>OX621242.1:29960000-34760000 GCA_951640165.1 Pseudoips prasinana
ATGAAATTGCCGTTTTGTATGAAAAAATTTAAACGAACTTTTTTCATGAATTTTTTTATTTGTATTAATCGAAGTAATCACCCATGCAATCAATGCATCTTTGCCATCGCAGTGGCAGTTTATTGATGCCCTTCTTAAAGAAATCAGCTGGACGGGAGGCAACAAATTCTTCAAAGGCATTTTGTACTGCCTCTCGGGTATTGAATTTTTTTCCCGCCAAGAAGTTATCCAAATTCTGGAAAAAGTAGTAGTCTGTAGGCGCAAGGTCTGGTGAGTAGGGCGGATGACGGAGAGCTTCCAACCCCAGTTCTTGCAACTTGGAGACCGTCTGCTGTGCAGTATGAGGTCGCGCGTTGTCGTGCAGGAGCAGCGGAGACGAGCGATTGACCAATGCTGGTTGGAGATGCGCCAGCTTCTCCATCATTGTGCTCAGTTCTTCACAGTACACATCTGCAGTAATGCTCACCCCGTTTGGTAAGAAGCTGTGATGAATCACACCGGCGCTAGACCACCAAACAGTGACCATCACTTTTCTAGGGGTAAGTTTTCGTTTAGGGCATTGTTTAGGTGCTGAACCAGGATCCAACCAACTTGCTGAGCGCTTGCGGTTATCAAACAGAATCCATTTTTCATCGCAGGTAACAATGCGGTTCAAAATTCCTTCATTTGTGTGTCTGTTGAGCAGTGCAAGGCACGTCTCGACGCGTACTTCGCGCTGGCGATCATTGAGTTCGTGGGGCACCCATTTGTCAAGCTTTTTTACCTTGCCAATTTGACGCAAATGGACCAATATTGTTTTGACGCTAACGTCGAAAGCTGCTGCTAATTCAGCCGTAGATTGTGTATCATCAGCTTCCACAACCGCCTTTAATTCGTCATTGTCGACCAAAGTCTTCGGACGACCGCGAGGTTCATTTTTCAGGTCGAAATTTCCAGAACGGAAGCGAGCAAACCAATAACAGGTGGTGCGTTGGTTTGTAGTGTTAGCTCCGTAAACGTCGTTGATGTTGCGTGCCGCTTGTGCCGCGTTGCTGCCACGACGGTACTCATATTCCATAATTACTCGAATTTTTAACGTATCCATGATGACGAAAAAGATTGAAATGCGATGAAAATGTAACACTAATCAATAAAGAAATGACTACTTTTGGAAAAAAGAATCCATGTTTTTAAAATAAAATTAATTTGAAATTAGAATTCTTAGCCAAACAAAAATTATTTTGATTTGAAATGGCCAGTACTGCAGAACGGCAATTTCATAGGTAAAGACCTAATATCGGGACCACCTAACTGCCTTCCAGTCTTGGTAATTACGACGTTGAGCTTTGGAACTAATTGTATTTTCTGTTTCTTCAATGAAACTAATATTGGAATACGACACCGTTTCATGTGTTTTAAATAGTCTTTTGTATGAAATGACTCTTACTGCCGTACTAAGAGCCAGTTAACTTAAGTAATGTTTAGTCTTTGTCTTACTTATGACAATTTTATATTTGAACGAATGAAACAAATCATTAATAAAACTATACCAAGTACCCGTGACTAACCATGGCCATACCTTCCGCATGGCGGTGGTTAGTGACGTGGAGGTGAGGTGAGAGGGCCGGTTGTCTTAGAGTCGTTTGGTGCAACTGTCGCTCTACGTTAATACGCGAAGACTCGGGCCACTCCCATTGAGGATCCGAGAGGGCTTTCATCGATACAAATGGGAACAAAGGGTCATAGACGAGTATGGGTATTTGAGCACAGGGCTCAGGTAAATAGCTCGTTCGGAATAGAACTGCTTTCTTTTGCTATCACATTTATCTACATATAAAATTATGTCGTGACAGTCCATTCTTAGATAATATTAAAATGCCATCTATGTTCGCCACCGGGAACAAAACTAATTATCCCTGTCGTGTAACATCCGTCTATATTTCTGAAACCAGGCGTTAAACTAAGCTGTTAAAATAATGAGTCATTTCCTTAGGTACGTCAACCTTCGAAGTAAGAATCAGCGCGTGATCTAATAGCTGCTAATAAGAACGCATAACTAATTAAATGAGTATAACACCGAAGCAGCTATTGTTTGCAGCTAACGTTACAAACGAACTATGTGAGCTCGACAAATAGGTGTGCGATTAACGCTTGTGCAGCAAAACTGTTTTGCGACTAACTCGAAAACACGCTTGTGCGACACACTGAAAAGAAAAATTAACATTTGTATTCCTAACTATTTGGGTTAGGTTAGAACAGTTACCATTAACGTCAGAATATGTACTTGCGCTTGTTCCACTTTGATTTGTTTTTCTAATTTCATTATTATAGCACTCATAGCCAAATGCTCTCACCCGTCCGTAAGCGATTGGCGAGGTTAAGCAACTAGGCTCGCGGTCAGTGTATAGATGGGTCACCGCCAGAGTGATTGGTGGGCACGGAGAAATTATATGAGCGTCTCCGTGCTTCCGAGGGCACGTTTAGCTGTCGGTTCCGGTTGTAGCCATTAAGGAAAAGGCGTTAAGCCATGTCAGAAGTCTACTGGGCGGCTTAAACAACTCTGACACTAGGGTAACCACTGCCCATACGACAAGTAAGTAAGTATTTCATTGGTCGAAGTCTGTAGAGAGATGACAAGTTTTCTTCCACATGCTAGCTACGCTGAAGTTTTTTTACGGTGTCTGTAGCTCTGTCTCAAATATAGGCGAAAAGTGGATAATACATGATCATTTGCTTTTTCTAACAATCATTCCCCGCTAGTTAGGTGAACGTAGAGCACTTATTCTTTTCCTTAAGATTGTGATACTTTCCTCTACAATATACAAAAACTACAACTGACTTTAAACATAGTCATTCATGCTTGAGATTTTGTACTGAGAATTGCGATCGAAAAATACCTGCCTTCTTAAATCTTTTGTTACTGAACCAAACGTCTTCAAAATCGATAAATAACTGGCAGAACGAATGGTTGGACTCTGATGTACGCTTGTCAGAATCTAAAGCTGTCCGAGGGTTTTAACGTTCTCCGAGACCTTCAAAATCGAAATCCGTGTGACATGACAAATCTAAGTGATACCTATAGTGTCTTTAATCATGATTGCGTCGTTATTAAATTATCGTGATTTATCGTTGGGAGAATAAAAATAAGTTCCACCATTAAAACTTTTTAGTCCGTGCACTGTGCGTGAAAATAAGGTTATTATTATGGGTTTATGGTAAGAGCTCGTTTATTTGTTTTGTATTTTTTAAGTTAGATAATTAATTATGTATGAATAATATTAAGTAAGGAATATTAAATCCAGTTGAATTCGGAAGAAATAATATCCATATATTTATTTTCAGTTCATAATATCCTGAAGTTCATGAAACGTATGGCTTAGTAGGTAAAGATGCATTTACTAGATGGTAAGTTATGCTGTCTATTTATTCGTACTGCCAATTTGTATATTGCGATTATTTTCAAGTATAATAGTAGGTATGTAAATACCCCATTGCCCAATAAATATCGTTTAATTAATGTAATTACTGGTTCCTTCGTTTCTGTCGTTGGTTCATGGCTGCTCACTTACACTTGTAATTTTTTATATTACTTAATTATAAACTCAAAATATAAACGTTATAGTTTTTATGGATCCAATTTGATATTTATAAACCGATTAAAAGCGCTAGTCTAATCCTTATTTGGACTATAAAAAATAATAATACAAAGGTCATGGCCCATAATCCGACCCGGTTCAAAAATGTTTTTGTACAAAAACGAAAATGATGGCAAATAATGCAGGCATAACCCACTGTTCATTATATGTAAAAAGAAAAAAATAATTCAATGGAGAGATCTTGCAGTAGACCGATCAAAATTGGATAATAATTAGCTGCACCAGCGGTTTCGCCCGTCTCTAAATTATTTTATCCCATGGAAATATGTCACTGGGATAAAAAGTTTACTTTGTCCGTCTACAAATCTAATATGTATATAAGATATATTTTTTGTCTATTCATAGGAATTTGACATGACATGATAGATAAAAAATAATTAAATAATGTATTTTCTTAATCTATGCTATGCACCTAAGGTATTAAACAAACACTCATTCTTTACATGTATATCTCTACGGGGCAAGCAATTTAACCAAAATCGGTTCAGTAGTTTAGACTTGAAAATGAAACAAGCAGACTTACTTTGCCATTGTTTTGTTAAATAAAAATATCATCATGACACTTATATAGCAAACTCGTTCGGTCAGGTAATAAATAACACGTATATTGCTGTCTCGGTCTCACCCGAGCTTTGTTGCGGTCGCGCAATAATACAATGTATTATATTTTATTTCATGATCCCCATCGGCCACAGTAATGCACCACTTACCATTGAAAAGTATAATCATTTGTCTTTGATTCCCCCCATATTTCATTTCTGTACGCCGTAGGTATATTTTTCATACTAAATGGGCCATTACCTTTGGTTATATAATATGTTGAGATTAAACCCGCGATTTAGTATTTTAAAAACAGAAGCAGCATTATAAAAAATAGTTACCTACCAAGTTTCCGCTTAGTAATTCCGTGCAACGACAACGGCATGCACCATGAACATTTTAGAGATCATTTTATACTAAAAGCTCATCTAGCCAAAGCTATTAGCCTACGCTCAGTTCGCACGGACGCAAAACGCGTTCAGTATATTACATGTTCTTGTTGGAATGTAAGCCCTTTGAAGTGATTTGAAACAAATTTGTAGGGAGCTAAAATATTTTTTATGACAAATTACAACCATTTCCAGCAAACAAGCATATTATGTCCTAACTGAAAGTAAGCGTGGTCACGGAAACGGACGGTTACTGTGGTCCACGGAAACCTTGCTGATTCATCATCCACCTTATGTATTTGCACCGGGCAACCCTACGCATAAGAACGCGATGTTTACGCCCGCATTTAGTAATGAAACTCAATTCGAGCCTAACTTCACAGTGGAGAAGCTGATTTTAAAATCTAGTTCATTTATCAGCTTCTTAGGTGCAAAGTTAAGCATGGGTGGGAACAAAATTGCATCCCTACGAGCGAGTATCCCTTCTAACGACTAGTGTCAACGTCAGATCAACTTTCCTGTCCAACATTAGGTACCCTTATTGTATTTTGCCTATTTCCACGAAGTAAGACTTTTACGTCTAACGGTTTTAAAACAACATATTTGTTGGGCGCTTCCTCCGTCCATGCGAACGTAGGCTAACGAGAATTGCAAACGTGAGGCAAACAGAGTTGGATATCAATGCACTCTTCGAGTTGCATTACCCATTCAGGGCTGGATTACATTCGAAACGGCAGTCTGTATAACCGTTCGGTGGCCGTTTGAGAGATTTTGACTACGCTGTGCACCGCTCACAGACCGATATGTAATATCATAATTAAACTAAAGTGAATACTTCCACGTACGAGTATATACGTGATTCAACTGTTTTTTACAAATATATTACAAAATCGAGTATAGGTACCGTGTCAGATAACTTGATGGTAGTTGATCATCGCCGCTCATAGAGTCTCCTAACACCAGATGTCTTTAGTGCGTTGTGCGGCGAAAAACGAAAACATTCGCTTTTTGAAGGTACTATGCCAGACCGGATCAGCAGTTAGTTAGTTTGGTTGACTCAGACTGTTACTGAGGTGAAGATGCATGACTGTCTGCGTTTTTATGCAACTGTCGCTCTACGTTAATACGTCATTATACGGGCCGCTATTCCGATTGAGCATCGAAGGGCGCAATTCATCGATTCGATTGCAAACTAACGGTCATGGAGGCGTAGGGCTGCGTTCGTTTGTGGCCACACTCTGGCGATGAGTACAAGATATCGGTGTATGTACAGAGTCTCGAAAGTTCCTAAATCAAAACTAAATTGAAACAACAAAACGTCAATTTAGTTCGGTCTCCTAGAAGACGTTAGGAATAAATGCGATGGTTTAAAAGTTTTTTTTAGTTTATTTAGTAGGTATTGCTTAGAATGCAGGCCATTTATTAGTCTACTAGCTGTGTCCCGCGGTTTTACTTGCGTTAAATTTTATAAATTATCACAGCTTCTCCCCCGTAGGTGATACCGTGATAATATGTAGCCTACGAGTATATGTTGACCCGACCTCTTAAAATAACCTCTTGTAATATTCACGCAAAATTTGAAGTAAATCCATGCGGTACTTTTTGAGTTTAGCCCGGACATATAAACAGACAAATATTCTAAAAACTATATTTTTGGCTTGGATATCGATTGTAGATCACGCCCCAAGTATCCATTTAAAAAAATATTCAATGTACAGTTTTGACTTTCCTACGATTTTATTATATGTATAGATAAGACAACTAAAAGTAAGTATATCTATGCTCTCAGTTACAAAATACAATGAAGTGAATCTTTAAAATCTTAGCCTTTAAAGACGATCTTCATACCGATAGTTTATTTTCCCTATAATTATATTAGTTTGTGATTCAATCATGCAAAAACGGCTGTCGGGATTTGGATGCAATTTGGAACAGAGAAAGGTTATATCCTAAATTACTAAATCACGCGCGGCTTACACCGTGTGGGTCAGAACTAGTAATGTAATAAAACTTATTATAATATATCTAGAGATGACAAACGCACTGACATCCGATCCCAAACTAGGCAGAGGCTGCGCTATGGCAACCAGATAGCTGATATCCACTTATTTATATATTTCTAAATACATAAACCTATTATAAATAAATTATACCCAGACGCAGAACAAATAATCGTGCTAATCACGCAAACATTTGTCCTGGGTGGGAATTGAACCCACGACGCCTGGCATGACAGTCTGAGTCACCAACCAAACCACTAGACCAACATTATAAATGATTAATGTTATTGTATCGAAATTTACTGAATACCTAGAGTATTAAACAGAGAGAGAGAGAGAACAATGCCATGTGGGTAGGCAATTTATTAGCAGGCTTATTTATAACCTTACATATATTAACAATACTATATTATTATCGAACAATATCCTTCTAGTAACATTATATGGGGAGTTTAAAAGCCCAAGGAAAATGTAATTTGCTTTTGTCGTTGATAAGTAAAAAATTCTGTATAATTTGAATTTATATTACTATGTTTAGGTTAATACCTGAGAACCCAATTAAAACATCGATTAAAAATATCAATCAAGTTTTAACAACAGTAAGGCTCCGAATCATTCCTAATCATGTGACGTCAAGGATTTCACAAAAATCGCTTGCTCTTGTAACTTATTAATTATTGTAGATAAGTTAAGTTGATGTACCTTATTTGATAATAATATACATTACATCGATGACACAGCATCAAAGTTTGTATTTTACTAGCTGTGCCCGACGGTTTTATAAAATACTAGCGGCCTGGTACGTGCTTCGCTACGTATAAGGCATAGTAATAAAAAAAAATATTATTAAGTTCATTTATTCAAACAAAAAAATATTTTAAATTGCTAAAAGATGTTTTAGACTTCATCAAGACTATTTTTAAATTTTCTCAACGTACATACCTTCCCTGGACTTCCACGAATAATTCAAGACCAAAATTCAAGGCCAAATCGGTAAAGGCGTTCTTGAGTTATAACATTACAACGAAAAGTGGCATTGATTTTTATATATGAAATATATATTATATAATATGCCTATGTATTATTTGAATATATAAGCTAACTGTGCCCGCGATTTCGTTTGCACATTTTATAATGACCCCTTAAATATTACATCAGCATATCTCTAATATCAATATCTGTGTCTCTTGTCGCAAACTTACATTTTAACACACAATTTTTACATATTTCCATAAAAACTTTCATCCCCTATTGTTATTTTCCACCCTTGAGGGTAAAACATTTACAAACTTTGAGCTTATATAAATAACTAAAAACTAAATAACTTTCACATTAACAATAGTAGTAAAGATATTACTACAAAGTTTCATCTAATCCGTTCCGTAATTTATGCGTTAAAGAGTAACAAACATCCACACATCCATACTCACAAACTTTCGCATTTATTATATCAGTAGGCTTGCGATGGCGATATCATTACATCATTACTCTATAAAATACTCCGTAACGGATACGACTGCCCAACCTTGTTACAATCTGTACATATACGAGTTCCTAGGCATATACCTCGACGTGCTGCTGTACCCGGAATCTTGAGCCAGCCTTTTGCTAGAACAAATCTTAAACAGTTTGCCGCTATATCACGTTTGTGCAAGTTGTATAATTCCATGAGTGAAAACTTAGACATCTTCAATTCCAGCTTAACTAATTTTAGAAATACTGTATTAAGATTATTGAGTCATAAATAATACTGTACCAATATTATAGATTATATATATATATATATATATATATATATATATATATATATACTTACATAAATATAGCTATATTATGCATTGTGTACCTAATAATAGGTCTTTACCTATGAAATTGCCGTTTTGTATGAAAAAATTTAAACGAATTTTTTTCATGAATTTTTTTATTTGTATTAATCGAAGTAATCACCCATGCAATCAATGCATCTTTGCCATCGCAGTGGCAGTTTATTGATGCCCTTCTTAAAGAAATCAGCTGGACGGGAGGCAACAAATTCTTCAAAGGCATTTTGTACTGCCTCTCGGGTATTGAATTTTTTTCCCGCCAAGAAGTTATCCAAATTCTGGAAAAAGTAGTAGTCTGTAGGCGCAAGGTCTGGTGAGTAGGGCGGATGACGGAGAGCTTCCAACCCCAGTTCTTGCAACTTGGAGACCGTCTGCTGTGCAGTATGAGGTCGCGCGTTGTCGTGCAGGAGCAGCGGAGACGAGCGATTGACCAATGCTGGTTGGAGATGCGCCAGCTTCTCCATCATTGTGCTCAGTTCTTCACAGTACACATCTGCAGTAATGCTCACCCCGTTTGGTAAGAAGCTGTGATGAATCACACCGGCGCTAGACCACCAAACAGTGACCATCACTTTTCTAGGGGTAAGTTTTCGTTTAGGGCATTGTTTAGGTGCTGAACCAGGATCCAACCAACTTGCTGAGCGCTTGCGGTTATCAAACAGAATCCATTTTTCATCGCAGGTAACAATGCGGTTCAAAATTCCTTCATTTGTGTGTCTGTTGAGCAGTGCAAGGCACGTCTCGACGCGTACTTCGCGCTGGCGATCATTGAGTTCGTGGGGCACCCATTTGTCAAGCTTTTTTACCTTGCCAATTTGACGCAAATGGACCAATATTGTTTTGACGCTAACGTCGAAAGCTGCTGCTAATTCAGCCGTAGATTGTGTATCATCAGCTTCCACAACCGCCTTTAATTCGTCATTGTCGACCAAAGTCTTCGGACGACCGCGAGGTTCATTTTTCAGGTCGAAATTTCCAGAACGGAAGCGAGCAAACCAATAACAGGTGGTGCGTTGGTTTGTAGTGTTAGCTCCGTAAACGTCGTTGATGTTACGTGCCGCTTGTGCCGCGTTGCTGCCACGACGGTACTCATATTCCATAATTACTCGAATTTTTAACGTATCCATGATGACGAAAAAGATTGAAATGCGATGAAAATGTAACACTAATCAATAAAGAAATGACTACTTTTGGAAAAAAGAATCCATGTTTTTAAAATAAAATTAATTTGAAATTAGAATTCTTAGCCAAACAAAAATTATTTTGATTTGAAATGGCCAGTACTGCAGAACGGCAATTTCATAGGTAAAGACCTAATATTAATAGTTTTTAGTTATAATTAGTTTTAATTTTAAGTGTCTTCAATATGAGGATACTGACTAGCCTGTACCTTGTTTTTTTTTATCAGTGTTACTCGCCAATTGTGCATGTTGTGGCACCTTTAGAAACTGTACATTTAAACTATATTATTGTAATGATTAAAACATTTTAGATTTAAGTAGATGTAACAGCTACTGGATGTCCTTAAATAAATAAAAAAAAAAAAAATTACTCCGACCACCACATTTGAAACCAAACACTCAATAAATAACTGGTAACCAGATCTAGCGCCATGATACAACATTAATAAAATGGTGAGTTTGATTTCCGTATTTATTATCCTCTTTGTCGCAGAATTCGAAAATATTCCTAACTTAGGTATTATAATTAGTACTTAAAATATAATAAATAAATATGTATAAAAAATTATTAAATATCTCTGAAAAGATACTAGGTAATAATTTTAAGCATTTTAACAGTACAAATCTTTAAAATAAAAAATAATACCTAGTTTTGAGGAAACTTGATTTAAAACATCATGCTATCCCAATCTGTCAAATTTCCCCAATTGAAAGTGAACCTTATGCTTATGTGATAAAGTTGAAAATCTATAAAAGTAATTTGACAGATTGGGGTAGCTGGATGTGCTGGCGTCTGTACATACGTGCCAAAAAGTTTTAAACACGTTTCCTCAAATACGTTCGTTTCCTAATTTAACTGAACATAATATAACATCAATGGCTTTTTTGGTCAATGACCGTGAGTAGAAATACAAAGTACAAAGAAAATTCCTTTGTAAGTTTTTACACGACTAAGTACCACTAAACGGAAAAATCGTCGCGTACTTTTTTATGTCACTTGATAAGGAAGGTACGTTCATGTTTTGCTATATGGTATAAATTCGACGCAGAAAAATTAAGCTTATTCTGAGTTTTATTCCTAAAATAACATTTGCGACAACAGCCATGTGTTCAGTTTTTGTTTTAAAAAACGTAGTAACCATTTGTGGCAGGCCTCACGATTTTAAAGACCCCAATAGTGGATGGCTGCTTTGTTTTCATATCGTACGAGTAGCTTTAAATCCATGTTTCGTTACCTGTCAATACGTCACACACAAAATTTTACGTCCCTTCGTTGAATCTGGTAAGCCTCACATTCCACCAAGTGACGCGTTACGTTTTTTGAGCACCTATTAAATTTGTGAGGGATTGATCAGGAATTTTTCGTTGTTCTCAGCGGTAGAAGGATGACCATCATTAAATTCGTCACTGAGCTAGATACGACCGCGTTTGAATTCTACAAACAAGCTATAGATAGTTGACAGTTTAGACTCTGCTGAGCCGTTAAACTACTCTTAGAGCACGGTTAATCATAATAAATACCGAAATTTTGTAGAGTTAAATCCATGGTGACGTACACGTAACAATAAATAGAGCCAAAATGTAAAAACAAGTGACAAATACATGAAACAAACTGCAGTTTGATGTCCAAGAGTAAAAATTTTTAATGTTGTATTTAGTACTAGCTGTTCCCCGCGGTTTTACCCGCGTTAAACTTTATAAATTATCACAGTTCCTCCCCCGTAGGTGATAGCGTGATATGTAGCCTATATGTTGACCCGACCTCTTAGTAATAGTCATGCAAAATTTGAAGTAAATCCATGCAGTACTTTTTGAGTTTAGTCCGGACATACATACAGACAAACAGACAAAAATTCTAAAAACTATATTTTTGGCTTCGATATAGATTGTAGATCACGCCCCAAGTATCTTTAAAAAAAATATTCAATGTACAGTTTTGACTTTCCTACGATTTTATTATATGCATAGATAGAAATCGAGTTAATAAAAGTGGCCAGTTTAGTTACTAGTAATTTATACTACTAAGTTAGCAAACTTTACCAAATACATCTATCTAAGTACGTAAACTAGCGAATATTCTACTTCAAAGTGAATAAATGTACGTAATTATCTGTGTTGAATGATCTTTTCACTCATTACATACAATTACATTATATGTATATACAATGCCATAATTACATAACCTAGACAATGACACTGAAACGACGCATGAAATGAGGAATAACCTCGCTACTTCACCAAGTATAAATAGTACTTTTTATGCTGTGTGGTGACGGCAACAAATATCATCACCTCATCTCATCCGGTGGTGGTGCGTAAAAGTCATCTCATCCCGGGGGAATATTTCCGAGAGGACGGGTAGCAGATATTCTCCAAGTACTATGACTATCATACTGCGATCGCAAATAAGTCTGCCAACCATGGCGATTTTGGCATATTGGGAAGGCATTTGTCCAGCAGTGGACGTCTTTCGTCGTACATGAAAATGGTAACATCACGTTACGTGTATATTAAAACGACAGTGATCGAATTCGTCGCTTTTAGTACTGTTACTTTTTAATTTTGCCGCCTTGGTCGACATTTGGCCAGTGGTATTATTATATTCATACTAATTAAAGTTATGTTCGTAAAATGCGATCATGCCAACAAAAGCAGAGGACATTGTTGAATTATCACTGTAATATTTTGTGTTTACTTGTGCTGCTGAGTAAACTAAAAACTGTATTTAAATTACTGTAATAATAGAGTGTTACGTTAGGCTCAGTGGTTTAGGTAGTAGGCTTGCTTGTTCTGTTTTTGGGGTGTGTTCTGTGTACGTGTATTGGATGTTTATAAAACCTCTAGTGGTACAGAGCTTTACTCCTAGTGTAGGCGTTGCCTATTTTACTAAAAAAATATTATTCAAGACTATTATTTTATTTTACAAATTAAAAGTTATGTTTGGATAGTCTAGATTTCGCCTTTGATTGTGCTAAGTAAACTCATAACTGTATTAACAATGCGACTTAATGGAATAAAACGTTTTACCCATAACAGTATAGAAATGCTCGTGCAACATTCATCGTCGCGTGTACATTTTTCATAACATTTAATGCTTGAATAATGTAAAATGTTATTAGTTGGACTGAAGAATGTGGTGCAAGAACTACGTTATGTAAACATTTAATTAAAATATTTAATTTCACTCCCTTTTATTATAGTAAATGGGTTATTAAATTGATTACATCACAGGTTTTCGAATATAAACACAGACGAATTTATTAAGGTTGTTATTATTTACTTAGGAAATTGTAACAATGAGGATAGAACATTATTCAGGAATAATTTTTTTTTAAAACACCGCCCGCACTAGGCAATCTAATCCCTGTGTCGCGGGGTACTTTACAAACATATAACAGACGGACACAAATTACATCCAGACTCAGGACAACTATTTATGGGTCACACAAATAGTTGTCCGGCGTGGGAATCGCACCCGGGACACGATGCGGCGAATCGACTGTCTTAGCCGCTACGCCACACGTACAGTGAATCATGATTATTCAAAAAATAATTCAACCTTGCTACACCTTTATAATTTATAAGAAAAAAAATTGAGTAATTAATCTTCAGTGAGATCATTAGATGAATTGAAAAAAATCCTGAATAAGTTACGTATTTTTGTTTTATAAAATTCGACGGACAGGTCTAATGGCAGTGACTATAATCGTTGTAACTGTCGGAGAAGAAGAAAGTTGAAATAATTTTAATGTTCATTGCAGATGTTTCCACTATCTTAAAATATTTCAACACGTTTTCCCAGGTACCCTAATTTAACCTAATGTAATATAAAATCTATGGCCTATTTTTACTGGGCACTGCCCATTGTGTTGACATATATATAAGTAGGTACTCGTAAGTGAAATTGAAAATTCCGAACAATAAAACCTTTACACGACTCAAGTTTCCAGCAAAAAAAAACAATCGTCACGTTTTTTTATGTCGCTTGATAAGGAACATGCAATTCATGACGGTCAGCGTAGCCTAGTTGGTAGTGCTCCTGCCTACGGTGGTCCTGGGTTCGAATCCCGGTAAGTGCAAATATTTGTGTGATGAGCACGAATATTTGTTTCTGAGTCATGGATGTTTTCTATGTATTTAAGTATTTATCTATCCTTATAAGTATGTATATCGTCACCTTGTACCCATAGTACAAGCTTGGCTTAGTTTGGGGCTAGGATGATCTGTGTGACATTGTCCCCAGATATTATATACATACCGTACATGAATTGCCATATAGTATAAAATGCGACGCAGATTTGTAGAGATTTGTTATTAAAAAATGGTCGCGAGATGTCGCTCACCTGCATCAAGAGATGAGCAGTTTAAGTAGTTTCATGTATGCCCTGTTCTTTTCATGCTAGCTACTTTAGAGAGAGATGTATCATTTAAATTAGTTCATAAGTGTACAAGACAAAGTCAACGGCAATACCTAAACATTTATACAAATAATGAAAATATAAGTGTCTGTCCGTAATGTAAATGTGAAAATAAGAGTTTTTAACTAAATTCATATTAAACTTTAACAAAAAAATTGTCCGTCTGTTTGTTATGGCTAATCTTCGCAACGGCTAGACTAATTTTGAAGTGACTACCACTGGTAGATAGCTGATGCTATAAAGATTAATATAATAAACAACCTTCGCACACGGCTTTGTTTGAATAATCGGCCGTTATTTTTCTAGGTCAAGTTCTTTTTTCTGGATGGTCCTTTTCTTTACCCAACATCGTGTTGAATAGTTATACCGTACAACGAACAAACTCACATTCGCATTTAAGTGGATAAGGCTATGGTTTATAAACCAAAATTATGAACAGATGCCAGCACATCCAGCTACCCCAATCTGTCAAATTTTCTTTTAAAGATTTTCAACTTTGTCACTTAAACATAAGGTTCACTTTTAATTGGGTAAATTTAACAGATTGGGGTAGCTTGATGTGCTGGCGTCTGTACATATGCCTGTAAAATATGATGTAGCGATGATAGAAGTTAACGAAAACGTACGTTTTGCACATATGTAAATCCTATTTAAATATAGTAAGGACAAAATACTGCGGTTTTATACACATGACTAACTTGATTATGCACAATCTATACATATAATAAAATCGTAAGAAAGTCGAAACTGTACATTGAATATTTTTTTAAACCTATCTACAACCGTTATCGAAGTAAATATAGAAAATATAGCTTTTAGAATTTTTGTCTGTGTGTTTGTATGTATGTCCGGACTAAACTCAAAAAGTACTGCATGGATTTACCTACTTCAAATATTGCATGAATATTACTAAGAGGTTGGTTCAACATATAAGTTACATATTATCACGCTATCACCTGCGGGGGAGGAGCTGTGATAATTTATAAGGTTTAACGCGGGTAAAACCGCGGCGCACAGCTAGTAATAATATAAAGAGAAAATATAGAATCTATTTATTGGTAATGAATAAAGTCAAAACTATTTAACTGATTTAAAAAAGAATTCCCCGTTATATTTTTATGAAAAAAGGAATAATGTTAAAAGTATATGAAAATGAGCGCGTAAAATTTTTCTAAAAGTATTATTCTATTTAGTATCGTAAGATTTTGATAAAAATGTATATTGTTTTCGTTAATTTGCTCATACTTTCGATCATAAATTAATCATGACGTCCAAAAGTATTCTTATAATGAGTATCGTAAGATTTTGGTAAAAATGAATATTGTTTTCGTTAATTTACTTACGATCATAAATTAATTATGTTGTCCTGCTAAAACACTCGCCTGGTTATGGCCCCTTCTTGTTCGAATTCTAAGAACAACCTAGATACTAGTCACCAAGGTGAATACAAAACAAACAAACGCAAAACATCATTATAACTGGACTTGTTTTGACAAGACTTTCTGATTAAACTAAAAGTGGATTGAACGCAGCCATGTCGTTAAACTCTAATTCAAAATTATATCTAGCCGGATTGAATTCCAAATGATAACAAAACGATCTTTAATACTGCGTTTAGGTCATGGGGAAAAACCAACAATTTTAGTGTGTCTTTACGTAGACCTATCAAAAGTTGGCATCCGAATTTAGAATTGGCTAATGACATGCTGTTATTCAGCTTTACAACTATGAATTCATCATCATCATGTCAGCCAAAGTACGTCCACAGCTGGACAAAAGCCTCCCCAAACAATGAGGGGATATGCCATAATCGCCACGCTTAGCTTGGCAGACGGCCATCAAACTGCGATCGCCACGCAGTTCACAGAAATCGCTGCTGCACGTTCTGTGGTAGGTATTCCCGTGGTCGATTTCTACGCCCGCCACGGGTCAGGTAAGTCAGGTTACTAAACATCGTGGATAAGAAAAGCAAACTATGTATAAGACGTTTGTACTTTGTACCCATCTTTAACGGCCGTTAGGATCGATATGAGCATTTGCAAATCGAGGAACGGGACCTACTTCAGATTCAAATTTGAATTCGATATACTGAGGATTAGATATAGTTTGCCAATTCAAATCATTAAGGTCAATATCAAAAACAATAAATTAAAAGTTTGTTCCCAGGTTTATCCAAAGTTTAAATTTTTATCTGGAATATCAATATGACGTACAATAGCGCCAGGTATGTGAAGTAGCTAGTACAGGCCATAAATGTTTTACGAGGCTACTTCGTACCAAATGGCCTTTCGACTACAACCATCACTTTGCTTTGTCTACTAAGTAGGTACTAACTTAGTTTGCACTATATACCCAACTGTGTCAAATGCCATAAAACCTCTTCAACTCGTTAAACAACGTCATAAATAACGCCCAAACTACAAAAAAACGGGCAAATGCGAGACGGACACGCGCACGAAGGGTTCCGTACCATTATCTATAACAAAAACGAGCAAAAATAATTTGTTGTATGGGAGCCCCCTTAAATATTTATGTTATTTTGTTTTTTAGTTTTTCAACTGTCTAACTATCACGGTTCAAGAGATACAGCCTGGTGACAGACGGACAGACAGACGAAGACCCTATTACTAAGACAGAAGTCTTAGTAATAGGGTCCTTTTGGGCACGGAACCCTAAAAAAATACGTTCCAAATAAAATAGATGATTTCATTTAAAAGGCGGTTATTACGTTGAAATAACCGCCTTTTAAATGAAATCATTTATTCGCACTATTTCGCATACATTGATTGATTGTGTAAGGAGAATGCCGACCAAGTAGTTTAACAATGGCCCCGATTCTATTACGCTAGCTACAGGTAGCGTCAAACTTTACGGTGGCTGTCATTGTGCTTTGTTCCTTAAATACTTGCAAAAGATTAATGTCTGTAAAATTATAACTAATAGAAACTTCGTGCGATATTTCTGCACGAAATTTGCCTCGATAAGAAATTCTCGGACATTAATAGTTCGTCATTATTAATTCATCATAGCGGTCATTGTACTCTATTTCGCCATTTAGTGCGACCTGTACATTAAGACAACCAATTCAGGACATAAACATGCAGCTTGCCTTGGTATGAAGCGGTTACGCACGCTGGCAATACTAGGAACATCACCATCTGTTACTTACTCACCCTGAGCACTGGCAATATTCCTTACATACAGGAATACTATGTGGAGTTATTATAGTTCGGCTACTCTTTAAGTTACACGAGGATATGTCCTACCTTTCTTTCAGACAATGACTCGCACATACTTATGATGGAACACAGTAAAGCCTTTTTTTGTGTTCCATCATGAGTATATGACTGCCTGACTTACTCGTGAGAATGTGAGGTACTGTGAGTGTCTGAATTAACCAGGCGGATCCGTAGACCTCATGACCAAACTTTCAAACGGTGTGTTGGCTTAGTAGCGGTTTCGCCCGAATTTGGTTCGCCCGAATCGGGCGAATGAACTACTTTCAATTTTGAATATTTTTTAGGGCCGGTTTCGCCCGAACCAAATTTAATGGCGGGCGAATCAGGTAAAGCAAAATTCAGTAGGGTATGATTCGCCCGAATACTATTATACCTCAGAAAAACAAGTAGTACAGTCGGGCGCACCAATTTATTGAGGATTTTAAAGAGGAAAAGTCATTGTGCATATTATCTAGTAGGTTACTTACTATTTTCGATTAACACAATATGTGCCTAAGATATTGTGTTAATCGAAAATAGTAAGTAACCTACTAGATAATATGCACAATGACTTTTGTTCCTCAGCGATAAACGTAAAGACACAGCAAATAAACGCACCCACAGGAACACAAAAGATAGTAGTATATTGCTGTCTCTGTCACTCATTTGCAAATTGTGCGGCGTGTTTCCCACCATTTGGTTTAGTGTGTCTAAAATACTGACAGTGTAACAACACAACTGCATAAAGTGCGTGCATAAATAATGTGAAGTTAAATATATAATTGGTTTTATGTGTACCGTTTCTTCATAAAAGCCTGGTTACACTAAGAAGTAAGTAGTTAATATGTAAGAAGTAAGTACTTAATCAATGAGGAAACTACAGGTCTTTAAGTAAAAAATGAAATATTTAAGTTCTTCTGTATGACCGTTTGTTTCTTATCTAAATAAATATGTACTCAGTTGTTTATATTTGTTATTCTAGGTGCTTTTTGTTTTAAATACATATAAATATTATACAAATTTAATTGTATTCTTAAATACTATTTTGAAACATTCAAATTATTATTTATCATTACATAAAAAAATCAATATATATCTAAAAAAAGTCCTGAGACTATTAAATTACACAATAGGATCGATGATTTCCTGCAACAATTATTTGATGGGGAAATAAATTTACCATTGTGTATTGAAAAATTGCGAATACCTAATAAAAAATATGAAAAAAAAACTGTGATAATGATTGTGATTAAAAATTAGATTTAGTTTATAGATATTATAGTAAAACACTGTATATACACTGATTATAATTACAAATACTGTGATTATTATTAAAATCTGCTATACTTTTTATGTAACTCAAATATTTAACATTTATATTTCATAAGTACAAAATTATATTTGTTTAATTGCTTTGATATTTGTAAAACTACTGTGATTGATTATTAGTAAGTAAAAAGTTATAACGAGTAAAAGACTGTTAAGTATATTATAAGAAATATTTAAGTGTTGATATATTATTAATAGTTTTTATTTCAAATTGTTAGTGTGAATTAAAATATATCTGATTATGATGTATGATTTTTATTTAATACTTACCCACCCGTTCTGGATCCCATCTAAACCAATTGACTGACATAATAGTTATATATATTCTATTTTATCAATAGCTCGTTTGTTTAGTAGATAGTAATAGACGTACAGGAATAACCAGATTCGCCAACAGAAATTTTGTTATTATTGTAAGTAACAATTGTGTACGCAACTGTACTTTTTTTTATAAAATTTCACATTTTAATATTAAATAAAGGCTTATTTTTGTGGTATAATAGTATTCGGGCGAATCATACCCTACTGAATTTTGCTTGACCTGATTCGCCCGCCATTAAATTTGCTTCGGGCGAAACCGGCCCTAAAAAATATTCAAAATTTAAAGTAGTTCATTCGCCCGATTCGGGCGAGCCAAATTCGGGCGAAACCGCTACTAAGCCGGTGTGTTGACTACCACAATTCTCGTTTTGTTCCAATTTGTTGTAATCCATATTATATCACGCACGCCATCAACGACCTATTAACTACTATTTTTAGATTACTTGTCATCGATAGACACTCATTTGCTGATGAATAAAATATCCGAACACATTCTTAACATCACTCACCGCGAAGATTTTACCACAAAGCCCCCCCCCCCCCCCTTGCAATCTTTATGAACCTGCAGAAGCTCGACCATCTGGTAAGTAGTTACTGAGGGCAGTTAGAAACACTAAGCACTCAGAAATTGACTGTAGCGGGTCCTTCTTACGTAAATTCTGAATAATTGATAACGCCGATGAGCAGTGCCACTGTGGTACCCAGCCATGGATGGACTGGTCACATTTATTATTGTGCCCTACTTGCCCGACACATATACACTGTAAGATTTGATGGCATGATCCGCAGACACCATGGGAGTGGCCTATTACTGGTCCAAATGTCTTATCGCATTACTTCAAGTTAAAAGAACGACACGAGGAGTCAATTAGCTCTTATTATCTCTGTATGGACCTAAGTACTGTAGGTATGTTTCAATAATCGTAGTAACGTAAGCAGCACACATTATAGACATAATAGCTAAACAATATAAGCAAGCATAAGCAGTATAAGGGTTATCACAAAACAGAACGCGGCACAGTTCAGAACAACACGTATTTCCATCGAAAAGTGTTGCATCTTAGAATTTCTATTTTCATCAGTCATCAGATTAGTTTAAGTAAAAATAATATTTTAAGAAAGCAATTAATTATTATTAATTCCCATCAAAAGGTTATTGACTACTTACTCCCTATGATTTATTAGGCCAAAGCTGAAAGAATAGTAAATAGATCCCTAAGGATCGACCAACGGATGCTATAAAATTTTCAAAGAAAACTAACAATATCGTGTTGATATGATGCGAAGGGCGTTTATCATCCGGCCTGCGCGGTGCAGCGCTTGACGATCTCACACTTGAATAATAAGCAGTGTTGCCAGGAAACCCAGTTAATAACTTACGTTTCTTTTGCCGATGTAATATTTTGTCGTAAGACTATTATTGCGGAGTGGATTTTCCTTTTTACATCCGCAAAACTTCAAAGGCGCAAAACCAAATCTAAAAAGGTCTTTGGAGGAGTTTAGAGAGTTGAAATTTTGCTTTTAGTTATCATTATCCAGGAACGGTGCCAATACTTAACTAATGACCATCCATACTCTCGTGTTTCATCATGAAATACCTAATAATAAAACGCGCTCAACGTAGGTAAATACACAATAATTAAATTATTTTGTATACAATGTGTACGTAATCGGCAATATAAGTTGGTGATTGATTCGAATTGCATAAATCGTGATAGTAAATGTTAAGTAATTTGGTGTTGCTAACTTTTTATAACTACACGCACATTCAGTATGCATTTTATAACAGCGGATTATGCAGCCGGTTGGCAGTCAAAGAAATTCAGTTTATTGCATTTAACAGGATTGTAATATCCATGGACTACATCACAGTCCTGTTAAAGGAAATAAAAAATTCATCGGCTGGCGTACATCTGTTTAACTCAGCCTGTTTTACGCGGGAGGATCAAAGGTTACAAAAATTGAAAAAAATTAAACCATCTGTCAACTCTGGTAATAAGTTGACGACGCAACGACGCTATTACTGGCAACACAATACAATACCACATATTATACGAATGACGGGTACGATAGCTAAGTGTCGGTATCTCTCCGGCTGTCAGTCATACAGACTTGGCATCGAGTGCGGAAAGTGTTTGTAAGCCGCACACGTCACAGATGGACGTGACCTCGGCGGTTCAACGAACGCACCCGTCGCCGTCACAGCGCGCGCCCGCGATGCGTCAACCAGATTGTCTCTGATGAGCGAACGCACACACTATAATACAAATTGTTAACTAAGAGTTATCATTCGCATATAAAACATAATACGACCTATCTTTTAGCTCTATTTTTTTTAGTAACGCCCACAACTGCCTTTCTTAATACGAGTCGTGACACTTTTGGAAACCCATTTTGATGAATAACTGCCGTAAACCTAATAGGGCCTCCACGCTCACGATAAAAACCACACTACTTTTTTGACTTAGAGTTATTATTTTTTACTCTATTGATAAGTGAGTATTTCACGGGCGCGATAAGACCTGTGCATTAGTAAGTATACAAACAAGACTGTGAATAAATAGAAAAATAGTTGTAGGTTTGATCGGCTCAATTATTTGCTATAACAGATAAAAAGACGCATTCAAATGTATGTATATATTTTAGTATCAACGTTAAAAAAGAGGCAACAGCTTTACAATATTTTTATAACCACATGTCACGCTTGTTATTAATAATAGCACTGCTTCCTAATTTTGACAGCATCTTTGAAGGTTGCAAACAAAGAGACATCCACAAATCGTCAAGCAGGTTCATATATGAACCTGCTTGACGATTTGTGGATGTCTAATTCTCTTAATTATAGCAATAAATTGAACAAAGTGTATCCTTGGAGATAAATTGCTTAATTTCTAGTAATTGTCCGCCGGCAGCCTGTTTGATTCGCACGACGGCCGTGAGTCATAGATGTCGTTTCGTGCTGCAGTAGATGTTTACACGATTGTAATGTCTATTGACAAACATTACTTAATGTAGGTATAATGTAACTATCGTAAAGGTGAATAATACCTGTTTGTATTATATATTAACATCCAAATGTAAATTGTATAGTCCAAAACCAAAGTTATTTCCAATCAGCGCATTTTGACTTGCTACAGTCTTTAAACACCTGTTTTTATCTCTTCACTCTCATTATATTTTTCACACAACTTGCTCGAGTGGTATTTCCGATCTACGATCTCCGATTCAATCGAGGCGTTTGATAGGATTTCAAAACGTTAAACAAATTTTAGCTTTAAAGCATTTTCTATCATAAAAATAATAATATTTGTCAGGTCGATTAGTATATTACTGGGTATAATACTCGTCTTATCTAAGAATTAACTTAAATAAAACTTACATTTTAAATATATATTACTTAAGTTTGATATTGTGCGAGATCAAACTGTGTGTAGACATATAAATCTACACACAGTATGATGCTGTGCTTAATTAAGTCTACCTCAGCGATCATTCGCATTCGTTTCCCTATCATGGCCACTATTTGTTTGACCTACAAACAGTTGTAAAGAGATATTTTTTGGTTCAAACATGAAACAATATAAGTAAACGTCGCAAAAGCAAACAGACAAGGTGCTTCGGCAAATTACTGTAATTAAAGTTGTTAGAAACTGTCATCTTTACGTCAGTTCTTTACAATAGTGTTTTGTATTTCTTTGCTCAATTTTTCCGTCTGAGAATAACTGTGACAATTAGGCTAATACTCTTTAAATCTCAAAACCTGTCCGTAAATAATGAAATCTAACAAAAAATAAACAGGTATTGCGACAAGGCTCAACAATATACCGTTACAGCGTAAATTAAGAATGAATTACCTCGGAAAATTACTCTTATATGAAAATGACGCAACTCCAAAAGAATAATGTTATATTATTATGCAAGTTATTTCAGTTGTGTTTCACTTAACTACTTATAATAAACCGGTGACCTTGTAACATATCACAGATGGACCAAAAGATATGTCATCATAATCTGAATAAGCCATAATTTTGCAAATGCAATAATGGGCTTAGACATTAGAACGTTGTAGAAAGATAATTATTTCTCAATGATGGATGGAACGGAATTAAAGTAACACTAAACCGCATTTAATAAACTGGTGTATAATAATTGAAACATATCACAAAAGCCAACAGTATCTGCCATAATTCTGCATAATGGCGACCAATACATTTGCCAGTGACATTAAGGATTATTAGCCAGCAATCTATAGAACGATACACACCTGAAGAGTACGGTAGAGTTGTTGTTGATGTCATCCCGGCCGAATTTCGGCCACGGCGGCCATTCTTAATGGAGATTAGCCAATTGCGCAGGACATATTATAGTGCACACGTGTGTGCGCAAACACAGGGGCACTTTCTATTCCATCACTCTCATAATCCGATGGGACGACTAGCGACACGACCGGATAGAGGTCAGGTACAGGACCGACGGCTTTACGTGCTCTCCGAGGCACGGGGGTGTGATACCGCCAGTTGTTGTTACCATTTACTAGGCCAATTTCCGGTAAGTTGTTTAAACACAGCGTGAATTTTGTAGTAGTTTTCCGGAGCCCATTTCCACTTACGTGTTTATGTTAATTAAAATATACGCGTTTCTGACAATTATGAATTTGGCGAATCCGCATGTCATGGTTTTATTTATCACTAGCTGTGCCCAGCGGTTTTACCCGCGTTAAACTTTATAAATTATAGCCTACTAGCTGTGCCCCGCGGTTTTACCCGCGTTAAACTTTATAAATGATCACAGCTCCTCCCCCGTAGGTGATAGCGTAATAATATGTAGTCTATATGTTGATCCAACCTCTTAGTAATATTCATTAGACAAACAGGCAAAAATTCTAAAACTATATTTTTGGCATCGATATGGATTGTAGATCACGCCCCAGTTATCCTTTAAAAAAAATATTCTATGTACAGTTTCGACTTTCCTACGATTTTATTATATGTATAGATGTGTTAATCCAGGGTGTCAGCTAATTCCATACCAAATTTTATTAAAACCGTTCCAGCCGTTTAGACGTGAAGAAGTAACAAACATACACAGTCACACACTCACAAACTTTCGCCTTTATAATATTAGTTTGATTATAAAATGGTAACTTAAAAAATCTTTTCATCAATCAAAAGATTTTTTATGTTTAGTTTCGCGTTTTACAATCACTAAGACTAATATGCGCTAAGATTAATATACTTAAGCTAAGATTAATAATAACATAATAAGTACACCGTGAAACCGAACGGATTAGTTTGAACGGATGTACATGAGACGAGACGAGACAAACAAACAGCGGATTTACTTTACGAAATCTTTGCAAACAATGAACATCTTGGAAAGTAAATTACCTATGTTTGGTATCAAAGTACACTAATAATACCATAAATTATTATAATTAGCAGTACATTTTATATTTTATTTAATAATACCTACCGGAATTCTACCGGAACAAATTAAGAATATTAATAAATATAATATGTTTAGTAATAAATTAAAGCAATTTCTAATACACAAAACTGATAAAACCTACTAGAATATAAACGAATACATGAATGATAAACTATGACTGGAACTCCAACAGATGTTAAATATTTAATTAAATTACTGTTACATTCACTTTGACATTCGCGCAATTTAAATAAACAATGGTATTTATTATCTCAATTATTATAAGTTATGTATATTATATGAAGTATAAAGAGATATATATATAAAGACATTAATATTGTATAAATTTTAATTATAATCTAAATATATTAAGTAGGTTTGAGTTATTATGTTTTAGATGCCATTATGTAATTTTATTGTTTAATTTAATGTAATTACTCTAAAACTTATGTTGCTGTGCCCTTACAGGGTCCATAACTGTACCTAAGCTTTAAGCCTATTGGTAACACCTTCACTCACATTATGGTATGCAAATAAATGAATATGAATATTAAAGACTTCTCTCCTAGCTGACGGAACACAACGGCGACTAGCCAACTGCGCAGGAAATAATATGTATTATAGTGCAAGAGCGTATGCGCAAAGACAGGAGTACTCTTTATACCTCACTCTAATAGTCCGATGGGGCAGCTATCCAACACGACCGGGGAGAGATCAGGCGCAGGACTGACAACTTTACTATCTCTGCGAGGTAAGGGCGTGTAATACCCGTGATTTTTGGGCTACTGGGTGTATATAAAATTCTTGACATAAAAATACCAATACACTATTTGATTTTATTACATATATTTATCTAGATAAGATACCATTATCACTGAGAATGTGTTATGATACATTAGCAATGACAGCAGTACCTAGTAGTATACCTTACATAAATCTTAGATAACTATGAATATCTATACACAATTTCACAATCATTATCTACATCCAAATTATTTGCTAAGAAGTTATCGAGTTTACTGCGCAAGTAACCTCTGTCAATGGCGGTGCTACCACACCGCAACGTTCCGGAAAGGTACGAGACTTACAGTTATTCTCAGCTCTTAATTAGCTTCACTTTTTCATACAACTAACTTAAAAGATAACTAAATAATGGAATCAGGCGTTACTTTGCGGAAATCCATAACAATCAAAGTACAAAATCAATATGTTGTGTTAATTCCGCTAATTGTCAGTTTAATCATGCCGGGATGCAATTTGCACCGCACAGAAGTCATGTTTAAAAAAAGAAAAATAAGCACTTTAGCCGCTGTTCGGTGTGTCACTACGATTCATGGAACTATTGGCAGAGAACTTTCTGTGCTAGCCACTTAGTCGGTCTCTCAGTATAATTTATAAATTTGAATTAAATTTTAGGTAAGTAATTGATCGTAACATCTGTGTTACAAGTTTGAAGGACGGACTAGGTTGTCCGCTAAAGTAAGAATTATTATGTTGTTGGCCACTTATTTAGGTAGATAATGATGATGATATATATGAGATAGAAGGATAAATTAGAACTTAAGGCGAAATAATAAATCTAATAGACAATTTGAGACATCTTGGTTACATTATTATAATTTTCGTAGGATTCTATAATTTAATTAAAAATAAAATACAGTTCATGTTCTTCGCTGATAATGTAGGTTTCTATAAGTGAAAGAATTTTTAAATCAGTTAAGTAGTTTTTGATTGAGTACAAACAAACCAACAATCATACAAAAAGCCTAAAAATTTCTCACTTCATAATATTAGTTTAGTTTAGATTAGGTAGCTTCAATATTATCTAAGTGTATATATTTCTATGATATTGGAGAATAAACATATTCGATTTGACAACCAACAAAATATGTGATCTAAGAATTTTAAAAGTGTTGTCAACTCAGGAGTTGATGGACACACATAATTTTAAATATTATTTGTACACACAGAAATAACAAATAAAAAACCGGCCAAGTGTGAGTCGGACTCGCACATGAAGGGTACCGTAGCAGCAAGTATTTCAGTTGATTAAAAGAAAGCAAATCGTGGTTTATGTTATGACGTATTAAAAAACAACTACTTGCTAGATCTCGTTCAAACCAATTTTCGTTGTTAGTTTCCATGGTAATATACATCATATATTTTTTTAGTTTTATCATTCTCTTATTTTAGTAGTTACAGGACACTAATTTTACCACTTTGGAAGTGTCTCTCGCGCAAACTATTCAGTTTAGAAAAAAATGATATTAGGAACCTCGATATAATTTTTGAAGACCTATCCATCGACACCCCACATGTATGGGTACGATGAAAAAAAAATTGTGTTTTAGTTATATGTATTGTGACCCCACAAAATTATTGTTCTTTTTCTATTTTTGTGTAAAAATCTTAATGCGGTTCACAGAATACATCTACCTACCAAGTTTCAGCAGTACAGCTCTTATAGTTTCGGAAAAAAGTGGCTGTGACATACGGACGGACGACAGACATGACGAATCTATAAGGGTTCCGTTTTTTGCCATTTGGCTACGGAACCCTAAAAACCATAAATGAGTAAACAAATAGTAATATAATATTTTCCGTAGGTACCTGTAGTGTTTATTTAGCCGGCGTATAGTAAATAATATAAAGTAGCAAAATACTGTGTACGCACTAACTCTTTACTTCGGTAACGAATGAGAAATAACAAATCATCCGTCTACGCAACACCTGATTAAACAGAACATTCAAAACAATAACATGGAAGTCTGATTAATTCTGTATTACATATAAAATTACAAATTTAGCTAAAGTATACTAATATTGACAAAGGACAAAGCTACTGTGCTGAATGGAGAAATATGAATTTGCTGGATATAGGCCACTAGAGCCGGGATATCGCGGGTCCTATTTCCAAGCCAGTACAAGTCTTAGCGAAAAGCTTGGATTTTACTTCCTCCGACAATCGTTACAAATGGCCAAAACCGAAACTTTTCAATCTACCATCTGCGCAGAAGAGTGAATTACAGCTTGACCATGGTATTCTATGCCAATGACAGTAGCTCGTATTATTCTGCTTCAGTAGAAACAAGATACTTGTGAGAATCCTCTGCAGTCAAGTATAGAACGCCCCTTAATCTCTAAAGACTATAAACCCTAGGATCTGCAATCATAACGTGAAGCAAGTCCGCGTTGGTGGGAATCGAACGCAATCCTTCATTAATTTATGCAACCGAGTTACTAATACCCACGACAGGGCAGGCTAGATAGTCTAGGTATTCCAGTTGTAATCAGTTCTCCCATTCTATTTTTAGAATGCGATCATTGTTCTTGTAGTTACGCACAGATAGTGCATGAATGGATATAGGTATTTCCTTTCTAGTAACAGGGGCCATTTGCTTTTTCACAGAACTGGAACTAGAACAGAAATAAATCAAGCTCACCTGCTGTTAGCGTCCACAATTGTTCAGAAAAATAAAACAAACATACATGCACTGTAGTACATTTGGGTACATCGGTTTGTGGATTGTAAATCTAAAGTCTTGAAAGACATATTTAATCAATTATTTTTATACAAACTTTAACAATTATTCAAACATGGGAATTATAAGTTTAATCGCCCCGGGGGTCTCGTACCAGCACCCTGTAGCAACCCGAAGAAGGCGCTCTGTCGTTAAGCTGCGAACGATACCCATCGGCTGATCTGGGGATTCCCTTGCTAACACCTAATGCAGGGAGGATGTAGGTTTTAGACGATGAATCACACCTATAAAGACTATCCGAGACCCACCGGATGATTAAATTTAGGGCTTCAAATGTTCTTCATGACAAGAGATTTAAATACAATTTATATGGGTCCATGCCTAAAGCGGTTCACCAATGATGCGGATCACAAGAAATCGAGTAACACACATAATTATATACAAAAATTACAAGCAATAGAATTGATTGTTTCAATGTGGGTTAAAATATCAATGAGCTTAAGATAATGACAAATTATATTATTCCAATCACACCTTTATAACAAATCAAAACTATATATTTGAAGGAAATTAAATCGGAATCGGACTATCAAGCTTTACCTACGAAGCATAAAAAGAATTATCAAAATAGCGTTGTTACAGACAAAAAATCTCTTTCGATTTTATCTATAAACTAGCTGTGCCCCGCGGTGTTACCCGCGTTAAAGAACAATGCTTACAATGTATGGGGAAAAAACCCAGGCCCGGCGCAAATAAAATGTATCTCAGATTTTAAGTATTTATATGTGACATAATATTCAGTAGGGGGCATTACCAAAATCTTTTTTTAAATGTCATAAATTGCTAGTTGTTTTATGTAAGGAGCTTCAAAAATGTGATTTTTTTTTAATTATTTCTTTCTTTACAGTGCGTCTCCGCCTTGCAACAACCACTGAGAATATTATAATGGTTAGCGTAGTATGTTAAAATATATGTATATACATATTTCCATTAAATAATTCTATTTAAAAATTACTTTTACGAAAAAAGGATTAGCAAAATATTACGTTTAAAAACGAATTTTTGGCTATATTTTTTTTTAGTATGAAAGTACTATTTTATACTAAGAATTTGAGATATGTACCGTTTGCGCCGGGGCCTGGGTTTTTTTTGAGCATTATCCTTTTATAGTTTTTCTTTGCTATAAACCTCACGGAGCCCGAGACCTTTCCAACGAATGCAAAACCGTGGAAATCGGTTCGTGCGTTCTGGAGTTATAGCGTCAGTAAGGAAAACCCGACTTATTTTTGTATAGTAGAATGAAAAGTATTTGTATCCTGTTTTTGAATCGATTAGGTTCTTTTATGTTATGTAGTAAAAAGTGATCTATATTTTAATATTCTTTTTAGCAAGGTAAACAGAGGCCTTGGCCTAAATATGGCCATAGTCAGTCCCTAATAGATCCATTACTTACAGCCATTTCTTATAAATATATTCTTATTTTTTCATCTGGATTTTAAGACAGGACCAATGTATTGGTGACGCAATATATGAAAATTGTCTCTTTTTCACCGCCTTTCTCAAATTACGATATAAAACGAAAAAGCAGTCATCAACTGGTTTTTCACTTAATTTATCATTCGTCATGAATCAGGAAAGTCCCATGTTCATATTTCGTGATAAGAAAAGTATGATTATTATTTCCTTCCAAACGGGGTTTTCCGATTATTCGGTTCTATTAATTGGCATGTTCAGACTCACTCTTGTTTAAATTACTTCCTCAAATATGCTGATTACATTCATAAGTTAAGTTTCTATATCGACCGACAACTTATTTTCATACTGAGCTCCAACCCACACACACTGCACAGCACGAACTAGCCTGCTGTGGACGCTATAGATTAGTAAATTTATAATGACTCTAGTAACAAACGGCTAAAGACACACAATAGGTAAGATATATATATATATATATATATAGGCTGGCCGAGGAGTTGACGTTCGAACGAAATTTAGATACCTACTTTATGATGAGGAGTATCTGAATCACCCCATGTATGTTCTACGATTTTGCGTAGTTTCGAGATAGAATTTTTTTAATGATTTTTTTCGTAAATTTTACATAACAGTTTTCGTTTTTTTCTCGTTCTGTTTAACATTTCTGGTTCAGTTTTTTTGTGATAACTAATTAGCATAGTTTAACCTTAAAAGTATTTTATCTAATCATTGCAGAACTGACTTAGAATTTATTCTAAAGTTCGAAATTAGGGTTTGAGCTCAAGACTCATAAACTTTCAAAGTATCAAAAAAATGCAAAATCGTACAACATACATGGGCGTAATTCGGATACTCCTCATCATAAAGTATCTAAATTTTGCCTTTGAAAGTCAACACCTTGGCCACCCTGTATTTTACCCGACTGCGCACTCAAACCACGGAAGAACATGGATTTTCTGTTCTGTTAACTTATTTTAAACGAAGAGAATAACAATTTGCCCAAATTGGCGTACTTGTTTGTGAAGGCACACATCCGGAGCGTCATCTTTCGACACTTGAGAATTTGATATCAGTCTGTTCGGTGAATTGATATAAAAATCCCATTTATCTTGTTGTTGCCAATATATCACACTCACCATAACTATATTTATTAATTCAATATTGAAGTGATCATGAGTAGCTCGACTTGGAAGTACCCACAAAATAAGCTGCGCCAATACTTTGTTAACGATGTGGTCTTAACTCATCATCAGGAAGGTGGAGTCGACAACGCGTGAGGCTATTTATGATGACTACGATTTGAATAATGATGATATTTTGTAAGCTGCAGGTGGCCACACTACAGTTGCTTATGAGGCAAAATAACGTTCTAAATCATATAACTTGGTGTTTTACCGTAAGTTTTGTGTCAATATTACGTGCTCAAATAAAACATACATATAAGTCAGATTTTACTATATTTTGAAAATTATCATTGATCCCAAAGCACTATTCAACTACCTCTCGATATAAAAAACAATCTCCTCTAAAAATCCTTAAAACAAAATGATCTCGTTAATATAAAACTCAATTTAAATTGCTTTTATAATATTTAGTGCATAAAATTTACTACATTTTGTGGTAAAAGATTTGTAATAAGATATTATATTTTTCTCAAAATTAATGAACTTTCTTACTTAGTTATAGTTTTCTGTTCACTCGTATTTTGATATATCATAAAAATGAGTCTTGTCAGCCTCTTATATTGTGTTATATAATAAAAATGAGTCTTGTCAGCCTCTTAATCGTTAATACTATTTAGTTGTAACTCCACAAACTTATCTATACTCCATATACATAGAAACAAGAAACTATTTACGCCACTTTTCAATTACCTCTCAATATTTAATTATGAAGAATGAAATGGATTATTTAAACAACTGTGGGTACATATGTACAATGACAAGGACAAGAAACGCAATTTTAATAATTACGTGTATGTATTCTTCATACATGCTCGCCGGTTTAGGGCACTTCTGACCTGACCTTTCTTAAGTACGTCTCCGATTTGATCAGAGAATGTTCTACGAGGTCTTCCTCTTCCGGTTGTACCATTCACTCAGGCCAGGTATACTTCTTTTGTCAATCTTCTTTCATTCATCCTTTCTAAATGGCCAAACCATCTCAGCATACCTTTTTCAATCTTTGTGACTACATCCTCTTTCACACCACAACGCTCTCTTACATCAGTATTTCGAATTCTGTCTCTCAAAGTCACACCACACATACTTCTCAGAGCTCTCATTTCCACTGCATTTATTAAGTAAACGAAGCGAAAGAGGTATGCAAGGATCGTGACAAATGGAAGTCCGTTGTCTCTGCCTACTCCTCTGGGAGACAGGCGTGAGTCTATGTATGTATGTACGTGTATGTATATGATGTATGTATGTATATGTCAGCCTAAAGACCACTTCTCGACAAACGGGAGGCATTTGTCTAGAAGTGTTCTTTAGGCTGACATCATCATAATTACACCAATTTTTACACCAATGATCATTAATTGATGCCAAAATCGCCACGGTTGGCAGACGGGTGGCGATCGCAGTATAATAATCATAGCACTCATAAAATGAAAATTATAAAATTTATTCAGCACTTGAGTATTAACTTACACTTGATCTTATCAAGCTCACAATGCAGGAGATAAATTTAAATATCACTTCCTACCTGCACATTGCTCGCTGGAGATCTTGTAGCCATATAGACATGACTGATCTGCTGTGTTACGTGAACTATCTGTAAATGATTGCTATCATATACTTAACTTAAAATTATTGACTCTGTTTTTTAATTATATTAAAATAATATAATAATAATAAATAATAAATAATTTAGTATAATTAAAATAAATTTTAATTATACTAAATTATTGCAGAAAAGAGCAGTCAGAGCCATTTATGGTTTAGGCAGTCGCGATTCTTTGCGAAATTTGTTTAAAGAAATAAATATACTTACTGTGCCATCGGAATATATATATATCAGAATATAATGTTTGTTAGAAAAAATATTCATAATTATAAAAAGAAAAGTGAACTGCATAATATAAATACTAGGAATAAAAACAAACTAGCCATGCCAGGCTTTAGAGTAAGCAAAACTAATAAATCATTTTAAGGAAATTGTATTAGGTTTTATAACAAGCTTCCTACTCAAATTACTTCCTACTCAAATTACTGATCTGCCTGACACAAGTTTTAAAACACATATTAAACGTATACTTATGGCTAGGGGTTATTACACCACAAAAGAGTACATCGATGACAAAGACGTCTGGCTCTCACTTCCTAGCTGCACATTGCTCGCTGGAGATCTTGTAGCCATATAGACATGACTGATCTGCTGTGTTACGTGAACTATCTGTAAATGATTGCTATCATATACTTAACTTAAAATTATTGACTCTGTCTCAAAATGAATAATGTTATTGTTTCGAAGTTTTTCTTTTGTATACCTAAATATAATCTAAAATAATAAGCATTCAGACAACCGATCGAGCATATATTGTGTTTGCCTACTAAATAATTACTCTAATTGGACCAAATCCCGTGTTCATGCCCGCTTGAGTATGTTTCGCCGGACCGTCTCAACTGGGTCGTGTTGAAACCGGTAGTAGATGAACCCACTGAGTTTGTTTCGCTGGGTCTTCTCAGTTGGGGCGCATTGGATCCGGTGGTAGCATTAAAGCGCGACCGTCGTTATTAACACATGGTCCGTCATAATAATAATACCTTTAATATAGACAGAACCATTGACAATATGTAGTAAAAATATTAGACTTAAACTAGATAATTAAACATAATCTCTTGACAATAACTTGATACGAGCTAGCTAAATATCATTTCTGTAATAAAATAAATTTTATAAATGTTTTCATACAAGATGTACCTAAACATCTATGTTACTAGAAATAATATCTAATGTATACAACTATATTACTACAAACATGTTCTGACTATTTACAAGCGCTTTTTTAAAGTCTACGTGAATAAAAACCTTTTTTATTTATTTTATTTTATTTTAATATAGTCTGTGCGGTCTGATTTATAACATAAAATTTTGAAAAATCCTTGTAATACCTGGGACAAACTATATTAGGATTTAGAGAGTAAGTTATTCTATCCATGCAATGAAGAGTTAAGAGAAGTATCCAAGCATAAGTTTCTCGTTCAACATTGATTAAAAGCTTCGTTACTAAGGTGCTCATATTCTATAGCCATGCGAAGACTACACTAGTGAATCAGTACCTAATAGGTAAGTAGTTATACATAATGTGCCAATGGCCATGGCCTCCCCTGTAATTCTATCAGATTGAATGGCAGTGCAGTTCAAAGGATGCAAATAAATATTCTAAGTGGATATTTCCTCCGTGGCTACATTTAGTACAGTCTAGTCAGCGGCGCGCCGTGTCAGAGGGTACACTTACACTATGAAAACCGCCCATATTACGTACGTAATAAAGGTCAAAGTGTATCCAATAACCAACCTGATTATGATAGCGAAACCAACAATACATAACCTTAGGAAGGTTATGTATTGTTGGTTTCGCTATCATAATCAGGTTGGTTATTGGATACACTGTACTGATTGCCTCGTTGGTCGGGTGGCAACGTGTTCCACCACAAACAATGGGGTTTAAATCACAATGTGGCTCAAGTCCCAATTGGGACCAGGGACATATTGATGTCAGGAGTTATATGTATCTGGGGAAGCAGTTATTATTCTACAAGTCCTGCAATTAAGAAAAAGTAACACGAAAATAAACATACCTGTAAAAATCTGGGTTCCTGAAGGATTTTGTTAAAGGAAATTATCGTTTGCATTTAAAAAGACAGTATTTGATGTATTTTATCATGCTTACTGTACGGTTGCCAGACTTGGGTTTATACATAAAGCCAAAAAAAATAAATGTACCCAAATGGCTATGGAAAGGAGCATGTTGAACCTCGGAAAAATAGAAAAAATTATGAATAAGCATATGTGCTCACACATGCACTCAAACATAAATGGAGGTGGGTATGTACATCGCACGTCACATTGATAATAGACGGACCATAGAAACAACACGATGTAAAAGTCCACAGGGAAAGAGGAATATTGGTAAACCTGTAACACGATGGGCTGATGGTATTATCAAGGTGTCACGAAACGACTGCACAAATACAGGCAAAGACAGGGATTTGTGGAAGAAGGTGGAAGAGGCTCTTTCCCAAAACATCCACATTTCAACTAAGTAATTTATTTTAAATTAAAGACTAAGTAAATTTAATAATAACCTGAAATATAGCTTAGACATACATACATACATAGACTCACGCCTGTTTTCCAGAGGGGTAGGCAGAGACAACGGATTTCCACTTGTCACGATCTTTGCATACTTCTTTTGCCTCGATTACTGTCATTATATTCTTCATACATGCTCGCCGGTTTAGGGTACTTCTGACCTGCCCTTTCTTGAGAAGATCTCCAATTTGGTCATAGAATGTTCGACGTGGTCTTCCCCTTCCGGTTGTCCCATTCACACAGGCCAGGTATACTTCTTTTGTCAATCTTCTTTCATTCATCCTTTCTAAATGGCCAATCCAGTTAGAAATATGGATAAAAACGGCTTTTTACAGTATATATACGTTTCTTCCAATTATACCGTAAAAAGTGTTGTACAGGACGTCCTCGACGTCGTCTCTCCATCTCTAATTATCCCGTGATTTCTTTCCACTTCCTTTTATTGCTAGTCAATTAATGGTATACATAGTTTAAGGAAGCACAATTATATTACATCAACACACGATTCAACTTTTCGTTTTTTCCACAGATAAACATCGCAGACGCATCTCTAAAAAATCGTAAACAAGTCTTAAACTGTTGCACTCAATCTGAATTGTTATTAATTTATTATAAATGAGAAGATTGCGATTGTATTAAGAGGTTATGAATAACTTTATTTATATAAATTGATCATACTTATAATACTGTTTTATGACTGTTTTAGGATGTATTTCCTGTAAACCACACATGTTTTACGCAAATAAATATATCTTTATCTTTACCATGGCCGCAATTTTTTTAGTGCTAAAATAGCATTATGGATGGTATGGTTTTCGGTCTACTTTATTTTGACTCGTACTCCAAACATATACGGGCGGGATTGGCGTAAAGCCATACAATTGGACCTTCTTAGGCTTTTAAAGATGGTCAAAATACCGCGACTGTTAATAACCAGCTTACTTTCAAATACATCCCACTTAGTAGGTAGGTGAATGAGGCGTACTATTTATGATGAGTCATACCCGAAACTCGTTTTTGCGCCTTTGTCGAACATTGACAGCATAGCCTTAGAAAAAGTAGAACAAAAAGTATAGAATCTATCTATTGTATGATGAACAGTCAACGTTACATCAGTAAATACATTTGTACTACGAAAACAGCCCTTATTACGTAAGTAATAAAGACGTAGATATTCACCGTAATGGCTTCGACTGTACTTTAATATTATAAAGTAGAAATTGATGCCAGTACCTTGTTAACTATGATTGTTATTGAAAGTGTTGATATTATGTTGCTATAAAACACTTTGTTAAAAAAAGAAACTAATTCTATAGCAATGACTACACAAATCTTAGAGAAAAAAAAATCAGAATGGTTAATTATATACCTAGAATAGATAAGATTAGATAAATACCCTTTATTGCACACCAATTACTGATCACATACAGCTGACATTGAAAAGTAAATCGTAAAACTCGTCTTATCGCAGTCGGAGATCTGTTTCAGACAATCTCTGGATGGACAAAAAGCAGAAATAAAGAAAGACAACATACTACATACATAATAAGTTATGTGGTAGTAAGTATACAGGTGGTACTCCTGCCCGCTCGCCAACCCGTCTGCCATGCATGGTGATTATTTCAAATCACCCCATTCTTGTGAGTAAATTTTATCCAGCAGTGGACGTCAGCCAGCTGACATGATCTTATTATATAAATAGAAGGAAAATTATGTGTATATATTGAGCTTCTTCAAATAACTACAATAATTAAGTACCTACGCATACTACATTGCTAGGCAATATATTTGCATTACTTGCTGACCTACAAAACATAATCATTTTTAATCAAGCATAAAATACTCTTCAAATTTTGCATCTCAGTATTTACTTTTGTACTTACTATCAAGATATATTTTATAAAGAAACCATTCAATACTTCATTAATTAAACGGAAATTAATGTTCAATGCTTCACTGGCTAATGAAAAAGTTTCATTAATAGATTTCTTTTGTTAGTTTTCCATTATTTCCCCAATAATTTTAATTGAAGTCTACTTTTTGCATCATTATTGCCTGTTGGTAAAAATAGTCCACAGACAGCTCCACTAAATTTCTTTTGGACTCTGATATCCCTCAAATTCAGTAAAACTGCTTGTTGCCAAAATTGCGTGTCAAGGTCATTATTAACCAGGTGGAAGAGTAGATCCTATCACTAGATGTGTCAGGCTTTATAACAAGCAAGTTGATACTCAATGACAGCGAATGGAACACTATTACTAAGCCTCTGCAGTCCGTCAGGACGTTGTGTCATGTCTAGTGTAATTTTTTAATATATTACAAGGCCCAGGAACTTAACAGTAGTTTCATGTGTTTGTTTTGTTCTAGGTTGAGAAATATTATCACAATAGATTTTTTTTCGGTATCTTACTAATATTATAAACGCGAATGTTTGTAAGTATGGATGGATGTTTGTTACTTGTTCACGTAAATACTACTGAATGGATTCTAATGAAACTTTACAATAATATACCTTATACACCAGAATAACACATATGATACAATTTATAAAGATATAGTGTGAATTTTCCAAAATATGACAATAAGTGTCAAGTACATAGGAAAAATTCTAACATCTGCAAGCTATTCCGGCGTGCACTGCCAAAACTGCTAGAGGTAGAAATCCTACTAATATTATAAAAGGGAATTTTGTATGTTTGTTGCTCTTTTACGCCAAAACTACTTAACGAAATTTCATGAAACTTTATTAATATAGCTGATATATCCGATTAACACACAGGCTATTATTTACAAAGTTTAACAGGGATGAAACCGTGGGGGATAGCTAGTACATAATAATTTTGTTTTAGCCAATGTGCAGTCACTACAAGACAACTGACAGTATTGCAACCGCATAAAAAAATATGTGATATTTTTTTAATAAAGAACACAATGACATCATAAAAGAAAGATTTATCCAATTTGGTACTGTCATTTGGAAGATATGAGCATACAAGCATTTCAGTCATTAATTTTTATTTGAGTATGTATATAGAAGATAGATAAGCATAGGTATTATTAGAAGATAGATAAGCATAGGTATTATTATATTAGGTGTTAGATATAAAAATGCAAAAATAATAAGTATCCTTAACATCTGAATGTTTTTTTTAAATGATAATTTTAAACTCCCAACACTAAGTTATGTAGGTATGTGTATGTAACTAATCTGCATAAATGACCTACAAAACCATTATCAGAAGTCAAGTGGGATTAACCAATTCAACAGGAAGTATGTGATTTTGTCAGAGGTTAATGTGATAACAATACACTGATAAAATTATTATTCAGGATTTGTTTCAAATGCTATGCTTTGTATTTAATCTTTTCTTTATTTTTGTAGGCTGTTTTTAGTGGATACAATTACAAACAAAACTACACACTTATTTTTTTATTTTTCACATTACTACACTATTACTGCATATAATATAATAAAGACGATGTCAAGGTAAAAGTCCATCCATACACATGATGTTGCCTTTACTTAACAAGATTGGAATAGAACCCCAACAAAATACCACACTTTTATATTAAAGAAAAAAATAAAATATTGAGGTCATATTATATGTATGGCTGGCATGAGTGGCATACTAGCCAGTAAATTTAACACAGCTTCATTTATACACATCACTATTGATGAGGCTATGATTTTTATAAAACAATAGTAAATACCACATTGGTGATACTCTGACCGTTACCACATCTCAATTTGACGATAAAGGCAACTTATTGAATATACAAGGTGTAACATAGTAATATGTAAGTTATGGAGCTCAATTTGCCTATGAAAGTGAGCAACATATAGAAGATAAACATGCAAAGTACAAAAAAAAATATTCACACACCTCCATCTGATCCCAAACTAAGCAGAGCTTGTACTATAGAAACCAAATAACAGATATTAGGTCTTTACCTATGAAATTGCCGTTCTGCAGTACTGGCCATTTCAAATCAAAATAATTTTTGTTTGGCTAAGAATTCTAATTTCAAATTAATTTTATTTTAAAAACATGGATTCTTTTTTCCAAAAGTAGTCATTTCTTTATTGATTAGTGTTACATTTTCATCGCATTTCAATCTTTTTCGTCATCATGGATACGTTAAAAATTCGAGTAATTATGGAATATGAGTACCGTCGTGGCAGCAACGCGGCACAAGCGGCACGCAACATCAACGACGTTTACGGAGCTAACACTACAAACCAACGCACCACCTGTTATTGGTTTGCTCGCTTCCGTTCTGGAAATTTCGACCTGAAAAATGAACCTCGCGGTCGTCCGAAGACTTTGGTCGACAATGACGAATTAAAGGCGGTTGTGGAAGCTGATGATACACAATCTACGGCTGAATTAGCAGCAGCTTTCGACGTTAGCGTCAAAACAATATTGGTCCATTTGCGTCAAATTGGCAAGGTAAAAAAGCTTGACAAATGGGTGCCCCACGAACTCAATGATCGCCAGCGCGAAGTACGCGTCGAGACGTGCCTTGCACTGCTCAACAGACACACAAATGAAGGAATTTTGAACCGCATTGTTACCTGCGATGAAAAATGGATTCTGTTTGATAACCGCAAGCGCTCAGCAAGTTGGTTGGATCCTGGTTCAGCACCTAAACAATGCCCTAAACGAAAACTTACCCCTAGAAAAGTGATGGTCACTGTTTGGTGGTCTAGCGCCGGTGTGATTCATCACAGCTTCTTACCAAACGGGGTGAGCATTACTGCAGATGTGTACTGTGAAGAACTGAGCACAATGATGGAGAAGCTGGCGCATCTCCAACCAGCATTGGTCAATCGCTCGTCTCCGCTGCTCCTGCACGACAACGCGCGACCTCATACTGCACAGCAGACGGTCTCCAAGTTGCAAGAACTGGGGTTGGAAGCTCTCCGTCATCCGCCCTACTCACCAGACCTTGCGCCTACAGACTACTACTTTTTCCAGAATTTGGATAACTTCTTGGCGGGAAAAAAATTCAATACCCGAGAGGCAGTACAAAATGCCTTTGAAGAATTTGTTGCCTCCCGTCCAGCTGATTTCTTTAAGAAGGGCATCAATAAACTGCCACTGCGATGGCAAAGATGCATTGATTGCATGGGTGATTACTTCGATTAATACAAATAAAAAAATTCATGAAAAAAATTCGTTTAAATTTTTTCATACAAAACGGCAATTTCATAGGTAAAGACCTATTATACTACATACACTACATTTCTTTTGTAAATACATACTTCCATATATAATTACACCTAAACAGATATGTTCATGCACACATATCTGTCCTGGTTGGGAATCAGACACACAACCAGCGGCATGAAAGGCAAGTCTACCAACTACGCCAACCCGCATGTGATAGTATTCTATAGTAGTAGTATAAACCCACAGACTCATTTTTATTGGCAGGCGAGAATATGTTTGAGAATGTCACAAACTGATTTTCTTTCATTTGATCTGTACCATGGCTAGCACTCCTTAAGTTCCCAATATATTTGTTATACCTTGTGTAACAATGTAATCTATTCATATTGTGTTTGACAGTGTTGTTCAGTGATCTTCTCTTAAATAAAACTTAATATTTTAGTACTTACCCAAAAATATAGGTTATAGGTAGACTAAGTAAATAATTTTGACCTTTACATACCACTTTTGTTATGAAGCCAAGTAAGTATCTAGGTAAAATTATTTTAAGTAAATGAGTTAATTAACTAATTGGATCTTGGAGTATTAACTATTATGTTATTAACTAAAGTTATGAGAATAGAATCGCTTGAAACAATTTAAATGGCAAATCTCATAAAAGAGTGGTCAAATAATTGGCTTTTAATTGATGCTATGTTTCTATTTAAAGTAACTAATCAAATAGTTATATAGAGAGGATAATGTAATTTAAAGATCATTACAATTATAAATATTTATACATAAAAATTAATTTATACATTTTTACATAAAGATAATAAATGAAGCAAAATTAACTCTATTTATCTAATAGTGAATTTATTTGAATACTATATAGTTTGGAGCACATATGATGTAGTTAAGGTCTAAATTAGCTCACAGACATCTGAGGAATGAGCTTTTAAACATTTTGGTGTGAAGCTCTCTGTTTCTCTCTTGTTAATTGCCAGAACTTATGGCTACTGGCTTGTGACCTCACAACAAAGTATAGTGCATACACTGTCTAACATTATTTTATATATTTCTATTATTATGACTGTCATTATTATTATTTATTTCTTATAATATTGATTATATTATACTATGACTCCTTCTAGCTTCTGCCGACATTTTTTAATGTGGGGAAGGGTTTTTTTAGATATCTTATATATCTGTTATTCTAGTTTTTGACATATAGGTACCCGAGTTTCATGCAAATCTGATCAGGCCTTTTGGTGGCAAATTATAAACACCCATATACAAACTTACCCACCTAAAACACTGATAATAAAACAAATAAATTAATGTCATGCCACATCTGTATTTATGTTATTTAAAACCATGAATATAATCACACTTCTGGGTCTTTTGTTAGTAAAGACAAAGAAAATTTGAGTTATTTGGAAACTCAGTCATAATTTGTAGAGGTAAATATAACATTAAATAAATTATAGAAGGCATGTTGAAGAGTTCAATGAATATATTACTCCTGGAAAGTGTCAGGTTATACAGACTACTTTAAGGTATTTAAAATGCATTAAGACTATTTTGGAAAAGAGGAGCTTTAATAAGAAAACAATGATAAGTCAAATATAAAAGATCCAACAGGGTCAAAGTACACATGGGGACAAAAAGTACCTAAACCCCAGAACACACGCACACATAGGCAATATTGTGTGATCAAATAATTAACCAGTCTGCTTCATGTAAAGTGGCTTGAAACAATGATGTAGCTAATAAGCACACAAGTCTTACAAATTATAATGTTGATTAGGTATTGTGTTGTTCAATATGGGGTTGCATTCAAATACACATACACCATCAAATTGCAATCCCTATTTGCATTTGTATTTTGTCTGTAGTCGAAATTAATAAGCAATGAGTTTTGTATCTGATAATGTAGTTCCAGTTCTGCATTAGAAAAAATATATATTGTGTGCCATGATGTTTCAAAGTACATCATACAGTCAGGGAACTTTGTGCTTTCATATCCTGTTTATGAGTATAAAAATGTTGGGGTTTGCACTATTCGTAGGTTGAGCTTGCCCATTCCACTCAAAAATGTGAAAATATAACTCAGAATAAATCAATTACACATAAATAAATTATTCCATTAATTTTCGGTGTAATCACAATTTATAACTATGGTTTATACCTAATAGATTTCATTTCCTAGAATCTAATTTATACTTTTTATAAAAAAGTAGTATATCCCACTAAACCATTGTTGTGACAATAAATCAATATTGATAACATATAATTTTCAATGTATAGAATAATCCCAATATATAATTATGGTTTTTTATGGATTTCATTTCCTAGAATCTAATTTATACTTTTTATAAAATATAGTATATCCCACTAAACCATTGTAGTGACAATAAATCAACATTGATAATATATTTCTATCTATTTTTAAGAATGATGTGTCTACTTGGTTGTTATCAGATATAATAGATATTCATATAAACAATAATACAATTGTAAACAAACAAGGCTTCGAAATATAATAATAGTGTTCAAGTGCCTTGCAGTTGAATAGAAGTGGCATTCAATAGATGTTCCTTGCCTATTCCAATATTATTGAACTCTTTGTTGTCTAATATCTACACACCACTTTTGCCTTTTGTGTGCCCATGAAAAGTATGAAGTTTGTGGACTTCATTTATCACTATCAAAAGAGTTTAAGTAAGTTAATTGATTTGATTATTCATCTTATATGCAATATAAATTTTGGAATAAAAAATGTACCATAATATGTAGCAGGATAATATTTGCACATTAAGTAGACTAGTGATCGCGAGCATATTCATTCACGCAGTTTACGACACGATTTGGTTGGCAAAATAATTGCTCTATTGGTGTAAGTGGGTAGGAATAAAATAATTAGTTTCGACTTACCGCTTTCAATGTACGGCAGAGCAAGGAGTAGGAAAACTATGTATCCGATTTCACTGAACATTGTAGCTTATAAACACACACTTTTTGTCTCACTAAGTCATTGCACATAAAATACAGCTGATTCCCAAACCATACAAAACCTTTGTCTGTTTTTGACACAAACGCATGCGCGAGCAAACAATATTTTTTTATTTACATTACAACAAATTATTCCTACACTAAAACTATGTTACACTTTAGTCACCACGATCATTTACTCATGATTAACGAAATTATGTTTAATCGAAACAATAAATAACAACACTATACGTTTACATGAGCTACAAAGGGAAACTCCGAACCACACTATTGCTACACAAATGAATCACTAACAATCCGCCGAGTTACACTACAGTTTCATATTTACTTTTTGTTCACACACAACGTCCTATGCTTATCCTAATTAATTAAAACTAAAACTAAAATTTCGACTTGCCCTGACTATCTGACATATTGGAATTGAGTTTTTTAATGGGCTTAGGGATTAGAGGCCCTAGACTCATCGGTCTTTTGAGCCTTTGAAGTAAAATTCGGGGCTGCCAATATTATTTTTAAATTTCCCCATACGCAAGTGACACGTTACTTGTTATTCAGGTTTTTTTTACTGGAGCTACATACTTCTAAACTCTGCTCCCAAAAAATATTTATTCTTTGTTTCATTATTTTTTAAGGTAGATGTGACATGACATGTTATGTAGGAAACCGTCACGCAAGGAAATATTCTCTCTATACAAGTTTCTCTTTATCTCTCTATTTCTATTATATACGACCGACTGCGTATGTACCTACGGTGAGTTTAAACATCAACATTCCTCTCAATTAGTAATTATTATAAGATTAACGTTTTTTACAATCCCATTTAGACGTGTTTACGGACGTGAATGTGGATGGCATATCAGATATTAAATACATCATCATCTAAGTAATCAATAATTTAGTGAAATACTTAGTTAAAACAATTATAAAAAAAAGAAGACAAACCATACCTAACCTAATAGTTATTAGAGTAGGTACATTACTTGTGAATAACCTGGTAAAGCTTAAGCCTATGATTTCCTAACGATCTGGGAATTTTCTTTTATTATCTATTTAAGGCGTAACCTGATTACCTGACTATAGATAATATTTTTACAAAATTTTCACAAAATACGGTTGACCTTATGATTTGTAGTTAATTTCATAATTTGGGAATTTTATTATTTATTACACATCTGCCTGCCATTTTAGAGATTGGGTAGGCTTACTTGAACGTAGTTTGTTATATTCTCTGTGGGCAAATATCGGTATGAAACGTAGACAGAGAAACCAATAGACAAAGGCAACGTGAAGCCGCGACTAAAACAAAGATAGTTTGTCAATGTGTGTGTGTAATGTTGCCAAAATAATAGCACTCCCTGTTTTTAGGGGGGAAATTCGGGAATCGATCAATCGCATTTGTCAGATTAATTGTACCGAAAACTATTGATAACGATTATGTAACTTTTTGATATTAGCATTATTTGAAGAAAATTTATAGGTCGTCGAAGTAATTTTCTAAATCTACAAAACATAGTTCAATTAAATAATACCTATAACGCATGATGTTATAGGTATTATTTAATTGAACTATGTTTCGTAGATTTAGAAAATAACTTTTGCTATTGGCCGCAGCATCTTTTGAACTTTTTTCATTTGCCAAATGTTATATTGCAATATTTTAACCACAATGAAACATTTTGTGCAAGACCGGCAATTGAGGATATCTTTGGGGGAGGCCTTTGTCCAGCAGTGAGAGTCTTTCGGCTGATAATATTATGATGATGAAGATGGTACTTGGTAAAGATTTTCATCCAAAGGAAACATCGGAGTACCAAACGAAAACAATCGATTTGATTATAGGTCAACTGATACAGTGACAGACTTTAGTTCAATAAAGTAAAAAAAGGTAATACTTGAAAAGTTTCATGTTAAAATTAGGTCAAATATTTTTCGAACTTATGATTGGTAACCGGGAAATTCATTTTGGATGTTATAAAATGGAATAAAGTAACAATAAAACTATAGAAATTAAATATTTTTTTATTTTTAATATATAAAATAAAACAGAGGATACCAATGTATAAAAACCACTTTATTGATGACTTTTAAAAATGTATCACGTAAACGTACTCCAGGTTGCCCCAAGAAAATATAAGGGAAAAATGTATGCTTTACCTATTACAAAGCTCTTTATTGAAAAAAGGAGACAAAGAAATAGATAGCATAAAACAAGGTGCCCATAAGATAAGATTACTAAATAATATGACCAAAAAACTTAAAAGAGATACAAAAACATGTTTGTTTCATGTTCTTTTTTTTCCAACTACACCCAAAAAACGTTAAGGAAATCTTTGTTTCCGCTATCTATAGTGCTTAATATGTCAGCATTCGTTTCAACAAACGTCTATTTGTTTGACGGACAGCACATATCTTTTTCTGAGATTAATAAGACCCTCAGTTTTTTTCTTTAAATTCACTTTAAGTTTTTTCTTTCTTGGTGTATCTTCATATATTCATATATTCTCGAGATACTTTTTATGTTAACGTCGTCTTGCAAAACGGCACTTAATGATGTGGAAGGCAATGGATCATCTACCTCTTGTGTCGCCACAATCTAAAACATTAAAGAAAAATAAATAAAAGCACACAGATTATGATGGCAAATAATGTTGTCATATTACTATGTAGAACTAGCAACTAAGGCCACCCTGTCTTGTTTACTTTCATGTATTTACTGTAGTATTTTCTTAACTATTGTAATTTTAATCTATATTAAATGATCTCTGTATTTAACATACTTATTTGGATAAGGATTCAGTATTATTATATGATGACGGAGAATATATACCTTGATAGTCATTTTCTTGTTTTGTAATAATGATAATGCATCTGATACTGGCGATTCATCAGAACTTCCAAATTTAACAGCTCTTATCTGCAAGGTAAATATAAAATTATAAACTCTATTTTGCAATATACTTATAAATTAAATAAGAGTAATATAAATATAATATTTACTGTAGTTGGTACTGCATCAGGATACAAAACAGTTTTCTTCTTCTTTTTTATCAAAAATGTTTCCGGAAAGTGATTACTACATATTTTAGAGTATTTTGTGGGGGTCCAGTCTTTTCTTCCAGTCGCTTCAATCCATTTTCTGCATAATCCTGAGTCACCTGGAAAAGTAAAGATAACTGACTTTTATAATCAATATTCATTCTATCAAAAATCTGATGTTCATCACAAATTAAAAGATGCTTTAAATAAATTTGTAAGCTAGCACATTTATACCCAGCTGTACTTCAACTACATTTAAAGCAAATGTGTCAGATAAGTTTGTATAAGATATGGGGCTACATGGAAAAACCTCTCAAAGATAGAAACTTTTTACTAAGTTGCGAAATGGAGGGGGTTAATTCCAAGTTACCTAAAGGAGTCTCCATTTAGGTAGATGTATAAATGAGTCTTAGAAATTAATTTGTTTAAAATTAAAATATTAAATTTCGATCACTTAAGGTTCAATTGCAATATTTATTTAGAACCATTATAGAAACAAAATAACAGCACATATAGTAAAAATCTTAAAGAATTTATCTCAGGCTGTCGAAAACTTTATTTGGAGTTGATGAATTTGGGAATTTTAAAATTGGGGAATTTTACATTTGAAGTTTGCAACAAATACCAGACAAAAATTAAAGGTTATAATAAGAAAACTTGACTAAATCCTTATATTTAACGAGTATTATCGTTACTAAATGCTATGTTTCAAGAAATTATCACTAAAAAACTATATTTAAGGACGACTAATAATAAAACACCGCCGTACTTACGAGTGAAAAGACACACCGGGAATTTTCTTCTCAATGTCACTATCGCATGAAATAACACGACAACGCACCATTTTATTAGCCTAAATGTGGTTTAGGATCATTTACGAGTAATTTAACTGTAAACCAATCGTCTTATAATGTAAAATCAACAGAATAATATAACATAAACAAGATGCTACACGAACTGTCAAAGTTTGTTTCGCAATTAAAGTTGCTGACCTTGAAAAAACTGGTTACACGATACGGGACAGAAGATATCATAGTTGTGTCTCTGTCTATCACATTCGTATCGCGATTATAGCTCTCGTTCTTGAGTGAAAGAGAAAGGAATTGTCATTTGGTCTATTAGTTTCTCTGTCTACGGTATGAAATGAAACCCACAGGGTACATTATAAATACCTATTGTAAAACCTATTAGTTATGTTACATACATACATGTTTAAGAGAGGTAGGCCACCAGAAGACATTCCTTAATAATAACATTAATAATTTAATGTTGTGTTTCTGAGTGTGAGTAAGGTCGCCAGAGCTCATCGGGGTGGGGGGAAGGGTCAGCAACACTTGTTTGCTGACTCTTAAAGGCCGGCAACGCACCCGCGACTCCTCTGGTGTTGCGATTTCCATGGGCGGTGGTGATCACTTACCATCAGGTGACCCACTTGCTCGTTTTAACATAAACACACCTCTGACATAAAAAAAAAACCTATTAACAACATGAAATATTTGGAATTTAGTAATAGGTAATGCAATCTATTTAATACCTACATATTTTTAAATTACTGGTTTTCTTACCCAAAAGTGCAAAATAATCTTTATTTATTTTAATTTGCAGTAACTTAGCATTGGTACACTAATTATAGATCATACACGGATCTCACAAATCTTGAGGTAGGTACCCTAAAGTTCGGCAAGGCCGCGGCTGGGGCGGTTAGTTGAGAGGGGTCTCGTTAGCCATTCTTGGTGATTGTGAAAAATCGTTAGTATTGTTTTTTACGATTTCTAGTCTGAACAAAACAGACAAAGTAATCTAACAAACGTTAACTTATAAAATTCGATAAAAATACAAGTACAAAATAAATTTTAATATGGGGCGAGATTGGAATAGAGCACTTCGATCCCTATAGACACGGTGCGTGCGACTAATTCTAATTTGTTTTTTTACTATTATTATTAATGTTCCTACACACTATACGAACAAAACGCAGCAAACGGATAATTTAATAAAAAAGTCATTATGTACTGAATAAGTATATGAATAATTGGTACATAGAAATTAAAAGAAAATAAGTATTGAGATATTTTCTTATTACATACTTTTTCAGTAGTAGGGCTTTAGTTTTTAGTCCCATAGGAAAGCGGGAGACAGACTGATATAACTAAGTTAGAGATGTCAGCTGAGGAAAGCAATAAGAGCAACACATCTTAGCAACATTTGATAATAAAATTTTAATCATGTAAATTAAATAAAATACTAAAAAAATAATTTAAACCAAAGTTAGTTAAATATAAGTTAATAAATATTGAATTAAATGTTAAAATTCGCAATATGAAAGATTAAAAAAATATAAACTGTAAATAATCACACTAATATTATAAAGGTGAAAGTTTGTGACTGTGTATGTTTGTTACTTCTTCACGCAAAAACTACCGAATCGATTTTGTTGAAACTTTATAGTAATATACCTTGTATATCCGAATAACACAATTAAGCTATAATTTATAAAGTTTAACGCCGGTATTTAGATTTAAAGTTTTAACCTTACATTCTTTAAACTCATTGAATAAACAAATACTAGTTTCTTTTTTTAGAAATCTGTTTAAAAAATTATATCAATGTTTCTTTTTATAAACCAAAGCACAGAGGGACTATTATTGTTGTTGTTATCCGAAAAGTATGCAGTCGGGCAGCAATTTCTCCTGTGTACTAGCTACCACCTAACTTCGGTCGCCATCTTGCACGCCAAGTGCGGTGACTACGGCAAACACCCCCAAAAGGCAACGTTGTGGAAACCTTTGGGGGATTAGGCCTATGTCCAGCAGTGGACGATATCTGGCTGATTATGATCAAAATTTACGCATTTCACATAGTGTTCTCCCCACTTGCGATGGGGAGCAAGTGAAACAATTCTTTCTTCTTTTTGACTGCACCTGTGGAGCAGCGGCTAAGATAGTCGCATCGCCGCTTCGTGTCGCGGATTCGAGTCCCGCGCCGGACAACTATTTGTGTGACCCATAAATAGTTGTTCTGAGTCTGGATGTGATTTGTGTCCGTCTATTATATGTTTGTAAAGTACCCCGCGAGACAGGCATTATTTCTCTAATGCGGGCGATGTCTTTAAAAAAAAGAATAAAAAAAATCTAAATTTTGTTTTGTCTAGAAATGGAGTTAGGTAAACAATGTATGCACTATACAGCACTTCTCCTACACGAGACATGACTTAAACAATTACTGATGTGGACGGCAAAGTTTGTTTAATATTGTTCTTTAAACATCTATGTGGTGTTACAGAAACTTTTTAAATGAAACCTTGTTGTTCTTTGAATACATGGCATGAGACTTACGAGGTACGCAAGTATTATTAATAAAACAAGCTGACCCGGCGAAATTCGTATCACCATATCGATACCAGAAGTATCAATTAACGTAAGGGACAAAACACGGTTTTTCAGGAGAGCCAAAAAACGATTTTATTTTTTTAAATCTGTCTATAACTTTTTAATGTCTGTTCCAATTTTAATTATGTCTAGAGCAAAGTTTCTTAGATTTTAGTCTTCTTTCATGTCATACACAAAAGATTTAAGAATACCCAGCGGTTTAAAATATAGCATGTCTCTTACATTAAAAAAATATGTTTAGTTGTACCTTACGTTACTAATATTTTAGGTGTAAACCGTCAAGCATAGTGCAGCAAGAGCAAAAGGAAATTTTACGTATTTTATTGTAAAGGACTTTTACAGTGTTGCAATTTGATGTAACTAACTATAGATTAACTACTAAAATTATGATATTTTAACACCATGTAAATATGTTCTTTGCATAATTAATGTTAGTTGCAGCTTAGCTATCACGGATTTAAATGAAATTTAGGGATATCAAAATATTTTATTTTTTATTCTTGCCTTTATGCCTGCGTAATTATTATAAATTCGACACATAATCAGGCTATAAAACTTTTTGTTAAGTTTAAATAAATGTTTTAAAAGTAACTGTTACCGAGTTATATTTTCAATATTTCATATTATATATATATAGTACTTTAAAAATAATTATGTATAATTGACTCCGTGATCTCTTTAAATTAACAGTCCTACAATGTCTGTATTTTTAATAATGAGGTTTTAATTAGCTTTATAATTATAATCACCAAATTAATTTTATAGATGTACTGGAAACGAATGACAGATGAAAAAATATGAATAATCTGAAAAATTTATAAGTAAAATAACATACATAAATGATATGAATATTAAAATAGGAAATATATATTATTAAAAGACTAAATAATTAGGAATGGGCAGACAGATTATGATGATAACTATTAGTAAATTAAACTATTTTTATGGTGAAATTAGAATGGTTGGAATAACTTTTTCTATTTGGTATTTTATCTAGTTATTATCATCAGCTGTCATCACATCTTCATCGTCGTCGGTTTCATTGAGGATATCTTTAACTGGCGATATATTCGGAAGGTTGAAATATTCACCATGAAATCTTTTTGGTATTATACCGGTGTCGCACAGTTTTTTGAGGTCATTGTGTTTTGAAATGGAAATTGGGAGCCTCTCTTTATATAAAGATGACAAATTGTCTGTGTTTCTTTGACTTATGTCATTACTATTACTTTCAGCTGCAGATTCATTATTGTTGTCTATATCTTTTATAATTTTTACTTCTAACAGCACTTCTTTTCTCAATCCTTTTACCCTTGCCTCTTGTGTTAAATTTTTTGGAGAGTTCTATGACGTAAGTATTCCCAATATCGAACATTGTATATTTAACTTCGTTTGAGGTTTAACGTAAGGTAGTAAATTAGTTAACACTATCGACTTACTTTAATATTCAGAGAAAAAAAAATGTATACGTCTGTTACATCATCTTTTTTTTCATAAATCGTTTTACACAGGCCAAAAATTTTTACTGTAAGGGATTTTTTTTTAACGATAGAATTTTTTTAATAATACCAGTCGATAGAGCAGAAAATTCTGAATCCGATGATATATTTAACTCATTTTCGTCAAAATGTCCCTTACGTTAATTGATACTTCTGGTATCGATATTTTAGTAATTATTTGAATGCATTATAATGTACTTACGACACATAGGGGCGAAGAAAAAAAGTACCACGTCTCACAGTCATCAGTCTCATTCGCACACTCACTTTGCTGATATTTTTAATATTATCATTTTTTGTTTGTCTCAAAAACCTCCTGACAATAGGGGACAAGTAAAAGAAAGATTTATCCAATTTGGACCAATCGTCTGGAAGTTATGACATATTACATATTAAAAACGATCGTTTTTAAATATATATTTAAAAACGATCCGAAAAGTAATTGTGCGAATGAGACAGAAGACTGAGACTTTGTTTTTATTTTCTCATAATCACCTCATAACTTCCAGACGATTGGTCCAAATTGGATAAATCTTTCTTTTACTTGTCCCCTATTGTCAGGAGGTTTTTGAGACAAACAAAAAATGATAATATTAAAAATATCAGCAAAGTGAGTGTGCGAATGAGACTGATGACTGTGAGACGTGGTACTTTTTTTCTTCGCCCCTATGTGTCGTAAGTACATTATAATGCATTCAAATAATTACTAAAATATGGTGATACGAATTTCGCCGGGTCAGCTTGTTTTATTAATAATACTTGCGTACCTCGTAAGTCTCATGCCATGTATTCAAAGAACAACAAGGTTTCATTTAAAAAGTTTCTGTAACACCACATAGATGTTTAAAGAACAATATTAAACAAACTTTGCCGTCCACATATGCTATTATGTTTTTATACAAACCTTCGGACAATAACGAACACATAAATGATGTATCCAATTTGGTGCAGTCGTTTGGAAGTTATTAGCATACAAACATTTCGGTGATTCATCTTAATAATATACATATATCTAATTATATATACATATATAATTATATGATACCTGATCCCAAACTAAGCAGAGCTTGTACAATGGAAACCAGATAACTGATATACTACATATACGTACTACTTTTCTTTTATTTTATACACAATTACACCCAGACTCAGGACAAACAGACATGATCATGCACACAAATATTTGTCCTGGGTGGGAATCGAACCCAAGACTTGCGGCATGCAAAGCAAGCATTTACCAAACACGCCGTCTTATTTACATAGTTTGCAAAGGGAAGTAAAGATAGAATAAAATTAACATTTTAACAACGATTTTATTCTTACATGCGGTAAACAATAAACAGTACAACAATTCAGTAAAAACATACAAATTGTTTATAAGTTACTTAGTATTTCGAGTAATTATAAATTAAATAATAGTGGAGGCTATTTATTATTTGGAGTCGATGTCCCTTAAGTTCTCCGGTGAATAAACTCCCTTTTCTGTGATGAATCCAGTTATTAAAGATGCAGGTGTAACATCGAAGGACGGATTCCAACAATTTATTCCTGTAACAAACATATATTATTACTTGCTTGCTTACTTATCGTATGGGCAGTGGTTACCCTAGTGTCAGAGTTGTCCAAGCCGCCCAGTAGGCCTCTGACATGGCTTAACGACTGTTGTGTAATCACTACAACCGGGACCGACAGCTTAACGTGCCCGAGCACGGAGACGGCTCAGAAATTAAACCACTTTGGCGGTCACCCATCTATAATCTGACCGCGAGCCTAGTTACTTAACCTCGCCGATCGCTTACGGACCGGTGAGAGCATCTAGCTATTATCACTGTATTGGATACATTGGAATGCGCACGCGACTAGTTTCTGGCTCCTTGCCGGACGCCCGAGTTGTTTATTACTAGAAAAAAGCAGCAGAACATAGATGAAATAACAATATTCCCCAACATGGAATTTTTTTCTTTCCGGACTTGTTTTACCTGAAGTTTTCTACATATGGCCATAATGAGTAACTCACCTAGTCCTATGCTCGCCAACAGGACTAATTCCCTAACTGGCATCTATTCTATCTCAAGCTCAACTCTATTACGTGAAGTTAACTAGATATATATAGACAACTAGCTGTGCCCCGCGGTTTTACCCGCGTTAAACTTTATAAATTATCAGAGCTCTTGCCCCGTAGGTGACAGCGTGATAATATGTAGCCTATATATTGACCCGACATCTTAGTAATATTCATGCAAAATTTGAAGTAAATCCATGCAGTACTATTTGAGTTTAGCCCGGACATACATACAGACACACAGACAAAAATTCTAAAAACTATATTTTTGGCTTCGATATCGATTGTAGATCACGCCCCAAGTATCCTTTAAAAAAAATATTTAATGTACAGTTTTGACTGTTCTACGATTTTATTATATGTATAGATAAGCCGTGTGGTTTTCCGGCCCAGAAAGAATAACAGAGCCACCCCATACCATCTCGCGGGTTTCGTAAAAGACGACTAAGGTATTCACCAGGTACTCGAGCAGCAGTGCTTCTTGTGTACTATATACCACCTAACTGCAGTCATCAACGTGTGATCCGTTCTGGCCCGGCCACGATGCCAAACAAGGTCATGGTTATGGCAGTAGACTGTACAATACAACTATTTGACAACAAATATTGCTATTCAGTTATAGTCAGGCGTAATTTAATTCAATCGACGATCACCGTAGCCTAGTTGGTAGTGCTCCTGCCAACGAAGCTGGTGGTCCTGGGTTCGAATCCCGGTAAGTGCAAATATTTGTGTGATGAGCACGAAAATTTGTTTCTGACTCATGGATATTTTCTATTTATTTAAGTATTTATCTATCCATATAAGTATGTATATCGTCGCCTGGTACCCATAGTACAAGCTTTGCTTAGTTTGGGGCTAGGATGATCTGTGTGACATTGTTCCTATATATATTAGACATTAGACATTATTAGAATTTACCTGAAATATTGCAGTGACTGTATATATACTAAAGGTTTTATCTTTAATATAATAGTTATTTTATATAGTAAATGAAACGTACATCTATCACAGACACGAATCACCCATTAAATTAGTAGATTTCAGCCAAACTGAGTGTGGCCGTGCTGGGACGGATACGCTGTAACCCGGCCACTAAAAATAGTGTATAAGTCATGAAATAATGTGGTACTACTATTCATCTTCCTTGTACCAAAAGGTACATATCCGTGCAGTCTACTGCCATAACCATGACCTTGTTCGGCAATCGTGGCGGGGCAGAACGGATCTCACGTCACCAACTCGCATTACAAGCGCGTTGACTACTGCAAACCTATGTCCTATGTCCATCAGTGAACCATATCAGGCTGATGATGAGATAAGAAATATCGCAAAGCATCTAGTTTTGCAGGCATAAGTATTTTTCCATTTAACCCATCACGTATTTAATTTAGCTACATTAGGACATAGCGTATAACTCACCAGGCGCAGCAATCCTATGTTCACCAACATGAGTCATTTCTCTATCTGGCCTCTCTTCTATCTTGATTCTATCGCCGGAAGTCAGTGACATATCGATGGAGGTGAGGGGGGCTGCCACGTAGAAAGGTACGCCGTGGTGTTTCGCAGTTATTGCTATTTGATAAGTTCCTATTTTGTTTGCGGTGTCGCCGTTTGCAGCAACCTGGAATCGTAATAGCATTGGCGTCAAGCATAGCTCTGTCTCAACATAATCAGTTTACAAATTTTAATGTTTTATAAGAAACTAGCACTGCCCGCGGACTTCGTTCCGCGATATAAATATTTTTGTCCCTGCCCGTTGGTGCCGCGTAATACTTCGGGTTAAAAGTTCGGGATAAATAAAAATGATGACGATGAATGCCTATGACACTCCACAATAACGTAGCTTCCTATTGGTGAAATAATTTTGAAAATTGGTTTAGTAGATCCAGAGATTACCTACTCTTATATAAGTTGATTTCGTGGTTAGTAGGACAAATTTGCCTCTTACCCTATCAGCACCCACAACAACCGCAGTGATCCTCCTCGAGTTCATCAATGCTGACACAACGCTATCTACAATCAATGTGGCAGGGATCTTCTCATGCACTAGCTCATACGCAGTCAATCTCGCTCCTTGATTATATGGCCTGGTCTCAGTGCAGTAGACATGATCTGAAAAAATACAGATGGTCTTTTTTATTTATGTACCCAAGGTAAATTTTAAATAAAAATAACATGTTTAGGCCCTAACGGGTGTACTCAATAAAACAGAGGACTGTATTAAATAGGTATATAACAAATAGTTGGGCGAGTATTACACACAATAAAGACGTGTCCGTTCCCTAGCTCGCGTGGAAAATAAGTGACAGATGCAGCGGTGGCAATACCGTGGTCGTGTGCGTGGGGGCGGGCGCGGGGACAAACGTCACGGCCCCGCCACTCCGCGCTGCTATAGGGAGCTTAAGCGACGATATAAGGAAAAGGAATTATAGCGATGTCTTTTAAAATATGAAGTATTATGTAACAGTGTATATATCATAGGCCGTGACATGAAGTTATATAGTTATGGGTAAATAAAAATAAATAGAAATATGTATACCCTATTATACTAGAATACCAATTAAACTAATTTAAATATCATTGCATTTCGTTTTAAATTAGTTCTTTTGAGAAGGATTTCTTTAGGTGCGATAATTTCGTTTTGAAGCGAAATATAAGGCACGGGGAATGCATTCACTTGGCAACCCGCAAATAGTGTCTGCAGGTGGCTATGTCGGACTTACACAGACTAAACCTAACCTGCCGTGGAATTTTCTAGGAGTCTGGTGGAGCCCAGGGAACGCAGGTGTGCTGCTCCAGACTTTTACGCCGTGCCCCAGTTGGTTGGGACACCTACCCTGAGAAAACTTTGGTTTATCCTCCTGGATTGCCAACTTCTGCCAGTCAGGCACAGCGACGGTGCCACAAACATCGCTGTCTTCCCGGAGCTGCTTGCACGATGCGGCATTAGAGGACACTTCTCTTACTGCCACTGCAGCCCCGAGAGGGAGTTGGCCTATCGGCTGGTGCCGCCGCTTCGATGCCTCCTCCGCCTTCGGGCAGGATCGACTCGGACCCTGCTCAGCGGCCTCCTTGTAGAGCATTAGTGCCTCGCAGAAGGAGACCACAACGTCGCCATCGCGCGCGCAATACTGGCGGAGACAGAACCCGTCCAATCTCTGCGACCAGGATTCGCCTCTCGGCCTCTCAAGTCGGGCAATCTGCAAGAGTGTGCTGGGAAGACTTCTCGGCCGATCCTGTTCAAATACTCACTGACCCACCCGTGTCCGATGACAGAGATAACAGCTTGAAGCTGGTAATATCTGGCTTTTGTGTGATAGAATGAGGCCACTATGAAGATGGAATATAGCTCGTCATAGATCTTAGCTCAAACCGCTTGTTATTAAAGCACTTTATAGAGGGTAGCTGACTAGTGATAGATGATGTTAGTGTGCTGGGCATAGTCTAACGAAATGGTGACAATGGGTCGTCCCTTCTCAAGCGATCCGGCTCGGATACTAACCGAAACACCCGGTGTCCGGTGACAGAGATGACAGCTGGAAGCTGGTAATATATGGCTTTTAGAATAAGGTCAATATGCGGATGGAATATCGCTCGTCATAAATCTAAGGTTAAAACGCTTGTTATTAAATCACTTTGAAGAGGATAGCAGACTAGTGATAGATGACAGCTTGAACCTGGTAACATGTGCGTTAAACCAAGTAGTTTAAATTCAAACTTACCCAATCTCTTAGATTCTTGCAATGACCTAATAACGCCTAAAGCGGTGCCGTAACCTGCAGTAGCCAAGGAGCCAGTGTTGCAATGTGTCAGGATTCTCACTGGACCATCCCCGGCAGAGTTCTTTAGTATTGCCTCACAGCCGTATCTTCCTATCGCTTTATTGTCTTCGATGTCTTTGGCTAACATTCCTTCTATTCTACTTATAAATCTGGTAACAAAAGAAAGGGGCAATATTAATATTAAACACTAGCTGTGCCCGCGACTTCGTTCGCGTGTTAATTAGCTATTTTGAATTTTTTGTTTTTTCAAAAAAAAAGTAGCCTAAGTTACTCCTTATTACCTCAGCTACCTGCCAATAAAAGTCCCGTCCAAATCGGTCCAGCCATTTCAGAGATTAGCCGGAACAAACAGACAGACAGACATACAAAAATTGTAATAAATGTTATTTTGGTGAAGGTACCGTATATATATTCATATTATGTAGAAAAAAAACGGTTATTTCAAAATTACAAACAGACACTCCAATTTTATTTATTTGTATAGATTAAATAATAATTTCTTCTGGTGTGTGGTGACGGCTTAGAATATCATCGCCCCATCTCATCCCGTTGGGGACGTAGAAATCGACCGAGAGAATACCTACATACCTACCAGAGAACGGACAGCAGCGTTCTTCTATGAACTATGACTGCAATCGCCAACCCGTCTGCCAAGCGTAGCGATTATGGCATGTCCCCTCATTTTCTGGGGAAGCTTTTGTCCAGCAGTGGACGTACTTTGTGTGACATGCTGAATAATTGTCTCATGCTGTCTAAACAACATAGCGTCAGGTCTTTAGGCGACGACGCTAGTCATAAAATTAATATTTGTTTTTGCGCAAAGATCTCGGGTTCCGAAATAGGACCCCACCAAAGATCGTACAGGGCCTCTACCGGCTAAGTCACCGAACATCGTTTCGTGAATGGCGTTCAAATAAAGGTTAAAAATGACTTAATCAATCGTTAAATCGGCTTCCATGAACGGCACATGTAACATCATAAATGGTCCGGAATCGATTGTCAACGTTGAAGCTGATTTAACGATTGATGAAGTCATTTTTACCTTTATTTATTTGAACGCCATTCACGAAAACGATGTTCGGCGACTTAGCCGATAGAGCCCCTGTTTAGCATCTGTTTCTGATCGAAAAGGCCATTTGCATGTTTACAGACAAATTAGTTACTTATTTACAAATATTACACCCACCTTTCTTTAAATTCTTCGAGCGTCACACTCTCATCGGCGCACAAGGTATTTGCTAAATTGATCAGTTCGTCTGCTGCCAGCTTTATGTTCACAGCTGTCGGCCTCGCAGACACCAGGTAATTAAGTTTGCCTTCAATCTGTAATTTACGAAAATGTTGCCAAATTTTAATGTTGGGTAAACTCCAAATGTCGTTTATTAATTCAGTATATTAATATTACAGTATATAATTAACTGTCTAAATTGATATTCTAATATTAATTCTTGTATATGCAGCATGGTAATTGAAGGACCCATTTTATTGTTATGGGCAATTTTTAAGAGTTTGCTTATTTAAAAAAGTTTCATTTAAATCAAAAAGTTGAATACTAAGGTCTATAACAAGAGTCTGGATAATTGTTGCAACTATAATGCCTTCCCATGTTTGTATGTTCAGCTTAAGGGGAGCTTAAGGGGTGTAAATGGTAGGAATTTACGATTTAAAATAGATAGCGGATCTGCTGTAACAGTCATATCTAAATGCACTTATAAAACACGGTTTACTATACATACCGTTGAAAACGTGACTAAAAAGGTTTTATAGGTATATGGGAAAGATAAACGAGTGTCTAGGGTAGGTGCGCTTGCTAATAAGAATAACGTAGGTATACAGCGCACGCATACACATATCAGGTCTAATTAATTAAGATTAAAAAATGATGCGGAACCGGTTTTTATTAGAGCGCGTCCGATTGCATTTGCTTTGCGCGATAAGGTAGATAAGGAGATCAAACGATTACTGAACTTGGATCTCTCTCTTGGAACTCTGTCTATGTGTCACCTATTGTTCCTAAGCTGAAACGCGATAGTTCTTAATGTGCGGATAATTCTATCACGATCAACAAAAAAATAGTAATTGAACAATATCCTTTGTCAACGATTAACAAGTTATTTTAATAGTTATTCCGTTAATATCAAATATAAAAACCGGCCAAGTGCGAGTCGTACTCGCGCATGAAGGGTTCCGTACCATTATCTATAGGTAATCGTTTGTTGTATGAAATAGATTAAATATTTATTTTGTTTTGTTTTTAGTATTTGTTGTTATAGCGGCAATAGAAATACATCATCTGTGATAATTTCAACTATCACGGTTCATGAGATACAGCCTGGTGACAGATAGACAGACAGACAGCGAAGTCTTAGTAATAGGGTCCCATTTTACCTTTTGGGTACGGAACCCTCATATAGAACATCAACTTTAACCATTTGCTCCACACATAAGTATTTTTATATTTAGAATTGCATTGTTGTGTTATTTCAGTTTGCTTGAATGGTTAGTTAGGGAGATGATTTAAAATATTTTGTAAGAACTTATTTTCTTAAAAAAAAAAAACAATTTATAAAAAATGTCGCTTATTATCTTCCAGTGTTTTGGTAATCTTATGGCATTTGCGCCTTTTAACATATCTTGAGTTTCTACAAACTGAATGTAAGCAGTCCAAAATATCACATTCCCATGTCGAATTCAATCAGTATCATTGTGAAAACGGGACGCAAATTTTTCAGTTCGAATTATATTTCTATGACTGGAGAAAACTGCAATAATTATGTCTTGTGTAAAAGAAATGACTTGAGAACATACGCTCCAATTAAGAACTATAAAATACTGCCTTAGTAGAAATCAATGGGCATTTTAAGAGAAAATAACTAGCTAATTACTAGTACTAAAAGAGTACCGTGCACATGTAATTTCAGAAAATACAAAGTGGAGTCTGAGTGTCATAATAAATTTATTAAAAGGTCTATGCAGCCAATGTAATGCTCTTACAAATATTGCGTGTACATAAATAATAGACAATGTAATTGGAGGACAGTGCCAAATCAGTTGGATAAAAGAAAATGTTAAAAAAAATTTAAAAATATACATTGGTCACACGTAAAGTTCATAAACAATAAGCAGCAAATATGTCTCAACAATAAAGCACAGAAACTGCACAAAGAATCCCAGCACTCAAAGCATTGCGAAAAATTAAGTACTCCGTACGAAAAAGAATGTGGTTACATAAAGTTATTCTGAGCAGTCTTACGATGGCTATGACCAAACCCATTATTTTACGTGACACATACATTTTACCTCGCATTCATTATTACTGGACTAATAAGCAAGAAGAGTACTGCAATACCTATTGTTGAGTTTCAACCTCTTTATCAAATAGTTATAAATTAAATATAAATATATAATAATAAGCATAAATAAATAAGCGACTTTTATAAGAACAGTCGCTTATTTAATAATATTAATAGTTAAATCAATTTCACTCTAAGAAATTGAACCTATTATAAAGTATTTTTCTTCTGTTTATTTGCTACAACTAATGAGCAAGACCATATAAAGAAATGCGTCTACGTTCTGTGAATTATTTTGGTGTGAAGTAATTTATAACTTGTATGTTTATTTCATAAAGATTTTTTTTATCTTGATGACTTTATTATTTGACTTTTTGCCTTTGTATTGATTTTGAATAAAAATAAAATAAATTAATTTATGACTTTAATTTTCAATAATGTCCAGTATCACTTCATAGTTATAATTCATTGTCACCCTAATCTAATACTAAACCTATATTTGGAAATATCTACTAAAATATGAATTTCATCGTTATTTGCTTATCTATTAACTCGATTACATTACTCTTCGCTTAGATCTAAAAATTGCCTTAACGCTACTTATAATAACGGGATAAATAAACGCCATGTTCTGATCTGTTGTTATGTTACATACCGATGCGTATATTCTATTACCTTGTGTGCTTAATCAAATAAATATAAACTATTATGTAATAATATAATTTAGTAACTACAGACAAAAATATTGAAAATAGAAGTTACAATACACACTACATTTTAGGCCTCCATTTACGATGGTATAAATGCTTTTATCTACTTAGTTTTGTACAGATGTTTTCAAGCGCAGCTGAACGGCAAAAACGGTACCGGGAGGGAAAGAAAAATGAAAACCTAAGCAAATATAAAGAAAATAAAAGAAGAAAATTTGGTTACTTAAAATATGTTGCAAATTTAAACGAGTTTTATTTAATTTTGGTAGGAGTCTAAAGTAAAACAACTAAGTCCTGACTTATAAACGCGGATCAACTTCTCTTTAAAGCAAAATTACAGTAAATGACAAGGGTATGACTTCTCTCAAGTTGATGGGCGTTGGGTGATGCTCACAACTCGTTAATTCGTATGTAACCTAGCAATGGTGAATACAATGGTATTCACCATTGCAAGCTTGTTATTTGCGGAGAACAGTCAAATATTAACTATATTCATCTATTCTGTGCTTCCTTCTACTTTCTGTGCCAAGCATTTCTATCCCGTTCTTTTCCGAAAGGCCATGCTATGGAATGCCCTGCCGTACAACGAGTATTAAGATACACGTTGTGCGGCAGGCCATTCCATATCTAGGAAGCCCATAACGATAGCAAGTCCTGGATTACAAACATCACATTACAAACTTATCAGTTTTATATTTATTATCTCCCCATCTTCATTTTTCTGTAATATAATCTACTCCAAGCAATTTTATCTACTGTTTTTCCGCAAAGCCAAGCTATGGAATGCTCTGCCGTACTACATGTGTCTTAATCAACGTTGCCAGGTATATTTCTTTCAATGTCGGGATTTTAGAACTATTTGAATGAAAAAAACGGGACTCTTTCGTCGAATGCGGGCTAATAGTAAAAAAGCGTATATAGGTAATTAGAAGTTATTATATATTTATCGTTTATCTGAGTTCATACTGCGTTTATTTGACACAAAAAGCCATAGAAAATGTATTTTATTATGTATATTTTTTTAAATAATAAACCCTATCGTTCTGCGGGCGGCCTGGCCACTTGCCCACGCTTGCTCAGCACGGTCGAGTTATACCAAAAAAGCGGGACAGGCTTCAAATTCTGATTTAAAAATCGGGACCTCCCGCCAAAATAGAGACGTCTGGCAATGCTGGTCTTAACACTTGCTATCGTTGCGGACTTCCCATGCATACAATGTATGCATAATGTCGTGCAATCATAGATATCACATTGGAACCATTAGAGATACAACTACACTATATTAAGATATTAATAGAACATGAATATCACGACAACTGCTCAACATACAAATATTAAACACTGATAAGGTAATCTATTACAGTGTTAGCTGATAAGTATTACACACTCTTATAACCATTATGTGTAATCAATTGAAGGTTAAATTAACTGACCTCTTGCCTCATGATTTTTTTGTCAGCAGTGTTGTCCTTCTCTAGTTCTACTGCAAGTGATAAACAGCCTACTATGGCAATCGCTGGAGCTCCTCGCACCTGGAAATAATCATTATCGTCTCATCACATGAAAGACATCTGGGGCTTTACCGGCTAAGTCGCCGAACATCGATTTCTTAAATGGCGTTCAAATAAATTAAGGTTAGAAATGACTTAATCAATCGTTAAATCGGCTTTCATGAGCACATGTGACGTCATAAATGGTCTGGAATCGATTGTCAACGTTGAAGCTGATTTAACGATTAATTAAGTAATTTTTAACCTTTATTTATTTGAACGCCATTTAAGAAATCGATGTTCGGCGACTTAGCCGGTAATCGAGGCCCTGGTTCTCTAATCATCATCATGATATTAGCCGAAAAACGCCTACCTACTGCTTGCTGGTAAAAGGCCTCGGCCAAAGTTGTGCCTTGCGCTAGCCGCATGCAGTGAATTCCCGTACAAGATCATCGGTCCATCTTGTAGGGGGCCGGCCCATGCTGTGTCTTCCGGTGTGTGGTCGCCACTTAACAACCTTTCTGCCCCAGTGGCTGTCGGTTCTACTAGCTGTCCACTGCTCAATTAAGTTTTAAAGTAGTTTTCTTCTTATGAAATTGATAAATACATATTTTTTTTATGAAGGCTTTTATCTATATGTAGCATTCATATGAAATTGCACTCAATAATTTATTAAAACCAGTCCACAAACTGGGATTTTTTATTTAGGACAAATTAAGTATATAAAAAACTATTTGTTAATCAATCTCTATTGGAATTTATTTGATTGATAGTGGAATTACTATTAAGTGGAGTAGAAGTATCATTATATAAAAAAAATACTTAAGAAATTAGTTTACTATTCTTATACAGTGTATGTAAAAACTTACAACAACTTATATACCAAAGCAAACAGAGCTTATAGGCGATCACCCAAGTATTGTAGCACTTAAATTGATAGCATCTATAATTTTAGGTCTATGTGTTTAAAGAGTTTAGAATAGAATATAAGAATATCTTAATTTCAGTACAGCTTTACTGAGTATAAGACTAACTTTGGTCCCAAAATAGGTATTGTGCCTGAATTTTGGGTATCAGTTCATCATTATCAGATGGCCATGTGTAAATAATGTCCCAGGATAATACTATTATTACTAGCTGTGCCCTGCAGTTTTACCCACATTAAACATTATAATTTATCACAGCTCCTAGCCCGTAGGTGATAGTATGATAATATGTAGGCTAATATTCATGCAAAATTTGAAGTAAATCCATGCACTTTTTGAGTTTAGCCCAGACATACAGACAAAAATTCTAAAAACCATATTTTTGGCTTCAATACAAATTGTACTCTTTGGTACAACTTTTCATTAGAAAAGATTTTGAACTGATAGAATGTCACTTTTGAGAAAAAAGAATGGTAAATATCTCAAATCAAGTCGCCTTCATACGTAACTGAATGGATCTCCACCCTGCAGAACCCAATGGTTATGGAGATATCCATGGTTAATGTTTTTTTAGCACTCGGCGCCTCGGCAGCCACTGCCTCGGTCAATAAAAATTAATAACTGTTTTTGTGCTCATTAAAGAATTAGGTGTTAATCAAATCTGTGGTCAGATTATAGTCATAACTAAACTTATAAAGTGAACAATAAAACTATCTAGGCTTGCATGTCTAATCTATGTTGTTGGCAATCCCATAAACTTGAAGTTGACCTTATGATTTTAGTTCACAAATTACAGTCATGTTTCTTAATTATTTGGGTATACTCATTTACTATGATTGGAAAAAGCCCTCTGAGTTACTGCTAGGAGTTGTATACAATAATCTAAAGACGTAATAATAAATCGTAGGTACCGGCCGCGATGTTCATCGTGAAGCCGCGACTCGGATTCTCGCGCCCAGAACGTCGTAAACACCCTGGTTGTAGTAGTTATTCCCTATTTGTGTCGTGAACTTGACTCATGGACATTAAAATTGTTGAGATTACAATAATCTTTAGATGAAAGTATAATCGATGCTGTGATAACTAATATCGCCTATTTAGTCTATACAGATAGAAAAACCTGTATAACTTCTTACTGAAAATTTTTTAAGTTAAAGATTCAAAAATAGTTTTCACATGTTTAACAAAAATAAAATTACATAGTGACCGTGTGATTCTGTGAATAACGAACAGCTTTATAGGAGTTAATATTGAAATAATAAATATTTTGACAATAAAATACCTGCATTTTATTTATCACCTTCCAGCCATCCTCAACACCTTGAACTTTTACATATCTTGTTTTAAGAGGTAGCAGAAGCTGATCTAGTATCTCTAAATTACCTCTAGTGTATTTTATAGATTCTAAACTCATTTTTTACTGAAAAATAGAAACCAATGAGTTGTGTTACACTATTCAATGTAATACAACGTTAATATGACGATCAGTGGTTTTACAAACCGTTGTGATAATAATATTGATAAGGTTACTAGCTGAAAATTAACTGCAACTAAATTAAAATATTACGTGTTTAACTTTCAGGCGATTAAAAGGATTCTAACTAAAATTCTACAAAAAATTTAATATTAATGTCACTGTCAAATGTCAGTTTGACAATTTTGACAATTTGCTTATCCGTCGGTGACGTTGGTTTGTCTATAGGCTCGGTGGATAGCGTATACAGTGTATAATTCAAAAACGTAAAAAAATGCATTTTCTAAAAATATTCCTTCGGACAACGACAATACAATGAGTAGTTTAGTGGCCATAAAAAGTAATTTATGCTATTCTATTCAAATTGACTATCTTGGTCTATTCTAAAATCACCTCAGTCATAAGTTTTTGGACTTATAAAATATTATAAGTTTTAGGTTGTCTTTATATAAGTTTTTAGACAAGGTGTAACATAAGTAGTGGACGTAACTTAAGGAGGGTACTTAATATGTTTATGACACTGAAGAACGTTTAGAATAACATACACAAAAACCATTAACTTCCCATACAATAATTACGATCAGCTGATATATTATGTATACGGAGCCAAAAATATACGTGATTAATGGAGTTTCTGCTTGTTAGTAAAACAAAATCTTTATTGCCACATTTCTGTCTGATTTATTTCTTTCCTTTAGTTTTATCAACATAATGTCTAATGAGATTGTATAGTCAATAATGAGAGTTCATTATCAGTATTGTCTACTATTGCAGTAAAATGGAAATAGACTTCTCATAATTAAAATTCTTCTTATTTTATTAGTTCTAATGTTGAAGTTAGAATATAAAGTTAAATTAATTCAACAGTACGTTTCTTCGGATCTTACGCGAATTCTCCGCTGTTGATTAGAGAAGATGATATAGAGAAGTGATTTCTGTATGGTCTCAAATAATTTTTGTTCCAATTGATTTTTAAAAGTTGAAGTGAGTCCTATGTTTAACAATAATACAATATTTTCTCATTTTTAGTTAAACGAAATGATGTTCTTAAATAAATATGCGATGCCGCAATTTTAGTATAAAATTACATGTTGTTATTGATTAATGTATATAGTATTTAATATTATTATAATCCAAACTAGTCTCTAGGAAGTAGGTAGTATAACTTTAAACTTAACTTTTTCTTATCACATTTTTACTGTAATAACATCTATCTTTTGACTTCTTTTAATGATTTTTCATGACAATTGAATGTTGAGTAATCTGAACCAATATTATAGTCCAGTCAATATAGTAAGTTCACCTCGGAATTCGAGATACCCAGCTGTAAGTCTGTAAATACTTGTATATTGACACCCTAAAAGTTGTCTCAAAACCTAATATGTTAGGGTGTACGCAACTATTAAAGATCAAGGTCAAAGGTCACAAAAATCGTTTATTTTGCGCTTTTGTGTAAACATTTCATTTCCTATGGGATTTTTGTTATTTGTATATATCATAAATATTGTAGAATACAAAATTTTCTAAAAAATTTGTTTAAAAAAAATTTAAACGGTGAACCGTTTTCGAGATAGAGGGCGGAGAGCGCGCGGTCACAGCATCACTTCAGGTCAACCGGTGCCTCCGGTCGAAAACGCGCCATACATAGTTGATGAACTATCGATAAATTAATTTATAAATATTTGTCATTTTTTATTAACTAGTAGTATGGTATCTCTAATTTAAGATTAAATGACTGGACTATTAAGGATGCGATGAGAAATGAGTTGTCGAGGAGAAAACTAATTATGCGTAGGATAGATAGGTACTAACACTAAAGTGGCGTCAAATAGAGATGCACTATAGAAGTATAATTAATAGAACTATCAAGAGTCATGATTGCTTGCAGTAATAGAATTATATCCATATTTTTTCTACGTAACATTTTTTTATTAGTTAAGAGTTCCATAATATGACCAAATCAACCACACATATCTTTAATGAACCAGTTCTTCACATTATCATATTTTTGCAATTAATTTCTGAAATTATTAACCGTGGGTTATTTATTAGATTTCCTTCGCTGACTCTACACAAAATCTTAGGCAAGCTCTTGAACGGTGTAGCCAAAATATAACAATGTCATTTATGAAGCTTTTCATATTCAAAAAATATGTTCTTTTACGAAGGAAAGAAGTAATCATTCTAGGAAGAAAATAATTGTTATGTCCGAAAACTCAAATACTACCAAAATTCATGATTTTTCTAGAAAACTGATGAACGCTGTAGGAAATGACGTCAAAACTTAGTCTATGCTACATTCTGTTTCCGCCCGGCGCCGACGGGAGACGCATCGTCATTGTGGTGGTTCAAAGCTAATTTGTCTGCAGCTCAGTTTAATAAAGCATCATGGCTTTACCTCGAGTTTTCTTCGACGTTGCTGCCGACGGTCAGAAGTTGGGAAGGATCGTAGTTGAGGTAAGCCGCATATTGTTTCGTACAAAGTTAATCTAACCGCCCTGGCGGCCCGGCCGGCGTGATTTTGCAAAAACCACGCTTCAATTCCCTGTGTTTATCTTGTTTAGTTTCAACGATTAACTTTTAGTTCACCGTAAATAAATTGCTCCTTCGTTAGCTACGATAGATTCTTCAGTGTACATGTGGTGAATAGATATATCTATATATAGAAGTATGTAGTCATATTCTCGCGTAAGATTATCTAGACTAAGTGAAGGTCATATAGCCAAGTTTGTAGTTAATTACGAATTGAGTGGAATTTGCCGCTATCACAATGTTTATGTCTATCGTGAACATAGTATCAAATAGATAGCTTCATACAATTAAAGCTGTAGGTTAGGTGGCAGGTGCATCGTTGATCGAGATTTATTTATGCCATTAGTCATTCGTTCTCGTATGACATGATTTCAGTCAGTGACACACCCATCTATCCTATTAAACTCGATTAATTTACCTACGTTATTTACATTTATGGTTGTTTGTTACAGTTAAGAACAGATGTCACCCCTAAAACGTGTGAAAATTTCCGCGCCCTCTGTACTGGCGAGAAGGGCTTCGGTTACAAGAGCTCCACCTTCCACCGTGTGATCCCCAACTTCATGTTGCAAGCCGGTGACTTCACAAACCACAATGGTACCGGAGGCAAGTCTATCTACGGTGAGAAGTTTGCTGATGAGAACTTCGTCCTTAAGCACACCGGACCTGGCGTCCTTTCCATGGCTAACGCCGGCCCCAACACCAATGGCTCCCAGTTCTTCATCACCACTGTGAAGACCTCTTGGCTTGATGGAAGACATGTTGTTTTTGGCACTGTTGTTGAAGGCATGGATGTTGTAAAGCAGGTGGAATCTTTTGGATCCCAATCGGGCAAGCCCTCAAAGAAAGTCATCATTGCTGACTGTGGTCAACTCTAACTTAATGCTGTGTAATTATTATAAAAGTATAACAATATTTTTTAAGTTTAATACTTATGTCCTCCCAATAATACCTTCCCAGTCTTCAAAGAGAAACATTTAATATGGGTCATTCCAATTATGATAAAACTTGCTATATAGGTTGCAAAATAGGGATTGCATTTATTCTGTGCATTGTTTATTCATAATAAATTAACTTATAATAACATCATTGTATTTTTTTATGTATAACTAATTAATTTGAAATTAATTGGTTATGTAACAAGATGACTCCCAATGTTATATTTTATGTATTGGCAAGCGAAAGCTGTTGTCTGAGACTGATATAATAAAATTTCTTTCTTCCAACATGATTCCTATATTATTTTGAAATACTACCCTCTTGCTTTTTCAGTTCCCTAGAGATCCCTAAACCAGTCATATTTTTGTTGCCGTTTTTCCTATCAAAATAGGCTGAAGGTTTCCCGCTTATTAGTTACCAGAGTGATGGGCCTGTTTGTTTTTAAACTGCTAGAGCCAAACAAGAAACTTGAGTATGATGAGATTTTGTGCTTCGATTGATGGGATGCAAAAGCATTTTCTTATAAGAAAAATCTGTAATCATCATTTCAGGCAAAATAGGGGATTAAAAGTTGTATTATTCTTAAATTTAGTGGGGTCAAAGAAATAAATTATTTTATTCCAATTTTTTATTAATATTGAAATTCAATTATTTACTTTTAAAATATATTAATAGGAAATATGTAATATCACACTATGGTGTTGTGATTAAATATCTCAAGGAGGGAATCTAACAACTATGGCTGAGAAAGAGAAGTTACTGACATCTCTTTCGGCCGTTATCTACTGTCTGCCGTCTACCGTATTTTATTTTTGTTTTCATAGCTAGTTGCCCTCGCTGATCTAATGGATCGAAAGGGTTAAGCACCTAGGCGCACGGTTGGTCTGTGAATCCGTTTGTCTCAAATAAGGTTTTATATTTTGAGCGTCTCTATGCTCCTGATCCTGAGGACACGTTACGCTCTCTAGAGGCGCCATTAACAACTGACGCAAATGTAACTACAATTAAATAAAATCCGTATTTTATGGAGGGTTATCTCCTAGTAAATAAATAAAATAAAATAAATTTCTTTTATAGATTTTCAACTGTATCATTAAAGCATAAGGTTCACTTTCAATTGGGGAAATTTGATAAATTGGGGTAGCTTGATGTGCTGGCGTCTGTACATCAGAAAGTTTGGCCAATCGAGATAGAGTTTGTTGCTATTCAGGCGGATTGTGACGCAAAAAATATCCGCTAAATAATTATTTCCAGTTCGGAAAATAGAGGCATTTATATATGGCTGAAGGTCTTGATATCAGCGTTCTGTCAACCTGAATCTCCTTAACTAAAGACCTAAGAGAAACTGTTAATGACTAAAAAGATTTGTGACGAGGAACTTCTGCTTTACATTAAATCACAATGCCACTGGAGACAAGTAAAATGAATTTAAGTTATAAAAATATCATGACGTTCGGCCAATTTGATCTTCATAACTTAGGACCTGAAAGAAATCGTCATTACATAAAGATTTTAGTGGCGACAATGAAACGATGTTTCGACGTACTTATTCGTTTTTTTATTGACTGTTACAAAATTACGTAGCTGGTATTTTTGTGCGCCATAATCCGCCTGAGTAGCAACTAGCTATTTGAATATCATGAGTGTAAAACTGGTTTGGATTAATAGGTAAGTATCTATACTAGGTATTTAAGTTTCACGTTATAGTGACTGGTGAGTGAAACCTTAAGGGATTATGTTTTATCTACGTATCTACTTAATCTAGTATTCAGAACTAGCGATGATAGATTTCATAAAAAATTTTTATTTTTATAATAAATCAGATGTCCCAGCGAACTTTGTATCGCTAAGTCTTATATTTTTCTAATAGTCTAATATTTTAAAAATAATAAATAATTGATTGATTATAATAATTATTTTAATGCATTGTAATGTACAGACGCCAGCACATCAAACTACCCAAATCTGTCAAATTTCCCCAACTGAAAGTGAACCTTATGTTTATGTGATAAAGTTGAAAATCTATAAAAGAAATTTGACAGATTGGTGTAGCTGGATGTGCTGGCGTTTGTACTACATTTTTTGTTTTTTCTTCCGGAGAAGTAGTGTTGACGAAACGATTTTTTTAAATATTTGCAATTTTTTTTATACATCCTGACAATAACGAACACATTAACGAAAGATTTATCCAATTTGGTGCAGTCGTTTGGAATATTTTCCCACAGCAAATGAATCTTTGTTTAGTTTTGAGTTATTTTCATAATTATTATGTTGAAACTGTTGAAACCAAATTTATTTAACAACTATGTGTTTCGCATGTTATACTCGCTAAATTTATGTTTGTTTTCATCGCTAGTATTGCCTAACAGAATGAAGTCAGGAAAGCTTTCTTCCAGAGGCCTGACTTTAACTTCATCATCATTATCATATCAGCCAAAACACGTCCACTGCTGGACAAAGGCCTCCCCCAAGGATCTCCACATTTCCACAATAGCCATTCCTGTGCTGCCCGCATCCAGCGGCTTCCTGCGACCCGCACAAGATCGTCGGTCCACCTTGTAGGGGGCCTGCCAACGCTGCGTCTTCCGGTTCGTGGTCGCCACTCGAGAACCTTTATGCCCCATCGGCCGTCGGTTCTACGAGCTATAGGTAGGTATATTATATATGGAGTATTCCGTTCGCCGACCATCAAAACGACGGATAAGGCAGACGATGGTTGATAAAATTAGCTTTATGAAGCGAGCAGTTAACAATTGTATGTTAGTTTTCCTTCCTTCATAATATTGATAATAAATCCGGTATTGCATGTTCCATTAAGGTAACTACTGACACACGCCCTTGCCTATCGACCTCAATAACGTTGTAGGACAATTTATTTAGTAGTAACCGCAGTAATAACCAATTGTATAGTTAGCACTACGGCCGAGTCTCGGTACTTGGCACTAGAACGCCTAGGACTGCGTTTTTTAGGGTTCCGTAGCCAAATGGCAAAAACGGAACCCTTATAGATTCGTCATGTCTGTCTGTCCGTCCGTATGTCACAGCCACTTTTTTCGAAACTATAAGAGCTGTACTGTTGAAACTTGGTATGTATATGTATTCTGTGAACCGCATTAAGATTTTTAAACTAAAATAGAAAAATAACAATAATTTCGGGGGTTCCCCATACATAGAACTGAAACACAATTTTTTTTTCAACGTACCCATACATGTAGTGTATCTATTGATAGGTCTTTCAAAATGATATTGAGGTTTCTAAACTGAATAGTTTGCGCGAGAGACACTTCCAAAAAGGTAAAATTAGTGGACCCCCCCTGTAACTTCTAAAATAAGAGAATGATAAAACTAAAAAAAATATATGATGTACATTACCATGGAAACTTCCACCGAAAATTGGTTTGAACGAGATCTAGCAAGTAGTTTTTTTTTATACTTACGTCATAAATCGTAAAACATACTTTATATTTAAATAAATAAATATTTCATTCAATCAGCTCAAATATAATAATAAATAAAAAAACATTTAATTTCATAAACATAAACCTTATACATTATTTTCTAATAATAAACGTGTAATAGGTGTGTAAGTAAATAATAATTATATTTCGCGCGGGACGTTGCTTGATCGGTAGTGGGTGCGGAGTGCGCGGGGGGCAGGTTACCGACTGCGCTTACCGCTTACCCGAGCGTGCAGACACGTTCGGGCAGACATCGTTGAAACACGTGCGCACGGAGCTAATTTTTTTGCGAATGCTAAATATTCTACGTTTACGATTTGATACTGCTTTCGTTGGATAAAATTAATACCAATGACTTACATTGAAATTATTCTTTTAAACTCATTTACTGCCTAGAAATAGGTGGATACTTACTATAAAACATAAACCTCATAAAAGTTTTGAGATTTTCTGTTTATTTCCTTACATTTAAATACTTAAGATACCTACCTATTTCGACAATACCTACTCATATTAGAATAAATCTTAATTTTTTTAAGTATGAATTCCTTGGCTGATGATACTTTCTCCTATGTATTAAACCCAATTAACGCCATGGAAGATGACGTCGTGCGAGCATTTCATGAAAAGTTGTCTCGTCATACATCTTTCCGTCCACGGGAAGTGGGTCTGTTCAGGTTCCCGGAACACATTGAACCCGTGCCGCCAAATGAGTCTAATCTCCAAATTATTTATGATGGTGATGTGGGTTCAATAGTACTCTGGTATTGTATTTATTATGTAAATGGTATACTACGCGTGTACGATAGTCTTTATAATTGTTGACAGCCAACTCAAAAAACATATATTAATTTTTTCCATACCTAGCAGAATTTAATATTCAATTTCCTAGCGTGCAACGTCAACCCAATGCAATAGATTGTTGGCTTTATGCAAAAGCTATTGCCACTTCTTTAGCGCTTAAAATGAATCCCTCTCTACACAATTATGTACGAGAAATGATGAGAGCTCATTTACGCTGCATGATTATGAGCAATGATTTTTTGCCTTTTCCATCTACAGCTAGATCTGTTCCTGGACGTCCACCCGTAAATCTTTTTAATAACACTGCTTTCAAAATAGAAACGCAAAATAAAAAGAAATATCAGAAGAAACAAAGACAGCGAAGTACAAAAATAAAGGCGGTAGCAATATGTAAAAATAATAAAAATGATGTTTCAGAGGAAACAAGTAAAATACTTAAACTGAATGTACAAGAGATTGAAGAAAAAAATGCGAACAGGAAAAAAATTTCAAGATCTAATAATGAGGTCACCGAAAGGGAAAGACCGAGAAATAAAATGGCAATCAATTCTATAAGGAGTAATAAACGGAAAAGGAAAATAATAATTGTATCCGACGAAGCAAACGCTTAAATCCTGAGTACAGACTAGTTGAACAAGAGCACAATACTCAAGCTCATAAAATTGCTCGATTAAATCCTGAATACAGGCAGGTGGAGCAAGAACGGGACACTCAGGCTCACCAAGTCGCACGACTCGACCCTGAATACAGGCAGGTGGAGCAAGAACGCGACACTCAGGCTCACCAAGTCGTACGACTCGACCCTGACTACAGGCAGGTGGAGCAAGAACGGGACACTCAGGCTCACCATGTCGCACGACTCGACCCTGTATACAGGCAGGTGAAGCAAGATTGGGACACTCAAGCTCACTAAGTCGCACGACTCGACCCTGAATACAGGCAGGTGGAGCAAGAACGGGACACTCAGGCTCACCATGTCGCACGACTAGACCCTGTATACAGGCAGGTGGAGCAAGATTGGGACACTCAGGCTCACCAAGTCGCACGACTCGACCCTGAATACAGGCAGGTGGAGCAACAACGCGACACTCAGGCTCACCAAGTGGCACGACTCGACCCTGTATACAGGCAAGTGGAGCAACAACGCGACACTCAGGGTCACCAAGTCGCACGACTCGACGCGTAATACAGGCAGGTGGAGCAACAACGCGACACTCAGGCTCACTAAGTCGCACGACTCAACCCTGTATACAGGCAAGTGGAGCAACAACGCGACACTCAGGCTCACCAAGTCGCACGTCTCGACCCTGAATACAGGCAGGTGGAGCAACAACGCGACACTCAGGCTCACCAAGTCGCACGACTCGACCCTGAATACAGGCAGGTGGAGCAACAACGCGACACTCAGGCTCGGCATGAAATTCGGTCAAATAATAAGGCATCCTGGGAAAAAACTGCTACAAAATATTACAAAAATATCAAAGAAGATTTTACTCATCCCTGTAGTTGTTGTGGAAGATTGTGGCATACCAATTCAATAAGAAAACTGTCAAAACAAGGCATCACTAATAAGTTTGGTGAAGAATTTGTTACAAACATATTCAAGGTGCCAAACTTAACCAGTGAGATATTTGGAGAATTTTGTAGTACCTGTGCAAAATCGATCACTCAAGGCTATGTTCCACGATTAGCTATTGTGAATGGCTTAGTTTTTCCAGATATTCTAGAGGTACTTAAGCAACTAACGCCGGACTGGAAGAGAGGCTAGTAAGCCCTTATTATTATTAAAAATTGTTCGAAAAGGTTAAGGGTTAGGTTTTCAACACGGACTTGTAGGAAATGTTATAAACGTGCCCGTACAAATCAACAATATCGTTAAAGCACTACCTCGATCTCCTCGATAATGTAATTACTGTGGAATTACGACGAAAATTATGCTACAGGCATGGACGCAAAAACATATTCGATCTGAATACGTTCGTAGAGCCGCACAGTACTTGGTGAATAGTGACTTGTTTAAGGAAAATGCAATTAATTTAAATGAATCTTGGGTGTTGAAGAACTTGACGATAGTATAGAGTGTACGTGTAATGGAGGTGTTGCAGAAGAAGGAGAGGAAGAAGAAACGGTTAATCCAGGAGGTACCGAGACTCTCTTAGATGACAATCATGACGTAATGGTAATGGCTCCTGGCGAAGGTCACGTCCCTAGATCGTTACTATTTGATGAAAATTTTGAAGTATTGGCGTTTATTAAAGTTCATTGTGGGATTAAGCGTGTCTTTAAAATTAAGTTGACTCATGGAGAAGTAATAAAATCGGAAATATCTAGATGTGACCGTCGAGCTGTACGACCAGACTACCTGTTTACTGCTCTAAAAAAACAAGATATGATTACCTTAAAGAATAGCATATCCACCTGTCTACGAAGGGGGCACCTGTTCTGGCGTGTAATGTTTTGGATGCTAATTATATAGATAATTTAGTACAACATGACGACGGATATCGTGTTCTTCAGGGTGTACGAAATTCCCCATCTCATTGGGAGGCAGAGAAAAAAAAAGTCTTGGGAATGATAAGACAATTCGGAGTGCCTTCGTTCTTTGTGACTCTGTCTGCTGCGGAGGTCCAGTGGACTGAACTTCTGATAATACTGAACGAAATTATCGATGGTGAAAAAATAACTGAATCCGATGCTGAAAGACTCACATATGAAACGAAGGCGTGCTTAATTCAATCTGATACATTTATATGTGCTTCATATTTTGAGACCAAACTAAGAGAAATTCGCAAAACCTGGTCTTGTTCTGAAGGTCCCTTTGGTAAATACAGAGTTAGCCATTTTTATTATAGAATTGAATTTCAGCACAGAGGTTCGCCCCATGCTCACATAATGTTATGGCTTGAAGAAGCACCGATTTTTGTACCAGGAAATTCGGATACTGTTCTAAATGTAGTTAAATTTGTAGATGAAATTGTATCCTGTGATAGTAACGAGATTACAGATGATCTTCTGCGCCTTCAGACACACAAACACACTCACACATGCAGACCTAAAGTTGACCATGTCGCTTCGATATTCCATTTTTTCCTATGGATTGTACCATAGTATTAGTGGAACGCCCAAAAGATGACGCTTGTTATAAAAGAGTCAAAGATTTAGCTAAGAATATACAATCAATCCTACAAAGTTTGCCAGAACAAATAAAAACATTTCAAGAGTTTTTAGAGGTTTGTAATGTTACATATTATGATGATTACATTTTAGCTATTAGAAGTACTTTGAAAAGGCCGAAAGTATTTTTGAAGCGATCTCCAAAAGATGTTTACATTAATTAATTCTCCAAGAAAATATTAGAATTACATCAAGCGAACATGGAAGTTCAGTACATCTTAGATCCATTTGCTTACGCAGTGCATATTGTGGATTACATAAATAAAACTGATAAAGGAATGTCACGTTTACTTTGAGATGCTGTAGAAACGGCTAAGAAACGAAATAATAATGTTAAGGAGTCTCTACGTAGTATTTCAAATGTATTCCTGAACACCAGTGAAATTTCTGCGCAGGAGGCGTTATATTGAATATCAGGTCTTCCATTGTCACGAGCTAGTGAAGCAGAAATATATTTGAATACTAGTTTGCCCCAAGATCGAGTGCATATTTTAAAGAGTATGCAAGAAATTAGAAATATGGAAGAAGATTGATCTGAAATTTTCCAAAATAGTTTCATCGATTACTACGCTAAACGACCTGTTGATTTAGAAGACATTAGTTTAGCTTATTTTGTTTATTAGAAACGTCGTCCACGTACATCAGTAACACGACCAAATAATAGTCCAGGTAGTAACTGTTCTCAAAACCAAACAGATGATATGATTGGTAACTGGTGGCCATTACAAGACAATCTAGGATTTATACGACGAAAAGCAAGACCTAAGATAATTCGTTTCAGACGTTTCAGTTTTATAGACGATCCAGATAATTTTTAAAGACAGCAGCTTATGCTGTATATTCCATGGCGAAACGAAGAAGAAGAATTAACTAATCCAGAACTAAACATAAAGGACAAATTTATAGAAATGAAGGACTTTTGCCGACGAAAACTTGAGAGCGAAAAATTTAATAAATTAGGAGGACCAGAACAATTTGAATCTTTATTGTTAGCTATAAGAAATACAGAGCTTATTGAAGAAAGTGAAGAAAAAGTTATCGGAAGGGGACTTAATGAAAATCGTTTTGATGAGTTTGAATTTGAGACCCAGGTAGGAGACGTCGCTGAAGACATGATACCAGGTGGTAATCCAGGAATTTACCTCCACAATTAACTGAAGATTAATATTAACTTTAACTAGAAAACTTAATTCTGACCAAAGAGACATAATGTATTTCTCTTAGTTTGGTCACGTTACTGACAAAGTATCTAATTCGTCTTCTCCTATTTATCTGTTTGTGAGTGGTGGAGCTGGAGTCGGCAAAAGTGTATTAATAAGAACTTTGTTCCAAACATTGACGCTTAGTTTTAATAGAGATCCTGGTTCTAACCCAGATAACTTAAAGATATTACTTACAGCTTTTATTGGAAAAGCTGCTTTTGGCATAGGTGGCCAAACTGTTCACAGCGCATTTGGTTGACCAATTTCACAAGCAGGAAGTATTTTACCAGAACTTTCACCAAGTGTTGCCAATACACTTGCAACAAAATTATCAAAATTGCGATTAATCATTATTGACGAAATTTCAATGCTTGGCTCTAGAACTTTTCACCAAATAAACCACCGGTTGCCGCAAATTTTTCATACATCAGTTTTATTTGCTGGAATATCAGTTATAGTTGTAGGTGACTTTAGACAATTACCACCAGTTGGTGATGATTGGGTTTTCCAACCTAATTAACGAAATCTTCTTGCCGAAATTTCTGGGACACCTATTTGGGATCTGTTTCTACTTACTGAGTAAACCAAATAATGCGACAGAGGGACGACGTTGCCTTTGCAACGGCTTTAAATAATTTAGCAAGTGGAACCATGACAAGTGACGACATAGAACTTTTTAGAAGTCGTTGTTTTAGTCATTCATTGAGGCGTTTGAGGCGCTCTCAATGTGTACGCTAGCAACCGAGAAGTAGACGACCATAACAGTAGAGTTCTATCGACTATGGATAGTGAAGGTGCTATGTCACTAGCAATCGATTCTGTCTCAGGAGAACTAAATGTCACAATGAAGGAGAAAGCTTTAGAAACTGTTTCTAGGTTGTCAACTCAACAAACATATGGACTTCCTAAAAGTTTAATATTGAAAGTAGGGGCAAAATATATGTTGACAATTAACATAGACACTGCTGATGGTCTAACTAATGGTTCTACTGGAGTATTAACAGCTATTGATTTTGCTATTAACAAAAAATCTAGTGAAAAACGGCCGTTGCGGATTTAGTTGAACTTCGATGAAGCTATTATTGGTAAAATTAAAAGAAATAAGGCTGCTAGTTCACTAAGTTGATATAAAAATAGATTAAATAGAAATTGGACTCCGCTAGAACCGGTCACATACACAATAAAAAGATATAAATCATCACATTTACAAGTTTGCAGAAGTCAATACCCATTAGTTCCAGCAGAAGCCATCACCATTCACAAAAGTCAGGGTACAACTTAAGAACGAGTTGTTGTCCATTTAAAAACTACTATTCAAAGGTCTATGATGTACGTCACTTGTTCTCGTGCAACTACAGCGCAAGGTCCATTTATAGTGACTGAATCATTCAAAGCACCCCGCCTTCCAACTAGTAAAAATACTATTGTAAAAGTTACGTGAGAAACGGATAGTACCAATTTTTTAATTTCTCAGACAGCGCCAGAATTGCACACAGATTATGTACCATAATGTGTAGTCTTTGAAAAAACACATACCCACAAATATTAGCATCAGACATATATTTTGCATCAGAAACTTGGAGTTGCACTGAGGATACATTCTCTCTACCAGATTTCGTAGATATCGTTAGAACCAATGGGCCTAAGACAGCGGCCTCTCATCCTGGTTTCGGAATCTCAGCGTGGGTCAAACAAAACTTACACATCACGTCTCCCAAAACTTACTTCCAGCAATCCAGTACTTTTGGGCACGTTGAAGCAGTTTCATTTGAATTTAATAATCATAGAATATTTGCATTATACAAATCCCCCAGATGTACATGCAAAACTTTCATGGAGTTCATAAACAAAAATGTTTATTGCAACAACAATATGCCAACATTACTTTTTGGAGACTATTAGCTTGTTTAGCTATCACAAGCCTATATGGGCGCGCATATAGTTAGATGTAAGTCCCATAATTTAGATACCTAATTATAATGTTTACTTATGAATATCTAAATTTTAAAAAAATATACTATTATTAAAACATTGATCAAAGTTGTAACATTTATCAATGTAGAAGTTGTAACGTTGTAACGAACTAGAAGAACTTTTATATTATGTTACTTGCTGCTACGGAACCCTTCATGTGCGAGTCCGACTCGCACTTGGCTGTTTTTTTTTCTTAAAATGACAATGCCCGCAATAGTAAATATAATCCCTGTGTCGCGGGGTACTTTACAAACATATAATAGACGGACACAAATTACATCCAGACTCAGAACAACTATTTATGGGTCACACAAATAGTTATCCGGCGCGGGATTCGATATTATAAGTTATAAGTCATATATATTATAAGTTATATTTACATATTATCATAAGTTACAATTATTATAGGTGACTAGTTTCCGCCAGCGACTTCGTCCGCGTTCAATTTTGGAATTCGATCTAGAGCAGAAAATCTAGAAAAAAAGCAATTTTGGTCCGCCATAACACTGCTCTGTCCATTCGTTTATTATCTTTTTAAAAGTTCGTAATCAGTGAGGCCCTTACACGTAACCGATTCAATTTGAAATAATAATCGATTTTATTAAGTAGAAATTTCTATCGATTTAATGCATCGAAATATTTTTTAGTTTAATAACAAATTCGTCTATTACTTTTATTTAATTATTCATAAAATAAATAAATAATAAGTAAATAAAACGTAAACATTTATATATCAATAAATAATTTAACATTTGTAAGCGCATTATGAACAGGCTCTCTACTCTGTACATTAAGTTTTTTACCGTTCAATTTACAGAAACAATACATAAAGAACTCAAATTATTTTTAACATATCATCGATTTATCTTATTTCTAGGCCTGTTTTATAGTCTGTGGTTTTTTTCATGCAGCTTCACTAAGTAGGCGTTCCTTTCAATAAAATCGACGTAGGTAACTGTGGTACAATGTTTCGAACTAATGGACAGAGTATAGTGATTTTGTTAACTTCAAACCACTTTTCCTGTACAAAAGGTATACTTTTTATCATGAAAAATAATAATCCAGGTATTTACTTATTTATCGTATGGGCAGTGGTTACCCTAGTGTCAGTTGTTCAAGCAAGTTGTTGTTGGCTAATGGCTACAACCGGGACCGACATCTTAATGTGCCCTCCGAAGTACGGAGACGCTCAGAAATTAAACCACTTTAACTGTCACCCTACTACATATTGTCAATGGTTCTGTCTATATTAAAGGTATTATTATTATGACGGACCTTGTGTTAATAACGACGGTCGCGCTTTAATGCTACCACCGGATCCAATGCGCCCCAACTGAGAAGACCCAGCGAAACAAACTCAGTGGGTTCATCTACTACCGGTTTCAACACGACCCAGTTGAGACGGTCCGGCGAAACATACTCAAGCGGGCATGAACACGGGATTTGGTCCAATTAGAGTAATTATTTAGTAGGCAAACACAATATATGCTCGATCGGTTGTCTGAATGCTTATTATTTTAGATTATATTTAGGTATACAAAAGAAAAACTTCGAAACAATAACATTATTCATTTTGAGACAGAGTCAATAATTTTAAATTAAGTATATGATAGCAATCATTTACAGATAGTTCACGTAACACAGCAGATCAGTCATGTCTATATGGCTACAAGATCTCCAGCGAGCAATGTGCAGCTAGGAAGTGAGAGCCAGACGTCTTTGTCATCGATGTACTCTTTTGTGGTGTAATAACCCCTAGCCATAAGTATACGTTTAATATGTGTTTTAAAACTTGTGTCAGGCAGATCAGTAATTTGAGTAGGAAGCTTGTTATAAAACCTAATACAATTTCCTTAAAATGATTTATTAGTTTTGCTTACTCTAAAGCCTGGCATGGCTAGTTTGTTTTTATTCCTAGTATTTATATTATGCAGTTCACTTTTCTTTTTATAATTATGAATATTTTTTCTAACAAACATTATATTCTGATATATATATATATTCCGATGGCACAGTAAGTATATTTATTTCTTTAAACAAATTTCGCAAAGAATCGCGACTGCCTAAACCATAAATGGCTCTGACTGCTCTTTTCTGCAATACAAAAATAGTACCTATGTCAGCCGCCGAACCCCACAGCAGAATGCCATACGACATAGTGCTATGAAAGTACGCGAAATACACTAATCTAGCAGTTTGTTCATCTGACAATTGCCTTATTTTCCAGACAGCATAGGAAGCCGAACTTAATTTACCTGCTAACTTTTCAATCTGAGGACCCCATTGCAATTTCGAATCAAGTGTCAATCCCAAAAATACGGTCGATGGGACTAAATCTAATATTTTCGCATTAAGTGCAACTGTTGGTACAATTTGAGTCACATTCGGCAATGAGAACCTGATGCATTTAGTTTTCCCTGCATTTAACAAGAGATTATTTGCCGAAAACCATTCTGATATAAAGCTGAGTGTTTTATTATGCTCAATAAGATCTTTATCCTTTCTATTTACTTTAAATATGAGCGACGTATCATCAGCGAATAAAACTATGTCTGATACTTTCTCTACCAGATAAGGATACATACATAGACTCACGCCTGTTTCCCAGAGGGGTAGGCAGAGACAACGGATTTCCATTTGTCACGATCTTTGCATACTTCTTTTGCCTCGATTACTGTCATTATATTCTTCATACATGCTCGCCGGTTTAGGGTACTTCTGACCTGCCCTTTCTTGAGAACATTTCCAATTTGATCAGAGAATGTTCGACGTGGTCTTCCCCTTCCGGTTGTCCCATTCACACAGGCCAGGTATACTTCTTTTGTCAATCTTCTTTCATTCATCCTTTCTAAATGGCCAAACCATCTCAGCATGCCTTTTTCAATCTTTGTGACTACATCCTCTTTCACACCACAACGCTCTCTTACATCAGTATTTCGAATTCTGTCTCTCAAAGTCACACCACACATACTTCTCAGAGCTCTCATTTCCACTGCATTTATTTTACTTTCATTCTTTTTCTGCCATTCCCAACTTTCACTTCCATACATTAAAGTTGGCACTAACACTCCATCGTGCACGGCTAGTCGAGCCTTCTTTGATACTTGCCGGCTACTCATAAAGGCGTGTAGTGCCCCATTCACTCTGTTCCCCGCATTTACTCTTCTAACAATATCTTTTTCATATTTCCCATCTCTCGTAAACAAAGTTCCCAAATATACAAACTCATTGACCTGTTCGACTTTCTCTCCTCCAATCACAATATCACACGTTGTCGTGTATTCATCCCTCTCAAGTACCATTACTTTCGTCTTACCTACATTCATTTTCATCCCTTTCCTTTCAAAAGATTCATGCATACTTGTTACCATCACCTGCAACTCGTCCGCCGATGATGCAAGTAAAACTTGATCATCAGCGTAAAGCAGACATTTGATGAGTAACTCATTCACCCTTACACCGCATTCACTTTCTTTCAAATCTTTTAAACAGCTATCCATGAATAGGTTAAACAACCACGGTGACGCTACACATCCCTGTCTAACACCCTTTTGGATGCTAAACCATTCGGTGTATGACCCGTTAATCCTCACGCAAGCTCTGGAATCCCTATAAAGAGATTTTAGTGCTTGAACAAGGTTGTCGTTCAACCCATACATGGACATTACCGACCATAGTTCACTCCTCAACACTCTATCGTAGGCCTTTTCTAAGTCTACGAAGGCACAGTAAACCTTTTGGTTTTTGCCTAAAAACTTCTCTACTATGCTTCGCAGAGAAAAGACCTGATCCGTGCATCCCATTCCTTTCCGAAAACCTGCCTGTGCATCCCATATTTTCGCATCGGTTTCTTTCACAACTCTTTCAACCAATACTTTTGCATACAACTTACCAACGACGCTGAGTAGACTAATGCCCCTATAGCTTTTACAGTCTTGCCGTGAGCCTTTCCCTTTGTAAAGAGGTACGATGACAGCCTTGCACCAATCACTTGGCACTTGGCCGGTGGTATAGCATAAATTGAATAGGCTGCACAGCTGACTCGCTATGACGCCATGTCCAGCCTTCAGCATCTCGGAAGTTATCCTGTCATACCCTGGTGACTTACCTGATTTCATACCCTTAATAGCTTTCACAATCTCATCCATACCAATGTCATCTTTACATTTGTTCTTGTCTATACTTAGTGAACTACGTTCACTCTCTGTTACACCTCTTTCATACAAACTTTCAAAATACTCCTTCCAACGTTTTAACACGCATTCTTCCCCTTTCACTATATTTCCATCTTGGTCTCGTATGGATTTCAGTTCTGAGGTTTGAGTTATGCCTCTTACTGATCTAACGGATTTCCAGAAAAACTTAATGTTCGTCTGAAAATCCTTAGACAACCTTCTATCAAAATTATCCTTTTGTTCATTTTTCTTTTCATTCACCACATCCTTTACAATTCCTTTCATTTTCCTATAATCATTCCAGGCCCTTTCTATATCCTCATTCGTCGCCTTATGCATTCGTTCGTTTGCTCTGGTGGCTAGCCAGTCTAACCACGCTTTCTTCTTTTCACATACAACTTTTTGTACACTTTTATCCCACCAAATATTCTTCATCTTTCTTCCTCTTCGTCTCTTTATTACACCACATACTTCACCAGCTACACTCACCACACCTTCTTTGACTACCTTCCATAGCTCTTCTACTTCTCTTATGTCTTCAGATCCCTCAAACTTCTCAACCAACTTACTTTTGTACTCATCTGCCACTTCTTCCTCTTGCAGTTCCTCTACTTTTATTCTCTCTAGTACACTTTTAGTCTCAGGGATTCGGTGGCGCCATCCTTTGAATAGACCACTTATTCGGCTCATTACCAGAAAGTGGTCTGTATGGATTGCGGTCCCACGATAGACTCTTGTGTCTAGAACATTCTTTCTCAGTCTTTCATCTACAATCACGAAGTCAATCATACTCTTTCTCACATTTTTCCTCTCTCGTGTAAATGTATGGATTCTTTTATGTTCAAACATAGTATTTGTAACACAAAGACCCCATTCCAAACATATCTCAAGCAGACTGTACCCATTCTCATTCTCATCTCATAAGGATAGTCTCATCCAAATCCTTGCATCCGTTTTTTGCGCGATTGAGTAAAGAAACATACATACTTTCACATTTATAATATGTTGTGGAATGCTATGCTGATTCTATTAACCCTTAATCGGTCATAGCGTATCTTCGATGTCTATGCTCGATGTAGCGTATGTTTATATTTCTTTTTATTTTAGAGTATTAAAATGAGGTGAGTTACCATTGTCCGATTACGGGTTAAAATATTGTTATATCTCGACAATCCGCAATGAATTACCTATCAAATTAGTGTCCTGTAAGCATAACTCTGTAACATAACCCTACGTCACATCCCGGGAGGTCTTCTTACTACGGGCCGACAACAATAACGTCGCCATCAAAACAGTCATATCGGATATTTTGTATAGTTATTATTAGCCATATATTTATGATAATATTCGCTAAGATTGTTTATGTTTTTCATAAGTTATAGAATCAGGTGTGCTTTGCGGAAATCCATAACAATCAAAATACACAGTTTAATATGTAGTGTTAATTCCGCTACATATTAAACTTTTTTATTTTTTTTATTACAAAACCACTATTTATGGGTCAAATAGTTGTCCGGCGCGGTACTCGAACCCGCGACACGAAGAGGCGACTGTCTTAGCCGCTGCGCCACACGTGCATTGTATTTTGTATGTTTTTCATATTCAAAAGGAGTGCATCGTTTGTTATGTGATCACTTCTATATCAAACTTAGTGTAAGGCGAAGGTAGGTATAAATAAATAGCGATAAACTATTTCGAGTTTATTGATTTGGCCTACCTGATCTGCCCTACTTTAATAACTCCGAAAGGTCGATAGCGCTCGTATTACAATCAAAGTTTATACATTATTACTTCGAGATGAAGCTAGTTAGGTATAGGAAGTTTGATTCGACTATTGATTTGATCGATTACAGAATTGCCGATGCGATATTATCTATAAATAAAGCTGGTAAACAGCTACCGTATCACAAAACACTTAAGGGCATAAGGCAGCCCTCATGCGTTGACGATCCTTCGTCATCATCATCATCATCATCATTACAGTTGAAAGCCACGACAAGGATGACATGCCTCCCCCAAGATTCATCTAGGGAGAATGGAGATATGCCAAAATCGCCACGCTTGGCGATCGCAGTATGATGGTCATAGCAGTCAGAAGGACGTACTCTGGTAGATATTCCCTTGGGTCGACTTCTACGCTCGAGATGGAGTGATGATATTCTGACATTCGCCGCCGTCACCACACAGTAAGCTGACCCTTTGGCCCTCACAAAGAGCTTTGATGACCTTACTTCTTAATTAAGTATTCTGTAATGTCGAGCCGTTCGTTGAGCAAAAGACGCTATGCCCTACCTTACTTAAATGTTGTAATCGTTTAGTGCAACTCAGTGATCACGTGAATAATTTATGTACACTGTAATATTCTATGGTCCAATATTACCGTGTCAAATTTTCGACCCCGTCGTACTAAAAACTATGCCCTCGACTGTACATAGTAACTGTAATCTGTTCGCGTGTTTGAACATTATTAGTTATTAGACAGAATATTGATTGAAATGGGAGTCATTATCACTGTACATGTCATTAACACTTTTCAGTATGATATTGTTGATAAATTGTCACCTTAGTAACATTATATTATTGATCGAATGGAACTCGGAGTCTACATGGACAGTTCTCTGTATATTTGTATCTACGTAAAATGCCGAATTGGACTAGCGGTATGGTGTATAAATGCAGTATTCAAATGCAGATAACGAGTTAATGGGTTGAAATCTAGGTCGGCCCAGTGTTGTCGAGATTTATCTGTAAAGACGAATTATCAGACACAACCCGGATTCAAGAAGTTGGTGTTAAGGCACGTAAAGGATCACATGAGAGTTCACGAAGTTCATAAGAGTCAGGGAGTACAGAATGCACCCTTCACTATATTTTCCCTGACTCTAATGATCTGATTTGACCGAACAATTGTGGTGAACGGGTGTCTTAAGCCGTAACCTAAGTAACTGTTGATAGAGGGCACCTCCTTTGGGTGCACGAGGTGAAAGGAGGTGCCTTCTGGTGTTTTACTTTGTATAAAACACAAAAAAATTGAAAAGGTAACTGAAGATGATATTATAGGGCATCCATCCCTCATACAGTCCCGACCTGGCTCCATGCGACTTCTTCATGTTTTGATGTAGATTTACATTTAGGTGCTTTTGTTCAAGACTACTAGAGTTGCTAAGACTGTAAAAGCATGGTTTAAAAATTAAAAAAATATATAATTATATTTAAAAGTACTTTGAATATAAGGGAGAATATTTGGAGAAAGAATAAATTCATTTTTGACCATCATTCATAGTATTTATTAATGATTCAGTTTAAATTCTTTCGTGCAACCCACTCGGCTTATGTTTGATTAGTAATCAAACCTGTTGCGGCTAGGTGGCAAAAATAAATATAATCACAGACTTCAGATCTTGGAACGTAAGAATACTAGTAACCAATATTTATATAAACCAGGTGTGTTATTCTATTAGACATTTACGATATTAGTTACAATTATGTGGATGCTGTTCACATAAAATGAAGGAGCGCTAGGGCACGGAGTAGTTCCTTTACTAATATCCCAAAGGACAGCTCGTAGATTTCTACAAATATTTAACAAGTACCAATGATGCCGGAACATTTGAAAGAACATGGTAAGAGTTCCTCATAGTTTGGTACAAGGAATACACCGAAAATATAATAGGGTTTCAAAGCATTATATATTTCTTAGATTGTACCTATATTAAGAACTTGATTTGTGGCTTTATTTTGATATTTGGCCCTTATTTGTAATAAGGGCCAAATATCACTGAATCTTTAAATTCACGGAGGACAAAGCGGAATAATTTGGATTGCTGTCAGGACTTAAGAGATAGCATTTTTATGTAGTTTTATGCTTATGTGCCTTATGATAGTTTGTAGAAATTTATGAAAGACGTATATATTTAAAAAAAACATTATTATATTAAATAAAATCATAGTAGGTACGACATATCATTTTATTTGACATACCATTTTATAGTTATATTTCCTTAATAAAAGAAAGGTTAAGTTTTTTGGATTTTAAATTGGTTAAATTCATTTTATTCATCTTCATATCAGAACAATTGAGATAGTATATTTATTTTTTATGACTTTAGTTACGATAAACAGTGATTGTTTTTTTATACATAAGTATTTAAATTCTTCTACAATTTTCCTAAGTATCTATAGATATAGATCTAGCAGAAGAATTGAAAAGCAATGAAATATTATTTAAATTCAAATTTGAATAAGATATTAAATGACTTATCTATTTCTCTACTGAATTCTCTATTATTTCAGTAATGATTATTATTAATAGTTTAAATTAAAGTGTCAGGAACATTATATTCAGTTTCTTAAAAAGAGAGCTATATCTATACAACATGTAACGTAATTAACGCACACCCTCAAACACCCCAATTAGAATATTATGTTATAATCATAATACATACACTGAATTTTTAATTTAACATGTATATGCATTGTTATTTACTAAATTAGTTTCTTGGAATTAAAAGTTTATTTTTCTTTATTTTGTATTAAATGATGGAATTTATATGAATACAAACAAAACTGCGATTTTAAAAATCTTATTACTTTGACTTACGGTCCAATTCAATTTGTTATGACTGTACTGGGTTAATATAACAATAATTTCCGTAGATTTAATTATTTCGTAATAAAAAATTACCTATATTAAAAATGATATAAATGGATTCAGTAAACGATTCTGAACAAACTATTTTCAGGATGTGCGTTAATTAAGTTACATGTTGTATATGAAATAAACTTAACTATAAATATTCTAACTAAGATAAGAATGGTATTTAGATAGGTACATTTAGCATTGACGGGCCTATTGGCGTGGTTGGAAAATGCTTGCTTTTCACGCTGGAGTTTCGATTCCCACCCAGGACAGATATTTATGTGCCTGAACATTTAAGTTTGTCCTGAGTCTGGGTGTAATTATCTATATAAGTTTGTATTTACAAAAGAAAAGTAGTATATGTAGTAGGTATATCAGTAATCTGGTTTCCATAATGAGTTTAAATAACATCCCAGGATATTATTATACAAAAAAACATAACCTACCAACTGATGTGTAGGTAATATTTACAGTAAATTTTTAATCTTTTTTATTCATTATAGTATTTTCATTTGGAATAATTACTTAAGATTTATTAATGGGTATAGTAAAACTATACAGGTGTTATTATGTTCATGGAACTACATAATTTTTTGAGATCTAGAGGGGTACCTATTTACAATATTGTAATAATATTTAATTTTTACTGGAACAGTAAAATTGTCAAAAGTAGATTTCCAGCAACGTAATACTAAGGATAACAGGTTTATGAATAAAAGGTAGTAAATGACAATCAATATCTATCAAAAAAATTGTGTAGGTCCATGTGTAAGATATAAGATATTGAAAAGTGATATTAATTTTATAATACTATGATAAATTCATTTCCTAACTTGGTGCCGGTTTCAAATTCGTTTTAAGTGCCTAACGATGGATTCATTTTCAATTGTCTTTAGCAACAGGTTGTAATTTGGCAAAAAAGATCCAACCACACGGTATCACTGGACAGCATTTCAACAAAATATACCAGCTTCAACAAAATATACCAGATTCCACAAAATGGTATATTTTACTTTTACAAAATATATTAGCTTCCACAAAATATACCAGCGTCAACAAAATATACCAGCTTCCACAAAATATACCAACTTTAACAAAATATACCAGCATCAACAAAATAAAGCAGCTTCAACAAAATATACTAACTTCAACAAAATATACCAGCTTCCACAAAATATACCAACTGCAACAAAATATACCAGCTTCAACGAAATATACAAGCTTCCACAAAATATACTAACTTCAACAAAATATACCAGCTACAACAAAATATACCAGCTTCAATAAAACAATCGAGGTGTTTTTGCTTGAAAATAATTATAAATACCTCAAGGCTACCAACATATATCAAGGTGGTTTTTTAACCCGACCATGAGATGTTTTCAGTAATTATATTATATTTCAGTAATTATATCATATTTTAGCACGTAGGCTAATTGCCTAATCTGATGCTTGGCCTTAATTAAGTTCATCACAGCTCGCATAGTTCTACTAGCGATGAGACAAGAGCAAAATAAAAATATACATAGGTTTTGTGATCTCGTATCCATCAAATAACATCATTCAGATGAAGGTCTATTGTTCCTTCTCTTTCTTTAGCACAGATGCGAATAAACTAAACCTTTCAATAAAATCATAATACTGAAAAAAATATAGACATCGCTACAGCGAAGATATCGAGGACTTGTCGAGCAGTACCGGAACCTTTGTTGCATAAAGAGGTTGTACAGCATGACGTACAAGCGTACAGCTTTGTTCTTTCACCGATGACGATGCATCCAGGCTCGCAGTGCTTCGTGCAGTTTCGCTCCAAAGCCCACATCTTTGGCAGCGTAGTGGAATTCTCGTTTGATGTCGTGAAGGAAAAGCGCTTCACCTAAAAGACAAATAAACATGGTTATTTATTATATAATAATAAAGTAATCAAGTGAAAGTCCGACTCGCATTTAAGCGTTCCGTACCATAACAAAAGATTGTCTGTCAGTTGTTACTGGTGACCCTATAATTGTTTATTTAATTTTATTTTCAATATTTTTTAGTAGAAGGTGAAATACACATTTTGGAAAATTTTCAACTGGCTTCTTATTATAGTGTGAGATACAGCCTGCTGATAGATAGATGGAGTGACAGTCGAAGCTCAGTAATAGGATTTCGTTGGCAGTTTTCAAGTACGGAACGCTAAATACGACCTTTTAAAGTTCATTCCACACCCTCATTTTACTTTGAAGAAAGTTATGCTGTAACCGTACCGTATGAGAGGTTCCAAATTGCGAGGGTGTAGGTCTTGTCGATGGCAAGAGGAGCAATAGTAGAAAGTTGCCGTGGGTATCAGATCAAACAACTCCTCCGAATACCGGCAATTGCACCGATACTCCTATGTCTATGTTGACCAAGAATTTCTATTTTTAGGTTGAGAAATAAAATAAACAAAAAAGTGTCGGTAAGAGCTAAAGAAATTTATCTACATACAAACTCGCTGGCTAATGATGGTTTAGTTTTGAGCACCTTTAAATTTATAAATGATCTTTTTTGTGTTTATATTAGGTCTTTACCTATGAAATTGCCGTTCTGCAGTACTGGCCATTTCAAATCAAAATAATTTTTGTTTGGCTAAGAATTCTAATTTCAAATTAATTTTATTTTAAAAACATGGATTCTTTTTTCCAAAAGTAGTCATTTCTTTATTGATTAGTGTTACATTTTCATCACATTTCAATCTTTTTCGTCATCATGGATACGTTAAAAATTCGAGTAATTATGGAATATGAGTACCGTCGTGGCAGCAACGCGGCACAAGCGGCACGCAACATCAACGACGTTTACGGAGCTAACACTACAAACCAACGCACCACCTGTTATTGGTTTGCTCGCTTCCGTTCTGGAAATTTCGACCTGAAAAATGAACCTCGCGGTCGTCCGAAGACTTTGGTCGACAATGACGAATTAAAGGCGGTTGTGGAAGCTGATGATACACAATCTACGGCTGAATTAGCAGCAGCTTTCGACGTTAGCGTCAAAACAATATTGGTCCATTTGCGTCAAATTGGAAAGGTAAAAAAGCTTGACAAATGGGTGCCCCACGAACTCAATGATCGCCAGCGCGAAGTACGCGTCGAGACGTGCCTTGCACTGCTCAACAGACACACAAATGAAGGAATTTTGAACCGCATTGTTACCTGCGATGAAAAATGGATTCTGTTTGATAACCGCAAGCGCTCAGCAAGTTGGTTGGATCCTGGTTCAGCACCTAAACAATGCCCTAAACCAGTGTTTTTCAACCTTTTTCATGACGCGGCCCCTTTAGGATGAAGAAATTTTTCGCGACCCCCGTAGCCATATTTCACCCGATTTTTCCATGTATTTACGCGTCGTGCTCATAGAGCTTGCCGTACCGTGAAAACCAACATCCCTAAAGATCACACGTTCAAGACAAACAAGTATTACGACTTATAAAATGAATTAATCAGAAACGGCTTTGTAGTTAATTTATAAGCCGTGGAAGTGGGTGCGTGGTTGTATACGAGCAAAATCCCTCTATAACCTATTAAAAGACCTAGGATTATCAAGAACTTCCGTAAGTTCTATATTAGAACGAGTATCCAAAGAGGCATTGTTAGGATCTTACCAAATTTGGCTAGGAAGAAGGGGCAACACTGAGAGACACAGAAGATGAGCGTTGATGCATCATAGTGGGCCCCCTTAAACCAACATCTGAGTCGCAACTCGCAAGTCTCAGACTCTGTCGAGTGTTCCCTCCTCTACCACCCGATGGTTTCCGCACGGTGAATCCATGGAATGATAAGAATTAAGTCTTCTTGTGTGACAAATATTGAATACAACATATTAATTTATTTTCATAATTAGGCGCAATGAGCGTTACGGGCGCGAAGATGGCTATGCAGTAGCGGCACGCGCGATTGTGACTTGCTTGCTTTGCGACTAGTTGAGACCGCCAGCCGGTTACTGTTTGTCGAGCGCCAGCCATTGTTTTTACGTATTTAACAGTGGTTTTTAATGATTGAAAATGGATAAATGTCTGAATAGACCAATAGAACCGTCAACTTCTAGCGGGAGCAATGAAACTATAATAAGGAAGAACTTTTTAATGACATCAAATATTTGAAATTCGGCTTTACTGTGAATAAATCACAGTGTGTTAATTCCTTCGTTGTTTTCTCTTGATAAAGTTTTTTTCGATATTTTATTCAATCGAGTATAAGTCAATCAATATGACGACTGATGTTTCGAAGACTCCTTGAAATTTGATGAATCTACAGATACTGCAGAATGTGTGCACTTTCTAGCTTTTGTGCGTTGAATCCAATGAAAATGTAATGGAAGAAATACTTTTTGTATAGCGCTTCCCACGAATACTACAGCACGACGCATAGTTTTCTCCATCGTCAAGCTCTTGCGGCCAAAACCTTGCCACAGGAATACAGCCAAGTTCTAAATATTATTATAAACAATGTAAAGTTTATTAAAGAAAAAGCCGTTTCGGATACGTATTTCGAAATTTGTGAAAATATGAGTGCACTCCACCAAAATTTATCATACAGCGGTCAGGTGGTTATCAAGAGACAAAGTACAGCCAGAGTTATGGAACTTTGCGCTTAACTTTTAATGTATTTGCAGTAGGCCTAATCATAATACACCAAATACATTTGCGACCCTGTGACTTGTTTTCCCAACCTTTTGCGAATTCCCTATAGAAGCTTCGCGACCCCCCTATAGAGGCTTCGCGACCCCCCAGGGGGTCGCGACCCACAGGTTGAAAAACACTGCCCTAAACGAAAACTTACCCCTAGAAAAGTGATGGTCACTGTTTGGTGGTCTAGCGCCGGTGTGATTCATCACAGCTTCTTACCAAACGGGGTGAGCATTACTGCAGATGTGTACTGTGAAGAACTGAGCACAATGATGGAGAAGCTGGCGCATCTCCAACCAGCATTGGTCAATCGCTCGTCTCCGCTGCTCCTGCACGACAACGCGCGACCTCATACTGCACAGCAGACGGTCTCCAAGTTGCAAGAACTGGGGTTGGAAGCTCTCCGTCATCCGCCCTACTCACCAGACCTTGCGCCTACAGACTACTACTTTTTCCAGAATTTGGATAACTTCTTGGCGGGAAAAAAATTCAATACCCGAGAGGCAGTACAAAATGCCTTTGAAGAATTTGTTGCCTCCCGTCCAGCTGATTTCTTTAAGAAGGGCATCAATAAACTGCCACTGCGATGGCAAAGATGCATTGATTGCATGGGTGATTACTTCGATTAATACAAATAAAAAAATTCATGAAAAAAAATCGTTTAAATTTTTTCATACAAAACGGCAATTTCATAGGTAAAGACCTATTATTTTATATTGTGCAGGCGCCAGGACATCAAGCTACCCCAATCTGCCAAGTTTCCCGAATTGCAAGTGAACCTTATGCTTTTGTGATAAAGTTGAAAATCTATAAAAGGAATATGACAGATTGGGTTAGCTGGATGTGCTGCCGTCGAACAACCAAATTTAAAACTGTTCAGTGGCAAGTACTACCGGGTGGAGACCGTAGTTGTTTATGTATGTATGTATGTAAAATACGTACAAAACTCCTCACCATACATACTCGCCGGTCGTTGTGGCATTTATGTATGAGGGTGGAACTGTTATGGCGCAGGTCTGCACAGCGGTCATCGGGGACCTCAGCCAGGCACTTGTAGCACCACAGCTCATTGTTGGGTCTGGCTGCCGCTGATGTCACGTGGACACTGTCACGAAGAAGGTCAGGCTTGCCTTCTGGAAATACGAAGATAAGGGTATAAGATAATATATAATGAAAGCTAAATCTAAATGTGGAAGTACCTGTTCAATGTTCTAACAGTTGCCATTTCAAAAATCTAGGATTATTACTTTCAGTCTACAGAAAATCGCTCCGTTTGAACGTATTTTAACATACTTTAGTTAATCTTCTCGGGGATAAGACAGATATTTCATCATCATCATCATCATCATATCAGCCGAAAGACGTCCACTGCTGGACAAAGGCCTCCCCCAAAGATCTCCACAATTGCCGGTCTTGTGCTATTCGCATCCAGCAGTTTTATTTAACTTAAATTATTTTTTTCGATAAAGTTGTCAGTTGCATGTTGGACCATGCACTGTGTAGCTCCTTTGGTATGTGCAAGTCACAATATGAGGAGTATTTAAGAAGTGACGTTGTATTAAAAGTTTTAGTTATATATATGAGTTTTACATGAAGGATTGTTTTTACATGAAGAGCCCAGTTGGGTCTGATTTCTTTCTATCTCTATCACTTTCCACACTCACAGGAAACTTCTTTAACTATGGAAGTCACTGACATAAATTCGTTCAGTAAAATATAATTATATGAACAACACTAGAAACAAAAGAACAATGTTAATCAGATTATTTATATAGTAACATATAAACAATACGTGCAGCAACTTGGTTATAAGGCGCCAAAGAAATATAAACCAGCAATGTTTTCGGGATTCATTATAAATAATTTATTTCATTAATCGAATAAGTGAAAAAGGTTAATTAAAAAGTAAGGTAAGTATTTTAGTTTACCTACAGAAAAACGATTGTATCCTAAACAAAATAATGTAAACATTGAGATGTCTCTTCCTAGAGTCGTCTTATTATGTTGTCATCTCCAATTTATGTACAAATATTCATACGAAATAATAGGTTTATTAGGTAACAATTTTTCACTGTTCTCATATTATCATTTTAAAACTGAGAAAATTATAAGTAAAATGTTTATAAAACAAAGAAATCACAAACCATAGACAACATCAACTTTGACATTTGACGATCTGGAATTGTTTAGAGGCTATATGAGATGAAAACGTTGTTGCGGGATAACACTAACTTTAGTAATACTGCGCACTTTAATAATAGTAGTTTCTTAACTGTTCAAGGGTAAGAATCAGTTATGGAAAGGATTTTGACATACCTGGAACGAAGGCCGATAATAACAGCAGGACCACAGAGCGCATGGTGCTCACACTGTACATTGCGCATGTCACAGCTTCCGACTATCGATCTAGTCTGGACCAAGACCTGTTGCTGATCAAACTCACCCCGCCTCCCCCCTCAGGGTTTCAGCGAAACACTTTGATCGAGTAAAACAATCTCAACTTTCCGAATTCTTCAGAAAATTAAAACTTTGGCTTTCGTTATCCGATCGAGCACTATTCAGATGGAGTAGAAATTAATTATTGTTATAAAAGCAATTTCGAATACAAACGCCTTGTTATTTAATTAGAATAGTTGAGGCTTAATATTTCGCTTTGTTATAAATGCATGGTTTGTTGGCAATATCTGTTTGCTTGTAGATAGTTGCTAAGTAGTATAATTGAATGAAAAAATGACGGCTTACGTTGATGAGTAAATTGAATGTTTCATTGTGTGACTCAACTTCTCTTTGTGTTGTGAGGACTTGTTGCATTTTTGTTTATAGAAAAGTGTGGGTAGCGCATTTAAAATGTTTAGTTTTAGCTAGTTAATAAAAAGTTATCGTTATTATATTTTAACCGACTTCAAAAGAAGAAGTTAATTAATGACTGCATGTCTTTGTTTTCTTTTTGTTTGTATATTACGCGATATATCAGTTATTTGATAAGCGATTTTGAAAAGTATTGTTTTCATTTTGACAGAGAATGCTTTCGATCCCATATAAATTTTGTTGTACAGAAATGTTGAATTCAGCTTTTTTAAAGCATATATGAATACTATGCGTATTTTTTAGTTCGATCCATGAATTCAACCCGGGTCGTCGTAATATGCAGTTGACGATATTGCTAGATCAACTATAAAGCGATTGCGTATTACGAATATTGTCGGCAATGATTATTTTTAATAGGCATTCTATTTCGGTCTAATACGTACGGTCTATTTTGGATGAGCCAGTTATGGTATATAACTGGTTCATCCAAAATAAACCGTAGTAAAATAAGACACGTAGGTATGAAGACTTGTTTACTATAATATCGTAATATCGGTAACAAATACAATAATAATGTAATCATAGTCTGCTATCTGTGAGAACACGCTACCGTTGAATAGATGCGGTAGATTTTATGTTTTTTTTAAGACAACGCCCGCATTAGGCAAACAATCTCTGTTTCGTGGGGTACTTTACAAACATATAATTGACTGACTCAGAACAACTATTTAAGGGTCACACAAATAGTTATCCTACATCAGAATCGAAACCGTGACTCGGAATGGCGAGACAACTGACTGTAACCGCTGCGCCAAACACACAATCTCGCACCGAGATTATCTATATCATCATCATCATCATATCAGCTGAAAGACGTCCACTGCTGGACAAAGGCCTCCCCCAAAGATCTCTACAATTGCCGGTCTTGCGCTATTCGCATCCAGCGGTTTATCTATAGCTCTTACTATTTTTTCTGCAATATACTGTTGATATCGGTAGAGCTGCCCCACAGAAGAACTCCATAGGATATGATACTATGAGAATAATTGAAATAAACCATTCTAGCGGTGTTGAATTTAATTTGCCGCATTTTATATCGTAATCGGCAAGTTGGAACTTAAATAAAATATAATTTTCTGCCAATTGCGCTCGGTGGAAAATTGCTTCGAATTGTCGATGTGAGCTTCGATGATTCTATTGTCAATTTTTATACGAAGCCGAGGACAGAATTTAATCTGCTAGAGTGGTGCCTTATACTGTTCGTTTTTATGAACAAAATAAAATAAACAAAAAAGGTTCATGTAGACTTTAAAAAAGCGATTGTGAATAGTCAGAACATGTTTCTAGTAATATACATAATTAATTCTAGGTGCATGTTGACATTTAGATCAGGGGCTCTACCGGCTAAGTCGCCGTACATCGATTTCTGAAATGGCTTTCCCATAAATAAAGGTTAAAAATGACTTAATCAATCGTTAAATCGGCTTCAACGTTGACAATTGATTCCGGACCATTAATGACGTCACATGCACTCATGGAAGCCGATTTAACCATTGATTAGATCAATTTTAACCTTTATTTATTTGAACGCCATTTAAGAAATCGATGTTCGGTGACTTAGCCGGTAGAGCCCCTGAGGGGTGTATGAGCCATTGATTATGTTACTAGGCTAAATTATTGACAAAACGATTTAATACATTTAAATACTTACTGTTTATATTCATAGATTAAGAAATATTATATATATTATATAGATTAAGAAATATTATATATACGATATATATATATAGATATATAATATTTCTTAATCTATGTCATCATATATCTCTACATCGTGATTTGAATGGTTCGTTCTATATTGAGGTAAGAATTCATTATTATTGGTATAGCTGTCCTTGTGTGTATAAAGACGTAGGTAGAACACGAAAAATCTCAACAAGTTCCTTTACAAGAAAAGAAAAACATCAAAATAATTGTAATATATTATTAATTTTGAGACATAACATCGGTTCTCAAAAATGTTCATATGTAAGCTAATCTTTATTGGAGATAGTTCATGTCATACTATAGATTAGTAATTTTTCGTAATTTATTTAAAATAAATTTAGTGCATAAATTTAGTTACTAGTACAGCAATATAAAATTGAATAAATAATATAATTATTTTATAAATTCTGCAAACTTGGCCCTATTATTTCCGCAGCAAAATGTTTACAGAATTTTCATGTCAGCGGACGACACAAAAAATAAAACTCAGTCTCCGTCGGGTGGTATGGAAAACACATCCCGTAATTTTACACTTGGCCTCATTAACGTAACAAAGTTATTATAGCTTTACTCCTGTCTGTTTCTGTATTATCATTTTGAGTATTTAACTCAAATTATTGAGCTATAAGTAAAGTAAATAAATTATTGCTGTCATCGGTCAGTTAGCGTGGTGGGTAAATGCTTGAAAACATTTTTTTAATATAAAATACCGTGCTATACCGTGATCACCGCCGCCCATGGAGACTCGCAACACCAGGGGAGCCGCAAGTGCGGCCGTTTAGGAAAAGAGTAGGCTCGCTTCTTGAAGGTTGCCGTGTCATACCGGATCGGAAATACTTCCGCAGTAAATTGATTTTACAGAGCGGTAGTGTGCGGCAAAAAGTTTCTCGTGAAACGCACTGTGGTAGATGATCATTCATGCAGGTGATAAGGATGAAATTTCCACCAATTGTTCGTTTGTCATAACGATGAAACTTGACAAAATGATTAAACATTATGGAGTTTTTTATTGTTTTATGTCGTTGCGACTATATTATACTAATTTGTAGAAATAATATGTCACAAGATTACCAAAATTCCAAAAAAATCTGCTCATCGGATCACGACCAAATTTTACAGGATCACCAGGACTAATACGAAGATAGTTTGTAAATTACATTTTATCAAAATCGCTACAGCTGTTCTGGAGTATGGACTCCAGAACGGCTGTAGCGATTTTTAGAATATACAATCAAAATATTGATTTTACATATAAAGACTTGGACTCTAAATTATAAGTTGATACTTGGTAGTATCTATTTAGTTATTCACTTGTATTTGACATATTGTATTAATTGGGACTGTTTGAAGACTATTACAATCATTATTCTGGGTTAATTTGCATGTTATTGCTATTATATTATATAGAAACTTTTAATATACATAAATGTATAAATATTCTCATTGTGTATATCTAACAAACGAGCGTGCATTTACTGTACTATCTTCTCTTCAATGCCATCTGTATTTATAACCTGTATTCACAGACTGAATTGAATTTGAATATGAATAAAAACATACAAAAGGCAAGTTGAATGATTTACAATACATTTTATCTCCGGAATCTGAATGGTCCCGTTTGTTAGTCGACATGAACATTACATAGACAATGACGAAGTGAAGATCGAGTGAAAACATCTGGATCTAGATCAGTTTAAAAAAAGTCTGGTTACATATAGTTCTATAATCTGAATCTATAATGATATATTTAAACTAACTATAACAATTTGATATATTTAAACTATATAATAACAAATTGCTTTCATCTTAAAGTCTATTTAAAACAATAACAAATAGAAAATGGCATTTAAATCACCATCTGTGCCCAAAATACTGGCAACGTTACCTCGTTGTATAGCTCATATACGCTGGTCGATGTACAGACGCCAGCACATCCAGCTACTCCAATCTGTCAAATTTCTTTTATAGATTTTCAACTTTACCACAAAAGCATAAGGTTCACTTTCAATTGGGGACATTTGACAGATTTGGGTAGCTTGATGTGCTGGCGTCAGACATCCCAGCCCTTGGGTCACCTGAAATTTCAACAAGTTTAACAATCGTGTCTGCCTTTCACTGGCTGATAATTGCAGCTTACAAGATATACAGGATACTATTATTCCAAAATTCTATACAGATCCTGTATGTTAGTCTATAAAAGTTAATAAGCATGAAGAAAATTTATTACAAAATTTCGTATAGTTCTGGTTTAAGTTGTTCAAGAACATGTATGTAGCTAGAATACTTTTATTTCCAAAAATGTATCCGGTTTTGTTGGGGATAGACAATTAAATTAAAAAAGTATCAAATACAATCCCATTGTAATAAACTTGAGTAAAGATTTATAGAAACCCTACTATACTACAAGTATAATACTTCTACTATAAATAGTGCGATCATAATCAAACTAAGAATATAAACAATTTGTAGAACCTCAGTAAACGAAATACGTGAAGAAAATGTTTGTTTATAGCCCCTGAGAAAACGGACATACACACAGACGGTCCAGGAAGTAATCTTATAAGGGTTCCGTTTTTCTTTAGAGGATCGGAATATTTGGGACGACACTGGCATTGATTGCAACCGGAACTAGGCAGAGCCTGTACTACTGTGGCCACCAGATAACTGATAAACATACTTATAGATTTCTACATAAATACTTATCTATATAATTAAAAATGAATCACCAAAATTTTTGTACGCTCATATTCCCAAACAACTGCACCAAATTAGATAAATGTCTCTTTTATGGGTTCGCAAAGAAACAAATAAAAATAGCAAACATTTATACTAATAGCAATAAATTGTCCTTAATGGGGATCGAACCCACGACCTCTAGCTTAGCAGTCACGGCCACTAACTACTAGACCAACAAAGACCACTTGTAAAGATGCCAGTATATCAAGCTACTCCAATTTGTCAAATTCCTCCAATTGAAAGTGAACCTTATGCTTTTGTTATTAAGCTGAAAATCTATAAAAGAAATTTGACAGATTGGGGTAGCTGGATGTGCTGGCGTCTGTACTTAGCATGTTACCTTTATCGTAACATACTAAGTACAATGTTAGCCCGCCAAGCAATTCCCTCGACAGTTAATAAATAATAATAAATAATGTCCTCCTAGCCGAATTCCGGCCATGGGGGCCAGTCTCAATAGAGATTAGCCATCTGCGCGGGACATATTATAGTGCTCAAGTATTTGCGCAAACACAGGAGCACTTTCTATGCCTTCACTCACATGATCCGATGGGACGCCTAGCGACACGACCGCAAGAGGTCAGGTACAGGACCGACGGCTTTACGTGCTCTCCGAGCCACGGGGGTATAATACCGCTAGCTCCCAGACTACGGGCTGAAATAAATTTTTCTTTTTACAGAAAATTCCCAAAATCACTTTTAGCCCGACCCGGCATTTGAACCTAGGACCTCGTTTTCTGCGGGTAAACACGCTACCGCTAGACCAACGAGGCAGTCAAACATCTGACCTAGACAGTTAATATATCTGACCTCGCAAGGCGAGCCTCAGAGAAAATTTGTAAAAGGCAAAGGTATATTACAAGTGTACTTAGTTACCTACTAAGACGTATTAACGAGCCTTTTTTTTTATTCAAGAGCCTCTTTTTTCTCTTTATTCGTATATCAAATTTTTCGGGGGTTTTGTGTCCAAAATTGTTGGTTATTTCAATGTATTTACGAATAGGTGCGCAGGTGGAAAGGGATTGTTTGTAAAGGCCCCGAGCCAAGAAGGTCATTCCGTTGGGTACACAGTATGCCGATTCGTGTATGCATATGTTTGTTGACGTTTAATATTGCTATTTGAATAAGGGTTCCAGTTAAGTTTTGTGAAGTTCGATTCGTAGACATCGTAGTTACCTATTCAAACTGTAAACACAATTCTAATCATTAGGAAAATTGCAATGCGATCAAATATCTTTCAATCTTTTGTCAGCGATTTTCCCTGAAATTGCGAAAGCTTTTAAGCGATTATTAGATTAATATTTTTACTGCAATCGTAGTTTGTACCTGTAGTCTTTTTTTAAATTTGCAATGCACTGTTAGTTATGTAGTTTTAATTCATATTTAACATTTAGCTCCACACTCTGACGTTTTAGACATATAAGGCTGATTTCAGAGTGACGCGCGCGGCACGCGCCGGCATCCAGCGCGTCTCAACAGCCATTTTAAGTGTACGCAACGCTATCTGAAACGCTAGCTGCCAGTAGAGGAGCTCGGGCAGCACTTGCCGACGGCGCGCGTGTCACCGGCGTCGCGTTTGAACTGCGTGACTATGGAACGCAACTACTATCTAGTGTAATTGAAAGCGCGCGCGTTTGGACGGCGCCGCTCGCCGGCGCGACTATGAAATCAGCCTAATTCTCACTGTCGGTGGAGCATAATATTATACTCCACTGAAGACGCAAGCTAAGAATTAAAAATCATGTTTAGCCGGACGTCGCATTAAATAAATACTATATACTAACTTTTAGTGTCTTAAAATCGCAGAGCCAACTTAAACCGTATTATTATTATAATTAAAACATATCTGGAACCATTCTGAAATATTATTTTCATACATATTAATTCTCCATCATACACATTACCATCAAAAACGTTGTAGGTAGGTACCCCTTTTTACAAAATATGGGCGGACGGCGGAGTATGAAATTTGTTCAGTTGTGCAGAAAGATAATATTTTTATATAATAGGTATTAGGCTGATTTCAGAGTGCGCGCGCGAGCGGCGCCGGCCAAACGCGCGCGCTTACAATTACACTAGATAGTAGTTGCGTTTCATAGTCACGCAGTTCACACGCGCGCCGTCGGCCAGCGCTGCCCGAGCTTCTCTACTGGCAGCTAGCGTTTCAGAGTGACGCGTCTCGCACGCGCCGCTGTTGAGACGCGCTGGCCTCCGGCGCGTGCCACGCGCGTCACTCTGAAATCAGCCTTAGAAGTAAATTATTTAAACATTACACACTGAGAATCTGAGAAGAGATGACAAACTGAGAACAGATTAATATTATTTGTCTCTAATAATTATATAAAAATATCTGAGGACAATGTCACACAGATCATCCTAGCCCTAAACTAAGCAAAGCTTGTACTATGGGTACCAGGCGACGATATACATACTTATATAGATAGATAAATACTTATATACATAGAAAACATCCATGACTCAGAAACAAATATTCGTGCTCATCACACAAATATTTGCACTTACCGGGATTCGAACCCAGGACCACCAGCTTCGTAGGCAGGAGCACTACCAACTAGGCTACGGTGACCGTCAAATATAATGTCTATTGTCTTTGATAATAGAACCTTATGGTCGCATTTCAAACCAGTGCATCTTAGTTATTAAAATTAGTTAAAAAACGACGAAGCAATTGTTTCACATCGATACAAAAATAACACAACCGAATTTATTATCTCCTTTTAGATTCGCTTAAGAACTATTTAGCTGCTCTATATTCCTATTGAGTTACTGAATTCTGTGAACAATTTTGTTACTTTTTTGACCCAAGGAGCAATATTTTATAAAAATATTCAGAAACGTTTCAGTGATATTATGTGTTATTCAATCCTTTCAAAAGATATATATAAATGACAAAGCCAAAACATCTCTGTCACAATATTTGATAAATAAGGGTTACCTCTGATCATCGTCGGGTACTCACGCCTGACATACAGTAATTCACAAAGGGATAACTCAGCTTATTATTGAGCAGAGAACCGAGGACCTTTACCATTTTCATACAGAATTGACTGTCATCAACACATGGTGTATACGTTTCTATTATATCCCTTTATAGGGTTCGGTACCCAAAGGGTAAAACGAAACCCTATTACTAAGTCTTCGTTGTTTGTCTGTCTGTCTCTCTGTCCGTCTGTCAACAGGCTGTATCTCATGAACTGTGATACAGTTGAAATTTTTACAGATGATGTATTTCTGTTACAAATAACAACAAATACTAAAAACAAAATAAAATAAATATTCAAAGGGGCTCCCATACCACAAACGTGAATGTTTTGCTTGTTTTTATAGATAATGGTAATTTAGTTGGCAGGACCAGATGGCTAGTGTCTGCCTGAGGGTGACAAATGTTTTGCGGAGTCTTTATCGTCTCAAAAACTTCTTACCTGAAAAAACAAAGATATTGCTCGTGCAGGCCTTAATCTTTCCTATAATTGACTAGGGTGATGTGTGCTACTTTGACCTGAATGCAGATCACCTCAATAAACTAGACTGACTTCTGAACAACTGCATTCGATTCATATTCAATCTTCGTAAATATGACCATGTGAGTACCTACCGAGCTCAACTAAAGTGGTTCCCTATTCGGCAGCGCAGAACCTTGAGAGCCTTAACTACCCTATTTTCTCTATTAGACTCGCCTTCTTCTCCTTCTTATTGAAATTTCAATATCTTCATAGCAATCATATCAAAAATCTACGTTCTTCTCAGAACCGTCTACTTCAATGTCCACCTCATCATACTGATTTTCTTCATTCTTCCTTTTTTGTTCAATCCATTCTTCTCTGGAACTCTCTTCCTTCCGAAATCAGGATGGCAAAGAATCGTTTTTCTTTTAAAAAGAAAATGCGCGAACACATTACCAATAAAATGTTGGCAGAATCAGCTCAATAGCACTCTTTTCTATCGTTAATTGTTCTCTAGGTATATTTATTTATAAATATATATTAATCTATTATAGTTTTTATTTATGTATGTAATTATTCATAATTATATATTTTTACAATGATAATCCACACAAGACGTTTTTATAGTGCACCTACCTTGTTTTTCTCTGCATCACCCCAAGGTTAACTGGTAGAGAATGCCTACTGCATTAAGTCCGCCTGTGTACTTTCATGTGCAAAAGTTTCAAAATAAATAAAATAAATAATGGTACGGAACGCTTCGTGGGCGAATCCGACTCGCACTTGGCCATTTTTTTTGGGAAGGTAAGGGCATTGGATAGGCTGAATGTGTGCAAAACACATTTTTGTTTTTACCAAAATCGGAAACATTATTTCACGGCACATTAATGACATTGATAAATGAGATTGCATGACATGATTTTGAAGCGTGGATATAAAAATCTAGCAGCGGCGTGTGCGATGACCTGACTTGCTAAGTACATAATGAGCTGAATGCACGTCATTTTAATGTTTACCTTGTGAGTAAATCCAGTACATCAAGCTACCCCAATCTGTCAAATTTCTTTTATACATTTTCAATTTTATCACATAAGCATAAGGGGTTCTTTGGGTTAGTTTGATGTGCTGGCGTCTGGAAGCAGTGATGTCGGCTAAGAGTAAATGTGGTTCGATTACGCACGATATGAGCATGCTTCAACTGCAACATTTAACTTTCGGTCAACTTTAGATCGACGAAGTTCTGATGGAGTGAGAATTGTCCGCAAATGGGTCACTTTTTGTTGGGTTTACCTCTATTCTCGGGACAGGTTACTTCGATGCCCGAATGTGAGTGGCTACCGCCTAATTCACAAGTCATCGTGATCGGCGTTCAAATAGATGAAGGTTAAAATGACTTAATCAATCGTTAAATCGGCTTCGACGTTGAAAATCGATTCCGGATTATTTATAACGTCACATGTGCTCATGGAAGCCGATTTAACGATTGATAAAGTCATTTTTAACCTTTATTTATTTGAATGCCGATCACTATCCCGATGGTCGGCGTCTTAGCCGGTAGCCCCTCAGAGCGGCTACCGCCTAATTCGTAGGTCATCGTGATCGTGATCGGCGTTCAAATAGATGAAGGTTAAATATTACTAAACGGTTCATCGTTGAAAATCGATTCCGGATTATTTATGATGGCACATGTGCCCATGGAAGCCGATTGAACGAATGATTTAGTAATTTTTAACGTTTATCTATTTGAACGCCGATCATGATCACGATGATCGGCATATTAGAACTTAGTCTTCCAGGGGGGGAGCGGAAAAGCAATATGAGAGCGCTCAATGAAAATGAAGCCCTCTAATTTGTTGTTAGTCTGATACCGTCATAATAAAAATAATGTCCTCCTATCGCGGGACATATTATAGTGCACAAGTGTGTGCGCAAACACAGGAGCATTTTCTATTTCAACACTCTCATGATCCAATGGGACGCCTAGCGACACGACCGGAACGAGGTCAGGTACAGGGCCGACGGCTTTACGTGCTCTACGTCATAGAATTCATACCGCAACGGTTCGGTTCCATCAAGTGCTCGAATTCGTTCATACCTACGACGTTAAAACTAATGTGTTTCAATATTGTATACTCATTTATTTATAATCTAAAAGTTTGGAAGTTGACTTCTGTAATCCCTTAAATGCAGTTTACAGTTTAGGTCAATAAGCCCCGATAAATATGATGTACAGACGCTAGCATATCCAGCTATCCCAATCTGTCAAATTTCTTTTATAGATTTTCAACTTTATCACAAAAGTATTAGATTCACTTTCGATTAGGGAAATTTGACAGATTGGGGTAGCTTGATGTGCTGGCGTCTGTACAAAGTGTTACCAAATTACTCATTGTTAAGAGTTATTTGGGATTAACAACTTGGCTAACTTACACTAATGAGATCATTCCCCAATTTCCTTCTGACTAAGACTTCGCTAATCTTCTACTCATTTATTTGAAGGTTATTAACCTTCAAATGACTAACAGAAAAGCAAAGTTTTAGATTGTTGATTAACAACAAGTAAATTGATGCTTTTGAAGTACAGTTACCAGCAGAAGTTGTAGGCGCCCTGCTGAGTAGTGTTTCTCACACCATACGGGTGGTGTAAGAAACACTACTTAGGGCGCCTAGATCAATTTACTTGTTTTGCCCTTGGGTTGCTATGACAATTTTTTTTTTTATATCATGGGCAAAAACGTTCATGTGGGTCACCTGATGGTAAGTGATCACCGCCGCCCATGGACACTCGCGACACCAGAGGAGTCGCGGGTGCGTTGCCGGCCTTTAAAAGTCAGCAAACAAGTGTTGCTGACCCTTCCACCACCCCAATGAGCTCTGGAGACCTTAATCACACTCGGAACCACAAAATAAAAATTATTAATGTTATTATTAAGGAATGTCTTCTATAAATTAATGACTAGTAGATTAGCGAAGTTTTAGATTGTTGATTAACAACAAGTAAATTGATGCTTTTGAAGTACAGTCAGCAGCAGAAGTTGTTAAGCGCCCTGAGTAGTATTTTTTACTCCATATGGGTGCCCTTGGGTTACTATCGCTTAGATGAATGGAATCAATGGATAAATGCCTTGTCTTAGTAAACATTGGGATTTTGTATTTTGTCTTACTTAAATACATAAGCAATTATTTCTTGTGTTAATAATGGACACGATTAAAAGAATTTTAACTTATTTTTAACTTGCGTAACTGACGCGGGCAATTCTTGTAACTAAAACTAAAAGTAGTTATTGTTTAAATCACTAATCCAAAACTTGAATAGCTTTTTAATATAAACGTGTGTGTGCAATATTGGTCCAGAAGTGGAAGAGAATCAGCTCTTGTCCAAAATAATATCTAGGGACAATGTCACACAGATCATCCTAGCCCCAAACTAAGCAAAGCTTGTACTATGGGTACCAGGCGACGATATACATACTTATATAGATAGAAAACATCCATGACTCAGAAACTAATATTTGTGCTCATCACACAAATATTTGCACTTACCGGGATTCGAACCCAGGACCACCAGCTTCGTAGGCAGGAGCACTACCAACTAGGCTACGGTGACCTTAAAAAATGATGTAATATATTAATTAATTGTCACTGTAATATAATATCAGTCCTGTACGAGCAATGCGCACAAATTTTTAATTTTGACACTAAGACCTCGCTAATGTTTAAGTCGTTCGCTCGAAAATTAACAGTGTTTAATTAAATAGACGTAAATTGATTCTCACGAAATAACGACTTATGGGTTGCCTTAGGTAACCATCGGCTGGATTTTATAAGGACGAGTTACAAGGCTTTCGCGTTATCCCAGATATTTTAACAATCTATAAAATAACCATGATAACCGTTCGATAAACGGATAGTTTGGCAATGAGAATAATTTTATTTATTTCTTTAACTAAGAGTTTTTATTAACCTCGTTGGTCTAGCGGTAGAGTGTACCCGCAGATAATGAGATCCTGGGTTCAAATCCCGGGTCGGGCCAAAAAGTGATTTTAGGATTTTTCCGTAAAAAGAAATTTCTCAATGTCAGCCCGAAGTCTGGAATTTGGCAGTATAACACCCCAGTGCCTCGGAGAGCACGTAAAGCCGTCGGTCCTGTACCTGAACTCTTTCCGGTCGTGTCGCTAGTCGTCCCATCGGATCATGGGAGTGATGGAATAGAATGTGCCGCTGTGTTTGCACACACACTTGTGCACTATAATATGTCCTGCGCAATTGGCTAGTCTCCATTGAGACTAGCCGCCGTCGCCGAAATTCGGTCGGGAGGACATTATTATTATCATTTTCAAGAATTTTATTAAATCTTTATTGTTCTATCAACAATAATATTTGATTTATCATTCAATATAAAAACATAATTTGTGTGACGCTTGAAGACAAAATTAACAAGATTATTTGTAGCTTTATCAGTATTTTATTATTATTATGCAGGCGTCGCTTTCAAAGGTATTACAAGTACGTAAGTGATTGGTACCACTGTCCATAGGTATTATTGAATATGTAAAGTATGTATATGTCGGTAAACAAAAAAAGTAATTTGTTAGCAATTGACGATTTATATATTTGTACGTGTAGTAGTAATTTATACTTTGGGAATGTTATAGAGCTGAATATGGTCATTAAACTAAAAATCTTCTAGGACATACATTTTAGTAGATTTATTAACTTAACGTTTTATTCTCACAAAGAAAGGTTAGAAACGACCAAGCTAATATCATAAAAAATAAGCTTATATTTCCTTGTTTGAATCCATTGTTTTGTTTTACTTATTTTTGCAATAAAGTTTACTTCTTCTATTTCTTCCCATATATCTTTTTCTTCCCTATATTTGGACGCCCTCTGTGCACGCCATTTGCTCGGTGCCACTTTGCAATTTATATTACTGAAATAAACTTAAAATTAGTCATTAATCAATAATATTTATGTAAAAAGTATGAAGAACGCCAAAAGACAAGGTTATACGCCAATTGAAACATTTGAATGTCGTTAGCTGTTTATTTAAAATTAATTTCATCTATCAAAAATGAAGTAATCGGCACTTGTCACTGTATATTTTAGTTTTCTGTTTCTATAGGCCGTCTCAGCCTATTTTAACTTCAAAGCCTCGTTAATTTAAAACAAAATGCCATGTCCCGGATAATCGCGAATCGAGCCAAAAAGTTTTATTGAGATTCTGCATGAAATATAACCAACTTGGCGGTGTCAGATCCTGGTGGTTTGGAGAGCACGTACAACTGACAGTTTTACGCCCAGTTTCACCCGAGTTTCGTTCTTTTTTTGTTTTTAAAGTCAACGCCCTAATTGCGTAGCTTGTGGTGTGGCGGAGGATGTCCAACATGTATTGATGGAGTGTTTGCGAGGCGAAGTCTTAAGGTCACAGTTGCAGTTGCAATTGAATGATGTTGGTGCATGTAAAACTTTGTTGGCTACACCGGGATCCAGACAATGATATTTGTTGTTTATGATTTATGTACTGTTAATGAGTCCTAATTTAAGTTAGATATAAAGTACGTTGTCCTACGGAGGTGACATCATCATTTAATGTTCGTACATTAAATGATGATGAGACTCCTTAAATAAAATAGATTAAAAAAAGACAACGCCCGCACTCGGGACATTAATTCCGGTGTTGCGGGTACATTACTAACATATAATTTTCGGACACAAAGTACATCCAGATTGAGAACAACTATTTATGACTGACCCAGTCATGATTAACCGATGCACCATACGTGCAGTCTGACTAAGCATCTATTATTCTGCGTCACGCTTTGCTATGGAAGGAAGTGGAACCGCTTTTGTTCCTTGCGGGATCTATGACAGTTGAAGTGATTCCCTGGGATATGCCTGAGCCTCACCGCTCAGTATGATTCTTTATGTGCCTCTATTGATCATGGCTTACTGGAGCCTTAAACTGGAACTCTATGTAACTATGTCTCTGATATGTTAAGTTCCGAAAACAAAAGAAATAAATAACAAAGAAGAGAGCTTCAAACCTGTTTAACGTGTTTTTAACACAACTAAGGTAAAATAAGATACTTAAGTTAAACTTAGACAGACCTGTTGCTTTGATGACGGTAAATGAGGTATCAAATTATTTTTCACTAATTGTTTAAAACAATACCTTAGTATTGTTATAATGTACTAATACGTAACTTAACGATCATCAAGTTATTTGTAAATAGATAATAGGTTCGGTTAGTAAGTGATATATATATATATATATATATATATATATATATATATATATATATATATATATATATATATATATATATATATATATATTATGTTACTAGCTGTGCCCCGCGGTTTACCGACGTCAAACTTTATAAATAGTGACACTATTTATTCGGATATATAAGCTATATTTCTGCAAAGTTTAATTAAAATCTGTTCTCCTTTTTACATTAGTGTGATTAGTAGGATTCAACTCGCTAGTAATACGGTGTAAGACTTGTTCATGTTTCCCTCTGACTTAGCTTAACAATTATGTAAATGACCGCAGCCAGAACTGACCGCTTATTTCAATTATTGAACTAATTTTACGGTCAAAAGGTGATGACTGGCTATGAATTCGATTATTAATTAGTAGATTGTCTTCTAATTTCATTAAGTCTGAACTTCTATATTAAGTTTCAGACATTGCTGCTGATTTTATGTAATGACAACTAAACTTACCGATCTTATCGACGGCCGCTGGGGCAGAAAGGTTCTCAAGTGGCGACTACGAACCGGAAGACGCCATGTGGGCAGGCCCCCTACAAGTTGGACTGATGATCTTGTGTGGGTCACTGGAAACGGCTGTAGCTCTGGATATGGGTAACGCAACACCGGTAATTGTGGAGATATTTGGGGGAGGCCTTTGTCCTCATAACTCATTTTAATATCATTTAAGTTCTTTCTAAGAAAGGCCTTATAAAGGAAGAATACTTTTAGTTGTGAAAAAATATAAGTATCAATTGAACAGGTTAAGTTTAGGTTTGGGTGATATTCGAACTCACGTACGGGTACCCGATTTCATGTTCATTATTTTCTAGGCCGCTCCGATACGCCTACCTCTACTTATTAACTTAGGAAGCATAGGTATTATAGTGCCGGTGAAAGCGACTAAAAGATTGCTACACATTTGATATCAGTACCAACTCACACATTCCTGACAAATCAACTAATGAACCTGCTTTATGAATGTTTTCTTTTTACGAACGAGTCATATATTACACAATCAAAGACTCTACGTGCCTATAAAATACCCACTTTAATCCCTAACCCAAGTCTCGCTCACATATTTTAGTTTTAGAACCTAATACAAAAGTAATAAGGTTGAAATTGGTTGCGTACCTACCTACAACTTACAACAACGTAACCAAGAGTTTGCCCACTTTTATTAGGTTCTCGTGTAATAAAATCTAAGGAATTTCAACCACTTCAGATTTCATCATGATATTTTCTAACCGGACACAATAAGGAGAGTGTATTTATAAGTTAAAGTGTCGTGAGTGTTCTTTTAAAAAAATTGTCTGAAAAAGCAATATTTTTATCGTGCCGCGCCAATCCCACCCGAATAAGGGTCTATGCACACCACGTATTTTAAGCGTGCCGTTGACAAGCCTTTGTGCGATACAGACGCGCGTTAGCATCGCGTTTGTATCGATAAAAACAAAAACAAACTGCTCTGTAGGATAAAAGCGTTTAAAAAACGTGGTGTTCACAGGCTCTAAGTAGAATTAATAGAAAACAATAAAAACGACTAAAAGCACTTGACACTGAACAAAACCATTCATTCCGGGTAAACTGTATTCTTTACTAGCGTCTGCTGTGCCCCGCGGTTATACCCGCGTTAAATTTTATAAATTATTATAGCTCCTCCCCCGTAGGTGATAGCATGATAATATGTAGCCTATATGTTGACCCGACCTCTTAGTAATATTCATGCACAATTTGAAGTAAATCCATGCAGTACTTTTTGAGTTTAGCCCGGACAAACATACAGACAAACAGACAAAAATTCTAAAAACTATATTTTTGTATTCGGTATCAATGGTAGATCACGCCCAAGTATCCTTTAAAAAAAATTTCAATGTACCGTTTTGATTTTCATACGATTTTATTATATGTATAGATATAGCCTATGTGTTAATCCAGGGTGTCAGCTAACTCCATACCAAATTTTATTAAAATCGCTCTAGCTGTTTAAACGTGAAGAAGTAACTTTATTTATTTATTGATAAAAATATAAGCTCACAGTTAACACCAAATCGCTTATGATTTATACTTAGGAACTAAAGATAACAAACATACAAACACACACACTCACAAACTTTCGCCTTTATAATGTTAGTGGGATGACAAATTTAAGACAACTTTTTTATTTTTAAATCCTTTAATCCAAGGCATATATAATTAAGTTGTAATTTTTGGAGGTACTTTAGTTGTAAGTATTTTTAGAGATGACTTCGGGGTTTCTTTTTATCGAAGAAGTTTAATACATTTTGAAAAAATAATAATATTATAAATGCGAAAGTTTGTGAGTATGGATGGATGTATGGATGTTTGTTACTCTTTCACGCAAAAACTAGTGAACGAATTTTGATGAAAATTTGTAGTAATATAGCTTAAATATCCGAATAACCCCTTAGGATATAGTTTATAGTTCAGGGCGGGTAAAACCGCGGGTCACAGCTAGTGTAAAATATATGATTTTACCACATAAAAAATCACTTTAGTAAAAATCATATACATATAGTATACAATAATAATATCCTGGGACATTATTTACACATGACCATCTGGTCCCAAACTAAGCAGAGCTTGTACTATGGAAATTGGATTTTATAAAAACATACTTATATAGGATTGGATTGGATGTTGTGAATACATACTTATATAGATAAATTACACCCAGACTCAAGACAAACAGACATATTCATTCACACAAATATCTGTCCTGGGTGGGAATCGAACCCAAGACCTCCAGCGTGGAAGCAAGCATTTGCCAACAGGCCCGTCAATATGATTTTTACTAAACTGATATTTTATGTGGTCACATACATATAATAAATGCCACTAGTCACCAAGGCGGCCAAAATTTCTTACACCTTTAGTATCACTCAGGGGACTCGTGCGGAGAGTATTTTTTGCAGACGTGAGTAACTTCGTCCTTCACGTACACACGGCTACATATCAAGCTATACATTTCCAATATAAGCTATAGCCATATAGACATGACTGATCTGCTGTGTTACGTGAACTATCTGTAAATGATTGCTATCATATACTTAATTTAAAATTATTGACTCTGTCTCAAAATGAATAATGTTATTGTTTCGAAGTTTTTCTTTTGTATACCTAAATATAATCTAAAATAATAAGCATTCAGACAACCGATCGAGCATATATTGTGTTTGTCTACTAAATAATTACTCTAATTGGACCAAATCCCGTGTTCATGCCCGCTTGAGTATGTTTCGCCGGACCGTCTCAACTGGGTCGTGTTGAAACCGGTAGTAGATGAACCCACTGAGTTTGTTTCGCTGGGTCTTCTCAGTTGGGGCGCATTGGATCCGGTGGTAGCATTAAAGCGCGACCGTCGTTATTAACACAAGGTCCGTCATAATAATAATACCTTTAATATAGACAGAACCATTGACAATATGTAGTAAAAATATTAGACTTAAACTAGATAATTAAACATAATCTCTTGACAATAACTTGATACGAGCTAGCTAAATATCATTTCTGTAATAAAATAAATTTTATAAATGTTTTCATACAAGATGTACCTAAATATCTATGTTACTAGAAATAATATCTAATGTATACAACTATATTACTACAAACATGTTCTGACTATTTACAAGCGCTTTTTTAAAGTCTACGTGAATAAAAACCTTTTTTATTTATTTATTTATTTATGGAAATCTTATACAACGCGCATCAGCTTATACTGAAAATGTACAGCTTGATATGTAGCCGTGTGTACCACTTGTTACTGTACAGGTATTATAGATTTTCGGCTTACGATCTTCATTAATAATAAACTGTTAAGTAGCAGGTAAAATGGTACAAGTAGGTGAAGGCTGTGGAAAATGTAGAAAAATCAATAAGGTCTAGATTACTAAAATATGTAAGTGTTACCTCAGGTTTATGTCAGCTTATAGTGTAGGGGAAAGCATTACAAAACCTGATGTTTTGGCTACAGTATACGTATATATATGTATTTGAATAATCCATAGCAGAGATTTAACAACAAAAAATTCATTGAAACTAAAAGATATTTAAAATGATTATTTCTGTTGGTTTCGTTTTTACTACAAATTGCAATGGCAGCATAATCTGATAAATTTATGATATTTTTCGTGAGATTTCTTTGTAAAGTGCACCGAAAACAACGTGAAGGTATTTTGATCCATTAAAAAAGCAATAAACGCTTAATGTGAGATATTTTTACTTCTTATAGTAAAATCATCATCCTCATCAGCCGAAAGACGTCCACCGCTCACAAAGGCCTCCTCCAAAGATCTCCACAATAGCCGGTCCTGCGCTGCGCTGCCCGCATCCAGCGGTTTCCCGTAATAGTAAAATAAAATAGAATAAATAAAAAATACAAAGTGCTCGCCTTGCTATTACCTCGGCACCCTCGTGTTCTTAGGGTTCGAGTCCCGCACAGGACAACTATTACACAGGTACACTATATCACAGATCATCAATTTATGTATGTGTGACCCATAAATTGATGATCGCGTGATATGCGACTGTACGCGTAACGATGTACTAATACCTTGTAATAAAACAAAAACATAGGCTACAATTATTCATCTATCAATCATGAATATATACCTATACAATACAACGTGAAACCCTCAGACAGCGAAGTCATTATAGGTCAATTTACTTCAGTAGGCTTTCTTCGCTGACCAAGTCTGGCTTATAAAGTGGAAATGTAATTTTATTGTCAGCGGTTTAAGGGACGGCTAGACGGCGTAACATCAACTATAGACTAACAAGGTTTCGTCGGACAAGCGGGCACATCACTCGCTCCGCGGAATTCAATTCGGTATTATACTCTGTTTTATTTACTCTCTCTCTTTTACAATAATTGTTGATATTATTTACGTCTCAGTGAATTATTTTTGATATATCACAGATTTATGCAAGCATTACTTAACGATAGTTTAAGCTTTATAGTTGGCGTGGTTTGGTAAATGCTTGTCTTTCACGCCGATCGATATTATCATTGATTACGCTCTCATATATTCTAATCCACTTGTTTTATATTTAGAATACGGTCAATTTTTTTTCTTGTATATTTACAGCATGTAACGTAATTAACGCACACCTTCAAACACCCCAATTAGAATATTATGTTGTAATCTATAACTTAATACAAATAAATTCTATATATGTTTTAACATTCCGTGTACCTAAATATCTGTAATAAGTAACTAGAAATAATAACTGTATTACTACAAATATGTTCTGACTATTTACAAGCGCTTTTTTAAAGTCTACGTGAATAAAAACCTTTTTTATTTTATTTTATTTAATCATGATACATACACTGAATTTTTAATTTAACATGTGTATGCATTGTTAATTATTAAATTAGTTTCTTGAAATAAAATTTATTTTTCTTTATTTTGTATTGAATGATGGAATTTGTATGAATACAAATAAAACTGCGATTTAAAAAGTCTTATTACTTTGGCTTACGGTCCATTTGTTTTGACAGTACAGGGTTAATCTGACAATAATTTCCGTCGTTTTAATAATTTTTTGAATAAAAATTACCTATATTAAAAATGATATAAATAAATCGATTCAGTAATCGATTCTGAACAAACTATTTTCAAGATGTGCAGAGATATATATACAACATGTAACTTAATTAACTAAGTTACATGTTGTATATATAATAATGAATGTTTCTCTGTTCGGGCCTGTTGGCGTGGTTGGTAAATGCTTGCTTTCCACGCCGCAGGTCGTGGGTTTGATTCCCACCCAGGACAGATATTCGTGTGCATGAACATATCTGTTGTCCTGAGTCTGGGTGTTATTATCTATATAAGTATGTATTTACAAAAGAAAAGTAGTATATGTAGTATATCAGTTATCTTGTTTCCATAGTACAAGCTCTTCTTAGTTTGGGATCAGGTGGCCGTGTGTAGTTAATGTCCCAGAATATTGAGATCGTTCATTACTATCCGCCTTTCTCATTTGATAATCTAGTCCATCCAATGGTTCTCTGGAAGAAATCACTCTTATGCGATAAGACTGCCAATTGTACACAAATTGAAACATGTCTATTTATCTTCATTTTTATTATGTGATGAAATAAAGTGTATCTATCTATCATGGATATTTTGGAATAGCTTCCAATGTCCTGCGTCTAACCTATTGAATTATTTCGTTGGTAAAGTTTTAGAGAATTCTATAAATAAAACGGATTATTGTCCCTTCTATGTAACTTTCATTTTACACAGAATTAATGACAATTCTCAATCATGAGGTAAGTATGTACTTTGCCTTGTTAAAGGCTTTGTTTTATATAATACTGATTGATCATTTTAATCAGATCTTTTGTTTTAATAATGAGGTGTTGTTTTAAAGCAAACATTGTTCATTATCTTACGCTAATAAAATTCGCTGATAAAATATTAAACAGGTAATTACTGAAACATGACGGGTGGATGCCTGCTAAAGAGGGTCAAAGGAAGCTACCGGCAAAATTATTAACTCCGTACCTGGCGTTTTAAAAGATCGATTTCTAATTTATTTTTATAAATATAAACGTTATCTCTCGCAAAGTACGCGAGTGAATTTTGCTATTATTGCTTATTTTAGTCATTGTAAAATTTGTGAGTAAAATAAATAAATTTAGTTACAAAAAATTGTGAATGGGTGTCGATTACCACCCCCTCATCCCATCTCGTGGGGAAGTAGAAGTTATCCCGAAGGAATACCAGAGAACGGGCAGCAGCGAGAATGTATAAGATTCTATAACAAACTTCCCAATGATATTAGAGAATTGTCTACGAATAAGTTTAAAATAATTATTAAAGCCAAATTGTGTAGCAGGGCACATTACAAAATATCTGATTATTTAAGCGACAAAAGTGCTTGGGAACTAGTTGTTCTGAGTTAACACACATGATTGTAATTAATCTTAAGTATATTTAATTTTAAAAAAGGATTCCTACTGAGTTTTCTGGCAGTGTTTCTCAGTAGTGCCAACTCATGCATTGCACGGTAGGGTAAACACATGAAAATTCCACACAAATGTAATTTTTTACGGAATAAAAGATTTTTGACTTTGACTTTGTGCGTCTCTATGTGTAATATCACCATACTGCGATCGCCAACCCTTTTGTCAAGCATAGCGATTATGGCATATCTCCACCAAATGATGGACACATTGAGGAGGCCTTTGACCAGCAGGACGTCTTTAAACGGCTACGGACGGCTAAAATTGTGGTGACTTTAAATACTTTCTTGATATTACGTGACCTTATAAACCATAACTTTTTAAACAGGACACCCCTGAATGACAGGAAGTAAGAAGTACCAAGTATTTTATTTTATTATTTTAATGTCTTTTTATCTGGTGTTTTACCTTTCTAGACAATTTTTAGAAGACCTCAAAACTTCCACGGACAATATACAAAAATGTTTTTGTGTGTACTTGTTTTTATTTCGCGTTCGAACAAAGAGGTATTAAAATCAAGGTTCATTCATAGATTGCTCTAATTTGTGTTGATTTTGAATTTCGAATTTTATCTATAAAGTATAGGGACCTAAAGCCGTATTAAATAACACATTTATAATGAATCCGTTCTTTAATATGAATGGAACATTGTAGCTCCTTACTTGTTCATCTATCCGTTACAAGATGGCGCTAGTATTAAGGCTGGTCTTAATACTATTATAGTATATTTAAACGTGAAGATCCACTTCAAATTGTATTTTATTAAGAGAACCGATCTAGCAAATATTATTACTAACCATATACAAATCTGTATATAATCTCTTAGTATGATTAGCCGAACTGTATTGATTGGGGCACAGTTAAAGCCGGTGTGGTAGAAACACCACTGAGGTTGTTCCACTGGCTATTCTCAGTTGCGCTGATTTGGACTCGGTAATAGAATTACAGCGCGACCGCGGTCGTACATCAAATCTAATAATAAATTCCTGAATAACTATTTTAATACGAGTATATGTATGTAGATAGGACAAAATAGACACGGTGACCATTGCTACTGCATTCATTAACTTTGACAATTTTGACACAATTAATAAACCTACTTCGTTCACCTGAGTATTTAATATTGGATTTCGAATACCCCGTTGGTTTATCGGTAGCGTCTCGAACTACAAACCCTGGTCAAGCCAAAAGTTATGATCAGGTTTCTCAGTATAAGCCTGAACTCTCGGAGTAATCGCCACGCTTGGCAGACGGGTTGTCGATCCCAGTAAGATGGTCATAGTACCTACAAAGAAAGAAGTTGCTGCCCGTCCTCTGGTGGTTAGATATTCCCTCCGATCGATTTCTACGCACTCCCATGAGATAGGGTGACGATATTAATTGCTTTCCAAGTAAATAGTTGTATTCGTTATAAAAACGCAATTCACCAAAATAAAAACTATACCGATTGAAGTTTTTTCGACCTGATATTGTTATTACCTATAGGGTAAGGTAAAAAGAGCTATTGTGTGTCTACCTCACACGTGTTGTAATGGATAGTCTGATATTTCAACTGAATACTAATTAGCTTACAGATTGTACCGTTGAATCTTTAGGCCCTTATTTAATTATTTTAGCTCCATTCTTCAGACTTCTAAAACAGTTAATGGCACACATATCAAATCGGAACGGGGTCGTCATCGTATCGCCTTTCGTCTCCCCATCAAACAGACGTCAACTTAATGAAAGCACGTAACGAAAGCGGATCAGCAACTCCGATACGTCGATTTTGGTACGGCTAGGCGACGCCTCGGCTACGGCTAGGCGACGCTTCGGCTACGGCTAGGCGACCCCTCGGCTACGGCTAGGCGACCCCTCGGCTGCGGCTAGGCAGCACCCCTCGGCTACGGCTAGGCGACGCTTCGGCTACGGCTAGGCGACGCTTCGGCTACGGCTAGGCGACCCCTCGGCTACGGCTAGGCGACCCCTCGGCTGCGGCTAGGCGACACCCCTCGGCTACGGCTAGGTATCGCCTCGGCTACGGTTAGGCGACCCCTCGGCTACGGCTAGGCAGCACCCCTCGGCTACGGCTAGGCGACCCCTCGGCTACGGCTAGGCGACCCCTCGGCTGCGGCTAGGCGACACCCCTCGGCTACGGCTAGGTATCGCCTCGGCTACGGTTAGGCGACCCCTCGGCTACGGCTAGGCAGCACCCCTCGGCTACGGCTAGGCGACGCTTCGGCTACGGCTAGGCGACGCTTCGGCTACGGCTAGGCGACCCCTCGGCTACGGCTAGGCGACCCCTCGGCTGCGGCTAGGCGACACCCCTCGGCTACGGCTAGGTATCGCCTCGGCTACGGTTAGGCGACCCCTCGGCTACGGCTAGGCAGCACCCCTCGGCTACGGCTAGGCGACGCTTCGGCTACGGCTAGGCGACCCCTCGGCTACGGCTAGGCGACCCCTCGGCTACGGCTAGGTATCGCCTCGGCTACGGTTAGGCGACCCCTCAGCTACGGCTAGGCAGCACCCCTCGGCTACGGCTATGCGCCGCCACGGCTACGGCTAGGCGACCCCTCGGCTACGGCTAGGCGACACCTCTCGGCTACGGCTAGGCGACGCCGCGCTTCCGGCTAGCTTGGCCCGAGGCGAGTCGTTTACGTTACGCTTTCGATTAGTGCTAGTCCTTTGCAGTAGGGAGTTTCATACGAAGAATACTGAGTGGCTTGAGTTGATACGGTTACATTCTGTTTCCGGGCTGATATGTGTGCTATGACCTTATTAACTAATCAATCCACAAGTGTGTAGGTAAGTACCGCTCCGAGTAGCGTGTGATTTCATGAAAATCAGACGGAATGCTGATAGGAGCAAGAACTTTTTCAATTACCTCACTCTTGAGTTTTATAGTTGAGTGAGTACCTTTTGAAGTGTTTTCCACCGAGATGTATTTATACCTTTGCTGCGGACTTGATGGGCAATAAACAAAAGTTGGGGTAGATTTCATTAGGTTTTATTGTTGGTGAAAACCAGGACCGCCGAAAATTAGCTTGCCTTGCCTTAAGGGCAACGGTCGATCTCTATCAATTTACTTAAGTAACACTTAGCAAATACAGTTTTTGGAATAAAGAAAAAGTCCAGCATCATAACAAGTTCACGTATGATATATATACAAAAAGAAAATAGAAAAGTCGGAAATATAACCAGACATGTTCGCGGTGGCAAAGCGTCTATCTTCTTCTACCCCTTTTGTTCTCCATATTAATTTTCGGTTCATTCAACTCATTGGTTCTCTGGAAGACATCGCTTATAGCGATAAGGCCGCTTATTACATTGACATTACTGTTGTCTATATCTATAACGATGAGGATCAGTCTCATTCGAGCACTAGACGAGTTAGCATCCCTTGAGAATGGTCCGTGGAGGACCAAAACGAGGGTTGGGTATCGTACTGGCGCATGCTATTTGCTTCTTTATATTGTCTTTCTTGCATGTGCATATTGCAAATTTGCAAATTCGGTGGTCGGTGCAAATTGCATCCCGGGAAGAATTAAACTGGCAATTGGCGAAATTAACACTACATATTTTTATTTTGATTTCCGCAAAGTACTTAACGCTTGATTTCATTTATTTAAAAATTAAATGTTTTATACACATATCCAGCCTATCCAATGCCCCTAATATGCCTTCCGAAGCACGGTTACATACAGTAATTAACTCATTTAGACGGGCGCTTATGTATCTATAGACTTATCGCACGCCTAGTTGCTTACGAGCTGAACACCTCAAAGTTTCGTAATATCAATAAGTTGAGTGGGTTTATTAAGCCTGTAGTTTTTCACATTATGTATATTATTTATTAATAATAAATATCTTGGGACATCTAACACACTGCCTGAGCCTGTACTATGGTTACCAAACAACTGAAAAAGTATTTTTGTATTTTTCTAAACACATACATATTACAGATAAATTATACCCAGACCCACAACTGCAGGGGTTTGATCAGGAAAAAATAATCGTGCTCATCACACAAATATTTGTCCTGTGTGGGGATTGAACCCACTCTGCCTCAGTAGGCATCAACCACTAGAACAATAAGCGTCAAGTAGTGGTAGTATCGATAAGTTACTCGGATTCAAGTATTGACTTTTTCTTTGCCGAACAATGGCGAGTCGTTATCTATTGTTGATGTTACACTTTGTATACTATATACAGTGTAGCAGGAAAGGCATTCCACCTACACCATTGTATTCGATTCCCACTCGCACTTAAATTTATACAATTAATGTTAAATGATATCATCATCGTAGCCTAGTTGGTAGTGCTCCTGCCTACGAAGCTGGTGGTCCTGGGTTCGAATCCCGGTAAGTGCAAATATCTGTGTGATGAGCACGAATATTTGTTTCTGAGTCATGGAAGTTTTCTATGTATATAAGAATTTATTTATCTATATAAGTATGTATATCGTCGCTTGGTACCCATAGTACAAGCTTTGCTTAGTTTGGGGCTAGGATGATCTGTGTGACATTGTCCCGAGATATTATTATTATAGTTAATAATACAAATGAAGAAAGAACTATGATTTAATAAATATTCAAAAATGAATAATTTAAAGCGCCATCTGTTGGAATTGTCCGATCTAAGTATTGCGTTCCAGCCATTGTTAGTCGTGTAGGTTTCGGTAAGATGGCGTTAAAGCGCCTTAAATGCGTTAAGAAGTATCGAATGGATAGTATAAATTCGAAGTGTCAGTACTACGGTGCGGTGGCGGAGCGGTTAACGCACATGGGGCCAGTTACCCCGAGGTTGTGGGTTCGATTCCCACCTGCACTTAAATTTGTACAATTCTTTTTAAAGATGTCTGAAAAACAGAATTGGCAATTTATTTGCCTCTACTAATATTTTCAGGTTTCATTGGACAAAGGTATTAGACTAGTGAATGCAGGCATTTGCATCATCAAGGCTTTTGGGTAAATAAAGGTTTTAGAAAATTATTTGTGGAAACTACGAATTATTGTCAAAATGCGTACTTAGTAAGTGCAAGCAGGAACTTGAATTACTTCTGAAAAAAACATAATATCGACCCATATGTAAACGGTCCTAAAGCAACTAAGTGGTGTGTAAACCTTCCTAGGCGGTTTTAATAGATAAATCTTAAATACCGTAAAATGTTGAGATATATCACTTTTGTGGTAAGGTAAACGTCTGCATCTAATCCATTTGCATATATATCCGGTAACTTATGATGATGCTCATAGCAAGATGCTCTCAACGGTCCTTTAGTGATCGGCGAGGTTAAGCAAGTAGGCTCGCGGTCAATTCATAGATCGTTGACTGCCATAGTGGTTTGATTTATGAGCGTTAACCTGCTTCGCAAGGCACGCTAAGCCGTCGGTCCCGGTTGTAGCCATTAGGCAATAGTCGTTAAGCCATGTAAGAGGTTTAAGGGGCGGCTTGAACAATTCTGACACCTGGGTAACCACTGCCTATATGATAAGTGAGTACCTAAGTAACTAATGGTGATTATCTGAATAAATAAATAAAAATAATTAAATAATAAGGGTCGTAGGAAGCCGCTGGATGCGGGCAGCTCTTGACCGGCCATTACGGAGATCCTTGAGTGAAGTCTTGTCCAGTAATAGATGTCTTTCGGCCGATATAATGATGATGATAAAATAAAATATTACTTGATATCAATTTTAAAACATTGATATTTACGACAGTACTACTTATTTTAGCGCGACCGTCGTTATAAACACAAGGTCCGCCATAATAATAACATTTACTTCGTACATTAATAGAACCATTGAGACAATATGTAGTAAAAATATAACTAAAATTTAAAATTTTGATAATTAAACCTACACATGATCCTTGACAATAACTAATTTCAGTTAATTAAATATCGTTACTGTTATAAAATAAATCTTATTGTAAATTATTTCCTGCAATCCGTGTACCTAAATATCTATAGGTACCTAGAAATAATTATAAATTAATTATATATTACTACGAACATGTTCTGACTATTTACAAGCGCTTTTTTAAAGTCTACGTGAATAAAAACCATTTTTATTTTATTTTTATTTATTTTATTTAAAGCTTGTGGGACTAGTCATTCCCTCTTAACCGATTACTGTAATTCCAGTTATCCAGGATTAACCGAGGCACACAATGAAAAGCTTTGATCGGCGACGCCCAGGCACGTTTCGGGGAATCGCTAGAACTGATTTTGATCCCGCAACGAGTAAATCATAAAGAGATAGGAGTTTGAAAAAGGTAGTTTTTCCACTTTCGTCGGAGTAAAGGGCAGAATTATTTATAGAAACCGTTCAACCCATAATTGTGTTTATTTTAAAAGTAGTGTCATTTTCAAATGAAGACTATTCAACAATTAGACCATTTCACTAAGAAAAAGGTAGTTTCTGCATTTTGCTCTGCCTATTTGGTATCAGATGGCAGTGAGTTAATTGTCCCAAGATATTTATCAATTAAATCACTAAATTAATTTACACTTCCCAAAAAGGGTTAACATAACGAAGGTTGTGTAATCCAATACGATCAGGTATTAATAGACCCACATACTATAGCTACGGTAATGTTATCTAACTAAGGTAATATTATATAACTCACAATAAGCCACGGTAATGTCATCTAAGGCCTGCTACGCACTATGCGGCTAGCCGCAATGAGATCAGCCGTGCGGCTGACCGTACACATATATTTATACGAGTAAGTCATTTTTATTCGCACTGTGATCCGGCGGCCGGTCAGCAATATTAATTGCTGATGGCTTACCGCATTCCGGCTAACTGCATAGTGCGTAGGAGGCTTAAGTTACTATAGTCGTGCAGCCCTATAATAGCGTGTTTACGTACCGTGCGACTGTAGGTAATTATTTTAAGAAAAGGGCCGAGTCACAATCCTTACTAATATTATAAATATGAAGTAACTGTCCGTCTATCTGTCGCGATTTCACGCAAAAATTACTGAACCGATTTAATTGTAATTTGGTACACACATAGTATAGAGCCGGAGAAAGGACATAGAACTTTTTAATTTTATTTAGAAGAAAGGTTTGTTAGGGGTTGAAACGGGATATGGAAAGTTGTATGGAAGTATCGTCATTTTTAAATGCTATAATCAAGAAACTTATTTTTGAGGCTGTTGTATCAATATAAATAATAAAAGTTTTACCCTCAAGTATGTAAAATAACAACAGGAAATAGGGGATGAAAGTTTGTATGGAAATATGTAAGGTTTATGTGAATGTTTTATAAGTTTGCGACAAGATACAAAGTATTAGAAATATTCTGATGTAACATTTTGGGAGTCATTACAAAATGTGCGGACGAAGTTGCGGGCACAACTAGTACTGTATGTAGAACGATCAATACAATCGTTTCACGGAATCACAGCCAGTTAATGAACCAATCATAAAGTTGAAACTATATAATTAAATGCGCTTCATGTTAACGTCCGTAATAATTAACGCATTTCAATTAACAAAATGAAACGCTCGAGCTCCAATTAACTAATTAAATATCGTAATGGCTACAAACTGAGATCTGTGCTGCATAAAGTTGAAAAGCTTTATGTGGTGTCTCAGGGCAGGATAGGTTGCAGACCGGCGCTGGGAGCTTATCTCAGCGCGAGAAAGTATGCGGCGTCCGGCTGGCTTCTCCCCGGCTTGACGTCGCCCCTGGGACCGCTGGCGTTTGGAGGAGGGGAACTCCACTCGTCTTACATAAGCGGTCCCGGGAAGAGGTAACCTGCTGTAGCTCAGGTTGCCTAAACGCGCTTGTGCGTGAAGGGGAGGGGAGGAGGCATTTAGCCCCCTCCCGTCGCCGGAGGAGAGTCTCAGACAATCAGTGTACAGCGGGGGTACTGGCGAGATCGTTCACGAGTACCCAGACCCCCCGCTACAGGCATTGTGAGGCTGGCTACCATGGTGGTTTTAGTGCGTATCCCGGGACTAGCCCGAGTGAGTCCCACATAACCCGTCGCCTCCCCAAGCGGCGGGTATGCGTAAGTTTAATGCATTTCCACCATGTAAAAAAAAAAAAAAAAAAAAAGGATAGGTTGCAGAAGAACAGCTGCACTCGTCGTCTGTACCATGCTCTTTTGTAGTGAACCTGCCTTCTGATCCAAAGGTTGAGGTTCGATCCTCGTACAAGACATGGCAACCTTCAAGAGGCGAGCCTATTTTTTTTTTAAAGGCCGGCAACTCACTTGCGGCTCCTCTGGTGTTGCGAGTGTCCATGGGTGGCGGTGATCACTTACCATCAGGTGACCCATTTGCTCGTTACGTCAAAAACAAGACAAATATTTATTTTCATAATCATGTCTATTTGTCCTTGTTTAGGTGTTTTCTGTATATGGTATGTTTATATTTAAAAATAAACAGAAAATAAGTATTCTATCCATAGTAAAAGCTGTGCTTAGTTTGGGCTTGACGGCGATGTTTCATATGTTGCAGATATTTATTATTATATTATACTTTAAAAGCAAGCGACGCCGTTGGATGCAGGCATTGCAATACCAGCAGTTGTGGAGATTCATGGACGAGGCCTTTGTCCAGCAATCGACGTCTTACGGCTAAAATGATCAACGTGATAATAAATTAATATATTAGGACAACTAACATACTACCATCTAATCCCAAACTAAGCGGAACCTGTACTATAGTAACAAGACGACTGATAAACTTACTAATATATTTCTAAATACATACATCTTATAGATAAATTACACCTAGACAGAACAAATAATCGTGTTCATTACACAAGATTTGTTCCGGGAGTGAATCGAACCCAAGATTTCAGGCTTAGCAAATAGGGTCACTAACCACTACACCAACAGGCAGTCATGCTATGATGCTAGGCAAGCTAGGTGGGTAGCTTTTACATGAGTAAAAGTTCCCAAGTAAAACCCACCTAGCTATAGATCCAGCTACGTTTAGAGTGCCTTAGCGGGATTAAATTGAAGTGGCAATTAGCGGGTTATACCTACCGATTGCTCGATGGGAAAGGAAAGTTCCAGGGAATGGCGAAAACGTGCCGAAAGACGCAGCATTGGACAATTGAAAATTGGTTTTTTATTTTCTTTGTCACGGGCGACTCGAAAACTGTTTCTGTAAGACTGTGTTATATTTATGAAATAAAAAAATGTAACTTAAGGAGAAGACTAAGAGACAGATACATGAATCAAATCAAAGAGATAATGGAAAAAGGATCGTGTGCATTTTAACTCAACACGGCCTTAGTAGGAAAATATGTGTTTTTTATTTTCTTTGTCACGGGCGACTCGAAAACTGTTTCTGTAAGACTGTGTTATATTTATGAAATAAAAAAAATGTAACTTATGGAGAAGACGAAGAGACAGATACATGAATCAAATCAAAGAGAAAATGGAAAAAGGATCGTGTGCATTTTAACTCAACACGGCCTTAGTAGGAAAATATGTGTTTTTTATTTTCTTTGTCACGGGCGACTCGAAAACTGTTTCTGTAAGACTGTGTTATATTTATGAAATAAAAAAATGTAACTTAAGGAGAAGACTAAGAGACAGATACATGAATCAAATCAAAGAGATAATGGAAAAAGGATCGTGTGCATTTTAACTCAACACGGCCTTAGTAGGAAAATATGTGTTTTTTATTTTCTTTGTCACGGGCGACTCGAAAACTGTTTCTGTAAGACTGTGTTATATTTATGAAATAAAAAAAATGTAACTTATGGAGAAGACGAAGAGACAGATACATGAATCAAATCAAAGAGAAAATGGAAAAAGGATCGTGTGCATTTTAACTCAACACGGCCTTAGTAGGAAAATATGTGTTTTTTATTTTCTTTGTCACGGGCGACTCGAAAACTGTTTCTGTAAGACTGTGTTATATTTATGAAATAAAAAAAATGAAACTTAAGGAGAAGACGAAGAGACAGATACATGAATCAAATCAAAGAGAAAATGGAAAAAGGATCGTGTGCATTTTAACTCAAGACGGCTTTATGAAATGTGTTTTTTATTTTCTTTGTAACGGGCGATTCAAAAACTGTTTCTGCCAGACTGTGTTTTATTTATGAAATAAAAATCTTAAGGAGAACTCAAGACGGCTTTAGGAAACAATGTTTACTTTATTTTGTTTGTAACAGGCGACTTGGAAATTGTCTCAGTCAGACTAAGTTTTATTTATGAAATATAAAATAAATGTAACTTAAGGAGAAGACCAAGGATAATATACATGAATCAAATCAAAGAGAAAATGGAAAAAGGATCGTGTGCATTTTAACTCAAGACGGCTTTATGAAATGTGTTTTTTATTTTCTTTGTAACGGGCGATTCAAAAACTGTTTCTGCCAGACTGTGTTTTATTTATGAAATAAAAATCTTAAGGAGAACTCAAGACGGCTTTAGGAAACAATGTGTACTTTATTTTGTTTGTAACAGGCGACTTGGAAATTGTCTCAGTCAGACTAAGTTTTATTTATGAAATATAAAATAAATGTAACTTAAGGAGAAGACCAAGGATAATATACATGAATCAAATCAAAGAGAAAATAGAAAAAGGATCGTATCCATTTTAACTCAAGACGGCTTTATGAAATGTGTTTTTTATTTTCTTTGTAACGGGCGATTCAAAAATTGTTCTGCCAGACTGTGTTTTATTTATGAAATAAAAAACTTAAGGAGAACTCAAATCAAAGATATAATGGAATAAGAATAGTATCAAGAATTAAAACCGGTTGCCGAAGATAGGGAGAATTGGAGGACGGTCCACGGTCCACGGACGGGTACTGGAAACAAGAGATGTGATTTATTTATCTGTATATGAATATATCTGTGGAGATTAGGTTAAAGGGGATGAGTCAAAATTGTGCCTAAATGTTATTTTTACGTATTTGGGATGAACATAACATAATATAAGTAGCTATATTAATACTCAATACTTTATTGCATTCCATAATGTATACAAGGCTGGTAGGTAAATTATAGAGAAACAATTATGGACCCTGTCGGGCACAGCAAGTTAGTTTTTAGAGGAGAGGATGAAGCGCTTTTTGTTTAAAAACATAATAATATTGAAATTAAGGAGTAAATCTTATATTTAGATATTTAAGTAGATATTATTTATGAGTAGATTTATATTAATTTTGTTTATAATTAGTATTTCTATATTTATTTATTTATTTATATATTTATTTATTTATTATTAATAGATATTTTCTAAATTATAAATTAGGTAATTATTTTATATATTTATTTATATATTAGCTGTAATTTATTATTAACTAAATATAATTTAAAACATAGCTTAAACTATACATTTCGATAGTTAAACCTAAACATAATAAATTTCACAATAACTTAATACAAGCGAGCTAAATATCATTACTTTAATAAAATAAATTTAATAAATGTTTTAAAAATCCGTCTAAGTCAAGTCAAATTAATTTAAGTTACGGCATAATGTGGCGATAGTATAATATCATCTTCAGGTTGAGTCAATTATTTAAGAAAATATGTAAAGTGCATAAAATGTGTACATTAAATAAATACAAAAATTTTAATACACATAAAAAAGTTTTGTATAAATATAGTTTGTAGAAAAATATAAATAACAATTTTCGAAACTACACATGCCGCAATTTAGTTTTCTAACCATACTGAAAATTTTGTACATAAAGACTCACCTTTTTTCCTCTCTTCTACAGATACTAATAAAGACTAATAAAGAACTAAAAGATATGTCACATAAAAGAGTTCCAGTATCGGAACTCGGAAATTACCGTTTAGCTTATTTTAAGACTCAAATACTATTACTTTAAGATCTTCATCGTACCAATATCGATATGTGGATAGGCTATTTCTGGGTGTTTTCTTCATACGACAATTTCTTACGGCGTTGTAAAAGGCAACTGAATTATGGAGCGTACTTTTTAAGAAGAAAAACGTGTATTATTATTTTTAGTCTACAAATACCTCTCTATCTACCTGGCTAGTTATATCTAATTAGTATTATATCAGGTGTATCTCTTTTTTTAAACTCTCTTGTTATTTGGGGGTTTTTATGTAAACAGATATGTCAACCCCATCGTGCTATTACACTTTACATTAAATAACATTAGAACTTAATATAATACTACTACCTTACACTACACTAAACAGCTAAATAATATGTATTTTTAGGAATTAAAAGGATTTTATAATAAAAAAGAGTTTTATTCACACTTCAGAATAAATAATTTAGAAATCCGCAGCAATTTTCTTATGACAAAGCACTTATAACGACAAACACAGTAACCACTACAATTGGGCTTTAAATTAATCGTTACGTAATCCGGCAGCGTTTCCGCCCGCGGCGAAATCTGATCCCAAAAAGAGAGAGAGGCATCGGTCGACTGGGCCTTATATAGGCAAAGTCCAACGTGAATCATTACCAGTCTTTAAAATTCCTTACATTATATTTAATATAATTTGTGATAAGGGTGACATGGAGTTACAGATGAAGAACTGTTTTTAAAGGGCATAACTTTTTGGCACCTTCTGAATTTGGTTGAGATAAAATTGACTGGATTAGATTTATTAGAAACCCCACGTTTAATTTATTTAGGGCGAGTTCCCTCAAAAGTGAGTCCCTCTCACGATTGTTCCGGGTCCATCTGCAAGGAGTCTATCTCAAAACTGACTTATCATATCAGCATCATCATATCAGCCGAAACTCGCTCACTGCTGGACAAAGGCCTGTCCCAAAGATCTCCACAATTGCCGGTCTTGCGCTATCCGATTCCAGCGACTTTCAGCGACCCTCACAAGATATCAACTAAATTAAGTAATAATCAAAACAAATTGAACTAAGTAAGTATAATTTTAATATCAATTATATAGGTATACCTACGATATAATAGGTCTTTACCTATGAAATTGCCGTTTTGTATGAAAAAATTTAAACGAATTTTTTTCATGAATTTTTTTATTTGTATTAATCGAAGTAATCACCCATGCAATCAAGTTTATTGATGCCCTTCTTAAAGAAATCAGCTGGACGGGAGGCAACAAATTCTTCAAAGGCATTTTGTACTGCCTCTCGGGTATTGAATTTTTTTCCCGCCAAGAAGTTATCCAAATTCTGGAAAAAGTAGTAGTCTGTAGGCGCAAGGTCTGGTGAGTAGGGCGGATGACGGAGAGCTTCCAACCCCAGTTCTTGCAACTTGGAGACCGTCTGCTGTGCAGTATGAGGTCGCGCGTTGTCGTGCAGGAGCAGCGGAGACGAGCGATTGACCAATGCTGGTTGGAGATGCGCCAGCTTCTCCATCATTGTGCTCAGTTCTTCACAGTACACATCTGCAGTAATGCTCACCCCGTTTGGTAAGAAGCTGTGATGAATCACACCGGCGCTAGACCACCAAACAGTGACCATCACTTTTCTAGGGGTAAGTTTTCGTTTAGGGCATTGTTTAGGTGCTGAACCAGGATCCAACCAACTTGCTGAGCGCTTGCGGTTATCAAACAGAATCCATTTTTCATCGCAGGTAACAATGCGGTTCAAAATTCCTTCATTTGTGTGTCTGTTGAGCAGTGCAAGGCACGTCTCGACGCGTACTTCGCGCTGGCGATCATTGAGTTCGTGGGGCACCCATTTGTCAAGCTTTTTTACCTTGCCAATTTGACGCAAATGGACCAATATTGTTTTGACGCTAACGTCGAAAGCTGCTGCTAATTCAGCCGTAGATTGTGTATCATCAGCTTCCACAACCGCCTTTAATTCGTCATTGTCGACCAAAGTCTTCGGACGACCGCGAGGTTCATTTTTCAGGTCGAAATTTCCAGAACGGAAGCGAGCAAACCATGAACAGGTGGTGCGTTGGTTTGTAGTGTTAGCTCCGTAAACGTCGTTGATGTTGCGTGCCGCTTGTGCCGCGTTGCTGCCACGACGGTACTCATATTCCATAATTACTCGAATTTTTAACGTATCCATGATGACGAAAAAGATTGAAATGCGATGAAAATGTAACACTAATCAGGTTCCCTATCCATTAGCATAAAATTTTAAGACCTAATATAACTTAGCATAATGTTGTTTGGCATAATTATATTTTCGCATAATATAATTACGCATAACAGCTCATGCATAATTTTTTTAAGCATTATGTCTGTAACCATAATAATGATTAGGCATAATATTTTAAAGCATAAACTTATTAAGCATAAACTTCTAAAGCATAACTTTTTTAAGTATAAAGTTATAAAGCATAACTTTTTTAAGCATAATATCCTAAAGCATAAAAGTTAAGCATAAATAAGCAAGCAAGCATGCAGCAGGCAGGGTTTCTGTGACGGCTCCGGCGCTGCGGCCCTCCGGCGGCCCCACGCGTGCTAATCGTCGCAGACGGCTTTCGCTCACCACCGCAGCTTCGGCTTGTTGGCCGGCTTCGCCGGCCAGCCTCAGCCGCGGCGGCTCGCTCGCAGCCGCCTGCTCCTCAGCCCGCGGGCCGCCTCGCCCCTACACGCCTACGCGATTTTAAATAACACTCTAGGGGTAGGACAAACAAGACTACGTGAAGTCGGTTTTGCAGCAATTCGGTTCTGTGACTAACTTTTGTTCTAATAGCCATTAGGCCTACTAACGTTATGCTAAAAGTCTTTAGGCCTACTAACGTTATGCTAATAGTCATTAGGCCTACTAACGTTATGGGAATCAAATTTATGCCAAAACAAATTAGTCTTTAACATGATTATGCCAACATAAAATGTATGCCTAAAAAAAGTATGCCAAAGTATTATTATGCCAAAACAAATTGTGCCAAAATCGTTATGCCGAAGTATATTAGGACAAAAAACATTATGCGAAAAGAAGGGATCCCCACTAATCAATAAAGAAATGACTACTTTTGGAAAAAAGAATCCATGTTTTTAAAATAAAATTAATTTGAAATTAGAATTCTTAGCCAAACAAAAATTATTTTGATTTGAAATGGCCAGTACTGCAGAACGGCAATTTCATAGGTAAAGACCTAATATTTGACACGATTAACGGAAACTGCGGTTAGAGCTGATAGTAGCATTGGTTTGCTGACTGCTCTACTATCTTCCGCAGGATATTGCGGCTAAACAATAAGTACATGTACGTTGAATGATAATTGGATATACATACTCATGTTAGTGGTAAGTGTAAATGTCATCAAGTTTGCTAGAATAAGTAGCACCTGTCATGCCAGCAAACGATAGATAATCGTTAAAACGTTAATATTAACGTTGATTACGCTCATCTTTTTATATTATTGTTTTATATTATTTAGAACTAGCTGTGCCCCGCGGTTTTTTTACCCGCGTTAAACTTTATAAATTATCACAGCTCCACCCCCATAGGTGATAGCGTGATAATATGTACCCTATATGATGACCCGACCTCTAAGTTATATTCATGCAAAATTTGAAGTAAATCCATGCAGTACTTTTAGAGTTTAGCCCGGACATACATACAGACAAACAGCCAAAAATTGATCATTGATTGTAGATCACGGCCCAAGTATCCTTTCAAAAAATTATTCATTGTAGGTACAGTTATGACTTTCCTACGATTTTATTATATGTACTGTCCATTTGGCCGGGTTGGCAAATTTTACGTCGGAGGTTGTGGATTTGATTCCCACCCAGGACAGATATTTGTGTGCATAAACATGGCTGTTTGCTCTGAGTCTGGGTGTAATTATACTATATAAGTATGTATTTACAAAAGAAAAGTGGTATATGTAGTATACCAGTTATCTGGTTCCCATAGTACAAACTATGCTTAGTTTGGGTCAGATAGCGTGAATATATGATAGCGCGTCTAAGCATTTCATCACGTGATGATCTTCAGCAAAGTGTTGTGCATGAGCCTACGAACGTTGCTGTGTTGGTACGACCAATCTTCGATAGATGGCGCCACTATAATTCCAATAATTAATTTTATTAATCATTAAAAACAGTATTGACGGCCAAAATACATATGGCAGAACGATGCTGGCCGGGACAGCTAGTAATTACAAGTGACGTGAGAAGCTAACATAGTGCAAGTGCGAGATGTCGTGCGGGTTGCATTCGTCCTGAAGATAATTTGCAGAAGACGTCGAAATTGTAGGCCGAATCCAATATAAAATTAATTATGTGAGTCATCAGTTATAATTTTTCACTATATAACAACTAATATTAATAATAATAAAATATTAATATTAATTTATAATATAACAATTACATATAAGTATAATTTCATCAAACCACTTTACTGACAAAAAAAGTGTTTCCTTTTTTATCACGCAATCCTAAAAGCGTATCAGACACGGAATACGACGTTTGTCACGGCAAAAGACAGGCTGGAACATTGATTGATTGATGGGATATAGGTAACAATTTGTTGAATTGATTTAGTGATTGATTACAGTTTAATATTTTTTAGGGTTTCGTACTAAAATACGGAATAGGAATCCATACATTCCGATATCGTCCGTCCGTCTGCCACAGTGGTGTATCTATGAGATCGCGAATTTGAGTTCCTAACCTTAACGAAAATGAAAAATTATAAAACAAAAACTTGAGAGGTGTCAAGGGACACCCGGATGGAACGAAGTTATTTCTTATTATTTATTATGTACAAAAATCCTGTATACACTCAACAAAAATAATCGTCGCGACACCACACTGTTCAATGCGAAATAGAAATGAAAATATCTGGCTGGCTTTCTATAAGAGAGAGAGAGAGAGAGAGAGAGAGACAGAGAAACATGCGCACGCCGCAAAGCTGCAAAAAGTGTCGTGACAACTTTTCGTAAGATTTTTTTCCGTCTAGCCCCCTTTCATAATGCGCGATAAGGAATTTCGTTCCAAAAAGTATTTGTAAAAGGACAATTAAAACGAAAATCTTAAGAAGATGTAACAGCTATTGGATGTCCCTGAATAAACTATTTATATTTTTTAAATATGGGCCAATATACCTATTGGTATTATTATTAGTACAGATTCAAGCGTCTTTGTCGAAAGTGACTAAGGCCTCCCACGCACTATGCGGTTAGCCGGAATGCGGTCAGTCGTGAGCATTCAATATTGCTGACCGGCTGCCGCATCACAGTGCGAATAAAAAATGGCCGCATAGTGTGTAGGATGCCTTAAATAGGCCATCCCGAATTTTATGATGTTAAAATATAAAAGTACTATGATACCATATCAGTATGTAGTCATAGGTAAAATATAACTATTTACTACTACATGTTTTGATCTTCATCTATTTACATCTAATAAAATCGTAGGAATGTCAAAACTGTACATTGAATATTTTTTTAAAGGATGCTTGCGGGGTGATCTACAATCGATATCGAAGCCAAAAATATAGTTTTTAGAATTTTTTGACTGTGTGTCTGTCGGGTCAACATATAGGCTACATATTATCACGCTATCACCTACGGGGGAAGAACTATGATAATTTATAAAATTTAACGCGGGTAAAACCGCAGGGTACAGCTAGTGTACTATATGAATTTACGTCAAATATATAATATTTATTTGCCTGTTGGCGTGGTTGGTAAATGCTTACCTTTCACGCCGCAAATTGTGGGTGAAATGAACAAGTTGGTTTGTCGTGAGTCTGGGTGTAATTATGTATATATAAGTATGTATTTAAATAAGAAAAGTAGTATATATAATATGTCAGTTTTCTGGTTTCCATAGTACAAGCTCTGCTTAGTTTGGGATCAGATAGCTGTGTGTGAATAATGTCCCAGGATATTATTATTAATTATTTCTGATCATTAAAAACAATTCTTCACGGACCAACTTATTTAGGGCGTCCGGCTTTAAGAGTTTTTACAAAATCTTTATTTTTATTAATAAAAAATAATTCCGAGCGTTTCCTTCCTAATTTATGCGTACGTAACGCATAAATTAGGTACGAAACGCCTGGAACGCGAGTCAGTCTCACACTTGATAAAAAAAATGTTTTTTATTTCGCCGAAGCTTTCAGCCAAATCACGTGTACTCCAACATATTCGTTTTATTTTGTGACCAAACAATGGCCGAATTGAATAAACATTCAGCGAGTGTATATTTTTACAGATTTTACTCTATTTGGCGGTGTTTTTGTAATAGGCCGCGTTAAGGTAGCTTGCGGCAAAACAAATAGGCAAGCATCGCGAAAAGGATTTTGCAAACTCTTTCCTGGTCCAAACGTTGCGGGTTCGATTCTGGCATAAGACAAATACTTGTGTTCATGAACATGTCTCTATTTGTGTTGGTCTGAATATTTACTTTGTATTTATGTATGTATTTACAAAAAAGTATTCCTATCCATTGTCTAGTATCCATTGTACAAGCTCTACTTAGTTGGGGCTAGATGGCGCTGTGTGATATGTACCGGATATTCATCATGAAAGCCATATGTATGTCCACTGCTGGACAAAAGCCTGCCCAAAGAATGGGGCGATATGCGATAATCGCCACGCTCGGCAGACGGGTTGGCGATCGCAATTTGATGGCCATTGTTTTTTTTTTTTTTTTTTTTTATATCAGAGGGCGACAAACGAGCAAGTGGGTCACCTGATGGTAAGTGATCACCGCCGCCCATAGACACTCGCAACACCAGAGGTGTCGCGGGTGCGTCACAGAACGCTGCTGCCCGGGCTCTGGTAAGTATTCCCTTGGACGATGCCTACGCCCCCCATGGGAAGAGATGTGGTGATGATATTCTATGCTGTCCCACACAGCACATATATAATTATGTATTTATTATATTATTACGTATTTATTTTTACATTTATTTATGGTAGGTAGGTAGAGTTAGGGGGAAAATCAAATAATAAGGAACTAGTCAAGGATAATAAAGGAACAATAAGACTATATACTTCGAATCACTCGCTCCGCCTATGTAAAACGCTAAGATCAAGACATAATAATGATTATTGGGCGCGATGTTTGATGTTACTCGACAACAAATGAGCATGCAAGTTGAAAAGCATATTTTGTTTGAATTTTATAGCATTATTCGCAATCCAAAGCGTGTATCTAATCTCAAAAATGAGAAATCATAAATCTAATCATCCGGCGGGTCACGAACCTGCACCATCTACCAATCCGGGGTATTGATAGATGGTGCAGGTTCGAGACCCGCCGGACGATTAGATTTATGATTTCCCATTTGTGAACCATATTTTGTTTGAATTGGTAAAAAAAACTGAAATAAAACCGACTTCAAAAATAGGTTATTGCTAAATAAATTAATACGCATTAATTGTATGGTTTTCCATGGATTCCACTGTGAGAGCTGGGCCAAATGGAAATGGGACCACACGCACCAGCACCAGCTTTCAAACAAAAAACAATAATTAAAATCGGTTCACCTAGTCGAAAGTTCAGAGGTAACAAACATAAAAAAATAATGCCGAAATGTTAACCTCCTTCTCTTTTAAAATTCAGGTAATAATAATTGTTTTAAATAAAAAATAGTTATGTGAATATTTAATATCGTTATGTTTAATTATGTTATCTTACCACAAGTATTTATATTACACAAAAAAAAATATATCAACCTTAAAGATATTTTAGTTATAAGTTTTTGAATAATATGGCTTTTGCATGATAAATAAGAACAAGTTATATTTTTTTTTATTTATCTCTTTTATATAACAAACTTACTATTAAAGGTAAACGGCAAAAATGTATGGGACTTTTGTACCGCTAGTAAAATTTCGTGTTACGGCATATTTTATGTTTTAATTGGTGGTTAATGTGATAGAAAAGGCATTTTTAATTTCTTAGATTTTTAGAACTTGGGGTATAAACGTTATAGCCAGTTTTATTTTAAGGTTACGTTTGGTAGTCTGTGGGTCAACCCCATCACCGTGGGAACATTGCAGTTCGAAAATCACTCTTACTGCCTAAGTAATAAAGATACTGTAAATATCAAAGTGTGTCTACTGATGTGGCAATGAAATGCTAGTGTTAACTAGTGTACCAATGAAGATTGTTACATATTATATTTACATAAACATTGTTATGGTGATAAAGTAAATGTTGTAGCTCTTTTTATAGTCTTTTACATGGATTTATTACGAACCTGCCACGAAAACCCTAACCGGGTCGCGAATTAGGTTAGGAAGATGCAAAAAACTATTGTTTGTTGAAATAATGAAAAGTTCTTTATTTCCATTAATAACATAGTTCATAACCCAGTGTACATTTGTGTGAGGTTGCGAGGGGTTATATATGAGGTTTTGAGTGAAGGTAAATAAAACAATAGATTCTTTGTTTTTTGTAACTACATTAATTTTATTGATATTAATAGGTCTTTACCTATGAAATTGCCGTTTTGTATGAAAAAATTTAAACGAATTTTTTTCATGAATTTTTTTATTTGTATTAATCGAAGTAATCACCCATGCAATCAATGCATCTTTGCCATCGCAGTGGCAGTTTATTGATGCCCTTCTTAAAGAAATCAGCTGGACGGGAGGCAACAAATTCTTCAAAGGCATTTTGTACTGCCTCTCGGGTATTGAATTTTTTTCCCGCCAAGAAGTTATCCAAATTCTGGAAAAAGTAGTAGTCTGTAGGCGCAAGGTCTGGTGAGTAGGGCGGATGACGGCGAGCTTCCAACCCCAGTTCTTGCAACTTGGAGACCGTCTGCTGTGCAGTATGAGGTCGCGCGTTGTCGTGCAGGAGCAGCGGAGACGAGCGATTGACCAATGCTGGTTGGAGATGCGCCAGCTTCTCCATCATTGTGCTCAGTTCTTCACAGTACACATCTGCAGTAATGCTCACCCCGTTTGGTAAGAAGCTGTGATGAATCACACCGGCGCTAGACCACCAAACAGTGACCATCACTTTTCTAGGGGTAAGTTTTCGTTTAGGGCATTGTTTAGGTGCTGAACCAGGATCCAACCAACTTGCTGAGCGCTTGCGGTTATCAAACAGAATCCATTTTTCATCGCAGGTAACAATGCGGTTCAAAATTCCTTCATTTGTGTGTCTGTTGAGCAGTGCAAGGCACGTCTCGACGCGTACTTCGCGCTGGCGATCATTGAGTTCGTGGGGCACCCATTTGTCAAGCTTTTTTACCTTGCCAATTTGACGCAAATGGACCAATATTGTTTTGACGCTAACGTCGAAAGCTGCTGCTAATTCAGCCGTAGATTGTGTATCATCAGCTTCCACAACCGCCTTTAATTCGTCATTGTCGACCAAAGTCTTCGGACGACCGCGAGGTTCATTTTTCAGGTCGAAATTTCCAGAACGGAAGCGAGCAAACCAATAACAGGTGGTGCGTTGGTTTGTAGTGTTAGCTCCGTAAACGTCGTTGATGTTGCGTGCCGCTTGTGCCGCGTTGCTGCCACGACGGTACTCATATTCCATAATTACTCGAATTTTTAACGTATCCATGATGACGAAAAAGATTGAAATGCGATGAAAATGTAACACTAATCAATAAAGAAATGACTACTTTTGGAAAAAAGAATCCATGTTTTTAAAATAAAATTAATTTGAAATTAGAATTCTTAGCCAAACAAAAATTATTTTGATTTGAAATGGCCAGTACTGCAGAACGGCAATTTCATAGGTAAAGACCTAATATTATTAATTTACCCTTAGTATTACTTCATCTAAGAGTATCTTCATATAAGTACCAAACAATAATTATCACATAGCAAAAAGAAACATTGGGTTTATTGAGAACTTCACTCTCTTCGGATAATGCTTGTCTTCTTAGTCGGGGCAAGCGAATGTTGCAATTAACACATTGCAAACTCGTCATTTTTATTAAAAGATAAAGCGTCCTTTCGTGATTCCACTGTCAACAGATATATATTATAGCACGGAGGAACTGATGCTGAACTCACGTAATATCTGCAAGATAATTTGCTAAATAGATGACATGCATCAAAACAACAGCGATAAATACCTGACAGATTGTCTTTGCCTGTCAATAAATAATTGCCATGAACAAAAAAAATATTGACGACGAAAATCGTTCCTATTCTAAATCATTAATTATTACGATATAATGCGACTACTGTGATTTCTTAGGTATAATAAATAAGTCTATAATTATATGATTTGTATGTAATGTTGTTCCCATTTATAAATAATTAATTATAATTCCGACATTTATATTATTTTACACATGGCAATTTTTGTAAACGTAACTGCGTTTAGTTTACGATTTTATTACGTTTATTTATTGAAAATAATTGAAATATTCTTTTTGATTTTTTTAATTAATCCCAAGTTCTAAAAATATTATACTTACATTAAAATCAATACCTTAGTTGCCTTAACAAGTGGTACAAATTATATAGCTGAACAACAAAGGAAATATGCGATACGGATTCTGCCATTCGCTTTTGCATGTGAACTAGTAACAGTTCTTTTTTAAATTATAGCATGTTTCGCATTGAATTTACGCTATATCAACTGGAATCTTTTGAACCTTGCGCCTTTTACCATTCCGGGAAAGGCTTCCGAAGGACAAATTTACAAGTTCTTATTTTAAAACCCTTAGAGCCTATCATACCACGTTTTGAAGCGCGTTTGTAGCGATACACACGCGCGTCAGCATCGCGTTTGTATCGATACAAACAAAAACAAACTGCTCTGTAGTATCAAAGCGCGCCGTCAACGCGCGTTTCTGAAACGCGCGTCGACGGCGCGTTTAAAAAACGTGGTGTGTATAGGCCCTTACGGGGGCTGTAGGTGTCGTATTGGCTTTATTATAGAAAATGACCTACTGATATCATTGGAAGTAAAATGTTGAAATTTAGAAATTAGTTTCTGAATATTGAACCAAATTTACTTTAATATAGGGAACCTTAATATGAGTATGTGGATCCACTCCAGAGCCTCAATGTCTATATAGTCCTAAGAAACTAGTCACTTTGCTGATGTTAGCTCACAGGGATATTCGCTAGTTCACTTTCGTACTATTTTGTTGACAGCCGAGGAAAAGAGTAGAGTACGGTTTCTTGTTTAATACATTAATGTAATATAAACGAATGCAGGTACAATCGGCGGTCTAATCTCCTTGTAGCGAAATCTTCCAGAGAATCTTAATTTGTCTTTGTTCATACAAGTATAAATCGTAATAGAAAAAGCGGTAGTTCTTATTTTACCGTGGTGGTTATGAAACGTTTGGGTAAGTACAAGTTAAATAACATATAATACATAGATATTATATATCTGTAAAAGATTAGTTCCATTCTCTTACCCACCACTTAAACTACTGTAAACCAGGATTAGCAGTGGCACACATTGAAAAGGTACTGATAGCCTCGGGCATGTTCCGAAGAATCGCCAGAATTGCCTTAGATTCCGCAACGATATTATACTTATATCTGTTCAAAAAGGATACACAACAACTGTACAATATTTTAGGCGCCTAAATTCGTTTACACCTTAAGAGGTGCAGAAATAATGGGAAACTTGGGCCGGAATTAGGCACTCTGTGTGCCTAATTCCGGCCCCGATTCCCTATTTAAGTGTAGCGCACTTGAATACTTTAGTTCAATGTGAACGTTGTCATATAAGATTTATCCATTTGATTTGATTGCTTCTATTTTGGGATTATTTATAGAATCAGTGGAATACTCAAGGGAGTTGGAAGATATCAACGCGTTGATTAAATTGTGTTGTGTCTTGGAGTTAGTCTAATAAATATTTCAAACTCTACGTCCTCAGACATTGGGTAAAAAAAAACAAATATCGTATATTCTTGAAAGCCACCGGTTATTGGTTTTTAATAGCTTTGCAATGTCTGGCGCTATGGAAGAGTTTCAGAAACAGCTAGTGCGAGCAAAAAAGTTTATGTTGGAATTTTAGAAGATCCCACTCTGAATGCGTAGCGGGCAAAACATTAAGTGTTTAAATTTTGTATCTTCTATGTACGTGTAAGAGAGAAAGCTATGATATTAAATTAGTCCGTACACCATGGAATCGGGGGCAATATTATAAATATTTAAATTGATCAGTCCATACTAAATATGACAGTTGATGGGCAAACTATAGAAATTGAATAGTTTCTTAACAAGGTTTTGAAATTGATTTTCTCTTGTGTACCTTAAGGTATAATACACGTTCTACAATATTTAGTAGACGCAAAAGAAAAATATACGTTCATATTTTTACACAATGGAGAATTCCATTCGCATCAGTAATATTTGATGAGCGTCCGGCATTTGTTCCACAGCTGTAGGCAGTCACAGTACGACACAATACAATACAAGTTCAATACTATATTGTGCACAGAAAAGTAATGGATAGAACTGGCGTGTGGATTATATATGCGTGGCCTTAGAATAAATAATAATAAATAAATATCCTGGGACATTATTCACATATTTGATCCCAAATGTACTATGGAAACCAGATAACTGACATATTACATATACTACTTTTGTTTTGTAAATAAATACTTAGATATATAGATAATTACACCCAGACTTAGGAAAACAGACATGTTCATACACAAAAATATCTGTCCTGGGTGGGATTTGAACCCACGGTATGCGACGTGAAATACAAGCATTTACTAACCGCGACAACCGGCCGGTATACAGGCCGTTTTATTATTAGCTAAAATCCATATAAAAAGTGATCTACTACTTCTATAGATCAGTCCTGAGTAAAAAAATTTTGATCATCATTTTAATTTCGTTCAGTTTTCCTCTATATTAATTCCTCTAAATTAAAAAGTTAAATCATTTACTTGACTAAGTAACCTGTAACGTAGCTTAATGCATGAATCGAAGATTGGAAATTTTTGGCTTACCCAAAACCCGTTTCGATGAGGTTAATCTGTATCAATCATCACGAAAATATCTCCTCTCATGTTAAATAAAATAGGAACAAAAAATAAAAATGATTATTTTCACATGATAATTTTGTGGCGTTATTTAGGTAATCTAGTCAATACGACCTTAAATGGAAAGCCATGTGACGTATTTAATCAAAGGTAAAGGGCTTTTTTATTAAATCAAATACAAAAAAAAATACAAAAATATTTTCATGATATGGATATTAGAAAGAAATGCAAGATAACAGTGTTTTTAAAGCTGGTAAGTGTTTTTAAAGCTGGTATTAGTTAAAATGACTATCGCATACTTACCAGTTTTATTGCCACGTCTAAATTCTCTTAGATCTTTGACAAGTTACGTATAAACTATATTTGTTTTAAAAACTTTTACCCTCTTTGTAGCAATTCCTTTGTGAGGATTTTTTAAATTAACAATAACAATTACAAGTGAAATATTTGGAAACTGGGTAGTTTCTTGTTTCTCTAGTAGGTACACTGAAGTTTGAAAAATACATCGATTTGTTTCACCAAAATACGGGTAGAAATCATGGTAATACTGACACTGTGTTGGTCAGCCCGAACAGTATTCTGACCGCCTTAGCCCAGCGATTCGACTGCCAGTACCTGTACCACTGTGACATGGTACAGTACGGGATAATGTGCAAATATTGTTTTTATTGCTTTGACCTATATTTGTATTGTATTGCAATTGTATTCGTTTATTTTTATAATTGGTTGTGTTGGCCTTTAATTCAATAAATAAATAAATATGTCCTTCTAATATTGAAACATTTCGGTTTAAATAATTTATTTCTCAGAAAGAACATTACAGTAGTTCACTTAACTATGAGAAACATTAAAACTAAATCTTAAGCACTACCTAACACTGTTAGTCGGCGTTCGATACCGGAACTTAAACGGGTTTTTATTTTTATTATTTATGTATGTAGGTGCTTATATTTTTGTTATTTTATGTATATTTATAAATAGGAGTATTTATTATCTATGTGTTACTTTCTTGTAGATATAGTAAATTACACAATCTTAATACAATAATATGTATTTATAATAGTCAAGTATTAATGGTTACGATATTATTTTTTAATTTTTATTTGTGTACGTAGTTTACAAGTATTTTACAAGTATTAAGACACACCCTTAAGACCGCGCACCTCTAAACAAACACTATTTCTCATGAATATAATATTAGGTCTTTACCTATGAAATTGCCGTTCTGCAGTACTGGCCATTTCAAATCAAAATAATTTTTGTTTGGCTAAGAATTCTAATTTCAAATTAATTTTATTTTAAAAACATGGATTCTTTTTTCCAAAAGTAGTCATTTCTTTATTGATTAGTGTTACATTTTCATCGCATTTCAATCTTTTTCGTCATCATGGATACGTTAAAAATTCGAGTAATTATGGAATATGAGTACCGTCGTGGCAGCAACGCGGCACAAGCGGCACGCAACATCAACGACGTTTACGGAGCTAACACTACAAACCAACGCACCACCTGTTATTGGTTTGCTCGCTTCCGTTCTGGAAATTTCGACCTGAAAAATGAACCTCGCGGTCGTCCGAAGACTTTGGTCGACAATGACGAATTAAAGGCGGTTGTGGAAGCTGATGATACACAATCTACGGCTGAATTAGCAGCAGCTTTCGACGTTAGCGTCAAAACAATATTGGTCCATTTGCGTCAAATTGGCAAGGTAAAAAAGCTTGACAAATGGGTGCCCCACGAACTCAATGATCGCCAGCGCGAAGTACGCGTCGAGACGTGCCTTGCACTGCTCAACAGACACACAAATGAAGGAATTTTGAACCGCATTGTTACCTGCGATGAAAAATGGATTCTGTTTGATAACCGCAAGCGCTCAGCAAGTTGGTTGGATCCTGGTTCAGCACCTAAACAATGCCCTAAACGAAAACTTACCCCTAGAAAAGTGATGGTCACTGTTTGGTGGTCTAGCGCCGGTGTGATTCATCACAGCTTCTTACCAAACGGGGTGAGCATTACTGCAGATGTGTACTGTGAAGAACTGAGCACAATGATGGAGAAGCTGGCGCATCTCCAACCAGCATTGGTCAATCGCTCGTCTCCGCTGCTCCTGCACGACAACGCGCGACCTCATACTGCACAGCAGACGGTCTCCAAGTTGCAAGAACTGGGGTTGGAAGCTCGCCGTCATCCGCCCTACTCACCAGACCTTGCGCCTACAGACTACTACTTTTTCCAGAATTTGGATAACTTCTTGGCGGGAAAAAAATTCAATACCCGAGAGGCAGTACAAAATGCCTTTGAAGAATTTGTTGCCTCCCGTCCAGCTGATTTCTTTAAGAAGGGCATCAATAAACTGCCACTGCGATGGCAAAGATGCATTGATTGCATGGGTGATTACTTCGATTAATACAAATAAAAAAATTCATGAAAAAAATTCGTTTAAATTTTTTCATACAAAACGGCAATTTCATAGGTAAAGACCTATTATCTCACCTGCTAATCAATTTAAGAAGACAATATTGTAGAACTCATGCCACTTCTATATATTCAAGTACCTATGGCATATCTATGATCCAAGTTCTTTGCGATAGTTACGTCTAGGTAATGGTTATCCCTTTAGGTAGAGCGGCGTCAGCGACGCGGAATAAAGTCCTTTGTCAGATTTTGTCCACTTCTAACATTTCTAGATAAAGCTTTTAACTAAATATTAGTGATGGATTAATTAGCATTCGCATTAATTGTTAGCATGCGAATGCTTATTTAGCATGTAGCATATGAAATGCAGTTGTGAAATTCTGTGAAATGCGAAGGAATTCACCGCTTCGTACTTTTTTATACTATCATGTGAATACGTCGCCAGCGCGTGGACGCATGCAGCGGTAGCGTGCGCTCTCCGTCGCACCCACGGGAAGTCAGTAATACTCAATATATCGGTTTCACGTGACCATTATTAGCAGGTGCTGCTAATCTGCGAAGTGTTAAGCAATTGTTGTCGTATTATCTTTGATTTATGCGTTCTTAGGGTTGTATATTGAATGTTATTTAAATTATTAGCATTAGCAGGGTGGTGCAACGAATGATGTTTGGCAATTATTTATTGTCTTTGATTTGCTCGTACTTAGGGTCGTGAATTCATTGAAAGAATGCGTGATTGTTTAATAATAATTTATGTGGCACGCGCGTGGCTTGCGTCGTTCGGTGTCAAAGTTTAGTACGTTTTAGCAATTGATAGTGAGAGTTTAGTTTACGTATTCGTTATTAGCCCAGTGAAAGACTTTTTTCAAAAGCGGGGTACCTATACTTTGTCAGAAAGAAGAACAAGGCTTTCTGTAAAAAAACTGAACAGCTGGTATTTTTAAATGCCAATTTGAAAAACTGTGATTACAAAAATCTAATGCCCTAAAATAATTGTAAATTTGTAAATAATGTATAATATGTAAATATAACATAATGTAAAGTACTAAACTAATTTATGTAAATACGATTATATGAACTTATAAATACGCCAGTTTATAACAATTTACTGTCAGTCCTAAACCTAGATAAAGTATGAAGGAAAGTTCATAAAATCTTAAACCATGAAAAGTTAAAATAAAAGTGTACTAGCACAAATAAAACTTATCGGCGAGTAAACTAAACGCACAGTAAGAGACATCCTAAGGCCAATGCGCTTTTTAATTCGTGTATTAACAAAATTCACGTACTTCATTATAATCAATAATTGCTATATTAGCAAATAGCATAGCAATAGCAATTAGCATGCTAAGACTCAAGAATTCACATGCTAATGAAATTTATGAGAATTCGCATTAATTGACAATACTACTAAATATGTGATCTGCTGCTACTATAGAAATAAAATGTCTATCTTCCCTGTCCCCTTTAGTTTGGGTTCTAGGGAGTGGAGTAAGGTCAGCACCCCGGGAGTGATTGCATGGGTGTCACACATACGTTTAAGCAGTGTGTTAGGTGGATTGCCTAAATGTCTCGTATAGTACAATAAATAACCGAGATCAAAATCATCTAAAAATAAATAATATATATATGGCCTTTGCGTCTGTTGCAGACGAATTACGGCTCATTGTATGAGAGACATTTCTTTTAATCCAAACACGATTATCTGGTCCTAATAAAAATAATGTGGAAATATTTAATAAAAAATAATAACCACAATCGTTTCATTTCATTTCATTTTCATTTCATTTTCATTTCATTTTCATTTCATTTTCATTTCATTTTCATTTCATTTTCATTTCATTTTCATTTCATTTTCATTTCATTTTCATTTCATTTTCATTTCATTTTCATTTCATTTTCATTTCATTTTCATTTCATTTTCATTTCATTTTCATTTCATTTTCATTTCATTTTCATTTCATTTTCATTTCATTTTCATTTCATTTTCATTTCATTTTCATTTCATTTTCATTTCATTTTCATTTCATTTTCATTTCATTTTCATTTCATTTTCATTTCATTTTCATTTCATTTTCATTTCATTTTCATTTCATTTTCATTTCATTTTCATTTCATTTTCATTTCATTTTCATTTCATTTTCATTTCATTTTCATTTCATTTTCATTTCATTTTCATTTCATTTTCATTTCATTTTCATTTCATTTTCATTTCATTTTCATTTCATTTTCATTTCATTTTCATTTCATTTTCATTTCATTTTCATTTCATTTTCATTTCATTTTCATTTCATTTTCATTTCATTTTCATTTCATTTTCATTTCATTTTCATTTCATTTTCATTTCATTTTCATTCCATTTTCATTTCATTTTCATTCCATTTTCATTTCATTTTCATTCCATTTTCATTTCATTTTCATTCCATTTTCATTTCATTTTCATTCCATTTTCATTTCATTTTCATTCCATTTTCATTTCATTTTCATTCCATTTTCATTTCATTTTCATTTCATTTTCATTTCATTTTCATTTCATTTTCATTTCATTTTCATTTCATTTTCATTTCATTTTCATTTCATTTTCATTTCATTTTCATTTCATTTTCATTTCATTTTCATTTCATTTTCATTTCATTTTCATTTCATTTTCATTTCATTTTCATTTCATTTTCATTTCATTTTCATTTCATTTTCATTTCATTTTCATTTCATTTTCATTTCATTTTCATTTCATTTTCATTTCATTTTCATTTCATTTTCATTTCATTTTCATTTCATTTTCATTTCATTTTCATTTCATTTTCATTTCATTTTCATTTCATTTTCATTTCATTTTCATTTCATTTTCATTTCATTTTCATTTCATTTTCATTTCATTTTCATTTCATTTTCATTTCATTTTCATTTCATTTTCATTTCATTTTCATTTCATTTTCATTTCATTTTCATTTCATTTTCATTTCATTTTCATTTCATTTTCATTTCATTTTCATTTCATTTTCATTTCATTTTCATTTCATTTTCTTTTCATTTTCATTTCATTTTCTTTTCATTTCATTTTCATTTCATTTTCATTTCATTTTCATTTCATTTTCATTTCATTTTCATTTCATTTTCATTTCATTTTCATTTCATTTTCATTTCATTTTCATTTCATTTTCATTTCATTTTCATTTCATTTTCATTTCATTTTCATTTCATTTTCATTTCATTTTCATTTCATTTTCATTTCATTTTCATTTCATTTTCATTTCATTTTCATTTCATTTTCATTTCATTTTCATTTCATTTTCATTTCATTTTCATTTCATTTTCATTTCATTTTCATTTCATTTTCATTTCATTTTCATTTCATTTTCATTTCATTTTCATTTCATTTTCATTTCATTTTCATTTCATTTTCATTTCATTTTCATTTCATTTTCATTTCATTTTCATTTCATTTTCATTTCATTTTCATTTCATTTTCATTTCATTTTCATTTCATTTTCATTTCATTTTCATTTCATTTTCATTTCATTTTCATTTCATTTTCATTTCATTTTCATTTCATTTTCATTTCATTTTCATTTCATTTTCATTTCATTTTCATTTCATTTTCATTTCATTTTCATTTCATTTTCATTTCATTTTCATTTCATTTTCATTTCATTTTCATTTCATTTTCATTTCATTTTCATTTCATTTTCATTTCATTTTCATTTCATTTTCATTTCATTTTCATTTCATTTTCATTTCATTTTCATTTCATTTTCATTTCATTTTCATTTCATTTTCATTTCATTTTCATTTCATTTTCATTTCATTTTCATTTCATTTTCATTTCATTTTCATTTCATTTTCATTTCATTTTCATTTCATTTTCATTTCATTTTCATTTCATTTTCATTTCATTTTCATTTCATTTTCATTTCATTTTCATTTCATTTTCATTTCATTTTCATTTCATTTTCATTTCATTTTCATTTCATTTTCATTTCATTTTCATTTCATTTTCATTTCATTTTCATTTCATTTTCATTTCATTTTCATTTCATTTTCATTTCATTTTCATTTCATTTTCATTTCATTTTCATTTCATTTTCATTTCATTTTCATTTCATTTTCATTTCATTTTCATTTCATTTTCATTTCATTTTCATTTCATTTTCATTTCATTTTCATTTCATTTTCATTTCATTTTCATTTCATTTTCATTTCATTTTCATTTCATTTTCATTTCATTTTCATTTCATTTTCATTTCATTTTCATTTCATTTTCATTTCATTTTCATTTCATTTTCATTTCATTTTCATTTCATTTTCATTTCATTTTCATTTCATTTTCATTTCATTTTCATTTCATTTTCATTTCATTTTCATTTCATTTTCATTTCATTTTCATTTCATTTTCATTTCATTTTCATTTCATTTTCATTTCATTTTCATTTCATTTTCATTTCATTTTCATTTCATTTTCATTTCATTTTCATTTCATTTTCATTTCATTTTCATTTCATTTTCATTTCATTTTCATTTCATTTTCATTTCATTTTCATTTCATTTTCATTTCATTTTCATTTCATTTTCATTTCATTTTCATTTCATTTTCATTTCATTTTCATTTCATTTTCATTTCATTTTCATTTCATTTTCATTTCATTTTCATTTCATTTTCATTTCATTTTCATTTCATTTTCATTTCATTTTCATTTCATTTTCATTTCATTTTCATTTCATTTTCATTTCATTTTCATTTCATTTTCATTTCATTTTCATTTCATTTTCATTTCATTTTCATTTCATTTTCATTTCATTTTCATTTCATTTTCATTTCATTTTCATTTCATTTTCATTTATTATACTCATACGTGAGTCTGGGTGTAATTATATATATAAGTATGTATTTACATAAGAAAAGTAGTATATATAATATATCAGTTTTCTGGTTTCCATAGTACAAGCTCTGCTTAGTTTGGGATCAGATAGCTGTGTGTGAATAATGTTCCAGGATATTATTATTAATTATTTCTGATCATTAAAAGTAATTCTTCACGGACCAACTTAGTTAGGGCGTCCGGATTTAAGAGTTTGTACAACATCTTTATTTTTATGAATAAAAAACAATTCCAAGCGTTTCCTACCTAATTTATGCGTACGTAACGCATAAATTAGGTACGAAACGCTTGGAACGCGAGTCAGTCTCACACTTGATAAAAAAATGTTTTTTATTTTGCCGAAGCTTTCAGCCAAATCACGTGTACTCCAACATATTCGTTTTATTTTGTGACCAAACAATGGCCGAATTGAATAAACATTCAGCGAGTGTATATTTTTACAGATTTTACTCTATTTGGCGGTGTTTTTGTAATAGGCCGCGTTAAGGTAGCTTGCGGCAAAACAAATAGGCAAGCATCGCGAAAAGGATTTTGCAAACTCTTTCCTGGTCCAAACGTTGCGGGTTCGATTCTGGCATAAGACAAATACTTGTGTTCATGAACATGTCTCTATTTGTGTTGGTCTGAATATTTACTTTGTATTTTATGTATGTATTTACAAAAAAGTATTCCTATCCATTGTCTAGTATCCATTGTACAAGCTCTACTTAGTTGGGGCTAGATGGCGCTGTGTGATATGTACCGGATATTCATCATGAAAGCCATTATGTATGTCCACTGCTGGACAAAAGCCTGCCCAAAGAATGGGGTGATATGCGATAATCGCCACGCTCGGCAGACGGGTTGGCGATCGCAATTTGATGGCCATTGTTTTTTTTTTTTTTTTTTTTTTTTATATCAGAGGGCGACAAACGAGCAAGTGGGTCACCTGATGGTAAGTGATCACCGCCGCCCATAGACACTCGCAACACCAGAGGTGTCGCGGGTGCGTCACAGAACGCTGCTGCCCGGGCTCTGGTAAGTATTCCCTTGGACGATGCCTACGCCCCCCATGGGAAGAGATGTGGTGATGATATTCTATGCTGTCCAACACAGCACATATATAATTATGTATTTATTATATTATTACGTATTTATTTTTACATTTATTTATAGTAGGTAGGTAGAGTTAGGGGGCAAATCAAATAATAAGGAACTATACAAGGATAATAAGGGAACAATAAGACTATATACTTCGAATCACTCGCTCCGCCTATGTAAAACGCTAAGATCAAGACATAATAATGATTATTGGGCGCGATGTTTGATGTTACTCGACAACAAATGAGCATGCAAGTTGAAAAGCATATTTTGTTTGAATTTTATAGCATTATTCGCAATCCAAAGCGTTTATCTAATCTCAACAATGAGAAATCATAAATCTAATCGTCCGGCGGGTCTCGAACCTGCACCATCTACCAATCCGGGGTATTGATAGATGGCTTTTGGAGTGTGGCAACATCGGCAGCAACACCTGTCAAATCACAGCTGACGATTTTAACTAAATTTTAAATAGATTTTTTTGTGTTTATAGGGTTTAACAGTGTTTTAATTTATAAAATAACAACTAAGAGTAATGAATAACCAATAAGTTGTTGAAAACTGTGGTTCCAACTTAATATACGAACAAGTGTGACTGACGAAACAGCACCGGCACAGCGGTGTCTGTTTTTTGGAAATATCGCAGGGAGTATAATTTGTTTACAAAATTCCGCCTCCCGTTAGCATTCCTGTGTAACAAATACTCTATATCAAGTGCCGTTTAGATTATTTATGCCCAAAGCTTCATCTGAATTTAATCCTAAATCGACAGTAATATTCTTACCCACCTTAAAAAAAAAAAAAAAAGAACAAAATCTAAATTTTCCTCATATTTTCTTATAATTTGACCTCCTTGGCTACTGATTTAACCTCCACATATATTCTTTGTAAACTTAAACTCGCCTTAACTGTATTTTCAAGTCCTAATCTAAATCTTTAAACTTTGTTTTTCTTTTCAAACTTTCCCTTTTCTCCCTTAAAATCTATTTTACTTGTGTTGATATACTTTGTTCTTAGTTAACTATTACTGTTTTAGTGTTTCTGAACGGCCTACACTATGCCCTTGACCCGTAAAGCTGCAAGCAAGGACATGGAGATGAAACTAGACCTGGCACTCAAAAAGCTACAAATAGTTACAGAAGAATGCCAGAATCTTGAAAAGTTACGCCTAGATGATGAACTGGAATGTACTAAAATATTAGACGACAATGCAGCACTCAGAAAACAGGTGTCTTTGTTTTACACACAGTTTGTAGATGTTTGTAATGAACGTGATGTCTTGCAAACTAAACTTGATTCATATGACCAGTGTATCAGTACTCATGAACAGGCTTTGAACCGCATTTCTGTGTTAGAATGTAGTCTAATAAAGGCTAATGAAACAATTCAAAATCTGAAACACCAAATAGAAACACACAATAGGGATGCTGCCCAGAGTCTGTTTGAAGTACTTGTTGAGTCAAAACCCAATAACACTTATACAAATGTCCCATATTCCATGACCAGTCATAACAAGATCAAAAAGTACCTACAAATTAATAGTACTGTCAAGAAACTAAAAAAATCATACAGCCACTGTAAAAGGTATAATTATAACTATATTAGTAATTTAATTAGGGAACATAGGGAATTACAGACTGATTTAGACATATCTAGTTATCAACTGTCTCAGTTTAATTTAAAATATGATAATAATATAACCACAAAGAAATTACAGGAAAAAATTAAAGAACTGGAGAATAATGTAGCCTTACTGTCTAGCAAATACAATTGCTCCCAAGACCAAATTAAGGCACATATACTTGCTGCAAATGAAATTTTAAGCTTAGTGAGTAAAGACAGTTTTCAATGGTCTGAAAATAAACATTTACTTAATTCAAACCTCAATGATTCAATGTCTGGTTCTCGGCTTTCTTTAACCCATAGCAAGCAGGGCCACCCCCAATTTGTTCTCTATGATCATGCTATGGAACATACCCTACCACAGGAGACAGAACTTCCAAATAAATCTGTAGCAACTAGTTTGTTGGATGAATCAATAATTATTCCCAGTACACATGTTTATGACTCACCCTCTGTACCTAGCAGTAATAAGTGTAAAAAAGTTTGCATCATTTCAGACAAATTAGGTCAAAATTTTAGTGCAATAATGAACAAACAATCTAATGTACCAACTTTAAATGTATGTTTACCTGGTGCTAGTTATTACCAATTAAGTAAAAAAATGTACTCAGTATGTCAAGAGAATGAGTACAAGACAGTTATTATGCTTTATGGAGATAGCTTGTCTGTGAGTAGGAAACATATTTTAGATACAAATGATAAGATGAGAGACTTAAATTGCAAACTAAATATAAAATTTGTATTATGTGCTCTGCCTTATTGCTCAAGCCTGACTGAGAAGCAAAATAGGTATATTTTTGATCTTAACATGATAATGTATAACATTTGCCATAATAACCGGTTTGTGTCCTATTTTGACACTAACACATTTATTAATACAAGTAATTTTAAGTTTACAGATGGTACTATGTACCTACCATATTTCTACAAACGACAACTTGCTAAATTATTAGCATTTAACTTTTTAATTGACACCGATAATCACAGATTATCACAGAGTAGCACTATAACTACTCTAACTTCGGACAATTTTAATTTATTTGGTACTTGCAACTTACCTGTGAGGAACAACTTGGATGTTAGTAGTAATACTAAAACAATTTGTTTAAACTAGGTGTAAGGACAACGGATGGCCTAAACGGTTTGAATGTTGTACATCAGAACATTCAGGGCCTGCCCGGCAAGGAGTTAGAATTAAGTTTATTTATTGAAAACTGTGATGTCCATGTTTTATGTTTAACAGAACACTGGCTTAAAGAGTCACAATTATTATATTTTAGTACTGATAAATACATTATTCAAAGTGCATTTGTGAGAAAGACAGCTATCCATGGGGGCTCATTAATTATTGTATCATCTGACTTAAAATCTAAGCCTCGACAAGATATTGTGAATCTTTCGGTCGAACGCACTATTGAGTTGTCCTGTGTTGAGCTAGAGCACCAAGTAGTATTGTGCGTTTACCGTCCTCCACTTAGCAACTTCTCCATATTTGAATCTGTTATGGAAGATGCCCTCTCAAAAATATGTTGTACCAGGAAGGGGCTGATTGTGTGTGGGGATTTCAATATAAATATTCTGGAGGCCACCCCTACAACTGACAGTCTTTTAAACCTTTTTAAATCATTTAATTTAAAACATATCTTTCATGAACCTACTAAGATCACGTCACACTCAGCCACTTGTCTTGACAACATATTTTCTAACTGCGAAGTGATGAATCCTAAAATAATAAGTCATCTGACATCAGATCACTGTGGCCAGTTAGCAGTATTTGAAAATTATAAAAAGAAAATAGCATCTCATGTAACCTGCCAACCAATTACTAGTTCACGGTTACATCGTTTCAAAGATGGTATTCTATCTAAGATGAATCCCACTTTGCTGGAAAATAACAATCCAGATAGTAATTATACATCCGTTTTTGGTGTCATTAAAACTGAGTTTCAGAGTACATTTAAAACTAAAAAACTAAGGATTTCCAATAGTAAATTTAATGAATGGGCAACTCCTGGTATATATAAAAGTCGAGCAAGATTGTACGAGTTATACGGTATGAAAAAATACAGATTTGACTCAAATTTTTTACAATATGTCAAAAATTACTCAAAAACATTCAAAAAAATTTGCAATATAGCTAAATCTAATTATATTAGTCGAAAAATACAAAAAGCTGATAATAAAATAAAGACCACTTGGAATATAATTAATAAAGAAAGTGGCAAGGATAAAAGACGTGATAATTATTTGGAATTAAAACTAGATAATAGAATTGTTAGTGAAAAAGCTGATGTAGCTCATGAGTTAAATAACTTTTTGCCGCCATACCTGTAACCACCACTAGCTCCTTAAACTCCTCCGAAATTGGCGCCGAACTGCTGCTACGTAATAGCGTTTCAGAATGCAAACAAATATTTAACTTTGAATATGTAACAGTATCTGATATAAACGATATTGTAAGGACGCTTGAGCCAAAAAAATACAGGTGACTTATGGGGTATTTCCGTAAGGATTTTAAAAACCATAATCGACGTAATAGCGCCTTATTTAATGATTATTTATAATCAATGTATAGATACAGGTACTTTTCCCGACCTAATGAAATGTAGTAAAATCATACCATTGTTTAAATCAGGTTCTAAAGACGATCCCTCTAATTATCGCCCCATCTCTATTTTACCAGCATTAAGTAAAATATTTGAAAAACTTATACTCAAGCAGTTACTGAAACATTTTAATTTACACAACCTCTTGCATCAGAACCAGTTTGGTTTTACTAAAGGGCGATCCACTACAGATGCAGGGATTGCGCTGATAAAAAATATATTTGATGCATGGGAGAAGTCACAGAATGCTATTGGGGTGTTTTGTGACCTTTCTAAAGCATTTGATTGCGTTCACCACGACACGCTATTATTGAAATTACGACATTATGGCGTAGGGGAGGTTGCGCTGGACGTGTTGTCCTCTTACCTTAATCAGAGAGTTCAGTGTGTCGACGTAGGTGGAGTTAAGTCAAATAAATTGCCCGTCACTTTAGGCGTGCCACAAGGCTCCATTCTTGGTCCCTTTTTGTTCTTAGTATACATTAATGATTTACCACATTATTTAAAGAACTTCTGTGATGTTGTCCTTTTCGCAGATGACACTTCTCTTATCTTTAAAGTAGACCGAAACAGAGATAACCTTGTTGAAATAAATAGTGCTCTCACACTGATTACCGAATGGTTCTCGGTTAATAACTTAGTTCTCAATGCTAAAAAAACAAAGTGCATTAAATTCACGACACCTAATGTGAGAAATTTTGGTCCAGATCTGGTATTGAACAATGAAGTGTTGGAATCTGTTCAATATACTACATTTCTGGGCATAACTTTAGACAGTAAACTTCAATGGGGTACTCACATATCCAGCTTGGCTGGAAAATTAAGCTCTGCTGCTTATGCTGTTAGAAAAGTTAGACAACTTACTAACATAGATACTGCGCGCCTGGTTTATTTTAGCTACTTCCACAGTATTATGTCTTACGGTATAATACTGTGGGGTAGGGCGGCTGACATCCACAGTATCTTTGTTCTACAAAAACGTGCAGTACGAGCTATTTATCAGCTAGGCGCGAGATTCTCCTTAAAAGAGTTTTTTAAAGAGATAAATATATTAACGGTATCTTCGCAATATATTTATGCTAATATAATTTATGTGCGGCAAAATCTGAATTTGTTTCAAAAGAGAAGTGACACGCACACAATAAACACTAGAAATAAACACAAATTGTGTGCCGAATCTCATCGTTTACAAAAGGTTCATTCTTCTTTTGTCGGACTGAGTATCCGAATATATAACAGAATACCGACAAATCTTCAGGAACTGTCCTATGCTAAGTTTAAGTCAGAGGTCAGGAATATTTTAATGATTAAGGCCTATTACACTCTCAATGATTATTTAAACGACAAAAACGCTTGGTCGCTTGGTTGAACACGAGCAACATCTTAATGTAACATTAGGGACATACATTTATATTTTACTCAACTGACTATAGAAATAATTCTGTAATATCATAGATTTTTGATGCATATTCTTATTATTAAACAAATGTATATTATCTCGAACATGTCAAACGCTGTTCGGCCGAAGGCTGTTAACGACTTCAATATGAACTACCCGTTGTAAGTTCGTCATGCTCCCATTGTGTGTTAATGCTTGCGGTGGCGTTGTGGGTCGGGTCGTTTCCTTCCCTCTAATATGGCGAGGGAGACGATGGCTGGCCCTCACGTCATACTCGTGAACGGGTGCTGCTTGCGGTAACTGGTCGAACTGCTGTTGGGGTACTCATAATATTTTATTTTTTCATACAGTCGTTGCCTCTGGTTGACTTCGTGTGACTTGTTAATTTTGTAAATGTACGCGGATGTACCCACCGTTTTCTCATCTAGCAAGAGGTTATTCTAATTGCTTGAGTGAAATTTGATGTTATTTTTTGATTAATTAGATGACAACGGTTCTGTGCGTGCATTAGCCTACATAACGCCCATCACAATGTAAGAAAATACATGATTAAAAAAAAAAAAAAAAAAGAACGAAAACAAAAAACAAAAGAAGACGAAAAAAGCAAGCCTGGAGTTTCTTTGTGGCTTTCTTCTCCGGGTCGTCCACCTAGGTAGCTAGAGAAAGCCGCAGGTTAGCTAGGGTAGGCTCCTCAGCGGCGAGGATCGCTCTGGCCCCTTAACACGTCATTGGTGATCCGTGCAACTGATCACACCCTCTCTTAGAATTCTGTCCTTTTGCTTCAGTGGCCCCCTGAGCTGTGGCCCGAACCCTAAAAGGGTGGCCTCGGGTATTAATCGTTTAATTTAAGGTACTGGTTAAGAGCCTTCTGCGCTAGCCAAATGCTCATTGCCTTCAATTCTTTAATTTTAATATTGTACAACTAAATTTCAAAATAATAGATAATTTTTTTTAGACTAATAATTATATTTTGTAATTTTTATACTATATTCGACTACGTTTATGTACTCCATTGTGAACTTGACAAGTACAAGTGTATTTTAATACCCAAGTGCTGAATAAATTTCATTATTTCATTTCATTGGTGCAGGTTCGAGACTCGCCGGACGATTAGATTTATGATTTCCCATTTGTGAACCATATTTTGTTTAAATTGGTAAAAAAAAACCGACTTAAAAACAAAGTTTTTTTTTTTTTTTTTTTTAACTGGACTAGTCCCTCCCTCTTACCCACCACTGCAACTCCTGTAAGCCAGGATCAACAGTGGCACACAATGAAATGACACTGAGCGGTGAAGCTCAGGCATGTCCCGGGGAATCGCTTTAATTGTCTTGGATCCCGCAACGAATTTAATCAGAAACAGAAAAAAGGAGGAGTTAGAAAATGAATAGTCCCACTTCCCTCCAGAGCAAAGCGGGAGACAGAATGATGTAAAGCGGCTATAGCCTCATAAAATGAGAGATTTGCAACTAGAGAAGCCAGCTGCAAAAGCACCGAGGATCAATTTAAGGGTCCTAAGTGAGCTGTTATATTTGATTCCAATAGTAGGTATGGCAAAAACGCTTAAACGCACGGAAGTTGTTCCTTGTTGCCACAAGATCCGTATAATAAACTACTCCAGATATTGGTTGCAAGCTGTTTAACATAATATCACGCTGATTTTGCCAGAGATCACACTCCCACAGGATGTGGTGAGCAGTTTGTTCATATTCGTTACTGGATGTTGGTGAAGATACTAATTTGAAACTATACAATTTACTTTTAAAATTGCCGTGTCCGGTAAGAAATTGTGCAACACAATGGTCTATGATTAGCCAAGTTTTATTTAACCGTTCGCGTACGTCCGGAAAGAACTGGTGCAGATGGCGACCCTTGGTTGACGTATTCCATCTACATTGCCATTCATTTAGTAGTTCGTTATTTAAGTCAGCTATTGGCATAAATAGCCTGGTTATTTTCGCACGGTCGCATAATGATAAGAAATCATTTTCTAAATTATCGCGCGTAGAATAATACATTGCTGCTCGTCTTTGTACTTCAAGATCAACCGGTAGTACACCCGCTAGGACAGGTAGGGCCTCTGTGCTCACTGTTCTATAGGCTTTACACAGAAATATCAACGCCAACCTCTGGCTTTGTAGTAATTTACGGCGAGCAGCTCCGATGGTAGCCCTATCAGCCCACACAGGCGAGCCGTAGCATATACACCCAAGATAGGTTGCCCCGTAAATGATTTTAAGAGTATTAAAAGAGAGGCCCCAGGTTGCCGTCGATATCCTTGTAAGTGCAAAAAAGTTTCGCTTAGCTTTTTCCCCAACTGATTTAATATGTTCTATAAACGAGAAATTCTTTTCTAAAACTAAGCCCAAATAACAGGTTGATATTTTGCGTTCTACAGTAACATTATTAAGTTTTACGCCCGGGGGGGATTTTAGTTCACCTTTAAGAAGGAGTTGGTAGGTTTTATGAGGAGCAAATGTAAGGCGATTTCTTTTACCCCATTCACTTATCATACTTAAGCAAGTTTGAGCCAGATTTTCCAACTCTCTCCTGGAGTTACCCTGTATAAGTAAGAGGCCATCGTCAGCATATGCCGTTAGAGAGCAGCGTGATGGCAAGGGTAATGTCAAGAAGTCATCAACCCAAGTTCCAGAGATACGGCGCGAGCACTGAGCCCTGGGGGCAACCCATGGTTAACGATTTAGTGACTCTGAAGTGACCAAGCTTAAGAGTTGCAGAGCCATGTACGAAATAAGATGTGATTATCGAATATATATTACTGTAACAACCGCGTAACTTAAGTTTTTGTAACAAAATTGGCCACCAAGTATTATCAAACGCCCCTGGAATATCTAGGAATATGGCCAAAACGTATTTACATTCGGACGAGTTTACAGCTTTCCTCACTGAGGTAGCTGCGTCCACTGTCGATTTACCCGCAGTAAAACCAAATTGATTTCCGTGAAATTTTGGTCCTCCCGGCAGCAATCGCGGTACAATAAGTCGTTCTAGAAGCTTGCCTAAGGAAGGCAGTAACGTTATTGGTCGGTATGACTTAGGGTCTTCAGGCAGTTTATCGCCATTTTTTGGTATAATACGAATAAAACCGCTGCGCCAAGAACGCGGAAAAGTCCCTTCAGATATGCAACGATTAAAAACTTTTAGTATTGAATCACCGGATTGTTTTGTGGCTTCTATTATCATTTTGTTGGATATTTTATCTTCACCTGAAGCTTTGTTAACAGGTAGCGATTTCACAGTATTCATAAACTCATTAATTGTAGGAAGACTAGACATATAGGTAGCGGGTGGATTGTTTGCCCACTGTCTAATCTGCTTATGGTAGTCATTATCGTTCAAGGAACTATCATCAGGTATGAGCGAATTAAGTAAGGATTCCGTGGTCTCCTCTATGCCACTGGTGTAGGTATTATTGATTTTTATGTTTTGAATATAAGCTAAATCTATAGACCTATTTGCTTTAAACTCATGGTATAGGGGCGACCACGGGCCTTCTTTATCTAATTTATCTACTATTTTTCTAATAAGATTGCCTTTGGATTTCTCTATTGACGAGCGGTAACGTGAACGAGCTATTTTGAGATTTATATATGCATTATTTAAAACATCGCCTACAATTTTTCATTTTTTTAGTTTATTATATTTTTTACGTGCTCTCCGAAATTCACATCGAACTTTAGTTAAGTAGTTATTCCACCAATCGCATCTTCGAATATTAGTGATAGGGACGCGGCCTATGGCAATATCGGCACAGTAGGTAAAAGTGTCGGACATCATTACAGCACATTCCTCTGTTGTTAGTTCATCCCGGGTGAAATCCCTGGCATGCGCGGCAAAAAGAGCTCTGAAAAAATCCCAATCGGCCCCTTTGAGCCGATATCTATAGTTACCGTAAATAGCCGTAGGTCTTTGTGCCAACCGAGGAACAAACTCGTACACGTTTAAGCGGTGATCACTGGATGAAGCGTCAGGCAAAACACGCCATCCATCTATTCGGACGTCTGAGCTTGAAAAAGTGACGTCAATAAAAGATTCGCCAGTAGGGCTACAATAAGTAGGCGGTGCATCAGGAGTGTTATGTATTGATAGATTCATCTCAGCGACGAAATCTTCGACGGCGTTCCGCCGTTCTGTATCGCTTGAACGGTATTTGCCATACCATAACGTAGAGGATGCGTTAACATCTGCGCCAATAATAATTTTGTGTCCTTTGAGGGACATCAAAACATGGCGCAAGTGATGTAAATGGGGACCGACAGGATCTGAATACTGAAAATAACAGGTCACTACGTAAACTTTCCAGGATGGGGATGATATTTCAGCGACAGCACAGTGTGACGTCATGAGGTTTCGCATAGCGCTTACCGTAAAATTAGTACGCGTTACGTAAATAGCAGCCCGTGATTTGTTGTCTAGCTGCACCAATTTATTTTTTAAACGCGCATATTGATATTGTTCTTGTACAAGCACTATATCTAAGTTGTATTCATTGACTAAAGTTTCCAACTCTGATGTCGCAACCCTATCGTTGTGAAGATTTAGCTGCCCTATTTTTAAGTAAGCCATATTAATATTTGGTATTTAGCACTAACTGCTCAAGTTTATGCTTAAATGTGGGGCAGTTGTCCGAGCCGCATTTGTGGTCGTGAGGTTTTTTATATGTTTTACACGATGCACAAACTGGTTTAAATTCTGGGTCATTGTGGTGCTTACATGATTTTGTGGGACGTGCTTCTGCGCATAAGGCACAGGTAGGTAATTTGTTACTACAGTACTTGAAAACATGCCCATATTGCTGGCAGTTTAAACACCGAACTACCTCTAAATCATCAATAAAGCGGCATGTAGCCCAGTCGATGAAAAGTTTTTCTTTAGTGCTGACTAAATGTTTTCTAATCTCCGGTTCGAGCTCAATTCCCACCCACTTGCGCCCATTAGCTACGTTACGCTTGCGAACAATTTTAGTTTTAGACGTAAAATCGTCTTCGCTGACTTTAAGATCACTATCTTTGATATTTTGCCTGTATAACGCCGTTAAAAAGACCTGGTCGTCCATTGACGACGGTATATCTTTTATAAGTATGCGCGGTCGTCGCCCGGATGGAGTTTGAAGTTTTAAACCCGCCGAACGAATGGCCTCGACAGAGCGAATTTTATTGAGTTGGGTTTCATTTGCCACTCGGAGTACAACGCCAGAATTGGAAGTTTTTTTAACGCCTACTATTTGAAAACCGTCGTCCGCGGGTTTTATAGCCTTCATAAGCGCTTCCTTGGTCGCCGACGAAGTCGCGTACTCCGCTGATCGCTCAGCGGTGGGATACGCAATAATTGAAGGAACCGGTTTTCGCGTCTGTACTATGGGGGCGGCGGTTTTTTTCGGTAAACGCAGTTTTAATTGTTCCGCGTACGTAGGAATCTCAGAATTGGTTTTATTTACGCAAAGATCTAACTGACGTTCTGCGTTCGCCAATTTAGTTTCATTGCATGAAGATTTAAGCGCAAGTAATGAAATAATACTGGTAAGGCGCTGCGTACAATCCATCACCGATAGCTTATTCGCGATATTCATACCCGAGTTGGAATCACTGACTAATTCGTTAACCTTTGACAGATAAACGGAAGCTTGTGTCACAAGATCGCAATAATTATATTCCGCACTGTTTGTATCGCTAATATTTAATGAAGACGAATAATCGGATTGAGATCCCCGAAAACGTTTTATGTCCGATTCCTGTTGACCATCGGGAGTACAAAACGTCGGTGACGCATCGTCTAACACTCGTTTGTTGAAGCCTGAAGGGGGCGTTCTGGGAGTCTGTTTACTTCTCCCAAATGCGTTTCGCCCTCTATCGGGGGGGACATCATTCATTTTTGACATGTTATTCACACGAAATAAGCAAGCGCTTTAATGTAAACAGCACGATAACTAATTTAGCACGATAACAAGTAACTGTGACTATGACGCGGTACCCTCACAAGAAAAAAGTTAAACTTACTCACCGAACGATAATTTGAACTAAAATCCAGATATTACTTATTAAAACACTTAAAAAAACTTACAGATTGTAGTATTTAGCACTAACACTAAAGCTAGAAACAAAACACAGGTCACAAAACAATCACGAAATAGTAGAAAATAATATTATTTCACAGCGAACCTCCGACGCACTGAGCCGTAGCGTAGCGGGAAGGGAAGTGGAAATAAGTTATTGCAAAATAAATTAATACGCATTAATTGTATGGTTTTGCATAGATTCCACTGTGAGAGCTAGGCCAAATGGAAATGGGACCACACGCACCAGCACCAGCTTTCAAATAAAAAACAAAAATTAAAATCGGTTCACCCAGTCGAAAGTTCAGAGGTAACAAACATAAAAAAATACTGCCGAACTGTTAACCTCCTTCTTTTTTAAAATTCAGTTAATAATAATTGTTTTAAATAAAAATTAGTCATGTGAATATTTATACATATACACGCACACACGTGTATAGATATACACGCGCGTTAGCATCGCGTTTGTATCGATACAAACAAAAACAAACTGCTTTGTAGTATCAAAGCGCGCCGTCGACGCGCGTTTCTAAAACACGCGTCGACGGCGCGTTTAAAAAACGTGGTGTGCATAGGCCCTTACGGGGGATGTAGGTGTCGTATTGGCTTTATTATAGAAAATGACCGACTGATATCTTTGGAAGTTAAATTTTGGAATTTCCAAATTCGTTTCAGAATATTGAACCAAATTTACTTTAATATAGGGAACTTTTTAATACGAGTACGTGGATCCACTCCAGAGCATCAATGTACCTATATAGTCCTAAGAAACTACTCACTTTGCTGATTTTGGCTCACAGGGATATTCGCTAGGGCACTTTCGTACTATTTTGTTGACTGCCGAGGAAAAGAGTAGAGTACAGTTTATTGTTTAATACATTAATGTAATATAAAAGAATGCAGGTACAATCGGCGGTCTAATCTCTTTGAAGCGAAATCTTCCAGACAATCTTAATTTGTCTTTGTTCAAACAAGTATAAATCGTAATAGAAAAAGCGGTAGTTCTTATTTTACCGTGGTGGTTATGAAATGTTTGGGTAAGTACAAGTTAAATAACATATAATACATAGATATTAGGTATATATCTGTAAGAGATCAGTTCCATTCTCTTACCCACCACTTGAACTACTGTAAACCAGGATTAGCAGTGGCACACATTGAAAAGGTACTGATAGCCTCGGGCATGTTCCAAAGAATCGCCACAATTGCCTTAGATTCCGCAACGATATTATACTTATATCTGTTCAAAAAGGATACACAACAACTGTACAATATTTTAGGTGCCTAAATTCGTTTTCACCTTAAGAGGTGCAGAAACAGAGTGCCTAATTCCGGCCCAAGTTTCCCTACTTAAGTTTAGCGCACGTGAATACTTTAGTTCACTGTGAACGTTGTCATATAAGATTTATCCATTTGATTTGATTGCTTCTTTTGGGATTATTTATAGAATCACTTGAATACTCAAGGGATTAGGAAGCTATCAGCGCGATGATTAAATTGTGTTGTATCTTGGAGTTATTCTAATAAATATTTGTTTTCTTGAAAGCAACTGGTTATTGTTTTTTTTAATAGCTTTGCAATGTCTGGCGCTGTGGATGAGTTTCAGAAACAGTTAGAGCAAGCAGAAAATAAATGTTGGAATTTTAGAAGATCCCACTCTGAATGCCTAGCGGGCAAAGTGTTTCAATTTTGTATCTATGCATATGTTAGAGAAAGCTATGATATTAAATTAGTCCGTATAACATCGAGTTGGGGGCAATATTATTAATATTTAAATTGATCAGTCCATACTAAATGAGACAGTTGATGGGCAAACTATAGAAATTGAAAAGTTTCTGAACAAGGTTTTATAATTGATTTCCTCCTGTGTACCTTAAGGTATAACACACGTTCTACAATATTTAGTAGACGGAAAAGAAAAATATACGTTCATATTTTTACACAATGGAGAATTCCATTCGCATCAGTAATATTTGATGAGCGTCCGGCATTTGTTCCACAGCTGTAGGCAGTCACAGTACGACACAATACAATACAAGTTCAATACTATATTGTCCACAGAAAAGAAATTGATAGAATTGGCTTGTCGATTTTATATGCGTCGCCTTAGAATAAATAATAATAAATAAATATCCTAGGACATTATTCACATATTTGATCCCAAATTTACTATGGAAACCAGATAACTGACATATTACATATACTACTTTTCTCATTTTAAAAGATTTCTGAAACATTACTTTTCTTTTGTAAATAAATAATTATATATTACACTTAGTCTTAGGAAAAACAGACATGTTCATACACACAAATATCTGTCCTAGGTTGGAATTGAACCCACAGTATGCGACGTGAAAGACAAGAATTTACTAACCGCGACAACCGGCCGGTATACAGGCCATTTTATTATTAGCTAAAATCCATATAAAAAGTGATCTACTACTTCTATAGATCAGCACTGTGTAAAAAAATCTTGATCATTATTTTAATTTCGTTCAGTTTTCCTCTATATTAATATTAGAGGTAAAATCTTTTACTTGACTAAGTAACCTGTAACGTAGACTAATGCATGAATCGAAGATTGGTTACCCAAAACCCGTTTCGATTAGGTTAATCTTTATCAATCATCACGAAAATATCTCCTCTCACGTTAAATTAAATAGGAATAAAAAATAAAAATGTTAATGATTATTTTCACATTATAATTTTGTGGCGTTAATTAGGTAATACAGTCAATACGACCTTAAATGGAAAGCTATGTGACGTATTTAATCAAAGGTAAAGGGCTTTTTTATTAAATCAAATACAAAAAAAATACAAAAATATTTTCATGATATTGATATTAGAAAGAAATGCAAGATAACAGTGTTTTTAAAGCTGGTATTAGTTAAAATGACTATCGCATACTTACCAGATTATTTGGGGTGTGACGGGACCTACCTCCACGCGTGCAAGGGCTTTCGCCATTCAGAATAAAACCTGTTTTTATTCTGAAACGCAAAAGTTCCAAGCCTGGTACACCCCGGGACATTCGCTAGTAACTCCTCATGTTTTGGGGTCTCACTACCGAATGTGCGAAGAGGTCATCCCATCCCAAGCCAAGCTGTAAAACGTACCGTGGCGAAGGCTGCATGGCTGAGGGGGCGCTCAGTCGATAACGGTGTCTTTCCGATACCGGGGCACCTCGGAAAGTAACATATGCCCTTCGGCCGGCATGCGGGGCTCTGCCGGTTCGCGACCACATACTTCCCTAGCTGCTCGTGGGACCAAGATGGAAGGAGAAAACAAAAAAATAAAAAACCAAATTCACCAAGCAGCGCTGGTCCATCACCAGCGCTGGACCTACGCGGGCTGGCTATGGCCATGCCCAGCGTCACACCCGTAACCACCAGCTCATGGCAGGTGGTACCGCGTCGAGCCGATACGCGCCGCGACAAGCGTGCGAAAATTGGCTCCGCAACAAACGTGACCCCAGGGGGTTGTCAAAAAACGACTGGAAGGAAACGCAGTCGCCACAACTGGCGCGCGAGACCAACCACGTCAAATCAAAACGCTACAGTCGGTAGAGCCACCGGGACTGGCCAGCGCGAACACCCGGCAACTGTCGGTGAAAATTGACAAGGCCCGAACGACCTTCTGGCAATGTAGAAGACTTATAGGGAAAAAGTGGGGCCTAAGACCATCCATGACCCTATGGCTCTATAAAATGTTAATACTCCCCATGATAACGTATGGTGCCGTTGTGTGGTGGCCCAGAACACAGTTAAGCTCGGCAGAAACAAAACTCCAGAGCTTCCAAAGACTAGCATGCTTAGCAACTACCGGCAGCATGAGAACGACTTCCACAGCTGCACTAGAGGCCCTACTAAATCTCAGACCATTGCACCTGGTTATCCAACAAGAGGCCGCAGCCACAGCCATAAGGCTCAGCAAAACTGGCCTGTGGAAGCAAAATTATAGGGAAAATCACACGCGCATCATGGACGAAATTAAGAAGACGCTCCCAATGATGGACGCTATATGTGACATAATCCCTAAAACCTTCATATTTGATAAAAACTACGTCATCCAACTTCAAGAGGAAGCCAAGGACAGCTCTGGCACAAATGAAGTTCGGATATATACTGATGGTTCGAAAACAAACAAAGGCACAGGCCGGCGTCTTCTCAAACGACCTCAACATTAACATATCAACAACACTTAGTAGTCTAAATTCTATTTTCCAAGCGGAATGCGTGGGAATAACACTAGCAGCAACAGCAGTCAAGTCTCGAGATGTGCATGGTAAATCCATACGCATAATCTCAGACAGTGCCTCTGTGCTTCAAGCCTTAAAGAGCAACCAATTCAACAGTGGACTCATTCTGGAGTGCCACGGTGCGCTTGAAAAGATCTCAACAACCAACAAGGTCACAATACAGTGGATAGGAGGGCACAGTGGATCTCTAGGAAATGACACTGCGGACCAGCTGGCAAGAAAGGGATCGGAAACGACAACAATGGGACCTGAACCCATTGTACCCATACCCTATAACCAACTGAAAACATGGCTGTGTGAAAAAACCACACAAGAACATGAAAAAGAGTGGATAGATCTGGAATCATGCAGACAGACAAAAGAGTTTCTACCATCTCTGAACAAACGCCTGTCGCGTAATCTATTACACCTGAACAGGAAGGATCTACGCATGGTGATAGGCACAATTACCGGACACTGCACGCTAAACAAACACCTCTTCATGATTGGCGTCACGGACAGCCCCCTGTGCAGAGGGTGCATTGAAAATGAAGAAACACCAGCACACGTACTGCTACACTGCAAGAGCGTCGCTTACCAACGGGCAAAGTTCCTGAATGATCCGAAGACACTGCAGGAGGCCCTCAAGCCAGGCTTTCGTGGTCTCCTGGACTTCTGGATGGAACTAAGATGGTTCGAGTAGCCAAACAAGTATCACGCACAATGGCCCAATTGGGAGGCTAAGTGCGGAAACCTATCGCCCAACTAACTAACTAGCTAACCAGATTTATTGCCACGTCTAAATTTTCTTAGATCTTTGACAAGTTACGTATAAACTATATTTGTTTTAAAAACTTTTACCCTCTTTGTAGCAATTCCTTTGTGAGGATTTTTTAAATTAACAAATTACAAGTGAAATATTTGGAAACTGGGTAGTTTCTTGTTTCTCTAGTACACTGAAGTTTGAAAAATACATCGATTTGTTTCACCAAAATATGGGTAGAAATCATGGTAATACTGATACTGTGTTGGTCAGCCCGAACAGTATTCTGTCCGCCTTAGCCCAGCGATTCGACTGCCAGTACTTATACCACTGTGACATGGTACAGGACGGGATAATGTGGAAATATTGTTTTTATTGCTTTGACCTATATTTGTATTGTATTTGTATTCGTTTATTTTTATAATTGGTCGTGTTGGCCTTTAATTCAATAAATAAATAAATATGTCCTTCTAATAATGAAAAATTTCGGTTTAAATAATTTATTTCTCAGAAAGAACATAACAGTAGTTGACTTAACTATGAGAAACATTAAAACTAAATCTTATGCACTACCTGACACTGTTAGTCGGCGTTCGATACTGGAACTTAAACGGGTTTTTATTTTTATTATTTATGTCTATCTTCTAGACAGGTCTCAGGCAGTAGTGTTGAGTGGCTTTACTTCATCGTGGGTTAGAATTCCTTCTGGCGTCCCTCAGGGTTCTTTGTTAGGTCCCCTGCTTTTCGTTATTTTTATCAATGACGTTGGCCCCTGCTTCATACATTCCAATTTTTTGTTATTTGCCGATGACATGAAAATATTCCGTACAGTTAATTGTGTTCAAGGCGCCAAATTAATGCAGGAGGACCTCCAACGTCTTGATTTATATTTTTGTTATAATAAACTAGATTTAAATGTTTCTAAATGTTTCGCAATGAGTTTCACACGTAAGCGTCTAGTTTATGTATTTGATTATGCAATCAAAAATCATAATTTAGAAAGGAGGACTGTTTCAAGAGATTTGGGTGTAGTGCATGATAGTAAGCTTTTATTTGATCAGCACGTTAGCAAGTCAGTCAACAAAGCCTTTAGGGCTTTAGGTTTCCTGATTCGCTGTTCAAATGAATTCAAAACTATGAAAACCATTAAAGTACTATATTGCTCCTATGTGAGAAGTCACTTGGAATACGCTTCACAGATTTGGAATCCGCGCTATTCTTGCTACTCCAATGAGATCGAGATGATTTAAAGAAAATTTATCCGTTACTTAGGTTTTAAATTAAAATTAGACCACCTAGCCGATATCACATATGAGCAGCGCTGTGTCAAACTGCATATTCTACCACTGCATGTAAGACGAAACATTTCTGATATAACTTTTCTTCTCAATATTGCCCAGGGTGATATCGACTGTCCCGAACTTCTTTCAAAAATCAAGTTGTCAATACCTGTAAGAAATTTACGTAAAAATCTCTTGTTACACTGTCCTCCATGCTACACCAATTTTAGAAGAATACTCTAAGCAGAAAGCTGTTGCTTTCTGCTTAGAGTATTCAATGAATTTAACAAGCTAAATTGTGACATTCGTTTTGATTTTATTGATCTGTTTACTACTAGCAAAAATTCTACCAGATCCAAATTAACTAGATATTTCATTGATAATGTATAAATGTTTGTATAGCACTATTGGCTCAATCTTTTAAAACCATTTGTAGAATTGTCATTACTGTAATTAATTAAGTAGACCGGAGATGCATCCATTTAGTTAACTAGTTGTGGAAGCTTGTTATTGGCATTTACTTACCAAAATTTGTAACCAATTGTATGTAGCTGTTAGCTTCCCTAATAAAATAAAATAAAATAAAATGTAGGTGCTAATATTTTTGTTATTTTATGTATATTTATAAATAGGAGTATTTATTATCTATGTGTTACTTTCTTGTAGATATAGTAAATTATTTTTATTTTTTTATTTTATTTAAACTTTAGTACACAAACTGTACAAAGGCGGACTTAATGCCAAAGGCATTCTCTACCAGTCAACCTTTGGGTGATGCAGAGATAATATGGTAGGTGTACGAAAGAACGTTTAAGTAAATTGTAGATACCTACTTTTGTACTCTATATAAGCATAAACACATTACATACACTACTTACTATAAATATTATTTTATACAAATTATACAATATATATTATTATATATACATAAATAAATACATACAATATATACATAAATAAGATTACTGATGAGAGGTTTCCGACTTTATTTTATTTAAAATGTGCTCACGTGTTTTCTTTTTGAAAGAGAATCGACTCTTAGCCATTCTAATCTCTGGAGGTAGCGCATTCCACAGAAGTATAGACTGCACGAAAAAGGAATTATGAAGAAAATCAGTGCGATGTGAAGGGCATTGTAGAAGACGGTTGAAGGTTGAACGCAGATTTTTGCTGTGATTAGAGCATACATATTGAAAATAAGGAATAAGGTACGTAGGAGGAGAAGGAGAATTAAGAATAGAAAACAATGAAGTAAGAGCCCTCAGGTTTCTGCGGTGACGAATAGGCATCCAATGTAATTGGGATCTATAAGAGGACACATGGTCGTACTTACGGAGATTGAATATGAATCGAATGCAGTTATTCAGAAGACGGTCAAGTTTATTGAGGAGATCTGCATTCAGGTCAAAGTAGCATACATCACCATAGTCGATTATAGGTAGGATAAGGACCTGCACGAGCATCACTTTTGTCTCGGATGGTAAAAAGTTTTTTAATCTGTATAGCATCCTCGAGATCCCGGTAACTCTCTGACTGATGCTTGCAACTTGATTTTTCCAGCTAAGTGTTGAGTCAATAATCAGCCCAAGATTTTTTACATTTTGACTAACGGGAATTATAGTGTGGTTAAATATTATAGGAGGAAGAATATCATTCTCAACCCTACTCAGCATACGCGAACTGCCTACTATGATGGCTTGAGTTTTGACCGGATTGATAGTTAGTCCAAATCTATCTGACCAGTTCTTAATACAGTCAAGATCTCTGTTAACTTTGTGGACTGCTTCAGATAGTCCATCAATACTTGCCCTCGCGTACAATTGTAGGTCATCGGCATATAGATGATACGAACACTGAAGATCATGAGTTACCAGATTTATAAATACAGAAAACAAGAGAGGTGAAAGAATACCGCCTTGAGGAACGCCAGTATTTAAATTACACCAACCAGATGAAACCTCGTCGATGCGTACCGACTGCTGGCGCCCCCGAAGATAAGAAGAAAACCATTCCAGCGATTCGTCGGAGACCATAAGATGGGAAAGGATGGATAACAGGATATCGTGACTGACGGTATTAAAGGCATTAGAGAAGTCCACTAAGACCAAAATTGTGACCTTAGTGTCCTCCATACCTGCCCTAATATCACCAGTCACTTTAAGGAGAGCAGTAGTAGTGCTATGACTGGGCCGAAAACCAGATTGCAAGGGACTTATCAGGTTGTTGGTCAGGATGAAATGGGAAAGCTGTGTATGGACAATAGACTCAAGGACTTTAGATAAGAAGGGGAGGATGGAGATGGGACGATAGTGGGAGAGGAGTGTTGGATTTGAGACTTTGGGAAGTGGACGGACATATGCTTTACGCCATAATGTGGGAAAATATCCAGACTCAAACGTAAAATTAACGATATGGCATATGACAGGCAGGATGTGTTCCAGGATTGGGATTAACATACGTCGGCTGATGTTATCGCAGCCAACAGCATTGGATTTTATGGAAAGGATAATCTTCTTGATCTCTTTAGTATCAACTGGAGAAAAGTGAAAAGGATTAATATTTGAGCGCGTTAGACCATTTAGGAAGTTGATTGTACAGTTTTTGGTTTCATGATCTATAACTGAAGTGGTGGAGAAATGTTGATTTAGATCATCTAATCCAATTGAGCTAGGAAGGTCTAAATGTTGCGACTTGCCGATACCCAGAGTTCCGAGGAACTTCCAGATACCGGCAGGAGTAGGTGCTGATATATTGTTAAGAATATGTCGGCGTTTAGCATTACGTATCATCTGATTACACCGATTCCTAGCAACCCTGTAAAGGTCCCAGTGTTCCTCAGATCGATCTCTTTTATATGTTCGAAATGCACGATCTCTACGTCGCATTGCCATTCGGATACCTTGAGACATCCAAGGCGCAGGTAGCCGCTTAAACTTGACTTTTCTGATAGGAGCATGTGTGTCATACAAGTTGGTTACCGATTCGTTGAATATGCTGATTTTGCTGTCTACGTTATCAGTTTCTAACAAAGGCTTCCAATTGATTTGGGATGCATCAATTTCTAATTTGTTATAGTTGATCCGAGCAAAAGAACGCACGCACAGTACCTTGGGTTTTGGCTTAGGAGGCTTCAGGATATAGGATATGAAGATAAGATCGTGATGGGAAAAACCAGGAGCATCATGTTGGCCATAGGAGTAAACAAGGGACGGGTTGGAGGTAAGGATTACGTCAAGCCAAGTATCTTCACCTGACATATTATGGTGAGTAGCCTGAAGAGGTAACACATTCAGGCTGCTTGACTCAACGATATGAAGGAATTGGCGTGAACGGGCAGAATTTTGAGCAAGGAGGTTAGTGTTGAAATCTCCCATGATGATGTGATGAGTGTACTCCGAACCCAAAGATTCAAGAACCAATTCAAAATCGGTGAAGTAGTCAATGGCTGGAGGACAATAAACAACACCAATTAAAGCCTTAGATCCTCTAACATTGACCTCGAGAAATAAGAATTCAGTGGAACCAGATGAGTTCGATGGAGACGATGCGACAATCTTGTAAGGAATTTCACTCCTGATGTAGATAGCTACACCGCCACCTCCCCTACCGATCCGATCATTCCGTACGAGAATAAAACCTGGTAGAGGGTAAGTAGTAGATAGAAGATGCGGCTTGAGCCAGCTCTCAGAGATCAAAATGGCATGGACGTTACACTCACTAAATGCTTCCAAGAGATCACTGTAGTGACTAGGTACACTCTGAGCGTTAATATGGCATACGTTTAAATGACTCCGCTGGTCAACAAACTTGTGTCTTATAAAATCACCAAGTGTGTCACTCAAAGAGCAGAAACTATTATTAGAAAGCACAGATTCATTTGCAGAGTAGAAAGTTTCGTCGTCAGAATACGTTATAGACATAATATAAATAAATACAAATAAAAAATAAATATAAAATATAGTAATCTACCTTTATAAGTGCAGGAATTTAAGACCAAAATCTTTAACTCTGCACCACCCGCCAGCGCACAAACACTAGTAAATTATATCAACAACAAATCACAATAATACAATTTATCATTTCATACTTAATATTACATACAGCACGCACTCCAACTAAATTTTTTAGGTATTTTATGCTATTATCAATCTAGGGAGAACACTAAAACAAAATAAACAGAAACAGAAATAAAAAAAAATTTTGTGTCCGAAAGTACATTACAACTATTTAAAAAGATAATAAACCGCAAAGAGTATACAAGACTAAAAAAAATAAAAAAAGAAAGTTGCCAAACGTCAATTGAAACGTGAATTGTTTGACACCTACCTACGTAAATATCAAAACAAAAATTTTTTTGCTATTTATTTGTTATTTATTATATTGATTACATTGAGCAAATACTACTATGAGTGAAGTAAATTGAATGATGGTCCAAATAAATAAATAAATGTATGGCCACACACCTACTCTTAATTATTGAAAGAATAAACATGGACCGGTAGGTAACCAAAACAGTTTACAAATGTTTACTTATCTTATATTATGTTGGAGTGGTGGGATCGATCGAATAATAAGTGTCCTGTTTACTTCAGGTTTTCGCACCGATTGTTCACATTTACTGTTGAAGATACCGCCGGCGCCTTTGGAAACTGGGCCGAAAGAGCAAGGAACTGTTGGCTTGATGTTATTTTGTGACGGCTATCATTGGATGTCTTGATGATAATTACGGAGTCCTGCGTCCAGACAGCACGAATGCCGAAATATAATCTTGCTTTATTGAAGACAGCCTGCCTGGTTTTTGTGAGAAACTCTTTCACTGATACTGTGGAACCTTTGAAGCCTGTCTTAGCCCTCCACACTGCTGCTTTAGAACCCAAGTCAGTAAATCGAACCAGTATTGGCCTTGGACGATCTTTGCTAAGTGTGCCATTGCCTAGTCTATGACAGACTTTTATGGAAGTAGAAGATATATCACTGAGACCAAGTTTTTCCTGAATGATATTGACAATTACTTGTGAGCAATCTTCCTTTTCTGCTTCAACTATACCAGAGAAAATCAGCACACATCTTAATACAATAATATGTATTTATAATAGTCAAGTATTAATGGTTACAATATTATTTTTTAATTTTTATTTGTGTACGTAGTTTACAAGTATTTTACAAGTATTAAGACACACCCTTAAGACCGCGCACCTCTAAACAAACACTATTTCTCATGAATATAATATCTCACCTGCTAATCAATTTAAGAAGACAATATTGTAGAACTCATGCCACTTCTATATATTCAAGTACCTACGGCATATCTATGATCCAAGTTCTTTGCGATAGTTACGTCTAGGTAATGGTTATCCCTTTAGGTAGAGCGGCGTCAGCGACGCGGAATAAAGTCCTTTGTCAGATTTTGTCCACTTCTAACATTTCTAGATAAAGCTTTTAACTAAATATGTGATCTGCTGCTACTATAGAAATAAAATATCTATCTTCTGTGTCCCCTTTAGTTTGGGTTCTCGGGAGTGGCGTATGGTCAGCACCCCGGGAGTGATTGCATGGGTGTCACACATACGTTTAAGCAGTGTGTTAGGTGGATTGCCTAACTGTCTCGTATAGTACAATAAATAACCGAGATCAAAATTAACTAAACATTAATAATATATATATGGCCTTTGCGTCTGTTGCAGACGAATTACGGCGCATTGTCTGAGAGACATTTCTTTTGGTGGCTAAACAAACCGATGCGAGAGCGACATAGCCTGCCGCAGGTCTGACAAGAGAGGTTTGTGGTGGTTGGTGCCGAGCCGCTTTCATGTCGCTTCCCAGCAACAGTGGTCAATTTTAAAACCGGCCATATCCCGCTTGGTGCAATCTTTAAAGCGAAGCAGAGGTCTACCGACATCGCGCTATGCATTAGCTACCGCACCCAACAGAACGTGGTATTCCAGTTGATTCCATTCTGTGCACATGACCCAACCAACGTAAACGTTTCTGTTTAAACACGATTGTAAAACCTGTGTTATAAAATAGACCACTAAATTACTTACATAATATCTATTTAATCCAAACACGATTATCTGGTCTTAATAAAAATAATGTGGAAATATTGAATAAAAAATAATAATCACCATCATTTTCATTTCATTTCATTTTCATTTCATTTTCGTTTCATTTTCGTTTCATTTTCGTTTCATTTTCGTTTCATTTTCGTTTCATTTTCGTTTCATTTTCGTTTCATTTTCGTTTCATTTTCGTTTCATTTTCGTTTCATTTTCGTTTCATTTTCGTTTCATTTTCGTTTCATTTTCGTTTCATTTTCGTTTCATTTTCGTTTCATTTTCGTTTCATTTTCGTTTCATTTTCGTTTCATTTTCGTTTCATTTTCGTTTCATTTTCGTTTCATTTTCGTTTCATTTTCGTTTCAATTTCGTTTCGTTTTCGTTTCGTTTTCGTTTCGTTTTCGTTTCGTTTTCGTTTCGTTTTCGTTTCGTTTTCGTTTCGTTTTCGTTTCGTTTTCGTTTCATTTTCGTTTCATTTTCGTTTCATTTTCGTTTCATTTTCGTTTCATTTTCGTTTCATTTTCGTTTCATTTTCGTTTCATTTTCGTTTCATTTTCGTTTCATTTTCGTTTCATTTTCGTTTCATTTTCGTTTCATTTTCGTTTCATTTTCGTTTCATTTTCGTTTCATTTTCGTTTCATTTTCGTTTCATTTTCATTTCATTTTCATTTCATTTTCATTTCATTTTCATTTCATTTTCATTTCATTTTCATTTCATTTTCATTTCATTTTCATTTCATTTTCATTTCATTTTCATTTCATTTTCTTTTCATTTTCATTTCATTTTCTTTTCATTTCATTTTCATTTCATTTTCATTTCATTTTCATTTCATTTTCATTTCATTTTCATTTCATTTTCATTTCATTTTCATTTCATTTTCATTTCATTTTCATTTCATTTTCATTTCATTTTCATTTCATTTTCATTTCATTTTCATTTCATTTTCATTTCATTTTCATTTCATTTTCATTTCATTTTCATTTCATTTTCATTTCATTTTCATTTCATTTTCATTTCATTTTCATTTCATTTTCATTTCATTTTCATTTCATTTTCATTTCATTTTCATTTCATTTTCATTTCATTTTCATTTCATTTTCATTTCATTTTCATTTCATTTTCATTTCATTTTCATTTCATTTTCATTTCATTTTCATTTCATTTTCATTTCATTTTCATTTCATTTTCATTTCATTTTCATTTCATTTTCATTTCATTTTCATTTCATTTTCATTTCATTTTCATTTCATTTTCATTTCATTTTCATTTCATTTTCATTTCATTTTCATTTCATTTTCATTTCATTTTCATTTCATTTTCATTTCATTTTCATTTCATTTTCATTTCATTTTCATTTCATTTTCATTTCATTTTCATTTCATTTTCATTTCATTTTCATTTCATTTTCATTTCATTTTCATTTCATTTTCATTTCATTTTCATTTCATTTTCATTTCATTTTCATTTCATTTTCATTTCATTTTCATTTCATTTTCATTTCATTTTCATTTCATTTTCATTTCATTTTCATTTCATTTTCATTTCATTTTCATTTCATTTTCATTTCATTTTCATTTCATTTTCATTTCATTTTCATTTCATTTTCATTTCATTTTCATTTCATTTTCATTTCATTTTCATTTCATTTTCATTTCATTTTCATTTCATTTTCATTTCATTTTCATTTCATTTTCATTTCATTTTCATTTCATTTTCATTTCATTTTCATTTCATTTTCATTTCATTTTCATTTCATTTTCATTTCATTTTCATTTCATTTTCATTTCATTTTCATTTCATTTTCATTTCATTTTCATTTCATTTTCATTTCATTTTCATTTCATTTTCATTTCATTTTCATTTCATTTTCATTTCATTTTCATTTCATTTTCATTTCATTTTCATTTCATTTTCATTTCATTTTCATTTCATTTTCATTTCATTTTCATTTCATTTTCATTTCATTTTCATTTCATTTTCATTTCATTTTCATTTCATTTTCATTTCATTTTCATTTCATTTTCATTTCATTTTCATTTCATTTTCATTTCATTTTCATTTCATTTTCATTTCATTTTCATTTCATTTTCATTTCATTTTCATTTCATTTTCATTTCATTTTCATTTCATTTTCATTTCATTTTCATTTCATTTTCATTTCATTTTCATTTCATTTTCATTTCATTTTCATTTCATTTTCATTTCATTTTCATTTCATTTTCATTTCATTTTCATTTCATTTTCATTTCATTTTCATTTCATTTTCATTTCATTTTCATTTCATTTTCATTTCATTTTCATTTCATTTTCATTTCATTTTCATTTCATTTTCATTTCATTTTCATTTCATTTTCATTTCATTTTCATTTCATTTTCATTTCATTTTCATTTCATTTTCATTTCATTTTCATTTCATTTTCATTTCATTTCATTTTCATTTCATTTTCATTTCATTTCATTTTCATTTCCAACCGATGCTCTTTGCAGATCGCACCTGAAATCCGTCCTAATACTCCACATGCATAAAACTGATTTTTATTCCTACTCCTTTACTGTTCATGCAGCCAGACTGATCTCTCTACCGCCAAATATACGAAACAGTAAACCATTCTCTCCTTAAAAAAACAAGTAAGTAACTAAGTAAGTTCACAAGAAGATATATTGTAGTCTAACACACTTTATTATGGTTTTCTACATTTTCTGCTGTCGCGGGTCTGCTGGAAGAAATTTCTTGTGAAATAAGCAGTACCTTTGTACTCATCATTTCTTCGTACTTGTATCAATTTATTGTTTGTTTTGTGTGTACAAATATAAATAAATAAATAAAATGCGAGTATCATGGGACAACTTTTTAGATAATTAAACCTACACATGATCCTTGACAATAACTTAATTTTAGTTAGCTAAATATCGTTACTGTTATAAAATGAATATTATTGTAAATTATTTCCTAATCCGGGTACCTAAATATCTATATATACCTAGAAATAATTATAAATTAATTATATATTACTGCGAACATGTTCTGACTATTTACAAGCGCTTTTTTAAAGTCTACGTGAATAAAAACCTTTTTTTATGTTATTTATTTTACTGTCATGTGATCCCAAACTAGGCACAGTCTGTACTATAGCAACCCGTCAACTGATAAACATACTACTTATATATTTCTAAAAACATACATATTATAATTAAATGACACCCACAAAAACGAATAAATAATCGTGTTTATCACAAAGATTTTTTCGGGGTCGGGATCGAACCCACAACCTATGACTTAGCAGTCGACACCGACAGGCCATATACAAAACAATAAAAAGAAACCTTTCTCGTTTTTGAAGTCGGTAAGTAATTCTAAAACTATATATGTATGTAGTTACTAGCTGTGCCCCGCGGTTTTAACCGCGTCAAACTTTATAAATTTAATGTTGTTGGTTGTTTTAATGTTGTTAATCCAGGCTCATAATGTCAGCTAACTCCATACCAAATTTTATTAAAATCGCTCCAGCCATTTAGACCTGAAGAAGTAACAAACATACGCACTCACACAGTCACACATTCACAAACTTTCGCCTTTATAATATTAGTGTGATCTGGTTAGCAGATAAACTAATTCCATTTTATTTCTGATGATTCACTGATATAACAGTTTATCATAAATCATCACCATTATATTCACTTTCAGTAAAGTGATGAATCGTATTTAAATTCGGCCTGAAGGCAATATTCGTTATTAATACAACAAATTGGATGAGCCGCCCTTGTACTAAGTAATAGCCTTATTACGGTGAATTCCTATTAGATCCGAATTATCTGTGCGGAGGAGGCACTCGTAACTAGGTATAAAAACGTATATAGGAAAGTACTGACAAACCTGTCATAGCGGAAGGAACCAGGAAGTTCAAAGATTGTGAGGTACTAATATCTAGGTGCTACCGATCCACCAGCGATCCAACCAATTTAGAGTGGTTTGCCTTTCACGCTGCAGGTCGTGGGTTAGATTACCACCCAGGACAGATATTTGTGTGCATGAACCTGTCTGATTGTCCTGAGTCTGGGCGTAATTATCTATGTAAGTATGTATTTACAAAAAAAATAGTATATGTAGTATATCAGTTATCGGATTTCCATAGTACAAGTTCTGCTTAGTTAGGGATCAGATGGCCGTGTGTGAATAACGTCCCAGGATATTATTATATCGAATTATTTTTGAAAATTATTATGTTATAATTATTATTTTTTACCGATTTATAATTATAAAATTGATATAAAAAACAATAATATAGTTATAATAAAAAACAATAGTATAATATAGTTTAACCAAGGAAGCGGAGGTATTTCCTTAGCCAAGCTAACTACTACCTCACTTAAAAGTTATCTTATATATAACTTGTTGACCGCCTTTTTAGTATAGCGGTAGCGAGTTCAACCGTAGTTAATGAGGTCCTGAGTTCAAATTCCGCGTCAGACCAAAAAGTTTGGGATATATACTTGAAAAGAATTTCTTAGTATGACACATCAACCCGAAGTCTGGGAGTTGGTGGTATTACACCCCCATGCCTCGGAGAGGACGTAAAGCCGTCGATCCTGTACCTGACCTCTTTCCGGTCGTGTCGCTGGTCGTTCCATCGGATCATGAGAGTCATGGAATAGAAAGTGACCCTATGTTTCTGCACACACTTGTGCACTATAATATGCCCTGCGCAGTTGGCTAGTCTCCATTGAGACTGGCCGCCGTGTATGAAACTCGGCCTGGAGGACATTATTATCATATACTGCCCCGCGGTTTTACCCACGCTAATCTTTATAAATTATAGCCTATATGTTAATCTAGGGTGTCAGCTAACTACATACCATTATTATTGAAATCACTCCAGCTGTTTATATGTGAAGAAGTAACAAACATATACACACTCACACAGTCACACACTCACAAAATTTCGCCTTTATTATATTAGTGTGATAACTGGTTAAGATTTCCGCCGCTAGTTCCCTCTACTAATACCTACCTAATGGATATCGATCGCAAATGTCAAAGGATTTGTTGGAAGTATAAGTAAGTGAATACATCCATTATTTACTCACGTGTTCCTTGCGGTTGATGGAATAGAAACACGTGTTTATATTACATAGCACGGGTGCTATGAGTTAACTTAAATGCCTTATTAAGCAGACGAGCTAGCGGCCCACCTGATGGTAAGTGGTAACCGCTGCTCATGGAAATTCGCAGTGCCAGGGGGCACAGCAAACCGCTGCCTACCGTGATGTTAGTACTCTTTTTAAACCTCGTTTGAAGAAGGACATGTCGTAGCGCTGGGGAAATCCGCAGCAGGTAATTCATTCCAGAGCCGGCACATACGTGGGATGTATGCTGAAAGCGAACCGTGCTTGACGAGATCGCTTCCAGGTGATACGGATGAACCTTACTGCGAGTGCGCGTGGTCCGATGATAAAAAGGGGACGGTGGCACCAGCTCAAACAGTTCCTCAGAGCATTCCCCGTGATAGAGACGGTAGAACACGCAGAGAGATCCGAAGTCTCTCCGCTGCTCTAGCGACTCCAATCTGTCCGTAAGATTGGAATCCCCAACGATTCTAATAGCACGCCTTTGGAGGGAGTCAAGTGGGTCGAGCTGGTATTTAGGGGCTCCTGCCCAGATATGTGAGCAATACTCCATATGCGGGCGGACTTGTGCTTTATATAGCGCCAGCCGCTGTCTTGGAGTCAAGTACCGCCTAGCTCTATTCAGGACGCCCAACTTCTTACTTGCCAGTTTGGCTATGTCCTCCAAATGACCCCTAAATTGGCAGGTGCTCGAAATTTCGATTCCGAGGATCCCAATACTCTCGGATACACGGAGATCAACCCCTTGGAATCGGGGCGCTACGACAAATGGGTCCTTCTTGGCAGTGAACGCGCACACTTCTGTCTTATTGGGGTTAAACTGGACTAGGTTCTCTACACCCCATTCATAGGCCCGCCCGAGAGAACCCTCGACTTCAGACACAAGTTGCAACCGTTTCTCTTGTACCGAGCTGCGAGAGACATTCTGGTGGCCGCTATACTGCGCATCACCCGTGCTGTCATCCGCATAGCAATGCATGTTTTCTATAGATAACATGTCATTGATATGCAGAATGAATAGCGTAGGGGAGAGCACCGAGCCTTGTGGTACGCCAGCGTTAATGGTGTCGGAGCAAGAACCGTCTGCTACGACTTTAATGCGCCGACCGTCCAAAAAGCTGGTGATGGTGAATGGTAGCTTCGATAGAAGAGCCTTATGCCAGACCCTATCGAATGCCTTGGCGATGTCAAGACCACAGGCTAGAGCCTCACCCTTGCTTTCCAAGGTTTGTGCCCAACGATGTATAAAATACACTAGAAGATCACCAGCTGAACGACCGTGACGGAAGCCATACTGACGATCGCTTATCAGCTGGTGTTTCTCTAGGTATTGTAGGAGCTTAGAGTTGATGACTCTCTCCATGACCTTGGATAGCAAGGATGTTACCGCTATAGGCCTGTAGTTCGTAGGGTCCGACCGGTCACCCTTTTTGGGAATAGGGTGGACGTTGGCTACCTTCCACGAAGATGGAACCCTTTTAGCGCTGTAAGAGAGACGGTAAAGGCGCGTTAAAACCGGGGTCAACTCAGGGGCGCACGTCTTTAGCACCACTGAAGGGATGCCGTCCGGCCCGCTCGACTTATGGACGTCTAGGAGCTTAAGCTCCCGCCTAACCGCACGTTGCGTTATGCGGATTTCGGGCAGAGAGCAATCACACCGTGCGATGGAAGGAGGTATGGCACCCGCATCGTCCAAAGTCGAGTTTGAGGCAAAAGTTTGGCAAAGAAGATCTGCCTTCTCCTTAGCACTATGGGCCAGACTGCCATCTTGCTTGTGCAGTGGTGGGAGATTGGACTGGCAGAAGTTGCGTTGAGCAGCTTTGGCGAGCGCCCAGAAAGCGCGACTCCCGGAGGGATACTTACCTAGTCGCTCGCCAACTCTGGCAACATGTTCTACCTTGGCCTCGGCAATAACTCTCTTGTAGGACCTAGAAGCGGCATTGAACTTCCGCTTCTCCACTTTGACTTCCGGATCTTGATTTTTCCGGGCCTTATCCCACACCAGATATGCAGACTGCTTGCGGCGCGCGGCATCCCTACTGGCTTTGTTGAACCAGGGGCGACTGCGGCCGCCAACGGGAATTTTGCCACAAGGGATGAAAAGTTCCATCCCCTGTAGCACCTTCTCCGTGATGCAGTCAGCACATGTGTCAGGATCTTCGGTGGAAAAGCAGAGCCGCTTCCAAGGATAGGACGCAAAAAACCCACGCAGTCCATCCCAATCTGCTAACTCATATTGCCAGACTCTGCGGGACCCGACGGCAGGAGTGCGGTCAGGGTGCGCACAGGGGCGGAGCTTTGGATAAGGCAGTGGTCAGATGATCCTAAGGGAGCATTGACCACCACCCTATAACCGTGCGGATGAGTTGTCAGCAGAAGATTCAACAAGGAGGGCTCATGGTTCTCTATGTCTGGAATACGGGTGGGCTGTATTACCAGTTGGGAGAGACCGTAGGCCGAGGCCATATTGAAAACTGTACGACCAGGGAAGTCAGTGGTCCGGGATCCCAACCACTCTTTGTGGTGGACGTTGAAATCTCCAAGGACCACCACCTCCGCGGACGGACACTGTTCCAATATTAGGTCAATCCCCTTTTGGACGTTCTCGATGAGTTGAATCGACCCCGGATCACTGCCAGGGTACCTGTACAGACACGCGTAGATTCGGGTGAGCCCTCCATGGTCTACACGTACTTTCATTCTCAACCACATTACTCTTGCATTCACGCATTCGAACTCAGTCACACACTCAGACATACTTGTGGAAAGAATGATACCCACACCTTGGCAAACTCGGGTGGTGTTCGGTACTCCAGACCAGTACGCCGTGTATTTTCCGTGTTTTGTAGTATCACACTCTTTCCGCTTCGTCTCATTCACACACAACGCGTCCATCCGCTTTTCACTCATCAGCTGACATACTTCGTCCATCTTACCTTCTATTCCACCTCCCACATTCAACGCAGCAAAACGGCTCTCCGTTGGCCACTTTTCGCCTCTCCGGGAAACGAGACGTGACGGGGGGCGTACCAAGTCGCCGCCATTTGAAGGATTAAAATTAATTGTATCCATTGCGTTCCCACGAGTATTAGGGACTAAACGGTCCACCCTCGCAGAGCCCTATACGGAGGTATGACGGATCCATGCTGTGTCCTATGACCGCCAACATAGACACCCTCCGTTAGCGACCAGACTGCCCTCTGGCCATGGATCCCTCAGCACGGGTCGGATTACAGCTTGGATCGGGGTTTTATTTCAGGTATGCTCCCTAGTTTGGACTAATAGCTCACGGGTTCTCGTCCCCTGCGTCTCGGTGAGCGTACAGTAAGCCAGCTAACTCGGCCTGTGAGCGCCGCCGTTGGTATGCATAATTATGCCTACTCTTCCGCCGCCGCTCTAAGTTACTATCCTGTACTGATAGTAACTATGCTATCGTAGGCCTCTGATGAATCCTTCGATTCCAGAGGCCCCGATAGAGGCAGTTTAAGGTCATACCCGGGACCACCACATTGTTTCCTGAGCATTAAGTTCTTTTTTAGCTTTTTCTGCAAGTTTCTTAGAGTTATTTGTCTTTGTCAGTTCAATTGTGTCCTTTCTAGTTTTGCGCGTGTGCTTTTTGGGTGCCTGTTTTTGTAAAATAGGGGATTCGACTTCGGGTTCTGATTGTCGCTCTTCTCTGGGGGACGAAGGTGGATTTTGCGACTGTTCTTTAACAGTGCCAGTGGCTTTTTGGGCGTGACGAGTTCTTTTAGGTCTTGCTTTTTCGGCAGGCGATGTCAAAATATCTTGTGTTAGCATAGCATCTTTTACAAAGTCTGTTGTAGTCACTTCTGACACTTTCTTCTTAGCTTTGGTGCGTTGAGGTCTTGGGTCCAGCGCTACCGGCGGGTTGTTAATACTCTGTGCTCTGACTGATGCATTGCGCTTCTGTCTCTTATCGCTGTCCGGGCTCGAAGGGCCGTCCACCTCATTCTTTTTTTTTTTTTTTTTTTTTCTTTTCTATTTATTTAAGGAATTTTTATACACTAAGTACATGTCAATTCCATCGTAACCTACCTTAACCTAAACTACATCTACTTACTAGTTATGGTTTACAACTAAATAACATAAACAGTGCTTTAGCGGCTTCAGACACAGGAGAGGACAACATCTCGTGGAACATACCCACATTAGTTCTGCTCAAGTGTAAAGATGTCCTAAGGAGCTCTCGATCGGTATCGTAACGGACACATTCCACCAACAGGTGATGAATCCGATTTCCTCATCATGTGTGCGAACTTGTTTAGTGGAACGTGACCAGATCTTAACCTTAGCGCTGTTATATTTAAAGACCTACTAAATCTCTCATTAATGAACCATGGTATTCGAGGAGGCTCACTTTGTATTGTTTTATACCAAATTCCTTTTATTAAAGATCTCTCATTAAAATATTCCGCCCAGTTATTGTGGCAGTACTTTTTGTATTTAGGCAACAACTCAGTGTAATTTGGCAAAATTAGACCCTCTTTTCCATCTACTGCTGCTTTTCTCGCCAACATGTCAGCCTCCTCGTTACCTCTGATGCAAATATGTGATGGAATCCATTGCAATCTCAACTGAATGTCCTTTAAGTTGTTCTCATAAATTTCAGAGAGGATGTCATAAGCTATCGATGTACCTCTGCCACCAGAGGCGCATCGAGATAAATGATATAAAGCACTTCTACTGTCGGAACAAATTAGAACTTTATTCTGTTCAATTGTTCGAGAATACAAAAGTGCTTCTAAGATTGCTATGAGTTCCATCGACATAACTGAAAGTTCGTAGGTTGATTTAAAACAATTATTATAAGAAGAATGATTTGGTACACGAGGACACCTCATTCTTACTATGTTTGTTGGAAGCTCTTTCAGGTTCGTCTGTGTCAATGTCGGAGGAACTGTCGCTGGTGACCTTGCGAATATTAACTGGTAGTGGATCATTCGCCCAGTCCTCATCTTTGCGAAGGTGGCTGTGGGTGGGTTGATTCCTGTCCCCATCATCGCGACGGCGCCTTTGGGTTCGATTTACAGTCAACTGTTTACTTATAATACTCTGTGCTCTAACTGATGCATTGCGCTTCTGTCTCTTGTCCATGTCCGGGCTCGACGGGCCATCCACCTCATTCTTACTATGTTAGTTGGAAGCTTTTTCAGGTCCGTCTGTGTCACTGTCGGAGGAACTATCGCTGGTGACCTTGCGAATATTAACTGGTAGTGGATCATTCGCCCACTCCTCATCTTTGCGAAGGTGGCTGTGGGTGGGTTGATTCCTGTCCCCATCATCGCGACGGCGCCTTTGGGTTCGATTTACATTCAACTGTTAACTTAAAATACTCTGTGCTCTAACTGATGCATTACGCTTCTGTCTCTTAACCTTGTCCGGGCTCGACGGGCCGTCCACCTCATTCTTACTAGTTATGTTTGTTGGAAGCTCTTTCAGGTTCGTCTGTGTAACTGTCGGAGGAACTGTCGCTGGTGACCTCCCCATCCTCTTGTATAGTTTGGAAGGTCTGTGCCTTTGCCCGCGCTGTTTGTCGTTCATTTATTAATTCATATGTTCATGTTTATTAGATGATAAAAAAATAATTTAAGAATTTGGATTGTGACTACTTTTTTATTACGTTAAACCGTTTTATATATTAAAAACACACAATAATAATTATTAAGAAAAAATCCTGTCCCCAAATTAGTGTTATTCGACACAAAGTTGCCTGGTGGGCAACGCTCCTATATTTTCATAGTTAGTTACGAAAGTAATTCCCAGTGGCATCGCATCAAAAACACGCTGCATTAATGTTGTTTGCTAATGCTGCGTTTATTAATACAGCTATTATAGAGAAATATGTTTGACGGTCACCATAGCCTAGTTGGTAGTGCTCCTGCCTACGAAGCTGGTGGTCCTGGGTTCGAATCCCGGTAAGTGCAAATATTTGTGTGATGAGCACGAATATTTGTTTCTGAGTCATGGATGTTTTCTATGTATTTAAGTATTTATCTATCTATATAAGTATGCATATCGTCGCCCGTAGTACAAGCTTTGATTAGTTTGGGGCTAGGATGATCTGTGTGACATTGTCCCCAGATATTATTATATAAAAAAAAAAACAATTAGCAGTAATAATATGTACACATCTCTTAGAATGTTGTTATCCTTTATTTATAAATCTATATCAAGGTTTATCAATGCTAAAAATATATACGTGGCGATACTGATTGCAAGTGTGGCGCAATGGTACGTGGTAAAGTTTCTCAGCTCGCTACTTCCTCGAGGCTTTCGTGTTTTGGGTTTGTTGTAATGGGACGCAACTCGGGAGCCGCAAGTGCTATGCCAAGTGTACACTGAATTTTAGGATTATTTCCCTTGTGTGGGAGAAAAAGAAAACTGTGCATTTATATATTAGTATGGGTTATCGGCAAGGGCATGGGATGATCTTTGGTACAATATATTTGGATTCGGTGTTACAGGAAATATACATTAAATATCCTAAATTCTAAACGAATTCTAACTAAATAACTTGGTTAGAATATTTAATTTTCCTATGCGGAGCGCTTAATGGATTGCCTTTAGTTAGTTTATTTTAGTTTAGTTTATAGCATTATAGTTAAAATTTCTTATTAAATAAATTTCTTCTTATTAGAAAATTAGGTATAATTAAAATTTAAATTGTTATTTTACATGTAGTCGAAATTTGTTATTGTCTTAGATTTATAAGAAAGTTTTTCTAAAATTATTACTTGCAAATTGTATTTTCCCCATAATAAATGATTTTCCTACCTCCAACTCCAATTAAATAAATATCTTGAGTCAACTGACTAGAGAACAGACAAACGTACTTATATATTCTTAAGTCTATACATATGTTAAATCCAGACACAGAAAAAAAAACCGAGCTCATCACACAAGTATTGGTCCTGGACGGGGATCGAACCTCTATCTTAGCAGTCAAGGCTAACCACTAACCACTCGACCAACAGGCAAGTCGAGGCAGTTAAATAAAAAAATAGTAAGGTAATTCAATTCAACTTTCAGCGTGTTCTTCCAGTTATGTCGGCTAAAGTACGTCCACAGCTGTACGTCCAAAGCCTCCCTAAAGAATTGGGGGATATGCTATAATCACCACGTTTGGCAGACGGGTTGGCGATCGCAGTTTAATGGTCATAGTTCACAGAAAAACGCTGCTGCCCGTTCTCTGGTAGATATTCCCTCGGACGATTTCTACGCCCCTCGCGGTATGAGATGGGGTGATGATATTCTATGCCGTCACCACATAGCAAGTTCTTCTAGTATTCAAATACAATTCCGAACAAACACTTAAGGACATGACCTGTATTACCTAAATCCCTGTATGTAATAATCCAGTAGATTCAGTACACTTAGATATAAATCTTTGTGAATAGCTAGGGATTTTTCCCAGAACCTAGCGACGAAGTTCTGTTAGCGATTTAAGTGTAATATATTCGAGGAATATATTCTGGATGAGGCCTGCTTCATTAATAGTATATTTTGCTTTTGGGGCGCTCATAGGCAGAATCTCTTACCGGTCCGTAAGTAATTGGCGAGGTTAAGCAACTAGGCTCGCGGTCGGCCCAATTTCGCGGTTACCCAGACCGCGAAATTGGGTTAATTTCAGAGTGTCTCCGAAGGGCACTGATTCTCTTAGGAGGGCACGTTAATCAGCCGGTCCCGGTTATAGCCATTAGGCAACAGTCGTTCAGACATGTCTGAGGCCTAATGGGAGGCTTGAACTACTCTGACATTAAGGTAACCACTGCCCATATGATGAACAAGTAAGAGGAAAAGGTTTTTAATAGTAATGCAGTGATGGAAAGGCAAAAATCCCAAAAGACAGCTAAGTCAATATTGGTTTATGCTTGATAATGAGATTTTTCTGCATCGATTGGTCCCACTTTCATGCTTCAGCGACCAATAACAATATTATGTTTGACCCTCTTTATTTCTTTTACAATAGCCTACTACCCTTGCGTATACATGCCATTGCGATTACTCATCACCCTGGCTCCAACAGGAACAGTGGCTAGAAGTGGCGCCTTTCCAGAAAATTGCATTGAAGACCACCATCCGGCACAAAATCAGTTTAGAACGTGATATATTAACACGGAATGCAGTCCGACTTCGAACAGTTTATATTTCGTATATTTTATTCATGACATAAAATTCATTCATGTATCTTTTTTGCTGACTGTATTTAAAAAGTGGCCAAGAGCGAGGCGGAATCGCGCTCGAAGGGTTCCGTATAATTATCTATAAAACGGCAAAAATAATCACGTTTGTTGTATATTGTATTTTATATACGTGTTATTTAAATTTATTATTTACCTTTAACCTTTTAATAATAATATCTGGGGACAATGTCACACAGATCATCCTAGCCCCAAACTAAGCAAAGCTTGTACTATGGGTACCAGGCGACGATATACATACTTATATAGATAGATAAATACTTATATACATAGAAAACATCCATGACTCAGAAACAAATATTCGTGCTCTTCACACAAATATTTCCACTTACCGGGATTCGAACCCAGGACCGCCAGCTTCGTAGGCAGGAGCACTACCAACTAGGCTATGGTGACCGTCACCTTTTGACTGCGACGGTCATGTATAGATGGCAAACCTTTGTCCAGCATGCAACGGTACGATTACATAGTCGTGACCGTGGCGTGGTGGGCACATTTACATAGGTTTGTCATCTATAGCCGACTGTGGCGGTCAAAAGTTACCCTTTTGACCGCCACAGTCGGCTATAGATGTGAATATATAAATAAATATTCGATGGAAATTTCAAGCGTCCACCTGTTGCCATTATTAATATCGAGCCAAAACGTCATGTTTACTGTATGGGAGCCCCCTTAAATAATTCTTTTGGTTTTTAGTATTTTATGTTATAGCGGCAACAGAAATACATCATCTGTGCAAATTTCAACTGTCTGACTGTCATGGTTCATGAGATACAGCCTGGTGACAGACAGACAGACGGATAGACAGACAGAGTCTATGTAATAGGGTCCCATTTTACCCTTTGGTCACGGAATGCTAAAAAGGTGTTGGAAATATTGGATCACACAATATTGAAATAAAATCTATTTTTAGTATGTTTATTAAAAATAAATAATAGCAAGATAGTTTATGAATACTATCTATGTATTAAAAATTTATTGTAATCATTCAAATTATTATACCAACACAAGTATTATTAATTGCTTGCTGGAGCTGTTTCATTCACATTTGTTACTGTAAGCATTTGAGACACAATAAAAATTATAATTTTCGATTCATTTTCATTTACTGAGACTAAATATTGAAGTTGCCTTCGCTAGATTTTTTACTGTGCGACCTACTTAATACTGTAGGGCTGGACCTTGCAGTTCAATGGCTCGAATGATGAAGATATTATTAGGCTTCGGTTTTCTAATACAATGGTTGGCATCTGTTTTTTAGGGATCCGGACCTTATTAAGAAAAATACTTGGTCTTTATAAGCCAGTCTGAGGTTTTTCACATATACTATGTAAGATAGAAATGTAACATGGATTAATCTTTTTATTTAATACTAGCTGTGCCCCGCGGTTTTACCCGCGTTAAAGTTTATAAATTATCACAGCTCCTCCCCCGTAGGTGATAGCGTGATAATATGTAGCCTATATGTTGACCCGACCTCTTAGTAATATTGATGCAAAATTTGAAGTAAATCCATGCAGTTTTTTTTGAGTTTAGCCCGGACATACATACAGACAAACAGATAAACAGACAAAAATTCTAAAAACTATATTTTTTGGTTCGATATTGATTGTAGATCACGCCCCAAGTATCTTTTTTAAAAATATTCAATGTACAGTTTTGACTTTCCTACGATTTTATTATATGTATATATTTAAAGCATTAATAATAAATATGTAATGAATCGACATCGGCAAACAAGCATACGGTCTACGAAAACCGCTTCTTACCAGGTAGGTAAGAAGCGGTTTTCGTAGACTGTGACGCTAGCAACGCACATGGGATCACTTACACATTGCCCACCCCTACCGCCACCCCGTTGACCTCTAGTGACCTTAATCACTCTCAGGACTTAACATGAGAACTCCACGGTCTTAGCAAGGCCTCTACCTGTCCCAATGTGTTCCACGTGCAGTCGTCCTCCTTTGAATTTGTTTATCCCAGATCAGATGTCAGATTAGTTCGATGGATAGATTGAATATCTATTCTATCTATACCCATCACAACCTGACGTGACAACATAACATATGAAGTTATAAAATTACATGTTGACATATTACGATACAATATGATATCACTGACCGACGCCGTCCAGATGGCTGATTAATTATATCATATCCGTAACGTTGCTCTGACGTCGTCCAATTAATTGGATCAGGGTTCACGAGAGGTTTCCTACATCCAGTAATACGCCCTTCGGCTACGGTGTCGTTACGAGCCACTACGGTGCTACGATTTTCGTAGCACGTAGCAACAATATTGAGGCCAACAGGTGAAATAAGAGCGTAGTTTTTATTAAATATTTTATGTTCTTGTTTACTATAGGTGTTTTATTTTAACTTTAAATAAACTACGACATTTTTGGTGTAGAGTAATGTAGCCTTTAATCTTAAAATCTTGAGTACTAAAATAAAACAAATTGTGATTCCATGTTCTAGAATCTATTCTATGAAAACCCACCCTATTTTATGTAAACACACCCCTGGTGTTGTACTGGGCTTTTGGTTTAGTAGTTAATCACATGGTCATTAACTACCATGTACCGTATGACAGATTGAAACATGAAAGGTCTAAAGGCTGTGACGGCAATTAGTTTATTCTCAGAGAAAAAGGCGTAACTAATTTTGAAAATAATTTATAGGAAATATTTCAGCAGAAATCGATCGCCACGCGTGCATTATATAATATGCACGCGTGGCGCGCTGGTTAAGACAGTCACCTCGCTAATTAGTGTCCTGGGTTCGGTTCCCACCCAGGTTAAATATTTGTGTGACCCATAAGTCACACAAATATTTAACCTGATAATTTGTCTGAAATAAAAGATGTTTATTTATTTATAAGTAGTTGTTCTGATTCTGGGTATACTTTGTGTCTGTTATGTGATTGTAAAGTACCCCGCGACACATGGATTAAATTCCCTAGTGCAGGCGTTGTTTTTCGTAAAAAATGAAAAAAAATGTGTGCCATCACGAACACAAAAAAAATGTGTGCCGGGACGTTGGCGTGGTTGGCAAATGCTTGCTTTTGACGCCGGAGGTCGTGGGTTCAATTCCCACCCAGGACAGATATTTGTGTGCCTAAACATGTCTGTTTGTCCTGATTCTGGTTGTAATTATTTATATAAGTCTGGATTAACATAAGAAAACTACTATATGTAGAATATCTGTTATCTGGTTTCAATAGTACAAATTTGCTTATTTTGGGATCAGATGGCCGTGTGTAAATAATGTCCCAGGATATTATTATTATCTTCTTATTTCGTGTCTGTATTATTTCATACATTTACAAATATATAGTTACAAAAAATAAAATAAAAATATTCATAAATATGAAAAATAGAGGTCCAATCGGCAATGGGAGCAGGGTCCATGCTACCGATGGTCAAGGCTCGAGAAAGAGGAACCTCCTCACAATATTCGCCGTCTCCAAAAGCACTGCCTTCTGAACCTGACCCATGACCCAACTGCCTAACGCGCGCCTCTTAAGGTGACAGTCGACGCTCTTGGCAATCAAACCAGAAACGACAATCGGTACAATGATCGCCGAGTCGACTTCCCACAACCTCGCGTGCTAGGTCAAGGTATTTAATTTATTATTATATATATACTATAAAATACCTACACCAAAAAAGCTACAATTTATTCCGATACATGATCTACATAGTTATCAACTCCATTACAGATCAGAATTTACAATAGGCCTCCATTCTCACCATCGTGTATATTTTATGGCCTCATTATTTTCTTGTAACACCGCTTCGTGAAAACCAATTTCAATGTCAGTAAAAAGAAAAAAAATACCAGAGAGTTGTACCAAACGTTTTTCTGCCAGATATAAAAATGTTGTTAAACTTTTTATTTCTATTTCGCCCGTGGTTTAGGTACTTCCATTAGGGAGGTTAATATCTAAGTGACTAAAGAGGCGGTTTTATGTATTTGAGGTTTAATTTTTTCACGTTAGGCTATAAAAATAGCAGGGTGTAAATTATTCAGGTTTGCGTCGTAAGGAATATAACTGTCCCGCTTTATTAGATGGCTCAGTAACACGAGGGTCTTTGTAAACGATATTCCAATATTCGAGATAGGACTTTGATTTATGCTAAGTCACATAGTTTGCAGACCGAGGATAATCAATATGGGGAATGGATTGATGTGGATTTGAATAATGCGTTATGAAATATTCATAAATCATGGCGGCCAATTTCAATGGAGGCTAGCCTACCTAACAGTATTTAGGTAGGATAACCTCCGTGACATAATAGAGTGTCTAATAAGCGCATACATTCGTGCACTATGATATTTTTTTTTTACGTTGTAATAACTACGTATGTATTGTGATGTATTATTCAAATCAACATCAATATCCCATATTGATTATATTATTTAGTCCGTAAATAGGTATATGGTATGCAGTAATCAACGTGTAACCAACGAGCCATACACCAGTTTTTGTTTATAGGATACCCCCATTATTTGTAATAACTTAATGTTTTGTAAAATATGAAATAGATTTAGATAAACATATTGTTTTGTATAAGTTACATTAGAATTAGTTGTATAATAGATTACTTAGATATAGAAATTAGTATTAAGCAACCGTCCGATTTAGAACTTAAGAATCTACTTTATTTTAATACCTGTTTCTCATATAAGTGAAATTGTTTCTTTTGAGAAATAAATATCTTAAACCCGATTATTCTCGGTCTGGGAAAATATTATAGTGTATGCGCTTAATGTACAGTCTTATAATTCGATGATTATCTCAAAGGTCAGTGGATACTGGAACAGGTAACACATGTAATTAATTTTATGTAGGACTCGGCCAATAGGACCACTCAAGCTTCTCCGATGACTCTTGGAGTTGTAGATGGAAATGGAATGTTTCGAGTAGCCAAACAAGATCCCGCGCAATGATCTAATTAAGAGGTTAAGTGTAGAAAGCAATCTCCCAACTATTGTACTGTGTGTGGTGTGGTGGAAGATGTACTTATCGTAATGGAATGTGCGCCATAGTCCTGCTTTAAGAATAAATTATTGATTAATTATAATTAAATTATTAATGTAATTAGTGTAGTATAGTTGTCTTGTAGATCATTACAGGGGCAACATGTTTAAATAATGGCAAATAGCCCAGCATATACGAAGGATAAATCTGATTAAGTTTTGAATACACCGGGAACAACAATAATATGTAATCTGATCTCACCGAAGCCCAACTTGATAAACTTGCGCGCCTACAAAATTTTTGCATAAGGTTTATATTTGGTCTGCGCAAATATGACCATGTTTCAGAATTTCGCACCAAGCTCAAGTGGCTTCCCATTCGCCTCCGCCGAGATACACATATTTTTTCTTCTATATTCTTCTATACAGTATATTGTTTAATCCTGCCACACCACTTTATCTCAAAGAACGGTTCGAGTTCCTAAATGACATACATTTATGATCCCTGAGGTGATCTGAAAATTTGCGACTCAAAATAACTAAGCATTCCTCAAACTTCTAAGGACAATCATTTAAAGTAGAAGCTGTGCGCCTTTGGAATGATTTGCCTGTAACGATAAGGCCAGCACAATCCCTGTTACGTAATAACAGTGTTACTGACATCTCCTTTCACTAATAGGATGTATGTATTTATATAAGTATTTTATTTGTTATATGTACCTATGTTGTATGTAATATATGTATCAAGAAATTTCAATTACATATTAATATGTATATTATTATTTATATATGTGTTATACCTACGAGCTGAAGGCATTACTTCAAGATAATGTTTCACACTTTTCTCACTTAATTGACTTAACTTGTCTATTTATATTTCTTTACTACTACTATTTCTTTCTTCTGCAAGAAAAGTAATTAAATGAGTGATAGGGGTATCACTCATTTAATTACTCTTCTTGCAGATCTTGTCCATCCTAAGATTGTCTGGAAGAGATCGCAGCTAGCGATAAGAACGCCCATTGTACTAGATTTATTACAACTCTATACTTTATATATAAATCTTGGTGTACAATAAAGAGTATTTGTATTGTATTGTAATGATATAAATGGTTAATAAATAAAAAATATATATATATATATATATAAAAAAAGAAGAATGAAGAGGCATTTGGGAGCTACAATGTAAAGCCAGACGAATAGATTTGGCCTTCCTTGAGAAGGCACCAACTGCAGTTGACGTTGATGTTCTAACTTTCCTTTCACCCCCTTTACCCTTCCCTTCTTTCCTTTCATTCTTCCCTGCTAACCTCCTCCAAGGATGTCTCTCGAAGGATAAAGAAGGTAATCCTAAATTTGACACGCCAGTGTGTATCTTTTGTACTTTACAGGCATTAAAGAATCCATTTTTGAGTAAAGACTTAACTCACACAAACAAATTATATATAACTAGCTGTGCCCCGTGGTTTTACCCGCGTTAAGCTTTATAAATTATCGCCTATGTGTATCCAGGGTGTCAGCTAACTCTATACCAAATATTATTAAAATCGCTCCTGCAGTTGAAACGTGAAGAATTAACAAACATACACACTCACACACTCACAAATTTTTCCTCCAGGGTGTCAGCTAACTCCGTACCAAATTTTATTAAAATCGCTTCAGCCGTTTTGACGTGAAGAAGTAACAAATATACTACTTACAAACTTTTCCACAACATCCAAATTTCATCTGATATATATTGATAAACTAGCTGTGCTCCGCGGTTTTACCCGCTTGGAACTTTATAAATAATAACCTATGTGTTATTCCAGGGTATCAGCTAAATCCATACCAAATTTTATTCAAATCGCTCCAGCCGTTTGGCCGTGAAGAAGTAACAAACATACACACTCACACAGTCACACACTCACAAACTTTCGCATTTATAATATTAGTAGGATTAAATACATCAATTTATATACACATAAAAACATAAGTTGGCTTATAAAGTATTAAACAATTTACAATTTTGCTCAGCTTACCAATTCCAAAAAGTATGTAATTTATTACGATATTGGAATATTGACAGCCTTTCAAAGTGCCTTTATTATTAACGATCTGGTATTACTTGAGCTGATTTGCAGATATAGCTATATTAATCTGTAAGCAAATTGAGTTGCCGATGAAATAGGATTTTAGTATACACTGCGCAAAATAACTTGGCTGGTCTCCTCGAACTAAGTGTCTAAAAAATTAATAAATAAATATCGTCGGACTAATAAACTGTTGCTGTTTATTGTTATCAATAATTACTATAATTTTAAGTACTGTTATCATATAATATGTAGAAGTATACCTGGTCTGTGTGAATGCAACAACCGGAAGGGGAAGACCTCGTCGAACATGCTCTGACCAAATCAGAGCCGTTCTCAAGAAAGGATAGGTCAGAAGTATCCTAAGCGGGCGAGCATGTATGAAGAATATAATGACAGTAATCGAGGCAAAAGACGTGTGCAAAGATCGTGACAAATGGAAATCCGTTGTCTCTGCCTACCCCTCTGGGAAACAGGCGTGAGTCTATGTATGTATGTATGTATTATCATATAAGTGACTTATACGTGTTTTCGAAGTGAAAACTTCTTTAACGTCGTTGTGCACTTTTTTGGGATGGGTAAAAAATGTTAAACTCGCGTCAAGATATGTGACCTGATCGAATATTCGTAAGACGGAGGGTTTTTAATTTAATTCACACTGGCCGTTTATACACTCACATGACCGCAGCATTTTTGTAGTGAATCTTCTTTAGCGTCGTTGTGCACTTTTTTGGGATGGGTAAAAAATGTTAAACTCGCGTCAAGACATGTGACCTGATCGAATATTAGTAAGACGGAGGGTTTTTAATTTAATTCACACTGGCCGTTTATACACTCACATGACCACAGCATTTTTGAAGTGAACCTTCTTTAGCGGCGATGTGAACGTTTTGTTATTTTTTTTATTTATTAAAAAGACAACGCTCGCACTTGGGAATTTAATCCCTGTGTCGCGGGGTACTTTACAAACATGTAATAGACGGACACAAATTACATCCAAACTCAGAACAACAATTTATGGGTCACACAAATAACGGTCCAGCGCGGGACTCGAACCCGCAATTATAATTATGTAATATTAGATTTTTTTTGAGCTGACTGCCTAACCAAACTTAGTTCTATTTTTTTATTTGTTCCCACCATAAAGAGGAAAACAATTACGATGAGTCTTTATCGTAGGAAGGTGCCATTCCCATTCGCTAGTCGGATCAAATACAAAACTACTTTCGAATATCTATACATATAATAAAATCGCAGGAAAGTCAAAACTGTACATGGAATATCGTTTAAAAAGGATACTTGGGGCGTGATCTACAATAGATATCGAAGCCAAAAATATCGTTTTTAGAATTTTTGTCTGTTTATCTGTTTGTCTGTATGTATGTCCGGGCTAAACTCAAAAAGTACTTCATGGATTTACTTCAAATTTTGTATGAATATTACTAAGAGGTCGGGTCAACATATAGGCTACATATTATCACGCTATCACCTACGGGGGAGGAGCTGTGAGAATTTATAAAGTTTAACGCGGGTAAAACCGCGGGGCACAGCTAGTAAGAAATAAGAAAATAGTTTTCATTTCCATCGGCAGTCCCCAAATGCATGTATTTTTTATAATATATACATATTATACATAGGTATCTGAATTTCTTTAAACCCATATATATATATATATATATATATTGTAGAAGCGGAAAACTACAAGAGTGGGGATTTTCTATAAAAAGGCGATGCCTCGCCGGCATCGCTCTCGGATTCGCCTCGTGAACCGCGTCGGACGTGCTTGCACCTACGACAGCCGCAACACCAGCGCCTCGCTCGGACCTCCTCGTCGACTTCCTGGCTTCGCCACCAGAGGTCGCGAGGGGTTCACGACACCGTAGACATCCCAACCTACCCACCATGCCGAAAAAGAAAAGCCCGCAGCAGAGCCGCGAAGAACCTGGCCCCTCAAAAGGCCACGAAATCGCGCTGCCTGCTGCCGACTCCAAAACTCGCCCGTCCAGTTCGAGTACCGGTGTAGGGTCGCAGGGGTACGCGACGCGGACTCCCGTCCGCTCGCCCCCCCGTGACCCCCGTGGTGCGGCTCCCCCCCCGAGGGGGTTGAGCCCTTCGGCTCCCCCCGCGAGGAGGTTGAGCCCCGCGGCGCCTGTGCCCGCTGCACGTGGCAACGGTCCAGACATTCGCGCTGCTCCCCGCTCTTCACCGACCGGGTCGAGCTCCGCGACCCGGAACTACCCTCAACAGCCGCAACAAAAAAGTTGCGACGCTTCAAAGCCCGCGTCACCGGGACACGACACGCCTAGGAGCAAGCCACCGCCTGCACCAGCCGTCCTGCCGACCCCTCGTGCCACTGCCACCCGAGCGATAAGACCGGCCGGGACGCGCGCGCCCGCAACACGACCGTTCGGGGTCCCGCCCGTCCGCCCGGACCGCCCGAAGACACCGACACCAAACTACCCTCATTTGTCCCGCCCAATAGACGTACACCGCGGCCTTACACAGACTGCGATGGACGCCCGGGACAATTACGATTATGATTCCGATGATGGAACAGAGGAAGAAGGAGACCAAGAGTTTTCTTCCACCGACTCCACGATAGAAGAGACAGCCGCAGGTCACCTACGCTCCGACGCGAGCTCGACCCTGGTCGAGTCGCTACCCGGACCACCAGAACTTGCCACAAACCAGAGAAACGTCGGCACCCCGATGGATCTCGAGATCTCCACGACCGCAATAAATGCGACACGGAGACAGCGAAGCCCACAGGACGAGGAAGCGTTGGAAGGTAAGCGCCTAAAAACGTCTTGCCACCCGCCTTCCTACATACCCAAAGTGCAAACGCCCTCGTACTCGGAGGTCGCAAGCGGACCCTGCGCTACAGGCAGCGTAGTCCCGCCCACCGCCCCGGAAGCGAACACAGAACACCCACCACCAGAAGGCGCCAGTCCCAGACAGGGACCAAGATACCCACCAATGGTGGTAGAAAACTTCCCAAACTGGATTAACCACCTACGTGTGCTAAGAAACACACTGGGATACACCCCCCACGTCCACGCCTATGGAAAAGGCGTGCGCTTCACCCCCCAGGGTGAACGAGAATACCAGCTGATCCGGTGGTATCTCACTGACCTGGCGAAGGCAGAGGAGGTATCCTGGTTCACCTACTCACCACAGGCTGAAAGGCGATTAAAGGTGGCCATACATGGGCTACCAGTTAACACCGACCCGGAAGCCATCAAGGAAGCCCTCCGAAACAAGGGTTTTAAACCCGAATACATAAGAGAAATACGAGCCCGGCAGGGCAGACCGGGCTGCGTTTACTTCTGCCAACTCGAAAGGACGCCCAACGTGACACCAGGCATATATGAGGTCAATGAGCTTCTATACATGCCCGGTATTCGTATTGCAGCATGGCGGGGCAAGAGGGGCCCCGCACAGTGCCATCGCTGCCAAGGCTTCAGGCACTCCTCCCACATGTGCCACCGCCCGCTCGCCTGTGTGCGGTGCGGAGGCCCACACTTTGCAAGAGAGTGCCCAGTCCCGAGGCATGAAAAGCCTCGTTGCGCCAACTGTAATGGCGACCACCCGGCCAACAATGCCAGGTGCCCTACATTCAAGAGAGAAATCCGCAACAAGAGAGCCGGAACGGTCGCCATTACGGCTAGACCGCCCCAGCCCACGACTACCAACGAGATGGAACCAATCCCTAGAGGAGAGGCGCCCAGCACCTCCCTCATGGCAGCGGCCAACGCCCCGAAATCCCGCCCTCCCAAGACAAAGAAGCCAAGGAGGAAAAGAAGGCGCAAACAACCAAAGGGGACCCAACCCCTCACCAAATGCGCCCAAAGTGCACCCACCGAGGATGCACTCCAAGCCGAACCCCCCTTTCAAGGGGAGATGAAAACCCTGCGGGACGCCCGAGGTAAACCTCTGGAGCAAACACCGCGGCCACAAGCGGCCACCAAGCCCAAAATTAAATATCCCACCAAGCTTCTGGAAAACCTTATACAAAGGTTAAAAGAGGCCAAAGAAGCGGTAGAGGCTGGGAAGGACCCCTGGCCGGCACTGCTGAACCATCTGACCTCCCTGATCACCGGATACCGCATGCTGGAGACGAACCCACAACTCGTCCCTCGCGACTCCGACACCGAGTGAGACGATGATAACAACTACACACCCGAAGGAAGTTCCCCCCCCCCACCTCTGTGCCGCGGGTCGGCCTTGCTGGGCCTCGCCATTGCGGCGTCTCACCCGGCAGGACCTGACCGCCCAGACGTCGAGGGGGACCTTGGATGGGAGAATTCCCGGACTTGAAGCCCCAGTACCACACTGGCCAACAACCTAAATTGAAAATTGAGCCACAGAGCTATAGACGGTCCCTTTATAAAGGGACACGACTGCAGTGCTATATGCACGCCCCAAGGACGGTGCCGTTTTAACGGCACGAGCATGAACCCTCGGACGAGGGGCAATAAGCCCCGTTACCGATTCCTCGCTCGCCCCAGTAGGGGTGAACAGAGACGACTCACGACGGCATCGCTCTCTTTCCCGTCCAACAGTTGTCGAGGCCACAGTGAGCATCGCGAGCGAACGCCAGACGAAAATTTTAGGTTACGGCTCGAAATGCAGGCAATGCTTGATCGTCTTAAGGCATTAGGCTATTTTCCAAAGCGTTTGATCTGGTTTCCTACGGTATTCTTTGGAAGAAGTTGGAGACATCTGGAGTGCCTCCTGAGCTAATAAGTACCTTCAAGTACTGGTATGGAAATCAGATCAATCACGTTCGATGGGCTGGAAAACTCTCGGAACCGTATGTTTTAGAATGTGGTGTGAGACAGGGGGGGTTGAGTTCACCGACACTCTTTAATTTATACATTAATGAGCTAATTGAGGCGCTCAGCAAGGAGAGAGTTGGCTGTTACATAGATGGAGTGTGTGTAAATAACATATCCTACGCCGACGATCAAACTTTGCTGAGCGCGTCCATCTGCGGTCTAAGGAGATTGACGGCCATCTGTGAAGACTATGCTAAGCTTCACGGACTGGTCTATAATGACAAAAAAAGTGTGGTCATGGTCTTTCAGGCCGGTGGTCAGTGTCCAGGCTCTGTGCCGCCAGTTAAATTGAATGGTGTGCCTCTTGATAGAGTATCTACAGCGAAATATCTAGGACATATTTTGACCGCCGACCTGAAGGATGATGCCGATATTGAAAGAGAGCGAAGGGCGCTGTCGGTTAGAGCTAACATGATAGCTCGCAGGTTTGCACGATGTTCTACAGATGTGAAGAAAACTCTATTCCGTGCATACTGCACCTCCTTCTATACCTGCAGCCTGTGGGCAAACTATGTTCAAAAATCGTACAGTGCCCTTCGTGTACAATACAATAACGCGTTCCGAGTGTTGGTGGGGCTGTCCCGGTATTGCAGCGCATCAGGGATGTTTGCTGAAGGCCGTGTAGATTGTTTCTATGCAACGATGCGAAAAAGATGTGCATCCATGGTGCGCCGTGTGCGGGACAGTCCCAACACTATTCTTAAATGTATAGCCAGTAGACTAGACTGCTTGTATGTGGGCCGCTGCTGTAAGTTGTCAACGTCCGTAATTAGTTTATAGCAGGGGTACGCATGTGAGGGGTCGCTCGATGTGTAAATAGATGTATTAGTCTGTGTACTACATATGTGTTTTAGAATTACTAACATAGGTTTTTACTAACAAAATGAGTCCTGTTACTTTACCAAATAAATTATTCATTCATTCATTCATTAGAAGACGCGTCTCGTTTTATTTATTATTAGGCCGGGCCGTTTTTTGTTTTTGTTATTGGTGCGCTGAGGTAGACCGTGCAAAATCTTTAAATAATTGGTGTTAACGCACGGACCTCAGCACATCACTAGAGATACACCGAGCGGTGGACAACACTACGCGCGACGCGCACCGCCTGGTTTACTCTGCAACGGAGCGCGCCCAAGACTAGTCGCTAAAATTTAATTGTAATTTAAATTGTAATATTTTATGTATATTCTGCTAACAAACAAAAGTAAATACTTAAGGAAGAAACCAAATAGTTTTCATTTATCGAACATTATGGCGACCGTGACAGGACACAAAAATTCTACGCGGGAAGCATAGAATAAGGAACTAGTTACCAAGCGAAGGAGAAGCAAATTGGAAGGGAATCCAAGGCCTGGCAGCAAGCTGACGTCTTCATATAAGGTGTGCCCGTTCCTTTCCTATTATTACCTACCTTACCTCCTCCAAATAGGTACCTATCAAATTCCATTTTTCCCGGTATTTGTCTTTTGTTTGTGCGATCATTGTGTGTGTATTACCTACTATTTACCTGTGAAAGGGTTGCGGGTGTCTAGCTTTATGTTGTGGGGTCATATTAAGTACATAAGCGAGTCGCCAAAGTCGCCTCGTAAAGGCTACCGCTACCAACCAAGGCACGGTAACGGCTTCGACTGCTTAACTAAAAAGCTTATAAGTAATAAGCGCTGTTTGTTTCTATCTGTTTTGCAACTGTACGTAAAAACTGCGAATTAGGTACCTACTGTTACCTATCTATTACTATACTTAATACTAACTTTGTATTCCTTGATTGCCCTTTGAACGTGCACATTACATGCCCGCCAAAATTCATACATCGCACGCTAGCTTTATTTTACAAGCAAATAAAAACCTACTGTTACCTACTTATCTATTACTATAATACTAACTTTGCATTCTTTGATTGCCCTTTGAACGTGCACATTTCATGCCCGCCAAAATTCATACATCGCACGCTAGTTTTATTTTGCAAGCAAATAAAACCGCATTTTGTAACCAATTCCAGCTCGAACGACCTAGGTATAGGTAAATACCTAATACATAGCGAGCGCACCGTAGCGTCACACGAGGCGAGCGACGCCTGTACCGGACGAAGTGGGCGTTCCCTATAACTACCAAGTGAATGAAACGGACGCCAATCTGCAACTACAGCTGGTTCATGTACCTACTATTGTCATCAGGTTTGCGTGGAGATCAGGTATTTATTAACAAGATTATTAAATTCTATTATTTTGTGGGCATAAGCCATTTTAATACTTCCACTACATCATGTCTGACACGGAGTTAAAAGATTTTTGGCGTCAAAGGGGATCAATCAAGGGAAGACTAACAAGTTTCAAAAATTATTTAACTGAATTACAAAATGAGGATGATATTTCTAAAAATAATACTAGCATAAATGAGATCAACAAATTCCAATATCTAAAAGTGTCAATAGCAGGTCAAGCGGCCTCAGTATAGAATCTTTGGAAATTTCCTCAAGTAATTATGTGGTTGCATGGAAATTGATATGTGATCGGTACAATAATACACGGCAATTGGTGCACAATCATTTAGTATCACTCATGAATGTACCAACTATGAAAAATTCTGAAATGTCACTCACAGCTCTTATTGATCACATATCGAAGCACATGCGAGCCTTAACTAGTTTAAATGAGAAAACTGAAAATTGGGATACATTAATTATTTTCATATTTGGCCAGAAATTAGATGTTGTAACTTCAACCAAATGGGAGGAGTATAGAAATAGTCTAGCAGAAAAACCCACCCTAGATAAGTTTTATGAGTTTTTAAGAAATAGGGCAGATGTTTTGGAAATGGTCAGTGCTGGCCACGGTGACAAACAGAGTCAAAATGGAAAGCCATTGAAGTCTAATAATAAATCATCTCGGTCTAATGAGAAACCACAAAAAATGTTTGTTGCTGCCACATGTAACCAAGATTAAAACAAAACTAAGTCTCGCTCATGTTTGATTTGTGGTGGGGAACATCTAATCTATTATTGTGAGAAATTCAATAGTATGTCAATTGATGATAGAAATTTAGTAGTTTCTAAACATAAGATTTGTTCCAATTGTCTGCGTATTGGACATTTTTCTTATAAATGTACTTCTACTCCATGTAGATTTTGCAAACGAAAGCATAATTCGTTGCTACACAAAGGTAACTCGCCTACTTCCAATGATGTAGAGAACAAATCTTGTTCTAATATTACTAATAGCGTAAGTAATCCAATAGCACTATCAACCTGTTCAGAAAACCAGGTGTTACTATCAACGGCCATTGTTACATTAAATAACAATAAGCAAAGCCATGACATCCGATGCTTATTGGACTGTGGTAGCCAGTCATCATTTATATCGGAATCTCTAAAATCGAAGTTATGTATTGAGAGCCAATCTATTAATTCGGTGTCTGTAACTGGCATCAATAACATGACATGTGCAGCTCTAGAATGCTGTAGCATAACTATAAAATCTCGTACTAATTCATATTGTAAGGAAATCAAAGCATTTGTAATTCCACAGATAACTAGTAGCTTACCTGGTTCTAAGGTTGATATATCAACTTTAAACATACCAAAAAATATCACACTCGCAGATCCTAGTTTCTATAACCCTTCGCAAGTAGATCTGTTGTTGGGAGCTGATGTTTTTTGGGATGTAATTTGTGCTACTAATCAGATCAAATTGGGAGATGCTAACAAACCGGTACTACAAAATTCCCAGTTTGGTTGGTTAGTGGTGGGACCAATTATGTGTCCTGACTATGTACCAAGTAAGAAAATTCGCTGTAATTTCAGTCAAGCTATACGACATCAACTGAAGCAGTTTTGGGAGCTGGAAGAGCTGCCAGATGCACCGATGCTCACGTTGGAGGAACGTGCCTGCGAGGAACACTTTGTGCATCACACACGCCGCCTGAAAGATGGTAGATTTTGTGTCACGTTGCCTTTTCGGGATAACCCAGAGCTATTAGGTAATTCTGAGGCAAGAGCCAAGCATTGTTTTCACTCACTAGAAAAAAGATTTAAAAGGCAACCTGACATAAAGAAACAGTATGTAGACTTTATTAATGAGTATGCTAGTCTAGGTCATTTATCTGTAATAGAGCGACCTGACCTGGTAAACCTATTGCCACATCATCCTGTTCTTAGGGAACAGAGTGAGACAACCAAGTGTCGAGTAGTATTTAATGCGTCATCTAAAACCGAATCAGGTCTCTCTTTAAATGACTTGCTTATGGTAGGGCCCACAGTTCAAGATGATATTTTCTCAATATTGATCAGATTTCGTGAGCATACGTACATAGTTACTGGGGATATTGAGAAAATGTACAGGCAAATTCTAGTTGAAGAATCTCAGAGGTACTTGCAAGTAATTCTGTGGCGCGAGAACGAAGAGGAGTCGATGCAGTATTTACAACTTAATACTGTAACCTATGGTACTTCATCGGCCCCCTTCCTTAGTACGCGATGTTTGGTACAGCTGAGTCAGGAGTGTGATGACCCATTGATAAGAGATATCATGTCACATGACTTCCATGTCGATGACCTTATTACTGGAGGTAATGATGAGTCCATACTTGCAGTGATGTATCAACGGATTGTCTCAAAACTGGAATCAGCTTGCTTTAATCTCAGAAAAGTCAAAAGTAATTCAAGTAATTTTATAACCTCCATTTCAAGTACATGTAACTCTGAGCAAGAAAACTTCAAAATTATTTCATCACCAAGCCATGTACTCGGAATAGAATGGAATTCTAACACTGATAAAATTTTAATGGTTTCCTCTAAACTTTATGATTGTAACAATGATAGTCCATTTTCTAAACGGTCCATTCTATCCTTAACTTCTAGTTTATTTGATCCGTTGGGTTTGCTCAGCTGTTGCACAATTGTATGTAAAATTATTCTACAAATGCTATGGTCTCATAATTTAGGCTGGGATGATAACATACCTAGTGATATCAATAAATTATGGAGAAGATTTATTGATAATGTACATCACTTACAAACAATCGATATACCTCGTAATGTCTGTTGTGCTAATCCTGTAACAATACAGTTACATTCATTTTCGGATGCCAGTATGAAGGCATACGCTGGGTGTGTTTATGTGCGGTCAACTGATGTTTTAGGCAACTGTACAGTTCGTCTTTTATCCGCAAGAGCCAAGGTGGCGCCACTGAAGACTACAACCATACCCAGGTTAGAACTTTGTGGTGCACTTCTTGTTGCACGTTTATGTAATAAAATTTGTAAATCACTACGTTGTGAAATATCTAATAAAACATTTTGGTCTGATTCTAAAATCGTCCTGGGTTGGTTGTGCACGCCTTCACAAAAACTACAAACTTTTGTCGCAAACCGCATAGTAGCTGTTAATGAACTATGTAATGACAGTAAGTGGCTATATGTCCCAACCTCACAGAACCCGGCTGATATAGCCTCTCGTGGTGTTTCTCCAAATGAAGTGCCATCATTGGCACTGTGGTGGCAGGGACCTACATTCATACATGACGGTGAGGAACATTGGCCAAGTCAAAGCACTAATGTAACGTATGAAACACTACCTGAAGTCCGAGTAAACACTACCAGGGTCAGCGTACCACAAATTTCTAATTTTGTAATTGATATTAAAAAATATTCTAGTTTTCGTAAATTAAGACGCATTGTTGCATATGTATTTCGTTTCTATAATAATATTAAAAACGTTAAGAATCAAAATAAACTAATCTTAACTGTAGAAGAATTAACATGGGCAGAGAAGAGGTTAGTTTACATCGCTCAACAAGAAAGCTTTCCAAATTACGAGAGGCAATGTAAATTAGCTCCACTTTTAAGTTTAAGTCCATTTATTGATGATGATGGATTAATGAGAGTTGGGGGCAGATTAGAAAACTCACCATTTGAATATGAGAAGAGGCACCCTGCTATTATTGATTCTAATCATCATTTAGCAAACTTATTGTTCAACTACTATCATATAATACACATGCATGCAGGGCCACAACTTCTCCTCTCAGTCATTCGTGGAAAGTACTGGCCGATAAGAGGCAGAGCACTAGCTCGAAAAATTTTTAAAAATTGTATTCTGTGCACTCGCATGAGAGGAGTAGTTGCCAAACAAATAATGGGTAACTTACCATCTCCGAGATTAACGCCAGGTTATCCATTTGAAGTCACTGGAACAGATTTTGCTGGACCGTTTTTAATGAGCGATAGAAAAGGCCGCGGTTCTAAGCTAGTCAAATGTTATTTTTGTGTTTTTGTATGTTTTAAGACTAAAGCTGTACACTTAGAAGTAGTAAGTGGTCTCAGCACTGAGGCTTTCATTCTGGCTTTACGCCGTTTTATCAGTAGAAGGGGTAAGCCCCTTGAAATATGGTGCGACAATGGCACAAACTTTGTCGGCGCCAGTCGCGAATTAGGCGTATTTATACAATCTAACTCAAACTCCATGTCAGAGCCTTTTGTAGAGGAAGGCATAAAATTTAAATTTCTACCTGCATACTCCCCAAACTTTGGTGGTCTGCATGAGGCAGCTGTAAAGTCTGCTAAGTATCACTTGAAAAGGGCCGTGGGAAATTCCCATTTCACTTTCGAAGAGCTCACTACTCTGATCGCACAAATCGAAGCAGTACTAAACTCACGGCCCCTTTCCCCTCTATCTTCCAATCCTCACGATCTGTCCCCTCTTACTCCAGGGCACTTCCTTATTGGAAGGACAATGACATCGCAGCCAGCGCCAGATCTGCAGGCTGCCAGAGTCAGCTGCCTGCACAGATACGCAAAAATTGAACACGCCCGACAGCACTTCTGGCGTCGTTGGAGCCACGAGTACGTCTGCGAGCTACAGCAGCGCACGAAATGGCAGAAGCGCCACCCGGACTTGTCACCTGGTCAGCTGGTGCTTATTAAGCAAGAGAATTCACCTCCATTAAATTGGCCTCTGGGACGGATTGAGTCTATTTTCCCTGGGTCGGGTGGCGCATGCCGAGTGGCCGATATTCGCACCAGTAAAGGAATCGTGCGCAGAGCAGTCAACCGCATTTGCCCACTATTAGAGGATTAATCATTGAAACTGGAGATTTCAAGGCGCGGGAGGATGTTAACGCACGGACCTCAGCACATCACTAGAGATACACCGAGCGGTGGACAACACTACGCGCGACGCGCACCGCCTGGTTTACTCTGCAACGGAGCGCGCCCAAGACTAGTCGCTAAAATTTAATTGTAATTTAAATTGTAATATTTTATGTAATAGGTCTTTACCTATGAAATTGCCGTTTTGTATGAAAAAATTTAAACGAATTTTTTTCATGAATTTTTTTATTTGTATTAATCGAAGTAATCACCCATGCAATCAATGCATCTTTGCCATCGCAGTGGCAGTTTATTGATGCCCTTCTTAAAGAAATCAGCTGGACGGGAGGCAACAAATTCTTCAAAGGCATTTTGTACTGCCTCTCGGGTATTGAATTTTTTTCCCGCCAAGAAGTTATCCAAATTCTGGAAAAAGTAGTAGTCTGTAGGCGCAAGGTCTGGTGAGTAGGGCGGATGACGGAGAGCTTCCAACCCCAGTTCTTGCAACTTGGAGACCGTCTGCTGTGCAGTATGAGGTCGCGCGTTGTCTTGCAGGAGCAGCGGAGACGAGCGATTGACCAATGCTGGTTGGAGATGCGCCAGCTTCTCCATCATTGTGCTCAGTTCTTCACAGTACACATCTGCAGTAATGCTCACCCCGTTTGGTAAGAAGCTGTGATGAATCACACCGGCGCTAGACCACCAAACAGTGACCATCACTTTTCTAAAGGTAAGTTTTCGTTTAGGGCATTGTTTAGGTGCTGAACCAGGATCCAACCAACTTGCTGAGCGCTTGCGGTTATCAAACAGAATCCATTTTTCATCGCAGGTAACAATGCGGTTCAAAATTCCTTCATTTGTGTGTCTGTTGAGCAGTGCAAGGCACGTCTCGACGCGTACTTCGCGCTGGCGATCATTGAGTTCGTGGGGCACCCATTTGTCAAGCTTTTTTACCTTGCCAATTTGACGCAAATGGACCAATATTGTTTTGACGCTAACGTCGAAAGCTGCTGCTAATTCAGCCGTAGATTGTGTATCATCAGCTTCCACAACCGCCTTTAATTCGTCATTGTCGACCAAAGTCTTCGGACGACCGCGAGGTTCATTTTTCAGGTCGAAATTTCCAGAACGGAAGCGAGCAAACCAATAACAGGTGGTGCGTTGGTTTGTAGTGTTAGCTCCGTAAACGTCGTTGATGTTGCGTGCCGCTTGTGCCGCGTTGCTGCCACGACGGTACTCATATTCCATAATTACTCGAATTTTTAACGTATCCATGATGACGAAAAAGATTGAAATGCGATGAAAATGTAACACTAATCAATAAAGAAATGACTACTTTTGGAAAAAAGAATCCATGTTTTTAAAATAAAATTAATTTGAAATTAGAATTCTTAGCCAAACAAAAATTATTTTGATTTGAAATGGCCAGTACTGCAGAACGGCAATTTCATAGGTAAAGACCTAATATATTCTGCTAACAAACAAAAGTAAATACTTAAGGAAGAAACCAAATAGTTTTCATTTATCGAACAATTGGAGTGATTTTGAGTACCTCGTTTGTGTGTTTTACTTTTGTACAGTGTGTTCCTGTAAGCAAAATTTAATTGTATTTTGGTATCGGTTGCTTTTAAAATGTAAGTACCACGTGCTTGTCGTTTTGTTTTTGTGTGCGCCCTAAAGTATAAAACTAATCTAAATTGTGATTAGTTCAGTTTTACTGGTGACTAAAGTAAATAGAACGCACACCACGCAATGATTCGCATAGTCGTCACGATGATAAGTGTAGAGATTATTGCCGTGATACTCAAAGTAGATCTAGGCGTCGCGACAGACCGGATAGTTTTGAAGGTTCACGTAAACGTGTTTGTTTGCGGTTAGTTTGCCAAAAACTGGACGATTTCCGTTTACGTTCCTTGAGTGTTAGCAGTATAAGATCACATAAGTGTGAACCTGAAGTGTCATCCAGGGCTCAAGAAAATCTACACCGTTGTACATTGCATATTATCATGATTTGTTTAGGAATTATCGAAAGTAATTTTAGATATGTAAAATGAACTAAAAATGTGGGTAGTTCGGCTACTCGGGCAATTGTTGACGTGATCAGTCTATATTTCTAGTCGTTCGTTTTGTTTAGATTTGTTCTAATCACTATTGTGTTTAACCGTTGCCGAGTGTATTAACTGTGAGCGCAGTCTACGAAGTGTACATAAATGTGTTTTGTTTTGGTAAATTTTTGTGTTGTGTGATTTACGTAAGTAGATATAATTTTATTGTTTTGTATGTGAAATACCGCTATGTATTTCACGTGGCCGATGAAGTCTTTCTTGAAAGGTGGATCCCATATCAGGGCGCGAAACCATTCACTTAGTTTGTCGCACGGTAGTTTGCGATAGTCCAGTGAAACAGTGAGAGCCCCCTAGTCTAACCGATTCGTCATGTTAAACAAAAAGGTAGTTTGCGATGTGTGTTACGAATTACGATCTAACCTCTATCGGAAGTCGTCGTATTGTTGATAGCCGTTGCCGGCGCCGCTCAGTATCGTGTGCATTGCATGATGGCCATGGTATATAGCTGTAGATATTGACCACCGCTGAGGAATGTAACCTCAAACGGTTGACATCACGGTGTTGTATAAAATGTCATGCCGTTGTTTTGCGGCTAATGGTAGTGAGAGGATTGAGTGAGGAGCTGAAAAGCCTATGCTACAAGGTATTGACAAAGCTTACTAAGTAACACTTTATAGTCTTATCATTTTTTCAATTTAATACTCAATGTGTTATTTGCATTCTACAATGTAAATGAGTTGTTATTTAAAACCTAGTAGGTGTAATAACAGTGCACGTTCTCAAGCTACTTCTTAGCAGCGGAGTTATCAACATAAGTTTGAAGTCATCGTCTGAAGTTTGACTGCACGTGTGGCGCAGTGGTTAAGATCATCGCGTTGTCATTCAATGACCCAGGTTCGATTCCCGCATGGGAAAAATATTTGTGTGAACCATGAGAAGATGTTCTTAGTGTGGATGTACTTTGTGTCGGACGATTATATGTTTCGTCATATGTAATGATGTTATGTAAAAGACTTGGTCATATTAAAGGACAAAGGTTACACCAAAGTGAGATCAGTCATGTTAGCAATCTCAAATCAAGTGAGTTATTGTCAGGTGTAGCCGAGTCGGAGAAAGGTGGTTTAGTACACATTTTTCCGCCACAAAAAGTCTGACGGAAATGACAAATTTTTAGTCTCCGTTTCAATTATCTCATAGAAGTTATTTTTATAATTATCGATGGTAAAGCTCTGAAATATACTGAGCGTTACTGTGATCTAATATGTGTGTTGCGCGTTAATGCATTGTTTTCAGGATTTTGTTTTAGAAAGACGCTAATGATGCCACATGCTGATGATTTTGATGTTGTACCAATTGGATGGACAAGAATAACCCAGGCAGCGAAGTAATTGAATCGCCTCAGAATGGTAGTTTGGATGCAATTAGCTACGTAAGACAATGATTTTTGTATTTCTTATACAATTCGGTAAGTAAAGAACCCAGGTGGTTCTGATGTTACATGAAGGGACCTCTGTTGAGTCTTTCAGGATTTTACGTAGAAATACGTTTCGTATAATTGTTACGTATAATGTGTACGAGTAAAAAAAAAATGAAAAAAAAAGTCGCCTTTATTTTGAATAAGGCTAATTAAAAGAGTTCACGTTTGGTGATCGTTTGGTGATGTTCTCTTTGTAATTAAATTCTCTTAGTCCACAGGATATGCGTGGATCCTAGAAGGTGTTAAGCAAACTATGGGCGCAGACTGCGGCCAGTACGTGGCTTGCGTGGCAAGGTTTGTCAAGCGAGTGGTGTAGGAGAGAAAAGGCGAGTGTGTCACTTGCTGTTTGGAGCGGGCTCTCGGCGTGACCCGGTGGCTACCTTCGGGGCTGGGGCCCTGAGGCGCCTGGTCTGGCGCGCCTGCGCGCGTGTCCGGCTGCTATGGGAGCTTAAACGCAGTTAAGTACATGATCCCGTGGCGTGGTGAGTGGACTCCCGATGTGTGTGGAGTCACTTTCCATGGTGTGTGACTTTAGTTATTTAGGCACTTTGATATTTTGCTGAAACTAATTTTGTAAAGTTTTTGTGGACATACTTGTGTGCCGAGCATTGTGTGTTGTTTTGAGAATTACAAATTGATTTAATGACTCTCTATTTGTGCAAAGTGTTTTTCGCAAAGGGCAAACACATTAAGGGAAGTTCTATCTTGCGGTTGGGATAGTCTCTGTCTTGGAGGTCCTCGTACTCAGATATGCTATCCTGGCTGACGGATACACTTCAAGTAAGGTAGGGTTTCATGTTATTGGATGCTGTCTTGGATTGCGCTCGGGCATGCGATCCTAGTATATGGGACATGCCTGGTGTGGTTTTGTGTCCCTTCCTTTATGCTCGGACGTGTGGTTCTGGAGCTGTGTGATACACGTAGGGTCATGCCACGGGTTGGCCGCTGACGAGACGTGGTGCTGTGTGTTACACGTAGGGTCATGCCACGGGTCGGCCGCTGATGAGACGTGGTGTGAGATATGTTTGTGTTAAATATTGACTGTGTTTTATTGATAATTTGGGTTGAAATACGCTTTTATCTGGAACTGATTAACACACGCAAAGTTATGTCTCACGTAAGTGCGCGTAGATCTCTAGCGAGTCGTGAGGGGGCACTCCCCCGACGGGAACTGCCCCGAGTGAACGTACAGATATCAGTTTATTTTATACTCTTGTGGTTAGGCTGAGTTAAGTGTGCTAAGCCTACATATGTGTCGAATTGTTGTTTGATTTTGGTGCGACACAAAGATTATGTTTTGAAGCTATCTCTTATCATTTATGGACATGTTTTTGTGCTGTAGTTTTGTGTCATTACAGAGTCTGACAATGTCACAGAGGAGTCGAGATGCCTGATGAAGTTGATGAGCCACAACCCAGCACGTCCGCAACACGTGCTGCTGAAAGCTTGAGGATGTCGTTGCCAAGCCTGGAGACTGATCGCCAGAGTTGAAAGATGGAGCCCGTGGACGGCCTCCTGTCAGAAAGGGCCGTGTAGAAGCGGAAAACTACAAGAGTGGGGATTTTCTATAAAAAGGCGATGCCTCGCCGGCATCGCTCTCTTTCCCGTCCAACAGTTGTCGAGGCTGTTACTCTGTCCGATTGTGGGTCGATTCGTAGTCTTTGTCTATAATTGTTAGCCTAGTGTAGTGCGGATGATTTTACTTCTTTTGTTCGTTTTCTTTGTTTGAATTATAATGATTGGTGTGTTGTTATTTGTGATTTTTGTTTCCGTAAGTTGTATTAATATTTGTTTTAAAAAAGCTACTTCTGGTCTTATTCCTTAGAATATATATTTATCGAATAAGAAATGTTGAAATCCGCAGGTGAATGTAACTGATATAGCCAGATGAATAACAAATTGATATAGGTGGCGCATGTAGTAGTAACGACGCGCTGGAGCAGAAAGGTTTTTCAGTAGTGACCACGAACCGGAAGACGCAACGTGGACAAGCCGCCCACTAGGAGGATTGACAATATTGCAAGGGTCGCAAGAAGCCGCTGGGTGTGGACAGCGTAAGACCAGCCATTGTCACGGTCTTTGGGGATATTTTTTGTCAACTTCTTTCGGCTGATATGATATTCAAACCAACCCGGTTCAACACGGCTAAGTTAGTTAGCGCGCAGTGTAGAGTTCTCCGAACAGGCAGTTCGACGGACGATCACACGTCGTCGACTATTTGCCAGAAATTCGTCAATTTACATTTACATATACATAAACCTTCACGCACGATCCTCGATCCGTTGATTTATTAGGGATGAAATTGAAATCTGGCGGCAGATTTATGTGAAAATTACGAAGTGATTTTTGATAAGGGTAGAAAGAAAATAGCAAGGACCCCGTAAATTTAGTAATTACAATGAAATTAGCACGAAAGATCTACAAAGTTTATTTATTACTTACAAAATATTAACCCTTAACCTGGCTTTCACCTCATATTTTTAATTGATTTTAGACCATATTTGAAAGTTATAAGGTTGAATTTTATGTGGTCTCATATAGGCTCTAGTCTGGTAAAGGGTTAACATTACGTAGGGTTAAGTGTTTACCTTTGTTCACATGTTCACGGGGCGGCGTGAAATTACGAGGATTTGGAGTAGGTTTTTGTCGTGTTAATGTTATATAGTATCAACTGCCTCTTTGGTCTAGCGGTAGCGTGTTCAACCGTCGAAAATGAGGTCCTGGGTTCAAATCGGTATTACACCCCCGTGCCTCGGAGAGCACGTAAAGCCGTCGGTCCTGTACCGGACCTCTTTCCGGTCGTGTCGCTAGTCATCCCATCGGATCATGAGAGTGATGGAATAGAAAGTGCTCCTGTGTTTGCGCACACATTCGAATTCAAATTTGTTTGTCTGCCTTGCTGGTCTAGCAGTAGCGTGTTTAATCGTAGGGTCGGGTCAAAATGGCCATCCTAGTCAGTTGTTAGTGAACCTGCCTTCTAATCCAAAGGTTAGGGATTCGATCCTCGCTATAATACATCCTGCGTAGGCTCTATTCACATTGGCCGTCGTATAATATCATAGAAATTTGGCTGGAAGCAATTTTAAATATTTTTAATGTCAGTTCATGTAACGAGGTGTAACACAATACACACAAGTATTAGTTGGCTAATTACGCAATTTGGAAGGGAAAAAAATTGCTTTGCAATTTATACTAATCACTAATTATTTGTATTCATTTACTATACATTTTAGTTCAATCATTTTTATTGGAGGCATCAATTGGGGGTATGCAACAACTGCCATGCTCGACAGAAAGGTTGCCGATCGTATTATGATGAGCATTAGTACTCAGACCGAGGTAAAGATATTCGTGGCTTTAACTACACAATAGAGGGCAAAATCTACATCGATTTAGTATCTCTGCTACAATATGTCTTCGAGGAATTTAATTTTATAGTATACGCATTTGTGAAGAGGGTCGGGCGCCATTCCTATTTATAACAATATTAAAAATACTTTGCAAGCTTTTTGGTACTGCTATCTAAGGCCGAAAGTAATAGAAAGATGGCGAAATAATCTGATGCCGGTTATAAGTTTGATATACATTGTCGTAACTTAACAAAGCCAATCCGTACAAAAGTATTTTGACGATAATATATATGTATTATACGAAACAACTTTTCCATACAAATAAAACGTCCCGCGTAATCACTCTTACACCAAAATTAAGTGTAAGCAGTTAGCAACTCACAACAAAATAGAATTTCCACTTTGTATAAATGAGTTTGAAGATAAAGAGAGACATTGCTAACAGAATACATTGTTAATTGCATAAAGTGGGCCATTTCGAAGCTAATTTGAATGTTAACTTGGAGAATTAATACTGTTGCCTGTGTCGACTGAACTTGACGATAAGTACGTTGGCTGTGTAACTGTTGTATAGTGAATTTATAATACTTAGTTTGCTTAGCTCTTGTAAGTTCGGCATGCTGGTTTGGTCAATTAGCCGCTTCGTCAATTTGATTCTAGTTGGTGTTAAATACGAAGCTATAAAGCCTTGTACTTAATTATTCTAGACAAACTATTAACAAGCTTGACAATCTTGTACCTTTGAACCGCGTTAAATCACCATTATTTATCTGTTATTGGACTATAAAATATAATAAAGCTAGAATATCGGTTGATAAATTGATCTAGGTCTCAACTTATGGAAAAGTCGTTTTCGTAAATTATCATGTCAACTAATTTATAAATTGAATAGTAACCCGTCCCGGCTTCCCAGGGGTAGGTCAGCACATCCACCTACCCCAATCAGTCAAATTTATTTTATAGATTTTAAACTTTATCTCATAAGAATAAGGTTCACTTTCAATTGTAGTTTGATGTGCTGGCGTCTGTAAATATGTAGATAGGAAGAAAATTTTATTTTATGTCAGTTCTTTACGTAAAAAATTATATTATGTGTATACATAATATAATTTTTTACGTAAAGAACTGACATAAAATAAAATTTTCTCAGTCCTATCTACATATTTCCGTTAAGAAAATTTTATTTTATGTCAGTTCTTTACGTAAAAAATTATATTATGTGTATACATAATATAATTTTTTACGTAAAGAACTGACATAAAATAAAATTTTCTCAGTCCTATCTACATATTTACAGACGCCAGCACATCAAACTACAATTGAAAGTGAACCTTATTCTTATGAGATAAAGTTTAAAATCTATAAAATAAATTTGACTGATTGGGGTAGGTGGATGTGCTGACCTACCCCTGGGAAGCCGGGACGGGTTACTATTCAATTTATAAATTAGTTGACATGATAATTTACGAAAACGACATTTCCATAAGTTGAGACCTAGATCAATTTATCAACCGATACATTTAGTTCCATAATTATAATTTTCGTAAGGATCTCTAATTTTTTTTTAAACGACCGCGTAAGTTACTCGATCATTATATGTTATCACTAACAGTTTCTATGTGCGCTTATTTCACACATAGAAAGCTCTCAGCTGTTACCTACTCACTGATGATCACAACCAGCTCTCATCGTAAATGATCGGTGGGGCACCAAGGCAGCCATTTATAGATGCAGTTCGGCTTTAGATGGGTGACTAGTCAGGTGGTTTAATTTCTGAGCGTGTTCGTGCTTCAGAGGGCACGTTAAGCTCTCGGTCCATAAAGAATTCGTTTGCCTAATTGTTTACTGGAAGATAATTTAATGAAATTGACTGGCCTATGTAAATTCTTTACTATTTTCGAACATGTTTCTTAAATGTATTTTTCTGCGTACAATTAAGAATAAGATTATGGCTAACAACAGCACCGTGATATTGGTTGGACAGAATTTACATGAACACAAATTTAAGAAAACGGGCCATCTTGGATTATTCGGTTTTTGTAGATTTCATATCGGAACGACCACACCATACTACTCTGCCAAGAAAGTACCGAGAAAAGATCAATAATATACAAAATTTTTGTTATTCATCCAAATTTATTTTATCACCTTCAAAGTATGCTCCTTCAGAAACGATACACTTACGCCAACGAATAATCCATTCATCAAAACATTTTTTAAACGCTGCTTTCGGAATTGAGTTCAGTTCTCGCCGCGAATTCTCCTTTATGTCTTCTACCGATTGAAAACGGGTACCACGAAGTGGTAATTTGAGTTAAGGAAAAAGAAAGAAGTCAGCTGGAGCCATATCTGGTGAATATGGTGGTTGCTGGATGGTATTTGTTGAGTGTTTGGTCAAAAATTCGTTCACAATGATGGCCTTGTGCGAAGGCGCATTATCGTGGTGCAAAATCCAAGAATTTTCTTTCCACAAATTTGGCCCTTTTCATCGAATTTGCTCTCTTAAACGCCGCATAACGCTCAAATAATATTCTTTATTTACCGTTCGACCTTCCGGTAAGAATTCAGAGTGCACAACACCGCGATAGTCAAAGAAAACAGTCAACATGACTTTGACTTTTGATCGACTTTGGCGTGGTTTTTTTGGTTTCGATTCAGTTGGAAGGCGCCACTCCGAAGCTTGTTGACTAGTTTGCATGTCAAACTCGTAAACTCACGTCTCGTCACCAGTAACAAAGCGTTTCATGAATGTAGGGTCGGAATTAACTCGTTCTTATGTCCTCAGCGACTTTCATGCGATTGAGTTTTTGGAGAAAATTCAGTTCTTTTGGGACTAGCCGAGCGGCAACATGTTTCATACCCAAATTATTAGTTAAAATGGTACGAATCGACTCGTGAGTTACAGAAAGTTCGGCGGCTATCTCTCTCAGAGTTAAATGAGGATTTTCAGTCACAATTTCCTTCACTTTTGCGATGTTAACTTCAGTTGCAGACGTTGGTGGCCTACCAGAGGGAGGCAAATCTTTCATCACATCTCGACCGCTTTTGATCGCTTTGAACCACTCATAAGCACGAGTTTTTGATAAAGTCGATTCACCGTAAGCGAAGGCTTACGGTGAATCGACTTTATCAAAAACTGTCTTAAATTTTGCATCGCTAATGGAATTTCGTGTTCAGATACACTGAAAATGTTACAGAAGTGTAACATTTTCAGTGTATCTGAACACGAAATTCCATTAGCGATGCAAAATTTAAGACAAACTCTTTGTTCGATATTTTTGTCCAATATGAAATTCGCAATTCACACTATATATGATATTACTAAAACCAGCACTGTATTTAATATAAATAACAGATGCAACTCGAACTCCGCGCTCAAATGGAAAACAGTTGTGCCAATCTAACAACAACAAAAAAAAACAAAATTTTGAATTTGGAACCATAAACAAATCATTCATTCCCGATACTTTTTTGACTGAATGTATATGTTAGTGCCATATTTATATTACAGTTCTCTGAAGTGTAAAAAAAAATAGTTTACAGCTTATATTTTCTTTGAATAAAAGTACAGGTATCAGTTCAAGTTTAGTATTTAATGAAAAGGCTTGAATTGCTTACTCTAAAATATTTATTAGTTTTTCTGTGCCATCTTTTTATTCATTCAACATCCTACTAATATCATAACCGTAAACTAGTTGGTAGTGCTCCTGCTTACGAAGCTGGTGGTCCTGGGTTCGAATCCCGGTAAGTGCAAATATTTGTGTGATGAGCACGAATATTTGTTTCTGAGTCCTGGATGTCTTCTATGTATATAAGTATTTATCTATCTATATAAGTATGTATATCGTCGCCTGGTACCTACCCATAGTACAGTCAACAGCATAAGTAGATGATCAAAATCGGACCTGAGTTTTGAGTTTATGATGCTATTGGGCGGCAGTTTTCACTAGTTAATATTTTTTACACTTAACACTCACGCACACCTTCAACTAGATACTCTTCACCACCACACTATTTTGTCGCAATTTATGATAATTAGTATTGAATATCCGACTTTGATCATCTAGTTTTGCTGTTGACTGTACAAGCTTTGCTTAGTTTGGGGCTAGGATGATCTGTGTGTCATTGTACCTAAATAAAAAAAAAAATACTAAAGTTTGTGAGTATGGAGGTATGAATATTTCTTAGTCTTTCACGCAAAAACTACTGAACGGATATTGACGAAACTTTGTAGACATAGGCCATAATTTATAAATATTAACGCTGGTGAAACCACGGGGCACAGCTAGTTCACTCTATTATAGAGACTATAGAGACGTTCCTTATCTCCGAAATTTGCACAGCTTTAACGCGTGCAATGGAACCATACATAGCTTTAAAACGTAAATAATTTACGATTTACTTATTTAATTTACTTTTTATGGAAACTATTTTAAGATTTTAAACTACAGAGTTTAAAATCTTAAAATAGTTTCCATAAAAAGTTTGTACTGGTATAAAGATTTGAAACCTTTTTTTATACTATTTTCAAAATTTAATGAAAAACAAAATACGGCGGAAAAATTTTAAGTAAATCGTTACTTTAAAGAAAATTAAAATTAACGGCTTTCGTGGGCTCAGGAGTATTCAACATGGAGTGACGAACAATGGTCTTTTGAATCACGGTTTGGGTTTCATCCGCACGTGTTTGGAGAACCCCAGCGATATTTAGCTGAGGGCACCTTGAGGAGGTCCACTCATACCAAGGCGGGAAAATCATGGTGTAGGCATTAATTCGTCTTGGAGGACAAAGCTGGGCCGTTTGGATCCAAGGAAGCATAACGACTATGCATGTCTGCATAAAAGTACCATGAGACCTCCTCGTAGAGCCTGTTGTTGTTCTACACAGAATTCAAACGGGCCAGGAATTTTTACTCATGCACAATATTTGCTTCCTATACGACGCGCTGCTGTGTGGTGACGGCGACAAATATCAGAATCAGAATATCATCACCCCATCTCATCCTGTGGGGGGCGTAGAAGTCGACCCGAGGGAATATCTACCAGAGGATGGGCAGCAGCTTCCATCTGATTACTATGACCACCTTACTGCGATCGCCAACCCGCCTGCCAAGCGTGGCGATTACTGCATTTCCCCCCAAGACGATTCTTGAGGGAGGCTTGTCCAGCAGTGGACTTATTTAGCTGTAATGATGATGATGATGATGATACGACGCGGCTGGCGTCGGTCATTGTTACAATAAAAAGCTTTGAGAGATTTGCCGACAAATTTGGCGACGTAACAACAACTTTACTTACTTACTGCAAAGAATGTGGGACCTCATACCTCAGCAAGACATTGACAATCTTATTTTAATAATGAACGTGTAATTAATGTAAGAATGTAAAAATGAAAGCTGCAAAGCTTGCTTTTTGCGGTATTTCATATTGAATATAAGGCAAGTACAATGATATTCGATTTATAGATATTCTACGTAAAAATATATAGTTTGGGATATTTATTTGATTAAACTTTCCTGTATATAGAAAATCAGTTTACATAATACCTGAGATTCTGTATGTTGATCTGCTGAAGCAATTTGATTGAATAGCAAAATATAATTTATTTGTATTTCACATACGAATTTTCTTTAAGTATTGAAGTTCGGTGAATGGCTTTAAAAGAAATTAACTTAAGAAATATCATTGCTGCAATATATACGGTTTTTACAGCAGTATACCTGTCTGTCAAAAACTTGGCAAGATTTCATCGACGAATAAGGTGTCATCAGAATCAGAGGATTAAAAACAGCTGTCAGCATAAGATTATAGTATATATACAATTACATACATACATACATACATAGACTCACGCCTGTTTCCCAGAGGGGTAGGCAGAGACAACGGATTTCCATTTGTCACGATCTTTGCATACTTCTTTTGCCTCGATTACTGACATTATATTCTTCATACATGCTCGCCGGTTTAGGGTACTTCTGACCTGCCCTTTCTTGAGAACATCTCCAATTTGGTCAGAGAATGTTCGACGTGGTCTTCCCCTTCCGGTTGTCCCATTCACACAGGCCAGGTATACTTCTTTTGTCAATCTTCTTTCATTCATCCTTTCTAAATGGCCAAACCATCTCAGCATGCCTTTTTCAATCTTTGTGACTACATCCTCTTTCACACCACAACGCTCTCTTACATCAGTATTTCGAATTCTGTCTCTCAAAGTCACACCACATATACAATTACCCCGCACTATTCGTGTTGTTCCCTCTTATCCGTGCGATTTGCTGTGTGGGGCTACCACAGACGAACTTGAAGAATGATTGGGCATAGCGTATCTTCGCACTACAATAACCTCAACTGGGAAAAAACTTTACGGAATACACTTCAGGTTATTACCTGAAGAGTATTCCGTAAAGTCATGGTCTTTCATGTGATTAAGGTAAACATACCTCTTTGGCTTGGGCTGGAAGGGTCGAAAATACGTGTTTGATATCATGTGTCATAGCTACCATAACCGCTAGCCATCAGCTGTCTCGATTTCTCCATTGGAAGTATTAAAAGTTTACGTCATCGTTTATACCAATTATATTACGTCATCGTTTATACCAATTATGACGGGCCTGTGGGCGTGGTTGGTAGATACACTGCCTTTCACGCCGGAGGTCGTGGGTTCGACTCCCACCCGGGACTAATATTTGTGTGCATGAACATGTCTGTTTGTCCTGAGTCTGGGCGTAAATAGTATATGTAGTATATCAGTTATCTGGTTTCCATAGTACAAGCTCTGCTTAGTTTGGGATCAGATGACCATGTGTGAATTAAAAAATAATGGCCCAGGATATTAATATAAAAAAAAATTGAAACACACACACATACATATTATATATATATACATCGCTCACGCCTTTTAATCACGCCTATTTCCCAGATTGTTGCCCAATGATCCGTTGTCATTGGGCAATTAATGTATATTTGACAGAAACAACATAATTAAAGATAAGTGTACATAACCCATTTTGTTTTATATAGTCCTGTGGGACCTTTGCCTACATATTAGAAATTCCAGTCTCTCAGTATACATTAATGCCTATAATTATCTATACATATAATAAAATCGTAGGAGAGTCAAAAATGTACATTGAATATTTTTAAAAAAGGATACTTGAGGCGTGATCTACTATCGAAATCGAAGCCAAAAATATAGTTTTAAGAATTTTTGTTTGTTTGTCTTTATGTATGTCCGGGATAAACTCAAAAAGTACTGCACGGATTTACTTCAAATTTTGCATGAATATTACTAAGAGGTCGGGTCAACATATAGGCTACATATTATCACGCTATCACCGACCTGGGAGGAGCTATGATAATTTATAAAGTTTAACGCGGGTAAAACCGCGGGGAACAGCTAGTAATAAATAATACTTTTATCTTACCTGCATTTGTTACTGCTACACCAACTATGAGTGACTGGTAGGTTGCCTGGAGATCTACCTCACGTAAAAAGGTTTAAATTCCGTTGGGTTCAAATTCCGCGTCGTGCTAAAAAGTGAAAACACTTTTTGGCCCGACCCGGAATTTGTAGTTAGGGACATTTCTGTAAAGAAAAATGACAAATAACACTTTTTGGCCGTTTGTGTCAGATAGCCGTCACATCGGAGTATGAGTGTAAGTAATAATAATAATATCTGGGGACAATGTCACACAGATCATCCTAGCCCCAAACTAAGCAAAGCTTGTAGTATGGGTACCAGGCGACGATGTACATACTTATATAGATAGATAAATCCATAGAAAACATCCATGACTCAGAAACAAATATTCGTGCTCATCACACAAATATTTGCACTTACCGGGATTCGAACCCAGGACCACCAGCTTCGTAGGCAGGAGCACTACCCACTAGGCTACGGTGGAATATTTGTTTCTGAGTCATGGATGTTTTCTATGTATATAAGTATCCATATAAGTATCCATATAAGTATCCATATAAGTATGTATATCGTCGCCTGGTACCCATAGTACAAGCTTTGCTTAGTTTGGGGCTAGGATGTACTGTGTGACATTGTCCCTAGATATTATTATTACTATCACATGTTTATTAGCACTATTATTTACAATAAATATATTATATAAGGGTATTTTAATACAAATACAACTTATAAAATATATGGGCTACATGGAGAGAAATTTCCGCACAATCCTGGCATTCGCCAGCAGAACCGCCTTCTGCATGTAACTCTCCAGCCAGATATCAAGTTCTAAACTTGCAAGGTTGATTTTCAGGGATTTAGGAATAACTCCATTTGTGGATATAACAATAGGTATGATCGCAGGTCTTTCGGTTCTCCAAATTTGCGCATATTCAAAACTCAGATCAAGGTATTTTGAATTTTTTTCTTTTTTTGCGTTAGATATATTTTCATCATACGGTATTGTTATATCCACAAAGGATGTCTTTTTCGTTTGTTTGTCAATGACGACAATATCGGGTCGATTGGCACCTACCATTCGGTCAGTCAGCACGGGATGATCCCAGTATATTTTAAACCTGTCATTTTCCAAGACCGCTTCAGGATTATATTTGTAGTATGGAACCCTTGGGCCCGGCAGAAGTTGGCGATCTAAAGCAAGTTGCTGATGGATGATTTTAGCAACAGAATTGTGGCGATACAAGTATTCAGTGGCTGCAAGAGAAGAACATCCAGATGTGTCGCAGAGTTTCCCCTGCGACACCACAGGCTCTACATATGTCCACCGTATTGTCCTTCATGATGTACTTATGGTAGTTTCTCGTTGCAACCACCTGATCTTGCATCGCCAACAGGAATCCCTCGGTTTCTCCGTACAAATCACCATGTTGTAGCCAGTGTACGGAGGCCTTAAAATCCGTGTTTTGATCTTTCAGAACATGATAAAATCGTCCATGCAGCTCTTTATTTCTCCAGGTTTCAATTCGGTTTCCTATACTTATAATTGGAAGATTGATCTCAGAATATGACAGGTTCAAAGGAGTAAATCGTAAATAACATGCCACTATTTCAGGGTAGCCAGATTTTGACTGATTTCTAAAAAACATTCTTAATTTATTTACTTCCACATTACACATATTATTTAAATTTAGAAGCCCCCTACCCCCTAGTTTTCTAGGTAAATATAGTCTCATCATAGACGCCCTGGGGTGATGCATACGAAACTTCGTCATAGTGGTACGCAATTTACGATCGATAGTCTCTAATTCCGTCTGGCTCCACTTTAAAACTCCGAATGAATAACCGATCAATGGAAAAGCCCATGAGTTAAGCGCTTTTATTTTATTGTTTCCACTTAAATAACTTTTCAGAACTATTTTCACTCTTTTGAGATAATTATTTTTAAATGAATCTTTCAACTTCTTATGATCAAGGCCTAAACATTGTTCCATACCTAAATATTTGTACGTCTCATGGGTGCTTAAGCCATGGATAGGTCCCACATCAGGAATTTCAAAATGAGGTGAGTTTTTGATTTTGCCTTTTGAAGCCATCATTACTGCGCATTTGTCCAACCCAAATTCCATTCTAATATCCTTACTAAATTTTGCTGTAATTTCGAGTAATGTTTCCATATCTTTTTTGTTTTTTGCATATAATTTTAGGTCATCCATATATAGTAGATGATTCAATTTAAAACTTCTATTGCTCAGTTCATATCCTATGTTTGATTTTTGTAATAAGTAACTAAGTGGGTTCAACGCAAGGCAAAACCAAAGTGGACTGAGACTATCCCCTTGAAATATACCCCGTTTGATGGTAAACGGTTCTAAAACGTAACCTTATTATTATTATAATTCCCGGGTCGGTTAATGAATTACATAGCAATTTTTGCAGCAAGAAAGTTTCTCAGTGGCAGCCAGTTAGGAATTGGCAGTTTTCTGTTAGTCCTCTATCTCTGATCTCCTGTCTGTACAGTGGAGTGTATCTGTTTGATTTGCCTTGCGCTAGACCACAATATCGCCTGATAGTAAGTGAAGATGCAGTCGAAGATGGACCATCTGTAGCCATAAACCTTGTCCAAATACTTGCGGTGTTTCTATAGTCAGGTAAAAGTCCCAAACCACTTTATCTACATCTGATTCCAAGTAGAAAAGCGTAAAATTTGATAGGATTATAGAAATTTTATGATTTTCGCATTAAGTATGCCGGATGCGCTCAAATGAAAATTTATTTAATGTTAAATTAACATATAAAATATTGAAACTCGGTTCGTCTTAAGATACGGTAAATCAGGGTTTAATTTCTGAGCACCGGATTAAAGCGAAGCATATAGACGTGCTTCGGGTGGCACGTTAAGCTGTCGGTTCCGATTATAGTCGTTTGACAACAGTCGTTAAGCCATGTCAGATACTCGGCGGCTTCAACAACTCTGACTCTAGGTTTATCAATGCCATTACGTAAAGAAAGGCTTACAATTAGATTATTTTAGTAAAATTATGAATAAAATACAACATATACCTTCCCAGGCGAACAGTTGGGCTACGCTGGATCCTGTCTGTCACATGAGGCGACTAAAAAGAACGGTGTTTATTCAGGGTCTTGGTTGGCGGGTCGAGTGGGGAATTATCTCGTCCATTTGGTGACCTCAACATAGACGGCATTGCCCACAATGCAATGTATTAGTAGTGACGGAAAATATTCCTTCGCTGAAGTACTACGATGCAGTTTTGCATAGGAGAGGCAACGGTAAGTTCCACAGAAATTACCGGTACCCGTAATATGTTGAAGAGGTTACCGTGGGGGCTTAGTCGGCATGTATCCAACATCAATAGTCACTTTCCCCAGGCGATGAGTAACCATAACGGATTTCCTGACGATAAAGGGACATGATATGAACAATGAAAATGCATTATAACATCGATAAAAACTTTTATTGATCATACGACAGAATGTCGCCTTCATCTATTAAGCGTACGTTTCTCCCGACGTCTCATCTTAATGTCTGCTATAAGTATGATAAAGTTTTAATTGTTTAATGGTAACACTGGATTACAAGACACAGATTGTCGAATCGACGGGTGGGGGGCGGACGCGCGGGGGGACCGCCGTAGCGTGGAAAACGCGCGCCCGATCATTACGAATATAATTCTCTATCTAACAATAAGTCAATATTCTGATTGCTAATATCAAAAAATTTACAATGAAAATAGAATTTACTCTAAAAATAATTAGACGCGGACCGGCGTCGGTCGTAAGTCGACTTGGGACGACCGGCGCGGGCGCGTCTTCTATCACATAGAAAGATTCATAAAGTACAAGCTAACGCGTCGATCCGCGCCTTACGCGGCCCGACGCGTGCCTCTCACTTAGAAACGAATCTTTATTCGACAACTAAAGGTATCATAATTTACAAGAGTTTAAATATACCCAAAGTGTTTACACGAAGAGGTCTTTCAGTGACGTGCAGAGACTCGCATCGCAGCCCTCCGACGTCTCTTCCTCTTCCGGCCTGTTTGGGTACCAGCGTTCGCCCTCCAGCCGTCCCGTGGGCCGAATGACTGTTGGAATGTTTTGTGCCTTCACTCGCGCTTCACTTACTTTCGGTACCACCTCTTTTGAGACTGTCGCGGACGTAGAAGCGCCCATGTCTGCAACCGAACTCTTTCTCAAAAATACTTCTATGGCGCTTCCAAGCGCACTCGCGTCTACCACGGATCCCGATGGTTTATCCCAAACTACAGCTGCTACGTCGGAGCCGGGAGGTTGTTTAGAATCAGGAGCAAATGTTACTTTGTTCACTTTCTTGGGTTCATTCTTTTCTTTATTCTTTGTGGCTAACGTTTGGTGTCTTCGCGTGAACCATGTTGTGCCAGAGTCAGTAGGCTTCTCTCGCAAGGAGGAGGCGTCAAAACTGCTCGACCTCATATCGGAGAGGCGTCTAACACGCTCAGGTTTGCCACAGCTGTCTATTTCTGTGGCAGACGATGTGAGAGCATTTAGCATCAGATGCAGATCTGTATCGGTGCAGACGACGCCGGCGCCACTACGGGGTGGAATAGGCGGTGTTGGAGGCATCTCAGAAGCTCGGCGACGTGCCGGAATAGGTGGAAGAGGCAAGCCGACAAAGTCTGAATGTCTGCGTCCACGGTTTGTATATCTCACTGAGCTTCTCACAGGCGAACGTTCGTCCAACGGTTGAACTTCGCACACTCGCTCGTTAGACGTATTCCACAGACGCATTCGTACTTTGCGCGCTTGAACAATATCGTCCATTATGTCCAGTTGCAGATTGTGGGAGCTGCCTAATGTGTCTGTAGCTGGTGGGCCTGTAAACAAAACTAAACGATAGCACTTTTCTCTTAAATATATATGGCGTTAATGGAGGTATGTACTCAACCCTATTGGATGAAGATTTTAATGCCATCACATATCTCTATTCATTGTTTAGAATATATGAAACATCAACTGTTTGTTCAATACCTTTATGTAAATTGATATATTCTATAATCTAAATACATTTAGTTCATTAAAATTTTATCTAAGCTTCCCGCAGGACAGGCTCATCTGGTATTGTAGTAATTTCATATTTATTTTTGACAAATTAAGTTAATTCCATGACCACTGCATCTTGTTAATTCTTGGTCAATAAAGTTCTATCTATTCATTTCATATTGAGCAGGACCAAAAACCATATTGGGACTATGGATTATTTGAATAATACCTTCAATACTATTAAGATAATACGATTCTTACCAGAGCCGGAATCTCTGCGGCGACCTAGTGCTGGGAAGGCCGCAACGGACTCGCGGCGAGCGCGTCCGAATAGTGCTTGTGGTACTCGGGATATTGTTACTACGGAATGTCTGCAAAAAAATCTTTAATTAGCAAAATACTTATCACTAGCTTCGAATTAAAATAACTAATGGTCCACGCGTATGTAATAAGCCTAAGTTGACAGAGGCTTGCGAACGTAAAGTGAAGCATATAGTGAAGAAATATATACAAATGTAGCTCGTATCATATCAAACCACATGGTGCGGTTTACACCGATTGGATTAATAGACTAAATTTGATTAAATTTCTAAACGACAGAAACTTAACTAACAAATATATTAACTTCAAACAAGTTACACAGCTGTATTTAATGTTCAAATATTGAAATCGAAAGCTTTCAGAGTCTTACACCATGTCCTCCACAGCTGATATAAAGCAGCCTTGCTAGGAATTGATTTTGAAAATGAAATTACCTATTTATCAAAGTCATGTTATAGCAAAATAGCTACTCTAGGTGACATGTTTTAAGCATTTAAAAGACTACTAAGGAAACTCTCTGTATTGCAATTAATCTTATAACCTAATATTGATCTTTAAAGTTTTGGTTTATACAATCGGTTTATTTTAAGACGAAAGGCTTATTGTGTTTCCCGTCGTATTATGACAAATCTGATTAGTTGAGATTTAGTAACCAAATGTTATCTTTCATCTGGTATCTATCCTGGTAACCATCTTGTCTACTACTTCTCTATGTATATTAAGGTCCAATGAAAAATTCTTGGGTGATTTAATCATTTACTGTATCAGTTTAATGTTTACACTTTAAAATATTTTTTCCAGATTTATTCTAGTTGCATTGCTTGTCTTCTTTACCGTCAATGGATCACTATTAATAGGTCACACGACTGCTGATGTTGAGGATACATTGTGTCACATGCGGATTACGCAAGATCAGAGTGAACCAAGATGTAAAATGAAGATGAAGGAACTATTGAAGTGTAGTTTACCTTCTGCCGCCAGGTTGTGGCGGGGCTTGGCTCAGCGTAGCCAGGAATGCTGCCTCACGAGCTTCTTTCGCTGCGCCTTCTCCTCGTTCGGACAGTCGACGAACCTGCCACAATTCAACCAATAAAATAATCACCTTACACACTCATGGCCAAGCTTCGTGATATATGAGGTGAAGTTAAGTTTGAGATGGGTGATCAAGTGTTTTAGTTCCTGAACATCTCCGTAGAGTGGACGTTAAGTGGTCGCTTATGGCTCCAGTCGGTAAGGGGTAAAATTGGTGATTTCCGCAAGTTTATAGGTAAAATTATTATAGCTATAAGTTTATAGATATAGTAATTATATGAAAAAATATTATAAAGTGAATGATTACTAATAATCTTACTAATAATCAATTGAGAAAAATATCACTTCACAAACACATTTGATTTTGATATTTTTAGAGTTTAGATTTTAATTTAACATTAATTATTTTAGTTAATTACTAGAATAGTTTTTATTGGAATGATAAATTAGTAGTACATATTAAGAAATACAATTCTTTAATAAGCAATTATTTGACAAATTATAAGTTTTCGCAAATCTTTTACTTTGTAAATATTTAAAATGTTAAATATCGTTCCATAAACATTCATTTGACATAGTACTTCTTTTGTCAAATTTGCGATTAACAAAATTACGTTCAATAAATTATTTGTCAAATGAGTTACTAGTTAGAATGAATGGTTTGTAAAGTGATTACTTTAATTAGCTATTTGGAAAATGTCAGGACACCAAAACACTCGTCCTGTGCGGGGTTCAAAACGTTAGGGCGACCTTAACCACTACACCACGTGCAGTTAGCCTCTCGGCTTTTACTGCTTCACCGGACAGTAGGGGTGAGCGTGGGCTCTAACCGCCTAGCAAAATACAACTACAAACTAAGTACCCGCGCTGGAGGGCACCCCCTGTGGGGTTCGAACCTCGGCTCTGGGTGGATACTGGCGGGGAGAGGGCGAGAGATCGTGATTTTTTGGGATTTTTGTGTAACTGTCGCTCTACGTTAATGCGCGACGCGGGCCACGCTTCCGGTTTAGGTCCGGAGCGGGCATTTCATCGGATCGAACTACACCACTCGTTCAGTACCTACTTTTATATTTGACGGAGAAATAATACGCGCTTTTCTCTTTCTTACAATTACGCTGTCCCACATCTCGTAAACAACCCCTCATAATTTTTTTTATTATGGATAATGCAAAGAGGTTTTACCATATTCTGAACAACTAAATATTCATAAATAAACCCACTTCATTATTCACAAAAGGACTTGCTAATGTAATTAACAACTTAAAGTTATTTCGGCGTCTCTTGAATCGATTTAAACTAAGTAGTATAAGCTGGCTACAGATTTACGATGTAGATAAGAACCATTTTGCATTGATCAGATTGTTCTTTGTTCGTGTATTTGATTGACGGCCCTTCACAAAGCATTGTAGAGAAGCTCTAGTTGTTTGTTTAGCCTTTGTATGTGTTTGAATAGGTGTTAGACATTGCTATTGGGAAGGCTAAAGTCAATTAGTGAATTACGTATATTCAATAACCTATAGGGCTCTTCTGTGGTTTTGCGGTACAGTTGTCACATTAGTGGATACGCTAGTATTACAAATGTGGACCTTATGGCCTACGTAATAAAAATGATGTCTGTAATGTCAAGGCAGGATCTACTAACGTGCCTTTCGCAGTACAAGATATACCGACTGGAAAACATTCGGGACTGATATCGTACTTAACGTATCGTACTGGTCGCATTTCCAGATCTCCTCTGTGTGGAACGTGTTATAGTGCATAGGTGTGGGGCAGGTGCACTCTCTATTCTTGTAGTCTCGAGAGCGGTTAGGTGCAGAACTGCACGTGCTCCCATAAAATTGGCCTCTGTATCTCGAGACAGTGTACATTTAAAAAAAATATTATCCACGTAACTAATACTCGATTAAAATTTTTGACGCAACTCGCGAATGTGATTGTACAAAAAACTGGTAGACTGATGAGCTAGTTAGTCATCATGGAAACTGGTACTATGAGTTGCAGGCGGATTGTGTCAATAGTAGATGCGGGAAGAAGTCTTCTATAAAAATAATAAGAACTTTTACTAACCTGACTAGCTGTAGGTCCCGTGGTACACGACGGTGTCGGAAGCGAATGCTTTCTCGTGTCGCGCCATGGGGATAGATGGTAAGGGTCAGGTGGAGACTCGGTGTCGACGGACAAGCCGCGGATAGGCACGGAAGACCGTGGGGAAGAGTCGGTGTCTTCTGCACCGCTCTCTTCCACAACGATCAACGGCTCTCCGCCACCGGGTACGGCCATTGAACCGCGCCGCATCATTGCTGTATGACAAAAAAATAGAATGCTACATCATATAAGGCTCGGTTACAGTGTCTACTCATCACCCAGAAAATCCCCTCATCAGTAACCGCAGTAGACGAGGTTCAAAGCTTTCCGGAGCGGTTACTTAGATAGTTGCCCAAACTCAAACTTATTGTCCAGTGTTGGAGTGAAAATCTGCCAGGAGGGCTACCGGCTAAGTCACCGAACATCGGGATAGTCATCGGCGTTCAAATAAATAAAGGTTAAAACTGACTTAATCAATCGTTAAATCGGCTTCGACGTTGATAATCGATTCCGGACCATTTATGACGTCACATGTACTCATGGAAGCCGATTTAACGATTGATTAAATCATTTTTAACCCTTATTTATTTGAACGCCGACCACTATCCCGATGTTCAGCGACTTAGCTGGTAACTCCCCAGGTTAGATGTAAACACAATATAAAAAAATCGGGTTTAGGAACGGAGCATAAGAAAGGAGGCAGTCATTTTCACTTTTCTCATCAGAATTATTAATAGTCTGTGTAATTCTATCAAATATACATAGTGTGTGCTTTAAACGAAAACCTTTCAACAAGTTTTCGCTCATATGCAAAGGCATTTGAGCGTAAACTTGTTGAAAAGCATTCATTTCTGTATATAAACGGGAATCTACGATGAAAGTTCATCGTGATAAGTCTTTCAGTCACGGCCCACAGTTAATGTACTGGTTCGAATAACTGCATGTATTTCAGATGTGACGCCAATATACTTATTATAGGCACTCTGTTTGGTGCAATTTACTAGATTAAGTACTGTTTTTTGTACGGCCTCTTCCTAAACTGCGTAATTTCAAATTTTTCCGGGGGTGGGATCCGTCACATATTTAAATAGAATCTATATCTATATACATATAATAAAGTCGTAGTAAAGTCAAAACTGTACATTGAATTTTTTTTTAAAAGGATACTTGGGGCGTGATCTACTATCGATATCGAAGCCAAAAATATAGTATTTAGATATTTTGTCTGTTTATCTGTTTGTATGTCCGGGCTAAACTCAAGAAGTACTGCATGGATTTACTTCAAATTTTGCATGAATATTACTAAGAGGTAACAGATAACATATAGGCTATATATTATCACGATATCACCTACGGGGGAGGAGTTTTGAAAATTTATAAAGTTTAACGCGGGTAAAATCGCGGGGCACAGCTAGTAGCAAGTAAAATGAGCAAGCCGGTCATCTGATGGTAAGCGATCACAAGAAATGATGAATTGAATAGACTCGACTATTAAAGGTTGTTATGTCATACTGGATCAGACTTTCTTAGCACGGACTTCAGTCTCAAATATTATAAAATTAAAAGAGAGACATGGTCGCTTACTATGGGCCTCATAAGAATGCTCAAGGTCACCCAAAGAGCAATGGCTATGCTCGGAATTTTCGTGGGAGATTGAAGTAATAAGTGTGTATTTACCAAAGAAAACTAGTATATCAGTTATCTGGTTTCCATAGTACAAGCTCTGCTTAGTTTGGGATCAGATGGCCGTGTGTAAATAATGTTCCAAGATATAATAATAAGTATTATTATTATATTAGAAATGTCGACATCCTCAGACGAACTAAAGTAGCATATATAATTGCCAAGATGAACTGGCAGTGGGCGGGACACATCGTTCGTAGAACCTACAGCCGCTAGAGCAGAATGTTTCTTTAGCGGCGACCACAAACTGAAAGATCCCCACAATATGGACCGATGATCTTGTGAGGGTCGCTTGAAGAGGCTAGATGCGGGTAGCACACAAGCGGTAGTAATAGGAAGCCTATGTTCAGCTGTGTTCGTCTTTCGGCCGATATGATGATTGGTGTATTGTCAAGTTATGTTGAGAGAAATAAATATTTTATTATTTACTAGCTGTTCCGGCAAACGTTATTCTTCAATTTACTAACATAGTGCTTAAATAAAAATTGTTACTAACAAATATGGGTCATTTAGTCTGCAATAAATATTTTTTATTACTATTTTTTATTCATATACCTCTATATTTTTACGACAAAAAAACAACGTGTGACAGTGTTCCGTCACCTCCTGACAATAACGAACACATAAAAGAAAGTTTTATCCAATTTCGTAATTTGGAAGTTATGAGCGTTTCATTATAAACATTTCAGCGTTTCATTTTTATTTATATAGATTATTATCAATTGACATCAATCAGTGAAGTATCAAGTTCGATAGCACGATTAATTGATCTCTAAGTACCCTGAAAATATTATTTTTTAAATTCAGTTTTACGGCTCTGGCTTCTTCGGCCTTATGAGCCTTCCGTAAAATATATTATTTCATTTATTTTCGTCATGTCAAGTAAAGTCCGTCACAGTCAAGTCATACGTAGTCCTTGTCGTACACCAGTAAAGCAGTGGAGGCTTATATGGAGTTTTAGTTTCAACACAGAAAATCGCAATTCACGGCAATATAAGTGCCATATTGCCGTGAATGGCGATCCTCCACTTGTGTACGTTGTACACATAAAAAACTTGAATTTACACCAGTTTTTTAAAATGAAACAATGCCCTGATGCGTCTTTTTCCGCGTTGGCGCCAAAACCCCTGAACATATACAAATACAATGTTGCAAAGAGTATAAATTTCTTCTCTCAAATTCCCACTAAACAATCAGTTGAGGTGCTTTTATTTTACAAAAGACCTCGTACAATGGTAACAATATTTTAAATTTAATTCAACTCACATAATAAAATATTATGAGATGTGTTTAACTAAATTTATAATTACCAAAGAGACCATAATAATTATTACAATAACTAAATAATAAACTCTGTGACCTTGATAGGAAGGTATCAAATAAAATAACACAATACACAGTGAGTTTTGACGCAGTATCCAATGAAACAAAACTAAATTAACACAGTGACAGTGCATGACCGAAATTATTAGCTAATTGCCTAGACCACAAACATATCACGTGTCACATATGTACATCTATGTATACTATACATCGCACTTGTTCGCAATTCGACCATTAAGGTTCTATTGTCAAAGATTATTCGCTGTGTAGAAATCGTCCCGAGGGAATATCTACCAGAGAACGAGTAGCAGCGTTTTTGTGTGAGATATGACCATCAAACTGCGATGACTACACGTCTGCCAAGCGAGGTGATTATGGCATATTCTGGAGGGAAGCTTTTGTCCAGCAGTGGACGTAATTTGGCTGACATGATGATGATTATATAATATTAATCTGTTCTCAGTTTTGACAGTTTGTCGGTGTGTCAAAAGCATTGTAGTGTGTATAATGTTTTTTTTTTATTTAAATACTTTATATCGAATGCCTATTATATAATAATTGTAGTTTACGGTTACCACAGATCACAGAATAAAATAGAATACTCTTTATCCCACATTAATAATTAATAATAATCAGTTAAATAATAATTATATTTCAGTTATTTTAAAGATGGTTATCTGCACGTTTAAAAATTTCTTTTCAATATTAATAGTCAAATATATTGTCATTGCCAATTCAACAAAACAACATTTAATCAACTAATGACATAACTCCAATAATAATAATATTTTTCTCGTGAGTCAGCTATTTTATCAATAAAATAACTGACTCACGAGAAAATTCTCATCTCTTTATATTGCATTGTTTTGATGGTAATATTTATGCCATAGAGAATGTAATTAGATTAGTTTATATGCATGGCATGATATTTCTTGTAATGAAGTGAAGAGTGCTAGTATATATTTTAATTTTATATAACTTTAAAAGATTCAAACATTGAATAACTGCCAAACGTACATTATCCTTTAAACCTTCGTAAAGAACAATTAGGCCGCTTGAATATCGAGTAATCCCATAAGCTTTTATCAACATCCAAATATTAACAGTGTTAACCGTGTTTACCGTTCATTGATCTTGCCAACCTAACCCTACTTTAATTTAACCTTAAACCTAACACTTTTTAAATAAAACTTAATTAGAATATAAACGGCAACACCTTAATCGTATAATCTTACACTTTTTAAGATTAAGAGTTGAGAATGAATGTAAAATATGTGTATTACTTTGATTTAAATAAACAGATTTTTATTCATTTATATTTTAATTATAATATATAATGTTAGTTCGGAAACAAGGTGTAACACAAATTGTGGATATAAGTTAAGCAGCTTGATTTGCTTATGAAAATTAATAACATGCATGACATAAACAATAGACAATAAACATAGAAAATCCACAAAAATAAAACTGAATTCACAATACAAGAACAACGATCACCTGTATTTCGTACGGGGCGCCTAAAACTATTTTATCGTTCTTCGCAAACTGGTTTTAAGTAATTAGTTTAATTTTAAGGGTAGATTGTTCTCCTGTAGTTGCCTCTACTATTTATGCTACATTTTAATCTTCAACGTCAACATTAGTTTTCCAGAATCGAATTAGAGCACGATAACCCTATTTACATTGCCATTGCTCATTATAGTAGTATAACACTACAAAATATCATCACCCCATATCATCCCGTGGGGGGAGTAGAAATCGTCCGAGGGAATACTTACCAGCAGCGTTTTTCTGTGAACGGTTACCATCAAATTGTAATCACATCCCATCTGCCAAGCGTGGCTATTATGGTACAGATGCCAGCACATCAAGCTACCCCAATCTGTCTAATTTCCCCAATTGAAAGTGAACCTTATACTTATGTGATAAAGTTGAAAATCTATAAAAGAAATTTGACAGATTGTGGTAGCTTGATGTGCTGGCGTCTGTACATCCCGCCATTCTTTTGGGAGGCTTTTGTCTATGGACGTAATTCAGCTGACATGATTATGATGATGAACCATTAAAATTAAATTAATGGTTCCAAATTTTATTTTATGTTTGTTCGTATTGACGTTGCGGTCGACCATTTTGCGCACAAAGATGTATTATTAATTTTTAAATCGTTTTATGTTTACCGTTATCTAAAAAGCTTATGCATTTGGTACGGGGTGCCAAAAACTATTTTATCGTTTCCATTAACAATGAAGTGGTAGCTAGTTATTACATATTATATTAGAATTGTTTCATATAACTAATACTACATATACTATAATAATAATAAAATATTATTAATTAGTTTAATTTCAAGGATAGATTGTGCCCCTTAAATTGCGTCTGCTACGTATATCTATACATATAATAAAATCGTAGGAAAGTCGAAACTGTAAATTGAATATTTTTTTTAAAGAATACAACGGGCGTGATTTACAATCGATGTCGAAGCCAAAAATATAGTTGTTAGAATTTTTGTCTGTTTGTCTGTAAGTATGTCCGGGCTAAACTCAAAAATTACTGCATGGATTTACTTCCAATTTCGCATTAATATTACTAAAAGGTTGGGTCAACATATAGGCTACATATTATCACGCTATCACCTACGGGGGAGGAGCTGTGATAATTTATACAGTTTAACGCGGGTAAAACGGCGGGGCACAGCTAGTAGTTAATAATAATAAGAAAGATTTATTGCCAAAAAGTTTACATAGCAAATGTTTAGAGATGTAAAGTTAAAACTATCTTCCAAAAAATATCAAAGCCTGTCACTTAAACTAGGATAAACCTGTTTCTTAAGTGGACAGAGTTATGTAGTAACTTGTTGGTTAAGAGGTTAGTGACAGTGACTGCACACTTAACCCCTCTGGGTAAGCAATCACCAGGGTCACTGGTGATTTTTTTTTATATCAGAGGGCGACAAACGAGCAAGTGTGTCACCTGATAGTAAGTGATCACCGCCGCCTATGGACACTCGTGACACCAGAGGAGTCGCGAGTGCGTTGCCGGCCTTTTAGAGTCAGCAAACAAGTGTTGCTGACCCTTCCCCCCACCCCAATGTCTGGCGACCTTACTTACTCTTGGAAACACAACATTAAAATTATTAATGTTATTATTAAGGAATGTCTTCTGTAAGGTGGAGGTACTTCCCCAGTCGGGCTGCTCTTTGAGCGAATGACCGCTATGCCCTACCTCTCTTGATTCGACCTGCACCCACGACAATACTTTGTATGATGAGCATGATTAAGTTTATTCTGTTAGGGTGTAATATATCTACAACTAGCTGTGCCCTGTGGTTTTACCCGCGTTAAACTTAATAACTTACAGCCTATGTATCCAGGATGTCAGCTAACTCCATACAAAATTTTATTAAAATAGCTCCAGCCGTTTAGTCGTGAAGAAGTATCAAACATACACACCCACAAACTTTTGCCTTAATAATATTAGTGAGATAATATGTATGTATTTAGAAATAGGGTGTCCCATGGGAAATTTCAAACTTAAAAAATTAATGAAAAAAAAATCTATGATTATAGAAAACTTTTAATGATAGAAATGAATAAAGAAATCATGCGGATTTTAAGTTTTAAAAATGATGCTGTCGAGATGACGCCCATCTGCTCGTACAGTCTCCTCCAACGCACGCTTCATCGCGAGAAAAACTTTCTTGCACGTTTCTGACGTGATTTGGTTTATTTGAGTATGGATATTCCTTTTGAGTTGACTCAAATTCCTTGGCGGCGGGTCGTATACTTTAGATTTCAAGAAGCCCCACAAAAAGAAATCCAAGGGCGTGAGGTCAGGCGACCTTGGTGGGTACGGGATGGTTCCAAACTTTGAGATAATTTTTGTTCCGAAAATTTGCCTCGCAGTCTCTAAAGACGCCCTTGCCGTGTGAGCTGTCGCGCCATCTTGCTGAAACCAGGTTCTTCTATTGTATCCTGGATGGTTCTGCAATGCTGGGTTCAAAAATATTTCAATCATGTTGCAGTAACGTTGAGATGTCACAGTTACTGAGCGACCATTATTTTCAAAAAAATATGGCCCGATAATTCCGTTCATAGACATTCCGCACCACACTGTCACCTTTGGGCTGTGAAGTTGTTGTTCATGTTTCTCATGTGGGTTTCCTGGAGCCCAATATCTAAAATTTTGCTTATTCACATAGCCTTGCAGATGAAAATGAGCCTCATCACTAAAAATTATGTTACCAAGTGTCCGAATAGTGCGAAATCGCTGTAGCATTGTTTCGGCATATGTTTTTCGCAAACTGTAATCGTTAGGCTTTAAATATTGAACCAACTGCATCTTATAAGGATGGAACTTAAGTTTTTTTTTCATAATCCGATGTATGGATGACTTACTAAGGCCCAAAGCAGCAGCATGTTTACGAATCGATCGCCGTGGATTTCGGATGACTGCGTTCCGCACTAAATTTACATTTTCTTCGTTTGATATCGCATTGGACGGGCCAGGTAATGGATTATTTACTGTAGATCCGGTTTGCCGAAACTTCTCAACCCATGTTCGAATAAGCTGTACGCTTGGAGCTTCACTCACACGACGAATATTAAATCGAGCACAAAATCTTCGCCTTGCCACAGTCGGCGATTCGTTGCTTTGAATATACGCTTCCACAGCGTAAGCGCGGTGCGAACCGGACCAACGATCCATTGCTACTAAATAATCCGCACGACCCCCGCTCCTGTTACCGCTCGCTCCGCCCCTCTCCCGCCAACCGTAATCTTTTAATTCATATTTAAAGTTTGAAATTTCCCATGGGACACCCTGTATATAAGCATTTTAATCAGTTGTCTGGTTATCATTGTACAGCTTCTGCTTTGTTTGGCATCAGATGGCTCCGTGTGAGTTGTGGTGCGGCTTTAACAGGTCTTGAATTTGAAGATGTACAACGTAGGTATAGCACAATAATAACGGTTCAGCTAAAACATATTTCGTATTTCACAAACTGTTTTTCTTTCATTTGTTCAGTTTGATAGGTTCTTCCACGATTTATGTTGCACCTTGTAAAAAGACCAGCATTACTTAAGACAAATTTAGTTAATTTTAGTCATAGTATTAAATTAGCTTGAAGTGTCTTAGAGTTTGATTGAAATACAACATGTAACGTAATTAACGCACACCCTCAAACACCCCAATTAGAATATTATGTTGTAATCATAATACATACAGTCAATTTTTAATTTAACATGTATATGCATTGTTATTTACTAAATTAGTTTCTTGGAATTAAGTTTATTTTTCTTTATTTTGTATTGAATTATGCTATTTTTATGAATACTAATAAAACTGCAATTTAAAAGTCTTATTACTTTGAGTAGTCCATTTCAATTTGTTTTGACTGTACAGGGTTAATATGACAATAATGGCCGTAGATTTAATTATTTTCGAATAAAAAAATTACCTATATTAAAAATAATATAAATCGATTCAGTAAACGATTCTGAACAAATTATTTTCAGGATGTGCGTTAATTAAGTTACATGTTGTTTAAGACTTATGTTGATGAAGTATTAAACGAGACTTCGTAACGAAGTTTTGAATGACTTTATTATGAAAGTTACGATACTTACTTACTTATCGTATGGGCAGTGGTTACCCTAGTGTCAGAGTTGTTCAAGCCTCCTCTGAAATGGCTTAACGACTGTTGCCTAATAGCTACAACCGGGACCGACAACTTAAAGTGCCTTCCAAACCTCGGAGACGCTCATAAATTAATTCACTGTGCGATGACCCATCTATGGCCTGACCGCGGGCCTAGTTGCTTAACCTTGCCAATAACTTACAGATTGGTGAGAGCATCTGGCTATGAGCGCCTACTATTACACGTTACGATGAAATTCAGCAAGTCCTTGTATTTAGGTCAATGACCCCGTAAAATATGAGGAAACACCTCAATTTTTGTAATACGGATATTCACTCAACAATCAATCAGTCCAGTAGAAAGATTACTTACTTCGAGTTTGTATGTTTACGCATGTAAGTGGGTGGTGATAGAAATAATTGGGAACACTTATATATTACGTAGGTAGATAGTCATTGACCTAACTCAATATCTTCTATTTTTGAATTGCACGCATAACACAGATTGTGTAGTTTACTTTATCGATGAGAATTGCAGTTTTCTTTTACTAGCAGCGCCCCTATCTTAACTTTAGCGAACTAAAAGTTTTTACACAAAAATACAGCAAGTGTTACCGAAGAAATAAACTATATCTCCCTGCAGGACAGGCCTAGCCTAGTGCGGGGAGTTTCGATATTAAATCGGACATTATATGTAATTACGGTATACAAATTCTAACAAAAATATTGTTCGTGATCTACTGTATTTCTTTATTTTGGCAAAAAAAAAAATATTATTATTATATATAAAAACTTATATAATAATAATAATTTGTGTGTAATAAATACTCAGAATATGTTGGTATTTTAAATTATTTGGAATTAACATCTAATTAATGAAATTAACGGTTTAGTAAATTTTATTATTATACTCTCAAAAATTGGTAATTGCTTTATAGGTCCAATAAAATTCATATGTATTAATCAAAAAACGAATCGGTCCGTAAGTGATCGGCGAGGTAAATCATCTAGGCACGCGGACAGTCCATAGATGGGTGACCGTTAAAGTGGTTTAATTACTGAGTGTCTCCGAGCTTCGGAGGTCACGTTAAGCTGTCGTCGCCGGTTATTGTTATTAGACAACCAACAGTCGTTTGGCCATGTCAGAGGCCTACTGGGCGGCTTGAAAAGCTCTGAAATCAGGGTGAACACTGCCCATACGATACAGAAGAAAGAAAAAAGATTAACTTAGATATAGTCCTCATATTATGGAAAAACATTTAATGGAAAAATCTCAATAATAAGTTAATTTTATATTATACTATACATAGAAAGGCAAAGCTTCCAAGCAGAGAATAGAATATAGACAATCCAAAACTTCAATCTAATAAAGTCAATTTCTTTCCAATATCGAATGCCTTACACAAAGCAAACATTCCTCGCTAGAAATCCCGTCTCAGCAAAATATTTGTTCAGCTCAAAAATATCTGCGTCTGGATTTAGGGTTGCCAAATCAGGAGACCGAATTGTTTTAACGAAATTTAAAATTTCAGACCTTTTCTGCAGAAATAAATTACGTCTGTAATCTCATCGGAATGGACTGTAGGTTGTGTAAACATTGTTTTATTCTATCTCAGGCTCCCGTCATCGTAACGACATAAAATATAAAATAACTTTTCAGCTAATAGTCATAAAGTTTATTTTTCTGATTTTTTATAACATCACGATACATTTATACGTAAATCGATAGATAGACTAACTAAGCAGTGGACGGCTTTCGGCCGTCATGATGATATTCTTTATTTAAAATAAATTAATTCAATCACGGGATTGAATAATTATTATAAATAATTAATTTAATTATTAATACTTCTTTCATTTAGGTAACTGGCTACCCAAAGAATCATATTGCGGGACATGCCATAATCGCCACGCTTGGCAATCAGGTTGGTGATCGCATTAAGATGGTCATAGTACTCAGAAGGCAGATGCTGCCAGCTCTCTGGTAAATATTCCATCGGGTTGACTTTACGGCCCCCACGGGTTGAGGTGAGGTGATGATATTACGAGTAGTATATATCGGCAAAGAAAAGTTCTGAATATCACCCCGGGGTGAGTGTGACAATTGTGTAACATCGCCTCGGAAAGGATGTATAGCCTTAGGTACTGGAGCTGACCTCTTTCCGATCGTCTCAGCTAGCCTGTCCCACTGTATCATGAGAGTGATGATTCAGATATGCACACGGTGTGTGAGGATGGACAGATTAGGGCGTTACATGAATTCTGAAGAAGAAGGGCGTAACAACCCCCAATTTATGACTCCGTCGGAGCTGATATTGTTCCTTGTCTGAAAAATCACTAATCTAATCCAAGAATTATATGGGTGTATATACTCTACTGACCAATGACTCAGTCTGCTAATAATATAGACGAAGAGTTTCCAGATTGTGGCAACCCTAGTCTAGATGTTTGTGACGGTTAATGGCATCCATTATATGAATCCTAGTGCTCTAAATACATAGCTTAGGTATTTATTCCATTTAATTTCAGTTCCGTGTATACTGTTTTCAATAGTAGGTATGTGATACGGGAGCAGAGTGCTCCACTTAGGCTCCATTAATATTTCAAGCTTATGTTGTAGGTACAATCAGTTACATTGATATAATACTTCTTCTTAGCCTGTAAAGTATTGCAATTGGCTTCGGCTTCCAGTATAATCCGTTTCAGCTAGCTACCGGTGTCAATCGAATGACTGTCATCTGGTCTCAAAACCAGTAAAAAATTAAACCAGGAATCAAGATGGTCCTTCTTTCCTTTTTTTCTTTCTTAGTCAGAGTTTATAAAGCTGTCCAATAGGCCTCTGGCATGAATAAATGAACTTCCCAGGGACCGAAAGGTTAACCTGCCCTCCAAAGCACGGAGACGCTCAGAAATTAAACCCATTTGCTGTCACCCATCTATAGAATGGCCTCGTATCTATGAGCGCCTCCAACTCCGCCAAGAGTTAAGATTGTATAAAGCTTCTGATTAATTGCAACGATTATGTAAGCTAACATTATAAAGATGAAAGGTTAGAATAGAATAGAATGGAATAGAATAGAATTATTTGCTTTGAATGTAGGTACAAACATTAGTTGTTAAAATAAAGAATCCTTGTACATTCTGCCTTAATAAAGCATGCAAATTCAGTGTCAAACTAAAAACACATTGATGCATTAATTTAAATTTGCTTATCATCTAGGAATTCTTGCAAGGTATAATAGCATTTTTCAGCTAGCAGTGCTGTGAGGTGTTTTTCGAACCTTTCCAATGGGAGATCTTTAATGCTGTTTGGTAGCTTATTGAAGATAACAGGTGCCATATAAATAACACTTTTTTTCAAAAGACTGGTTTTGTATGCACCTGTACATAACAAATTCTGATATTGCGATCTCATTTAGTTGTCTAGTTTGGTTGAAGTATACAAATAAGTTTTTATTGCATTTAACAAATAATGCTAACTCTAGGATGTACAGGGACGGTAAGGTTAGTAATTTACGAGACTTAAATATAGGTGAAACAGAAGTTTTGTATGTATGCATGCGTGTCATGTTTTCAGTAGATTTTGAGTTTATCCATTACAAGAGTGGTGGACATATAGCGTTCAAACGCTCAAAGAGCAGTCCGACTGGGGAAGTACCTCCTTACAGAAGATATTCCTTAATAATAACATTAATAATTCAATGTTGTGTTTCCGAGTGTGAGTTAGGTCGCCGGAGCTCATTGGGGTGGGGAAAGGGTCAGCAACACTTGTTTGCTGACTTTTAAAGGCCGGCAACGCACCCGCGACACCTCTGGTGTTGCGAGTGTCCATGGGCGGTGGTGATCACTTACCATCAGGTGACCTACTTGCTCGTTTGTCACCCTCTGATATTAAAAAAAAAAACAAACAATATAAAAATGAATTGACGTTTCTTAGTTTTACAAACACTCGAGGACTTCTTAACGAATTTGCCAAATTTTGATTTTGAAATATTTCCAGAAGTCCAAGGAAGTCTTCAAAGGTGAGAAAATATAAAGAAATCGTAACGGACCTGGTACAATCAACTATGTTATTTTCCCATACAAACTGTTCATACCTGTCAAACAGGATACGTTTATTTCGTTTGATATCTAAACATACCTACATTTCTTTGCATATTTTAAATAACGTTTATCGTTTGTTATCAAGATTGATATTTTTATGTTATCAAAAGATAATATGTTTTATGTAGTAGTAGTAGTAGAGAAATAAAAATAAAAATTGTGAACTTTTACGTTAGGAATTTCCGTTTTGAAATAGATAATCTGTACATATAATAAAATCGTAGGAAAGTCAAACTGTACATTGAATATTTTTTTAAAAAGATACTTGGGGCGTGATTTGCAATCGATATCGAACCCAAAAATATAAAGTTTAGAATTTTTGTCTGTGTGTCTGTTTGTCTGTATGTATGTCCGGGCTAAACTCAAAAAGTACTGATTGGATTTACTTCAAATTTTGCATGAATACTACTAAGAGGTCGGGTCAACATACGGGCTTATATAGTTACTTACATACTATCACGCTATCACCTACGGGGGAGGAGATATGATAATTTATAAAATTTAAGGCGGGTAAAACCGCGGGGCACAGCTAGTAAAGAAATAAATCTGCTAGGGCTAATTATAAACGCTCGTAGTTTAGTCTAACATAGGTATACCAATTCTTCCTAATTAAATAAATTAATTACGTAATAAAGTATTGAGCATTAAATAAAATTCAAAATAATTCATACAACTTAGAAACTGAGTAGAATAAAGCCAAGTAGCAGTGTGTGAAATGGAACGTCGTAAAAAAGGGTAGTTGAGACGGGTTCAAAACATGGTAATACTTTTACTCTTGACGTAGAATAAGCATTAAGAGAAATTCAAACATATGTTTTCTTACGTTTCTTTTAACAATGCGATAGCATTATTAAAACACAGTTCAATACGCTGAATTTTAAAATTTATTTCCTTTTTTCATAGTCAGGTAAAATACGAGCATTCTACTTTAATTATTTCATTTTACCATAAAAATTTATAAGTATCTATGCTTTACCTACATTTCAACATATTTTTAGTTTACTTCAGATCTAGTAGATGTAGTCTAGTAGATGGAGTTGCTAAATTCAATTTTCTTCTTTAACTTTTAATAGTCTTGACATGGGTAAAATGCTATCGAAATTTTTCATGGAGTTCTTTCGCAGCATCAATCAAAAGTTTTTAAATTTAGATTAAAGAGGGGTATAAGTTGACTGGTAAATTTGTCTTCATTAAATGTCTGCTTACCCTGGTAAATACACTGTAATAGTTACAAGTTTGTGAACGGAATAAAAAAGAAAATATATGTAGGTCGAGGGTGTATTACTTTTTGTTCTGTGAAAGTGATTAGCTTAGAACTGGGATTTCCGATAACTTTGTGTGACTATAGGCAATGTTAATAATGTTAATGTGTTTCTTGAAGGTTGCCATGTCATACCGTATCGGAAAAACCTCCGCAGTTAATAACAATAAGCTTGTAAGATATAGTATAATATAATAGTACAATTGGAGACTTTATTAAAGCTCCCGAAAGCCGTGTTAAGAATTTTATAGCATTTTAAATATCTAAATGAGCAACGCAGAATACTGTGCGCCTAAAGTCTTAGCCTTAAATGAGATAGGTAATACTCGTAGTTACCTTCTCTCGATGAGCAGATCAACTGTGGAAATGTATCTCCAAGTAATAGAATAAAATTCAGGTACCGTTATTATGAAGTTGTGGCCCTGGGGCGTGAGAGGGTCGCCAGAATTCATGGCGGGGAAGGTTTTTCGTTAAAACGCCTTAGTTGACTACTTACCAAGAGATAACGATACGAAACGTAATCCCGAGAAATAAACATAAACTTCATTTACCACAGTGCAAGCTAGAACTATTTAAAATGAACTCATATGTTAATGCGATAAAGGTATATAACAAACTACCAAAAAGTTTTAAAGATCTTCCTTCACCCAGGTTTAAATTAAAAATTACACAATGGTTAAAAGATAAATGTTTTTACGATCTGGAAGAATATCTGACGCATCGCGGTGTATTTTGACATTATAAATATTGGTATATACCTTATATTGATTAATTATTTACGATGTTACTAAATTATTTAATTGTAATCAATGACATTTCTTATTATTTGACATCATCATTATTATTATCTCACTGAATTTGACATAGCATTATTAATGGGACAATGACATGAAATAATTAATTATGACATTATTCAATAATTATTAATGAGTTGCTTGCTTGCAAAATATTAGATTATGACTGTTTGAAACGTGGAAAAATTTGCATACCATGATAGAAAGGTAGAATGTAAATGGACCATTTTAATTTAAGACCATACCCTGTAAACTACATTCTTGCAAATAAACTGATTTTATTTGATTTGATAAAAGCGTGTCTAAATATAAAATATATTTTGTTATATTTATTATATTGCATCTAATTATACTAAAGAACCCACTTGTTCGGAATTCAACCACTAAGGTTCTATCGTCAAAGGCTCTAAAGATTAAAGACAAATCTGTTCTCAGTTATTACACTCAGTTTGTCATGTCTTCTTAGTTAGTCAGTGTGTCTCAAGCATGTGTGTAATTGTGTTGGAACAATAATAATTAGAAATATTAAAACATAGCAATAATAGTTTTGCATTGTTGAATGATCAAACAAATTTAGTTTTATCTCCTTTATGAGGTATTAAAAGTAAATTATTTTAATACCTATTATATAAAAATATTAGCTTTCTGCTCTGCTTATGAACTTTAACTGTTCCAAATTTCATGCTCCTCCGTCCGCGCAATTTTCGTGAAAAGGGGTACAAAGCTTTTGCTTCATGGATTATGTAATTTTCACACTAATATTATATAGGCGAAAGTTTGTGAGTGTGTATGTTTGTTACTTCTTCACGTCTATACGGTTGGAGCGATTTTAATAAAATTTGGTATGGAGTTAGTTGACACCCTGGATTAACACATAGGCTATAATTTATTAAGTTTAACGCGGGTAAAACCGCGGGGCACAGCTAGTATTTCATAAAACAAAATGCAGGAAATGTCCTCAGAGGAATTTATAAGAATCATTATTTATTATTTCAACATTGTTAAGTGAAAAGAAAAATATATTTCTCATTCATCTCCGAACGGTAGTCGTCGAAATAATACACAAAGAATATTCCAGGAAAAGCGAAGTTCATTAAAACAAAACAAAACTTACATTCCCAAGATCTTGTAAAGGTTATAACTTAGTTGAAAAAGGTTGCCACTAAGACCTGTACAACATCAAAGGTTCTATATTGGTTAAAAATTCATGTTGAAAAGTTAGGAAGATCCGATTGAGACACTCACCGCCAGTAAGTAACCGATCCTTAAGTGATCGGCGAGGTAAAGTACCATAGTACCCATAAGTAGTGCATAGATGGGTGGCCGGATAAGTGGTTTAATTTCTGAGCATCTCCGTGCTTTGGAGGGCATGTTAAGCTGTCAATACCAGTTGTAATCGTTTTACAGCAGACGATAAGCCACGTCAGTGGCCTACTGGGCGGCTTGAACAACTCTGACACTAGGGTAACCACACGCAAAAAAGTAAACATTTTGGATAGATGTCTCGACTTTGAATAGGCCATAAAACGTACTAAACGTTTTTTTTATTTAAAATTTTAAGTGTTTATAGATTTGATATATGAAATGTTTGAAATGTTTGAGAAAGATATAACATAATAATAATAATTAAACGTGTTTTTCTTTTAGTTTCACTTAGCACTAATACATAAAAAAAATCTTTAAGTTACGTAGTTACTACGCAGAACGGTAAACTTTACTGCGTGTAATTGAATGTGAAAATATATTTTCAAAAAAGTTCAATCTCATAAAAGTTAAAGACAGTTGAAAATTGCACTTAAAGTAAAGTACTCACAGTTGGATAATCCGTCAATCCGCAATCCACAAAACAATCACCAATTAAACCAATACCGTTTATCTAATCAACAGGCACGAACAAAAATCACAAACATTTCAGTCAAAGCTTTTCAAAAGCAGTAACAACATTATCTAATCGCTGTTACGATCATTTGATTCAATATCAACAGGTCTGGCAGGCAGCGCTGCAAACAGTGTTGCCAACTCGTGTTTTAATTTCCACTTTACCTTTCACTATTTTACCCCAGATTTTGTGTTTTGAAAAGGATAAGTAAATAAGTATTTACTAACAGAATCCATGATAAAGACTCCGATTTGTTAAATGCTATATTTTTTTAAATTATACACTTATAATTGTCTAAACATCGCAATGTAATTTATATATGAACTTTAACGAGAGAAATAAACCATATTTTTATTATTTATTTTATTTATTAATTGTGCCTATTAAGTACTATTCCTATTTAGAGAATACGTATAAGAATATCTAACCAATGCTTTTTTGGAATTGAAGACCAAGTAAATTAACAAAAACAAGAAATTAGTCATAAAATATATAGTCGGTTATTTATCTATTCACTTTACACTTAGTAGAACACACATATCACTCTAAACATGACGTAGTTTCCAGTTCCAATGTTTTAGTAATTTTCCTTAGATATCGGGTAAAATCTCGCGCAAAGCATCTCTTCGCCCCTGGTAGGCCAAGGCTGTGTTGGCACTGACCCGCTTTCGCGCCACCCCACCCCCTTCGAGGCCACGTCCCGCCCTCTCGCCCGGCTGATCTCGTGCAGTTGCAGCGGGAAATAACTGTCGGATCCCAAATCAAGGCTGACAGTTTGACAGTTACTTTTATATTTGAGATTTGGAAAGGTAAAGCTTTTATGTCCTGCAAGTATTCCTGCGACAATTTTTGATTTGATTTACTAAAAATAATAATATTATAGTATCTTAGGACATTATTCACACACGGTCATCTCATCCCAAACTAAGCAGAGCTTGTACTATGGAAACCAGATAACTGATATACTACATTATACTACTTTTCTTTTGTAAATACATATTGATATAGATAATTACACCCAGACTCAGGATAAACAGGCATGTTCATGCACACAAATATATGTCCTGGGTGGGGATCGACCCCACGGCCTGCGGCGTGCAAAGCAAGCATTTAGCAACCACGCCAACGGGCAACATGGAAATACCACAAAAAATTTGTTTAATTCAGCAGCTAATGTATTTCGTACAGGGCACCAAAAACTATTTTATCGTTCTTCGCAAACTGGTTTTGAGTAGTTAGTTTAATTTTAAGGGTAGATTGTCCTCCCTAAGTTTCCTCTACTATTGATACTGCTGCCCGCCAAAGATATTTTTTCACGCGAAGGTATTGTTACACTGCATTTTAAAAGTCTATGCAGGTATGTTTGAATATTATACCTACCAGCTACCTCTATAATAAAGCTTTATTGTAGAGGATTAGCTGTATTGTACAAGCTCTCTATATAAATAAGTAAATATCTTGGCACAAGTAATACACTGCCGTCTGATCTCAAACTAGACAGAGCTTCTACATTGTGAACCAGGAAACTGATGAACATGCTTATATATTTGCAAATACATACATATTATAGATATTCATCACGTAAATATTTGTACTGGTTTAGCAATGAAAGTCACAAGCCAATAGACTTGTCCCCTAACGAGACACAAATTAATACTCATTATCTCCAAATTGTTACTTCAGCAGAACTGGCCTGTAATAGTTAGTGACCCTTACTGCTTAGCCAGAGGTCGTAGGTTCGATTCCCAACCGGGAAATATCTTTGTGTGATGATCACAATTATTTGTTGTGTCTGGGTATAATTAATCTAAAGTATGTATGTGTTTAGAAATATATAAGTATGTTTATCAGTTGTCTGGTTGCCATAGTTCAGGCTCTGCCTAGTTTGGGATCAGATGGCAGCGTGTTAGTTGTTTCAATGTGTTTGTCATTATTATGATAGTACAGAGACCTAAATTATTGCCCAAGTCGTTCAGAGCCAGTTGCTCTCTAGAATTATTAAGAAATTGTTGAGGTTAAGCGTCTAGGTATGCGGTTAGCTCTTAGATGGGTGGCGACCCCAAAGTGATTTAATTTCTAAGCCTTTTCGCATTTCGTGAAGGCACGTTATGTTTTTCGGTGCCGGTTGAAGTCATTAGACAATAGTCGTTTAAGTATGTCAGTGTACCTACTGGATGACTTTGAACAAATCTGACACAAAGGTAATCGTTTCCGTACAATAAGAAGGTAAGTATTTATTAGGGTGTCCTACTACAGACTCCAAGACTCTCACAAAGACTTTGTTCCTATACCATGTTCCTATATTTAGCTATACTGATGGAATCAAATCAAATGTCATATTCTACCTTTGTGGAGAATATAACTAATTCCACTAATTTAATGAAGAAAATCATTAATTCGCAAACAGATACTTCAATTTTATTTATCTGTCTTGATAATATGTATGTCTAGAAATTCAAAGGAAATTATGGCCCACTAAATTCAATTAGTATGTACCTAATTAATAAATTAGTACGACCGATTTTCATCCCCATTATCTTCCGAAAATAGAAAGGTTAACTTGTTAACAAATCGGGCACGGACAAACAAAATGTAATTATACGGGGAGCGCTCGAGATAACGCCTTATTTGCCCACCCCGACATTGTTTAGTGAAATATAGCTTTACTAATACATGCTGTGCATAATGTTCAAGTTTTCTAAGAAAGAATACTGCTTATAAAATAAAAAAAAATAAAAAAGGTTTTTATTCACATAGACCCCAAAAGCAATGGAGGTCGCTGGAAACTGCTGGATGCGAATAGCGCAAAACCGGCAATTGTGGAGATCTTTGGGGAGGCCTTTGTCCAGGAGTGGACGTCTTGACCATTTAAAAGCGCTTTTTTGGGGTCTCATCATCATCATATCAGCCGGATATGATGATGATGAGACCCCAAAAAAGCGCTTTTAAATGGTCAGAACATGCCCGCAGTAATACAGTTAAGTATACATAATATTCTTCTTATGTATATAATGGGTTGGATACTATAAAATTACCTGATATTTTGGGGTGATGAAATGCTATTAGCTGATATTGCCTCCTATAAAATAAAACTTCTTTTGAGAGTAGAAGCTGGAAAACTCTGTTCATTTTTGTAAAATAGCTGGACAAAGGTTTTGAAGTTAGAATAGAAGTTGAATTAACAAAAAAATACAATTTAATGTTTGAGGGAATCGTCCCTCAAACATTAAATTCAATTGACAATCATGTCAACAGTTACAAAAGTGATGTGCTTAAGAATAGTAATGTGTTGTGAAAATAATGTATTATTATAAAATAAAATACGTGATTGGTGTTTTAGCTACATATGTGTTGTCACTGTGAAGATTTCCCCCTAGATCCCTGATAGGAAACCCTCGCTACTGTGAGTATTACAGTATTGTAAATATGTTGACTGCATGTCGCGCAGTACTTAAGGCAGGTCAGCACAACCAACTATTTGTGTGACCTTTAAATTGACGGGCCAGTTGGCGTAGTTGGTAATTGCTAGCTTTTCACGCCGCAGGTCGTGGGTTCGATTCCCACCCATTAGTGTGCATGAACATGTCTGTTTGTCCTGTGTCGGGGTGTAATTATCTATTTAAGTATATATTTACAAAAGAAAAGTAGTATATGTATTAAATCAGTTATCTGATTTCCATAGTACAAGCTCTGCTTAATTTGGGATCAGATAGCCGTGTGTGGATAATATCCCGGGATATTATTATTATTATTAAATGTTTTTAGTTCATAGAGCGTGTGTTTTCAAAATTTTGGGGTTCCGTACCCAAAGGGTAAAACGAGACTCTATTACTAAGACTCCGATGTCTGTCTGTCTGTCATTAGGCTGTGTCTCATGAAACGTGATAGTTAGACAGTTGACATTTTCTCAGATAGCAACAAATACTAAAAAAAAAGAATAAAATAAATATTTAATAGGGCTCCTATACTACAAACGTGTTATTTTTGCAGTTTTTGTAGATAATGGTACGGAGCCTGCCGGTTTTTAAATATGTTAATTTATCCGGCATATAAAATAAATATTAAATTCATAAAACTTAGGATAACATGCCTAAGTTATTTTTTTATCCTACCGACTCCAGCCAGTTAGTGGAATAAATAAGTAATAAACAAAATAATAGTTTAAAAGAGAATGACCAAAACTGGTACCAAGAAGTCTCATGCATCAAGATCATAATTGTATAGTAATTATTTTCATATTATTTTAGGAAATTACGCTTCATGGATTTGATGTTTGAACAGGGAATTCAATTTTAAAGTTTAAAAGTAAGAACATTGTTTTACTCCCTCGTCAAACAACCGGTCATAGAGATGTGAATGCAATAGAAACTATTTTTGATGAATCGACTAACCAGTTATTCAAATAGTTTCGTTTTTATAATAAATAACTATAACGTTTGCTTCAAAAGCATTAAACGAATTATATGTATTAGCATTGCTTTCGTTTCATTTAATAACGTAATAATTCAAATTAAAGCAGTACACCAAATCGATTTAGTATTATAATTGACACAATATCGATTTTCTTACCAAAGATTATGATTTATCGATCGCATCCCTAAATCCCGCCAGAAATATTTTCTGTAATTTGTCTGTGTTTTTACAGCTGAGAATTGAATTGAATTGAGATTTTTATTCTATTGTGTTTTGAGAAAAATAACTTGTTGTTATTTTGTGAACTTATTTCTGTGTATCATTTTACAAATATGTCGAGTCGTAGAGTAAACAGACTGATGCCGACAGTTCAGCAAAACCGATGTATCAAATGTTCATTTTTGATACCCTGAAATCTACATACACATTCAATAGTTTTATTGAATGTTGAATATGAAGCATAGTAGATTATTGCTGCAGCTGCCTCGTCGGTAAGCGAACAGCGGGCTGCTGTGCTCATGTGATGACAGTAGTGTGGTATTTGAGCTGGGGACGGTATAATAGTCTGACTACATCAACATCGGTTAGATGATTTTTTTCAGGGATATGATGAATGATTTAAGGTGTTGTTAATAATTACTGTTGACTTTGAATGGCTATTAAAAACAATATTGAACTATTTGTTTATTTTTTATCCCTTACCTCCCCTATCTCCTTACCTAGGCGCTTCACTACGACAACACGAGCAATAGTGTCTGTCATAAATAGTATTTTAAGATTACCAAAGGGTTATTATAGTTTAAGATGCTCTCTACATTCAATGAGCACTTTATTCAGTCTCACTAATGGTAATATTTTATTGGTATTGGTGCTATCACACGGTAGCGTCCAGTGATATTATATCCTTATTACTGTTTATTACAATTAGATAAGTTACCCGCTCACACTGTAATATAATTGTCGAGTAAATGCCTGAGTTTCACTCGCGCACCCTGTATCGCGATTGTTCGTCTTTGTAACTACTAATATAAGCGAAATACGCTGTTTTTGGAGCAATAATGTTCGTTCGTGTATAGCGTGTCTATATTATGTAATACTTAGGTTATATACTTACGTCATTGGTATCATCGAACAAAATATACCTACTTACCTACTTTTTAGGTTAGGTTAGGTTATTTACGTCTTTTTTAAATATCTCCGAAACCCGGGTTTTCTTTACAGAAAGAACTTCTGTAGGAGTTAGAATGATAAGTATATTATAGTCTCTTAAAAACAACGTTTGAATTTGATGCAAGATGGTACGGGATCCCATATATCGATGAGCATTATCCTTTATTTAAGTCTTCATTTTATTTATTAATTCTTTGCTAATATAAAATCATAACAACGTTTGTAATACATTGAACGGACGCAATATCACGGCATGACTTCAATCTCTTTCAAAGTTATTTCTATGTAGACATTATGTAATAATCAAAACTCCTTTTTTTGTAAAGCGTATAACGGAATGCTCCAATTTAAATGTATATATATATTTCCCAGATATTGATCATTCCAAGTAGTAATTTAGTAACTTTGAGATGTCATATTGTAATATCCTAGAATTGTAGTCGTTGAAAGTACTAAATTTTTTTTCAATTTGTCTGATCACTCTAAATTCTTTTTACGGATTTAATATAGAAAATGTCTTTATTGTTACATGCTGACATAATTTAAGCTACCAGCATCATATGAAACAAGGAATAAGATTATTTTTATTGCCATTACCTGATGGTAAGTGGTAACCGCTGCTCATGGATATTCGCAGTGTCAGCGGGCACAGCAAACCGCTGCCTACCATGACATTTACTCTTTTTAAACCTCGTTTAAAGGACATGTCGTAGCGCTGAGGAAACACCGCAGCAGGTAATTAGATAACCAATTAGAGATTATCACTACATATTTCTTTGAGACTTGGCTATGTTAGGCAATTTTTGCTTACCGCTTTTTAGAGTTTTTTCCCGATTTTTTAGTTGCGTTTGGGTTGGTAAAAAGAAAAGTTGAAGTCAGTTTAATTTATAATGAAATGACTGTTTAAAACAGAGAATGTATCACACTAATATTATAAAGGCAAAAATTTGTGAGTGTGTATGTTTGTTACTTCTTCACGTTTTAACGACAGGAGCGATTTTAATAATATTTGGTATAGAGTTAGCTGACACCCTGGATACACATAGGCTATAATTTATAAAGATTAACGCCGGTAAAACTGGGGGGCACAGCTAGTTATAAATAAAGCTGCTTTGCCAACACGTATTTTCTATTCAATGGTTGGCTGGGAGATATCACTTCCAGCCGCCAATTTTTTAATGTTGTGAGAAGTTCTATACGCAATTATAATGTAAAAATTAAGTGTATACTCGTAATATAGGTTAATTAAACTATATATGAACATATTTCCCTTTGTTACTATCCTTTTAGAGGGTACATTCTATATCATTTGAGAATAGGTTATCCCTTAACATTTAATTCTAACATTCAAGAAGCATGATTAATAATTCCTTGGCAAAGAAACTGACAAGTCTTTGCTATATTTCTGAGCCTTTATTTCTATATCCTTTATCTTTAATAATGTTGGAAGCCTTTTAAACTAGAGCCTTTATTCTACTAACTGGAATCATAAAGTTGTAACGAAGTAGAATATTTGCTGTCTCGAAAGAAATCAAATTTATGTTCTTTTTATTGTTTGAAAAACAATATTCTTGTTTACTATTTCGGTGTATTCTATACAGTAGTACCAGTAGTACCTACATATATATATATATATATATATATATATATATATATATTAATGTAAAACGTTAGCCTTGTTGAAAGTGAAAATATTGTTTTAATTGTACAGACGCCAGCACATCAAGCTACCCCAATGTGTAAATATTCCCCAATTGAAAGTGAACCTTATGCTTATGTAATAAAGTTGGAAATATAATAAAGAAATTTGACAGATTGGGGTAGCTTGATGTGCTGGCGTCTGTAGTTCATTCTGATTTGTTTGGTAGTACTTTATCCAGAGCTATTTACTTTATAAAACACATGGAGTTATAAGATTTTCAGACAGGTATGCGACATGTTACTGTCGTTGTCATTAACATGTGGAGTTATTTGATTATTATTATTTTTATATAAGAGGGCGACAAACGAGCAAGTGGGTCACCTGATGATAAGTGATCACCGCTACCCATGGACACTCGCAACACCAAGGGGTCGCGGGGTGCGTTGTCTTGAAAAAAGTCCGCAAACACTTGTTGTTGCTGACCCTATGAGTTCTGGCGATCTTACTCAAACTCAGAAACACAACATTTAATTATTAATGTTATTAATAAGCAATGTCTTCTGTAAAATAATAATAAGTTACCCATTGAAAGGCCTGATGTTTTGACGAGGGGAACAATAATTGTCATGTTCAATTCGAGAAGCGGCACACCTTACCGTTAATCAAACAATGGCTTCTGCAATATATTGAGTTAAAAAGCAATATTTATGCTAATAGACGTAACAGATTATTGTGTAAATAAAATAGACACGTTGTAGAATAGATGCTCTCACCTGTCCGTAAGTGGTTACCGAGGTTAAGCAACTAGGCTCGCGGTCAGTTCATAGATGAATAATTTCTAAGCCTTTTCGCATTTCGTGAAGGCACGTTATGTTTTTCGGTGCCGGTTGAAGTCATTAGACAATAGTCGTTTAAGTATGTCAGTGTACCTACTGGATGACTTTGAACAAATCTGACACAAAGGTAATCGTTTCCGTACAATAAGAAGGTAAGTATTTATTAGGGTGTCCTACTACAGACTCCAAGACTCTCACAAAGACTTTGTTCCTATACCATGTTCCTATATTTAGCTATACTGATGGAATCAAATCAAATGTCATATTCTACCTTTGTGGAGAATATAACTAATTCCACTAATTTAATGAAGAAAATCATTAATTCGCAAACAGATACTTCAATTTTATTTATCTGTCTTGATAATATGTATGTCTAGAAATTCAAAGGAAATTATGGCCCACTAAATTCAATTAGTATGTACCTAATTAATAAATTAGTACGACCGATTTTCATCCCCATTATCTTCCGAAAATAGAAAGGTTAACTTGTTAACAAATCGGGCACGGACAAACAAAATGTAATTATACGGGGAGCGCTCGAGATAACGCCTTATTTGCCCACCCCGACATTGTTTAGTGAAATATAGCTTTACTAATACATGCTGTGCATAATGTTCAAGTTTTCTAAGAAAGAATACTGCTTATAAAATAAAAAAAAATAAAAAAGGTTTTTATTCACATAGACCCCAAAAGCAATGGAGGTCGCTGGAAACTGCTGGATGCGAATAGCGCAAAACCGGCAATTGTGGAGATCTTTGGGGAGGCCTTTGTCCAGGAGTGGACGTCTTGACCATTTAAAAGCGCTTTTTTGGGGTCTCATCATCATCATATCAGCCGGATATGATGATGATGAGACCCCAAAAAAGCGCTTTTAAATGGTCAGAACATGCCCGCAGTAATACAGTTAAGTATACATAATATTCTTCTTATGTATATAATGGGTTGGATACTATAAAATTACCTGATATTTTGGGGTGATGAAATGCTATTAGCTGATATTGCCTCCTATAAAATAAAACTTCTTTTGAGAGTAGAAGCTGGAAAACTCTGTTCATTTTTGTAAAATAGCTGGACAAAGGTTTTGAAGTTAGAATAGAAGTTGAATTAACAAAAAAATACAATTTAATGTTTGAGGGAATCGTCCCTCAAACATTAAATTCAATTGACAATCATGTCAACAGTTACAAAAGTGATGTGCTTAAGAATAGTAATGTGTTGTGAAAATAATGTATTATTATAAAATAAAATACGTGATTGGTGTTTTAGCTACATATGTGTTGTCACTGTGAAGATTTCCCCCTAGATCCCTGATAGGAAACCCTCGCTACTGTGAGTATTACAGTATTGTAAATATGTTGACTGCATGTCGCGCAGTACTTAAGGCAGGTCAGCACAACCAACTATTTGTGTGACCTTTAAATTGACGGGCCAGTTGGCGTAGTTGGTAATTGCTAGCTTTTCACGCCGCAGGTCGTGGGTTCGATTCCCACCCATTAGTGTGCATGAACATGTCTGTTTGTCCTGTGTCGGGGTGTAATTATCTATTTAAGTATATATTTACAAAAGAAAAGTAGTATATGTATTAAATCAGTTATCTGATTTCCATAGTACAAGCTCTGCTTAATTTGGGATCAGATAGCCGTGTGTGGATAATATCCCGGGATATTATTATTATTATTAAATGATTTTAGTTCATAGAGCGTGTGTTTTCAAAATTTTGGGGTTCCGTACCCAAAGGGTAAAACGAGACTCTATTACTAAGACTCCGATGTCTGTCTGTCTGTCATTAGGCTGTGTCTCATGAAACGTGATAGTTAGACAGTTGACATTTTCTCAGATAGCAACAAATACTAAAAAAAAAGAATAAAATAAATATTTAATAGGGCTCCTATACTACAAACGTGTTATTTTTGCAGTTTTTGTAGATAATGGTACGGAGCCTGCCGGTTTTTAAATATGTTAATTTATCCGGCATATAAAATAAATATTAAATTCATAAAACTTAGGATAACATGCCTAAGTTATTTTTTTATCCTACCGACTCCAGCCAGTTAGTGGAATAAATAAGTAATAAACAAAATAATAGTTTAAAAGAGAATGACCAAAACTGGTACCAAGAAGTCTCATGCATCAAGATCATAATTGTATAGTAATTATTTTCATATTATTTTAGGAAATTACGCTTCATGGATTTGATGTTTGAACAGGGAATTCAATTTTAAAGTTTAAAAGTAAGAACATTGTTTTACTCCCTCGTCAAACAACCGGTCATAGAGATGTGAATGCAATAGAAACTATTTTTGATGAATCGACTAACCAGTTATTCAAATAGTTTCGTTTTTATAATAAATAACTATAACGTTTGCTTCAAAAGCATTAAACGAATTATATGTATTAGCATTGCTTTCGTTTCATTTAATAACGTAATAATTCAAATTAAAGCAGTACACCAAATCGATTTAGTATTATAATTGACACAATATCGATTTTCTTACCAAAGATTATGATTTATCGATCGCATCCCTAAATCCCGCCAGAAATATTTTCTGTAATTTGTCTGTGTTTTTACAGCTGAGAATTGAATTGAATTGAGATTTTTATTCTATTGTGTTTTGAGAAAAATAACTTGTTGTTATTTTGTGAACTTATTTCTGTGTATCTTGTGAACTTGTTTTTGTAGATAATGGTACGGAGCCTGCCGGTTTTTAAATATGTTAATTTATCCGGCATATAAAATAAATATTAAATTCATAAAACTTAGGATAACATGCCTAAGTTATTTTTTTATCCTACCGACTCCAGCCAGTTAGTGGAATAAATAAGTAATAAACAAAATAATAGTTTAAAAGAGAATGACCAAAACTGGTACCAAGAAGTCTCATGCATCAAGATCATAATTGTATAGTAATTATTTTCATATTATTTTAGGAAATTACGCTTCATGGATTTGATGTTTGAACAGGGAATTCAATTTTAAAGTTTAAAAGTAAGAACATTGTTTTACTCCCTCGTCAAACAACCGGTCATAGAGATGTGAATGCAATAGAAACTATTTTTGATGAATCGACTAACCAGTTATTCAAATAGTTTCGTTTTTATAATAAATAACTATAACGTTTGCTTCAAAAGCATTAAACGAATTATATGTATTAGCATTGCTTTCGTTTCATTTAATAACGTAATAATTCAAATTAAAGCAGTACACCAAATCGATTTAGTATTATAATTGACACAATATCGATTTTCTTACCAAAGATTATGATTTATCGATCGCATCCCTAAATCCCGCCAGAAATATTTTCTGTAATTTGTCTGTGTTTTTACAGCTGAGAATTGAATTGAATTGAGATTTTTATTCTATTGTGTTTTGAGAAAAATAACTTGTTGTTATTTTGTGAACTTATTTCTGTGTATCATTTTACAAATATGTCGAGTCGTAGAGTAAACAGACTGATGCCGACAGTTCAGCAAAACCGATGTATCAAATGTTCATTTTTGATACCCTGAAATCTACATACACATTCAATAGTTTTATTGAATGTTGAATATGAAGCATAGTAGATTATTGCTGCAGCTGCCTCGTCGGTAAGCGAACAGCGGGCTGCTGTGCTCATGTGATGACAGTAGTGTGGTATTTGAGCTGGGGACGGTATAATAGTCTGACTACATCAACATCGGTTAGATGATTTTTTTCAGGGATATGATGAATGATTTAAGGTGTTGTTAATAATTACTGTTGACTTTGAATGGCTATTAAAAACAATATTGAACTATTTGTTTATTTTTTATCCCTTACCTCCCCTATCTCCTTACCTAGGCGCTTCACTACGACAACACGAGCAATAGTGTCTGTCATAAATAGTATTTTAAGATTACCAAAGGGTTATTATAGTTTAAGATGCTCTCTACATTCAATGAGCACTTTATTCAGTCTCACTAATGGTAATATTTTATTGGTATTGGTGCTATCACACGGTAGCGTCCAGTGATATTATATCCTTATTACTGTTTATTACAATTAGATAAGTTACCCGCTCACACTGTAATATAATTGTCGAGTAAATGCCTGAGTTTCACTCGCGCACCCTGTATCGCGATTGTTCGTCTTTGTAACTACTAATATAAGCGAAATACGCTGTTTTTGGAGCAATAATGTTCGTTCGTGTATAGCGTGTCTATATTATGTAATACTTAGGTTATATACTTACGTCATTGGTATCATCGAACAAAATATACCTACTTACCTACTTTTTAGGTTAGGTTAGGTTATTTACGTCTTTTTTAAATATCTCCGAAACCCGGGTTTTCTTTACAGAAAGAACTTCTGTAGGAGTTAGAATGATAAGTATATTATAGTCTCTTAAAAACAACGTTTGAATTTGATGCAAGATGGTACGGGATCCCATATATCGATGAGCATTATCCTTTATTTAAGTCTTCATTTTATTTATTAATTCTTTGCTAATATAAAATCATAACAACGTTTGTAATACATTGAACGGACGCAATATCACGGCATGACTTCAATCTCTTTCAAAGTTATTTCTATGTAGACATTATGTAATAATCAAAACTCCTTTTTTTGTAAAGCGTATAAAGGAATGCTCCAATTTAAATGTATATATATATTTCCCAGATATTGATCATTCCAAGTAGTAATTTAGTAACTTTGAGATGTCATATTGTAATATCCTAGAATTGTAGTCGTTGAAAGTACTAAATTTTTTTTCAATTTGTCTGATCACTCTAAATTCTTTTTACGGATTTAATATAGAAAATGTCTTTATTGTTACATGCTGACATAATTTAAGCTACCAGCATCATATGAAACAAGGAATAAGATTATTTTTATTGCCATTACCTGATGGTAAGTGGTAACCGCTGCTCATGGATATTCGCAGTGTCAGCGGGCACAGCAAACCGCTGCCTACCATGACATTTACTCTTTTTAAACCTCGTTTAAAGGACATGTCGTAGCGCTGAGGAAACACCGCAGCAGGTAATTAGATAACCAATTAGAGATTATCACTACATATTTCTTTGAGACTTGGCTATGTTAGGCAATTTTTGCTTACCGCTTTTTAGAGTTTTTTCCCGATTTTTTAGTTGCGTTTGGGTTGGTAAAAAGAAAAGTTGAAGTCAGTTTAATTTATAATGAAATGACTGTTTAAAACAGAGAATGTATCACACTAATATTATAAAGGCAAAAATTTGTGAGTGTGTATGTTTGTTACTTCTTCACGTTTTAACGACAGGAGCGATTTTAATAATATTTGGTATAGAGTTAGCTGACACCCTGGATACACATAGGCTATAATTTATAAAGATTAACGCCGGTAAAACTGGGGGGCACAGCTAGTTATAAATAAAGCTGCTTTGCCAACACGTATTTTCTATTCAATGGTTGGCTGGGAGATATCACTTCCAGCCGCCAATTTTTTAATGTTGTGAGAAGTTCTATACGCAATTATAATGTAAAAATTAAGTGTATACTCGTAATATAGGTTAATTAAACTATATATGAACATATTTCCCTTTGTTACTATCCTTTTAGAGGGTACATTCTATATCATTTGAGAATAGGTTATCCCTTAACATTTAATTCTAACATTCAAGAAGCATGATTAATAATTCCTTGGCAAAGAAACTGACAAGTCTTTGCTATATTTCTGAGCCTTTATTTCTATATCCTTTATCTTTAATAATGTTGGAAGCCTTTTAAACTAGAGCCTTTATTCTACTAACTGGAATCATAAAGTTGTAACGAAGTAGAATATTTGCTGTCTCGAAAGAAATCAAATTTATGTTCTTTTTATTGTTTGAAAAACAATATTCTTGTTTACTATTTCGGTGTATTCTATACAGTAGTACCAGTAGTACCTACATATATATATATATATATATATATATATATATATATATATATATATATATATATATATATATATATATATATATATATATATATATATATTAATGTAAAACGTTAGCCTTGTTGAAAGTGAAAATATTGTTTTAATTGTACAGACGCCAGCACATCAAGCTACCCCAATGTGTAAATATTCCCCAATTGAAAGTGAACCTTATGCTTATGTAATAAAGTTGGAAATATAATAAAGAAATTTGACAGATTGGGGTAGCTTGATGTGCTGGCGTCTGTAGTTCATTCTGATTTGTTTGGTAGTACTTTATCCAGAGCTATTTACTTTATAAAACACATGGAGTTATAAGATTTTCAGACAGGTATGCGACATGTTACTGTCGTTGTCATTAACATGTGGAGTTATTTGATTATTATTATTTTTATATAAGAGGGCGACAAACGAGCAAGTGGGTCACCTGATGATAAGTGATCACCGCTACCCATGGACACTCGCAACACCAAGGGGTCGCGGGGTGCGTTGTCTTGAAAAAAGTCCGCAAACACTTGTTGTTGCTGACCCTATGAGTTCTGGCGATCTTACTCAAACTCAGAAACACAACATTTAATTATTAATGTTATTAATAAGCAATGTCTTCTGTAAAATAATAATAAGTTACCCATTGAAAGGCCTGATGTTTTGACGAGGGGAACAATAATTGTCATGTTCAATTCGAGAAGCGGCACACCTTACCGTTAATCAAACAATGGCTTCTGCAATATATTGAGTTAAAAAGCAATATTTATGCTAATAGACGTAACAGATTATTGTGTAAATAAAATAGACACGTTGTAGAATAGATGCTCTCACCTGTCCGTAAGTGGTTACCGAGGTTAAGCAACTAGGCTCGCGGTCAGTTCATAGATGGGTGACCACCAAAGTGGTTTAATTCCTGAGCGATTCCGTGCTTTGGAGGTCACGTTAAGCTGTCGGTCCCGGTTGAAGTTATTAGACAACAGTCGTTAAGCCATGTCGAAGGCCTACTGGGCGGCTTGAACAACTATGACACACTGAAGTGACAAAAGATTTGCTCGACTTTCGATGATTTTAGTTTTTATTAAAAGTAATGAATTAGTCTTTAATTTGATAATAAGGTTGTATCATGAAAGTTTGTAACGTATCAGAATTCGTGCATATCTATAGCACTACTTTCCTATTGTTATCATTTTGAATTAATGTTGCCGATTTTGATACAAAAAGAAAAATGTGTTGCGTACAAATGTGTACAAAACCCATTTCGATCGATTGAGATTGAGATTTCGATAGATTAATCCCGTCAAGAGTCTATAAACTAAGTTAATTCGTGTACAAAAGAAACAGCCAATTGGGTAAGGGATTTGAATCGAATAGGTGTCGATAGTTCTTCTAATGTAGGCTAAGTTTGAGGTTGAAATAACGAAACAAACGAATGAGCGTTTGAGAAACACAGCGTTTTGACGGGTAATACGTTTCCCTAATAACCACGCATCGTTCCCGTCGAGGATTGGAATTCGGACCCTCGTTCCGTTTTTGTTGATCAAAATTCAGACTCAAATAATATTGCTGGCGTGGTTGGCAAATGCTTGCTTTTCACGCCGGAGGTTGTGGGTTCGATTCCCACCCAGGACAGATATTTGTGTGCATGAACATGTCTGTTTGTCCTGAGTCTGGGTGTAATTATCTATATAAGTATTCATTTACAAAAAAAGTATTATATGTAGTACATCAGTTATCTGGTTTCCATAGTACAAGCTCTGCTTAGTTTGGGATCCGATGGCCGTGTGTAAATAATGTCCTACGATATTATATTAAGTTGCGAGACCTTGGATATTGTAATAACGATAATAGGCTTAAAGACATTTATTCCCATTACGACATACGTCACTTACATGAGAACTTAAATAACAAATATTATTAACATATCCGTTGTCATCGAGTAATATATATATATATATATATATATATATATATATATATATATATATATATATATATATATATATATATATATATATATATATACAAAGTTAACAATACTATCAAAATTATCAAATACACACAAATTAATATGAACTAAATAATAAACCAACACCTACAATTTATATAAAGGAAGCAAGATAGTATTATGCTAGATAGAGAGAATAACGATAATAATAGTAATAAATATCTTGGGACAGCCTGTACTATGCCAACTAAACAACTGATAAACATACTTATATATTATACGTAAAATACACCCAGCCAGAGAACAAATAAACATAGTCATTACACAAATATTCGTCTTGGGTGGGAATCAAGCCCTTAGACCTACAAGCTAGCCAATAATATTTCTCAATACATCCTCGTTTTAAATAAATATATTGCACCCAGACACAGAACAAGTAATCGTGTCCATCATACAAAAAATGTCCTGGGTGGGGATGGAACCTACAACCTACCACCCACGACCTTAGCAGTCAGATTATCAGTTAATCACACTAGACCAAGGGGCAAGTAAAGCGATCAGTATTCTATATGCCTTTGCTAAGGTACTAGAAACAATCGACGACGCCACCTCGCATCGGTTTCTTCACTTAAGGCAATATTCGTGGAGGTAATGTATACGCTGACGTTTCGTCGACTGTACTTCAATATGAAAATACGAGACAGATTTAGGAAATCGTACCGATCGGGGATATGATCGTTATCTTCATCATATTTTCGCATAAAATGTAAATTTGTAAATCACGGATATAATCCATGGTGTTTATCACGAGCTCATTTCATCGAAATGAGATCAGAGATTGGATACGACATATTCTTTACACACTTACATGGCAAAAGTTAAAAACAAATTCTGAAAAACAAAAAAAATACATACGTTGAACCGAATATTTCTTTTCGATATTATAGTAATAGTTTTTGTGTTAGTTTAGTCGATTTTTTGGTGAAATTATGGTTATAAGGTTGTTGCTAGTACGTTAATATCTAAATGATTGGTTTTTTATTTTTTTATTTGAAATTATGATAATGAATATAATTTAATATTTAAATATAAATATAAATATACATTTTATTTTATTTGATGTATGTAAATGTAATTAATGTAATGAATTGTTATTGTTGTATACCAGTCCCTGGTTAAACATGTTTTAATTTAAAGACCTGTAATATCGTGACCATGTTTAATGCAAATAAATATATTCTATTCTATAAACGTACGATATGTTTATGAAATTTGGAGCACATATGTATCTCGCAAGTCTCAATATATATGTTGAGCCAACACAAAATTTTACACGTTTATGTGAAATAGTTTTTCGAGTTACGAGGGGGTAAAAAGTGGCCACAAATGGTTCTTGTAATGTTACACACGGTAACAGGGCTGCAGCGTCGCCAGTTCTGTTACTTGAACTTGCCTTGACACGCTGCCGCGTGTCTAGATATAATTACCTATATTAACTATACAAAAATATATATAAAACACTATATAAAAAAAGAAAGATCCTTTCTGCCAATATGCCAACCCAATTGCCTTTTCTATACTCCTGATCCATTCAACGGTTGCCTGGAAATGATCGCACCTAGCGATAAGGCCGCCATTCGTACAATACTGATAACATACTCATAGTTCTTTGTATGTAATATTTGTTGAGGTACAATAAAGAGTTATTTTTCCTATCCGATTATTGAGGTGGATTGTCCCACTCATGGCAGGGCAAGATCCTCCTGTGACAATGAGAGGGCATAGGCTATAATCCACCACATGGACGTAGAAACGTTAGAAACCTTTGCAGGAGACCTATGCCCAGGTGGACGATATCAGGCTGATGATGATTGCATTTTGTATGGGGAACCATAAAATCTTTTTCGTGTTTTACAAACGGTTCATGTTGAGTCAGCTGGTTACATCATTTTATCTCCTTCTTTGATCTGGAGGGAAGTGGAACTTTTCATTTTATAATTCCTTCTTGTTTTTTCACTGATTGGATGCCGCGCGCATTGGATCCGGTGGTAGCATTAAAGCGCGACCGTCGTTATAAACACAAGGTCCGCCTTAATAATAATATTTAATTCGTACCTTAATATGTATAGACAGATCCATTCAGACAATATGTAGTCAAAGTATATCTAAAATTTAAAATTTCTATAATTAAATCTTCACATGTTCTCCTTGACAATAACTTAATATAAGCTAGTTAAATATCATTACAATTATAAAATAAATCTTATTGTAATTTTTTTCATACAATCCGTGTACCTAAACATCTATATGTACCTAGAAATAATTATAAATAAATTATATATTACTACAAACATGTTCTGAGTATTTACAAGCGCTGTTTTAAAGTCTACGTGAATAAAAACCTTTTTTATTTTATTTTATTTTCTGATTAAATTCGTTGCGGGATCCAAGACAGTTAAAGAGTTTCCCTGGGACATGCCTGACCTTCACCGCACTGGGTGTATTTTTTTATATGCGTATGTATTTAGAAAATAAATCCATTATATATAGTATGTCATACATCAGGTTTCCGTAACGCTCTGCTTAGTTTATGATAAGATAATCATGTGTGAATAATGTCCCAGGATATAATAATTATTATTAAGAAAGTAAGTAATGGAATCAGGCGTTACTTTGCGGAAATCCATAACAATCAAAATACAAAATCAATATGTAGTGTTAATTCCGCTAATTGTCAGTTTAATCATGCGGGGATGCAATTTGCACCGCTCTCCCGCCCGCAAAAATGTACACATGCAAGAAGGACAATATAAAAAAGCAAATTACATGCGCCAGTACTGAAATATAAACATTGTTAAAAGGTATTAACGCGACTAACCTTTATTTTTATTTTCAAAACTAACTACTTAGAGTGAAGTACTTATTCATACTCGAAATTTCTCACACTTTATAGTATCTGTACATAGTAAATTATCATCGCTGAGATCCCCCTATTCACTAACACTCCGTTCAAGAGTAATTTAGCCCTTCTTGTTGACATCACCAATTATGAAAATGGATGGAAAAAGAAATAATGGCAATAATAGGTCCTTAAATAAAAGAAAAACGGTGGCTGGACAGGGTGGCCCTGTTAAATATCACTTTGAGGGCAAAGGGCGCCCTGAGACCCTTTTTAATTACACCATTAAAATGACACCCCAGTGAGCGGTGCACTGGATTTTACTTATCTTTAAAAGGCTTGGAAGTTTCATTATGGTTTTCTTTAGCAGGTTGCCATTTCTTATTAATGTTACAGTAAAAAAATTCTTCTAAAATATTTGGTAATTATATTTTTTTTCTCGACTTTATATGTGTGGTACTTTAGGTAATAAACTAACTGTGCCCCGCGGTTTCAGCCGCGTTAAACTTAATAAATTATAGCATATGTTTTATTCGGATATATAAGCTATATTACTACAAAGTTTCAACAAAATACGTTTAATAGTTTTTGCGTGTAAGAGTAACAAACATCCATATTTCCATACATTCATACTCACAAACTTTCGCATTTATAATATATTAGTTGTGCCCTGCGGTTTCACCCGCGTCAAATTTAATAAATTATCCAAAGTTTCATCAAAATCCATTACGTAGTTTTTGCCTTAAAGGGTTATAAACATCCAAATTATTATATATATACATAACATCCATACTCATAAACTGTCCCATTTATATTATACCTGAGTAGGATCTCGAGATAGGACGATATCATTATTGTAAGTTAGTACTCATACACTGTATGTAACTGTTATTCGATTATTTTTGTTTGTGTGGTGAAATAAAACATGTTTACATTATTATTATTTTTTTTATCAGACGTGTGGCAGACGAGCGAGTGGGTCACCTGATTATAAGTGATCATATGACATACATTAATAATACATAAGTTATCCTTATTTTAGACTACCTTAGATAATTGAGACTGTAATTCTCCCAAATAAAACAAAATAAAATTAAAAAACATAGAAATTATGTGTAGCACTTTAATTTATCATAAGTATGATATTACATATTATAAAGGCGAAAGTTTGTGAGTGTGTGAGTGTGTATGTTTGTTACTTCTTCACGTCTAAACGGCTGGAGCGATTTTAATAAAATTTCTATTGGAGTTAGCTGATACCCTGGATTAACACATAGGCTATAATTTATAAAGTTTAACGCGGGTAAAACCGCGGGGCACAGCTAGTTTATCATAAGTATGTTGTCCCTTATAAGGTGGTAGAATAACAATGGAATTTATGGCCGTAGCAAAGTTAACGTCAAAACTATAGAAAGTTGCTTCAACTTTTCTATCCAAATAAATGTTCCTAACATTGTCTAGACACGTAAAGTATCATGTTTGTGGAAATCTGTTACGAGACAAAGACTTTATTTGGGAATATATACGTAAGAACTGTTTTAATGCATGGTGGTAAAGTATCATGTTTGTGGAAATCTGTTACGAGACAAAGACTTCATTTGGGAATATATACGTAAGAACTGTTTTAATGCATGGTGGGCGGAAAAACCAGCGAAGTGCGAGTCGAATTCGCGCACGAAGGGTTCCGTACGATTAAAATAAAACCGCAAAAAATGGGAGCCCCCGTAAATATTTATTTTATTTTGTTTTTTAGTATTTGTTGTTATAGCGGCAACAGAAATACAATATCTGTGAAAATTTCAACTGTCTATGTATCACGGTTCATGAGATACAGCCTGGTGACAGACGGACAGACAGTCAGGGTCCCGTTTCACCCTTTGGGTACGGAACCCTACAAATGGAGTTAAAGGAGACAATGATCACCTTATTTTTTTTTGTGATATATTCCAATTGATCTTTTGAATGCGAGATGTCAGTTTAGTAAAGATTTTTTTTCTGATTTATACACAATGTGATGAGTATACATCCTATTTTCTTATATTAAAAAATATAAGCCTTCGCTATTCTCATGGAGTGGCGCTTAGAACTTTAGAAAAGTTTTTTTTTATTTCTACAAGACCACGTCCGCATATAAACCGCCCTGTGTCACTAGGTTCTTTACAAACATATAATTGATGGACACATCGTACATCCAGATACAGGCCAACTATTTATGGGTCACACAATTAATTATCCTGCGCGGGAATCGAACCCGGGGCACGAGGTGGCGAGGCAACCTTCTTAACCGCTGCGCCATACGTGCAGTCAATGTTGAAATTCAAAGTGGCCAAGTAAGTCAAAAATAATCTTGGCAGTTAGTGATAAGACCCTTGGGGTCACGTAACTTAGGGATATACCATAACTTGACTGCTTTGTTTGGCTAGTTCAAAATATAGTTTTGTACTCTTTAATACGTCTCTCGTATTATTAATTTAATTTGTGTTCTGTAAGTTTTTTAATATTACACTTATTGCTATTCACGAGATATAGGTTCGTAACAGACAGACAGATTGATGGACACAAGGACAATTAATTGTCAGTAATAATATAATAAACTTAGTAACAGCTAGACTTCCTCCATCTCGGAAAGAGTATTTTTACTCTTCGATATCTGAATGGAAAAGTCGTTTTAATCCTCTAGACGATAAAATAAATTTGAATTTAGAGCATCGTGTGCACTGAGGTCCAAAAGACAGTCTATGATAAACTGGACCTTACTTAAAATATCATTTATCGTCCACCCTGTAGCTTACACTGACACACAATGCAGTTAACAATGCTTCATATTGCATAAAAATGTAAAGCGGCTTTTACGTATGAAATACCAATTTATGCGGTTGGAAAAATAATGTTGTTACTCGTACTTCCGAACTTTATTCAACTTTATTTCAAAACGTAAAAACGTGTGGTACATGAAAAATGTTTTAGAATTTCCATGGAAGCTTTCAGGCTGTGAGTAAAGGATTAGTGTGTAACAGAAGCATATTTTTAGCATACTACTATAACACTAATATTATAAAGGCGAAAGTTTGTGAGTGGGAGAGTGGGTATGTTTGTTACTTCTTCACGTCTAAACGGCTGCAGCGACTTTAATAAAATTTGGTATGGAGTTAGCTGATACCCTGGATTAACACATAGGCTATAATTTATAAAGTTTAATGCAGGTAAAACCGCGAGGCACTGCTAGTTTATACATAAAGTAGATGACTTTACAGTTTAAACGGTTTGAACTCCCATAGTTTCATCATATCATATGTCTATTTACTAACGCGCGCCAATTCGTCAGTTCTTAGTGTTCTTTCGCATATCAACGTTCTCTTAAATGTCAATCTATTAATTCAAATCTTTTTTTTTGTATTATTTATTATCTAAATAGCGCAATTGGTTTGCGATCGTATAGAATAAGTAAATGAATAAGTCGCCTCGCCTCTTCGTGTCGCAGGTTCGAGTCCCGCGCCGGACAACTATTTGTGTAAATAATTGTTCTGAGTCTGGATGTAATTTGTGTCCGTCTATTATATGTTTGTAAAGTACCCCGCGACACAGAGATTAGATACCAAAGTGCGGGCGTTGTCTTTTAAATAATAATAAAAAGAATAACTCATTAGACTAGTAATTGAAAGAATTGCATTTCTTTACATGAAGACATCTTTTGCCAAAACAACGCGAAGCATACATAATGACTTATTTAATTTACCAATAGGTACCTACGACAAATGCTGTTACTGAATTGAATCATTTGAGTTTAGTTAGCTTAGAACAGTGACCATTAACGCAAGGTCCCCTCTATTGTTGGTGAATCATAAATCTTAATACCATTTCTGTTTGATTTAATCAATTTACACACTAACTCCCTAGTCATAAAATCCCAAATATGTCGAACTGTTTACGACCAATACTCTAAAGTACTCTAAACGATACACCAATGTATATAAAAGTTTCGCATTCCGTATCACTATAGCATGGGTAGTGTTAGTGCTGAAATAGATAAGTTGAAATAGTATGGTTTAGTTCACACTGCTTACCTAGGACATGACAATTTTACTATGGTGAGAGATCAATAATAATAATAATAACAATAATAATATCTAGGGACAATGTCACCCAGATCATCCTTGCCCCAAACTAAGCAAAGCTTGTACTATGGGTACCAGGCGACGATATACATACTTATATAGATAGATAAATACTTATATACATAGAAAACATCCATGACTCAGAAACAAATATTCGTGCTCATCACACAAATATTTGCACTTACCGGGATTCAAACCCAGGACCACCAGCTTTGTAGGCAGGAGCACTACCAACTAGGCTATGGTGACCGTCAATAGTTCAATTTTAGATGTGGTTTTATCCTCTTATAATGTTGAGTTCTGCGTTTATTAATTTATTAGCTGTGCCCCGCAGTTTTACCCGCATTAAACTTCATAAATTATAGCCTATGTATTAATCCAAGGTGTCAACTAACTCCATACCAAATTTTATTAAAATAGCTCCAGCCGTTTAGACGTGAAGAAGTAAAAAACATACACACTCACACAGTCACACACTCACAAACTTTCGCCTTTATAATATTAGTGTGATATTGCCATTGTTCGTTTGGTATTCCTAAAAAAAACAATTAGTTGATTGATTTTTAATCCAATGATGTAACATTTTATGTCATTTTTCTCTCCGGGAGAAAGTAATTTTTACACGTAGGCTTGAAAACATAAAGTTAAGTGCTTTAGGTAATAAACTCCGTACCACACCAGTTTAGTAATTTTATGGTGAGGGTAATGACTTCCACAGTGTTTCCAACTCGTATGATTTAAATAGTAGAGATTTAAAAAAATACTTATATACTTGAATTTAAAATAATAATAATAACCTCGGACATTATTATACACACTGCTATCTGATCCCAAACTAAGCAGAGCTTGTACTATGGAAACCAGATAACTGATATACAATATTTTTTTGTAAATACGTACTTATATAGATAAATTACACCCAGACTCAGGACAAACAGACATCTTCATGCACACAAATATCTGTCCTAGGTGGGAATCGAATCCACGACCTCCGGTGTGAAAAGCAAGGATTTGCCCACCACGCCAACAGGCCCGTTGCTACTAGATACTATGTAAAAGTAATTCGTTTCTCCCATGGTCTGTAAATTTTAAGTAGTATTTAAATAATAATATATTTAACGCAATAATAATTAAAAGGTATATTGCCTTACTTAATATTTTCTCTCGAATAATATTTGATTTTCTTCTTTATCGTACAGTAGTGGTGAGTCAGATTATTAAAGCCATCTGACATGGCTTAAAGAGTGTCTTGCGTCAACAACCGGGGCCGACAGTTTAAGTTAAGAAAGGAGTCACTCATAAATTCAACTTCAGAAATGATTCTAAGCTGTGTCGGTCACCCATCTATCGACGGACCGTGACCTCGTTGATCACTTGCGGACCGATGAGAACAAGAGCACCTACTCATTCAATTAATCCTCATTTCACAGTTATTCATTGAAAATATTATGCTTATAAAGGTATAAAGTAAAGAATATGACTACTAGACTGTAAAAAATAACTAGCATTCATATACATATTCCTTTTAAAAAAAAACATATAATTGACGGACACAAAGTACATCCGGACTCAGAACTACTATTTATATGTCACACAAATAGTTGTCCTGCGTGGGATTCAAACCCAGGACACGAAGCAGCGAGGCGACTATCTTAGCCGCTACGCCACACGTGCAGTCAGATTGAATATATACTTTGAAACGTTAAAAAATAATAAAGTTAATACCCGAACATCATCATACCAACCAAATTACGTCCACTGCTGGAAAAAGGCCTCCCCAAAGAAATGGGGGATATGCCATAATCGCCACGCTTGGCAGATGGGTTGACGATTGCAGTTTGACGGTCAAAGTGTACCTACAGAAAAATGCTGCTGCTCGTTCTCTGATAGGTATTCCCTTGGGACGATTTCTATCCCGTCCAAAGATCATGGGATGAGATGGGGTGATGATATTCTTCGCCATCACCACACAGCAGCTACCAGAACATGATGCTATATAATGAGATCTTATTTATTTTGACTCTGTAACGTCACGTGTTCAACGATAAAGCCTGTACGACGTAAATCCCAGTGTGTCGGGGAACTTTACAGAAATTGATGGATATAAAGCTCAACAACCCACTTCCAACAGATAGTTGTACTTGCTTGCTTATCGTATGGGTAGTGGTAACCCTAGTGTCAGAGTTTCTCAAGCCGCCCAGGAGGCGTCTGGCATGGCTTAACGACTGTTGTCTAATGACTACAACCGGGGCCGACAGCTTAACGTGCCCTCCGAAGCACGGAGACGCTCAGAAATTAGAACACTTTGGCGGTCACCCATCTATGCAATGACCGCGAGCCTAGTTGCTTAACCTCGCCGATCGATTACGGACCGGTGAGAGCATCTAGCTATGAGCTACTGTGTGGCATCGAGTTTGTAATCCTATGTTATAAAGTTAACGACTGTAACACATGTGCAGTAAGTAATAATCTCTCTTCTATAGTGATTTTATCTCATGACATAATACTATTTTATAAAAAGGAAGCCGAAAGTATCACGTTTCATTAACTCTATACAAAATGTATATATTTTATCTGAAATTTGTAAAAGCAACGGAAGTTTCTTAATACACAGTCATTTAATAAGTGAACATAATAAGTGAGTATTAAATAAATATTATATTTTTATAAAACAAAATATCCAAACATAATACCAACTTGAATATTTAAAATGTTAACAAAGATTTTAAATTATAATTTAAAAAGACAACGCCCGCATTAGGGAATATCTATATCGCGGGGGACATAGAACACACATAGGCCCTAATAACTATATGTGGGTCACACAAATAGTTCTACTGCGCGGATTTCGAAAAACACAGGCACCATTATCATTTTCCTCTAAATAAAAAGAAAAACACAGATGAAATCAATTATAAGACCTTTTTAAAAAAAGAAACAGTTAAAAAGTAAGAAAGTTGGCAACCCTCTCGCTTTCACACCCGAGTACAAAAATTTCTTTGTTTTATGTCATTATATGAGTTTAAACAACATTGTAGCGTTTAATGGCTTGCGAACGCGTTAAAAGATATTTGAACAATGAAAATTCTTGTCTTATATTAAATATGAGATCCCTTTGGATCAATATTCGTTGTAATAAAACACAATGATGGAGAGAAAAGAGCGTTATTAAGTTGCTTCCGTGGATTATTTCGACTTGTAGATACTTCCTACACGTTTTCGACTCGCTCTGTGACTCTCGCCGGATTAACTGTGATGAATGGCAGTCAACTGAAATATTAGTATTACGTGATGAAGGTCCATTAAAGCAACTACTTAGTTAGCGAGGAAAATATTATCGGTAATGTTATCTGTTGCCGTGTGGCTGACGGCATAGAATATCGTCATCCCATCTCATCGGGTGGAGGCGTAGAAGTCGTCCCAAGGAAATATCTCTCAGAGAATGGGTGGCAGCGTCTATCTGTGTACTATAACCATCATAGTGTGGTCCCCAACCTGTCTGCCAAGCGTGGCGATTAAGGCAAGACCTTCCAAATGATGAACACAACTCCATTCTTACTTATCGTATGGGCAGTGGTTACCCTAGTGACAGAGTTGTTCAAGCCGCACAGTAGGCTTCTGACATGGCTTTACTTCTGCTGTCTAATGACTACAACCGCGATCGACAGCTTAATGTACCCTCCGAAGCACGGAGACGCACAGAATGTGAAAAAAGTACCATTTTGGTGGTCAGCCATGCATGGACTGACCGCAAATCGTGTAAAGCAATTTGTGTAAAGAAATTTGTTTCGTACATTGTGTGGTCGCAGTTCTAACCTAACCTACTTTTATAGTAGCGAAATACATATTGAGTGAGGCCCGGGTTAAATTGATGTGCAAATAGTATATTTGACATGAAAATGTTCTAATTGATCAATATTAATTATTGGGTTATAAGTTCTAAGATATGCTTTTGAAAATACCCCGTTATTTACATGATTTGTAAGGCTTTAATGTACTTAAAATACAGAGTTACATTTTCCTAACGTAATTTACATATGGATAAAGAAGGAAAAGTTAAAATTGGTCTCTTCTTGAATGAAACAATAATAAGACCACCCAAAAATGTTTGAATTAATTTGGTGAAAAATTTGAAATGGAGATAATTAACAATAATATAATTTATTGGAGCCAATGCGGGTACATTAATTTGTTTAATTGCGCAAAAGTAGCGTCTTACAATAGTATATGAAATTTAAATTCCTTCATTAATCTAGAGCTTATAATAAAGTTAAACCTCAAATGGTCCCAATTAAATAAATTTCTTCTTATTAGAAAATTAGGTATAATTTAAATTTAAATTGTTATTTTACATGTAGTCGAAATTTGTTATTGTCTTAGATTTATAAGAAAGCTTTTTAAAAATTATTACTTGCAAATTGTATTTTCCCCATAATAAATGGTCCCATCAGTGAAATTATACAGAAGACGCGTAGTTGTTTGGGTCAGGAAGTTGGTAGTTACCGTTATGCCTAGGAAAGTTGTAAAGCCATTCGGTCCTGTAACTCATTTAGTCTCTATAAGTCTCTAACTCACTATAGGTCGTGTCGGATTTTCTACCCATCGTCACTAATACAATATATTAAGCTTTAAAAGTTATCGATTCTGTTCTCAGTAATATCGTTAGAGCATTAGTACTCACCACTAGTTTCATTAGATCTTGCGACGTAAGGTCAGACTCGAGTCCTAGTTGAGTTTATTATTAGCTTACTGAAGGGCAAGGCTATAAGTATAAAGTGTGCGCAAAACGTGTAAATTGAAGCTGATTATAGTACGACAAAGTTGTTTTAAAAACCGGCCAAGTGCGAGTTGGACTCGCACCCGAAGGGTTCCGTACCATCTATACATATAATAAAATCGTAGAAAAGTCAAAACTGTACATTGAATATTTTTTTAAAAGGATACTTGGGGCGTGATCTACTTTTGATATCGAGGCCAAAAATATAGTTTTTAGAATTTTTGTCTGTTTATCTGTTTGTCTGTATGTATGTCCGGGCTAAACTCAAAAAGTAGTGCATGGATTTACTTCAAATTTTGCATGAATATTACTAAGAGGTCGGGTCAACATATATGTTGACCGTTGTTGACCTCTTAGTAATATTCATGCAAAATTTAACGGCTACATATTATTACGCTATCACCTACTGGGGAGGAGCTGTGATAATTTATAAAATTTAACGCGGTTAAAACCGCGGGGCACAGCTAGTTATCTATAAAAACGTACAAAAATTCATGTTTATTGTTTCTTTAAATTTTTAGTTTATTTTATATTTTAGTATTTGTTGTTATAGCGACAACAGAAATACATCATCTGTGAGAATTTGAACTGTCTAACTATCACGGTTCATGAGATACAGCCTGGCGTCTGACGGACAGACAGACAGACAGACAGCGAAGTCTTAGTAATAGGGTCCCATTTTACCCTTTGGGTACGGAATCCTAAAAAGATGTTTGATTTGTGATGAATTTTCGCTGATTCTCAGTGGCACAATGGAGCGTGGACTTATAAGCTTATTATTATGACATAATTTGTAAATGGTTTTTAATTTGTTCGCCGTAGAATCCATTTTTGAAATTGCTCTGCTTCTGGTACACGGAATCTTATGTAACCTAGTACTGACCAATTCAGTGAAGACCAAAAATTGAGGCTGATAAAAAGACGACAAAGTTGTTTAAAAATTCTCGCATGCTATTTTTAGTGGCACGGTGAAGCGTGGGCTTATAAACTGTTTTGTGATATTATTTGTAATAATAGTTCTCCATAGAATAAAATTTTAGAATGGTCTGTTTCTGGTACACGGAATCTTATCTAACCTTGGACTGACCAAATCAGACTGTTCTAGGAAAACTAAATTGCTATTTGTCAGAGGTTGGAACTCAAAATAGATTCAGGATTTTGCAAAGAATTTTAATGAAGCCAGATGATTAAATAGAAGAGGTTTTCTTTATAACTTGTATACCATACATATATATGTAATATATGTATGTTACAAGAAGCCTTCCTTTCGACCACCTTAATTAGGCCCTGTTGAATAAGCTGATCTTAACTGATTTCTCCTGCTAATAAACCTAAATTTCAGATGATTTAATATTTAGTCGTAGGGAATGAATGACTCGTAGGTTCCATCCCCACCAGGACAAATCTTTTTTGTGATGAGCATGTTTGTTTGTTCTATTTCTGAGTGTAATTTATGTATATTAATAATATATAGGGACAATGTCACACAGATCATCCTAGCCCCAAACTAAGCAAAGCTTGTACTATGGGTATCAGGCGACGATATACATACTTATGTAGATAGATAAATACTTAAATACATAGAGAAAATCCTTGACTCAGAAACAAATATTCGTGCTCATCCCACAAATATTTGCACTTACCGGGATTCGAATCCAGGACCACCAACCAGAATGTATGTAACTATTTAGAAATATGCTCGCTATAGTACGGGGTCTGCCTAATTTGGGATCAGATGGTTGTGTGTAAGATGTCCCAAAGTATTTATTTATTATTCGATATTATTTATTATAGACGATCGATCGTAGTCTGTAAAACGGCCCCGACGATTTCGGTACAATCTAAAGATCAGTTATTTGGCTAGGTTTCACATCGGGGTAAACACGTGTAGACAAGTAGTGGACGAAACCAGTGGCCACCACCTTACTACGAGACTGTTAATTATTTTTTCTTAGGATTTAGGATTAAATATTCACTCACCGTCATCTGATCCCAAACTAAGCAGAGCTTGTACTATGGAAACCAGATAACTGCTATACTACTTTTAAGTAATTAAGTAGTAGGTATGTAGTAGTTGTAAGTATGTACTTATATAGATAATTACACCAAGACTCAGGACAAACAGACATATTCATGCACACAAATATCTGTGCAAATAATAAATACTACCAATATCCGGTTTATTTATTACCAATTGGATACATTCGTATTATTGTAACATAAAATACAGGGATTCAATAACAAGAAAGTTCTGGAGTTGTGCACCCGAGGGAACCAAAGGAAATGAAATTGTACAAACAAATAATGGAATGGCCTATAATTCATTTTCAAGTGGTTAACGGTTTGGGGGCGCCCTATGTTGCTTAACATGGATACCACGGCCTGTCATGTACCAGGAGCGCGGTTAAGTTACTTATGTATCTGTATATTGTATGTAACTATATGTATTGACTGTTGAATAGCCCGATCTGCAGGACCTGTGGGGAAGAAAATGAAACAATGCTGCATATAATATGCAAATGCGATGCATTGGCAAGACACAGAATGGCAATCCTGGGGCTGGCATATCCAGAACCAGGTGACTACGAGGATCTACCTCTTAGAAACGTACTGGATTATGTGCAGACTTCATTCAGGGCTCTAGGGATAGAATAAAACCAGTGGGGGATAGTACAAAAGATCCTGAAGCCTTGTGCTGTACACAAGTACACCCCAAACAAGATAAGATAAGAACTATATGTATTGGTCAAAAACAGTATATAAGTATGCGTTTTCTGGTATCCATAGTACAATCTTTGCTCAGTTTGATTTAGATGGCGCCGTGAAAATAGATATGCAACAATCGCTTGACTTAAGTTTGTACCTACCTGAGAAATTTCTGAACATAACCAATTTAGCGCCCACCCATCTTTAGCCCGACCGCATGCCTACACGGTTGACCTTGGTGATTTTAACTGACTATGAATGCTATTAAATAGAAACTGGATTTAAAAAAAACGCCCGCACTAGGGAATCTGAGCCCGGTGATGCGGGGTACTTTACAAACATAATAGACGGACACAAATTACATCCAGGGTCAGAACAACTATTCATGAGTCACACAAATAGTTGTCCGACTCGAACCCGCGACACGAAGAGGCGAGACGACTGTCTTAGCCGCTGCGCCACACATGCAGATTTGTTTGCAGAAGCTTTTTTTAAGCTTTATGTGCCACAAACATTATAAAATCTAGCTTTCTTGAAATCTGCCAGTTCATGACGGTCACCGTAGCCTAGTTGGTAGTGATCCTGCCTACGAAGCTGGTGGTCCTGGGTTCGAATCCCGGTAAGTGCAAATATTTGTGTGATGAGCACGAATATTTGTTTCTGAGTTATGGATGTTTTCTATGTATATAAGTATTTATCTATCTATATAAGTATGTATATCGTCGCCTGGTACCCATAGCCTGGTAACCAAGCTATGCTTAGTTTGAGACTAGGATGATCTGTGTGAAATTGTCCCCAGATATTATTATTATATCATTTTACGTTAACATTTCACCAATTGGATATAAACTGTCCTGAATTGAAAAGTGTCAGTAACGCATTCTCTTGGCGGCCGAATAGCTACCATTAATAAAAATTATTCACGGAATTACACCGCTTAAATTGTGCAATGGCTCCAAAAATATAGGGTTATAAATCTCGGCTGCTACACTCTACACTCGGCTCTGGAACTAAACGCGGCAGTAAAATATATTAGTTGAGGTTTAACTTTAGAAGCATAACGAAATATAATGTGCACCTAGTTGAATTAAGGCCATGGCGGCCAGTTTCCGTGGAGACTTGCCATTTGAAAGGAACATTTTATAATGATCAAGTGATCTATAGCCGCAAGCTAGGTGAAGTCACTATTCTTTCACTACCATAGTACGATGGGACAAGTTTGCCGAAACAACCGAAAAGAGGTCAGGTACAGGTACTCTCCGAGGCACAACATAGTATTACGCTATTTGACCGTTGTTTGTACGCATTTGATATCAAAATAATATAGGCATTGAATGTTTTCGTCATGGTCTCATATTAGTCATTATATAATAATCTCCACAGAGCAAAGATGTACACAACAGTTAAACAATAATTAAACGTTCATCATCATCATCGTCATATCAGCCGAAAGACGCCCACTGCTGGACAAAGGTCTCCTCCAGAGATTACCACAATTACCGGTATTGCGCTATCCGCATCCAGCGACTCTCACAAGGTCATCGGTCCGTCTTGTAGGGGGCCTGCCCACGCTGCGTCTTCTGGTTCGTGGTCGCCACTCGAGAACCTTTCTGCCCCAGTGGCCGTCAGCTCTACGAGCTATGTGCCGCCCACTGCCACTTCAGCTTGGCAATTCTTTGGGCTATGTCGGTTACTTTGGTTCGCCTGCAGGTTTCAGCGTGCCTGATTCGATCTCGCAGGGAAACTCCACAATTTGGCGGGAAAGTAAAACATTACCTTTGTCGTAATCCAACGTCATGTTCAAGGATGATAAGCGTTTCCATTAGCAATAATTTTGGTATTTTGGAGGTAAGGAAAACGAAAGCTGTCACTCGGCCCTTAATACGAAAAACATTTCCCTCTCTCTTATACTTGATGGCTAAACATTTTTATTTATTATTATTTATTTCGAAATTAAGCTTTTTAAAGATTTTATAAAATATTTAATTTGTAATTATGATACAGTCTTTAAATAACATCGGTTTGTCCTATATACAATAGTGGGTGATATCGTTCTGATACTGGATTTCATGCAGCCCAACTGAGAAGACCCAGAAGTTTAAATGTGGGTGGAATTTATGTGTCATCATTCGAAAGAAGTCCACTGCTGAACAAAAGCCTCGCCCAAGAATCATCTTGGGGGCATATGCCATAATCGCCACGCTTGGCAGACGGGTTGGCGATCGCAGTATGATGGTCATAGTACTCAGAAAGAAACTGCTGTCCGTCCTCTGGTAGATATTCCCTCTACTTCTACGCCCCTACACGGGGTGGAATGGGGTGATAAAATTCCGCTATTCACCGCAAAATTCATCTGAATTATATGTGTATTTAGAATTATATAGGAATGTTTTTCAGTCGGTTGGTTGCCAAAGTCTAGGCTCTGCCTAGGTTGGGATCAGATGCCAGTATGAAACACATCAAGTTATTTATATATTCATAAGTTGAAGTTTGAAAAATAAGTTACGAGTTTAAATTTATTGTGCACTGGAATTTTACACAGTTAACTTGTGTGTTCAACAAGTGGAAATAGTAGTCCCAATATCAGCTTTTACTATACTTTGACGGTTTATTACTGGGCTATATAAAATCACAAAGTGTTTCCCATAAAAAAACAACTTTAATTTGACCATGACTGAATATTTATATATGAAAACCGAGTTCAATATATTTACGATAGAATGTTTTGAATTCGATACTGATAGAACTTATTGGATAAATATGATGGCGCATTCGAGATATTACCTGTCGGATTATGTCGGAACTAGATTTGACAGATGTCATTTCAAGCGGAACATATGTCGATGGTCGGCGCGGCCATATTGGATTCATTCAATCTGTAATGGCCGGTGTGAGCACACCATGGTATGGACGGATCACATTGGTTCCGCGTAATCATGCGATAATTATTACTAATTGACTATTTTAATTGTATAAGTATTGATTTGTGAATTGAACTGGAATTCGAATTATTTTTGAAGTGAAGTGATTTTATAATAAATAGATTTTGGACGTTTGCCTCTTCTTTATGCGCCCACATGAACAATCATGACCAATCCTGACGAAGGCACCCCCGTGCCGACTTATCAGATAGAATAAATATAATAAAGGTATTAAATATTTGTAGTATTTTGAGATTATATAGGTATTAACTTTTATCAGTATATTTATAACCTCATCCTTCAAATCTACTCTAATAATTTTGTTCCTAACAAAGTCAGAACAAAGTCATAAAATTAATTAAAAGTTCATAAGATTATATAGAAACTGTTATTAAATAACAGCAGGACCGATATTTCGACATAATTGAAAGTATTGGTCAGCGGTTAAATAACTTTGTACCGACTAAAATAGCTCAATGTTATCTAAAATTATTTTGCTGTAGGGGGGATGTGAAAGGAATAGGTTATTTTGTTTCAGCAGGTTTAATTAATTAAAATATTAATTTAAAATAGCACACATCATTAGCCCCCCAAAGGTTAACGATTCCGATATTTATCTATATACCTATGCCTGCTATTCAGTATAATTTCAGTTAATTATAATATCATTAAGTGGACCAAATCTCGTGTATATGCCCCATTGACTATGTTTCGGAGCGTCTCAACTGGGCCGTGTCGAGACCGGTAGTAGATACACCCGCTGAGTTTGTTTCGCTGGGTCTACTCAGTTGGGGCGCATTGGATCCGGTGGTAGCATTCAAGCGCGACCATCGTTATAAAGAGGAGGTCCACCATAATAATAATATTTAGACAATATGTAGTAAAAATATAGCTAACATTTTTAAATTTTATAATTAAACCTACACATGACAATAACTTGATATAGGCTAGCTAAATATACTTACTATTATAAAATAAAACTTAGTGTAAATTTTTTCATACAATCCGTGTACCTAAATATCGATATGTACCTAGAAATAATTATAAATAAATAAATAAATTATATATTACAACAAACATATACTGACTATTTACAAGCGCTTTTTTAAAGTCTACGTGAATGAAAAGCTTTTTTATTTTTATTTTATAAAAAATTATGCTGCGTTTTAAATTTATGAAATTTTCAGACCATCATTAAATAGTCCAGAGGATGATTCTGTAAAGTTTGGTACCGATCAGTACACCATTTTTTTTTTATTTCGACATTTTTGTTATACTTTCCCGGAAAATTAGATGTTATATCTTTTTTTGCGTGGTATTCTTGCGCAAGCCAATTATCGCTTGTTATTATAAATAAAAACTTATTGAAAGCATCCCCTATGGATATTAAGAAAAAAAAATGATACACAAATAACGGAGAAATCGCATAGCAAACAAACATGTCAAATTGATAGCCTCTTTCTTTTAAAGTGGGATAAAAATATATTAAAATGTGCATTATCTTAGTTCGGCCTATCTTAATTATAGTCATATAAACGTCTCAGTCGAGTAAATTAAACCGTAGTGACGATTTATCAGTACTCAAAGAGTTGCCGGCAGCTTCATGAGATCTTACATTCTATGACTAGGATAACAAGATCATAGCCATTTTCATCGTATAATAGTGTTGTTTAAGACCCAGGTCGCTCGTAAAACATACTTAAAGTGTATTATTAAACGTCACATATTGTAACAAAACTCTCGTCTACGCTAAAATTTTATGGCAGTGACTTTAAATAACGGTAAACAACATGTAACTTAATTAATGCACTTCTTGAAAATAGTTTGTTCAGAATCGTTTACTGAATCGATTTATATAATTTTTAATATAGGTAATTTTTCATTTCATAATAATTAAAACCACGAAATTATTGTCATATTAACCCTGTACAGTCAAAACAAATTGAAAAGGAACGTAAGTCAAAGTCATGGAGCTATGTTCAAAGTAATAAGTCTTTTAAAATGGCAGTTTTATTGTATTCATACAAATTCCATCAATCAATACAAAATAAAGAAAAATAAACTTTATTCCAAGAAACTAATTTAGTAAATAACAATGCATATACATGTTAAATAAAAAATTCAGTGTATGTATTATGATTACAACATAATATTATAATTAGGGTGATTGAGGGTGTGCGTTAATTACGTTACATGTTGTATATTATATGTAGTTGAGTGATATTGAAGGGGTCGTCACCAACAAGTCGGCTGGATTACGTCTACTGCTGGCCAAAGGCCTCCCCAAAAGATTTCCCACAAAGTTTTGTTCTTCATTAGGATTGATATGCCATAATCGCCACGCGTGCTAGACAGTTGAGTATTAATACACACACGCGTGTTTAAAATAAAAAAAACGGTTCTAAATTATCTTTTAATAGACTAATAAAACTGGGACACTATTAATGGATAGAGGTGAGAACGATATTAGTCGAGTCCACGTGATTTTGACACCCGAACAAACAAAATAAGTTAAATGGAATGCAGATAACACGTGAAATAGAAAATATTCACAAAATACGTAGGCAGAGTTATTGTATGCGATACGATAATTATTTTTATGTGTCTAACTCTTCGATCAATAATATTGATCGAAGGTCTAACTAAAAGAATTCTCAGTTCGATGTGTTTTCTCGTGTATGTATACGTCATTACCGAATTGTTTAAGAATCGATAAGTGATTAAGTGTATTCATTGGGTTAATATGACACCTACGTAACTTAAAGAATATTTGTGCCAAATTTCATGGTTCTAAACCCAGCGGTTACAGCTGTGCGTTGGTTGATCGGTCAGCCAGTTTATATATAGACTAATATGATGAATACTTACTTACTTATCGTATGGCCAATGGATACCCTAGTGTCAGAGTTGTTCAAGCCGCCCAGTAGGCCCTGTCTAATTATTATAATATATACCTACCTGCTTTTTTTGACATTTTTAATTTTATATGTATTTCCATTTTTATTTTCTTACATTAGTTTAAGTTTACATTAAGTTGACCTATTGTTGCACCTATCTACCCTGTTTTCCCTTTCCTACGTCTATCCACTCCATAATTGGTTGTCTGGAAGAAATTGCAGTAGCGATAAGACCGCCCTTTGTACCTAATTAATGTATGTTCATTTTAATTTTAAGTTATGGGGTACAATAAAGAGTATTTTACTTTTACTTATAACTGGGACCGGCAGCTTAACGTGGAGCACGGAGACGCTCAGAAATTAAACCACTTTGGCGGTCACCCATCTATGGACTGACGATGAGCGTAGTTGCTTAACCTCGCCAATCACTTACGGACCGGTGAGAGCATCTGGCTATGAATACGCCTGATTTATATAACAAATTCTATCATTCATTAGAAATAACATAGATTCTGATCGATATTGCACCCACTTTGACTTAAGATCAAGATTCTTTCTATCCCGTAATAACGTTCATTTGTACCAAATTTCACCCTTTAATTCGTATTTTAATAATCCTTATTTTTCCCCGATAGTAAGTATCGTCTCCGTTAATTCAGGTAATAAGCTATTCATAGGCCATATTTCATTATATCCGTTTTGCTGTTTTTTTTGTGATTGAATAACAAACATATGATATATTATTATTAGTGCTTATTTTTAGATTTACTTATTACTAAAACGCTGCGTTAAGTTTTTAATATATAATATGAATATCTTTATTTAGTAGAGCTTTACACAGTATTAACCAATAACTTTGGTCCCAAACTAGGCAGTGTGCCTGTATCTTGGAAAATATTGTTTAGAAGTATATGTTTTTAGGTCGATATCTTCTTTACATGTATACGTCAAATATGATTCATTAGCCAGTGTTGAAATCGATATCAAACTGACAAGTCCTTGATCCATCTTAGATGTTATATTGCTTCGGGAGTTTTATTTCAAATGAAAGGTGGCTATGAGCTACTTTTATATTTCGACATCTTAAGCGTGTATCAAGGGTTGCTAGGATATTGGACAGTTGGTGTACTGGTTATTGACCCTGACTATTGAGCTAGAGGTCGATCCAAGATTTAATCTATACTAAGGAAAAATCTTTGTGTGATGAGCACCATTATTTGTTCTGTGTGTGTTATTAACATCTAATATGTATGTATTTAGAAATATTGGAACGAAGTTCCTTATCGCACGTTGTGAAAGGGGGCTAGACGGAAAAAAATCTAACGAAAAGTTGTCACGACACTTTTTGCAGCTGTGCGGCGTGCGCATGTTTCTCTGTCGGACTCTCTCTCTCTCTTATAGAAAGCAAGCCAGATATTTTCATTTCTATTTCGCATTGAACAGTGCATTGAACAATACACTCAACGCAAATAATCGTCGCGACACCACAGTGTCGCGACGATTATTTGCGTTGAGTGTATACAGGTTTTTGTACATAATAAATAACTTCGTTCCATCCGGGTGTCCCTTGACACCTCTCAAGATTTTTTTTAAGTATGTTTATCAGTTGTCTCGTTGCTATAGTACAGGCTCTGCCTAGTTTGGGATCAATCAGTATTAAAGTCAACTTAAAGACACGCCATTTGTGGCATGGCATGAGTTTGAATTTAAGGAAAGGATTTTTTTATGTAATAGGACGGTAAACAAGCTAGTAGGTCACCTGATGGTAAGTGATCACCGTCGCCCATGGACACTTGTAACACCAGAGGAGCCGCAAGTGCGTTGCTGGCCTTTAAGAAAGGAATAGCCTAGCTTGTTGAAGGTTACGAGGTAATACCATGTCATTAAGTTTTCAACATTAAAGATAAAAAAAAGAATAGTATTCATATACCCTGCGTATCTTTAACGTTATTATAAAGTAATTTTTTGAGTCTGTTTATTGACATTTTTTGTGTTTATGCGTTACGCAATTTCTGCATTGTTCGTAAACCGATTTTAAAATAAAATTCGTAATACATGGCTCTAATTTTTCCCTAGTCAGTCTATAAACCAAGGACTTATAAAGAAACAATGAATTAAATTATTAAATGAATTAACTCCCGTCTATCTTATCTACATTCCCGTCCATTCAGAATCTACCTTACGTCTGGTAGTACAAATAGTTGATCCTATTGTTTAAAGTTAAAAAAACCTGTCTGATCGACGGATATATCCCTCACGTGGTTTAAAAGACATAAATCATCACCTTTTGTTTATAATAGTTTGCGTTTATTAGCTCTTGGCTATAAAATAGATAAATCTGATACATTTGAGTTATATAGCGCGTATTTTTGGTAGCAGCTCTTTGGTGTAGCGTAGGGTTGTCATCCGTTCAGGTGTTCCCGGAATTTAGGTAGTTCAAGGGCTGGTATTTAAAATAATAAAAAAAAACTTGTGTGTACTTATGTACACGCGTTAGAAGTTATACTTCTTAATATACAACTTGAACATAGTTATCAATTTTCATACCACCTAGAACTAACTTCATGCTGTTATTTTTACGATGGGCGCGCACGATGCGCCCGCATCGTAAAAATTCACTCTCATACCACCTAGAACTAACTTCATGCTGTTAAATTTTTTGGTGTCGGTGTGCGCGCGCATCGTAAAAATTCACTCTCATCATTTTTCTCCATCGCGCCAAAAGAAGTATAACTTCAATAAAATAAAATAAAAAAGGTTTTTATTCACGTAGACTTTAAAAAAGCGCTTGTAAATAGTCAGAACATTTTTGTAATAATATATAATAAATTTATAATTATTTCTAGGTACATATAGATATTTAGGTAAGTACACGGATTGTAGGAAATAATTTACAATAAGATTTGTTTATAACAGTAACGATATTTAACTAACTTAGATTAAGTTATTGTCAAGGATCATGTGTAGGTTTAACTATCAAAATCTTAAATTTTAGCTATATTTTTACTACATATTATCGAATGGTTCTGTCTATATTAAGGTACGAATTAAATGTTATCATTATGGCGGACCTTGTGTTTATAACGACGGTCGCGCTTTAATGCTACCACCGGATCCAATGCGCCCCAACTGAAAAGACCCTATATATAGATATTATCGTAGTAAGCTGGTAATGGTGGTTTGTTAGTATCTGGGGTTTGATTTATAGTCCGTGTTTTAAAGTTCTCGAGTAAACGGTTTTGGCGCCGCATTTTCTACTTAACTGAATAACTTAAAAAGAAAATGTTGACAGAACCGGGTTTGAGCTGCAATATCCGGGGTTTTAACGCCACCTGTCCTTGGGACATTTTAAGGATGGAAAACCTAGCGTGTTCATGTAGACCATGGCTTTAATATCCCCGAATCAAAGAAAATAAGAGTTGATAATTCGGTCTTAGAGGGGTAACATAATTTACCTTATAAACGCGTGTTTTGACATGATTATACTGTGTGTAATCATGTTATGTTGTGATGTGTTTATATTGTAAACACATCACAACATAAATTTGACACATTTAAAAATATGTTTAATTTGCCACAGTGGCATGATAATTCACAACACAAGACATTTATAAGATCGTTACAGATACGTCAAACTTGTTCTGTTTGTAAAGACAGCAAATCGATATTCGTTCTACATTAGTGTTCTATAAAAGTAATGTAGTATCAGAATAAAGAAAGTGAAGAAAAACATTTTAAGTAACGATATTTTTTATGTGGCGTATTGTCGTTGTGGTGAGTTTACAATAACCCTGCGCGTGGATACATAGATTAACAAAAACATTATTTTTATTTATAACAAAACAAACATTACTGACAATAAAATTATGCTATTTAGGAACAACGCAAACAAATATATGACGTGTGTTTAAAAAGGCTAGATAGGTAGGCAGTATAGTTGTTGAAAGAGAAGCCTTTTTCATTTTAGGTGAAACGGGAACATATCGTCAAGATACATATACTACAAATCTATTACCTAACGAATAACTTAGAACTAAAATGATAAATAGATAACCAAAATAAAAGAAGTATAAAAATAAGGTTACAGATAAAAAGTTGGATGCTGTTGATACCTGATATATGGGGTAGCTGCCCCATGGGATTATGAGACTGAAACTATAGAGAGGGCACCTGATGGTACCCTTACATTTGTGAACTATGGCGCGCGTAGTTCCTAAGTCCCCATTACGATGGTCAGCTGTAATCGATCGAACTAAACCACACAGGGACATTACTGTAATAATATGCGATCATCGCCGCGAAGTTGGTTTATCTTTAAAAAGGTGAATTACCAGTGGCTAATATTTTTTTTTTTAAATAACGGGACTAGTCCCTCCCTCTTACCCGCCACTGCAACTCCTGTAAGCCAGGATCAACAGTGGCACACAATGAAATGACACTGAGCGGTGAAGATCAGGCATGTCCCGGGGAATCGCTTTAACTGTCTTGGATCCCGCAACGAATTTAATCAGAAACAGAAAAAGGAGGAGTTAGAAAATGAATAGTTCCACTTCCCTCCAGAGCAAAGCGGGAAACAGAATGATGTAAAGAGGCTAACAAATTAAAATGAGTATTATTTCACAACGGAATGTAGTGATGCAACAAATGTTCTCCGCTTCAGACATAATAATGTTGTATAATTCTCCTAAGTATATATTTATTTTATAACTTATTACAATATTTATTAGAAATGTTTATTTAAGAAGCTTATGTCTCCACTAATTTACCGTAATAGTTCTACAATGACTACGTCTGCCTAAAGTCTACGCCGTAGACCTCTAATGTATTTCGTAGCCCCGTAGTAAACCTAAGCCGTAGACCTTCTACGCTAGACAGAGCAGACTACGCCCCGAGGTTGGCATATCCAAAGACAATATGGGCAAAGGTTTATTTATTAATTCTAAATTAAGAAAATTAATAATACATATTTAATCCTTCTCATATTAAAAATTTAAAAGTTTATGAATGTATGGCTGTTTGTTACTCCTGGCCGCAATAACTGCCGAACGGATTTTGATGGAACTTTGTAGTAATATCGCTTATATATCCGAATAATACGTCACACTAATATTATAAAGGTGAAAGTTTGTGTGTATATTTTTTACTTCTTCACGTCTAAACGTCTGAAGCGATTTTTTATTTAAAAAAATATGGAGTCTTCTGATACCCTATATTAAAACACATAATCTATAATTTATAAAGTTTAACGCGGGTGAAACCGCGGGGCACAGCTAGTAGTATATAATTTACAAAGTTTAACGCGGGCAAAACCGTGGTGCACAGCTAGTTAAAAATACAGGTATGTTAGAAAATACCACACAACTAAATAATGTTACTATAATTTTACAATTCAAAACAGATAAAATGATTTAAATACTGCATTAATTAAACATCAATAACATACACTAACACTGTACTAATGTACTTAAATAAAATCAAAATGAAATCATCCGAACAATCTGAAGCTTATCCATCTAACAGTAGGGAATTTGAAAGCAAATAAAACGAAAATCGCTTCGCTAGTGAAATGTTTATCTTTGGAAGATTACTTTAAGGTAAAGCTTTCAACTTTTCTAACGAATACCTAACAGGTAACATGTTGTATATTGAGTAGTTTTATTTTTAGTCTTACATATATAAGTCGAACATTTTTAGGATTAGTTTATTAGGTCAGAGAATAGGAAAAATAAACAAAAGGAAATGAACGATCTTTATTCAATTTTGTGTTACCAATAAGAAAATTGCAATAAAATCGTATGCTTGTTAGTTATTTACAATACCCGTTAGAATAAAACAGTCGTTAAAACTATTATAATATAACTAAATATATTCTGACTTGTTATATAACATGGAATGCGTAGGAGCTCAGTCTATTACAAATACTGGCATATTTGAAAGACTGAACTTACGAACTACGCAAATAGTGGTTTTATAAGAGCAAATTAAGCAGTATTTTTGTATGGAAAGTGAGAAACCCAGCCAAGTGCGTACCCCCTTTTATGTTGACTTTTTTTACTTATTATAGAGGATAGGTATAGAAATACACACTTTGTTATAATTTCAACTGTCTACCTATTATGGTTCATGAACTTCCCGCTGTCAGACGGACGGACGAATAGAGACTTAGTAATGGAGTTCCGATGGCCCCCTAAAAACTAATGTTCTATAAATTAAACGGATATTTATAAACAAAAATAGTATAATCATTAATACTCACAAGTTATTATAACATAGTTCCCCAAAATAGACGGTACCGTCGCGATAGGCCTCGGAACCATTGGCGTTACGTAGCTAGCTTATGACACAAACTGAAATTCCACTAATAGATTCTAAAACAAACTTCCCAGTGATATTAGAGAATTGTCTACGAATAAGTTTAAAATAATTATTAAAGCCAAATTGTGTAACAGGGCATATTACAAAATGTCTGATTATTTAAGTGATAAAAGTGCTTGGGATTGAGTTGTTCTGAGTCAACACACATGATTGTAATGAATCTTAAGTATATTTTATTTTAAAAAGGATTCCTACTGAGTTTTCTGGCAGTGTTTCTCAGTAGCTGCCACGTCATGCACTGCACGGTAGGGTAAAAAAATATGACGATTCCACATAAATGTAAATTTTTTACGGAATAAATGATTTTTGACTTTGACTTTATTTTACAAATGATAATGTTTTGGAAAGTTATGGGGACACCTTTAAGTCAGAATATCGATGATGATGATAACTTCGATCGCTCTGTCACTTCTCCATAATGTTTACTCCGAAGGCATTGCAAGGACTTAGGTCGTCTTTAGTACATGACATTGTATTTTATGATGAGTTATACTAGTATTCATATTCGGAATATAAAATTGGACTATCTAGTTGATCTAACGGTTGGGTGTTCAACCGGAGATAATGAGGTATTTTTCTGTTTAAAAATACTTCTCAGTATCAGCCTGAAGTTACCGGTAATACACCCCCGTGCCTCGGAAAACAAGTAGATCCGTTGGTCCTGTACCTGACCTCTTTACGCTCGTGTCGCTAGTCGTCACATTAGATCATGACAGTGATGGAATAGAAAGTACCCCTTGCGCACACACTTCTTGAGATTGACCGCCGCAGAAGGTCATAATAATTAATATTCTGAAAAATGGTTTGAAAATCAATGTGTTCGAAAATCGACGAATGTCGTAAAAAATAGATACATACTTTGAAACGCCTATTCCATTAGGTTTACTCAGAGACTGCTGAGATAGTTACCTACTGATTGATACATACTTCGAGAATATTCTTAATACCTGGTTTACATAGAAATAACTTTAGATGAAAGAGAAAATTTAATGGGCGCGGAAATAATAATATGAAGTAGTTCGCAGTTTGTTTAAGAAATAATCAATCTCTCTTTAACTGGGTCAAAATTTAATTTGTTTTGTTTTCAAGGTTTTGTAGATCTTCTTAGAAGATAAAACGAATTTAAGCCGTTTAATTTCTCACTCAGAGATTAAACATTGATCATAATTACTGTAACGTTTTGAGAACGGGTTTTAGATTGGAATCTGTCAATGAGACGAAAACAAATTACGTTTGATTCAATAAAGTGGTTTACCGACTTTCAATTTCCTGTAAAATATTATAAAAAATATATATAAATATATAAAAAGATGTATAGAACATTCAATATCTATAGAAAGAACTAGGTATCTTATTAATGCGATTTCGGAATTATCATATTAATATAATAATGCATAAAACTAATGTCGACATATCGATATATCATATGTCAACATTAGTTTTGAACTAAAATAAAACATTATTATACGATCAAATAAATAATTAACGCCTAATGAAACTTCATGTAACAACCTAGACGGTCAATATATATTCTATACGGAACAATAACAGTAATAATCTCAACTAATCGGTATTAAAAATACCGCCCAAGTGCGAGTTGGACCCGCGCACGAAGGGTTCCGTAGCCTTATCTATAAAAACGAACAAAAAAATCACGTTTGTTGTATGGGAGCCCCCTTAAATATTTATTTCATTTTGTTTTTTAGTATTTGTTGTAATAGAAATACATTATCCGTGAAAATTTCAACTACCTAACTATCACGGTTCATGAGATACAGCCTGGTGACAGACGGACAGACATAAAGACAAACAGCGAAGTAACTAAGATTTCGCTGTCTGTCTGTTTTGCATCGCACATATTGGGATCCTAATCATCGTAGAACATATTTGGTCATTGAGCATAAAGCATGGAAATTTCACTTTATACTTGTACCCTTTTATTATTTTTTGAACAGTGGTAATATACACGCTCTTTAAAAATGACATAATATAATAAAAAATGAATTTTACGGGCTCAAAACTCACCCTGACTCGGTAAGCTATAAATACTATTAAGGAGGTATATTTGGAATAGTTTTTTAACCGAGTATGAAACAAGGAAGTTATCAAGTGGCCTGCAGGTTTTTTTTTGTATTTTGATATGTTTTAATTGATAGAAAATGCTTTTGGAGTGGTTCCATATTGCAACTTAACGAACTACCTGCCTCCGTACGAAATAAAATAAAAATGTACAACATTAAAACTGTTCTAAAAGAACACATGTTAGACCAATTGTAACTTCGTTATGACATTTTCCTGATACAAACAAAGCATTGTGTCAGGATGGTATCAAAACTAAGCCAATGTGTACCTACTTCGGTTTTTGTTATTTTTAGTTATATGTTTACTTAGTATTGTATATATTAAACCGACCAAATTGAGTCGAATCGAATTTGCTGTCACACACAAACCCCCGTGGTTTAAGTGGCAGTAAGAACTGTACTCAAACTTCTTTATAAATATTTGTATTGGTAATAAAAAAAAAAAAAAAAACTACCACATCTCTGTAACTCCTTTCTCCTTTCACTACTTAGGTTGCCTGGAAGAGATCATACTTTGTGATAAGAGGCCGCCAATTGTACTATAATAATTTGTATGTTGTCGCTTTGTATTATTTCTTTAGGTGTAGAATAAAGAGTTTATCTATCTATCATATATCAACTTGAAGTCGCTTTTTAACATTATTAAAACACTAATTAATACATACAAAAATTGCTTAAAATAATGTCCTCCTAGCTGAATTTCGGTCTCGCTGGCCAGTCTCAATGGATACTAGCAGGCCAGTGACAGTGAGTTTCCCCAATGTTGCGTTTGGAGCTACTGTGCAAAAATAATAATAATAAAAAAAACAACTCGCCATATTGATTGCACTGTCACTTGACGTTATTCGTTACGTAGTACTAATATAGTTATCTGTGGATACTAGCTGCGCGGGACATATTATAGTGCACAAGTGTCTGCGCGAAAACAGGGGCACTTTCTATTTTAGTATACTGAGAAATTTCTTAAAGAAGAATCCCAAAGTCACTTCTTGGCCCGACTCTGAGGTGCAACAGTCTACTGCTGGATCAAAAACACATATGTAATACGCACAAATTGACTTATATGTATAACTAGACACGCTGTTTCGAATAAAAACTCTGTCCCAGTCCGGCTACGCGGCTGTGCGCCAGGTGAGGAGCGCGCGCGCGGCGGCCAAAATTGTTTACCTCAGTGAGCAAATTCTCAATATGGGATTGCGCGTCTAGTAGAATACATATCTGTCAATGTACGCACAACTAATAACTTTCAGAATAAATTTCCGTATTATACAAAATAGTGGAAAAGGCATGTCAAACCAAATCGTAATTGTTTCTTTTGGTCACAAAGAACAAGTCCATAAAAATAAAAAGGTGGAGTTAATTTAAAATATAGCACGGCGCGACGGTAACAGTTTCTTATACTTTGTCTCATTAATATCGCTTTGCATTTGTACCTTCATTTTGTTAAAATTACGCTTGAATTAATTTTCAACGTAGTCCTTAACGTATTATATTTAATTGAGTCGTCATACGATGTAAATCAACCATTCAAATTACGCTATTATTTAATACGTTAAACGCCCAACGATCTCATGTCCGTGAACTTAATATGGTCTAACCTTGTCTACGCAAACTAAACGCCTCACTTAATTAAAGATAAGAAATTATAAAGTCTTTATATTTCTTTACTACTGGACGTATACAAATGATAAAAGTAAATTAACTATTTTTAATTTCTAAACTGGTAATGTAACACATTACCATTAATAAAAAATGGTAGTTAGCACTAATGTTGACATACAGGTGTGCTTGGCACTTTTAAAGCAAGTTGGTGAACGTGTAAAGATAAATTTGTGACTGCTCGTAGGTATTTATATTCTAGAAATCACAGACAGATCTAGGGCACTATTCAATATATACTGAGTTTACCCCAAGCTATAATGCGTACTCAACACTTTAACTAAAACATAATAATATGCTGAATTTTTTATAAAACTAACTAAAACATAATAATATGCTGAATTATGTAAATGGATACATCACATCAACATTTTTTTAAAATATTGTTTGTTTACAAACTGTGTTACATCACCTTTAAAAAAGATGGCAGTTAGCACTAATAATAATAATAGAACATTTATTTCTCTCATTTTAGGTACATAGCATCTTAAACATAGTTACAGTTTGATAGTTTAGATTTAGACCTTTGTGAGAGCTGGAGTCTATACTGGGTTCAAGACCTGTATGACAGATGTAATGTTGAGTTGATATGCTTGGTATTTTTAAAATAAGTTTGTGAACGTGTTAGTATTAATGTTATACTTCTCTAGTATATTCTAAAACTAAGTGTAAATAGTGCACAGAATTATTTCTGTGTACTATTAAATATACTCTGAGTTTAGATGCATGCCCGAAGATATAATGCGTACTCAATACTTAAACTAAAACGTATGCCGAATCTATTATCTAAATGTATACCACCTCGTCAAATTTAAAAATAAATTTTTACCTGTTTCTTTTTATTTAAACCAAAAACATTATGTTACAATGTTTTAATTTTGGTAATATCTAATTCATATGATTATAATAATAATTAATATTAATTTGATGTTAGACATTTGTCCTACAGAGGATGTGTTTCGGCTGCATTAAGAGAAACAAATAAGCTTCTTCTGTAAGACATACGAGTAAATGGCGCAGCTAATTGCGGTTATGGACGTTCGCAACACCAGACGGGCCACAGGTGTGTTACCGGCTTTTAAGAAAGGAACAGGCTACGAAATTTGGTGTTAATATTTAGGTAGGTATTCATTCACTAATTTTAATTGGCTCTTACTTACTACATTCCATTAAGCTTATTAAGTCACATCGAAACATTTCAAGACACATATTAGACGTGCAAGTTATTATACCACTAAAGAGTACATCGATGACAAAGACGCCTGGCGCTCACCACCTACCTGCACATTGCTCGCTGGAGATCTTGTAGCCATATAGACATGACTAATTTGTTACGTGAACTATCTGTGACTATCTGTAATATGATTGCTAACATATACTAAATTTAACTTGATTGCCTCTGTCACAAAATGAATAATGGTATTGTTTCGATGTTTTTCTTTTGTTTCCTAAATATAATCTAAATTAATATTCATTCAGACAACCGATCGAGCAGATATTGTGTTTTCCTAATAGATAATTACTTTATGTGGACCAAATCCCGTGATCATGCCCGCTTGAGTATGTTTCGCCGGACCGTCTCAACTGGGGCGTGTTGAAACCGGTAGATGAACCTGCTGAGTTTGTTTCGCTGGGTCTTCTCAGTTGGGGTGCATTAGATCAGGTGGTAGCATTAAAGCGCGATTTTTCCGTATATGTAAAGCGTGTAATAGATGTTCTCATGATAACCACAACCGGGCTAAATATGCTTCCTCTTAGGCAGGCGGACCTATTGCGTGCCGCGCAGTATTTAAGTAATTATTTCAAGAACATGGCCGAGTTACAATACTGTATATAACATTACCATGTCTCAACCAACTAGATCCCGAAACAAATCCCTAGTTTTACCCAAATATTGTGTGGTGCGGAAATCAAATCAGCAACCCGCCGGAGAGATCGAAACGTATATTATTAACTATATTAAAAACGCAAAGGTGTCTGTCCTGTACCAGACCTTTTTTCAATCCTATTGGTTAGCCGTCCCATCAGATAATAAGAGATTAGGCAATACAAAGTCTATCTGCGTTGCCGCACACATTAGACTCCAGTTTCTATTAAGACTGGTCTTTATAGTCTAATTTTGGCCATGAAGACACTATATTAAAACTGACCAAAGTAATATAATGATAAAGAAGGTTTAGTTATAACAGTAAGTAAGCGCTCGATAAGTAATTAAATAACAATATAAACTCATTGCTCACGAAACCAATTATGAAGTGAGTGAATTGGCCTTTGTTTCATTATGATTACTATATTTGCGAGCTCGTAGATTACCAGTCCTGAGGGCTTATTCCCATCGCTTAGAGCTGTTTGACTTTTGATACAACTGAAAATAAGTCTTCTTCAGTTGACATAAAGCTGGTTTTCACTCTTATGAAATGTCACAATAATATCGAAATAATGCAATTGAATCTCAGAAAATTTGTTTGTTTAATTATGTTGTAAGTAAATATTTATTAACAACGGAAAATGTAAGCATTGTTAATTGAATGTCGAGATTCCTTATTAATTTTAAGTAGGTGTAGTTATTTGTAGAACACACCTCATAATTAATCGTGTTTAATAAAGGCACTGCTTTTCTGTGATTCATTAAATACATCACGTTTGTTCCCATTTGCTCCATTATTTTATACCACAGGGTTAAGATATTGTCCCGTTCGGGGTTCGAATCTCGGAACCAGTAAGGGCTTTTAATGGCTTTTGTTACATTGCTAGAATGTTCTAGTTAATACTAGAACCAAGGAAAAAGGATAGCTGATGAGAAGGACATACAAAACTCTTAGTGTAAAAAAAATACATTTGATGTTTCAAGATTCAAAAGAAAGAGGTAGGTGAAGACAAGGACAGAAGTGTTGGGGAACGTTCTAGAAATAAAATAATGACTCTGGGAATGTTTAAAATTTGGTACAACGTAGGTATATAAGTAGAAGATCTTAACGGAACGGTGAGTTTTAATTCAAGTGAAATCGAAGGCGAATCAAGAGGAAGAAATAAAAGTGGAAACCGGAAAAAGTGCAAGTGATTAGTGATAGTAAACAGTGCCAAGTGTTCCGGACACAGTGAGAAGTGCACCGTGTACGTAGGGACTTCGCACAGTGCTCGTCGCGGGTACTCTAAATAGATGTGTGTTCCCTGATCTTTGTGTTGCACCAACTATCACTGTCGACGCCCATGAAGGTTCAGTTTTAAATACTAGTTTTCTTTCCAATCACCTGACTTACCGCTCGCTACAATGTAAAATGTATCCAGCACTTTTATTGGTTAGAATCAAATGGCATTACTTGCCACTGGTAGTTAACATAAGTCAAACGTGTGTTAGAGTGTCAGTTTCGTACCGTAGATATTACTGTGCGATTTTGTCTTTTTAACCAATGAGCTAATTTAAATGTCATTACTTCTCTTTCTAGTATAGGTTGTATGAAAATAACAGGGCATACACAGAACTGTCAGATTGACAGGTTCACGGCCGATATATCTTGTAGCCTGCAATCAATGTTGTTGTCACCGAATTATGAGCGGAGAAAATATTATCTTACAATCGACTCGAAAAATGTAGACATAAGTAATCGTTTAGCAAACATTTACGAAATTAATTTGTAGAAGAATCTAGATCATTTTTAGACATCGTTTATGTCATCATCATTTGGGATCACACCAACAGTTACAATCTGTGTCTGTATGTCACACGGATATCGTATTAGATGTAGCTGGTAACCTGTTTGTAGTTAAAGGGCACGCATTCAATATGCATTTTAAAGTTATACAAATGCCACTAAATATGATTTACAATACAATATAATTTATTTGCATATATAGTTATACATATAAGGTGTTACAATTTATTGATGTTCAGCTATATTTTACCGGTTAGGCATGCAAATTTAACATTACAAATTAATTATAAAAAAATATACTTGAATTCCGAATACCACATTAAATAGGAATAAAAGGAATAGGAATAAAAGTCACAATTAAAATAAAAAATGTCAAAAATTAAGGAATATAAATTGAGTACAATGTTCATTTTACAAATTATTTCAATTAATACAAAACACAATACCATTTAAATACCAAAATACGGCAGACCAGTTATCTTTCAAAATTCATTGACTGAATAGTAAGCTTTTTGAGAAAGGAGTGCATTCAGTTTATTTTTAAAAATATTTACGTTGGAAATTGATCTTATCTTCAGCGGTATTTTGTTAAAGATTATAGGTGCCATGCAGAATATACTGGCCCGGAGCAGTTGCGTTTTGCATGCTAAATGACGAATCGTGTTTTCATGACGGCTTCCAGCTGGGTAGGTTTCAAAAAGGTTCTCATTACTTTTAACAAATATTGCCACTTCACTTTTATAAATTTATTCCATATATGGAACGCTAAAAAGATAGTGAACCTAATACACAATAAAAAGGCACTGAGTGGTTGAGTGGTGATGCGTAGGCATATCTCGGGTAATCCTACATCGTAAATCGCTGCAACTGTCTTAGATCCAAAGAAAGGGTTTTCATTATCTTCCAGAATATAGAAGGTAAAGAGTGATATAACGAAGAGGAGGAATTGCAACTATACCAAACACTAAGAATATATTAGAAGGGTCCTATAAAATGAGCTACTGTATTTAATTTCTATAGAAAAAGCCTAAGGTGTAACATTATACAAACATTTGCCTGGTTAATAATAGAAAATAAGAAGACCCTATCAATTCAAAAGATGTAAGGTTGTCAGTTTATTGAACCTCAACGGGCGTAAGTGGTAGATAATCACTTTCGACCTTGTGCCAAATGTCATAGCTGAAAATCTTAAATTTGTAGAGGAAGAATATATACAAGGCATTCTAAAGGTGTTTACAATTATACTAATTTGTTTAGTCTATAATAGAAATAAGAGGACTTTATCGATTCCAAATACCTGTATAGATGAAATATATCGGTTGCCAGTTTATTGAAACTCAGTAGATGTGGGCGTAAGTAGGTAGATAATCACTTTCAACCTTGACCTTGTCAGATGTCCTTACTATGTTTTGAGAACTTAAATTAGTAAAGGAAGAATATATAAAAGGAACTCTAAAGGTGTTTACAATTATACTAATTTGTTAATAACAGAAATAAGAATATTTTATGGAGTCGAAACATAAGTTGTCAGTTTATTGAAACTCAAAAGATGTGGGCGTAAGTAGATAGATGATCACTTTCAACCTTGACCTTGCCAGATGTCCTAACTATGTTTTGAGAACTTTAATTAGAAGAGTAAGAATATTTAGAAGGAACTCTACAGGTAATCACCTGTAGAGTTCCTTCTAAATTATAATAATTTGTTAAGTCCTTAATAAAAATAAGAGGACTATATCGATCCAAAATACCTGTATAGATGAAATATATAGGTTGTCAGTTTATTGAAACTCAATAGATGAGGGCGTAAGTAGGTAGATAATCAGTTTCGACCTTGACCTTGCCAGTTTGATGTCCTAATTACGTTTTGAGAACTTAAATTAGAAGATGAAGAATATTTAGAAGGAACTCTACAGGTGTTTACAATTATAATAATTTGTTAAGTCCATAATAAAAATAAGAGGACTTTATCGATTCAAAATACCTGTGTAGATGAAATATATATGTTGTCAGTTTATTGAAACTCAATAGATGTCCCGGCCAGATGTCCTAATTACGCTTTGAGAACTTAAATTAGTAGAGGAAGAAAATATACAATGTATGTATTCTAAAGATGTTTACAATTATACTATTTTTTAAGTCCATAACAGAAATAAGAGGATTTTACCGAGTCGAAAGATGAGTTGTAAGTTTATTGAAACTCAATAGATGTGGGCGTAAGTAGGTAGATAATCAGTTTCGACCTTGACCTTGCCAGTTTGAGGTCCTAATTACGTTTTGAGAACTTAAATTAGTAGAGGAAGAATATATACAAGGTATTCTAAAGATGTTTACAATTACACTATTTTTTTATTTTTGGCCATAACGGAAATAAGAAGATTTTATCGAGTCTAAAGATAAGTTATCAGTTTATTGAAACTCAACAGATTTTCGACCTTGACCTTGTCAGGTGTCTTAACTATGTTTTGAGAACTTAAATTAGTAGAGGGAGAATATATACTCGTAAAAGGAACATTAAAGGTGTTTACAATTATGCTAATTTGTTAAGCCCATAATAGATATAAGAGGATTTTATCGAGTCGAAAGATAAGTTGTAAGTTTATTGCAACTCAACAGATGTGGGCGTAAGTACGTAGATAATAACTTTCGACCTTGACCTTGTCAGGTGTCCTAACTATGTTTTGAGAACTTAAATTAGTAGAGGGAGAATATATACTCGTAAAAGGAACTTTAAAGGTGTTTACAATTATACTAATTTGTTAATCCCATAACAGATATAAGAGGATTTTATCGAGTCGAAAGATAAGTTGTAAGTTTAGTGCAACTCAAGTAGATAATCACTTTCGACCTTGACCTTGCCAGATGTCTTAGCTGTATTTTCAGAACCTTAAATTAGTAGAGGAAGAATGGAACTCTAAATGAACTCTAAAGGGTTATATGAACTCTAAAGAGTTATACAGTAATTTGTTAATTCATAACAGGAAATAAGATAGAGACTCACCGGTCCGTATGTGATCAGCAAGGTTAAGCTTGCAGTTTGTCTATAGATGGGTGACCGTCAAAGTGTTTTAATTGCTAAGCATACCCGTTCTCCGGAAGGGACGTTAAGCTGGCGCTGTTGTTGTTAAACAACAAATCAATCCATGCTAGAGTTCTACTGGGCGGCTTGATAAATGACATCAGGGTTACCACGGCCTATGCGATAAAGAAGTAGAGGATTACTTTATCCATACAGAAGTTGAAGGTTTAGGTAGGTCAGTTTTTTGAGCCTCAACATATATCGGATACTTTTGACACATTTGACCTTGACCGTGCTTGATAACCTGTGATAATTATAACTGTGTTTTTTGTGCTTCAAAATAAGTAAAGTGAGTATACCTACCTACCTACCCTACCTACCCTACCTCGCTGTTTCGAGGAATATTTAATTAATAAGAAGAATAACTCAATATTCTGATAAAGACGGGCTTAATCTAATCAAAAGATGTAGGTTATCAGTTTCTTGAACCTGAACGTGTGGGAGTAAGTAGTTACAGACAAATCTTTAATTTGCGTATCGTATCAAGCATGCTTGATCATTATTTTAGGGTAGAAATTAGAATAATGTATCACAATACAAATTTTCTAAGTCTGAATAACTTTAACGTACAGAAACGATTCGTAAATTGGATTGTATAATCCAACTTTATTTTTGAGTTCAGATACACTGCGAAATGTTATACATTTATAAATACTGGCCTTAATTTTAGAATCGTTCCATCCTTGAATATTTTACTGACCCTACTTGCTACGGGTAAAGGTTTTTGAAGACCGTTTGGGGTTTGCAATTTTACAAAAAAATATTATTTAGTTAAGATGTTTCAATTCAGCAAAAAACATAACCAATTTGGGTGAAATTTGAAACGAAGATAAGTTATATAAATTGCTAAATCGCAGAAATTATCGTGCGCGAAATAGAAATAGTTTTTAATACGTTTACCAAGTTTTAAGTAGTAACTATTTATCGCCCAAATTACTTAATCATATTTGGTATTACGAGTAGGTATATAGAAATACAAATATACGTAGAACCGTCATTAACAACATTCTTTAGGAAATACGGTCTGAAGTTATATACTTATGTATAATAAAATTTTGGTAGATTTTTAATCAGCACCATATAGAAATAATACTACTACATATAATATATACTATATATAATAACTAACTAATATAACTGTGTTGCCTGAAAGAGATCTCTTTTATCGATAAAGCCGCCACTTGTAAAAATTCCATTTTAATGTATTGTTTTTACTTTTATGTATTTGGGTGTACAATAAAAAGTTATATATCAATCTATAACTGAGTTATATTCAAAATCGTATAAAGGCTATATATATATTAATTTAGCTTTTAACTTGTTAGAGTCTTCAAAAACCTTAGGGATTTGAAATGTCACTGAAAGTTTAAGACCTTGTCAAGTAGATTTATGTAGAAGCAACAGTTATCCGTTGCCGGATATTCAACAAGTGAGGTCGTGAAATTTAACTGAAATGGCCGCAATAAGTCAGATCTTTTTATTTTTTTCTGATAATTGATACATTGAATACATTTATTATAATCTAGTCCATCCAACGGTTGTCTGGAAGAAATCGCTCTTAGGCGATAACACCGCCAATCTATACATATAATAAAATCGTAGGAAAGTCAAAACTGTACATTGAATATTTTTTTAAAAGGATACATTTTAAAAAGGATACTTGGGGCGTGATCTACAATCTATATCGAAGCCAAAAATGTAGTTTTAAGAATTTTTGTCTTTTTATCTGTTTGTCTGTATGTATATCCGGGCTAAACTCAAAAAGTACTGCATGGATTTACTTCAAATTTTGCATGTATATTACTAAAAGGTCGGGTCAACATATAGGCTACATATTATTACGCTATCACCTACGGGGGAGGGGCTGTCGTAATTTATAAAAGTTAACGCGGGTAAAACCGCGAGGCAAAGCTAGTTGTACATAAATTGAAACTATGTCCATGTATCAAAATTTTTATTCTGTGATGTGCAATAAAGTGTCTATCTATCTATCGTTAAACAATGAGGAAACTCATAAGGCAGGTTGTATCTGCAGGTGATCAAATAATAAAAGACATTACTTAACCTTAACGAATACCTCGAAGCTCAAACAGTGTAACCGTCATTTCGGCGAAATTTACTTTTGAATACAGTTCAACTAATATTTTCATGTCTATAAATCTATGAAAATAAAGTCTTCCAATTTTCGGAAAAAATGGCATTTACGAACCGATGGTTTTGTAAACCATAAAATATATTTTTTTAGTGATTTTTGTGTCGTAACACCAACCAATTTTAATGATCATAAACGCGAGAGTAGGTAGTAAATAATAATGTTTTTTTACATTTTCGTCGTCTTCGAATAATTTATTGCTAGAAATCGAAAAGGTTATGTCAAAAATAATATGGTTTTTTTTTGTTTTTTCTCCTGTAAAATAGGCCTTGCTTATGCCCTTTGACCTCGAGGTAAGCTGAGTCAAAGAAGACATGCAGATGCTTCTGGAAGCCGTAAGGAGAGAAATCAAGGTATCAAAGATTTCGAAAGGTTCTGTTTGGATAAAAAAGGGTATGATATTATACCAGCTCTGTAGTCATTCGGCTGCTGGCAAATATTGAGCTGAGTGTAGTCAAAAAAATGGCTATACGTTTACATTGATTTCGTGTGTATTTTTTTTTCAGTGATTACTCTCCGTGACTAGTCCGATTTTTATGAATACAGATATATGTGAGGTTATGGTCAATACCACCGTTTAAAGAAGATCTTATCTTATTAAGAGGATTTTATCGAGTCGAAAGATAAGTTGTAAGTTTATTGCAACTCAACAGATGTGGGCGTAAGTACGTAGATAATAACTTTCGACCTTGACCTTGTCAGGTGTCCTAACTATGTTTTGAGAACTTAAATTAGTAGAGGGAGAATATATACTCGTAAAAGGAACTTTAAAGGTGTTTACAATTATACTAATTTGTTAATCCCATAACAGATATAAGAGGATTTTATCGAGTCGAAAGATAAGTTGTAAGTTTAGTGCAACTCAAGTAGATAATCACTTTCGACCTTGACCTTGCCAGATGTCTTAGCTGTATTTTCAGAACCTTAAATTAGTAGAGGAAGAATGGAACTCTAAATGAACTCTAAAGGGTTATATGAACTCTAAAGAGTTATACAGTAATTTGTTAATTCATAACAGGAAATAAGATAGAGACTCACCGGTCCGTATGTGATCAGCAAGGTTAAGCTTGCAGTTTGTCTATAGATGGGTGACCGTCAAAGTGTTTTAATTGCTAAGCATACCCGTTCTCCGGAAGGGACGTTAAGCTGGCGCTGTTGTTGTTAAACAACAAATCAATCCATGCTAGAGTTCTACTGGGCGGCTTGATAAATGACATCAGGGTTACCACGGCCTATGCGATAAAGAAGTAGAGGATTACTTTATCCATACAGAAGTTGAAGGTTTAGGTAGGTCAGTTTTTTGAGCCTCAACATATATCGGATACTTTTGACACATTTGACCTTGACCGTGCTTGATAACCTGTGATAATTATAACTGTGTTTTTTGTGCTTCAAAATAAGTAAAGTGAGTATACCTACCTACCTACCCTACCTACCCTACCTCGCTGTTTCGAGGAATATTTAATTAATAAGAAGAATAACTCAATATTCTGATAAAGACGGGCTTAATCTAATCAAAAGATGTAGGTTATCAGTTTCTTGAACCTGAACGTGTGGGAGTAAGTAGTTACAGACAAATCTTTAATTTGCGTATCGTATCAAGCATGCTTGATCATTATTTTAGGGTAGAAATTAGAATAATGTATCACAATACAAATTTTCTAAGTCTGAATAACTTTAACGTACAGAAACGATTCGTAAATTGGATTGTATAATCCAACTTTATTTTTGAGTTCAGATACACTGCGAAATGTTATACATTTATAAATACTGGCCTTAATTTTAGAATCGTTCCATCCTTGAATATTTTACTGACCCTACTTGCTACGGGTAAAGGTTTTTGAAGACCGTTTGGGGTTTGCAATTTTACAAAAAAATATTATTTAGTTAAGATGTTTCAATTCAGCAAAAAACATAACCAATTTGGGTGAAATTTGAAACGAAGATAAGTTATATAAATTGCTAAATCGCAGAAATTATCGTGCGCGAAATAGAAATAGTTTTTAATACGTTTACCAAGTTTTAAGTAGTAACTATTTATCGCCCAAATTACTTAATCATATTTGGTATTACGAGTAGGTATATAGAAATACAAATATACGTAGAACCGTCATTAACAACATTCTTTAGGAAATACGGTCTGAAGTTATATACTTATGTATAATAAAATTTTGGTAGATTTTTAATCAGCACCATATAGAAATAATACTACTACATATAATATATACTATATATAATAACTAACTAATATAACTGTGTTGCCTGAAAGAGATCTCTTTTATCGATAAAGCCGCCACTTGTAAAAATTCCATTTTAATGTATTGTTTTTACTTTTATGTATTTGGGTGTACAATAAAAAGTTATATATCAATCTATAACTGAGTTATATTCAAAATCGTATAAAGGCTATATATATATTAATTTAGCTTTTAACTTGTTAGAGTCTTCAAAAACCTTAGGGATTTGAAATGTCACTGAAAGTTTAAGACCTTGTCAAGTAGATTTATGTAGAAGCAACAGTTATCCGTTGCCGGATATTCAACAAGTGAGGTCGTGAAATTTAACTGAAATGGCCGCAATAAGTCAGATCTTTTTATTTTTTTCTGATAATTGATACATTGAATACATTTATTATAATCTAGTCCATCCAACGGTTGTCTGGAAGAAATCGCTCTTAGGCGATAACACCGCCAATCTATACATATAATAAAATCGTAGGAAAGTCAAAACTGTACATTGAATATTTTTTTAAAAGGATACATTTTAAAAAGGATACTTGGGGCGTGATCTACAATCTATATCGAAGCCAAAAATGTAGTTTTAAGAATTTTTGTCTTTTTATCTGTTTGTCTGTATGTATATCCGGGCTAAACTCAAAAAGTACTGCATGGATTTACTTCAAATTTTGCATGTATATTACTAAAAGGTCGGGTCAACATATAGGCTACATATTATTACGCTATCACCTACGGGGGAGGGGCTGTCATAATTTATAAAAGTTAACGCGGGTAAAACCGCGAGGCAAAGCTAGTTGTACATAAATTGAAACTATGTCCATGTATCAAAATTTTTATTCTGTGATGTGCAATAAAGTGTCTATCTATCTATCGTTAAACAATGAGGAAACTCATAAGGCAGGTTGTATCTGCAGGTGATCAAATAATAAAAGACATTACTTAACCTTAACGAATACCTCGAAGCTCAAACAGTGTAACCGTCATTTCGGCGAAATTTACTTTTGAATACAGTTCAACTAATATTTTCATGTCTATAAATCTATGAAAATAAAGTCTTCCAATTTTCGGAAAAAATGGCATTTACGAACCGATGGTTTTGTAAACCATAAAATATATTTTTTTAGTGATTTTTGTGTCGTAACACCAACCAATTTTAATGATCATAAACGCGAGAGTAGGTAGTAAATAATAATGTTTTTTTACATTTTCGTCGTCTTCGAATAATTTATTGCTAGAAATCGAAAAGGTTATGTCAAAAATAATATGGTTTTTTTTTGTTTTTTCTCCTGTAAAATAGGCCTTGCTTATGCCCTTTGACCTCGAGGTAAGCTGAGTCAAAGAAGACATGCAGATGCTTCTGGAAGCCGTAAGGAGAGAAATCAAGGTATCAAAGATTTCGAAAGGTTCTGTTTGGATAAAAAAGGGTATGATATTATACCAGCTCTGTAGTCATTCGGCTGCTGGCAAATATTGAGCTGAGTGTAGTCAAAAAAATGGCTATACGTTTACATTGATTTCGTGTGTATTTTTTTTTCAGTGATTACTCTCCGTGACTAGTCCGATTTTTATGAATACAGATATATGTGAGGTTATGGTCAATACCACCGTTTAAAGAAGATCGGTTCAGCTGTTCAGGAGGAGTACCATTAGAAGCGAACTACATCCATGAGTCACTTAATTAACCATTAGTTTGTATTCGATTCGATAAAATGCCCTCTCCAGACCTAATTAACGCGTCGCGTATTAACGTAGAGCGAAAGTTGCACAAAACATCCCTAAAACGATACAACCTCTTGCATCTCCCCGCCAGTAAACCGCCCAGAGTCGAGGTTCGAATCCCAAAGGAGGTGCCCTCCGGCGCGGGTACTTAGTTTCTAGTTTTGATTTGCTAGACGGTTAGAGCCCACTCTCACCTCTATAGTCCGGTGAAGCAGTGAAAGCCGACAGCCTAATACGTCATTTAAAAAAAAAAACAATGAGTCACTTAAGAAAGAGCTTTGTTTACCCTCAGCTCAACAAGTTGGGTTTTTATCGCTCTTCCATTCAAAGGATGGCAAGGTTGTACGTGTAGCGCAGCGGCTAAGATAGTCGCCTCGCTGCATTCATTCTCTATTTGTGTGCCCCAGTTGTTCTTAGGCTGGATGTAATTTGTGTCCGTCTATTATATGCGTACTTTATCGCTGCAACACAGGGATTATATTCCCTAGTGCGGGAGTTGTCTTTTAATAAGAAATAATATTATTTTAAACTCTTTAATATTCTCTCAGTATAACTAATTAATAAAATATTGGAATACGATATTCAAAAAGTAACTACAGAGGATAATTATCTCAGAAAAATTTAATGAATTGCGAAAGTTTAATATTCTAATTTTAAATGAAGTATTTTATCAATATGTCTATAAAATATTAATCACACTTATATTAGAAATGCGAAAGTTTGTGACTGTGTGAGTGTGTATGTTTGTTACTTCTTCGCGTCTAAACGGCTGGAGCAATTTTAATAAAATTTGGTATGGAGTTAGATGACACCCTGGATTAACACATAGGTTATAATTTATAGAGTTTAACACGGGTAAAACCACGAAGCACAGCTTTTTAAAATATAATAATACTTGCTGTGATTGGATAGCGGTTAGATTAATATAAGAGTTTCTAGAGCTTAGTTTTCTTAAAAAATAATAATTAATAAATAATAATATACTGGGACATTATTCACACACGGCCATCTGATCCCAAATTAAGCAGATCTTGTACTATGGAGATCAGATAACTGACATATTACATAAACTAATTTTCTTTTGTAAATACATACTTATAAAGATAATGACACCCAAACTCAGGACAAACAGTTATTTGATTTAAATTCGAAGGCGGAAAAGTTCAAGCTATATTGCAAAATTCAGCCGATAAAAATTATTAAAAAGTAAGGTCCTCTTGTCTGTGGTACTAAAATATCTACTATATAAAAATAAGTCGGGTTTTCCTTCCTGACGCTATAACTCCAGAACGCACGAACCGATTTCCACGGTTTTGCATTCGTTGGAAGGGTCTCGGGCTCCGTGAGGTTTATAGCAAAGAAAATTTATAAAATTTAACGCGGGTAACACCGCGGGGCACAGCTAGTTAAGATATATAAAAAAGGGGTGAAGCCAAGCTATTCCGTACGAGCGAAAATTTAAGCTGGCATCGAAAATAAGACTTATCATAGTCGCGAGGCTTTAATAATATCAGAATTAAAGCGTTTTCATTAGGATCAGTTTTGCTAAGAATTTATGGAAATCACTTTGAATAACACTATTAATATTAAAGTAGGCTAAAATGTCCTTTTATAACTGACGGGCCTGTTAACGCGACGTGGTTGGCAAATGCTGTTCACGCCGGAGGTCGTGGGTTCGATTCCCACCCAGGACAGATATTTGTGTGCACGAACATGTCTATTTGTGCTGAGTCTGGGTGTAATTTTCTATATAAGTATGTATTTACAAAAGAAAGGTAGTATATGTAATATATCAGTTATCTGGTTTCCATAGTATAACCTCTGCTTAGTTGGGATCAGATGGCCATGTGTGAATAATGTCCCGGGATATTATTATTTTTAAGGAATTACGATAACATTGAAATTATAGTTTTAATTACATAACACATATTGCTTGTCAAAAATTGTATTGAAGTACGTTGACTTAATTCACTTTAGATCAAAATCGTCATATCTGCCAGTGTAATAGTGAACGAAGAATGTACGGTACATATCAAGACTAAATAACTTTAGCAGTTACTTGGTAAGTATGTCAAGCACCTGCGCCACTTGACGAGCAGAAGTGCTTTGGTAAACTAATAAACATAGTAAGCCCCCAAAGAGAACATTTCTCCCTGCGAACTAGAACAATGAACTTAGGCTGTACATTACGTTACTAATTGCCCATTATAATTTATTGGACAAAGATTGTGTCTCTTTGTCGGTCCCAGAGGTTTGAATCGGGTTTTAACAAAAGACCCCTAAAATGATTTAAGAAAGCATAAGGTTAACGGTTAACATAACATATTTGGGTTGTGTGGTATTGAGTCTGTCCGGTGGGGTTTTTCAGAATTCTGGCTTGGCTTGCTATATCGAGATCTCCATTCTTTCTTAGGTGGTTACCTTATCAGAGATTTACCTTTAGTCCGCTCAGAAATGAATGTTGACAATGACTACAACCGGGAGCTTCGAAGCATTGAGGCGCAGAATTAAAGCATTTTAGCGATCTGCCATCTATAGACTGTTCACGCGTTCGGTTCTTAAGTTCGCAGTTCGATTACAGACTGGTGATGGCAACTGCAATGAGCATCTACACGAATAGAGTACGTTTCTGTGGACCTTGATTGGGAATATCATGATGGGAATATTTCGACATCCTATGGTAACTAAGATGTAGTTGTTTTTTGTAAGTTAAATTAATAATATGCAGATTTTTAGTACATTATCTATATAAAAAAAATTAATCACTGAAATTATTGTACACTCATAACTTCTAAACGAATGCACCAAATGGAAAAATAATAGCAAATATTTAAGAATATCAGACATGTGAGTATGTAAACGAGACAGAAGGTTGTAAGACTTTTTTTGGTAATTTTTTTCAGCACTGTTTAGTTTCTCTCCGGAGGGAAATACTAAAAATGTTTTATATTAAAATGAATTAAGATAATTATAAAAATATAAGGCTTTAGACAGTATTAAATATAAGTAACAGGTTCTTTCTGTTTAATTTTACTATCTTTTATGTTCAAGTTTGTTGTATTTTATGTTTTTATTCCTGTGTGTCTCTGTTGAATCAATTCATTTTATTTATTTATTTTATTTATCAACGGCAAAAATATAGCAATACGAATTTCGCCGGGACAGCCAGTTTTCAAATAAATATGACGTGTAAATAATATCATTTTATTTGTTCAAATATATAGGATATATTTTTATGAAATTCACTTCACAAAAAAGTCAGCGTCTAATTTATTAAAACAAAATTGGCATTTCACAATGATGATTCATGTAGTTGAGATACAATTTATTAATGGACTGCGCCCCTCCATGTCAGAATTTATTGTCTATATATCTCCATTTAAATTTTCATCCGAATCCATTGAGTCACTTTCAAGAAACAAACAAATAGTTAAATGCACATGGATAACATTTATAGAATAAGATTTCTCCTACATTTTTATTCAATTCAAAGTCCAGCTTAAGTTACACTTCAATACCCAATCATAATAATTCATATTCAATAATAAGTAAGCCCTTTCAGTTTAACGATATAAACGTGTCACGATGGGTCACAAGAACTACAATTACAATTAGTACTTACATATATTACGTAATGAATAAATTTTAATGTAAAACCAATATTTCTTAAGTTTCCTTTCTATTTTGTTTGTACCGATAAATCAAGAACAAAAACTTGCAAACTCAAATTGTATTATAATTTAATAACTCCAATGTAAGACAATACAGAAGAGACTACTAAGAGTCTCTGATAACTCCATTCTAATTGATTTAAAACTTGAGCTCAATTCATATACGAGTAAAGGTATTTAATAGCGTTAGCTTAATTGATTTCAAAAGTCGTATAAATATATAATTGCAATTACTATTATCTCTTGAAACTTTGCCTTCAAATCGGAAAAAGGGTTACAAAGGATATCAATAAGATTTCCACCTGATTAATTCGTTGGCAAGCTTTAGCTTCTGAGGGTTTGATTAAACGAAAGTTAAATGAATTGAAGGGGATTCTCCAGAAGTATTTTTTTTATTAATCGGCATTGGAGGATGAGCTTTCAACGACGTTAAAAAAAAGAGGTTATCAATTACTCCGTGTTCTCCGTTGTTTACGAATCGAATTAGAGAATTTGAAATTTCGTTCAAATCGGTTTTGTTCTGTTAGTTTTTTTTAAGTATTTTGAAACAATGATTATCAAAGATATAAAGAAAATAGGCACGGTCTATATTTAGTGGAATTAATATAGTCTTTTTTTATTGTCTACTTCCAGTAAATCGAAGATGCTAATATAGCATTAGTAGGCTTGCAACTGTGCTAACTGCTTCCATTTGACCCAAGGATACCGCCAAACATTAGAAACATTTCAGTGAAGTAGGGCAGAGCGCTCTATCCTTATAGGAGCCAAAACTAGGAAAGTGCCTAACAGAAGACATTTCACGTAATAAATAACATTTCTATTATTATTCCCCAGAGCCACCAAGGAGTATGAAAAAGTCAATAAAGCGTGCGTAATGCCATGAGTATAGTAAGCGACTTAGGCTACGGTAACGACTTAGAATCGTGATGATCGTATTCTGTGTGCTGATTTCATAATATAAAATACATTTTAATTTTAGTTTTGATTCTACAAGATGGTAACTCGTTAATATATTTATTTGTTATTGGTTTAATAAGTAAGTCAGGTTTTAATAATATAAGATCACAATATATTCGGGGTTCCAATTAATTGGTGAGCAACACTTTAGCAAGAACGCAATATCCATTGACTATATAAATAATCCAAAAAAATACTATCAACTTTTTTCCGCGCTAGTTAAAAGCCGCCGATCAAAATTAAATTTATTTTTAATTTATCAACAGTTGATTTATTTGGAAATGAGAAAGAATTTCTTGACTGGGTATTGAACTAAGACACCTAGTTGATTGTATCACCGCCTCTACAGTACTAAGAGTATACCGTCACTCTTTAAAACTTTAATTTAAAAATAAATCCCGTAATTCTAAGGATATAATTCAACAAAGGTTTCGTTCGCGGCGGGCTTGTCTATAGATCTTGTCTTGTTAAAACAAATTTAAGATACCCACGTATTCAATTTGCGATTATGGGCCGACCGAGAGTTCATAAATATTTTAGGAAACAATTTGATCGCTGAAGGGTTCTGGCGAGATTTGTACGCATCGCAAATCCATTAGCACGAATATAAAGTGCGATAACTTTAGACGTAGTTCAAGTAAAATTGGTTGGTAATATTAAATGTTTTGTTTGAATATACAGTTGTAACGCAGAAACTTATATATTTAAGCATTTATATTTAAGAGAAACGCTGCCCGAAAAATCAGTAGGAATTCTTATTTCAAATAAATTTTCACCCAGGTTTAAAAAAAAAGAAAATATTTTCTTTGTTATGGAAGTAAAAAAACTATAGTTTAATTTCACGATTTAAGGCAATGTATATAACGAAAAGTTATAGTATGTTTTGGAAAATTAAAGTACTCGCATTTTAAGGAAATATTAAATTGACATACAATAAAAATATTTTCTCAACAATGTCCGTATTAAAATTTACAGTTAAAAGTTTTTATGTTAAGGAAGTATATAACAGTTTAATTTATTAAATTAACTTTCATGAATTAAGTTCAAAAACCGATGTTGAAACAAGTAAACACCATAAAATTCAATAACTGTATAACTAAACATCAAAGGTTAACTTTAGGATCGGAGAGGAGTCGACGAAACATTTACAGACAATAAATTACTGGGAAACTGTATAAACACATTCATGCAAACAATTATGTACGGAAATTGGAAATTGCACCCGGTGAATACGTATCGAGTAAACATTTCACTGTCGATAAAGTGATGTGATGCTAATTGATGATGAAGGTATGTGTAATACGTATCCACCTGGCCGCGGGGCTGAGGAGCAAGGGCGCGGGGGAGGGAGTGGTAGATGGTGGCCGCGGCGGCGGGAGAGGTGGGGGGATGTGAGTGAAGGGCGGTGCATGCGTGTGTTTGTGTCGCGTACCGGCGGGTTGTGTGTGTGCGTGCGCGTCGCGGCGTGCGCTCGGTGCGGCGGTCGAGCTGCCACTGGGCGGGACGCGCGCCGCAGCCTCTCCCGGACCTCTCCCGCCCAATATGAATCTCTACAGCTCAAACTTTTGATGCATCTCTTTAGCCATTTTCAGAGTACAACTATGCATTAACATGTTTACATAGTAATGAAAAACATTAACAGATTTTATTCTTAATCTTATCTTTTTATCGATGCAAGATGAAAATAGATTTCTATGTAAATATGTAAGGCTGGAATCAAATAGCGTAATGGTTCAGTGTAATGGAAACAAATTCAACGGATTGGAACGGGGTGTGCTGATTCCTTTAAAGGTTGGATTTGAATCGGATGGATTTGCATGTTCCATAAACGTGCTTAAAGTGTAATCTAGGTTACATTTTATTTTAAGCTCTATTTGATATTTCTATTGAAGATTTTCCAGTAGATTTGGTTGCTTGGCATAAAAATTCAAACGTTATACGATTGTTGCATGATAACAGTCATGGCGGGTTTATTTAACATGATTTATTACAGTTGTTTTTCTTAGGTACACATGCGAAATGCACGATATTGAAAATCTTTTTTATTTATCAGTATTTAGACTGGCCACAAATAAAGAATTTGTGGCCAATTTGTTTTTTTTATTTAATAACAACGCCGCACTAGGGATTCTAATCCCTGTGTCGTGGTGGACACAAATTACATCCAGACTCTGAACAACTATGTATGGGTCAGACCAATAGTTGTCCGGCGCGGGACTCGAACCCGCGACACGAAGCGGCGCGACCCTCCATGACTATGCTATCATGTGATAACAGTCATGAAGGGTTTATTTAACATGATTTTTTTAAAACATGTCAAATGCACGATATGGAAAAACTTTTTAATTATCTGTATTAAGTCTGCCCACAAATACAGAATATCATTAAAAACAAATTGCCATAGAACTAACGAAGTTATAAGTAAGTATTCAAATATTGTGTTAGATGAAGAACGTGCTATACTTACATATGACGTCACTTGTATTGAAGCGCTATAATATGTATAATAATAAGATATATCCTGGGACATTATTCACATACGGCTATCTGGCCCCAAACTAAGCACAGCTGGAAGTATGGAAACCTGATAATTTATACCATACTAGCTCTGCCCCGCGGTTTTACCCGCGTTAAACTTTATAAGTTATCAAAGCTCCACCCCCGTAGGCGATAGCGTGATAATATGTAGCCTATATGTTGGCCCGACCTCTTAGTAATATTCATGCAAGTAAATCCATGCAGTACTTTTTGAGTATAGCCCGGACATACATACAGACAAACAGACAAAAAGTAATAAAAACTATATTTTAGGCTTCGATATGGACTGTAGATCACGCCCCAAGTATACAAATTAAAAAAAATTCAATGTACAGTTTTGACTTTCCTACGATTTTATTATATGTAGATACCTACTACTTTTCCTTTGTAAATATATATGTACTTATATAGATAATTACATCCAGACACAGGACAAACAGAAATTTTATTCCACACAAATATCTGTCCTGGGTGGGAATCGAACCCACGAGCTGCGGCGTGAAAGGCAAGCATTTACCAACCACGCCAATCGGCCCGTCTTTCTCCATACTAACAGTCGTATTGTGAGTACAGGGCAGAGCAATTTATCTCCGCCAAGAACTTCAAACGTTTATATTAAAAACCGGCCAAGTGCGAGTCAGACTCGCCCATGAAGGGTTCCGTAGCAGCAAGTATTTCAATTGAGAATTGAAAGGTAAATTGCGGTTTATGACGTATTAAAAAAAACTACTTACTAGATCTCGTTCAAACCAATTTTTGTTGTTAGTTTGCATGGTAATGTACATCATACCTATATTTTTTTTAGTTTTATCATTCTCTTATTTTAGAAGTTACAGGAGGGGAGGTACTCATTCTACCACTTTGGAAGTGTCTCTCGCGCAAACTATTCAGTTTAGAAAAAAAATATATTAGAAACCTCAATATCATTTTCGAAGACCTATCCATATACCCCACATGTATGAGTACGATGAAAAAAAAATTGAGTTCCAGTTCTATGTATGGGGAACCCCGAAAATTATTGTTATTTTTCTATTTTTGTGTGAAAACAGAATACATTTACTTACCAAGTTTCAACAGTACAGCTCTTATAGTTTCGGAAAAAAGTGGCTGTGACATACGGACGGACAGACATGACGAATCTATAAGGGTTCCGTTTTTTGCCATTTGGCTACGGAACCCTAAAAAAGACAGTCTATTTTTTAAATTGGTTCGCTTATTGTGTTACATTTGTAGAAATTCTTTTCAAATCTTAACTAAATTGACATCAGTCCTATCCCGTATTTGGACACCGATATATTATTGGGTTATTGTATGAGTATCTCCTTTGCTGTTTCAATAATTAAGTTTAATGAAATTGGCAAGCCGCTTTGTCTTTTAAGGTGAAAGGTTTTAATTATATAATTTATAGTCGCCACTGCTAGTTAATAAACTTTTGTGTCTCAATGTATTTTGAATATTTAGAAGAAAAGAAATGTAGGTACTTTGATACTACTGTTTTATTTGTTTACTGCTCCTGAGAATGCAAGTAGTGAATAAATAAAAAAAAATAGTAATCTTTACGAAAATTACAATAATTGACGATTACATTATTGTAATTTTCGTAAAGATGAAGTATCAAAAAATTGCTAATTAAAGTTATTATTTAGTGTGGGTTGCAATATCTATCCATTTATTCTATTTGTCCAAATAAAGTACTAATTTACTTTTCTATCTATCTCCACGTGTTTCGTCCTCGGTTGGTCTCTAGTAATGTATAGTAAACACTTTTTATATAAACACTTCAAGAGTAGTATAATAATTATTTTGTAATTACGCTGTGTGGTCACAGCGAAGAATATCACCCTATCTCATCTCGTGGAGGGCGTAAAAAACGTCCCGAGGTAATACCTACCAGAGAATGGGTAGCAGCGTTTTCTGCAATCTAGACCATTCAACTGCGATCGCCTATCCGTCTGCTAACCGTGGTGATTTTTTTTTTTTTTTTTTTTATTATAGGCCCGCAAACTGGCCGTTACGGCAAAACATACATTATTGCATTATACATACGAGTAAATGATAGCCAAACAGCCTTCTAAGTGCGAACACAGCATGCTCACGAATATCTCACTTTACAAACTTAATTTTAATATTAACAATTTTATAATAATTTAATAACAATAATAATTGAATCTATATTACTACTACATGTTAAATTAATTTATAATTTAGTGTGAAGGAATGTCTTGATAGTATTGACAGACACATTGAACGGATCGAGTTCCTGATAAATTTCGTTAAGGGTGGAGCACATTCGATAAAATGACGAATGCTGAGCGTAGTTAGTGTGACATGATGGTAGGTTAAACAATTTACGATTGTGTAAGCGGCTTCCAGTTCGTGGTATATGTAATTGTAGTTTTCCTAACAAATCCGGACTATCTATTGCACCATTAAGGATATTAAACAATAGAACAACATCAGCTATCTTGCGTCTATGGGCAAGAGGCAGTACTTTGAAGTGTTCTAGCCTAGCTTCATAGCAATTTAACTTACGACAGAGATTATTTGCGTAAGTTAGGTGGTATAGAAATTTCTTTTGAAGCCCTTCGATTCTATTGATATGAAGCCTTCGATTCTACTGCATAAGATGGGTTCCAGATTGGGCTGCAGTATTCCAATAAACTGCGAACATAGCAGTTGAAAAGGATGATGGGAATTATTGGGTCTCTAAAAGTCTTGGTTTGCCTGATTACAAAGCCTGATAGTCTTGCCCCCTTTTTAATAATGTGATCAATATGCTCGTGGAAGTCCATTTTTTGGTCTACAATTACTCCTAAGTCACAGGTGCTCGTAACTTCATTCAAGGGTGTATCGTTTATGTGATATGTGACACTGGGTGAGTTTATTTTTCGGGTAAATTTTATATATAAACATTTCGCCGGATTTAGTATCATTTTATTCCTATAACACCAGTCACTTATGATATTAAGATCCTTTTGTAGACATTTGATATCGTCATTACCGTTGATCACTCTATAAATTTTTAAATCGTCAGCATACATTTTAAAGCTAGAGGTTATGGTGGAGCCAAGGTCGTTAATAAATAAGAGGAAAAATAAAGGTCCGAGATGTGAACCTTGCGGTACACCGGAAGGAATCATTACGGCTGGGGATTTGAAACCACGAATTGTTACGATTTGAGAGCGATTACGGAGATAGGATTCACACCATCTTAGAAGTGTGCCGCATATACCAGCATGACCAAGTTTTTGAATGAGAAAATCATGGTCAACGACTTCAAAGGCTTTAGAGAAGTCTGTATATATTGCATGCACTTCTGTTCTATCATCCATTGCCTCGACTATGTCATTGACGTACCCAAGTAAGTTTGATGTGGTAGATCTTTTAGGGAGAAAGCCATGTTGTCCACAGTTGATAATTGGTTTCACATGAAAGAATATAATTTTCTGTACCATTGATTCAAATAGTTTTCCTGTGGCTGATAATATGGAGATAGGTCGATAGTTTGATATATCGTTCTTGTCATCTTTTTTGTGGATTGGTGTAATATGGGCTATTTTCCATTTTGCAGGAAACACACCACATCTTAGGGACTTATTAAAAATAATATGTAATGGCTTGACAAGATAGGAGGCGCATGTTTTTAAAAATATAGGTGGTATGGTGTCTGGTCCTGGACCTTTGTTTGTGTCAATGCTTTGCAGGGCTTTCAAAATATCGCATTCAGATAGTGAACAGGAACCCAATGAAGTGTGGCAATTATTCAAATTATTTTATATCCATTGGGGGGATATGCCAAATAGTGATTATGGCATATCCCCCATTCTTCGGGAAGGCTTTTGTCCAGCATTGGACGTTATTTGCCTGACATGAAGAGTATCATTATTATACTTGCAGACTGTGTCTTATTACCTACCCATATTCACACTAAATCTTTGCTTTTAAATTGTAATCAACTCCACATTTATTTTTATCAAAATACACCCGTCGATTTAAATCCTATAAATTTTGTTCATCCATATGTAATTTGAGCGATAATATCTGAGATGACCCATCATAAAACCACCCTTTGCGCGTAATTGAATACCAATATTTCAGATGCCCAATAAAAAGAATATTGTATTTTATTAACCATGTTTTTGGTAATCTCAGGACCTACCTACTAGAAACAGGATTGAATTTCATCTTTATTCACATTTTCAATATATGGATTCCAGTCCAAAGTTCCTAGGATTCTCGTTAAGGAAAGTGAATAAAAGTTCTGAAGCCTTTGTAGAGACTAGTACAGAACATCCGTCGATGCAATAAACAGCAGAGCAATGAGTAGAAATAGTTGCCTACCGAAAACTGATACCGTGGTTTCACTAAGGCTAGTTAGTAAGACCGACAAATAAAATAAACTACACTTAGAAAAACTAAAATAAAAATAAACTAAAGAACATTAACAAGTACAATCTCAAAAATGGGAAATCATAAATTTAATCGTCCGGCGGGTCTCGAACCTGCACCATCTACCAATCCGGGGTAGGCGCTCTGCGTTAAACTACGAACGATACACGCTGGCAGATCAAATTTAGGCTTCCCATGCTAACAACCTTCCGGGGGATGTAGGTATTATCTATCGGCTTTGTTTTCTAGAAACATGGCCGACTGATATGTTCACAGTTGCATGTGAAAGATCATATCATATTGATAATACCTTCCAAATTATTAAATTTGAATTTTCTAGCATTATTACCTACATCCTCCGAAAGGGTGTTATTATTTTTGAGATTATATTAACGCTTTGCATTGCGAATAATGCTAGAAAATTCAAATTTAATTAACAAGTACACTTAAATATAAATTACATTGCCTAAATGGTATTTGACCTGACCCACCACGGACATGTTCTTGCGTGGGTATAGTCACGTAACAGCAGTCAGTGTGCGTCTCTGCAAACATTTCCGAGGCACTCTGGCATCGGGGCAGCCCCATAAATCGCAATGTAGAAACCCATGAAAAGAAAACAGTTGACACTATATATAATATATAAAACTATATATAACTACTAAATATTTTATTCATCAATATCATAATAATATCATAAATTACAATAAATGTTTCGATGTTGTTGTTTTTAAAGACAACTATCGCACTAGGGAATCTAATCCGTCGCGGGGTACTTTACAAACATATAACAGACGGACACAAATTACATCCAGACTCAGAACAACTATTTATGGGTCATACAAATAGTTGTCCGGCGCGGGTTTTGAACCCGCAACATGAAGCGGCGAGGCAACTGTCATAGCCGCTTCGCCACCAGTGAAGTCAACTTCAACATTGTGTTAAGGGTGCCCCTTAAGCTACAAACATATTAAACTAGCGGCCCGGTACGTGCTTCGCTACGTATACGGCATAGTAATAAAAAAAAGATAATTAAGTTCATATATTCAAACAAAAAAATATTTGAAATTGCTAAAAGATGTTGATTTTACACTTTTTCAAGACTTTTTTTAAATTTTCTCTGTGTACAAACCTTCCCTGGACTTCCACGAATAATTCAAAACCAAAATTAGCCAAATCGGTAAAGGCGTTGTTGAGTTATAACATTACATAACATTGATTTTTATATATATAGATACAAGCTGTTGTTAAACTGTTACTAACACGATGTCCAGCAAACTTCTACGTTTGAGTACCATTAATTTAGCTCTTTGTGATGGCCAACTTTTGTTCCCTGGAGCTCATTCGCACGTTCAGTACATTTACTTAGACCTTATTTAAATTAGTGAACTTTGCATTATTTAATCAGCTCTGCTGCTGTTAGGTACGGCTTAATGACTACTAAACCTAGTTAAATTTAATCAATAGGTTATTTATTTATTTACGAATATGGTATACATATGACGAATATGGAATATGTATGAATTATTCACATTATATCAAAGCTCTTAATCTATAAGCTTGGTGAAATTCATTTCAGCTACACTGTGGTTGGAAAAACCAGGTTAATTGAAACTTTATAGGCTTTCACCACTGCTTAACAGACTTATTATACTAAGCCACATAACACCTGTTTGCTTAGTATGATCCGCTTGAGCGTAGGTTTAAAACGTAAATAGGTAATCATCCCGGACGTGATGATTGACGAAACGTTTGACGGCAGTTAAACTAAAACCACAGCTCTAATTTCAGTCGTTGGAATGAACCTCCTCATAATAAATAGTTGTTTGCGAAGTTCATAGCCATGAAATCTTACCTCAAATCATAAACCTCTTAAAATATAGATAAATGACTTAATGGCTTCAAAATGAAATGAAAAAATGTTTTTAAAATCCAGAAAGAGTTGATAGTTATCAAATTATTCTAATTTTGAGGGTAGTCATTAGTTCACGCTTAAAAATATTTGTTGTTGGTTTTATTTAATTAATTGTCACTATTTCATTTAATTAATCTTGACATTAATTGTAATTGTTAATTTTAGTTGTTATTGCTATTAATTAAATTTATTACCTTTTTTGCATGTTTTTTTGGCAGAATGAATAGGATCCTAATAGTAATTGTAAACACCTAAATAAATAAAAATAAAATAAACTAAAAAAGGTTTTTATTCACGTAGACTTTAAAAAACACGCTTGTAAATAGTCAGAACATGTTTGTAGTAATACAGTTATTATTTCTAGTTACTTATTACAGATATTTAGGTACACGGAATGTTAAAACATTTATACAATTTATTTTATGATAGTAGTGATATTAAGCTAGCTTGTAATTAACTTAAGTTATTGTCAAGGATATTTTTCTGATCTGAACTAGTACCACGCGCTCAATTGCCTAATCTCACTGGTCACTTATGGACCGATGAGAGAAACCGTGTATTACAAGCATCACAAGCTACGGAATCCGTTATTATTATTATTATTATTAACAGGTGGGTGGCAACAGTCCTCTTTACAAACAAAAGCCAAAATAGTAGTCCATTTCAACCCCATTGGTTCATTTAACCTATAATTATTTAGTACCCTAAAGCGGCGAGCATGTATGAAGAATATAATGACAGTAATCGAGGCAAAAGAAGTATGCAAAGATCGTGACAAATGGAAATCCGTTGTCTCTGCCTACCCCTCTGGGAAACAGGCGTGAGTCTATGTATGTATGTATGTATTATTTACTTGTATAGTATAGTATCTCTTCTCAAATTAATTACTCAACCTATTTGCCCAGAACTTAGAACAAAGAAAGATACTAAGTACTAGATACTGTGTATCACATATTATATGCGTTACCCAGTAATAATAATATCTCGGATAATTAGATTGGTATTATCCACGGATACTAGTGATATCAGAAAGCGTAAACTAAAAATATATTAATCTATCCAGCCTACAGGATAGCTCTGAAATGTTCCTTATCTCATAGTTTCAGTGATAATGTGTTTAGGTCTAGTACCGCGAATAACACATAAAAAAAATTAAAGTATATAATAAAAGAGATTTTTGGGAAATAAATATGCTCACGAGTGACCCCGGGGCTTGGAGAGTACGTAGCACGCACGAGCCACAGTGATCCTGTAAGATTCTTCGATTGTTTTGTGCTGAGCTTGTCCCACTAGAGAATATAATAAATTTTAATTTTATAGCTTTATTTGAAATTTTACTATGAGAATACTGTTAATTGTACTTACAACATAAAAATACACATTTTAATCTTATAAGTCTTATAAACAAGTTGTATAATGGTATTATCACATAAAGCGATCTCTGTCGTGTAAATTTTGGATGAAAAGGAGTCAAATATGAAATATTAGCAGTAGACATCATCATTACTTTGGAATTTGAACCAGGTTTAGAGCCGTATTCAGCCCTGCCTGCTCATCTAAAATAATTTAAATTTCATAAAATGCGAGTAAGGCCGAAAAATGTGGAATAATTTGTTGAATTTTGAATGCGTCTCATTTGTCAGAGGTCAAGCAAGTATTATGAGTGTTGCCTTATTATTTATTTATAAGTTTGGAGTTTAAATTACTGTTTCTTGGTGAGTATTAATTTGGGGTTTATTGTTATACAGAAGTTAACTACTGGAAATCTTCTAACTTAACCACACCTCAAAAATTCATTTATATTCCTTCTGATTAAGTGCCATTTTTCCAAACAAACGTATCTATCGTTTTTCTACGTGTGTTTTAAGACTATACTAAAGTTTATTTTTGGCTTATATATTTTTGCCACGCCTATGTTTTGTCACACATATACTACTTTTTTTGTTGATACATACTAATATAGATAATTACACCCAGACTCAGTATAAGCAGAAATATTCTTGCACACAAATATGTGTCTTAGAGGGGAATCGAACCCACGACCTGCGGTGTGAAAGGCAAGTATATAAGAATAAACTACGTGTACATTTACTGGGTTCCCTTAACAATGTGTGAGCTGAATCAACATATCCTTTCGTTATATATATTATATTTTATAATATATTTATGTATGCATTAGCTATAGTATTATATGTATGTTTAAGTTGTATATTATTATATATAAAGATATATATATATATATATATATATATATATATATATATATATATATATATATATATATATATATATATATATATATATATATATATATATATATATATATATATCTTTTGATCTCATATTCCTATTTTGATTTTTTCCTTCTACCATACCGTATCTTATATCGATCTCCTATATCTGTACCTAATGCACTTATCTAATTATCTCTGCACCACCTTAAGGTTGACTGGGAGAAAATGCCTTAGGCATTAAGTCCGCCTTTGTACCTATATGTGCATAAAGTTTAAAATAAATAAATATATACCAACCACGCCAACCAGCTCGTCAAAATATTACAACAGTGTGACAGAGTATATTTTTTATATACTTAACAGACAAATATCCACGCCGGCTATGGGTTACTAGACTTAAATAAAATAGAACTTTTCACAACAATGAAAATAAAACCAATTTTACAAAACTTCCCATCGTTTATTCTATTCAATTCCAATTTCAAAAGTTCCTTCTATTTCTATTAAGAGGAAAAATGTTACAAGTTGTATCTATTGGGTGCTCTCGTTAACCTAGTTTGACCTATATCATATTTCCGAAACATCTTATTGGTTATATACTTTTATCAAAGGAAAGCTCCTTTCGCGTCTGCGAAAAATATATCCCAATGGATTGTAATCTAACGTTGGCACTGTATTAGAAGATTCTTCGTTAATACCAAAAGTTTTTACTATAATTCGAATTTAGATATTGTGTATATAAAATAGAGATCGCACTTGTTCGACAACAGATTCGAACATATAGTCTTAAATCTCTTAACTAAAACTATAATATAATATCTGGGGACAATGTCACACAGATCATCCTACCCCCAAACTAAGCAAAGCTTGTACTATGGGTACCAGGCGACGATATACGTACTTATATAGATAGATAAATACTTATATACATAGAAAACATCCATGACTCAGAAACAAATATTCGTGCTCATCACACAAATATTTGCACTTACCGGGATTCGAACCCATGACCACCAGCTTCGTAGGCAGGAGCACTACCAACTAGGCTACGGTGACCGGGAAAGGAAAACAGAGAGAGAAAGAAGATGTAATAATAATAAGCAGAAGCTAAAAAGAAAATAATAATATCCTAGGAAAATATTTACACATAGCCATCTGATCCGAAACTAATAATGTCCTCCTAGCCGAATTTCAGCCACGGTGGCCAGTCTCAATAGAGATTATCCGCCTGCGCGGGACATATTATAGTGCTCAAGATTGAGCGCAAACACAGGAGCAAAGAGCGGAAATCTCCTAGATATTAAAGTAGAAAAATATCAATCAGTTCTCAGTTTGTTATCTCTTCCAAGTTTGTCAGTGTGTCAAAAGCATGGTGGTGTGTGTATTTGTAATTTACTTGTACCAAAGATTGTTGGTGTAAAAAGTATTCGTGAACCAAATAAAAATATTATAAATGGAACCCAAATAACTTTTAGAAACGGTAAATGAAAAACTAACAAAAAAAATTACAGTAAATGACTACTATAAATAAAAAATAGTACAATTGAGATCGGTTCATCCATTTTCAACTATAATATGGTAGACAGATGCACATATGTATATATCCATAGACATAGTCATTAAACTTACATACTCCTCTTTTTGTGTTGGGAATTAAAAGCAGTCCACTTCGCACATTATTTTCAGTAAGATTAATTCCAGAATCATGAAATTCTTTTCACTTCAGTGACCACTAAATACCCTTAATAAATGTTTCCAAGTTTGCTAAATTTAACTTCTAAAATTCCAATCCGATCCTTATCCGAGAGCCTTACAAACGGTGCTAACTTTTCAGTAACCAAGACTTAAAGTGAGATACTTCTTATGGATGTGGATATTCTTTTTAGGTCACAAAGGAGGGGGAAATTCATATTACTGACTTAAGTCTGATCTTCTTCAATAGATACGTGATCTGAAAATGTATCGTCATTATACGCAGTCTGGGTTACCGAATGTCAGGATTCCACCCGGTATTTCAGGAGTTTTGGCAGGATTGGGAAAAATGAGAGGAAGAGATATTAACCTGTCATGATTATAGTTTTTTTTGATTTATTTATTTTGATTATGATTGATGATGATCTTGTGAGGGTCGCTGGAAGAGGCTGGATGCGGATAGCGCAAGACCGGCAATTTTGGAGATCTTTGGGGGTGGCCTTTGTCCAGCAGTGGGCGTCTTTATTATATTTTTTTTCTTATAATGATGATGATAAAAAATATTTAAGTTTAAAGAAAAATATAAGTGGATTTGTTTTAGTATGTGGAATTAGAGCTATTATTTCCGTTTTTGTGTGCTTTAACGACAACTCTTTGCAGTTTTCTGTAACATGGTTAAACAATCGTTAATAAATGTATGACTACATTATATTGGCTATTTCAGAGGTTGATAATAAAACCAAATTCACAAGGAAATGAGAAAAAAATATTAAGGTCAAGCGTTTCTTCGTCTCCCGCAGAGGGAGGGTATTTTTACACTTATAAAGACGTTCACTCATCTTAACACTGTGATCAACAAAAAAATCATTAACGGCTTTATTAGACTTTAGCGATCTTATGCGCGTAGCTCAATAAAACACAATATATTGTTGGATACTGTATATTCATAAATCAAGAAGTTATATTTTTTCTATGGATCAGTTTTGATCCAGACTGCATAAGGAGTGATCGGGGAATAATGAAGGCTACGCTAACGGGTGATACTTTCCGTATTATAAGCAATATGAGCTATAGCAATCGCTTACGACTACTACTAATACTGTTACTTTCTTTGAATGCTGCCTGGTATGCCATTGGCAAGAACTATAAATATTGTTTTCATGCTTGCACGAAGCCTTACAGGATAAATATTTAATCTGACAAAAACTACGATACTTTAATTTTTGAATAAAGGTCCCGGTAGTTTCATTGTTCATTGTTTTTCTTAAATAGAAAATGACACGGATGTTATAAAGGTGAACGATTGTGAGTGTGTATGTTTGTTACTTCTTCACGCAAAAAATAAAGAACAGATTTTGATGAAAATTTGTAGTAATATAGCTTATTTATTTATTTATTATTTTAATTAAAATGGTAGGACACCAATTACAATAATTAAAGGTAATTATTACAAGAATTATTTTAAATATAAATATATAAACATAAACATTGGTTTTAAAATACAATCATACATCATTCTCACAGAAACGCAAACATTCTGACAATATATCCGACCATCCATCCGCAAACAAATCACGGTCAGGATTGACACACAGGAGAGCGTTAATATCCGAATAACACATAGGCTATAATTTATAAAGTTTAACGCGGATGAAACCGCGGGGCACAGCTAGTATATAAATATATAGTACGGTATATTACTAAAAATGAATTTATATTACTATAAATAATCAATTGTTGCCCTTAATTTGGTGCATAGCAGTGTGACGGAGTATATTTTACTTCCACGAAATTACGCGGAAAATAAATTGGCGTCTTTTTGTATTATATCAGGATAGTTAGTTTTATATCTGGCTACCCCGTATTAAGGAGTGCTTAGAAATTTATGGACGGTTTCGTGAGGGAATGACCGTCACTGAATTTTATCGCAATATTATTATATATTATAAGAATAATATATATTTCCTTTTGTCAACGGTTAGTGCTGTTTTATTGCACTGTGCTGACTTTTGTACTCTCTGTGGGCATAAGATATTACTTATGGCGTGAAATAAAGCTTTGTGACATTTCTCTCCTTTTCTCTTATTATTTATTGAGTGAATCAATGTTATAGTCCATATCTCAGCTAAGTAGTAAGTAAGTAAGGTATTATATTATTGGTTCATAACTGATTTTAATGGCTTCAATATAAGATGTTTAATGAGCTTTAATCTGGACGCGGTCGAGCATGGCTGCAGGCCACTCTTCCCGCAATTAATATATATGCAATTACCTTATTTTAAATTGAACTAACAAGTCATGTCTTAAAATACAGGCCAATCCAGTGTCTCAGAATTAGACTATCCGTCTTATTCGTAGCGATATGTTGCCACACAATCAACGCATCATTGAGTCTGTTTGTGCCTGAGTATGGTTTGGAAGACATCGAGATGATCCTCAGCAAATATTCCCAGTACGCTAGCCTGGCAATCTCAACAGGATCCTGTAACCATTGTTATTCTATGTTAAATTGTTATAGTTATTGTTTTTATGGACTCATACTATGACAAGCTCGTAGAAGCTGTCCATACGGGTGGGTCTAAGGTATTCAAGGCCCGTCGTACAAACAGAACTAAAAAGATCTCTGACTTTACCCTGTAACTTATGGAAGATAGACGGAAAATGGTTCTGACATCATCAGATGATGCTACCAGATATCGGCAGCTCAACAGACAGATCTCAAAGTCATTGACTCGCGACACGCGGCAATTTAATACAATTAGTATTAAAGAGGCCATCGAGCGAAACAAAGGCTCTAAAGTGTTCGCAAGAGCTCTGTCTGTTGGACAGAGCCAACTGACGAAGCTGAAGACTGAGGATGGTAGAATCGTCACGTCTAAACCTGAGTTGCTGGGAGAGATCGAAAAATTCTACGGACAGTTACATACGACAACACAGCCACCTGTCAAAACCACCTGTCATGCCTCAGACCCCAGAGCACGACTAACCCGACATTACACCGAAGACATCCCGGACGTCAGCCTGTACGAGATTAGAATGGCTCTCAAACAACTCAAGAACAACAAGACGCCGGGTGATGATGGAGTTACAGCAGAGCTTCTGAAGGTGGGTGGTACACCAATCCTACGGGCTCTTCAGAAGTTCTTTAACTCCGTCATACTAGATGGTCAAACGCCACAATCATGGCACAGAAGTGTGGTGGTGCTCTTCTTCAAAAAGGGCGACAAAACCCTATTGAAGAACCAAGACCCATCACACTGCTAAGCCATGTTTACAAGTTGTTTTCGAGGGTCGTTACGAATCGTCTCGCGCGCAGGTTTGACGACTTCCAGCCTTCCGAAAAAGCCGGTTCCCGAAAAGGCTTTAGCACCATAAACCACATACATACGCTGCGGCAAGTTATACAGAAGACCGAAGAGTATAACAAGCCACTGTGCTTAGCGTTTGTGGACTATGAGAAAGCCTTTGATTCTATTGAAACATAGGCCGTGCTGAGGTCTCTCATAAGGTGCCAAATTGACTACCGGTATATCGAGGTGATAAAGAAGTGTTTGTATGAAAACGCCACTATGTCAGTGCGACTCCAGGACCAGATCTCGAAACCTATCCACTTGCAGCGAGGCGTGAGACAGGGAGATGTTATATCTCCAAAACTGTTCACCGCTGCATTGTAAGACGTCTTCAAGCTTCTGGACTGGAAAGGCTTTGGCATCAATGTCAATGGCGAGTACATCACTCACCTTCGATTTGCCGATGATATAGTAGTCATGGCTGAGACCATGGAAGACCTCGGTACAATGCTCGATGACCTCAGCAGAGTCTTTCAACAAGTGGGTCTGAAAATGAACATGGATAAGACGAAAATCATGTCAAACGTCCATGTTGCACCCACTCAGTTGAAAGTTGGTGACTCTGCACTCGAAGTTGTAGAGAACTATATTTACCTAGGACAGACCATCCAACTAGGTAGGTCCAACTTCGAGAAGGAGGTCAATCGTAGAATCCAACTCGGCTGGGCAGCGTTCGGGAAGCTACGTAACATCTTCTCGTCCAAAATACCGCAGTCTCTCAAGTCGAAAGTCTTCGACCAGTGTGTGTTGCCAGTGATGACATACGGAACAGAGACGTGGTCGCTCACTATGGGCCTTATTAGAAGGCTCAAGGTCACCCAAAGAGCAATGGAGAGGGCTATGCTCGGAGTTTCCCTGCGGGATCGAATCAGAAATGTCGAAATCCGCAGGTGAACCAAAGTCACCGACATAGCCCGAAGAATTGCAAAACTAAAGTGGCAGTGGGCGGGGCACATAGCTCGTAGATCCGACGGCCGTTGGGGCAGAAAGGTTCTCGAGTGGCGACCACGAACCGGAAGACGCAGCGTGGGCAGGCCCCCTACAAGATGGACCGATGATCTTGTGCGGGTCGCTGGAAACTGCTGGATGCGAATAGCACAAGACCGGCAATTGTGGAGATCTTTGGGGGAGGCCTGTGTCCAGCAGTGGACGTCTTTCGGCTGATATGATGATGATGATGATGATGATGATGATTGTTATTATTCTTCTGGGACTAGACGTGCTTTGTGAATTGCATTTCGTAAAATACTCCCCCGCTATACAAAGATCATCAAAATATGGACCTTGTCTTCAGAAAAAAGACTTAAATCACCCCAAAACAGAAGTCCTCGTCAGAAGAAACCATTTCCCATTAATATTTAAACCTACCAAGGCTGGGAAGCTCGGAGTTTCGCCACGAGATCCAATAAGAAATGTCCAAATCGGCAGACGAACCAAAACCACTGACATAGGCCGAAGAATTGCAAAGCAGAAGTGGCAGGCCGGGCATATAGCTCGAATAACCCACAGCCTTTGGGCAGAACGGTTATCGAGTAGCGACCACGAACCGGCAGACGCAGCGTGAGCCCCTACAAGAAGGACTGATAATCTTGTGAGGGTTGCTGGAATTGGTACCAAAAATTGTTGGTGTAAAAAGTGTTCGTGAACCAAATAAAAAAATAATGAATGGAACCCAAATAACTTTTTAGAAACGGTACATGAAAAACTAACAGAATTGCAAAGCAGAAGTGGCAGGCGGCTCGAATAATCGACAGCCGTTGGGCAGAAAGGTTATCGAGTAGCGACCAAGAACCAGGCAGACGCAGGGTGGGCCCCTACAAGAAGGACTAATGATCTTGTGAGGGTTGCTGGAATAGCGCAAGACCAGCAATTATGGAGATCCTTGGAGAGTCTTTCGGCCGATATGATAATAATAATGATTTAAATATACAAAGTAACGGGCTAAGTATTTCGCCTAAAAATAAAGAAACATAATTTTATCAATAGCTCGATCTATTTACAGAAACCTCCGACCAATTAGACTGCCTTTGAGATTGTCTTCAAATAAAATCCTTAAGTTACATCTCTTATTAAAATTGGCCTTCTGTTGACTTACAAGTATGCTATTGAATGGGATCAAAGAACTTATTGAATCAATGTTGATGTTAAATTTTACTGGGCAGTGGAGTACGAGTAGCTTAGCCTACGAATTATCGCATGGGTTGTTTCTGAGTGCGCGTTATTCATGAATATGGAAAGAAATTTTATGACGGGCCGGTTGGAGTGGGTGGTGGCTTGCCTTTAACGCTGTAGTGGGTTCGATTCCTACCCAGGACAGATATTTGTGTGTATGAACATGTGTGTTCTATATAATAATATAATTTTAAATTGTTATGAATTGATTGATAGATTATTTTTAAATTATTTATTTTATATTGAAATTTTAAAGTATCAATGCTAAGAATTAATTAATTTAGATTTTTAATATTTATTCTGACGTGCAGTTTGTTAATTGATTATTTTTTGTTATTTATTACCTATTCATATTTTAAAGTAACGTTAACTGTGCACGTTTAAATGAAATATTTAAGAAATTTTAAATTTGATGTTACCAGTTTGATTTATGCATGCTTAATATGTCATAAATATGTATCTCATTCAAGCGAGCTGTAAAGTTCTTATGAGAAATAAAGTTCTTTAAACCTATATAAGTATGTATTTACTAAAGAAAAGTAGTAGGTATATGTAATATATCGGATATCTGTTTTCCATAGTACAAGCTTTGTTTCGTTTGGGATCCGATGACCGTGTCTGAATAATGTCCCAGGATATTTAATCTTATATATTAAATATGATATAATATGTAATTTATCCTAAACAAATGAACATGAGTGCCTCAAAGTCGTCTAGGATTTTAAATAGCTTATATTTTTTTCGTATCTATATCGTATCGTGTTTCCTGAAATTACATTTATTTTCGGACGAAAAGACGGTGTGAATCTCATATTTCCGCCTACTACATAGTTACTACATAATAATTTTCTATTTTGCATGTAATTGCTGATTTACAAATTATGTACAAATAATCGGGATATTGTAGTACAATTCATGTAATTTTTTGTACTAGAAGCCAGATCAGTTGACGTTACGCTTTTCTTAATATAGTCTTAAACTAATAGCTGCCGCGGCACGCTCGCTACGCTCGCTCGCCTTCGCGCGCCAAATGGTCACCGTTCTAACCTAACCTAACCCAAACGATGTGGAATACTTTTCGCACTAACGTGCATCGACTAAATATCAATGTCGATGAATTTACTGTCGACCAAATGATTGTCGACTAATTGTCATGTCGACCAATTGTCCTTCGATCAGTTGTCTGGGTCCGGTCTTAAATACTTAAGGAGTATTTAGTCAATAAACACACGTTTAAATGAAATACTTACGTTTTCACTGTATATTTAAAACAAAAGCTCTCGACCAATTAAGCCGCCCTTCAGATTGTCCTCGGATAAAACTAAGCTACCTCCTCTAAGGCAACGTTTTTGTAGGCTTACATAAGTATGCCACTCACGGATTATAGGGGAGTAAAACCGAGTGGCGGGCGGTAAACACATCGAGACCTGTTGCGTCGGAAAGTCACCCGTCTACTACATTAGTGGGGTTTAACTTTATACATCAAAAGCTACAACATTAAATAATAATAAATATTTTGTGTTCTCCACGGAGAATAGCCATCTACGCATATAATAGTAATTAACTTACATCTAATTGTACTTTTTAACTAAATGGTAGGTATTCCTTCTGATTAACTCTAATTTAACTTACAACGAAGTATTGTCTACTACAAGTGTTTTGTACAGCTGTAACTGGATTTCAGATTCACTCACAATTTATTAATATAGTTGTATACTTTATATTATATAAATCTGATATCTGTATTCTTCTGGTGGCGGCTATTTCCAGTCCCCGGAGGTCCTGGTAACACTGCGTCCAGTGATGAACTATATCTGTAACTGTACCTTCTTAAAATAAAATAAAATAAAATATTGACGTGCGAAAATTTGGTTAAGCTCTCTGTTCTGATAGGAACTGCAAGGCGATAATTTGACTATAATCCCCATCATCTCATCAGCCGAAAGACGTCCGCTGCTGGACATAGCCTCCCCACCCCCAAAGATTAGTTCTAGCGACTCTCACAAGATCACCAGTCAGTCCATCTTGTAATTTATTGATAAATACTATAACTGTATATGCTTAGTTACGAGCGTTGCAGGTTAGGTGGCAGGCCACAAAAGATGGACCGATAATCTTGTGAGGGTCGCGGGAAACCACTGGATGTACAAGACCGCCAGTTGTGGAGTGGGAGGTCTACGTTCATCAGTGAACTGTATATAATGATGATGATGAATCCCCGAGACCCTATTAAACCACTTCTTCATAGAAAATGGTTCTAAAATGTGTATAAGAGTAGATAAACGCCAAAAGTTACTGATCGATTGATAAATTTACTTTATAAGTAGTGTTTTACTAATATAACATAGTTGTCTCAGATTTCTCACAAAGTAAATATTAGCGCCGCAATCAAAGATTTTGTTTAATTTTAATTTATTTGACCCGTACTTATAACTGTAAATTTAACGAGCGTGATTTGCGTAAAACAATATGATTGGGATTTTGAAGTCGCCTGCTGAATGATAAATAAGTTTGCAGATTAGTATTACTTGTCAATATTGGTATCATCATAACAACTACACAGCCTACTTATACATGTCATCATCATAATCTATATACATATAATAAAATCGTAGGAAAATCAAGACTGTACATTGAATATTTTTTTAAAAGGATACTCGGGGCGTGATCTACATGCGATATCGAAGCCAAAAATATAGTTTTTAGAATTTTTGTCTGTTTGTCTGTATGTATGTCCAGGCTAAACTCAAAAAGTACTGCATGGATTTACTTCAAATTTTGCATGAATATTACTAAGACGTCGGGTCAACATATAGGCTACATATTATCACGCTATCACCTACGGGGGAGGAGCTATGATAATTTACAGAATTTAACGCGTGTAAAACCGCGGGGCACAGCTAATAATTAATAATAGCTGTAAGAAGTCCACTGTTAGACAAAAGCCTCCCTCAAGAATCATTTTGGGGAGAAATGTTAGTATCGCCACGCTTGGCAGACGGGTTAGCGATCGCAGTAAGATGATCATAGTACTCAGAAGGAAGCTGCTGCCCGTTTTCTGGTAGATATTCCCTCGGGTCGACTTCTACGCCCCCCACGGGATGAAATGGGGATGAAATTGGTGCATACAATAATTTTGCTGTGTGGTAATACACAGCAAAATATTTGTATGCACCAATTAAATATTAAACCTGATCTTAAACATTTAGCGCTGGCGCCGATTTAATATTAGATTTCTTTAAAACAATTTCATAGTGTAAAGTAAAATAATTTTACCTTGGTGGTCTCAACGTCAGCTTATGTTCTCAACAAACTTGACAGCGATATTAACGAAAGGAAAATACCGACTTTAAATGTTCTGTATATTATAAATAACAATATATTCATTTGTTTTATCTTTCTTATCATAAAGGTAAAAGAAATGTATAGACGGTACCTTAATATGGCCAAATTGCCATTATTAGTTTAAAATAATAACATAAATAAACCGGCCAAGTGCGAGTCAGACTCGCCCATGAAGGGTTTCGTAGCAGCAAGTATTTCGGGTGATTAAATGAAAGGTAAATTGCGGTTTACGATTTATGATGTATTAAAATAAAAATCCGGTCAAGTGCGAGTCGGACTCGCACATGAAGGGTTCCGTAGCAGCAAGTATTTTAGTTGATTAAATGAAAGCAAATTGCGGTTTATAATGTATTAAAAAAAAGCTACTGGATGGATCACGTTCAAACCAATTTTCGTCGTTAGTTTCTATAGTAATCTACATCATATATTTTTTTTAGTTTTATCATTCTCTTATTTTAGAAATTACAGGGGGGGGGGGGGGGCACTCATTTTACCACTTTGGAAGTGTCTCTCGCGCAAACTATTCAGTTTAGACAAAAACGATATTAGAAACCTCATTATGATTTTTGAAGACCTATCCATAGACATCCCACATGTATGGGTACGATCAAAATAAAATTTTTGAGTTTCAGTTCTATGTATGGCGACCCCCCAAAATTATTGTTTTTTTTATATTTTTGTTTAAAAATCTTAATGCGGTTCACAGAATACACCTACTTACCAAGTTTCAGCCGCACAGCTCTTATAGTTTCGGAAAAAAGTGGTTGTGACATACGGACGGACAGACATGACGAATCTATAAGGGTTCCGTTTTTGCAATTTGGCTACGGAACCCTAAAAAACTACTTACTAGATATCGTTCAAACCAATTTTCGGTGGAAGTTTTCATGGTAATTCTCTTATTTTAGAAGTTACAGGGGGGGGGGGCACTCATTTTACCACTTTGGAAGTGACTCTCACGCAAACTATTCAGTTTTTAGATAAAAATGATATTCGAAACCAAAATATTATTTTTGAAGACCTATCCATAGATACCCCATATGTATGAACGATGAAAAACTTTTTTTTTAATTTCTGTTCTATGTATGGCGAGCCCCCAATATTATTGTTCTTTTTCTATTTTTGTGTGAAAATCTTAATGCGGTTCACAGAATACAATATCTACTTACCAAGTTCCAACAGTACACCTTAGAGTTACGGAAAAAAGTGGCTGTGACAAAAGGACGGACGACAGATATACATGACGAATATATAAGGGTTCCGTTTTTTGGCTTTTGTTTGTCAATAATAATATTAATATCCAGGGACATTATTCACACACGGCCATATGATCCCAAATTAAGCAGAGCTTGTAATATGGTAATCAGACAAATGATTTACTATTTAAACTACTTTTCTAATCGAAAAACTAATCGTATTCCGTCCGCCAGTATGTCTGTCATAGAGCGTTCATTTTTTCATCATGTCAACAGAATCGTCTCCACTGATAGACGAAGGCCTCCCTTAAAGATTTTCACAATGGAATTGTGTCCATCACTTGAAGGGATACGCCATAATCGCCACGCTTGTAAGACGGGTTGGCGATCGCAGTATGAAGGTCATAGTATACAGAGAGCTGCTGACCGTTCCAGAGAAAGTCGTCCCGAGGGAATATATACCAGAGTATAAATTCCCTCGAGACAACATTTACACCCCCTACGGAATGAGATAGGGTGGCGATATTTAATGCTGTCAGCCACACAGCATTTTATTTTTAATAGTAGTCAATTACTTATATATATGGCCTTTGCGTCTGTTACAGACGATTTACGGTGCATTGTCTGAGAGACATTTCTTATGGTGGCTTAACAAACCGATGCGAGAGCGACATAGCCTGCCGCAGGCCTGACAAGAGAAGTTTGCGGTGGTTGGTGCCGAGCCGCTTTCATGTCTCTTCTGTCTTTTATCAGCAAGTTCTCCGAACCAGGCTTCATCACAGATCTTATGACCCTCCACTACACGTTTGCGCCATTCAACTCAATTTTCAGCGAGCTTTTCCCAGCTACAGTGGTCAATGTTAAAAGCGGCCATATTCCGCTTGATGCAGTCTTTAAAGCGAAGCAGAGGTCTACCGACTGTCAACTACTCATTATTTCTATAAATAGTAGTAAAAGGCTGCTCTAAATTCAACAGAATATATTAGCAGATATTCTGTTATAATATGGCTAACATCATCATCAATAAGTTTAATCTCAACCAAATCCTTATTGATCAAGTCGAATACACGAGAAGGGCCGTGAGACTACTATATAGGCGCCCACATCCTTTTAAGCTTTTTGTACGTGTGCGGTACATGAATTTATGTTCTAGAATTGTCCTTACTAGAACAAAAGTTAAATAATGTTGAAGCCAGAAACACCATTCTCTCCTTGTTCTGGACTTGTTGATGTTGGAAAGAAGTCAGACACAAGCTAACACCGAGATGAGGTTGAAAATACGTAGCAAGAAAAAAATATAGTGTTACAAATATACAAGGGTAAAACTAAGAATAATGCGGAATTATTCGAAATTGACTTAATTTTACGCCGTAAGACACAAAGTTTCACTTGCATCGTAGTTTCACAAAACCACACAACACAATTTTTAAGTTCATCTTATGATTTTTTTCAGCTGTTATCAGCTGAAAAAAATTTACTTCTGGATAATAGTCTTCCCCAAGAATCATCTTGGGGGGATATGCCATAATCATCACGCTTAGCAGACGGTTTAGCGATCGCAGTATGATGGTCATAGTACACTGAGTTGCGCTGCTGCCCGTCCTCTGGATATTCCCTCGGGTCGATTTCTACGCCCCCCGCCAGATGAGATGGGATGATGATATTCTGGAATTCGCCGCCGTCACCACACGTTTCTAAGATATCCACTTAAAATATATTTTAAATCGTAAGTTAGAAATTTTGTTACAACTAAACGTTAATAACTTTGGTGGAGTAGCATTTGTTGTTGTTAAGTTTTAACCCAAGAGGACGGTAAAGTATGGGTAGAATAGGCGCCTTTTCATTGAATTAATAATAATAATATCCTGGGACATTTTTTACACATAGGTTTAAAGATTCTTTATTCTCAATAAAAACAAATAAGTCACTTACTTGAGAACAATGAATAATAACTTATAAATAAATTACATAAGGTCGAGTTCGTAGTTTCCCTAAGTACATACATTATTATTAGGGTAAGGTGTGGTGGTACTCATCTTATGTACCCACTTTCCCGAGGTTAAGATATTAAGTAAGATTGTTGTACATATTGAAATAATCGAGTTTTGAACACATTAGATGAGTGTACATGTTTAATGTCAGGTGGTAGTTTGTTATACATCTGTGCCCCTTGATAAGTCAGCATCTTCTTGCCATAATTTGTCCTAATCTTAGGTAAGACCAAAAAGCCCGCCCGGCGAGTACTACGTTGAGTTGTGTGCTTGATTTTGATGAAAGATAAACTAGATTTAAAATTTTTGTTAAGAACTTTCCGAATAAAAATGCAGGTGTTGTACGTAAATAATTGTGTTAAATTCACAATTTTAGTTTCTTCGTAGATATTACGTGTTGGAGTTAGGCCAAGTTTACACATGGCCATCCGATCCCAGCACTAAGCAGAGCTTGTACTATGGAAATCAGATAACTGATATACTATATATACTATACTACTTTTCTTTTATAAATACATACTTACATTGATAATTACACCCAGACTGAAGACAAACAGACATGTTCATTCACACAAATATCTGTCCTAGGTATGAATCGAACCCACGACCTCCGGCGTGAAAAGCAATTGGCTGTTTGCAATTCTGTAAAATTAGCGCGAGTCTCTGTAGCATTATTATAATAAACATTAATGTTTTGCCTATCATCGACACTACGTTAAGCCGATCCTAAAGAAAGTATAAAAAGATATAGCCGCCCCTATTAGCCTCATTTCAGATACGATCTATTGAAAGGTAACAAAAAGCATAATGAAATCGGATCCCTTTTCCCCAAAATTTGTTTATTCGAAAAACTGTAACATCTTTTTTTGTTTGTCTTGGAAGGTGGAAATTAGACCTCGACGTGGTGTGATAGTTATATTTTAATATGCAACTAAGACATTAAATATCAGAATACCTCTCGCTAGCAGCTGGCAAGCGGTTATCTTAACTTAACTTATTTTATACTAGCTGTGCCCGCGACTTCGTCCGCGTGTTAATTAGTTTATTTAGTTTTTTTTTGTAAAATAAAAGACTTTTTCTAAAATAAAAGTAGCCTAAGTTACTCCTTATTACATCAGCTACCTTCCAATAAAAGTCCCGTCAAAATCGGTCCAGCCATTTCAGAGATTAGCCGGAACAAACAGACAGACAGACAGACAAAAATTGTAAAACATGTTATTTTGGTGTATGTACCGTGTATATATTCATATTAATGTAGTAAAAACTGTTTTTTTTCAATATTACAAACAGACACTCCAATTTTATTTATTTGTATAGATATGCGATTACTCTCTCGTTGCTGATACATATTGTATCAAATTATTTATTTAATTTATAATAATAATCTTTATTTATCCAAAAAACATACAGAGTTTGAAATAACTTAATATTTGGTTTGGAAATACATTATATTTTATGTTGCAAAATCTGTACAATAATAATACTCTACCTCTTAAACTAGGGTATACCTGTATTATAGAGGTAGTTTGCGGTCAATTATCAACAAAAACTTATATCTAAAGTGGACTGTGTCATTCTACTGTATGGTATACAGGAGTAGAATTGTATGCTGTGTGTTTGCGTGTGTATGGTGTGAATGTATGTGTGTGTGTCTGTCTGTGAGTGTATTATATAAGATTTAATGATAAAATATTTAGGCGTGGTTGGTAGTACGCTGCTAACCATCTAGTTAGTGTATACCTTAGTCGCTTTTTATGCCCTTTGCGTCCCATATATATAAAGTACACATTAAATTGATTCTATACTTTTTTAAACGCAATATTCGATCAACTAACTAATTTTAAATTTTAATACCAGACGACCCAACTTCATAACTACAAACATTTAACAATTCCGTAATTATTATCAACATGAATTATTGCTTTACACAGAGATATTACCACATTCAGAACCGACGGTCGACCTCGTGACCTTTTAGGCTTAGTAGGGCCGACCGGACGGCTTTATTTCAATTACGAAACATCCTACAACTTATAAAGAGGAAAAAATATCGAGAATCATAACAAGTTTCTGAGAAAAGAATAAGTTTCTGCAATAGATACCAATGTTAAAACATTCTACAGACGAGCGACTTTGAGATAATCTAACGAAACTGGACATCAAATTGAACTGCTTAGATATAAATATAAAAATAGTATAGAAATGATTGTTCCTTAACACTGTCGATGATAATCCTATTAAAGACATTTTGATCAATATATATTTAATAAGAAAAACATTCTTACAACAACAGCTGTTGTTGGGGTACTCATAATATTATTATTTATTTTTTCATAGAGTCGTCGCCTCTGGTAGACTTCGTGTGACTTGTTAAATTTGTAAATGTACGCGGGTGTACCCACCGTTTTCTCATATAGCAAGAGGTTATTCTAATGGCTTGAGTGAAATTTAATGTTATTGTTTATTATCTCACAATTTTTATGATTCATTAGATGACAACGGTTCTGTGCGTGCATAAGCCTACATAACACCCATCACAATGAAAGAAAATACAAGATATAAAAAATAATAACAAAAAAACAAAACGTAAAAGAAGACGAAAAAAGCAAGCCCGGAATTTCTTTGTGGCTTTCTTCTCCGGGTCGTCTACCTAGGTAGCTAGAGAAAGCCGCAGGTTAGCTAGGGTAGGCTTCTCAGCGGCGAGGATCGCTTTGGCCCCTTAACGCGTCATCAGTGATCCCGTGCAACTGATCACACTCTCTCTTAGAATTCTTTCCTTTTGCTTCAGCGGCCCCCGGAGCTGTGGCCCGAACCCCAAAAGGGTGGCCTCAGGTAGTTGTCTTTTTCAATTTAAGCTACTGGTTAAGAGCCTTCTGCGATAGCCAAATGCTCATTGCCTTCAATTCCTTAATTTTAATATAGTACAACTAAATTTCAAAATAATAGATTAGTAACTTGTTATTTATTTTAGGATTTAAGAAATATATCTGAGAAAACAGACCGCACGGACGGACAATTTTTTTTTTTTTGTAATTTTTATACTGTATTCGACTTTGTTTATGTACTTCATTGTGAGCTTGACAAGTACAAGTGTATGTTAATACCCAAGTGCTCAATAACTTTCATTATTTCATTTCATTCCATTCCTGGCCTGTCCACGCTGCATCTTCTGTCTCGTGGTCGTTAATCCGGAATCTTTCTGCCCCACATGTTGATACCCATTAGAGTTCAAGTTTCTATTTTATGACTGCGAGAAGGCAAAAGTAAGTGGTTATTTTTATTTGTTTTATTTGGGACTACAAATAATTGCATAGTAAGAGATTTAAAGGTAAACCTTATTTCTAACAGAACTATTTAATATTAAATATTACACAACCATATACACCCTATCCACAGAATAATATTAATACACAGTGGTTCCATAGTAATTAACGGACTGAGTAATTTCGAATTATAAGTACAGTGAAAAACATACTTAAATCGATATTAAAAGAAACAATAATTGAAATTGAAGTAACAGCTATATTTAACGACTTTATGTTACAATTACATGTGACAACAGGCAAGTCAAAAATCATCAGAATATTATGTTCTTAAATACCAAATAAAAAAATAATCGGGACGACTAAGCTAGTGCCTGAAAACTGATAAACATTTCATAGATAAATTACACGCAGACACAGAATATGTCTATACTATAGTATAGTATAGACACTAAGTATAGACAAGAACAAATGTAAAGATGACATTGGTATGGATGAAATTGTGAAAGCTATTAAGGGTATGAAATCAGGTAAGTCACCAGGGTATGATAGGATAACTTCCGAGATGCTGAAGGCTGGACATGGCGTCATAGCGAGTCAGCTGTGCAGCCTTTTCAATTTATGCTATACCACCGGCCAAGTGCCAAGTGATTGGTGCAAGGCTGTCATCGTACCTCTTTACAAAGGGAAAGGCTCTCGGCAAGACTGTAAAAACTATAGGGGCATTGGTCTGCTCAGCGTCGTTGGTAAGTTGTATGCAAAAGTATTGGTTGAAAGAGTTGTGAAAGAAACCGATGCGAAAATATGGGATGCACAGGCGGGTTTTCGGAAAGGAATAGGATACACGGATCAGGTCTTTTCTTTGCGAAGCATAGTAGAGAAGTTTTTGGGCAATAACCAAAAGGTTTACTGTGCCTTCGTAGACTTAGAAAAGGCCTACGATAGAGTGTTGAGGATTGAACTATGGTCGGCACTGTCCATGTATGGGTTGAACGACAACCTTGTTCAAGCACTGAAATCTCTTTATAGGGATTCCAGAGCTTGCGTGAGGATTAATGGGTCATACACCGAGTGGTTTAGCATCCAAAAGAAAAATTATTTTTCATATCTCACTCCTTTGACTTCAAATACATCTTAACCTCCTATTTCTGTCTAGTTTTCTGTTCACCCTCTCTTTGTTTTCAGCCCATCCTCATTCACCTCACATCATGCAGACCCGAAGCATGGCTGCAACTCAAGAAGCTGAACATAAGTTGAAATCAGCTCTCAAGGACTTACAGACATACCAAGATCAGTGTCATAAACTTGAACAGGAGCGTGAGGAGAATGAGGTAGAGATAATAAGGGTCATTGATAGTAACACATCACTGAAAAGAGAACTTGTGAAACTCAACCACCAACTAGAGTCTACTATTGAAGAGCGAGACAGACTGAATGCGGAGACAGAGTCTTTTGATAAGTGTAGAGTGTTATATGAAGAAGCACTGTTCAAAATTAGAGATCTTGAATTAGAATTAATTAATTGTAATGAGAAGTTGTCAAATTATGTAAAAAACACAACTTGTCCAGTAGCTTCCATTAATCAGAGCTTGTATGACGAGTTGGCCAGTTGTAGTCCGGTGGATCTCCCTATTAATACAACGGTGACCATTGATTTGACTGGCGATGACTGTGTAGACTGCCAGCCAAGCGTTAATTCCGTAAGTAGTGACAAGCTAAAACAATACTAAGTAAAGAACTAAGTAAAGAACGTAGGGCATTATTAAACAAATTAGAAAATTATGAAATTAAATTAGAGGATAGCAAACTAATTTATGAAAAAGATACTCAGTATTTGCTTTCTGAGATAAAAACTCTTGAGAAGTCCCTAGCAATCTCATATCACAGTTTCCAGTCATACAAAAATGAAATGCAATTGCTGGCTGGAAAGTGTAATCCTGAAAGCAATAGGACATTGGAACCGGTTAACACCAGTAGTGCAGTAGTGGAGTCATACACACAGCTGGGATTAGAGTCACCAGTATCTCCACAAAATGACAATACTAAACATAGCTCCATACTGTATTCCGATGAAATGGGTAAGGGCCTTGGTACCTTGCTTTGTAATAAGCTGAGTTGTTCCTTTGTCAACTATTGTATGCCAGGATTACATTATAAAGATATAATAGATAAATTAATTCAGAATAAACACAGTGCCAAATCATGTATAACTCTAATGGTAGGAAATTGTAAGAACTTAAAGAAAAAAGACATTACAGATAGTTTCACTAAGATGTTAGAATTAGACTGTAATAAGATAATATTGTGTGCCTTCCCCTATGTGTCCAATGTGCCTGATAGTACAAATAATTATATCCACAAGCTAAATATGCATCTACAGTTTTTGGTTAGCCATTATAGTAATAAATTTATATTTTTGGACACAAATAGTTTTATAGATTCTTGTAGGGTAACCATGGGTACAGTTACTGTCTCAAGAAAATTTTTGAACATACTTGCAACTTTAGTAGCGGCACATATTAACTCAGTCATAAGTAGTATGACGAAGTCACTTTTTATACCATCTTTTAGTAATGTTATTAAAATCAATTTAGTTAGTAGTTTAAACATGTAAGCATGATAATAAAGAAGTGTGATAACTTTCTAATTCTATCACATCAAAATATAAACCGCTTCTCTAGCAAAATTCTAGACATAGAACTTTTTAATGAAAAATATGAAATAGATATCCTTTGTTCAATTGTTTTATATAAATGTGTTACGTGAACTATCTGTAAATGATTGCTATCATATACTTAATTTAAAATTATTGACTCTGTCTCAAAATGAATAATGTTATTGTTTCGAAGTTTTTCTTTTGTATACCTAAATATAATCTAAAATAATAAGCATTCAGACAACCGATCGAGCATATATTGTGTTTGCCTACTAAATAATTACTCTAATTGGACCAAATCCCGTGTTCATGCCCACTTGAGTATGTTTCGCCGGACCGTCTCAACTGGGTCGTGTTGAAACCGGTAGTAGATGAACCCACTGAGTTTGTTTCGCTGGGTCTTCTCAGTTGTGGCGCATTGGATCCAGTGGTAGCATTAAAGCGCGACCGTCGTTATTAACACAAGGTCCGTCATAATAATAATACCTTTAATATAGACAGAACCATTGACAATATGTAGTAAAAATTTTAGACTTAAACTAGATAATTAAACATAATCTCTTGACAATAACTTGATACGAGCTAGCTAAATATCATTGCTGTAATAAAATAAATTTTATAAATGTTTTCATACAATATGTACCTAAATATCTATGTTACTAGAAATAATATCTAATGTATACAACTATATTAATACAAACATGTTCTGACTATTTACAAGCGCTTTTTTAAAGTCTACGTGAATAAAAACCTTTTTTATTTTATTTATTTTTATTTTATTTTAAAAGGGTGTTAGACAGGGATGTGTAGCGTCACCGTGGTTGTTTAACCTATTCATGGATAGCTGTTTAAAAGATTTGAAAGAAAGTGAATGCGGTGTAAGGAGGAATGAGTTACTCATCAAATGTCTGCTTTACGCTGATGATCAAGTTTTACTTGCATATCGGCGGACGAGTTGCAGGTGATGGTAACAAGTATGCATGAATCTTTTGAAAGGAAAGGGATGAAAATGAATGTAGGTAAGCCGAAAGTAATGGTATTTGAGAGGGATGAATATACGACAGCGTGTGATATTGTGATTGGAGGAGAGAAAGTCGAACAGGTGAATGAGTTTGTATATTTGGGAACTTTGTTTACGAGAGATGGGAAATATGAAAAAGATATTGTTAGAAGAGTAAATGCGGGGAACAGAGTGAATGGGACACTACACGCCTTTATGAGTAGCCGGCAAGTATCAAAGAAGGCTCGACTAGCCGTGCACGATGGAGTGTTAGTGCCAACTTTAATGTAAGGAAGTGAAAGTTGGGTATGGCAGAAAAAGAATGAAAGTAAAATAAATGCAGTGGAAATGAGAGCTCTGAGAAGTATGTGTGGTGTGACTTTGAGAGACAGAATTCGAAATACTGATGTAAGAGAGCGTTGTGGTGTGAAAGAGGATGTAGTCACAAAGATTGAAAAAGGCATGCTGAGATGGTTTGGCCATTTAGATAGGATGAATGGAAGAAGATTGACAAAAGAAGTATACCTGGCCTGTGTGAATGGGACAACCGGAAGGGGAAGACCACGTGGAACATTCTCTGACCAAATTGGAGATTTTCTCAAGAAAGGGCAGGTCAGAAGTACCCTAAACCGGCGAGCATGTATGAAGAATATAATGACAGTAATCGGGGCAAAAGACGTATGCAAAGATCGTGACAAATGGAAATCCGTTGTCTCTGCCTACCCCTCTGGGAAACAGGCGTGAGTCTATGTATGTAGACACAGAATAATCGTGCTCACCACACAACAATTGTACTGAGTAGGAATCGAACACGCGCCCTCTGGCTTAGCAGTCAGGGTCAGTAACCAATAGGCCAACCAAACCTAAATAAATTTATTTATTTATTTATTGTTTGGAAAACCAACAGCTATACATAAAAAATATTACTGCCATAATAGGAAACATAAAGCCAATTACAGGTTTTCACGGATAGCGACTGATACACACATACAATGCTTCCGATTTTACTCTTAAACAGAGTAGCTGAAGACATATTATTATCTTAAAAGTTATTGGAAAAAATTTAGGTTCAGTTGCCTGCGTGTCACCTCGCTCTTGGTATTAAATGGGTCAAAATCAAACTTTTTACATAATTTATTAAATTCCTTGCTCGCTCGTACTATATATGAATTTTGCCTATAATTAGTCGACGACAATGGAATAGATATAGGTGTATTAAATCTAGACGATCTTTGGGGAACTTTAAAGTGCAGTTTCTGTAAAATATGGGGACAGTCAATCTCATTAGATAACAGCTTTAATAAAAACGTGCAATCAGCCAAACGCCTTCGATTTATTAGAGGTTGAATGTGGAACTTCTTACATAGGTCTAAGTAATTCGTAGAACTGTAAGGGATTTTTTGAGACGATAACAAAGGAACTTCATAAAACGTTTTTGAATATTTTCAAGGCGATCAATATATTTATTGTAACAGGGATTCCATATTTGTGAGGCATATTCCAGATTACTTCTTACGAAAGTGCAATAAAGTATTTTAAATGTTTTAGCTTTTTTAAAGCACCTAGATATCCTCATTACAAATCCCAATGCTCTTGATGCTTTGGCGATAGTTTGCTCGATGTGTATGTCAAACTGTAGCTTCGAATCATGATATACACCAAGGTCACGTACACCGTCGCATCTTGGTAATACTTGGCCCTTAAGTTGGTACGATGTTGACAGTGGGAAGCGTTTCCTGCTAAAAGTGAGTACTGAGCATTTGGATGGGTTAAGGTCTAACTTATTTACTTGACAGTACTTGTCAAGCCGCGTCAGATCGGATTGAAGATCCACTACATCCTTTGGCGACGATATAATAGAATAAATCTTCATATCGTCAGCAAAACAGAGTAGATTAGAACTTCGAAGGCAAGAGTCGATGTTGTTTACATATAATATAAATAATAAGGGTCCCATTAAGGACCCCTGGGGTACACCACTAGGAATCAAAACCCAACTTGAGACATAATTACTGACAACAACCGCCTGAGTTCTATTTTCTAGGTAAGAAGAAAACCATCGGAGAAGATCTCCATTTATGCCATTTGTCAATAATTTCATTTTTAGGATGTTGTGATCTATCCTGTCGAAACATTTACTGTAGTCCGTGTAAACGACATCGACTTGTTCTCCACCATCCATTTCTTTCGTGACATAATCGTTAAGTAAAACGAGATTCGTAAGTGTGGACCTACCCTTTAAGAAGCCGTGTTGTGAAGGACTAAAAGTATTTTTAAGCGCTGCGTAAACTTGATCGTAGACAATTCTTTCGAAAATTTTAGCAAGTATACATAGTTTGGAGATAGGCCTATAGTTGCCTATCTCATTTCTTGAGCCCTTCTTGTGAACGGGAGTTACATATGCTGACTTCCATACGTGAGGTACAGTGAATGTAGCGAGAGACTTTTGAAATTACGTAACATATATTTAAAAACAAGTCATACCTACATTGAATCGAAGTATTTGAGGTGTGTTAAAAACTATTTCAATTGATTGATATGATGAAAAGCATAAAATCACTCAGCCATAAAAAGCCGAGCGTAATATCGCGATAAAATACGTTTTTATTTTCTCTCTGTCTGGGTTAACTGGTTCGGCGTTACCCCGCTGAGGGCGGCGATTATTCGTACATCATATCACTTTGATCACATCACACAAGGCCGGTTACACTTTATGATTAAAATACATTTTATTGTCATGATTTGAAGTGCAAGTAAAATTTTCACATGCCATTTGTAATGTTGACGGACGCAGTGATGTTGTTACCAGTACTTGTGCCAAGAAAAAAGGAGCGAAGTGAAAGGTTGTCAATTTCTTCTTTTTTTTAGACAATGCTCGCACCACGGAAATTAATCCCTGTGTTGCGAGGTACTTTACAAACATGTAACTGACGGACACAAAGTACACCCAGACTCAGAACAACTATTTATAGGTCACACAAATGGTTATCTTGCGCGGGAATCGAACCTGGGAAATTAATCACCACTTCATGTCCCGGGTTTGATTACGACGGCCATAACCGCTGCGCCACACGTGCAGCCATAGAAGAAGAAGCGAGAGAAAGTTTAACTGCGCATCTCACTTTATTTGAGACATAGTGCTAGTGAATTTGTCTTTTACACAACTAAACAAAATATATACAAACAGGCATAGATAGAAGAATGTTTTTCTTTAATGTAAAAGTTTGCTTTACATAATAAAATTGCATTCTAACTTTTTTATATCAGAGGGCGACAAACGAGCAAGTGGGTCACGTGATGATAAGTGATCACCGCCGCCCATGGACGCTCGCAACATCGAGGAGTCGCGAGTGCGTTTCCGGCCTTTAAGAGTCAGCAAACAAGTGTTGCTGACCCTTCCCCCACCCCAATGAGCTCTGGCGACCTTACTCACACGCAGAAACACAACATTAAGTTATTAATGTTATTATTAAGGAATGTCTTCTGTAAGGTGGAGTTACTTCCTCAGTCGGGCTGATCTTTGAGCGAATGAACGCTGTGCCCTACCTCTCTTAGCCATCATTGTCAAGCTCTCAGTTTAATAGTCCTATACAATATTAAGTTTACATAATAAAAAACTAGATTTAAGCGGGGGCTTAGTCTCTCCGTGCGGCCTGTATGATTAAACAAATAGTATTAAATCTTAAAATTAAACACAAGTTAATTTGGCAAAACATAGTATTTTATTTAAAATTCAATCTTTTTTGTGATAAGCGCAGGATGCTCTCAAACAGCAGCTTGTTAATTTAGGGTCGTAGCACACATATCAAAACGGAAAGGGTTCGTCACCGCCTCGCCTTTCTGCTCGGCGTCAAACAGTCGTCCACTTTACGTAACCACGTAATGTAAGCGGATCAGAGTGCTTAGTGCGAGTTACATCGAACAAATCGAATAACTTAACCACAGCGTGAATCGAGTATCCGTTGGACACGATGTAAAGTGAGTAAGTCTGAGTGTGAGTAACAAACTAGTTACTCGATTCAAACAACGTTTCCTCACCAAGTACAGCGTTTTTTTATTAATTATGTTGGTAGCACGTAGTTTCTATGCGATAAACCGACCAAATTAAATACAATGATTTTTAACGTTATTTGTATAGAGGTGTTGTACTATCAAAAATAGTCGTGTTATGCTCGGCGTCACTTCTTCGATTTTGTAAACTGTATATGTACCTATCTGTGAATTACTTTTTAAAACTCAAGATTTAAAATAAAAGGGAAAATGAAAACAAGTCAGCATCAATTTGACTTGTTAGTAAGTTTTATGGAAGAGTAAGCAATGAAATGTGTACAATTTCTTTTTTAATTTTTTTATCTTTAAAAGGAATTACCTACATTATTATCTCTATATTAATCGCATCCAAATACCACTAAGGTTTCAACCGTGGTGATACAAAATCCACAGAGAAGTGGAAAAAGGTTTAAATCTGTTCCATCATATTTTTTCTTCAATGAAAACACACAAATAATTTAATTCCGTAGAAAAGATGTTCGTATTCATATCGTTTTCACTACCAAAAGCTTCGTGACAAAGTTAACTCGCTCGAAAGTGAAGAAGTTCACGAACGAACTGTCAAAATTAGCTAATATTGTAACCCGCACTCGCAAAAACGTCATTCGAGCTCGTTTAAATGCTCACATCGATAAAGTTAGTCGATGGTCACGATCGTTACGTTAACAAACGATCTTGCACTCACAAAATATGGTTTACAAACGTTTCGCTAGATGGCGCTGATTAAACTCCATACAAATTGAAGTTTACTTTAACGCGACCGAGTAGTTTAAAAAACTCATACTAAGCACTCAGAAGCTCCGTCCCGTCGACTCGGCTACAGCTAGGCGACGCCGCGCTTACGGCTCGCCGACCGCTCTGGTTGAGGGCTAGACGTTGTTAGTTCAATCATTGTTTTATTCGTATTTTGGTTTAAAATAAAATGAATTACACTTTTTTTACGAGTGTACATGCTCGAACGTTCGCAAAGGCTAACTTCACGGTCACCTCTCTCTCGTGAATCGTACAGCACGTACGGCAACGCAGACCGCGCGTGCGGAGAGTGGACGAAGATACGTAAGCTAGCGTACGGAGAGCCGTAAGCGAGGGTACGGAAAGCCGTCAGCAAGTCGACCGCGCACTGCACCGCGGTTCGTGAGCTTGCCCGAGGGGATGCGATTACTTTACGATTCCGATTAGTGTGCGTTGCAGTAAGGAGTTACATACAAATAATACTGAACGGCTCGACTTGATACAGTGACGATCCCTTTCCGTTTTGATATGTGTGCTACGACCCTAAGCAGCAAATACCTGAAGACACCATTATGGGGTTCGAAACAGGGTTCAGTGGGCGAAGAAGTAAAACTACTTTTACACTGTTACGGACCACATATAATCACAAATACAAACAGGCCTCTTATTGTGTTGGCTATTTAATTTTTCATATGTTGGTCAGCCTTTTGAAATCGTTCGTCTGCAAAGAATTTTTATATCTCGAGTCAAATCGTGGAATGAAAAGCAATCAACAAACGCATTCACTGTAAAAACTGCAATTTATTATGTGTTCGACTGGCTATGAATTGGTTTTTGGGTAAGTTTACTTATTTTAAACACGCCTTCGTTCTATAGAGTGAGTTATTTCAATTTGTAATAATTACCTGGTGGTAATCACAGAAAAAATATCCTTATCCTTTTAGTTCACTAACAAAAGTAGTGTTATGATTTTGATTCTCTTAGTATTTTTAGTTAAATACAACATAAAGATCTTTCGGTTAATAAGCAGCATGACTGGTGATTATTTTTACGTGACGTTTACAGTTCGTTTAGTATTCTTTCAATACTTCACTAGATAATAATCACGAGCAGTCCTGCCACCCATCAAATCAAATATTACTCCTCGTGGTGAGGGGAACGCTCGGCGAAGCGTGAACGGTGCTACGAGACTCATAGAATACAATGACTACTACTATCTCGTGTGTTTTACTTGTTTATTTATAATATTACTAGCTAGCTACTTATGGACAGTAGCGTCAAATTTATATGATGGTAAGCGCAATTTAGAAGACGCGTGGGCAGTCCCGCTTCAAGATGGACCGATGATATTGTGAGGGTCGCTGGAAACCGCTGGATGCGAATAGCGCAAGACCGGCAAATGTGGAGGTCTTTGGGGGAAGCCTTTGTCCAGCCGTGGGCGTCTTTTGGCTGATATTATGATAATGATGAAGACACATAATTTTAAGTGAAAATATTCGATTCTGAACGGTATGCTTGACATATTTGGGATCATACAATGAAATAACCTTCGCTTTATAAGTCTTAAGTTCATTATATTTATTCTGATTTTAACAAAAATTATATGGACCTATTTCGGAAGCAAAAAAAATCAAAAAAATATAATTAAAATCGTTTCAGAATGAACCGGGAACCTGGGAAATTAATCACCACTTCATGTCCCGGGTTCGATTACGACGGCCATAACCGCTGCGCCACACGTGCAGTCATAGAAGAAGAAGCGAGAGAAAGTTTAACTGCGCATCTCACTTTATTTGAGACATAGTGCTAGTGAATTTGTCTTTTACACAACTAAACAAAATATATACAAACAGGCATAGATAGAAGAATGTTTTTCTTTAATGTAAAAGTTTGCTTTACATAATAAAATTGCATTCTAACTTTTTTATATCAGAGGGCGACAAACGAGCAAGTGGGTCACGTGATGATAAGTGATCACCGCCGCCCATGGACGCTCGCAACATCAAGGAGTCGCGAGTGCGTTTCCGGCCTTTAAGAGTCAGCAAACAAGTGTTGCTGACCCTTCCCCCACCCCAAGCTCTGGCGACCTTACTCACACGCAGAAACACAACATTAAGTTATTAATGTTATTATTAAGGAATGTCTTCTGTAAGGTGGAGTTACTTCCTCAGTCGAGCTGCTCTTTGAGCGAATGAACGCTGTGCCCTACCTCTCTTAGCCATCATTGTCAAGCTCTCAGTTAAATAGTCCTATACAATATTAAGTTTACATTATAAAAAACTAGATTTAAGCGGGGGCTTAGTCTCTCCGTGCGGCCTGTTTGATTAAATAAATAGTATTAAATCTTAAAATTAAACACAAGTTATTTTGGCAAAACATAGTATTTTATTTAAAATTCAATTTTTTTTGTAGGAATAATTTGTGGTAAGCGCAGGATGCTCTCAAACAGCAGCTTGTTAATTTAAGCAGCAAATACCTGAAGACACCCTTATGGGGTTCGAAACAGGGCTCAGAGGGCGATGAAGTAAATCTACTTTTACACTGTTACGGACCACATAATATAATCAAATACAAACAGGCCCATTATTGTATTGTGGTCACCGTAGCCTAGTTGGTAGAGCTCCTGCCTACGAAGCTGGTGGTCCTGGGTTCGAATCCCGGTAAGTGCAATTATTTGTGTGATGAGCACGAATATTTGTTTCTGAATCATGGATGTTTTCTATGTATATAAGTATTTATCTATCTATATAAGTATGTATATCGTCGCCTGGTACTCATAGTACATGCTTTGCTTAGTTTGGGGCTAGTATGATCTGTGTGACATTGTCCCTAGATATTATTATTAGTATTGTGTTGGTTATTTAATTTTGCATGTGTTGGTCAGCCTTTTGAAATCGTTCGTCTGCAAAGAATTTTTGTATCTCGAGTCAAGTCGTGGAATGAAAAGCAATCAACAAACGCATTCACTGTAAAAACTGCAATTTATTGAGTGTTCGTCTGGCTATGAATTGGTTTTTGGGTAAGTTTACTTATTTTAAACACGCCTTCGTTCTATAGAGTGAGTTATTTCAATTTGTAATAATTACCTGGTGGTAATCACAGAAAAAATATCCTTATCCTTTTAGTTCACTAACAAAAGTAGTGTTATGATTTTGATTCTCTTAGTATTTTTAGTTAAATACAACATAAAGATCTTTCGGTTAATAAGCAGCATGACTGGTGATTATTTTTACGTGACGTTTACAGTTCGTTTAGTATTCTTTCAATACTTCACTAGATAATAATCACGAGCAGTATCCTGCCACCCATCAAATCAAATATTACTCCTCGTGGTGAGGGGAACGCTCGGCGAAGCGTGAACAAGTGTTGCTGACCCTTCCCCCACCCCAATGAGCTCTGGCGACCTTACTCACACGCAGAAACACAACATTAAGTTATTAATGTTATTATTAAGGAATGTCTTCTGTAAGGTGGAGTTACTTCCTCAGTCGAGCTGCTCTTTGAGCGAATGAACGCTGTGCCCTACCTCTCTTAGCCATCATTGTCAAGCTCTCAGTTAAATAGTCCTATACAATATTAAGTTTACATTATAAAAAACTAGATTTAAGCGGGGGCTTAGTCTCTCCGTGCGGCCTGTTTGATTAAATAAATAGTATTAAATCTTAAAATTAAACACATTTTGTTTGTTAATTTGGCAAAACATAGTATTTTATTTAAAATTCAATCTTTTTTGTGATAAGCGCAGGATGCTCTCAAACAGCAGCTTGTTAATTTAGGGTCGTAGCACACATATCAAAACGGAAAGGGATCGTCACCGCCTCGCCTTTCTGCTCAGCGTCAAACAGTCGTCCACTTTACGTAACCACGTAATGTAAGCGGATCAGAAGCTCCATCCCGTCGACTCGGCTACAGCTAGGCGACGCCGCGCTTACGGCTCGCCGACCGCTGGTTGAGGGCTAGACGTTGTTAGTTCAATCATTGTTTTATTCGTATTTTGGTTTAAAATAAAATGAATAACACTTTTTTTACGAGTGTACATGCTCGAACGTTCGCAAAGGCTAACTTCACGGTCACCTCTCTCTCGTGAATCGTACAGCACGTACGGCAACGCAGACCGCGCGGGCGGAGAGTGGACGAAGATACGTAAGCTAGCGTACGGCGAGCCGTAAGCGAGGGTACGGAAAGCCGTCAGCAAGTCGACCGCGCACTGCACCGCGGTTCGTGAGCTTGCCCGAGGGGATGCGATTACGTTACGATTCCGATTAGTGTGCGTTGCAGTAAGGAGTTACATACAAATAATACTGAACGGCTCGACTTGATACGGTGACGATCCCTTTCCGTTTTGATATGTGTGCTACGACCCTAAGCAGCAAATACCTGAAGACACCATTATGGGGTTCGAAACAGGGTTCAGTGGGCGAAGAAGTAAAACTACTTTTACACTGTTACGGACCACATATAATCACAAATACAAACAGGCCTCTTATTGTGTTGGCTATTTAATTTTTCATATGTTGGTCAGCCTTTTGAAATCGTTCGTCTGCAAAGAATTTTTATATCTTGAGTCAAATCGTGGAATGAAAAGCAATCAACAAACGCATTCACTGTAAAAACTGCAATTTATTGAGTGTTCGTCTGGCTATGAATTGGTTTTTGGGTAAGTTTACTTATTTTAAACACGCCTTCGTTCTATAGAGTGAGTTATTTCAATTTGTAATAATTACCTGGTGGTAATCACAGAAAAAATATCCTTATCCTTTTAGTTCACTAACAAAAGTAGTGTTATGATTTTGATTCTCTTAGTATTTTTAGTTAAATACAACATAAAGATCTTTCGGTTAATAAGCAGCATGACTGGTGATTATTTTTACGTGACGTTTACAGTTCGTTTAGTATTCTTTCAATACTTCACTAGATAATAATCACGAGCAGTATCCTGCCACCCATCAAATCAAATATTACTCCTCGTGGTGAGGGGAACGCTCGGCGAAGCGTGAACGGTGCTACGAGACTCATAGAATACAATGACTACTACTATCTCGTGTGTTTTATACTTGTTTATTTATAATATTACTAGCTAGCTACTTATGGACAGTAGCGTCAAATTTATATGATGGTAAGCGCAATTTAGAAGACGCGTGGGCAGTCCCGCTTCAAGATGGACCGATGATATTGTGAGGGTCGCTGGAAACCGCTGGATGCGAATAGCGCAAGACCGGCAAATGTGGAGGTCTTTGGGGGAAGCCTTTGTCCAGCCGTGGGCGTCTTTTGGCTGATATTATGATAATGATGAAGACACATAATTTTAAGTGAAAATATTCGATTCTGAACGGTATGCTTGACATATTTGGGATCATACAATGAAATAACCTTCGCTTTATAAGTCTTAAGTTCATTATATTTATTCTGATTTTAACAAAAATTATATGGACCTATTTCGGAAGCAAAAAAATCAAAAAAATATAATTAAAATCGTTTCAGAATGAACGAACACATTACGTTACATATATAATAATATGTACAAATATACACAAGCATGCCTATATTTAGAGCACGTAAAGCCGTCGTCTTGTACCAGACCTTTTTCCGGTCGTGTCGTTAGTCGTCCCATCGGATTGATTGATGAGAGTGATGGAATACACTCCTCCCACTCTTACGCGCCCCACGTGAACGAACAGCTAGGTGACAAACAAATGAATTAGTAAAACTGAACACACTAATTAAAACGAGACAAAACTCAATTACATGCAGCCTTCAGTCTATTCTGTGCCTTCAGTATGGTAAAGTGCTTGACTGCCACGTTGCTATGTACCTGTACCTGACCTATTTTCGGTCATATCGTTAGTCTAAAGTACCCCTGTATTTGCTTGATTCGAAATTCATTGCCAGGAAGATATTATTTTTATATACAAAACATAAACAGAGTTTGAGGATCAACCGCCTCCATTTCTGAAGATGACAATGGCTGTTCCGTATTCTTGATGAAATCAGGTGCCTTTGCTCATACCAACATTTGTATAATAATTCTATTACTTCAAGTTTTTTTTGTGACATTTATATATATATATATATATATATATATATATATATATATATATATATATATATATATATATATATATATATATATATATATATATATATATATAGTTAGCCTCCATTGATTCATCTGACTATATAGAGAGGGTTTAAGGCTTCTAGCAAATATTAATGTTTTTAAACTTTCGCGATTTGTACACATTTTTTATATACTGTAGACACGGGTCTCATCGCGATAAATATTTAGGTAAATCATTACCTTGTTTACCCGACGTTTCGGCATGGATTGCACCAGCCGTGGTCACGGGTCGACTGGTGTGGCTCGGCAGCGTCGTCTCCGTGAAGCTCGGGTATCGGTATCTACCCTCGCATGGTCTTGATATTTTTTATTTTCCTTTACGAAACTGTCGGTACACACGACACTAATGACATCAGCGCCCGGGCGCACTACGTTGGTTACGCGACGATGGCACTTCGTTATTACAGGATTCCAAGATGGTGAGAGGCGGTATCCGTCTTCCCGGTTGAAATTGATATGTTTCTTTATTTCAACCGCTTCACGTACTATTCTGGAGTAATAGTGACGATCGGTGGAGAGGACCTGTGGCTTGTGTAAATTTGTAATCCAGTGTTGGGATCCTGTGTCGACTACGTGCTCAGCTATTACTGATTTATTAACCTGTCGGTTCCTGACAGCTGCGATATGTTCTTTAGCCCTTTCAGCAATGGATCTTTTAGTTTGGCCGATATAAAACATACCGCAGTTGCACTCAAACCTGTAGACGCCCGGTGTTTGAAGAGGAATAACATCCTTCGGTGTACGCAGCTGGTTGGAGACTTTGGAGATCGGACTATATACAGTCTTGATGGAGTATTTCTTTAGTACTGATCCAACTTTATCCGTTACTCCTTTCACGTAAGGTAAAAACGCTGGTGCTCTGCTTACTTCCGGCTGCTTCTCCCTCCTCTTCGTCCGTTCTAGCAAATAACATTATTAAATAAGTACACCTCACCAGAAGGCACCCCTTTTAGGTCTCAACGGTTAATGGCCTGGGGTTTCGCGAAATGCTGGTTTTGAAACGATCGCTCTACGTTAATACGCAAAGACAACTTCTTTTTCTCGTTTGTTCGTTTCCTCTGATTGGAGACTGGAGAGGACATTTCATAGATACGAATGCAAACTAAAGGTCTTGAACAATGATGGTGGATGCAGCGCATTCGTGGTCGTATTCCTGGTAAAAGAGCACGATATATCGGATTGTGTACAGTGTCACGAGAGTTTCTGATAACCTTGATTTGTTCGAGGTACCGGTGCCTGTTGCTGGAATATATTTAGTTAGGTAGAGTTACTATCCCACTAGGGCAGGCCCCTTACAAGATGGACCGATGATCTTGTGCGGGTCGCTGGAAATCGCTGGATGCGGATAGCGCAAGACCGGTAATTGTGGAGATCTTTGGGGGAGGCCTTTGTCCAGCAGTAGATGTCTTTCGGCTGATATGATGATGATAATGATGATGACTATCCCAGTTGATTCTTATGGAGTGAGAAATATATCCTCTACTGCTACTAGCTACTGCTTCAAGTTTTTACATGACTAACAATAAGTTTGCATCCTGAAGATAATATATAAAAGCTAACGCCAATTTAGACTATTGATCGAGGATCAGTCCCTGGTGGTTTGCTGTATTTCGGAGGTCGAATGTGCTTTGATGTGGTTATATAAAGCGTATCTACGAAGTTATACAGTGAAGCTATTTCTCTGTGTACTTTTATTGCATTGTTGAAGAACCAATTTCTATAATAACTAGTTTTTTAATCTGAATTCAATTGAGGCACAAGTTACTCTTTTTCTAGATAATATCAGAGATTTTTGACTATTAGTTTTACGGGCCAGATGATGTAATTATCTATATAAGTATATATTTAGAAAAGAAAAGTAGTACATATAGTATATCAGTTAACTTGTATCCACAGTACAAGTTTTGCTTAGTTTGGGATCAGATGGCCGTGGTAAATAATGTCCCAGGATATTATTATTATTATATTTTATATAATATAATATTATATTTATAGAATATGGCCTTAGAGTGTAACGTTATGTTACATATATTTAAAATAATATATTAACAATGTGTCTTCAAAACACATTTTAGTTCCTCAACACGTATAGGCGACATTTTAGTAGCTCTGGGCGATGCGATAAGCCGGTCTCGGTGCGTACGCGCCGTTCAGTCGCCTGAGCCTCTCGAAACAAACGCACGTCCTGTTTTTTATTTATCGCTTTCTATAATAAATCGAGTTCAGTGGCGTCACTTAACGTGTTCGAAATATTAGTTTATATCCTAATATCGTTGTTTATTTATACGTGTGACCGACACCCCCAGAATTGGGTAAGTGGTATTCAATAAGTATAGTGTAGATAGCAACGTACTTTGCTCGCTTGGGTTTATAAAGTGCAAATCATCCTCACGCCATTTTGTATGTTTGTAATTTAGCTAATAGTTGGCACCACATATTCATGTTATCATATTCATTCTCACCCTCGCATTGTAATGAAGTATTTTAACTATTCATATTCCATATTTCTAAATACTTCACCATACTTTCTATTCTTCTTTCTAATTGTCATCTCCGTTTCTGATTGTGAACATCCGCGGCTGCACAGCTATGCTTTCTCTCGCGCTGCTGCCGTGGGTGCTCACACTACTGAGCTGGCCCTAATGCCTAGCTTCATGCACCTTCCAGGGTCCAAAGTCCACGTTGGACTTTACCTCGCTCGCCGATCCTTTCCATTGGGGACTTCCAAGGATCGACCTGGTGCATCCCGTCTACCACAGCGGCCACGCGGCTACCCCACCTTCAGCGGTAGCGAACATCGTTTGGAGGATTTTGAGCGCCAGACCATTGACGGCGGCACGCAGCCAGGGGAGTGCATTACCAGGGAACAATTACCAGAATCGGGTCCGGTTACGAATCCACTGTATTGCCCCTACCGGCGTTTATAGCTGTGGCATTTATTTATTAATAAATAATGTGCTCGGAGATTTGCCTTCTCATTTAATTAAGACCCTAAGGTAGAACTCCGTGACAAGAGATAAAGAAAATAAAATATTTTACTCAATATGTTGGAACTAAATGCATTACATTACATATAATAGCAATATCAAAGAAGTTAGTTTTTAGTTATATATGGCATGATAGTGTGCTCATAGTTTGTGCGCTAATATTTGCGAAGATTTATATTAATTTACAAATCAGTGTGGCGCAGCGGTTAAGATAGTCGCCTTGTCACCTCGTGTCCTGGTTCGAATCTTGCGCAGGACAACTGTTTGTGTGACCCATAAATAGTTGTTCTGAGTCTGAATGTACTTTGTGACCGTTAATTATATGATTGTAAAGTACCCCGCGACACTGAGATTAATTACCTTAGCGTTGTCTTATATACAGAAAAAAATTGTTTTAGTATTATGTTTAAGTGTAACATTACTCGCAATTTAAATTAATATGCTAACTTTATACCTGATGCACTTGGCATTCAATTGGAAGCTATAGTACCTACTATAGCTCTACGAGTACCTACTCGTAAGTACTATGGCGCGCCCGCCGAAATGAGCGCACACTCGGAGTCGGAATTTATAAATCCACACGCTTATTTTGGTAAACCGAATCAAAGGACCATTGAAAAATGATGTAATCTATACATATAATAAAATCGTAGGAAAGTCAAAACTGTACAATGAATATTTTTTTAAAAGGATACTTGGGGCGTGATCTACAATTGATATCGAAATATAGTTTTATGAATTTTTGTCTGTTGGTCTGTATGTATGTCCGGGCTAATCTCAAAACTTATTATGGATTGGATGGATTTTATGCATGGATTTACTTCAAATTTTGCATGAATAAAGAGGTCGGGTCAACATATAGGCTACATATTATCAAGCTATCACCTACGGGGGAGGAGCTGTAATAATTGATTATGTTTAACGCGAGTAAAACCGCAGGGCACCGCTAGTAAAATAATAATTTTATTGTTATCCATCGTTATAAATAACCATTCTTGACAATAACTTAAATAAGCTACCTTAATGAATACTATTATGAATTAATTGTTAATTCCAAATGATTTACTTTAATGATAGGTACAATCACAAACATCTACCAAATCTACGGAGGGTATAAACGTGTTCTGACAATTAAAAGTGCTTTTCGGAAATCTATGTCCTCAGAATCACTATTGATGATATGGACCTCACAAATAGTTGTCGTATGATGCGGGATTTCAAACCGGGACACGAAGTAGAGAGGCGATTATCTTGACCGTTTCCCCACACGTGCATTCAAAGTCAGTTCCTATGTTATTACAGAGTATAATATATTTATTTCATTAACATTTATAGTATTACTAGCGGCCCAGTTATGTTCATTTATTCAAACAAAAAAATATTTTAAATTTCCTAAAAGATGCTGATTTTACACTTTTTCAAGACCTTTTCAAGAATTTTCTCTACGTACAAACCTTCCCTGGACTTCCACGAATAATTCAAGACCAAAATTAGCCAAATCGGTAAAGGCGTTGTTGAGTTATAACATTACAACGAAAAGTGGCATTGATTTTTATTATGTTAAAGTTTGTTAGTGTTAGCCGTGTGGGGAAATCATGCATCCACCCATCATGGATGACCAAAGCAACTCTTTCAGTAGTCTTTTTCACTGTCTACCTTCCTAAAAAGAAATTAAGACTACTAGTATACTGATTTACATATACATATAAATCCGTACCAATTGACAAAAAATTTGAAGGTAAACAACTCTTTCAGATGTCTATTACAATTTACACTGTCACCCTTCCTAAAAAGAAATTAAGACTACTAGTAGATATACTGATTTACATATACATATAAATCCGTACTAATTGACAAAAAATTTGAAGGTAAACAACTCATTCAGTGGTCTATTACACTGCCATCTATACATATAATAAAATCGTAGGAAAGTCAAAACTGTACATTGAATATTTTTTTAAGGATAATTGGGGTGTGATCTACAATCGATATCGAAGACAAAAATATAGTTTATAGAATTTTTGTCTGTGCGTCTGTATGTATGTCCGGGCTAAACTCAAAACGTACTGCATGGATTTACACAAATTTGGTATGAATATTACTAAGAGGTCGGGTCAACATATAGGCGCACATCACGCTATCACATACGGGGGAGGAGCTATGATAATTTATAAAATTTAACGCGGATAAAACTGCGGGGCATAATTAGTATACTCATTTACTCATGTACACATAAAGCCGTATGAATTGACAAATACTAACTAGACAAAATTTTTAACATAAGTTACGTACCCACCTAAATACACACGTAACAGGCACGTGAGTTACTCTGTGGCTGTACGTGGTGTAATTTGCCTTGCTTACTGTAGCATGATATAAATGTGTAAAGGAGTAGGTATTGTTCCGGCCTTTGTGTCTACACTGTGACATCGATTGAGTACAAAATTCGTTTACAAAGGATCTCGCCACCAGAGCGTGCTGCAAAAGCCTTGTGAAAAATTCTAGTCAGCTATGTTCGGATGACGTATTTGGGTCACTGTGAAGAGGAGCTTTGAGGTGCTCATAGCCGGTTGCGCTAAGCACCTAGTCGCGCGGCCAGTCCGTAGATGGGTGACCGTCAAAGTGGATTTATGTTTGAGCGTCTCCGTGCTTCGGAGGGCACGTTAAGTAATTTACCTATAATATGTTTGTATTTAGAAATATTTAATTATGTTTATCAATTGTCTGGTTGCCAACCTGTACTAGGCTCTGCCAAGTTTGGGATTAGATGGCAGATATTTATTTTCGAAGAGTTTTATGTTTAAGATTTAAAGTTTTGACGTTTCATGCAATTGCCGTTCCACGTTTGTGACGGTGCGGCCGCTCCTTCGATTGAGGATCGGAGAGGGCGTGTTATATACTCTGTAAAGTCCTCAATATTCGGAAATGATGTACCTAGCCGTAACAGGGACAATAAGGTTTATAGTCTGGTCCCGAGAAGCTGTCGCACTCGGCTAAAGTACAACAAATTCTCGGGACCACTCAGTACCATTCTGCACTCGTAGATAATGTGAGAAAGCTTTTGTAGGCCTCCCTTGTTGGTTTAACCTTTGGTAGCTAGAAATTGTAATTTATGACACTTTTGGAGTTGGTTCAGTTCGCTGGTTCAGTTCATAAAAGTGAATGGCAGAATTCGTATCGCATACTTCCGTTGTTGTTCAGCTATACAATTTGTACCACTTGTTAAGACAACTAAGGTATTGATTTTAATGTAAGTATAATATTTTTAGAACTTGGGATTAATTAATAAAAGCAAAAAGAATATTTCAATTATTTTCAATAAATAAACGTAATAAAATCGTAAACTAAACGCAGTTACGTTTACAGAAATTGCCATGTGTAAAATAATATAAATGTCGAAATTATAATTAATTATTTATAAATGGGAACAACATTACATATAAATCATATAATTAAAGACTTATTTATTATACCTAAGAAAGCAAAGCAGTTGCATTAAATCGTAATAATTAATGATTTAGAATAGGAACGATTTTCGTCGTCAATATTTTTTTTTGTTCATGGCAATTATTTATTGACAGGCAAAGACAATCTGTCAGATATTTATTGCTGTTGTTTTGATACATGTCATCAATTTAGCAAATAATGTGGCAGATATTACGTGAGTTCAGCATCAGTTCCTCCGTGCTATATTATATATCTGTTGACAGTGGATTCACGAAAGGACGCTTTATCATTTAATTAAAATGACGAGTTTGCAATGTGTTAATTGCAACATTCGTTTGCCCCGACTAAGAAGACAAGCATTATCCGAAGAGAGTGAAGTTCTCAATAAACCCAATGTTGCTTTGTGCTATGTGCTATGTGATAATTATTGTTTGGTACTTATATGAAGATATTCTTGGATGCAGTAATACTAAGGATAAATTAATAATAATATCAATAAAATTAATGTAGTTACAAAAAACAAAGAATCTATTGTTTTATTTACCTCCACTCAAAACCTCATATATAACCCCTCGCAACCTCACATTAATGTACTCGTACACTGGGTTATGAACTATGTAATTAATGGAAATAAAGACCTTCTCAGTATTTCAACAAATAATAGCTTTCTGCATCTTCCTAACCTAACTCGCGACCCGTTTAGGGTTAGGGGAAGGTTCGGAATAAATCCATGTAAAAAACTATAAAAAGAGCTACAACATTTACTTTATCACCATAACAATGTTTATGTAATAATAATAATAATATCTAGGGACAATGTCACACAGATCATCCTAGCCCCAAACTAGCAAAGCTTGTACTATGGGTACCAGGCGACGATGTACATACTTATATAGATAGATAAATACTTAAATACATAGAAAACATCCAGAACTCAGAAACAAATATTCGTGCTCATCACACAAATATTTGCACTTACCGGGATTCGAACCCAGGACCACCAGCTTCGTAGGCAGGAGCACTACCAACTAGGCTACGGTGGCTACGGTGTAAATATAATATGTAACAATCTTCATTGGTACACTAGTTAACACTAGCATTTCATTGCCACATCAGTAGACACACTTTGATATTTACAGCATCTTTATTACTAAGGCAGTAAGAGTGATTTTCGAACTGCAATGTTTCCACGGTCATGGGGTTGACCCACAGATTACCAAACGTAACCTTAAAATAAAACTGGCTATAACTTTTATATCCCAAGTTCTAAAAATCTAAGAAATTAAAAATGTCTTTTCTATCACATTAACCACCAATTAAAACATAAAATATCCCGTAACACGAAATTTTACTAGCGGTACAAAAGTCTCATACATTCTTGCCGTTTACCTTTATCAAGTGACTCCTGTATGAAAAGTAGGCTAGTATGCTTTTCAAATTAATATCTTATAAGTTCTTTAAACATTAAATGCCGGATGTATGAAATACAAATATTTTCAATTTTGATGATCAGGAATTAGACCAATATGAGTGCAACACTATTCCCAAGAATTTCACAATTCAAATTAATAAAAAAAAGATTGAATTGCTGTAAAAACTCATTAAAATATAAATAAATTCAATATAAATCAGATTTTGCCGAGAAACTGCACGTCATTCTACCCCGATGACAGCCTATAAGAAAAAGAAGCATTATTATAATAGGGGTGGCTTTAAGTAGACTTGTAGTTTCAAAACCCAGTATGACAAAGTCAATATCACCCACACATCAAAAAATGCAAATACTTGAAAAATAAATCGAAGGCGCTTTAGACTACACGACGGAAGTAAAACTGAGGCTATGAGAGAAGGAGAGAAAGCAAATGTGTGCTCGCACCTGTCTCTCTTAATCCTACAGTAAAATACGAAACGTTACTCTCTTTTTATCTTCACAAACTAATATCTCCCTCTTCACTTCCGTTCGCCTCGCCTGATCACACTTTTCGTAACGCTCTTGTCACGCATTCGCCAGCTTACTCCCAAGTCCTCAAGTCCTAGTTACTTCACCAGTTCTGGCATTCTTATTATTAGAATGACACTGTTTTTATTCATTTTGTTAACTGTAAATACAAAATATTACTATTACAATATCTTTATGCACTGCAGCGTTAAAATGTTCTTCACTTGATTGCTAAATGTAATCAGGCGTCTGGAAAAATGTTTCACTCCGATGCAGTTGCGAAGAGTCGTATTGCTCGTGTATTTCATCCGGCGCTTTTGTCGATGGGATGAGTTTTATCTAGTTCAATGGAAAATCACATCATTATTCTCAGTTAATTATATGGCTTTGTATAAAAAATAATCTATATTTGGCCATAATACGGAAAACACGAACGAAGCACTATGTAGTAAAACATAAATCACTTCTACCCAGGTACCCCTACTGGTCAGCCAGGTTAAGCACATTCGCACGCGGTCAATCCAAAGATGGGTGACCGCGTAAGTAGTTAAATTCGCGAGGGTCTCAATGTATGTCAGAGACCTACTGGCGGCTTTAACAACTTTATCTGCCCAACCACTGCCAAACAATAAAAATCCATTTCTTCAAATTAAGAATTCTGAGATTTTTTCAGATTGTATGCTGGGTGATTTACTTCAAAATTCTTATCGGAATCAGACGTCATCAAGACTAGTCCCACCCATGACGTCAACAAGAATCAACGTGGGGATATGTTATAATCGCCACGCTTGACAGACGGGTTGGCGATCGCAGAAAGATGGTCATAGCACACAGAAAGAAGCTGCTGCCCGTCCTCTGGTAGATATTCCCTCGGGTCGACTACTACGCCCCCCCACGGGAGATGGGGTGATGATATTCTAATATTAATATATCTTACTGCCAAACTCTGTACACCTGCAGCTTATGGGTCAGTTATCGTCGCAGGTCACTCGAAACACTACGTGTACAATACAATAATGGTTTTAGGATGCTGATGGGGCTGTCCCGCTGGTGCAGCGCATCAGGTATGTTTGCAGAAGCAAGGACTGATTGCTTCAAGGCAATTTTAATGAAAAGAACTGCCTCCCTGATACGCCGTGTGCGAGACAGTACCAGCAGCCTCCTAAATACCATATTGCACAAAATTGATTGCCCAATAGTGAGCCACTGGAACAGTGTTCACATGGGTTCCAGGGCTCCCATTTTTAACGTAAGATAGATTTATTCGTGTAGTACTAACATATTTCTAAGCCATTACTAACAAATTACTATGGATTAATTACTATGTGAAATAAATATATTATTATATTATTAACCACCGTCACCACGCACAAATTCAATTTAATTCAATTTAAAATTGATTTATTCCGTTAAAATTTGTTAATTTTTCTTTACCTTACCGTGCCTCTGCACGGTAAGGTGTTATGTTAAGAAATATTTATTGCTCGGTGCACTTAACATAAAATTACATTACACTTAAATGTGTTTATTAAGAGCGACTCAATCCTAAGCCGTTTTGTCTCTTAAATCATCAGAAGTTTTGTAGTAAGCCCTTTGGGTTTTATAATTCTTTTAAACTTATTCGTAGATATTTCTCTCATATCACTGGGAAGTTTGTAATAGAATCTTATACTGCCTCAATATTCCAAGGATCTAAGGACTAGGACATCACGATTGTTAGAATAATAATATCTCAGGACAATATCTTAGGATCACACGGTCATATGATCCCAAACTAAGCAGGGCTTGTACTATGGAAACCAGATAACTCATATACTACATTTACTACTTTTTTTTGTAAATACATAATTATATAGTACGACTGCACGTATGGCACAACGGCTAAGACAGTCGCCTCGCTGCTTCGTGTTTCGGGTTCGATTCCCGCGCCGGACATCAATTTGTGACCCATAAATATTTGTTCTGTGTATGTAATTTGTGTCAGTCGATCGTTTGTGTTAGTAAAGTACCCCGCGAGACTGGGATTAATTACCTAGTGCAAGCGTTGTCTTTTAAAAAAAGATAATTATACCGACTCAGGACAAACCGACATGTTCATGCACACAAATAACTGTCCTGTGTGGGAATCGAACCCACGAACTGCAGCGTAAAATGCAAGCATTTACCAACCACGCCAACCAGTTGCTACCATGTAAGCCTTTTTACTTACCTTATAGAGGCACAACACGCTATCCTTATTTTAGTGATCTGATGTTACTGGAGAACCTGTTCCGGATCAAGGTTAATCTATTTTCGTCCAATCGATGCGCAGTAGGTAACCACAGCGACCCCTTCCATTTGTTCGTTCGAAAAAGCTGAGCTATCTTTATACGATCTATAATAAAGTCTCAAGGGCTGTCACGTTTGCAATTAGGAACTAGGACTACAAGTACTTCACCTTATAAATTACTTTTTAGACAACAACTTAAACGCTTTCTTTCTTTATGTGGTTACCCTGGTGTTAGGATTTTTCAAGCCGCCCAGTAGGCCTATGACACGCCTTATCGACTGTGGTCTAATTACAACAAGCGTGACTGAGAGAGGCTCATCTATTAAACCACTTTAACAGTCGCCCTTCTATGGAGTGACCGCATGCCTAGGTGCTTTACTTCATGCATCACTTACGGATGGCTGTCTGTCCCTGAACGGCTAAAATGAATTCGATGTAGGTACTGATCTACAAATATTTACATGTACAGACGCCAGCACATGAAGCTACCCCAATCTGTCAAATTTTCCCAATTGAAAGTGAACCTTATGCTTTTGTGATAAAGTTGAAAATCTATAAAATAAATTTGACAGATTGGGGTAGCTAGATGTGCTGGCGTGTTTACTTAATTTCTGACTATTTACAAGAGCTTTTAGAAGTCTATGTAATTAGAAATCATGTATTATATTCGTGTATTATAATATCGTGTATGCACTAGTTGTATACCTAATATGTAAGCATTCTTAAGTAACCGACATAACCGTAAGAATTGCCATGCTGAAGAGGCAGTGGGCAGGGCACATAGCTCGTAGAGCCGACGGCCGCTGGGGCAGAAAGGTTCTTGAGTGGCGACCACGAACCGGAAGACGCAGCGTGGGCAGGCCCCCTACAAGATGGACCGATGATCTTGTGCGGGTCGCTGGAAATCGCTGGATGCGGATAGCGCAAGACCGGCAATTGTGGAGATCTTTGGGGGAGGCCTTTGTCCAGCAGTGGACGTCTTTCGGCTGATATGATGATAATGATGATGAAGCATTCTTTGAGCACATTACTCGGTGCGTGCTGGCACTCAGTAATAGAAAACAGTCGCTAAGCAATAATGTGGGTCTGTTGGGTAACTTGAACAGCTCTGATACAAGATTAAACAATGCCAAATATGCACTAGGAATACCTCTTTGCAGACAATTTATTAGCAAAAGTTATGTAAATAATAACAAACCGTAGGACAATTAAAACACTGCCATCTCCTCACAACCTAGGTAGAGCCTCTACTATGGCAACCAGTCAACTAATAAACATACTAATATATTTTGAAATACATATATTTATTTATAACTTTATGCACATGAAATAGTACAAAGGCGGACTTCATGCCCAAGGCATTTTCTGCCAGTCAACCTTAGGGTGATGCAGAGATAGCATATATTTGAGATAAATTACACCTATGATAATTAAATGGGCCATAAATCATAAACGGTAAGTTTCATAAAAATGTTTACAGGAAGTACAAGATGCAAAATCTCATTTTCTACAATCCTACTAATATTATAAACGCGAAAGTTTGTAAGTATGGATGGATGTCTGTTACTCTTTCACGTGAAATCTACTGAATGGATTTTAATAAAACAATTCAATAATATAGGTTATTATACATCAGAAATAATATTGTGTGAATTGTCCAAAATATGACGATAAGTGTCAAGTAAGTAGGAAAAAATCTACCATTTGCGAGCTATTCTGGCGTGCACTGGCAAAACCGCTAGAGGTACACATTCTAATAATATTATAAATGCGAAAGTTTGTGAGTATAGATGTATGTTTGTATGTTTGTTACACTTTTACGCCTCAACTACTTAAACGCGGGTGAAACCGCGGGGGGCAGCTTGTAATGGTTATAATAACTGTTGTCCTAAAGTGCATAGTTTACGAGATATCAGCCGAAAACTTTTTTTAAGTTTGCGCTGGAAAATCCACCTGATTTCTCAGCGTTTTGTGATTTTATGCTTAGTAAGGGACCCTTAAACCTTATAAAAAAAGTTGGACCGGAATAGCGGTATTTCAATCTATCTTTAAATTTGGAATATCAAAATTCAACCTTACAAATATAGACCATTAGACCATGCTAGAATTCAGAGGACTGGCTGAGGGAGTCCTGCCAAAAGTTCAAAAAATTTGAATAAATGTTTAACCCGTTCATATGGCAATCGGTTAGGTTTAGGATTAGAATTGATTAGGTATTTCTACAAGTCCAAAACTGCGCGCGGAAGTTAGTGAGGTAGACCAAAAAACGGTTATTCTTACTGGGCTATAAGCGTTCGGTAACAATGACGCGAGTTTTATGATTTTTGGTTCACCCAAAGAGTGCTCAACGCGCCTAAAGCAGCGCTCAATTCAAAATAGGTATGTCTTTAACATAATCTTTACAATTCGTTAGGTTAAATTTTGACTGCTTCACCGAGGAATGAAGAAAAGCCTTAAGCACGAACTTAGTATCCTGCGTCAGAGGGTCTCGAACAATGATTGAGGGCAGTTTTTCAGCTGGTTTTTAGGGACCTTTTGTGCAACAGTTTTCATACGCAAATGCGCAGGCCTATGGTCTGATTGAAGGTCAGAGGTCGATACGATTGAAAACTAAGGGAGGGCGATGGGAGTCACGGCACGTTCGCGGTCAAACTCGGGCCGTGAGTACGATATATCGGATTATTAATTAACTACATACTGTTCTAGTATGCAGGGTGGTGGGTATTTGTGGTCAGAGGGTATACTACCCATGAAATAGGTGGGAATCTTACACAGAATAATTTATGTTTACCTTATTACTTAGTATACTGTAAACATACCTTAGATTCACACATTACTAATGAAAATGTACAGAAAATTAAGATTTCGACGAAAGAGATAGTAGCAAAAGAAATAATCTAAGCAAGTTGTAGGTATCCAGTTTGTAAAATACACCAGCAATGCTTTTCATATTAATATTATGAAAAAGACATATCATTTATTTTATTGCTTTATTTTTAATCCAAAAATAAAGCGAGAAAAATAAATTTCTTGGTAAATTTCATTTGCTACAGTCTCTTTCGTCTTGTCATAAATTTCAGGCAATTCTGACACGCCTTTTTTCGTGAATATCGCTGTCATAGTCAAAAAACGTACGGAAAAACCGTGACTTACTTTTTTTATCGGAGTTTGCCAACCATATAACAACTAGTGAAGCAGCATGAAGGAATAATCTATGCTTGTAATAGGACCCAGCGGTAGAAGTAAAGTCGTCTGACCTATTGAGCGCCGCAAGAGGATTAATCCGGATCAATCGGCCAACATATTTCATAACGAAAATGATTTATACGCGTTTCACAGTTGTATGTCTCTTTACATGTTTCAGAGGGGTTGAATGATGATTGAATAAGTAATAACTAAATTTATTTATAATTCTAATAAATAAAAAGCTGGGAAAACTAACACACTGCCATCTGTTCCCAAAATAGGCAGAGCCAAACTATGGCAACCAGACAACGATAATAGGTACTATATATTTCTAAATAAATATTCATCATGCTCATCACAAAAAGGTTTAATTTAATTAAATTTCAAAGATATTCCTAAAAACAAGAGGAGTAGCTTAACCGAAGGATCTCAAATTCACACAAACTATTGTATTTAATACTAGTGAGTTACAGTTTTGTATTAGTAATTTATAATAATAATAATGTCCTCCTAGCCGAATTTCGGCCACGGCGGCCAGTCTCAACAGAGATTAGCCATCTGCGCGGGACATATTATAGTGCTCAAGTGTGTGCGCAAACACAGGAGCACTTTCTATTCCATCACTCTCATGATCCGATGGGACGCCTAGCGACACGACCAGAAAGAGGTCAAGTACAGGACCGACGGCTTTACGTGCTCTCCGAGGCACGGAGGTATAATACCGCCAACTCACAGACTTCAGGCTGATGCTGAGAAATTTTTCTTTTTACAGAAAAGTCCCAAAATCAGTTTTGGCCCGACCCGGGATTTGAACCCAGGACCTCGTTCTCTGCGGGTGAACACGCTACCGCTAGACCAACGAGGCAGTCATTAGTAATTTACACAGTATAACGACATTGTTGTTGATTCGTTTAATTACAACTTTTCTTTTAGAAGATGAATGGATGATTAAATTGATATGAAAGTTGGCCTAAGTGATTAAACATGTTAAAATACTTTATTATGTTACTCTTTACGTATCGCATTGGCAGTGGTTAATGTCAGAGTGGTTCAGGCCGCCCATTAGACCTCTGACATAGCTTAACGTTGTTACTTGTACTGAATTGTTGCCTAACGGCAGATTAACGTGTCCTCCGAAGTGCGGAAACTCTCAGAAATTAAACTACGTCACTGCCACGATCGATGCATAAACAATTGATGTTCTGACTATTTACCAGCGCTAATAAAAAAGTTTTTATATTAATTTATAAAAAAAGTGCTTTATGGTATAGCTGGGAAAGTATTGTTTCAAATCACGTGACATAACTTTGATTTGTTTCACAAATTTTAATAGCAAGATGTTGAATTATATTCGCTGGGTTGCTGAAAAACTATCGAAAGTGTTTCCAAGTTTTCGCTAACTCCACGACTTACTTGAGCTCGCCACTTAAAACTTTGCTTTTGGCAGCTAACTTTTCTTTTGTTAGCTATGAAAACTATTGGGAAAATAGTTTTTATATTATAATTTTTAGTCTTGAGTGCCTTTCGCTATTTTTATACAAGTATGTGAGCAACAGGAATAGGGCCTGTCTACTGGCTCATGGATATTTGATATCGGGGTAATAAATCACGTGGCGTCGACGTCCTTCCGGATTCTTTCTGCCCGAGCTCTGCCAAGATTTCTCAAACACTGGAACGCAAACTTTATCTATATTTCTATAATAGGAAATTGTAATGATAATATAATATTAAATCCTGGGACATTATTTATACACGGCTGATCTGATCTCAAACTAAGCAGAATTAGAATAATATAATTATATTTATTTGCTAGAACATGGTAATATTGTTGTCACATAATTATGCTCTACATATTCTGTCATCAATGTATGACGTGCAAATTTTGATACATGCTACTAATTTGTTGTATTAATAATATCCTGGGACATTATTTACACACGGCCATCTGATCCCAAACTAAGCAGAGCTTGTACTATGGAAACCAGATAACTGATATAATACATACACTACTTTTGTTTTTGTATGCACACAAATATCTGTCCTGGGTGGGAATCGAACCCTCGACCCCCGGCGTGAAAAGCAAGCATTTGCCAACCACGCCACCAGGCATATTTACACTTATATTACACTTAATATGTTATTTATTAATTGAAATTAAATTGTAGATAGGCCCAGGTAGAATTAAAAGTGGACTGTATATTAGTTTATAGGTATAATCGGTTCTTTACAAAAGTTACAAATTAAAATTAAAAATGTGTTGCGATCGTTGTCGCGTTGTTCAACGTAGTGAGTGAGGGCGCGCGGGCCGTCGCCGAGCCGCTGCACTACCGCGCCGCCCGCTCCCCTCTCTTGATGATGTAGGTGTGTGTCTTAGGTGTTAACGTGTGCGTTAACAAATTGAATTCTTATTAATATTATGTCAACTTATCTTCTAGGTAATCTTTTAATTTGTAATAATTTGTTTTTTATATTTTAGCAATGGCAATTCTTTTAAATATTTAGGCAGATGATTGTATATTATTATGGACATGCAGTAGACGGAGATTTTACAATGGATACAAGATAACTGATATTCTACATTTCTTTATTAAAAAAATACTTATATAGATAATTACACCCACACTCAGGACAAACAGACATGTTCATGCACACAAATATCTGTCCTGGGTGAGAAATAATTCAAATTAAAAATTAATGAATAAAATTATATCATATTATTTTTTTATCCTCCGGCGTGAAAAGGATTTTATAAATAACAACAACCATAATTTCATTCCTATGTATGATATATATAATAACAACAAGATTTTTCGCAAGGCAAAGCGTTTAAACATCCGGCAGGTCTCGAACCAACATCGTCTACCAATCCGAACTATGCGCTCTGCCGTTAAGTTACAAACGATACATACCGGTAGATCAAATTCAGGATTCCTTTGCTAACAACATTGCGAAGAAACATAGCCGACTGATTGTTCACAGTTGCAGAAAAAAAGTTATATGATAATGATAACACATTCTTTAAAAAATCATTAATTTGTATTTTTATAGCTATTTTTCGCAAAGCGCGAATCTAAACTTGGAAATTAGCTCAGCTCTGTTGTTATTTTATATTAGTAAAAAAAAACTTCATTTTTAAATATTACATATTTATCCATTGCTCTTGATATGAACTACCAATATATTTATCCAATTAGTTATTAGCTACAAATACAACTCAATTCACATCCCGCGTCCACTCCACTACAGTTCTCACTGTTACGGGAATTAGTGCATTCAGGTGATATCCATCCAAAAGTGGTTTGGCAGAAATGGCTTAGGCGGTAATGGTAGTCCCAGACTATCTTGCGCAACAAATAAAAAATAATCCTTAAGTTCGAGGTTTCGTATAAAGAAAATTAAGCCGATTCAGTTTTGGCGGAGGAAATATGGGGTTCTCCGTCAAAACTGAATGGGCTTAATTTTCTTTTATAGTAAGCAAACGACAAAAATGCTTTGCTTGACTATTTGCGTTTTTCATCCCAAGGCTTTTAGATTTGCATACTGGACGTTTTTTTGGCAGTTTTGAATAGGATTTTCAATTCGTTTTTGGATGGGAATAAAAATAAGTTAATCCGTGAAAAATTTTTTAAAGAGAGATAGTTGTATATCTAGGCCTTATTATTTATGTGCAGGGAAGACAAAGAGGAATATAAAAAAAGAAACGGCAGGTACAGACCCAATTATTTCAATGACAACTGTTCCTTCAGTGAACAACGCAGTGTTTTTGTTTATTTTAATAAAAAAAAATATTTACAAAGAATTTAAAAAGCATTTGTTATAAGTCAGTTTATTCTGCGTACAGGTATATATTTAGATTTGTAATTTTAATGTATTTTTTATTTATTATAATGTATTGTAATTTTATATGTTTAAAAAGGAATAATATAAAACATTATTCACATACATGAGAACCTATATTAATAAAAAAGAATATTAAAAATATTGCACTTGGCTTTTTAACACAAGAATTTATTGAATAATCAATTCAAGTAGGTATTATAGGTAGCTAAGATTTATTTACAAATTACGGTTAACCTCATGTAGTATTCCGTGCGTGATAATGGTTGCCAGAACTCACCAGTGTAGCCCGTATCACGCATGAGTGTAGCCCCCAAAATTGCCATTGTTCTTTGAAAAGTAGAAAATCTATCTGCTACGGCGGTACTACGACGGTAAAACTGCTACGGCGTAGCTAACATTGCAATCCATACTCATGTCTATCTGCTACCAATGAAATCATATGAGCTACGCTGAACTTATGACACAAATTGACACGATCATAATTCTTACCCTTAAATTTACATGTTATACATCATAGAATAATTGTATACACCGTGTTTCTTATATCCCATAACTCTAAGGTTATATTGTATAAGGAAAAATAATACTAAAGTAATGTATCATCACTCTTAATTAAGTAAGGTACAATCAACCTTATGACAAATTACCGTATGACGAATCTTTACTTTTGCGACGTTGCCCAACTTCATAGTTTCTATTTTAATAAAGTAGGTATGTAGCGGGATAGCGCCGCGCTGATTATAATTGTACACTAAAATTCCATTGATCCATATTTAAAGCTAAGAAAATGTGACGTTGTCATATCTCGCGTTTCATAAGTAATCGTGACTTTGTGGAATTATTTTGTATGAAAAATAAAACGGCCAAGTGCGAGTTGGACATGAGCACGAAACGTTCCGTACCATTATCTATAAAAACGAGCTTAAAATTCACGTTTGTTGTATAGCAGCCCCTTAATAATTTATTTTATTTTATTTTGCAATTTAGTATTTTTTGTTATAGCGGCAACAGAAATACATCATCTGTGAAAATTTCAACTGTCTAACCACGGTCATGAGATACAGCCCAGTGACAAACGGATAGACAGCGAAGTCTTAGTAATAGGGTCTCGACTCTCTTTTTACCCTTTGGGTACGGAACCCTAAAAAGCAAGTGATAACTGATTTTTTTTTTATTATTTCATATGGTCGGAGTTATGGGATATAAAAAAACACGTTGTAGAAGTATATATAATGAGTTCTATAAATGTACTTCAATCACCTTGTGACATAAATATTCCAAAATATACAGACCAAGTTTTTAATTTGATGTTTTTGTACTCATTAAAATAAATAAGAAAAGCAGTTTCATTATAGTACTGAAACTGCTTTTCTTATTTATTTTTACTGCTTTTCTTTGGATAAATAAAATACATAACATCTGAATATTTTGGCATATTAATTTCACAAAATGGCTGTGGCACATTTTTAGAAAGTGTATAAAATTAATCTCAAAAATAGGAAATCATAAATTTAATCGTCCTGCGGGTCTCGAACCTGCACCATCTACCAATCCGGGGTAGGTGCTCTGCGTTAAGCTACGAACGATACACGCCGGCAGATCAAATTTAGGATTCCCTTGCTAACACCCTTCCGGAGGATGTAGGTATTATCTATCGGTTTTGTTTTCTAGAAACATGGCCGACTGATATGTTCATAGTTGCATGTGAAAGATCATATCATATTTTTTTTTTTTTTTATATATAAGGAGAGAAAGGGTAACGCGTGTGATACATCTTCCCTTTCTCATTGTTGGTGAGTGAAGGATTGGTGTTGGGTAGGAAGAGAGATACTCCTGTTGTTTTGGATAGGTGGAAATTAGGTATTAAATATGTATATAGATAAATATAATTAGTATGTATGTCAGCGTTTGTCACGAGAATAATTGTTTCCCGAGGCAAACGCTGGCACCAAAGAGCGGTCCACAGCTCGACACTTGGTGTTATTTGTTGAAGTCTTTGATGTGTCGAACAATGTAGCAAATGTGGTTATGGAAAGTATCGAGTGTGGCCGGATTCTGGATGGCAACGGAGAGGTTGTAGGGGTCGTTAGAACTGGAAGCCACCAGGTGGTCGTTTCTGGTGGACAAGAATCTGGGGCATGACTGTATCAGATGTTCCAGAGTTTGTGATGACTGATCATCGCATGGGCAGAGATCAGTGTCGGTGATTTTGAATCGGTGGAGGTATTGTCGGTGAAAGCCATGATTTGATAAAAATTGCGTTATTGGGAAATTTGGCTTGACTAGTTTGAGGTAAGACTGAAGGTCATCGAATGTAGGAAGTAGAGTTTTTAGGTGAGTGGTAGTAGAGTATAGTTCAGCAAGAGATTGGTGGGCGATTTCGCGGTTGCGCTGTTTTACATAGCTTATGGGAATGGAGTAGTCTGGGCTGCGGTGCATGGAAGCGGCCGATTTGGCTGCAGAATCTGCCATCTCATTTCCGGATAAGCCTATGTTTGATGTTTAGTCCGGAAATGAGAGCATTATGTAGGTGTCGATGGATCCGGACAGCAAATGGATTTCCACTGTCAGGATTAGCCAGTTCGGTCAGTCCAGACCTACAATATTGATAATACCTTCCAAATGTATAGAATTACTTTATAGCATTTTAAACATCTAACGTATGAGAAAGGTGTCTGCGCGCTGATGGATAGGCCTTTCACGGAAGTTATAACCTGTGTAATACTTATTATAATTATCCTTTTTCTTCTGTGTACGTGGAATTCTATTTACTAAATTGTTTCTTTGTCTTCCATTTAGGGTTGTACTATATTGTTGCTTCTGCCTAAAAATACTGGAATCCATGTGTAATCTGGGTTAAATTAAATGAATTAACTGTAATTATTCTGCTATATTAAATATAAAATATAATATATGAATTACAAAAAACGATTACATAAAGAATAGTAAAACTAAAAAGTAGAAATATGTATGACCACGCCGGACCTTGCGAGTCTGCGCCCTGCCGATGTACAGCGAGCACTTGTACGTCTGTCACCGAAGACCTCTGCGGGACCAGATGGAATTCCAGCATTTAGTTTTAGGGATTGTCGTTCAGTCTTGGCGGAACCGTTGCTGCACTTGTTCAACGTGTGTATCAAGGCTGCACAATTTCCGGATCGGTGTAAACTTACTCGGGTAGTGCCAGTACCGAAAGGCGGCGGAGGGTCGGCACCCAGTGATTATAGCCCTGTGGCGGTTTTATGCACTTCAGCAAAAGTATTTGAGGCGACAATTCACAGTAGTATGTACCCTCAAATTAGCGCTGTATTGTCTGACGCGCAGCACGGATTCCGCCCTGGGCGGGGGACAACGGGTAACTTGCTAAATTTAATGACACATGTGGTACCGACGGTGGATGCTTGTGGGCAGGTGGATGTTGCCTACTTTGATTTTAGGAAGGCCTTCGATCTCGTAGATAATGACGTGCTCCTGGCGAAATTGGCAAGGGTAGGATGCACGCCACATACGTTGTCATTTTTCGCTTCTTATCTACGAGACCGATGTCAGTATGTTGACTGTAGTGGGTGGCTGTCCGAACCCTACTTTACTTGATCAGGGGTGAGTCAAGGCAGTAATTTAGGGCCTCTTCTTTTCATTTTAATGATTTACCGGAGGTAGTGAACTCTAAGCCCTTATTATTTGCTGATGATCTCAAACAGGTATTCTAGAGACGGTTCGGTTGTTTGTCCCTGATGAGTACGTGGGACGTCGGCGACGACCGCCTTTAATATGGGTGCCGCCAGCGCGCTCTAACCTACTGCAGAAGGCACTTCTGACACGGGTGTTGCACGCGGTCATAGTGGTGTCCCAACATACTGATATATTTACGTGTACTCTGAGTGAATTCACACGGGCAGCTTATTATGTAACAACACTATTGAATTAGGTAGTTAACCTGTAATAATAGTTGTTGGTTGTTAATAAATAAATAAAAATTGATTATTTTTTATTAATATCCAATCCATTCTAATTTAATATCGTTTATCCCTGGCTTAAATAAATAATAAAATGTATAAGGGCCTATTCCGATAGCATTCCTTATAAAATAAAAGAGAATTATTAAAATCAGTTTACAAACAAAGGAGAAATAGCGTAACATACATAGGTACAAAAAAACATGCATTCGTATTGATAACCTTCTTCTTTTGTAGTTGGTTAAAGATTTTTTGCTTAAATTCTATTATCGATTATCTGTATCGCTGGTCTGGTCTAACGATAACTTGTTCTACTAAAGAGAATGAGGTTCTGTTTTTAAATCCAAGGTAAGGCCAAAACAAAAACGTGTTATAGACTTTTTTGCTACGATAAGCTGTCAGTCTTGCTCCTGTCTCTCCCTGGACGTTCAAGTCCTATATATGTTTACGTACACATACGTACACGTATGTATACCTTGTATAGTAACCAAGTCTCCATTGGGTTTGGCCACCATAACCGATTTCATCCAGAAGCAATTTTTTTGTATTACAATACTAGCTGTGCTCCGTGGTTTTACCCGCGTTAAATTTTATAAATTATCACCCTCCTCCGTAGGTGATAGCGTGATAATATGTAGCCTATATGTTGACCTGACCTCTCAGTAATATTCATGCAAAATTTGAAGTAAATCCATGCAGTACTTTTTGAGTTTAGCCCGGATATACATGCAGACAAACAGACACACAGAGTAAAATCTAAAAACTATATTTTTGGCTTCGATATTGTTTGCAGATCCCGCTCCAAATATCCTTTTAAAAAATATTCAATGTACAGTTTTGATTTTCCTACGATTTTATTATATGTATAGAAGACAACCCAGATTCCTTCGGTATTTCGATTTCTTTCTCAAATTAGATTTAAGTTAATACTAGCTGTGCCCCGCGGTTTACCCGCGTTAAATTTTATAAATTATCACAGCTCCTCCCCCGTAGGCGATAGCGTGATAATATGTTCCCTATATGTTGACCCGACCTCTTAGTAATATTCATGCAAAATTGGAAGTAAATCCATGCAGTACCTTTTGAGTTTAGTCCGGACATACATACAGACAAACAGATAAACCGACAAAAATTAAAAAAAAATATTTTTGGCTTCGATATCAATTGTAGATCACGCCCCAGGTATCTTTTTAAAAAAAATATCCAATGTATAGTTTTGACTTTCCTACGATTTTATTATATGTATAGACAACCCAGATTCCTTCGGTATTTCGATTTCATGCTCAAATTAGATTAAAGTTAATATACTGCTTGTTAACAGTACTGTGTGCCGGTCTGCCCCTGATTGGTCGTGATTTCGAGACGAACGCAGTGATTTCTCGAGTAACTGATGGCTGCCCTAATTAGTAGATTGCCTTCATTTCTCGATTCAACCGTATTTAGCGAAATAATATCCGGCTTACTCGTTTCCGAAAATTGGTATTTATGAAGGGTAGGAAATGGTGTAGTTTAGTATAATATTATCTGCTTATTTGATGGAAATTAATGGTTGGGTATTCACTATTTGAGATAAATGTAAGTCGCTAATTATGGAGTTAGAATCCCAATTGGCCCCTTTTTCAAAGCAATCTTCAACATGAATTGACTCCTTAGTTCTATAGCACAGTATTTTTGCTATCAGACATACGGAAAAAATTTGAAACATCATTATGATATCGGAAAGAAAGAAAGAAGTGGACAAAGCAAATTAGAAGCAGTGGACGACTGCTGGACAAAATCCCCTAAAGATCTCCAGAATTGACGGTCTTGCACTATCCTCATCCAGCGATTTCCAGTGACTCTCACAAGACTAATTTGGGATTAAGTGAGACATAATGTACGCACCCAGGCTGGCGGGTTTCTCAAATTGGCAAAAAGTCTGAAGTCCTGGACTCATTTAGTAAGTGACTTAAAATAACAACAAACATTAAAAACTGGACAACCAAGCAAGGCCGTTTCCCAACAGTAGTTTACAGGTACAGGTTAACAAAAATGGGAAAGAAAAGTAAAATATATGGGGACAGCCAGAATATCAGTGGTACAGCTATTTTTGTTATTTCTATTTCTAACATAGAAAACCCACACAATTTGTAAACATCATCAAATACATCAACACTATTTTCCACCTTATTCCAATGAGAAACGTATCTTCTATACTCATAGTGCACTTTCCCCGTACTGGACACCATTTGTGAGAATAGTTGTTCTTAGTCTGGGTGTGTTGTGTGTGAATGATGTGTGTGATTGTGAATATCAAGTTCATAAATTTCCCCGCGATACAGTAATTTATTTATACACGGACGTAGCCTTAAAAACACAAACACATAACCTACGTTACAAATATATATACTACTAGCTGTGCCCCGCGGTTTTACCCGCGTTAAACTTTATAAAATATGGCCTATGTATTATCCTAACTATAAAATTAGCCTATGTTCTTTCTCAGGGTCTAGACCATCTGTATACCAAATTTCATTGAAATCCGTTCAGTAGTTTTGGCGTGAAAGAGTAACAGACAGACAGACAGACAGAGTTACTTTCGCCTTTATAATATTAGTCAGGAAGGATTCATGCTTTTATATTTTTTTCGATTTGTACCCAGTTTCATTATGTTGTGGACACGGGTCTTATGCGGTAATATTTTAAAGTAAATAATTACCTTTTGGTATACTGGTTGACACCCGACCACAGCTGGTGTAATCCATGCCAAAACTTCGGGTAAACCAAAAGATGATGATGTGCCTTAAAATATTACTGCGATCTAGATCCGTGATAACAATATATGATAAAATATCACTAATGTGCAAATGAAATGAACATTTCAAGTACCTAGGTATATATATTGCCAGTTTGAGGGGGGCAACCTTAGAATTGGCCATTCAGAACAGAAACCATATAATTGCATTTCAGTGCTTTAAGCCCAGACAGGTTAGTTTTAAAGGCAAATTCAAACTTAAGACTCATACTACATATAAAATCCTGCCCGGACGCTTAACTTTTCCTGTCTTCCATACTAGGCCAAATCCGAGAAAACCCGAACCTTTGGCAACCCTAACTTTGAGTCAAAGACAGTTTCCAAGAAAGCATTATCCTTTCCATATTGTCGTAATACCCCTTGAAGTATTATTTGTTTCCAACTCGGCGCACTGCATGCATTCAGAGATATTTCATTAGATTACTTTTATATAGTACAGTCCACAAAAATAGTAGATGAATAAAATCGGGCGAGAGGTTTGGGTTTATGTATTATTATATTCGTGTAATTTTGAAAACTTCATCATCACACTATTGACGCAATTTACCATAATTAACATTGAATATATGATTTGCATCATCTACTTTTTTCGCTGACTGTACCGTTGTATAAAATAGTAGTTTATTGCAGAGCTCGTTTTCGTAAAAGTACTCTTCCTATCCCTCGGGAACAGTCATTTTTTTCTGGAAGAGCAGTACCTTTTTAACGTAGAGTTTCCAGTTAGCCTAGACCGATTTCATTGCTCTACCGGTCGATATAGGTAAGCGGATTTCAAGCCGTCTATCGAACTAGCTTATTAACTAAGTAACCACATACCATGTGGATCCCATTTCGGTTTAGAACCTCGAATCAGGACAGATACTGATGTATAGAATCATGAGAAGAACGATATTTAGGGACGGTTTGTTTTGTTCCTGTCACTCTGTTAACTGGCAATGACGCGGGCCCCCACCCTTCCAACTGAGGATTTGAGGTCGTTTATTGAAGAAAGCTAAAATAAATAACTTTATTTACATCACGAGTAGGTATAAATTCGTAATGTAAGTAAAATTATTTTATAAATTACCAAAAGAAAACAAAGATCTTATCTATACAAGATGCCATAATTCATTTAATTTTTCTAATTAAAAAGTATCAGAAATCTTTTAAACCTTCCGTTAAAAAAGTGTCAGATTTCACAATAAATTTTGTTGTTAAAAAGTGCTTCGAACTGTAAATTAGGTAGTAGTTTATTTGATATTTTATTAAAAGCGGCGGATTGAACATGTGGACGGTACCTACTTACAATACTGAGCTATTATAATATATTTAAATTGATATTTATGTATGTTATTTTTAAGAACTTTGACATGTTTATAACTATTATAATAGAGATAACATTTCGAAAGTATTCTTTAACACATATATTGTTATATTACAAGAGAACTAGAACGAATCAAGACTCCAAATTTTCAGGAAATGCATACTTAGCTCTGTCTAGATGTCATAAATTTTGGTGTAGTTTTACTTTATAAGAGTAAACCGATTTTGGTCCGAATGACTCCATCTAGTGTGACGCCGCCAACTGTTCCCCAGTCCGCTTATCTTCGTTTAATTTTGCATCGCCTTAACTTATTAAAATGGCATTTGATGTTTTTATTTAACATTTTATCGTACGTTACTTTTATTGTACTTAATCTCTCTCTCTCTCTTTCGTTCCGACTATGTGTCCCATTTGCTAATGGGGTCACCTAATATTCCTCTTCTAACGACGTCTACGGAACACTTACACGTTTTGAGCTCATTTTAGTTAATTCTATAGATATTAATTATTTTATATTAAAATATATAATTTACAAAATTTAATTAGTCAGTTCTGATGTGACAGAATGTTTGGAATTATTGTTACAATTTACGTTTAGGGTGTTAGTTTAGTTTAAGAAAGTTCAGACACAATGTAAAAATTATATCGAATGAATGCACGGGTTAAGGTTAAGTGGTAAAGGTCCTCGGCGTTCTAATATTTTCGGTTCGAGTCCCGCACAGGACAACTATTTGGCTACCCCATAAATTGTCGTTATGAGTGGTTTTTTTTGTCCTTGAATTGAATTTTAGTAAAGTGAACGACACAGGGACCGAATCCCATAGAGCGCCCGTAGTCTTTAGAAAAAGTTTCAGTATTTACCTGAATGTATGTGCCTCAGTGGAATTAGTCGTCCGGCCCTTTGTGGTCAGGAGATCGAGGATTCAATTACCGCTCCAAACAATTGGCTTGGGGAAACAACAACAACTCAGATTGTTTTGTGATTTGGTTTGTTGAAAGTCTGAGAGAGCACGTTAAAGTCTTTATTAGAACTTCTATAGCAATTGTTAGAGCGTAATAGAATCGGATACCCGGTCTACACTCTGATCATTCAGTTATAGGCAATGATAGGAGTTAAAACCTAGGCAAGAGAATAAGGAAAACGTTGGCATGCGAAAATGCTGCAACTACTAAAGGCTCTTTGATTTGATGTTAGTTTTTAATCGTCACTTATTAGAACGTTTATGATGTCACAATTTCGTTCGAGAAACTTTTACTCACATTGTCTAAAATTGAAAACCTCCCGCTATGGTTATTTGCAAGGCACTACAATATTAGAAGCTTTTAAAAAAGGAGCAGTAAGGTTTCGTATGTTTAACCACAGAAATTTATAACGTCGCTTTGAATTCCGGGTCGCACCAAAGACTGTGACAACTGGGCTATTCTGAGAAATAAATTTAAATACAGGTTACGGTATTGTACTCCATGGCTAGAGAACGCTAAAAAACGTTAATACTGTGCTTGGTGATAGCTCCAAGACTATAAATATGACCTGCGTAATTGGCAACTTTTTGTTGAGATTGATCGCTGTAAATATCGCGCTATATAAAAATGTCTGCCAAATTACAGCTCTTCTATAGATGCTGCAGCAATTTTAGTTGCAAAGAGCTGATTTAATAAGGATGCCTCTGGGCTTTGTTTGTTGGGAATTAGTTAAGCCATCATCACATACAGTATATTAAATTGATACGTTGACCTACGATCTGACCAATTAAATAGCAAGAAACATGCAGAAAAGTATAAAAAAATTGGTAAAACTTTTTATTGTGTAATCAAATGGTTCCTATTGAACTCCTCCCTGAATTGTTTAACGACAACACGCTGCCGCCTGCGCCTTTTGATGATTGACTTGAGGTCTTACCGACACTTATAAGACTTTTCGGACTATTTTAGTCACCTCTTACGCCAGGGTATACCGTTGACCAATTCTTTGCCTAGGAGATCTCTACTCACACTTAAAATTGGTGTATGATCTTACCTAATGATCTGATTCTGAGCGGCTCAGTTGCAAAGTTGCTTCATTACAAAGCTTTTATACGTCTGTAGTTCACAATACTTCAGATATAAAATGCTTCGAAGCAGAATGTACGTCTCTTTTGCATCGAGGCTTAATTTAACTCGCGGGCTCACTGAAATGTTCCAGCAATTTTTGCAATAGAAAATGAAGATAGACTTTCGCAACTGATGGAGTTTTGCAGCGCAGTTTATTAAATAGTGTTTATTTACACGTTTAATCTTCATCAAAGTATTCTACTCAAATATGTAAAGCTTTTCTTTGAGAATTAAAACATTTTCTTTTTTTTTGCTAGGTTATTTTTTACCTTTGCAATATGCGTATATATTTTTATTACCTGTATTTATTATTTGTATTAGGTTTATATATTTTATTACCAAAGGTACTATTTGTAATGTATCTGTTCACTGACATCTGCCCCTCTCAATTACTCTATTCCCCGATCTTTACTTTGGTTGTCTGGAACATATCACATTTTGTGTTAATATTGCGCATTGTATATTTTAAGGTTCTAAGTGTTTTTTTTATTTGTTATTCCTTTGGTGTACAGTAAACATTTTCTTTATGTATCTTCCTTCCTCTACTATATTCTACACGCCATTACATGAGAAAGAATATGTGGTAAGAAACTTTGTTATATAATGTGGTTACGTTAAGAGATATAGTGAATAAGAGCAAAGTCCCTCGTACCTTAATAAACCTTACTTCGACTTAAAGTCGGTTAGAAGTCGCTAAATATATTTTCTCGAAACCTAGCAAATGTGCCTAACTGGCGAAAACAAAATTCTTTCCTCGAGAAACGTGAAACTTTATGGTCTGGAAATAAATGCTCTCAGAAAATAATGTTAGTTGAATCTGCCTGCCTTTCCGAGCAGTGTTGCTAGAGGATTAGCTTAACTCGACGATTTTTTTCTTAAAAAAAAACATGTTTATGAATCACAGTATAGTGTGGATAAGTGAGTAATTGAAAAGTTCGTTATTTAAGATTTGTTGTTAATTTTCGGTATATTATTGGGTTTATTGCCAAAATGTTAAAAATTACCATTCAGTCAGTCTGTTTGTCACAGCGGTATGTCAAAGCAAGTAGTAAAGCTAGCGATTTGATATTTAGAAAAGTATATTTTTTTTCTAAAGACCTTATAGATAAATTAAATAAAGGTATTTTTCCGTCTCCACGATATTAACCAGCTAGAGCCGAGGTACGCATCACAATGCGATGCCTTTTCCGCAGGGCATATTATTTAGTTCTATTACTATTGCCCGGTGAAGCAGTAAAATCATTAATTAAAATATTTTAGCTGGTTAGCCATACTTTTGTATTTCTTTTGTTCTTATCTTTGTTTTATTTTATTTCTATTAATGGCTCAGATGGTGTGATCAAAATGTATTTAGCACTGCGCTGGCGGGTATTGAGTGTAGATTAGTGCATATAGGTTTAATTGTTAAAATTATTTATAAGCATATTTATTTATATTTATATTTGTAATAGTATATAATATTATATGACTGATGCTGAAGATGCTGATACTGATCAAGATTTCTTTTCGGTTAGTAGTGATGATGACAGTTTTGTTAGTATACCATCGCTCGCTGACAATCTTGAATGTGTTTTTTCTGATGTTCTTGGGAACTTCAATGTGATTCATATTAATGCCCAAAGTATTCCGGCCCATTTCCCCGATATGCTGGCAAATTTTCAATGCAAAAATATCCATGCCATCCTCGTTTCCGAGTCTTGGCTAAAACCTTGTCTCCCTTCTGCCTCTTACTCACTTCCTGATTTTCAGTTGATCAGAAATGATCGTACTGGTTCAGGAGGTGGTGGAGTTGCCATATACCTACGTAATAATTTTAAATATTCTATCCTAAGTATGTCCTCGCAGCCGCCACCTGCAAGTGCTGGTGAGCATCTTTTTCTCGAAATTGAGCTTCACCACACTAAAGTCTTGTTGGGCGTGTACTACTGTCCCTCTCTTAGGATAAATTTTTTCTCTTCTTTTGAACAATTACTAGAAACTTTCTCACCTTCCTATAGTCATACAATTGTGATGGGTGACTTCAACACCTGTTTGTTGAAGAATGACTCTCGTTCTTCATCCCTTATTTCTGCTGCGGAATCTAGTAACCTATCTATCCTTGCTCTTAACGCCACACATCATTTTCCAAATTGTACTCCTTCCCTTCTTGATCTTATTCTTGTCTCTTCGAAAGACCACGTCGCTAAGCACGGACAGTGCATAGCTGATGCTTTCTCTTACCATGACCTACTTTTCCTTTCTTACAAAATTCGCCTTCCTAAGGCAAAATCTAAAATAATTTCGCAACGCAATTTTGGTGGTATAGATTTGGATTGTCTTCGAGCGGATGCTGGCAGCATTGACTGGGCTCCTCTGATTGCTGCTGATTCGGTCGACGAGAAAGTTATGATGTTTAACACCAGTATTATTGGGTTATACGATGTGCATGCCCCATTGCGTAAAATAAAAGTTAAGCATCTCCCCGCACCTTGGCTAACATCTGAAACGAAAACTCTTTTAGCTAAGAAAGCGGCAGCTAAGTCACGGTATGCGAGTAGGCCTAACGATCTGAATCGGCATAAATATATTTCTCTTCGAAATCGCTGCAATAAGGTGTGTAGGTATTCACAACGCCAACACATCCATAACTCGGTTGAGAATGGAGATCCAGCAAAAATATGGAAATTTCTGCGGTCATTGGGAATAGGGAAAGCTCGAAATGATGCTACTCCTAACAATTTAGATATTAATTTACTTAATAAGCATTTCACTACTTCGCCCAATTTCGACAGGGCAACAAAATTTAACACTTTACGTGACCTTTCAGCAATTCCCTGTCCCAGCTACTCTCCCTTTTCTCTTAGTCAGTTGTCTGATTGTGACGTTAGGAAGAGTATTCTATCCATTACATCTAACGCAGTAGGCAATGACAATATCACCCGTAATATGGTCCTTCCTATCCTTGACGAAATTCTTCCTACCATTACCCACATCCTAAATTCATCTTTAAGCTGCGGTGTCTTCCCAGTAATATGGAAAGATGCACAAATTACTCCCCTTCCAAAGAAGGCCAACCCAGCATCCTTTTCGGACTATCGCCCAATTTCCATCCTGCCTTTCCTTTCCAAAGTCCTTGAACGCCTTGTCCACAACCAACTAAGTAGCTTTCTCACGAAAAATAATCTCCTTAATCCCTTCCAGTCTGGTTTTCGTCCTGGCCATAGTACAACCTCAGCCTTGGTTCATATTACGGATGACATTAGAGCCGGGTTAGAACGTGGTCATTTAACAGCGCTTGCACTGCTTGATTTTAGTAATGCGTTTAATACTGTGGATTTTGATGTGTTACTGGGGATATTACGCTCTCTTAACGTATCTCCAACAGTTATTGACTGGTTTCGTAGTTACCTGTCTGGCCGCCGGCAATGTGTCCGTATCGAGAATTTATGTTCTTCTTGGTGCAGGCATGCCTCAGGGTGGCGTTTTATCTCCATTACTATTCGCAATTTTTATAAATTCCATTTCAAAAAGCCTTCTTTCTTCCTACCACCTTTACGCAGACGATCTTCAGATCTACAATCAGGCTCCTTTAAATAGGCTGGCAGAAGCTGTTAGTAATATCAATACTGATCTGGTTACTATCAGTGAATGGAGTCGTGCACACGGATTACTTATTAACCCTCAGAAGACCCAGGTCATTGTTGTTGGCAGCTCGAGGATGATAGCTAAAGTGTCTTGGTCTTAACTTCCACAACTCCGTTTTGGTAGCAATGTTTTGCCGCTATGTCGCGAAGTAAAAAATTTGGGCATATACGTGGACAACTGCCTCTCCTGGGGCCCTCAGCTTCAATACGTCAGTCGCAAAATATTTGCGTCGATTGGATCTTTGCGAAGATTTAAAAACTTCCTCCCAACTAGCACCAAAATTGCGCTTGCTCAATCCCTTCTTCTTCCAATACTAGATTACGCAGATGTCAGCTATCTTGATCTTACCGAGGCCCAGCTTGATAAACTTGAGCGTCTCCAGAACGTCTGTATAAGATTCATATTTGGTCTACGTAAATATGATCACGTCACGGAATTTCGTAACAAGCTCAAGTGGCTGCCCATTCGCTTTCGCCGGAATGCTCATATTCTGTCACTTCTTTACAATGTTTTGTTTACTCCTTCTACTCCCTCTTATCTTAAAGATCGCTTTTCTTTCCTTTATGAGTTACATTCGAGGTTACTAAGATCAGCGCAAAATCTTCGATTAAAAATGCCAGAGCATTCCTCAATATTTTTTGACAAATCGTTTGCTGTGCAAGGTGCCCGTCTGTGGAATGCACTGCCATTAGTAATTCGTCAAGCAAAATCACTACGACAGTTTCAGAATCTTGTGAAAGAACACTACTTGTCTCTTCAACAAAGTACAAATTGATTACTTTTAATTGGTCTAGAACTTCAGCATTAAAAATAGCTCTTGTGTACTTTATGGTTATAATTTTCAAGTATGTATATATATTTTATTTATATATGTATATATTTATATATATGTGTATATAGTATAGATGTTATGTAATATGTAAGTTAAGTATAAGTTTGTAGCGTATTAAGTTCACTGTTTTTGTCATGGCACCAGTGCGTACCATGTCATCATTTTTGTACACTGACAACTACCGCAACTATTTTGTTCTATATTCCAATCCCTGCCTAGGTTGTCTGGAAGAGATCACATTTAGTGATAAGGCCGCCAATTGTACATTTCTGTAATGCATCCTTGTTCCTTATATTCTATTTTACTTGGTGTACAATAAAGAGTTATCTATCTATCTATCTATCTATCTAAAATCGCCCTAGATTAACGTCATTTAAGAGTTGATAAAGATTACGCTTAGCATTGCGAATAATGCTACCAAAACAAAAAAAACTATAATTATTTATAAACGTCTTGTCACAAAAAAGAAAAACCAGAATTATCAGTATATATGTATGTATAATATCCATTTCTTAGAAAACTAGTCTTCTGTATTTATCTTGCTAAACTATTTCAAAATTATATTTTCGTTCAGGTCTCGTAAGTTTTCGCGCATTGTATAAAACCCTTAAAATGATGAGTTTCTTCCAAAATAAACTTTAGACAAGTAAATAATAACTTCCTTCCGGATTTATTTTAAACTTGTTTACTCGACTTTAATTAAAAACTTAATTAGTTTTCGCTGGTTCGCAGCATAGAGCTACCGTAACATATACCAGACTATACGGAAGTGATTTACATAATATTATACAAAGATCTGGACGTGCCAGAACGGTCAAGCGTAATATAATGGGATAGAAGCAGGGGAAAAGGTCTCCTTTGCTATCGCAAATCCCTAAGTTGTCTTTATGGGTGGGGTACACTTACTTCGCTTATTCTTGTTAGAGATGTGCTGTTAGAGATATGCTGTCGAATCATCGATCATCAGCAAGCGTCGGTTAATTATGATACATGACTTTATGTAACATGTTACTTTATCACACTAGTATTATGAAGGGAAAAATTTGTGATGGTGTAAGTGTGTATGTTTGTTACTTCTTCACGTCTAAACGGCTAAAGTGGTTTTTATAAAATTTGGTATTGAGCTAGCTGACACCCTGGATTAGCACATAGGCTATAATTCATAAAGTCTCACGCGGGTAACTGCGTGGCACAACTAGTGTAATATAATTTGAAAAAGTTTTCGAAATCGAATAGAGGAAGAAAGTCTTACGTGAATTAAATAGAAAATCCATGAGATATCTGCAAACAAGTGCTGTCTGGCAAACGCAAAACTAATTATTCAATGAACTGAAACTCGTTATGAGCGACCCAGGGCCGAAAATTTAAATTCATAAATTCAGAGTTGAAAACGTAATTAACGGATTAAGAGATCGAATGTTTGAGGTCTGATTTAAAGTAAAATAAAAATAAAATACAAATGGTTTTTATTCACATAGACTTTAAAAAAGCGCTTGTAAATAATCAGAACATGTTTGTAGTAATACAGTTATTATTTCTAGTTACTTATTACAGATATTTAAGTACACGGAATGTTAAAATATTTATACAATTTATTGTATAATCGTAGTGACATTTAGCTACCTTGTATTAAGTTATTGTCAAGGAGATTATGTTTAGTTGGATTTGCTTCAATGATGAAGAAAGAATTGTTATTTCAAGTTGATCCGAATAAAGAGTATTAATACAAGTAAGATCACTGTCTGTGTGGGATTTTCTGCCTCACTGACCTAGCAGTAGCGAATTCAAATAATGTTGGTCCTGGGAAGTATTATTGAATTTTTCTGATATTTTACTGGCGTGTCTCGGAGAGCATGTAATGGAGTGAGGGGATGAGGAGGTTCTGATCTTTCCCCGATAGCGTCGGGTAGCTAATTTCCTGATCTTAATATCCTCCAGACCGAATTTCGGCCTTAGGGGCCACTCTCAATGGAGACTAACAAGTTGCGCTCGAAATATTATAGTGCACAAATGTGAGCGCAATCACAGGGGCACTTTCTATTTCATCATTCTCATGAACCTATGGGGCGACTAGTGACCTGACCGAAAAGAAGTCAGGGCCAGGACAGGGATATAATACCGTCAACTCCCAGACTTCAGGCTGATACTGAGAAATTTTCGTTACAGAAAAATCCCAAAATCACTTTTGGGATTTGAACCCAGGACCTCATTATTTGCGGTTGAACAGGCTACCGCTGGACCAACTAGGCAATCAATTCCCCGAACATATCATATGGGAGTGAGGGAGTCGAGAGTGCATGTACCCGTATTTGCATCAACTCCTGCATAATCAGTGTGTGTCTGTTGAGAATGGCCGCTGTAAGGTTTTATATTCGGCCATGAACACTAATATGATATGTCACGATTCAAACACAATATTGTCATGCCGACCATGGATGTAATTGTCTACATATACTATTATTATCTACATATGTATACACATATACGTATACAGACGTACTTAAGAAAAGTCAGGTCAGAAGTACCCTAAACCGGCGAGCATGTATGAAGAATATTATGTCAGTAAACGAAGCGAAAGAGGTATGCAAGGATCGTGACAAATGGAAGTCCGTTGTCTCTGCCTACCCCTCTGGAAAACAGACGTGAGTCTATGTATGTATGTATGTATATAAGTATATATTTACAAAAGAAAACTAGTATATGTAATATATCACTTATCTAATTTCCATACTAGAAGCTCTTGCTTAGTTTATGATCATATAGCCGTGTGTGAATAATGTCCCAGGATATTGAATTTTTATTATTATTTTTCCAATAGGTGGCTAATTTCCCGAGCATATGGGGGTGAGAGAATCAACAGCACTTGCATTTGCGCACCCACTCCTGCTTTACAATATGTTGTGCACTCTTGGTGTCTGTTGAGAATGGCCGCACCCTATATTCGGCCATAAGTACTAATATGATATGACATGATTCAAACACAATATGTTCATACTATACATGCGATATATAAGATCAGCATCAAAAATACGAATTCGGTAGTATAGTTATGACTAAGCTTTTGACAAGTACCACATACACCGGCATGCCTTTTTTCTCGTCATACGTTTGACGTCCGCGGCAGGACAGCCTTTGTAGCACCATAGCGGGCTGTTGTAGCGTAGAAACAATTGAAGCAGATTTTTATTAAAGTTTCAAATGGTAAGCTTTTTATGGTTAACCCGTTAGTCGTTTCATCATCATTATTATCATCATCATATCAGCATATCAGCTCAAAGACGTAGTGTGGTTAAATTTACTTTAAAATGTTGATACATTATGGACATACAATCATGCATGCACTATTCTGTAAACTTGCAAAAAAAATCATTTCTGATGACTATTGATCTATGTTTTGTACATCTATGTATGTTTTTTTTTCGTTTATTGCTCTAGAAAACTGGATCTATACTACATTGGATAAGACAACATCAATTTATGAAAAATAAAGTCTATACCCTACTCTGATGTCGACACAGCTTGCTAAATTAGACACAACCTTAACTTATCTTAAGAGGTACTTATTCTAAGTTTAAAGAAAACTATTATCTACAGTTAGATCTGCAAAAATACTACAAAATAAAATACTATAAAATACTACGTTTACAACGTATATACAGCAAAAGACCGAGGTTATTTCCCGAAAGACGTCCTCTGCTGGACAAAAGCCACCCCCGAAGATCTCCACAATGCATTATCCTACTAATATTATACATCCAAAAATTTGTGGGTATAGATGTATAGATTGTAAATGCGAGAGTTTGTGAGTATATACGTATGGATGTTTGTTACTCTTTCACGGAAAAACTACCGAAAGGATTTTGATGAATCTTTTTAGTAATATAGTCGAATAACACATATAATTTATAAAGTTTACACACACGGGCACAGCTATTACACTATAATTATAATGTTATTATATATTATTATAATGACGTGACATGTAATGTTCCGCGGAAACGCGACACGACACAGTGAAAACGATTTATTATTATTCATTTTATTTCGGATTCATAAATATTCCATATACTGTTAGTAAATCAAACTTATAACTATGTTAGTATATCAATACTAAATGTCAACATTACAAATTATAACATAATAACATTATTAGATGCGCACTATTTTACATTAAACAGGGCCCCTCCAGATCCGTGTACGGTATTCCAGTGCCTCACAACCGGACAATCAACCCTTCATTTATCCATACAAAAAATAAATATCCGGAATTCTTCTTTCTTGACAAAAATGCTTTTTGACAAAGACAAACGAATTAGACTAGAACTCGTTATCAAGAAGGGTTATCTAAATTGTGAGTGCTTATATGGTCGAGTTATAAGCATTATAACTTGGTATTTGTGTCCTTTTGAGCCATCAGTACAAGTTGACTGTGACGAGGGTTTAGGTGTAACAACGTTATAGGTCAATAGCCAGCGGCCACGCTACTTTTGGTCGTATCAAATTGCGTTTGACATTTTTGTGCCAGTTTCGATTTAGAAAAGTGCTTTGATGCTTTGATTTTCGTAAACACATGAAGTCTTGTGTTTAAAGCATGTAAAGTAGGGGTAGCTTAGTGGTTAGACCATTGGACGGTGGAATCAGTGGTCTCGTGGTCAAATCCAAGGCGCGCACCACTTACGTTTTGAGTTCATGTCCGTATTACGCGACCGTACGAAAATAACCAGGCTATTTATGCCAAAAGCTGACTTAAATAACGAACTACTAAATGAATGGCAATGTAGATGGAATACCTCGACCAAGGGTCGCCATCTGCACCAGTTCTTTCCGGACGTACGCGAACGGTTAAATAAAACTTGGCTAATCATAGACCATTGTGTTGCACAATTTCTTACCGGACACGGCAATTTTAAAAGTAAATTGTATAGTTTCAAATTAGTATCTTCACCAATCTGTCTGTGCTCAACTTCCAGTAACGAATATGAACAAACTGCTCACCACATCCTGTGGGAGTGTGATCTCTGGCAAAATCAGCGTGATATTATGTTAAGCAGCTTGCAACCAATATCTGGAGTAGTTTATTATACGGATCTTGTAGCAACAAGGAACAACTTCCGTGCGTTTAAGCGCTTTTGCCATACCTACTATTGGAATCAAATATAACAGCTCACTTAGGACCCTTAAATTGATCCTCGGTGCTTTTGCAGCTGGCTTCTCTAGTTGCAAATCTCTCATTTTATGAGGCTATAGCCTCTTTACATCATTCTGTCTCCCGCTTTGCTCTGGAGGGAAGTGGAACAATTCATTTTCTAACTCCTCCTTTTTTCTGTTTCTGATTAAATTCGTTGCGGGATCCAAGACAGTTAAAGCGATTCCCCGGGACATGCCTGAGCTTCACCGCTCAGTATTTCATTGTGTGCCACTGTTGATCCTGGCTTACAGGAGTTGCAGTGGTGGGTAAGAGGGAGGGACTAGTCCCGATTAAAAAAAATAAACAAAAAAAAATGTCCGTATTCGAAATTACTTATCTTATACTTAAAAGGCAAAGAAAACATCGTGAAGAAAGCTGCATGATTTCTTCACGATGACATTGAGAGTACTCCAAGATTTATCTTGACGGCATGTGTAGTATGCCCATCAGCACTAGGCCAGCGTGGTCGATAGCGAGATCGGTGAAATTGCGCACGTCAGCTAGATTATATAGTTACCTCTAGATGGGATCATCATATAATCCGAAAGACATCCACTACGTTGATTATTTTGAAGAATTGAGTATTAGAAAATTTCTGGTTTGGCATTAAATTAATAATATTTTTAGTTGCTGATCACATTTTTGTTACGAATTTAGGACTATTGAAATCTACGGAGTAACTTATGGGATAACATCCTATATGATACCCCAGATTATAATTTCAACCACATTAAGATATAGGTACCGAACGGTAACGACAGTCCAAAATATGTATATTATTAATATGTATAGTATTTTTACTACAGTTTTATATCTCTATCAGGAAAAAGTTATGGAATGTCGTATAAACTTAGTAAGTATGGACTCCTTTAATTCGGCCCTGTAGCTAAAATTCCCGCTGACGTTCCTACCTACACCTACCTGTCAAATTGTAGCTTCGAGAGTAGCTAGTTCGAGATTTTATATTTATACAGCGAGCTTAGAGCAAAGATATTATAATATAACAAGATTGCGCACTGAGGGAGCAAAAACGGCCCGAGCAAGAACACGCTGTTTTGGATGGCATCTCCTTCTAATAGAGTGACCATGCGTCGTGGAATTATGCGAATGATTTAACGCGCCAAATTTAAAATTTTGTTTTTATGAGAATGAATAAACTTACTTTTGAAGTATAATCATACTACCTGTGCAGTGCTTTTAAAGTTACTGCTCGCCCCACTGCATACCTAGGTATACGTATTCGAGATGTTTTCGTTACTTATACTTTCTTTATTTTGTATGCCTCTCTGCAAGCAATATAAATTAAATTAAATTAATTATACCAAGATTATTTGTAGATTTTTTTAACGTTTAGGAAATTATATAATTATTTATAGTACAATTCCCGCCTAATGTAAGTGTGAGTAGTGGTAGATATTTTGGACAAAGGCAGTAGACTTTCCAAATATTATATATTCGTAATGTATCCAAATAGTTTTCAAGTATATTATATGTTTTATTTACTTATATTCTTTTTCGCAACAAGTGTTTTGTGTCAGTCGGCTATAGTATTCTAGGATAATTATTGTAATACATATATTCAATATAGATTAGATTGTGAAAATCAGGTAACACTAATAGTCTACAGGCCCGATTTTTAAATTTATTCCACGGATAGTACTATACTCACTACCTTAATTGAAAATATCTTCTAAGTGGCTTAATCTAAACAACTGAGATAATTTTATATCTTTTGTTATTAATAAGAGTGTAGCAATTGTCTATTTCTTACCTATTTACTCATAACAAACACTGACACGAGGAAACAGTAGCCTCATTTTAGTGTTAGATATAGTGAAATAGACAATTATTCATCATCATCATCATCATTACAGCTTAAATAAGTCCACTGCTGGACAAGCCTCCCTCAAGAATCATCTTGAGGGGATATGCCATAATCGCCACGCTTGGCAGGCGGGTTGGCGATCGCAGTATGATGGTCGTAGTACTCAGAAGGAAGCTACTTCCCTTCCTCTGGTAGATATTCCCTCGGGTCGACTTCTACGCCCCCCACGGGATGAGATGGGGTGATGATATTCTGATTCTGATATTTGTCGCCGTCACCACACAGCAGACAATTATAACGTAGGTATAAAATACCTAATATACATTACGACAGGTTGGAAAAATCGTTTGTTGTAAGAGGCAACAATCTCGAGTAGGTATGCTTAGTGGCAATAGTATTTTGTGTCAATGTGCAAAAACTCTGAAACAAATGTGAATGTTATTTGTAATAAAACAGTTAATTGCTATATCAGATTATTATTTACCGGGAACAATATTCATCCATTTTTGTTCCAATTCCTCGTTTTTGGGAAATCTAGAAAAACGATCCATTAAATACGTAACGAATGGTTACCCTGTTGCTGAACTTAGCCTAGATATAGAAACATTACAAGATAACAATTACTTTTGAAAAGATATACCACTCCCCAGATGACCCTAGTAGAGTAAAATTGGGGGACCTGGATCAAGGAGATCCACGTCACCCCAATTTTACTATTCATTTCATCAATATTCAAGATCTGGAAACCCGCAATTTTCACCATTCATTATAGAATCATTTTAGATCCAGAAACACCCAATTACAACCATCATTCATTGTTTTTAAATAGTACCTGCAAAATATTCTGACTTGACTATTGAGTGGTCTTTAATATTTAACTATTTTAATGTAATAGATATCACAAGAAATTTAAATGTACACGTAAATATCAATTTTTTGTGGTAGTCGCCTTTATGCCTATTTACCCATATGTTTTAGACAGTTATTAATATAATATATTCCTTTCACAGCATTCAAATAAAGACATTGAGGAAAATGTATAGCATGTTGCATCCAAGGATCGTCGTAAATCTCCCAATCTTCTATAACACCTCCACATGAGAAACACGCTGCTTTATCATTTACACTATTTCCATAATAAAAAAAACCGGCTTCAGCCATTTCCATCACCAACCTTGAATTAGTCGTTGCCCAATAATGTCTAAACGAAATTTCACGCATTTTATACGCATTATACATGTCATAACGAGGGCTACATTTATTTAGAGACATGTTCTGTTCACTCAATATATAACTATACTAAAGTTCTTCATACAGATAAATATAAAGGTGAAATGATATCGTACTGCGATAGCCAGCAATTTATAATGATTAACATTTGATGGGATTGGTAGGGATAGAGGATTTGAAAATTAAACAAGCAAATATTTATTTCAAAAATTTATTATCTATACACCATTTATTTAAACATATTACATTTTTTAAAGCACATATTTTATCATGATAAATACAACTATACACATCATGAGAATGTTCATATTTATTGTATAAGCTTAATAAATTAGGACAACCTTCATCTTCTAAATTATTTATATTATTATTATTCAAAATATTTTTTAACCATAACACTTTTTCTAAACCTTTGGTGTAAACACTTTTATCTCTTAAAATATCTACAATCAAATTTTGATGATTTGAGTAGGGCACAAATCCGTCTCTCCAGTATATCCTTCTATTACGTTCAATCCAACTGACTTGTCGTTTTTCTGGTTTCGTCAAATCGTAAAATGGAAATGGTGGCTTAATTAAAAACACCTGAATTTTTTCATTCAATATTACAGCAAATTCTTTAACGATAAATTCATTTGTTTCTGTTTTGAAACCTTGAACATCTACAATGGCTGTCATGATAATCTGCGCACTATGTTACTTAAAGGTTTATATTCCACAAGCCGATCGTTAATAATTAAACAATATCCAGTTGTGTGATCTGGTATTGGCGCTGAACATTCAATCTCCAACCGTACATCTACGGGGCCTGTTTTCAAACTATCGTTTTGTCTTGAACAGTCTATAATAAAGAGAGGGGCCTTCTCCTTGAAATCAATCAAATTAAGCAAGGGGTCTGCAGGACAGTTGTAATACGACTGACGAAATTTCACGTACATTTCATATAATATATTGTATTTGTTCTCAGAAAAATTTAAGCTTAGAGGCTCGTAAGGATAATACTGTGAATTCAAAAATTGTGTTACGTTAGTAACCCCACAGTGATCAAACAAAGAACTGTCTTTGGTTTTATTATTTTTTCTGTTGGTTTGCAAGCAAAAAATTACATACCGAGGTTTCTCTAATTGCGATGCAGTCTTAACTGACCAAGAATGTTTTGTAGTTTTAGGGAGCAAAGGATACTCATATAAATCCCAATTTCGAAACGCTATTTGAATAGGTTTATCTCTTTCCAAGTGTTTTAGTAGTGTCAGTCGTTCACGGTCTGACGGTTTTATATGTGGTACACGCCATTGCAATCTTTGTATGTCTATTTGAAAATGCGCAATATCATCAGTTGCTATGATACTGTTTAAATTAGAGTTACTTCTATTCAAAATAAGTTCATGTTTACAATTTATCACAATTTTATTGTAATCCTCCGCAAATCCTAAAATCTTATTAAGAGGTACAATAGCACTAAAATGATCATCACTTTTGAATCCATCTATGTTCCAACCCCACAAAGCAGCAACTTTATTTTCTCCATCATTCATTGAAACGTATGACTTTATTGTCGATGTTATTCCAGAATTTTTAATGCGATCTATTTCAATGCCATTTATTTCGTATCTGATATCTTGAAACAAAAACATAACAGGGTTGTTACTGAACGTAATATTTTTCTTAATTGGTTTTCCATCTTTGTCGAAGAACTTTGCTTGACCCTCGACGTAAATTGAACTGGCTGATGGTAACACGTATATGTCTTGTTGGTGTATGGGAATTCTGATTTCATCGTTTTCTCTAAAGCTGTTAGTGTAGGGATTGTATGTGTGGACTTCATAGCTTTCAATCGAACTATCGAAGTGAGGTAATTCAGTAATTTGTAGTATATTCATACTTTAAAACCTAAAGTTTTAAGAAAAGCTTTATTTGCTTCACTCAATTTCTTCACTTTTTTCTTACGTCTATGCTCCTTAATGGTCGTAGATGGAATAAGACGTTTGATTTTCACAGGAGTGTTTTTATAATATACTATCATTTTGATTTTCGTAAATGAAGGCGTAATTGAATATGTTCTTCACCAAAGTTAATACAGTTACCAAGTTGATCAACAATCTTAACAGATATAGATGGAATTATATTTTTGTTCACTGGGAAGTAAATAACGTTCTGGGGTATTTCTGTGTAGCCGTGACTTGAAGCAGTTTCAGATATGAATTCATGAACAAAATGAGTCGGTAATCCGTTGTAATATGAACCGTGCACAAGATCACATTCGATTCTGATTACAGCTGTTAAACTGCTGTTATTAACGGGCACATTCGGTCTTGTTTTTACTGAAAAGTATAGTAAACCGCACTCGTATTGATCAGATAAATGAAGAGGTGGTTGAAAATACGAGACCAGTTCTGATTTATTTCCAGAGATGGTAACCGTTGTAGACATGCTTGCATACTGAACTCTTTTAAATGATCCTGTTTATTTTATTTCTTGATTATACCAAAAGTTCTTTAAGAAATTTAAACATAGATGTCCACAGTTGAAGGGGTGATCACGTTGTATATTTTCATAATTATATTGAATGTTAGAACCTACATATTTTATAAATTCCTTTGGAGGTTTAAGATTTCCATAACTGTCGAAATACTCGACATAATCATTATATTTTGCATAGGCTACCCAATGAGAACCAGGATTTTTAGAACTATCTAAATTAATAACCCCGCATTCTTTTTTATATGGATATTTAGGGAGCTCATCTCTCATAAAGACACCTCTAAAATAAGGTATTCTATTTCCATACTTTAAAATGTCAAAGTTAGTTAAGGCCCGTTTGGGTAGCCGATATCTTAGTTTTTTTCTTTTGATATGAAAATTCCAAGGCCGCCCTTATGTGGTTTAAGGTGTAGTCCTTTCCCAATACATAGAGCTTCCATTTTATCATTGTGTCTCCTCGATTCCTCATACAGCTTTTTAGCCATTTTGAATTCATTTATGGTTTTGGCAATACCAGCTACACCGCCTGCTAAAGCTCCCGCTGCTGATAATCCCGCAAAAATAGGAATCAAAGGTAGTACTCCCCCAGTTTTTGGAATAGGAATAACACGAGGGAGCTTAATCGATGAATCATTAGCTAATTCTCTAGTAGCGGCAATAGCTAATTCTATAGCCATTTTCTTACTCTTAGGTTTTAATTTTTTCATGTGTCTTTTTGCTTTTGTAATAACAGTTTTTAATTTACTTTTTAATCCTTTTCCAGATGTAACTTTTGGAGAACGCCTTTTCCTCAAACCAGAACCAGTTTTAATTTTTGCCGACATAGCCTTGCTTACTAAGCGTGCCGCGAGTTTTTCGCCCATACTAGCATCGGAAGCAACCGCTCGCTGTTTTGCCATTTTTAACAAAATTAAATCAGCCTTATGTCGATCTTTCAAGTTTGATGACTTGTGATATGCAATATCGTGATCTTTGCAAAATTCGTCCAACTTATTTACACCGTTATCTCCTTGTGCAAGTCTTTTTATTAATTTAGTACCAGGACCGCAGTAATTATATCCTGGTAAGTGCAATTCAAATGGTAAATTATTAATAAGCCAATTGAGAAGACTACTCTCTCCAAAACACATTATAAGACTGATGATTCCGGTTTGAATACTTTAATAAATAGTTATGCGATTCGAGTTTGTTGTTAATATTATTTATAATATTACATTCGATTTATCAATCCAACTGCTTTCAGCTGAAGACAACCCCAACCATTTTACTAAAACTCTGTTACCTTTTCTTCTAAGAACTTTCTCAACTAGATATACATTGGGATGTTTTGTTTTTTGAAGTTCTTGTGTATAAAATGCGCCTAAAATAGGGTGACCTCTGATAGTATCTTCAATTAAGTAAGTTATGGGAGTTGTTTTTTGTATTTTACGAATTTTAAATATTTCTGTTGACCAGTTGGGAGTGTAACCTTTTTCAAATGTTCCTTTGTATTTACTGATACGCACATAATCACCTACTTTGTATTTGCTTTTTAAATTATATTTTTTTAGCAACTTTAAATACCTTTCTAATATATTTTTTTTATTAATATTGTCCACATTAGCAGGGATTTCATTAATAGTGCGATGGTGAGTGTGATTGTATTTGTAAATAACATCATTTAGAGTATTATTTATCCAATTGTAATTGCCTTTTAAACTAAATTCCTTATAAACTTTAGATTTCAGTGTCCTGATAAATCGTTCAACTATTGAAGCCTTTTTTGTTGAGAAGGTTGAATAATGGTTAATATTATATGATTTCATAAGCTTCTGAAATTTGTTATTATAAAATTCTGCTCCATTATCCGTTTGCAGATTTTTAGGAACACGCCCTTTATCCAACAAAGTTTTGAAAGAGTTACACACATCTTCTTTGGTTTTACTTCTCATTGGAAAAGCCCAAGCATATTTCGAAAATGTATCAATAATGGCAAGAATATATCTGTAATTTTTATTTTCTTTTGAAATTGACTGCATATCAATTAAGTCTGCTTGCCACAAGTCATCTATATCTTTCATGATAACATGTCTTCGTGGATAGTTCACCCTCGCATTTTTATGAATTTCGTTTACCACGTCAGCTTTGCTCATGTTCACAATTCAGTATACTTGTCTTGAACTCAGCTATTATACTGAATAAAAAGCATGTTATTATGACTATTTATTATTTAATTATATCAGCTTCTTTTAATTCTTCGATTATTGATAAAATTTCATTATCATGGTTTGTATTACCAGCATCTCGGGAAGCAATTAATAATTTCAATCTGTCAACCAGTTCGTTAGGATCATCCCAATATACCAAGTCTGTGTTATTTTTGTATTTCTTTAGCGTTGGTAAGTCTCCTCCAAATTTAGTGATAATATTATTGTTTAACGATTCAGAAAACAATGGTCTAATTATTTCACGATATTTTATACCTTTATCGCCTCTAATTTGTCCATTAGAATTGAAATCTCTCTTATGAGCATTTGTATAATGCAACATGTCTTTATAGACAAGCTTATCTTTGCTCGATATTAGTTTCAAATCAGGTTTTCTTCGAAGTAAAAGTTCTTTTAAACCAGGGGTTAAATTGTAGCTTTTGTCACCAACTTTAATTAAAATGACATTGTCATCATTCACGCTATCTATTTTAGAAAATGAAACCATTGAATTACCCATTAGTAATTTTTTGTTTGCACTCCTTATTCCAAATGGTATATTTACCCCATCATAAATATCATGGATATCACAGCCCTCTAATGACATTTCTAAATCTTTCAGTAATTCTGTCTGGGGAGACTTTTTAACGAACTGTACAGAATTCAGTTCTGGATCGCAGCATTCTTCAAACTTTGTAGATGAGCTAGTATTAATGTCATCCAATTCCATGTCTTCAAAATTAGAGCGTGTATTTTCTAAATTTTGTATTTTTTCTATTGTTTTGTTCGAATCAACTAGGGTTTTAAGGGGATCTGTGACAGGTTTTAACATTTTGTTAAGTGACAAGTTCATTGAGTGTTCCTGGTTTTTAATTTGCTTTATTTTATTCTTTATGGAGTCTACAGACTTCATTAATTCTATTTTAATATTTTTCTCCATGTTGTGCCTATTATAACAACTGTATGAAGCTAAAGAACAAATTATACTGAATTTGACTTTGCATGTTAATTACTTATATGTACATATCAGTCAGTCAAATTTAAAAAACATATCAAAATTCTGTCTGTACCTCCCGTTATTTAATGACGATTCTTTATTAATAAGTAGAAAATTATAAGGTTTACTCCAAACAGTTTGACAAAGATTTCTGAACTCTTTCCATTGTAAATCAGAACTAACATGCTCTTCATAAATATGCTTTAAATTCACATCATCTTGTTTGAATATAATAAGAAAATTAACATTATCACGTAACAATTGCTTCGGAATTTTAGAATAAGTTTGAGATAAATAGAAACAATCTATTTGTTTATGTCTACCCATGCAGAAATAATTGCGGATATTTATTTGATTTTCACAAGCAACATCATCGAAAATAAATACAGAATTTGTTAAAGCTTCACTCGGAGATATGACATCTTTATCATCATTGAACTCGTAAAAGTTAATCTGTGGCACTCTTTTTAATACTTCGGTCAAGAAACGATATTTCGGTTGAAAAGAAGTTTTCGAGTAAAGATAAAGATTTTTAAATTTGAGTCCATTTTCATGCAGTAGTAAACTAATCATAACATTCGTTTTACCACAGTTTGATGGACCGCATATTATACAGCGCACGATATTTGGCAATAAAGCGCTATGTCTGATGTGTTGATAACAGTCACTTAATCTTATATTATTAACACTGAGAGATATGGGTTGTTTGATCAACTTCATAGTGTATATTAACCTTATTACCACTTATAGTACACTTATATACTCGTTACTACGAGTACATCAACCTCATCATAAAGCAAGCATGAACTTAAATTTGATGATGAAGATGATGTTTAGGAATAAAAGTCCATTGTTTGAGACATAACATTTTATTATAAGTTCATAGTAATAGTAGGCTAATATATTTATTTATAGTACATACCTTATTCTAAAGTAATTATCATACATCATTTCTATACAATACATTAATTTATTCTTATTCTAGTATTTTATATCATATTTTCAAATAATAATAATAATAGTTTATTGTGGAACAAAAACATACATAACAATATTACTTAAAACGAAGATAACAGCAATAGTATTATGAACTGTGTTGCTGCTATAAATAAATATAATTTAGAACAGGTGGATTACATATTAATTGGTTCTTAATTTAAACGTAATAAGAACAAAAAAAAACAAGTTTAACGAACACTGGTTTAGATCATCGCATCACAATACCCCCAAGGCAAGGTGTGGATGCCATCTGAAAGTATCTGAATCTTGTCATCGTTTCTATTTAATACTTGTTTACTAACTTGTTGTGAGTACAATATATGTTTGATAGATCTTATCATATTCATGTTTAAGGATTGACTTTTATCTAATAACAAAGAGTCGCTATAATCTGTTAGTTTTAAATGCTTTGTGACAGACTTAGACATACCTTTCGCTTTTGCTATTTTTGTCTTCAAACTTTCAATACAATAGAGTTTTGCTCTTAAGCCTATAAATTCTGTAATCACATCACCCCCCATTTCATCTTTAAAAAGGCCAGGGATTTTTGAGTTGATTCTAGGTATGCCATATTGATTATCTACTGGGAAATTACTAGTATCAAATTGTGTTATATTTTCGTGTATATCATAATAAAAGTCGTCTGTATGGATTACATAAAGTAAACTATCGGTATCTGTATAACATAATTCAACTTTATCTCCATATTTCTTTTTTATAAAATCATAGTGAAACTGATAAAGGTGCTGTTTGGCGTACTCCAGAACTGTAAATCCGATGTAAATTGGTCGGTCTAATATTATTTTATCACGATTCAATTGTATAGCTACAAAATCTTCTGCAAATATTGACACACTTTTTAAATTAGGTTTCGAAATCAATTTTTGTGCACATAGTTTCTTATTCGTGAAGTTTGTTTTATCATCCCATTTGGTTACCAGTTTTATATCAACTTGTTTCCTTTTATTTTCTATAGTTTTACCAAATATTGCATTATTTAGAAGTTTAAAAAAATCTTTTTCAAAAGAAGTTTTAGATGCCATACGTCGATTAGTATTAAGATCTATATATTTCTTTAAGAAATCATCTTGTCTAAAGGTTAGTATGCGATGAACTTTTTTTAAAATCAAACCATTTTTTATGCATTGTTTTAAATGTACGTAATGAATAACATAATTTGATTTATCATACAGATTAGCAATTAACTTAGCTGATTTCCCTCCTGGGGGTATACATTTCTCTGCAGCAAATGGTAAGTCTTTATGCTGATCATGAATACAATCCGGGTAATATAAATCTACTTCTAAAATAAAACCATACAAACTGTCATCTGATACATGCAATACATTAAAGCTATCAATTTCATGCTGAGTTAAAAATCTGAACTCTGAAACAGGCAATTTTTTAGTCATTGCATAACCGTAAAGATTATTGCAATCTAGATATATCAAATAACTCGAGGGTTTTAAATCATTATAATGAGGTAAATACTTATTATTTGCCTTAACATGACGGAGGAAACATTGTGCCAAGCCCCCTCGTATACCTTTTTCAATAAATGTATAAATTTCTAAGTCACTAATGAGCTCTAATTCAGCGTTAGTGTACAGAAGCATAGCGTCCCAGCTCAAACTAGGTGAAGTCACATAGTGAGCGGGATCCAGTTTGTAAAAATTTAAACTTGTGTCTCTGAATTTTTCAAATATGTCGCATAACAACAAAACATCACATTTCAAATACAGATCACTGTATTCACCAAGCGTTGTTATCTTAAAATTGTTCCAAATATCTTGAGCGTGAGCATATTCGTCATCTGATAGAGATTCCATAGTTAAACTATTATAAAAACTGGATTTTGGAGGTAGTTGATTTTCATCAAATTTTGACCAATCGTCCATATAATCATATGGATAAATACCTTTCTTACATAATAAATTAAGTTTAGTTTTGTCGGTAAATTCTCTTGACAAATAAACAAAATCTTTTTCTGACAAGCTTTTACTTAACGAATCTAAGCTTGAGCTAAGAAAATGAAATGAATCAATAAAATATATATAAATCAGATTAAGTACTGAGCGAGTACCTTTTTTTGTCATTATTAACTTGGTTATTGTAAGATATTTTTCTTTTGTTTTTGGTATTATTTTAACTGAACCTTCATAATTAGCCAACTCTCTAATAAATATATGCGAGTCATAACCACTTAGATTATGAAATACCACTGGTATGAATGGACACACTTTGTACATCAAATTACAATGTGAGTGAGCTGCCCCTCTATACTCGGAAGTAATATGATCATGATCGTGAACTTTGTCTCCGGCCAATAACTGATTACATATATGACACTTAGTTGCATTTTGATATTCTCGTTCTTGATTATAAGTTAAAGGTTTCATTGATAAATGAGTGGACATAATTTTGTTTATTCGTTTAACATCTTTTACTAAACGTTTTAAAAATACTTTGACATAATCTATGCCTCTGTACGTGACAAACTTGTTAAGTTTATTATCATGCAAACAGCATATGTAGTATGCGAAACTTGACGGCTGATGCATTTTTAGCGTTGTAGTATTTTTAGAGCTATTCTCATTACAATTTATTAACAAGCTCTCAAAATCAGCATAAATAATAAAATTAATTTTAAGTTGTCTTTCATAGTGTTTAAATTTCAATATGGTATTTTTTTCTGGTAATATAGTCAATATTTTAGAACAAGAATGAGATGTGTACTTATTTTCATTTGTAAAAAACTGTAAACATGAATCACATAAGAAAACTTTGCCATGATGACGAGTAATCTGACGTCGCACTAAACGTATGAGATCTTTTATTAAACAGTAATGTCCTTTTCCATTCCGTTCAATATATAATAAATTAATATGATTTTCCTTTTTCTTATTTGTCATATATAAAGGTCCAGTGACAACGTATTTGTTGTCTAACCCATATATGGTAATACTTATTGTAGGATTTATCAGTAGTATATTATTGGGCATTCTATACCACTATCGGCAAGTTGCTCGGCGAGTGCGCCTCGCTGCCGATAGTGGTATAGAATGCCCAATAATTGATAATCGACTCGCCTTTCCACTCGACCGATAAACTCGACCGAGACAGTACATTTTGCTGCGTACTTGATGAGCAACGATGATCATCCATCAACTCTCCGTTTACTTACTCTCTAGTGTATAACTGTATACAACCAATGATCATGCGAGTTTGCTATCGCTCTGAAGGGTGGTACAGAATGCTTAGTAATGAACAATCCACTCGATCAATGACCAGTAACGCAAAAGAGGTTGTGGTAAGTTTATAAATGTTAACGTACTATATACATTCACTCATTTTTAATCGGTTCATTTCCAACAGTAATCATGAAATTTGTAAAACAACCGCAATCGCTGCATGTTGATACAGTCTGCGATGATATTTGTAAGACTAGTTTTCGTCATGGGGAATTATTACCTAACTCAGTACGATGTATCATTTGTGGTCCATCTAATTGTGGAAAAACCAATTTATTAATTGGCCTTCTTATACACGAAAATGGATTAAGATTTGAAAATGTTTATGTTTATTCAAAAACTCTGCACCAACCTAAGTACATTTTCTTAGAAAGAGTTTTGCAACGGGTTCCCGGTATTTCCCTCCAGAAATATCAGGGAAATGAGGAAGTACTAAGCGTTCAGGACGCAAAACCCAACTCCGTGATTATTTTTGATGATGTTGCTTGTGAAAATCAAAATAACATGCGTGATTATTTTGCAATGGGAAGACACAAATGCATAGATTGTTTTTATCTGAACCAAACATATAGTAAAATCCCCAAGCAGTTAGTAAGAGATAATGCGAACTTAATCATACTTTTTAAACAAGATGAAATTAATTTACGGCATATTTATGAAGAACATGTCAACACTGATATGACATGGATTGAATTTCGTGAAATGTGTTCGAAAATATGGAGTGAACCTTTCAATTATGTAGTGATTAATAAGGATTGCTCCAAAAATAAAGGATGTTATAGAAATAAATTTGACACTTTTGTTGTCTTTGATTAAAAATATTTATATTTAAGAGTGTTACCCTCGCGATATTATTATTCTTCAGACATCGCTTAATCAATCACGAACTTTTTGTTACTATGGAAAAATCACTGAAAAGACAAATTGTTGAGGCTGCAGATGCTGTTAAGAAGAAGGTGCGAAAGATGAGAGATGCTGAGCTTAACAATCAGCAAGTACTGGAATCAGTTTTCAAGCCGGTAACAGAACCACTCAACCAAATTGCTAATGTCAGTAAGCAGGCTTGTGTTCCGCATAATATAGAAAATGAAGAAACCGAAGTTCCGTTTATCGATAAAACTTTGCAAAAAGAACCCACAATTAGTAAAGGAACCAATGATAATAACGACAATGAAGACGAATATGAATCTGATATCGAAAGTGACTCTTCGTACAAATCATTAGTTGAAAACAACCAAGGTATTGATTCATCATCCTGGTCACTGTCCTCAGAAGCTCTGACCGATATTCCGTTTGGTGTCAGAAAAGAGGGCGGAAAATTGATGTTAGGTTCTGCTCGTATAACGATCAGTGATGAGTATATCATCGTAGCTGGACGCAAATACCGAAATACGCCTGGTTTAAAACAGTTGCTGTTGAAAAAGAATGTCGATTTAAGCTTGGTTACAGAGAGTGATATGAAACATTATAAGTCGATGCTACTTGACACAAACGCACATCGACGGGACTATGAGCCCAGTAAACCAATCAAAAGTAATAAAGGACAAAAATATTTGCAAATTATTAAGCCTCTATTCCAACTACGAAGTACAATTCAGGACCACCAAACGAAAGGAAAAGGACTACCCTTTACAAAAATGTGGAAGAAAAATGTTGATTTTGTTTATTGGGACGATCCAAATGAATTGGTAGATAGGTTAAAATTACTAATTGCATCTCGAGATGCTGGTAACACAGGATTAGATAATGAAATTATATCTATCATTGAAGAATTGCGTGAAAGTAAAGTTATAAATAAATAAATATTTTAAAATGTGTTTATTTTATTATCAGCTTCTCGATACAATACACCTTAAATATGAACGTAGACAAATTCGGACACTACATTCACAAAAGAATGCGTTTATCAGAGTTATTTGAGTTTAATGAGAACGCATTGTTAAAATTAGAAAACGGAGATTTTGATTTAAAAACATCAAGATTAAGAGGAGTCCGATCTCCAGTAGAAGCAGGCGATGCTGTGAACAAGGATTATGTAGATCGATTGAATGCTAACATGTTAAAAGAATTAAATAACCTGACCGTGAACAAGGATTACGTAGATCGATTGAATGCTAATATGTTAAAAGAATTTAATAACATGATTGGTTCATTGCGCTCTCAAATCATAAAAGACACAAAGGACACAGTTCAGGCTACTTTAAAAGCAAAGATACCTGAGATTTCAACTCATTTGGAAGATAAGTTTTATACCCAAGCAGAGGTAGATAAATTACTACAAAAAACTCCGTAATGGCAAAACAGCAAATTGTTAATGAAATACATAAAGCAGCACGAAGAAATTTCGTTAGACGTCCTGTCATTCTAAAGGGGATCGATGACTTGTGGCAAGCTGATCTGATGGACATGCAAAATCTAAGAAAATATAATAAAGGTCATAATTACATTTTAGTGGTGATTGACTGCTTCTCAAAGTACGCTTGGGCAGAGCCATTAAAATCAAAAAATAAACTTGATGTTACTCATGCATTTAAACGAATACTGATTAACAGCAATCGCAAACCGGTTAATTTACAAACTGATATGGGAACAGAATTTTATAACAACTCATTTCAAACGCTTATGAAGACTTACAATGTTAACCATTACTCAACGTTTTCTACTAAAAAAGCTTCGATCGTAGAGCGACTGATTAAAACTCTTAAAAATAAAATATATAAATATTTTAGTCTGAACGGAAACTATATGTGGTTAGGTATACCGTTAGAGGTTACGTTAAAGATATATAACAACACAAAACATCGTACCATTAAATTTAAACCAATTGAAGTAAATAAATCTTGCGAGTCTGTTATAAAAGAAAATATTAAAAAAGCCTTAAATCATGTAACCGTCCGTAGAAAACCTAAGTTCAAAGTAGGTGACTTTGTTCGTATCAGTAAATACAAACACCATTTTGAAAAAGGTTATACACCTAATTGGTCAACTGAAATATTTACTATAAAAAAAATTAATCATACCATACCAGTAACATATCATATACAAGATCAGCGAAAGCAAGCCATAATGGGAACATTTTACGAGCAAGAACTTCAGAAATCTTACTATCCTGGTATTTATTTGATAGAAAGGGTTTTAAAAAGAAAAGGATCAAAAATGTTTGTGAAATGGTTGGGTCTAAACAACGAAGAAAATAGTTGGATCGAGAAAACTGCAATAGTGGATTAAAATAATTATATAACGATTACTTTTGCATCATTTCTCTCATTACACATTAGACAATGCAAGGAGGTGAACTTGTTAATACCTTAATTAATAATCTACCGTTCGAACTTCATTTACCCGGCTACAATTATTGCGGTCCCGGAACTAAATTGCAGAAACGTTTATTACAAGGTGACCGAGGTGTAAATAAGCTAGACGAAGCTTGTATGCATCACGACATTGCATATGCAGACCATACAGACTTACCCAATCGCCACAAAGCTGATTTGCAACTACTAAATATGGCTAAACAAAGACTTAAATCGAGCGATGCTGGGAAAGGTGAAAAACTTAGTTCATGGTTAGTGAGCAAAGTTATGAAAGCCAAACTGAAATCTGGTTCTGGCATTAAAACGTTTAAAAGTTTCGTGTCAAAAATAAAAGCAAAAATAAAGAAACTGAATCCAAAGGACAGTAAAGCTTTAATTAACGCTGCTTACTCAGCAGCAAAAAAAATAATCCCATGCATTCAGAAAATTCGAGTGCCGCGAGTGATACCCTTACCAAAGACTGGAGGTATTCTACCTTTAATCCCAATTTTTGCGGGTTTATCAGCTTTAGGAACTTTAGCTGGTGGTGCGGCTGGTATTGCAAAAACTGTTAACGATTACAAAGCAGGTCAGCAAAATTTGCGAGAAACACAACGACATAATAAGGCTATGGAGTCTTTAAAGTTAGGTCAGGGCTTGTACATTAAGTCACATAAAAATGGTAATGGTTTATTCATTAAGTCTTCAAAAAACTGAAAAATAAGCTACCTAATCGTCCTCTCACTAATATAGACATCCAAAGGTATGCACGCAACATCCCTCACTTTCGAGGAGTATACATGAAGGATCAGTTACCAAGGACGCCAAAACGGGTTGAATGTGGTGTTGTTAACTTGGCCGACTCTAAGAACGAAGGCACGCATTGGGTAGCTTATGTAAAAGTATGCAATTATTGTGAATATTTTGATAGCTTTGGAGATTTAAAACCTCCAATGGAATTAATGCGATATTTTAAGAATTGTAATGTTTTTTATAATTATACAAGATATCAGAAATTCAACACTGTAAATTGTGGACACTTATGTTTAGAATATCTATGGAATTTTTGGAAATAAAACGTATAAAACTTATGCTTTTCTTTTATTTGAATCATTTGCAAGATGTCACTCACATTATCGATAACTGGAAACTCGTCAACTTTATCTACTTACTATCCTAACACGTTGCAACTATATGAACAGTATGAGTGTGCCTTATTGCATTTCGCAACATTTAATTCTATTCCAAACATTGACAAAACGAATAATAAGTTCTATTATGGTTCTAACGAAGTTATTGAAATACCTGACGGCACCTATGAATTGCAAGATATTAATGATTATTTAAAATCTGAAATGAAAGATGCATCAATCAAACTACAGTGCAATAACAATACTTTAAAAGCTGCTGTATATTGTACAAAAGACATAAATTTTAATAAAGAAGGTACGTTTAGGAATTTGTTAGGGTTTAATAAGCAGATCTTAAAAGCAAATAAATGGCATGTATCGCACTTTCCAGTCAACATTTTACCTACAACAGTGATCAGGATCGAATGTGATATTGTAAGCGGCTCGTACACAAACGGAGAACCCAGTCACATTATCCACGAATTTGCTCTCAACGTGCCTCCCGGATATAGAATTATAGAAATCCCGAAAAACGCGATATACTTTCCAATTAACCAAAACAACATTAGCTGTATACATATCAGGCTGTTAGATATAAATAACCGCTTAATCAATTTGCGCGGTGAAGAAGTGCAGCTGTATTTGCATCTCAGAAGAAAAAAATGATTGACTACAATAAATATATGCATCAACAAATCAAAAATATCAGTCCCGCTCAAGCTTTCAACCAAATAAGAGCTCGCTCTAAGAAGAAAATTAAATTAACTAAAGAAAACAAGGCATTTCTCAAAGCGATCGGTTTGCTAAAATGAATATCTTAGACGTTTTATCTGCTCCGACTTATGACAACACTGTTGAAGGAATCGAATTTCATTCTTACAAGCCCTACGTAACTAGTTTCAATAGAAACGATGAAATCCGCATACCTATTAACCAACAGGACTTGTATATACTTCCCTCAGCTAGTACCTTGTATTTGGAAGGAACTGTTGTCGTAAGTAAAAAGGATATGAAAGAGAAAGCCACTAGTGTTAATTTTACGAATAATGCTCTACTCTACTTATTCCAAGATATAAGATATGAGCTGAATGGAGTGGAAATTGATAGAATAAAAAACGCTGGCATAACTACCACCATGAAATCGTTAATATCAATGAGTGAAGGTGAATCAAAGATAGCCAATGCATGGGGCTGGAATATCGATGGAATAAAAAATATTAATGGGGGTAGTTTTTCTGCTTCTATACCCCTCTGTAACATTATCGGTTTTGCAGAAGATTTCAAGAAAGTCGTGATAAATAGTAGGCACGAACTGATATTGCTACGAAGTAACACTAATCTGAATGCTGTGAAACTTAACACCGGGGAATTTGTAGACGACGTTCAGATAAATAAAATCATCTGGCGTGTACCGCATGTTAAAGTATCCGACAAAGAAAAAATAAGTTTGCTAAAACTGTTAGAAAAAGATCGACCACTCCAGATGATATTCAGAAATTGGGATCTGTACGAATATCCAGCTTTACCTAAAACTACAAAACATACCTGGTCTATCAAAACTTCCTCACAAATAGAGAAACCAAGATACATAATTATAGGTCTACAAACAAATAGAAAAAACAATTCAAGTTCTGATATGTCCCAGTTCGATCACTGTCATGTTCGTGACGTTAGAGTATACTTAAACTCAACTTACTTCCCGTATGAAAACCTAAATGTCAGCTTCGCGAATAACAGAATCGCTTTATTATACGAGCAATACATCAGATTTCAACAGTCTTATTACGGACGTCGCTCGGAACCCTTATTAAGTGAGAAACAATTCAAAGATTTGGCGCCGCTATTTGTCATAGATTGCTCTAGACAAGCTGATAATGTAAAGACAGGTCCTATTGTGGATGTAAGAGTGGAAATTGAGAGTGATTCCGATATACCAGATCAAACTTCTGCATACTGTCTTATATTGAACGACTGCATAATTGAGTACAAGCCATTGAGTAATACTGTGAGAAAAATATCATGAATCCGAATACTATTATTTTAGATGTTCAAGGGTTTAAAGACCTGAACAATAATTTTATAATAAAAGAATTAGCTTTTGCAAGTCGTGATTATACGCAAACATTTTTAATAAAACCGCCATACTTGTTTAAATACTTAACAAGTGACGAAAAGAGACAAGTTAAATGGTTGGAAAGAAATAGAGGTATTTATTGGAATGAAGGATATATTGACTATAGAGAATTTCGGCGTATAATCGTTCCATATCTAGAAAATAAGGAAATTATTGTAAATGGTTTGGAGAAGGTGAATTGGATAAAGGAACTGTGTGTGAATTGTAAAGTATCAGACCTTGGTACAGAACAATGTCTTAGTTTCTCTGTTTTGCATAAAAAATACTGTGAAGGAAGATCTAATTTTAATTGTAATAAACATCTAAAGCAATGTGCTCTTAAAAATGTGCTTTGTTTAAGGAAATATTTAGAATGGGTATAAATGTATGTACTCATATGTGTAATGTATTTAGATTATTGGTTTTAAGGTTTTTAAATAAAAATCAAAATAATGTAAATTTGCTTTTATTTTGTTAAACACCCCCACGCTACTCCACAAATAACACAACCTAATACAAAATTAAATAAAAACATCATAATGAAAATACAAATATTAACTACTTTACAAAAATGGTTAATAAAAGTCAGTACCTATTAAAGATTTTGATATTTTCTTAACTAAAGACTCAGTTTCGTCCATAACACTGTCGATGGGATCTTGAACAATATATTGAGCGTTTATAATAACGTTTTCACTGTCACTATCACTGTCTATGGTTTGAGGATTGTTGTTACACAGATCTACCACTGAAATTTTTATTAACTTAATCCCTTTTCGATGTAGTCGACTCATAACGAAGGATTTTGTAGGATTTTGCTTTATCGATTTTTCCCTGCACCGTTGTTTTGGTTTTTTATCTTTCGTGACTTGTTTGCTTTGCCCGGGTTCACTGCGAAACATCTCGGAGAATCCCTCGTAAGGATTCTGAGCATACTGGCTGAATACAATCTCGGTGTCAGAATTCTGGAACAAAATATAAACACAATTTATACCACTATTCCGCTAGTATAGCGTTTTAATTGGGTTTTCAATCGAGAAAGTCTAGATTTACTTTAGATTAGTGACAAAAGGCTCTGGAAAAATGCAACACAACACAGCTGCGAACACAATCTCTAATTATAAAACAATCATAAAAAAACGAATTAAAAATATTTTACTCACCGACATGATAACTTTTGATGGAAGTTAAAAAAATATTAAACAGGTGTTCGCGCCGAATAATATTTCGTAAATGATGACAAAATAACTAAATAATTACAAGTCATACTAATATTGTCAACTAAGCGTTTGTGTCTCAAGACTAAGGCCAATGAACTGCAACGTAGGTAACACTTATACAATGACAAACAACGCCTTGTAAGCATGTTACTTAATCGTAAAACGTTAGTTATTCGAAAATCAACCTTATGATGCATGGTATTTTAGGTGCATAGTGAGATAACTGCAATCAGTGTTAACTTTGTTTACTGATTTTAAAAGTGTAATGATATTTTGAAATAAACAGGATTTCAGAAATAAAACAAGTCAATAATTATAATAATTCACACTTTATTTCATTTTTTGTATAATATTAACATTTATTATTTCCTAAAACTAAACTATGAGTAGGTAACACTTAACTTAAAATTATGATCAAAGTAATTCATTCTTAAAAATAAATGCATGCCCCCAGGCTCGGGTTGATATTTGATCCACAGATATCGATCGTTTGTCATCATTTCTAGATAAAGCAACTTTGTTGACAGTCCGAGTAAATATTTCGTGCTTTATTGATTTAAACATATTATTTTTTCTCCGGATTACTCCACCATTAAATAAAATGGTTTCATAGTCTGATAAGTTTAAATCCCTGACCACGCATGATTTTACTCCTTTTGCTTTTTTAATGATACTATTAGGGGTTCTTATAGAGTAAAGTTTCGATCTCAAACCAACAAAATCAGTAATATATTTTCCTCCCATTTCATCTTTAAAGAGACCGGGAACCTTTTTATTTTTTAGCGGTATCTGTAAATCATTTGTGATTTCATAGTTACTGCTGTCAAAATATTGTAAAAAATTATATTTCAAATCATTGTAAAAATCGTTGGTGTATATTTTATAGACAAAGGAATCGGTATCTGTGTAACATAGCTGCACTCGATCTTTATAAAAAGGCTTTACAATATTGTAATGAAAGTAATACATGTGTGCTTTTGAAAGTTCTAATACAGCGAAACCTATGTATATAGGTTTATCTAAAATAATTTGATCAGGTTTCATTTGTATTGCAACTAAATTTTCTGATAAAATAGATGCACTGTGGAAATAGGGGTTGGCTATAAGTTTCTCAGCGGATATAAATTTCTTAGTTCGATTGGACTGATCGCACCATTGATTAACTAAATGTACGGTTACTCTATTTTCAGTATTTTCTAATGTTTTTCCAAAAACACTGTTATTTAATAACTTAAAAAAGTCTTGTTCGAAGGAACTTTTTGCTTTCTGTCTTAATTGAGTATTTAACTCTATGTACTGTTTTAAATATGGACTCTGTCTAAAAGTAATTGCTCTATGAATTTTACGTAATATTAAACCATGTTCTAAACATTTTTTTAAATGAACGTAGTGAATCACATAGTTGTACTTATTATACAAATTTGCTATTAATTTCTTTGTTTTACCTCCCGGGGGTACACATTTTTCGGGACAAAATGGTAAGTCATTATGGTCATTATGTAAATGCTCGGGATACAATAGATCGACTTCTAATATGAAGCCCCAGTTTGCGTTATCCTCTATAGTGGTAACATTAAAATTTGCTAATTCGTTATCACTTAAAAATCTGAAACTAGAGTATGGTAAATACTGACACATGCTAAAACCGTAAAGATTATTACAATCTAAATATACTATGAAACTCTCAGGTTGTGATGGATTATATTCAGGCATGTATTTGTGATTGGCTCTAGCATGCCGATGGGAACACATGCACAAACCGCCGCGTATACCGCTTTGTATCATTCTGATGATAGCTAAGTCCGACACGAGTTCTAACTGAACGCCCGTTTTTAGCAACATTGCATCGAAAGATAAACTAGGTGCAGTAATGTAAAACGCCGGGTCAAGACTGTAATATTGTTTACAGGTTTTCCGAAAATTTTGAAATATGTCTGTTAACAAAAGCACATCCGTTTTTAAGTATAGATCCGTATACTCGCCGAGGTTATTAATATTGAATTCAGCCCAAACAGCCTGTGCGTGATTATAATCCTCATCTGTAATGTCTTCGTTAGTCAAATAATTATAAAAATTACCCTTAGACGGCAATGATTTTTGATCGTAACATTTCCAATTGGTCATGTAATCATAAGGATATATACCTTTTCTTGTCAATAAATTAAACTGTCTGTCTTTAGAAAAATGAAATCGAAGATTAACAAAATCTTCCACCTGCAATGTTTTAGCGAGCTTGTCTAAACTTGTCCCTAAAAAGTTGAATGAATCTAAAAATCTTATACAAATAAACTCATTATCAGCAATAGGAATAAATTTGGTGAATGCGACGTATTTTTCTTTAGTCTTAGGGATTATTTTAATTGGACCTGGAATTTCGCCTAACTTTTTTATAAATAAATGACAATCGTACCCGGATAAATTGTGAAAAAATATTGGTATAAATTTTGGTACTTTATGTTGCAAATTACAGTGTCGATGTGCTGCACCTCGATACAGGCCTGTAATATGACAATGATCTCTTACTTTATCGGTCAAGAGTAAATTGTCGCAAATATGACACCTAACGGCACGTTTGAACTCTAGAGAATTGTCATCAGTGAATATCATAGGCTCGCTTTTGGATATAATCTGATGTATTTGTTTTACATCCTCAGTAAGAAAATTTATAAATTTTGAAACACAATCATTGCCGCGATAACTTCTATAGCCTTCAACGCTATCATTTTTATTTGATGACACGACATTGTAAGCGAATGCAGCCGGCACGTGGCGTTTAGAGTATGACGTATTAGCGGTGTTGAAATCATCGTCGGAAATGGGTTCAAGTAACGTTTCGAAATCAGCGTATATGACGAATGGAATGTTTTGTTTCCTATCATAATTTTTAAATTTTAAAAATGAACCTTGTTCTGGTAAAACTGTGACGATCCCCCCACACAAGTGGGATTCAATTTGACTAAGCGTTGGAAAAAACAATAAACAAGTTTCACAGAAATATAGTTTACCATGATGTTTGGTCATCTGATTTCTAACTAAACGAGATAAATCTTTGATAAGACAGTAATGAGAATTATTATTGTTTTCTATAAACAGTAGATGGATACTTTTATTAGACTTATTATTCAACGTTTTATAAAGCGGTCCAATAATTGTCTTCTCGTTTTTTAAACCATACACATATATATTAACAGAAGGATTATTTTTCTCAAAGATAGCTATGTCCGAAAATGTGATTGGAAATGTCAAATTATTAACATTCAAAACATCCTGAAAGCGGGGATAAGACGAAATCCTATCGGGATGTCTATTTGTGGGGTACAATGCCGCCACAACACACCACAAAAAGCAATACTCATCATTGTTCCGAATATTCAAACAAGCTCTTTTACTTTTTATGAATTTCGGCAAAGTTAAAAATTTAGATCCGCTGAGAGGTTGATATTTATTAATATTTAATTCTAAATGTGAATTGCATAAAAAAGTCCAACCACTATCCCTTTCCTCAAATTCTTCAATTTTTTTTAGTAGTAAATCAATAGTTAGTTTATAAATAGAATCAAAATCGTAATTAAAATGTGTAATAATGTTGTTTGTACGGAATGATTTTATTTCTTGTTGATCATTTTTATACATAAGAAACGAAGCAAACAGTTCAAAATTTATTTTGACAGAGGTGTGTTTCTCTATTGAATTGTCTATTAAATGTTTGACTTGTGTACTAATACTTTTGAGAAACACCTCAGGAAAACTATGTATTTGTTCACCTGTCGCTATGATTTTGTAACTTTTGATTCGTTCTTTAAAAGAAGAATTAATAATTACAACATTATCATACATAGGGTTAGAACTATTGTTTTTATGTACATTGCTACGTAAATGACCAGACCATCGACGATTGTCTACAAATACTTTACAATCAGAGCAGTGAGGCATTATATTATTGTTTGAAATCAAAGAACACTTGAAATTATTAGTTCAATAAATTTGGATTAGATAATACTTACAACTAATATTCACCGTCTTAGGTATACCAGACAAAATATTTTATATAATTAGTACAACTTGGTCAGGACAATTTTACGCTGATTTCAAGATCCTTGTGTAATTTTTCACAGGCAAGTCGGTAATTATGTTTAGGCAGGATGTATCTGAAATAATAAAAAAAAAAAAAAAAAAAATGGATGCATTAGGTACATAATCTGATTAGGTGAGATTAATGGTATATTCTGGGAAGAAAAATATATTTCATAATTACCTGCAAAATATGAAACTATGTATACATAAGAGTACGTGTATCTGCGTGGTCCAAATATGTAGATATACTTCAAGTAATTTAATAATTCTTCACAGGCAAGTCAGTAATTAATATTATGTTTAGGCAGAATGTATCTGAAACTAAAAAAATGGTTTATTGGTACCGATGAAGAATTAGGTAAAAAGCTGTAAATTCTAGAATGAAAAATAGTCATAATTATTGTAATGTTCTAAATAGTTATCGTATTATTGTTGTGTTATATTTGATAATTACCTGCACAATATGAAATGGTTCATACATAAGATTATGTATTTGCGTGATCCAAATATGTATGTATATTTCAGCACCCCGATATAACGAACACAGTTGCTCCAGTAGCTGAAATTGTTGTTGTTTCTGGTGTGAGATCAATTAAATATTTATTTATAATAATTAACTTGATTGTACTGTAACAGTTTAGAAAGGTGCTCGCTCCGAGAGACTTTGAGGTAATAAATAATATTTTAGGGATTTTTTTTATTTTCTTTTTTGTCTACAAAGCAGAAAAATATTTCATCATAAAAGTTGTTATTGTCTAATTGTTACACGTGTGCTAAACATAATTATTTATTCCGCAATCACAATAATCAGCTATTTTGGTTAGGGTTGGTAACAACTTGGTAGGCATTCAAATATACAAATTTCACACAATGCACTTAATCGATTAAAATATATCATAGTATGTCGATAGACGACATGACGATGACGATATCATATAACGTTCATGGTTTCGTCATGCCCGTTACCGTAGTTACAGGAATTATATTATCTATTTATTTTAGGAAATCTAGAGAAGTACGCGGTAGACGGCAGTAAGTTCATTTTTTCTACACGAAACCTAAATGTAGATGATGAAATAATTACCTTGGAAACATTTATTTACTTCTTTAAAATAATAAAATCTATCTGGTTTGTGGCGATTCCGTTCACGCTATCGTTTGGTCAGCCCTAGCTTATTTCGCTGCATCGACATTCGATACAGTATAAAATTTTCCAACGCGTATAATACGACTATAGAAAAAAAGTTACTTTAACAAAGCAATACCGGATTGATTGTAGTGGATTTAACATTCCTAACTTATAATTCGATTTTAACTTATAAGCCACAAGTTTTTCTGTTCGGTACAAAGTTTTCGCAGTCTGCAAGTGCAACGAAGTGCTCTTGTATAATCGGTCTACAAACACTCCGTGTCGCCTACAATATCAGTGACGGCATTGTCGATAGCCATCCGCTGCTGTCACCACCAGCCAAGTCATCAAACCGAGTGGAACTTCTGATCGGAAAATAATGTAAGTCTGATAAAATAGTCGGTTCGTTTTCATGGATCACACTTGTGATTAGCCTGTCATTTATAACTACATATATTTGTTTGTGAGCGCGTTACTTCACAGATCACCCGATCTGTACATAGTTAGCTCAGTCTCAGTGCTATCCCATTTAAATATTAGAGAACCAGTGTTTGCCCGAACACTTGTGTCCTATAGTATGTCCAGCGCAATGGACATTACTCCATTGGATTAATTAATAATAATTGTGTGACTACATTTCCTCTATCTTTATTTCAGGTCAGACTCTGAGTGTGATTACTCGCAAGCATCGATCACTGGACACAAAGTGAAGGCCAGACGCAATCCGTCTGCAGACAGCAATGGGAAACGCAAGATGCAGTCACAAACAACAACCGTAACTCGTAGCAGGTGAATAATATTTTGAATTTATTATCTCCTAGTTCTGATTAAATTAAAATAGTAAAGTAGTACGTTTCCACTAATTGAATTATAATAGTGCAATTTGCATAAGTATTCCATTCGCTGATTAGTTACTTGTAATATTTTCTACAGAAATATCCGTGGTGCCGTTCATAAAATATTATGCGATTGTGTGCGCTGCTTACACACCGTTGTTATTTTTTGTTTGCCCCTGCATCTCTCGTTGTAAACATTAACTAATAACAGTTTTCGTTATTATTTCAGTAAAAAAACCAACACTGACATGGACATATTCGGCATCAGTAAAAACCGCGACATCCCACACAAAGAACATTCATCGGATCACCTAACTTCATTCTTTGTGAACCGCGTAGCCAGCGGCTGTGAGCGCCGAGCAACGAGCACCGACGGAGAGTACTACATCGACTGCAAGGTGTACAAGGCTGACGACGCTCGCCTCACCGACTCCGCCGAGCTGTGGAAGAAAGCGCTCGTCCGAATCAAGTTCCAGACCGACGCGGACTCTCCTCAGTGGCGAAAACTACAAGAGCTCGTGCGTGCGGCTGATATTTTGTTTCCAGACAAACCAACATTTTATGATAATTAAACCAAGTACCTAAGTTACAGTTGTTTATTATTTACAGTAACAACCCGTTAACGCTTTAGTCACAAGCTTTGGTTTGTTACAATCATCGGTCACCATCACTCTCGCTCGACATTCTGTTAACAGCGAATACAAACTCGAGTGATCGGTCGAGTGCAGTAAGTAAACGGAGAGTCGAGTTGATAGTTGACAGTTCATCGTTCTCCGAAACGCCGCATACTGGTCAGACGTATGGAATATAGTGGTAAGGAGTAAGTTACTAGTCAATGGTCGAGTAAAGCTCATCCAGTACGCGACAAAATGAACTGTCTCGTTCGAGTGTATCGGACGAGTTGAGTGGCGAGTCGAGTATCGATTTGCTCGAATTATCGTTCCAAATCAAGTTCTCAGTACAATGTACTGTCTCGGTCGAGTGGAGAGGCGAGTAGATTATCAATTATTGGGCATTCTATACCACTATCGGCAGCGAGGCGCACTCGCCGAGCAACTTGCCGATAGTGGTATAGAATGCCCAATAATATACTACTTTTATCAATTCGAAAAGTTTGATAAAAGTAGTATGACATTCCTTGGATATTAAGAACTTCACTATAATGAGGATAAGACGCCGTTCTGCACACATTATTTGTACGAGGAAATAATGCAGCTACAACGCACCATAAGAAACAACACTCATCATTATTACGTAAATTCAAACAACTTTTAGTATTTTTTATAACTGATGGCAACTTTAAGTACGTGCCACCACTCATGGGACAATATTTATTTATATTTATCTCAATATAACTTAGCGAAAGATATGTCCAACCTGACTGCACGTGTTCAAATTCAGACATCTTCCGTATCAAGATATCAATTTTATTAAAAAAAAAGTCATTTATATCAGTATTTTTATAGATAATATCATACTTAGTGTTGAAAGATTTCAATTCTAGTTGTTCATGGTCAGATTTTAGTAAAATAAACTTAACAAAAAGCTCAAAATTTACTTTTATGCAATCATACTTGTTCAGTATCATAGTAATTAATTTATTAACATCTGGAAGCACTGAATTCAGAATCGCCTCCGGTGTGAGGTGCTCGGCATCCTGTCTTTTTTCATATACCTGAGTATTACTAGGGATCGCCTCGCATGTGAGATGTTCGTCATCCCGAGTTTTATCTGTCTGAGTTTTACTCGGGATCGCCTCACAAGTGAGGTGCTCGTCATCCCGAGTTTTATATGTCTGAGTTTTACTCGGGATCGCCTCACAAGTGAGGTGCTCGTCATCCTGAGTTAAGTTCAGACGAAAAGTTACAATTCTGTTTTTAAATGCTGTTGCTACAATAAAAATATTTTTGAATTCAGTTCTCAATAAACTATTAGTCTTGTGTATATTAGTTCTCATATGATATGCATACTGATTTCGTGGTATTTCAGTTTTACATTGTGCACAAGTCATAATTGTACTACATGATCTTGTGAATGGTGTTCTGTGTTCTCTGGACTGTACAACTGTGAAATAAAAACATACGATATAAGTAGAATACCTATATATTATTTAATTTATTAAATTGACTACACTTTTTTACATGTAATTATTAGGATCACATTGCATAGCATACAGACAAATTAAACAATACTATAATAAAAACGTTAAAGTAAGAATTTATTAAAGAAGGTTACCGGAAATTACTAGGATTATTATATTAACATAATGACAAATTAAAACTTAATAATAAGAATTTATTAAAGTCACTGGACAGTTTTTAAAATCTTTGTCGACTGAGGACGTAAATGCTTTTAGATGGCGCCACATCTCCGTATCCGTATCAGTTTTTGTTTTGATCGTAACGATTGAGTGACGCCACCTATTTACCGGTGGTACACTTGCGATCTCCTCACAATTATAGACCTTTACTTCAACGTAATACGGTCCTTGTTTTGTCTCGCTGATTTTTCGAGCATAGCCTTTCTCAACTTTCTTAGTATAGTAAGAATAAAGAGGAGGCGATGTTTTACCGGCTGATGTGGACGGCTTCAGTGAATCATCCTCTTCGCTTTCACTGCCGAACAGGTCTCGTGCCGTTAACTTATTACCAGTCAACGGTATCGGATTTATTCGAGGCTTCTTCGATCCGCGAGGCTTAGATCCACATCCGGCAGACGCTTTGGAACGCTTGTTTGCAGCAGATTTCTCAACCCGATGCGATGATGCCGTTTTCTGCTGCATCGGCTGTTGCTCGGTATCTGATTCTTCTCCAGATGAGAACAATTGAGGCATTGAAGATGGAGATGACTTGGACCTAAAACAATATATTCAAAATATTATTAAAAATGATAGCAAATAAGTTATTGAAGGACTCGCTAGGTTAATCTAATGTCATATTATAACAATACAGGGAAAATATAATTTGCTCATTAGAATTTCTGCTAATAGCTAAATCGAATGCAATATTAATTTTATTTGTACAAAGTTTGTACTACAATCAAACTCACTTTGATATTTATAATATTAGTTAGGATTAAATAAGTTCTATATATTGAATAATAGTATGTACACATGACACATTTGTAACTCATTATTATTTAATAAAATAATTAAAGTTAACTTACATTTTTCAGGTTGAAGCGTAGCTAGCGTGTAGGTGTTGATTCTTTCCCTCGTAGAGAGCAGTTTATGATTTGGCTAAGATTCTTGCACATTATATAGAGCAAAATCCATATGATGTTCCTCCAAATATGTAAAGTCCATGTGTAAGCAAAACAAGATATCCTATGACTTAGAATTATACTACACAAATACCACGACTTCACTTGTCCTAAAAAATGCTAAACATACATTTACTTACACATATTGAACAACAACGAACATACAAATATTCCGATACCATAATCATTATTGCTATATTGTTTTGATTCGTCTCCTTAAAAAGAATTCAGCTTACGGTGCAACTTTGATATACTATTAACGTACCATGAGTTTGCTTGCTTAATTATCTAAATAAAATGTATGAAAACGTTTACCGTGAACATAAGGGCAGTAGTATTATTTTATCGATATATATTTATGATAAATAATAAAATGATAGGCGTCGTAATGTCTTACGTTTCCTATTTCACTATACCATTTTTGGAAAAAGATATGATATCTAACTTAAAAATGTGCGATTTTGAACTCTATCCATAAAATTAAATTAGGGTATATAAATAGAGAGAAAAATCTTTTAAAATTTATTCCAATTCTATACTTGACTGTTACAACTGGCTTGATCGTGTATTATTGGTAAGTTTAAATATTACTCTTCTTTCATATTTTATCCAGCATTATTATCTGACAGTATAATCGATGTTTAATACTTAAAGGTCTGATACATGTTTATTTCTATATAACACTATGTTTCAACCGCAATTGTTGTTTTGAGATAGAATATCGGTTAGCGAAATACTAATTTAGAGTATTACTTTCCAGGTGTTTAACAAAGTCGGGACATAGAATTAAATATGTCACACTCACCATCCTACAGTCCTGTTTTAGATAACATTAACCGAGAATGTGATGTAAGTATCTAAGTGATCATTGATATTAGCAATTGAATTCATATTTGATGCTGTTTAATAGCATCAAATTATTCATTATTTCAGAATTCGTTCGAATGCTCCGATCCAGTTCTTAATCCATTTTACTATGCTCAAGACCGAGAAAGTTGGTATGCCGAAGAGGCGGAAATGTGAAGAGAGTAGACAGCAAAAAATACAAGAGAAAAAAATAAAGAAGAAGAAAAAATCAAAACCTTTTAAAAACACATCCTTTATCACACGTAAAGAGCCCGGGCATGTTCACCGAATTATAAAAATAATTGTACATGATGTGGAAGGTCGTCAGATGAATGAAATGGACAGTGACCCTGATAGTGCAAGCGTGAATATACAATATTTAGTCCGTAGTGATATTGATGACATAATGACTGAAACCGAGTATTTAGTTGCTAAAATAGTTAAAAAATTAAGTTCAACTTCATGTACCTAATTGATATTTAAAATAGACGTATAATAGTTATATCATTATTTGTTTTTTAAATGGTTAGTATATACTGTAAATATTTATTGTAAATAAAAGTATTTAAAAAATACTTAGTACCTTTTATTTGTACGTCATAATATTTAAACTAAACTACTACACTGCATATATAAGGCAGCGCGATGAACAATGGCGAGCACACTTCATTTTTGTTAGTCTGCCGTATCGAATATCGAATAGACTATACCGACTGTTGCTCCAATTTCCGTGTCATTTAATTGTTGAATAAATGTAATGATAAATTATAATGTACATAATTAAGGATGTTCAATAAGATGTTTCATATTTATATTGAACATTTAAATTTCTTGTGATATCTATTACATTAAAATAGTTAAATATTAAAGACCACTCAATAGTCAAGTCAGAATATTTTGCAGGTACTATTTAAAAACAATGAATGATGGTTGTAATTGGGTGTTTCTGGATCTAAAATGATTCTATAATGAATGGTGAAAATTGCGGGTTTCCAGATCTTGAATATTGATGAAATGAATAGTAAAATTGGGGTGACCTGGATCTCCTTGATCCAGGTCCCCCAATTTTACTCTACTGACCCTCACTTTTACACCCTTTTACGCAACAAGTTAAAACCATTTTTAAGCAAATTGGAACTGGATTGGAGCACAATACGATAAATAATTCAAAACAAACATTCGCCATATTTGTTTATATTGAGTGTGGTAAACGTCATTTCTTATAAATACTGCTATTGAATTTACTAAACCCAAATTAAATGTATTTAAAAAGCTATCAAAGAATAAGACATAGTTTAAAAAAACGTTGTGTACGTCTTAATTAAATAAAAATTATTTAATTATAGTTATATGAAAACATAATCCTTGGTGTTTGACCAAAAATTCTACTATTTTATACGTCAAGTAAGTTATTTTTAGGCTGGCCATCTGTTAGACAGGGACAGATTCCTCTCAAGTGGTCCGTTTTTTCCTATTGGTACACTACAAAGAGAAATGGACTGTATGTTAAAGACTTTGAGTTCATTTTACTTTGAACTAAATCTTGGAGTGCGCAATCTTGTTATATTATAATATCTTTGGCTTAGAGACAGTAACCACTTACATAAATAGGTATATGTGAAATCTGAAAAAATAATTATAGTAGATGTATATATTATATGAATAATATGTTTCCTGAGGTATTATATTAATTCAATTCAATTCATTTTAGTCACAAACGGTATATACATAATGTGTTAGTTTAATAAGATCAGCCAATTGGTGGTTAACACGTGATTACAATAAGATAAAATATTATAGTTTTGACAAATATCGGTACTAATAAAAAGAATCTGTCCGCATTCCTTATCTACATCAGAAAAGGAATCTGCCAAACAAGCTGTTTCACATGCACTATATATAATTTTTTCAAAAAGTGAGCTACCACCACTATTACCATTTTAAACCACCTCATACATAAATAGACTCATTCCTGCGAACCATTTCAACACTGTTTTTTGATGTGAAACATCTATAGCCGCACGTAAAACAGATTTCTGGCGTGGCGACGCAAGCCGTGACGCATGCGCAATCGACTTTTTATTTTATCATAATGACATATTTAGTTCCTATCACAATATGTTCTTTTCTGCATATTACTTTTACAAAATAATGTCGATGTTTCACATCTGCCAGGCGTCCCGTGACGGCTCACATTTTTTATCGGCAAACAACATTTTTGTTTTGAATTAATTTTAGATAGGCGAGGAAAAATGCTGCTGAATATTTAACATCCAATTCAGAATATTTCTTATTCGAATTCTCTTTTATAAATACAAAGAGGAATCAAATGAGAAGTGATCGTGTAGCCTTAGTAGTGTGATAAACGATTCAGTGAGGGTAGTTAAAAAACTCGACGCCCTCAGTAACGCAGCAACAGCGCTGCGCCAGCCAGCCCGTGACCACGATCAATGCAACTTGATCAAACCGTCGGAAAAAAATCAAGGTTAGTCGCGTTAACAGCTGTAAACGATATTGTATAATTATGAAACGTGAAAGTTTAAAAGTGTATAAGCTCTGCTTAGTTTTGGACCAGACGGCCTGAAGAATGTGTCTGAATAATGTCCCAGGACATTATTATTATTTATTATTAAAACCTAAAATAATGATTTGCAGGCATCAGCAAGGTGTCCTCACCAGGTCCGAAATAATTGGTGATCTTAAGCACCTCGTTAGTCAGCCAGGATTCAGTCGGGGATTTGTGGGTCTTTGTATGGATAGAATTGACATTAAACGACAGTTATTAGGCGTAAAGCGTAGCGTAAGCGTTTCAGAGGCCTAGTGGACAGCTTGAATGGAAATTAGGATAGGACTGCCTATACGAATACAGGTATACCAAAGCAGATACTGATGTAGGTTGGATCTCATATCGAGTCGCCTGAATTTGAGTTAAGTGTGTGAATGGGGGGGTTAAGGGGGTTCATACTAAGTGATAAAACGCATTTTTTTCTGCCGGAGACGCACTAAAATTTTAAATTAATTTTTGATGATCGTAAGGCTTCATACAAATGCATAAAACAGAACGCAATTTTGATACATTTCGTAGCGATTTGACACCTACAGCGTTGTAAAACAACGTAAAAACATTGCTTTCGTGTTTAGAAGATGTATATTTTTTTATAACGCCTTTATATAATTATCCGAAAAATACCCAAAACTGAATTTTTCATTGTCACTATCATGAAATTTTTGTAAAAATGTACATTTATGAAATAATTTGGGTTAGGTTAGGTTAGAACGGTTGCCATTTAGCGTATATTTTCTAGAAGAACATTAACCATGGATATCTTCATAACTATGGGGTTCAGCGGGGTGGGGATGTACCTTGTGTCTAATAAATATATATTATTTCGTCTTTCTAGGTATGTATTTTATTATTACTACTTACTTATCGTATGGGCAGTGGCTATCAGGGTAATTCAAGCCGCCCAGTAGGCCTCTGACATAGCGACTGTTGCCTAAGCGGGACCGTCAGCTTAACGGGTCCTACGCAGCACGGAGACGCTCAGATATTAAAACACTTTGGCGGTCACCCATCTATGGACTGACCGCGAACCTAGTTGCTTAACCTCGCCAATCACTTACGGAGAGCATCTGGCTATGATTTCAATATTAGATCTACCTAATGTCTTGATGAGATTTAGGGGACGATAGTAGATTGCTTATTCCGTGTAGTGAACTATGGCTATGCAGCCGAGCAGATAGACCACAAGCCAATCCCACTTTACTTAGTCGAGCGATTCAATCTAGCCATCCATTACAGTAGCCGTAGTACTAATCACAGTGGTTTAGTTGTAGCTCCCTAATACATTGAGCTTTACTGTCCGCTAGTGTTCTATATATTATTGGTTATTGTATACAATCAATAATGCACATAATGACATGACGCGCAATAGTACCTAACATCAGCATTTTGAAAACCATTTATGTCCAAGACCACAGTTCCATATTAAGCCACTGAGTGGATAAAGTTCTTGGTGCTGAGAGAGTAAATTAATAAAATATATCACCCGCAGAGAACGAGGTCCTGGGTTCAAATCCTGGATTGGGCCAAAAGTGATTATGGGATATAACTGTAAAAAAAAAATCAGCATCAGCCCGAAGTCTGGGAGTTGGAGTCTGGGAGTGAGAGATGGTCTGAGTATTATACCCCCGTGCCTCGGAGAGCACGTAAAGCTGTCGTTACTGTACCTGGTCGTGTCGCTAGGCCTCCCATCGGATCATGAGAGTGATGGCATAGAAAGTGCTCCTGTGTTTACGCACACACTTGTGCACTATAATATGTTCCGCGCAGATGACTAATCTCTATTGAGACTGGCCGCCGTGGCCAAAATTCGGCTAGGAGGACATTATTATTAACATTTATATATATATATATATATATATATATATATAAATGTGGCGCGGCGGTTACTTTTTTTCTTTCTGATTAAATTCGTAGCGGGATCCATGACAGTTCCACCGCCAGCCTCACCGCTCAGTGTCATTTCATTGTGTGCCACTGTTGATTCTGGCTTACAGGAGTTGCAGTGGTGGGTAAGAGGGAGGTACTAGTCCCGATAAAAAAAAAAGTGCGGACGTTGTCTATAAAAAACGAGTGTGCTTTAGAACACACAACTGAAGACGAACTCGGGTATACGATACTAACTATGAGAACGATTTTTCTATCTTCACTAACTTCTGTCAATCGTAATCTGCTCAACTTCCGTTCGCCTAGCCCTAATATACTTGACGTAACGCACTGGTCTCGCATTTCATTTATTATCACAATAATTATGTTGCCTCTATTATTATATCGATATTCATTTCAATTCACAAGTATTTTTACACCTTTCAATTACACACACAAATACTTTACCTTCACTGTGCTTTTGATGATTGTTCGTGGTAACAACCCATCGATCAAATGTACCATCGAAGAAAAGACCCGTCGAGGAAGAGATCCTTCGAGGTAGTGATCTTTCGAGGTAACGAACCATCGGTGAAGTGTACTGTCGAGGTAGAGACATCGAGGTAATGACCAACGAGGTAACGTCATTCGAACTACAGTATCAAACTCATTCACTGTCCTCCCAACCTCCTCTACTCCCCAAGTCAAGCATGCGTAAAGAAGTTAAAACAATAACAGAAACAGATAAAACATTATAAGCCACTGGATACGAGTATATAAGCTTTTAGAACAGCTATTCCATCACGTTTTCGCAGAAGCTTTTCATTCGGACCGGTCACTAAATAAACGAACACGAAAAACTGTCGCAGCGGAAATTAAGCCAGTAAAAGTGAGATACCTCCATACAAAAATTTGTTGCTAAACAAGGCGAGACATCGTCTCCAAACTTTATGGCCTAAAACATTTTTTCAGGCCATAAAGTTTGGCGATGATGCCTTGTTAAGCAAGAAATTTTGTCGTTTCTTACTACTTTTTAGTAAATAAGTTCTGCTTTTAGTAAATCATATTTAAATTTTAATATCAACCCTGTCTATGTGATGAGGGCACATGTGGCATAGTGATTAAGGTAGCCCGTTGCCCTCGTGTTTTGGGTTCAATAACCAGTCAGGACATCTATTTGTGTGAGCTATATGTTTATGTCCTAAGTCTAAGTGTGCTAAGTACGTGCCACTACGTGTCGCGGGTTCGAGTCCCGCGCCGGACAACTATTTGTGTGACCCATAAATAGTTGTTCAGAGACTGAGTGCAATTTGTGTCTATTATATATTTGTAAAGTACCCCGCAACACAGGAATTAAATTCCTTAGTGTGGGTGTCTTTAATTTTTTTTTATTAAGGTCTAAGTCTAAGGCCTCGCTACTACCTCAGTGCTCTCATGAACGTCCGAACCCCACATCATCATCATGATGTTAGCTAAATGACCTTTCCCTTCCATTTAGGCCTTCCCAAAATATCTCCACAGTAGAGTTGTGTCTATCATTTGGAAGGATGTGCCATAGTTCCCAATATCAGTACCAACATATATAGACGGCAGCACATCCAGCTACCCCAATCTGTCAAATTTATTTTATAGATTATCAACTTTATCTCATAAGCATAAGATTCTCTTTCAATTGGGGAAATTTGACAGATTGGGGTATCTTGATGTGCTGGCGTCTGTACAATACCAAAATGAGTAATATCTAACAAAAGATGTGAGACACGTACATGAAGTATTTCTTAATTCACGCATAATCCTATCTAAAGCAGTCGCAAATCTTAATAATATTCCCTTAGCGTGAGCTGTCGACGCAATAGAAACCAGACGAGATCAATTTAGAGTTCTTGTCATAATGTGCCAGACATCTGGCAACTACACATGATTGAGCCATTTCACTTCAGCTTACGTAATTAATGTTTGCTGTAAATAAACCTACGTGGAGCGATGTTGGACATCCCAGTAAGACAAAGGCTTTCATTTAACTACTTTTTTTGCTCGGTCTCAGTGTGCGGGGAAGCTGATAACTTGAGCAAATAACAGATGAAGAACGACTAGTTCTTTATTCAAATATTGCAATTCACCTGCACGAACATCCGCAACTCTATTCGTATGCATGCGTTTTGAAATTTAACATAGACGGACAAGTTAGTGTGATTAGTAAATAATAATAATAATATCCTGGGACATTATACACACGGCCATCTGATCCCAAACTAAACAGAGCTTGTACTATGGAAACCAGATAACTGATATACTATTTTTCTTTAGGTTTAAAGAACTTTTATTCTCAATAAAAACATTACATGTCACTTACTTGAGAACAATACTAATTAGAATAAGTTGTAATAAAGTTCACCATCTTCAGTTACCCATTCAATGCGTTCATTTCTCCAACAGTTTTTGATCTGCGACTAGATACTGGCTAAGTTGAGTTTTGAATGCATTGAGTGAGTGTACATTTCTAATATGTGAGGGTATTTTATTGTAAAGTTGTACTCCTCCAAAAGTTAGCATTTTTTTATTATAATTTTCGGTAAAACTAGTAAGCTAGCTCGTCGAGTACCACGTTGGCTAACTTGTTTAAATTGTGTTAGTTTCATTTTTGTATGAATACTATTGTTAAGGACTTTTCTGATGAAAAGACAAGTATTATAAATATATGACATGTTCATGCACACAAATATCTGTCCTGGGTGGGAATCGAACTCACGACCTGCGGCGTGAAAGGCAGCGTATCTACCAACCACGCCAACAGGCTTGCCTTTCACGCCGTAGGGCGTGGGTTGGATTCCCACCTGGGACATATACTTTGTACTGTGTCCGGGTGTACTTATATAGATAAGTATGTATTTACAAAATAAATGTAGTATATCAGTTATTTGATTTCTATAGTATAAGCTCTGCTTAATTAGGGATCAGATGGCAGTGTGTGAATAATGTCACGGGACATTAATAATAATTTGTCTTAAATTATTATCGGAATCGAAACCCGAGATCCAAAATATATGATACAGCGTAGTAGTAATAAAGCTTATCATTTAGAAGTTCATATTTATCCAAAAAAATAGAATTATTTATTTATTTTATTTAAGGTCAACCAACAATTGTTTGCACGATACATTAATAAATTACATTAAATACGGCAAATTATCAGGTGCAACAATTAATAATAGGTTAACACCGCATGCACTAGTTACAGCTTAGAATTAATTAAGACTAGAACATTATATGTAATAACAAATATCAAAAATAGAAGAAATTAAATATATTATAAATTGAAGTATATTATAACCATCGCCTGTTTGTTTCTTACCTCTTCAACGGAACCGATCGGCTTATAATTTAAAACAAGGCAAGGTTTAGTAATGAATAACATATTATGCTATCATTAATAACAGAAAATTAATCAGTTTTCCTTCAAGATATTTCCACACGTGTAACGATGGCGGAAGCTAATATTATTATAATTATTCAATAGTAACCCTGAAATACCTAAGGGTAGAAAGCTTTATGACAGTTTTATTCCTCCATGAAGGCGCCTCAGCTCTTAAAGCTTTATAACGTTGTCACATAGCAATAAGATACTTCATTTATAATGTCTATATTATGTAACAAAACTGGCGGCTAAATTTTGTCTGGAAGTGTAAACACGGAGGCCGTCGTTGCCTGACATTTATTTATATTATTTAACATTATTAGGAAGACCAACGGCTTACAATAACTTAATAGATTAGGTATACACAGCAGTTAGCCATTTATTTATCCACAAATATGAATTCGGATACAAGTTAGATGTGTGTCGTATAAGGTTCAAACAAATGATTATTGAAGACTAAATTTCGAGAAAAAGTCTTGACTGAGCTACCGTCTCACTGATTCTGGATTCGAATTAAAAATATCAAAATCAATTTTCTTAGTATTTACGTTTAACGAATTACTCGCCCGCCACAGGAAAGCATTTTGGCGATAGTTAGTAGATACTAATGGAAGATGGATTGGAGTATGGTGTCTTACTACTTTCGTAGGAACGTTGAAGTGGATATTTGAAAGGAGATAAGGACAATCAATTGAACCGGATACTATGTTGATCAGATACGTGATCTCACTAATTTCGCTACGCATACTGAGGGGAAGAAAGTGAAATTTGGCACATAGCTTAATGTAATCATCTGATTTAAATTTGTATTTTAAGCGAAAACAAAGATATTTGATATTTTTTTTTTGAATTTTTTTCAATTCGGTATATATATTTGTATTAACGTGGATTCCAAACTTGACAGGCATATTCTAATATGCTGCGTACGAAAGTGCAGTACAATATTTTATATGTCTTGGCATCTTTAAAACTGGATGACATTCGCATCACAAACCCTGAGGCTTGCGATGCTTTTTTAATTATGTGATCGATATGTTCGTGGAAGAGTAACTTCGAATCGTAAATAACGCCGAGGTCACGCACAGTGGGCAGTTTCGAAAGCTTGTAGCCATTTAATGTTTATTTTTCTGCAATAGGTAGATACCGAGCAGTTTGAGGGATTTAATTTCTATTTGACGTTTGACATGACCGTCAAATGGCTGTCAAAAGTCCTCAATTCCAGGTAGAAAAATAGCTATTATGTCTATTGTTTTCTGAAATATAAAAATATACATACGGTAGAAGTATCCATTTCTACTGTATTTTGGCACGTAATTTCTGGTACCTTTGCTACTGGTTATTTTCTCATAGTTTGAAATCCCCACCTGCGTCCATCATCATCATCATATCAGCCGAAAGACGTCCGCTGCTGGACAAAGGCCTCCCCCAAAGATCTCCACCAATGCCGGTCTTGCGCTATTCGCATCCTGCAGTTTCCAGCGACCCGCACAAGATCATCGGTCCATCTTGTAGGGGGCCTGCCCACGCTGCGTTTTACGGTTCGTGGTCGCCACTCGAGAACCTTTCTGCCCCAACGTCCGTCGGTTCTACGAGCTATGTGTCCCGCCCACTGCCACTTCAGTTTTGCAATTCTTCGCGCTATGTCGGTGACTTTACCTGCATCCAAATAAAGAAAATTGCATTCAAATCGTTGATCTGTTTAGACTGACTGCACTTTTGCGAATCAAGCCATGATCGTGAGTTCGAACCTTAGCAGAGGGCTTTTTTATTTAGTTTTGATTAAAATAACTAAAATTGCAACAAAACATCTGCGCCTGAGCATGTCGGTTTGTCAGTTTATTCCTTAATAATTATTACTCGCGCAAATTCAAAATATACATAATCGTCACATCGTCTAGAACATGTATTATTGAAAAATTAAATCTAGAATCTAGATCGCCTTATTTAATAATAGGACAATAACTACAAGAGAACCAACCAAATTAACATACATTTATTTCAGTTTGTGTAGCTATAGTCACATGTATTGTTCATTATTATTATCATCATCATCATCATCATCATATCAGCCGAAAGACGTCCACAGCTGGACAAAGGCCTCCCCCAAAGATCTCCACAATTGCTGGTCTTGCGCTAACCGCATCGAGAGATTTCCAGCGACCCGCACAAAATCATGTGTTTAAGTGTATACTGAACAAATGGTTAAACTATATGACTAGGTAATAATATCTGTGGCATATGTTTAACGTTGTACAGGCATACAATAGCACTTACTTAGACATTATTTATTACTTACTTACTTATCGTATGGGCAGTGGTTACCCTAGTGTCAGAGTTGTTGAAGCCTCTGACGTGTCTTAACGACTATTGCCTTTTTTTTTATAAGGCAGGGGGAATGCCTTCGCATGCCACCCGCAAAAATGTCCGCGCGTGGGTATGTCGGACTTGCACCGACTAAACCTACCTGCCGTGGACTTCTCTTGGCGGCTGATGGGGGAGTCCCGGGAACGCGGGTTTGCTGCTCCGGTACCCCCCTTAACGAGTATTTCCTAATGGCTACAATCGGTACCGACAGCTTAATGTGTTTCAGAATATAACCACTTTGGCGGTCACCCATCTATGGATTGACCGCGAGCTAAGTTGCTTAATTTCGACGATCATTCTTAATTTCAAATTCTAACCGGTAAGAGCATCTGGATGAGCGCCCCTATATAATTATTTATTTATACAATCTCACGATTTCTCTATATTTAGATAAAACTTTCTTTGTTTCATTTATAGACAATCTGTATCGAATAAGTTTTGTTAAAAGATGGAAGACTTGGGCTTTAGATATTGGATTGTTCATGAATAAATAATACAATATATCTTTCTTATCACTAGTTTTGTTAGAGGATATATGTGGAAGCTCTCTCAACATTAATATTGAAGCCGCTATAATATGCGAATATGCTATAATTTCTATGAGCTCTCCCGGCGGAAGTAGGTAGTTTAACTTTAATATGGAATTATGGCACATATTTGAATTGATGTGATATTTGCAAAGAAATAAGGATACTAACTTTAACGTCTATTTTACTAATAATTTAAGAGAGGTAGGACACAGCGTTGATTCGCTCAAGGAGCAGCCCGACTGGGGAACACCTCCACCTCACAGAAGACATTCCTTAATAATAACATTAATAATAATGAGATTCTGCCTCTGAGAACGGTCGCCAGAGGTCATCGGGGTGGGGTGGGGGGGGGGGAAGGGTCAGCTACACTAGTTTACTGACTCTTTTAAAGACCCAACGCACCCGCGACTCCTCTGGGGTTGCGAGTGTACATGGGCGGCGGTGATCACTTTCCATCGGGTGACTCACATGATTGTTTGTCGCCCTATTACATAAAAAAGAATAAATGTAATCTGAAGGAGTTCTTGAATACAAACACATATCGAATGTGACATACAATTTCTTAAGCGCATAGTTATTGACATAAACTGACCGAAATATATAGACTGCACTTGTGGCACAGTGGTTATGGAAGTTGACTCGTGTTTCCGATTCTGTCCCCGCCCAGGATAATTATTAGTCTTCATATCAGCCGAAATACGTCCAATGCTGAACTTAAGCCTCCTTAAAAGAATTAACGGTTTTGCGATATTCGCATCCAGTGGCCTCCAGCGACCCTAACTATTAATATGGTTCTGTAGCCCAACTCCCCTCGGGGCTGCGGTGGCAGTGTGGAAAATGTCCTCTACTGCCGCCACGTACAAGCAGCTCCGGGAAGACAGCGATATGTTTGTGGCACAGTCGCTGTGCCAGACTGGTAGGAGTCGGCAATAGGGGAAGACAATCCCAGGCCCTCTCAGGGTATTTGTCCCCACCATCTGGGACATGGCGCAAATGGAGGGGCACCGTGGCAGCATACCCGCGTTCCCGGGCCTCCTCCTATCGGGCGTCAAGAGAAGACCACGGCAGGTAGGTTTAGTCGGTGCTAGTCTGACATACCCATCCGCAGACACTTTTTGCGGGGATAAATAAAAATAAAAATGGTCCATAAATTCTTGTTCTGTATCTAGGTGTGCGTCCGTTAAGTTCTTTTTTTTTTATAAAGTTAGTTGGCAAACAAGCATACAGCCCAACTGATGGTAAGTGGTCACCGTAGCCTAAGAACGCTTGCAACACCAGGGCTATCATTAGCGCGTTGCCGACTCTTTAGAAACCTTATAACTCCTTTTTTGAAGGCCCCATGCTATTTTGCAAGTTCTTGTATTCCCATCACTCTTGTACTCCAATAATGTTTTTGTGTCTCGTAATCTCTCCTAGTTTTGCTACAGGTTTTCGTTCTTATTTTTAAATTCTCACCTGGCGTCCAAATAAATAACGCTGCCTTCATAGCGCCCGTGCAAGTGGTAATATCCGCTCAAAATGTACGAGTACGTCGTATTGCAGTTGTTAGCTTTTATATCAAAGTTACTATAGGACAGTATGAGTGGTGCTTCCATTTTAATTACATTTTCATCTTTATTAATTTTCCTCCTTTTCGTCACATTTTAAGAGGCTGATAACATAATTTTATGGCATTTCTAGTATCGCCAGTATAGGCTACCAAGTAGAATAAAGTGAACAAAAAAGATAAATATAATTTTTATGAGAAATTAAATTAAACAATAATTTGGTAATCATAAATATGCATGCAATACATATAACACTAATATTATAAAGGAGAAAGTTTGTGAGTTTGTTACTTCTTCACGTCTAAACGGCTGTAGCGATTTTAATAAAATTTGGTATGGAGTTAGCTGACACCCTGGATTACACATAGGCTATAATTTATTAAGTTTAACGCGGGGCACAACCAGTCATCTAAACAGATAAAAATGAATGTTTGTCTGAATGTCCTTTATAGAATGGTAAACTATGAATTTTATCATGTAATGATCTACAGGAAACTGTTGTGCATGATCCCACGAAGGTTTCTGAGTTGGTACGACTAATATGTACGACTTCGACAGATGGCACCCCTATCATTCCAATATTTTTTAATGTTTTAGTTAGTGGCGTAGCACCACTCGCAGGGTAAAGCTAGTATATATATATATATATATATATATATATATATATATATATATTCATATTAAACGTGTACTTATGGCTAGGGGTTATGACACCACTAAAGAGTACATCGATGACAAAGACGTCTGGCTCTCACTTCCTACCTGTACATTGCTCGCTGGAGATCTTGTAGCCATATAGACATGACTGATCTGCTGTGTTACGTGAACTATCTGTAAATGATTGCTATCATATACTTAATTTAAAATTATTGACTCTGTCTCAAAATGAATAATGTTATTGATTCGAAGTTTTTCTTTTGTATACCTAAATATAATCTAAAATAATAAGCATTCAGACAACCGATCGAGCATATATTGTGTTTGCCTACTAAATAATTACTCTAATTGGACCAAATCCCGTGTTCATGCCCGCTTGAGTATGTTTCGCCGGACCGTCTCAACTGGGTCGTGTTGAAACCGGTAGTAGATGAACCCACTGAGTTTGTTTCGCTGGGTCTTCTCAGTTGGGGCGCATTGGATCCGGTGGTAGCATTAAAGCGCGACCGTCGTTATTAACACAAGGTCCGTCATAATAATAATACCTTTAATATAGACAGAACCATTGACAATATGTAGTAAAAATATTAGACTTAAACTAGATAATTAAACATAATCTCTTGACAATAACTTGATACGAGCTAGCTAAATATCATTTCTGTAATAAAATAAATTTTATAAATGTTTTCATACAAGATGTAACTAAATATCTATGTTACTAGAAATAATATCTAATGTATACAACTATATTACTACAAACATGTTCTGACTATTTACAAGCGCTTTTTTAAAGTCTACGTGAATAAAACCTTTTTTATTTTTATTTTATTTTATTTTATATATATATTTTTTTATGCTAGCTAGTATATTATAAAAATTGAGTTTTCATTTATCGCTATTATTTTATGTAAACAATTTTTAGAGGTGTTTTTTTTCTATCGAGCGGGAGGGAGTTGCTAAATCACACTTTGAGATCAATGAAGTTCTCGAAGATATAGTCAAATTAATTAAATATAATAAAAGAAAATATAACAAAATGAATTTCGTGGTATTCGCTAAGAAGTTGAGGAACAATACCAATTCTGCTGACGTCAGTGCTTTAGACTGGCCCGCGTCGGCTTCGCGCAGGTAGTTAGAAAGATAAAATCATATTTTCCATTACTACACGTCATAACGATTATTACAGGCAATTTTTTGGATACCTTAGATAACATTATTATAACGTGGTACTCAATTATTTTTTTAAATAAATTGCAACCTAAGTTGCTCGCTGATAATATAGGTTATTATGGGCTAAATAAATTTAAAAATTAGTTACGTAGTTATTGAACAAACAAACCAACACACAATAAACCTAAGTTTGTCTCTGTAACATATCAGTTTACGAAAAATATACATGGTTTAGATAGATAGATGGATATTTATTTATTTGCCATAAATGTTGGTGTAAACAATTGAGGTCTTAGATATAAAAACAGATCCACAACACTTAGTCATATACATAGTAACATGGAAATACTTAAATTAATTTCTATGTTAAGTCCTATTAAAGAAGTCTGCTACCGTGTAAATTTTTCTTTCTAACAACCATATTTTGAGTTTTCTTTTAAATTTACGAAGTGGTAGTTCCTTAATATCAACAGGCAACCTATTAAATATACGTCCACACATCACGTAGCTACCTTTCTTGTATAAAGTTGTCCTAAGAATCACAGGTAAAACTATTCTGTTGGGATTTCGACTATTTCTAGGGAATAATTCCTGGGCTCTTCTGAACAGTTCAGGATTTTCCTTAACCAATTTACTACATTCAAATATATACATAGACGGTAATGTCATAATTGTATACTTCTGAAAGATCGGTTTACATTATTGCCACGGACATGGACCAGAAAGCGCTCGAATACATTTTTTTGTGCAATAAAAGCTTTTTGAATGTTTGTTGAGTTGCCCCACAGAATCAGACCATAACTCAAAATAGAAGCTACATGCCCGTAATAAGCTGCTAAGACAGTTTTCATTGCAGATACTTTTGTGAGCTCATACAATACATACATAATTTTGTATATAAAAACAGGATCTCCATCCAACAGCAGAAAACAGGGTCCAGGATACAGGTGATTACGGCTCGAGAGACAGGAACTTACTGGCAATGCGACCCTTTATTTCTTTCTTTCGTTTTTTTCTCATTTGCCACTTTATTTAAAGGTCTTTGGGTGGCAGATGGGCTGGCGATCGCAGTAATGTTGGAATGATTACTGCGATCGTCAAACCGACTGCCAAGTGTGGCGATTATGGCATGTCTCCCGATTCTTAGGGCTGGCCTTCGTCCGTAGAGGACGACTTTCAGCAGACATAATGATGAAATATAAACATTTTTCCGCAGACCTTAGTTTTGTTAAAACAGTACATTTTAACACCGTACAGCCAGTTGCTTACCACAATGGAGAAACTATCGATGAGGTTAAGCCCCTAAGCGCGCGGTTCATTTATAGATAAGGGACCGCAAAAGTAGTTCAAGTTTTTGGACGTCTCCTTTAAGCTGTTGGCACCGTCGGGATAACACCCGCTGAAGTCCTTAAGCCATGGCGGAGACATTCTAGGTGACTTGAACTCCTCTGACACTTTATACGGACGGACGTATAGACGGACTAATAAATGAACACTTGATGGGATTTCAATATCTACAAATAATATCAAACAGATCACTCGTTATCTTAAGAAAGAGATTGATTAAACAATATTATAATAGTAATGTCTCAAACTAAGCAGAGCTATGGAAACCTGATAACTGATATATCTCATATACTACTTTTCTTTTCTAAATACAAACATATATAGATAATTACATCCAGACTCAGGACAAACAGACATCTCCATGCACACAAATATCTATTCCGCGTGGGAATCGAACCCTCGACCTGCGGCGTGAAAGGCAAGCATTTACCAATCACGCCACGTAGTCTCAACATAAGTTACTTAGATAAATGTGGTCATAATTTTTAAAAGCTAACAAATTGTAGTATAATCTTTTATTCCACGTCCATCAATATAATTTTTCCTTTCAGCTACTCTTTTTGAATATCAAAGTAGCTACTGAATACACACAGGTACGTCAGCTATTGATCTCTTTGTCCAGGTCAGGGAGACATTGCGCCATTTTTACCAAAGTTCAGGTGAATTTTTTGTTCTTTATTATTCGATGTTAACACTTTGATAGCTAGTACGGCGCTTATGACGTAATGCTTCGTAGATTATTTGTATATTGTTTTTTAAAGAACGCGCGCGCTAGGTAATATAATCCCTGTGACGCGGAGTACTTTACAATCATATAATAGATAGACAAAAATTACATCCGGACTCAGAAAAGCTATTTATGGGTCACATAAATCATAATAATAATATATCTCGGGACAATGTCACACAGATCATCCTAGCCCCAAACTAAGCAAAGCTTGTACTAAAGCTTGTACTTGTACCAGGCGACGATATACATACTTATATAGATCAATAAATACTTATATACATAGAAAACATCCATGACTCAGAAACAAATATTCGTGCTCATCACACAAATATTATCACTTACCGGAATTCAAACCCAGGACCACCAACTAGGAGCACTACCAACTAGGCTACGGTGACCGTCAATAATAAATAAATATATAGTTTACCGGCGCGGGATATGAACTCGGAACACGAAGCAACGAGGCGACTGTTTTAACCCCTGTGCCACAGGTGACGTCAATCAAAGATGGGTCATATCTTTTATCGGAAAGCGTAAAATTAATTCGTATCCATGAAATTTCGTCAGCACTTTTTGAGAACTAACACAGAGTGATAGGTACACGAAATACCACTAAAACCCACCCCAACCCACTCTTATATATATCCAAGTCAGTAACTTTCCATCTAGCAAAATAAAACAATGTATGTACAGACGCCAGCACATCAAGTTACCCCAAACTGTCAAATTTACCCAATTGAAAGTGAACCTTATGCTTTTGTTATAAAGTTGAAAATCTATAAAAGAAATTTGATTGTGATAGGTGGATGTACTGACGTCTGTTCATGTATAATTGCTGTGTGGCTGAAGGCATAGATATACTCCCACCTCCTTTCCATAGTTTGCCACTATTGCAGTGGAAGGTAAACAAACAAATATACAACCCACTTGAAGATAGGTGATCTTAGCATATGAGGGGCTTTGAATGGCTTTCCACCTTCTCCAATAAGCTTTGCCCACACATATTCTGTAAGCCAGTGTTTTTCAACCTTTTTCATGACACGGCCCCTTTAGTACCCGCTAAACTCAATTGACGCTAAACTCAGTTCAGCGTCCTGTAGCTGAGATTAGCGTCCATTGATCGCGTTTAATTTTAACGGTGAAATCGACTTTAAATATTCGCGACCCCCTAACCATTGCATTCTATTCATGTATTTTATTTTGTGACAAATATTCAATCCACCTCTATAGAAGCTTCGCGACCCCCCTAAACAGGTTGCGCGTCCCCCCAGGGGGTCGCGACCCACACGTTGAAAAACACTGCTGTAAGCTACTCCTTTGAGTAGCTGGTAGTATTGTATTGTATTTATAAACACCTAATTAGCGATAGAGCATTAATCATCTTTGCTCTTTCACAAAGATAATTAGTGCTCTTTAGCAAAGATAGTTAGCACTAACTATCTTTGCTAAAGAGCTCTTTAGCAAACATAATTAGTGCTCTTTAACAAAGATAATAAATGCTCTATCTCCCAAAAGGTGGTTAAAAAATACAATATAGGAACAGCCTAGACAACCTTCACATACTATGGCAGTGCATTAATTTGCATATTGTACGAAGGTAGGATATTGCATCAATTTGCATATACCTATTGTTACAAGCCGGTCACAATTATATTGGCTACTGTGTGACAATGTCCCCGGAAGATAGGACAATTAATTTACTGAATAGGTTTGTATATTGTTAGGGTTGCATTATTGTTGAGAACTGATACAGGACTTATTAGTGGCAATTAAAGAAAAACTGAAAATAGGGTTAGTAACGGTCATTATCTATATAAATTGAAACAAATAGTCTGTATTTTTTTACAAAAGTTGACCTATGATGAGACTGTAGAGTTCTTTAGTATTCTAAAATGAGTTAATTTAAAACATTATATTATCATGTCTACTAAAGTACGTCCGCTGCTGGACAAATGCCTCCCCAAAGAATGAAGCGGGGGGGGGGGGGGGGGGGGGGCATAATCGCCACGCTTGGCAGACGGGTTGACGATCGCAGTTTGATGGTCATAGTTCACAGAACAACGCTGCTGCCCGTTCTCTGGTAGGCATTCTCCAGTCAATTTCTACGCCCCCTACGGGTTGAGATGGGGTGACTATATTATATGCCATCGCCACACAGCAGAACATTATATTATAAGTTTTAAATTTGTATAATTAAATATTGTTCAAATCTTTTAAAAAACGTTCTTTAAAAGATTTAAACAATATTTAATTATACGAAGGACATTGCTCTGCGTCCATACATTGTTGGCCCTGGAGCCAAGAGCACCGGATAATTATGTATTGTATTCTCTATCATTTGTAGACTCCTAGAAGACCTTGTTTTTATAGCGGACTAGCTGCAGAAAAGATATATTTCAAAAGAAGTATCAGATTTTGAGGTTATAATCTAACCATGACAACGAATATTTAATGTTAGTACCTACCTAAATTGGAGTATGACTGCATTCATAAAGAAAAAAAAACACAATCGATCGATTATAATTGATTGGACATCCCTATTTCACTTTCGACACCACATGACATTAGGCGAAGATGGCGATCTAATGTTATTAGTCGCTTAAATTCTATTAAAAATACATTTTGGAATACAGCTAGTCCGTGATACAGAAGTATTTGCAACTTATATAATAAAATAGGCGATTAATTATCGTATATTCTGATACTCTTCATTGCCACAGGGCTTTTGTCCATTTAGGACATTGTCTTTTAAAACTTATTAATTAAAATTTAGTTTATACACAGGCACCTAGTAATTATTTTTAATATAATAGATATAATTTCGTACACATTGTTTCTTGAATAAAAATGTATTATTATTATAAAAAATGAATGGAAAACAACGCAAACCCTGCGCCCCGCGTGTTTTTCGCTTAACGTCGGCTTCGAGCCTTTAGTACGTGTATATTGAAATATTGCTAAACGGAACAAAAACGGGTTATATACCTCCCGTATATACCCCTAAATACGGGACATATAGTCGGAACTTGTAAATAGTCGGAACAAAACAAAACAACAAAAAGTATTGCAACCCTATCTATAGTCTGTAAAGGAGTTAACATGTATGTGGTTTAAATTGAGAACGTCTCGTTGCCTCATATAGCACTTTAAGTTGTTTGTCTAAATTGTAGTCATTACATAACAGTCATTAAACCATGTCAGAACCCTTCTTGATGCTTATACAACATGTAACTTAATTAACGCACATCCCGAAAATAGTTTGTTCAGAATCGTTTACAGAATCGATTTATATCATTTTTAATATAGATAATTTTTTATTCCAAAAAAATATTGTCATATTAACGCTGTACAGCCAAACCAAATTGATTGAAATGGACCGTAGGTCAAAGTAATATTTTTTTTGAAATCGCAGTTTTATTTGTATTTACACAAATTCCATAATTCAATACAAAATAAAGAAAAATAAACTTTATTCCAAGAAACTAATTTAGTAATAACCATGCATATACATGTTAAATAAAAAATGGAGTGTATGTATTATGATTACAACATAATATTCTAATTGGGGTGTTTGAGGGGGTGCGTTAATTACGTTACAAGTTGTATAAGTCTGGCACTAAGGTACTTCTACGCACACAAGAAACGAAAGAGGAAAGAAAAGAAGAATATATTTGCATTCGACGAGGGTTTTTTTTTCTAAAACCAAAGTTATGCAGCACACTGCAATAGTGCATTCAGACCAAAACTTTATTTTGATGACCAACATTTTTTAATGTTAAGTATGCTATACGCTGGATTCGAGTGGCCTAAGTCCAACAAAGTTCAAAGTCCTTCGTTCAGCAGTGAACGTTCTTTCCTTATTAATTTAGGTCCATGTCCAATTAGTCGCTGTTGTCGATGAATACTTATGAACGAACAGTTGGGCGCCACTTCGATGGTTATACTTTGATATAGATAGCGTATTTATTACGTAGGCAGTAAGAACGGCTTTTATAGTAAACATTGCACTGCAGGTGTACCTGTTTCCACTCAGTACAATATTTATTAAAATTATTTCCAATCTGCACTCACTAGATTATTTTCTCGGCACAATGGAAGCGAGATGGCTTCGCGCTGATTTACGGGCCTTTACGCTACGCGTTATACATTCGTATCACCTCAAGCGATCCTTTATTAAAATTCAAGGTTTCGGGTAAAATTTACATGGTTTTATTAACAAGAATTCGATCCCTAGTCATTACCGGTAGACGGTGTAATTAGAAAACAGATAATTAAGGTACCGGTTTTCAGTATAAATACAATAACCATTTTTTTGTTAAATATGGGTAAGTTTTCAGTTTCGAAATATTTTGGGCATTAAAATAAAAATAAAATAAAAAAAGGTTTTTATTCACGTAGACTTTAAAAAAGCGCTTGTATGTAGTTATACAGTTATTATTTCTAGTTACTTATTACAGATATTTAGGTACACTGAATGTTAAGACATTTATACAATTTATTTTATAATGGTAGTGATATTTAATGATAGAGTATTACAGGTTTAAGCTCTGGAAACTCTAATAAAACGTTGAAGTAAGACGGTAGCTTACACTGCTTCACCGGACAATTGAAGCAAGCGAAGGCTCGGCTCGAGCCATCTAGTACTATAAAACTTGAAGCCAGATAGGGTTCGAACCTCGAATGTATATTGTGTTACTGACGTGGATACATGTGGGGTCGGTGGTTTATGAGGCGTTTTGTGCAACTGATGCGTTACGTTGATACACGATAAGGCAACATCTCGTCCGAGTCACAAGAGTCGTATACAAACCGCAAATCTGTAGATTTTGAAAGGAAATAACGCGTGGTCCTCTCTACTGCTACATACATATTTACATTTATCGCCTGCCTCGTTGGTCTAGCGGTAGCGTGATCACCCGCAGAGAAAGAGGTCCTGGGTTCAAATCCCGGGTCGGACCAAAAAGTGATTTTGGGACTTTTTTTTTTGCATCCGCGCGAAGTCTGGGAGTTGGTAGTATTATACCCCCGTTCCTCGGAGAGCACGTAACGTGACCTCTTTCCGGTCGTGTCGCTAGGCGTCCCAACGGATCATGAGAGTGATGGAATAGAAAGTGCTCCTGTGTTTGCGCACACACTTGAGCACTATATAATGTCCCGCGGAGATGGCTAATCTCTATTGAGACTGGCCGCCGTGGCCGGATATAAAATATTTTAATACCTGCTTTTTATTTGTACTAATAACATACTCATAAATAAGGAGGTTATTTGTCTGTTATAATTAAGTCACAATAGTATCTCTTGTTCAAATTAGTTAATCAAAACACAAATAAAATCGAAAAAAGTTGTAAAGAATTCTCTTTAACTTCTCATCATGTCAGCGAAAGTACGTTCACTGCTGGACAAAATCCTCCCCAAAAAATGGGGGGATATGCCATAATCACCACGCTTGGCAAACGGGTTGGCAATCGCAGTTTGATGTTAAAAAAACAAAACGCTGCTGCCCGTTCTCGGGTAGGTATTCGGACAATTTCTACACCCCTCACAGGAGAGATGGGGTGATGATATTATATGCCGTCACCACACAGCAAACTAACTTACAGTAAGTTTTTTTTTAAAGGGACAATTTCAGACAGATCATCCTAGCCCCAAACTAAGCAAAGCTTGTACTATGGGTACCAGGCGACGATACACATACTTATATAGATAGATAAATACTTATAAACATAGAAAACATCCATGACTCAGAAACAAATATTCGTGCTCATCACACAAATATTTTCACTTACCGGGATTCGAACCCAGGACCACCAGCTTCGTAGGCAGGAGCACTACCAACTAGGCTACGGTGATCGTTAACTTCTATCGGTACAAATAGTGTACTTAAAATACTGATTTATGATTCTATCTATATACCCGTGCAAAGCCGTTTTCACATAGAGCCGTATGAGTCGCAAAACAATATCCGGTATTACTCTCGTTTCCAGCTAACTTTAATACGAATAAAAACTAAAATCGGTGAACATTTTTTATTGTGTCCCATTTTAATTTGTAGTACAGACGCCAGCACATCAATCTACCCCAATCTGTCAAATTTACCCAATTGAAAGGGAACCGTCTGCTTTTGTGATAAAGTTGAATATCTATAAAAGAGTTTGGTCAGATTGGGGTAGCTGGATGTGCTGGCGTCTGTACTTCGTATTATATTTTTTTGTGAGCAAAGTTAGTGCGCGTTTATTCAGGTGTGAATTTAACCCTGTCTAGTTTATCTGTTGTGTTTATTTTATTTAACGTCCGTTTGAAGTTGTGGGTAATGTCATAAAGAGAAATAGTTTAGTATAAAAGTGAGCGTACCGTATTTTGTTTAGTTTGTAGTCTTTTGTACGTAATGAGAAAAACTGCTTCCAGCAACACTGACAAGACCATCAGTCCATCTTGTAGATGGCCTAGTAAGTAAGTAAGTAATTTATTTGCATAAACATGTGTATACATACAAATAAGTCAATTGCATGCAAGATGTTACATAGTTATTGTACTGATCAGACATGCTTGCCATACAATGGCGTGCAAAAATTTAATGCATGAGGTTATATAAAAAAAATCTAAGTCATACAAAACAAGAAACAGAATACGAACATAATAATATCATCAAAAAGAAGTTAATAGTAATTTAATATTAAGAATTATTTAGAGAATTATAATGTCAACATAAAACTTATATATAAAAATTATGTATGTTTAATATCAAGCTAGAACTTATTCTGAAATATCAATACAAATATTCTGAAATATCATAATAAGCTCTTTCTACTAAAAGTGATTTAATTGCCCGCTTAAATTCATTAACTGGTAGACTTTTCCATTCTTTTGGTAGTTTATTGAAAATCACCGGAGCCATGCTACTAACTTACCCACTTTGCTTCTTCTTGTTCGTGGTAGCCACTCGAGAACTTTTCTGCACCAGTGGCCTTCCGTACTACGAGCGATGTGCTACTGGATGCTAGTAATGACTGGTAATTTATGCGATATTTGGGAAAGAGCTCCAGCAGCTGTAGACCTCGTTCGCCTGATGTGATAAAAATGAGAAAAACGGAGCCCCATTGCTATAGTTATTTTACTTAAGTAGAGGCAGGGCACAGCGTTCATTCGCTCAAAGAGCAGCCCGACTGGGGAAGTACGTCCACCTTACAGAAGACACTCCTTAATAATAACATTTATAATTTTAATGTTGTGTTTCCGAGTGTCAGTAAGGTCTCCAGAGCTCATTGGGGTGGGGGGAAAGGTCAGCAACACTTGTTTGCTCACTTTTAAAGGCCGGCAACGCACCAGCGTTCATAGGCGGCGGGGATCACTTACCATCAGGTGACCCACTTAATCGTTTGTCGCCCTCTGATATAAAAAAAAAACATAATGTTGCTTTTATTGGATAACCGAAAAATAGCGGGAAGTGAGGGCAAACAATATCTAAAAAATTAAAACGATAAGCTTAGTAACCAGCGCTTAAGTAAGTGACCTTAAATCTAGAACCCTATTACTAAGCCTCTACTCTCCACCCGTCTCTCTGTTTGTCAGCGTGCTATATCTCATGAACCGCAATGAGTAGGTTGAAATTTTCAATGTGTATTTCTATTGCCACTTTATCAACAAATAATAAAAATATTAACAACTTAATATTATAAACCATAAAAAGTATTTCATCTGTATGGAATTCTTTGCGTTGGACTCACACTTGGGCAGTTTTATATATATATATATATATATATATATATATATATATATATATATTTGTGTACAATATGCAGTTATCACCACAAGTTTTGGTTAGGTACGTTTTGTGTATTAATATAATCCCAACGCAAAGGATTAAAATAGTTAAAAAAAATCGTTTTCTACGTTAAAAATGAGTTAAACATATCTAAAGATTTCATCATCATCCTCATACCAGCCGAAAGACGTCAACTGCTGGACAAAGGCCTCCCCCAAAGATCTCCACAATTGCCGGTCTTGTGCTATTCGCATCCTGCAGTTTTCAGCGACCCGCGCAAGGTCATCGGTCCATCTAAATATCAAATAGTTTATTTCAGTAACTTAGTCTATAACAGTATCAAGTGGTTGGAGCCACCTTTTAAGCAATCTTGCTTGTGTTAGGAAGCTCCGCTCTTCTATAACAAGATTACTTACATTAAATTTAACCGCTTATTATATAAAGATATGAAACTAAACTAAAAATAAAAACTTACGGTAAACTATATAATAAAGAAGGTATACCTATGCTAAATAATTAAATATTAATTTATCCTAATTAAAAAAATAATAAAGCCACACTAAAACGGGATCGGCTTTATAAATAAATGTCTACTTAAAATAGAACACACGACGTCAGTACTTATCTGCAAAAGGTTATCTAACATTTCCGATGGATGTTCATTCCATTCTAGCTATTGCGAACATTGAACAATGGAAGTCCACATTCAATATAAAACGTATGAAGTTATTATCTGTATTCGTTGATCCATATTGAATATTTGAGATGGGTTTAATCTAGTAAGCATATCCTAAGCAGACCACAGATTAAATATATCCGCGCTTTATTTTGGTGAGACCGCAGGAAGTGTTGTGTGATTCCCGTACCCTACGTAATATTGCGTTCGGGGTACGAATTGTTAATTCCCCTAATTAATGAGATTAAGGAAGTGTCATAGAATGAACGTTATATAAATAGTAAATATTACGTTACGTAACTCACTATAGATTGCACCTGTAGTATGTAAAAGTTTACATTTTATTAATAAAATATTTTCATAATGTGGGCAAAATTTCACTTGTCTATTCATATACGTTTGGTATATCAAGAAAAAGTCTTTTAAAGAAAAAATATTTATGCAAATAAGTCCAAAGTACATAGAAGAGGTTATTTCACGAATAAGACATTTTCAGATTGAGCCACTTTACGAATACATATATCTAATAAGTCCAGTGGATAGTGTCCGGTAAATAAATTACTTTTATTTACATGTGTGGCGTATTGGTTAAGGTGTTACTACCTCGGCACCCTCGTGTTTCTGGTTTGAGTCCCGCACAAGACAACTATTTGTGTGACTCATAAATAGTTTTTGCTTAAGTGCGGATGAGCTATGAGTCCATGAATATAATGTTTATAAGTAGCGAGTGGAAGATGCTACTTCCCACTTTTAGGAGGTAAAGACTTATACTCGTAGTAAGTGCTTCCCTCCCTATGGTGGGAATAAATAAAAAAATAGAATTAAATTTGGTTAGGCAGTCAGTAGTAAAACATCTGACATGATTAAAAAAAAATAGCAAACGCCGTTAAAGAAGTTTGCACTTCAAAAATGCTGCGGTCATGTGAGTGTATAAACGGCCAGTGTGCATTCATAAAAAAGACCCACGTCTAACGAATATTCGTTCAGGATACGTGTCCTGTCGCGAGGTTACCATTTTTACCCGTCCAAAAAATTCCACAACGCCGCTACAGAAGTTTTCATTTCAAAAATGCTGCGGTCATGTGAGTGTATAAACGGCCGGTAAGCATTCATAAAAAAGACCCACGTCTAACGAATATTCGTTCAGGATACGTGTCCTGTCGCGAGTTTAACATTTTTTACCCGCCCCCAAAAAGTGCACAACGCCGCTACACAAGTCTTCACTTCAAAAAATCTGCGGTCATGTGAGTGTATAAACGGCCAGTAAGCATTCATAAAAAAGACCCTCCGTCTAACCAATATTCGATCAGGTCACGTGCCCTGTCGCAAGTTTAACATTTTTTACCTGTCCCAAAAAAGTGCACAACGCCGCTACAGAAGTTTTCACTTCAAAAATGCTGCGGTCATGTGAGTGTATAAACGGCCAGTGTGCATTCATAAAAAAGACCCCCGTCTAACGAATATTCGATCAAGTCACGTTTCCTGACGCAAGTTTAACATTTTTTACCCGTCACAAAAAGTACACAACGCCGTTAAAAAGATTTCTCTTCAAAAATTACGGTTCCGTAGACACTTGTTAAATTGCTATTGTTTCGTATTTTAAACCAAATACCAAATGCTATTACTATTTACCAAATATCACTTTAATATTAATGGATAGCTCTATTTATACGTTTCTATAATTAGGTCTACTATCATTAAGACGAAATGGTGTTTACTTTTAATTAAAACGATGTTTCAGGTAGAGAGCGCGCTCCGAACCCTTTGACGAGTTGTAACTGCTATTTGTCTTCATATCTGTGTGACTTGGTTAACTAATAATGAAGTTACCTAATAATGAGGTTTCCTCATTTAGTGCTAAACTAAACACAACTATACAATACTGCCAGACTCCATGTCCCTTAAACTAACTATTTAAGATCATTATCATTGGTATACGAGTCGCCGTAGCCTAGTTGGTAGTGCTCCTGCCTACGAAGCTGGTGGTCCTGGGTTCGAATCCCGGTAAGTGCAAATATTTTTGTGATGAGCACGAATATTTGTTTCTGAGTCATGGATGTTTTCTATGTATTTATCTATCTATATAAGTATGTATATCGTCGCCTGGTACCCATAGTACAAGCTTTGCTTAGTTTGGGGCTAGGATGATCTGTGTGACATTGTCCCTAGATATTATTATTATATTATTATTTTATTTATTTATTTTATTTCAAAACTTTATGCACAAAGTTGACTTAATGCCGTAGGTATTTTCTCCCAATCGACCTTGACCTTGTGCAGAGATTAAACAGTAGGTAGGTGCACTAAGTAGAGATTGGATAAATAATTAATTTAGATATGAAGTTAAATGTATATGTATATACATAAATGTATAATATCTAATATATACAATACTATTACTAGTATAACATACTATACATACATGTATAATTTAATAGGTAGAGAAAGCACAATTCTGCTTACAAGTTTTTTAGAATGTGCTCCTTTAGCTTCCTTTAGTACGAGAAGCGGCTTTTGGCCAACCTTCTTTCTAGACGCAGCGCATTCCACAGAAGAATAGACTGGACCAAAAAAGAAGAGTGATTAAAGTCAGTATGGTGAGTCAGGCATTGAAGAAGGCGGTTAGAAGTAGATCGGAGAGTTTTTTCATGATTATTGCCCAGAAATTGGAAGTGACTAGTTGAGTAAGACTCACAGACTAGCTCAATTCATTTGCGAAAACATATAATTGGTAATTAGTTGTAATAACCTGTTTCTTATCATAAGTTGTTAATACTGTTTGTTTTCCTAATAAAAAAAAAAAAAGAAGGTGAAGAGGGAGAGTCCAGTATAGAATAAAGAGTATTAAAGCTCTTAAAGAACGCCTATGGTGAATAGGCATCCATTGTAATTTCGTACGGCAGGAGGGAACTAGGCAAACTCTAGGCGAACCAAAGTAGCCGACCTAGCCCAAAGAAATAACAAACTGTAGTGGCAGTGGGCGGGGCACATAGCTCCTTAAACCAAAGGCCGCTGGAACAGAAAAGTTCTCGAGTGGCGACCACGAACCGGAAAACATAGCTTAAGCAGACCACATACAGCATGGACAGACGACTTTGAAATGGTCGCGGGAAACCTCTGGATGCGCGCAGCATAAGACCGGCCATTATGGAGATCCTGTGGCTGATGATGATGATATCAAAGACATCCTCCGATCCTCACTGGACGAGCGACCCGCACCTTTGCATGTGGGAGCTCTCGTACGACTCTAATACCTGGTGAATCAGTGTAAGGCTAACCGTAAACTTCAAGTTACAAAACAAGTGCTTGCAGTTAATGAGGTTATAAGTCCTGCTAAAGCAAGAATGCCTTTAAACTACACTGCTGTGCTGCCTATACTACATATGATTAAATAACTAAAATGATTAAAAAGAGCCTTGTGCTGGCTTCGAAACTTAAGTCAACATATCCAATACAATTTTTGCTTGAGAACAACCATTGTGATATTAAAAATATACAAGGGTATCTATTCGCTTGAGACCTATTCGGTATCGAAGACGAATTTTTTTAAATCTATGGCTTAGAAGTCATTTTTTTTAAAAAAGAACGCCCGCCTCGAGATATTATACTCTGTGTGGTGTACTTCATAAACATGCAATTCCAGGACACAAGGCACACTCCGACTCATAACAACATTATATGGGTCATACAAATATTTGTATGTGCGGGGTCGTAGTGAGGTTACCTTAATACCTTATTATGTAGGTACTAAAGGTGACTTTCGTAGTGTACAGGTCGTTGACAATACAAATAGATTCTTATACGATGAGTACATGTCTTCTAGGCTATGAAATTATTAGTGACTCTAAATTCTATTAAGAAGGCATATAATTACTACTACATAAATATTAGAACCTTTCAGTTGTGTTTATTTCAGTATTCGATTTTCCTAGTAATTCGTCCAAATTGAGTCTGTATCGTCAAGGCTATATCGGTGGATACTCTTAGCGTCTTTATAACTTAGAAGTTAAGGGTAGTTTTTGTAGCGTAATTGATTACACTGCCGTACCGAAGACTATGCCGGCAAATAAATTATTTACTCAGTGAGTAGTTTGTCGAAGTATCGTGTTGAATATGTTTATTCTAATGGTCTGGACAATAATAGCCTAGTTTCTAGGTAAACCAATCAACCCAATTGTGTCTTTACCGGGAAACTACGGGAATTATTAATGACGAAAGTGACCTAAAAACGATAAAGGTGATTTCTTTTTTTTACTAGCCGAATAAATGTATTCATAATTGACTGGAGTGTTGGTCTAGTGGTGAGTGAGCCTGACGGCTAAGCCATAGGTTGTGGATTCGATCACCACACAGAACAAATCTTTGTGTGATGAATTATTTGTTCTGGGTGTTGTTTATCTATACTAGTTGTGCCCTGTGGTTTTACCCGCGTTAAATTTATATTTGTAACTAGCTGTGCCCCGCGGTTTTACCCGCGTTAAATTTTATAAATTATCACAGCGCCTCCCTCGTAGGTGATAGCGTGATAAAAGGTAGCCTATATGTTGACCCGACCTCTTAGTAATATTCATGCAAAATTTGAAGTAAATGCATGCAATCGTTTTTGAGTTTAGCCCGGACATACATACAAACAGATAAACAGACAAAAATTCTAAAAACTATATTTTTGGCTTCGATATCGATTATAGATCACGCCTCAAGTATCCTTTCAAAAAAAAATTAATGTACAGTTTACACTTTCTTACGATTTTATTATATGTATAGATTATAGCCTATGTGTTAATCTAGGGTGTCAGCTAACTACATACCAAAATTTCATTGAAATCACTCCAGCAGTTTAGACGTGAAGAAGTAACCAACATGCACACTCACACAGTCACACACTCACAAACTTTCGCCTTTATAATATTAGCGTGATATGTATGTATTTATAAATTTATAATTATGTTTATCAGTTGTCTGGTTGCCATAATACAGGTTCTGCCTATTTTGGGATCAGACAGCAGTATGTTACTTATCGCAAGATATTTATTAATTATTATTTATTCGTTCACAATCCTTGAAAATATGCTTATAATTTTATAGAAGTTAGCGTCTTTACAAAAAAAAAAAAAAAATAGCCTCGGTTTTACTATACAATAATTCTGTATAATATAGTAATAATTAGGTTTTCGAGTGGCGACCACGAACCGGAAGACGCAGCGTGGGCAGGCCCCCTACAAGATGGACCGATGATCTTGTGCGGGTAGCTGGAAATCGCTGGATGCGGATAGCGCAAGACCGGCAATTGTGGAGATCTTAGGGGGAGGCCTTTGTCCCGCAGTGGACGTCTTTCGGCTGATATGATGATGATAAATTAGGTTTTCATATCAGCCGAAAGACGTCCACTGCTGGACAAAAGCCTCCCCCAAAGATCCATCATTTGAGGGGATTTGCCATAATCGCCACGCTTGGCAGACGGGTTGGCGATCGCAGTAAGGTGGACATGGTACTCAGGAGAACGCTGCAGCCCGTTCTCTGGTGTATATATTTCCCTCGGGACGACTTTTACGTCCTCCCACGGGATGAGAGGGGGTGGTGATATTCTTAGGCCGTCACCACACAGCAGACTTAGGTTTTACCTACGCATTATATCTATATTGTTAGATAACTGATAAACAAGCCGGGCTCTAACGCTGAGCTTCCTCAGTCTTCCATTTATCGTCATTCGGTGTTGGAGATTAGGTAAATGCTTTTACTCAAAGCCCGACATCCGAGCTTATGTCTACTAGCTGGAGTACCTAGATTAAATACAGTCGGTATTGTGCTTACATATTGATCATGAATGAAATATGTATAAAATATATTATTGAGATTTAGAGAGATGAAAAAACTGCATCATACCTAGCGTGTTCAACCAAAGACAATGGGTGCGGGTCGGTTTATCCATTACAAACATATAAACATTATTTTTATTTAATAAGTTTAGATGACTGATCCCAAACTAAGCGGAGCTTGTATCATGGAAACCAGATAACTGATTTACTTTTCTTTTGTAAATACAATTTTGTAAATACACACAGATTCAGGAAAAACAGACATGTTCATGCACACAAGTATTTATCCTGGGTGGGAATCGAACCCACGACCTCCATCGTGACAAGCAAGATTTGCCAACAAGCCCGTATAACTACATATATACCATATATTCCCTACAGTTTTACTCGCGTCAAACTTTATTAATTATAGCCTATATGTTATTCTGATATATAAGCTATATTACTGTATTTTTTGCATGAAAGAGTAACAAACATCCATCCATCCATACTCACAAACTTCCGCATTTATAATATAAGCAGGATAAAAAAATACAACCTTTTGTACCTCTCGCTACGGTTAATTATATCATAGTGTTCTGACAACAACGCTTTTGTTTTCGTCGGTTCCGACTAACGAAATCGTTCGAACTTTAGTTATTTGGACGAAACGCCGTAAAGCGAATACAACGTAAGCACTTTTTATGGGCAGTGCTTGGAAAGTTGGTATTACTATTTGGCCCTTGTTATCTCTTTTGTTTTCACAGATATACGACTGAAATTGAAAAAGAAATAGGTAAGAGATACTTACATACTTACACAAGGGGATATTGCCACACCCCCGTGTAGGTATAATTTAATATAATTTAATTCTTCCGAGTACTCTCTTAGTACTCTTTTATATTATGTTAACGTGGGAATAAACGTGTATTACCTTATCGTACTGGTCTTCAAATTTAAGCTGTATTTAATCGTATGTTGCAAGGACGGTAGAATAAAAAGTCCCATGTTGTAAAAGGCACAATAAAGACACAATACTGCTGCTTAAATATTGACTGTGTGCAATACTTCCTCTACATACGACGATAAAATAAAACACGACTTGTAAAAGTCTATATAACATGCATTTGACTTCTTAGCACCGGTCATAAGCAAGACGAAGTACATATTGTTTCAAAAAAAGTAATATAAAACAAGGTATTTATTATTTTCCCACGTAACGTCCCAACAGAGGTCACCCTGGTGGTTGCCATCCATCTAGACTGCAGAACTGTAGTCTAGATAGATGGCAACCATCAGGGTGACCATCTAGACTGCACAACTGTAGTCTAGATGGATGGCATCCATCAGGGTGACCATCTAGACTGCACAACTGTAGTCTAGATGGATGGCAACCATCAGGGTGACCATCTAGACTGCACAACTGTAGTCTAGATGGATGGCAACCATCAGGGTGACCATCTAGACTGCACAACTGTAGTCTAGGTGGATGGCAACCATCAGGGTGACCATCTAGACTGCACAACTGTAGTCTAGGTGGATGGCAACCATCAGGGTGACCATCTAGACTCCACAACTGTAGTCTAGGTGGATGGCGACCACCAGGGTGACCATCTAGACTGCGCAACTGTAGTTTAGGTGGATGGCCACCATCAGGGTGACCATCTAGACTCCACAACTGTAGTCTAGGTGGATGGCAACCACCAGGGTGACCATTTAGACTGCGCAACTGTAGTCTAGGTGGATGGCAACCACCAGGGTGACCTCTGTTGGGACGTTGGTTTGCAACTGTGTAGAAGATGCTTTGTACTCAAAATAACAGGAAATAATAAAACAAATATTGTATAAGAATAGCACATTTATTAAGTGGAAATAGTGTACAATACATTATGGCACTTGGTTGCGCATTATTATTATGAATTAATATTAAAATTATCCTAACTTATAAATACGAACGAACAACGTATAAAATACTGGTTACACAGACATATTGGAGTTTCCAACATTCTTAACAACACCATAGACTTACATAGCACCTAGATAGATGACCTGTTTTACACAAAAATCGGCAAATAATTTCAAGGTATTTGAGGGGATTTTTTTTACTTAACTTAGTCGTTATGTTTATTTATAAAATAACTTTAGGTTTTGCGATTCACTAATTTTATTAAACTTTGGGAAAACTATCACCCACACTAGCTGCTTGTTTAATAATCGTGGGTGGTACAAAGATAATAAATGATAACATACGATTTGGCAAAGCAAAGCTTGCGTTGTTAGTAATATAGGGGGTATAAAAAGTGAGGGCTATTTATATCTACAGTAAATTACATTGCTATATATTTTATTAAGTAAACAACTATACTTTTATTAATTGTTAAATTAATGATGTTTCCCAACAAGACTTTTTCGGCAACCAAATTGTAGGTCTAAATACCCATAACAAATGGCGTAATATGATAAAAAGCAGATATTTTTGACGACTGACAGCTGAATTGAATTACAATAATTTTATTTTATACTTTTAGTATGCTTTATGTCATGTCATCTATTATCCGTAGTTCTATTCCCACAAAGCTATGCTTCGTAATAATATTTAACCTATGACATTTCACCCGATCGAATGAGAACGCCAAAGCCAAAAAACAATTTGCCTGCTGAATATTTATGGTATAAGAGAAAATAAAATGTTTGGATTTACCCCATACGTGCCCCGGGGAAACATAAATGTCATTGCTTGGCGAGATTCTAACTGGCATCTTCATCCGGTGCAGTACAAGTTCTCGATAAATTACGCATACATCTCCCCTAGAATTTTATTTAAAGAATAATAGATTTGATTGCTTGGTGTAATAATAGATTTGATGGCTTTATAGGTTAGGATTCCTGCGAGTTTATCAGGTACTTATGTCGTAAATATTTGACGATAGCACAAATTGCGTGATAATTTCATTCGAATGCAGAAATTTGGCTTATTAGAGCTTCGTAAGATACGTAATTAGTCTGTCAGAAACTTGATTAAAAGGCGTAGCCTGATTGTAAATTTATAGTTTAGGCTCAGGCTGCGACATTTCATGTTGGAAAGAAAACAGGTATATTTCCATCAAATCTTTCCATCAGATGTATTGTTCATCAATGTTCCCAGTAACATTACAGTTATTCGTGTTTCTTTGGATACTATCTTCATTTTTTATAAAGGCCAAGCAGCTAGCATTGTGTCAGTCAAAGAACATATCGGACATATACAAAATATAACGGTTTAAGACAAAAGAAATCGCAAACAGAATACAATACAATTTGAAATTTCGTTCCATAGATACAGTAATTCAGAATAACTTACTCTTATCTAGGCAGGTATAGGTAATTATCTTAGGCTTCGTTAAGTACCCTTTGGCTGCAATGTACAAAGAAAACAACATTCTGATTAGATTTATCCTCTTCCCCGGTACTGTGCTTCAATATCTCTACAAGCATTACAGCAATACCTTCTAAACGGTGGCACTTGACAATGTCTTCTTAGCTGTTCATGGTCAAACAACTCACAGTACTGCGTCGTATCGGTAGGAGGACATAGAGTTGGGCGACGGCGCGTCGTGCAGGCTCGGACGCGACAACGACGGTGACGCTCACGCGGCCGTGGACCGCAGAGAGAGTCGTCTGGGGCAGGGCACACGAGCGGACGACGAGAGATGCCCCGGCCACAGGTAACAGAACACTGTTGATAAATACTTGTATTAGACTCTTAACAAATTAAGGATATGTTCTTGGTGAAATACAGCTGCGTAGTGACGAAGACTTATATCTTTCAACAGCGTTCGTCCTACCAACATGCTTTCAGTTATAGACACGTGTGTTTATTTGTATTTTAATAAAGAACAAAATATACATATCCGGGCCATATCACCCAGCGGCATCTAGCCCAAACAAAGCAACCCTTGTACTATGGATAAAGGAAAGAAATATCGTTTTTTTTTCTTAATATATACATACATATTAAATATATACACAGAAAACACTCAGACCAAGACAAATAGACATGTTCATGAACACACATATTTTTCTTGTGTGAGCAACGAACCCGCGTTGCTCACACAAGAAAAATATGTGTGTTCATGAACATGTCTATTTGTCTTGGTCTGAGTGTTTTCTGTGTATATATTTAATATGTATGTATATATAAGTTTGGATTAGAACTGAGTTACGGTGGTCGTAATTTTTTTTATTCCATAGCTGCAGAGAGACAATAGTTTTCGTCGTGGGACGTCAAACGCAATCCACCGGCGTATATTGCCAGCAACGTTCTGATTTCAGCCATTCCAGTTACTGGAAGATATTTTAGAAAAGTGCCTATTATACTTTTTGACCGGAACCCCGGATAGGAAACACTGAATGATATAATTATTTCTGAGAAAGAGCTTAGGGAACTACGGAATACGAATAACCTAATTATACAGGAAGTTTTGTGCAAGCGGTGGCTTAAACACCGGATTAGTATAAAATGGTTTGCTGCGCTAAACTTCCGAACAGAATAGCTCCGGAAGATTTTAATGTGCAAAGTTTTAACTAATTTATTTTAAAATTGAGATTCTAGAGAGGAAAACTACTAAGGTTAGGGTAGTTGACCTAACAAATGTCATCACAAAAAGAGAATATTTTTTCTACTCCTCACCCGAATAATATACAAAAATGCTACCACTTCCATGTGCTTAACCTCTATTGAGCCTAGACGTAAATGGTACGAAAATTTAAGTAACGTGTAATATAGGTGTAATCTATAGTATAGCATATTCTAAAAGGTAGTTTTTTGGTAGAATATTGTATCACACACTACTAGTGTGCGGCTGCTGTTCAAAGCTTTAATTTTTTTTTATACTATAGGATGGCGAACGAGCAAGTGGGTCACCTGATGGTAAGTGATCACCCCCGCCCTTTTGCGTTGCCGGCCTTTAAGAAAAGAATAGGCTCGCTTCTTGAGGGTTGCCATGTCATACCGGATCGGAAATACCTCCGCAGCTAATTGATTCCACAGAGGGGTAGTGCGCGGCAAAAAGTTGCTTGTTTGCTTGCTTTAATGCGCCACGGCAGGTTAGGTTTAGTCGGTGCGAGTTAGACCCACACGTAGAAAAAGAAATCTATACGTGATCTCCAAGGGATCGAGCTGTTACATCTAACTAAGGACCCATTAGTTAGATATAACAGTACGGAGTTTCTCACTTAGGACCCTTAAATTGATCCTGGGTGCTTTTGCAGCTGGCGTCTGTAGTTGCAATTCTCTCATTTTATGAGGCTATAGCCTCTTTACATCATTCTGTCTCCCGCTTTGCTCTGGAGGGAAGTGGAACTATTCATTTTCTTACTCCTCCTGTTTTTTCTTTCTGATTAAATTAGTTGCGGGATCCAAGACAGTTAAAGCGAATCCCCGGGACATGCCTGAGCCTCACCGCTCAGTGTCATTTCATTGTGTTCCACTATTGATCCTGGCTTACAGGAGTTGCAGTGGTGGGTAAGTGGGAGGGACTAGTCCCATTAATAATGGGTGGAGGTTCTTGTTAGAATAAATCCAAATAACCTTTTCGGCCTGACCTGGAATTTGACCCTTTATCTGAGGCTTAATAATCTCCTAAAACAACGAAGCAGTTACACAATACCTTACATCTTAATTGGTAATTTTACCTTGAAACCTATTTGACGCCCAGTGTAAAGTTATGCACATCGTATATAACTGTACACTCAACCGGCCCGCTTCATGACTTTTTCATGAAGGTTCCATTTATATACAGTACGGACAGGTCACATTTACGTAAAACGTAGCCTTTGTCGATGGTCAGGTAGAGTACAAAATGTTTAAAAGCTTTTGATTTATTTAGTGATTTGTCCATGGTCGCTTTCAAATAAATAATATGTACAAAAGACCATTTATTTAATTACGTCATAATCTATCTATACAATCTATACATCTTCTATACATACAAATAAATAAAATTGGAGTGTCTGTTTGTAATATTGAAATAACCGATTTTTACTACATAAATATGAATATATATACGGTACATACACCAAAATAAATTTTTTTACAATTTTTGTCTGTCTGTTTGTTCCGGCTAATCTTTGAAACGGCTGGACCGATTTTGACGGGACTTTTATTGGCAGGTAGCTGATGTAATAAGGAGCAACATAGGCTACTTTTATTCAAGAAAAAGTCATTTATTTTACTAAATAACATAAAAAAACAAAATAAACTAATTAACACGCGGACGAAATCGCGGGCACAGCTAGTTTTTTTTAAATCTTTTTACATCGTCCCAATGTTTTTCAAGCGATAATTTGCAAAGCGCAATTTAAAAATATACTATTCTTGTGACTCATGTATAGTGGTAATGAGCTAGGGTGGGCTTCGTGCCTGTGAATTACATATATACATAGACCTACGCTTGTTTCCCAGAGGGGTAGGCGTAGACAACGATCTTTGCATACCTCTTTTGCCTAGTTTACTGTCATATTGTTCATACATTCTCGCCGGTTTAAGGTACTTCTGACCTGACCTTGCTTGAGAACGTCTCCGACTTGGTCAGAGACTGTTTTACAAGGAACACAATACAAGTTCCCCTTCGGTTATCTAATTCACACAGACCAGGTATACTTCTCTTGTCAATCTTCTTTCTTTCGTTGTGTGATTTACATGTTTGTAAAAAAAATCTTTGAGCGCCAGACGTGTTATTATCTTCTACGAGGACTATCTTTGTAAAAATATGACAGTGCTAGGAGTTGGTGATGAGACCGAAGAAGAAGTGAAGATCTCGTCAATAGTATCGACGATAGATTGGTTAAAGGAATTTTCTTTAAAGATAAAGTATTTCTTTTAACTTGATTAAAAAAAAGCAAAAGAAGATAGCGGACCGACACAGCGAAATGTTCAACTCCGTAATACTAAAGACAGTTTCGTGGTCTGAATCCACTATTATTCTTACCTGAGTCCAGGGCATTTCTCGCCAGTACACTGGGCAAGGTATTCGGTTACACGGCTGCTGTCTATCTGGTTTGGAAGAAGTGCACAATGCTGGTGACACGCTGTTTTTAATGAGGTCTCTTCTTGTTGATGTACTGGAAACAATACCACGTGAGAGTAAATCCAAGAAATTATACAATTAAACCATACACATTACAATTTATATATACTATTATCTATATAAAAAGAGTCAGAAATGATACAAGGAATACTATTGAATTGTGTTAATATAATTCCAAAGTTACGACAAGTTTCGGATTAAATCAGCACAGTTCAATATTATTTCTTATAAAATTTCTATCATAGTACAAATGCTAATTCTTAATAATAAAATGCAAATTTATCACAAAACAAAATTACCCAGAATTTATTACGAATACTAAAATTATAATACTTAGAACATGTTCATGTTCTAACTATTTACTAGCGCTTTAAAATGTTCTAACTATTTACTAGCGCTTTAAAAAGGAGACGTGAGTAAAATATTTTTTTATTTTATAACACGTCTGACAACGAGTTGCTATGCCAGAAAAATATCCCAAATATTACAAATAACACGAGTTCTATTCAAGCTATGTTGTCTTTATTAAATTAATTTACTAAAAAGTAGATTAAGCTATGTTTTTGTAATGGGCGACAATATATCCTTATACAGACCTCATACACATACACATGTTACGAACAGCAAGAGCTCCATTCAAGCTAATTTGCCGTCTCTTATAAAGTACTCTAGTAAAAAGTAGATTAAACTATGTGTTTGTAATGAGCTACAATATTTCCTCATACATAACTTGCTCTATATTACATAACATATATATGTTACGGACACCACAAGTTCTATTCAAGCTAGTGTCCAATCTCGTATAAAGTCTCCTAAAGTAAGAGCGGGTTGAAAGGTTCTTCGGATGTTTTTTAATGTTTATTGTTATCTTATAATAATACCTTATAACTATCTGGAAATATATATAATAAGTGCCTAAATCCTGTGATTGACTTTATACTCAAATCTTTGTTCCAACATGTACAGACGCCAGCACATCAAGCTACCCCAATCCATCAGATTTCCCCAATTGAAAGTGAACCTTATACTTATGTGATGAAGTTGAAAATCTTTAAAAGAAATGCTGGCGTCTGTAGATTGGTTTACTAGTTAAGGCGCTAACAGATAACATACAAACAGCGAGCTACTCTCGGAATAATTGACTGAACGAAGCCAACTTAGACAAATTGATGTTTCTAGGGTTTTACGATCATAATTTTCCTTATTCCCTTACTTTTGTAACATTTGGTGGAAATGTTTATGATTCAAGGGCTTCTTTTGTCGTTTGTAGATTATTTGTATATTAACATTTGTGTTACATATTTCATTAATCCTATCCCAATGACTAATAACAGGCACGTTGGCTTGGTTGGTATATGCTTGCCCGACACGCCGCAGGTTGTGGGTTGTATTTTGACGGGCCTGTTGGCCTGGTTGGCGAATGCTTGCTTTTCATGCCGGAGGTCGTGGGTTCGATTCCCACCCAGGACAGATATTTGTGTGCATGAACATGTCTGTTTGTCCTGAGTGTGGGTGTAATTTATCTATATAAGTATGTATTTACAAAATAAAAGTAGTATATCGGTAATCTGGTTTCCATAGTACAAGCTCTGTTTAGTTTGGGATCAGATGGCCGTGTGTAAATAATGTCCCAGGGTATTATATTATATAATATATTTGAAATATTTGCAACATTCAATCTTAACTTGCAATATCTTAAGTCTTAAGCAAATAAATATTCATTCCTTTACTGAAATAAAATATTACCATGTCTGGCGAAGGTATAGGATTGAATAATTCGCGCTAGTTTAAACTCTGCTTACATCATATCGTTTAGATCAATATTCTTCATATTCCAACTTAAAATTATTTATTATCACATGTCAACAAGGCAAATATTAACATTACAGGAAACTTGATTTATATGGATAATTACAAACCTATGCATCTGCCAATGATCTGTTACGCAGTTTGGCAGACGTATCAAATTTGTCGTTAAAGAACTACAGTGTACAGTGAATTAACTTTTTTTATAGTGAAAACCGTCAACCTGAAGCTCGTAGTCTCTGGGTTAAGTAGGACAGCGCGAGTTACATTTTTTTTAATTTATTTATTACAGATATCTTATTGCTAACAGATAATTCCAAGCACAATAAGTGATACGATCAAAATAAATAAATAAAAATAAAAAAGCCTTTTATTTCCTACTACCTATTACATACTTAATTTACATTTACATAATTTTAAGATACTTATTTAACTAATAATGATATCTGCAGGAACCCCATATTGGGTGAAGGCCTCCTCCAAAGATGCCCATTTGTCTCTGTCCTGTGCGGTCTGCTTCCAGTTTGGGCCGGCTGTCCTTGTAATTTCATCACCCCAGCGTGCCAACGGTCGTCCTCTGCTCCTTTTACCAGGAGGGCCTTTCCAAAATGTCACTTTTAGGGTCCATCTCTGATCTTGAAGCCTCGCGACATGCCCCGCCCATTTCCACTTGAGTTTTTGTGCATAATTCAGTGCGTTTGTTGCTTTGGTTATTGATCTTATTTTTGTGTGTCTTATTTTATAGAATTTCTTAATTTTTAGCATGCTGCGCTCTAGTCCTCGTTGGCAGGTTGTAATTTTATTTTTCAGCTTTGAGGTGAACTTCCACGTCTGGCATCCGTACGTCAAGCATGGTAAGAGACTGGAATTCATAACTTTTGTTTTGATGGTTATAGGGAGGTTACTTTTAAAAATTTCCTTTAAACTCCAATATCTTTTCCATGTTTGTTGTACTCTTCTTTCGACTTCAAGTTCGTTATTCGATACGATCATAATAATTTATATTCATAATCTATAGGTACTATACTATACTTAGCTAATTTATTAACCATGTTAAAAAATGTGAAAATTTTTCATATATTATGGATATACTACATAATATTAGAAAAAGAAAATCGTAATAAGAAGTTACTGTATACTGCTCTCAATAGTCAATGCCTCAATGTGACGTCCTGCAACGGTTAGGAATGCATTTTCCGTGCATGAGAATATATCTATAGTTGAGTCATTCTCGATATCATTGATATAGCGAACTGCGCGGGACAGAGGTGCATTTCGGGCTAGATTAGTTCGAGCGGCCGGCACTGCCAATAGGTTGTATTGTCGCTCATCGACACAGAATTAGAGCGATATCTAGAGACCTAGTTATAAAGGTAAGTACTCACGTTACGTTAACAGGCACGCAGAACAGCTGCCGCTCCTGCACGCCTGCAGTACCGCACGTGGCGCTGCACTCCTCCCACTCGTCCGCGCCCCACGTGAACGAACAGCTGAGTGACAAACAAATTAATTAGCAAAACTGAACACACTAAGTAAACCGTGATACAATACAATACAAAAATGATTTATTTCATCTCCACAAATTACATAATATTAACATGAAACGAATAAAGTTAACAAAATGTATGAAGTTGCAACTTGTGGGAGATCTGGAGTCCAAACTAACCCAAGGCCTGTATTTTGGCACTTCAGGCCCCCCCGAAACCTAGTACATTATATTAATTTGTCAGCAAGATACTTTTATATTATTTACTAGCTGTGCGCCGCGGTTTTACCCGCGTTAAACTATATAAATTATCACAGCTCCTCCCCGTAGATGATAGCGTGGTAATATGAAGCCTAGCCTAAGTTGGTAGTGCTCCTGCCTACGAAGCTGGTGGTCCTGGGTTCGAATCCCGGTAAGTGCAAATATTTGTGTGATGAGCACGAATATTTGTTTCTGAGTCATGGATATTTTCTATGTATATAAGTATTTATCTATCTGTATAAGTATGTATATCGTCGCCTGGTACCCATAGTACAAGCTTTGCTTAGTTTGGGGCTAGGATGATCTGTGTGACATTGTCCCTAGATATTTTTATTATATTAAATGTTGACCCGACCTCTTAGTAATATTCATGCAAAATTTGAAGTAAATCCATGCAGTACTTTTTGAGTTTATCCCGGACATACATACAGACAAACAGATAAACAGACAAAAAAAATTAAAACTATGTTTATGGCTTTGATAATAATATAAAAAATATTCAATGTAAAGTTTTGACTTTCCTACGATTTTATCATAATATATGTATAGATTTAGCTATGTATAAGTAAGAAAATAAGCCTTTGTGTGTGTCTGTATATACGCGTGTGTGTGTATGATTGTAAGCGCTCGTGTGTGTGTGTTTTTGATTATAGGAAATTGAGTGGATACATATTATTATATCCTTTAATTAAATTAAATTATTCATAAATTAGTAAATAACTATGATAAACAATATTATGTAAATAGTAGTTATAAGATTTTAATTTTATAACTAGACAGTTACATCATCATCATCATCATCATTTTGACCCACCAATATGCCAGTGGGTATGGTTTCCGCACTTAGTCCCGATGTGGACCATTGTACGTATGCCACGGTGGCCTTTACTCCATCCAGCCCACCTCTCTAGACAGTTACCTGCAGCAGTATGGTAAAGTGCTTGAGTGCCTCGTTGGTATAGTGGTAACATGTTGAACCGCAGACAATAAGGGCGAGAGTTGAATACCGAGTCGCTACAAAAAATAATGTGGGATTTATCTGTAAAGAAAAAAATCTCAGTATCGGCCCGGGGAGCTGGGAGTTAGCGGTGTTTACAAACCCTCGGAAAGCATGTAAGCCGCCTGTACCTGACCTCTTTCCGGTCATATCATTAGTCGTCTCGTCGGATTGTATGATGAGAGTGATGGAATCGAAAGTGCCCCTGTGTTTACCACACACTTGTGCACTATAATATGTCCCGCGCAAATGGCTAGTCCCCATTATTTTTTAAATTATATTTTACTGTATGCGTTTGCTGTGTGGCTGACAGCAAAGAATATCACCACTCCATTTCATCCCGTGAGGGGCGTAAAAGTCGACCCGGGGAGTATCTCGGTTAGTACTATGACCATCATACCGCCAACCCGCCTCCCAAGCGTGGCGATTATCACATATCCCCCCAAGATAATTCTTCGCATGGAGGCTTTTGTCCAGCAGTGGACTGCAGCTGTTGTGATGATATGTTATAGAGCGACAAACGAGCAAGCGGCTCACCTAATGTAAGTGATCACCGTCGCCCGTGGACACTCGCAACAGGTGTCACGGGTGTCAGCAAATAAGTGTTGCCGACCCTTCCCCTCACCCCAATGAGCTCTGGCGACCTTACTCACACGCAGATACACAACGTTAAAGTTATTATTAATGAATGTCTTCTGTAAGGTGGAGGTGCTTCCCCAGTCGGGCTGCTCTTTGAGTGAATGAACGCTGTGCCCTACCTCTCTTAACTTAACTCTTGCTACTTAATTACCAATAAGTTTTTTTGTATACTGTATAGTATACTGGGTCACTTCAGCCGAATGACATTCACAGTTGGACAAAAGCCTACCCAAAAGATTACCACTATTGTGTCCATCATTTGAAGGGATATGCCATTACCGCCGCGCTTTGCAGACGGGTTTGGCGACTTGGATTACTGCATGATAGTACACAATAGGCCATAGTACACAGGACATGCTGATGGGAAATATTTCCTCCGGACGACACCCCCCACGGGATGAGGTAGGGTAGTGATATTCAGATTCACAGCAAATAATATACTTAACTCCTAAATAAAAACCAATAAAAACCGTTTCATTTTAATTAACAAAATCGTTTTAATTAGTTATATTTTAAGCTAAGGATAACAGATAATACCCTCTTAGCCCTAAAAGGTTATTTCGCAGTACTAAGTAGAGTCTAATTACTCAATCCAACATACTGTTATTTTAGGTTGTTCAGTAGCCTTTAAGAAAACAAGGGGAGAAGATAATATGAAGCCCATCACTCTCATTTAAATCGCAAATTTAAGATGAAAGCGAGTTGTTTAAAGAGAAAATGTATGAATATCGTTGAGTACAGAATCCATAGAGCTCGCAATTATACATGGCTCTCTAAAAAATAAAGATTTATACTATGAACAGAATATCACTTCGTCAAAACACTTTAATTAATAATGTAGTGTGGGAATAACCGTAGCCTAGTTGGTAGTGCTCCTGCCTACGAAGCTGGTGTTCCTGGGTTCGAATCCCGGTAAGTGCAAATATTTGTGTGATGAGCACGAATATTTGTTTCTGAGTCATGGATGTTTTCCATGTATATAAGTATCTATCTATCTATATAAGTAAGTATATCGTCGCCTGGTACCCATAGTACAAGCTTTGCTTAGTTTGGGGCTAGGATGATCTGTATGACATTGTCCCAATATATAAAAATAAAAATAAATAAATAAAGTTCAATTCAACTAGCGCAGCCTTTGATTTTATGATTATTATCATAATGTATGTACTAGCTATGCTTAGCGGTTTCACCCGCGTTAAACTTTATAAATTATGTGATATTCGGATACATAAGTTATATTACTAGAAAGCTTCATCAAAATCCGTTTCGTAGTTTTTGCCGGAAAGAGTAACAAACATTCATATATAATTCTCACAAACTTTCGCATTTGTAATGTTAGTAAGATGAAGGATCATTATGAACTAGACCTTCATTTTGGTGTGACCATCGTAAGAGTGCGCTGTCTCTCGATCGCTAAAGTAAGTGATTGGGTCCAGTCGACTGGGCGCAGTGTATGGCTTTAATGCTACGGTTCCACTAAGGCTGCGTGGAGCAGAGCGGAGACGAGCTGTGCCACGATTCACCAATCAAACGGCTTGGAATCCACATCAATGGAGAAGAGATGTGGATTTCAAGCCATGTGATAGGTGAACGCTAACACTAAGTGAGTGTGTGACGCGCTACTACGACTACACTTTTTCAGATTTGTTCGCATTATCTGAGGTGTGAATGACGGTTCTACAAATGAACATTAAAAAATAAACTTGTAGCCTCATCCCTAAAGACCAGTCTTTGGGGACTGCGAATAAAAGTAAGAATTATGTTGTATGCTTCTAATCTAAATAATCTACAATATAATAGTTAACAAAGACGATGACAGATAATGATTTGTGTTCAACCGAAAGTGCTAAACGAGCCTAAAAAAGGTTTCACTTGAAAACAATAGGACTGTTCAATTTTGTTATTTTATAATTAGTCATTTGGAACACGCGTCAAATCTTTTCTTTTTCGTTTTTATATAATAGTTAGGCAAACGAGCAAGTTGACTTGCACCTGATTGACATTTGAGGGTGAGAATTTGTTATCTTCTACTTGTCTCAACAACAGTACTTATTAATCTTTTTTATATACTGTGGACACGGGTCTCAATCGCGATAACCGAACAGCACCGCGAATACCGACAGTTTCGTAAAAGAAAATACAGAAAAATATCAAGACCATGCGAGGGTAGATACCGAAACCCGAGCTTCACGGAGACGACGCTGCCGAGCCACACCAGTCGACCCGTGACCACGGCTGGTGCAATCCATGCCGAAACGTCGGGTAACCAAGGTAATGGTTTGCCTATATCTTTATCGCGATTGAGACCCGTGTCCACAGTATATAAAAATGTGTACAAATCGCAAAAGTTTAAAAACATTAATTTATCTTTATATCTATCTACTCGTGCGGCGACGGGGCGGGTTACTAAAATATATACAAGATGAAAAACAAATAGTGGACGTAACACGAGGAGCCTAATTTGCCTACGCGACAGAACTACGTGTAGCACATCACACACAAAAAAAATATTATCTATACATATAATAAAATCATAGGAAAGTCAAAACTGTACCTACATTGAATTTTTCTTTTAAAGGATACTTGGGGCGTGATCTACAATCGATATGGAAGCGAAAAATATAGTTTTTAGAATTTTTGTCTTTTTGTCTGTATGTATGTCCGGGCTAAACTCAAAAAGTACTGCATGCATTTACTTCAAATTTTGCATGAATATTACTAAGAGGTTGAGTCAACATATAGGCTAACATATTATCACGCTATCACCCACAGAGGAGGAGCTGTGATAATTTATAAAATTTAACGCGCGTAAAACCGCGGGGCACAGCTAGTAGCTAATAATTCTATTCGACTCGGTTGCCCATCTTACCCCAGGTTACGATCATCGATATTAACAAAAACGATGTTTTTACCGTGTTATAAACTACACTGCCCTAACGCTCACTGAATTTTTGATATGGTCTGACGCGAACGACTTTCAGCATTAATTATTCACGCCATGTTGTAAGTAGTTTTACAGACTAAGCTGTAACATAAAGGTATCTATTAACTACGTTAACCGTGTCTGAAATGTGGTACACATTACGGCCACGCTTGATAAAAGTAAAACAATGGTCTGTGCCTTCCGTTGGCTTAATTCCAGCTTAAAGTGGTAAGAGGAGATTTTAATTTAAACTGGCAAATTAAGTAACTTATACAGGGTTGTTGCTTAGTCGAGTGCCTTAAGTGTGGTATATTACTGATTTAGAATCATCATCATCATTATTAAAATGAGAAAAAATCCTATCCGCAGTGATCTAATCAACGTAGTAACTCTTTTATGGGGCAATGAATATGATTCTATAATCAACTTCCCAATGATATTAGAGAATTGTCTAAGTATATAAAACCTAAAATAAATCCAAATTTTGTAGCAAATATTTTTAATTTGTAAAATTAGTATTTTTGTAATATTCCCTATTACAAAAATACTGATTTTATTTAAGCGTCAAAAGTGTTTGGTATTAAATTGTATATAATTAATGTTAAGCAAAATTTCATTTAAAAAGGGATCCTACTGGGTTTTTTGGCAGTGTTTCTCAGTAGCTGCCACGTCATGCACTGAACGGTAAGGAAAAATGTTACGTCTATGATTCCACATAGACGTAACATTTTAAGGGAAAACATAAATATTTATTTTTGTATTTTATCTATATCTATGCGTAATGTCTTAACCAATGAATTGGTTAAATATAGCATTGCAAAAGCGACGTAGTTTACCATAGAATAGACATGATAAGTTGGCCATTGTTGGTACCAAATTTATACGCTGCAGCTCATAATTTATAACTGCAGAATAATAATCAGCTTATTGCCGTAGGTGATGCTTAGAATAATTTATGCATGCGAAGGAAAATGTACTATTTAATTACAATACCTGTGTACATTGCAGGCTTCGAATGTAATGGGTGCGCACTTATGGTCTCGAAGACAACGCGGCCGTAGCACCCGTAACCCGCCTCCACATGATGCTGAGCATGGACCACGTTCTGTTGACCATCTGAAAAAATATAAAATATTTATTAACTATGCCATTCGATTAGATACAGTTCTAAAAATCATATTCCTAATAGTTTTGGTCCTACGAGCCGGATCTGGTGGCTGCAGAAATCTGAACTTTCAATGGTACTATTTGTGTCACAATGAAACAATGATTGATATATTTTCACCAAGCATGATAAAGCTGAATCTGTACCAATAGTTCTGTATCCTATTGTAATGGCCAAAAGGTTATATTTGAAGTGAGAGAGTCTGTTGGCCACACTATTACTGGAGTGAAGAGATTTATACATAAATTATATCCGACAAGGCACACGAAACCTTTAAAGGGTGAAATTGTTTGATCGAAGTTGTTTGAAGTACCAGTCTGTCTATCTTATGTAGATTCTATGTAGCTAGGGCTGACACTTTTTAATGTGCTCTTCTTAGAACTTCAGAAGGCTTTGAATTCAGTTTTTTATTTCTAAAAATAAATGAAGAGTATGGAAATTTGAAACCACAGGCAGGCTGCATATCAGCCTGCTTGTGGTACTGTGATTTGCTGCTGTATGTGCAGACGCCAGCACATCAAGCTACCCCAATCTGTCATAATGGTGATATGTGATAAAGTCGAAAATCTATACAAAAAATTTGATAGATTGGGGTAGCTGGATTTGCTGGCGTCTGTACATACTGATAATATATAATAATATCAAGGCAGTATTTTTTTTTATTTCAACGCAGTTTATGCATTCTATTAAAATGTATAGAGTCCTTTAAAAGTTATAGCTCCTATAGTTTGAGTCGGAGGTTTTGATACTAATTTAAGTTAAATTCATTACATAATCCAAGATCGATTTGACGGGGCAGTAAATAACCTGGGTAACTCCTTAATTTTGCAAACATAGACTCAAAATAGATAATTAAATTCTAGTAAAGTTGTTTTCCATATTATGGGACCAATTTGCCTGTCAAAGTCAGCATCAGGCCTCTTATATGGTTTGGCGACTGTTCTATAATGACAGTACCCGGAACCGAAAGTTCCACGAGCTCTCTGAAGTGTGGTTGGTAAATGCTTGCCTTTGTCTTTGCCTTTCTTTGGCGTTAACAGATCGTGGGTTCGATTCCCACCCAGGACAGATATTTGTGTCCCAGATATGTTCATGTCTGTTCGTCCTGAGTCTGGGTGTAATCATCTGTATAAGTATGTATTTACAAAAGAAGAGTAGTATAATATGTAGTTTATAAGTTATCTGGGTTCCACTGTAGGTACTAGCGCTGCTTAGTTTGGGATCAGTTGGTAGTGATGTCCCAGGATATTATAATATTATAAAAAACGACTTTAACGGTCGCCTATTGAAAGACTGAAATAAATATTGAGGCGATGATATGCAAATGACTCGATCCCCTGACCTGATGACCTCACCTGAATCTAATCTGTGACAAAATGAAAGAGAACTGACTAGTTCTGAAAATATGCTAGCATTACAGTAGAAGTTGCACTGAACTAGCTGCAGTCTCCTGCCAGGTTACAAGGTGCCGTATCACACCTCGTTTGAAGGTCTCGAGGTAAATATTTTTTTTTATGTGATAAGAGAAGTAATTGACAAATTCTTCATAGAACAAACATCAAAACCTATGCGCTTGATTGATCGCAGCGTCGATTTATTACGAACCGGTGAGTGAAATTAGGTATAAGCACAATAGTATTATGGATATTGTGAACTATAGCTAATAAAGCTAGGCTTTATCATCAAAGCCTATTCAAGAAATTTTTATAACATCTGTAAAAACAATCTTAGGAACTTAGGGTATGTAGCAGCCCTACTTGATAACGTTATCTATGGATGACTATGTATAATTTCAATTTTATTACTTCTGTAAAAAACTTAGAAAGTTAGGGTATGTAGCAGCCCTACTTAATTACGTTATCTATGTTTGACTATAAATAATTTAAATTTTATTACATATGAAAAAAATCTTAGGAAGTTAGGGTATGTAGCAGCCTTACTTCATTACCTTATCTATGGTTGATATATGTAAAATTAAAATTTTATTCCTACTGAAAAAAAAGAACTCTCAAGAAAATAGGGTATGTAGCAGCCCTATTTAATTACGTTATGTATGTTTAACTATGTATGTAGAGTGTGTTAGGCTTAGGTGTAACAAGAGTTTCCGTAGTAAATTTAAGGGTCACCCTTAAATTGTCTACTGTATTTTTGATGATACACGTGGATAACCGAGGTTAAGCTTTAAAATTGAGATCAAATGTACTCTGCAAGGCTTATTATTTCCGTTGAAACAATTCAATTTATAAAAAAAACGTGTCTAAGTTCATGTCCAATTCGCGCATCGAGAATTCCATATATTTTCTAAACCGCAAATAAATGACTTGGAGTATGTATATTTTTGATAATTAAAAATGTACTTTTATAATTGAATGATCGGTGCCATTTTCCTGTGTGCCTGTTGGCGTGATTGGCAAATGCTTGCTTTTCACGCCGGAGGTCGTGGGTTTGATTCCCACCCAGGCCAGATAACTATGTATCCTGAGTCTGAGTGTCATTTATCTATAGAAGTATTTATTTTATTTTATTTTATTTAAAACTTTTGCACATGGATGTACAGAGGCGGGCTTAATGCCGGAGGCATTCTCTACCAGTCTACCTTAGGGTGATGCAGAGAAAACTAAGGTAGGTGCACTTAACACGTCGTGTGTGGAGGTGATAAATCTTATACTTAAAAAAAATACAATAAAAATAGTTACATAAACTACATAAATTAAAACTAGAATATAATAATATATATTTATAAAATAATAAACATATATACATAAATATACATACATATACATAAATATACATACATAGACATAAATATATACCTAGGGAAAAGTTTATGATAGAAAAGAGCTATTGGGCTGATTCTGCCATATTTTTCATAATATGTTCCCGGATTTTCTTTTTAAACGAAAAGCTACTCTTTGCCATCCTGATCTCAATAGGGAGAGAGTTCCAAAGAAGAATGGATTGAACGAAAAAGGAAGAATGGATGAAATCAGAACGATGAGGTGGGCATTGAAGAAGACGGTTGTGAGAAGAGCGAAGATTTTTGGAATGATTGTTATGAAGATATTGGAATTGAGAAGTTAAGTATAGAGGAGAAAAAGGCGAGTGTAGAAGAGAAAATAAGGTAGTTAAGGCTCTCATCGTTCTGCGCTGACGAATAGGGAACCACTTTAGCTGAGCTCGGTAGTCACTCACATGGTCATATTTACGAAGATTGAATATGAATCGAATGCAGTTATTAAGAAGTCGGTCAAGTTTATTGAGGTGATCTGCATTCAGGTCAAAGTAGCACACATCACCATAGTCAATTAAAGGAAAGGTTAAGGCTTGCACGTGCATTACTTTTGTTTTTGAGGGCAGGAAGTATTTGAGGCGATAAAGACTCCGCAGAACATTTGTGGCCCTCTGACATACATTAGAAACCTGGTTCTGCCAACTAAATGCTGTGTCGATATGTAGGCCAAGATTTTTTACACATCGGCTGATGGGTATAGTTGATTGGTTAAAAATTATAGGTGGCAGATTGTCGATGTCAACTCGGCTCATCATACGAGAACTACCCACGATGATGGCTTGGCATTTAGCTGGGTTTACAGTGACACCGAACCTATTCGACCAGTTTTTTATAAATTCTAAGTCCAGATTAACTTTATTGATCGCTTCTGGCAAACTGTCTATGCTCGCATGTGTATACAGTTGTAGGTCATCGGCGCGGGCGTAAAGATGATACGCACTCTGAAGATCATTCGTTAAGAGGTTTATAAAAACAGAGAATAAAAGAGGAGAGAGAATACCGCCTTGAGGAACGCCAGTGTCAAGGTAATACCAGTTCGATGAGGCTTCACCGACGCGTACCGATTGCTGGCGCCCTCGAAGATAAGAGGAAAACCATTCCAGTGCGTTGTCCGAGACCATAAGATAAGAGAGGATGGATAACAGGATATCGTGACTGACGGTATTAAAAGCATTAGAAAAGTCTACCAAAACCATCACTGTGACTTTGGTATCCTCCATAGCAGTCCTAATATTGCCAGTCACTTTGAGGAGAGCAGTGGAAGTACTGTGGCCAGGCCTGAACCCAGATTGTAGCGGGCTAATTAGGCTGTTGGCAAGTATGAAATTTGAGAACTGTTTATGGACACAGGACTCCAGTACTTTAGATAGAAAAGGAAGGATTGAAATAGGACGATAGTGAGTGGGTAGAGAGGGATTAGAGGTCTTAGGGAGAGGATGGACGTAGGCTTTACGCCATGTGGAGGGAAATGATCCGGAATCGAGGGAGAAGTTTACAACGTGACAGATCACAGGGAGGAGGTGATCTAATATTGCTGTGATCATGCGGCGACTGATACAATCACAGCCAACTGCACTGGATTTTATGGAAAGGATTATCTTCTTGATCTCATTCAAATCGACTGGAGAAAAAGAAAACTGTTTAACGTTGGGGCGCGTTAGACCATTTACATAGGCGATAGTTTGCATTACAAGTATGTATTTACAGTTTGCAAGTATGTATTTACAAAAAAATTAGTTTATTCATTTTTTAATGAACAACGCCCGCATTAGGTAATTTAATTCCTGTGTTGCGGGGTACTTTACAAACATATAATTTACAAACACAAAGTAAGTCCATCTGTAGTATATCAGTTATCTGGTTTCCATAGTACAAGCTCTGTTTAGTTTGGGATCAGATGGCCGTGTGTAAATAATGTCCCAGGATATTATTATTATTTATAATTGTACGAAATTCAGATATTTTACATGCTAAACATCGAAAAATGAAATGCCATATATTTAATGGAGATCCTTGACCCTAAGTTGAACTTCACCGAAGCTCTGCGTACCGAGCGCAGCTGGGCCTTATTTAAACAACAACACTGCCTCCTGAAGGTACCCAGGGAAATTTCCCAAGTCAACAAGGTGAGGATTAACATGAAGTGAATTTGATCCATTCTGGCCTAAGAGAGTCCGCTGTTCATAAACTTTCTCCAGGGATTCTATAACGACTCAAAACATCTTTAAATCAGTTCATGCGCTACGGGTTCTGCGTGGCACGTCCGCAACAGAAACTTTCACGTCGACCTCTAATAAAGCATTGGAAACATCCAGTCATGTCAATTCAGTCAATAATATGAAGGTTGCCTTAATGATCAATCGGTATCGAGCTCGACCGCAGATAATGACCCTTGAATTGTAGTAATCGGGTCGAAAAGTGAACGGACAGTCACGGCCTTAAAGCACACCCAGACTCAGAACCATACAAATAGGTACAGGTCTTACGGGAAGCGAACCTAAAACCTGCACTAACAAGCGTATTAATGTAGCCTGACAGTGCCGCAAAACCCAGGAATAATAATAAGAACCACCCGGAGTCTGGGTTTGAAATCTAAAGGGTTATCCAGTGAAGCAGTGAAACCGTCTTAAACTAACAGTAAACACCATGTTAAAACGGAATCAATAACTGTATCATACTAATATTATAAAGGCGAAAGTTTGTGAGTGTGTATGTTTGTTACTTCTTCACAACTAAACGGCTGAAACGATTTTAATAAAATTTGGTATGGAGATAGCAGACACCCTGGATTAACAAATAGGCTATAATTTATTATAATTTTATAAAGTTTAACGCGGGTAAAACCTCGGGTAAAACCGCGGGTGTGCTAGTACGGAAATATATGATGAAAATATATTTTATACTCCATCTAACTAAAGCGCCCGTTCACCGTATTCAACAATACGCTTATACGCTCCATAACATACGGAGTACAGGATTTAATCTAGTCTTCTTCGAGAAATCAGGCGTAAAACTTTACATTCATGAGATGAATCTCGGCACGTTTAAATATTTGCTCGATTCAAACTTAGGAATCGAAGCGTGAAAAGTAAATATTTTATGTGGCAATGATACCCATTTTACTCGGTAAAATTTATTACAAGTTTACACACATCTAGAGGCAGAAAATCGTAAAAAGTAAATTCACGTCTAATTTCTCGGAATTCATTTAAAATTACGGCCTCTGTGCACGTAGTATTTGTTTAGGATTTTGATGTAAATACCCAGTTGTTTTGGCTTACGGTTCTGATGAAGTGGTTAAAGAATTTTCTTTTTAAATATGTTCTAAATGAACATATAGATGTTCAATTACAAGGGAATGTTAAAATAATGTTAAATGCGATGTAAATTAACTAAGATTTTGGACCGAAACTCCTTATCGCGCGTTGTGAAAGAGGGCTAGACGAAAAAAATTCTTACGAAAAGTTGTCACGACAGTTTTTGCAGCTGTGCGGCGTGCGCATGTTTCTCTGTCTGTCTGTCTCTCTCTCTCGCTCTTATAGAAAGCAAGATATTTTCATTTCTATTTCGCATTGAACAGTGTGGTGTCGCGACGATTATTTTTGTTGAGTGTATACAGGTTTTTTGTACTTAATAAATAATAAGAAATAACTTCGTTCCATCCAGGTGTCCCTTGACACCTCTCAAGTTTTATTTTTTCTAAATTTGCAAAACATCAAGGTGTCTTTGTATCCACACGATAGAAACACGATTATGATTTATTGGAAATAGTTCGTAATATGAGAGTCCCTGATATTGTTTCTATTTTCAGACTTATTGAGTTTGATTGAGAGATTGAGTTGGCCCCCAGTCTAAGCTTTTGCAGCTGGTTGACCTGTTATTTCATCACTACATAAAAGCTTCAAAGTTGCCTTTAAAATCATGCGGTGTTACATGCTACAGTACGAATTATTTTAGACACGAGTTTGCTGATACTGTGAGTATCTACATTTATTTCCCTATATTATAATGTGGGGTTGCTGGAGAGAAATGTTCATACCTTCTGCATGCTGAGAAAAGCTGCCACGTGGAAGAGTCTATAGTTACAGCAGTACAGTCAACCACATTATTATACGCTGTAGAACAACAGCGTATAATAATGCGGTTGACTGTACTACTTGGCTTCCTTGGCGTCCTATTTTTTTATATATGTATTTATTGAGTAACCCCGACATTAACTTATAATTAGTACAACAGATGATGGGGTTACCGAGGAGCATGACGTAACTATAGACTCTTCCACATGGCAGCTTTTCTCAGCATGCAGAAGGTATGAACATTTCTTCCTATATAGGTAGGTACCGTCATAATTTATAACAGAACAATGCTGTTATAACCCTTTACGTAGGTACTATAAATATTAGTCGACAAGGCTAATAGATTATACGACGAGTTTCAGGGAAGTTCTTTGAAGCATGGCATAGCATTTGATGAGTACCGTACGATAATTAGATATTCTTTCACAAGCGATTCTTAGAGACTAGACAGATGTTGTACTAGGTACAGCGAGCAAAAGAACTAATTTCAGAAGCACCAAGCTATTTATCAGCCTTTATAAAGAGATTTTTTCCTAAATAAATATAGATAACTATATCGTGTCTCTTTGTACCGGTAAGTAGCTGATGGGTTATTTCATTCGGTTAGTGATAGCACTCAATCAGTTCCAGGTACAAATTTCTGGTTATACCAAAAAGTATAATTTAGATATTCTAGTAATAGAAAGGATATAATGAAATAGGACTATAATGATCCCAGCAACGTGTCGTCACAACCATTATCGCAAGCAGTTAATAAATTAGCGTTCACTATTAAGTAAGTAGGTAGAAGGGGGGTAAAGTGGTAGGAAGCATATCTTACTGAAGCCGGTTCGAATCTTAAGCGCAACGAGTGGCGGAGTTACAATCACATGCATTGAATAACACGTTAAACTATAGCCCTGTGCCTGATCCCAGACAGATTGCCATCTCAATAGATAAAGATGTGAATTTGACTGCATGTCTGGCGCAGCGGCTAATACAGTCGCCTCGCTGCTTCGTGTCGCGGGTTCGAGTCCCGTGCCGATAATATTTGTGTCCGTCTATTATATGTTTGTAAAGTACCCTGCGACACAGGGATTAGATTCCCTAATGCGGCCGTTGTTTTTATTTAAAATAAAAAATATATTATATATTTTGCGTAGTTGGACTCCGTTGAGATTGGCCGCCGTAGTGAAGGTAAGAGCTATCTATAAAATGAAAAGAACCAAAAATTAAACAAAACCTCTATAAGTTACTTGTTTTGCTGACCGTAGTACTTTGATAAGTTTTTCACAAAACTGCAAAAAAAACTTCACCAGTTTCTTTATTTTCTCGGAAAACTTCAGTGATTTAGCCTTTGTGCGCTGCGTTCTATTATTCTTTTTACTCAACAGAATCAGAGAAGTGAATCAATATATCTAACGAAGCGTACCTACTTAGTTTGGTTGCCAAGGAAAATGGAGAATCGTTTAACTAACAAACAAATGGTAATACAAACGCTACTTTATCATCATCATCATGTCAGTCTAATGGCGTCCACTGCTGGACTTAGGCCTCCTACACAGGCCACTTCTACTTTTCTTTATAAACACTAAGTGTGTGTATGTTTCTCGATAAAGGCCTCTCCAAAGGATTTCCACAACGGAACTGTGTCTATAATTTGGAGGAATATGCCATAATACGCTACGCTACGCTTGGCAGACGGGTCGGTGATCGCAGGATGATGGTCAGAGTACACAGGCTATTTATGCCAATAACTGACTTAAATTACGAACTACTAAATAAATGGCAACGTAGATGGAATAGCTCAACCAAGGGTCGCCATCTGCACCAGTTTTTTCCGGACGTACGCGAACGGTTAAATAAAACTTGGCTAATCATAGACCATTGTGTTGCACAATTTCTTACCGGACACGGCAATTTTAAAAGTAAATTGTTTAGTTTCAAATTTGTATCTACACCAATCTGTCTGTGCTCAACTTCCAGTAACGAATATGAACAAACTGCTCACCACATCCTTTGGGAGTGTGATCTCTGGCAAAATCAGCGTGATATTATGTTAAATAGCTTGCAACCAATATCTGGAGTGGGAGCAGTGGTGGGTAAGAGGGAGGGAATAGACCCGAAAAAAAAAGTACACAGAGATGCTGCTGCGCGTTCTCTGAGAGGTATACCCTCGGGTCGGCTTCTACGCCCCCCGTGGGATGAAATGGGATGGCGATATTCTATGCCATCAGCCACACAGTTTATTACACTGTTACATTAATGTGGAATCCTCAATTATTTATCCCTACCGTGCAGTGAATGACGTGGCAGCTACTGAGAAACACTGACAGCAAAACTCAGTAGGAATCCTTTTATAAAATAGCTTATGCATAAAAATTTATTAATGTTATATGTGTTGCTTTAGGGAAAGATCTTCCCAAACCTATCTTGTACGTTTTATTTGCTAATTTGCTACAGACTCCACTTATCTATCTTGTTCTTTGAAGCAGTGAAAACTTCCTAGGGTAATTGAAAATGTAATGTTACAAAACACAAAAAATCCCGAAGAGGCTCAGAAACATCGGAAATATGTAGTAATATATTATGTACAGACGCCAGCACATCCAGCTACCCCAATCCGTCAAATTTCTTTTATAGATTTCCAATTTTATCACAAAAGCATAAGGTTCCCTTTCAATTGGGGAAATTTGACAGATTGGGGTAGCTTGATGTGCTGGCGTCAGTAAATCCGAAATGAACATGGTATGATAAAACTTTGTAGTATTGAAAATTGTCAGAATATAGTGTATGTATGTATGTCTAGCAGTTGCATACATTCCACCAACGATATATTGTCAGTGTTTAACTAATAAAGTCAATATATTTTATTTTTAACAGTGAAATTTGGGAAATATTAATCATAAAAATACCTATATTTGAACTCAATTTTCGATTGTTCAGTGCTCATTCCTTCCTTTGAGAGTTCATTCGCCTTTATTCCTCCGAAACGAAGATAAAAAATATCGGTAAAAGTTTTCAACCTCAATCGTTAACATAAAGAGTGACTAAATTAATTTTGTTTTAAAAGCGGTAGTAATTAAAAAGAATGAAAAAAGTTATGGGATGTTGACCTGTTGTCATGGTGACAAGAATAATACGTGCAACAATACAAAAAATATATATTGAACAATATTTTGGGTGGGTTCGAACCCCACCCAGGACAAATCATTGTCTGATGAGCACGATTAATTATTACGTGTAATTTATCTATAATACCTAAGCATCTATTTAGAATTATATATGTATGTTTATCAGCTATGCTAAAACTTATTATCATAAGTGTGTGTATGTTACTAGGCAAAAAACTCTCGATCTTTAAGTTAGGGATTACAATTTCTGTATAAATAACATAAAAATTACCTCATTTTGTCTCCTAGGCAACCGCTTAAAACAATATCTTTATGGGACCATACCAAAAAGCGTACCCTATCAATTTAAAAAACGGACCAAGTGCGAGTCGGACTCGCACATGAAGGGTTCCGCAGCAACAAGTATTTCAGTTGATTAAATGAAAGGTAAAATGCGGTTTACAATTTATGACGCATTAAAAAAAAACTACTTACTAAATCTCGTTCAAACCTATTTTCGTTGTTAGTTTACATGGTAATGTACATCATATATTTTTTTGGGTTTTATCATTCTCTTATTTTAGAAGTTACAGGGGGAGGGACACTCATTTTTCCACTTTGGAAGTGTCTCTCCCGAAAACTATTCAGTTTAGAAAAAAATGATATATGGAACCTCAATATCATTTTTGAAGACCTATTCTTAGATACGCCATGTATGGGTACGATGAAAAAAAATTTTTTGAGTTTCAGTTCTATGTATGGGGAACCCCCAAAATTATTGATGTGATACATCTATAGCCGCACGTAAAACAGATTTCTGGCGTGGCGACGCATGCCGTGACGCATGCGCAATCGACTTTTTATTTTATCATTATGATATATTTAGTTCCTATCACAATATGTTCTTTTCTGCATATTACTTTTACAAAATAATGTCGATGTTTCACATCTGCCAGGCGTCCCGTGACGGCTCACATTTTTATTTTTTTATCTATTTTTGTATGAAAATCTTAATGCGGTTCACAGAACACATCTACTTACCAAGTTTTAACAGTACAGCTCTTATAGTTACGGAAAAAAGTGGCTGCGACATACGGACGGACAGACAGACAGACATGACGAATCTATAAGGGTTCCGTTTTTTGCCATTTCGCTACGGAACCCTAAAATAAAAGTATCGGTTCAGAAACAAAAGACGGTTAAAAAGAAAATGATGCGTTTAATTTTTTATTAGATTAAAAAGCATTTGAGCGGTATATAAAATGATTTCCTATTCAATACAAAATTTAAAAAGGGTTTTGAAATATCGGTATCGTATGTTTATCGGTGTTATATTAAATGAAATTTTATATAGTTATCGACATCTTCGATACATGCATTACCTGTAGGTATTCTATACTTGTACGAATGGCCTGCTAAATACATAATATTTTAATTGAAACTGATTTCTTGTATTTTGTTGTAGTATCCTTAATTAATACAAACAGATAAAAATACTAAAAACTGCATTTTTGGCTTCGATATCGATTGTAGATCACGCCCCAGGTATCCTATTAAAAAATATTCAATGTACAGTTTCGACTTCCCTACGATTTTATTATATGTGTAGATATACTTATGTTTATATCGACTTTGTATTATTTATATCAGATATTCTTTGAAATAAACAAAATACAATTGTTATTCATATAAATATTGAATAATTATAGCTGAACGCCTTGTTGAGGCGACACGTTTCCAGAATGCTGGCTTATATATTTCCCAACAAATAAGTAACTATTGCCATAAAACGTGGTTATGCTGCAAGTACAAAGGAAACGTGACCAAAAGAACAAAAAAAATACAGTAAAATCTTGAATTAAGAACTACTCTTCAATTTAAGAAATTTTATGAAGAAATTTCTTGGGCAATCAGTCAAACTTTACAATACATTGACCTGAATTTCGAATAAACCCACGAAATTTTTCTTTTAACAGGCTTCTTACTGAAACGTGATCGTTTGAAAAACAATGGTTCATTGGTACATTGTAAGTAAAGTACACAAATTTACTTTCAAAGTTATTGCCCAAGAATTTTGTTTTATTTTTATTTATTTATCCATTAGCCAATACAAGAACACAATTTTTCTTTTGCGGATGTCTAACTAGATTACTCTCGTGTCTAGAACTAAACATCCTCCTTTCTTTATCATATGGGCAGTGGTTAATCTGGTTTCAGAGTTGATCAAACTCCCCAGTTGGCTTCTGACATGGCTTAGTGACTGTTAACTGATGGGAAAAAGTGGGATGACAGTTTAATCCGCCGTCGAAAACACCGTAGGCCACAAGTTAAACTTTGACAGTTACCTATTCATAAGTGACTGCTTGCCAAGTGTTTTACCTCGCTGATCAGTGATCACTTACAGACCGATGCCGCGATGAGAGCAACTGTCTATCACGGCACGAGTCTCATATACATATAGGTTGTTTCCTTTGTCATGTGAAAGTTTTAAGCAAATATAGTAATATCCTGGGACATTATTTAGACACGGCCATCTGATGCCAAACTAAGCAGAGCTCGTACTATGGAAACTAGATAACTGACATTCAAAATTCAAATTCAATTCAAAATATATTTATTTTCTCTTCACAAAGAATAGGGTTATCTAGAATCTAGCGACAATTTCATAATGATATGACAATACTGCCAAGCTAGCACCCAACTTTGTGAGAGACTGGTGCCTGATGTAGGTTTACGAGAAACCTGAATTACGGGTTTAATTATATACTACTTATCTTTTGTAAATACATACTTATATAGATAATTACACCCCAGACTCAGGATAAATAGACATGTTAATGCCCTGAAATATCTGTCCTGGGTGGGAATCGAACCCACGACCTCCGGCGAGAAAAGCAAGCATTTGCCAACCACGCCAACAGGCCCTGGAATATGTTGTTTCCTTAGTCATGTAAATGTTCTGCCACTCAAATAGTTATGATTTTGCTGGGCTTTTGCCACAAAAATATCAGTTATCTATTACGAAAGTAGAATGATTTTAAAATCGGGTTACGCAATACAATACCGTTTGCTCGGCAGAATAGACATAATTAAGTCTATTTGACCGTGTAATGGAAAGATTTCTCTTGTAAAATATTGTAGAGACTTGAGTCTTTACTGCCCTACTGAAGAAAAGTTCTTTGTTAATACCACACACTTATAAATAGGTAGAGATTTGAAATGTTACATCGAAAAAGTGAACATACGAGTATGTACATATACACAAACCCTGACATTTTTATTTTTATGCAGTCTTTAAACAGTACAAACTACCTTTAATAATGATAAAAAGCGCACAATTTTTTACTAAACTACACTAAAGCTAGTACGTAACTATCGCAAGACACTCCAATTATGAGATAGCAGGAAGAAAAATGGATTTAGTAAATCAGACTCTCAGTTACTGTCTCTATAAATTGCTCGTGTAAGCAGAACACTGGCACAATTTCTAAGAAACGAATGATTTTCCGATAAAGGTATTGGTAGCTGTATTAACAGATGTCCCATTGCAAATATGAAGCCTATATATAATAAATGTTGGAAAAAAAAAAAACTGACTGACTTATTTTTATTTATAAAATTAATTTACACGAGACTAGTATGAAAGTATTCCCTATTAGTTTACGATAATTAAAAAACCGTTCATAAACAACGAAGAAATCTAGTAAAATTAATAAACCAGTTAAATTAAATACAGTTGAATTGATAATCTAAATTCTACATTGTAACTATTTTGATGATGTCACTATCATAAAATAATGGGCTCTCTGTCAAGCATGTAATAAAGGTTTTATTTAACATTATAATATATAATTACAAAAAACGAAATATTTAATTGGTCTAACCATTTTTCATGTATTTTCCTGATGAATATTGCTGCTTGCTACCTTACTCATACCGAATAATACAGCATTTACAAAACACCGGGATTATAATCTGTACTTTCGCAGGCGAGCTGCTTGCACAGATAATGAATGTTAAGCTGTTTCTCACTTGACACTTCTTGATAAAAAAAAAGAAAAGCGTCTCATCAAAGGCGATAGTAATTGCAACATAATGGAAACAATACTGCAGCTATTATCGTTACAACTGTTTTTGTAACATCTGTGTTATGGTTTTATGAATAAATAAATAAAATATTAATAAATTTCATAAAGCTAATATAGAATGGATTCTATAAATTCTGAACACCACGGTACGGTGGAGCGGTTTGGTTCGTGCGTTCGATTCGCACCCACACTCAAATTTATACAACTTATTTTAAAAAGATGTCTGAACAAAAACAAGTCGTGCTATCGAGAGGTTAATAGTGAGATTTTAGCTGCGTCCCCGGTCTACATAAGGCGGTCGAAACAATTAAAAACAGTTTTAAAGAGCGTTGGACATTTTTCTTTTTGCAAAAAAACGGTAACATTCATTCAAAATGTAAACAATTGAAAAGTTGTGCAATAGATTTGCACGACTTTTGGTGAGTTTAGATTAGGGTACAAGTTGCTATCAAACAATCTACTTGTTAGCAAATTGAATGAAGCCTGGGAAGCCTTCAGAAGTTGTGTTTTGTATTTTAATTTTGAATTAATGTTAACTAGTATTTAATGACTTTTAATGAATGTAGTTCTTAAGAAACGCCACGTCAAAAGTACTTTAAACATGTATGAAGAGTATAATGAGAGTAAACGACGCCAAAGAGGTATGTAAACATCGTGACAAGTGAAAATCCGTTTCCTCTGCCTACCCCTCTAGGAAACAGGCTGGAGTCTATGTTATTTGTAATGAGTTTTGTAGTTTAATTTTGGTTAAAAAAAATTGCTTTGCTCACTTTTGGCGAATCCAATAACCTTAACACATCCCGAATAACTATTCTTATAGACAGCTGAGTGCCTACATCAAAAGGAGGTCCTTAATTAAATTGTACTAACCTGTACTCCAAGGGTCTTGCCGTCCTCCCGGCTGGCGTACTGTAGTTGACAGAAACTTCGACGGCTACGGTCTCGTCGAGTGGCTGTTCAGAACTGGCCTGCAAATATTTTTATTACTTAGATATAACGCCGTAATATGTGAATAAGACTGCCTCGTTTTCAGGACGGTGTCTGTGTTCCAGAGAGTACTTAAATCCGTCGGCTCTGTGACTAACCGGTATTCGGTCTTTCCAGCTTACCCATCCTATCGAATCATAACAATGAATCTGTGTTTTTGCACGCACTTGTGCACAATATGCCACACGCAGATAGTTATTTATTATATTTTTTAGGAACTAATCCCTACCTAATTCAAGCCAGGAGTAAGAATAATAGTCTGCAATATAGTTCTATATCTCTTGGGAAAACTAACATACTACTGCTACCAGGCTACCAGACAACTGATAAACATACTTATATATTTCTAAGTACTTATCATAGATAAATTAAACCCAGACACTAACTACAAGACCCAACATTTATATATATTATATTTATATATATAATATATATATATATAAATGTTGGGTATATAATAATATTATATTATTATATAGATTTCTAATATAAGTTTTATTTCAAAAAACTTCTGAAACAAATACAGTCCATAAATAATCATCAAGAACCAATTAATTTAGTATCTCAGGGGAAGCATACTACTCACTCCTTGAAGCGAAAATATTAAGGGTTAAATATTCAGGTTCACTTTGAACGAAACGATAATCATTTCAAAATTCAAATTTCTTTATTTGTCTTCACGAACGTAAAATTCATAAGAATAGTTAACATTTGGGTATTTGGAACATATCGTTTGCGAGAGACTGGTGCCTTATAGTAACCTAAATTTTCTAATAAAGACATTATTGAATTGTATTTATTAAAGCGAAGTAAAATAAATAAAAAAAAATATGAGTTAAAATGAATGATTCCACGAAGGACTTCAAATACAATAACATTTTATGTTATTAGTCTCTTTGTATTCAGTACATAAACAAAGTCGTTGCCAGTCCTTCAGAATAAATTAAAGTAACTAAATTAAGTCTTTTTCGAAGCGTAACACAAATATTATGTACAGACGCCAGCACACCAAGCTACCCCAATCTGTCAAATATTCCCAATTGAAAGTGAACCTTATACTTTTTGAAAAAGTTGAAAATCTATAAAAGATATTTGACAAATTGGTGCAGCTGGATGTGCTGGCGTCTGTACTTACTTATGAAAATGCTCGTTTTTAATACTGGCTAGTATGAAATCGGTATTAATAATATAATAATAGCCTGGGACATTATTCACACACGGCCATCTGATCCCAAACTAAGCAGAGCTTGTACTATGGAAACCAGATAACTGATATGTTACATACTAGCTGTGCCTCGCCGTAACACCCGCGTAATACTTTATAAATTATAGTTTATTTGCTATACGGATTTGTAAGCAATATTACAAAGATTCATCAAAATCCATTTAGTAGTTTTTGCGTGAAACAGTAACAAACATCCATACATCCATACTCACAAACTTTCGCATTTGGGATGCTACTTTTCTTTTGTAAATACATTATTATATAGATAATTACACCCAGCCTTAGACTCAGAACAACTATTTTTTTAATCTTTTGTAATAAACTATTTGTGTAATACATATGAAATAGTACGATTAATTAATGTTTGTTATTCAATAAAATGATTTCATATTATTACCTAACTACTTAACATTATATCTCTTTAAGTAACACTGTGTTTTAAGTACTGAAATCCTAATAACTAAGTAACCAATAAAATCAATAAGCCCGAGAGCTCTTGAGCTATAGTTCAAAGAGAAACTATTACTTGTAAACCTGTAATAACCGCTCATAGCCAGTTGGTCTCACCGGTCTGTAAGTGACTGGATAAACAACAAGGCTCGTGGTTAGTCCGTCGATGGGTGATCACCAAAGTGGTTTAATTTCTGAGCGTCTCCATGCTTCGGAGGGCACGTTAGGGTCAGCGCAGACAGAGAGGAGCGCAGCGGAGAGGATTTTATTAAGGCACTAGAAAATCAACTTTAGAGCTATAGGAATAAAGTGCATATATGCTTGAACCGGACAAAATGCTCGCGCAGTCTCGCGCCTTATAATGTTCAAGCATACATGCACTTTATTTAAATAATTTTAAAGTTGATTTTCTGGTGCCTTAATAAAATCCTCTCCGCTGCGCTCCTCTCTGTCTGCGCTGGCCCTTAAGCTATCGGTCCCGGTTGTAGTCATTAGGCAACACTTTAAACCATGACAGAGGCCTACTGGGCGGCTTGAACAACTCTGACACTAGGGTAACCACTGCCCATGCGATAAGTAAGTAATAACGCAGTTAACTACAAATATTGAGGGTTCGGGTCGCAGCAAAAAATGTTTTATGGCAAGCAAGATTTACAGTAGCAGTTTTCAGTCAAGATAAATTTGCAGTGTACGTATAGCTCATATAACTTTTTTTTTAAGACAACGCCCGCACTTGGTAATCTAATCTCTGTGTCGTGGCGTACTTTACAAACATATAATAGACGGACACAAATTACATCCAGGCTCAGAACAACTATTTATGGGTGACACAAATAGTTGTCCGGCGCGGGACCCGAACCCGCGTCACGAAGCAGCGAGGCGACTGTTTTAGCCGCTGCGCCACATGTACAGTCACTTGCCTGTCAGTCACGTCATAAAAATAGTCCTAAAAATTATTTTAAAAAACATACTACAGTGTTTTCTGGCAGTGTTTCTCAAAAAAAAAACAATCCCACAGAAATGTAAACTCGGAATAAATTCATTGTAATTTGAGTTTGAATTTTATCATGACTTTCTCTTGTTTTTATTTTGACGGATCACATTCTAATCTTCTGCAGCTAGCTACCAGAATTGTTTTTATGACCAGTGATGTAATAAATACGTTTTTTTGTTATTCCCTATGTATGATTAACTACGGAATCATATTGATGAGTTGCCCAACTCTGACTTCCATTTTTGTAGAATTAAAAGTTTATTAAAATAGTTATATAGTATGGTAATTTTTTGTAATTTTGTTTGGTTTTTTTTTTTATTGTAACCTAATTCTCAGACATGGTTGATGAAAATTTGTCCCCATCGTATAAAATTTTCCTTTTGACAGTTGGCATATTAAGTTGGGTATAACATTGGCATGTTACCTTCGATAGGCAATACTACTTCTAGTCTTCAGAGTCTATCACATAAGCCAAGCATTTATATTCATTGTATAAAAACATTATCTGCTTCCTGCATAGTATAAAGAAAAAGTTTATTAAACTAACCGCACACGACGAGTTCAGTTGTTACGTTTCTCAAAAAGGCTCTTTGAATAAATCACGATAAAGGAAAATGAGATATAAAGTGAGTAGATGGAGTTCCCAATTAACTTTAGCCATAGAAACATTAATATTCAGAAGAGGCATGTTCCATGACACATGAAAGGATGATTGTATTAATAACTAGCTGTGTTGTTGCTAACTTGCTTGTGCCCCGCGGTTTAACCCGCGTTAATTTTTATAAATTATCATAGCTCCTCCCCCGTAGGTGATAGCGTTATAATATGTAGCCTATATGTTGACCCGACCTCTTAGTAATATTCATGCAAAATTTGAAGTAAATCCATGCAGTACTTTTTGAGTTTAGCCCGGACATACATACAGACAAACAGACACACAGACAAAAATTCTAAAAACTATATTTTTGGCTTCGAGTACGATTGTAGATCACGCCCCAAGTATCCTCTTAAAAAATATTCAATGTACAGTTTTGACTTTCCTACGATTTTATTATATGTATAGATTACTTATATTAATAAATTTAATTATATTTTTCTACAATGAACTTTAATTATGCTATGTGGGTGACAGCAAAGAATATCTCACCCCATGGTGTGGTCCCATAGAAGTGGTCCCGAGGGAATAACTCCTAGAGAACGGGCAGCAACGTCTCTCTGTGTACTATGATCATCAAACTGCGTTCACCATCCCATATGATATGTGCGCCGATTACAGCATATCCCTCCAAATGATGGACACAACTCTTTTACAACAATTAATATTTCTAAAAGCTGAATCCATTGGATGGGTCCATTATTAAACATAAATTGTCAGTCATGTGTGTGACGAACTTAACGTAAGACTTTGAGTCCTAAATTAAGATAAATTTTGGCTTATATCAGTAATCACTTTATAAGCTTTATTTGGTTTGAAATTGGAATTATGTATTTATTTTAATTTTTTATTTTATTGACTATCAAGATATTAAAGTATCTCAATAAGCTTTATTTGGTTTGAAATTGGAATTATGTATTTATTTTAATTTTTTATTTTATTGACTATCAAGATATTAAAGTATCTCAATCAAATATAAAAAAATATGTCTACGGCACCCGACCTCTTGAAACTGTTCTCAAAATCCATTGAAATGTCAAAGTCATAGTTTCATTCCGTCCGTTCTATTTGCTTCATACGCCGCCGCACCGCGTAACAAATTTGTAAAGTGAATTTCGGTTGTTTACGTTGGGGCGACTACTGCATTTCATTTCACTACATATGGTGAAACAAATAAACATAGTATACTTCATTTTCTATTTCCTATACTGAGGGATTTATTGATTTCCTCAGTTGTGATTTCGGTCAAGTTCTATTGTCCTTTATATACTTATTTGTACCGATAAAGGACAAAGAGAAAATTTGTCCGAACGGACAATAGGAAATTTGATTTTCCTATTGTCCGTTCGGACAAATTTTCTCTTTGTCCTTTATCGGTACAAATAAGTCCACTTCTACTTATTTTTCGGTTCTCTACAACTTCTGCGGGAGAGTTGAAAGCCGTTGAATAATTAAACCGACGCGGAGCGACCGACCCTTATCATCCAATGTTTCGGCTCGTTACACTTTTCATAGTTTATTCCCTTTTGTAAAGTCGGCGCGAAGTCGGTGCATACATTCTGACCTGCACATATCTTTTATTCTGTAGGCAGTAAGGGCTGTTTTTACAGTGAATGTGTATCTATTGATGTACCGTCGAATTTACTACGTGTTACTGTTCACACAATGGCTGGATTAGACTTATTGTCTTTGAGTCAAAAGACGAAAATGATGTGAGCGTGTAGATAATAGAATGGTCGTCAAACGGGAGTTGAACTACTGTGACCTGACATTTTATTATTTGGTGACGGTACTTTGTTATTGTTTGGAGCAAACGACTTGTTAAATTTATTTTGGAGCATCTTTTACAAAAGGATTTGTGTTGTGACAGCCTTGAATGGGTGAAAGAAATGAATTGAATGAATTTCCATTACAATAACTGCTCCGAGTTGAAGTACGGACCTCGAATGCATTTTTGTGACATAATAATAATGTCTTCCTGGTCGAATTTTGCCCACCCCACCTATATCTATTGACATTAGCCATATGAGCGAAACATATAGTAGTGCAGAAGTGTGTGCTTAACCGATTCCTTGCCAACTTAATTTTACGAGCCTATTCGCCCCGGCCCTATATAAAATTTAAAGACGCGCGAGTCGCGTCGTTGGCCCTCCTGAATGGTGACGCACCTAGCGCGTCGTTGGACCCCGGTAATGTTTTTGGTACTATTTTAATTAATTTCAATTTTAATAATACAAGTTGAGACCTGTTACAGTGTGTTATGTTTTATTAATTAGTTTAGGTTGTTTTAAAGTGACTACCTACGTGTCTAAGATGAGATGGATTAAATTAAATCTTAATTAAGACATTTTTTATACTTTATAAAGTATAATATAAAGTTTTTGAAGCCGGTTTTTTTAAAAGATTTTTTAAAATTAATTGTACCTACAGCTTAGTAAATTTATGGAAACGAGCGATCCGACATCATAATTTGTCAACATTGTCATACCCAAAGTATGTTTTAATCACTTTCTAGTAGCGGCGTGGGGCCATATAGGTAAACCGAATCCTACCGGGTTTCTTTTCAAAAAAGGAACTATTTATTAACAATTATGTGTAAAACCGATATACCACCCACCGCTACTGCTGTCTAGTTAATAAAAACGGCAAGTAGATTGATTCAAATTTGGATTCCAGTAACTTAAGCCAAGCGGTCAACACAAACGTAAAATCGGACTCCAGTATCACAAGCTTATTATTAGCTTGTTATTTATCACTAATGCAAAATTGCAGAAGTCCAGGTACACGCAAGTGTATGTCGTCGGTAGGGTCAGAAGTAGTAATAGTCGCTTCATGGGCGTCCCTGAAGGTTTCTTTATGACGCGCTAGGTGCGTCACAGGCCAGGAATCTGTTAAACACGGGGGCATAATAAAGTGCCCCGGTGTTTGCGCACATACATACTTAGGCGCTATAATATATGCCGCGCGGATGGCTATTCTCCTATAAGACGGGCCACCATGGCCAAAATTCGACACTCCTGGTCTTATATTATTATTAATTGCTCAAGTAGTTGAATTGCGAACTTACTCCTTATTTGTAGTCGTTTTAAATATTTTATATAACTATAAATTTTAAAAACATATATTCAAACGGTTTGGTTAACATAATACTAATAATATCCTGGGACATTATTCACACACGGCCAGCTGATCCCAAACTAAGCAGAGCTTGTACTATGGAAACCAGATAACAGAACCGATATACTATACTTTTCTTTTGTAAATACATACTTATATAGATAATTACACTATACTCCGGACAACACTCAAAGTCAACACACATGTTCATGCAAACTAATATCTGTCCTGGGTGGAAATCTAACCCATAACGAAAGTTATATAAAGCGTTTCTTTTCAGTTTACTGTACAATGAAACACTTTAATTTGCCTTTGTAAGAAAGATGGAAGAAACGGAGTGAGTGTACATAATGGAATAAGGGTCGGTCTTCCAATGGCTATGAACTGCCGTGAAGTGATACTTCATTGTAATAATAGGTGCCCGGGACGTTGGGTTCAGTCAAATATATTAGGATTAAAAGACGTCATTTATTTCTACTTTGAACACTGGACTAATAGACAAATAGACGAATCAGAAGTTTTGTAGTAAGCTAAGAGCTTACTTCCATATTTCTTATTATGTATTAGACAAAACGGCTTGGGAATGAGTCGCTCTAGATTAACACATTTTAGTACAATATATATTTATCTTAAGAAATAAATATAAAAAAATGCATTCCTACTTTTACTCTTTTTTTCTGGCATTGTTTCTCAGTAGGATAAAAAAAACTATTCCACACATATGTTATATTTCAAAGGAATAAATGAATTCTGAATTTGAACTCATAAAACAATAGCTTTTTTATTCCACACATAAATAAAGTAACGGTGGGGGAAGGGATATTAGTATATCTGTTTGTCGATCTATGCATTCTTGAACGCATGATTCGATTAGCTAATTCTTAGAGATAGTTTTAAGCTTTTTTAATGAGATATCGAAGGCTCTCACCGGTCAGTTTTTTATCTATAAGCATAGCTATAGCTAGTACGTGGTTAGCCTATGGATGGGTGAACCAAAGTGGTTTAATTTCTAAAAGCTTCCGTAATTAGGAGGATACATTAAGCTATCGTTCTGGTTATTGTCGTCAGATAACAGTCGATAATATAAGAGGCCTACTTGATAATATTTTTACGACAGCCACATGTGTGTGCTACTGTTATTACGACGATCACGACGGTCACCGTAGCCTAGTTGGTAGTGCTCCTGCCTACGAAGCTGGTGGTCCTGGGTTCGAATCCCGGTAAGTGCAAATATTTGTGTGATGAGCACGAATATTTGTTTCTGAGTCATGGATGTTTTCTATGTATATATGTATTTATCTATCTAAATAAGTATGTATATCGTCGCCTGGTACCCATAGTACAAGCTTTGCTTAGTTTGGGGCTAGGATGATCTGTGTGACATTGTCCCCAGATATTATTATTATTATTCTGTGAGTGTGCTACTGTTATTCTTTCTAGGCCGGAAACCACAAGGCTAAATCAGTCCACAATATTAGTGTCTAATTATAAAAATTGTCAGCTGTGTCTTGAACGGTAAGAGTTATTCCTAATCTATATATATACTAATATTATAAAGAGGTAACGTTTGTGAGTTTGTGACGTTCTAAGGGGTAATCTCTGGATATTCTGAACCGATTTTCAAAATTATTTCACCAATAGAAAGCTACGTTATTGTGGAGTGTCATAGGCTATAAAAACGGGCAGAGACAAAAATATTTATAACGCGGAACGAAGTCCGCGGGCACTGCTAGTTTTTAATATGCCATGATCTTGTGTAGGCGATTTTTAAACATGCATGCCTGCCTTGGTCGCCTAAAAGAGCTCACATTTTGTAATGAGGTCGGCACTGTATAACATTTTAGTATCACGCAGTAAATTTTTGTTTTACTCACCATAATCATCAAGTCACTCTGCAGCCGAGAGTCTGACGAAATATAAACATCCGAATCCGTTTGAGTCCACCTTAGAAGTGTTCCAGCAGCGACCGCTTCTCCCTCCCATTTACCCCCCTCCTTAATATCAATCACATGATTATCGACTTCTATGATCTGTAAGTTCTGTGGCACACTTGGATCATATTTCAGATAATCTTGTTTATTGTCCTCGTATCGTTTAGAATGTTTGCGCAGTTCGAGAATTTGTTTGTCTTTTCGTCGCTCGCGGAGGGCTATGTTGAGGGGGAGGGGGGTGGCGATGTGGACTGAGAGCTGATGGGCATCGTGGGGTATCATTGTCATGCGGCTCCAACCTGCATAAAGCAAATTATCACGGTAACTTACTTAAACACTAGCATAGGTAGGAAAAGTTCATATTTACAGATGCAACAGGGACCGAAGCTATGTTGAACAGCAAACTGAGGGGCTGATTAACCAATCAGATGCACGGAACAAGAGTATTCTTAATAGTAAAGTTAAAGAAAGCTTCAATTATATTGTACAGACGCCAGCACATCCAGCTACGCCGATCTGTCAAATTTCTTTTATAGATTTTCAACTTTATTAGACAATCATAAGGTTCACTTTCTATTGTGGAAATTTGACTGATTGGGGTAGCTTGATCTGCTGGCGTCTGTACATACAGGCTTAAGTTAATTGTATTAACAGTTCTTAACCTAACTAGGCAACCACTAGAAAAAAGTCCTACAGGTGAGTCTAATTCTGCTTATGTAAATATGAATATAATTTTCGGTAAATTGCGTTAATTGGTGATCAACTATTTGTGTGACTCATAAATAGTTGTTATAAGTCGGGATGTAATTTGTATCCGTCTATTATATGTTTGTAAAGTACTCCGCGACACAGGGATCAGCTACAAATCAAAACACGATAACCAAGAACAAGAATGTTAAAAATACATATTCATGCACAAAAAATTAAGAAAAAGCATGTTAATTTAACTGCATTTTACCAAAATGTACGAGGTCTAAAAACCAAATTACAAATGTGGCGTAACAATTTATTATTAACGGAACATGATTTGGTTGTTGCTACAGAGACATTCCTTGACAGTTCGGTGATGGACTCTGAAGTTGAGTGTGGTGATTGGAGGATTTTACGGCGTGATAGAAACACACCATGCGGAGGCGTAATGATCGCCGCGCGTGCGCCCATTATTCTATCCCGACGTCGTTACTTAGAAACTGACAGTGGAGAAGATAATATTTGGGCCTCCTTCTCATGGCTTGGTCGTTTATTTTATGTATGTGTTGTGTATATTAAGCCAACTGCAACAGACAGTGACTACATGCACTGGTTTTGTAAATGTGAAAGTTTTATAAATACATTCAAGGACCCTGTTATCATATTTGGAGACATTAATTTAAATAGTGCTTCCTTAAATATTAATAATTATTATTGTTATTTTATGTCTTATTGTGGTCTGTTGGAAAAGAATGTGGTACGAAATTTGCATGGAGGAATGCTAGATGTCGTTTTGATCCGGGAAAGCAGTCGAGTGAGTGAAGTTTGTGTAATTTGTACTGACGGAATAGTTCCTCCTGACGCCTATCATCCACCGTTGAGCATAGAGGTAAGAATCGACACAGCTCATCATTCTGATTTTTTGGAACCTAGTAACATAAGTCACGCTACAGATTGGAACTTTAATAAGTGTGATTACGAACAATTATATTCACTGCTTTCTAAATGTTCTTGGAGCACAGTTTTGGAAGCTAGGGATGCTTACACTGCTATAGACTATTTTTACAAAATTATTTACAGTATTTTCGATGAGTGTATGCCCAAAAAACGTCGTAATAATACTGCAAGTCGGCGTTATCCCGTCTGGTTCTTCAATGATATTATTCGTGACATAAAATATAAAAATAATCTTCATACCGCTTGGAGGAAAACGAAATCAATTGAAAAATATAAATTGTTTGCCGACCTTAGAAGAGATCTTAAGTGCCGGGTAGCCATCGCCTATAAATTATATATAGAGCGTTTAGAAGATAACATACAATAATACTAATCCTCGTGAGTTTTGGCGACACATCTCATGCTTACGTACTAAAGGTGGGTTTGAACCAACTGATAGCTGCAATGATGTTAGCTTCTCTAGGGTTCAAGCGGCTGAAGCATTTGCTGACTTCTTTGCAAGTGTATTTCTACCAGAAATCCCTCTATTGAATTCGGAAATCATAAATAGGCAAGACAGAAGTTGCAATAGTAATTATGTAAATATTTTTGAAATCACGCCCAGGGACGTCGCGTATCATCATTACAGCTAAATGAGTCCACTGCTGGACAAGCCTCCCTCAAGAATCGTCTTGGGGGGATATAATCGCCACGCTTGGCAGGCGGGTTGGCGATCGCAGTAAGATGGTCATAGTATTCAGAAGGAAGCTGCTGCCCATCCTCTGGTAGATATTCCCTCGGGTCGACTTCTACGCCCCCCACGGGATGAGATGGGGTGATGATATTCTGATTCTGATATTTGTCGCCGTCACCACACAGCAGACGGGATCGGGACGTCTTGTATGGTATAAGTAAATTATAACTAAATATGTAGTTCTACCGGGCCAGATTGCATTCCGCCGGTGGTGGTTAAGCATACTAAATGCCTTAGTGTACCCCTATGCCATGTGTTTAACTTAGCTTTACATTACGGACAATACCCGACACAATGGAAACTATCTAGGGTTAGTCCAATACCAAAAAGTTCCGACAAATCGAAAGTGGAAGAATACCGACCAATTGCAATATTATCATATCCAGCAAAGGTGTTTGAACTAATTATCCACAAATACGTACCTTCGCAAGTTGAAAAATACCTCTGTAGCAAACAGCACGGCTTTAGACCAAAAAGATTGGTTGAGTCTAACTTACTGACCCTAGTAGATTTTATATCGACGAAACTTGACCAAAATACTCAAGTCGACGTCCTTTATTCCGATTTTCGGAAAGCGTTTGATAGGGTCAATAACGACATACTGTTGGCTAAACTTAATTTTATTGGTTTTGCCCCTGGACTGCTAAAACTTGTCGCAGACTATCTTTGCGACCGCCAGCAGTTTGCCAGACTTGGCGTATACGAGTCTCAGCGCTATCACACGCGTTCTGGAGTTAGTCAGGGTTCGATACTTGGGCCTCTATTGTTCTTAATCATGGTAAACGACCTTCCAACCGTCCTTAAATATAGTCGATGCTTAATGTATGCGGACGATCTAAAACTCTTTGCGGAAGTTAGATCTGATGAAGATTGTAAAGCCATACAGCTGGACATTGATGCTATTAATCAATGGAGCCTAGAGAATAGGATGGAATTTAATGCAGCCAAGTGCTATGTAATGACTTTCGGTCGTATGCGATGCCCAGTTAAGTATGACTACAAGATAAATGGTGACAGTGTGACTCGTCCAACCACTATAAAGGATCTTGGTGTCACATTTGACCGTAAGTTAACATTCCACGACCACATAAATTCGCTAGCGAAAGAGTCTTTTAAGCGCCTGGGTTTCATTCTTAGATGCTCTAAAGACTTTCGAAACCATCATGTGATCCGTTTAATTTTTGGTGCATTGGTTCGTTGTAAGCTTGAAACCGCTATGTGTGTGTGGAATACTCATGAGAGCACTTATGTGCTTTTACTTGAAAAGGTACAGAAGGCTTTCCTGCGGTACCTATATAAACACCTTAATGGATACTACTATCCATTCATGTATCCCACAAAATTTCTATTAGGCTGTCTAGGATATAATTCGTTGGAAGTCAGAAGGAATGCACGTCAACTTGCAGTAATGTGTAAGATCCTCCGGGGAAAAATTGATGCACCAGATCTTCATTGTGAGCTGTGTCGAGTCTATGTTCCTGATAATTATCGTCGTATTCGCCGCCATGAATTATTTGTCGTACCACGTTGCCGTACCGTAGCGCGCGCCAAGTCACCTATACCGCGCAGCCTCACAGCACTCAACGCTCTCCTGTGTGTCAATCCTGACCGTGATTTGTTTGCGGATGGATGGTTTGATATATTGTCAGAATGTTTGCGTTTCTGTGAGAATGATGTATGATTGTATTATAAAATCAATGTTTATGTTTATATATTAATATTTAAAATAATTCTTGTAATAATTATCTTTAATTATTGTAATTGGTGTCCTACCGTTTTAATTAAAGTAAAATAAATAAATAAATAAATGCTGGCAGCGTGGTGGTTTTACTTTACTGAATAATGTTTAAGAGAGTTTTTATATGACGGTAAACAGAAAAGGAATTTCTTAAAGTAACACTGAGTAAGTATCGTCGTGTACACGTCACTTCCCTTTTATTTCACTTCCATGACGTCGGAATATATGCGTAGTAGTCGCTCTATTTTGCTTTAACGACATTAACGATTAGCTGTCAAACGAGTAGTTGTCAAACGATAAGGTGCCTAGCAAGTAGCTATCTAGGCAGTAGCTATCATACGATTAGCTGCCTAGGCAAATCTCTCTAGCGAGAAGCTGTCAAACGATTAGCTACCTAGCAAGTAGCTATCTAGGCAGTAACTGTCTAGCGAGTAGCTGTCTAGGCAGTAGCTACCTAGGCAATGGCTGTCTAGCGAGTAGTTGTCAAACGATAAGGTGCCTAGCAAGTAGCTATCTAGGCAGTAGCTATCATACGATTAGCTGCCTAGGCAAATCTCTCTAGCGAGAAGCTGTCAAACGATTAGCTACCTAGCAAGTAGCTATCTAGGCAGTAACTGTCTAGCGAGTAGCTGTCTAGGCAGTAGCTACCTAGGCAATGGCTGTCTAGCGAGTAGCTGTCAAACGATTACCTGCCTAGCAAGTAGCTATCTAGGCAGTAGCTGTCATACGATTAGCTGTCTAGCGAGTAGCTATCTAGGCACTAGCAGTTATACGATTAGCTGTCTAGCGAGTTCTCTGAGTAGCTATCTAGGCAGTAGCTGTCATACGATTAGCTGTCTAGCGAGTAGCTATCTAGGCACTAGCAGTTATACGATTAGCTGTCTAGCGAGTTCTCTGATATATATTCTCTCGGGTCGCCGTCTTCTGTCCCCATGTCAAATGTTTCAACTGATCGGTGTAAGTTCCAATCAGTTGAAACAAGGGTATTAGAAGTTGATATCATTTCTTTTTTAATTTTGCCTGTGTGTAGCTATCTAGGCAGTAGCTATCTAGGCAGTAGCTGTCTAGGCAGTAGCTGTCTAGGCAGTAGCTGTCTAAGCAGTAGCTGTCTAGGCAGTAGCTGTCTAGGCAGTAGCTGTCTAGGCAGTAGCTGTCTAGGCAGTAGCTGTATAGGCAGTAGCTGTCTAGGCAGTAGCTGTCTAGGCAGTAGCTGTCTAGGCAGTAGCTGTATAGGCAGTAGCTGTCTAGGCAGTAGCTGTCTAGGCAGTAGCTGTCTAGGCAGTAGCTGTCTAGGCAGTAGCTGTCTAGGAAGTAGCTGTCTAGGCAGTAGCTGTCTAGGCAGTAGCTGCCTAGCAAGTAGCTATCTTGGCAGTAGCTATCTAGGTACTAGCTGTCATACGATTAGCTGTCTAGCGAGTAGCTATCTAGGCAGTAGCTGCCTAGCAAGTAGCTATCTTGGCAGTAGCTATCTAGGCACTAGCTGTTATACGATTAGCTGTCTAGCGAGTTCTCTGACATGTTTTTTCTCGGGTCGCCGTCTTTTGTCCCCATGTCAAATGTTTCAACTGATCGGTGTAAGGACACCGATCAGTTGAAACAAGGGTATTAGAAGTTGATATCATTTCTTTTTTAATTTTGCCTGTGGACGTGTTACACGTTGTTCAGTTTCATAGGCAAAATAGGGTACTTGAGTTACTCTTACTATCTATGTTACACCTTGGACAGCAAACTCTGAAGGCCATTCTTCTTAAGGTTATCTTATATATGGGTCGAAGTAAATACAAAAGTAGTACGGCCCAGTATCTCCTACATAAACTGGGACTGTCGAATAGCCCGATTTGCACGTGTGGAAGAAAATTTAACAATGCTGCTATGTACTATATATTTATATGCGATGCTTTGGCAAGACACAGAAAGGCTATCCTGGGGCTGGCATATCCAGGACTATAAGGATCTACCTCTAACGAGCGCACTGAAGTATTGCAGACTGCTTTCAGGGCTCTAGGGATAAAAAATACGTAATGGGGGTAAGTACAAAAGATCCTGAAGGGTCGAAGTGCTGTACGCAAGTACACCCCTATCAAGACAAGACATGACAAGACAAGACGGGCGTGGTAGATGGTCATGAAGTTAGGCCACACAGCTCTACGAATTCTAATCGACTTTCTGATATTTTACCTGACGATTGTGGTAACATAGATTTAAGTGATGATGCCTACTTTTAACTATGAACTGTTGACAAAACGCACAAAGAAAAACTATTTTTTTAAAATTTAAACTCCACTGTGAACAGACTCATCTGATAGTGACAATTAATAGTTCTTCAGATAGTTGTGATAGGAAGAAACCAGCAAATTAAAGAGGTCGCAGGAGTTTTCTGAATCTTGCAAAGCGGAAACAAATTAAAGTAGCTACGGAACACTTATGAGTACTCGTATATATCCATATCAAAGACTCAGAAAGTCATTCTTAGCCGATGTCTTAAATTAATTCTCAGATAAATGCAGAATAAAAATATTTAACCATTCATTCAAAAGCAGCGTATGATAAAGTGCATTGTTATTTTTGGATAGAATCAGAAGCTAAACGTGAAACAGTAGAAATAGGAACTTGGTAGTAAAGAAAGTACTGGAGAGAAAATCATAATCTTTTATTCTGATAACTGTTGTGGACAGAATAAAAATAAATATATCGCGGCATTATATTTATTTGCTGTGAACACTTTGAATATAAGCAGTATAATACATCAATATTTAGTCACAGGACATACTCAGAATAAAGCCGATAGTTGATGAATAGTTTTATAGAAAAATCTAAAATCAGGACCCATTTACAGTCCTGATCAGTATAATGGTTTAATTAAAAATGCTAAGAAAAGTCAACCTGCTATTAATGTACACGAATTAACCTTCATGGATATTAAAATTTTACAGGAGGAATGGGGATACAAGTATAACTTTAATACGGATGGACAAACAGTTAATTGGAATAATATAAAAATATTTATGATGAAAAAGGAGAAACTTTTCACTATTTTTTACAATCCTCTTATGAAGAGGATTGTTTTCAATAAATCGATTTAAGAAATTAAAGGAAGAAGATGCAACTTACTTACTAATTACCCTGAAAAAGGCTTACACGGAAAAGCAAGATATAGTAAAAATAAAAAGAAGGATTTAAGAAAGCTTATTAGTAAAGGGTTGATACCTCACTTTTACGCAATATTTTTATGATTCGATTATTAACTAGCTTCAGTTCATAATTCTCATTATTGTTGTCTAATGATTATTTTTGATTTAAGTTATTTTTTGCAATTGGTTTTATATTTAATAAGGTCGATACTTAAGTCTAACATAATTGTTACTATTGTTATTTTGAATACTCATGTTTGCGATATTGTTAATGATAACAGGTGTATTGATTATCTTTAGAAACTTTCATTTTCGAACATTTTATTACTTTATTCATTAACCTCACTCATTTATCAGCATATAAGTTAAGTTAAATTAAAGTACTCAATATAGTTCTAACATTTTATAATAAAAAACATAACTTAAATTCATTGTTGCTTCTATCCTTTGAAATAATTTTTTTAAGTCTGCGTTTAGATTACTAAAATGTGGCTAATATTCTTCCGTAATATTGTAAAAAAAATAAACATTTCAAATTCGTGTAAGCAGATTATTGCATTTATGAATAAAAAATAGAAATAAAGCTTAATAATGCCAAAGAACTGAATTATCTTTCATAATTAAACAGGCTTATTATGTCTTGTGACTACTAATATTTCTAAATGATAGATACATTTTAATCATAAAGTGAAATAAGTAGGAACTTTTTTTTATTGACTCATCTTCTAAACAATAACTAATCAAATATACTTTGGTGTAGCGCTCAACTAATGTTAAGATAACCCACTTTCCTATAAAATAATTATTTTCTTTATCATAAGCTTAAATTTATATTAAAACGTAAACAAAGTTCAACCTGGCATAGTGCTAAACTTTGAACGCTTATTCCCAAAAAACGTAAATTTCGACATATTTCTGTTTTTGATTAAGCGTGCGATATATTGGTTTATTTTTAAGCAACGTTATGTACTTAAACGTGTCCACTTACCAAATTTAATATCGAATCGCTTAGGAAGCTTCACATCAAAACTTCTTTTTATAAATATCTTATGAAATCGTCTATATATCTTCGAGCATCTATACAATCTATTTATATATAATTCATATCGTGTACGCTTTACTTTTGTTTACCTTTCGTGCACGCTTTATAATTCGCTACTATAGTAATTTATTTTATTAAATAACATCACAAATCTTACAATAATATCATATTTATTTGGATTTTTTTTACTTTAGCACAAGTAATCTACTATATAAAAATAAGTCGGGTTTTCCTTCCTGACGCTGTAACTCCAGAACGCACGAACCGATTTCCACGGTTTTGCATTCGTTGGAAAGGTCTCGGGCTCCGTGAGGTTTATAGCAAAGAAAATTTATAAAATTTAACGCGGGTAACACCGCGGGGCACAGCTAGTCTATATATATAAAAATCAATGCCACTTTTCGTTGTAATGTTATAACTCAACAACGACTTTACCGATTTGGCTAATTTTGGTCTTGAATTATTTGTAGAAGTCCAAGGAAGGTTTATACGTAGAGAAAATTAAAAAAAAGTCTTGAAAATGTGTAAAACCAACATTTTTTAGCAATTTAAAATATTTTTTTGTTTGAATAAATGAACTTAATAATCATTTTTTTATTACTATGCCTTATACGTAGCGAAGCACGTACCGGGCCGCTAGTATTGTATATAGGTGGACTTCTTTATTTATTATCTACCAGTCAACCTTTGGATGGTGCGGAGAGACTACGGTAGGTGCACTAAGATTGTCAAATATAAACTTAACCGTTTTTTTTATGGTTTAATTATATACATTAACACTATATATAACATAAAAATACATACTATACAATACAATACAAATACTCTTAATTTTGCACCAAGATTTACATGTAAGTAAACAGTTGCATTAAATATAGTACATTGGGCGTCTTATCGCTAACTGCGATCTCTTCCAGACAACCTTGGGATGGATGAAATTAGCTAGAAGAATAATTAAATGACTTGTAGGGGTGTAGCAACTTAAGAAACAATAAGTAAATATAAATAGATAGAGAGAAAAGAACGAAAAATACTATTTACTTAAACACTTGACGTATCAGTCGTGGCTAAATTGAATAAGTTCACATGAAATTTCCAACCACTTTGTTCACACAGACAGGTTCTATTTTTACAAATGCGGAACCTATATAAGTATTTTTAGGTGAGATTAAAACGAAACCTTTTTTCAGAGTTTACGGATTACCATCAATGTACGAGCTAAAGCTATTAGTGCAACCTTTGGGATCAGGTAGTAGTCATTTTAAGGTCCGCGTTGTTTTTGACTTATTATCAATAGAAATCTTTATGATTAGAGTACCCCGCTACAGTATAAAAATGAACAGTAAAGCAACTAAGCCTAGTTCCATTGAAGTTCTATTGAAGCTGTAGGGTTGTAACTTATGTATAATATTTTAGATATCTATTTTTTTTTCTTTTAAACGGGACTAGTCCCTCCCTCTTACCCACCACTGCAACTCCTGTAAGCCAGGATCAACAGTGGCACACAATGAAATGACACTGAGCGGTGAAGCTCAGGCATGTCCCGGGGAATCGCTTTAACTGTCTTGGATCCCGCAACGAATTTAATCAGAAACAGAAAAAAGGAGGAGTTAGAAAATGAATAGTTCCACTTCCCTCCAGAGCAAAGCGGGAGACAGAATGGTGTAAAGAGGCTATAGCCTCATAAAATGAGAGATTTGCAACTAGAGAAGCCAGCTGCAAAAGCACCGAGGATCAATTTAAGGGTCCTAAGTGAGCTGTTATAGATATCTATTATCATATTTTATTAAAACATATTTGTTATATAAATCAGCAGGACAGTTGAAATACGAAATCCCGTTTTGATCAAGCTGAGTTCAAACGGCCGTATCCTACGCAATACGCACGTGGATGTTTAAAGAGATTGCGGAGATAAACTTATACGCGACCACTCGTTTTGACGCGGCACTCACTACTGACACCGCGACAACCGCTTAGGGGTCTTGTCGATGCGCATGTTTGTGTGAGTGTGCCGTTTCGACCGTTTGTAGGTAGTTTCCGTACTGGAGCTCTACCGGCTAAGTCGCCGAACATCGATTTCTTAAATGGCGTTCAAATAAATAAAGGTTAAAAAAGACTTAATCAATCGTTAAAACGTCATAAATGGTCCGGAATCGATTGTCAACGTTGAAGCCGATTTCACGATTGATTAAGTCATTTTTAACCTTTATTTATTTGAATGCCATTCATGAAAATGATGTTCGGCGACTTAGCCGGTAGAGACCCTGGTCTATTTTTATACTGAGTGCTCGCTCTCCATAAATTAAAAGCGATGAGGATGTTTTGAAAAGAAACAAGACTAATATAGAAAAAAATTAGGTATAGAATTCTGCTATTCGCCAACTCCAATACTAAAATATTTTGTATTATTGACTGGTCGATGTAATGGTTAGTGACTCTGACTACTAAGCCAGAGGGTTCGATTCCCACCGGTGACAAATCTTTGTTTGATGAACGCGATTGTTTTGTAATTGTATCTAGGTGTAATTAATCCGTAATATGTATGTATTTAGAAATATATAAGTATGTTTATCAGTTGTCTGGTTCTGGCTAGTTGGGGATCGGATGGCAGTGCGTGAGTTGACCCAAGATATTTATTGATGTGAAACATCTATAGCCGCACGTAAAACAGATTTCTGGCGTGGCGACGCATGCCGTGGCGCATGCGCAATCGACTTTTTATTTTATCATTATGACATATTTAGTTCCTATCACAATATGTTCTTTTCTGCATATTACTTTTATAAAATAATGCCGATGTTTCACATCTGCCAGGCGTCCCGTGACGGCTCACATTTTTTTTTATTTATTAATCAAGTTACAAAAATGGGCTATGCTTAATCCCTTTATTCCTATTGCTACATATCACCAGATTTGCTAACCAGACATTTATTTTCAGCAGGTTTTATATTAAGCTTTTTTTTAAATACAAGGCCCGCAATTTTTTTTTAAATAACGCCCCCACTATGGGTTCTCATCCCTGTGTTGCGGGGTACTTTACAAACCACCACAGGGTTTTAACAGCTGCGTCACTAGTGCAAGGACAGCAGAACAGTGAGACGATGCATCCTGATGATTTAAGATCAGGGTTATGATGAAAATGTACCAGCTGTACCATCTCACGTAGTTATTTTCTATTACATATTTTTGAAGTTATACTTCTTTTGGCGCGATGGAGAAAAATTATGAGAGTGAATTTTTACGATGCGCGCGCACACCGACACCAAAAAATTTAACAGCATGAAGTTAGTTCTAGGTGGTATGCGAGTGAATTTTTACGATGCGGGCGCATCGGAAAAATAACAGCATGACGTTAGTTCTAGGTGGTATGAAAATTGATAACTATGTTCAAGTTGTATATTAAGAAGTATAACTTCTAACGCGTGTACATAAGTCAACACAAGTTTTTTTTTTTAACAATTTTTAACCCAATGTCCGGACTAGGGAAATTCATTACTGTGTACACGGGACTTTACAAACATATAATTGACGAACACAAAGTACATCCAGACTCAGAACAACTATTTATGGGTCACACAAATAATTGTAATGCGCGGGAATCGAATCCGGCCCTCGAAGTAGCGAGGCGACTATCGTAACCCTTACACCACACTCGAGATGATATTACGATATTACAAGTAAACAACAATTATTATTATAATTATCACCGTAGCCTAGTTGGTAGTGCCCCTGCCTACGAAGCTGGTGGTCCTGGGTTCAAATCCCGGTAAGTCCAAATATTTGTGTGATGAGCACGAATATTTGTTTCTGAGTCATGGATGTTTTCTATGTATTTATCTATCCATATAAGTATGTATATCGTCGACTGGTACCCATAGTACAAGCTTTGCTTAGTTTGGGGCTAGGATGATCTGTGTGACATTGTCCCTAGATATTATTATTATTATTATTAATTATATTCATAAGTAGGTACTACCTAATTGTGTCGTAAAGCCGTGACAATTACTAAGGACTTAAAGTTGACTTACATAATAATACCTAATAGGATTGGTAGGAGCAATTATTTCCTAATTGTTATCGTTGAACCCCAGGCTTCGTAGTATAACTAATACCTACGAGCCATTACTTGTAGAAGCCGGGCTTAGTCATCAAGTGCGTAGTACGCATTTAATCTTTAATTAACATTGAGATTTCTTCCAATTATATTTTTCCAAGCTATTCCCTTTAACCATATAGGTGCTATATAAAATTAGGAAAGCCGGTTTCTGATGGTTTTCTACCTGACCCAGTAAACTTACAGAGAAAATTTATTTTACCACCAAGATACACATTCAGAGACAATGCACAAAGAGCGTAAACATTGAGAGTTGACGTTTACGTTGCCACCCCAATAAAGTCAACCGATTTCATTATTTTAAAGTGAGTTTAATCTATTGCTTTATAAAGTCTAGTTTACATTACTTATTATAATTGACTCAGGTTCCAGGCTTCTATTGCTATCATATGTTGCAATCGTCATAGTCTATAGATTTCAAAGGCAGTCGCTTAATTATTTCTGTCACAAGCATTAGACTGAGACTAACTGCCCTACTATAGATAATGTAAAAACACAAACTTATCTGGAATTGAATATGAAAGACAAGTTTAACTAGGGTCATCTCGTAGAACATTTTCGAGAAGCTTACACAGTTCTTAGCTAATATTACGATTCTGTAAAATCATATCCCGTTCAAGGTAAAGATTTTGCCCGTAATTGGGAATCGAATCCATGTGCCGCGAGGTACTTTAAAAACATCTATTAGACGGACACAAATTACATCCAGACTCAGAACAACTATTTATGGGTCACACGAAGCGGCGAGGCCACTGTCTTAGCCGCTGCGCCACACGTGCAGTCAAAGATTATGCTTTACTAAGCATTGACCGAATCCTATACACGGTATGGCATTACCAGTCAGTGTCGTACTTATAAAAGCTATCTTGATGATATGTATAAACAATAAGCAAAAATTAAAAAATAAACATTAATTGGAAAAGATAGGGAAGAAGAGGTTATTTATAACATTTACCTTTTCCGAGCTGCCGTGTGTATATGTGTGTGTTATTGTTGCAGTAACCATCGGGACACCAGTTGCACGCCGTGTCCGACGAGTTGCACTGTCCTTTCACGCACGTGCCCTGCGGACATTGTTCGCTCAATCAATTTATTGTACAAACTTTATAAAACTACCCGCTATTATGAAACAAAAAATAATGAAAAGCAGCCAGCATTTTATTAAAACGCAAGATAGAAGTTTGTTTATGGAAGATAAATTAAGAACTTCTACTTTTTTTCAGATAAGTTAAGTGGACCTTAATTAGTCTTGAGGTTTGTAATTAACATATTTTATCTGAAAAGAAACGTAAATTAAACTATTGAAAAAGTATAAACTAAGATGCCTTTTTATTGTATTACAAGGTTCTTATAATAAAAAGTTCTACATTTACCTAAAGAGAACACTTTGGTGTCACAAAGGAGAAGGAAATTTCTGGGCCCAGCAGTTAACTAGTTGAAATGTGAATAAAATATCCGTTACATTGTTCTAAAGGAAATCACAAAATATGGTATCATGTATCTATCTAGGAAGCGAGAAAACTTAAATTAAGTTATGAAACGAAATAATCGATAAAATAATGATGAATTACTCGCAATCGATTAAGAATAAATCGGTAAAATCTCGTGGAATCGATTCATAGCGGATCGTATTCCTTTAATTTTTCTTCGGGCAACACTTCTCTGCCTGACGGCCTTTACATACTCTTTGACTGTCACTCGTTCGTTGTCTTTCGTTTTAAGTGCGCACGTATTTTCCATGTTTTATTTGTGGTTTTCTTCGACTGTAGTGACTGCACGGGGCGCGGGGGATCCAAACGTGCCAGATCTTCGACATGTCACACTCTCCATGCATAAAACCATAACACAACCGAAGCCATTCAAAACTATTTTGTAAAAAACTACAATGTTATAATTTACCCTCACTTTTACTATACTTCATATAACTTGATTCCTGGATAGCCGAATTTCACCAAAATTTCAATGAGGTCTTGTTATTATATCCTCTCACAAATAAGGCTAGTTTGAGTCAGTTAACACCTGGGCCCAGGAATGTATGGAGTCATTTCCTTCTCCTTTGAGAGCTATGGCTGTATTGAGTTTGACAGATGAAATACACAGGGGGTCATTAAAATCATTGTCATCAATCATGTCTTCTTTTAAAAGCCGCGAATCTTAAAATAAGACACTGTTGTTGATGACCTCATGTGTGTTCAATGTGAAAACAAGTTAAATATTTTTTCATCACCCCATCTCGTAAAGAGCATTTTACTCTTCGATATCTGAGTGGAAAAGTAGTTTTTATCCTCTAGAGGTTAAAGTAAATTTGAATTTAGAACATCGTGTGCACTAAGTTTCTGAATGCAAAATATCAGTAATCCTATTTACTTCTACCTCTATGGTGCCGAATTTATCATACAACTTTTTTAATTTATTAAAAACGAAGACTTAATTGTTTTGCGCAATATTACTGTTTACACTCAAACTGTAGCAACGTTACTTTTAGTTTTTCTTAATTATACCTAAGTATTATTACACTAATATTATAAAGGCGAAAGTTTGTAAGTGTGTATGTTTGTTACTTCTTCACGCAACAACTACCGGACGGAATATAGCTTACCTATATATCCGAATAACATATAGGCTATATAAAGCTTAACGCGGGTAAAACCGCGGGGCGCAGCTAGTTTGTTATAATTTAAAGATTGTCCTGTAATACTTACATATCATAATACTATATAGTAATTAATAGCTAAACTGAGATAAAAGTATTTATGATAAGATTTTTTTTCGCATTTAGTAATTTCCTTGCTGAGGTGTGATGAAAAGTTAAGTGTTGCACTCGAGTGCAAAGATTTTTTTGATTTCCTCACTAATGCTCAGGATTCTAATTTTTGAATCACTCGCTGCGCTCGTGATTGAATTTTAGAATCCTTCGCTTGCTCGGTTATCAAAATTGAGCGCGCGGTTAAAAAGCAACTTTGCACTTTTGTATAACAAATAACTATTTTAAGCAAATTATTTGAAAATTATATTTAGCCATAAAAAATTGCTACTGTGGTACCTGTCAAATAACCAAGGTTATTCCTTGTATCGTGGATACCATTAGAGCTTCGCATATATTAGCAACTTTTCTATACTTATATTAGCTTATCGAGAATACGCATACCTTCAGGAGTTCATATAATCGTAATGACATGACGAGCATTAAAAAGCGCGTCAAATGCTTAGCCGTGGAGATTTGCCATTCACAGAGATCGTAATATCCTAAGCAAATGAGACACACCAATATGATAATGCCTTTACATCAGTTGTAATGAAGCTGTAGAAACACCAGTACATTTATTGCTGCATTGAAAAAACATCGACTATCAATGGGTAAGATCGTTGAACTTTCACCAAACCAAAGTTCAACAAACCTTACAGTAATCCTAGTGACTTACTAGGATCACTGTAAGGTATCTTTGAGTTCTGAAATGATTGAAGTAGTAGGTTACTTAATATAAGGACACGTAGAATGCGCGAATCAAGAGGTTTACAATGAAAACCAACGTTTAAATAATGAAACTTATTTTTGATATTTTACTAAAACCCATAAGAGAAAGTAAAGAAATTAGCATTAGCAGTACATACTTGGTAGCAAACGTCAAATGGACGGGAGTAGCTGCAAGAAGTACCATCAGACAGGGCACCGAAGTTTGAAGGACTACCACCCGTGTAGTCCACGCACCAGTTTTCACACCGCTGTGTTTCTGTTGATAAAATAATAACCAATTATACATATAATAAAATCATAGGAAAGTCAGAACTGTACATAGAATTTTTGTTTTAATAGATACTTGGGACATGATCTACAGTCGATATCGAAGCCAAAAAAAATAGTTTTTATAATTGATGTCTGTTTGTCTGTATGTATGTCCGGGCTAAACTCAAAAAGTACTTTCTCCTTCCTTCTTCGCTTATATATGAACACACATTTAATAACCAAATTACATGCTCTCATCGCCGGACAAGTGTTTCGGGTAACTATATTATTATTTAAAGGTATTATGCGTATAATAATCAAAGCATTAATATTCAACTTACTTTTAACACTTTTAAATTCACTTTTATTTGTAAATTTCCTCAAAGTAACGACTAATACCATTATTTTACTTTCAACTGTTATAAATTAGGTACCGGAATAAATTAAATGTTTCTATAATTCTCCGTAATATAAAGTTCTCCTATTGGGGTTTAAGTTCATCAGATTTCTTGAACTTTAAATTAATCTTTATCTCGAAAATCATCTTCATCCTTCAGCCGCTACATAAACCAGTCTATCATTAACTTTGAATCAATGCAAAACTTTCGAATAAATCTTCGCTGGAAACATTGGAAAGGAAGTTTATAACTTTGCATAACTTAAGAAGTCGGGAGCACTGAAATTGAATTTGTTCACTGAATATTTCCGAGAGGGATGGGATGCACACGGCGGAAAAATATAATTGATTGGTTTATGCGGCTGCATATTGCAACGTTATTCACTTTTAAATTGCAACATATTTTCGCAAGAACACTACTTTCACTTATAATGATTATGTACTTAACAAAAATACGATAGTACCTACTAAGTGGCTTAAGTTTCGTTAACGATTACATATATTTGTCTTGTGCGAGAATCGATTCCTCTCTCTTTGGCTCAGAAAGCAGATTCATATCCAACGGAGTCATGGAAGAAAAGCGACCATGAACCGGAAGACGCAGACTAGGCAGGCCCCCAACAAGATAGACTGAGGATATTGTGAGGGTCACTGGAAGCTGCTGGTTGCAGATACCTTAAGACATGCAATTGTGGAGATCTTTGGAAGCCTTTGTCCAGCTGTGGGCGTCTTTCGGCTGATATAATGATGATAGTATAGCTTGGAATCGGAGGCAATATCAAGAAGACAGAATTTAAAGCCAAGACTTATGGTCCAGGCATAAAATATTATTGCCTTGACCCATCCAATAGTCGAGGAAGGCAGGTAAAGAAGAGAACATTACTTACCATTAGGGTGCAGGTAGGGTATAAGGTGTGAGTGTTGTCGCATACAGAGGTCAGCTCGTGGGTCACGTACCGCCACGCACGGAGACCCCGCCCAACATGTGCGCACTTGAGATCCTGCTCCATCACACAAACTATCTGATGTGGTACTGGAAAGAACATGTTATGTTATATAATAGCAAAGCCAACGATTAAGTGGGTCACCTGATGGTAAGTGGTCACCGCTGCCCATTAACTGTTGCAACGTCAGAAAGGCCGCATGTACTTTGCCGGCTCTTGAGAAAGGAATAAGTAATAAGATTTTAATCAATTTGAGTCATAATCAGGAATATCACAAACCCAAAACACTGAATTTGGATATCTCTATATAGATAGTAGAGAAGGACCATGACATGGATCCTTTATAAGTGTATACTGCAAACTTAGGTGTCTTATAATGGATGTTGGTATTGTTCAATAAAAACTCATCAAATCTTGATTGCAATTTTGTTGCACAAGGTGAAGATTGAAAACCTTGGAGGAAGTTATATATAACTTCCACTTAAGGTTTCCTTCAATACTAGCGCCATGCAAATTAAAATTACATAAACACTTACCCTCTATACCGACACCGTCTAGTCCTTGTCCGCACCCCATATCCGCAATCAGCACTGCATTCACTCCACGCATCCCACTCGCTCCATTCAGGATTGTCTTGACTATTCTCTGGCCTTTCAGTCACCTCCGTATGCTCGTTGACTTCAGTCTGAGCATTGATCACATGCCCTGGCATCGGTTCACAGACTCGATCTACACACCACTGTAAAGAATAGAAAAACACAAATAGGTGAAAAGCGTGCACAACAGCTGGTGACGGCCAGAAAACAACATTTTTTTTTCTTTGGGAAATAGGAAAAGAAGATAAGAAATTTTATAGTACATAACATTTTACTGCCAGAAATGTTACTAACAGTTTCACATTTTCCGTTCCGTTTTACATTCTAGCATTTTCCGTTTTTGAACAAGATGGACCGATGATCATAAGTGGGGAGTCGCTGGATGCGGATAACGTAAGACCGGCAATTGTGTAGATCTTTGGAGGCCTTTGTCCAACAGTGGGCGTCTTTTGGCTGATACGAGGATGATGATGATGAAAGTATAAACGTGTCTTGTTTCTACTGAGTGAAAGTGTGTGTATTTTGTGTGTCGTACATTGAACAGATTGGACAGAGATTTCAATATTTAAAATTTTATTATAAATTGCCCTTAAAACTGAATGCTCTAGTATTATTTCTTCTCTCAACTATACAAAAGTTACAGCTCTTTTTATAATTAGAGGAAGATCAAATAATTTATTTTCGGCTAATGATAACGGACCGACGTCACAAGCAATTTAGGAACATCGCGTTATTTAATGGTTCTTTTTGATTGACAAGATATCGATAGCTATTCAATACGGATCCCTTTTTTACTTTTCTTGTGGGCTATGATTAAACTCAGTTTTACTAGTTATTAATTATAATCTAAAAGCGTGACGTATTGTGTGACTGGCGGCCAATAAGGAGTCCCCTCGATAGGATATTTGGAACCTGAAAAAGGCTTGGGCCAAAAGGTTGTTTTAAATCAAACAACGAGACGCGGAGATGATATTTGATTCTAATTGTTAAGTTACTTAATTGTCTAATGATTATCTTTCTAATAAAAGATGAAGAACATTTTTCTAAAGGTTATTTCTCTATTACCGTTTATACCTACGGAAACAAAATCGACAAATTATAATACGCGGTCAATGAACGCTTAAGACGCTGATGAGGTCTTTATTATGGTGTGCTACGAAATTGAAAAAGCAACATGTTTTGTCTCGGGTTCTGAAATAGCAGTTAAATACCTATTCGCTAGAATCGCTCATATTATTATCAAGATTTGATAATAATATGAGCGATACTACATTTTTGCAGCAAAAAAAATATTAGGTTATGAAGTGAGATTACACTATCAAATTAAATTAGACTATTAAATTAGACTACAAGTACGACTCTTTAGAATAGAGCTAAGAGTATTAAAATACTAGATTAACAAGCTATAGGATAATTTAAAAAAAAAATTATATACTTATTTTTTGTTTAGGTCTAATTAATTTTATAATTATTTACTGTGTTGAAATATGCGCCCTCCAAAATTCTTCTTAAATTTATATTAATTTATTATTTAGTTCTCAAATAAATGTATTTATTACTTGTGAAATATAAAGATTCTTTAACCGTGATAAAAAAAAATCATAATAATACTTGAATCACTTAATCTCAAATCAGATAATATAGTATATTAAAGAAAACAGGGCTAGATATAAAATAATAATGTCCTCCTGATCAAATTTTGGCCACGGTGACCAGTGTCAATGGAGACATCTGTGCGGAGCATATTGTAGTGCACATGTATATGTGCACTACAATATAGTGCCCCTGTACAGGGGCACTTTCTATTCCATTAGTCTCATGATCCGACGGGCCGACTAGCGACACCGACAAGAGGTCAGGTATAGGCCCGACGGCTTTACGTGCTCCCTGTGGCACCGGGGTGTAACACCGCCAAACTCCTAGACTTTATGGATGATATGGAGAAATTTTCTTTACAGAAAAGCCGGTCGATCGGGCCTAAAATCACTTTATTGGCCGACTCGGGATTTGGATCTGCGGTTGAGCACGCTAAAGCTATCAGATACAAAATGGAGTTAAGAAATGCTAGAAATGGAGCAAAAATTGTACAGAGTGGCATGTTAAAGACAATATTATTTAAAGTATTTTGGGCATAAAGGTTTCTCATTATTAAAACATTTAGGAAACATGCAAAAAATACAAACATTGTTGATGTCAGCCTCTTAAAACGAAACAGTGCTTTTGATTTCAGGGCTGTTTGAAATAGATAAGGTACTTTATAAGTTAAACTGGAACTTTCCTTGAGTTTATTTCGTTAGAATTATAAAGAATTGCTTTCGGATTTCGCTCATTGTTTCTCTGAAGATAAAAGAAACTCGGGACTTTTGCTTCTACACGGTATTTATTTCAAAGGACTTGAAACTTATTATACAGGGTGTAACAAGTATATACATATATACTGGACAAAATTTGAGGGCCAATAAACCCTTAATAATAATAACACATGTTCATAATGCATTAGTTTTTAGTTCTTATTACAACAGAACAGAGTTTAAAATGAGGTGGGAACTATTATACCGTTGTCCAATTAAGGGAGGAAACTAGTTAGTGAAGTACGAAAAACAATTCGTATGCTTCCTACGTCAAATGTGTCAGTTGATCAACGTATTTGTATGGAAAGTGAATATTTCCTTATATATTATAGTATACATATTACATATACAAGTGGATGTTCTATACGTTCAGTGTCGTAGGCCAATTAAGCTCTTTAAGATTCGCTCTATTGTATGGGTACTATTTTGGCGGGTGTGTTGGCGTGGTTGGTAACTTATACAATTCTCGATATAGTAAGGACTATGTCGAGAATTGTGTAAGTTGCTTAACAAATTTCGTTTAAGTACTTCATAAATTAGGAACTCAAGGTGCGTATAGCCAGCTATATAGACGGTCACCGTAGCCTAGTTGGTAGTGCTCCTGCCTACGAAGCTAGTGGTCCTGGGTTCGAATCCCGGTAAGTGCAAATAGTTGTGTGATGAGCACGAATATTTGTATCTGAGTCATGGATGTTTTCTATGTATGTAAGTATTTATCTATCTATATAAATATGTATATCGTCACCTGGTACCGATAGTACAAGCTTTGCTTAGTTTGGGGCTAGGATGATCTGTGTGACATTGTCCCGAGATATTATTATTATTATTATAGACACTGGTCTGGTTGTCAGTGAGGCTGGTGAGTGTTTGAGTGTTGAAAACATCCAGTTACCTTTGCCCCATTTCTTTATTAAAAAAAATACATAAATGGGAGAGTATTCTAGTGCCACGATATAATGTATATTGTAAAATTACTAACATAATAAATAATCCCTGTGTCGCGGGGTACTTTACAATCACATAATTGACAGGCACAAAGCACATCCAGACTCACTAGAACTATTTATGGTTACACAAATTAAGGGTATACAAATCGTAGTATTGCACAGGAATCAAACCCGGGACACGAAATGGCGAGGCGACCGTCTTAACGTTTTCTGACATTTTAAGTGCCGTCAAACATAAAGATTAGCATTATTATATTCTGACTTGATATACTTGAATCTCAGGTTATGCTTTAATTACAGTTTTAATTATTGAGAAAATTGTATGTAATTACACGTAATCCTTACTCTTAATTATGATTAAGAGTACTGTTACAGAATAAATTTGTTTGAAGCCTAAACACGTACAATTTTTTGTGTTAACGGATTATCTGAAGTACCTGGCGCGTTGGGGATAAGAACGACACGTATCGGTATGAGTCTGTCTTTGAAAGCGGTATTTATATGTATAATTGGTTATGTGACAAATGTCAGTATTCTTTCTTTTTTTATAGCAGAGGGCGACAAATGAGCAAGTGGATCACCTGATGGTAAGTGATCACCGCCGCCCATGGACACGCGCAACATCAGAGGAGTAGCGGGTGCGTTGCCGGTCTTAGGCTGATTTCAAGGTCGCGCCGGCGAGCGAGGCCGTCCAAACGCGCGCGCTTACAATTACACTAGATAGTAGTTGCGTTTCATAGTCACGCAGTTCAAACGCGCCGCGTGTGAGACGCGCGCCGTCGGCCAGCGCTGCCCGAGCTCCTCTACTGGCAGCTAGCGTTTCAGAGTGACGCGTCTCGCACGCGCCGTTGCGTACACTTAAAATGGCTGTTGAGACGCGCTGGCCGCCGGCGCGTGCCGCGCGCGTCACTCTGAAATCAGTCTTAAGGAAGAAGTCAGCAAACAAGTGTTGCTGACCCTTTCCCCCTACCCCCAATGATTAAAGTTACAGCATTAAAATAATTAAAGTTACAACATTAAAATAATTAAAGTTATTATTAAGGAACGTCTTATATTGCGGACTTCTTTAAATTAAAATTTCGGAATGCCATTTGACCTGACAAACGCAGATTTATTTTGGTGACATTGAAATTATGTTGTTCCTTGTTATATTATTATGTGTAAAAATATGTTTTTATTACCTGTTGTATTATTAATTAATTTATTGTAGGTATGTGGAATTTAATAAAAACTTTACTATTCATAGAAGTGACATGTTATTTGAGGTATGAGAATCAGCAATTATTTACCCAACTTATATATCGATAGTATTATTTTATAAAAATAAAACTGATTACAACTTTTTTTCATGACAACCGCAGAAGCATTCGCTATCAAAAAAAGAATTATGAAAATCGGTAAACAAATACTGAAAAATAATGTTTTTGGGCAATGAAATCTCTCATTAGTATCTAAGTGGTTAGGCTACGTGGAGTTGGGCCAAGAACATTTATTATTTCAGAGTAAGACATAACAATTCTTTATAAGAGTGGATACTGTATTGACACGTGTGGAAATCGAAGTTAAAATCCCTACTATGTATCAAATATTTATAGGCTTAGTTGGAGTCGGATACTGTCGTAAAGCTTCCAGTCTTATGTTAAGCAAATAACATGGGAAAACGCTACAGAATGCGCGTTACCATATGTAAATATTATATTTTCTAAAAATCTTCATCTCATCAGTACAAATTCCGAGAATGAAATAAATTCAGATAAGGGTTTTTCGCTCAAAGTGCAGCTCAACGAAATAGGTAATACAACCTTACAGGAAGGATGGATTCAGCAACATGTGAATGATTCGGATTGCTGACTGGATAATATAATAATGAAATGTTTGCAAATGTTTTAACAATAATAAATAAATAAATATATGGGAACAAAAAAAACAAACTGCCATCTGATCTCAAACTATGCAGAGCCTATAATATGGCCACTTGCCTATACTATGACTAACTAAAGCATCTTCTAGACGGTTGTAAACCGACGTCCCAACAGAGGTCACCTTGGTGGGAACTAGTTTTCATCCGCCGATTGTGTTTCGGCTACACGGATGCCAACCACGCGCCAACACGCAAGTACAACTTGCGTTTTGGTCAACCCAAAACTTGGTTTACAACTGCAGTCTAGGTGGATGGCAACCACCAAGGTGTCCTCTGTTGGAACGTTGCTTTACAACCGTATAGAACACGCTTTAGCAGTCAGGGTAATCACTAGTCCAATAGGCCACTCAACCAACAATCATATTTACGTATTATTTCATAATCATATTTATTGAATTACGTTACAATTAAAAAACCAATGATTTTCAAACTGTCGTGCCGCACCAAGTGTTCCAACATGTTATCTCTTCTAGTGTCTATGGTGTTTAGAATAGTTATCTTTTCATCTATCATTTCTATCTAATTTCCTTCTCTCTCTTCTACAAAATCTCTCCATTATTTACCTACACAGATAGATATAGAATAAGATAGATAGAACAAACAGGCTTTACTTAAATTAGATAGAAATGATAGATGAAAAGCTAACTATTCTAAACACCATAGACACTAGAAGAGATAAGATGTTGGAACACTTGGTGCGGCACGACAGTTTGAAGGAAAGTAGAGGGAAAGATATGTCGGATCAAACCCAGAATAACTAAAAACGGAAGGTATAGTCGTAGAAGACAAATCATTTGCCGCAGTTAGAGGAAGCTCTACTGACGAGAGACTAGCCCTAAAATATAGTAAATATATAGGCTATTTATAAGTAGATTTTAGTATAGATGGCCAAATATTAACTGCGCTGTGAATGTGAAATACCTATCTAACTAAAACATTATTAACTTTACTAAGCTTAGTTCCTTTTTAGTGACAGGCTTACTAAAATATTTCAGAGGATTTTGCAGAAAGAAAATGCATTTGTTTGATTACTATATATGTAAATACGCGTATCCAATATTATTATACATAAATTATAATACGCTGTTTTTAAAATTTGTTTCTAATTATTCTGTTTGTTTCTGTAACTGTACTGGTCTTGTACAGACGCCAGCACATCCAGCTACCCCATCTATGAAATTTCTTTCATAGATTTTCAACGTTATCACATAAGCATAAGGTTCACTTTCATTCGGGGAAATTTGATAGATCGGGGTAGCTTAATGTGCTGGCGACTGTACCTTTCGCATACCTAAGGGTAATATGTGGCTGAACTAACATAAAAATAAAATAAGATAAAAAATGTTTTTGTTCACGTAGACTTTAAAAAAGCGTTTGTAAATAGTCAGAACATGTTTGTAGTAATACAGTTATTATTTCTAGTTACTTATTACAGATATTTAGGTACACGGATAGTTAAAAATTTTATAAATTTTTATTTTATAATATTAGTGACATTTAACTAGCTTGTATTAAGTTATTGTCAATAATTGTATTTAACATCCACTGTACACACAATATCTTTAGTTAATTTGTAATACTATTCATGTTCTGACTATTTATAAGCGCTTTTTAAAGTCTATGTGAATAAAAACCATTTTTATTATATAATGAATTTTATAAAAAAAAATATTGTTTGTTTATAAGCCCAAAAATAGTGTATTGAGCTCTCAAAGTGAACATTTTTATACTTAATGAATAAGGATTCATAAACATTAAAGTTTAGTTGACATTATGTTAATCTGTTTACTGAAAGATTAAAAAGCCTTTCCTTTTTACCCCGCTTTTTGTTTGTCCTGAGTCTGGGGGTAATTATCTATATAATTATGTATTTACAAAAGAAAAGTAGTATATGTAATATATTAGTTATCTGGTTCCCATGGTACAAGCTCTGCTTAGTTTGGGTTCAGATGACCGTGTGTGAATAATGTCCCAGGATATTATTATTATTATTGCGTACGAATATATGACCTTGTCTAGATGAAAGTGTGTCGGCGGTGGAGAGGCGTAAATTTTAGTTTTAAATTACTCAGTAAAATATTACTAAATTTTTACTGCCATCCCGGCGCCAACATGTCATTCTAGTTATTTCGGTAACGTCATAAACGGGCGTGGTACATGAAATATTGAGCTAGAATAAAAAAATATAAAAAATAACTAACATAATTTTATTTGAAATATAAATTAACAAAGGTAATTTATATTATATCACTAGCTGTGCCCTACAGTTTTACCCGCGTTAAACTTTATAAAGTATCACAGCTCCTCCCCCGTATGTGAAAGCGTGATAATATGTAGCCTATATGTTGACCCGTCCTCTTAGTAATATTGATGCAAAATTTTAAGTAAATCCATGCAGTACTTTTTGAGTTTAGCCCGGACATACATACAGACAAACAGACAAAAATTCTAAAAACTATATTTTGGCTTCGATATCGATTGTAGATCACGCCCCAAGTATCCTTTTAAAAAAAATATTCAATGTACAGTTTTGACTTTCCTATGATTTTATTATATGTATAGATATAAATTAACAAAGGTAATTTATATTATATTATGTAGTACAAATGATCCTAAACAAAAAAGGTTTTAATATACAGTACTACCGCATACTACGTAATATATAAGTAAAACAAGATAAAAGTACTAATCGAATAACCCACCCCTAACTGTACCCGGTGCAAAGGTACCCATCACACTCGCTGTATTTCCACGTTGAATGGCGATAGCCAACCTCTGCACAAGGTACAAATATAAATTATATAAATATATAATTAATGTTATAAAATACTAAAGAATACGTAGCTATTATCACCTTCTTTATGTAACTTTTTCCCAAGAGTATTTATTTTTAGTTTAGTTTATTATCTTAATATTTTAAGCGGTTTCTAATCTTGTAATAGAAGAGCGGGGCTTCCTAACACAAGCAAAATTATTTGCTTAAAAGGTAGCTCCAACAACTTCATACTGTGATAGACTAAGTTACAGAAACAAACAATTTGAATATGAATATCGCACTCCCTAACTTCCTGTTATAAAGTGTTTATCTTGCTGACAAACCTTAACAATTTTTACACTAAATCGGGATTTGTATCCGTCCTGGCTTTAAACCTCAGACTGTGCCTGGTAATCTGCGGTTAAACACGATACCGCTAGACCAAAGAGAGAACGACTTTATAATAACATAAAAAATTGTACATTCCCTGCTGTTAGAGGACAATAAAAAGTATTCGAACTATCTATTTATAAGTTTGGCAAAAATTTTGAATATATTATTCATGTCAGTCAAATTATGTCTACGGACGGACAAAACCCCACAAAAAAAATGGGGGATATGCCTAAATCGCCACGCTTAGCAGACGGGCTGGCGGGTTGATAGTCATATTACACAGAAAAAACGCTGCTGCCCGTTCTCTAGTAGGTATTCCCTCGGGTCGATTTCTAGGCCCCCCGCGGGATGAGTGTTGAGGTGATGATTTTCTTTGCCGTCACTACACAGCGGACTTATTATTATTATCATTGAAACTCCATTGAATTCTCCGTGCTATTGAACAGCGAATAAAGCACTGCAGTGTACGCGTGCCACTATCGCATTCTTCGCTATGGATTCCATCAACGTTTACACGTATGCACGTGTGCGTGCATAAATTCGATGAAATCCTTTGTGAATATATTTTCCACGGCATGCAAATGACGAGTGGGAGCGCCAGATAAATACCGATCCCGTACGGCACACGGCGTACAAAGGCTTGAAATAACACTCCCATTCCAATAGTTTGGAATACAACGACATTATATTTACGCTCATATATACTTCATTAGCGACATCATAATTAGCTTTGTTTGTACCAAAAAATGATACGTTTTTATTTTTATCGCACGACACCCGAATACATGATCAAACATATAAATTGCTCTAGCTAGAGTGTACTGATGAAAATTTACAAGTACAAATTATTCGAGCAGAGGAAATGTTTAAATACGAAAAGTTGGATTGTAAATAAATCTTATTTTAGCGTCCAAATTGGACATCGTGTCATAGCGCAAGTACAGCAGTGGTTTTGTACAGCTATAATTAAAGTGGCGCTCGCGCATGACCATCGCCCAATCGAACTGTTAGTAATTTTAATTATGTTATGTGCTATATAATGAGCGTTTGTTGGTATGATGGTGTTTCATCGTTAGTTCGTACGATCGTCGGGTAATTAGGATGACACCTAGTAGTACAACTGGAGTTTTTATAAAGGTAAAACATTTAAGGAGCATGCTGGATACCGATAGATAAAAATAACTAGATGAAATTGCTGGGTGCTAGAAAACTATATAATAATTAGAAAATCTTGCTAAGTTCTAGCAGATGATAATAATAATTAAAGAAACATGTGAGATGATGGTATGTAATAATAATTAGAGGAACTTTCAGCGTGCACGTAGGTAATAATAATAAGATAAATTTTCTGATTAGTTCCTCAAAGTACGTCTGTAAGTAGGTTTGTCATATTGTTTTTTATCGCCCTTGTTTTCTAAATAAATCTTATGGAATGAGTTAGTGAAATATTTCATTCTATTTGTGTATCCAGAGAAAATGTATTGCTTTGACGACCTGGAACACTATTATAGGCATCGTGGATGACAACGATATCTTTATTAGTGTGTCAATGTCACGAACGTAATTAAATTATTCATAAATCTATGGAAATTTATAAACATTTAAATTATTTCCGTGACATTTATGCACCTTATTAGGTTCTTTATTAATATTTTCTTCTCTATCGACACTAAATTTATTGATGATGTTTTTTGTATCTAACTTTAACACAGCACAACTGTACTAGATATCATATGTTACATTATGTCCACTCGAGTACTAAAAAATTACCTATTCATATTCTTTACCTTACTATAAACGGCTATGAACTTTAATGAAATGCATGATTTCTCAATAACTTTCTTATTACATGATTGTGGTTACTGTTGGAGGTAATTACCACATATTTATCAACACAATTTATATAAAAAGTTCTTATAGCTCTCGATTAATTGGTTCTTTTTATAATAATTATTAGGAAAAGAAAAGTGCATGAAAGTAATAATAGTGCCACCGTATCTCAGTTTATAGAGAGCTTTAATGCCAATATAGAATTCAATGACAGTTTAAAACCAATTTCTATCCGAGACACTTCAATAAAAGCGGTCTATTTATAAAATCGGTATGTTTTATTCTCTGTGAGTGAGGTGGATTTCCTATTGAACTACTGAGAAAGTAATGAGCTTTATGAATGGAAAACGTCTGTGTGCTTCTCTTGGGATTTTCTTAATTAACCTTAGCCGATTTCTTTTCCCACACATACTACTACTAAACATTCAACTGTCTGACTGAAATAATTTGACTCAAGGTATTGCATTTATTAATTCCTTTAAATCTTTAGCACATCAATATACAAGGCATACTTAATGCCGGCGGCATTCTCTGTCAGTAAACCTTAGGGTGATTGAAAAAGGACAGGTTGGTTTAGGTTAGGACCTTTTTTTTTTTTTTTTTTGCGGGGTGGGAAATCCTGCATGGACCTAGACCAACAAATATGAAAAATAAAATGAAGTAGAGGAACCAAATTCAGTGGAAACCGTTGTCTCTGCCTACCATTCTCAGGAAGAGGGTTGAGTCTATGTAAGTATGTAATAATTATGAGACCACGAAATACACGATTAACACACATAATTTATTACTTTTTTTTACATTTTATTTTTCTGCAAATTCTGAGTCACGTAGTAGTATATATATAATATATAGTGGGTCATATTCGTGGTCATGGTCAATATTAATTGATACTTTAAATTTATTTAGTTTTGTTTTATATATTAATTACATCTGAGTCAATAGTAATTAGTAGTAAATAGTAATATATTTTTTAGAAGGACCAAACAATTGATAATGAAGTCCGTAGTTCAAGGACTTCATTATCAATTGTTTTTATATATTATGTATCTACTTTTAATAGTGTTTTATATCACGTCTGTCTATTGTATCGTATCACATCTTTGACTGAGGACTGTCTCCCAAGATACAGGCTTCAGCCTATTTTGGGAACCAGGGCCAGTACCTATTGTAAATCGCATGTATCATGGTAATGAACCCGAATTTTGTATTTTTTATTTTGTGGCAATAAAAATTTTACTATTTATTATTATTATTTCCCGAACGAGTTAACCATACTACTAGTTTACTTTTAATATAAGATTATAAATGGACCCGCTGAGTATTTGCGGTTGGAGCTATCCGTCGACACTTTATTATAGAAAAACTAGCTTTGATCTTTTTCAGACTTCATATTTATAAGAAGCTCTTTGAAATGTTTAAAGGCTTACAAGCTGCTGCGGAATAAAATAAAATTGAAATTACAGACCTTTTCAACCACGGACTTTCTAATCTGCTTATAATAAAGCCTCTTTGAAGGTTCCTAGTAGATATTATATTTTTGTTGGAGGGTACAAAATAACTTTAATAATCAGATATACTAGATATAGACCAGTCTAAATAATGTGTTTTCTGTTAAAGATTTTACACATTTGTTGTTTTAGTATTTTTTCACTTTGAAGTGGAAGTAACTGTCTTTGCTTTTTATGATTATTATTTAATAAAAACTACTTAAATGTAATAAAATAAAACAGCTTTTTATTCACGAAGATTTCAATAAAGTGCTTGTAACTAGTCAGTACACATTTGTCATAGTATAATTAACTATTCGTAGTTATTTCTCAGTATATGAAGATATTTAGAACTGTTGTTTATATGTATGTAATCATTTAGATTTAAGAATTAATTTATGATAGTAATGTTAATAGCTAGCCCATTTAAGTTATTGTCAAAGTGGTCATTTGTAGGTTAAAATACTTTTAACTTTTGTAATTTATAGTTTTAGTTATATTTTTGATTATCCTGTTGGCCTAGAAGTTAGTGACCTTGAGTGCCAAGCCAGACGTGGTGGGTTTGAATATTACTCAGGAAAAATATTTGTATAACAATTATTTGTTCTCTGCATGCGTGTAATTTATCTATAATATGAATGTACTAGACGTGCCCCGCGGTCTTACCCGCATTATACTTTATAAATTATAGCCTATGTGTTATTCTGATACATTAGCTATTCCCAACGGACGACCTCTACACATCCACTGGAAGAGTTAACAGAAAGACACTGCTGCCGTTCTCTGGTAGATATTCCCAAGGGACGTCCTCTACACATCCACTGGAAGAGTTAACAGAAAGACGCTGCTGCCGTTCTCTGGTAGATATTCCCAAGGGACGACCTCTACACATCCACTGGAAGAGTTAACAGAAAGACGCTGCTGCCGTTCTCTGGTAGATATTCCCAACGGACGACCTCTACACATCCACTGGAAGAGTTAACAGAAAGACGCTGCTGCCGTTCTCTGGTAGATATTCCCTAGGGACGACCTCTACACATCCACTGGAAGAGTTAACAGAAAGACGCTGCTGCCGTTCTCTGGTAGATATTCCCAAGGGACGACCTCTACACATCCACTGGAAGAGTTAACAGAAAGACGCTGCTGCCGTTCTCTGGTAGATATTCCCAAGGGACGACCTCTACACATCCACTGGAAGAGTTAACAGAAAGACGCTGCTGCCGTTCTCTGGTAGATATTCCCAAGGGACGACCTCTACACATCCACTGGAAGAGTTAACAGAAAGACGCTGCTGCCGTTCTCTGGTAGATATTCCCTAGGGACGACCTCTACACATCCACTGGAAGAGTTAACAGAAAGACGCTGCTGCCGTTCTCTGGTAGATATTCCCAAGGGACGACCTCTACACATCCACTGGAAGAGTTAACAGAAAGACGCTGCTGCCGTTCTCTGGTAGATATAGCAATTATGCAGATCTGCATAATCTCATCATCACATAATACCGATTCACAATCAGCAACACCTAAAATGTGAATAAGCATGTATCCGAATTGAGTTTCGTTCCGAAGTATGGACCTTAAATGCCATCACAAAGGTGGAGGTCAACAAAGTGATAGTACTATAGTGAAACAAACATAATTTGATTTTTTATTACAAGTTTAAATAAAGCTCCATCTATCCCGGCATGTCAGGTCAAGCTAAAAGTTAAATTGAGCTTTTCAATAATTGAGCTTCTCAATAATTGAGCTGTAATTTCGCATTCGTCGGTTTGTTGCAATGTTTATCTTTAAGTATGTAAGACGGATGACAATGTTATTAACTTGGTCTGTTGATAGCGCTGGAACGTGGCTAAAGTAATAAAATATTGGAAACCATCGAGATTTATTTTTATATCAAAGGGCGACAAACGTGTTAGTGGGTCACCTGATAGTAAGTGATCACCGTCGCCCATGGACACTCACAACACTAGAGGGGTCGCGGCCTCGCGGGTGCGTTAGCGGCCTTTAAGAGTCAGCAAACAATTGTTGTTGACCCTTCCCACCACCCCAATGAGCTCTGGCGACCTTACTCACTAGCAGAAACAAAACATTAAAATAAATAATATTATTATTAATTGAGAGATTGGGTCCCAAGCCCATTTGATTTATCTAGATGTGTAGTCTAAAAGTTTGAAATTAGGGTATTTACTGGTTTCAATACAATTTAAGCAAATTTGAACCGATTTAACAATGGAAGAAGTTTTGTAATATAAACCATTTTTTTTGTCAGCACACCAATTTTGCCGATATGTATGACCCTATTTTAATTGTTATTATGGTACGACTTAACGTGTTATTAACTTTATATCTCAGCTTCTATGAATGCAAGTGATGTGAAAATTAGAATAGCTATAAATTAGTTACACGACCATGTCCTATGTAAGTGAAAAATATATTTACTTATTTTCCTTCATGGATATGAGGTCAAATATTTTTTAATTTTTTTTTATTAGGCTTTGTTTTTTTATGTTTATTTAAAATGGAAAACATGAACTAGATAGATAATCTAAGAATTTATAAAGAAATTAGAACCTGAAGAATTTCCAATCGGAACGTGATTAAAATACACTGAAAAAATGATTTCAGAACCAACTTAAAAATATTTTAAAACCTGAAATAAAAGTTTTTTGTAATGTAACAACCAATATAAACTGATATACCGAAAGTGCTGAATTACGGAAAACGACCTCTACACATCCACTGGAAGAGTTAACAGAAAGACGCTGCTGCCGTTCTCTGGTAGATATTCCCAACGGACGACCTCTACACATTCACTGGAAGAGTTAACAGAAAGACGCTGCTGCCGTTCTCTGGTAGATATTCCCAATGGACGACCTCTACACATCCACTGGAAGAGTTAACAGAAAGACGCTGCTGCCGTTCTCTGGTAGATATTCCCAACGGACGACCTCTACACATCCACTGGAAGAGTTAACAGAAAGACGCTGCTGCCGTTCTCTGGTAGATAATCCCAACGGACGACCTCTACACATCCACTGGAAGAGTTAACAGAAAGACGCTGCTGCCGTTCTCTGGTAGATATTCCCAACGGACGACATCTACACATCCACTGGAAGAGTTAACAGAAAAACGCTGCTGCCGTTCTCTGGTAGATATTCCCAATGGACGACCTCTACACATCCACTGGAAGAGTTAACAGAAAGACTCTGCTGCCGTTCTCTGGTAGATATTCCTAAGGGACGACCTCTATACATCCACTGGAAGAGTTAACAGAAAGACGCTGCTGCCGTTCTCTGGTAGATATTCCCAACGGACGACCTCTACACATCCACTGGAAAAGTTAACAGAAAGATGCTGCTGCCGTTCTCTGGTAGATATTCCCAAGGGACGACCTCTACACATCCACTGGAAGAGTTAACAGAAAGACGCTGCTGCCGTTCTCTGTAGATATTCCCTAGGGACGACCTCTACACATCCACTGGAAGAGTTAACAGAAAGACACTGCTGCCGTTCTCTGTAGATATTCCCTAGGGACGACCTCTACACATCCACTGGAAGAGTTAACAGAAAGACGCTGCTGCCGTTCTCTGTAGATATTCCCTAGGGACTACCTCTACACATCCACTGGAAAAGTTAACAGAAAGACGCTGCTGCCGTTCTCTGGTAGATATTCCCTAGGGACGACCTCTACACATCCACTGGAAGAGTTAACAGAAAGACACTGCTGCCGTTCTCTGTAGATATTCCCTAGGGACGACCTCTACACATCCACTGGAAGAGTTAACAGAAAGACGCTGCTGCCGTTCTCTGTAGATATTCCCTAGGGACGACCTCTACACATCCACTGGAAAAGTTAACAGAAAGACGCTGCTGCCGTTCTCTGGTAGATATTCCCTAGGGACGACCTCTACACATCCACTGGAAGAGTTAACAGAAAGACGCTGCTGCCGTTCTCTGGTATATATTACATAGGGACGACCTCTACACATCCACTGGAAGAGATGAGATGCAGATAATCGTTGTCGTCAGCCACACAGTATCTAAATTAAGTTCTGTCTATCATAATGCAAATATGCACCTAAAACCTAAACCTCCATACGAGCTAATTTATTTTGACTGGCATTATAACAATAAGTATCAATTACTGTAGCCGCGACGCACTCAAATCTTATAGCCAACATAAGACACGTTTTTCATTTTACGAGATTTTGTCTCCATTTTGAGTATTAAATGTTAACGAGCGTTGCGTTTTATTTATGAGGCGAGGCTACCTTGATATTTGGCAGGCCGTCTGAAGGATGGTTACAGGTAATACAGAAATAAGTTGATGTATATACAACACAATGTGTTGCGACACAACAATATAAATAATTAATATATGTCATATATTAATTATTTATATTGTTGTGTCGCTGGCGGTATAGAATATCTCTACCCGATTTCATCCCGTGGGGGATAAAATTTCGCATGTCACTGTAGACAAAATATGTGTAACTGTAATTGTATTGACTATAAAATCTAGTTGTACCATATTTTGCGTGAAATAAAGATTACTTATTTTATTGGAAACTGCTGGATGCGAATAGCGCAAGACCGGCAATTGTGTAGATCTTTGGGGGAGGCCTTTGTCCAGCTGTGGAGGTCTTTCGGCTGATATGATGATGATGATGAAAGATTACTTACTTACTATGTATTTAAAAATATGTAAGTATGTTCATCAGTATTCTGGATGTACAAGCTTTGCCTAGTTTGGTATAAGATTGCAGTGTGTTAGTTGTCCCAAGATATAATAATCATTAGAATGAAATAGAAGTCACATATAAGACAATTCAAATCTACACTTAAGAATAGGTTACTACAAAAATGTATCTCAAATATTAAATTCTTACTAACAAATGTTGGTCTGTTATTTGTTGTAACAAATATCTGTAAGTTTACCAATTATACAAAACATTTGAAACATCAAGCATTTTACCACCTATATTTGTACTATGTTTTATGCAAATAAATAATATTAACTTTACTTTTGAGTTGAATTGAAGTAATTACTTTGATACTAGGCAACCACTGTCCATGAGATAAAGTGAAGTATCTTATCTTATCTTGGTTTGGGTGTACTGCCGTATTGACTTCGACCCTTCAGGATCTTTTGTACTATCCCATTGATTTTTATTCTATCCCTAGAGCCCAGAATGAAACCTGGACATAATTCAGTACGCTTCTTAGGGGTAGACCCTTGTAGTCTCCTGTTTCTGGATATGCTAGCCCCAGGATGGCCCTTCTGTATCTTGCCAACGCATCGCATTTACATATTATATGCAGTATTGTTTCAGTTCTTTTCATTAAAGTGATGTAAGTAGATTATACCTTATTGTGCCCGCAGGGCGTGCCTTCTAGCGGTGGAGCTCGCTTGGATCTGCAGACGTGAGGCATGGCGCGGTGAGCGCACCACAAACGCGAACAAGCGGACCGCACCTTCACTGACTTGCACACCGAGAACCTGAGAATAAAAAAGATCTTACTATTAAATTTATTTATACTTAATCGAAATATTATTAATGGAAAGTTCACAGTGATTTACAAAAATAAAGCAATTGAATGTCCGAAAATTACCACTCAATTAGAATACATAATATTTTTATAAGTGGTCAAATTATTATTGGGAAATTTTTGTTGCCTTAGACTTGTCTTAAAGTTCAGGTATATTTTTTCTCCAATTAATTATTTTGTTCAATTTCACCCAGTTTCTAGACTCTTCTTAATTCATTCTTGTAAATTTATACGGATACGGCAAAATTGGATTTTATCAGCCTCTGAGCTAATAAGCCTTGAAACAGTCGGCACTTTCAATGCGAGACTATAATATCGCACGATGGTTGACCACTGTATCAAGCATGATCTGTAGGCTACAAGAGTCTACAGAAAGCGAAACGTATAAACGAATTCGTGTACTCAATGGGTACAACGGATTGTGGCTCGCAAAATTAACAATCACAAAATCTATCGGAAAGAGTTTGATAAATTTTAAACGTATAACGTAATTTTGTGATTGTTAATTTAGGGAATTGAATCCCTATGTCGCGGGGTTTACAAACATATAATTGAAAGGCGCATTATTTTTTAATTATTTTTGTCTTTTTCATCGGGCTTTAGATGCGACCGAGGGCTCAAGCCGTCTAGCAAATAAAACTACAAAATAAGTACCGGCGCCGGAGGCCACCCCCTTTGCGGGTAGAACCTAGACTCTGGGCAGTTACAGACGGCTCTTAGTCTGCATGAGAGGGCCATTTCACCATGTTTCGTGCAACTTAATCTCTCGCTCTACGTTAATAAGCGACGCGAGGCTCAGGTCGGCGACGGTATTTCATGGATACGAATGCAAAATAAGGGTCATCAGACATCCAGACTAGTCCAATGGATCACACAAATAGTTGTCCAGTGCGAGACACGTTATCGTACCGATAAAAAGCCCCCCTCAACGCGGACGGGGGGCCGCGTCATGTCATTAACGTAGAGCGAAAGTTGCACAAAACTCCCTAAAATGATGATCTCTGCCCTCTCCCCGCCAGTAATCGCCCAGAGTCGAGGATCGAACCCCACAGGGGGTGCCCTCCGGCGCGGGTTACTTAATTTCTAGACGGCTCGAGCCCTCTGCTCGCCTCTATAGTCCAGTGAAGCAGTGAAAGAATCCTAGAATAACTGTAGCGTCATGTTAAAAAAAAAAAAAAAAAAAAAAAAAAAAAAAAAATGCGAGACACGTTACTACGTGTATCGCACTGGACAACTATGCTGGAACTGGCTACTGCCAGGCGGTCTTAATCACTGATCCCGTAATGGTCAAAAACAAAGAAAGCTCTCTTGTGCAGTGCATTGATATTCAATCCGCACACGCAAGTATTAAAAATCAATAAAAATAGTATAAAATATTGGAACGAAGTTCCTTATCGCGCGTTGTGAAAGGAGGCTAGATGGAAAAAATTCTTACGAAAAGTTGTCACGACACTTTTTGCAGCTGTGCGGCGTGCGCATGTTTCTCTGGCTGTCTCTCTCTCTCTCTTATAGAAAGCAAGCCAGATATTTTCATTTCTATTTCGCATTGAACAGTGTGGTGTCGCGACGATTATTTTTGTTGAGTGTATACATTTTTTTGTACATAATAAATAATAAGAAATAACTTCGTTCCATCCGGGTGTCCCTTGACACCTCTCAGGTTTTTTTTATTTATTTAGTGGTCTAGACTTAATTAATTTTCTCATAGTTGTAACCATATTTTTATTCTGTGGTATAGGATAAGTAAAAAAAGTAACAAATGACTTTTAGTTTCACGAGAAAGTACTCCACAGAGATCACGACCCTCTTCACTGAAAAAGATATTTGTCTAAAATATCTTTTTCAGTGAGATTTTATAAATCTTAATATAGTGAAAACATATTACACTTTTCATAAATCTGATTTGATTTATGGAACTGGCGGCTTATTGCGATCAAATGGTATGTGGCGAGCGAAGTAGATCATAGGATTTTGCACTCAATAGGAATTTTTCTCTACCTTACAGAATGTGCATTCACGTTGTGTTACTGTGTGTGATAGTATGATCTGTAGATCTAATTAGATGGTAATAATAATATATAATAATAAATATCTTGGGACAACTAACACACTGCCATCTTATCCCAAACTAGGCAGAGCCTGTACTGTGGCAACCAGACAACTGATTAACATAGTTATATGTTTCTTACTACATATGTATTATAATATAAAATAAAAAATAATAATTTATTTTCATCAAAAGTTTACAAAGACCCAAACTTATATTACATGGTTATAAATGACTAAATTAAATATAATAAAATAAATGAACATAATTGCACCCAGATACAAATAATAGTGCTCATCGCAGAAAGATTTGAACTGGGCGCGGATTGAACCCACGACCTCTGGCTTAGCAGTCAAGGCCACTAACCATCAGCCCAACAGGTCAGTCACTCTTTGTTCAATTTCACCCTGACATTGCCAGTTACTGTCTTAAAAACGTTAATACCTATACTTAAAAATATGAATAGGTACCTTAATATCTGATTAGCAGCTCACAGTGTGAAAATATGATAGCAAGATCATATTTTCACACTGTACCACAACATAAACGTGATAACCCGTACCTGCAGCGTATTTTGTAATGTGGAGATAATGCCATGCATACAAAAAATTATACAGTCAAGGGCTCTACCGGCTAAGTGACCGAACATCGTTTTCGTGAATGACGTTCAAATAAATAAGGACTAAAAATACTTAATCAATCGTTAAATCGGCTTCAACGTTGACAATCGATTCCGGACCATTTATGACGTCACATGTGGTCATCGGAGCCGATTTGACGATTGATTAAGTCATTTTTAGTCTTTATTTATTTGAAGCCCATTCACGAAAACGATGTTCGGTGACTTAGCCGGTAGAGCCCCAGATAGATAACCTCCTTTATTTGAAGTTCATTGAAAAGGGAATTCAATCAGTAACGCCTCAATGACGTAACCGCTTACAATTATGTAGACCGCATGCTTGTTTCCAGACAAGTTCAAGTGTTCCAAGGGAAAAGTAGGTAAATATATCTTCTATAAATATATCTGGTCAGCCTTATGACGTCCACTGCTGGACAAAGGCCTCCTCAAAAGATTTCCATAATAGTGTTGTGTCCATATTTTGGAGAGATACGGCGTAATTGCCACGCTTGGTAGACGGGTTGGCGATCGCAGTGTGATGGTCATAGTACACAGAGACGCTGCTGCCGTTCTCTTGAGTGGTATTCCCTCGCGTGGCGATATTCTATGCCGTCAGTCACATAGCAAAAAGTATATATATGTGGGATAACTGACGCTTATAACCTGGTCCTGAAGTTATCCATGAGGTTACAAATTAAGGCACGCAGTCATTTTATACCTTCGGTGGCTACTTTAGCTTGTTGGTTCCCGTTGCAATCGTCAAGTGATGAACACTCCCATCAGACAATAAAGTAAGTAAAATAGCCGGTTTGGTAGCAGAAGGTCCTATTTCCAAACACGTCACGATGTTTCAAATGGCCTCATTCCCAGATCGTCCTATTCCCAAATGGTCCCAGGGATGGTAATGCATGACACAGTTTTAATGATAGGGGTATGGATAAAAATACTACAACTGAATCAAATAAATTGTCACCTTTTAGTAATAAAATAATAGTTAAACAAATCATAAAACATCATTTAAAATCTGTATTTGGATTACACATTAGATCAAATAATAAATTTATTTACTTAAAATTATAAAGAAAATCAAATTTTACGTAAATGGCGTCTAGTCTCAAACAAGTTTTTTTTTCATAAATATAATATTATTTGTACTAAACTAGTATTTAACAACATCATCAATAACCTTATAACTCCCCGTTGCTGGGGCATACGGGTGTACTCTCAAATACTGAGAGCGATGTTTATTGATTTGTTTTACTATTATTTTACTACTAAAAGATGACAACCCTTTGATTGACTTTATTTTTCATACGATATTGTAATTAAATCAAATTAATAAACGATAAAAATTGTTTGTATGTTAATTAAAGTAAGTACCTAGTATTTTTTATTCATACCCCTGTGATTAAAACTGCATCAAGCATTACAGCAGGGTAGGAAACAATCTGGGAATAGGACCATTTTACAATTGGACCACCTGGGAATGGGACAATCTGAAACAGCTAGACGAGTTTGGAAATGGGACCATCTGCTACCAAAGCAAATAGCCATTTGGTTTTACCGCCTATACACGTTGTTTTTGTACAGCCCCTATATAATCTTAGACCAAAGTATTCCATATGAACTTCAAATCGATACTCCCACGTTCTTTAGCAAAATGTAGCAAACGGAAAACAAAGTAATCTTAGAGAGTTCCTTTTTCATTTCCTTTTAAGAATTTTTAAAAGATGAATCTCACAACATTAACGGGAAGACATAATTCAATACTTACCAGGAATTCATAAGAGGGAATCAATCATGAGCTTTTAAATTGAACATGTATTCTCAATTAAGCGTACAGCTCATACAAGACAGTAAATGATACCGTTTGATACTCGCTGTGTTAAACGCAGCGATGACTGATTTGTTGTATGAGACACAACAGTCTCAGTTAAATTCGCATGTTGCGTACCCAACATTATTAACCCTAAAACAAGCTGTGTGCTGTACGAGACCACATCAATTTCAACCTTTTTGCTTTGTAATAAGGTCCAAGAACAATGAAAAAAATATAATCAAACCTGGTCAAGGATTAAATGATGATATGAAACTGCGGTTGTGCGGAAAAAATACCTATTAATATCTACGTTTTCCTGATACTTTTCCTTAAGAGACGACAAGGCCCTATCTTATCACTCCACACCAATCCTCCTCTTATAAGACTATACACGAACATTTCAAATGAAATTGAATACAAATTTTTTAAAACGAGTTCAAAAATAGAGCAAACCGAATAAAAGCATTAAATTTAAAGATAATTTATTATGCGGCTGCTGTAAGAACGTTTTTGTGACACGTGTCAAATATGAGCATATTTTCATAAATTACAATATAGTTTACAGTGGGACAAGGATCTTTATGAACGTGCAAGAACATGTCTGTTTGTCCTGTCTCTGGGTTCATCTATATACGTATGTATTAACAAAAGTAGTATATGTAGTATATCAGCTATCTGATTTCCATAGTACAGACGCCAGCACATCAAGCTACCCCAATCCCCAAAATTTCCTCAGTTGAAAGAAATTTGACAGATTGGGGTAGATGGATGTGATGGCGTCTACAAGCATTACTTAGTTTGGGATCAGATGGCTGTCTGTAAATAATGACCCAGGAATATGTAACTCTACCGGGTTCGAATCCCGGTAAGTGAAAATATTTGTGTGATGAGCACAAATATTTGTTTTCTATGTATATAAGTATTTATCTATCTATATAAGTAGGTATGTATATCGTCGCCTGGTACCCATAGTACAAGCTTTGCTTAGTTTCGGGCTAGGATGATGTGTGTGATATTATCCCTAGATATTATTATTATAACTCTAGAAATTTATAATTATTATCGATTTATTGTAATAAATAATTTGATAGCACAAACGAAGAAAATAGTCATTTTTATCTGTATAAATAAATTTATTTCTAAATTAATATTTCATTCACTTAATACCTACTACAAAAAGTAAAAAATTAATTGAAAAATTAATACACGGGTGCGACTTAAATCAAGCATGGTAACATTTACCTATCGAGGGGGCAACTCGCTCGTTACTTTTTCAAATGGAATTATCGAGCCTACACTGTGTTTTTCTTTCATGAAAATCTCCTTAACCGTTACGACTATTTCCCTGACACCACTTTTTATCACTTTTGGCATATTGGTAGTGTTTTAAACCAAATAATACAATAATAAACGTAGTAACAACAATTCAAAGCAAGCTGTGGCGAAACTGTCAAAGATACACTTTACAAGATGGCGGCGTTAGTTCCACTCTCAGCCACGTTCATAAAGATCCTTGTCGCACTATAAGTGGTATTTTTATACATTTTACATTACATAATAATTTCACCACAAGAACAAAATATTCAAATAACAGTTACGTATATGTAGAACTAAATATAACATTTATTGACATGTATTAATAATCATCATATTAGTCGAAAGGCGTCCACCGATGGACAAAGGTCTCCCCAAAGATGTGCCGGTCTTGCGTTGCCCTACTATAACTATCGTCAAATAATATAAGTTGTAGTGACTAACTCTAATTTAAATATAATTTATGATTATAAAGATAAATTATAAATAAATTTTGCTTAAATAAAGTTTTCGTTGTCATATACATCAGTCCAAGTAAGTGCCGATATATGCCAAAAAGGTATCAATGTTATCTTTGCTATATTTATTAATAGACAGCTTTCATGTTTATAGATTTTCTTTTCATAAGAAATGATAGTATTTTAACAGTATTATTGGTAAGGTTAATAATGTAGGTTATTAATATTAGTAATGATGAGATCGCGACGGATTGTACTGTAATTAGTAGGTATTTCAATTAATGAAGCAAAACTTTTTGACTCTGGTCATAAAAAAATCACAAATCTAGATATAACATTATATTATATATATATATATAAAAGAATCGGGTAACATTACGTAATTCTAAGAATAACAAAAATTTATAAGTAATACCATTACTTATTATTTTCTGTATTTTATATGATTTTTTGCTGAAAATCAGATTAATTAAGCTTGTATCAAAGGAGACCATTCCTTTTTCTATGGCCAATGGGCCCACAAAAAATTCTCGCGTTTATTAATGAAACCTATGTCAATTTGTTCCTTATAATCTCTAGATTAATGGGGTAGTATTCGTTTTAGGATATCTAACCGGAATCCTGAGAAATATGACAATTTAAACATGAAATCCACATAGTAGCAAGTTGACGCAGAACTACAGCTGTCTCGGACAGTAATTGTCTTTGCACATTGCGTTGAAACCGTACAGCACAACTGACACAACGGTTCTGTTCGCTAAGAGTTGAACGTATTGAAGCCATTTTCGACAAATATTTCAAAGAAATACGAGAAACTAAGAAAAATACATTCACACAATTATAAAGAAAATGTAGGAGTGACGTGACGTTAAGTGTTCAGGGTTGCCAATGATCATTATATAATTCCTCGATTATCCCATTCATAACCGTACATATCTGTGAGAAAAGTATATAAATGGACTGGAAATATTATGTCCTGACGTGAGTTTAACATTTTATACCCATCCCAAGAAAAATGGTCTACGCCGCTAAAGATTATTTCACTTCAAATAACCAAATAACTATACGTCCATTGTTGTGAGAACTACATATTATTCTTCCCATCCGTTTTATATATATTTACATAAGTATGAAATCGCAACAATTTAATTGTTATGGAGCTAAACAGTTCACGTGCCAGAAGGCTACAAATCAATTCTAATTTCCTGAAAATTAAGGAATTCCCTAAAAGCTTGCAATCCTCGCCAATTATTTTTTGTATAAATGGCGGCGAGCCGTAACCGAATATCAAAAAAGTACTTTTTTTAATGATTTTTGATTCCGGTTACATATCTTTACAACTTTGAACTCATTTGTTGTAATAATTTTGGTATATTTTTTAAGATTGATGTGATCAATATACGTAACCGTTGCCAGTGGGCCCAAAAAGAATGGTCTCCTTTACAGCGCCCTCCTTTTTATTAAAAAATAATCCACATGCGAGAAAGACAGACGTTCGAACGCTCGATAAGTTAAGAAGTTTAGTCGAGTCTTTAAACATGCATTGTGTATACGCGTGTTAGCCTCGACTAAACTTCTCTTCTCTTCTCAACGACTTGCTTATTTAAACTGCCCTTTTTCCTTCTCTATATTTTTCCAAATTTCATCCCAGCTTAATTAAACAATTACTTAACAAAATTAAAAACTCCACTGTATTTTTTTGTATTTTGATAGTAGTGAATAACTGCAAAGTAACGCCTACTTCCATTACAAAAAAGAAACACAAAATAGGCAATTTAATATCAATTGTTATTTACCAAGTTGCGCCTTGAATATGTTTATGTAATCTTTTAAAAGGCGAGTAAGAAAACCCTATTATGGATTCAGGAAAATAAAAAGCCAAACCTCCAATTAAGACTCACAACAAGTATGACCTATCATATATCACACTAATATTATAAAGGCGAAAGTTTGTGAGTGTGTGAGTGTGTATATTTGATACATCTTCACGTCTAAACGGCTGAAGCGATTTTAATAAAATTTGGCATGGAGTTAGCTGACATCCTGAATTAACACATAGGTTATAATTTATAAAGTTTAACGCGGGTAATGCCGCGGAGCACAGATAGTAATATAATAATTGCAAAAGTTTCTCAGCATGGATGTTTGTTACTCTTTCACACAAAAATTAACAAATGGAATTTGATGAAACTTTTTGGTAACATAGGTTATATATCCGAATAACACATAGACTATAATTAATAAAGTTTAACGCGGGTCAATCCTGTTTAGGCCCAACTAGTATTATTACTATCTAGTTACATTTTAATTTCAAGAATTAATCTATTATTAATGAAATGAAATAATATGTTAGTAAGTATAATATCTTTATTTTCCAGCAAAGAATTTTTGAATATAATGTATTAAAATTCTTTACTGAAGACAGAGCAAGGGAAATACCAATTACAGAAATTACTTTACACAGTTTGTAAGAATAATTTTTGTATCGGCGAAATTAAGACTTTTTTTGTAACGGAAAATAATGTTTCAACTTCAAGCAATATAGTACATATGTGATATAGCACGGCTAGGGCATTCATTAGAAACATTCTTTTACTTTGTACTTTCAAATACTTGCCAAACTTGCTAAAAGTTCTTCAAAGCTAAGCTAATTCTGATTATAAATATTTATGAAATGTACCTTTTTGTACACATTACAATGAAATAAAACTACAGTGTTTTTATATTGTTGTGATATTCTTATAACAATTACTAGACAAATATTATTTCCTACTGAATAGAAAAGAATAACAAACTACTTATAGTAAGCCTATCATATGATAAAAGAGGCGATTAATAAAAACTTCTCGGTACTAGAATACCTATATTGAGGATTGACTGGCCTATTGATCTTAGTGTGACCTTGAGGTTAGTGACCTGACTGCCAAACGAGAGGTCATGGGTTTGATCCTCACCCACGACAAATATTTGTGTAATGAGTACGATTATTTGTTCTGCGTCTTAAAATTAAATGTTTTCGATATTAAAGTTTGTAGTATTAGTTTATATCTACACCACTTTCTTTATGAATATTGGTACTCGATATTGGTCATTTCGAATTTGAATGTGTTTCTTGCATTTGTTCAGATTACCTGAACGCTTAAGGTATACAACATGTAACGTAATTAACGCACACCCTCAGACACCCCAATTAGAATATTATGTTGTAATCATAATACATACACTAAATTTTTTATTTGACATGTAATGCATCGTTATTTACTAAATTAGTTTCTTGGAATAAAGTTTATTTTTCTTTATTTTGTGTTGAATGATGGAATTTGTATGAATAGAAAAAAACTGCGATTTAAATGTCTTATTACTTTGACTTACGGTCCATTTCAATTTGTTTTTACTGTACAGGGTAAAAATAATGATAATTTCCGTAGTTTAAAATTATTTTGGAATAAAAAGTTACTTATATTAAAAATGATATAAATCGATTCAGTAAACGATTCTAAACAAACTATTTTCAGGATGTGCGTTAATTAAGTTACATGTTATAGATTTTTAAATTTCGATACATGAATTTGTTTCTCACACTTGTTCAAGAACTAATAAAAGATTCATTCGGGATTACACGAATGCTTAAATTTTAAAATTTTGGCAAATTTATTCGTTTCTTACACTTGAACAAGTAATAACAGTGTATTTCTTAAATCCAAATGTTGCCTAATGCATTCGTGACTCACCCATCTTACCCTAATTAACTAATTCCCAGTTACAGGAGACAATAAACTGTCGTCCTTTGTTCCTAATAATTAGAGCACATCACTGGCTACATGAAACCCGACCCAAATTCCGACGAGACGTATCGTTAACCAGCCAATCAAGTCCACTAACCGGCGTTAATTAAAATTTTACGTGTATAATATTATTCAATATAAATTTGAACTGGCCTGTGTGAATGGTATAACCGGAAGGGGAAGACGTCGTAGAACATTCTTTGACCAAATCGGAGACGTTCTCAAGAAAGGCCAGGGGCTCTACCAGCTAAGTCACCGAACATCGATTTCTTAAATGGCGTTCAAATAAATGAACGTTAAAAATGACTTAATCAATCGCCATGAGCACATTTGACGTCATAAATGGTCCGGAATCGATTGACAACGTTGAAGCCGATTTAACGATTGATTAAATAATTTTTAACCTTTATTTAATTGATCGCCATTCACAATAACGATGTTCGGCGACTTAGCCGGTCGAACCCCAGATCAGAAGTACCCTAAACCGGCGAGCTTGTATGAAGAATATGATGACAGTAAATGAGCCGAAAGATGTGTGCAAGGATCGTGACAAATGGAAGTCCGTTGTCTCTACCTACTCCTCTGACGGTCACCGTAGCCTAGTTGGTAGTGCTCCTGCCTATAAAGCTGGTGGTCCTGGGTTCGAATCCCGGTAAGTGCAAATATTTGTGTGATGAGCACGAATATTTGTTTCTAAGTCATGGATGTTTTCTATGTATTTAAGTATTTATCCATCTATATAAGTAGTATATCGTCGCCTGGTACCCATAGTACAGCTTTGCTTAGTTTGGGGCTAGGATGATCTGAGTGACATTGTCCCTAGATATTTTTATTAAACAGGCGTTAGCCTTTGTATGTATGGATGTAATAAAAATTTGTTAACCGGTGACGTCTATTTATATGACGGCCGCTGGGATAGAACGGTTCTCGAGTGGCGAACCAGAAGATGCAGCGTGGGCAGGGCCCCTATAAGATGGACCGATGATTTTGGGAGGGTCACTGTAAGTCGCTGGATGCGGATAGCACAATATCGGCTATTGTGGATATATTTGGGTCAGGCCTTTGTCCAACAGTGGGCGTTTTAAGCTGATTTGATGATGATGATGATACCGGTGACATATATTTCAATGTCAATAAGTACCCATAAAACATGGTATTATTGTACGTGTGGCGCAGTAGTTGAGACAGTCGCTTCATTAGGTTGCCTAGCAACATAACTATGAGCCCTTTCTATTATATAATTTTCAATCAATTATGTAATAATTGTTTCATTATCAAAGTATGGTTCAAAACAAACCTATTCATAAAAGGTACGATCTTGAAATCCAATAAAAGGTATATGTTAGTATAAGTATTATTATTTTAACTTTATAAATTATCACTGCTGCTCCCCCGTAGGTGATAGAGTGATAATATGTAGCCTATATGTTGACCCGACCTCTTGGTAATATTCATGCAGATTTTTGACAGAAATTTGAAGTAAATCCATGCAGTACTTTTTGAGTTTAGCCCGGACATACATACAGACAAACAGACACACAGACAAAAATTCTAAAAACTATATTTTTGGCTTCAATATCGATAGTAGATCACGCCCCAAGTATTCTGTAAAAAAATATTCAATGTACAGTTTTGACTTTCCTGCGATTTTATTAATAGGTCTTTACCTATGAAATTGCCGTTTTGTATGAAAAAATTTAAACGAATTTTTTTCATGAATTTTTTTATTTGTATTAATCGAAGTAATCACCCATGCAATCAATGCATCTTTGCCATCGCAGTGGCAGTTTATTGATGCCCTTCTTAAAGAAATCAGCTGGACGGGAGGCAACAAATTCTTCAAAGGCATTTTGTACTGCCTCTCGGGTATTGAATTTTTTTCCCGCCAAGAAGTTATCCAAATTCTGGAAAAAGTAGTAGTCTGTAGGCGCAAGGTCTGGTGAGTAGGGCGGATGACGGAGAGCTTCCAACCCCAGTTCTTGCAACTTGGAGACCGTCTGCTGTGCAGTATGAGGTCGCGCGTTGTCGTGCAGGAGCAGCGGAGACGAGCGATTGACCAATGCTGGTTGGAGATGCGCCAGCTTCTCCATCATTGTGCTCAGTTCTTCACAGTACACATCTGCAGTAATGCTCACCCCGTTTGGTAAGAAGCTGTGATGAATCACACCGGCGCTAGACCACCAAACAGTGACCATCACTTTTCTAGGGGTAAGTTTTCGTTTAGGGCATTGTTTAGGTGCTGAACCAGGATCCAACCAACTTGCTGAGCGCTTGCGGTTATCAAACAGAATCCATTTTTCATCGCAGGTAACAATGCGGTTCAAAATTCCTTCATTTGTGTGTCTGTTGAGCAGTGCAAGGCACGTCTCGACGCGTACTTCGCGCTGGCGATCATCGAGTTCGTGGGGCACCCATTTGTCAAGCTTTTTTACCTTGCCAATTTGACGCAAATGGACCAATATTGTTTTGACGCTAACGTCGAAAGCTGCTGCTAATTCAGCCGTAGATTGTGTATCATCAGCTTCCACAACCGCCTTTAATTCGTCATTGTCGACCAAAGTCTTCGGACGACCGCGAGGTTCATTTTTCAGGTCGAAATTTCCAGAACGGAAGCGAGCAAACCAATAACAGGTGGTGCGTTGGTTTGTAGTGTTAGCTCCGTAAACGTCGTTGATGTTGCGTGCCGCTTGTGCCGCGTTGCTGCCACGACGGTACTCATATTCCATAATTACTCGAATTTTTAACGTATCCATGATGACGAAAAAGATTGAAATGCGATGAAAATGTAACACTAATCAATAAAGAAATGACTACTTTTGGAAAAAAGAATCCATGTTTTTAAAATAAAATTAATTTGAAATTAGAATTCTTAGCCAAACAAAAATTATTTTGATTTGAAATGGCCAGTACTGCAGAACGGCAATTTCATAGGTAAAGACCTAATATTTGTATAGATTTATATAATGAATGAACCTGCTATTGACCTACTGTTTAGTTACCCTGCCTGCTAAACGAGAGGTCAAGGGTTTGATCCTCACCTAAGAGAAATCTTTGTGTGATGAGCACGTTTATTTTTTTATCTATAATTATAAATATAATTTATAAATTTAATTTATCTATAAGTATGTATTTAGTAATATTTATGAATGCTTATCAGTTGTCTGGTTGCCATTGACACAGGCACTGTCTAGTTTGGGATCAGATGCCAATGTGTTGATTGCCCCAATATACCTATTATTATTATTACTTTAGCATATATTTATATATTGATACTATAGCACTAATAATATTTTACATACCTGAACTTAATGCCATAGGCATTATCTACCAGTCAACTTTTGGGTGGTGCGGAGAGACCAAAGTATGTAGGTGCGCTAAAGTTGTCAAATTTAAACTTAATACTTTCTTTTTGAAATTCTTCGGGCTATGTTGGTGACTTTGGTTCGTCTGCGGATTTCGACATTTTTGATTCGATCCCGCAAAACTGAAGTGGCAGTGGGCGGGGCACATGGCTCGTAGAACCGACGGCCGTTGGGGCAGAAAAGTTCTCGAGTGGCGACCACGAACCGGAAGACGCAACGTGGGCAGGCCCCCTAAAAGATGAACCGATGATCTTGTGCGGGTCGCTGGAAACTGCTGGATGCGAATAGCGCAAGACCGGCAATTGTGAAGATCTATGGAGCAGGCCTTTGGCCAGCAGTGGACGTCTTTCAGCTGATATGATGATGATGATGATTTTCTTTTTGATGGTGATATATTAAACCACAAATCTCAGGTATATTCTAATATCTAGGCAAGACAATTAGCAACAATATACATTAAGAGTATATGCGGTTTATTAAGTATACATTGGCGTGACTATATTTTATTATAATCTTCTCTTCAGCCAATTTGATCACGGTCAGACGCTGACTAGCACGCTGATGTGACTCTTTTTTGTTGTTAAGTAAATAGTCATATTATTATTACTATTTATGTTACTCGTTGTATAATACCATATTTTACAAGGTGTAGTAAAGGCAGTACGTGTAGCTCAAATAACAAAAGAAAATATTGTTTTGTGGCCTACATCTAGAAGGTTTTGTAAACAATATAAAATATATAGGGTAAACAATATATTAACACAATCTCGTTTGGTTCGAATTTTAGGCAGACATAATTGCTTTTCGTATTTTAGTGGGAAAATATTACTGTACAGTATATTATATTAAAAAAGTAAGTTCATTCCCAAACTGTATTTAAGTGACTACTTTATTCTGTGAATAAGGCTCCTAGTCGCAAAAGTTTTAATTTAATGACTACCAATAGACAGTGTACTGTCAGGAAATGTAGTGGCTTTAGATTAAAACACAACATTTTTCTTCCACTAAATATGCCAATATAATATTCTTATAATATAATATTCTCGGACATTATTCACACACGGTCATCTGATCCCAAACTAAGCAGAGCTTGTACTATGGAAACCAGATAACTGATATACTAGATATACTATTTATCTTTTGTAAATACATACTTATATAGATAATTTACACCCAGACTCAGGACAAACAGACATGTTCATGCACACAAATATTTGTCCCAGGTGGGAATCGAACCCACGACCTCCGGCGTGAAAGGCAGCGTATCTACCAACCACGCCAACAGGCCCAATATATACACAACTGTGTGGTTTCTGGCCTAGAAAGAATAACAGGACCACCACATACCATCCCGTGGGTGTCGTAGAAGGCGACTAAGGGATACACCAGCTAGTCGAGCAATAGCGCCATTCTGTACAAGCTACCACCTAACTGTGGTCGCCAACTAGCATGCCAAGCGCGATGACTCAGGCCAACCCCTCATCATCATCATCATCTTGACCCACCAATACGCCAGTGGGTCTGGTTTCCGCACTTAGTCCCGATGTGGACCATTGTACGTAAGCCACGGTGGCCTTTACTCCATCCAGCCCACCTCCTTCCAGAAGCATATTAGGTCTCCCAAACTTCTCAGGGCCTCCGGAAGAGTTCTTGGTGAGCCCAAGGTTTCTCTCCGGATTTTCACGATGCCTGTGCACTCCACCGTTTCGTCACCGTCCATGCACGCTCTGCACAGAGGGCTGTCAGTTATGCCAATAGTGTGAAAGTGTTTGTTGAGTGAGCAGTGTCCGGCCAACCCCTCTAAATGGCAACGTTATAGAAACCTTTGGATGAGGTTTATGTCGGGTAGTGGTCGATAGTGGTGATGATACACAACTGCTTTTTCTTCAATCCTGGTTGTAAGTAGCCATCTCCGCGATATTATTTATAGTACACAAGTATGTGCGTAGACACAAAACATAATCTCTATTTATATATATAACCTATACATCCGGGAAGGGGGTGTAGAACCAATTTACGTGCTCCCCGGAGAACGGAAGTATTATCAAGAGTCAATTACATCTTACATTCCAGCCTGGGCTTCGAAGCCAGCTCAGTATCTACTTTTCAAAAGAGTGGGAAAGTTTATAAAAGAATTGGTCAAAAACATAAGCACGTCCTCTATATTTTTTACACACACATATCTTCGCAATCGCAGACGTCAAAGCCTTCTTTAATGAAACAATTTAAAAACAAGCATGAATAATTTTGAATATAAAATCAGATTAGAGTGTCTATTTAAAACCATTTCTGTTTTTTTTTATAGAAAATAGATAAATACTACTATTAAAGTAGTATGTACCTCTACCACGACTCTAGTCTAGTCTACTAGTTTACTTACACAATTAAAGTTATCGTTTTTTAGTATAAAGTTTATAAACATTTTAAGTTCATTGAAGTTTCTGCTAGGGAAGGTGCTAGATAATGTATTGGAAAAACTGCAAGTAACACCGAAGAAGTAAACTACATGTACTTGTGGTGGACATGTTGAGGAGCTTTGGCAACCTTACTTATAGGAACACAAGAATTTATGATTACTTACTTGTTGCTTGTCATTTAAAAATTAAAGTGTGGCAGGTGCCATCCTGGCCTAGTGCAAATGTATCCTTTTGAAGGGATTAATATAGTTAGCCCTAAATAAGCTGGCGATAAGTTAAGAGTATGTGAAGCTACTTCCGTTGTTGACTGTACAAGCTATATAGTACAACCAAGTAATTACTTTAAGTTGGGTTTAATACCATTTAACATGAGAGCTATGTACTTATTTTTTAGGTAACTTGGGGCCGAATTCTTAAACATATTTCAATATTATGAAGAAGGACATGTTTATAGACCATTAATAAAATCTTAAAAGCTATTGAGGAGTAGGTATGTACAACTTTCTTTAAATTTCCATAATTTAGTAATTTATTAATATTATATTTTTAACTTGTCTGTTAGGAATATAAGCTTCATAAATCAATGTCTTATGGATATTTGAGTTATTTATGAATCAACTATTAAAGTACTGATTTTTTTAAAATCATAAGCTCTTCTAAGTTGCTGTGACTCACCGACTATCGCTAGCGGTAGGAAGAACACCATGGTTCAAGTGGAAACTCTTAAAGTGATACTATTTATGGGACTTATGTACTTAAGCTCATTTATAGAAACATAACATAACATATACACGATTTATTCCAGCTGTACCAGATCGCTATGCATATATAATGATAAAATAATATTTCATATTCTGCATTTAAAATATTATATACGGGCTGTAACAGAGATTCCAGTCTCAAACCAAGTAAGAAGATTGTATGTGAGATAGACCTTCATTACTATCACATGCTGAAATTGAGATTAATTATACCTTGATTTCTACAATCAGTCCTCCCAATTGATAATTCCAAACTATTAAATTAAAAAAACAAGTTAAAATGTGTCCTAGTGGCTAGACCATTGGACTTTGGAGTTCGTGGTCTCGAGTTCAAACCCACGGCGCGCACCACTAGCTATTCATATTCATATGCGTATTAGTAATTAATTATCTCGTACTTAAAACTCTGTAGGAACATCGTGAAGAAACCTGCATCCCTGTGAGTTCTCGCAGAATGTTTTTGAAGCGATAATATTTAGTGAAATAATGAATTTATTTTTGACCCAACTTAAGCTTTGCCGAAATATGAAGGCAACGTGTTTTGATAATAATGACTTTATACTCAATTAAAATACGTTTTTTTTAAATTGTATTTACAAAACAAATGAATTAAGTTGTTATTAACGTTGTTTAATTCACGGCTTCTCAGTATGTGGCAAGGGTTATGTTGTAATGATGAAATTAACAAAGTTTGCACGTGGCTACCTGAAGCCATACACGAAGATTAAATTAAACTCAAGTAATCATAAAGTTATGAACGACGGTACACAAGGCCGAATTCACAATGTAGCATATGTTTAAAACAAAATTAAACAAGCGGGAACTTCATTGTTTGAGTTTGTTTCGTTTAAAGAATCATATCGCTCGATCCCTGGGCGGCTGTCCTCGCCTGGGGCTAACAAGACTGTTGCTGTTATCAAGGGATGTGCCGTTGCAAAGATTGTTTTCATATAATTAATAACCTAACTGTTTATATTAAATTGAATAAATATCACAAGGGGAAAAGATGATGTTATAAGACAAAGTTCCAACTAGATTTCTGTTGAGTTTTATAATATAATGGAATATTATTCATACACGGCCATCTGATCCCAAACTAAGCAGAGCGTGTACTATGGAAACCAGATAACTGATAGACTCCATATACTACTTTTATTTTGTAAATACATACTTATATAAATAATTACACCCAGACTCAGGACAAACAGACATGTTCATGCACACAAATATCTCTCCTGGCTGGGAATCTAACCCACGACCTCCGGCGTGAAAAGCAAGCATTTGCCAACCACGCCAACAGGCCTTAAGACAATTAGAAATAAAAGCCGTATGGTTATTATCACGCTATCACCTACGGGGAAGGAGCTGTGATAATTTATAAAGTTTAACGCGGGTAAAACCGCGGGGCACAGCTAGTTTTCTATACAAACGGAGATATATAACTTACAAGCAACGTTAGAACTTGGACTCACGCACTACGCTGCATCATGCGGGGCAGTGCGCCAATCGCTAAACTACCACCTAACGGCGGTCGCCAACTTGCATGCCAAGCGCGGTGTAGGGAAATCAGTTCTACGCTTGGCTACGCTTTAGAAACCTTTGATTTCCTCAAAGGTTTCTAAAGCCCTACCAGCAATGGATGTAATTTGTGTCCGTCTATTATATGTTTGTAAAGTACCCCGCGACACAGGGAATGGAATTCCTAGTGCGGGCGTTGTCTTAAAAAAAATAACTATATCAAGCTGATTATGATGAGTAATAAAATTTACTAAATGGCAAACAACAACAATTAAATACCACTAGTATTACTATAAACAAAACTATAGTTAAACACGTCGTTATTACTATTTAACGAGTTAGTTATTGTTTTACAGACTTAGTTACAAACACACGTTACGGAGCTTTTACCTTAGGTGTTATTGTTTAGTTTTCACTGTTATATCACGTGGCTCATATATTTCATTATTGTGTTTCCACACTGTACTCATTGTTTTCATACTGCTATTGTTGCGAAAGTTTCAACCTCTCCTTTCTATAATATCATGAGGTATTCAGTTTAATTCCTTTTATACTAAATAATATCTATCATCTACAATAAATTACCGTCACAAATCAGATCCATTAATAGTTCAGATATGTTTAAAAATAAACTTAACACCTATCTTGAAGAGAAAGCTTATTACACGGTTAATGAGTTTTTAAATAATAATAATATTCAGTAGGTAGTCTAAACTAATTATGTTATCCCAATAATTATTGTATAATCTCATTCTATCATAATAAAATTATATGTAATTGACTTAATTTTAAGATTTGCATGCCGAAATGGTGAAATATAGTTAGCACATTATATAAATTAGAACATCTTGTATGATCCACCTATATTTGCAAATAAAGATTATTGTATTGTATTGTATTGTATAACTACTTCTGTAATATCTACTGTTCTGGTACCTCGCAGTAGTGATGGGCCGGTTGGCGTTATTGGTAAATGCTTGCCTTTCACGCCGCAGGTCGTGGGTCCATCTAGTACAGATATTTGTGTGCATGAACATGTCTGTTTGTCCTGTGTCTGGGTGTAATTATCTATACAAGTATGTATTCACAAAAGAAAAGTGATATATGTAATATATCAGCTATCTGATTTCCATAGTACAAACTCTGCTTAGTTTGGGATTAGATGGACGGCCATCTGATCCCAAACTAAGCAGAGCTTGTCTTATGGAAACCAGATAACTGATATATTACTTTTCTTTCAAACACGGGTGTGAATAATGTCCCAGGATATTGGTAATTGGTTCACTCTAGGTTTAAATTAATGCTGGCAAATTGCTGCAACGGAACGAACTGAGAGTGGATCCTAATATAAGTGGGAAAAGGCCAAGGAAGACAAAAGCTAGGTAATGTAGCAAATCAGCACACAGACGCAATCAATATTCTATTCTTTGTTAGCCTCTTTCTGCCCGCAAAATACATGAAAATCTAAATAGTTTCTTTATTTTATTATACTAGATTTTATTCTCTTCTGCTAACTCCAAACATCATCACACTAATACTATAAAGGAAAAAGTTTGTGACTGTATGTTTGTTACTCTTTCACGCAAAAATTACTGAACGGATCTTTATGAAGCTTTGTAGTAATATAGCTTATATATCGGAATAACACATAGGCTATAATTTATAAAGTTTAACGCTGGTAATACCGAGGGGCACAGCTAGTCACACTAATATTATAAAGGCGAAAGTTTGTGACTATGTGTGTGTGTGAGTGTGTATGTTTGTTACTTCTTCACGTCCGTTTGGCTGGAGCGATTTCAATATTATTTGATATGAAGGTAGCTGACACCCTGGATTGACACATAGGCTATAATTTATAAAGTTTAACGCGGGTAAAACCGTGGGGCACAGCTAGTTGAATATAAAAGCATGTTGATAACTCATAATGTTGCCTACATTCACTTGTATTTAAACTTTACCTGACATATTTGTAAACATAGGCGTTCGTTTAGAAATTTCGCACCACGTCTTGAAACATCACACGGAATAAATGTGTATCACGTGTAGGAATTCCGGAATAAAACAAATGAGTTACGTATTTATGTTTCCGAAAACAAAATAATTACCTACTTGTACTAATAAATATTTCTGGGTAGTGACCGGCTTCTCTACCAGTTTTATAGTTTACGCGACGTGACAATAAGGTTGTTTTTTTCGTAGGCCAGTGAATTGCCATTTCCATAAAATAAACTAATCACACACCGTTTTTAGGCTGGTTTTAACTGGTAGAAAATAATGTGATGAAGAATATTTGATCAGGCCTCAATAGGCTTTGAAGTGTAGTATGTAAGTTCCCTTATACTATTTAGTAGGTAAGCTCCTTTATAACGTTCTCATATAATTGTCTACGTAGCGATACTTGTAGTGGTGCACCACTACAAGTGGAAGGAGCTTACCTACTAAATAGTATAAGGGAACTTACATACTACACTTCAAAGCCTATTGAGGCCTGATCAGAAAACGTAAAGGAATTAGGTGACGTAAACGTGAGTACTAAATTTTGAATTACTGTATTATACAATTAAATATATATCTATGAGTTTTATAATCATTTTCTGTACTAATCGTGTAACTATATTTTTTATATGAAATAATAGATAGATAGATTTAGACACTTTACTGCACCAAATCGAAACATAACATTGAAACATAAGTTAACTTATACCTATTACGAGTATAAGGTATTAACGAAGGTCTTATCGCTAATGTAGCAATTTCTTCCAGACAACCGTTGGATGAATCAAAGCAATGAGGGGAGAAAAGTGGTAGTTGGCAGTGCATCTATTCATATAATTTACATATATATGTACCTATCTACGAATATTTTGTGTGTATACACATAAGATCGCCCGTGTGGTTTCCGGTCCAGAAACAATAACAGCGCCACACCATAACTCATCCTATGGGTGTCGTAAAAGGCGACTAAGATATCACACCAGGCAGTCGGGCAGCAGCGTCTTCTGTGTACCTACTACCACCTAACTGCTGTCGCAAATCGAATGCCAAGCGCGGTGACTACGGCGCTCCGAATGACAACGTTATGGAAACCTTTACGGGAGGACACAGGCTTCCCGCATAGGCTCCCAGCAGTGTAGTTTACAGCTGGGCAGTGCCTTTTTTATTTATTCGTGTCGGCAGTTAATTAACGACGTCCACTCAACAATAGTCCACAAAAGTCACTCTTTACTGACCTGACTGCGTACCTAAAAGTGTTTAACCTTGTTGATCGATTGCTAGGGTAGGGCTAAGATAACTGACCAGGGTACCAGACCATGCACCCAACTTATGGGTACTCTCCAGTTTTATTTTTACATACATTAGATAGCTAATGTACTCATAGGAGTGCTTATGTGATTCGTTAAGTGATTTCATCGGAGAAATATAAAACCTCGGTACTTTCATTACTTAGTCCCTTCTCTTTATAAAGTGATGGATGAAACAAAACACAGTGGACAGTTTATTAACCAAATGTCGGGATGTCAATTGAGTTATATGGCATCAATAAACGGACGCTTCTCAATGCGGGCTCCATTAGAAAAATCTCTACTCTGCCATCATTGTTTTATGACCGTGTCCGTTTATCATCAAATTGTAGCAACAATATGATTAGTGTGGGATACATGCGTACCACGATTGGTTTATACCAAACCATTTTAAATGAGATACTTATTGACACAGGTTGGGGAAGAAGGTTTTTTACTTATTTCATAACCTAACGGTTTTTTCTAGTTCTTAATTGAAACAGAGGTTATGGATCTTTAAAGAGTTTAATTTAAAGTAAAATAAAAAAGAGGTGTGACCAGTACGCATAGGTCTGTGTCTCGGTAAATCAGTTTTATGCGGCTCTTATAAAAAAGAAAGTTTAATCAAGATATATTTAATTTATTCCTTAATTAAATTTCAAAAAAATCATAGACCCATTCAAAAGTTACAGCCCCTTTTACTATAGAAGAAGTTAGGGAACTTTTCACGGGCTATTGCTCTGTAAGTGCGACTTTAAAAATACTATTTCTACATGAGATGTATTTTTTGTATATTCCTTAGATTTCCGTTTAACCTTTTATCAACATCATACTAGGTAGTAGGTAAGCAAAGATGTGATTAGGGCCGCGCGTGCCAATAATTCTACTTTAAACAACAACCGCCGGTATCCCTAACAACTAACCAACTAATAAACGTGCTCGCTCAAACCTCAACTCTAAACAAAAACCGCACATGCCCATAACAACTATGAACTACCATGTGTGGCGCCTTCGTGTTTTGGGTTCGATTCCCGCGCAGGCCAGCTAATTGACAACATTTCAAAACTGACACCACTTTAAAACAAAAATACCATTTCTTTATTTTCGTATTCTGAGTTCAAATATACATTCTTTTATTTCTTCATTTCTGAGGAAAAAAATAAACACTTAAAAAGATGTGATGACGTCACTTATACGGTGGACGAGGTAGTTTCCTTTGCCTAAGGATTCCAAAGTTTTTAACAAAAACATTAATGTCAAACAAGACATGTCAAATTGTCAATTGCCACTCAGGGTTATATATTTCGAAACTTTCATGGTGACTTAATGAAACATAATAAGGATATATGGAAACGAATTTAATATTGCCGATTTTAATTTAATTTGAAATTGAAAACATTAAACAAAAGTAAACAAGTTTAGGCGCCAACGAGTTTGACAAGACAGCTAGCCAAATACGCTTAATAAATGACATGACAGTGATTTTTTTGACGGGTCATATTAAAGCAAAGATCGATGGCTATTCCACCGTATGTATGACGCGGTTACGTCCTTTTAGAATACATCGAATTTCAAAGTTGAAATTATGAGTGAAAAAGTTCATAATTTCGCAAAACGGAAAAATATGGGTGCCCTAGTTTTGAATTTACTTTTAAATAACACAATAATACATGTCAGTTAAAAATATGAAATGTTGTCAATTGTGTGGGCCATATACCGAATTCCGTGAATTGCATGTTATGTCAAGTAAACAGGGATTTATTTCCCTAGTGCAGGCGTTATAAAACCAAGGCCCTGGACTATTGTGGACTATATACATTGTGTGTACCTAAAACTATGCTCCGAGTAGCGCAACCCCACTACTAACGGGTCAAATAAATACTGATATAGCAGACTGTGTTAATGAGGGTATTTTTTATCAAGCGGTTGCGTATTCAAGAGGTGCTGGGCTCAAATCTCGGGTCGATTTAAAAATTATATTGAGATTAGTCTGTTAAAAAGAATTCTCAGTATCAGCAGAGTCTGGAAGTTGGTGGTCTGACCCCTTCATGCCTCAGAGAGCGTGTAAAGCCGTCGACCCTGCATCTGACCTCTTGGTTTCGGTAAACTTGTTCCCTAGATTCATAAGAGAAGAGAGTCTCCATCGAGGCTGGCTTCTATAGCTGATAATAAACCAGTAGTACATCAATAAATTATTAATTAAACTAAATTCGTATTGGATAAAATATAAATCTGCCTGATTAATTGAAATGGTACAGATACAGCGCTCTCATGCTTATTCGGAATGTTAATTGATGATTAATTGAGGGATTTCAACCGGGTTAACTTCTATTTGATGTTTCGTAATATCAAACGATGGGAACGACTGCATTAATTAATTACACATATGTGTAGGTCAATCAAACATGTTACGTAGGTACAAACCAAAATAATTACGTTAGTTAGAAAATATATATCTTTCCACAACTAACACCCCGCCATCTGATCCCAAATTAGGCTGTTATATGGCAACCAGACAAGTGATAAACATACTTATATATTTCTAAATACATACATACATACATAGACTTACGCCTGTTGTCCAGAGGGTTAGGTAGAGACAACGGACTTCCATTTGACACGATCCCTACACATCGCTTTCGCTTCATTTACTGTCATTATATTCTTCATACATGCTCGCCGGTTAAGAGTACTTCTGACCTGGCCTTTCTTGAGAACGTCTCCGATTTGGACAGAGAATGTTCTACGAGGTCTTCCCCTTCCAGTTGTACCATTCACACAGGCCAGGTATACTTCTTTTATCAATCATCTTTCATTCATACTATCATATTTCTCAATACATACATATTTTTTTAAACACAGCGCCTGCTTTTTTTATATTAAGCCCCGAGTCGCGGGGTACTTTACAAACTTATATGTAATTGACGGACTCAAATTACATCCAATAAATTATACAATATACATAAATAACACTTCTGCAATAAATCTGCACCTGGTGCTCTTTGCAGATCGCACATAAAATTCCTTCTAAAGTTTCCCCTCCATAAAACCGATTTCTATTCCTACTCCTTTACTTTTCATGTGGTTAGGCTGTGGAACTCTCTTTCGCCAAATATTCGGAACTGCAATTCTATTTATTCTTTTAAAATACAAATCATAAAACACTATCTATCTATTTCATCCAGTTAGAATGTACATTAGTATTAGTATTTAGTGTATTTTAAATTTAACTTTGAGTAAAATAGAGTATAGTTTTAGTTTTAGTATTCGTATTTAAGAATTTATGTAAATTATGAGTATGTAAGTTTATTATTGACCTACACACAGTACTGTCTATCTTTAATTATTTGTTTCCTGTCGCGGGTCTGCTGGAAGAAATTTCTTACGAAATAAGCAGATCCTATGTACTCTTCGTTTCCATTTTGTTATATTTTGTATGTTGTTTTGTGTGCACATAAATAAATAAATTAATAAAAAAACACCAGTATGTTAAACTACTAATATCCTCCTGGTCGAATTTCGGTCATGCCAGCAAGTCTCAATGGAGACTAGCTATCTGCGCGGATCATATTATAGTGCACAAGGATGTGCGCAAATACAGGGACACTTTCTATACCGACTAGCGACCGGAAAGAGGTCAGATACAGGACCGAAGGCTTCACGAGCTTTGCGAGGCACGGGGGTGTGATACTGCGAACTTCGGGCTATTTCTACACACTAGGTGACTTACACATTAACAACTCTTCTCCCTTCAGTAGAAGCAGTGTATTAAGTAGTTGTCCGAAGATATTTATTTTGATTATTATATTTTTTTTTATATTCTGTAACATAGAGGCACAGACGCCAGCACATCCATCTACCCCAATGTGTCAAATTTCTTTTTTAGATTTTCAACTTTATCACATAAGCATAAGGTTCACTTTCAATTAGGGAAATTTGACAGATTGGGATAGCTTGATGTGCTGGCGTCTGTACATAACCGGTCGATACAACGAGTGACATAAAACAAATTACATGCTACAACGATAACAGTGATGAGTGACTCAAATTATTAATTTAAATTCAAATAAGCCAACCATTTTGATGTTGTTTGAAAATTATCTATACGACGCGTCACGTCCGGTCTCTTACATGACATCCATTATGCGGGTCGCATTTGCTCAATATTCATTTGCGAAAATTATTTACAGAAGTGATCGAAACAGTTGGTCTCCAATTAAATTAGGGTTATGGTTTGGTGGGACAGCAAGTTGATATAATACTGGCAAATAATATTTTACCCAACAAATAACCATTGCATATCTGTAATGTTGTGGCGAGAGGTGGGTGTTTGTAAACGGAGTCTTTATTGACGTCGAGAGTGACTGTTAGTGCAGCACTAAGATCACGGAACACACTAATACGCATTTAGAGTCCCTGCGACAAGCACTGTGTAAGAGTCCCGACGTACACAGTAAACTTAGACTAAACACTTAGAACTGCTTACTTTCACATTTTAAATTTTACTTATACCTCTTAATTAGCTTTTGTTTTCACTCAGGAATCGTCTAATGTCAATTTTTCATTAAGAATTTTCGTTTTCCTTTTCACCTGTTATCCTTAAAAGCTATGAAAAGCCTTTGCTGGCTACAGGGATCGAACCTCGAACGTGACCATATGTATGTATTTAGAAATATATAAATATGTTTATCAGTTGTCTGGTGACCATTGTAAGCCAGTAAGATGGTCACCAGACAACTGTTTAGTTTAGGGTCCGATGGCAGGGTGTTACTTACTCTCGATATTATTTATTTATTTCAACATAGTGTGTCATTTGCTGGTAATGTTGTTGCGAATGTTACCCACTACCTTAGTTATAGAAGTATATAACTTTCATTCGGAGTATTTGGATTTTGTGTGGCGCAATGGTTAAGACAGTCGTCTCGCCACTTTATGTCCCGGGTTTGTTTCCCTCACTATTAATGTGACCCATTAGTAGTTGTTTTGAGTCTAGATATGTTTGTAAATTACCCCGCAACGTAGTAAATTTCTGTAATACGGGCGTTGTCTTTAAAAAAACATGACGTGTCCCCCGTCATAATTATCATTTTGAAATAGTATGTGTGGACTGTACTTCATACTATTTATGTATCTCGTTGTATATATATAAAATTCTAGGTACGATTAGACATTAAAATCTCTTATACCCTAGTAGGTATATAGATTATTATTATTAATCCTAGTTAGGCGATAAAATTTTATGCGGTAAGTTTGTTTATACATTACTCGTGCTTTACTGCTTTTTAAGCTTCGCCGTACTTTAGACGACACGTTTAGAGTCAAGTTATAGGCATTACACATACTAGTTTAAGTTAAGTTAGGATTTAAAAAGCTGCTATGCCTGCCTCGTTGATCCAGTGTTAGTAGCAAATTATCCAAAAACAAAAATTTTATTATAAAAATTTACTTTTATACTTTACATAAAATTAGATCCCTAACATTAATATGTTGAAAAAAATATATATTGGAGATCATTTTACAAATTTGAACTATCGAGTAAATGTCAAAAATTGTGCATTCCGTTGACGATAAGTATAAAGTTAGAGGTAGAAATATCATGAATAACCGCAAAATATTAAATATTTCCCCTTACGAGCAGTCAGACTGAGGAAGCTACTCCACTATGTGTGCGCTAGGTTGCCAGGTGGGTCATTAGCGTGTGAAGAATGCCTCCAGTTTTGAAAGTATTAATAAGCAATAATAACAGCTTAATATCAGGCGGGACACATGCTAGTTTTTCTTAGATAGCAGTGTAGAAAAAGACCTTTTGAAAATAGATTATATTTCTATTCTTTTTTAAAAGACACACTTCGCATTAGGGAAGTCAATCCCTGTGTCCCAGTGTTCTTTACAAACATATAATTAACGGACACAAAGTTCATGCACGGGACTCAAACCTGGGACACGAAGTGGCGAGGCGACTGTCTTAACCGCTGCGCCACACGTGCAGCCAAGTAATAACAAGTAAGATATTTTAAACTCTGTCCGTTCACGTAAAAGTATATTGGCTCGGTATTCTCCAGAATATTCTAGTCTAAATTCTTCAAATAAACCTGAAGTGTTGGGGACGTGCAAGTCTAAATATAGGTCACTACAGTTGAAACTTTTCCGATAATGTGTTTACGTATAATGGAATCTGTGCATGAATGTAGTCGTATTTGCGGCCGACGGGCGTGCCGTCGAATTGCATTTTAAGCGAACGCGCGATATTTGGATACAAATTGGAAGTGTAGCGTTAGTATGGTAACTTCATTAAGTTCAGGGAACGCCATGTATGTGGATACAGTTACACTGCAAAAATCACTTTTAACGTGTCAGTAATAAAGAGGATGTCAAAGTTCAAGTCTACCCACTGACGTGGCTTTGGCTGCACATGGATTTACTGCTGCATGTTGCAAACCACATAAACGAATGTGTGGCTCTCTCAATTCACTTTTCATGGTGATTTATTGTTGTATATTCCGCTTTATACGGAATGTGGAAAGAAAATAAAGATGTACATGATCTCCGACTGACGATAAATCCTTTGCAGGTTTCTAACCAGTTGCAAAGTCTCCACGGACTTGTTACGGCTTGACTCTTGGGGATTTTCCTTTCATAGTTTTGCAATTATTATATATTATTCCTTTTATTAAAAGGGAAAACTGTAACGCGACGTCCTGCGTGAGCGATCTAGACGCGACCGCAAAGCGGCGCGGCGCGGCGCGAAAACAACAAACAGTCGACACCTATTGAAGTGTCCTACGTGACCAAACGCACGTGGGATGCGGTGCGGAGCGGCGCGAAATGAAGCGAACGCGATCAGTTGGTTTGATATTTTCGCGCGAACGGGATGCGGTGCCGTCGATTTTTTTTGTTTGGTTATAATGTCGGATATAAAAATTTTAATGAATGCTATCCAAGAACGTCCTATATTATGGGATGCAAGGAATAAAAAATATTATCATCACTCGGTTATTATCGTACCGGGAATGGGAGGATTTGGCCAAATTAATTAGGACTACCGAGACCTGACTACCTATTTGATATTTAAGAAATGAATTTTCTGATAATATTCGTTTCCGCCCGTCCATGACATATGCACAGTGCCCACCTAACGGCGGCTTCGGTGGCGGCTCCACGAGACGGTTCGCGTGCACGTAGGACACAGCCGCCGTGTCGCACCGCATCACATTGAATTCGCGTGTCATCGCTTTATAATCGCGTGGCGGTGTCCTACGTGCACGCGAATCATCTCGCTTCGCGTTCGCGTCTAGATAGCTCACGCAGGATGTCGCGTAAGCTATGCGTCCGAGTGTGATATTATATTAAATGCTTACAATCAATGTTACGAGTAGAATTTTATTCAGATCTTGTTGCAACAAGGAACAACTTCAGTGCATTGAAGCGCTTTTGCCATACCTACTATTGGTATCAAGTATAATAGCTCACGTGATGGGGCCATTAAGCCTTTCCCTTGGTATATTTGCAGCTGGCATCTCTAGTGGCAATTCTCACGTTCATGAGGCTCTAGCGTTATATCATTTTGTCTCCCGCTTTGCTCTAGAGGGAAGTGGAACTACTTTTTTCCAACCACTCCTTGTTTCTTTCAGATTAAATTTGTTGCGGGATCCAAGACAGTCGAAGCAATCCCCGGGATATGCCTGAGCCTCACCGCTCATTGCCATTTCATTGTGTGCCACTGGTGATCCTGGCTACCCCCTCCCAAAATAAAAGCTATCCGGTCATGTATTTGTCCCATGAAGTCACGATTTTGATTGCCGTAGGTGCCATATGCTAATGCATGCCACCATATATATTTTTTTTTGATAAGGCAGGGGGAATGCTAATGCATGCCACCCGCAAAAAGTGTCTGCGGATGGGTATGTCGGACTCGCACCGACTAAACCTAACCTGCCGTGGACTTCTTCAGGCGCTTGATAGGGGGAGCCCCGGGAACGCGGGTATGCTGCTCCGGTGCCCCCCTTTTGCGCCGTGTCCCAGATGGTCGGGACACGCACCCGGGGAGAGCTGTGGGTTGCCCTCCCCACTGATACCTGGTTTGACTATCCTTATTGTTAGTTTTCTATGGGTTTTAACGTCAGGCTTGATATCATTCAAATATCTCTGTTACCACCAGCAATAAATTAGTCTGCGTACCGACCCCAATAGCAATGGCGAAAAGGCAACAACGAAGAGGATAGAAAGATTTGGAATATACCTTACGCTATAACAGGGCCATGTTATTTTAAAGATTCGATTAGACTTATAAGTGGCATATTATTTATATTAGAAGTTCATTCTAAAATTTTGAAAAGATAGTCTACAATGATCTGATTTGATCTTCAGAAACCTGGGCTTATTTGAGTTCATACCACATGACGAACCAGACGTCGGACTGTTACTGAACCGCCATGATAAGATACCCTAGGTATATTATATTATATTAGGTCGGGGCGAGTCCAACATATCCACTCTGCCATCCACATCTCATTAAATTAAAATTTTCAATAATAAATTCATAATTGTAATATGTAATGAAAACGTTATTATTATCTATGATATTATAACGTGCCTATCTCCAATTTCATTTGTGGGTCGGCCCTCCTAATCTTCTTAAGCCATTCCGAGCGCATGTCCGTTATTTCAGAGGTCCATCTCATTGAGAACACTCCCTTTCCCTGTCCCTTTTAAGGTTCATACCCAGGTGGTTGGATGTTTTACTCGATACATAACATCTGTCAACTACAGGTGTGCAATTTTGCCATGTTACGGAGCAGTCGTTTTATCCTGTGGACAGTAGGTAATAAATACTACACAAAAAGGGCTCACTTTATTCATAAATTTACGTGTTTTCGTCAGTATTTACGTGTTTATTGCAAACCCTGATGTGTATATTATAAGACCGCAAACTGTATCTTTTTTAATGTTATTAATTTAACCTTATAAAGTTATGTTCTGTAAATGGTGTGCAATATAATGTATTTATCTTATCTTAACACAAACAAATAGCAAAAAAAAATATTTGAGGTGATTTGTGGCAGTTAAGTTTGCGTTTTCTGTGATAAGGATAACTCATTCTTTACAAATAAACTAGTAATATTGGTATATATAGTAGCAGATCGCCCTGCGCTGCGTCGAAATAATATACGGATATATTTACGGTCACCGCAGCCTAGTTGGTAGTACTCCTGCCTACGAAGCTGGTGGTCCTGGGTTCGAATCCCAGTAAGTGCAAATGTTTGTGTGATGAGCACGAATATTTGTTTCTGAGTCATGGATGTGTTCTATCTATTTAAGTATTTATGTATCTATATAACTATGTATATCGTCGCCTGGTACCCATAGTACAAGCTTTGCTTAGTTTGGGGCTAGGACATCTGTGTGGCATTGTCCCTAGATATATTATTATTTTAGTTCCCCAAGTGAAGATTTGAGCTAAGTAGTGGTGTCAAAAGTAGCCTGCCTTTTGATAGAAAGCGCAACGTTCACATATAATTTTATCATGACTTCAGTTTCTAGAAAACTACTCTTCTAATTTGGTTATAGTAACAGATAGAAAACGTGTGTGTAGTACTTCGGCAAAACTCGTTTATTTATCTCAAAATTTTCAGTAAACTTGTATGTTATAACAACATTAAAATATTTATTGCAATTATTTTGCATATTCATATTTACATTTCGAACAATACATAACACCATCAATGAGTATAGTTAAATATGTTTATGTGTTTTGAAATTTATTACAAAATGGCGTACTTCAATATTGTCAACATGCTTCTATTAGTTTTGTATACATGTAGGCGCAATATTTAAAATCACGTAGGCTGTTTCGGGTTCCATTCACACGATATAGAACACAAGGTTTCGAGATCTCCTAGATTTCTAGATGGAACTGAAATGGTTAAAGTACGTCTTTTTTCCTGCTGCATGATAGGGAATATATTCGAGAGAACGGGCAGCAGCGTTCCTCTGAGTAGAAATTATGGCCATCAAACTGCGTTCGCCAACTTGTGTACCAAGCGAGGCGAATAAATATATCAAGCACACTAAGTATTTGGTATTCAGAATACGACATACTGCGTGCCACCTTCCAGCATTACAGTTTGATTTTATCACTTCTTCATTTATCACAAGTAACACAATCTTACAATATATATACAATAATAGGGCGGTCTTATCGCATTAAGCAATTTTTTCCAGACTAACTTTATAAGGATAGGAACTGCAAGTATTTTAAATAGCAGTAAGTGTCTATTTAAAATACTTGCAGCTCTTATCCATAGAAAGTTAGTCTCGAAGAAATCGCTCAATGCAATAAGACCGCCCATTGTAAGATTATGTTTATTTTTGTTCTAAGATCAGAAATATTGTTGGTCTAGTGGTTAGTGACCCTGACTGCTCAACCCATCGTAAGATCGTGGGTTCGATTCCCACCCGATAATTTTTTTTGTGTCATGATTACGATATGCAAAATTTGTTCTGTGTTTGAGAGTAATTTTTCTATGATATTTATGTATTAGCAAACATATAAGTATGTTTATCAGTTGCCTGGTAACCATAGTAAAAGCTCTGCTTTGTTGGTGATCAGATGGTAGTGTGTTAGTTGTGCTAAGATATTTATTATTGTTACACATAATTTAATAACTTTTCTTAAAATTCACCATTCAGACTTTTGATGCCTATAATATTCCCACAATAGATTTGCTGTGGTTTTCCTTACAGAGTAAATGTAGAATACGTCAGTCTATTGTCTTGACGTTCTATGATAAGGAATAGAGCACTGAACTAAGAAGGTTAAATTTTATGACATATAAATGACGCTATTTTTATAATTACCTCTATATATTATGTTTTACCGATAGCATAGATAAAACTCATTGCACCGTAATTACAGTCTGTCATCATGACGTTTTAATATCCTAGGACATTATTTACACACGGCCACCTGATCCCAAACTAAGCAGAGCTTGTATTATGGAAACCAGGTAACTGATATACTGCATATACTACTTTTCTTTTATTAATAAATACGTATATAGATAAATTAGAGCCAGATATGTTCATGCACACAAATAATTGAACCCACGAAGCTCCGGCGTGAAAAGCAAGCATTTGCCAACCACGCTAACAGGCATGTCCTTTTATCATAACTATAATAATAATAAATAATAATATATAGGGACAATCTCACACAGATCTTCCTAGCCCCAAACTAAGCAAAGCTTGTACTATGGGTACCAGGCGACGATAAACATACTTATATAGATAAATAAATACTTAAATACATAGAAAATATCCATGACTCAGAAACAAATATTCGTGCACATCACACAAATATTTGCAGTGACCGGATTCGAACCCAGGACCACCAGCTTCGTAGGCAGGAGCACTACCAACTAGGCTACGGTGATCGGCTACTATATGAAGAATTTAGTAACAAAACACGGTCTCCCATTAATACAGGCTAATAAGTAGCCTATCTAGGAGGGCAGTCCGTCAACGATTTTGCGTAATGCGTTGTGTTCTAATTATTATGTAAATACTATGTGTATTTTAGTGAAATAAAGATTTTTTATAAAAAAAAATGATAATTGAAAAAATTGAAAAAAAAAATTTATTGAAGTAAAACTATACGCACGCTTGACTTGGGCAGTAAACGGGTGAATGCGTGATGAAAGCCTTACGAAAAGTGTGAAAGAGTGTTTTAAATATCGGGGCCTTTTACCGATTCAGATGAATCAATTTGGACTGTACAGTTTGGGTAACTGTTATCATTATATGCATATTGTATAACTAGCTGTGCCCCGCGGTTTTACCCGCCTTAAATTTTATAAATTATCACAGCTCCTCCACCGTCGGCGATAGCGTGATAATAATATGCAGCCTATATGTTGACCCGACCTCTTAGTAATCTTCATGCAAAATTTTAAGTAAATCCATGCAGTACTTTTTGAGTTTAGCCCGGACATACATACAGACAAACAGACAAAAATTGTAAAAACTATATTTTTGCCTTCGATATCGATTGTAGATCACGCCCCAAGTATCCTTTTAAAAAAATATTCAATGTACAGTTTTGACTTTCCTACGATTTTATTATATGTTAGAAGATAATACTAATACCATAAATATAGCGCCAAAAATCGTTAATAGAATTACAATTTGTAATTCTCCATAGAGAAAAAAGTTACGTCTTGCTTTATCAAACTGTTAGTTAAATACCTCTTTGGATACTTTATATTATGTGGCTAAGACTCTAAAACACGAGTGCAATACGGTTTTCAGCCTTTCTTGATGACATGCCTGTTGGCGTGGTTGGCAAATGCTTGCTTCTCACGCCGGAGGTTTTGGGTTCGATTCCCACCCAGGACAGATATTTGTGTGCATGAAATGGCTGTTTGTCCTGAGTCTGGCTGTAATTTATCTTTATAAGTATCTCAGGATATTATAACTTACTTTTAAATTCAAGCCAATTGCCATGACGCCAGCCTTGTGGGTACGTTCCAAGTTCAAAGCGATGTCGACGAATTTTTAACGCATAAGTTCATTGGTAGGATTTTTATTAATGTTTGTATTTATTTTATTTCATTTATGTTTCTTTAGTTGATAAGTTATTTCAAGCCAATTTAGTTTATTTAGAAACAAGATTTATAGTCAGTACATAGATATTTTAAAATCAGAACTGTTTTGAAATCTCTTTAAGATTAATGCCATCATTCAATATGAAACTAATAAAACCTTTTAAGTAGCCTGCACTTATTTTACAAATAAAAACAATTGTGGGATGTAATGAAAAAGAAACTGAGATATAATGAAATTCCATACAGTTTTATATCAACAGGGTGCTGTCTTCTTACGTTTATAATAGAAAAACGAACCTTGGAATAATACTTACAAAGAAAATCTTAATATCTCAAATATTAAAACAATGAAACACAAGTAAAGTAAGGAATATGCCCAGATTTGTAAGTATACATATTTAATTACATTATATGTAAAAGCCGGTAGTTCACATAGCGCGTTGATGTAACCACAAATTGGCAGCAATATCAAGGACACACTTACTAAATCGTCAACAATTCATGTACTGCTACGCAGTATCTAACAAACTCTGGATGAGCATATGCAGTAACACTATATTACTGAATTTTAAACCTATTAAAAGCGCTGGCTTAACGACCAATGGTTTTACTCTTATGGTGAACTAGCTGTGCCCGTCGGTTTCACTCGCGTTAAACTTTATAAATTATAACCAATGTATTATTCGGATATACAATCTATATTACCACAAAGTTTCATCAAAATTCGTTGTGGAGTTGTTGCGTATCACTCATACATCTATACTCCAAACTTACGCATTTATTGTATTAATAGGATTTATAAAATTGAAGCAGGTAGCATTTGTGTACTATTATAAGATTGATGAACAAGAGCAAACAACATCTAAGGGATATTATCAATTAATTACTGCTATTAAATACTCATAGTATTTGATCATCAGTTTTCTCTGATTGGGACAGTGATTACCCCAACCATCTAACATGGCTCAACGACTGTTGTCTCCCAATAATAATTATTATTAATATTATTTCAAATAAAAATCTTTAGGACATAAAATTAAATTGAATTACAAATACTACAAACTTACTTTGCTATAAATATGATGAGTATGCCTGAACTATTGATCCTGTATTTCAGGTAAATTGTGGTAATCCTACTGTTGACGGTAAATCAAATATAAACGCATGTATTGATGTTTCTAGTTTAGTTGCAATAAAATCTCGTAGAGAAAAGACGTTTTTGTTTTGATTTGTTTTGATATAATAAATCCTCAGATAATCAACCTTATTACCACAACACCTACTAATATTGCTAATGCGAAAGTTTGTGTGTATGGATGCATGGATATTTGTTACTCTTTCACGCAAACACTAAACGGATTTTAATAAAACTTTGTAGTAATATATCTTATAAATCCGAATAACACATAGGGTGTAATTTATGAATTTAAACCGCGGGACACACCCTGTATGAATATAATCTAAAAATAGACAATTACTTAACATAATTATAATATACACGACTACACTGAACCTATAAATTATCTTATCCTCTGAATTACGTAAAGACTGCAGGTCTTTAACCTCATCGACCGCGTCATGGACGGGACATAGATATCAACGTCACCATCGATTAGTTTTTTATTTTTTATATTTTGCCTCATTTTGTAACCAAATGCGAGTTCTTTGCATAGTAGTATCATACGATTGCAGTGATGTTTGCATACTGATCAAATATTAACCGTTTCATTTTACAAGATTATGTTAAAAGCCGGCCGTCTGTTAGATTGATAACCGCACTGGCAGCACTGAATATGAAGTAATGTGAGTATGGAATGTGGATATTGTATGATCTCATCACTCAAGCTTTCAGTTTACTATTAAATAAAAATGTTGATGTTTACTTTTGGGTGGTTAGATTTTTATTTACTTGGAGTATATACTTTGCAGTCGTTGCGGTCGTTTCGCAAGTTGAGTCGATAATCCTTATTTAAATACGCGTGATGTATAAACATATATGTCAGATATAGTGTTCAATCAACAAAATAAAAATAAATAGTCAGCTTGGAAATATTTAGATTAGTTTTTAAAGGGGTCCCTTTGTTTCGTATGATTTAGAAGTTTGTGACTATGACTCTGCAGATTGTTTGGATAGGTTCAGTTTTGTAATAACTCGAGATTTACATTAGTAGGTAATCGTTATTTCGTCTTAGTTTACACACCTAATAGAGTTTGTTATTAGTTTCTTATATATAAATCCATTCACATTTAATTAGATTCCCTCTCGTTTAGTCTTAAACATTTTCAATTTTGAAGTTCAGTTCAAATTCTTTATTTTCAATATACAATGATTAAATAACAACTTAGCAATCGAACACTTTGTCAGAATAGTTTGTGATATGTCTAGGTAGGAGAATAAAAAATAAATACACTACCCACTATGAAAAACGCCTCCATATTTTATTAAAGCAATATATAAAATTGTCTATTAATGTTTTTGGGTTAATCATGCGGCGTATAATTATTACGCTTAAATAACATTATGGGTAAATAATTTGGTGCTTTAAAATAGTATGGTCAACAATTATTATTTATGCTTAAGAATGTCCCTAAACACTCGTGCAAAATTAATACTGCGCGTAACTATTATTTGGGTAAGTAAAAGTATGCCATATTAAAGTAGATACGACATGCAAGCGGTTTCACCCGCGTTACACTTTAAAAATTTATAACCTGTGTGTTATTTGGATAAGCTATATTACTATAAAGATTCATTAAAACCTTTTTTTTGTGATATTACATAATATTTGTAGGATAATTGTTTGTGAATAAATAGGGATCCATTTTTACTAACTATTTGGATATTCTCAGCCCCTTAATATGCAATGATGCGGGCTACTCAACCGATTGAAGATCGGAAGAGCATTTCATCGATACTTATGAAAACTAAGTGGCATGGAGAGCGTGGAAAATAATAAGTTACTATGGAGTGTGGTCTCGTAAATGATTAAGATTACTAGATCTAATCTAATACAATATTGAAAGCCCTTTAGCTTATTTTACAAAAATACTTTTTGATCCTTACGCTTTTATAATTGTATGTATATAAGATGGCCAGTTAAGATTTGAAATGAAAACAACTATTGGCGATATTTAATTTCAGTTTTCGTTACACAGTGGTTAAAAAGATCTAGAAGCATAGATTGCCATTAATTGTAGAGCATAGCTTATTTCTAGAGTTGAGATGTTCTTAAACACAATCTGAGACGAGTCGCGTGTAATAAGTAACTATTAATGTAGAAATCTTGATCAAATTAACCAGATTTCAACAATTTTTTGTGACTATTGAGAAAAAGAAGTAGAACTCATCGGGATACTCTTCGGACAAAGCCGTGATTTCGTTTTTTTTTTAGTTCAGATAAGTAAAGAGAAGTCGCACACAAAAACGGTAATAATACCTTTAATAAGAAGATCCAAAAGAATAATTATCTTGTGGTATATAATTGAAATAATAGTATTCCGACTTAAATACATAGACTTTTTACTCTTAAAATCTCTTATTTGGTGATCACGTTAAGATTTTACGTTTAAGTACAAATAATTATCACATACCCTTCTCCAAATTCAGTGCGGCACTGCTCGTCCATGGTGAACACGTAGTTTGAGATTTCTTTCGCTCCACCCAGCTCCACACCCTCATCTTGACTTCGCTGGTGAAGGCACCACCATTTCCTGAAAATTAGTAAGAATTAAATTTTCTAAACATGGAATCCATATAATAATAAATTATACACACACGGCCATATAGTCCCAAACTAAGCAGAGCTTTTACTATGGAAACCAATTAACTGATATATATGTACTTGAGTGTTTATTTAACATTTTAATTGGCGTAATATATATCAAATCAAATAAAAAATCAAATCAAATATTCTTTATTGCAATATAATTAACAGAATTTTAAGATTTATTATTATATTTATATACAATATAATTAACAGAATTTTAAGATTTATTTCAATTCTATAAATAGGTAAGTTTCTATAAATAAGCATTCTTCTTTGGCGACGTATAACGGTCACACATAGCCTATTTTCTTGACGTTTGATAATTGAAAAACAAAATGTCAATCGGTTTAGTTTTGAAATAAGAATTAGGTGATTCGTTTTCACTTAGTTCCTATTTCAAAACTAAACCGACATATTGTTTTTCAGTGATCAGCCAGGATTTAATATTGATTTCTTTTTTACGCGTATATAACAAGAGAGAGACAGACTTGCTAGTCGGCGTTCCTCCTAAATGAAGCTACAATAACCCAACTTACGAATGTTGTTATAAGTAGATCTGTATAGTTTACTTAATATATATACATCTCATGTTTGCCTTTATCATTTGCATTGAATCATAATAATATGCTAATACGCCATATTGAATACTGTGAGTATATTCCTCGTATTTTAACCGTCGACAAATAAAGACAGGTGTTTGTATGTTTATGTCTATAATTTATAATGAAATATTGCTCGGTGATCTATACATATAATAAAATCGTAGGAAAGTCGAAACTGTACATTAAATATTTTTTTTAAAGGATACTTGGGGCGTGATCTCCAGTCGATATCGAAGTCAAAAATATAGTTTTTAGAATTTTTGTCTGTTTATCTGTTTGTCTGTATGTATGTCCGGGCTAAACTTAAAAAGGACTGCATGGATTTACTTCAAATTTTGCATGCATATTACCAAGAGGTTGGGTCTACATATAGGCTACATATTATCACGCTATCACCTACGGGGGAGGAGCTGTAATGAATTATGAAATTTAACGCGGGTAAAACCGCGGGGCACAGCTAGTTAAGATAAGATAAGATAAATACACTTTATTGTACACCATTTACAGAACAAAATTTATGATCTAGTTATTATAATAAAATATATACAAGGAGCCGTGTAGTTTCCAGCTTAGAAATAATAATAGGGCCACCCCATACTATCCGTGGGTGTTGTAAAAGGCGATTAAGAAGTACACCAGACAGTGGGGCAACAGCGCCACCTGTGTACTAGTACCACCTAATTACGGCCGCCAACTCGCATGCCAAGCGCGGTGACTACGGTAAACTACTCCAAATGGTAACGTTAAAGAAACCTTTGGAGGAGGCCTATGTGCAGCGTGAATGATATTTTGTTATTTGTTATTAATTAAGTTGAACTTATTCTTCAAATGTAACTACAGCAATTTCGATGTACAGATAAGAGAGGGGTCTTTTCTAATACAAGTTACACATAACTTAAAAGAAGAGACCCACACATTCTAACAACTACGTGTAGTAAATAAAGGCATTTTTGATATTTGAAAAATGATATCAAGCTGTCAGTAAGGGTGTGTCGCAAACGTTATTCTATATATATAAAAATCAATGCCACTTTTCGTTGTAATGTTATAACTCAACAACGCCTTTACCGATTTGGCTAATTTTGGTCTTGAATTATTCGTGGAAGTCCAGGGAAGGTTTGTACGTAGAGAAAATTTAAAAAAAGTCTTGAAAAACTGTAAAATCAACATCTTTAACAATTTAAAATATTTATTTGTTTGAATAAATGAACTTAATAATCATTTTTTTATTACTATGCCTTATACGTTATTATAGCGAAGCACGTACCGGGACGCTTGTATACTATAAAATAAGTTGTAATATTTGTACGAGATAAAGGATTTTCATTCTACACAGCTGCAGCTGGTGTAGGCGGTAGCGTAAATAATGGGGTCGGGCCAAAAACTAAAAACTCATAGTGAACATTTTTCCGTTGAGATCAGTGAATTCGGTCCATGTAGGTCCCACACTTGACCTCTTTCCGTTCGTGTCAGCTTGCCCGTCCCATCAAATCATGATAGTGATGGAATAGAGAGTGCCTGTTTACACACTTGAGCGCAATAATAAGTCCAGCTACGTAGGCTAGTTTCCATTGAGAATGCCTGCAAAAGCCGAAATATGGCTACGAGGATATTATTTAAATTTAAAAAATTCAATAACAATTTCTACATTGTGTCTGAATATTCTAACTTAGTTACGTATTACGTTTGTGTTATTTTAGATTCACGTGTAACACAGAATAATACAACACAATCAATGCTCCGAATAACTGATGAATCAACATACTTATGAACGAAGAACGAAAATAAATCCATCTCCATAGAAGGTAAGTCAAGCAAAAATGTGCGCCAGATTTCGATATCACCCGATTCCATAATGCCTTATTTCCTTAAACTTATTGAACTTTATTTCCTATGTAAATCTATTCAGGGTAATATTCACACATTCTTTGTGTAATATTACCCGCAATATCTTTTCTTTTCCTTGGAATACAAATGCCTTCTACACCTGTTGATTTCGTTCATCTTTAGTTCGCACGCGTGTAAAGGCTTTATAAGCCAATGTATTGGCTTAATATTATAAATAGTAACATTTTCACTTTTGCTCTCCTCCTTTTCATAATTACATAATATGATTTAGGCAAGATTTTGTCACCTTCCAAATTTAAATATCATCATGTCAGACGAATGACGTCCACTGCTGGACAAAGGCCCCCCTATAACATTTTCTTGATGGAGTTAAGCCCATAATTTGGAAGTATATGCCATAATCGGCACGTTTGGCAGACCGGTTGGCGATCGCAGTGTGATAGTCATAGTATGAGGAGAGATTATTTTTTTTTATATCAGAGGGCGTCAAACGAGCAAGTGGGTCACCTGATGGTAAGTGATCACCGCCGCCCATGGACACTCGCAACACCAGAGGAGTCGCGGGTGCGTTGCCGGCCTTTAAAAGTCAGCAAACAAGTGTTGCTGACCCTTCCCCCCACCCCAATGAGCTCTGGCGACCTTACTCACACTCGGAAACACAACATTAAAATAATAATGTTATTATTAAGGAATGTCTTCTGTAAGGTGGAGGTATTTCCCCAGTCGGGCTGCTCTTTGAGCGAATAAACGCTATGCCCTACCTCTCTTCAATGCTGATCTCGCAGATGCTGCTGCTCGGACTTTGCGTGATGTTGCCTCATCCTATTTACGGGATGTAATGTGGTGCTTATATTTTTTGCCATCAGCAACATAGGAGACATAAATATACGTAACAATGAAAAATATTTTTTAAAAAGCTCTGCCATTGTGAGAGCTTCGATTTTAACACAAATATACTTACAATATGATCAAAGCAACATTGACAGATTGTTTTTTTGTATGTATCCAACATGTTTTCTCAGTAGTTTATGATCAGACTGACAATTCTATTCATTTGATTGGAAACGCTTTCCGTATGGCCCAATATTAATTTTGTTTACATCAGTTGTCTTAAAAAAGTAGTTGTAGAATAATCTCAAAAATGGGAAATCATAAATTTGATCGTCCGGCGGGTCTCGAACCTGCACCATCTACCAATCCGGGGTAGGCGCTCTGCGTTAAGCTACGAACGATACACGTTGGCAGATCAAATTTAGGATGCCCTTGCTAAATAAACGCTATGCATTGCGAATAATGCTATAAAATTTAAATTTAATAGTTGTAGAATGAAAAAAAAAATGTTTTATAATATCGGTGATATCGCAAAACATTTATAAAAACATACGATGATCTCCTTTTTATAGAAGCCCGGTAAAAATATATAACTATTAATGTTTCTCTCCATTCGATTTCGATTACGTGATAAACAGTTAATAAAATAGAAATATTTTTCTTCACCTGTATACGTCTCCCTTTGGTTTGCCCATTTCAATCGGAGCCGGCTCCCGAAATAAATCAAGCAGCTGACCGGCCATTTAACCTCAATATTGGAAATAGTAAGCAGAATGGTAACACCAGGTGTCATATTCTACTTAGCTTATGATGACGGGTATCCTTTCTCGTGACAGGATCGTCGACTTAACAAGCTCTTCCAGCACATTAAGATTACGTTTTCGTTTGTTTTAGAACCACGTAAAAACTAAGTTTTGTGTAGTGGACTGGTTGTTCAGTGACAGAAACGAACCCGTTACGGTGGTAAGGTTGTTCTGTAAGGCTCGATCAGACGTCACTCTGACTCAAAGGCATACTTTCAATTTTTTCTATATTGTAATCAAAATACCAAATTGAACAGAGATCAATAATTACCGAAGCCCCCGTAGACAGCGTTTTGAAGTCTTGAGGTCAAATCCCAGAAGAAACCAAAAAGTGATATTGGAATTTTTTGGTATGAAAATATTTGTATTTTCTTACCGGAAGTTGGCGGTGTTATATCGCAGTACCTTTCACTCTTACCAGTACCCTACCCTCTTTCCAGTCATGACGGCTAGTTATCCCATGGAAACAAAGGAATTGAAATCGCACCTATGTTTGTGCACACACTTCTCCACTATACTGCAAATGACTAGTCTCTATTGAGACTGGCGGCCGAAATTCGACCAGAAGGACATTATTAGTCATTAAATAATCTAAACATATAATAAAATCGTAGGAAAGTCAAAACTGTACATTGAATATTTTTTAAAGAGCATATTTGGGGCTTGATCTACAATCAATATTGAATCCAAAAATATAGTGTGTAGAATTTTTGTCTGTGCGTCTGGTTGTCTGTATGTATGTCCGGGCTAAACTCAAAAAGTAAGTACTGCATGGATTTACTTCAAATTTGGCATGAATATTACTAAGAGGTCGGGTCAACATATAGGCTACATATTATCACGCTATCGCCTATGATAATTTATACATTTTAACGCGGGTAAAACCGCGGGGCACAGCTAGTACACAATATTCTCACTAACTGAAATTGACTTCTTTCGTAATAAAGTCCAATAAAATACTTAACTTATGGTCGCAAAATAACGAGCCATATTACTAGGGCCCCCATAATTCAGTTCAATAAAACCCGGACAAAGGACAAAAGGTCCGAGCCGTTACAAACATTCCACAGTTACATAGTTTATTTTATTTCAGTTGCAGTAACTTACAGTGTAATATTTCAGACAGCCAATAACGAGAAGTTGTTTAAGTAGAAAATATTGAAACGCGAAGTTTCCAGGCGATTTCAGATAGACGTTAAGTTTGATATAAAAGGTCTGTGAACGAAATAACAGGAATAAAATGAGAAATTTATGACTGTTATTCTGATTTCGGTGTATGTTACGCAGAGAGTGATAAGTTCAGCGTAACTAAGCGTTAACAAACTATATATTCGAAGTAGAACATTCTCTGACCAAATTTTTTAATTTATATATTAGAAACAAACAGTTTTACAAAACTCTGATACTTAAAATAGAATGTAGGTATATAATTGTAGACCTAAAGTTTCCCATATGAGATACATAGGTATATGCTAGATAGCTCTTTTTTACTCAAAATATAATATACAAGTACTATACTAGTACTCTACAAGTACATGCGTCTTACTTTCGAGAATTAACTTCTCAAATCGGAGACGTTCTCAAGAAAGGCCAGGTCAGAAGTATGAAGAATATAATGACAGTAAACGAGGCAGAGGAGTCCAAAGATCGTGACAAATGGGAATCCACTGTCTCTGCCTACCGCTCTGGGAAAAAGGCGTGAGTCTATGTATGTATATTCGAAGTGTTTCGAGGTAGATTAAATAATCTTATGCAGTACTTACTTGGATTTCTCATGAAACTGTTGTTTGGAGCAAGAGGACCAAGCATAGTTGTGCAAGGTCGCCAGGACTGTGGGTGCCATCACTGACCCTCGAATAGCTTCGCTCTGGCACTGGCTATCTCCATCGTGCGTTAAGCCTAACCTGGGAACAAATTATAATGATATTAATAATAATTTCCTATGTACTTAGGACGATATCAGCACACTGTGACATTGTCTTGATCAAGCATACATTTAAAATGGAGACTATAATAAAATCGACAAGAACAAAATTTCATATTCTTCTGCTTCCTCATCAAAAACAAAACCAATACAAAATATGTTTGCACTATTAAAAAAGTAAGAAACTCGATGCTTGTTTGTTTTAACCGACTTTAATCGCAAGAAGAAAAGTTGAAGTTGGTTTTATGTATTTTAAAAAGTAATAATATGTTTCGTATACTTGACGCTTTGGGTTTTTTTATTAATTTTTAGAAGGATATCATGTCTACAAAAATGAAACTGTTGTGGATAGTCGTGGCAGATATTTATATTGCGAGAATTAGTTATCTTTATATCCGGGAAGGGACATAAGCAATACGTATCTATAAAAAATAACTAGTAATTGCTTATACTTAATTATACACATACTAGATTCTAGTTGCCGCGTATTTTGTCTATTGGGGCTGGGGAAAAGATGGCTCTTACAAAAATTAGGCCCTTTCTAAGTTTCATTAGCTTTGTTAAGAACCTCCTTAATCACAATAGTTCGTTACTTACAAGTTATTTATTTATCGGAAAACCGACAGCTATTTTACACATTTTAGACATTACAATACAAAGCAGGAAATCAATTACAGGTTTTCACTAATAGTAATTTATTTTACAGTTAAAAGGTGTAAATTCCATATTAAGATTTCTTAATGCTAATAATAACATAACTCTGCTCGAAAACACAAACACTTCATAAATCGCTTCTGTATATTTAATCAATATATAAATTATAGTTGGGATTCCAATACAGGTTAGTTTAGAACTAAAAATTACAAGATTTTTCCGGGGTGGGGATCGAATGCACGACCTCTGACTTAGCAGCATGTTCACTAACCACTCAAAAACAGGCCCCAATATTCTAGAAAGATTCATAATTTTTTTTAATAAAGACTTTTAAAGTAGAGACAGCTCTTAAAATATTGTTTAAACGCTGAAATGCTTCAAATACCCTCCCTATTAAACTCTCATTAATCACGGACCTATTTACGTGTCTGATACAAACAGTTTTCAATTTACAAGTCATTCAAATGTATAGTTTTGCACTTTAAGTGCGGTTTCTTTGAAGTTCGTATTCAAAGGGTTGTATGAAAGCAATTAGAGTTTTTGAGCATTGGCATGCCATGTGTAGCAAATGTCTTCCTTTGAAACTGATACTAAGACAGCATTATACAAAGGAACATTCCTAATTTAAATGTGGTAGAGCAAAGTGTTCTTTCTCTCTATGACTAAAGCGAATACCTACCGAATAAACTTTATGCAATAGAAAAATTATGATAATGACGTACTCGTAATAATGTCGTAACTCTGGCTACCTTTTTCATACCCAGGACGGGTATGAAACACGTAGCCAGGGGCTCTACCGGCTAAGTCGCCGAACATCGATTTCTTAAATGGCGTTCAAATAAATAAAGGTTAAAAATGACTTAATCAGTCGTTAAATCGGCTTCCTTGAGCATATGTGACGTCATAAATGGTCCGGAATCAATTTTCAACGTTGAAGCCGATTTAACGATTGATTAAGTCATTTTTAACCTTTATTTATTTGAACGCAATTTAAGAAATCGAAGTTCGGCGACTTAGCCGGTAGAGGCCCAGAGTTTATGGAGGAGGGGGTGGAAGTGATTCCATGTGTGTTGCAAATGTCATAGGCTACGGTGACCGTTTGGGCATTAGTTTTATTTGACATAATCTAATTTAAAATAATTAATATAAATATTATTTTTTATTTCAGACAAGAGTGCATAGTGTCAGTATAAACAAGATACATTAATAAGTAGTCTAAGTAATAAGATAAAATCAACATACATATTTTTTAGTTTAGCGTACCTAATAGTATTTACTGACTTAAATTTTGCAAGACAACCCAATTTGTGTAATTTTATACACTAATTGAAAAACTTAAGAAGATTATTTTTCCAACGAAACTGAAGAACGTGAACAAAATCAATATGTTATGTAATAAACAAAAATAAAGATTAGTAAATCTTCGATTGAAATTTTAGTAAGGCCAGTTGCACTTGCAGAAACAAATAATAAAATAATAATAATATCCTGAGACATTATTTACACACTGCCATCCGATCCCAAACTAAGCAGAGCTTGTCCAATGGCAACCAGATAACTGATATTATACTACATATACTACTTTTCTTTTTTAATAACATACTTATATATTAATTAGCCGTGCCCCGCGGTTTCACCCGCTTTAAAGTAGTTTTAGCGTAAAAGAGTAACAAACATACATCCATAAATCTATTCTCACAAACTTTCGCATTTCTAATATTAGTAGGATGTGTACCTCTAGCGGTTTTGGCAGTACACGCCGGAATAGCTTAGCACTTGTCGTCATATTTTGGACAATTCACACAATATCTTTATAAATTGTAGCCTATGTGTTATTCTGATGTATAAGCTATATTATTGTAAAGTTTAATTTAAATCCATTCAGTAGTTTTTACGTGAAAGAGTAACAAACATACATCCATACTTACAAACTGTCGCGTTCATAATATTAGTGCGATTACACCCAGAGTCAGGACTAACAGACATGTTTATGCACACAAATATCTATACTGGGTGGGAATCAAACTTCCGACCTCTGCTTAAATGTATTAACTTATCCAGCTTTAAATAAATAACAATGCACCATGAACTTAAATTGCTGCAAACATTATAATATTTTCAGAAAACTATTTTACTGTGCAATCACTAATTTTGCATAGAACACGGAAGTTTTTGTAATACAAAATCGAAAATCTATTTTCGATTGCAGTTAAATGTTTAGTGAGGCTTCCCATTAGAATATAGTTATTGAACTTTTCATTCCAAATACATGTTTGATTACTTACTTACATGAGTAATTAAGTAATCACTCCTAAATTCGATTCATAAATAACAAAATGGCCAGTAAATTCTGATTAATTTCCCTGCATGTTTGTTTACGCAAACATCCCTTCCAGAAAATTAATCGAGTAAAGTAATAGTCCGTGTAAGCGGATGCCGACGTGGTAGTATTAAATAGGTCAGAAGGTACACTTGTATTTCAAATATCGCCCTAACTGGCTACATAATAAGGACGTTATCAACGTGAAAGAGTATCCAATGAAGTGCCTTCGACTGTCAACTGTATCTACGTGACGAATTTATCATGCTAGAGATCGTGTTGCCAAGTTGTACTCAGTATCCAGTCGCGTGCTCCTAAGTGACTTTTGTCCCTTTTTTCGTTTTACCGTTGAGTGCTCTCAAGTGACAAATGTCCCTTTTTTAGTTCTGATTTTGTTAGTTATGATGCATCGGAGCAATCTACGTATTTCTTTCTATCGCGTTACGTTTCTTATATTTTTCTCTTTTCTACTCGAATCTTAATACATTCCTTCATGCAAGAAATACGACAAAAGTTCCACAATAGTTCATTCGGCTTGAATAAAAAATGTCAAATGTCGGCCGTTGATTCTCGCGCGTAAGTGAGGTTAATCTTACGCCTGTAAATTAATAGTTTTGTAGTAAGAAGTATGTTTTTATGAAGAATGTTTTTTTTTATGGTGTGTAAATAGAGCCATTCCACCGTTTAAAGTCATAAAATATATATGTTATCGATTTACTTTTTAAAATAATCGTATTTCAAAATCAACATTTTTTTATTTTTTTTTCAACTTTTGTCAATGTTTGGCCCTAAGTATAATAAATTAGAAACGAAATATCAACAAACATTCATTACGACTTGAAAGAGTCATTCATAAGCATGAATAAAAACAACACTTGTGTCGACCCATGTCGACCAAACCTCAACAAAAAATTGTTTATTGAGCGCGCCCATTTAGCGCACGGCGGGTCGCCATTTAATCCTGACCTAGGAGCACTTGACCCGTTTTTTAATCGGCGCCTTGACACTCGAGCGGGTATGTATGTACCCCACGGCCTCTACCGACTAAGTCGCCGAACATCGATTTCTTAAATGGCGTTCAAATAAATAAAGGTTAACCTTCATTTATTTGAACGCCACTTAAGAAAACGATCTTCGGCAACTTAGCCGGTAGAGCCCCTTATTTACTTTTGTTTATAACCGGCTTCAGAACGTAAGAGGTTATCAATTCGGAAGTTTAATTTTATGTGTGTGTATGTTACGTTATTTTTCAATTGATTATGAACCAATTTTCATAGAAATCTCGTTAAACAAAAAATCATTTGAAATTGGAACTAATTATCTATCAACGACTTATAATGTGTTTCGAAAAAAATAAATGTATAAATATATCTGAGTTTTGGATTTGATTGCAGCGCTGTTATTGCGTTGTTTCTGAGGAATATTAATTTAGACTATTTATGTATATCAAAAAATTCTCACAAACATTCAAGGATTTACTTGCATGAAGTATAGAAATTGGTAATTACTAATGGTCAATCTTGGAGTTCGAATGCTGTAGTTCTATGAACCATTTGCATGACTTCTGGGCTGGAGTGTAGTGCAACACACTCTGATTCGGAGTCAAAGTCTTGTTATTTACTCAGTTATAAAGATGAATAAGCTATTAGTCTAATTCCATATGTCATTGCTAAAGCACTGCCTTCTAAAGCCTGCACCATCGGGATATACTTAAATTCGATTGATATAATTTATTACTTAATTTTTGCATGTTTGTAATATTATATTTATTTATTTTATATACTATTTTTAAATGCGTAGATTATATTAGTCTACGGAGTTTTGTTACTATTTATCGTAAACACTAAATTAAATAAATAAACGAAAATTAATTAACTACTCAAAGTAATACTTACATAACACTTATACAGATACATTTTTTGTGTATTTTTGTGTTTATTTCACCTTACAAAAATTACAATAATGTAAAATGAAGTTTCATTTGTCACCGAAATTCAAATCTCCCTTCGGTGTTAAGATATGTCTCCCTACGTTGTAAAGACGTGTCTCCCTACGGTGTAAAGACATGTCTACCTACAACATGCAACTAATAAAATCATAGGAAGGCATACGAGTCTGTTACTGCGAGCATGGGGATTGGTCGAAGGGAGAAAGTCAACGAAAGGTCTTTGTCAACGAAATTCATGTCTCTCCAGGCAGTTTAGACGTTTTCTCTACGATATTCGACCAATAAAATATCAAATAAGCATACGGGTCTATGGCTGCGACCATGAGGATTGTTGTAACGCTATAGGGAAACATGAGTCTTTATCAAACATTCATCACTCCTCTCACTGTAGAGACGTACTCTCTACAGCGTTCGACCAATGAAATCTCAGAAAGGCATACAACTCTATAACTGCAGGCTTTGGGGTTTATTCCAACGCTTACCTCGGCGTACGTATTCTGTAAGATGGAGATATTTACCTAGTCAAACTGTTAATAAAGCAAACTAATGCTACGCTCTACTTCACTTAAGAAACCTGACGTAAACCACTTACTATTGGATACACTATTAAAGTCACAAATTATCTTTGACTGAATGACTATTTATATTATTTATAAAAGGTCAAACTTTAATTGTCAATGTAAGTTTATTTTTATCTTTACTAATTACGGAAGATATCTATCAATGACCCGACTGTTTTGGTTGCGAACAGATGTTCATCTGTAATCTCGTACGGCCAAGTGTAAAACTTGTATCTTATTACAAAAGGTTCCGCTAACATTCATATACTTATATTTTGTATACCTACATAGTTAGTTAGTTGGGAAATGGGTTTGTACTTAGCCTCCTGATTGGCCCATTGTGCGTGTATACCTATATATATACCTATATATTAACGGTTGCCTGGAAGAGATCGCACTTAGCGATAAGGCCGCCATTTGTACAATCTTAACATGCTCAAAGTTCCTGTTATGTATTATTTTTTGGTGTACAATAAAGAGTTACTTACTTACTTACTTATTATGCAACCAGTATAGGATGATGCAAAAAGTTAGTATAGTGCATGTCACTAAGACTTAATCACCATAAGCCCAATTTAATTAAATCAAATATTGAAATTTATTCAGCATTTGAGTAAAATCCACCACCGTGATTCAGTTGGTAGTAAACCTGCTTTCTATTCCAAAGGCTGCGGGTTCGATCCACAAGACAAATATTTGTGTTCATGAACATGTCTATTTGTCTTGGTTTGCCTGTCTTCTATGTATATAGTACATCATAACGTAAAGGTATAACTAAAGTAAGTCTTTAGAAGTCGTTTTCTCTACCTTAAGGCGCATACTGTACGATGGTTTTGTTATTTTATGTCGACTTTACATCCGAATTTACCAGATTGATGGGTCCGATTTATAGTTAATCTAGAGTTCCCGCTAGAGGCGCTGATCATTTATTCATACAAAGCAATTTACATAACTATGTTTAGACAGCAGATGGATATACGTACCACATGTGAGCAAAGTCTATTTGGTTTTATTTTATTATTTTATCTTTCACATGTATGCGAATCTTCTTTTTCTTTGAATGGCGCTTAGCAATTATATTTTCTTTATTCGGTTGTGAGTACATAGAGTCCTTAAGCTATTCCTTTCAGTTATATTTGAGAGATGTATACTTTGGTGAGTTTCAAGTGTATGTCATAGTGTATAGTTGACGGTCACCGTAGCCTAGTTGGTAGTGCTCCTGCCTACGAAGCTGGTGGTCCTGGGTTCGAATCCAAGTCGAGCTACCCATAAAACAAAAGAGTACTATGGTCACTTCAATATTGCTGTCATTCAGCACTACCCAGGACTCATGAGAAGTGTCACTACAGCCAAAGCTTAGCCAATACTCTGGGTGTAGTGACCAGAACGCTACAGTAGGTTTTATATATTAAAGACGACGACCGCCATAGGGTTATAAATCCCTGTGTTTCAGGTTACTTTACAAACATATAATTGTCAGACACAAAGTACAGACGCCAGCAAGTCAAGCTACTCCAATCTGTCAAATTTCTTTTATAGATTTTCAACTTTATCACAAAAGCATAAGGCTCACTTTCAATTGGGGAATTTTGACAGATTTGAGCAGCTTGATGTGCTGGCGTCTGTACATCCAGACTCAAAACAACTTCTTATGGTTCACACAAACAGTTGTCCTTTGCGGAAATCGGACCCGGGACACAAGAGTGGCAAAGCGACGGTCTAAACCGCTGCGCCACACGTGCAATTAAAAATATAAAAAAAAGTAAAAATATAAAATAAATTTCAAGTTCATTTATAATTGCTCGTTTCATTGTGTCTATTGTTTGTCTTGAGTTTTTGTTTAAAAAAAATCTCAATATATTTCCTTTAGTAGGAGAGCGGATTCTTGTCAAATGAGATTTTAACGCAATCTTGGCAATGTTCATCACTAAATTCCATTGTGTGTAAAATTTTAAAAATACGTTGGTATTTACCCGTTGAAATATTTAACTGCTACAAACAATGAAGAACACTGTTTGACAAAGGAAAAGAAACTTTTTTCTCTTTTCCACAAATATGTTTGATATAATAGATTTTTGTACTTTCTATAAGCTGATATACTTCATTGTACTCGTACTACGGTGACGTAGAGGCTGATTTCATTTATTTATGTTTAGAGTGGTGTCAAAGTTATTCAATATGTTTAGAAGGCTACTTGCTACTTAGGGTGGAGATACTCCTCCAATCAAGATGCTTGTAAAGCGAAAAATAGAATCGTAAACTATGCATTCGATCATGTGATGATCTTCAACAAAGTATTGTACTTGAACTCACAAAGGTTTGAGAGAGTTGGTACGACCAATCTTTGGCAGATGGCGCCACTGACATTCCATTTTTTTATTACAGTACAGCTAGTCTCCAATATAACCATATCCCGCTTAATTTTCGAGGCAGGCCATTCATTATGATTCCTTACTATCTCTATTCTCTATAGTCTTACCAACAGTTGACTCACTTACACCTATTTACGTTATTTATCTTTAGTTAAGCTTCGTAAACGATTACTAAAACCTAGACTCATCATCATCATCATCATATCAGCCGAAAGACGTCCACTGCTGGACGAAGGCCTCCCCCAAAGATCTCCACAATTGCCGGTCTTGTGCTATTCGCATCCAGCAGTTTCCAGCGACCCGCACAAGATCATCGGTCCATCTTGTAGGGGGCCTGCCCACGCTGCGTCTTCCGGTTCGTGGTCGCCACTCGAGAACCTTTCTGCCCCAACGTCGGCTCTACAAGCTATGTGCCCTGCCCACTGCCACTTCAGCTTGGCAATTCTTCGGGCTATGTCGGTGACTTTGGTTCGCCTGCGGATTTCGACATTTCTGATGCGATGCAGGGAAACTCCGAGCATAGCCCTCTCCATTGCTCTTTGGGTGACCTTGAGCCTTCTAATAAGGCCCATAGTGAGCGACCACGTCTCTGTTCCGTAAGTCATCACTGGCAACACACACTGGTCGAAGACTTTCGACTTGAGACACTGCGGTATTTTGGACGAGAAGATGTTACGTAGCTTCCCGAACGCTGCCCATCCGAGTTGGATTCTACGATTGACCTCCTTCTTGAAGTTGGAACTACCTAGTTGGATGGTCTGTCCTAGGTAAATATAGTTCTCTACAACTTCGAGTGCAGAGTCACCAACTTTCAGTTGAGTGGGTGCAACATGGACGTTTGACATGATTTTCGTCTTATCCATGTTCATTTTCAGACCCACTTGTTGAGAGACTCTGCTGAGGTCATCGAGCATTGTACCGAGGTCTTCCATGGTCTCAGCCATGACTACGATATCATTGGCAAATCGAAGGTGAGTGATGTACTCGCCATTGACATTGATGCCAAAGCCTTTCCAGTCCAGAAGCTTGAAGACGTCTTCCAATGCAGCGGTGAACAGTTTCGGAGATATAACATCTCCCTGTCTCACGCCTCGCTGCAAGTGGATAGGTTTCGAGATCTGGTCCTGGAGTCGCACTGACATAGTGGCGTTTTCATACAAACACTTTATCACCTCGATATACCGGTAGTCAATTTGGCACCTTATGAGAGACCTCAGCACGGCCCATGTTTCGATAGAATCAAAGGCTTTCTCATAGTCCACAAACGCTAAGCACAGTGGCTTGTTATACTCTTCGGTCTTCTGTATAACTTGCCGCAGCGTATGTATGTGGTCTATGGTGCTAAAGCCTTTTCGGAAACCGGCTTGTTCGGGAGGCAGGAAGTCGTCAAACCTGCGCGCGAGACGGTTCGTAACGACCCTCGAAAACAACTTGTAAACATAGCTCAGCAGTGTGATGGGTCTATAATTCTTCAATAGGGTTTTGTCGCCCTTTTTGAAGAAGAGCACCACCACACTTCTGTGCCATGCTTGTGGCGTTTGACCATCTAGTGTGACGGAGTTAAATAACTTCTGAAGGGCCCGTAGGATTGGTGTACCACCCGCCTTCAGAAGCTCTGCTGTAACTCCATCATCACCAGGCACCTTGTTGTTCTTGAGTTGTTTGAGAGCCATTCTAATCTCGTACAGGCTGACGTCCGGGATGTCTTCGGTGTAATGTCGGGTTAGTCGTGCTCTGGGATCTGAGGCATGACTTTTGACAGGTGGCTGTGTTGTCGTATATAACTGTCCGTAGAACTTCTCGATCTCTCCCAGCAACTCAGGTTTAGACGTGACGATTCTACCATCCTCAGTCTTCAGCTTCGTCAGTTGGCTCTGTCCAACAGACAGAGCTCTTGCGAACACTTTGGAGCCTTTGTTCCGCTCAATGGCCTCTTTAATACTAATTGTATTAAATTGCCGCGTGTCGCGAGTCAAAGACTTTGAGATCTGTCTGTTGAGCTGCCGATATCTGGTAGCATCATCTGAGGATGTCAGAACCATTTTCCGTCTATCTTCCATAAGTTGCAGGGTAAAGTCAGAGATCTTTTAGTTCTGTTTGTACGGCGGGCCTTGAAGACCTTAGACCCAGCCGTATGGACAGCTTCTACGAGCCTGTCATAGTATGAGTCCACTTCCTCGCAGTCTGCTAGGCATTCGAAACGGTTTTGCAGTTCGAGCTGAAATGGTTCGGGGTTTTGGACGTGGATAGGTAAAGGTCGGAGCGTAGACTTTATCAGTCGGGACCTCTGGAGTTTGACATTAAGGTTCAATGAGCCTCTGACCAGTCTGTGATCGCTCCCGGTTTTAACCGCATTGATCACGGAGACATCATTGAACATCTGTCGTCTCGTCGACAAGATAAAGTCTATCTCATTTTTAGTTTTACCATCGGGGCTCACCCAGGTCCATTTGCGGTGATCCGGCTTCCTGGAGAAGGAATTCATCATAAAGAGTCCCTCCTTCTCCATGAAGTCGGCCAACATTTGGCCCCGGGGGTTCCGGTCACCAGTTCCAAATTGCCCCACTCTCAGTTCATTACCGAATCGTTTGCCCAGCTTCGCGTTAAAGTCCCCCATGACCACAGTGAAATAGGAGTTAGAGGTATGTATGGCTCTGGATATGTCCTCATACATAACCTCGACTTCATCGTCGGAGTGTGTCGAAGTGGGCGCGTATACCTGTATAACCTTCAACGAATACCGCTTGGTGATTCTGAGTATAAGGTACGCAACCCTCGTCGACACACTCTCGATTTTCACTAGGTTGTTCACGAGGGACTTGTGGACTATGAACCCGACACCACCTTGGGATATTTGGTCACCCTCCCGGTAATAGAGCAGGTTTCAGGATTTCAGTATTATCGAGTCCTCCCCCTCTCTTCGGACTTCAGATAATCCTACAATATCCCAATGTAACCTGCTCAATTCTTCCTCCAGTTCGGTTATCTTCTCGTCGGACCGCAGTGTACGTGTGTTATATGTTGCCAGGGCCAGAGGTCGTCGGTGTTGGTAACGCGGAATCTGCCGGGGATTCTTAGCACCCCCTGTCCTGCCGTAACCACGGCTGTTACCACGGCTGGGAATAGCAGGGCTGCCGGGGACGGGGGGCCGCGGTTTGGTTGTGTCCATCATTTGAGGGGATTTGCCATAATCGCCACGCTTGGCAGACGGGTTGGCGATCGCAGTAAGGTGGACATGGTACTCAGGAGAACGCTGCTGCCCGTTCTCTTGTGTATATTCCCTCGGGACGACTTTTACGTCCCCCACGGGATGAGAGGGGGTGGTGATATTCTTAGGCCGTCACCACACAGCAAAACCTAGACTAGTGCACTGTTATTCGTAATAAGCTTTTGCTTCATGAGTAGCCCAACTCGGGAAGTGCCCCCGCTTCCCGAGTCGAGCTACCCATAAAACAATAGAGTACAATGGTCACTTAAATATTGCTGTCATTCAGCATTACCCTAGACTCATGAGAAGTGTCACTACAGCCAAAGCTTAGCCAATACTCTGGATGTAGTGACCAGACGCTCCAGTAGGGTTGTGATGATTAGATCTAGAGAAATGTAGAATCGTAAACTATGCATTTGATCACGTGATGATCTTCAGCAAAGTATTTTGCGTGAACTCACAAAGGTTTCTGAGTTGGTACGATCAATCTTTGACAGGTGGCGCCACTATCATTCCATTTTTTTATTTATTTAGTTCGTGGCGTAGCAATGCACGCAGGGTACCGCTAGTCTCAAATATAACCATATCCCGCTTGATTTTCTAGAGAACATTAATTATGATTCCTAGCTATCTCTATTCTTCATAGTCGTACCAACAGTTGACTCACTTACACCTTGACCCTATTTATCTTTAGTTAAGCTTCATAAACGATTAGGCTAGTTAGATAAGGTTTCCATATAAAATATACATAAATCATACTGTGCCCTATCCTTGTTTCTCGTATCTACTCGCGTATCTATGTTAGGTACTGGCAAACAACGCCGTATATGTAGCAGAATTATCTCGAAGAATGTTACGAACATTTAGAGCAGATATAATTACTTATGCCCATACAGAACGGTAACTGCGACCATGAGTTTATTGTGGTTAACAGTTGGCAACACTTCTAATTTGGATAGATTGGTTTATTCGGGACTATGTTCGTCCCTTTTTGATTTATCAAGGTCGATAGTAACCATAAAATAAATAAAATAAAATAATAAAGGTTTTATTCAAGTAGACTTTAAAAAGGCGCTTGTAAATAGTTAGAACATGTTTGTAGTAATATAGTTAAGTAGGTATACATAATTGTTTCTAGTTACATATAGATATTTAGGTACAAGGATTGTTAAAACATTTATAAAATTTATTTTGCAATAGTAATGATATTTTACTAGATTGGTTCTGTCTATATTGAGGTACGAATTCAATAATATTATTATTTACTATGACGGACCTTGTGTTTATATATGTATATACAATTTTTATATGTGTATGCTATTAATTATTAATGTCAAAGTTTGCATGTTTGTATTGTGAAATACAATACAAAACTCTTTATTGTACACCAAATAAATACAAAAGTAGATAATAAATAGTAGCATAATAATGAACAAAGGGCGGTCTTATCGCTTTTCTTCGAGAAAACCTTGAGGATCACAAGAGTTGTATAAAATAAAAAAGGATAAAAAAGTGTAACAATTTAGTAAAAGGATATAAGTATAAAAAGAAACAGAAAAGAAGGCAGCGAATAGTGTTATATTAAATGTGAGTGCACCCACTAGGTACGTGAATATACTCGTAAAAATATATTATGCAATATATATAATTTATATGTAATCCATGCAATATATCATACTAATATTATAAAGGCGAAAGTTTGTGAGTGTGTATGTTTGTTACTTCTTCACGGCTGGAGCGATTTTAATAAAATTTGGTATGGAGTTAGCTGACAACCTGGATGAATACATGGGCTATAATTTATAAATTTAAACGCGGGTAAAACCGCGGGGCACAGCTACGACTAAATAAAAATAGATAAATATGAATTATCAATGCAAGGATTAGGTAAGTAATAGGGGATCAGAACATAGCTGGTAGAACTGACGGTAATTTTCTTTCGTAAATGGTACACAGATTATGCTTCATGTATTAATATTATTATGTTAACATACAGATGTTTGACAATATTGGGGCATATGTTTAGCTTACGGAATGTTTAAATTTATTTGTGGATCAAGGGCTTAACGCAGTCCCAGGATATATTTATTTGTTTAATTTAATTCCAACAGGATAATTATTTTTAGCCGGCGTCTTATTACGTGCCAAGGTTAAAAGCTAAATTCAAATATTTTGCAACTGCACATTTTGCTTTCGAGGTTTTGTGGATGTATTCTTATATTATATCTTTCACCATATTATTTTGCGATAGTACAATAATAATATCTATAATATGTATGATATCTATGGGCAATGTCACACAGACCATCCTAGCCCCAAACTAAGCAAATCTTGTACTATGGGTACCAGGCGACGATATACATACTTATATAGATAGATAAATACTTAAATACATAGAAAACATCCATGACTCAGAAACAAATATTCGTGCTCATCACACAAACATTTGCACTTACCGGGATTCGAACCCAGGACCACCAGCTTCGTAGGCAGGTGCACTACCAACTAGGCATGGATGGCTCAGTGGGAACCCTAAGGAGAAGGAAGACGGTTATAAATGATAATTTTCTCTTTATCAAATAGGGTTAACAAGGCTCACATCATGTACTTTTCCAATTGTATGGAAATCCCATACAACGCGAGATCAGCTTACACTGGAAATGTATAGCTTGATATGTACCCGTCTGTACTTATTTAAAGGTACGGGTAGTTTTTAAATTTTGTGTAAATAAATTAAATAAAAGGAATTCTCCATAACTTCAGTACGGCACTCAATTAGCTATATTTTTTATGGAGACGCTCATTAATCAGTTCTAGCGCTAATAAATTACGAAAAACTTGGAAGGCCCCTTTCTTGAAGATTATAACAATTGTTACAAAATTTAAATCATTGCTCTTCATATTTACTCGCCCATACAACGCTATATGAACTTAAAAATATATAGAGTAAAAAAAACCGTGTGTAACCTAATCGAGAGTTCAAAAACGGCGTCAACTTGATCAAAATAATAAATTTTGCTGTAAAGTTGTGCATTTGTCTTTAAACAAATGCAAAGTCATAAATACATTTTATCATCATAAGCGTGTTTTACAAAAGAAAAGTAGTAGGTGTATGTAGCATATCAATTATCTGGTTTCCATAGTACAAGCTCTGCTTAGTTTAGGATCAGATGGCCGTGTGTAAATAATGTCCCAGGATATTATTATCATTATCATGTGGAAATGCACTACATCATTATAAGATAACAATTTAAATTGATTATTTTTTAAAGATGATTTGTTTGTATTTTGTTATTTTCTTTCTATTATATATATATATATATATATATATATATATGACGGCGTTTACGTCAAAACGTCAGGTTGACACGACTGTCAATGTCAACCTAGCGAAGCGTCATTGTCGATGGTGGTGTGGGCGGCCATCTTGAAGTCACTTTTGAACGAGACGGCGCCCGCGCACCATGCTTGTGACGAATCGCTGAAAATCTTCGCCATCACGATATTTTAAGATTTCATTTGATTGATTTTACATTGTAGTAATCACTAAACATCTAATTAAATCGTGATTCTTGTGAATTACGTTGATTGTGATTTGAAGTAATTTATTTCTGTTTCGCCCTCACCTACCCATGAAATTATAAGAGGATGAGTTGTGGTGAAGAGCCTTCGAGCCGTCCTGCCTCCACATCAGAAGTGGGATCAAGAACCGAAGATAAGCCACATGGTGAAGATATTTTTCGAAAAATGTTTGAGATAGAAAATAGCCGGATGTTGAGTCTGATGGAAGCGATTTAAAATCAAGTGAGCGCCCACAATATAAAGCAACTCAAATTCGACCCCAAACTGACACAAACGCACGTGCTTGGGCATACTGTTGACCTTTGTTTCGGTGAAAATCATTTATATTAGCTATGGTGCGCTGAAGAGTACGGCGTCGCAGTGGCTATCATAAATATCGTTCCTTGAGATGCGGTGGTTGCAGATTCGAGTTATTTACTCCACGAAATGATAGTGTTGAAACACCCGTGACTGACCTCATTAACCTGCAAAATAGCAAACGCAAGGAAAACGAATATCTGCGCGTGACCATACATAAACCTCAAAATGGCCCAATATGAGCGAAGACTACATTGCTGTCCACTGCACTGTCACATTCGTCAAAATTCCACAACCACCTACAACGATTAGCCTTCAATACGGAGATTATTACGAGAAAGAAGCTGCACCGAGAATTGAAACCGTCTACTTTAGGAAAGGAATGCGCCTCAAGTAGCTGAATATAATTGTGTACACGCAAAACGATCCGAAACTGTATCGTTCTTAATGTGGTTTTATAGTGTTTTTAAATTGTTTTTTTAAAGTGCTTTTAAAGTGTTTTCTAGGACATGGTGCATGTGAGTGCATGTGGGTGTCGTTCGAAAAAGAGAAGGTCAACAACGCCGGCAGCGATGACGTCTTCTGCGACCAGAAACCAGACATCGCTGCTGTTTACGCTGTGGCCATTTAGCTTCGAAGTGCAACCGTGGGAATAAACAACGTGATCACAAGAGATGCCCGTTAACGTCTACGTCGTTAACACACCAGAGAGGACATTTTGGTGAGTAGTTCCATGTTTATATGTTTCTAGAGCTGATTGCTCACTTATGACTCATGAGCTGATTGCTCACAAGCTACAGACGGCTTATAAATTTCGAGCAAAACTGTTTAATAATGTTGTTAATTATTCTTGTAGCTTACAAATTTCAACACAGATCGAGATCGATAATGTTTCGTTGTTTTTCATGGACAACCCAATCGTCGTTTACGTTATGATATCATGATTTAACGCTATACTTAAATAATCGTCCGAGTCGGTTGCCTCGAGAGGGCTGACTTGTCATGGATGATCGCTTGCTATATCCGAGACGAATTGTGTCGTCCAAGTCAGTTGCCTCGAGAGGGCTGACTTGTCATGGATGATCGCTTGCTATTTCCGAGACGAATTGTGTCGTCCGAGTCGGTTCCCTCGGGAGGACTGACTTGTTCTGGCTGCTTGCCTGCTAAGTGTAAGACGAATTGTGTCGTCCGGGTCACATCCTTGTTAGGATTGGCTTGTCTAGATGTTCACAAGAACGAAAATGTGCTGTCTGGGCTAAATTCTAGCCAGTTATGATATCTAATGCGTTTCTCGACTGGTCTTACTGAAGTGTAGTCCGAGTCACACCTCACGGTTGACTAAGCGGTACACTTGCCTGGTTAGTCCAAGTTATTAAATGTTTTTAGTGTTGGTATATTGATGAAAATTATTAAGTCAGGATGAGCGAACGGACTATGCAGTTATCTTAGTTTGTTTCAGATAAATCGCCCGTGGACGGTCGTATGTCAGTCCGGCCGTGACGGCGTTTACGTCAAAACGTCAGGTTGACACGACTGTCAATGTCAACCTAGCGAAGCGTCATTGTCGATGGTGGTGTGGGCGGCCATCTTGAAGTCACTTTTGAACGAGACGGCGCCCGCGCACCATGCTTGTGACGAATCGCTGAGAATCTTCGCCATCACGATATTTTAAGATTTCATTTGATTGATTTTACATTGTAGTAATCACTAAACATCTAATTAAATCGTGATTCTTGTGAATTACGTTGATTGTGATTTGAAGTAATTTATTTCTGTTTCGCCCTCACCTACCCATGAAATTATAAGAGGATGAGTTGTGGTGAAGAGCCTTCGAGCCGTCCTGCCTCCACATATATATATATATATATATATATATATATATATATATATATATATATATATAATTAACCGTTCTATGTAAAGGTTGATCCAGTAGGATATTAAAATAAATGTTGATCCACCTTTTTGCAGTGTATAATTGTCTCTTTACAAATATAGCTGATATACTTTGATCCGAATTTGAAATGGAAGGGTTGTTTGGGGATCTGCATGGGTCGCTTTGCAACATACTTGCCATCAAAAAATACATAAACAAAATGTTTTTGTTGATCCGTAACGGTCGCAAAAATTATACCGACGAGTCAAATGTGCATCCGTTTTATATTCATGCTCATGCGCAATCTTACTCACTAACGTTGATCCGAGGGCATGTACGGCGAACGCTTCCATTGAGCTCTAAGAAAAAATATTGTCACATCTTCGTTCTGATGAAATTTCATTAGTAATTAAAAATGATCCATTAATCATAGCATACGGTGCTCGTCTCTTGAAAAAGAAAAAAGAACGACGAAGTCGTAAAGCGATTTGCTCCAAAATGAGGGATTTAGCTACTCTTTTAATTTTATTGCGGAAAAAAGACACAACTATAGAAAATATCACTGACGCAATTGATCCTGAAAAATATGAATCATTAAATGTTTCATATTTTTCAGGATTTCTTTTATGGCACTTACAAATTTTGTAAGTGCCATCAAAGAAATGTGTGGCTTTAATGAACAAACAGGCATGGTCAAAATTATAAGTTTAGCAAAGTGTAGTGATAGTACCTACCTATTGAATGAGTTTGAAGAATATTTGGTATACAATTTTTTTTCTACATGTTAATGATTATAATCTTTGACTGACTGATTATAAATATTTTAAAGATTTTTTTAAAGTTATATAATTAATAAAAATATTGAGAACATATTTTTTCTTATTATCTGGCTAATTATAAAGTTTGTTAGATATGTTAGAATTGTTGATTAAGTACATATAAACGAAATGTTACTTAACTTGTGTTATTCTTTTTTTCAAAATAATTAAGTCTTTTTTGTTTTCTAAATGATAGTAATTTCTAACGGATTAAAGATGTAATATAATAAAAAAAAATGTATGATAACAATTGTTTTTTTCTACATGTCATCCAAACTCAACTTTGATATGATGCGATAAAATCATTTTTTGCCTTTTAATTATTACTTTAATTAATGTATGTATCCATACTATTTAAACATTATAATAACAATTAGAGATTGTCCTTATGTACCACTATATCTAGTATTGGTAGGACTCTTGCGAGGGCCAGTCTGAGGAATGGCCAGACCTTTGTCAGTTAATCAACGGCCAAGCAGAAGCTAATCAACGCTACGGTGTTCCGGGTTGAAGGGCATTGTTTGCGCGCGCGCGAATGGTATCCGTAGATTAATCAGATTTTAAGGAGACTTTGAAACATCAGTCGTCATATCACTAATCCTCGATTGAAAAAAAATCGAAAAAATCTTTATCGAGAGAAAACTTCGAAGCAAATAACACACTGTGTGTGTGTTTATTCCCAATCACAGTAAATCCAAATTTCAACTCTCGTCATGAAGAAGTTGTTTCTTATTATAGTTTCATCACTCACGCTAGAAGTTGACGGTTCTGTTGGTCTTTTCAGAAATGTATCCATTTTCAATTATTAAAAATCCCTGTTAAATAAGTAAAAACAATGGTTGGCACTCGACAAACAGTAACCGGCTGACGGTCTCAACTAGTAGCAAAGCAAGCAAGTCGCGATCGCGGGTGCCGCCACTGCATAGCCAACGTGCGTCGCCCCCGTAACACTTATTGCGTCTTGCTTACTCATTCCCTCAACTCGCATTTTAATTATGTATTTATTCGGATCATAATTATGTAAATGAATAAATATATTTGATTCAATATTTGTCACAAAATAAAATACATGAAAAAGAGCGGGTAATAAACGGGTAGGAGGGGGTCGCGAAAGATTTCTTCATACTAAAGGGGCCGCGCCATGAAAAAGGTTGAAAAACACTGCTCTATATCCCAGGGTACTGAGTGAGATACAATGTCACATACTCTGTATGACATTGGGCTGCTGGCATGCATGCAGCTGGGCACGAAGCTTTACAACGGGTAAGCGACAAGCAGCTCGTGTCGTCAACAAATTTCCTTACGATATATATATCATACCTATAAACATAAAAACTTAATAAATAAATAAAAGTTAATGATTAGGTGGTCTTGCAAAAATTATAGGAATTAAACCATCCATATACCTTACGTATGTCCAGTAGGAGGACTTGCTGCTTTCTGATTGGCCCATTTGAATCGGATCAACAACTATCGGAGTGGATTTGTATATTGGATCAACATTTCGGTTACGTTTCCTAAACTTCAACGGAGTAAATCGTTGATCCGGCCGGAACCACATTTGTATGATAAATATTACATTGGATCAACAAAAACCACCCGGATCAACATAGGTTTTCGGATCAACAAAGTGCTCGCGATATAGCACGCATGATCAACAATTGACGGATTGATATAACTATATATATATATATATATAATTTCCTTTATATCAATATATATATTAATATTTATATTAATTACATACTTATTCAAGATAACTTATGTAGCATTTTTTTAAATATTTGCATAAATGTTTTGTTGCCTGTTGTTAGCTACTTTTTATCTTTTATATTCCGATATTCTTTTATTCTCATTGTTTATTTAACCATTTTTATTGTCACTGGTGAGATAATAAAATTATTTTTTCAAAAACTGACTTCGATTACCGTAATATCTCCCTGCGCTTGCTATCGATCCCGCCGCAAGAGATTACTATTTTTGTAACCCATTGTTACAAATCTAGATATGCTTCGTACATACAAAAATAAATTGGGAATTTCTCCGCGTAACTGGGATTTCCCTAGTGTGGGCGTAGTAATAATTAATTACAGTGAAAACTCGCCAGTAATGAGATTAAAGTACTTCAATAAAAATACCTACCAATGTAATTTACTTTCTCCAGAATATAAACTTTATATATAAATTCATCTTTTTATCTTCTCGTCGCAAATACCGCAGTGTATCGAGTCGAAAGTCTACGACCAATTTGTTTCCAGGGATTACTTACGGAACAGAGACGTGGTCGCTCACTATGGGAAAAAAAAGACAAAAGAATTCTTCTCGCGCATTATTGTCGGTTCCGTTATGTCATTCAATTTTTTTTACACGAAATATACAAATTATCGTAAAATCAACAAACAAGAGGAGTCATCAAACCACAACTTTTGCCCCTGAACTCCTGATGCCATGATTCTTAACACTGGACCTTATCGGTTCAGGCTCGCCAACGAGCAACGAGCTCTGGTTTAGCAGCTTTAGCATATAAATAACAAGAAAAAAAATCTTTCTATTAGGAAATGTCACAAGTAGTTTACCTACATAGATAGATTGAGCTTTATAACGCTCGGGGAATATGTAATGCGTTGTGATGTTTGGGTTACGCGGATGACGCAATTGAAGATTCGTCTATCGGACATGTTGAGATTAATATCTTAGTATTTGGATACAGTAGAGAGCAAGTGAGAGGAGGCGTGGGCGTTAGCTCGCATAGATAGCAAAATTTGTATGAAGTAGAAATCGTTTTATTTTTTGTCAACATTATGAGCTTTTCTACGGAATCATGAGTCGCATTTTCTTATTCAAGTAGTACTCCTAGAAATTGTGGCTACGGCGGCGGTCAAATTCAATGAAGACTAACCAACTTTGGCTGCACGTATGGCACAGCCGTTAATACAATCGCTTTCTGCACAGGACAACCGTGTGTACCATAAAAGTAGTTGTCTTAAGTCTGGAGGTACTTCGTGTCCGTCTATTCTATGTTTGAAAAGTACCCCGCGACACTTGGATTCATTTCTCTGGTGCGGGCGTTGTCTATAAATTTTTTTTTTTAACTTTTTTGTTTTTTTTTTCGCACTATAAGATGCCCTGCGTAGTTGCGTAGTTGCAGGACATCTTATAGTGCAGGAGAGTATGTACATACACAGTTGGACTCTCTATTTTGTTACTCTCATAATCCGATGGAACCGCTATCCGACAACAAGGGAGAGTCCTGGCGTAGAAACAACAGATGTATGTACGTGCTCTCCACCGGCCGAGTCATATCATTCAAACTGACTTCAAAGAGGAGGAAGGTTCGATTATATATTTTTTGTGTATTGTATGTATTATGTAAATAAAAAATTGAACTATATAAATAGTCACCAAAAAGAATCACCGACTTCAAATTAACTAAAAAGTAATAATAACAACAAAATTCAGTGTAAACATATGTTTACAATTGATTTTAGTGCCAATAATTATATACAAGATGGAGCGATGATCTTGTGCGGGTCGCTGGAAACCGCTGGATGCCAAAAGCCGGAATTGGTGGAGTTCTTTGGGTGAGGCCTTTGTCCAGCTGTGGACATCTTTCGGCTGATATCATGATGATGATGAAGTTGAACTATATACTTACTTTTAAAGAAATCAACGCCTGCACTTTGGAATTGAATCCCTGTGTACTTTACAAACATGTAATAACCGGACACCAAGTACATCCAGACTCGGACCAACTATTTATAGGTTACACAAATAGTTGTCCAGTTCGGGAATCGAACACGAGGTGGCGAGACGGCTGCCTTAAACACGTGCAGTCAAAACATTTGTTCCCTATTCTCATGTTGTCAACTTGATGTCAGTTTTTGTTTTTCATAATAGTTTTTATTCTGTAAGCATTATTAATGCCATCTGATCGTGGGATCTATTTATCTGGTAATCTGTTTCTGCTTTGTTGCACGTGTTTGTTTAAAAAGTATTTTTAGTTATCACTCGAATTCCATTTCGGTTTGCTCTTGAACTTGGTCGATCATCTGCCATCGGATCAAAAATGAATAAGAATTATCATCGCATACAGACAAGTTCTAGTCCGTTATTATATTTAGAAATAGGAAGCATTGTTTAGCAATAGTTTGTAGGCTTCCCAGCATTAGATGATTTTATAAAGCTACTAAGCGCGGCCTCCCTGAAAGTTTCATCATCAGCTTGCTATCGTCTACTGCTAGACAAAGACCTCCTCTAAAGGCTTCTAACGTTGCAATTTGGAGAGGTATGCCGTAGTCACCACGCTTGGCATGGTAGTTGGCGACCGCACTAAGGTGGTAGATGCTCCTGCCCGACTGCACGGTCGGGCAGTTATTAGTGGCCTTTAACGGCGCCCACGGGATGGTATGGGAGGGGGCGTCTGTTATTCTTTCTGGAAAGGCCGTTCTTTCTTAGACATATGAAAAGGTCCTTTTTTCATTTGAAAGCCAGTTTCCTTGCGGAGGATTTTAACTAAATTTGGTTAATATCCGTCCAGGAGTGAGAGAGAATCAGCTCTTTTCTAAAATGATGATAGATAGTTGGTGTCGGGGGTATTCTAACGGTTAAGTTATTCTACAATTAAGGTACCTAAGAAGAATACATCTCACCTAATGTTAGCGATCACTGTAAGCAGTGGAAGCTTTTTCATTTTTTGAAGTTATACTTCTTTTGGCGCGATGGAGAAAAATGATGAGAGTGAATTTTTACGATGCGCGCGCACACCGACACCAAAAAATTTTACAGCATGAAGTTAGTTCTAGGCGGTATGACAGTGAATTTTTACGATGCACGCGAATCTGCACGCGCATCGTAAAAATAATTAGTTCTAGGTGGTATGAAAATTGATAACTATGTTCAAGTTGTATATTAAGAAGTAGAACTTCTAACGCGTTTACATAAGTACACACAAGTTTCTTTTTTAAGTCAGGGGAAATCCCTTCGCATGCCACCCGCAAAAAGTGTCTGCGGGTGGGTAAGAATGTCGGACTCGCACCGACTAAACCTAACCTGCCGTGGACTTGTCTTGGCGCCTAATGGGGGGAGCCCCGGGAACGCGGGTATGCTGCTCCAGTGCCCCCCTTTTTGCGCCATGTCCCAGATGCTTGAGACACGTACCCTGGGAGGGGTCTGGATTGCCCTCCCTATTGCCGACTCCTGCCAGTCCGGCACAGCGACTGCGCCACAAACAAATCGCTGTCTCCCCGGAAAGCAGTGGAAGCTGGCATCAGCTGGGGTATCACGCTTCTCAATTACTGAAAAACCTTATCACTCCTTTTGAAACGTGGTTTTTAAGCGCTATCGGAAGATCAGCGTTACAGTAATAATTATTATTTACTGTAACATTTGCTGAGGTAGTCGCCTTTCCTAGCTAGTACTTCTAATGTTGCATGCTTCATCAGTATTATATAAACTAAACGCAATTAGTTATATCGTCTTAGATGTAAACTAAGTTAAGGATTATCTGTACTTGTTGGGAATGAACCTTTTTTATTTTATTTATTTTATTTTACTTTTTTTGGTGTCTTGGGAAGACAGTGGCAGGGAGCTCATTCCACAGCTTCTGAGTATGTAGTCATATAAGAACTTATGCTGAAACCAACGCTACATGATCAAAGGTAGACCCATTTCTTCAAGAGTTAGATGCTAAATTATTATCAAAGTTTATTTAGTGCGTGCCCCGGGACCCTTGTCTAACTGTGACGAATGACCGCAACGGAAATACACATCGAACGTACGGCTCACATCAAAAGGTCAGGGCATGTGTGGAAACACGCGGTTGTTATATTTAGAGCCGACTTAAGTGCGGGTTCACAGCTGTTAAAATAACGCGACGCTAAACGACGATTACGCGTGTAAAGTGGTTTTAATGAAGATTGGTTTACGTGACAGTTCAGAATTACTTTGCTGCATTAGACCAAAACGTAAACAATATATTGTTGGTTATGCAGTGTGTGCAATATTTATTTTTGGTATGATAATTTCGTCGCGTCTTATTTGAATAAAAATAAGCTTTTAAATGGTCAAGTTATCTATCTATATATATATATAAGTTAGAACTATACTGTCATTGTTCTCCTTATAAATGTGTGTATAAATGTGTCTTACAGAAAATCATGCCGCGATAAGAAGCACCTGATACGATATGATATGATGATGGTGACCTGTAATACAGGTATTTATAACCTATTTGTGTTGAGAGAATAAATATACCTTATTATTAGTATTATTATATTTTATCTTATTCTAAAGTCAACGCGAACGAAACCGCGGGCAAGTAGGTACAATATATCTAAGAGCATATTATAGGCTTGGGTATGAGTAAACTTCCCAGAGCTTATCGGATTCGGGCGAAAGTATATGCGATGCCTGGTGGGCTACAAGCGTCATAGGCTAAGGTAGCCTCATACGAGCTCTATAAATATTGTTTGCCGATTATGTAGTACAAAAAAGGGTTAATTCATTTGCATGACGGGCCTGTTGGCGTGGTGGGCAAATGCTTACTTTTCACGCCGGAGGTCGTGGGTTCGATTCCCAGCCAGGACAGATATTTGTGTGCATGAACATGTCTGCTTGTCCTGAGTCTGGGTGTAATTTATCTATATACGTATGTATTTACAACAAAAATAGTAGGTATATCTAGTATATCAGTTATCTGGTTTCCATAGTTAGCTCTGCTTAGTTTGGGATCAGATGGCCGTATGTAAATATTGTCCCCGGATATTATTATTATTTCTATCTGAAATATTTTAAAGGCAACCGACATGGTCAGTATTGAAAATAAATAATGCTGTAAGACGCAGAAATACTGTGGATCGATAAATATGTTGAAAAGTGAAACGAGTGAGTTCTGACAAATGATTTTAGTATTTAATAACTTCTTCTTCTTATCGTGTCGATGGTAAGAATTATATTCTATCTTCCCAAAATTAGGCAAAACTGACCACTTTGGCTGAAGCGTCATACAAGTCCTGAAGGGAACAAGAGACTGGACAGGAGGGACAAACGGATAAATGTGACATACTTTGGCGCCGCACTCGCGATCTGAAATTCATTCTGAAAATCGATTCTGAAATGACTACATTAAATAAACAATTTTCTGGGACATATCAGCAAATGCCAAACTAAGCAAAGCTTGTAATATGGATTCTCTACTATGGAATGAAATACTTATTGTTGTAAATATTTACATACAATGCAAATGGCCGTGTGGTTTTTGCCCTAGAATGAATAACCGGGCCACCCCATACCATCCCGTGGGTTTCGTAAAAAGCGCCTATGGCATACACCAGGTATTCGGGCAGCAGAACCACCTGTGTACTAGCTACCACCTCACTGCGGTCGCAAGCTCGCATGCCATTTGACTAAGGTAACCCCCTCCAAATAGCAACGTTATAGAAACCTTTGAGGGAGACCATACACAGATATAGTAAACATATAAGCTAAAATGGATGGGATTAAGTGTACCTGATGGGTATTTACAACGGCGTCGCAAGCCAGCCTTATTCGCGATACCCAGAAGTAGGACCAAATTACTGGAGAACACTCCTCTCACTCGAACTATGGTGGTTCTTAATTCTGTAGCGGGTCAAATTGATTTATTTTCTTGTTCACTGAGCCAGTTCGCAAGAGTAACTCTGTATGCATTATGTTGCTAGCTTGTTAAGGCTAATCTAATAATTTAAAAGAAAATTTCATTTTTAATAATGTTGATAAGTTTAATAATGTTGATAGTTTTATTAATTTTGATAATGTTAATTTTATGTATATTTAGTCATATAAGATTGTTTTTTTTAGTCCGGCACTATCAAATTGGGTTTAACCTGTAATGGTAGCTGTATGTATGAATAAATAAATAAATAAGTGTAAACATGCAATAACTGAATGGTTATCTCAACTTAGTTACGACGAAACAGAAACTTTACTTCACACAGTACAATAAAATATTACATTTATAAGTATGTGTGTGCGTATGTAACGCACACACATACTTATAAACACATAAACACCTTCAAACTCAATTTTTATCATTATTATTTTATTTTTATTTAATTTTCTCTTTAGTAGCATTATTTTTGCCTCTCAACCTTTTTTGTGTGCAGCTCAGTTTTAGAATTTAATTAAAGTTTGTTTATTATACTAAAATTCTTGCGCGACATGCAAGATTGGAGAATGCCTGGAGATCTGTCATACAGGTTTAGAGCCTAGTACAGACTCCAGCTCTCTCTAAAGTTCTAATTAAGCAAAAATTGTTTATACATCGCAATGTCATTTATATATGACCTTTTACGAGAGAAATAAACCATATTTTTATTTTATTTTATTACAGATAACGTCCAGACCAAGATAAATAATGTTCATGAACACAAATAATGTTCTTGTACAAGGATCGAACCCGCAACCTTTGAATTATAAGGCAGGTTCACTGCCCACTGAGTCGAGGCGGTCCCCATTACATTTATTTAAAATTTTATTTATTGATTAAATCTTACTAATATTATTAATCAGATAGTCAGTAAGTGTGGATTTTGATTACTCTTTTACGCAAAACTACCGAACGGATTTTAATGAAACTTTTATGGTAATAAAGCTTATATATTCGAATAACACATTGGCTATAATTTATAAAGTTTAACGCGGGTAAAACTGTGGGGCACAGTTAGTAGCTACTAGAATATTTTAATGAATTGACCGGGAACTGTTCTTATTTAATTTATATATTTCATACAATTAAGAAACAAAACTCACGAAGATAATTAACGTCGCCGCGTCGTTAATTATATTTTCAAACTTGTTTCAATTAGACATTTATTATCATTGTACCGGCCTTAATTGTATTTAGACTAGTTCCCGCCCACGGCCTACCTGCGTAAATTGTTCGCCCGTCTAAAAGTATATTTTCTCTCCCTAAAGAACTTTTTCTGGATAATTTGTATATTTTTTACACATTTGTACATTTTGCAAAAAAATTTTGACTCATCATATTAAATCAGACACCTGATCGCCTCGTTTGTAAGGGATGAGCTCCTCTATTGAGTAGCGTAGAATTTTATTACGTGCGGTAATAACTTTACTTGCCTGCATTTGTAACAATTTGCGTTTCTTTTGGCATTTGTTGTACAATGAGTATAAAGTGTATTTTTAAAGGCAATCAACCCATGAAATCGTTTACATAATCCGCGAAATCCGCCCTCATCCCTTACAAACGAGGCGATCAGGTGTCTGATTTAATATGATGAGTCAACTTTTTTTGCGTGATGCTATAATTATTTACAAGCAATATTACAACTGTTTTTTATTAATAATATTAATTTTATTTTAATAATAATTTATTTCGTCCAATGTATTCACAATAGCAGTAAAGCCAGTCTAAGTTATTATTACTTATTGTCACATATGTAACATAATCGAGCCTGTTGGCGTGGTTGGCAAATGCTTGCTTTTCACGCCGGAGGTCGTGGATTCAATTTCCACCCAGGACAGATATTTGTGTGCATGAACATGTATATTTGTCCTGAGTCTGGGTGTAATTATCGATATAAGTATGTATTTACAAAAGAAAAGTAGAGTAATATGTAGTATATCAGTTATTTGATTTCCATAGTAGAAGCTCTGCTAAGTTTGGGTGGGTAAATAATGTCCCTGGATATATTATTATTATTGTAATCTAGTAACTTGTAATCTAGGTGAATACCTAAATAAGGCCAGCCGCTTACAAAGTTGTATTTACAGGAAAAGATAATTAAATTTCTTGTTAAGACTTAACTTCGTGATGAGTACTGATGAAAGCATAAATATACAGTGAGACTCGGTTAAGTGGGAGGCGGATAATTGAGAACTCATACTGAGGTCGCGACATTTTAGTACTGAATTATATCTGTGTACCTTTATAGGTTACACAAACATGTGTTAGAATTAGGTTTTTAGATTTTACAATGATAATTACCTCTATAATTGAGGCAGGGAGTTGATGTAATCTTAGAGTAAATTGATGTAATCTTAGTTACCTTCGTAACTAAGATTACATCAATTTACTAAATATTTTCTAGCTCTAACTAACGCAGATTTTTCTTTTTTTCTAACCGACTCAAATAAAGGAGGAGAAAAATGTAGTTTATGATTATTTTTAATCATATTTTTTATTATCATTATAGATGATTGTAACTTAATAAAAAGCCTTATAAAATACGTTACTTTCTTTAATATTTGCACCTCTATAACTTTAATAACCTATATTCTCATCACTATTGATGGAATCCTTTGTAAATAAGACAGATGTTCATTTGTATATGGATATCTAGGATACTAGGTTAGTAACCTTTATAAGTGAAATAAATTTTAGGCCTTATTTTATCCCTAATGTCTCAGTTATACAGGTTTCACTGTATTATTATTTCGATTAAAGTAAAACTTCTTTACATACGCATGACTTGCGTTACGAAAAGTGTGATAGGGCTAGGCGTGAAGATAGAAAGACAGAGAGTTACGTTGCGTTTGCCTGCAACGTACGTTTTATATAATTTACATTCAATTTAATTTAATTATTCTGACATTGTTCAATATTTTTTATTTATTTTATTTAATATTAAGGAAGACCAACAGCACATAAAAACAGTTATAAAAAGCTATCAATAGTAATAGAAGGCCAATTACAGGTCTCCACGAATAGAATAAAAATATTGCCGCAAAATGGTTTTTTTTTCTTAAATTATGTTTTCTTATTTTATTGTAGCTTGTTATTTAGTTTAATTATTTTAGTTTAATTAATAATTTTACCCCAAATTGTTTATATTGAGCTTGTGGTGATTGCCTATAAGAGGTAACTATACTGTAATTTGTTCTGTGTACCGACTCTGTCTTATGTATTAGTATAAGTTACTGTTGGTATGCCAAAAATAAATAAATATATAAAATAAAAACTTAACTCTCTGTCTTGTTGGGGCAAGGGAGTGAGGTGTAAGCATACATTTTCTCTATCTCTTCCCTCGGGGCCCTTATATCTAAGTTTTACTTCAGGCGTGTGTTCTAAAGAACACTTGTTTTTATATATAATTTATTATGATAATGTTTGCGCGGCTGCTCCGCTACATATAAATGAGTACTATTGTAAACGGCGTCTTATACGCGCTCAAAATACCCGCCACTGCATTATGCATGAGGCGCGACGAGAACGGACAACTACATCAATTTAATCTCTTAGTACTGTTCATTCACGTTCATTTTATTTTCGTCTATCGTGACGTCATTGAGAACTAAATGCGAATCCTTTGTGAGTCATCTACGTCTTATCTCCTAGTCATGTATGAGTAAAAATTAACTACTGTTATTTACTTAGGCATGTAAAAGCATGAAATTGCGTGATCTACTTTTATAAATATATTAGCAGTGCCCGCGGACTTCGTTCCGCGTTATAAATATTTTTGTCCCTGCCCGTTTGTCCCGCAACTTAGATAACATTTTCAAAATTAAGAAAAAATGCGTTATATATTTTGAAATTTTTCATAGCCTATGAAAACACACTCCACAATAACGTAGGTTTCTATATACATACATACATAGACTCACGCCTGTTTCCCAGAGGGGTAGGCAGAGACAACGGATTTCCATTTGTCACGATCTTTGCACACGTCTTTTGCCTCGTTTACTGTCATTATATTCTTCATACATGGTCGCCGGTTTAGGGTACTTCTGACCTGCCTTTTCTTGAGAACGTAGCTTTCTATTAGTGAAATAATTTTGAAAATCGGTTCAGTAGATCCAGAGATTACCCCTTACAACGTCACAAATTCACAAACGTTATCTCTTTTTAATATTAGTATAGACAAAAACTGGCATAGAAATGTTTGATACTTTTAACCTTGTGTATCACTGATAAGGTTCCTACTCAATTTTCAATTTAATTAGCTGCAGATGAAGACAGATTTAGCTATTTCTGTATATTATGTGTTAATTCAGTGTATAAACTATCTCTATTCCAAATTTCAGTGATTTATGCTCACTGAGTAGGGAAACAGTTGATACGTCGACAGCCTTAGTGGCATATCACGATCACGTTACTCCCCTCTTAAGGTGGAGTTACGTTCTGGAGCATGTACAGACGCCAGCACATCCAGCTATCCCAATCTGTCAAATTTCTTAATAGATTTTCAACTTCATCACAAAAGAATAAGGTTCACTTTCAATTGGGGAAATTTGACAGATTGGGCAAGCTTGACGTGCTGGCGTCTGTACATAAAGACACAGCATCAAAACACAACAGAGATGTATACGAGCCATTTGTAAACTAAAACCAATTCATAGTTGTAAACCATTTTTCCAAAAACTTAATTTACTCACACTATCTAGCATCTATGTATATCCAGAAGTAGTATTATTTATTCGAAGTAACATTAATATATTTGAAATTTAAGTTATCGCAGACTGGTATTGTTACATGGCTGTCTTTTGGAGAACAGGTTGATTTGCCGGTATCGTACCAGATCTCATGATACAAGAGTGAGAGAGTCTCCGTTGAGATTGACTAGCTGCTGTAGCCAAAACCTGGCCAGGTCTAGAGGTCTATTACTATTATTATTTCGGGCCACGATGTACCTTCTTACGAATTTTTAAGTCAACGAATTTAATCATTGAGAGGTGAAGATTACAACACAAAATTAATTTGTAGGGTGGCTTCAACAACTCTAACACCAGGGTAAGCAATGCCCATATGATAAGTAAGTACAGCAGAAATGTCTAGACGTGAAGCAGTAGGCGTAAACCAGTGTCACAACAATCTGATTAAACAACTCTGTAACTAAGATAACATCAATTTACTAACTACCGGTCACCGTAGCCTAGTTGGTAGTGCTTCTGCCTACGAAGCTGGTGGTCCTGGGTTCGAATCCCGGTAAGTGCAAATATTTGTGTGATGAGCACGAATATTTGTTTCTGAGTCATGGATGTTTTCTATGTATATAAGTATTTATCTATCTATATAAGTATGTATATCGTCGCCTGGTACCCATAGTACAAGCTTTGCTTAGTTTGGGGCTAGGATGATCTGTGTGACATTGTCCAAGATATTATTATTCTCTATTCTCAAACTCTGACGTCGCAGTTTCTACATTTTAACAGACTCAAAAAAACTCAGACCGTCACAGAACAATGATGTTAATTATTTTTATTTAGTATATTATGTTTGATTATCATTAAAGATAATAGTAACTTCAAAAAAGGCCTTATAAAATACGTTACTTCCTTTAATATTTGCACCTCTATAAAAGACAATGTCCTAAATGGCCCTGTGGCAATGAAGAGTATCAGAATATACGATAATTAATCGCCTATTCTATTATATAAGTTGCAAATACTTCTGTATCACGGACTAGCTGTATTCCAAAATGTATTTTTAATAGAATTTAAGCGACTAATAACATTAGATCGCCATCTTCGCCTAATGTCATGTCGTGTCGAAAGTGAAATAGGGATGTACCTACCTAATTATCTAGGTAGGTATTATGATACTTTTCAGTTATCAAAAATCATAGGTAGGTACTAACATTTAATATTCGTTGTCATGGTTAGATTATAACCTCAAAATCTGATACTTCTTTTGAAATATATCTTTTCTGCAGCTAGTCCGCTATAAAAACAAGGTCTTCTAGGAGTCTACAAATGATAGAGAATACGATACATAATTATCCGATGCTCTTGGCTCCAGGGCCAACCATGTATGGACGCAGAGCAATGTCCTTTAATAACCTTTATTCTCATCTTTATTGATGATATTTATTTATATATCTGAGACACTAGGTTAGTAACCTTTATAAGTGAGATAAATAGGTCCCTAATGCCTCAGTTATACACATTGCGGTTTGAACAACTCTAACACCACGGTAACCAATGTCCATATGGTAAGTAAGTACAGCAGAAATCTCTAAACGTGAAGCAGTAGGCGTAAACCAGTGTCAAAATAATCTGATTAAACGTGTGAACATGCCGATAAAATATTATAATGATGTCATCACAAAAGCTACAAGATTTCCATTCGCAAAAACTATAAGAAACCTGAACAATAAAAGCTCACAGTATTAACCGTTACTAATGTAGTTTATTAAACTTAAGTGATTCCATATTTGGAACACTAAGCATTCGTCCCACTCAATGGCCACCATACATTAAGTACTGGTTTTTGTAGACCAATACTTCGTTCTGTATATGGTATGATAATAACAATGAATCTAGTTGAACCTACTAAGGTTACACTGGTCAATTATTTTTACATTAACTTCCGCCTGCGTTTGTGTACTAACGAATACAGATTTGGTCAAAACATGGACATACAAATAGACAGTGGTGTCCACGGTAGATATTTTTTATGAACACTCTTCACCACCTCTGTAATTTCTGTAAGCCAGAATCAATAGTGGGACACTATGAAATGACACCCAGCGGTGAGACTCAGGCATGTCTCTATTGAATGGCGCATATGGTCTATTTCTCCCAAAGGCCGCGGAAGTGGAACATCGATTTTTTATTATTGATAGGCCTTTTTAAGAACGATCTTTCTATGCTAGTCACAAGTGCCACTTTTGAGTAATTAAGGAGAAAAAAAAATACTGAAAATCTGAAAAGAATTAAATGTTACGCACTCGTAGGTTCTGCACATTAAAACTCCGACATATTTTCCACACACAATATTTAATCGAACAGAGTAACGTTCTCATCTACCGTCGTACAAAGAATGCCCCTTTAATAATTCTCCTACCCTATTTATACTTTTATCAGTGACAACCATTTGAAAGTATAATATCGATTATTAATATTTTTAAGATGTAAAATTATTATAGTAATTAATAAAATGATAATCACTAATGAAATAAATAATCATAGTGTGTCATATTATTATAACATAGCAGCTACGTCATAACCGTTGCGCGGCTATTGAGTACTTGATAACATAATACTTAACTAAATATCCAGAATTGATTTTCCAAAAATATAAATAGTTACCCATGCGCCTATGGATGTTTTATCAGACTATATTTATTAAAAACAATCAACTTGGATAGTAAAGTTTTTAGAATATTTTATTTTTTCGTCATTTTTCGTCTGTGAACGTTGTGCATACCTGTAAGTGATCTACTTAAACAGGTTCAATCAATCTTTCTGAACTTGATTCATACAACAAAATTGTCAATAGGTATCTGAAGTGCCTCATCCATAAAATAAAAATATAATAGATAAATGATATAAAAGTATTAAAATCGGGCCCATTGGCGTGGCTGGTAGATGCTTCCCATTCACGCCGCAGGTCGTGGGTTCGATTCCCACCCAAAAAAGAATTTTTTGTGCATGAACTGTTCGTCAGTCGTCCTGATTCTACGTGAAAATATAATATAATTATATATTTATAAAAGTTTGTATACGCCTCAAATTAAAAAGTTTAAAAAACATCTATTATTTTTAAAACTATGTTTAGTCAAACGCTTTCGGTAACTTCAGTGTATTCTATTTTGTACTGACCTATGAAGATATACACATACTATCTATAGCTGATAATTAGTAAACGGGTGTCAATCGGCACATTCGATGCGACCGTACGGGTACATTGAATCCGGCCTGCCCCGAGACCGAGACATATTTAAAGAGAGAGAGAGAAAGAAACAGAATGATCTTGCAATGGACAGAGATAAAACAAAACGCTCGCGTTTTAAGTGAATAAAATCAGCACTAGCTAGAATTATGGCAGTAGCTATGTGGCGTGATTGGCAAATGCCTTTCACGCCGCAGGTCGTGGGTTTGATTCCCAGGACAGATATTTGTGTATATGAACATGTCTGTTTGTTATGAGTCTGGGTGTAATTATCTATACAACATGTAACTTAATTAACGCACATCCTGAAAATAGTTTGTTCAGAATCGTTTACTGAATCAATTTATATCATTTACAATATAAATAATGTTTTATTCCAAAATAAATAAAACTACGGAAATTATTGTCTTATTAACCCTGTACAGTCAAAACATATTGAAATGGACCGTAAGTCAAAGTAATAAGACTTTAAAATCGCATGTTTAATGGTATTCAAACAAATTCTATCATTCAATACAAAATAAAGATAAATAAACTTTATTCCAAGAAACTAATTTCATAAATAACAATGCAAATACATGTTAAATAAAAAATTCAGTGTATGTATTATGATTGTAACATAATATTCTAATTGGGGTGTTTGAGGGTGTGCGTTAATTACGTTACATGTTGTATAAGTATTAATTTTGTCATAAGGCAATAGCAGTTGTATGTTAGAGGCCTACGAGGGCGGCTTAAGCAACTCTGAAGCTAAGGTAACCATCTCACTTTATCATATAAAGTATGTATGTATATAAGACCGGATTGACCAAATAAATTTTCTGTAAAACATACTACCGCTGGGACAGAAAGGGTCTGAAGTGCGAACCGAAAGACGCAGCGTGGGGATGCCCCCTACAAGATGGACTCTTTTGAGTGTCGCTGGATGCGGATAACGCAAGACCGGCAATTGTGGAGATCTTTGGGGGAGGCTTATGTCCAGCAGTGTGTGTATTTATGATGATGATAAAAACATACATATCTTTATTCTGTGCTAGTTGTAATGGTATCAATTTTATACAAATTACTGGTGAGTGAACCTGGCCATAAGCACTCATGCTAATCATAAGCATGCCAGTACCACTCGGCACTTTCAGTGCGACCCTTACGTGCCCTTAAATGTAGTCGTCCGCACTGAAGAGCCCGTCCGGCCTGCCCGGATAATATAATACCTACATAAAATTATGAAGTATGAGACGTTGAGAGCGTTGTGGTGTGAAAGAAGATGTAGTCACAAAGATTGAAAAAGGAATGCTGAGATGGTTTGGCCATTTAGAGAGGATGAATGAAAGAAGATTGACCAAAGAAGTATACCTGGCCTGTGTGAATGGAACAGCCGGAAGGGGAAGACCTCGTCGAACATTCTCTGACCAAATCGGAGACGTTCTCAAGAAAGGGCAGGTCAGAAGTACCCTAAACCGGCGAGCATGTATGAAGAATATAATGACAGTAATCGAGGCAAAAGACGTGTGCAAAGATCGTGACAAATGGAAATCCATTGTCTCTGCCTACTCCTCTGGGAAACAGGCGTGAGTCTATGTAGGTATAAAATTATGAAATAGATTTAAGTTGTTTAGAGTTTAATGATGGGGATTTTCACTAGACGAAATGACTGCACGTGTGGCGCAGCGGCTAATACAATCGCCTCGGCGCTTCATGTCACGGGTTCGAGTCCCGCGCCGAACAACTATTTGTGTGACCCATAAATGGATGTTCTGAGTCTGGATGTAATTTGTGTCTGTCTATTATATGTTTTTAAAGTACCCAGCGACACAGGGATTGGATTCCATACGGCGTTGGCGTTGACTTTAAAAATAAAACCATATCAATGGTTGTTCAGCGGTAGCGTTCTAATCCGCAGATAACGAGATCCTGTGTTCATATCACGGGTCGGGCCAAAAGTGATTTTGGGATATTTCAGTCAAAATATTTTTTTTTCAGTATCAGCCCGAAGTCAGGGAGTTGGCGGTTTTATATCCCCGTACCTCGGGGAGTACGTAAAGCTGTCGGTCTTGAACCTGACCTCGCCTCGTTCCGATCGTGTCGCAAGTCATCCCATCGGATCATGAGAGTGATGGAATAGAAAGTGACCAGGTAATTGCGCAGACACTTGTGTATTATAATATGTCGCGCGCAGATGGCAATTAAAAAAAATATTTAAAGACGTTTTGGAATCTAATCCCTGTGTCGCGGGGTACTTTACAAACATATAATAGACGGACACAAATTACATCCAGACTCAGAACAACTATTTATGGGTTACACAAATAGTTGTCCGGCGCGGGACTCGAACCCGCTACACGAAGCAGCGAGGCGACTGACTTAGCCGCTGCGCCACACGAGCAGTCAAAGTGCCCGTCCTAAGGATGGTGGCTATTTGGACCTTAACTCGATTATGATATTGAACGACGCGTTCAGAATAGAATTCGTAAAATACACAACACATCGATTAACTTCATGGTATGTATTCAGTTTCTATTGATACTGGCCACCGTGGCCGAAATTCAGCTAAGCAAAAACTAAGTCAATGTCATTCTGATAAGTGTCTTACGCCCTACTCACGCATGACTAAATTGGAACGTGGGAATGGAATTTTCGAAGAGTTAATTTGGTATACAAGCTTTATATTTGAAGAGTGCGTTATTTCCTCGTGTTTAATTAATTTGTTGCGGTCGTAGGTATTTGTTCTGCAGTTTGTGGGTATTTATAAATGGAGTTTGAACAGACTGGCGCAGTCAACCGTCTGTCTTCGGTTTAATTGAGTGCCGGAACGCGGATCATTTCCGCCGTCTGACTAGTGAAAATATAATATTTTTATGAAAAGAATTGTTCTCTGTCTAGAGCATAGCATAGAATTAATACAATAGATACACACTTAGACGGAAAGAAAATACATTGGGTATAATATAAAGAACATAATGTACAATGGGCGGTCTTATCGCCTTAAGCGATCTCTTCCAGACAACCTTTGGATGGTAGCAGGAGTGCAAGAAATAAATTATACTAAGGAACTGTGATAAATATAATATCCTGGGACATTATTCACAGACGGCCATCTGATCACAAACTAAGCAGAGCTTGTACTATAGAAACCAGATAACTGATATACTGCATATACTACTTTTCTTTGTAAATACATACTTATATAGTTAATTACACCCAGCCTCTGGAGAAACAGACATGTTCATGCTCACAAGTATCTATCCTGGGTGGGAAATGAACCCACGACCGGTGGCATCAAAGTTAAGCATTTTTTTTTTTTTTTTTTTTATAATAATAATACCTAGGGACAATGTCACACAGATCATCCTAGCCCCAAACTAAGCAAAGCTTGTACTATGGGTACCAGGCGACGATATACATACTTATATAGATAGATAAATACTTCTATACATAGAAAACATCCATGACTCAGAAACAAATATTCGTGCTAATCACACAAATATTTGCACTTACCGGAATTCGAACCCAGGACCACCAGCTTCGTAGGCAGGAGCACTACCAACTAGGCTACGGTGACCGTCAAATATATTTATACCAACCACGCCAACCGGTCACGGTCACCTATCTCTCTTGTCCCTAAAGTAATATACAAGTAACTAACTTCACTAAGTTACATCTCCCTTTCAACTTCCGTTTGCCTTGCGCAATCACACTTTTCATAACGCTCTAGTCATGCCCTTTGATTTGGGGCGTAAGCTGGTAAATGCTTACTCCCCAAATCAAGCGGGGCTAAAGAAGTTTTACTTGAAAAATATTTATATATTAGTAGTATACCAAATTTCTGTGAGACATCGCGTATTAACGTAGAGCAACAGTTTCAAAAACGTCTCGAAAATCCCAACCTCCTGCACCTTTGCGTCAGTAGCCGTCCTAAACCGAGGATCCAACCCAAAAGGGAAAACCCTCTATAAATAATCTATTATATCGGCTGTGAGTTTGTAATTAATTATACGTGCAAATGAGTTCAAGTGTCTTGCTTTTATCATTTTTTTATCATACGTTGTAGTACTCAGTTCAACGCGTTGCGGCTATTTACCAGAAATAAATGAGCTACCGTTATTTGACGATAAACCTATCAGGAACCAGTAACTATGCTAAGACCAGGGGGGCTACCGCCTATGTTCAAATACATCTATTTGAATTTTACAAATACATCTATTTGAATTTTACAAATACATCTATTTGAATTTTACAAATACATCTATTTGAATTTTACAAATACATCTATTTGAAGTTTATGACTAAATCATTCGTTCAGTCGTCTTCAACGCTGTAAATTAATTCCGGACCATTTATGATGTCACGTGTACTCATGGAAGCCCATTGAACCTGGCAACACTGCCGAGTAGTAAACATTGGATTGTAATTTTATTTTGCTAAAATAGTTTTAAAATTGATTAAAGACACAGTGAATGTGATAACATAGTAGTTAAGTGCCTAAACATAAACAGTGAGTGTTTGCAGAACTACAAAATCAATATATTGATAAAAAATCAATGCAGACAAAACATCTGTGAAATTTTCTTATTACTAACTAATCCAACGATATAACTTAATAACGGTCCCAAAATAACTGGTGTGTGTGTTAAGTGTAACTAACTGCATATCGATTACCTTAAATTTCAATAAACATACGTAAAATCCCAATAAGACGGTTATTGTGACGGTTATAGTTAAAATCACAAATTTGCATCTGACATTTTGAACGGAAACAAAGCAAAGACTACGATATACTAGTGAAGTGACTAAACTATAACAATTGAATGAACGAATGATTTGCATAGACAATATAAAACCTAGTATACATGGTCAATTTAGTCGATTTTGCTGATTGTGGCCATACTGAATGTCAATGTTGCCACTAATTGAAAAATCAAATCGGTGTTAAAGCAGTAAATAAAATTCCCGAATTAGAGGAAATTAGAATACATATTGTACTAAATAATTTAAAATGGCAGGCGTAAGAAATGTTACAGTAAGAAGGCCTATTTCTAAAGCTAGATCAGTGGAAAATATTGACTTGAGTATTTCAATGCATTCGTCAAGCTCTTCAGAATTCTTAGGAAGAAGCATGGATATTTCCACAAACTTAAAGTCAATACATAGAGACGAAATGAAAACGGAAATAAATAACCTAAAATTTAGTTTAGAAAGTACACAAAATGAACTAGACAATGTCATAATAGAAAATATGGAATTAAAAAAGCAAGTTCAATATTTGTCAAAGGAATTAGAAGTATTGAAACAAATATGTAGGAGTCCAGTATCTTCACTTCGAAAACATCTATCCTCAAACAGGAAAAACAGCGTGAAACGTCGACTTACATAAACTTTTAATACCCCAAATACAAACATAAAAACTTACAGGTTACCTCAAAATCAATCCAGTGCAACAAGTACAGAAAAACCAATTGACGCGAGTTTAGCCAATGTAAATCATAAATTATATGTAAGACAACCATCAGATGTCACTGTCCCCAAGGAATGCAGTAACGAAATAATAAAGGAACCTAATACTGACTTGAAAAAATGTCATGTAAAAAATCAAGCGAACATACAACATCCGAAGTCAAAGTTGTATATATTAGGAGGACAACAGTTTACAGGATTGGCTTCATTGCTAGTTAAGTCACGAGAAAACACGAGGTTTACCAACTACTACATCTCTTCAATCACAAAGCCATATGCAAGCACTGAAGAAATACTTAAACCTATATATGAACTGGAGGACTCTGAAGACAATTACTTAATAGTATGCATAGGAGAAAATGACTCAAATCCAAACAATATAATGATAGAACTAATAACAGTGTTGAAATTCTTCAAAAAAACTAACATATTAATATTTAATGTATTGCAAAATAGACATCTAAATGAAGGCATGCTAAACAACAACTTAAGATTGATTTGTAATAACTTAAAAAAATGTACATTTATTAACATCGACTATAGTCGTAATTTTAAAAGCTACAACTATTTATTAAATGTTTGTGAAAAAATTAATTTTGTAGTTGACTCTAGTTGTTATGACAATACTTTTCTAAGATTTAAAAATAAGTCAATTATTAATAAGAATATAAGAGATTCTATGAATATTTTAAAACCTAAGAAGGGAACCATACCTTTCTATTATCAAACAGTAAAAAAGGTACATACAGATGATAAGTGTAATACAGGAAATACAAGCCCATCCGCCCCGAGCAAACTTGAGATGATAAAACCGAAAACGCACAAGAAAGGAACCATACCGTATTATTTTAAAAAATCAACACCTACTTTGAATAGGCAGTCTGAGACACAGTTACTTCCACAGGGAGCAAAATGTTTTCGTTCCTGATTTGAAATTTAATTTTAGAATATTCCATCAGAACATCGCTGGTGCTATTAATAAAGCAGACGAATTAACATTTGCAATTAATGAGTTGTCGCAAAATGGTTTGAAGATAAATGTAGTATGTTTAACTGAGACCTTCATCAAGGCAGGCACAGAAATGTTATTAAAAATACCAGGTTATAAAATAGCTGCATCATATTCGCGTGATACCAAGAGAGGGGGAGTATGCATAATGATAAACACTAATTTAAAATACAAAAAAATTACGAATATTAATGATTTGACATATAAATTTAATTTTGAATGTTGTGGTATAGAAATAAATAAAATAATGATTTTCTGTTTGTATAGAACTCCTAACAGCAACCCGCAAATATTTTTAGAAAAACTGGAAGAATTACTAGCACGACTCACGAAGACGTACAAGAAAATTGTTCTTTGCGGTGACTGGAACTTAGACATATTGAAACCAAATAAGAGTTGTCAAGAATTGATGAGTATATTAAAGAACCATAATATTAAAATTCTTATTAAAACACCAACTAGACAAATGTCATGTCTAGATCAGTTTGCTAGTAATATCAAGCGAGTCAAAACAGAAATTCATCATCTTGCCTTGTCTGACCACGAAACAGGACAAACGTTTATGATGAAAGTTTATAAATCTTACGAAATTTGTAACTGGTCGGAGAATGTCAGAGACTTCAGTAAAGAAAATTTGCATAAGTTCTGTAATTGCATATCATCGTTAACATTCCGTAGTGTGAGTGAGAAAATGAAGTTAGAAGAAGCATTTGTCGAATTTCATGGATTATTTAAATTATTTTTTGACCTTTGTTTCCCTATTAAGTCGATAAAACGATCAACTAATAATGGAAATCGCAAATGGTTGACGAAAGGTATCAAAAGATCTTGTGTAAGAAAACGGTTCCTTTTTCTTAACCAGCGATATCATAAAACAAATAGAAAAAATACAATAAAAAATGCGAAGTTATACAGCCACATACTTAAAAAGTGCATTTCTATATCCAAACAATTACAGAGTAAGAAATATATTGACAATAATGCAAATAAATGTAAAGCCACATGGACTGTTATTAATGAGAACATTGACGAACCAAAGATAAGACCACAAATTGACAAAATAACAAAAAATAATCTAACATATGTAGACCCCAAAGCCATCTGTGACATATTTAATGATTTTTTTATACAATTGACTAATAGTGACGATTTTAAAATGAATATTAATGACATCAATAAAACTATGTTTACTAACAACAAACATTCAATATTTTTGAAACCCACTGACCCCAGGGAAGTATTTCATATAATAAAAAATCTGAAGAACACAAATGCTACAGGTTTAGATGACATTACCACAAAAGTCATTAAATTGTGTGCAGCACACATTAGTTACCCTCTGAGTTATATAATAAACTTGTCTTTTGAAGAGGGTGCCTTCCCAAATTTATTGAAAAAGTCAATAGTTAAACCAATTTTTAAAAAAGGGGACAGTTCTGATATGAATAACTATAGACCAGTAACATTGATACCAATCTTGTCGAAAATCTTTGAGAAACTTATGCTGAGAAGGTTGCACGATTTTACAAGAGCATTTCTTATATTTAAAAACGAACAATTTGGGTTTAAAAAGAATAGCTCGACATCCCTAGCCTGTTTCAATTTGATAAAAGTTGTCACTCAGGCAATAAATGATGGCGTACCTGTCAGTGCAGTGTTCTTAGATATGAGTAAGGCGTTTGATTTTGTGGACCATAAATTGCTATTACACAAATTAGAAAAATATGGAATAAGAGGGAAAGCAAATGATTGGCTGAGAGATTACCTAAATGACAGAGAACAATGTGTGGAAATTTCTAAATTCGTAAATAATAAGATGGTGTCATTTAGAAGTACCTTTCAGAAAAACAAATTCGGTGTTCCTCAAGGAAGCATTTTAGGTCCGTTTCTATTCCTCATGTATATAAATGATCTCCCAAATATTACTAGACATGAAACAATCTTGTTTGCTGATGACACAACACTCATAGTAAAATGTCTGAATGTAGAGGAGTATGAGTTGGAGATAAATAAAACGGTAACTAGCATGATACAGTGGCTAGATTCTAACAATTTAAAAATTAATGTAGAAAAGACAAAAATTATGCAATTTCAAACGTATCAAAGAAAAGTTATGACATTAAATATTAATTACAATAATATAAAAATCGACCAAGTAGAAAGTACTAAGTTTTTGGGTATAATGTTGGATCAAAATTGTAACTGGAAGACACACGTTGATCATGTATGTGATAAACTTGATCGATTTGTCTATGCGATAAGAAGGCTCCGATGCACGGTATCGACAGAAGCGGCTCTATGTGCGTATCACGGATATGTATCGTCCGTACTATCATACGGTTTATTATTGTGGGGTAATTCGGTAGATATAATAAGAGCTTTCAGAGTGCAAAAAAAATGTGTGCGTGCAATTTGTGGAGCTTGGTCCACTGATAGTTGTAAACCATTGTTTAAGTTCTATAATATTTTGCCTTTGCCGTGTATGTATATTAGGGAGTTATGTATGTTTGTACATCAACATCCGGAGTGTTTCATTAAAAATGTAGATGTATCAAAACGAAACATAGTCCCGAGAAATAAACATAAACTTCATTTACCACAATGCAAGCTAGAATTATTTAAAAGGAACTCATATTCTAATGCGATAAAGGTATATAACAAATTACCAAACAGTTTCAAAGATCTACCTTCACCCAGGTTTTAATTAAAAATTACACAATGGTTAAAAGAGAAATGTTTTTACGATCTGGAAGAATATTTAACGCATCGCGGTGTATTTTGACATTATAAATAGTGGTATATACCTTACAAAATGATTAATTATTTACGATGTTATTAAATTATTAAATTAAAATCAATTGACATTTTTTATTATTTCATTATTATTAATATCACTGAATTTGACATAGTATTATTAATGGGACCGTGACATCAAATAATTAATTATGACATAATATTCAACAATTAGTAATGAGTTGCTTGCTTGCAAAATATTAGAATAGTTACTTACTGTATAAAAGCCAAACATTTGCACACCAAAACAGAAAGGTAGAATGTAAATGGACCATTTTAATTTAAGACCATACCCTGTAAACTACATTCTTGCAAATAAACGGATTTGTATTTGTATTTGATTTAGTTATTTTTTCATTTAGTTTTTTTATCATATGTAGTTAAAAATATAGCTAAAATTTTGATAATTAAACCTACACATGATCCTGGACAATAACTTAATTTTAGTTAGCTAAATATCGTTACTGTTATAAAATAAATCTTATTGTAAATTATTTCCTACAATCCGTGTACCTAAATATCTATATGTACCTAGAAATAATTATATATTACTGCGAACATGTTGTGACTATTTACAAGCGCTTTTTTAAAGTCTATCTGAATAAAAACCTTTTTTATTTATTTATTTATTTTTAACCTTCATCTATATGAACACCGATCATGATCAAAATGATCAGCGAATTAGGTGGTAGCCCTTCTGGTATCAGATACTTTAGGCGTGCTGTCTATAACGAAAGTCATGGATCTTCTCATGAAAACCTTACAGAACAGGGGCTCTACCGGCTAAGTCGCCAAACATCGTTTTCGTGAATGGCGTTCAAATAAATAAAGGTTAAAAATTACTTAATCAATCGTTAAATCGGCTTCCATGGCCACATGTGACGTCATAAATGGTCCGGAATCGATTGCCAACGTTGAAGCCGATTTAACGATTGATTAAGTAGTTTTTAACCTTTATTTACTTGAACGCCATTCACGAAAATGATGTTCGGTGACTTAGCCGGTAGAGCCCCAGACGCCTTAATGAGATGCGAGGCATGGATGTCAGTGTCTCAATCCGCTAGCCTTAATTTTTAAACAAATTCTATCAAACTCTAGCTGAATGTAGTGTTTTTATTGGTTGAAACGCTGAGTCCTCCCTTTCAGCAATCAGAACGTTTCATTACCACCGAGAGCCCGAATTCGATAATCACACCAATATTATAAAGGCGAAAGTTTGTGAGTGTGTGAGTGTGTATGTTTGTTACTTCTTCACGTCTTATCGGCTGGAGCGATTTCAATAAAATTTGGTATGGAGTTAGCTGACACCCCGGATTAACACATAAAGTCAAAGTAAAAGATTTATTTGCGGGTAAATATGGTTTTAAAAGGTCTTACATTAGTAGTACAATAGTAGCTTAACATATCTAATCATATAATAATGAAATGCAAATTTGTGAAGAAAATTATTTGGTCTACAGGAATTCCTTTACAGTATAGAAGGAATTGACGGTCACCGTAGCCTAGTTGGTAGTGCTCCTGCCTCCGAAGCTGGTGGTCCTGGGTTCGAATCCCGGTAAGTGCAAATATTTTTGTGATGAGCACGAATATTTGTTTCTGAGTCATGGATGTTTTCCATGTATATAAGTATTTATCTACCTATTTAAGTATGTATATCGTCGCCTAGTACCCATGGTACAAGCTTTGCTTAGTTTGGGGCTAGGATGATCTGTGTGATATTGTCCCTATATATTATTATATTATTATTATTATTCTCAATTGGCCATTATAGTAATTTATAAAGCTTTATGCGGGTAAAACCGCGGGGTACAGCTAGTAAGTAGTATAAACGAATCCGGGCAAAAAATCTCCAATGCTCAAAATATTTCAGGGTTCCAAGCATTTATTTATTTCACAAGCTTTCAGTAATTATTAATAAAATACATTACGTTCACAACCTCATAATTCGTGGTTAATGTGTATCAGAATTAAAATACATATTCAATTATGAAAATCACGCAGCTGCTCTCAACTCTGCGTGACTCATAATTTCGTGACATTGTGGTTACATCAATTTATGTTGTTAGATTTAATATATTCTTATTATTACACTTGATATTATTTATTGGAAACGTAAATATAGCAGGACTGCTTAGTTTAAACATAATAATATGACACGTGATGCCACCACAGACACAGCTTAAGACAGAGCATAGACATTTTTGGCTCTATAAACTTTATGAACTTTTAGAACCTTGACCTTCTTATAGAATACGCGAAAGGTATACTCACTTATACACATTTGTATTTGGACCAACGCCACAGGCTACAGTAAGTCCATCCCTATATTTATACCGTTAGTTAATTTTGAATATTGTTACGCATTACATATTATATCGCGTTTTAATATCAACCAATTTTAATTTGGGTACACCTGCCTAACTGCCACATCACCTAGTTGTCCTGTTCAGCATTTGTCAGTTTAGCTTGGCGCTGGATTTGAACTGGACGACACATCTATACATATAATAAAATCATAGGAAAGTCAAAACTGTACATTGAATATTTTTTTAAAAGGATACTTGGGGTTTGATCTATAATCGATATCGAAGCCAAAAATATAGTTTTTTAGAATTTTGTCATTTGTCTGTATGTATGTCCGGGCTAAACTCAAAAAGTACTGCATGGATTTACTTCAAATTTTGCATGAATATTACTAAGAGGTCGGGTCAACATATAGGCTACATATTATCACGCTATCACCTACGGGGGAGGAGCTGTGATCATTTATAAAATTTAACGCGGGTAAAACCACGGGGCCCAGCTAGTATATAATAAAAAAATTGTCTAATTTTGAATAAGATGAAACTATTTATAAGAATGAACTTTACTTAACCTACTAAATGAGATTTTTTTCGGTATGGAAATAAACTTAAAAGAATTTTTAAAATATATTTACTAACAACATTCGCGTATCGAAATAACAACATCGACAACACAAAAAATAGCAAGATTTGCCCTCAGTCTACGGAATATATCTACTGGAAGGGCGTTCGAAAAACAGGACAGACAATATGTACACCATTGGTTTTAACAGGAATTTGAGGTTGAATGTATCAAAACCTAACTTAACTTGTTGCCTAACCCGCCTGCCTCCACACGCCTATAAGCAATCGATCAAACTAACAAACAATGACGTGGTCTAGCTCTAATTGACGCCCAATTTATGGGTGAGCCGCTTTATCTTCAAAGCGGTATAAGTACTAACACTGTGAGGTAATCTGTAGTATCAATTCATTAGGTAACCACTGAACCGTTAGTATTAACAGATGGCTATAATTGATCCGTACGTCATTGTCAACTTCGTATGGATGGCCTCCTCCACGTACTTGGTAAACTTGGTACATGTATGCCCGCACTTCTTTACTTAGGAATGACATCAGCTGCTGCTAAGTATTTAGCGCACAGAATTATGGTGTGATAGAGTGACACAAGGAGACGTTTACACGTGCTTCTATTATGGCGTAGACGCCCTAGTTTAGGAATGGATGAATGTAATCGAATTTACAATGTCAAAGCGCTTACAATAAGTGAAAAATAATATCTGCTATATGCAACGATTTGCACATACGAAATAAATATCGTTAAATTATCTTCAATGAGCCAAACTCAATCAGATACAATCTGTATCAAAAACCAATAGACGTGATTTGTGCAGTAAAACAACCCAGTGATATCGGTCAAGATTCTGATCTTTATCTATTAAACAAATTAACTATGCATTCTACATACTTTAAAAAAAATGTAATAAAAGTTGCTGCACTTTTTTAAATATTGCAATTCAGTTAAGTAACATGTTCGACAGAAAAATAAGCATCATGGGCCTAATTAACTAATTACGCACAATTTAACTAGTTAATCAGTGCTAGAACTGAAATGAATCAAAATATCAAACCACATATCCCTTCTGCTTTGAAACAATCTAACATTAATACGACTGACACAATTGTTTAACTTTTGTGTCAGGAATGTGTTCCATTGGGAGTATAATAACATAATCACCAGCTCCGCACCAGTTCCCCGCAGGACAGGCTCAGCCTAGTGCAGGGAGCTTCGTATTTTCATATTTATATTGGGAATAAAAAATTGTACACTTTATTCTAACAACTCTGTATAAACATGTTATTAATAGTCAAAGCAACCAGACCCGAAATGATCTCAGCTTATACTAAGATTTGGCCAGTACCTTCAACCTCGCTACCACAATATGGCTCTCATCTATACATATAATAAAATCGTAGGAAAGTCAAAACTGTACATTGAATATTTTATTAAAAGGATACAACCGTGGCGTGATCTGCAACCGAAATCGAAGTCAAAAATATAGTTTTTAGAATTTTTGTCTGTATGTCTGTTTGTCTGTATGTATGTCCGGGCTAAACTCATAACTACTGCATGGATTTACTTCAAATTTTGCATGAATATTACTGAGAGGTTTGGTCAACATATAGGCTACATATTATAACGCTATCACCTACGGGGGAGGAGCTGTGTTAATTTATGGAATTTAACACAGGTAAAACCGCAGGGCACAGCTAGTATACACATATAAAAAACGGCTCTTTTATTGTTATAGCAATGTTTAACTACAACATGTTACACGTTTCGCTCACGTTTGTCCATGCATTTATTTAAATTTCTGATTGCATAACTTATATTTTTTATTCAATCACCACTACTTGTAATTAATACAAATTACTTAATAAATAAATAATAAATAAAATAATGGTTTATTTCTCTCTTAAGGCGCATACATCGTGTTGTTATGTTAAAAACATTGTTTAAGCACTTATTTAAAAAGCCTTTGAGAGAGCTGGAGTCTGTACTAGGCTCGAAACCTGTATAACAGATCTCCAGGCTCCCCCCGTCTTGGACATAAAGTTTAGAGGCTTATTTACATATTCCAAATTAAACAAAGTTATAAGCTAAAGTTTTGAGAGAAAAGTAACATTACTAAAATTTGTAATGATTTAGCAATGTTACTTACAAGGCAAAATAGGAAATAAAACAAAAAATCAAAAATTGTGTGAGAGTTGAGTGTGTGAATGTGTGTATTTGTGTTCTAATAATTTTTATTTTTGAGTTTGCATCAATTTTTCTGTTTCATCGTAGTTTAAGTTACTTAACCACTTTGTAACTGTGTATTTACACTTGAAAACTTTTTATATTTAATTATGCTAGCGTTGTGTGGGAATCGCTTTCGTATGCAGCGATAGTACACGGGATGTGATATCGCTAAATGATTGGACATACATAATAATTTTGATATCTATTACGTAATGTCAATATTATCGAATTGCATTTACAAGAGTTGAATGACAATGGTGGTTATTCTGTTTTTAACAGAACTACTCTAGTTTAAATGTCTCTGGTACCAATACGACTAAAACATGGCTAAAATCTATGTCTATACAAATAAATAAAATTGGAGTGTATGTTTGTAATATTGAAATATCCGGTTTTTACTACATAAATATGAATACGGTACATACACCAAAATAACATTTTTTACAATTTTTGTCTGTCTGTCTGTCTGTTTGTTCCGGCTAATCTCTGAAATGGCTGGACCGATTTCGACGGGACTTTTTTGGCAGGTAGCTGATGTAATAAGGCGTAACTTAGGCTACTTTTATTTTAGAAAAAGTATTTTATTTTACTAAAAAACTAAATAAACTAATTAACACGCGGACGAAGTCGCGGGCACAGCTAGTAATTAATATATCTCTAAGTTATATTAGTTTTACGTCTGTTTGTGTTAAATACATACATTAACTAGGTCGGTGATTGTCAGACATGATATTCTGTACTAAAGTTTCTGAGAAAACGTGTAAAATAGTGTATATAAACAACTCCATTACTGAGTATATGGCTCTAATCAAGTATAACAGCTCCATTAATATATCCTAACTGCTTTTACTGCTAGCTTTTCTAGTTGCTATTCTCTATCTGTGAGGCTATTACATCGTTATATCATTTTATCCTCCACTTTGCTAAAGAAGAAAGTGGAGAAAGTACTATTTTCAACTCCTCTTTGTTTCTTTCTGAACTTGATTCGGATCCAAGACAGTTGTAGCGATAACCGCTCAGAGCTTTTTCATTGCGTGTTGATACTGGCTTGCAGTAGTTACAATGATTTGACTAGTTCCATTATTAACCCCATAGATTTCTAAAATAGATTAACCCGCTTGTAACTAGAGTACTTAATAAGAGACAACAGAGAAGCTATAACCAAGCTTATGCTGTTCATAATATCTATATTATGCAACAATACTTACTATGACGATAAATTATTGGTATCTTTAGATACTTAGCTTAACCCTGTTAATTCTATAAGTGACGGCATACTACCTAAATCAGAACTCATTCTCTTTTTTCATTCATCATGATTCAGTTAAAAAATATGCAACGTTATATCTAAGAAATTTCCAGACGCTTGTAACTTCGGACTGGCGTTTACCTCAGACAGCTAATTAGGTTACCTTCTGAAAGAGATAACTTCGGTAGCTCTTTGGTGCTTCCTTCCTGCAGACGGTGATTGATTGCAGACTTTTAATTCTAGTTTGCTCTTCATATTATATTATAATTAGGTCATCACCGCTTTTTTGTTGCTTTGCTTCCTCTTTCATCATGCGCAGGGCTAAGCTGTGGAACGCCCTTCCGAACGACATATTCCTAGACTCATATAACATGGGTACGTGTTGGTCATCTTCGACTACATCTTCCCTTACCATCAGGTGAGATCGTGCTCAAGGGAGAAACAAAAGGGACTTAACTTTTACGTAACCCTTAACCAACTTGCAATTTTTTTTAATACCTTTTCGACTTTATTAAAAAGAGAGATGAAAATGGTGTGGTCTCGTATTGTATATAGACTGTTTAAGAGTTAACTGTTTATCATGAACTTATTAGATGTTAACTTTAAATGTATTGAGTACATCCGTTTGTGATAAATTCAGATATATTATCTAGTGTATCTATGTCTATGTCTCCGACCCAGATACAGATACAAATACATAAGCTTCAGACAACAACACGTCTCTGTCTAAGCCTAAATTATTGCAAAAACTGAATATCTGCTAAGTACCAATAGTATCGTATTGCACATCTGCAACATTGATATTCAATATCAATCAGACTGGATCAATCGCCACCGAAATAGATGAAAGCACTACAGAGCGATCAACGCGATTTATTTTAATATAATCTACTGTGTAGCAAATATATTTAGTTCTGGCACTAACAATTTTCAGTTAATGTTGATGTATTTTTATTTATAGCGGTTGTAAATCAGCCAGCGGTTTTATAAAAGTTTTATGTAGATACTTTTAGATATTACCGACTAAAGTAGATATTTCATGAGCATAATATAATATTTACTGACTTCGATCAGCATTCTTCACTTTTTTTTTTCTTTTCTGGTTTCAGTACAAAACACTAGATGAAACATGCCGCGATCTTAACGTTTTACTAATGTATCAGTAAGTAGATCTCAAAACTGAGGAATGATTGGTTAATATTTTGTTGGCGAATTGTAATATATACATATAATAAAATCGTAGGAAAGTCAAAACTGTATATTGAATATTTTTTTAAAGGATACTTGGGGCGTGATCTGTAATCGATATCGAAACCAAAAATATAGTTTTTAGAATTTTTGTCTGTTTGTCTGTATGTATGTCAGGGCTAAACTCAGAAAGTACTGCATGGATTTACTTCAAATTTTGCATGAATATTACTAAGAGGTCGAGTCAACATATAGGCTACATATTATCACGATATCATCTACGGGGGAGGAGCTGTGATAATTAACAAAATTTACGCGGGTAAAACCGCGGGGCACAGCTAGTAAGTCAATAAATCACTAATAATATATAACGTGAGATAAATCAACAAATCAATAAGTTAAATCATGAAATCTCCTCGTACAATATGTTTAGGTACAACTAAACGTAATTGGAAATATGAAAATCGAACAAAGAAAAGTTTATTGCGCAATAGAATTTCTTTGTTAAGCTTTTCTTTGTTGTATATTTAGTTCAGTCAAAACAAGAATGATGAATTCCCTTACAAATTAAGAACATAATCACAAATTAATTATCACTCCAACAAAGCGAGAAACGGTAATGAACATTTCGCGAAAACAATTTTATTCGTTTCGAGGAAAAAAATGAAATCCAATAACAGAGGTGGTATTAAAGTCATAAAAGTAACGTCAATTAATTTGTGTGTTAGCTTAGCAAACGAACCAATCGAGTGCTAATTAGAAGGCGGGTAAAAGGGTTCTTTGTGGGGTTCAGTCCCCTTTGAACCCGCTCCAGACTGATTCACTGCCTTGTAACAGTTCTGGTGTAGTACACGCCAGCCGTCAGTGGATACATTTGCCCTGCAAAAATATGTTTTACTGCCTACGTAATAAAAATGCTGTCAAGATCAAATTAAAGTAACCACTGATCGTAGCGTTGATTGTATGAACGACACACAAGGAAACTGTCAGTCAACTGAACATTACAATCTACTACTATACAACTATACATACTTCCTCGCAATAACAGATGGCATTTTGAAATAATGGGTTAATGTTATTGTCAAAAGACTTTTATACTTAAACTGTCTTCTCTACTGCGTTCGTAGAATGAGCTCACGGAATCAATGTTCTTTTTTGTATGTAAGAGGGAGACAAACCAGCAAGTGGGTCACCTGATGGTAAGTGATCACCGCCACCCATAACTGCGACTCCTCTGGTATTGCGAGTAATCACTCGAGAGGTGCCTTGCCGACCTTTAAAAAGTCAGCATACAAGTATTGCTGACCCTTCCCCCAACTCCAAAGAACTTTGGAGACCTTACTCACTGGCAGTTACACAATATTAAGTAATAAATGTAAGTACCTTGTCTTCTGTAAGGTGGAGGTACTTCCCCAGTCTGGCTGCTCTTAGAATTAATGAACGCTGTGCTCTACCTCTCTTTTCATAAAGTTTACACTTAGCCCAGAAAGCTTTCACTGCCTCATCAGACAAAAGAGGCAAACGGGAGCTCAAGTTGTTCAGCATATTAAACAAAAGTTAAACCTCAAAATGGGCGTCCTCTGGTGTGGGTACACCAGAGGACGTGCCTATAGGGATTTGAACTTCAGCTCAGGGTGATTTCTGACGTTGAGGTGTACGAGGGTTACTTTTAGGGAAGTTTTATGCAACTGTTGATCTACGTTAATACGAGGGAAACCGGGGCGAATTATAACTATCGCGGTTCATGAGAATGAACCGTGATAGTTAGACAGTTGAAATGTTCACAGATGATGTATTTCTGTTGCAGCTATAACAACAAATACTAAAAAACTAAGTAAAATAAATATTTAAGGGAGCTCCCATACAACAAACGTGAATTTTTGGAGTTTTTATAGATAATGGTATGGAACCCTTCGTGTGCGAGTCCGGCTCGCACTTGGCCGGCTTTCCTATTATTGCATTGCCTAAATTTCTTTACTGGTCAATATGAAACTTTTTTAAAGGAACTACTCAATTTAGAAAAAATGAAAAAGTTTTTCAGAATTCTTAGTAGATCAATAAAAAAAAATATAATAAGCAAAACTGGTGATGCGATCGAACAAATGTATTTCTTTTATCTTAACTATAGTGAACTGCCAATGAACTTTGTGTTTACATAATAATCTCCTGCGTTGTCATTAACTCATAAATCATAGTAATGTTCTCCTGGGCGAATTTCGGCCACGGCGGCCAGTCTCAATAGAGACTAACCATCTGAGCAAGCCATATTATAGTGCACAATTATGTGCGCAAACAGGAGGACTTTCTATTCAATCACTCTGATAATGCGGTGGCACGACTAGCGACATGACTGTAAAGAGGTCAGGTACCCTCGTTAAACTTTGTAAATTATAGCCTATGTGTTAATCTAACTGCAGCTAACTGCTGATACCCTAGATTAACACATAGGCATAACAAAATTCATTGAAATCACTCCAGCCGTTTAGACGTGAAGAAGTAACAAACATACACACTCACATCATTTCGCCGTGTAATGTTACTATTCGCGATTAGAATAGTATTATTATCATAGTGAAATCGTTCCAATCGCTTCGCCTCTTGGTTAATGCTTGAGAGATTTTCTCAAATTCCAAATTCGAATCACAATATTGAATAAGTATAGGCTTTTTGTTATTCAGTAAGTTGCTGTATCACCCCATCTCATCGCGTGGGAGGCATAGAACTCGACCCGAGGCAATATCTACCAGGGCAGCAGCTACTATGACCATCATACAGCGATCGCGGACCCGTCTGCCAAGCGAGGCTATTATAGCATATCCCCCAAGATGATTTTCAGGGAAGCCAGTAGTAGGATTCTTACAGCACTTGTGATGGTGCGATTAGGGCTCTGAATTCAGTGCGCAGCTATGTCGCACAGGCATTTAGATGCTTTATAGAAAACTAGCTGTGCCCCGCGGTTTTACCCGCGTTAAACTTTATAAATTATCACATTTCCTCCCAGTAGGTGATATCGTGATAATATGTACCCTATATATTGAACCGACCTCTTAGTAATATTCATGCTAAATTTGAAGTAAATCCATGCAGTACTTTTTGAGTTTAGCCCGGACATACATACAGACAAAAAACTATATTTTTGGCTTCGATATCGATTGTAGATCACGCCCCAAGTACCCTTTAAAAAAAATATTCAATGTACAGTTCTAACTTTCCTACGATTTTATTATATGTATAGATAAGAATATTGGCAGCACTTCCAAAAACATTTGTTCAGTCATTTTGTATGATTAATATTTCAAAATTAACGCAACTAGTTTTCACTTGGATACTGCGTGCTTTCCGTCACAACATGTTTTCATTTGATATTTGTCGTAAGGTGCGTTCGACATAATACTGGATTAAATCCCATTTATATTTAAATCCTCACAAATATGGCAATTTTTTTTTGAGTGCAACTTTTTACTCTTTGCCATCAAGGAATTGTTTATAATGTTGCATTAATTTTAATTATAAATTTATAATGATTTGAACGCATTGTTAAAATTACCCCAACGTACCTTCATTACATGTAAGTAAATAGTAACAAAAATATTAGGTCTTTACCTATGAAATTGCCGTTCTGCAGTACTGGCCATTTCAAATCAAAATAATTTTTGTTTGGCTAAGAATTCTAATTTCAAATTAATTTTATTTTAAAAACATGGATTCTTTTTTCCAAAAGTAGTCATTTCTTTATTGATTAGTGTTACATTTTCATCGCATTTCAATCTTTTTCGTCATCATGGATACGTTAAAAATTCGAGTAATTATGGAATATGAGTACCGTCGTGGCAGCAACGCGGCACAAGCGGCACGCAACATCAACGACGTTTACGGAGCTAACACTACAAACCAACGCACCACCTGTTATTGGTTTGCTCGCTTCCGTTCTGGAAATTTCGACCTGAAAAATGAACCTCGCGGTCGTCCGAAGACTTTGGTCGACAATGACGAATTAAAGGCGGTTGTGGAAGCTGATGATACACAATCTACGGCTGAATTAGCAGCAGCTTTCGACGTTAGCGTCAAAACAATATTGGTCCATTTGCGTCAAATTGGCAAGGTAAAAAAGCTTGACAAATGGGTGCCCCACGAACTCAATGATCGCCAGCGCGAAGTACGCGTCGAGACGTGCCTTGCACTGCTCAACAGACACACAAATGAAGGAATTTTGAACCGCATTGTTACCTGCGATGAAAAATGGATTCTGTTTGATAACCGCAAGCGCTCAGCAAGTTGGTTGGATCCTGGTTCAGCACCTAAACAATGCCCTAAACGAAAACTTACCCCTAGAAAAGTGATGGTCACTGTTTGGTGGTCTAGCGCCGGTGTGATTCATCACAGCTTCTTACCAAACGGGGTGAGCATTACTGCAGATGTGTACTGTGAAGAACTGAGCACAATGATGGAGAAGCTGGCGCATCTCCAACCAGCATTGGTCAATCGCTCGTCTCCGCTGCTCCTGCACGACAACGCGCGACCTCATACTGCACAGCAGACGGTCTCCAAGTTGCAAGAACTGGGGTTGGAAGCTCTCCGTCATCCGCCCTACTCACCAGACCTTGCGCCTACAGACTACTACTTTTTCCAGAATTTGGATAACTTCTTGGCGGGAAAAAAATTCAATACCCGAGAGGCAGTACAAAATGCCTTTGAAGAATTTGTTGCCTCCCGTCCAGCTGATTTCTTTAAGAAGGGCATCAATAAACTGCCACTGCGATGGCAAAGATGCATTGATTGCATGGGTGATTACTTCGATTAATACAAATAAAAAAATTCATGAAAAAAATTCGTTTAAATTTTTTCATACAAAACGGCAATTTCATAGGTAAAGACCTATTATTTAAATGTTTTACAACCAACAAATATAGACAAAAAATATATTTTTTGTTTTTAGTACCTTAAATATAAAATATCTGTTTTTTGTCTATATTTAGAGGCAATTACAAAAAAAAAAATCAAAAGGAAACTTATTCGGCATATTTTAGAACATTGATCTTAAAAGATGAGTTTATGCAGCGTTTAAGACACTCGTCTCGCCACTTCGTGTCCCGGGTTCGATTTCCGCATGGGACAACTATTTATGTGACCCATAAGTAATTGTTCTGAGTCTGAGTGTACTTTGTATCCGTCCATTATATGTTCTTATAGTACTGCGCGTTCATCATCATCATCATCATCTAGTCCCCACTAATATGCTAGTGGTTTCCTCACTTAGTCCCGATATGAACCATTGTACGTGATTGTAGTACTTGCTTGCTTATCGTGTGAGTAATGGTTACCCTAGTGTCAGAGTTGCTCAAACCGCCCAGTAGGCCTCTGACATGGCTTAACGACTGTTGTCTAATGACTACAACCGGGACCGACAGCTTAACGTGCCCTCCGAAGCACGGAGACGCTCAGAAATTAAACCACTTTCGCGGTCACCCATCTATGGACTGACCGCGAGCCTAGTTGCTTAACCTCGCCAATCGCTTACGGACCGGTGAGAGCATCTAGCTATGAGCGCCGATTGTAGTACTGCGCGATATAGAGATTAATTTCCCCAGTGCGGGCGTTTTCTTTAAACTAAAATATATATATATCTATATATATATATATGTATATATATATATGTATATATATATATATATATATATATATATATATATATATATATATATAGTTACCGGAAGCCATTGCATTCTTCATACATGCTCGCCGGTTTAGTGTACTTCGTAGAACGTCTCCGATTTGGTCAGAGAACGTTCTCTGACCAAATCGGAGACGTTCTACGAAGTACAAGGTGGTCAGAGAATGTTCGACGAGGTCTTCCCCTTCCGGTAAATATATATATATATATTTACCGGAAGGGGAAGACCTCGTCGAACATTCTCTGACCAAATCGGAGACGTTCTACGAAGTACACTAAACCGGCGAGCATGTATGAAGAATGCAATGACAGTAATCGAGGCAAAAGACGTGTGCAAAGATCGTGACAGATGGAAATCCGTTGTCTCTGCCTACCCCTCTGGGAAACAGGCGTGAGTCTATGTATGTATGTATATTTATATATATAAATATATTTATATCAGAGGGCGACAAACGAACAGTGGGTCACCTGATGGTAAGTGATCACCGCCGCCCATGGACACTCGCTACACCAGAGGAGTCACGAGTGCGTTGCCGGCCTTTAAGAGTCAGCAAACAAATGTTGACTGTTGACACCCCAATGACTTCTGGCGACCTTACTCACACTCAGAAACACAAGATTAAATGATTAATGTTATTATTAAGGAATGTCTTCTTTAATGTGGAGGTACTTCCCCAGTCGGGCTGCTCTTTGAGCGAATAAACGCTGTGCCCTACCTCTCTAGGTATATTAACGTCAAAATGAGCGAGCAGATTAGATGGCCGCCGAAGTATGAGCCTTAACAATCTTCAGATTGCTTTTGTAAGCGACCGCAATATTACTTAGCAAATAAAGAGCAGTGCACATCGAAGGGTAATTTCGAATTCTAAGGAAACTTTTAGGATTCGCTAACAAAGAACCATTATATACATTTATCTACTTACTGAGAGTTCGTAACACTTTTATTGGTCAATATAATGCTTACGTGTTTAATTACATACATTAATTAGCCGTATTATTCTTCACTTGTTTATTGCGTATATAAAAAAGCAATAACGAAAGAAAAATAAACTTTTATCTTTACTTGCATTTTAGTTCGGCTTTCTGCCTTTGTACTTTTTCATGAAATAATTACTTTGAAACTGAGAACATATTTCACATATCGAAACAATTTCAATAGCATTAGAATATTTAAAATAGAATAAAAAAATAACATCATCATCATTATATCAGCTGAAAGACGTCCACTGCTGGACAAAGGCCTCCCCCAGGGTCTCCACAATGGCTGGTCTTGGCTGCCCGTATCAATAACTTAATAAACAATAACAAAATTAACTTAATGAAATATAAGTAATCGACACTTCATACGAAAATAAGCATTATTTAATAGCTTGTCTCCTGCGCCTGCATAATAAGAGTGCGCGAACAATATATAGAGATCAAAAAACTAATCAATATCTTTTTATATTAGGGTACGTAGAGCGTATGAAATTATACTATTAATGTCTTACATACAGTAAATTAAACTTAAATTTATTCTTACTAGCTGTACCCCACGGTTTTACCCGCTTTAAACTAGAATTAGCATATGTGTTATTCGGATATATAAGCTATATTACTACAAAATTCATCACAATCCGTTCGGTAGTTTTTGCGTGAAAGAGTAACAAACATACGTACATTAATACGTCCATACATCTTACATCCATACCCACAAACTTTCGCATTCATAATATTAGTTGGAAGTAGGATCTAAATATAATAAATATACACTTTTCGAGCTCACTCTGATTTGGAGTGAAAGAGAAGGTAGGTAATACAGAAACAAGATGTAGGAATAATTCATATTACTCAGTTTATTTGGCATGAATTCACAAGAACTTAGACAAGGATAAGTAATAGGTAATAATTTTTAATTTGTATTTATCCACTCCAACCATATACGAGTATATTTGAAAGCGTTAAAAGTAAAGTCATTGTATTCAAGCTATTAAAAACATGGCTGATCAGATTATACAAACAAAAAAGCTGTGTGTAAGTGCAATCTAAATTAAATTTCTAATAACAATATCAAAACGGTCTCATCATTTATTGTATTTGTACGTCAGGAAGGTTAGTCCAATTAAAATGATATGATTTTGATAAACTGTATAAAGTTTACACATAAAGAAGACCGCCATGTATGGCTCGGCAGGAAATAGATGCGTTTGTATGGCGCCAATTCCTAGTGTGTGTCGTGAGATAATAAAGTATCTATTGTTGGCAGTTTTATATACATGTTAAAGTTTATAGTAGCTAACTTTCTTTGGAGTGATAAGTATCGTGGTGACACACTTTCATATCGTCTATAGAGGCATTGACATAATTCTGAAGGAAATGACATTTTTGAAGAAAAACGAGTTACGAGAGCGTTACGAAAAGTTTGATCGGGTGAGGCGAACGGAAGTTTAGAGGGATATATAAGTTACTGAAGATAGCACGAGAGAGTTTTACGTTTCGTATATTACTGTAGGGTTAAGAGTAAGAGGTGTGAGCACACATTTTCTTTCTCCCTTTCTCTCATAGCCGGTTACGTTTCGTTTTACTTCAATAGCAGTCTAAAGCATACTTTAGTTGCATAGTTTATTTTTCATAAAATTAGACACCGAGGAGGTAATACTCTGAGAATCTTTCTCAAAAAATTTTGTAAAGAATTAAAATTTTATTTAATTGAGGTCTTAATCAGTATCTACAATTATTTTACCAATAATAACAATTAAACTGGTACACACGGCTACATATCAAGCTATACAATTCTAATATAAGCTGACGCCGAAATCCTATACAACGGGACATCAGCTTATACTGGAAATGTATAGCTTGATATTTAGGCGTGCGTACCTGTAATTGAAAAAAGAAACTAATTTGATGAACTGAATTACTCTATTTTACTGAAACATTATAATTTATGTTAGTTGTTTGTCAATGACATATATTAAAACTTTTAAGCAGGGATAATCTTTATCCCTTTACCCCCAAAACTAAATTAGTTTGAGACTATACGGCGAGCTACTTTGCGTTTATTATAATAAATATGTAGGAAAATATGTATGAGCTCATAATTTAAATTCAGGTTCTATGGTTATATCTGTTCTGTTGGAGTGCAAAGCAGTCTCTATATTTATTTTATTTTCTACGCTTATGTTGTGAAAATTATACGTTTTTGATTAGCTGTTCGAAGTTTACACGGACATAAAGAAACTCGCCAAGTATGGCTTGTCAGGAAGTAGAGAGATATGTTAGTATGGCGCCACTTCTAGCGTACCGTCGTGAGACGATGATGCATCAAGTTGGCAATAGGTATCGACCGCTGGTAGCCGTATAGATAGATGTTACGTGCATAGAAAACAACTTCGTTTCAAGTAAGTTATCGTTCACACTTTTTATTGTGACAACTTACACACTGCCATCTGATCTCAAATTAGGCAGAACCTGTACTGTAACTAGACAACTGATAAACTTACATATTATAGAAAAAGCGGCCAAGTGCGAGTCCCATGAAGGGTTCCGTAGCAGCAAGTATTTGAGTTGATTGAATGAAAGGTAAATTGCGGTATAAGATTTATGACATATTAAAAAAAAAACTACTTACTACCTTCACACTAATTTATAGTGGAAGTTTGCATGCTGTATATCATATATATTTGTTAGTTTTAACATTCTCTTATTTAGAAGTTACAAGCGAGGGACACTCATTTTACTACTTAGGAAGTGTCTCTCGCACAAACTATTCAGTTTAGAAAAAAATGATATGAGTAACCTCAATATTATTTCTGAAGACATACCAATAGATGATAGAGACACGTATGTGTACGATGAAAAAAAAATTGAGTTTCAGTTCTATGTATTGTATATTAATGTATTAATATGTATTATATATACCCCATAATATACTATATTTTTTTTTTAGTACCCCAATTTTTTTTATTGTAGTGTGAAAATTTTATTGCGGTTCACAGATTACATCTATTTACTAAGTTTCAACAGTACAGCTCTTATAGTTTCGGAAGAAAGTGGCTGTGACATACAGACGGACAGACAGACAGACATAACAAATCCATAAGGGTTCCGTTTTTGCCATTTGGCTACGGAACCCTAAAAATTACACAAACCTTAAAAACATTTAACTTTAACAAAATTGTTGTTATAGTGACAACAGTAATACATCATCAGTGAAAATTACAACAGTTTTACGGTCTATAATAGTTCACGAGATATAGTCTGGTGATAGACGGACAGACAGCCAGACAGACAGCGATATCTTAGTAATAGGGTCTTTCTATTACCCTTTGGGTATAGAACCCCAAAAAACTATAGCTAAATGAATAAACTCATGAATGTAGAAATAGTGTCGCCCTATCTCGTATTAGACGGCTTATGCGGCCTCATGTAAACTAATTCAAATGTAACGCATCGCCCTTTTGATTTACGCTCATTGCTAGAAACAGCAAAATGCGTCATCTTTATAAACATAACAATACTAACAAAGGATTTTGTTTAAACGTTTCAAGCTTCCGTACCTATTATATTTTTTGTACACACTGTAACACTTGTTTTAGATTTAACAAAGACGGTAAAGTACTTACATAGAGCGATCATTAATCTTTATACGTTTTTAGGGTTCCGTTCCCGAAGGGTAAAATGGGACCCTATTACTAAACTAAGACTTCGCTGTCTGTCATCAGTTTTAATCAGTGTTTTCATCAGTTGAAATTTTCACAGATGATGTCATATTTCTGTTGCCGCTATAACAACAACTACTAAAATACAAAATAAAATAAAGAAATTTAAGAGGGCTCCAAACAAAACGTGAATTTTTTGCTCGTTTTAAAGATAGTGGTACGGAACCCTTCATGCGTGAGTACGACTCGCATTGGGCCGGTTTCTTTATGTAATAGCAAGGCAAATGAGCAAGCATGTCAACTGATGGTAAGTTATGACCGTCGAAATGGACACCTGCAACACCATAGATGCTGCAAATACATTACCCGCTTTTGAGAAAGGAATAGGGTCGCTTCTTGAAGGTTGCAATATAATACATAATCGGAAATTCTTCCGCAGTTAATTTATTCTACAGAGTGATAGAGTGCGGTAAAAAGTTTCTTGTAAAGCGTACGGTGGTAGATTTTTGTTGGTAGACATTTTTCCAGGTGATATAGATGAATTTTTCACATCTGGCGAGAGGATCTGTAGTGGTACGTGGTCGTGGTCGACAATTATAAGTTCAAACAATTTCTCAGAAAACACTCCGTGATAAATGACGTAAACTACACATAGAGACGCCATGTCTCTCCGCAGGGCAAGAGAATTAAGCCAGATAGTCCGAACCCCATCACTTACGACGATTTGAGCTGCGCGACGTTGAGTGCGATCAAAAGGAAGAGGTACTAATATTCTTTTATAATATTTTAAAATGTATATTCATCGGTAACGGCGGTCCGTCCACCTTTGCTTCGCCCGTTAATCAACTCATTATACTTCTAAGCTAGATAATCTACAATATAATAGTTGACACTTCACATTGATATATATTTAAGTATTTATCTATCTATATAAGTATGTATATCGTCGCCTGGTACCCATTGTACAAGCTTTGCTTAGTTTGGGCTAGGATGATCTGTGTGACATTGTCCCTGGTATTATATTATTATCATTCATTCAAATATCTTTCTTATTAAATACATTTTAAAACATTTTAAATATATAAAATATAGAAATATACATTAAAATATAAAAAATAGGATTTGCAACCGGCAGCAGGAACAGAGTATATGCTACCGGAGGTTACGGCTCTAGAGACAGGAACCTCCTGACAATGCGAGCCATGTCCAAAAGCACCGCTTTTTGGATCTTGTTCTTGAACCAACCGCCTAACGTCACCGTTCGTTATTATTATCATTATTATATACTCTTTTTATATATATTCTAATAACGAACGTATTTTAGTTCACCTAAAAAGTGCCTATATAAGATATCACTTCAAAAAATGTTTTGCTGAATGTGTCAGCCTATCTATTGCCATTTATTTTACTATTGTGCCACTCAGTGTAATACGTATAGATACGCAATTTTAAATAAATTACACAATATAAAACAGTAAGCACCATTAGAGGCCTTACTTTATAACAATGTGTGTGACTGTTTTGCAATTTTTAATGAATTAAATTGTCCAAATTGTATGGAAGATATTGCTTAAGGTGGTAGACCATCTGTTGTACAATATGTTTCTTTATATTCAATGTATTTTTAATGCTCGTAAAGCTCGTTCCATTGTTGGAGTCGTGGTTCAACGGTTAGGTTATCAACAGAGCATTGTTTTTAGCCTTGCCTTTTTCCCGGTTCACTCTATTATCGTCTAAGAAGGTTAAAGGTAGAGTCAGATCCTATTTGGTTTCTGACTACCTATAACGATTGTCATAGACAATCTCATAACAGCCAGTATAATCCCGTTTAAGGTGGTATCTCCCATGCTCTCCGAAGAACGAACACCTGTCAACTAACTAGAAAAACTAAAAAACTTTTGTTCTTATACAAAGATAGTTCGTATATCGAACCCACGTCTTCCCGAGCGTTAAGGTTAAACTGGTTAGCCTTAACCACTCGGACACACAGATCAGATCATTATTAAACAATATCACGTATAAACTAGTTATAAAAAAAAATCTCCTAATGTTTATTTCCTATCTTACAGAAGGCAAGCGATGGCGAAATTGACGCAATAATTACTCATCAATTTGAAAATATCGTTTGAACGGCGGACGGGATTGGTATAAATCAGGGCAAATATACATTTGTTTAAAATTTCTGATGAAACCAAACCGTAATGGAATCTGAACTCAGACCACAGATGCACGAATCCATAGGTATGTATTATAGTATTAATGCAATGGGCATTTCTTAATGCCATGGGCAGTTAGTAACAGTTGACTATGTGGTTGACTATGTAATTGTGGTGGTGTAGAGATTAAAAACCGGCCAAGTGCGAGTGGAACTCGCCCATGAAGGGTTCCGTAGCATCAAGTATTTCAATTGATTACATGAAAGCAAATTCTGTTTTACGATTTATGACGTATTAAAAAAAACTACTTGCTAGATCTCGCTCAAACCAATTTTGGTTGTTAGTTTGCATGGTAATGTACATCATATATTTTTTTAGTTTTATCATTCTCTTATTTTAGAAGTTACAGGGGGGGGACACTCGTTTTACCAGTTTGGAAGTGTCTCTCGCGCAAACTATTCAGTTTAGAAAAAAAAAATATTCGAAACCTTACTATCATTTTTGAAGACCTATCCATAAACACCCCACATGTATGGGTACGATGATTTTTTTTTTTTTAATTTCATTTCTATGTATGGGTACCCCCCAAAATTATTGTTCTTTTTCTATTTTTGTGTAAAAATCTTAATGCGGTTTACCAAATACATCTACTTACCAAGTTTGAACAGTACAGCTCTTATAGTTTCGGAAAAAAGTGGCTGTGACATACGGACGGACAGACAGACAGACATGACGAATCTATAAGGTTTCCGTTTTTTGCCATTTGGCTACGGAACCCTAAAAAAACATGATATATAATACCATGTGGTTTCCAGAAAGAATAGCAGGGCTACCCCATACCAACCCGTGGGTGTTGTAAAAGGCGACAAAGCAGCGCCTCCTACGTACTTACTACCACCTGACTGCGTTTACCAAACCAACTCACATGCCAAGCGCGATGACTACAGCAAATCCCTCCAAATGGCAACGTTACAAACCTTTGGGGAGGCCAATGTCTGGCAGTGGACGATATGAGGCTGATGAAGATGATGATGACAACATAATAAGAATAAAAATTACAAATATAAGAAAGTTATAAGATTATTTTATTTGTTTTCATATGTATCCCTTATTTTTGTTACGGATATTAAGATGAGTAACTAAATCGTTAAGTCCTTGGTTTAATTCTAGTACAGCAGCTGTTCTTATAACACATTAACGATTTCAATTAGCACGAAACTCCCAAGTTATTATTGAAAAGGATGTTTGTTTAAACCGTCAGAGTAATTTGAGCGAGTAAGTGTTCATAGTATGGCAGCATTATGGGCTATTTATAAAGTCAAAACAAAGCTTTATTACGCATACGCCTTTCGTGGTTTACAATATACAGGGTATTTCGACAATGATGAGATCATTTTTTTTTTCGTTATATCCGGACGTTTAATTAGTCCTGGATCGGGATTGAACCCACGACCTCTAGCTTAGCAGTCAGAGTCACTAACCCTAGACCAACTAAGACAAATACTAAGTTATTTCTGTCATAAAATGGAACTAAACAAAGTTATATTAAATTTAGATGGAAATGACGGTCACCGTAGCCTAGTTGGTAGTGCTCCTTTAAGAAGCTGGTGGTCCTGGGTTCGAATCCCGGTAAGTGCAAATATTTGTGTGATGAGCACGAATATTTGTTTCTGAGTCATGGATGTTTTCTATGTATTTAAGTATTTATCTATCTATATAAGTATGTATATCGTCGCCTGGGGCCCATAGTACCTACAAGCTTTGCTTAGTTTGGGGCTAGGATGATCTGTGTGACATTGTCATTATATATTATACATATATATTAAAATGTTCCTTACTTATTATTGTAAGGAGTCAATCAGATTAGATGGAATTACAATTTTGTTTGGAGCCGCGTTCGATGAACTGTCTTAAATATTCTGGAATATTGGCAACTTTTGATTACAATGTAACCACATCACTTTGTATTAAAGGTGTTTTGAAAAGGACAAGATCTTTTTTGTAACTGTCAAACTATGTATACAGCATATCTGAAGCGCATAATTAGTTGTGTAAGCTTTATTGAATGAGTATAATGTTATATCAACTCAGGACTTTTTCTTAGCTTGTATGATTATGTAAATTTGTCTGTTATCACTCTTCCAGTACATATTTACATACTGGCCCTATCGGAAGATCAGCACTGGAGATTATGATTTGGTGGAACCAAGGTATGGTTCCACCAAAACAGCAAAAGCGTAGTAACAACAAATTATCAGTTACGATAGTTACAAAGAAATGTTAAATGTTTACGTTTATTTGGTGGTACCAAGATATGGTTCCATCAAAACAACATAAACATAGTAACAACAAATTATCAGGTACGATAGTTACAAAGAAATGTTAAATGTTTACGTTTATTTGGTGGTACCAAGATATGGTTCCATCAAAACAACATAAACGTAGTAACAACAAATTATCAGTTACGATAGTTACAAAGAAATGTTAAATGTTTACGTTTATTTGGTGGTACCAAGATATGGTTCCATCAAAACAACATAAACATAGTAACAACAAGTTATCAGGTACGATAGTTCAATGTAAAATGGAACCAGGGTTTTACCAAACCAATATATATATAAACAATAACGAATTATCAGTTACGACAATTATATATCCAATGTTTATTGTTGTGTGGACCGAAGTGTACTAAGCAACAACGAATTATCACATAATTGTAGAATACCAGTCTCAAACGTGCGATAAGTTTTTCAGAATAAGAAGTTAATAACAAACAAGATAACAAATTGAAAACACACGGGAAATTAGAATAACCATTGGAAAGATCGAAGTAAATAACAAAAAAGTACAACGAGAATTTCAAAGAAACAATTGCGAAAACAGTGCTTACTTATAAATAAAATATGGGAAAGTAAAAATTCGGGCTTTTGTATCCGTACTTCAGTATTAATTACATATAAAAGCGATATCATATTTTTTGAGCAACATTATAACGTAAAAGAAATATGCCGTTTATTTGATACAAGTATTAGCAATGTTAATTTGTATAACAGATTTGAAACGTGCTACATATTGATTTCTCAAATTATGATTAGTATTTGTAGAGTATTATTGAAATTGTAAAGAAAAGAGCAGTATTGCTTTTCAGTTGCTACGTGAGAAGAAACTACTTATTTAAAGATATATTATATATTTTTGAGGTATTATACATTCCGTAATTATATCAGAGTATAAACTGGAATACTTGTTTAATTGTAATTATCTCCTAATAAAAATAAAATGGTATTCTATTTCAATCTCTTGTTAAACGTATTATAATGGTTTGATTCTAAAAATCTCTGTCTGTACAATAAAACAGATATAAACATAATATCAAAATTAAAACCAATATAAAGCTATTAGATATTTTTTAATAAACTCTGAATATTAGGAGTTCGTGGTGAATCGAAGACACCGTAGGATAAAATATATTATCAAGACTTATTGTTAATGTTACGGTTCAAAATATTTGACGAGATTTGCTATTTAGGCAATTCAAAACATGCATCATGTCATATCTAGATGGAAAGTGACATTACAAAGGCATATAACTTTATTAACATTTTCAAAATCATGTCTAACATTAATAAAATACCTGACCAACTGGTGGTTCATGCAATTACGGCAGATCTGAGAATAGGTTATTAGACCGTTGAGAGATTGACCGTATTGGGTTTGCAAATAATCCAATAGTATGAATGACATTAACCTTTTATAAAAGATTGAGAATCGAATCTTAAAATAATATAACTTTATTGACATTTTCAAATCAAATATAATATCTGTCCCTAGATATTATTAAATCCACCGAAAACCTATGTGTCCAATCAATAGAAATTCATTATCAAGCAAACAATCAACCATGTCATAAATGAAGGTATGTGAGTACTACGGTATGTAACTAAATAGCTTTGTAACTTCAACAGTCAATTCGCGTGCGTCCTGTGTCTGATTTATGGAAATGCAAGCAATTTCCCAAGGCATTTGGGATCAGCAAACGGAACTAACTATAAAGATGCAAGTACTATTGAATAAATTGCATAGAATACTAACACTTTTCTACGTCGGTTCAGCTTTCTCTTTAAAAGCGAACCTGACCTTTTTAGTTCTATATCTATTATTAAAGTGTTTAGGTATTAAAATATACAAGGTATTGTTATTCAGGTTATTCAAATTTATAATATCACTGTTTTTGAAAATGATGAAAAAATAAATACCGTTTCTTATTCAATATTTTTGTTTTTTCATTAAATCCGTTTTGGTATTAATCATGATCTAATAACAATTTTGAATCACCAAATTGAACGGAGAATGTTATCCAAACCATTTTATTGCTAATAACGTGAGTGTGTTTGAATAATAAAATTGGATTCTTAAAAAGGCAGATTACTACGTCACTTTTAGTCATAAAATATTCAGGCTTAAAGGTAAATTTTATAAAGTGTTTGGCGTGTGTTTGTGAGTATTTTGCTCTCCATTTATGCCACTACATATTATCTCGATTACTTCACTGAATTATACAGTTGCTATATTTTAATATAATAGGTTATACTGAAATAACTAAACTAAAAAGGGTTTATTGTTAAAACTGTCAGATAGTTATGAATTTTAATAATTATTATTGGCATTAAAATAAGATTTGGTGCATAAATTACCATAGGTTAATTAAAAAGAGCTTTCGCTACTTATAAAATTGGCGCGTTATTCAGTGAATAAATCTACGCAGGTATCGATAGTTAGGATAGATGATAAAAAAATATATTTTTTTGTGATCAGAATGTTAGGGTACCAAAGGTGATGTGTAATTTGTACAGCTCTAGGTCAGTATTGTTTCCTAATATGATGGATTTTAGCATAACCCATTCATATTACCCCTCGCTCTATCTACGAGTAGTGGGAAGATGTTCAACTGCAGATGATAAGGATGAGTCAAAAAAGGTCATTGAAAATTTCGTAAAAAAATCCTTAGTAAAAGCTTGGTGTCAGAAATTCGGCTGTGATAAAGCACCATACATCAGATAGCAACTAAACTATCGATCTTGTCGGTTAGCAGCTCATCAGATCATGAGAGTGAGGGTCCCTGTTGAGACTGGTTGCCATTGTCATGACCACTGCTGGACAAAAGCCTCCAGCGACTTCCGGCGACTCTCACACGATCATCGGGCCACGACCCAGCATTAAACTATTTTTTTAAGAGTTTTATTTGAGAATTATTGGCTAATAAAATTAAATAAATGATACTAATTTAACTAACGATGAATTTTTTATAACAATAATTAACCGTACTCCATTTAAAAATGTCGGAAAGGATACAAGCGAGCTTTATTGGACAAACATCATAAGTGCCAATAACGATTGAGTTAATTTTAACAGAAGCAAGCAACGACCGCTCAAACTGATGATGCGTGCGATAACTAATTGATAAATTGGAAACCACACGCAATAAAATAGATGGTGTATTAGACCTCCAATTGATGCTTTAAATGCACTTTTTATACTAGAAACTTGTTATTAGCGATGGAACTGATTTCTTTCGATTCCATTTTTGTAGCATGCATCGTCTAAATCCTTATTTTCATTACTTGATTTCGTTCAAAATGTGTCACCGATCTTGTTTTATGTGATACTGGTTATCAATAAAGACAACAGGACTTCAGCACAGATATAAAGCCTATAAAACATAGTGAAAACAACCCTTGAAATTTTGTTTTAATTTTGCTGTTAAATACTGTTTCCTCGCTTTTAGGATCTGCATTCATTTGAGCATTCAGTATCTTGAGTAGTAGTTATAGGGGAAAATGTGATGTGCGATTTTCGGCCTAATTAAAAAACAGGGCTAACCCATACCAGCCCGTGGATAACGCGACTACGGCATACATGAGTATTAACTACCATATTGCATATTATTGTAGCTCTTGTGTAAATTGTGTGTGGTAATGGCAATCGATCTAGCGCGACCTACGAATCTTTTGCACAGACGCCAGAATATTCAGCTACCCCAATCTGTTCAATTTCTTTTACAGATTTTCAACTTTATCATAACTGCATCAGGTTCACTTTCAACTTCACTTTGCCTGCACGTGTGAATTATACAGTCGGCTTATACAGTCGCCTCGCCGCTCCGTGAGTTCGGCGGAGCTAAAAGTCAGGTATTTCCAAACTGAGTAACGTTATTAAAATTCATGTGATGGTCTATTCTATACCAGCAGTAGACCGTATAGTTTAAGGATTTTATTTATTTCAAAGAAAACAACAGCCACACAAAACATATAGAATGAAAAACATAAAGCCAATTATAGGTTTTCACGCATAGCAGCAGTGAAACACACTTACAAAAATCCTATAAAGTAAACATATAATAGTATCAAGAAAGACTAAATATAATGGACTTGTCATGTGTTGCATTAAGAAACAAGTAGATAAGAATTGTTTAAGAAATACTTTAGTAAAAGAACATAACTTCTTCCCAGAATACCGGCTGCTTGGTTCAGGAAACACGACAAACAGTACAAAGTAGATATTAAAGAGAGTACTTACAGATGCGCCAACTCGTGTGCTATAACAAAAGCACTGGTGAGGCCTTCGTCTCTATCAATAGCGGCAGACCTCAAACGGGAACAGACTCCTCCAACGGGAGCAAATCCCGAGGGTCCCCCAAGTGGTGATCGAGTCAGCCATATAGTTGCGTCCCATCCAGTGCTATCTGCAAATTATTCTCCATTTTATAATATAGAAAACCATTAGTCATAGCCAGTTGCAATCGGTCTGTAAGTGCTCGCCGATGTAAGGCGCGCATTCTAAAAATGGATGACCGTCAAAGTAGTTTAATTTCTTAGCGTCTTCGTGCTTTCGTGCTAACGTAGCCACCGGGCTACGGTAAGCTGTCGGCGTCAGATGTCCTTGTCAGACACAGGCATTAACTCATGTTAGGTGCTTATGGGGCAGAGAATAACTCTGAGAACCCTCCAACCCATACGATAAAGAAAGAGACTTAATTTGGACTGTAGCAAATTTTCATCCATTTATACAACCTTTATCACTTTCTACTGCAACGGTTTTATTTTGTTTCTATTTAACGTCATAGGTATATATTTTAGAACGTTTTAAAAACCACCAGCCCCATAGTGAGCAATCTCAGCTTCAGATTTCTATGTTAGGTATGCAATATTTTATAATTATATGGTCAGTCTTTTCCGATTTGTGTTCCAGTCAGAACGCAGAACTTTGACTAGAATTAATACTGTAGAATAACCTTTGTATAAGCCACCAGCCCCATACTGAGTGATCCCGGGTACAAATAATTTTGTTGCTTAGATACGATCAATTCATATAAATGACCGTATCCAGTAGACTTCAAAGTAAAGATGACGTAATAGCTTATGATGCATCAGTACAGAAGATACAGGCAACTTATAAACCGAAAAGTGATCTTCTTCCGGTAACTAATTGTCATGTTGCTCTATCAAAATACCTTTACTTATATATGAAACGAAACAATAAGAGCCTTTTATAAGTATGAAAAATAAAGGAAGTAAACAATATAGGAAATGGACCAAAGTGGGTGCGTGAGAATATTTAGGGATATCAAGATTGATTTGGAGGATTAATCAAGGACATGAAAGCTACACATATGAATAATGAATAAAGCAACTTATACTAATCGACACAACACTATCGTTTCGACTACCATCTAATAATAAAAATGAACACAAACTATAGGTACATGAGATCTCTTGCGAGGTTAATGCTGAGGATTTTGTCTTTTACGGCACTAAACTAATTTAAACGTCATTACATCTCTGTCTTATATACCTCGTGTGAAATAAACAGCGATATATATAATAGAATTGCCAAACAACCAAAACTGACTACTTATATATCACACATAATTTGTCGACAGGTCCTAACGTGTCGATTATTTTTACGCAATATTTCCCGCTAAATGCTAAAATGTCACAACTCAAGATCCCTGACTATTTTAAAAATAAATGTCATGATATTTAAATCAGTTTAGTTGCTAAGTATTGGATGGAATCGGGATCATAACAAACAATATGATAGTTTGCAGTTTGTAAAATAATAGGCTATATATATAATAGAATTGCCAAACAACTAAAATATATTATACATCGCACATAATTAGACTACATGTCCTAACGTCTCACTTATTTTTACTCAATATTTCGCGCCAAAACTAAAATGTCACTGCTCAAAATCCCTGACTATATTAAAAATAAATGCCATGATATTTAAATTAGTTTAGTTGCTAAGGATTGTATGGAATCAGGATCATATCGAACAATATGATAGTTTGCATTCACAACGGATATAATGGATAATACGAAAATATAGTGAAGCTGTGATGATATCGAAGCTACAAACCTTTTTTTGGTTCCTAACGCTTTGAAAACAAATGAACGGACTAGTTATCTATGAATCATATTAGTTACCTATAAAAGTGCAAGTGCAAGCTCAAATAATTACATTTACACTATAACATTAACATGTATTAAAATTGTAAACCATTGAAAAGTTTTACTATTACATTCACGACATTCCACGACTTTTAATAAGATAAGATTATTATTAATTTTATTAGTAGTTATTAGTTAAAATATCACGAACCTCATAGTAAATTGTATATACCTATTAATATTAAGAAAATTGTAACCCAATCTGATTCAGCTACAATTTGCTATAAAACAATCTACTTAGTTAGTTTAAAATATATATTAAATCATTCAACGTTGTGCAAAAAAATAGAAAAATTGTGTGATACATTCGCACTTTTCAATTTTAAGTAGGTAATGTTGCCAATTTTGGTAATAACCTTACAATTTCAAATGCCCTTAAATGTTAGTATAATTCTGACGTTATAAAATTAAATAAATAGGTACTTGTATAATTAATTTACGACCCAGAATAACCAAGTTCAAAGGATGACAGTTATTACCAAAACAATTTCGTGAACTGGCTGGCCACTACTTAGGTCAAAGAATCAGCATTGCCATTCAACGTGGGAATGCTAATTCTGAATACGTTCCCGGTTGAAAGACGACGGATTTTTTGACGTCTAAGCTCATTGTTAGGAATATTTATTTATTTATTTGCTCACTTTGCCATCCTTGTACATGATATGAAAAGTGTAAATTTGTTAAAAACAACATGGAGCTTTTCGAAAAAGACAAAAACTAGCCATTGAAAAGGAAAGTAGTGCAAAAAGCATTGATAGTACCACGGAATAGGCTGAAGCTATGTGATAAAAACTGTTATTACATGGCAGTAAAAATTATAATAAACTACCAGACAAACTACAAAAAAGCCTAACTGACACTAGATTTAGCAATGAACTTTATAATTGGCTGTGCGACAGATGTTTTTATTCTGTAGATGATTATATTAAATGTAAATACTATGACTGACTCAAACCAAACTTTTTTTGACATTTGAATTAATTATGATTATATTCCTATTATTGTTTTATTATTTAATTTGTATAATTTTACACTAAAATTATTCGAGAGTCAAAAAATATTATTATAATTTATTTTAATTAAACAAATATTTGCACGACGTAAATGTCGAATATGGTGGAATCACACTCATTTATATCAACAATTTGTAAACCTGTATTCTAGCAAATAAAGAGATTCATTCATTCATACATTCATATTTATTTTATGTTTCTTCAGTTTATAAATTAGGTTATTTTAATACTAATTGTCAATCCTTTGAAGATTAAATTTTTACTTAACATCGTAAAAAGAAAATTCGTATACATAGATTAACGATAGGTACTACAGATAGATAAGCAACTGTACAGACGCCAGCACATCCAGCTACCCCAAACTGTCAAATTTCTTTTATAGATTTTCAACTTTATCACAAAATTATAAGGTTCAATTTCAATTGGAGAAATTTGACAGGTTGGGGTAGCTTGAGGTGCTGTCGTCTGTACATACTACGTTCTGCCTGGTAAGCATACATATGACACAAGTATATTGGCTTAGAGCAGAACCAAATTGATTATTGGATTTATTCGGATTCATGATTCAATTAATTAATCAATAGCGGTTTATCGACCGATAGTCTTGTAGATATCTTATGGAGTCGAATTTGACCTTCACTCGCTCATCATTCTATTATAAATATCTTAAATAAATATTTATGCATCAATATTTTTGTAAGTCCTTATATTGCAAAGGTTATAATGATAGATCGGAGTAGAGAGTAGGTAGAGCGATTTTTGGTACTTGTGACATGTTTTAATAATATCGACATGCCTGGGACCCCAGGATTCACTGTATTTACATTATATACTTATTGTTAAAGTTGGTAATGATGAATTTTAGAGGCTCTCATGCGAATGTCTATATACACGATGAATTGAGATTAGACCGCATTAAATTATATTATACCTAAACTTACGTGAAAAAAGTGGATAAGTTAGGTAATTTTTTTACATACGAGTAGATAATGTCAGTGGAAATCGATATCAATTTTATTGATGGCTTTTTTATTTAGTCAGGGAGTATGCACTTCTACAATTCAGGATTCCTGGAATACCGGTGTCATATCCATATTGATCATATATATATTTAAAGTATTTTTTTTTATTCATAATATATATTCTTGTCCACGCACCTGATTTGATATTCGAAATATTTATTAAATGATGATAAATACGTTACAAGAATAGGGACTTTTTTTAAATTGGTTATTTAGAATGTTTATTATATATAAACACAGTTTATTATATTTAAACAATTTGTCTCACAGTCAAACCGTAAACACGGTTTTGTGGGACTAAAAGTGTAACTATTTAGTTATATTTTTTTGTGAAATAAAAAATAAAAAATTACCATAAATAGTTCTTTTACTGTTTAATCCTATTGGCCGGCAAAGTCGTGTATAAAGGACCAACCAATATGTGCTCAGGATGCCACAGTACGACTACATAAATAATAATTTCCTCCTAGTCGTATTTCGCCCACGGTGACCAGTCTCGATGGAGACCAGCCATCTGCGTGCGACATATTATAGTCCACAAGTGTGTGCACAAACACAGGGGTACTTTCTATTTCATCACTCTCATGATCGAATGGGACGACTAGCGACACAACCGGAAAGAGATCAGGATCAGGGCCGACGACTTTACACTACATATTTTGAATTTTTGGATTTCCGCAAAGTAACATTTCCGCCTGATTCCATTACTTATTTTAAAATAATAGAAAGATCGCTTCCAATTCTATATGTTTGGAATATGGATAGAGTATTCTTGTTCCTTAAAGCCCTGCATAGTTAGTTGAAGTAAGTACACATTTAATCTAAAATAAATAGATATGGTAGATACATTGAATATGTTAACCAAGTTCCACTATATGAGTAGCTCTTGTCAAACTGTTTGTATTTTTATATCACCAATTATTGACTTGACTGATACTACTTATTTAACATTCTTACGATAAACAGAAAATAAACTTAAGCACTAGCATGAGATATTTATAACTTTTCTTTTATTTCTTATTTACTAGACCCGATGCCAAAATAAAATATTAAGGAAAAACGTGGGACATGTGTCATTATAATGTGATATCAGAGTTGTGATTTATTACGAACAGGAAGTTGTTATGACGCTACTTGTAAAATATATCTGAAAATAAACTAAACGTACAATCAAGACATAGACAATAATTCGTAGACATTAGTAATTACTAAGAGGTTCATGATCTCTCCAAATAGAGAATAGCGGCTTAAAGCAGTAATAATATAATAAGTATACCGCACCTGCCGGCAATTTCATCAAATGTCTGTAGTTCCATTTGTTGACGGCCTCTAGAGATTTCTTCACATTCCCATACTTTATTACATAATCTTTCTCTTCATATAGAAAAAGTTTGTTGATCACTAGCGTCATGTTCGAGTTCAATGATGGATCGTTGAATATGGCACTGACCTATAACGTATTACATAAAAATTGTATGATTAAACCATGCAGTTGAGCGTTGGACCAAAATAAACATTAGTGCGCCTCGGTCATACTCACGATGTTCATCAGAGCTAGTATGTAGTGTCTCACTCTTTCCTTCCCGTGGAACTTGAGCATCGTGTGATCAGCCACGATGGCCATTTCGAGCCACAAACCTTTTACACCTGGAACAGTAATCACAACATTGCACAAAGCACTTCAGTATATCTTTAACACAATTTAGATTTTTTTGCACTTTTAACGCACCTGATGCTGGTCTACTGATTGTTTGCATTCCACGATAGTAGTCCTTATCCGGTAACACACTATGTCGAGCCCTCACATGTGGTACTGGTACGGGGTCGGCCTCTTCTCCGAAGTCAAGTTCAAGGTCGGTGACCGTATCACCGGTTAGGTTGTACGGGGCCGCCCACTCCGAGAGTTCGACGTCTCGTCGCTTCAGCACGTGTGCTTTCTCCGCCCGTGTCGGCTGCAAGACGAATTCTTCGCTGCCTACTTGCAGCAGTCCATAGAGCTGACCGTCACATTCAGTCACCGTCGCGGAAGATTGCTCTTCACCGAGGATGCGGCCCTTGTAAAACTGGCACTCATTGTAGAAGGGGGAGCGGATGGCTCTGTTCTCTTGGAGCTCGAGGTGCCAGCCGAGCAGCTGGATGTGCTTGATGTGGTGGTGATGTGTGTGGCGGCGATGCCGAGGCTCGAGCAGAAGGTGGTCAGGGGGTGTCCAGGCGCGCGCGCCGGCCGCGAGGAGCATGGCCGCCCACAGCCAGCGCGGCATCGTCCGCGCGCCGCCGCGAGCTCCGTCTCTCTGGTCGCAGACTAAGTCCGCACGCCGCGCTGCGCTTACGCATCTACGCACATGGCGGCCGTCTCGCCGCGCGGAAGGTAAACGACTCCGCGACTTATAGATTGCATGTGCTTCGTGCCTCATGCGTCATTTGTAAACAAAGGGCGACCGCCTGTTTTTGTTTTATTATCGCCTAGCGTGTTACGCGTTTGTGTGTATCATTTCTTAGATATAGATAGGAAACGTAGACGTTCCATAAAACTAATTTATACTATCGCAGGTTAAAAACCGAAATTAGCGGGGAAGGAAGTATTTTAATCTACAATACTGTAAAGTCTAGCCAAATTGAACCATAGTATCAGAACCAAGAAAAATAAGATACCTGATTGGTTTAGAGACCTAATCATAATTTTTCCTTACTAACTAATTCGATAGTACCTATTGTTATTCACTAACTGACTTGGTAGGTACATAACTTCCCCCGCTATGACATTAATTGCACTTTTATATAAAATATTGATAAGAATTCAGTGATAAATGTCAAGTGCATGAACTTTTGCACTGCTAATTGAGTTGATAGTAGACCGTTCCACAACAACAGTGGGGTTTCATTAAATTTTTACAATTGTTCAGACTATAATTTCTCACTTTTTGTATTGTTGTAAACTTGTAGAGACTTATTGTGGAGACAAAAAAATAATTTACCTACAGGTTACATCAAAGCAAATTAATGTAGGGACATAAGAAGATTTAGATCAATACTGGTTCCCTAGAATAGGCCATTTATTAAATATTTTTATTATATTTAGCTATAAGATAAATTAGAGACATTTATTTTTGTTTTCATTAAGACATTTTAAAATTCTGCTCGGCAAGGCGTTTGTTTTTTATTAAATACTAGCTGTGCCCCGCGGTTTCACCCGCGTTCAATTTTATAAATCCTAATACTCCCCCCCCACCCCCGTAGGTGATAGCGTAATAATATGTAGCCTATATGTTGACCCAAGTAAATCCATGCAGTACTTTTTGAGTTTATCCCGGACATACATACAGACAAACAGACACACAGACAAAAATTCTAAAAACTTTTTTTTTGGATTCGATATCGAATGTAGAGCACGACCCAAGTATCCTTTTAAAAAAATATTCATTGTACAGTTTTGTAGTTCCTACGATTTTATTATATGTATCGATCTTGGGAAAACTAACACATTGCCATCTGATCCCAAACTAGGTAGAGCCTGTGCTATATAGCAACCAGACAACTGATAAACATACTTATATATTTTGAAGTACATACATATTACAGATAAACTACACCCAGACTCAGAACAAATTATCGAGTTCATCACACAAATATTTGTCACGGTTGGGAATCAAACTCACAACCTCGGGCTTGCTAGTCAGGGTGAGTAACAAATAGATCTAAACCAACCTAAGAATTAAATAAACATAGTGCTTTATTTTGAGCGTCTGCATTTATATTATTCCGAGATATACCTTAGTCGTTACATTAGTTACGTTACTACTTATGCTTGTGGACAGTATCTAGCTAGGTAGGGTTTGTGCTTTGAATTGTATAGAGAGTTAATTTTAGACAGTTTAATTTCCTATTTTTGTTTTTTATTAATTTATACCAGGGACAAAGTGTCTCTGATATAAATTAATAACTATTTGGCACACAATATCGTCCCTTTGAGGCCTAGAAGTCGTCCCGAGGGAATATCTCTCAGAGAACGGGCAGCAGCGTATGCTCGTTACCTCTTGTGTCTGTACCAGAGGACCATCATACTCCCTCGGGGCTGCAGTGGCAGTATGAGAAGTGTCCTCTACTGTAAAAAAGGATTCCTACTAAGTTTAAAAGAATTATAAAAGCCAAATTGTGTAGCAGGGCCTACTACAATACTTCTGATTATTTAAGTGACAAAACAGCTTGGGATTGAGTCGCTCTAAGTTAACACATTTAAATACAATGTAATTTTATGTTAAGATATAAATAGTATAAAAAAGGATTCCTACTGAGTTTTCTGGCAGTGTTTATAAGTAGCTGCCAAGTCATGCACTGCACGGTAGGGTAAAAAAAATAAGCCGATTCCACATAAATGTAAAATTTTTACGGAATAAAGAATTTTTGACTTTGACTTTGCCGCCACGTGCACGGAGCTGCGTGCGGTGAAGACAGCGATCTGCTTGTGGCGCAGTCGCTGTGCCGGACTGGCAGGAGTCGGCCAAAGGGGAGGGCAATTCAGAGCCCTCCCGACCATCTAGGACACGGCGCAAAAGGAGCAGCACACAGCCGCTTGGCCGCACAGGCCAAGAGAAGTCCACGGCAGGTTAGGTATGTATGTATAGTGTGAGTCCGACATACCCACCCACAGACACTTTTTGCGGTTGGCATGCATAGGCATTCCCTCTGCCTTACGTTGGTAAGTACGAAGAATTACATGCTCTATTCTTTTCTTTCTTTATCTTATGGACAGTGGTTATACTAGTATCAAATTTATTTAAGCTGCACTGACAGCTTCTGGCTTAACAACTGCCAATAATAGTCGTTTGACTATTATTCACCTAACCCCTATGAGATTGCCCCCATAGCGCACAGTTAAGAAAATCTTTTTAAAAAATATTATAATATTGATTAAACTATAATATTATCAACCTGAGTTTAAGTTAACAAAAAATATTATAACTGCAAACTTAAATTTATTGTTGTATTATATTAATATAAATATCATTATCAATATCATATTAGTGCACTTTCGTACAAGCATTTTAAGCAATTGTAAATTGTGCTTAATTATGTAATCTATAAATAGTTAATGTATTCCTTTTTTTTTTCAAATCTATACAAATAAATAAAATTGAAGTTTCTGTTTGTAATATTGAAATAACCGTTTTATACTACATGTATATGAATATATATACGGTACATACACCAAAATAACATTCTTTACAATTTTTGTGTCTGTCTGTTTGATCCGGCTAATCTCTGAAATGGCAGGACCGATTTTGACGGGACGTTTATTGCCAGGTAGCTGATGTAATAAGGAGTAACTTAGGCAACTTTTATTTTAGAAAAATCTTTTATATTTGAAAAAAATAAAACAAAATAAACTAATTAACACGTGGACGAAGTCGCGGGCACAGCTAGTACATAAATAAATTAAAAGTAAAGAACTCCCCAATCAGACAAAATCGTATGTATACCTAATACATACGATTATGCCATATTGCGGAATCATCTAATAGTGTCTTCATCACATACAAAGCCACTATTACGTACGATTCTGTCTGTTATAACTGACAGCTAATTTAAGTATTTTGCATCTATGAGAGATCTCTAGCGTCTAGCGCATCTCTTTTTTATACTTACCAACGAGTCGAGGTCGCCAGCTACGCTCATTAGTCACCTCGTTACAGTATCGTTATTATTAGACTGCCTTGTTAGCATTGCGGTAGCGCGTTCAACCAATGAGGTTTAAATCCCGGGTCAGGCCAAAAATGTATACATACATACACATACATAGACTCACGTCTGTTTCCCAGAGGGGTATAGACAACGGATTTCCATTTGTCACGATTCTTGCACACCTCTTTCTATTCTTCATACATGGTCGCCAGTTTAGGGTACTTCTGACCTGGCCTTTCTTGAGAACGTCTCCGATTTGGTCAAAGAATGTTATACGAGGTCTTCTCCTTCCGGTAGCCGCATTCACACAGGCCAGGTTCTTTGTTAATCTTCTTTCGTTAATGCTTTCTAAATGCCCGAACCATCTCAGCATACCTTTTTCAATCTTTGTGACTACATCCTCATTCACACCACAACGCTCAAAAATTTATATTGGTTGTTTTCTTAGAAACATTCTTACCGTCCGCTTGGAGTCCGGGAGTTAGTGGTTTGACACCCTCATGCCTCGGAGAGCACGTGTCCGCTAGCCGTCCCATCGAATCACGAGAATGTGAGAATAGAAAGTGCAGCCGTGCTTGCGCAGACACTTGCACTGCGACGGTCACCGTAGCCTAGTTGGCAGTGGTCCTGCCTACGAAGCTGGTGGTCCTGGGTTCGAATCCCGGTAAGTGCAAATATTTGTGTGATGAGCACGAATATTTGTTTCTGAGTCATGGATGTTTTCTATGTATTTAAGTATTTATCTATCTATATAAGTATGTATATCGTCGCCTGGTACCCATAGTACAAGCTTTGCTTAGTTTGGGGCTAGGATGATCTGTGTGATATTGTCCCTAGATATTGTTATAGATATTATTATTAATGTCTCGCATAGATGGTTTGTCGCCATTGATACTGGCCACCGTGGCAACGACATTAATATTATTTTATTAGTTACCCGACTTGTCATCATGTTCTAACCTGGCATAGTCAAGTATCAAGCATCTCTGCACCGGTACAATAGGGTTCCCCAATAAACTAAACTGTGACCAATCTCAATGGATACTAGCTAATTAGGCTAAACATTATGGAACACAAGTATTGATTATGTACTCGTACGGCCTCTGGCCTCTGGCTTTAGCATAGCTTAAAAGTGCACATGTCGTTTTGTCACGGCGTTTCCTGTCCTGTGCAAGGATGATAAAATAAATTTACGCAAAATTAGAGGAAGTGATGTCCTCCCGACCGAATTTCGGCCACGGCGGCCAGTCTTAATGGAGACTAGCTAATTGCGCAGGACATATTATAGTGCACAAGTGTGTGCGCAAACACAGGGGCACTTTCTATTCCATCACTCTCATGTTCCGATGGGACGCCTAGCGACACGACCGGAAAGAGTTCAGGTACAGGACCGACGGCTTTACGTGCTCTCCGAGGCACGGGGGTGTAATACCGCCAACTTCCAGACTTCGGGCTGATACTGAGAAATTTCTTTTTACGGAAAAATCCCAAAATCACTTTTTGGCCCGACCCGGGATTTGAACCCAGGACCTCATTATCTGCGGTTGAACACGCTACCGCTAGACCAACGAGGCAGTCAAAGAGGAAGTATTTGTATAGACACAACAAGAATTTTATTACCTTTACTTAATTGCATTTTAATTAATATATTAATTTTATCTGCCATCATACCATCCCGTCGGTGTCGTAAAATACGACTAAGGGTTGCAGCAGTTTGGCAGATAGCAGCACCACCTGTGTACAAGCTACCACCTAACTGCAATCACCAACTCACATGCCAAGCGCAGTTGCTACAACAAACCCCTCCACTATGACCTTCACCAGTACCAAGATATGTTTCATCGAGACAATAATACCCGTCTGAGAGGTCACATCTTTAAACTTCAGACCCGCTTCTCACACAATATACCCCACAAGAATTTCCTTTCGAACAGAGTTGTTATAGAATGGAACAAACTACCGCTAGTAATATACTACTAATATTATATATGGGAAAGTTTGTGAGTTTAGATGTATGGATGTTTGATGAAACTTTGTGGTAATATAGCTTATATATCGTCAAACACATAGGCTCTCATTTATAAAATATAACGCGGGCTAAACCGCGGGGCACAGCTAGTAGTGTAATGTAAATAGAATACAAACACACGTCACCGTGTCAAACAGTATTCAAGACAATAAAGTCTGGAACGAAAAATTACTGGGTTACCTACAATTTTTATTATTGCTGCAAAATTTTAGATAATACCGTCTGAAACGATAATCACTGGTTAACAATAAAATTACTGTTTTCACTGAGACACTGCACGTAGAGAGAGTAATGATTGTTTTTTTTTCGGGGTCATATTGTGTTCAAAATAAATTCGCTACAGTCTATGTTGATTCATTTCCATTGTTTCGGATGCACATGAAATTCGTTCCGCATTTAATTTGTCGAAATCAATTAGCCGAAGTTGATTATTTTAAAGAATTTTTACTCTTTGACGGTGACCATGACGAAATGTGTGCAAAAAGTAAAAGAGACTGGAGGAATCCGTTACTATCGTCTCTTAAGAGGAATTACTAGCTGCTGTTATCTTGTACAAATATATTTCTCAGTTTCCCCTAGAGACCTTTAATCATCATCATCATCATTACAGCTGCAAGTAGCCCCCTGCTGGACAAACCTCCCCCTAATAGCCATCTTGGGGGGATATGCCATAATCACCACGCTTGGTAGACGGGTTTGTGGTCGCAGTAAGACGGTCAAATTGCTCAGAATGAAGCTGCTATCCGTCCTCTGGTAGATATTCCCTCGCGTTGATTTCTACGCCCCCGACGAGATGTGATAGTATATCATCACCCCGATCATATTGGTAGAACTTCAGCATTAAAAATAGCTCTTGTGTACATTATGGTTATAATTTTCAAGAATGTATATGTATATATATATATATATATATATATATATATATATATATATATATATATATATATATATATATTTATATATTTATAAATAAATAAATATAAAATAAAAAAGGTTTTTATTCATTTTAAAAAAGCGCTTGTAAATAGTCAGAACATATTCGTAGTAATATATAATTAATTTATAATTATTTCTAGGTACATATAGACATTTAGTTACACGGATTGTAGGGAATAATTTACAATAAGATTTATTTTATAGCAGTAACGATATTTAACTAACTTAAATTAAGTTATTGTCAAGGATCATGTGCAGGTTTAATAATCAAAATTTTAAATTTTAGCTTTATTTTTACTACATATTGTCGAATGGTTCTGTCTATATTAAGGTACGAATTAAATGTTATTATTATGGCAGACCTTGTGTTAATAACGACAGTCGCGCTTTAATGCTACCACCGGATCCAATGCGCCCCAACTGAGAAGACCCAGCGAAACAAACTCAGCGGGTGTCTCTACTACCGGTTTCAACACGGCCCAGTTGAGACGTTTTATATATGTATATATTTAAATATAGTATAGATGATATGTAATATGTAAGTTAAGTATAAGTTTGTAGCGTATTAAGTTCACTATTTTAGACATGGTACCAGTGCGTACCATTTCATCAGTTTTGTACACTGGCAACTACCCAAACTTTTTTATTCCATACTCCAATCCCTGCCTAGGTTGTCTGGAAGAGATCACATTTAGTGATATGGCCGCCAATTGTACATTTCTGTAACGCATCCTTGTTCATTCTATTTTATTTTACTTGGTGTACAATAAACAGTTATCTATCTACATATATTCGCAGCCGTCACCACATGGCAAATTTATTGAAACTTATTTGTAGATAATTCTCTAATATCATTGGGAAGTTTGATAGACTGCCCTAGGAAAGAGTTACTTATTCTATGGAGACGAGTAGAATTGAAGTCAAGGGTAGACTTATATTTGGTATTTATATTATGAGTTGAGATTATAAGAGGTATACTTAGATAATAATACCTAGAGAAGTATTATCTGCAACTTTAATGTAAAAACTACTAATTGATAGCTTCCGTGTTTCTGCCATCAATAAATTAAATTAGTATTTACGGCTCATATGTTAAGCTTAATAAAAGAATTAATATCGACGTGTAATATTTTTTGTACTATGATTGTGTGAAGTTTACAGTTGAATACGGAGGAAACCGAATATAAAAATTGCGTTATTTCGATTTTGGTTTCAGAGCTAATAATCATTTTTTTTCTATTCTGTAAAAATATAGACTACTATAGACTGAGGTTATTTATTTGGCTTTACTATTTATCTTTTAACATTGTCATTGAAGCATAACAGTTCCAAATTACTGCAGATAATAATAAAAAATATTGAACTGTAACAATTCAATTATCTTTTTGTCTATTATCTTAATTTTCATTATTTTTGTCTTTCAATAATACCCACTTCATAAATAAATTTGAAGGAGCTAAAAAGTCTACCAATATTTCTTACTAAAGAAAAGTGCCCATATCATTTTGCCTTATCGGAGTTGCTACCCTAATACTGATGCCCATGTCATCATCATCATCATCATATCAGCCGAAAGACGTCCACTGCTGGACAAAGGCTGGTCCTGCGCTGCCCGCATCCAACGGCTTCCCGCGACCCTTGCAAGATCGTCGGTCCATTTGTAGGGGGCCTGCCCACGCTACGTCTTCCAGTTCGTAGTGGCCACTCGAGAACTTTCTGCCCCATCGGCCATCGGTACTACAACGACAGACGACAGAGACGTAGTCGCTTACTATGGGCCTCATCAGAAAACGGAACTTAAAGAGAGGTAGGGCACAGCGTTCATTCGCTCGAAGAGCAGCCCGACTGGGGAAGTACCTCCACCTTACAGAAGACATTCCTTAATAATAACATTAATAATTTAATGTTGTGTTTCTGAGTGTGAGTAAGGTCGCCAGAGCTCATCGGGGTTGGGGGAGGGTCAGAAACACTTATTTTCTGACTCTTAAAGGCCGGCAACGCACCCGCGACACCTCTGATGTTGCGAGTGTCCATGGGCGGCGGTGATCACTTACCATCAGGTGACCCACTTGCTCGTTTGTCGACCTCGGCCATAAAAAAAAAAGAAAAAAAAAGACTCAAAGTCACCCAAAGAGCCATGGAGAGGGCTATGCCCGGAGTATCCCTGCGCGATCGAATCAAAAATGTCGAAATCCGCAGGCGAACAAATATAGTCGGCATAGCCCAAAGAATTGCTAAACTGAAGTAGCAGTGGGCAGAGCACAGAGCTCATAGATACCCATATCTTTATACAAAATTGTTAAAACTTTTATTATCTACCTTATTTTTATTTTTCCTAGACCATTCTAAGGTTGTCCGAAAGAAACTGCAGATAGAGACAGAAACTGAAGACTGCTTCCTTGTACTTTATTATGTTACTATTTTATTCCGCACATGTAATTTATTGGGAGTACAATAATGAGCAGCATTATATATGTACCAAGGGCGTGTTGAAGTTGCTTCGGTGCCGTGAATTCGCTGTGTTAAGTGACCAGACTCGATAAGAGACGCTACAATTATGTTCCCGGTAACCTCCAACCCTAAAGCCTCAAGGAAGTAGGCTGAGTTGATAAAGACACATATAAGAAACTCTTCAGACTACACTTCGATTTCAGCAATAAATTGAATATCTCCGGGTCCAAAATAGAAGGCAAACCAAAAAGCAGATGGAATGTCTCGCAAAACAAATGGAGCAAAATGGAAGCATATCTTGGTACAACTAACACACTGCCATCTGATCCCAAACTGAGAGCCTGCATTAAAATTATATAGGTATGCATGATTTTCAGTTGCCTGGTGTCATAGCAACCAGACAACTGATAATTATACATATGTAATTCTAAATACATACATATTATTATCATAGATAAATTATACCCAGACACAGAACAAATAATCTTACTAATCACCTTTGTCCCTAGTGGGGATCGAACCCACGACCTCCACTTAACAGTCATGGTCACTTGCAACTAGACCAACATGCCAGTAACATTTAATAAGCATATTTAGATACTCTAATTTGGCCATTTTCTTTACACTTTTGTAAACATATTTTTTGTTGCGTCACATTTCCATTTATAAATGACTAATTGGCGAACAAAAGGCATCTCAAACTATTTTTTTCATGCGTAACATACTTCTACACGTGGAAGGTTAAGGAGATGTCATGTCGTCATATTGCCGTTCTACGTCACTGACCGTGAATGAATAGACACAATTCGCAACAGACTGGAACTGATCGACCATTGTCAAATTTTTATTGTTCTTCGAAAGCCTTCTCTATATCCATACCTAATACAACAATAGTATAATTAATACACTTTATTTTGTAACGATAATAAATTATACTAAACACTAAAAGTCTTCCATCCTTTTCGCACGTGTTTTAGTAAAATGAGATGTACTATCACCGGTGAATACTAGCCAAGGGCATGACAAACTTCGCTGTATTAGTATCCAGAGGCGTTTTGTATCACGCAAAGTCATACTGACGACTTTGCGTGAAACGAAACGTGCGAACAAGTTCGAACTCTCGATGGCCATGCAGCGCTATGAGTGGTTACTGTTGTTATAGCGTGATAAGTTTAACCAATTTCATTACTTCTTACCCATCGCGAGTTCAAATTGGATCATACGTTTCGTCTTCTTTAGATTCGTACTAAGCCTAGTCTATTGACAATATAACGATATCGCAACGAGCCATAGACATGTATTTTTTTTTATTGTGGTGACAACAGCTTAAAAACAATATATATATATTAGATCGCTGGATTCAATATATATTCTTTGAACATATGTTTTTACAATAATACACAGTTGTTTAAATACACATGACACGTAATACTTGTACGTAAATACCAACGCTTAAAAAATATTAATAATTGTCAACTTCAACGGCGATGATTCTTTACTTCCAAAGACAATATTTATTCACTATATTATAAAAAAGAGGCACTGTATTAAAATTACAGCTCATGCCAATAATAATTAAAACCTCTCAGTATCAGCCCGGAGTCAGAAGTTGGCGGTGTTACATATGCCTCAGCGAGCACGTAAAGCCGTCGGTGCTGTACCTGAACTCTTTCCAGTCGTGTCAGCTAGCAGTCCCAAAGGATCATGGGGTGGAGGGCGGGGGAGAAAGTGCAGGTGCACGGTTAATCTTCATAGAGACTGGGCGCCATGGACGAAATTCGACCATGTGGACATATTACTACATTATGTACATTTTTTACGAAATGTAAAATTAAATGTTTATTTAATTTTAAAGTAATGTAAAGCTTCTTATTAGTACGGACGTCACTGATTCCAAGCAAAACCTTTTTTAACATCATTTTAACTCTTTCTAATGCAGTTCTTATGAAAAGGACATGGCAACTTTCAAACAAACATCTTGCATACTTAAAGATTTTTCAGTAATATTAGTAGAATGGCAAAGCATGTAAGTCGTAAGTTTTCTGACGATCATCTAAATCGTGTATGATTTGTGTGAAGAAATTTGAATAAAATTATATAAAAATTTTATTAGTTGATATTGCATAAAATCGGGGACAATTTTATGTATCACAATTCAGCAAAATAGAATTCATTTAAATAGTTAATATGCTTGGATATTCTTCACCGTGAGTCATTTTTGAGCCTGGCTTTTGCTGTACACTACAAACTAAGTAGTAAGGGCAGCCCCTTTGAGGTTTGAGCCTCGCCTCAGGGCGATTACTGATGTGGAGCAAAAGGGGGTCGATTATTACGTTTCTACGGTCACTCATCCGATTAAGGATCAGAGGAATCTAAGGTTAATAATTCAAGGCAAGTCTAAGGTACAATAAATTTTTATTGTACTGTATTTATAAAAAGTATTTACTTTTTATTGTTCACCAAGATTTACATGCCAGACTAAAAATTACATTCGATAATGTATAATGGGCGGTCTTAACGCTAACTGCGATCAACACCATAAACAAAAAAAAAAACTTGTGTGTACTTATGTACACGCGTTAGAAGTTATACTTCTTAATGTACAACTTGAACATAGTTATCAATTGTCATACCACCTAGAACTAACGTCATGCTGTTAAATTTTTTGGTGTCGGTGTGCGCGCGCATCGTAAAAATTCACTCTCATCATTTTTCTCCATCGCGCCAAAAGAAGTATAACTTCAAAAAAAAATCCCAAATATCTTCGGAGAACGATGACTTATGGAACAGAGACGTGGTCGCTTACTATGGGCCTTATTAGAAGGCTCATCGTCACCCAAAGAGAAATGGAGAGGGCTATGCTCAGATTTTCCGTGCGAAATCGGATCAGATATGTTGAAATTCAAATGCACATAGCTCGTAGAACTGACGGCCGCGCCGGTGGGGCAGAAAGGTTCTCAAGGGACGTCCATGAACCGGAAGACGCGGCATGAGCCCCCTACAAGATAAACCAACTATCGAAACGCTGTATAGCGTACGGGGATAACGTTAGACGGGCAATTGTGGAGATCTTTGGGGAAGCCTTTGTCCAGCTGTGGAGGTTTTACGGCTGTTATGATGATCTACGGAGAATGTCAAATAAAAAAATTAAATATTTCATGAAATTTCATTGAATATTTCATTTTTATTGATTTCTAGTACATATTTATATAAAGTATCGTATAGCAATATTGGTGTGAATTTTATCAATATTTAATTAAGTTATTTTTTTCTAACGAATGGGTTATACACCGCTCGTACACATAAAATCAAAAACTGTTCGATGCTGGAAGAAAATTACGCCCACATACATGTTTTTTCACTTTGTATATATATACGCCCACGAAGGGTATATAATATATGTACCCTTCATGGGCGAGTCCGACTCGCACTTGGCCGGTTTTTATTGCATACAGAAATATAGATTTAAGTTATGTATATATATATATATATATTATTACTTAAATCTATATTTCTGTATGCAATAAAAACCGGCCAAGTGCGAGTCGGACTCGCCTATGAAGGGTTCCGTAGCAGCAAGTATTTCAGTTGATTAAATGAAAGCAAATTGCGGTTTACGATTTATGACGTATTAAAAAAAACTACATGCTAGATCTCGTTTAAACCAATTTTCGTTGTTAGTTTGCATGCTAATGTACAACATATATTTTTTTTAGTTTTATCACTCTCTTATTTTAGAACTTACAGGGGGAGGGACACTCATTTTACCACTTTGAAAGTGTCTCTCACGCAAACTATTCAGTTAAGAAAAAAATGATATAAGAATCCTCAATATCATTTTTAAAGACCTATCTATAGACACCTCACATGTATGGATACGATGAAAAATAAAATTTGAGTTTCAGTTCTATGTAAGGGGACCCCCCAAAATTATTGTTCTTTTCTATTTTTGTGTAAAAATCTTAATGCGTTTCACCGAATACATCTACTTACCAAGTTTTAACAGTACAGCTCTTATAGTTTTGGAAAAAATTGGCTGTGACATACGGACGGACAGACAAACAGACATGACGAATCTATAAGAGTTCCGTTTATTGCCATTTGGCTACGGAACCCTAAAAAAGTAAAAGAAAGTTTAAGTTAGCGCATTTCTAATTATTAAGTACTAGCTGTGCCCCGCGGTTTTACTCGCGTTAAATTTTATAAATTATCACAGCTCCTCCCCGTACGTGATAGCGTGATAATATGTAGCCTACATGTTGACCCGAATTCCTAGTAATATTCATGCAAAATTTTAAGTAAATCCGTACAGTACTTTTAGGTTTAGCCCGGACATACATACAGACAAACAGACAAAAATTCTAAAAACCATATTTTTGGCTTCGATATCGACTGTAGATCACGCCCAAAGTATCCTTTATAAAAAAATTTGATGTACAGTTTTGACTTTCCTACGATTTTATTATATGTATAGATTTTCTCGTAAAAAGAAAACACCGCTGTCATTATCATCATATTGTCCACTGTTGGACATAGGCCTCCCCCAAAGGTTTCCACAACGCTGCCATTTGGAACGGTTCGCTGTAACCACTTGGCATGCGAGTTGGCGGCTGCTCTTTGATGGTGCCTGCTGTATCCATTAATTCACCACACCCACGGGATGGCCATATCATGGGATGGCCATGATATTCTTTCTGGGTCGGGAACCACACGGCGAAGACTGTTATACTATCACTCATTTAAAATTATTAAGATCTTGAATCGATTTATTTTAGTAGCTAGCCGCAAATGCAATAACAAGGATAGATATAGGTATGTTTCAAAACTAAGTGTTGTCTATGTATTTTTTTAATCAAGTAAGAACATCTTAATCTAATTTAACTTAAAATCTGTTAAATAATATTGTTCGATAGGAATTCCACTATAATTACACTTTTATAGGTAAAATAAATGACTATGTCCATGCTAAGTTTATAAACTCCTGTACCGCGTGGGTCTTTATAGACATGCAATAATCGGATAGAAAGCACACCTAGACTCAGAACGACCATTCGCGGATCATATAAATAATTGTACCATGCAGGGATTGAACTCAAGGGTATGAGCGAAGCGGCTAGCTGAAACACTGCGCCCTAAGTCCATTTGTAACATTTTCATTACTCTACATTTTTATTTAATGTTTATAGTTAGCCTAGAAGTCTTTCACTGCTTTCCCAGACAATTCTACTACTGACTAATAATACTAATTTCAATGGGTATATTAAGTCAGGGTGGCGGTACTTTTAAGATACTTCAGAAGATCGTTTATTTCGCTGAGAGTTAAGTACATGTTGAAGGATTGCGTCATCCACTTTCTGTCCTTTTGATCTTTTCGTGGGAATTAACAACGACAATAATTCTTTATTTCCTTCATCTGAGGGTTGTTCTCCATCCTCCAAGTGGAATATCCATATGGCTGCACCATTCACATTTGGATCTGGGTTTTTGTTGAACATGTAATTTCGGACAGCGTCAGATAGATAGAGACCATCGTTACCAATACGGCTTAAGCCATTTTTACGATAAGCTTCAAGATTAAATCCGGGTTGGTTCCACAAATTGGCAGCTATTGCTCTTACTGCGTCCACTTGAATGGCTAAGGCTTTTATCGGCGGGCTAGATCCACCAATCAGCTGAAAAAAAATAGCACATAAAAATCAGCACGTTTCTATTCGTATTCTGGCAGTAGCTGCCCTAGTGTCATAATTGTTGAATCCAGTAGGCCTTTGATATGGCGTACCCACTTTTGTCTTATAACTACAGGCCGGACTGACTTTAACTTACTATCCGAAGGAGACACTCAGAAATTAAAACACTTTATCGATCACCCCTCTGTGGACTAACCGCTTGTGTAAGTACTGTGTATTTTACCTCCCAGGGTATAGGGTTCCGACCATCTGGGACATGGCGCACAAGGGACACCGGAGCAGCATACCCGTTATACACCGTTCCTGGGGATCCCCCCATCAGGCGCCTAGAGAAATCCACAGCAGTTTAGGTTTAGTCGGTGCGATTCCGACATACCCTCCCGTAGACACTTTTTGCGGTTGGAATGCGTGGGCATTCACCATGTTTTATAAAAAAGGTGCTTTAACTCGCCGATCACGGAGTTCGGCACTCACCGAGTGCAAATCGCCAAGAGTGTTTCATATTAAGCGTTTGAAGGGATTTTTAATGCTTGTCATGACATAACAGTCATGTGAACTCCTGAAGGTATGCGTACTCTTGACAAGCTAATATCCAGAATCGTGAAAAAGCTAATATGTCTAAAGCCCTAATGGTATCCACAATACAAGGAGAGATCTATGGTCGCGGAGACTCTTGTTACTTGCATAATAATCTAGATAAATAAATATCCGGGACATGTCACACAGCGCCATCTAGACCAAACTAAGCAAAGCTTCTACTAGGGATTAGAAACATATCCAGACCAAGACAAATAGACATGTTCATGAACACAAATGACAATGGAAACAAGCCGACAACGCATGACATATTATAGAGCAACCGAGAGTGGGTAAGCACAGGTGTACTCTTTATTCCTTCACTCTCATAATCCGATTGGTTTGCTATCCGATACGATCGGAGCGAAATGAAGCACAGGAAAGACAGCTTTGGTTCCTCTCCAATGCCTAGATGATAGATGCTCTCACCGGTCCGAAGGTCACGGGTCACGTAAACGATCGGCGAGGTTAAGTAACAAGGCTCGCGGTCAGTCCATAGATGGCTGGCTGCCAAAGTGGTTTATTTTGTTATCCAATCAGTTTATGCTGTATTTGTATGCTCTAAAGAGTAAAGCATGGCGCACGTATGTAATTTAATACTTATTATTGTATATTTTTGTATTTGTATTTATTTTCTGAGCGTATCCGTGCTTCGGAGAGCACGTTAAACTGTCGGTCCTGCTCGTAGTCATTAGATAACAGTCGTAAACCTACATATGCCGGTAGACCACTGGGCGGCTTGAAAAAATCTGACACTAGGGTAACCACTGCCCACACGATAAGAAAGGAATATGAAAGTTTGAATATTTAGATATATACGCATAAATTCTGGGCTAATATTGAGTATTTTTCTTATCCTACTAATATTATAAATGCGAAAGTTTATGAGTGGATTTTTGTGTGTCAAAACTAACGAACGGATTTTAATGGATAGGTTAAATATCCGAATAACACATAGGCTATAATATATAAAGTTTAACTCGGGTGAAACCACGGGGCACAGCTAGTATCAGAATAATTCCAATCTTCAAATCACGACTCGGTATTGGAACTGATGATCTACCGCCTAATTGACCGGTCATCGTGATCACCATAGGCGTTCAAATAAATGAAGTTTAAAAATTACTAAATCATTCATTCAATCGGCTTCAATGTTGAAATTGAAGCCGATTGAATGAATAATTGATCATTTCGTCACCGGCAGTAGCCCCCCTGGTTATATGTGTGTGAACACGCTACCGCTAGACTAACGATGGAGCATATAGACACATTAGTTAATAGTAGAGACACCCGCTGAATTTGTTTCGCTGGGTCTTCTTATTTGGGGCGCATTGGATCCGGTGGTAGCATTAAAGCGCGACCGTTGTTATAAACACAAGGTCCGCCATAATAATAATATTTCATTCGTACCTTAATATAGACCGAACCATTTATGTAGTAAAAATATAGCTAAAATTTAAAATTTCGATAACTAAACCTACACATGATCCTTGACAATAACTTAATTTAAGCTAGCTAAATATCGTTACTATTATAAAGTAAATATTGTAATTTTTTTCCTACAATCCGTGTACCTAAATATCTATATGTACCTAGAAATAATTATAAATTAATTATATATTACTAAACATGTTCTGACTATTTACAAGCGCTTTATTAAAGTATACGTGAAAAAAAAATATCAAGTCAAATTGCCAACGATGACGTCTGTGCCAAATGTCGCAGGAGTCCGACATCCGGCTCACACTTGGACAATAAATCAGAAGTATGACGTTAAAGTTATGAGCAATATGAAAATAACATTGTTCTCTAAATTTTCCTAACAAAGGATTGTAGCGGCAAAACAGCTAAATCTAATATCATCTATACATATAATAAAATCGTAGGAAAGTCAAAACTGTACGTTGAATATTTTTTTAAAAGGATACTTGGGACGTGATCTACTATTAATATCGAAGCCAAAAATATCGTTTTTAGATTTTTTGTCTGTTTATCTGTTTGTCTGTATGTATGTCCGGGCTAAACTCAAAAAGTACTGCATGGATTACCTTCAAATTTTGCATGAATATTACTCAGAGGTCGGGTATACATATAGGCTATATATTATCACGCTATCACCTACGGGGGAGGAGCTGTGATAATTTATAAAGTTTAACGCGGGTAAAACCGCGGGGCACAGCTAGTAATTAATAAGTCTACGTAACTAAGTGCCTCATAAACTTCAGTTAAAACTAAGGCGTAGTACGAATGTATTTATTTATTTAGTCAGTTTATTTCCTTAACTTTAATACACTTCCTTGTTCATTTATTTATATTTTACAATCGTAGGAAAGTCAAAACAGTACATTGAATATTTTTTTAAAAGGATACCTATGGCGTGATCTACAATCGATATCGAAGCCAAAACGATAGTTTTTACATTTTTTTCTGTTTGTCTTTATGTATGTCCGCGCTAAACTCATAAAGTACTGCGTGGATTTACTTAAAAATTTTCTTGAATATTACTAAGAGGTAGGGTCAACATATAGACTACATATCACGCTATCACATACGGGGGAAGAGCTGTGATAATTTATAAAGTTTAACGTCTGTAAAACCGTCAGATTAATTAATTAATTAATATTGTATTTATGATTGCTCATATCGTAGTCATTAATAAATCAAATTACAAATAATTGAATATCTTCTTTTCAGCCACTTTAAAACGAATGTCTAAATATGCAAACTTCCATAATCCTTCCTTATCGTATGGGCAGTGGTTATCCAAGTGTCAGATTTATTTAAGCCGCCCAGTAGGCCTCTGACATGGCTTTACGGCTGTCATCTAATGGCTACAATCGAGACCTACAGCTTAACGTAACCTCCGAAGCACGGAGACGCTCAGAAAGTAAACCACTTTGGCGGTCACCCATCTATGGACTGACCGCGAGCCTAGTTACTTAACCTCGCCGATCGCTTACGGATCGGTGAGATCAGATCTAACATTCGCACTTCTTTAATTTGGAATGGTTAATATATCATCTCAAGAACATTACTTACCTATCTAATAAAAAAAATATATGATCCGTAATATACATACAAACAAATACAATCAATTGGTAGTGAACCTGCCTTTTGATCCAAAGGTCGCGGGTTCGATCCTCTTACAAGATAAATATTTGTGTTCATGAACATGTCTATTCGTTTTGGTCTGGATGTTTTCTGTCTGTTCTACAAGAAACAAAGGATTTCTATTCCTTGTTTAGTTTCCATGGTAAAAGCTTTGCTTCGTTTGGTCTAGATGGCGCTGTGTGATATGTCCCAGATATTTATCCATCAAATATTTGAAGTCGATTAAAAAGTAAGGTTACTGTCATTGTATGAAATATACATAACATTGGTGGCAATTGTGAATTTTACGCTAAACTAATATAAATGACGTTTGGTACATACATCTGTTTCAATTGTAGCACGTATGATTTACGTGTATACTTAGAACTGTCAAACTAAATATATGTTCAATGTGCTAATGTATCAGTGTCGTTTATTGTTTTTAGGTGGTAACAACAGTTAAATTAGTATTTTTCAGCAACTTTTTAGCTAATACGTTTGTTTCTAGTTCACCTTAATAAAAACCATAGATTCCTAATCATAAAACATTTTTTAAGAATTTAATTGATTCGAAACCACATAACTATTTCTACAATACGATATAAAATCACTGTCACCTCTAAAAATGCTTGAACAAAAGATACGCGAAAAATTGTTGCCTGTAACAAATGCTTAAAACGTAAAATCAGGAATAATGACTTCTCAATTTACAATTTCTATTTTATAATTATATGTTACAGTTAATAAAAAAGCCTTAGGATTTTGTAAATTAAATTAATTAACATTTAACCTACATTTGAGCCGTAAATGTTGGATATTACGGCTTTCAGCATTCTAATTTTTTACGCCAAAACAATATTGATAAAGCTAAACAAGTCCTGTTCTTTTCGCAAGAACTGCCTTTACCCATAATCGGTCGTAGCATATGTTCATAATTAATTGATTTTCGTACTTATTACAACTAGATAGAGTTTTAAATGGGATGGTAACTATACTATACCACTGTCAGATTAAGTGTTAACACACAATATATAATCATTTAAATTAATTCAGTAGGAATTGCTTTAAATCGCGACCCTTTTAAATCTCAAGATATTATAAAATTCGAACTTTCGAATGGATATATATTGCATATCTACAAAAAAATAATGATGAAAGTAAATCGTTTTAGAAACAATGGGAAACTTGCGTAACATAAATACAAATAAAACATATCGTCGAATTGACAACCTCCTTCTTTTGATGTCGATTAAAATATATAAACGACCTAAACTTTTCTAAACACCGACGAATGACCGAATTTTTCTTGGACAAATGATCCGATGGAACAGGTATCGACACGCCACAAAGAAGTCAGGTACAAGACCAATGGCTTTACGTGTTCTCCGTGGCACGGTAGTGTTTTTCGCCAACACGAAGACACCGGGCTGACACTGAGAAATTTTCTTTACAAACAAATCGTTAAAAAATCAATAAAGCACTTTTTGGTTCTTCCCGGGATTTGAACCCAGGACCTCATTATCTGCCGTTGAACACACTACCGATAATCCAACGATTCCATAAAAGGAATCCTTATACATCATAAAAGAACATCAAAATGAATTCGCAAACACCGAGCAAATTGCGTAACACACATAATAAACAAATACAGTCCATTTGATAACCTTTTTCTAAATCGGTTAACAAGTAATTGAAAATTCTGTAAAGACAGTAACATAATATACACTAACAAACGAATTATACACATACCACTAAATGAGATATTATTATAAATACATATTTCGCCACGTTCATGATTTAAATTTTATATAACTATTCAACCACAGAAAGATCCGTTCAGTAATACAACTGCGATATGTTTGTGCCCAAGACACATTTTCCAGTATTTATAATTGGTATTCAAACAGCTCCAACAAATTTTTCAAGCCGAAGGAACGTATTGGAAATCTTTTGTGTGAATGTTAATTAGTTTTTCATAAACGGGGCATATTAGCATAATAATGTGGTTAGTTCGTTTGTTATTGTTTACGTGAAGCGTGTCTATCTTTTCTTGGTACGTAATTTCGTGGACCTGTGTGGATTCATGAGGTTATCTGTCATTCAATATTAGGGTTCCGCATTAAAATTGTAAAAATAAATAATAATATTTCCACATAAATATGGGTGTAACAAATGTTTTTATAACACTAATATTATAAAGGTGAATGTTTGTGAGTGTGTGACTGTGTGAGTGTGTATGTTTGTTACTTCTTCACGTCTAAACGGCTGGAGCGATTTCAATAAAATTTGTAATGGAGTTAGGTGACACCCTAGATTAACACATAGGCTATAATTTATAAAGTTTAACGCGGGTAAAACCACGGGGCACAGCTTGTATTTAATCAATCCCTTTCCATATTAATATTTAAGCATTTAAATATCTTACATACTAAGGCATTCTGCAAGGCAATCCGCTGCTCGCAAATATTGAACTGAGTGAAGTTAAACAGATGGTTTACATTGATTTCAATGGGACATTTGTTTTGCGGTTTAGTTTTTATTATTACGCCGTGGCGTGTCCTATTTTTATGAATTCAGATAATATATGCACTCACGAGTTTGGTCTCTACCCCTGTGTAAAATTTGAAGAAGATTGGTTTAGCCGTTCCGGGGGAAAACTATCGCGGACGAACTACATGAGTCGCCCAGGATTGAGCATCGTTTACGCTCAGAAATGAAATAAAATGAAATGATCTTTATTTGTTAGAAGCGTGGTACAATTTTGATGTAAACAAAATGTATCGCCCAGTCACACTTCACCATGTACATGACATGTAAAGGCATTATTTTATTTTTACATTATTGGTTATATTATATTTGATAAATTAATTAGATAGCCATAAAAACAATGAATTAATACAAACATCAATGAGGACGAAAATACCTGCCATCCCATTATGTCGTACGAAGCGCTTTGCTTCCTCTTTCAGCATACGCACAGCTCAGCTGTGGAACAACCTCCCAAACGACGTGTTTCCCGACTCATATATGGGTTTAATCAAGGTTAAAGTGAACAGGCATCTTATGGGTACTCGCGGTCCACCTTTGACCACATCTTCACTTACCAAGAGCGGAAACCCATTTTGCATAAAACATTCATAATATAGTAAAAATGTCAATAAATTCTAATATTAATTGAATAATCTTTAATTTAAATTTATTAGAATGACAATATTATATTAAATCCGACGATATTTTTTTAAATTCAATGAATATTCAATAAGTTTATATAAATAAATATACTATAAGCATTATATAAAGTAAAGGATGAAAACGTCTATTAATATCATTTATGTATTTAGAAATATATAGTAGCCTTGTCTAGTTGAGGATCAGATGGTAGAGTGATAGTATGGCTCAATTGGGCTACGTTGGAAATTTTTGTGTTACGAACACGATTATTTGTTCCGCCTGGGTGTCATTTATCTATGTATGTTTTTAGTAATATATAAGTATGTTTATCACTTCTCTGGTTGCCATAGTAGAGGCTCTACCTAGTTAGTTGGGGTCAGGTGGTAGTGTGTTTAGATATTTATATTTAGGGTTTTTTTTTTTAATTTCTTCTAAGAGGCAATTAAGCTTCAGTGGATCATGTTAGTTTATCAATTTATGGTTGTATTTCTAATAAAGAGCTTAATAGTCCATTAGATCCAACGCACTGAATGGAGTAGTATCACTTCATTGATAAAACATTTGGAGATTAACCCAGAAAAATGCCAGTTATGAAGGCTTAATTCTTTAATCTCAAAATAAAACATGGAGATATCCTGACGTAGCATAAATGTATATAATTAAATAACTTTATAAATTATATCTCTAAGGATGGCACGGAGCCATCGATGAAGATAACGAGTCACACTTGACTGTTTCTGGATGTTTACTGCCTAATGTCTACGATTTGATGCCGATGAATCACTATATTGTTGAGATTCATTTACTTGACTTTGTAATGTGTTTGCATACTTGACTTCTAGATCTTTCTAAAAATATTAAGTATAGTGCCTGTGGGATACTTTTCAGAGAACGGGTATCTGCATCTCTCTGTGAAAATCGTGGCTATTATGGCATACGCCCCTGCTCTTAGGTGAGACTTTTATGGTTACTTTACATAGTTTAGCAGTCAGGGTAACCGCTAGACCAAGAGACCAGTCACATAAGATGACCCTCTTGTTACTATAGTAGGTACTTAATAAGGGTCAACGGACTATTACTTACTTACTTATCGTATGGTAATGGGGGCACCCATTCATGGACTGACCGCTAGTTACTTAACCTCGCTGATCACTTACGGAATTGTGAAAGCATATGGCTATCAGCGCCTGGCTTAGTAAGATAGAACGAACTCAGTATGAAGTTGGGTGGTCGTTCGTAAAAGACTTAGGATAGACCCGCTAGTTATTACAATACTTAATAAGGTGAGAGGTGCCATTCTGATGCTTGTGATACATGTGGTCGCTTGTCAAAGACACTTAGATTAATCTGCTTGTTACTTCAGTACTTAATAGAAGACAGCAGACTATTAAGAGACGTCTTGCTGTTCGCTATATCTGATTTATTAAAAGGTTACAAGGATCATTTTGCTGATACTGACATATCGACCACAAGTATCTCACGCAATTAAAGAAATGCATACCTTTATATCGAATACCGTTTATTATGTAAGCAGCTGTTTTTATGTTAGTTAACTTATACTATGCGTGTCTTAGAGACCCTCAAGAGGGGCAAATATAATACAGTCACCTGCATATGGTTCCTGCAATGTGATTGATTACTTTGACCTTGAATAGGGTATTATTGGCAGATTGAAAAGGCTAGGTCTACGCTCAGTAAAACTGTATAAAAAGCAAGCCTTACAGTAGTCGCATATTATTATGGTATGGAACATTTGACAATGTTTCCGTATAGTAAAATTGAGATGAAAATGTGACAGGTCGAATAAAAAAAAATAAAAAAATGTTTATTCACAATAAACATACTTCTTATTATTCATAATATACTTCTGCCAAACTGCATAGCAGATGTAGCTCCCTTTTTCCAATTTTCATAAATCAATTGTTTACTTAGGCACTATTTACAGATAATATGTCATTGTCTACACAATTTAATAGAAACTTTTGAACTTTGTTCTTGAACATGTTTTTAGTAAGGTTTACGTTATTAATTAGAGCTAGGGGAAATTTATTATAAAGTTTAGGGACCGCATACCTTCTGTGTCTTTTACCAAAATAGTTGGTATACGTGGGGATCTTAAATACATTATTTCCTCTACTGGGCCTTGTACGTGATATCCGGATCTTAAATTCGTCTCTACAGAACTGTTCAACAGCTATCAGTAGCTGGACTTTCTCATGGACTGGAAGCATTTCACATTTTATAATTAGATGTTAATAATCATTTTCAAACTTCTACAAGGCGTTTTGTATTTTTGTCAACTACAAATTTCATAAATCTGATCTGTAACGATTTCAATTTATCCAAATAGGTTTTGAATGTACGACCATAACTCGCCTGTCCATAAGAAAGCAGCGAGTCTACCAGTGCATAGTAGACCAAATACATGGTTGTCCTGTCCAATATGCTACTCAGGTGATGGGATTTTACAAGAACGTAATAAGTTTATTACATAAAACTGTAATATGTGTTTTCCACGAGAAATATTACTATTTAATATAGACAGTAGTCTATGACTTGGCCGAGATACTCGTCCCCCATCACCTCAATTCTTTCACACTATGTTGGCTGACAGTACGTCGTAGTACCAGTCTTATGCAAAAGGATTTGTCCCCACCGCAGGCATCTCTCCGCCAACGCGCGCGCTTATTCATCATCATCATCATTACAGCTTAAATAAGTCCACTGCTGGACAAGCCTCCCTCAAGAATCATCTTGAGGGGATATGCCATAATCGCCACGCTTGGCTGGCGGGTTGGCGATCGCAGTATGATGGTCGTAGTACTCAGAAGGAAGCTGCTTCCCGTCCTCTGGTAGATATTCCCTCGGGTCGACTTCTACGCCCCCCACGGGATGAGATGGGGTGATGATATTCTGATTCTGATATTTGTCGCCGTCACCACACAGCAGTATCTGTGCGCGCGCTTATTGGTGACATGAAATAGCGCACACACGCGCGATTTTCCGGTTTACTGTAACACATTTCCGTCCCTTTTCCAAAAAAAAACTTGAGGGGTGTCAAGGTACACCCGGATGGCTCGAAGTTATTTCTTATTATTTATTATGTACAACAAACCTGTATACACTCAACAAAAATAATCGTCGCGACACCACACTGTTCAATGCGAAATAGAAATGAAAATATCTGGCTTGCTTTCTATAAGAGAGAGAGAGAGAGAGAGACAGACAGAGAAACATGCGCACACCGCACAGCTGCAAAAAGTGTCGTGATAACTTTTCATAAGATTTTTTTCCGTCTAGCCCCTTTCACAACGCGCTATAAGAAACTTCGTTCCAAAAGTATCCGGTAACGGAGAGGAAAGATACACATAAAAAATTGTTAGTATAATATACTGACAATATTTTCTACGAAAAATTATACAGTTTGCTTATGTCTATTTCAAATGATAGCTTTTATTTGGGATATATTTTCTAGTGGAAATTCTCAGAGAACTCTCACCGTAGAGGTCAAAAACAAAATTGTTATGTGCCGGCTCGAGTAAGTAATTAAATGAATATAGGTACTTGGAAATCGCTGGATGCGAATAGCGCAAGACCGGCAATTGTGGACATCTTTGGGGGAGGCCTTTGTCCAGCAGTGGACGTCTTTCGGCTGATATGATGATGATGAGGTACTTATATAAAAATCGCCAGTGGAAAACATTCTCAATGGATACTAGCCATCTATTGTGTGTGGAAACACAAGTGCATTCTCTAATCCCTAACGGACGGGTTATCCGATACGACTGAGAAGGGATCACGAACAGGACTGACAGCTTTATTTGTAATTCGAAGCAGGGGCATACGCATCGCCAACTACCTTTGTCCGGGCTGCCTTATGGTGTCTTTCTTGCCAAATAAACCTTAACCCAGGATTTGAACCAAGAACCTCATTATCTGCACGTAAAGACATTACCGCTAAACCAACGAGGCAATTAAGTTAATACCAACTGACTGAGAAGGTACTAAAAGTCTTAATTCATAGATGAAGTTTGACTAAAGTTGGAAGTTGCGGCTGTGTCGTTGTAATTTATTGCTAATGTTAGTTAAGTAGTTTTGGCTAGTTTGCCGTTCTTAGCATCTGATACTTGTTCTATTCTATTTGCTTCATTTTTAAACGATTTCAATTTTGTTCTCAATTCATCTGTACGTTCTTTTTTGTTTATATGTTATGTGAATTCTCCGTTGTTAGTAAACTGATTTTAATGCTTCTTTTTATATTATTTTTCCATACAGCTATTTTTGCCAATTAACTGCCAACATTCAGTCGAAAGTTATAGTCGGTTAATAATAGTTATTTGTTTTACAAGAGCGCAAAGTTGCTTTTAACTGAGCATGCGAAGGATTAAAAAATTAGAATCCTGAGCATTAGCGAGGCAATCAAAAGAGCACAAGGTGAAAAATCTTTGCACTCGAGTGCAACACGTAACTTTTCATCACATCTCAGGGAGGAAATTACTAAATACGAAAAAAATCATATCATAAATACTTTTATCTCAGTTTAGGCGTTAATTACTATATACTACGATATGTAAGCATTACAGGACAATCTTTAAATTATAATAAATAATACTTAGGTATAATTAAAAAAACTAAAAGTTACGTTGCTACAGTTTGAGTGTAATATAACAGTAACATTGCGCAAAACCATTTAAAAAAGTAGACGAAGGTTCCGCGTCTTAGTTTTTAATAAATTAAAAAAAGTTGTATGCTAAATTCGGTACCATAGAGGTAGAAGCAAATAGGTTTACTCATATTTTGCATTCATAAACTTGGTGCTCACGATGTTCTAAATTCAAATTTACTTTAACCTCTAGAGCAGCGTTTTTCAACCTTTTTCATGTCGCGGCCTCTTTAGTATGAATAAATTTTTCGCGACCCCCCTACCAGTTGTTTTCCTGCTTTTTTGGATACAATATTTATTCATTTTCATAATTAGGGTTCGGATAAATACATTATTAAAATGCGGGTTGAGGGAATAAGTAAGCGAGACGCAATGAGCGTTACGGGGGCGACGATGGCTATGCAGTCGCTGCACGCGCGATCCCGACTTGCGTGCTTTGCGACTAGTTGAGACTGTCAAGGTGATATTCCACCAGAGGCGAGGCGAGGCGAGGAGAAGGAGGGATTTTCAATCGTCTCCCAGCGCGTCTTTGGTGGAAACAGTGTAGATTGACGAGAATATGCAGGGCGTGAATTGAAATATTTGTTTGTGTGAAAAGTAACATATTGCTTCCAATATAGAGTATAAATTAACTTTCCTCTTCCATTAACATATTTAATAATACTAATTTCTGGGACATAATACAGAAATTGCGTGTGTATTGCAAGACGAACTCAAACAGCACTGTACCTCTACCACTGTATCTTTATCTAATGAAGCCTACGGGCGGCGCGGCGGTCACGCGCAGCTTGCAATGGCTATTTTAGTGGAAAAGGGTCAGTGCAATTTCAATTCTTTTCTCACTTCATCTCGCCACTCTGGTTACTGTTTGTCTAGCGCCAGTTATTGTTGTTACATATTTAACAGTGATTTAATTATTGAAGATGGATACATTTTTGAAAAGAACAACAGAACCGTCAACTTCTAGCTGGAGTGATGAAACTATAATAAGAAAGAACTTCTTCATGACGACAGTTATTTGAAATTCGGAATTACTGGGATTGGGAATAAATCACAGTGTGTAATTTGCTTCGAAGTTTTCTCTTGATAAAGATTTTTACGATATTTTATTCAATCGACCGATGTTTCGAAGACGTCTTGAAATTTGATGAATCTACGGATACTGCGGAATGTGTGCACTTTCTCGCTTTAGTGCGTTGAATCCAATCAAAATGTAATGGAAGAAATACTGTTTTTTACGGGGCTTCCCATGAACAATACAGCACTATGCATAGTTTTCTCCATCGTCAAGCTCTTGCGGCCAAATTCTTGCCACAGGAATACAGTACATACAAGTTCTAAATATTAGTTTTGTAAATTCTATTAAAGAAAAAGCGTTTCGGATACGTCTGTTCCAAAAACAGTGAAGAAATGGGAGCACTCTACCAAAATTTACTTTATCACATACATATCAAGAGACGAAGTACAGCCAGATTTTAGGAACTTCACGCTTACCTTTTAATGCATTTGCAGCAGGCCTAATCATGATACTCTAAATACATTTGCAACCCTGTGACTAGCTTTCCCAACCTTTTGCGAATTCCCTGTAGAAGCTTCGCGAACCTCCTACAGAGGCTTCGCGACCCTCTGGGCGGTCGTGACCCACAGGTTGAAAAACACTGCTCTAGAGGATAAAAACGACTTTTCCACTCAGATATCGAAGAGCAAAAATGCTCTTTACGAGATGGGGTGATGAAAAGAATATTAAACTTTACATTTTACCTAACTTCTGAATTGGTCTGTTGTGCTGTTTCCTCGTATCTCCTAAATCGGAAAATTTGTCTTAACAAAAGAATAACAGAAGAAAAAGAAAAGTCTTGATGCCTATGTAAAATATCTGTAATATGATTGCTAACATATACTAAATTCTCAGTCTCAATATTAAAAGCATATTATATTTAAGTTTTTTTTCTCTTCCTTAATACAATCTAAAATACACATCAATAAATAAAATAAAAAAGGTTTTTATTCACGTAGACTTTAAAAAAGCGCTTGTTAATAGTCTGAACATGTTTGTAGTAATATAGTTAAGTATACATTATTATTTCTAATGTTTATATAGATAGTTAAGTGCACGGATTGTGTAGCATTTATAAAAATGATTTTATATGAATAATGATATTTAGCTAGCTTGTATTAAGATATTGTCAAAGAGAGTATGTTTAGGTTTAATTATCGAAATTTATAGTTTAAGCTATATTTTACCACACATTCAGACAGCCGATCGAACAGATATTATGTTCATCTACTAAATATTTGCTTTAAGTGGACCAAATCTCCGTCTCAACTGGGCCGTGTTGAAACCTGTAGTAGATGAACCCGCTGAGTTTGTTTCGCGAGGTATTGGTACCTAAAATTAATACATGGTTAATCTACAATTATAATTCATGTTCTAACAATTTACAAGCGGATTTTTAAAGTCTATGTGAATAAAAATCCATTATTATATTTTTTTTAAAAGAAGCCCAATTATAATATGCAAAAGCAATATTATGAGATGGCTCGATGTACATGCACTACAATCAAGCGACGCAACACACAGCAGCAAGAATTATAACATAATTACAATACACACCACAATTGTTAATATTTGTTGCATCTGCTGTTAGTTTTGCAGATTATAAGTAACCAAATACATATATAGCGAAATCGGAGCCTACGGATCTGCAAGCACGATTGTAGAAGCATTGTCAAGAGTCAAAGGTGGCCAACAGGTGTTTGCGGTTTAAAATTGTCCTCTTAAGCATCGTTAAGTTTATGGGCCAGAATGTGCATTTAGACTAGACCATTTGAACGGCTCTAGAAAATTCGTAATTATTAATAAGACATTTTAAAACTGCCCCTCGAAAAAATACCGTTATGTTAAATATAATGCGTATTTTACTAAGGTTTAATATGATAAATATTATTATAGGTTTAAAATTTTGTGAGGTATTACTCAGTGAATATACTTTTCACATTCTTCTATAAGTTCTAAAAGCGAAAGTTCAAATCCAGGTTTAGATAATTGCGTTAGCCAGGCTTTCCGCGATTCTCAGAAAATCATTGGTCTATCTTAGGGAGCTTGCCGACACTTCGCCACACAATACGCCTCTATCCCATCAAAATCGTGCTAAACCAATCTACATCACGAAAGTCAAAAGTCACAGAGTAAGTCAGAATTTTTCTCTTAATCAGCATAGATTATAATTAATCTTTAGTAAACCTGTTTTCTTAAAGAATTATCCAACAACAACACTATTTTCCAGTAAGCGGAGGAAACAACTCTTATTCAATTCGTAGAAAAATATGAGAACCTTCTTAGTAATAATAAATAAACCATGAAAAGGTGACTGAAAATTATAAAGTAAGTAAACACCCTCCGCACAATTGCGTAAATAAGGTACTCGTACCTACACGAAAAGGCTTTGTTACAACAGCAAAGTTATTTACATAATATCGACTAGTCATAAAGGTGCCTTCACTCACGACCAAAATACGCAGCATTTTCAGTGTATTAGTCTTCAAAATATCTCGTAACCTCCGAAACAGACGGTTTAAAGACAAACACACATCATTTTATCGGTCGATATGTGTATGATTAGTGAGTGGACATTTTTGTTTGATTTCGTTGTTCGGCCTACATGTCTCACAAAATCAATTTATAATATATACATACATAGACTCACGCCTATTTCCGAAAAAGGTAGCCGTATTTCAATTTGTCACGATCTTTGCATACCTCTTTTTCCTCGTTTACTGTCATTTTATTCTTCATACATGCTTGCCGGTTTAGTTACTTCTGACCTGGCCTTCTTGAGAACGTCTCCGATTTGGTCAGAGAATATTATACGAGGTCTTCCCCTTCCCGTTGTACCATTCACACAGGCCAGGTATACTTCTAATATATATGTAATTTATATACTATGACGTAGAAAACTCGCTGTTTTTTCTTGTATTGATATCTATTTCTGTAATATTGTGATGTACAATATAGAGTTATAGGTATTATCTGATCTGCAGAAACATTTACATGAAATGGATAGATTTCAGTCTGTCGGGTTTATACTTCTTTTGTCAGAAACATGGCTGAAGGCACACAAGATGGCTTTTAGTGTCTGTGGGTATAGGGTCGCCAGCTTTTATAATAGGGTTTCGGCAGAGGGTGGTGGAGTACTGATACTACTTCGAGACCAAATTAAATTTAAAGAACGTAAAGATATATGCCAACTATCTATTGAGCGTGTGTGTGAGGTGGCATGTGTAGAGACACAGTTTTATTGTATAATATGTGTGTATAGACCACCAGCATCCGATTTAAAGCTTTTTACAGCAACAATAGAAGACATTCTTAGGAAAATTAAAAGTAAAAAAAAATCCTTGTATGTGGTGATTTTAATATGAACATTTTAGCAGATTCACCTGAAATAAACATATTTCTATCTGTATTTCGGTCCTTTAACCTTAAATGCTTGTTCTCTGAGGCCACGAGAGTCACACCCACATCTGCTACTTGCATTGATAACATAATTACCAACTTTGATGTCTCTGAGAAGTGTTTGGTGGCTGGTGTTCGCTCTGACCATAAATGCCAAATAGTAAAGATAAAAATGAGATAAATATAAATAAACAAAAAATTCGTTTTAGACCTTTAACAAAATCTAATTTGGGAAAGTTCAGTAACCTGGAGAATAGTTTGTGCCATCTATTGCCAAACAAAAGTAACCCTAACGATATGTACACTACATTATTCCACTGTATTTGCAAAGAATTTAATAAAGCTTGTAAAATAAAAAACATAACGGTTGACAGTAATAAGATAAAATTTAGTTCTTGGGCAACTCAAGGCATTAGACTGAGTAGAGATTTTTTATATGAGTTGTATGACAGAAGGTCCTATAACCCTGATGTCAATTTTATTAATTATGTTAGAAATTATTCAAAATTTTTTAAAAAGGTTTGCATCCAAGCTAAATCTTTTTATATAAGAGATAAAATTAAAAAATCTGATAATAAAATAAAATCAGCTTGGCAAATAATTAATACTGAAACTGGTAAAAGCAGATCAAGAGATCAAACATTAGTATTGAATATTGGTGATGAACTGGTTTCAGACAAGCTTACCATTGCCAATTTTTAGCTGCTTTTTTTGCAAATATACCCGTGGATATTACTAAGTGTCTCGCATCATCACCAGATGTGGCTGAACTCTTTTTAAATCAAAGCGTAAAATAAACTGTACCTAACTTTAGTTTTAAATCCGTAACAAGTGATGATATTATAAAAGCTTTTAAGAGTTTTAAAAGGAAAGGCATAGAAGATTTGTGGGGACTGTCTGTTAAAGCAATTGAATCAATCATACTAAACATTGCTACAATCCTTGCAGCCATCTTCAATGGCTTTATAAGTGATGGTGTCTTTCCCGATTTAATGAAAATAAGTAAGATAATACCCATTTTCAAGGCAGGTTGTTCAAAAAATGTCACGAATTATAGGCCTATCTCAATACTGCCAGCTTTAAGTAAAATATTTGAAAAGCTGATGCTCAGCCAAATGTTGTCGCACTTTAACGTGAATGAGATATTGCATAACAAGCAGTTCGGGTTTACAAGGGGCCGCTCTACTCAGGATGCAGGTTGCACATTAATTAGGTCAATATTGGAGGCTTGGGAGGGATCACAGGAAGCGCTGGGAGTTTTCTGTGATCTCTTTTTTCTTGCTTTCGATTGCGTTGATCATCGTACGCTGTTAAACTAAAGTACTATGGAATATCTGGCACATCTCTTGATCTTGTGATGTCCTATTTATCGGGGCGACAACAGATGGTTTCGATAGGCGGTGTCACTTCGGCACGTCATCCTGTGAAAATGGGGGTGCCCCAAGGATCTATATTGGGCCCATTTTTATTTCTAGTTTATATAAATGATCTCCCTTATCTGGTAGAGAAAGTATCAGACATAGTTTTGTTCGCTGATGATACGTCGCTCATATTTAAAGTAAATAGAAAGGATAAAGATCTTATTGAGCATAATAAAACACTCAGCTTTATATCAGAATGGTTTTCGGCAAATAATCTCTTGTTAAATGCAGGGAAAACTAAATGCATCAGGTTTTCATTGCCGAATGTGACTCAAATTGTACCAACAGTTGCACTTAATGCGAAAATATTAGATTTAGTCCCATCGACCGTATTTTTAGGATTGACACTTGATTCAAAATTGCAATGGGGTCCTCAGATTGAAAAGTTAGCAGGTAAATTAAGTTCGGCTTCCTATGCTGTCTGGAAAATAAGGCAATTGTCAGATGAACAAACTGCTAGATTCGTGTATTTCGCGTACTTTCATAGCATTATGTCGTATGGCATTCTGCTGTGGGGTTCGGCGGCTGACATAGGTACAATTTTTGTATTGCAGAAAAGAGCAGTCAGAGCCATTTATGGTTTAGGCAGTCGCGATTCTTTGCGAAATTTGTTTAAAGAAGTATACTTACTGTGCCATCGGAATATATATATCAGAATATAATGTTTGTTAGAAAAAATATTCATAATTATAAAAAGAAAAGTGAACTGCATAATATAAATACTAGGAATAAAAACAAACTAGCCATGCCAGGCTTTAGAGTAAGCAAAACTAATAAATCATTTCTAGGAAATTGTATTAGGTTTTATAACAAGCTTCCTACTCAAATTACTGATCTGGCTGACACAAGTTTTAAAACACATATTAAACGTATACTTATGGCTAGGGGTTATTACACCACTAAAGAGTACATCGATGACAAAGACGTCTGGCTCTCACTTCCTACCTGCACATTGCTCGCTGGAGATCTTGTAGCCATATAGACATGACTGATCTGCTGTGTTACGTGAACTATCTGTAAATGATTGCTATCATATACTTAATTTAAAATTATTGACTCTGTCTCAAAATGAATAATGTTATTGTTTCGAAGTTTTTCTTTTGTATACCTAAATATAATCTAAAATAATAAGCATTCAGACAACCGATCGAGCATATATTGTGTTTGCCTACTAAATAGTTACTCTAATTGGACCAAATCCCGTGTTCATGCCCGCTTGAGTATGTTTCGCCGGACCGTCTCAACTGGGTCGTGTTGAAACCGGTAGTAGATGAACCCACTGAGTTTGTTTCGCTGGGTCTTCTCAGTTGGGGCGCATTGGATCCGGTGGTAGCATTAAAGCGCGACCGTCGTTATTAACACAAGGTCCGTCATAATAATAATACCTTTAATATAGACAGAACCATTGACAATATGTAGTAAAAATATTAGACTTAAACTAGATAATTAAACATAATCTCTTGACAATAACTTGATACGAGCTAGCTAAATATCATTTCTGTAATAAAATAAATTTTATAAATGTTTTCATACAAGATGTACCTAAATATCTATGTTACTAGAAATAATATCTAATGTATACAACTATATTACTACAAACATGTTCTGACTATTTACAAGCGCTTTTTTAAAGTCTACGTGAATAAAAACCTTTTTTATTTTATTTTATTTATTTTATTTGTCCATCTTCTATCATTCAACCGTTTCTAAATGCCTAAACCGTCTCAGCATATTGTTTCTATCTTTGTTATTTATAATATATTCAATAATTGTTATGTGGTTTTCAAGTTCATTAAATTTGTGTTTATTTTATTTCATACATTTTTTAAAGTACCGCACGATAACATGAAAAAACATACATATACATATGGTAACGTAGAAAAACATATCTCCTTCGCTCTCTATTATCTCAAGAGCACTTCCTTAACAACCCTCATGATGGCCATTCTTATAATATCGATGACTGCAAATTGAGTTGATGGCCTAGAGGCAACACTAAATTGCAAAACTGTCCCCAAGGCATTCAAACCAATTTTGCTTTACCCTGGGTTTATCTCAGGGTCTGCCTTGAACTTAAGTCAGTGTAACAACAGCCTATGTTCCATTATCTTCGTTGGCAACTGTACGTATTATTCACGTATTATTGTAGGACAGACAAAGGTTTTCATGCTCATTAGTACACTTATAAGAACAACAAATCTGCAATGCCTACTTTTCATTAGCTAATTTATTTCATTAAACTCAACGTGAGTTGAATTTAAAGGATCTAAAATCTGTGGAGATTTTATGTCCATACTTACTTATCTATTAGATATAGGGCTAAAAGACTTCTCATCATATCCTAGTGACTATCCTAGAATTACTCTCAAATAACATCAACAACCTAGTAATAAATTCCATGGGGGACAGGCAATACATATATAATTAAACTACACAGTGCGCACTGTTATCATATATTTAGACCGAGTGCTTGCACCGTACCTACTACTGGAGTTAACTATAGCACAGTCTACTAGATAGGATCCTTATAATATACTATTTCTCTAGCAGCTATATTCTCTAATTACAATTATTTAAATAATTCTCTTTCTACTATATTCTGAAACTATCTTTTTAAGTCCTTATGGGTTGTGGGATGCAGACAGTTAATTACACACGCACACACACACATGGCCATCTGATCCCAAACTAAGTAGAGCTTGTACTATGGAAACCAGATAACTAATATATTACATATTAATTATTATATTATTTTTTAAATATATACTTACATAGATAATTACATCCAGACTTAGGGCAAACAGACATGTTCATACCCACAATTTCGGGACTCGGGTGGGAACTGAACCCACGACCTCCAGCGTGAATTAGAATTTACCAACCACGCCAACCAGCCTCCGGACTCGGAACGTACGTATCCATGACGCTCGAAGCCTTTTCATTGCCTGTCACTATTGATCCTGGGTCATAAGAGTTGCAGTGCGTTAAAGGATGGGACTAATCCCAAAAAAATTTAAACTCAGGACCACATTATCTGCAGTAGGTATGTTCATCTATATTTATGAAATGACTTCTTCCAATAGTATATAATATTCTTTTACATCGATACCAACTTCCCAAGGCTGAGAAACGATGTTCAACAACTTTTCACTTGTATGAAAACTTTTCAATATTTTCTCCCGTATTTCACTTATATCACCTATAAAAATACCTTTAGTAGAAACTTCGGTAAACTTTTTAACGAGCTGTATATCGAATAAAGATTTTACTTCTTTATTTATGTTATAAGTATTATTAAAGAATACGAATGGTAGTGTGTGTACGCTATATTTATTTTAATACATACATCGAAAGTGACTAGGGATACTATTAAAAAAAAGTACCTACAAAAGACTCCTGGGTAACTAAAAAGCGAGACCAGTTGACAAAATACATAAACAAAATTAAGTAGTCAACTCATCGCGTGGGATTAGTTAACTAAAGAGCCGCTCATATGAGTGGTCTGTATGAGTATACTTACAATTAATCAATCATTTATTTACTCCATTATGGTTATTAAATATATATAAGAGCTCATCGCGGTGGGGGGAAGGGTGCAGCAACACTTGTTTACTGACTCTTAAAGGCCGGCATCGCACCCGCGACTCCTCTGGTGTTGCGAGTGCCCATGGGCGGCGGTGATCACTTACCATCAGGTGACCCACTTGCTCGTTTGTCGACCTCTGACATAAAAAAAAATTACAGTTGTTGTATAATACCAGATCCGGAATATTCCACCCCTTGGAGTGTACAGATTCTTGCTTGCCGCCATTACTCACATCTATATTACGTAACCCAGATATTACTCAGAGCAGAGTACTATTAGTATTAATACTGCTTTATACGTTAATACGTTTATTAGGTGGTTAGATATCCCTTTGGGGCTGCGGTGGCAGCATAAGTGCTGAAGTGTCCTCTACTGCCGTCACGTGCAAGCACCTCCGGGAAGACTGCAAACTGTTTGTGGCACAGTATCTGGCAGGAGTCAGCAATAGGGGAAGGCAACTCAGAGTCTTCCCAGGGTGCAAAAGGGGGCACCGGAGTAGCATACCCACGTTCCCAGGGCCTCAGGCCATCTGGCGCCAAGAGAAGTTCAAAGCAGGTTAGGTTCAGTCGTTGGGAGTCCAACATACCCACCCGCAGACTTTATGTGCGGGTGGCATGCGTAGGCATTACGCCTGCCTTAACAAAAAGAAAAAACAAATACATCGACTCATCCGTAGAACAAAGTCCGATCTGCTGGGGTGATAGTTTTCAGTAGAGGCTAGAGAAGTTGTTGACATGTGTAACTCTTGAACGGTGAGATTTGACATTTAGATTTTTTGGTATGTTGTTATAACACCCCAGCCTAGTTGAATGGTATATAGATTATATTTCTTATGCTTTTATTTCACGTGATAATGAGTTCCATATCAACATAGGACATTTTATGGCGGAAGAGCGTGGGTCCGTAGTGAGCATTATACGTTGTTTTATGGAGACGTTTGAATTAAATGACGTTCTATATCAATATGAGGCATTATTTATTGGAATTATTCATCTATCGATAGTCCTTTATAAATAACCACCTCAAAATATTTAAAGATTACGTGGTATTCGAAGGTATTCATAAGACTACCTTTGAATACAACTAAATAATAAACTAAAACTGTCGTTTAATATCGTTTATTAATTAAAAATAAACTTAAAATAGCTAACAAAAGCATTTGATGGCATCACTTTGAATAGCAATCATATTATTATAAGTACGTACTTTAAATTAGTATTGTCCTGTGAAGTAGTGAAAGCCTTCTAGGCTGATTATAAAGGTCATGTAAAATTAGCACAGTTTACAACTGACAGATCTATGTACCTATTAGAACAATGCGGGAGACGCGCATGAAGCAATCGAAACTTCGTATTTGTTATAAATTCAACAATAATATATTTTTTCGAAATACCATTTAGTTTTCATTATTTTACCAATGAGAAGCATCGTGACCTAGATGAAGTTCTATGCTAAGGAATAATTTTAAACTGTATACCTGAATTGTCTTGGTAGCTTGTAATAGTCAAAACTTAAAATAGTAATTAAATGGCATATCGTATCACAGCTTGGTCACTAGGTAACCTAAACGATTACGACACGGACTGCAATAGCAGTCTTGAATTAACGTAAATATTTATTATAATTAAAGAAACTATTATTTACTATATAATTATATATTAATTACTTAATGCAAAATAAATCATAACAATCAGTCTTTATAATATTAGCAATTAATATCATGACCAGGCCTATGTGCACATACTTTATAGTAATGAAAACGTACGTAGACAAACACTTTTTATTAATTTGAGTATTTACCAGAATTAGCATTGCTTGGTTGTTAAATTATTAGCTAGAATACAGGAATATTGATTATACTCTAAAGGAAATACTTCTGAGCGACATATATCCTTTAACTCTTTTTTAGCAGAAGGAACGATAATACGTCCAGAATATGCAGGGCTTGGTTCAGTTTCTCGTGTTACCACAACAATATATAATAAGGATGAGTGAGGTTCTATTTATAAAACAATTTGTTGGGATTACTACCATCTGAATAAACTTCTGAAATTGAACTCCAGTAAAACTTTTTGCCCGTAATATCTTCATCCTAACCTTATTATTAAAAGATATTTAAAGTCAAACATATCAGCTTCTCCTTCATTCTTGGCCAATCTTACTAATAAACGATATTCATAATCATATACCCCATACATAGTTTTGGTTTGAGAAGCTCCCTCGATGACAGAATGGACACTGTCCCTTCATTTTATGTATGTCTCTTCTGAAAAAGTGGCATATATCTACAATGAAAATACGATTACAATTTTGACTAGTAATTGTCTGAACAAAAGCGAAACTCTTTGGCCGCTCGGTCTACATTAGCCTGGGTAAATTTAACAGGCAACTGCTGACCTAAATTGCGCCAAATCTTGCCACAGTTTCATCCCATTTATAACAAACGGTCTTTCTTTTAGCCACATCAAAAACCGTAACGTTTAAAGAGCTTTCTAGTAATATAAGTAAGATGGCTTCACAGTAAAATATGTTTATATTGCAACGAGGACACTGCAATACTTTTTCAAAATCCGATACAGCAGTATATTTCACTATGATGACTAGGTTTCCGTTGGACTTCTCAGCGTCCTTTTAAATCTTCAAGTATGAAAAAATAGTCAGAATAATAACAGATCGAATGGACATTAATAAGACACGGCAAAGGAGTTTGCAGTTAGAAACTAACCGGGCTAGATCTTTTGAAGTTAAATTTGAATACTTTGAAAGCTCACCGTCAAGCTTTAAATAATAATATTATTCTATTCATAAGGACTTGCTTCATATGAAGAGAAAATTATCTTATTTTATTTCGAAATATATTTTTATTTACAGTGTTATTTAATATAGCATAATGATTCTCACTTCTATCATTCTACTTTATTGTAAATGTATTTATATGGGTACAAAATTGTAAAAATAATTTGTGGACAACGGCTGGTTTCACTGTTCGTTACTTTTAGCATTTAAGTTATTTATTATACCCTCAGTGTAAGTGTTTGTTGTCCTATACAATAAAAATAATAAAAAAGATCTGTGGTGAGAAACTTCTAACAGTTTCTCGGTCTGTTTACAAAACTAGAAGGTATTTACAACAAAAATATATTTGGTTGATAGCTGTAAACATCAATGGCAGATGGATGAGACATAATAATCGGTATTCTGTCGCAGATTTTTTTTTTTGATTTCCCCATTCTCACGCTGAACTTCTTCCCATATATCAATACCTGACATATTCCTTCTGAACCAGAAGGCAAAGATTTGTTGTATCATGTCAACGTCATCAACATTCACAAATATACAACAACTAAAGTAAAAAAAATGTGTTACTTTTATTATCAATATTCATAAAATACTCTTAATAATTATCTAGCAACTATTAAACAAATTTTTAGTAAATATCTAACCATATTTTAAAATGAACAACGTCCAAACTGATTTCATTAACCGAGTATCAAGGTCTCATGTTAATATCGAACCAACAAATCGTATCACAGATTTCGTAGAAATACGTCTAATATTCACATGAAATCCTTAGAAGTTCAAAAGTGTTCGAACAAAATCGTCCTAATATTTTATAAGACCTCAATTTTTTACTGTTTATTATTACAGAATAAATTATTCCCCTGTAAATATGCATTATGCCTATCTTATTATTATACTAAAATTGCATTTATATGCCTCTCCATCAATAAACGTTCTATGTAAAAATCGATCGCCCACAACTATTTACTGACCCAAAAAGCAATATAGAGACAATTTTTCTTAATTTTAAACTTAATAGTATGTAATCACCAAATAGTACAACTCAAATCGTCAATTTACCGGCATTTACACTTTTCTTTATATAAATAACAGAAACATTTGAAAATAATGAAACAAACTAAGGTCTTTAAATATATTTTTTAAGCATATCCAACATTTACCGTGATCGTAAATTCTCTTGAAATATGTATTTTCATATAAAACACTTGTAAAACTTATCTTTTTCGTCAATCTGAAAAAAAGTTAAGCGCATGACACAAAACTGCCCTCACTCCAACAAACAGTGGCCGTACTGCTGACCCGACGGGGCGCCCGCGCCGCACCCGCTCTCCCCGCGCCGTCGCTTGATCACTTCGGGCGTTTATATGCGGAGCTAATGTCAGATAGAACGTTATTCGATTCTATATTTCCAAAACTAAATGAGATACAAAAATTTTAAAAACGTACGTTTGTAGAGGTTGTATTTCTAATCTCGTTTATCTATTTTACTCGTTTTCGCTCTATGATCACATGGGACTCTGTTCTACGGATAAGTCGACATATACACTGAGACATCAGGAATATCACTAGAAACTTAATTACTCAACTATTTTCTATCTTATTACAGATGCAGAAACGCCAATTGAGGCTTAATTGCTGTTTATAATTAAATATAGATGGTAATAACAACTTATGTACACTTGAAAGGAATTGCGACTATTAAAAACGCTATTAACTTCATAAAAAGACTAAACCTGTATAGAATATCAATTTCAGTTCTGTGAATCGGTACTGTATTGTATATGTATTACGAGCTTGTTAGTTACCTAGCTAGCTTGTTAAATTCTATTACGCACATAAAATACTGGAATAGATTTAAGGCTATCGGATAGGCTGTATCTGTGTAAAGCACATTTTACTTTTTGTACCAAAATTTGTACTTTCAATATATTTAATGTACAGACGCCAGCACATTAAGTTACCCCAATATGTCAAATTTCCCCAATTGAAATTGAACCTTATGCTTATGTGATAAAAATGAAAATCTATAAAATAATTTTGACAGATTGGAGTAGCTGGACGTGCTGGCGTCTGTACTTAATTTGTGAGACGCGTATGTTGCTTGCTTCCTTGCTTTTCACGCCAGAGGTCGTGGGTTCGATTCCCACCTAGGACAGATATTTCTGTGCATGAACATGGCTATTATAAAATAAATTTTATAAAACTTTTCATACAATCCGTGTACCTAAATAGATAGAAAATATCTATGTTACCAGAAATAATGATGTATACCTACTTAATTGGTATATTTATGTATATTATTATGTTCTGACTAAACTCCGTGAATAAAAACCTTTTTTATTTAATTTTATGACGATATATTTACGAATCAGAAGATAATGCCTTCTTTATGTCTAGATAATTCCAATAAAGCACTAACTTCAAAGGCTTTCAATTCTATCTGGGTATAACAGTTCTGCGTCCGACAGTCACTGACATGGCCATTGTTATGCAAACCGAGTCCGCGGCAACTACAAAGCAGATCCCATAACATGTAGGTAGGTACTCTATTACATAGGTATTTTTAGTTCTATATTTACAATGGATTCGCGTTCGGGAAGCTACGTGATATCTTCTCGTCCCAAATGCCGCAGCGTCTCAAGTCGAAAGTCTTCGACCAGTGTGTGTTGCCAATGATGACTTACGGAACAGAGACGTGGTCGCTCACTATGGGCCTTTTAAGGCGGCTCAAGGTCACCCAAAGAGCAATGGAAAGGGCTATGCTTGGAGTTTCCCTGCGAGATCGAATCAGAAATGTTGAGATCCGCAGGCGAACCAAGGTAACCGACATAGCCGTAAGAATTGCCAAGCTGAAGTGGCAGTGGGCAGGGCACATAACTCGTAGAGCCGACGGCTGCTGGGGCAGAAAGATTCTCGAGTGGCGACCACGAACCGGAAGACGCAGCGTAGGCAGGCCCCTACAAGATGGACCGATGATCTTGTGCGGGTCGCTGGAAATCGCTGGATGCGGATAGCGCAAGACCGGCAATTGTGGAGATCTTTGGGGGAGGCCTTTGTCCAGCAGTGGACGTCTTTCGGCTGATATGATGATGATGATTTACAATGGACGTGAAACAAAAGTAGAAATTAGACAAATGATAAACTATGTTAAAAATTTCAATTATACAAGATTCATTCAAGTACAGGTTATTAGAAACTCCCTTAATAAAAAAAAATGTACGCAATCCCATAAATGCGAATGCTCCGTAACCTCAATCGCCCTCCATCATGATTTGTTTGCATTTATATTGTATAAATGTCCTTACTTTTCTTTCTTCAAATGAAAAAAACATAATTAAATCAATAAAATATTTAAATACTAGTAATGGCCCGCGGTAAAATTTATAAATAATAGCCTACGATAAAAAATTAGAAAAAAATCGAAAACTGATGTTAGGTGAAATTTACGTAAAAAATCATTGAAAAAATTCTATCTCGAAAACTACTCAAAATCGTAGTACATGTGGGTGATTCGGATACTTCTTATCATAAAGTATCTAAATTGCATTTGAACGTCAACTCCTCGGCCAACCTGTATAAGCTTTGTTGTAATATAATATACTACAAGGTTTCATCAGAATCCGTTCGGCAGTTTTTGCGTGAAAGAGTAACAAATATTCATACAGCCATACTCACAATCTTTCACATTTAAAATATGAGTAGGATTTTTACAATTGTCTACGGGCCCATTTGTATATGAATACCACCAGGGGCTGTTACCCCGTGACTGCGACGGTTTCTGACATGTGTTATCAAGTAGGTACTCAATAGCCGCGCAACGGTTATGACGTAGCTGCTATGTTATATATAATAATATATTTACGTTGTGATTATTTATTTAATTAGTGATTATCATTTTATTAATTACTATAATAAATTTACATCGTAAAACTATTATTAATCGATATTAGACTTTCAAATGGTTGTCACTGATAAAAATATAAATAGGGTAGGAGAATTATTAAAGAGACATTCTTTGTACGACGGTAGATGAGAACGTTACTCTGTTCGATTAAATATTGTGTGTGGAAAACATCTCGGGAGTTTTAATGTGCAGAACCTACGAGTGCGTATACATGTTTAAAGGTGACAATCATCATCGCCAAATCCTGTACTGTTTCGCAGTTATGAGGAAATACAAATAAACATCTCTATTCCAAAATAAATGACGCATTGTTAAGGCGCGTTACTCTTAAATGGCCGTCAGCCACAAACAATCTTATTATCTTTTACGACGAGTAATGAAATTAGGGTTTATTTTTAGACAAGTGTTTCAGTTAACGTGCCACAAACTGTAAAACCCTGAAAACATGTTACACGCGTTCCAACATTGCTTTGAAGCATGACATTCTCGAAATAAGGATCATTAACAAAAGGTGAATGAATTCTCGGCATGTTGTCATTTGATGATTCACTTTAATGCGGTGGTAGCATTAAAACGCGACCGTCGTTATTAACACAAGGTCCGTCATAATAATAATACCTTAATATAGACAGAAACATCGACAATATGTAGTAAAAATATTAGACTTAAACTAGATAATTAAACATAATCTCTTGACAATAACTTGATACGAGCCAGCTAAATATCATTGCTATAATAAAATAAATTTTATAAATGTTTTCATACAATGTGTACCTAAATATCTATGTTACTAGAAATAATAATGTATACAACTATATTACTACAAACATGTTATCACTATTTACAAGCGCTTTTTTAAAGTCTACGTGAATATAAGCCTTTTTTATTTATTTATTTTATTTTATGTATTCTTCAAACTAAAGACTGATCATCAGTAGCAAATGATTCGGAATTCTCATATAAATACTATTGTATTCGGACGCTGAAACTTTCAGAGATTAAAGCTATTGGACTTCTATACGCACGCTTGACTTGGGGATGAAGCTGAAGAATGCGTAACGTTTTTATTTATTTAAGGACATCCAGTAGCTGTTACATCTACTTAAATCTAAAATGTTTTAATCTATACAATAATATAATTTAAATGTACAGCTTCTAAAGGTGCCACAACATGCACAATGACATTGGTGAGTAACACTGATAAAAAACAAGGTACAGGCTAGTCAGTATCCTCATATTGAAGACACTTAAATTAATACTAATTATAACTAAAAACTATTAATATTAGGTACACAATGCATAATATAGCTATATTTATGTAAGTATATATAGGTATAATCTATAATATTGGTACAGTATTATTTATTACTCAAAAATCTTAATACAGTATTTCTAAAATTAGTTAAGCTGGAATTGAAGACGTCTAAGTTTTCACTCATGGAATTATACAACTTGCACAAACGTTAATGCTACACATATCCTGTTTCTCATAACAGTAACGTTTTATATCTAAGTTTTGCTTCAGTCGTGTGGTTTAAAACGCACTATTTTTATACTAAAAACTAGCTGTGCCCCGCGGTGTTACCCGCGTTAAATTTTATAAGTTTTCTTTGCTATAAACCTCACGGAGCCCGAGACCTTTCCAACGAATGCAAAACCGTGGAAATCGGTCCGTGCGTTCTGGAGTTATAGCGTCAGGAAGGAAAACCCGACTTATTTTTATACAGTAGATTAAATTTTCTTTGCTATAAACCTCACGGAGCCCGAGACCTTTCCAACGAATGCAAAACCGTGGAAATCGGTTCGTGCGTTCTGGAGTTATAGCGTCAGGAAGGAAAACCCGACTTATTTTTATATAGTAGATAATCTTTCAATTTATTCTTTGACTGAAATTCTTAGTGTAAATCTTATCTAATACTCGGTAAACTTCAATTAATCGTCTAGCATGAATCGAATCAGTACCTCTACGTATCGGTAATATCTTAACAGCAGGACGCCTCCCCCGGATTAGGAAAGGGAACAGATTCGATCCCCCGCCAGACCAATTCCCAGTTTCTAGTTCATATTTATTTATTTATTTATTGTTTGGAAAACCAACAGCTATACATAAAAAATATTACTGCCATAATAGGAAACATAAAGCCAATTACAGGTTTTCACGGATAGCGACTGATACACACATACAATGCTTCCGATTTTACTCTTAAACAGAGTAGCTGAAGACATATTATTATCTTAAAAGTTATTGGAAAAAATTAAGGTTCAGTTGCCTGCGTGCCACCTCGCTCTTGGTATTAAATGGGTCAAAATCAAACTTTTTACATATTTTATTAAAATCCTTGCTCGCTCGTACTATATATGAATTTTGCCTATAATTAGTCGACGACAATGGAATAGATATAGGTGTATTAAATCTAGACGATCTTTGGGGAACGTTAAAGTGCAGTTTCTGTAAAATATGGGGACAGTCAATCTCATTAGATAACAGCTTTAATAAAAACGTGCAATCAGCCAAACGCCTTCGATTTATTAGAGGTTGAATGTGGAACTTCTTACATAGGTCTATGTTTCAAGGGTTATTTATATTGCTGTACTATAGCAAGAAATATTGTGGTGAAATGAATCCATTATACAGGCTGGCCGAGGAGTTGACGTCAAACACAGAATTTAGATACTTTATGATGAGGAGTATCCAAATATCCGATCATACATGGGGGTGGTTCGGGTACTCCTCATCATAAAGTATCTAAATTTTGTGTTTGACGTCAACTCCTCGGCCAGCCAGAACGTCAACTCCGTGGCTACCCTGTATATTATAGTAATTTAGAAAAGGTATTTATTTATAAATCTTAAGTTTACAATTTGACATATTTTAAATCATATATTCTAAATTGTGTTCTATGAATAATAGATCTAAATATTTAGGTCTTCAACCCGCGTTTCCTAGGTACAGTACCTAATGCTCTGTTGGTCAAATCTTTATTGAGATTGGGAGCTTTAATAATATCATAATGGACGCTTGCGAGACATATGGCATGGCATGTGTTGCCGACCCTTGCCGTTAATATTGGTCAACCTGACTCACACCCAGGTCCACAACCATAACAGTATATATAGAGTAACAGTGTATTCTGTAAGGTGAAGTACCCGGTCAATCTGATTATAGAGCAAAAACTGATTGAGCCGCTCAGAGCTAGATTCTCTCACCGTAAGTGATCGGCGAGGTTAAGCAACTAGGCTCGCGGTCAGTCCATAGAAGGGTGACCACGAAAGTAGTTTAATTTCTGGGCGTATCCGTGCTTCGGAGGGCACGTTAAACTGTCAGTCCCTGTTGTAGTCATTTGACAACAGTCGTTAAGCCATCTCAGAGGCCTACTGGACGGCTTGAATAACTCTGATACTATGGTAACCACTGCCTATACGATAAATAAAAAAACCGGCCAAGTGCGAGTCGGACTCGCCCATGAAGGGTGCCGCAGCAGCAAGTATTTCAGTTGATTAAATGAAAGCTAAATTGCGGTTTACGATTTATGACGCATTAAAAAAAACTACTTACTAAATAGCGTGAACCGACCACTATATTTCGTGACATGACAACGACGTAACGCGACAAACTGATTTAAAAATATAAAAATATATTGTGGAGCCCCTAAGGTCCCTTGTAAGTGATCCCCGGTGAACCTGTACTGCCAGACTATTGTTGTTTGTGTTGGTGTTCACAAGGATCACAAGCGGCGCAGTTTTTTATCTATAAATGTTCTTTATATTCAATATCAGCTGTGTTTTGACGGCATCATTAAATTCTCGTCGCTGAGCAACGCGGTAGCCATGGCGACGGGTCAACACGGATACTATTGGCTACAAAGAATATTGACTTCCAATAAACGTAAAGTTTATTGAAGAGTGAGAGAGAGCCCCGTACTACTGATTGGACGATATTTTGATATTTTTTTGTATTTGTTTACAAATTTTATTACTTTTTTGTGCAAATATTTTAATCTAATTTGTACTTAGAATAAGGTGTTTTTGTGCCGTAATGTGTACATTAAAATAAAAAAACAGTGTATAAGTGTAATCTAGTATGTCAGCGGGTCATGGCAGTGACGTCGATACAGGTCAACCTGCCTCTTCATCACTCGATGCTCCGGTAAGGTGCCCCCTCTGCTCAAATTTAAAACTTTTTAAAACTCGTCGGGGATTAAATATACATTTAGGCAAAAAACACAAACCACCAAATTTTTCTCAGAGCCCTAGTCCCAATAACAGCAATAGCCCAAATGCATGCTCCAATAACACCCATTCGCGACTTTCACTAGCTCAAATTTTAAGCAATCTTAAAAATTCTGTACCGCTAGTGAAAAGAATCCCCCGAGGATCTAGGCAATTAGTTGCACAAACCCTAGCTCAGTGCATTCGCATTGTTCTTCGGGACAACAATGAACACAGTTGGAGGAATTTGCTCACCTTTGCCTATACAGTTTTGCACGCAAAAAAATCAAATAATCCTCAAAATAATTTAACAACCGAAATAAAAAACAATTGTATCCACTACGACACCGATCAACAAGCTAATTTTGATGTTGATAACTTTAGAATACGGTATAACAACTCAAAAACCTTACATAATTATGTTCAAACCAAATTAGGCGAAGGTGACATCGGGGGCGCCGCCAGGCTTCTTTTTAGCAGTGATGTAGTGGCCCCTTGCACGCCGGACACACTTGGAGCTCTGCAGTGCAAGCATCCGGTGCCAGCAGATGACCTCAACTTTCCAGCACCACCCGTTAGTGAAACAGCTTTATCTGTAACTGCCCGGGAAGTGTCAGTGGCCGTATCTTCCTTCCGGAGTGGTTCCGCGGGCGGCCTTGATGGTTTGACCCCTCAGCATCTCCAAGACCTGATTAATCCATCCATGGGGGTCGCTGGCGAATCACTTTTGCAGGAACTTACGGCCCTGATTAACTTAATGATTAGCGGCAATGTTTGCGGATCCATTATTGATGTTTTGTACGGGGCGAACCTCTGTGCCCTTTACAAACGCGATGGTGGCATCCGCCCCATTGCTGTTGGATGCGTTTTCCGTCGTATGGCAGCCAAATTATGTTGCAAACACGTACATGGAAAGCTTTCATCCGTTTTCCAGCCCCTGCAGCTCGGATTTGGCTCCAAGGGGGGCTGTGAGGCTGCCATACACGCACTTTTCACTTATTTATGTGGTGGTAAAGGTGAGGTCATCCTTAAGGTTGACCTGAAGAACGCCTTTAACTCTGTAAATAGGGATACCTTGTTGGCCGAGGTGCAAAAAGAAACCCCCGAAATTTATCATTTTATTTGGCAATGTTACCGTTATTCCACAAAATTATTATACAAAGGACACACTTTAGATTCAGCCGTCGGGTGCCAACAAGGTGACCCTCTCGGACCGGTCATTTTTAGTCTTGCCATACACCCAATAATTCGGCAGCTAAATTCAAAATTTAACGCATGGTATTTAGATGATGGGACCCTAGGAGGTGATGCTGTAACTGTCCTGAATGACCTAATTTTCCTAAAAGAATCATTAAAATCAATTGGCCTCGATCTTAACCCATCCAAATGCGAACTTTTTATAACAAACGAAGTCAATAAAAACACTATAACTTCTAAATTTAATTATATAGCCCCAGATATCAAAATCCTAAATAAAAACTCGTTACGCCTCCTGGGGTCTCCCATCCTGGAAGAGGGGTTCTTACCATTCATAGACGAAACAATTCAAAATTTCATTGATATTTCAGAACGATTTTCTAAACTAAACTCACATTCATCATACACATTGATTCGGTACTGCTGCTTTGTTCCCAAATTTACATACGTCATACGTTCTTGTCAATTATGGAAACATTCGGCCCTCCTTGGAAAAGTTGATCAAATTTTACGTGACACCCTATGCTCAATTTTAAATTTAGACCTGGATGACCGTGCCTGGGCGCAAGCTACTCTTCCTGTGCGCATGGGCGGCCTTGGCATCCGCAAAATTACTAAGGTTAGCTTACCAGCGTTTCTGTCCTCGGTCCACTCTACCAAGGAACTAATCGGTAAAATTCTTTCACCTACTCAGGTTAGTTCAGAGGTAAGGTGTTTGACTGATGCCATAAACGTTTGGAAAATGACCTGTTCAAGTTCAGACCTACCCACGAACCCGTCCTCCCAGAAACAGTGGGACCAGCCGCTTTGCGAGTTAGAGCGTAATAATCTCATAAATACATGCACGAACCTCGCGGAACGCGCCCGTCTACTGTCTGTGGGAGAATGGGAGTCGGGTTTATGGTTACAGGCGTTACCGTCGTCCAACATAGGTACTATGCTGGACAACGGTACTTTTCGCGTCGCTGCCGGCCTCCGTCTGGGTGTCTCATGCGTTGCTCCGCATCGTTGTAGGTGTGGGGAAGCGGTCGATCACCTTGGACGCCATGGTCTGTCATGTTGCCGTAGCGCGGGCAGAATCTCACGCCACAGTAGCATCAATGATATAATCCGTCGGGCTCTTTCCAGCGTTGACGTCCCAGCGGTTCTAGAACCGAGCGTCTTGGCACGTGATGATGGAAAGAGACCCGATGGTATCCCAGCTAGCAAAAAATAATCTTATAAATATCCCAAGACCATTTATTTTTCAGTCTTATAACCCACTTATAGATTTATATAAGTGTGGATTTGGGCGCACTTTATAAGTATTTTCACCCTGGCAATTGCCTTATAATCGTCTCGCGAAGTGTATTTTCAATCTTACAAAGCTCTTGCTGATACTTTTATAAAGACAAACAAATTTACAAGTGACTTACAATGGCCTTTTTTAAGGGCAAATAACCTTATAGTGCACTTACTAATGCTGTTCTAAGTGTATTATGGCTAGTAGTTCTTTTTCTGATCTTCTAGTAAGAGTGTAATCAGATATACTACCGTGAAGTTGCAACTAGTAGTGAAACTTTTGAAAAATAATAAAAATTCAAAACCGTAAGGGATCTAAAACTTAAGTAAATTATCTATTTTACTTCTGTATATTTTCCAATTTCTTACTCATATATTTGTCGATTTTTAGGGTGCGAAGTAGTTTTTCTCGATTATTTTGAAATTTGAATAACATTTTTTTCACGGGCCCTTTCAAAAACCTATCTTATGTATTATAAATATTTAAATTATTTGTAAAATAATATAAAAATGGTAGCCATTATAACGACATGACTTACTAGTGCTTTATCAGAAAAACATAAGTCCAGTACTCTTGTGTATGGTTTATATTACACTCGTAAAGTCACACTAAAAAGAACCATACACCTACTCGGCCATACTGTTCATAATTTTAGGGTTCCTTAATAAGTAAAAGCAAGGTATTCATTTATATATCCACAACGTTAATTATATTCACATGTATATTTTTTTGTGTTGGGTTTTTGTTTTAGGACAAATATACATACAGTATGGTTGTAATTATGGACGTCGACTGTTTCATAAGTAAAAATAAGATCCGAATGCTTACTAATAAAAAATGGCCATGGAAGATAACCCACTTTGTATTGTGTGAAAAATGTATCACCTGTGGATATCCTGTTTCAAAGTTCCTGCCACAACATTTTACATTGGCCCAAAATGATATAATTTCTTTATTGTATTTGAATTTCTTCTGGTGCAAACGCTGCCATAAATTTGCAATTTACGAACATTACTCAAGTGATGAATGTGAAGTATGTCACTAAATAACCAATAATTGATGATAAAGTACATAAATAAAAATTAAATATATATATATATATATATATATATATATATATATATATATATATATATATATATATATATATATATATATATATAATAGGCAATTACAGCATACTTTCAATCTACATACTGAATAATAGTTGGTAGGTAGACTTTTTAATACTCGTAGTTTTGTCATTGTTATTATTTTTTATTTATTTAAGGATCTAGTAATATAACAAAATTATTAAGTGTTTACTAATCTATGCTTAAATAAAACAAATATATTTTATGAATAATATTACAGTTAAACTACCCTGGCAACATTCGTGGGAATAATGCTATCTGGCCCATTTTTTAATATCTTTCCGCAACTTTATATTTTTTTCATAATCCGTCTTCTGATTCATTTTGACTACTTTGGTTACTGCCATCACTATTATCACTTTGTTAAATGACATCAAAATAGTAATCGTTATTTTGTGCGGAACCAGCAAAAATATTGTTCGACTCAGTTGCTCGGAGGGACGCCGATTTTGGATTAATTCCAAGTATTTTCTACGTATATATATTTCTTCGGTATGCTCCGCTTCTCTTAAACCGCTTCCATTTTTGTAAATCCATTGGTGATTTAATAATTATATTGGTGATTTAATAACAATTTCTGGAGTAAGCCACGTTGACAACGAAAGTAAATAATAACCCTTCACAGTAGATTTTGTAAGACACTTGTAGGAGATTTAAAATGCTACTACTCTTTAATATGTCTTAGGTGAGATAAATCACACTTTTAAAATACAATTTTTGCAGAAGTCTAATAAAAGACTTAGTATAGTCACTTCTAAGACTGAATATACTTACAAAATCCCTTTATAAGTATTATTTAGGAATCAAAGGCAACTACACTTGTAAAAGGTGCTTGTAATACCACTGCCCTTATTAATATTATATAAGGTTTTCTCATATACGTCTATCAGAATATGTTACAAGTATGAATGTTCTTAAAGCTTAATTAGGCTTAATCAGAACACATATAAAGCCGATATGAAACCATAGCTCTTACTAACTGTTATTTATAAGGGTAGTAAGTGTTTCTGGCTTACTCAAAACACATGTAAACCTTTTATGAAACCACAGCTCTTACAAGCTTTTGTATGTAAGGGTATTTTGCTAGTTGGGATGTCATTGGTTCCGTGGAAGATGGGTAGGCCCCTGGTGTGGGACGCAACATGCGTCGACACCCTTGCGCCCTCCCATCTTCCCCATACGTCGGGTTCTGCAGGCGCTGCTGCTGCTTTGGCGGATACCCTTAAACGGCGCAAATACACAAATTTGGCAGCAAATTTTGTTTTTGAGCCGTTTGGGGTAGAAACCTTAGGACCATGGGGCCCAAGCGCACATTTAATATTTCGGGAAATAGCTAAACGTTTGATCAACGCTTCCCATGATCAGAGGGCTGGTCTATTCTTGGGTCAGAGGATCAGCATTGCCATCCAGCGTGGCAATGCGGCCAGCCTTCTGGGCACTTTTCCCATAAGCGATGCGGAGGGATTATTGGACGCCTTTTAGAGTAAATAGTGTATCATAGTTTATCTAATTTTTAGCTTATAATTTCATTTTATTTAATTTAATTCCTGAAATAAATGTTTTTCCTACTTACTAGATCTCGTTCAAACCAATTTTCGTTGTTAGTTTACATGGTAATATACATCATATATTTTTTTTAGTTTTATTATTCACTTATTTTAGAAGTTACAGGGGGGGGGGACACTCATATTTCCACTTTGGAAGTGTCTCTCGGGCAAACTATTCAGTTTAGAAAAAAAACCCCACAAGTATGAGTGCGACGAAAAAAAATTTTGAGTTTCAGTTCTCTGTATGGGGAACCCCAAAAATTATTATTCTTTTTCTATTTTTGTGTGAAAATCTTAATGCGGTTCACAGAATACATCTTCTTACCAAGTTTCAAAAGTACAGCTCTTATAGTTTCGGAAAAAAGTGGCTGTGACATATGGACGGACAGACAGACATGACGAATCTATAAGGATTCCGTTTTTTGCCATTTGGCTACGGAATCCTAATATATAGTGCAAAAACCGCTATGCTCTACCATTTTAAAATGTTATTCCCATTTAGTCAAGGGTCTTCTCTAGGATTCCTGGAGCCTACAAGCATGGTTGGCATTCAACCCTTATAATATTTATTAAACAGCTGTACGTAAGGCGCAGTGGTTAAAACAGTTACCTCGCCACTTCGTGTCTCGGGTTCGATGCCCATACAGGACAATTATTTATGTGATCAATAAGTAGTTGGTCTGATTCTGTGTGTACCGTCAATTATATGTTTGTAAGTAATAATAATAATAATATCTAGGGACAATGTCACACAGATCATCCTAGCCCCAAACTAAGCAAAGCTTGTATTATGGGTACCAGGCGACGTTATTCATACTTATATAGATAGATAAATTGAATTGAAGATCACGCCCGCGCCCCAAGTATCCTTTTATAAAAAATATTCAATGTACAGTTTTGACTTTCCTACGATTTTATTATGTGTATAGATTGGGAAATATTAAATACATATGAAACATCCATGACTCAGAAACAAATATTCGTGCTCATCACACAAATATTTGCACTGACCGGGATTCGAACCCAGGACCACCAGCTTCGTAGGCAGGAGCACTACCAACTAGGCTACGGTGACCGTGTGTTTGTAAGTATTTTTGTTCAAAATTTAAGTTAAGTAAAAAACGTGTTTTCAGCTTTCAAGCATTTAATTCAACTACAAAATATTTCAAACAATTGCAAACTAAACAGTTGTAGGAATTTCTTTACTCGTGACTCATTCTGAGCAGGATATTGAGGGCGCTGTACGATGCCTTCACCAACTGTGACACAGTACATTATTTTAGATTAGAACTAGTTAAGATAAGAATCTACAAACATTGACATAGGCGTAAATACATCAAGTAACATAGTAACAGGAGCCAACGTCATAAATTCATTGTTGAATGTTGGTCATTCGGAGAACACGTGCCGGACCATTACGTGTGGAAAAGGCGGCGTCCACAGCTGCTTGCCGTACCGGTGGCTAGGACCAATCTACTGGCAAAAACCTCACTCACCCGAGCAATTAGGTTAACTAATGAAGTACACGAAAAAGTGGATATATTCTCATGTAATTTGAGTGAATTCGTAAGGATCCTATTAAAGGTAGTTAGTTGCATGAATAATTAGTTAAAAAAAATGGTTCAATAAGTTGTTTGTAATTTAATACCAACACTATCGCATTAGGTCAAGACCTGTAATGATAGGCGTTAAGGAGAGAAATAAATAAATAACATTTATTAATAGTAAAATCGTAGAATCCAACTCGGCTGGGCAGCGTTCGGGAAGCTACGTAACATCTTCTCGTCCAAAATACCGCAGTGTCTCAAGTCGAAAGTCTTCGACCTGTGTGTGTTGCCAGTGATGACATACGGAACAGAGACGTGGTCGCTCACTATGGGCCTTATTAGAACGCTCAAGGTCACTCAAAGAGCAATGGAGAGGGCTATGCTCGGAGTTTTCCTGCGGGATCGTATCAGAAATGTCGAAATCCGCAGGCGAACCAAAGTCACCGACATAGCCCGAAGAATTGCAAAACTGAAGTGGCAGTGGGTGGGGCACATAGCTCTTAGAACCGATGGCCGTTGGGGCAGAAAGGTTCTTGAGTGGCGACCACGAAATGGAAGACGCAGCGTGGGCAGGCCCCCTACAAGATGGACCGATGATCTTGTGCGGGTCGCTGGAAACAGCTGGATGCGAATAGCGCAAGACCGGCAATTGTGGAGATCTTTGGGGGAGGCCTTTGTCCAGCAGTGGACGTCTTTCGGCTGATATGATGATATGATGATGTACATGTGGTATATCTGGTTTCCATAGTACAAGCTCTGCTTAGTTTGGGATCAGATGGCCGTGTGTAAATAAAGTGCCAGGGTATTATTATGTAAGAACATTAAGAGCTCTAAATAAATACTGTATATCTTGTTTTTATTTATCCTAATGAATAAAATAAATGGGAATGTTAGATTCTTTGTTTGTAACTCTGTTATACCTTTACTACTCAACCAATGAACATACCATTTTGCACAGAAGTCATCAATACATAAGGTACTTTTCATACAGACAAACGCACTGTTTCGGACGGAAAAAACCAAGAAAGCATTAATTGATTTTTAATTTTATAGCATTATTTGCAATTCAAAGCGAAAATCTAAAAGGTTCATCGATCGGCTTTGCCTTCTTGAAACATGGCCGACTGATATGTGTTTTCAAGAAGACAAATGCGATGGATGACTCCTACATCCTCCAGAAGGGTGTTAGTAAGGGAATCCTAAATTCGATCTCCCATTGTGTATCGTTCGTAGCTTTACGCAGAGTGCCTACCCCGAATTCGTAGATGGTGCTGGTTCGAGACCCGCTGGACGATGAAATTTATGATTTCCCATTATGGAGATAATCATAAATAATCTAAAAATCAGTTCATTAACCTTCCTTATTAAAATCTGTTAGAGGGAAGATATTTCAATAATGTGTTCTTTATAATAGTACTAGCGGCCCGGTACGTGCTTCGCTACGTATAGGCATAGTAATAAAAAAAATGATTATTAAGTTCATTTATTCAAACAAAAAAATATAGAAAGAAATTTTACACTTTTCCAAGACATTTTTTAAATTTTCTTTACCTACAAACCTTCCCTGGACTTCCACGAATAATTCAAGACCAAAATTAGCCAAATCGGTAAAGGCGTTGTTGAGTTATAACATTACAACGAAAAGTGGCATTGATTTTTATATATATATAGATTATTTCTATCGCAAATCACTTACATTAGTAAAAGAAGACAAATTCAAAGTGTACATTCCACCTGCTAGAAAAAGGAGAGGCTTGTTCGCTCTCATGATGACCAGCATTATAGTATCTCTGACTCCTGGTGCTATTGAGATACTGCCGTCCCAACCGGAGAAATATGCTGCCTCGCCGATTCTATGGCTCTACAATGATTAAGAGATTTTATTATATTTTTTACACACACTTCTCATACTTTGATGAATTGCGTTAAAAAAATTAATAAAGGTTATTTATTATTAAATTATAAAGTTACAAAAAAAGGAATTATTATATTTAATCGATTCATATAAACTGTCCGCCAGGCTTCATGTTTAGAGATATACGAACGGTTAACCTTCAACTTTTGGAAAAAGCTTTTAACTTACTTATATATATAGTATTTATTAATTTTAAGTACGTTAGTGTATATATTTGTAAATTATTATATAATTATAATAATTTACAAATAAGTACACTTTGGTCAACCGAATTATATAGTATTTATCTCTCTCAATAGTATTTATTAATTAATATTGTTATTAATTAAGTACACATATCAATCTGTAAAATTTTCCCAATTGAAAGTGAACCTTATGCTTTTGTAATAAAGTTGAAAAACCATATAAGAAATTTGACAGATTGGGGTAGCTGGATGTGCTGGCGTCTATACCAAAAAAAATTATTTTAATGATGACAGGAAGTAATAAGTATAGTGCTACAAACTTATCTGGCCCGGTGGCCAAAAGTAGAACTAACGACGCCAGTTTGAAATGTCAATCGGCCTGTTATTTCATGACATTCCTGCCATTGATTGTTTGTTGCGCGTATTTATTTTTCTTTATGTGGTTTTTAATTGTGAAAAATGCCGAAAGCTTTAAAAAGTGATGCGAGGAACGTTATATTACAAGTATTGAATTATATGAAGGAAGAAAAACGCCTTCAGGCACCAATTATACCCTTCAATAAGTTGTATGAACGCGTAGCTGCTGCTACAGGTTAGTGTTGTCAGCTTCTGAAAAACTACGAAACTCCCCCTCGCACTTTAAATTAAAATACATATGTTAAAATATTCATTATTTATTAAATTTTTGCTATTTGCCTTGTAGGTGTCCGGGAGCGATTTGAAAAAAAGCTTGTGAAAGAAAAAGAGCAAGCAGATGCAAAAATTTATAGCAGATCAGAATATTGGTAGATCGAATTCTGAAATCCTATCATTGATTGCAGAAGCTTTTGATAAAATAACAGTCAATGAATGGCAAAAGCAATGCAATCATGTAAAACAATATTGAAAATGTGTATCGAAAAAGGGATGGATTCTTAGACGAACCTTTCATCATTCATTTAGGTAGTGATAGTGAAAGTGAAAGCAGTGATTCCAATAATGATGATGATGAAATTACTTCTGAATTAAACCGTTCCGGTGACATAATAATACCTGGAGTATCTCCGTTAGAGAACACTCAGCATACATTTTATGTAAATGGTCATAATTATTGTATAAAAATATAAAGATTTGTAATGACAGTATTTGTTTGCTTTTTAGTGAAGTAACATTTACGTTACAATGTGCATATTATTTTTACCCACTTTATTGCAAAAATAGTTACTAGCAACACTGAATGCGATAACAGCAACGCTGCCAGCGGGCCAGATAAGTTTGCGGGACTATACTGGACTGCTATGTCAATTACAAACAAAGCCCAAGTGTCATATTTTATGAATTCTTGGTGACTATAGGTATTTTTTCTATTCTTTTTTTAATATTATTAACAAATGACTTGATAAAATAATAATAAACAGGTATTATAGTTATGATATACGCCTCCGATAGTCAATCCTATGAGCCCTCCGGACCTTTGCGTATAACATAAAGAAACAGCATCACAAACGTCTCTTAACCCCGACCCTCCCATGTATCCACCCGTCAGTAAGCACTTATTTCAAGGTTCTCTTTGACGTGTTAAAAAACACAGTGAAAGACCTTCACACGATATAGTATACACGTTGTATAGCTACAAAAGAAATTGTAAATAGAAACCTGTAACGTGATCTCTTCACACCAGCGGCATATCAGGTACAAAGTAAACAAGTTGTAGCTCAGATATAGGAAAGTCATAACAAACTTCCCGAAGTTCTCTGCAATCGTCTGCACATAAAAAATAAACAAATCAATAAAGCAAAACATTTTAATGACAAATACTTAAATTTAAACAAATAAAAATTCCATGATTTTATTCTTAATGCAAAGCGTAAATCTTATCTCTAGACTAAAAAACTAATAGTTTTGTTCACATGCAACTGGGAACATACCTAGCAGTCGGCCATGTTTCTAGAAAACAAAGCCGATAAAACCTACATGCTCCGAACGGGTGTAAGCAAGGTAATCCTCAATTTGACCTGCTACTAGTAGTATGTATCGTTCGTAGCTGAACGCAGAGCGCCTAATCCGGATTCTGAGAGTTATGGTTAGAGACCCGCCCGTTTGAAGTTTGTGAGTATGGATGTATTGGAGGTTTGTTACTCTTACACGCAAAAACTACAGAACGGATTTTGATGTAACTTTATAGTAATATTGCTTATATTTATCCGAATAACCCATATGTTATAATTTATACAGTTTACCGCGGGTGAAACTGCGGGCACAGCGTTTGATATGATAATTAAAATATCATACATGTATTTATTTTCATAGCCACCACTACTTACATTTTCAATAATTCGTAAAAATAAAATATGCAATAGATCATAGCATTTTCAAAGTAGCAATTCTTTTCAATTAAAATTATTTGAAACTATAGTGCTGGCTTTTCTGTATTTTACACCACTAAACTAATTTAAACGTCATTACCGCTGTCTAATATAGCTTATACGAGAATAGACAGGATTGCCAAACAACTGCCGACAGGTCCTAACATGTCATTTATTTTTACTCAGTATTTCACGTGTAAACTGAAAACCTATAGATACCCCGTCGTTTTCATAAGAACAATGTTAGAGAGAAATGGGTTGATATTAAAATAAGTTTAGTAGGTATTGCATAAAATCGGGGGCAATGACCTCCTGATCTAATTTCAAGCATAGCAGACAATGTCAACCGAAACTACATATTATTATATGAATGCGCGGGATATATTAGAGTGTACACTTGTGTACGCGTACGCAGGTGCACTTTCTATCCTCACTCTCATGATGCGATGGACAGCTAGCCGACACGACCGAAAATAGAGTAGTATCGGTCCTATACGACCGATGACCTTCTGTGCTTTCCTAGGCACGTGAATGCAGCATCGCCAAATTCTAGGTTCCGGAATTTCTAGGTTCCGGAAATACTGGGAATTTATATTGAAAGCAACCCGCAATCTCATTATCTGCAGTAAAACACGCTCTCGCTCGGCCAACGATGCATCAACTAAATACGTGTTACGTAATTCGATTCGATTTTTAAACCTTCAGAACGGCCACGTAGAGAGATTTTCTCACGCATTTATTAAATGGGGCAGGGGGTAAAAAATCTCAAAACATTGCGTTACGTAATACTTGAATGCTCTCTATACTAATAATATAGGTACACATGAAAGTCTATTATATATATATATATACATATGTGCATCTATTGGTTTCTTTTTTTTCAATTGTACTATATTATTATCTTATTTTCGTTGATGGTGATGTCTTCCCAGCCGAATTTCGTTTTAGTGCACAAGTGTGTGCGCATACACAGGGGCAGTCGCTAGTCGTCCCGTCGGATCATGAGAGTGATGGATAGAAAATCCATCACACTCATGATCCGACGGGACGACTAGCGACACGACCGGAAAGAGGTCAGGTACAGGACCCACGGCTTTACGTGCTTTCCGAGGCACGGGGGTGTAATACCACCAAGTTCCAGACTTCGGGCTGATACTGTGAAATTTCTTTTTACAGAAAAATCCCAAAATCACTTTTTGTCCCGACCCGGGATTTGAAGCCAGGACCTAATTTTCTGCGGTTGAACACGCTACCGCTAGACCAACGAGGCAGTCAGTATTTTCGTTATGCAATATCCGTACCTAATGCACCTATCTTGTTATCTCTGCACCATCTTAAGGTTGACTGGGAGTAGGCATTAAGTCCTCCTTTGTACTTATGTGCATAAAGTTTTAATAAATATATAAAAGACAGTATGTTTACGCGTTTGTTACTCGCTCACGCAAAAACTGTTTAAGGGATTTGGTTAAGATCTGCACTGGACATAAGTAATACCCGAATTTACATATTTACTACAATAAATTGCCAAATTGTGGGTAGAAACCACAGGGCGGAGCTAGTAACAATATAAATTTAAGGTCATTAGTCAACAAAGTCTACTCTAATTACTCGTAGTTCCCGTATTTTATGACTTCAAGATAGATCCCTTACATTAATTGCTTTAGTTCAGTTTACGTCGTTTCAAAGTCGTTCAGAACTTCAAGTATCTACTTCTAGAGAAACTCTGGCTCTTCTATTTTAAAATTGACTTTAAAATAAATAGTATAAGTACTGTATCTCGAAATAGAACTTAGATAAGTTAATCCCTGAGCGAGATATTCTTAGTTTGAACGTGGAGTTTGATGCCACTACTGTGCGTATAAGATTCACAAACAAACGAGAAGTTGTGTGTTGAAGTTGTTGAGTTTCCTCTTATCCCTAAAGTGCGCGGCTTCATTACAGTTCCAAAAGTATATCCCATATTTTTTATTAGTATACTGCTTAGTCGGCAAATAGGAATGCCGTATTCCAATTTTATTATTAAAAATTAGATAGAAATAGCTGATAGTAACCGGTTCATTGGCAAAAAATATGGTTACATATTGGTATAATGCCTCAAAGTTAGCCCAAAAGCATGTAAATACAAAATGGAAATTAATATCAGAGTATCATAGTTACAATATAATACACAATTAAATTATAAAAATGTTTGTAAAAATTATAGTTAAAATAAAATGTAGTAGTTAGTCGAGAATTCAGTTTGTTCTAGAATCCTTGTCCTACAACTGGCAATATTTTAAGATCTGTCGCTGTGGCATTATATATTCTGACAGTCATTGCGTAGTGATTCTTGTATAGTGCCACAAACTTATCTGGCCCGGTGGCCAAAAGTAGAACTAACGACGCCAGTTTGAAATGTCAATCAGCCTGTTATTCCCTGACATTCCTGCCATTGATTGTTTGTTGCGCGTATTTATTTTTATTTTTGTGGTTTTTAATTGTGAAAAATTCCGAAAGCTTTAAAAAGTGATGCGAGGAACATTAAATAACAAGTATTGAATTATATGAAGGAAGAAAAACGCCTTCAGGAACCAATTACACCCTTCAATAAGTTGTATGAACGCGTAGTTGCTGTTACAGGTTAGTGTTGTCAGCTTCTGAAAAAATACGAAAGTCCCCCTCGCACTTCAAATTAAAATACATATTTTAAAATATTTATTATTTATTTAATTTTTGCTATTTCCATTGTAGGTGTCGGGGAGTGATTTGTAAGAAAACTTGTGCAAGAAAAAGAGCAAGCAGATGCAAAAATTTATAGCAGATCAGAATATTGGTAGATCGAATCCTGAAATGCCTACATTGATTGCAGAAGGTTTTGATAAAATAACAGTTAATGAATGGCAAAAGCATTGCAATCATGTAAAAAATATAGAAAATGAGTATCGATAAAGGTATGGATACTTAGACGAGCCTTTCATCATTCATTTAGGTAGTGAAAGTAAAAGCAGTGATTACGATAATGATGATGATGAAATGACTTCTGAATTAAACAATTCCGGTGACATAATAATACCTGGAGTATCTTCGTTAAAGAACACTCAGCATACATTTTATGTAAATGATCATAATTATTGTATAAAATATAAAGATTTGTAATGACAGTATTTGTTTGCTTTTTAGTAAAGTAATATTTACGTTACAATGTGCATATTATTTTTACCTACTTTATTGCAAAAAAAAGTTACTAGCAACACTAAATGCGATAACAGCGACGCTGCCAGCGGGCCAGTAAGTTTGCGGAACTGTAGAATAGCGTGGTTTCGGTTTTAAATAGTATTACAAGTCTATTACAATTTCTTTTATGTCGCGTACCGCTCTTACCATTGTAAAAAGTTTACCATAATGGTTGCCATAACCTACTTCGTGTTGCTGGTTCTTCTCACACTGACCACAATCATAAAAATTCTACAATGGAGTTTACCTAAGACGATGGTATTTTCCCAGTTGAGCTGCTTATAGAGAAAGCGCAAAAACGTTGGACTCTACCTCAGTTACAAAAGAGTGTTTAGGCTGATATTCTATTTCATCATACTTACCGCAGTAGCTTGGTATCCAACACAGCATATGAGCATTCCACTCGCTGCTAATTGTCCCAGCATTGGTGCACTTAGAATTCTCTTCAGATCTGCGGTTTGGCTGTAAAAATTATAAATAATATGTATCTATATACACACATCAACACAATCTAGGGATATTGAACATTTCATTGATTATCTAGAAAACTATAAACATTTTGTTATGACTGTAAATGGAAGAATTAAAGATAATTTCATGGCCGATATTTAAACATTAACAACACGATGCGATTTTGTTTTTCTAATTAATAAAAGTCTTAAATTAATTAAGCCATAGAAAATTACTGAGTGAACAAAAACATTTTATTCTTATAAAATTATTCAATCGAATTAAATGAATAAAAATCTTACCAAATCTGATAATCAGTAATCGGTATTTCCTCCTCTAACATTAATCACACAGCGGCAACGATTTTCCATACTTAAAATTAAGGTGTCAATGTCTTGCTGGGGTATGCAGTCCCAAGTTCTTTTTAAATGTTCGAAAAGTTGTTCTTCTGTTGTCAAGTTGGGCGGAAAATCCCTCAATGCTCTTCGCTGTAACATGTCCCAGGCGTGTTCAATTGGGTTTAAGTCTGGCGACTGTGGAGGCCAATCTAATACCTGAACATCGTGTTCTCGAAGGGCGGCCCTCACCAGCCGCGCTGTATGGGAAGGTGCATTGTCATGCATGAGCTGAAATTCTTGCCCCGTTAGGGCCCTGAGCGGGACAATGACACGTTCTACTACCTCCTCACGGTATCTATGGGCAGTCATGCTGCCCTGAATCCAAATGAGTTGGGTTCGTCCGCCGATTCGTATTCCTGCCCACACCATAATTGTCCCGCCTTGGTAAGAGTGGACCTCCTGTGGATGTCGGAGACGGCTGACCCTGCCTGGAGTTCTCCAAACGCGTGTTCGTCTCGAATCTGGATGAAATCCATAGCGGGACTCATCAGTGAACAGCACCAATGACCATTGTTGATCACTCCATGTCAAATGTTCTTGAGCCCATAAAAGTCGCCTACCGCGATTGCCACGTCGCAGCGCTGGGACTCGTAGCGGTCTGCGAGCATGAAGACCAACTTCATGCAGCCTCCTTCGCACGGTTTGGTCGCTCACCAGCAGCTGCTGACCCTCCTGGAGCCTTTGCACTAGTTGCATCGCTGTGATATTGGGTAGTCTTCTGGCGGTCATTTGGAGAAATCGATCCTGTCTCTGAGTGGTAACACGATATCTACCTGTGTGCCGTTCTGCCACATCTCCAGTAGCGCGATAACGTGACCACAGCCTGGATACCACATTTTGGCTTGTGCCCAGAGACTCAGCAACGACGCGTTGAATAGCACCGTTTTGTAACATGCCAACTGCCCGTAACATTTCATCTCGACTCAAATGATGGCGTGGCATGACGCTAAAAAGCTTACACAACCAATTGAGAAAAGAAAATAAAACAATTTATCAGGTTTTCTACAATTAACACGCAAAAAAAATTTTAATGCAACTTCTTGAAATTAGATACAACTCAAGATTGCGCTGTGCTTTGCGTGTTTTCATTTGTTTCTCATTTTAATTTTTAAATTTTGAATAAAGAATAGACAAGGTTTAAATCTGTAAATAAACTTTTTAAGGAAACTAAATAGGTTTTAAACAATAAAGCCATGTTTGATTTCAAAATAACGTATCCCTAGACTTTGTTGATGTGTGTATTTATTTTGCAAATCCCAGTTATTTCCAACTAGCTGTGCCCCGCGGTTTTACCCGCGTTAAACTTTATAAATTATCACAGCTCCTCCCCCGTAGATGATAGCGTGATAATATGTAGCGTATATTTTGACCCGACCTCTTAGTAATATTCATGCAAAATTTGAAGTAATTCCATGCAGTACTTTTTGAGTTTAGCCCGGACAGACAAACAGACAAAAATTCTAAAAGCTATATTGTTGGCTTTGATATCGATAGTAGATTACGCCCCAAGGATCCTTTTTAAAAAATGTTAATATACAGTTTACTATATGTATAGATTTGATTATGAGCTCGCGCTTGGCGAGAGCTGATAGTCAATATTACAATATTTTTTGTGCTCAAGTACAAGCTTTTAGCAAGCATAATGACAATTGGGCTTGCGGTTGACCGCAATTTTGCTGGAATATGTAATTTAAGGAGATCTGCGTAGGCCCTTTGGTTGTCTACCTGTTTTAAGCGTTTGAGAATAAATTAAATCTAATAAGGTAATTAGTTTTATTGCCAATTAAGGGTAAAGGTTGGGAATTTAGCCAATTGGCTTTATATGAAGGCGCCTATTTATAACGTATTTTAAAACCGATTATTAGAGAAATTTTTCAGTCTCATGGTTATATTGATGCCCTTAATTGTCCCATATTGCTAATGGAGCATCCATTCTAATAATATAAATGACAAAGCCTGTTTGTGTGCCAACCCTTTGTATTAATTCTGACGACATTTACGCAGTAATATTTAAGCATTCCCAAATCAAATTTTTCATGTTGCCCTATGTATTTTTTTTTTATGGTAAAAAAAATTACATACACAATTACATGCACTAGCATAATGACGTAGGTAATATTTTTATTGTCTCCGCGAATTGCGTCACGGGAACAGGTAGCGTTGTATAAACAACTTAAATAATTACATGTACAGACGCCAGCACATCAAGTTACCCCAATCTGTCAAATTTCCGCAATTAAAAGTGAACTTTAAATTTTTGTGATAAAGTTGAAAACCTTTAAAGGACTTTTGACAGATTGGGTTAGCTGGATGTGCTGGCGTCTGTACAAACATTATTACCTTAGTACCATTCATTATACGATAGATAGGGTTCTAAATAAGATTCATCAAAGCTTTAAAGTGCCTACTATACTCTACGAAGGCATTAATCTTTATACCGCTATTAAACAAGCTTTAATGAGATTTCGAGATTAATCAAGCTCCTAACGAAGATTTAAATACTATGAAATAAATTAATGAAAATCGAAAACTCACTTTAAAATTAGTTTGTGTTGCTCCACCAACTTGCCTAATTGTTTTAAGTATTTCTCTAAAAACAATTTGTTTTTCGTCAGTTCTTGGTGATCATTATCTGAAAAATTAAGTGTTTCAGCAATAATTTTTGTGTTTAAGAGTTATCAGTTTGGGTTGAGATGATAATCAGCCGAAAAATGTTTTCGACTGATATCATATCAGACTCAAACTAAGCAAAAAACAATGGATAATTGGATCTCCACAATGGCCAGTTTCGGTGCCCGCTTCCAATAATAATATGATATCTAGGGACAATGTCACACAGATCATCCTAGCCCCAAACTAAGCAAAGCTTGTACTATGGGTACCAGGCGACGATATACATACTTATATAGATAGATAAATACTTATATACATAGAAAACATCCATGACTCAGAAACAAATATTCGTGCTCATCACACAAATATTTGCATATACCGGGATTCGAACCCAGGACCACCAGCTTCGTAGGCAGGAGCACTACCAACTAGGCTACGGTGACCGTCAATACAATCAAATACACGCGACTCTTACAATATCGTCCGTCCATTTGTGCAGAAATTTGCTGCCCCATCAGCTGTCGGTTTTAAGAGTAATGTGCCCTACCCACTGTCACTTCAGACAGTTCTTCGGAATATTTTAGGTTTTTTTATCATATTCTCGTCCGCCCGAACCCGCTATAAGGCCCCCGAGCTGTACCGAGCCGCACCGATACCCACCGATAGTGGGCGCCGGGCCTTAAAGTTACACCACAAGTTACGGCATATTTTACTATAGCGCGGTCTTTGTTTAACATGATATTTAAGTATTTATGACTTGGATCCGGTGGTAGCATTAAAGCGCGACCGTCGTTATTGACACAAGGTCCGTCATAATAATAATACCTTAATATACACAGAACCATTGAGAATATGTAGTAAAAATATTAGACTTAAACTAGATAATTATTAATTATACATAATCTCTTGACAATAACTTGAAACGAGCTAGCTAAATATCATTGCTATAATAAATTTTATAAATGTTTTCATACAATGTGTACCTAAATATCTATGTTACTAGAAATAATTATGTATTCAACTATATTACTACAAACATGTTCTGACTATTTACAAGCGCCTTTTTAAAGTCTACGTGAATAAAAACCTTTTTCATTTTATTTTATTTATTTATTTTGACTCAGTTTTCAACCATTTATTATTTCACCAATCTTATTCAAACGCATTCTCCTGGGCAATTTGGGGCCATCTATTGGTATTTGCTTTGCTGGTTAAAAACGTTTAGTATACTACTATATATATAAGTATATATAAGCTGACCTCTCATTGTATGGAAATCCAATACAACGCGAGATCAGCTTATACTGGAAATGCATAGCTTGATATGTAGCCGCGTGTACGTACCTGGAAAATCCTTTGCAACGTCTTCAACAATATTTCTAAAACAGTTCGCCAGGACAGCGTATTGACAGTTCAGAGCTAGTAGATACGCTTGCATGATAATTTCCGTCATGATGACGAGGAAAGAAGCGCTATTAAACATGATGCCGATGACGATGTAGGTAAAGGTATACCGCAACGGAGTGCTGTAGTCCATAGGCAGGCGAATGTCCACCATTAGATTGTAATCTACCTCGTCAATAAGAGGAAAGGTGTACCTAAAATGTTTCAAAGAACTATTAAAATGTGAATTATCATTCGTTATCGAAAGAAGAAGATGATGGAGAAAATGGATCTCCACAATGGCCGGTAATGAGCTGCTCGCATCCAGCGGCTGCCAGCGACTCTTGCAAGATCATCGGTCCACCTTGTAGGGAGCCTCCCCACGCTACGTCTTGCAGTACGTGGTAGTTTCTTGAGAACCTTTGTGCCCCAACGGCCGTCGGTTACATGAGCTATGTGCCCCACCACTGCAACTTCAGTTTGGCTTTCTTTGGGCTATGCCAGCTACTTTTGGTTCACCTGCGAATTTCTTCGTTTGATACCCTTCGTTAAAACCCTTATAACTCCGTGATAAAGATTAGAGTAGAACTCCTATTACCTATTAGATAAGAGTATTTATGGATTATAATTTGATTTGAATTTACCCTTAAAAATTATTTAGTGACTGATAACGCCATCCCAATAATTAAAGTTAAAATTCATTACAAAGCATATTACGAAATCCTTTTATTAATATAAAGTTTTAACTTATTATTATTACTGTTTTGAAAACAAACAAGCGAGACTTCATTTTTCTACGTATAAACTAATAAGAATAAATTTTATATGAAGCCCTTTCAAAAGCATTCCCAAATCAATTCACAGACGACAGAGTAATATCGTCAAATGCATACTTAATATGTACGAATTGATAACCTCCACCGTTGTTAAAGTTGGATAAAATATTCCTATTGTTGATAAGTGACGCTTTAGGCGATAAATTGAGCGTACAAGGAGCTCTCTTGTCAGCACGTTTCAAATGTCTAACGAGCTCCCATACATCACACGGCGGTGTTCAGTTTGGAAGATACGGTGACATAATACATGATCCAATTACAATTTAAAAATACTTGGGTAACTTTGTCATCTGCAAAGTCAAGTTCTCTTGTTGCTTGAGATTTATTATGTGTTATCAAGTACTCAATAGCCGCGCAATGGTTTTGACGTAGCTGCTATATTATAATTATATATTTACATTGTGATTATCTATTTAATTAGTGATTATCATTGTATCAATTACTATAGTAATTTTACATCTTTAAACTATTTTTAATCGATATAAGACTGTCAATTGCTTATCACTGATAATAATATAAATAGGGTAGGAGATTATTAAAGATGGATTCCTTTTCCTTGTTACGACTCGCAATTAATTATGTTACACACACAAACACATACAATATTTAATCGAACGTTACTCTGTTCGATTAAATATTGTGTGTGGAAAACATATCGGAGTTTTAATGTGCAATACCTACGAGTGCGTAATGTATTATTTAATTAAGTATGTACAGACGACAGCAGATCAAGCTACCCCAATCTGTCAAAATTCTTTTATAGATTTTCAACTTCATCACATAAACATAAAGTTCACTTTCAATTGGGTAAATTTGACAGATTTGGGTAGCTTGATGTGCTGGCGTCTGTACGTGTAGTGCTGATATTTTAGTTATTACGGATTTAGATATCACGTCAAAAAGATGGAGGTTATCTATGGAAATTTCTTCAATAGTGGGGATCAAAGTACTTTAAGCCACCAGTCCTGCACCTGTTCTCTTCCTGAACAAACAATTATCAGACAGCCATCAAATCCGATTCTGAGAGTTAGGTAATATGCTGCACTACAATATGTTCTCCAAAGTCGGCTACCTTTGGTGAATAAATAAATCGGTAAACCACTTTATGTCATCGGCGTAAGCTTCAAAAGGAATATTTCACTTAAGTAAGTAAGCGGAAAGCTCTCCAGGACAAAAACCTTACATTAAATAAAATGGGAAAGTATTTTTTGTATGCGGAAGCAGAAACAGTGAATAAAAGAGAAAAAAAAAACAGTGTCGCCAGTTCCAATTATCCATTTAAGCATAGTTTACACGGAGCCAACATTGGCTGCCAATGAGACTGGCAGCCAGTGCTGGCTTGGTATTGGCCTTGTGTAAACAGTTTTTCAATCCAATCCAGCGCTGGCTGCCAACGCTGGCGAGAATAGAGCGACCGTCTATTTTTCTAGCCAGTGACCTCCGCCCGCATACCCTTCGACCCCCGCGCCAGCGTTGCGGACACGTGTAGACGAGTCTCGCCAGTCACTGGCGAACGTCCGTACGGTGTGTGTTCTTTGTTGTTTTATTTGGAATTTCTGCGACAAAATGCCGAGAAAATTCAACGAAGAGGATACTTTAAAATTAGTACAACTTTATAGAGAGCACGAATGCTTGTGGGATAAGCGTTGCGATGCACACAAAAATAAAGAAATGCGCGCTTCGGCACTAGAACACCACTTCTGGTATGAATTGTGATGTAGATGGTTTAGAAACACGGTAAAAATGACTCGAGCTTCGATAACTCATTCCAGATGCTAAGAACGATAACGTTACTTCTAATTTTATTTTTGCTGGTAATGCATCTCTCATCAGTGTGTCTTGGCGCTGAATCGAGCTCTGTATAAGCGAAAGCAACTCATCAAAGTTTTCAGCAGTAACCCGCAACGCCAACCTGTACTCAGAAGGATCTTCTAATCTTAGTTGTTTCAGCAACAAGGCAGAAGCTCCAGTTACAGGTCTATCGCTTAACCATTTTCTTATCCTAAGTCGTTTCGCTCCCTTTTTTTGTAATATATCAATCAACTCTTCTCTTAATAGTACAGAGTTATTCCTTAAACATTTATTTTTCAACAGCCTTTGCCGCGTATTCATTATTTTTTCCAAACGTGTGCACACCAGAAGAAAAAATCCGTGAATGATTGGCCGCGTCTAAACAACAAGGGCCAGGCCAACGCTGCCTTGTCTGCAGACTGGCGCCAGCATTACTGGCTTCGTGTAAACTCTGCTTTAAAACCGTCGAGTCGGTGTACTCCTCGGTGCAGTGAAGACAGAAACAAAAGATTTGGAATTAGTTAAAAATTTAGTTGCTAGTTTTTATATTCGTTTATTTTAGTAAGTTCTGAGTAACTTAAAACATAAAGGAGTTGAATAGCAGAACTTATAAAAGTAAATAATGCCTAAATAGTAAGATTTCACCAATATTTAAAAAGGTAGTAAAGTATGATGTACAGACGCCAGCACATCAAGCTACCCCAATCTGTCAAATTTCTTTTATAGATTTTCAACTTAATCACAAAATCATAAGGTTCACTTTCAATTGGGGTAATTTGCCAGATTGGGGTAGCTTGATGTGCTGGCGTCTGTACATACTTTATATTATAATAGACAGTGTTACTAAAAGTGTCTGTAATGCAGAGTTCTGTTTAAAAAAATATGTTATGGAATATATTATTGTTGTTTTGTGAGGTTACTGCAGGCAAAAGAACGGTTGGAGTAGCATTGGAAAACAAGAAATAGTGATAGTCCCAAAATAATATTCGGAAACCATGATTTTTTTATTTGAGAAGTATGTAATTGCATATATTATTTTAAGGTTGTCCGGGGAGGTTACTACAGCTTAAATAACGGACGTGGTAGCATTGGAAAACAATGAATAGTGATACTCTCAATTGAATATTGGCCAGACCATGTACTTTTAATTTAAAAAATATGTAATGGAATATATTATATTTAAGGTTGTTCTGTGAGGTTATTACAACTAAAATAACGGACGTGGTACCATTGAAAACAAAAAATAGTGATAGTCTGAAAAGAATATTCACCAGACCATGTACTTTTAATTTTAAAAATATTTAATGAAATTTATTATATGTAAGGTTGTTCTGTGAGGTTACTATAGCTAAAAGATCGGACGCGGTAGTATTGGAAATATGTATAAAAATAGTGAGAGTTCTAAAATACGATACGCATAACCATGTATTTTCGTACGTTATGTACGGTGTGGCAACTCTACTTTAGAATAATAAAGCTTATTACCAAACAGATAGGGTACATATTGACAGAATCATCAGCACTTTTAAATATTTACGATGAGTATCAGCCCACTGATCTACAATTCCTCGTCTTTCTTCTGTAGATATATCGAAGTATGAAGTCTCCATGGCTTTGGCTAGTTTCTTGTACACGTCCTTATTCCAAACCTAGATAAAATAAAATAAAATAAAAAAGGTTTTTATTCACGTAGACTTTAAAAAAGCGCTTGTAAATAGTCAGAACATGTTTGTAGTAATATAGTTGTATACATTAGATAATATTTCTAGTAACATAGATATTTAGGTACATATTGTATGAAAACATTTATAAAATTTATTTTATTACAGCAATGATATTTAGCTAGCTCGTATCAAGTTATTGTCAAGAGATTATGTTTAATTATCTAGTTTAAGTCTAAAATTTTTACTACATATTGTCAATGGTTCTGTCTATATTAAAGCTATTATTATTATGACGGACCTTGTGTTAATAACGACGGTCGCGCTTTAATGCTACCACCGGATCCAATGCGCCCCAACTGAGAAGACCCAGCGAAACAAACTCAGTGGGTTCATCTACTACCGGTTTCAACACGACCCAGTTGAGACGGTCCGGCGAAACATACTCAATCGGGCATGAACACGGGATTTGGTCCAATTAGAGTAATTATTTAGTAGGCAAACACAGTATATGCTCGATCGGTTGTCTGAATGCTTATTATTTTAGATTATATTTAGGTATACAAAAGAAAAACTTCGAAACAATAACATTATTCATTTTGAGACAGAGTCAATAATTTTAAATTAAGTATATGATAGCAATCATTTACAGATAGTTCACGTAACACATTTATATAAAACAATTGAACAAAGGATATCTATTTCATATTAAATAGATAACATAATAAATAGTTATATTTAAAATATAAATATAGCTGACGGCCAAGAAGAATATCGCCACCCCATCTCACCCCGTGGGAGCCAATATATATACCATAGAACGAGCAGCAGCGTTCTTCTGAGTACTATGATCATCTTACTGTGATCGCCAACCTGTCTGCCAAGCGTGGCGATTGTGGCAGATCCCCTCAAATGATGATCTTTGGGGGACGCCTTTGTCCACCAGTGAGCGTCGTTCGACTGATATGATGAATTATATATAACAATCACGTCTTTCAAGGACAGTACAAATAGAATGTCAGCTTCTTAAAACTGATATTTACCAGAATTTGGAAACTGGCTGAATATAGATGCCAGATTATTTTAATCAGCTATCTTACCATTGTCATCAACTTCCAGATGGTCAAAAAGTGTATAATTATGACGTTAAGGCACGATATAAATTCTTCAAGGGTCATGTTGTCACTGATAAAATGCCACACTTCCAGGCATACCACCAGCACAGACATCAGTTTGATACCAACACTGTACAACGTGTACGGGAGATCAGGGTCCGATGTCGATATGCCTGAATAAAACATATAAGTGAACTACAAAACAATATTATAACTAAAACTAATCTGAGGAACAAACATAGCGAAAAACTGTAACGAGCAACTCACGTAATTAATTTTATGTAGTCAAACAGTTTCTATCTCTTCAGGAGATCATCTTCAGAGCAAATGCAACTCGCACGATTGCGTCGCATCGTGTCGCATCCGTCCCTAGTGGAAGCTCCTATATGCATCTCTAGATTGTCCTAACATAACGTCGCACCCTAATGCATTCCCCACCTGACGTGCCACGCGCGTTATTGCTTGGATGATCGCGAGATGGGATGCGACGTCATGCGGGTTGTATTCGTCCTGAAGATGTTCTCTTGAATAGATTGAAACTGTTGTCAGAACCAACATTAATTACGTGAATTACCCGTTACAGTTTTTCCCTAAGCCATAAGACATAATAAGTATATTTATATGACAATATCAGTTAGAAAAACATTTCTATGAAATATAACAATAGATAAGTATTTTTTGTTATTTAATGTTTTTTTTAATCTGTGCACTTACCATACTCTCTCTACCCTACGGTTGACTGGAAAATGCCTTGGAAAGTCCCCCAGTATACAATTTCATGTGCATAAAGAAGTTTTATAAACCTGCGCGGGTTTTTTAATTAATCAATGTAAAATGCTGATAAAGTAATTATTTACTTAAAATAACTACACATATCGTTAATTAACTGTAATGAATAAATCGTTAATTATAACTAACAATTATAAAATAATATCAAGCTGCTGTAAGTAAACAGGTGAGCATAATTAACAAAGTAATCATGACAATTCTTATATACTCGATTATGTTTACCAAGGTTGGGAATTGGCAATGGATAGTATATCCTGGTTATAAGGATTTATCACTGCGACTACGGCATCGAGACTGCATCATTAATTAAAAGGCTGTTTTAACTGTGCAATACTTATTGTGATTGCGTACTATATTCGTAAGTTCATTAAATGTTGGGTGATAACGTCATTATTTATATAATATTCATACATTTATTTATGTATGGACTGAATCTGTGGGGTATGGGTGAAAGTAGGGGCCTCGCTACTTTGGATGTGAGGCTACGGCCAATTGCCACCATTGCAGGGGTGATCGGGATACCGCACAAGACACGATCGAAAAGTGCCCTGCCTGGAACTCCGAGTTGCCGGCAGTCGTGTCAGCCATGTTGGCGGAGACGTCGGCTTTGATAGCCGTTACCTCCTTCTGCGTGACTGTGTGAGTCCAGAAGGAGGCAGCTGAGCGAGATCGAGCGAGGGCCGATCCCACTCCGAGACGAGGGCGCCGGAGAGGTATTCACCGCGACGCCCAGCCCGAGACATACATAGCTGGTCTTCGTGCCTTGCCCTCCTCTCGCGGAGGAAGTCCATAAGGATTTTCCCACGATAAAAAAGGGGTCTCGCTACTAACTCGGTGCATTACAGTTGCGGGTTGATCATATTCGGTACAGTACCACTATTTGTGCGGCCGATATGTAGGGTTTGGGCCGCGAGACACACGGATCTGTCTGCCAAGTATTTTTTTAAATAGAATAAGTATCTAAACACAAATGTTATGCTTGAATCTAGTGGCAACATGAAATTAAGCACATACTTTTAAACACAAGTCTCAATACTTTTCATACAATATTTTATTGTACATTATTATTAATAACTAATGACAGATAGAAAGGTAAATTATTACTGTAAATTAGTAATTGTATCATTTACAGGAAAAATTTTGATACCTTGGTGAGTTACAATCAGTAAAGTCACGTTTTGAGTTTATCGGTTACAAACAAACAAACCAACAAGTAAACGAAATTCAAATCTTTTCTCTTCATAAAATTATTTACAATATAATTTAGATAATAATTTAATTAATATTGTTTATATATTTAGCCAAGCTATAAAGCACAAATAAAGTGAATCAGTAAGTTAATAGTATTGTTTTTATGGATTTATGATAAAATAGGTTTATATCTGTTTAAATTATTTGTTGATTCATTGAAGGATAACAAAAAAAACTTGAGAGGTGTCAAGGGACACCCGGATGGAACGAAGTAATTTCTTATTATTTATTATGTACAAAAAACCTGTATACACTCAAAAAAATAATCGTCGCGACACCACACTGTTCAATACGAAATAGAAATAAAAATATCTGGCTTGCTTTCTATAAGAAAGAGAGAGAGAGAGAGAGACAGACAGAGAGAGACAGACAGAGAAACATGCGCAGGCCTCACAGCTGCAAAAAGTGTCGTGACAACTTTTCGTAAGAATTTTTTCCGTCTAGCCCCCTTTCACAACGCGCGATAAGGAACTTCGTTCCAATAAAACACTTCATGCACATCGAACCTCTTATTCGATACAAATAGACATGTCGTGCACAAAGACGGACTTTCAAATAAAATCCCATAACTGTTAATATTATATAGGATTATTTAACCGAATAAAAATCGGGATTTGATCGTCAAACGTTTCATGTTGTCTTTGGATCAATAACAAAATCTTACAACTCTAATTGCCTCCTTAATCAAGCTCCTTCTAAATCTCTAAGAAAATATCTCAACGTATTTCTTATTTGTTTAATTCCGTTCTATAGATACAATAAGAGTTTTAATTACAACTAAGAACAAAACTCATAATACTTTACCGGTGATAAAAGACAGTCTATAAACGGATTCAAAGAATACCGTCTCAAATGGCCCGGATTGCTCCAAAGCCTTGCTTTGTGTGACTTTCCTCCATAGGAGAATAAGGAACCTCATTGTTCGCCTCTTAATTGTTCAATAAGGGTGACTAAGTAGGTGTAGAGATGGCTTTATTTATCTTTTAGTGGATATCTTTATTGTCATATTTGCGATGTGTTAATTATACGCTTTGCGACTTGTAGGTCTTTGTTTGTTTCCATTGTCTTATTAATTATATAAAAGTCGGTGACGGGACGCTGTGTGGTGATGGCGGTGGATATCAGAATATTATCGCCCTATCTCATCCCGTGGAGGGCGTAGAAGTCTAACCGAGGGAAAAACTACCAGAGGTCGGGAAGCAGCTTCTTTCTGAGTACTATGACCATCTTACTGCGATCGCCAACCCGTCTGCTAAGATGATACTTGCGGGAGGCTTTTGTCCGGCAGTGGACTTCTTACAGCTGTTATGATGATGTAAAGTCGATTGTCGGCAGCAACATAATGAAATAGTCAGGTATATATTATAAGAAACGTTTCAAATGACGTTGTTAATTTTGGAGAAGAATAAATTTGAAAACTTTTGAGTGGTTTATGGGCTTTTGAAAATGTTATTTAGTTGCGTAATTGTATAACATGTGTCGCCAATTTATTAATTATAAATTATATAACGAATATAATATTTGAATGCTACGTTTGCCTTGCGGCAAAGTTTTCAAGCGCAGATAATGGATTTGATCACTGGTTTTTCTGTACAGAAAATTTCTTTTGGCCTAAAAATGATATTAGGATTTTTCTGTCAAGAAAACATTTTTGGTATCAGCCTGGAATCTGAAAGATGGCGGTATTATACCCCGTGCCTTGGGTAGTACGTAAAGATTTTGATCCTATACCTGACCTTTTTTCGATTATGTCGGCTCGCCGACCCATCGGATTAAAAGGAAGTCAGGGAATAATAATAATAATATATAGGGACGATGTCACACAGATCATCCTAGCCCCAAACTAAGCAAAGCTTGTACTATGGGTACCAGGCGACGATATACATACTTATATAGATAGATAGATACTTAAATACATATAAAACATCCATGACTCAGAAACAAATATTCGTGCTCATCACACAAATATTTGCACTTACCGGGATTCGAACCCAGGACCACTAGCTTCGTAGGCAGGAGCACTACAACTACGGTTACGGTGACCGTCTAGAAAGAAAGAAAGAAATAACAGAAAGTTTACTTGTGTTTACGAACACAATTGTTTACCATAATATATCCCGCACAGATGGCTAATTTCCATTGAGCCTTGTCACTTTGGCTGGAATCCGAACAGGCGGCCCAACCAAGGATTTCACTCACAAACACAGGACCTCATTATCTGCTGTTACAGATTTAGTCATTTTGAGATTTATCTGTTAACACATTTCTAAATATCAGCCCCGAATCTGGGAATTGGATGCTGTACATGGGAGTCCATGCTCTAAAAGCTTATCGTAGTACTTGTTTAGTACTTATACAAACGCTCTAACCACTTTCCAGTCCAGATTACATAAGATATTCTTTGATAATAACATTATTAACTTAATTTTGTGTGTGAATAAGGTCGCCAAAGCTCATCGGGGTATCAAAGTCAAAAATCATTTATTCGTAAAAATTTTACATTTATGTGGAATCGTATTTTTTTTTAGCCTACCGTGCAGTGCATGCCGTGCTGCTGCTGCTACTGAGAAACACTGCCAGAAAACTCAGTAGGAATCCTTTTTAAAAATAAAATATACTTAAAATTAATTACAATCATGTGTGTTGACTCAGAACAATTCAATCCCAAGCACTTTTGTGACTTAAATAATCAGAAATTTTGTATATGCCCTGCTACACAATTTGGCTTTAATAATTCTTTTAAACTTATTCGTAGACAATTCTCTAATATCATTGGGAAGTTTGATATCGAATCGTATGTATTGTTTAATTGACAGGCAAGGGTCAGCAAGGTAAGGGCCTGCAACGCCCTGCGACCTCTCTGGTGTTGCGAGTGTACGAGTACATGGGCGGCGGTAATCACTTACCATCAGGTGACCCACATGCTCGTTTGTCACCCTCTAGTCAATGATGTTATAAGTAAAAAGGTGTAGATAGGTTTCCAAAACAACATTCGATCTTCAAAAACGGCACACCAACGCACACCTAAAGAACTTAATATTGCAATATCACACTACATTACGATTAGACGTCAAAGTAAGATGGCATGATTCAATAATCGTCAGCGAAAACGAGACAAATGTAATTTGCGATAGTGCGTCGTCTCAGGTAATATAGCGCGTAGCGTCTCTACTAGGCCGGCTAATTCTGGCTAATTAGCCACATTTCAACGTGCCGCTCCCGGAGCGCTTTTAACCTATCTAAACCTTTTTACATATAACATCATTGCCTCTAGTATAAAAAAAATGATTGAGTAGAAAGTGCTCCTCTATTTGCGCATAAACTAGCCATGGCGGCTTGTCTCCATTGAGACTGGCTGCCATAGTCGAAATTCGACTAAAATGATATTATTAATGCCGTATGTACAAAAACAATGGAAACTCACTCATTTCACCGGACCGTGGGCGGTCCGTCGAGAAGTCAGTTTACTTCTTCAAATGTATAATTTATTCTCTTTGACTACTTCAATGTTGTACAGTTTATAATTATTACTGGGAGATATATCAGATGTCAAGTATTAGCTCAAGTGGCTTATAGTAACCATAAAACATTTTTAACCAACTCCAAACCGGTATTTTATTCTCATCGTGTATCGGCGTTAGTGTTGGAAATGACTAAAGTGACTGAATTAGACTGACTGTCATTTACGGTCAAATTGGTCAAAAATGGTCATTAACTGTCAAAAATGGGCATTTTCAGTCAATTTGATTTCAGTAATATTTTAGTTATTTGTCGTTGATAAAAGTCTACAACTTCAAAATTGAAACAAAAAAGTGGTTTTTATGACTTATAGTATTATTATATAGTGTTAATCATTGTACATTTCTAATCATGAGTGCATTTAAGACAAAATGGCAACGTCGCATCGCCTCACGCATCGACTTTGATGTCGTCTTATCCTCTCATGATATAATACAAAATAAAACGTTGCTTCATTTAAACTTGCATATAAATTGGGTACCTAAATATATAAATAATTGGGTGGTAGTCGAGACTAGACTATAATATTTGAGTTAAATTGACTGGATTTGACAGTAAATGACCGGTCATTTAAGGTTTATGACAATTGTGACTAGTCATATTCAGTCATTTTACATCTCTAATCGGCGTGCTAGTCGCTGAGACAGACATCTTACACAGAGCTAGTCGCTGAGACTCTATGAACGTGTGTGCTCCTTGATCTTAGTGGCGAACCAACTGTTACTGTCGACGCCAAATAAAGTTCCTGTGCAAATATAGTTTCTTCTCCAATCCCCTGACCCACTGCTCACTATAAATATGCTGCATATGCTATTTAGCAACTAACATATTGACTGCGTTACGATGCGTAATAAGGGCCATAATACACAAATATGTCAACGCCGCGGCGGCAGTACTAGGTGAAAATTTCAATAAAATTTATTCATAAATATAACCTTAGTAATTTAAACTTAAGGTTACGTAAAATTGTAAACATTAGATTTGTATTGTGTTATTAATTCTTAAGTTAATGTTATTAAATCATGTTATTAGTTCTTAAGTTCGTTCATATTCACTATCATTCATATTGCCTAAGAACAATCTGTATTATAGTCTGTTACTTCTCTTCATCTTTAATCATTTATTATGTATATACTACTCCGTCAAGAAAGTACCGGGAAAAGATCAATAATATACAAAATGTTTGTTATTCATCCAAATTTATTTTATCACCTGCAAAGTATGCTCCTTCAGAAACGATACACTTACGCCAACGAATAATCCATTCATCAAAACATTTTTTAAACGCTGCTTTCGGAATTGAGTTCAGTTCTCGCCGCGAATTCTCCTTTATGCCTCCTACCGATTGAAAACGGGTACCACGAAGTGGTAATTTGAGTTTAGGAAAAAGAAAGAAGTCAGCTGGAGCCATATCTGGTGAATATGGTGGTTGCTGGATGGTGTTTTATGAGTGTTTGGTCAAAAATTCGTTCACAATGATGACCATGTGCGAAGGCGCATTATCGTGGTGCAAAATCCAAGAATTTTCTTTCCACAAATCTGGCCTTTTTCGTCGAATTTGCTCTCTTAAACGCCGCATAACGCTCAAATAATATTCTTTATTTACCGTTCGACCTTCCGGTAAGAATTCAGAGTGCACAACACCGCGATAGTCAAAAAAAACAGTCAACATGACTTTGACTTTTGATCGACTTTGACGTGGTTTTTTCGGTTTCGGTTCAGTTGAAAGGCGCCACTCCGAAGCTTGTTGACTAGTTTGCATGTCAAACTCCTAAACCCACGTCTCGTCACCAGTAACAATGCGTTTCATGAATGTTGGGTTGGAATTGACTCGGTCTACCATGTCCTCAGCGACTTTCATGCGATTGAGTTTTTGAAGAAAATTCAGATCTTTTGGGACTAGCCGAGCGGTAACATGTTTCATACCTAAATGATTAGTTAAAATGGTACGAATCGACTCGTGAGAAACAGAAAGTTCGGCGGCTATCTCTCTCAGAGTTGAATGAGGATTTTCAGTAACTATTTCCTTCACTTTTGCGATGTTAACTTCAGTTGCAGACGTTGATGGCCTACCAGAGCGAGGCAAATCTTTCATCACATCTCGACCGCTTTTAAACGCTTTGAACCACTCATAAGCACGAGTTTTTGATAAAGTCGATTCACCGTAAGCCTTCTGTAACATTTTCAGTGACTCCGAACACGAAATTCCATTAGCGATGCAAAATTTAAGACAAACTCTTTGTTCGATATTTTTATCAATTATGAAATTCGCAATACACACTATATATGATATTACTAAAACCAGCACTGTATTTAATATAAATAACAGATTCAACTCAAACTCCGCGCCAAAATGGAAAACAGTTGTGCCAATGATATTACTAAAACCAGCACTGTATTTTAATATAAATAACAGATTCAACTCAAACTCCGCGCCAAAATGGAAAACAGTTGTGCCAATCTAACATAAACAAAAAAAACAATAATTTGAATTTGGAACCATAAACAAATCATCCATTCCCGATACTTTTTTGACTGAATGTATTTACACAAACTTATTTCCATAAGTTAGTAATAAAGTTTTTCTATCCGTTGTCTAGAATCTATGGTGCAAGCATTGCAAATTAGGATATAACTTGCAAGTTAAATTTGACCAACTTTTCAGAGTGATTGAGCTGAAGTTTTGTATATATATGTTAATCAGTTGACAATTTAAATTAATTTCGACTTTTTAAATTAATTAAAACAACACATTTCAGCAATTATCTGTTCTCTCTTCTGCTCAACTCTTTTTATTCACAAATTAGTGTTACATTATAATAATAATAAGTAAGCGAAAAATGTTGTAAATTAAATACATCAAACAAATGTGAAATAATGTAAAGCAAAATATATATGTTATTATATGCACATCCAAAACGTCTAAAAATACACTTCAGTGGTACCTTACTGAAAATTTAAATTTGTGCTGAGTAACTAAGTACTAAGCGTACATAGTTCATAGCGAATTATTGTGTGTAAATAATTTGAAATTTATATGAAGAAATTGCAGACTAAGTGATTTAACAGAAGCCCTATCATTTATCCATTACCAAAATATTAATTCAGTCACGACGAAATCGTAGTAAGATCGTTAATGCGCTATAAGACGTATTCACCAACTGAAACAAGAAAACAATTATTATAAAATCATAACCAAAATGTTAAATGTAGCTTATGAAAAAAAATCAAGGAATTATTTTTATTGTAACAAAAGCTATAAATTTTACTTAAATACTTCAGGAAACGGTAAGACAGCCAGTTGTAAATTAATTATATAATATTTATGTACTGCACTGTGAGCTTGACAAGTACAAATGTATGTTAATACCCAGTATAATTTCATTATTTCATTTCATAGTATTTTACTTTCCTGGGGGGGACGTAGAAGTCGACCCGAGCGTGTCTTTGTGTACTATAAATATTATAATGTGATCGCTAACCCACCTGCCCAGCGTAGCATAAATCATGGACATCATACTATTGTAAGTAGATATATTTTAGGGAGGCCTGTCGTTCGGTTGATACGAATTTCATTGAAAGATTTTTAATACTTGACGGTCACCGTAGCCTAGTTGGTGGTGCTCCTGCCTACGAAGCTGGTGGTCCTGGGTTCGAATCCCGGTAAGTCCAAATATGTGTGTGATGAGCACGAATATTTGTTTCTGAGTCATGGATGTTTTCTATGTATTTAAGTATTTATCTATATAAGTATGTATATCGTCGCCTGGTACCCATAGTACAAGCTTTGCTTAGTTTGGGGCTAGGATGATCTGTGTGACATTGTCCCCAGATATTATTATTATTATTATTATACTATAGCACTTAAAAGTCAGTCGTAGATTGACGAAGCAGTTACAAAAACAAGCTAATAAGTTACTCCATGTAACGTGAATCCCAATTTCAACTATGCTCGCAATTTATTAGCTGAGCTTAGTCAAACCTCCTTTGTCCCCCAAAATAATATGTGATATAATAGACCTGGTTTTTGAAAAATAGGAAGATTTTTTTTAGCGTTTTATTGATTGGGGGCTCTGTCTATACTTCGCAAAGCATGTGCAGCTTACCTGAATCACATAGTTTACCTTGTATTTGGTAATACTTATTGCCACTTGTATTTTTATGCCTGCATGACACATACTGTCACAAATTTCATGTCATAATGTAGTTGACCTTGTATTTGGTAATACCTACTGCCACTTGTATTTTTATGCCTCCAAGTCACATTTTGTCACAAACTACATGTCATAATGTAGTTGACCTTGTATTTGGTAGTACCTATTGCCACTTTTATTTTTATGCCTGGACGTGAGTGCCTTTTTTAAGAACATCCAGCTCTGGCATAACTAAGGAAACGTCTGATCATACTTATTAAAACATTTCTAATCTGAAGTAAAAAATAAATGCATATACACACGACATGCCAAATACATACATAGATCATCTATAAAATGACACAAAGTGACCAATTCAAAAACATATGAATTACCAACTGCAATCAATTAATATAAAAGCTGACACTTCATTCAGTGGCCACTATGTGGTAATGTGGCAAAATATCCGGCCAAGGGTAACCAAGCCGAATTGTTAACTAAATATAATTAATTTCGCCATTTGACGAACTGCCGCAGGCGAGGAACGGTGTTTCGCACAGTAAATTCACGAATAGCAGCTATGACATAGCTTAGAGATAATACGTTATTTTATTTTATGTTTTCTATTTAATATTATATTTAAATTTTATTGATATTAAAATAAAGGTTCTTTAGTGGCGGCCACGGACCGGAAGACGCAGCGTGGGCGCCCGTACAAGGTGGACCGACGACCTCGCGAGGGTTGCGGGAAGCCGCTGGACGCGGGCAGCGCAGGACCGGCTAGTCTGGAGATCCTTGGGGGAAGCCTTTGTCCAGCAGTCTTTCCGCTGATATGATGACGATGATGAATATTAAAATTTAATTTAATTATTTATATACAACATATAACGTAATTAACGCACACCCTCAGGCACCCCAATTAGAATATTATGTTTTAATCATAATACATACACTGACTTTTCAATTTCATATGTATATGCATTGTTATTTACTAAATTAGTTGCTTGGAATAAAATTTATTTTTTATTAAATGATGGGCTTTGTATGAATACAAATAAAACTGCTATTTTAAAAGTCTTATTACTTTGACTTACGGTCCATTTCAATTTGTTTTGCCTGTACAGGGTTAATATGACAATAATTTCCGTAGTTTTAATTATTTTGGAATAAAAATTACCTATATTAAAAATTATATAAATCGATTCAGTAAACGATTCTGAACAAACAATTTTCAGGAAGTGCGTTAATTAAGTTACATATTGTATATGTGTGTATATACCATCCCGCGGGTGTCGTAAAAGGCAACTTAGGGATACACCGGGCATTCAGGCAGCAGTGCCACCTATGTAGTAGTTACCAAGTTACTGCGTTGCCAACTCACATGCCAAACACGGTGACAACGGCAAACCTCTCCAAATGGCAACGTTATAATATACTAGCTGTGCCCCGCGGTTTTACCCGCGTAAAATTTTATAAATTATCACAACTCCTCCTCCGTAGGTGATAGCGTGATAATATGTAGCCTATATGTTGACCCGACCTCTTAGTAATATTCATGCAAAATTTGAAGTAAATCCATGCAGTCCTCTTTGAGTTTAGCCCGGACATACATACAGACAAACAGACACACAGACAAAAATTCTAAAAACTATATTTTTGGCTTTGATATCGATTGTAGATCACGCCCCAAGTATTCTTTCAAAAAAATATTCAATGTACAGTTTTGACTTTCCTACGATTTTATTATATGTATAGATGATATTAAGATTTAAATTTCAAATCCACAATGATACATACAACAATATTAAATGGATCGACGTAAATTATATTTGAAATTTTGACGGGGCGGTTGGCAGGGTTGGTAGAAGCTTACCTTTCATGCCGTAGGTTATGGGTTCGCTTCCCACCCACGACAAATTTTGTGTGCATGAACATATCTGTTTGTCCTGATTATCTATATAAGTATGTATTTACAAAAAAAGTAGTATATGAGTTATCTGTTTTGTATTGAACAAGCTTTGCTTAGTTCGGGATCAGATGGCCGTGTGTGAATAATCTCCCAGTATATTATTATATTAATTTTAAATGTGAAAAAAAAACTATAGTCGTATAATCTAGGAACTATTAGCATCGGTTTTACCGTTCACTGACTGATTCTTTTGAGCTATGTCACGAAATAAGCTACGAACATTGGCTGGGTTCCCCGGAGCCATTCCTACATTACAGAATTTCTTTGCTTTGTTCTAAAAACACGTTGGGGTTTCATTTTGGAAGACCCTTTTATTTCTCTGTCTCTATTTTTACGGTATCATTCTTATAGAGGTAGGAAGATGAGGAACTATTATTCAATTTCTAATCAAAATATACTTTTGTATTAGAACTATAACTAATATGACCACGTATATCCTAATATGGGATTTTCCGTAAAAATAAATTATTACACCCCAGTGCCTCGGAGAGCACGTAAAGCCGTCGTCGGTCCTGTACCTGACCTCTTTCCGGTCGTGTCGCTAGTCGCAGCGGATCATGAGAGTGATGGAATAGAAAGTGCCCCTGTGTTTGCGCACACACTTGTGCACTACAATATATCCTGCGCAATTGGCTAAGTATAATTTAAGTTCGGTATGTTTAACCTATTTGTAACGTTCCACTATTGTATTGGTTGTATAACTGTAATAATTGTGTGTAATTTGGAAATAAATAAAAAAATAAACTATTAATCATAATATACGTGTATCTTAATAGTATACTAGGATTGCCAACCAGTCTGCCAAGCGCTTAAGCGTGACGATTTTATGGATAAACATAGTTAATTAATTATGAGTGGTCTTTGTCCAGCAGTGGACGTCTTACGGCTGATAAAAAGAAGATATCAAACAAGGTATACCTTAACAAAGATTTAAGGAATGTGACCCCTCAGGCTAAGGGTAATTGTTATCTCATAACTTCTTTTGATTAATAATAGTAACTTCGTTCAACACCGTAGCATTTACTTCTCAACTAAAAACTAAACTAACTAACTACAAAATAGCGATTACATTTCAATAAGTACAAACGGTAAACCGTACCATATCCAAGGTTTTCATTATTAAGACTTGTAACTAATCTCATCTCATGTGTTGAAGTGCACGTGTGGACGTGCACTTCAACACATGAGACGAGAGATGAAGCCGGCCGGCCGCTGCGGCGGCACGCTCGCTTCGCACGCTCGGCTCGTGTGTTGTATTCACTATTCTAACCTAACCTAAACCAATAATTATGAATACTGTCGGCAAAGTGTTCTGTCGGCGAAAACTACAGTCGAATTAAAGTCTTGTCGGTATACAGTCTGGAGGCGTAATGTCAGCGTTGAGTCGTACAATGAAAAATAATCACCCACATTACACATACTTTTCTGTACCTAATGACGCAATACTAAACAAAAACATAGCCACGTGTACGCGCATTGTCTCCCCACCGCCCCCTCAGGCCCTCCGCCAGGCCTCCCAGCTCGTCCATCGAATACATTTTTAGCCGTTTCGTTTAGGTGAATGTGCACATTAGCCGGCTAAAGATGTAATATCCCGTCACAAACTAACATGATATCGAACTTTAGCTGCTTCACGAAGATAAACCTAAGGGTAGCCGGCTATACTTAAGTTTATTTTCACACCCACCTTTAGCCGTAACATATATATAGATAATTACAGCCAGACTCAGGACAAGTAGACATGTTCATGCACACAAATATCTGTCCTGGATGGGAATCGAGCCCACGACCTACGGCGTGAATGGCAAGTATTTACGTACCACGCCAACCGGCTATGGGTTGAGATTGAAGGTAAATACGAACTTAAGGTTGAAAACTAGGATTTACTACTGTGTTCCACCACATTTTTCTATGCACTGAGGGCTGATTAATTGCTAGACGGCTCGAGCCCTCTGCTCGCCTCTATAGTCCGGTGAAGCAGTGAAAGCCTCCTAGGCTAACTGTAGCGTCCTACAAAAAAAAAAACTTGTGTGTACTTATGTACACGCGTTAGAAGTTATACTTCTTAATATACAACTTGAACATAGTTATCAATTTTCATACCACCTAGAACTAACGTCATGCTGTTATTTTTACGATGCGCGCGCATCGTAAAAATTCACTCTCATACCACCTAGAACTAACTTCATGCTGTTAAATTTTTTGGTGTCGGTGTGCGCGCGCGTCGTAAAAATTCACTCTCATCATTTTTCTCCATCGCGCCAAAAGAAGTATAACTTCAAAAAAAAAAAAAAAAAAAAAACTGAGGGCTGACACTAATTCGAAGACTTACTCAAAACGTGCAGATGACTTTCAGTGTTTGTCAAGGGTTGATAATGTGTTAAAGCTACAAGAACTTACTCTGGTATAAGAAGTAAGAGACAGGTCATACATTCCTCCAGCTGTGAGTACGATCGGTTTGTTGGCGCGAGCAATGACGTACATTATGGTAGACCGCACTCCTTGTAACTTGGTCACTCCACACTCCCAACCTGAACAGTATATTGCCTCCCCTACTTTTTGACTCTGAAATTAAATGACCTCATTACCATGGGCCCAATTGAAAAGGAGCAAAGATAAGCGCTGCATAACCTGTATAACAATCAGCAGGATTAAAGTTATATTTTGAAATAAATTACTCAGTGGAAAATCTACCGGCGGAAACGGAAGGAAGAGAAAGGGGTTAAGCAGGTCTATCCTTTTTTAAAAGTTGGTTTTTTACGTTTAAAGATTAGCATTGTGTCTGAGAGATGAAGAAAATAGCAAATATTTTTCAGCCAGATCTTAATATTTGAACATTTTTAGAACCTGCCCCTTATTTCAGCATAGTCCTAATTAGTGGTCCTTGCGGTAGCCATGTCTCCCATCATGTCTCCCATTCAGATTCATAAAACTACCTTGAGACTTTTTTGTGTTTGCTACTAGGTCGGAGTCAAATTTATATTATTGAAATAAGATTATTGTGATACATTCATCAATAACATCTGTTTTATAGGAATGTTTGACGAGAATAGGTTGGATAAACTATGCCGTCAATCAGACAAAACAAGAATTTAAAAGCAGAGAATTGTCATTTTTTACTTCGCGAATACACAAGTGTTATTATTTTCTAGCTGATAGAGAATGTAATTTAAAAAATAACACTCTAGTAAGTAGGTTTAAAGTTTGCAATGGATTATGTCGGGCCTGTATCTATGCCTAAGCTAAGAAGCTTAAACGTAATCAATTGTAAAGCCAAGAGGTACCTAGGTCATAGCTATACTAAATGTTATTATAATGAAACATTAGAAAATTACACGCTCACTTGAAAAAATATGACATTCTGGCTTGCCTTACGAAATAATTCATTCAACAAATAAATACCCATGCTAAAAAAGAGACTTCTTAAGTATCTACCGTCGAACATACGTAAGTACGGTATTAGGCTGATTTCAGAGTGACGCGCACGGCACGCGCCGGAGGCCAGCGCGTCTCAACAGCGGCGCGTGCGAGACGCGTCACTCTGAAACGCTAGCTGCCAGTAGAGGAGCTCGGGCAGCGCTGGCCGACGGCGCGCGTGTCACCGGCGGCGCGTTTGAACTGCGTGACTATGAAACGCAACTACTATCTAGTGTAATTATAAGCGCGCGCGTTTGGATGGCGCCGCTCCTCGCGCGACTCTGAAATCAGCCTAAGAAATACTTATAATTACATGTTTTGAAGTAAAACTTCTTTACGAAATTATCTTCTTTGAATGCATGACGAGTGTGTTACAAAAAGTGTGATCGGGCGAAGCGAGAGGGAGAGATATAAGTTAGTGAAGATAAATACAGAGAGAGTTAAGTTTCGTATATTATCGTCTGTCGGGACAAGAGAAAGAGACTATACATTTTCTTTCTGTCTTTCTATTATTTCAGTTACGTTTTGTAAATCTAAGTTTTATTTCAGTCATGTGGTCTAAGGCACACTAGTTATTATTTTCTCAAAGTAAGCGGTGTAATTTTCTCCTGAATAAACTCCCAGCTACGCATAAATTTACCTGTATAGTAATCTCCTCGCACCAGCGACAGATAATGTACAGTTCGAATACGTTGTAGCCAAGGAAGAGAAAACCCATAAGGCATTTAACTATGCTCTGTGATATTGTCTGAAATATAAATATTAGGTTTAAAGAACTTTATTTCTCATAAGAACTTTACAGCTCGCTTGAATGAGATACACAGATATGACATATTAAGCATGCATAAATCAAACTGGTTACATCAAATTTAAAATTTCTTAAATATTTCATTTCAACGTGCACAGTTGACGTTACTTTAAAATATGAATATGTAATAAATAACACAAAATAAAATATTAATATGAGAATTAAGAATATTCATGTAATTTCATAAACACACTTATGGCTCGGATCACCATTAGTTCTTTCGGAAAATCCGGGATTATTTGTATATTATTATTTGTATATGCATAAGGATCCATAATCCATTCGTCGCAAAGTTAAAGTACTGGTTGAGAGTTTCTTAAAAATAGCATAATAGAGAATAATAGTACTAAAAGTAGATAAGTAACGTGTTAGTTTTTTAAGGATTTCTTAACATTTTATGTGAAAACCGGACGATGTGTTAGACCGGACGGACGGCCTAATTCAAAAATCTTGTTACTTCAATAGTGTATATGAATTATATATTGTGAGCTTGACGAGTAAATTCAATATTTTCATGATTTTTTATTGATTAATATCATGATTTTGCTAGTAAACCAATTTATCGTACCTCCTTGCAAAAACAAACTTGAGAGATGTCAAGGGACACCCGGATGGAACGAAGTTATTTCTTATTATTTATTATGTACAAAAAACCTGTATACACTCAACAAAAATAATCGTCGCGACACCACACTGTTCAATGCGAAATAGAAATGAAAATATTTGGCTTGCTTTCTATAAGAGAGAGAGAGAGAGAGAGAGAGACAGACAGAGAAACATGCGCACGCCGCACAGCTGCAAAAAGTGTCGTGACAACTTTCCGTAAGAATTTTTTCCATCTAGCCCCCTTTCACATCGCGCGATAAAGAACTTCGTTCCAAAATGTAACTGTTATAGAAATCCGGTGGATGTGAAATCTCGAAGTTGATGGTTATTAAAAGTATGGCACTCAAATAGATAGTTCACACAGGTTGTCCGGTTATATTTAGTAACATTTGTTACCCTAGTTTTGAATGCTTGGTAACCAACAATTTCTACCCTCAGGATATCTAGGTCAGAAACTTTCCTTAGAGTTAAATGAAGATAATTTTCAAGTTAGTCGCGTGGTTGGTGGTCAAGTGGAAGGATCTCAAACTTTGTACAGCCTAATGGGCTTTTCCGCCGCATATTCGACGCCACACTAGCACTACGAAATCACCCTTACAGCTTGTCTAATAAAGATACTTTTTAGGTAGTAGTGTTTCCACCGATGTGACGTCAGAATTTAATTAAACAGTAGATTTATGACCGTTATGGCGGGGGAGCGATGTAGCCCGTCTGATGGGGCCTTACTCTGTCCGGAAAGATGCGGATTCGATTGCCAAAAAATACCAGTGACAGATAAAAACCTGATGATCATGGTATCTGAGTTATGCAGAAGAGAGCGAGGTCAATGTGAGGATGGGTCATTGTTCATCATAGACATTTAGGATAACCCACTTGCTACTACAACAAAATAATAAAAATACTTTTACTTTCCAGATAAACAAACATAGGCTTCAAATCGTAACCATAGATATATATCGCAATAATATGTATATAAGAAACTAGTGTATGTTCATAAAAATAATTCTCTTGTCCACAAAATCTGCAGCTCTTTTATGGGATATACGCGTCTAAAACAAACATCCCGATGATATCAGACGATTGTCAGAAAGCACATAAAAATACAATAAATGTCAAACAGTGAAGAACGCCCTACCCCTGCTACACAGTTTTGCTTTTATAGTTATTATAACATGGAAATGTTATAATAACTATAAAAGCAAAACTGTACGTGCCTATGTTATAGACAAAACTTCTGGGTTTCAGTCACCCTAAATCAACGCAATTAAGGGCATTGGGTAGACTACTCTCGCTATACCTGAATCGGCAACATAAATTAAAAATATAAATAATAGAAACGTTTTTCTATAAGATTTCCCTACTTTTGTGAGTTTAGATTTAAAAATCTAAAGGATTGGACTGCGTCTTGCTATTATTTACACTACCTACTACTTAGTAAATACTAGCCTAGGTAATTCTTAAGTTTGATAATTATCATTCGGGGCGGTCTGCAGATAGAAGTGTAAACAATTTTTTATACTTCTAAATAATCTACAAAATAATAGTTATAGGTCAGAAGTACCCTAAACCGGCGAGCATGTATGAAGAATATAATAACAGTAATCGAGGCAAAAGAAGTATACAAAGATCGTGACAAATGGAAATCCGTTGTCTCTGCCTACCCCTATGAGAAATTGGCGTGAGTCTATGTATAATAGTTATGCGTAATATTATGCATAACTATTATACATAGACTCACCATATGGTTATGATCAATATACAGTATAATATATAGAAGCGTGATGTGACCCGAGTTTCACGATTTTTGTTCACCCAAAAAGTACACATCATGTATATACACAGATACATATTATAAGCTCATGAGACGCGTGACGTGACGATGACGTGAGTTCCATGATATTTGTTCAACCAAAAATAATAATAATATGATAATAATAATATAATCGTTTATTACTCTCAAAAAGGTACAAATAAAAGTACAATCCATGTAAGATTAAAAGTACAAAAACTAACATTAATTTTGAACCTTTGAGAGAGCTGGAGTCTGTAGTAGGCTCGAGACCTGTGTGACAAATTTCCAGGCTCTCCCCTCCCTGCAGCGATTTAGAATAGTTTTCGTTATAAAGTACAATGTATTTTTACGATACTATAATTGAGAGACAATATTCGCGTACATACAACAATGTGGAAACATGCATGCTTATAAATGAGCGCGCTCGCGCGTGTGTGTGTGTGTGTGTGTGTGTGTGTGTGTGTGTGTGTGTGTGTGTGTGTGTGTGTATTTGTGTTGTGTGTTTGTGTGTGATGATTATTTTATTATATTTATAAAGATTTCAGTTTCTGTATGATCGAATTTTAAGAGCCAGTTTGTTACAGTTTTTTTTTTGCATTATGGCTTGCACATTGGATATATGTGCAAGAGTTTATTGACTTTATTATACACAAAATTACTTAAGAAAAGAAAAGATCTTTGGGCTAGGGATGTAGCAACAAGCATAGTTAGACAGACAACATGATTACGTCGAAGGTTAGTAAATTTTCCTGGATCAAAAGGTGTATTGACATGAGTCAGTAGGGTTAGGTTAAGAATAAAATAGTTTACCTACGGAAAGAACTTTACAGATATAGTATAGATCCTAAGCATTCATATAAATTTAACTGAAACATATTTATGACATATTTCTATTTTTTTTATCTGCCATACCATACATTTTACTGATCATTAAACATTAATAATTATATAGTATAATAATAATATCTCGGGACAATGTCACACAGATAATCCTAGCCCAAAACTAAGCAAAGCTTGTACTATGGGTACCAGGCGACGATATACGTACTTATATAGATAGATATTATATAGATACAACTATATTACTACAAACATGTTCTGACTATTTACAAGCGCTTTTTTAAAGTCTACGTGAATAAAAACCTTTTTTATTTATTTTTTATTTTATAGATAAATACTTATATTATTATACATAGAAAACATTCATGACTCAGAAACAAATATTCGTGCTAATCACACAAATATTTGCACTTACCGGGATTAGAACCAAGGACCACCAGCTTCGTAGGCAGGAGCACTACCAACTAGGCTACGGTGACCTACCGTCATTACCTGCCACATGTAACGAACAATGTAGATTATTTTAAGTTATATTCATACCTAAATTGGCGTTAAATAAAAATATTTTTGACAATGGTTATGATTAATGCTCTAAAATTATTGGTGTAGTGGATTCAATAACTTCAAAACTTACGACAAATTATAATACAGTCCGTTCAGTATATTCGATTTACAATGCGCCTAAAACAAATAAAGGAAACGACCTATTTGCACGAGGAAAACACATAAGCGACAATCCGTAACTGTTTAATCACATAAACACGGTTACTCGTTCGTTAATCAATTAACAGAATTAGCTTACTAGTGATGGGCTATGGTGAATAAATTTTAGTCGATTATTTGACTCCATAAAAAACTACATACTTTTTTAATATTTCGTGCCAATTTCAAGTAGGTATATTTATTTATTATGTAGTGTTTAAAAAAAAAATGTAAAAGTATTTTTATATGCTTTATGCTCAAAATACATTAGGTATCTATGTGTCGTTCAAAATAGGTAAGAAAATAATATAGAACCCTAAAAAGCCCGCTCGAAACCATACTACTCTGTCTAGAACTATGATGTTCTGTAAAACAGTTCTAATTATTTCGATAATAATAATAGGTTCATGCAGAATTTTAATATATAATGAGTAAATAAGGCTATAACTTTAAGTTCAAAATTGCCTACCATGCTCATTGGACAGTGATGTGGCAGCTACTAAGAAACACTGATATACACTCATAAGGAATCCATGTGATTAGTAATGGTTAATACCGATTTAAAAAATACACAACTTGGGCACCATTTTCATTCGATTATAAAATTATCAAAATCGATTCACGAAAAAATCGCGTAAAGTACCATACAAAGAAAAATGTTGACTGCACGTGTGGCGCAGCGATTAAGACAGTCTCCTCGTCACTTCGTGTCCCGAGTTCGATTCCCGTGCAAGACAACTATTTGGGTGAGCCATAAATAGGTGTACTGAGTCTGATTTCCTTAAGCCTCAGTATTTGCCGAGCTGAGCTGAATTCTGATAAACTTACGCTTTCCCAATTAAAATAAATAGTGATAATATAATCAATTCAAAACGAATATTTAATTAAATAATCAAAGAATTAATTCCTCAGAACTAAATTTATTCGACATTACACTCACTTGCCCATCACTAAGAATAGTTACGTACCGCTTGAAAGCCGACAAAACACATGAGCACGCTGCTGGCAGCCACCTGTCCCAACATGGGCTTGCTCAAACTGTTCCGCAGGTTCATTGTGTGGCTGCAAAGTTGAGCAATGGTTTACAATGTGTAACAGATATAGATAGTCATCAAACTGCTCATTTATAGTTATATCCATAAGTAGGACCCGAAGGGATTTCGTGTACTTACTATACGTACACGAACTATATGACACGGCGACGACGAATATGCCCGTGGGTGGCGTCGAACTCATCCCAAGGAAATATATACTACAATAGGTAGCTGTAGTATACTGTGATCGCGATTATGTCATATTCGCCTATAGAAATGGTTATACTTAATTGGGGGAGGATTCGATAATCCTCCCCCAATTACACACAAACTATCTCCATATAAAATTAAATACATGATTTACCCATTATAGTTTTTACTAGGTCAGCCCATCACGTCACTATTATAAAAAAAAGTTAGAGGTTTCGAAGTCTGTTTTGTTATAACTTGTACTCATTGACCTATATGTATTCTACTATAAGTCAATGCTTGTACTTTATTTTTTAAGCTAGGTAAAAAGCTTTACTATTGCGATCTAGTAAAGCTTCTTAGCCAACAATTTGGACCAGGGCTATTAATTACGCCACTCACCTCGGATGATATACTTACTTTAGTTTACTTTGTATAGTACTTCCTCAGTTAATTTGCTGTGAGAGTTAGTCTTTTTTATACTTTTTTAACTATTTTATAAAGGTTCTTTGCCAATGCTTCTTTGTGAAATACTAACGCTGTTAAACACTTAGTTCGCTAATCTGATACAAAAATGAAACGTATTTTAACTACTCTAATATTTTATGAATATTCTACGAGTCTTACTCTTGAGATCTATATTTTCGTTTCAGATTATTTTTGTGTTTATCTGGAAATATAATACTTTTACTTTTTTCATATATTATACACGATAAGAAAAACATGGCTTGTAGTATACCTTTTAATTTATGAGTTCTTATAACTTGAACAATACATTCACTAGTCATATTCTTACCACGAAATTGCATTGTGTACATTATTTTAACATTTGGCTCTTCATACATATGAGTCAGATGACCGACATGTTTTTTATGGAATGTAAAAAAAGTGTTTTTCATTTTATGAACACTAGTGTTCAGCTAGCAGTTCAGTTTCATACCTCTTAAAGAGTCACACTCACACGTCACTATTAATAACTCATATAATAGTTTAAAAAACTAAAAAACACGCTTTTAGCACGCACTAAAAATTACAAAATCTTTTCGTATTCCTGACAATAAAACTTTTCAGGTGATACCCATATCATGGGGGTGCATTTCAAATAGCCTGTCCGCCATATGGGATTTAAGTCACGTGACTATTTTTTTCGTATTCCAGTCAGCAAACCCTTTCATTTGATACCCATAAAATGGGGGTGGATTTCAAATAGCCAGTCCACCATCTTGGGGAGGGCGCCATATTGGATTTTTAATGACGTTTCTTAGCTAGTCATGTATATCAGAACTCAGAGTGTGTGCAAAATTTCATCCTAATCGGGGACTGGGAAGTGGGTCAAATTAAGATTCCAAGATTTTCTTACATTCATAGTTAGTTACAAGTGAAGCGTGTTAAAAAGAGGGCTTCAAGCGGAGAAAGTATGCTTCCATCGGTGATGGATATATTTTTCTTCCGTATGGGTCTGAAACTATGAGCCCGTGGGGTTCAGACACGCGAAAAATTGTAAAGAGCTTGTCCAGACGCCTTCTCGAAACATCAGGTGACCCAAGGGCGGGAGTGTACCTCGGCCAGCGTATCAGCTTGGCTTGGCTATACAGGCAACGTTGCTAGCTTTTTAGGCACACTACCCGCATACTGTGACTGAAATGCTATTTTTTATTTGTAAATTATTTTCTTTATAAGTAGAATTGTACCTAGAATCTAAGACACCATTAGAAAAATTGATACCGATTAAATTAAGCGTAAACTATGAACTAGTTCTACGCAAAATCAGCAAACATTATGCAGCATATATTATATTTATCCTGTATTAAATTATAGCGTAATATAATAATAATATCCTGGGACATTTTTACACACGGCTATCTGATCCTAAACTAAGCAGATCTTGTACTATGGAAACTAGATAACTGATATACTACATATACTATTTTTCTTTTGTAAATACATACTTATATAGACAATTACACCCAGACTTTAAACAAACAGACATGTTCATGCCCACAAATATCTGTCCTGGGTCGATCGAACCCACGACCTCCGGCGTGAAAAGCAAGCATTTGCCAACCACGCCAACAGGAATGCGTTAATAATAAGTATTTTTTTATTAAATCAGATTCATTGTATACTTAAGATTATAAATGGTATGGGTAACTGTAGATACACAAATATGTATATAAAATTTATATGTTATAGTCTAACCATGACTTTAATAAGTTTTGCTTTTCAATTATTATTTTTTCATCGATCGCACACATGTGGTTTCTATGGATAGGTCTTTAAAAGTGATATTGAGGTTTCTCATATATTTTTTTTCTAAACTGAATAGTTTGCGCGAGATACACTACCAAAGTGGTAAGATAAATAATAAATTTATTTAAGAAAAAATGTGTACAAAAATGTATATCTATTTATATTAAAAATAATTAATACTAAGCTATAGACAGTTTGTGCCTGTACTAGGTTAAACCTGTACCACAGGCGTTCTAACGGCTTAAAATTTTACAAATTCAAAAATCTAAGATATAATGTTTAAAAATTATCTTATTTTACAATACTAAATAGATGTCTTTCAGTTTTACTACTCTGGGCAAATTATGACATTATATAAATACACATGGACAAATCACGCCACACAAAATCAAAACCGAAACCTGACACACATTTCTAATTGCAGCATATGGTGATTCAACTGATATTAGATACATTGATTTTTACACTCCAGTCATTGAAAATATTCTCTAAAATAATTTTGTCGTTCCGCGTTTGGCGCGTTTTATATTTTTATGGGAAAATCTTAATGCGGTTCACATAATACATCTACTTACCAAGTTTCAACAGTACAGCTCTTACAGTTTCGGAAAAAAGTGACTGTGACATACGGCCGGACAGACAGACAGACATGACAAATCTATAAGGGTTCCGTTCTTTTTCTTTAGCCATTTGGCTAAGGAACCCTAAAAAGCAAACAAAAGACCTAAATAATATTGATGCGATGTCCATGTGTAGAGAATGTCATTGTTAAGTTACAATAACTTACCGAAAAATTTTGTTGTTGTCAGCTCCCAACCTTAAATAGTTACTCTTAGCGCTTAACGCCCCGCGTCAGCGAATAAAACCACTAACACAATTTACGCTCACCAAATTTCAAATCATACAGACTTTACCGAATAAAACAGTTATTTCAGAACCAGATTGGAAGTATTTAAATACGCTTGACTGAGTTCAGATTTATTCTGTGTGGCGATCATATGTCAGGTGTTGAATGTTAACCAGATGAATATGAAATAAGTTTCACCGATTCTGTATTCTTTACGCTTTTGACGATGAATCAAAATGTTAGCATAGAATTATGATAAAGGAACTTTTATGTAAAAAATTACGGGTCTATTGCCGGGGTTGGTAAATGCTTGCCTTTCAAGCCGTAGGTCTTGGGTTAGATTCCCACCCAGACAGATATTTGTGCGCATGAACATGTCTGTTTTTACTACTCTGGGTGTAATGAATCTATTTAAGTATGTTTTTGCAAAGAAAACTGCCTAGTTTATGTATTATATCAGTTATCTGGTTTCCCTAGTTTTTAGTTCGATTCCCAGCCAGGACAGATATTGTAAGTAGATGATAAGTAGAGCTTGTACCCATTGTACAAGCATCAAAATGTGCAAGTGGGATAGCAGCACTGCGCCAACGCACCGTGGTGTTCGAACTTGAATTGTATAAATTAATAAAGTCATTTGATGCTCCATTTACTTTACTGATTTAATGAAGACCCATATAGAAAGAATAACTACTATTACTAAGATTACTCATATAGAAGAATCATAACTGATTAAGGTTTAGGGGCGTCTGGCAGGGGATAGCTACTGTCATAAGTCCGGCAATTGGTGACGAGATTTCTAAAGTTATCTCGAAGAAAATGACAAAAAATTGAGCGATATACTTTAACGAATTTTAGGTACCTTTATTACCTACTAGCTGTGCCCCGCGGTTTTACCCGTGTTAAACTATAAATATTATCACAGCTTCTCCCCCTTAGGTAATAGCGTGATAATATATAGCCTATATCTTCTTATCTTATCTCTCCCGACTTCTTAGTAATATTCTTGCAAAATTTGAAATAAATCCATGCAGTACTTTTTGAGTTTACAAACAGAGAAACAGACAGAAATTCGATAAACTATATTTTTGGCTTGATATCGATTGTAGATCACGCCACAAGCATCCTTTAAAAAATATATTGAATGTACAATTTTGACTTTCCTACGATTTTATTATATGTATGGATTATCTGCCAAAGTAACCATAACCCAAACTCCATAGTCGCTGATCGTTCTTACCTGTATAGGGGACATGCATAGAAAAACTTTCAGCATTTATAAAATAACGAAAGTCTGGCTGTCGTGGGCTCGTGTTGTAAATGTTTTATTTATCTTTATCAACTTAATAATTTCAACAAATACAATTAATACTTGCACCAATTCCGAGACATTGAAACTTTGTTGATTGTAACTTTTGATTAAGCCATAAATAGGTTTAATAAGATTACCTACCTTAAGAGAAGTTTGTGTTGTTCCACCAAGTTTCCCAATCTCATTGTATATTTGTCTGCGAAGTCTTTGTTGTTGATAATCGAGTTGGTTTCAGAAATTCCTTAAAAAAGTTAAAGTATTTTCAGTTATTTTTTATATGTGAATACCCACATTTCAATATTTAAGATTTTTGTAGAACAACATTTTGCAACACCGTGATTTTAAACGGGGGCATGTTATTCCGTTCTACTTCAATGTACTCATTAGCTCTTGCAAAGTTTGCTCTAAAAAATACAGGCGAAAAAACCACAAGGGTGCCGAAGTTACTACTTCCCTTGTGTTTCGGCATCGATCCCCCGACAAGACAACTATTTGTGTGACCCATAAATTATTGTTCAGAGTTTTGGTGTACTGTATGTCTGTAAATAGTACGATTGTGGAATCCCTCGGACACAGGGATTTATTACGCTAGTACGAGCGGTGTCATTGTAAAAAAAATACACTTTTAGAGCTTAAATTGTCTATGAAACTGAACGGCAAGGACCCCATTCAACAGAAAAATCTGGTCAAATATAGGTTATTAATACCTCAAATACAGCCTGTTTATTCCATTTTAAAATAGACGCGCTCTTATTGGAAACCGTTATTACATAGATAAATGAACAGATACCTCTTTATTCACAATTAAAATACCTCTTTACATAGATATTATACCTACTTCTGCTTCTATTGGCAGATGAAGCTCCCGTTTTACAATTTTCTTATATCAACTCTTTTATTTACAAATATTTCAGATTCTACACAATTTAAGAGAAACTCTTTAATTTTATTCTTAAACATGTAAGTTGGGCTAACGTCTGAAAAAATAAACTTACCTTCAATTCCAACCGTGCAATCGCTGATCAAGTTCTCAAAACAATCAGCTAGCACAATATATTGGCACAGCAGATGTATCAGATGCGTCTGCATCATCAGGTCCGTCACCATCACGAAGTGTGAGCAGTACCAAAACACAATGACGGTGATGATGTATACCAAAACGTAACAGGTGGGCGTCTTGTAGTAGAACGGGAGGCGAATGCCAATCACCAGGTTGTATTCCAGTTCGTCTACTAAAGGGTAAATACACCTAAAAATTAATGTATTATCTATACATATGAAAATCAATTGCTGTTCCTTAGTCCCGCTAAAACTCGAGAACGGCTGAACGAATGTATCTTATCTTGTTATTGAAATGTTCGTGGAGGCCTAGGGAAGATTAAAAGGGTGAGACAAATTCGAACAATTGCCGGGGATACCCTAAAACCCTTCTATTCTTTTTTTATTATTATATTTTATCTTGCAATCAGCTGTTTGGCTTTTAGCAGATTCGTTGATTGCGGTAAAGGGCGTGTGAGGCATGTTCTTCCTGTGAAGAATTAACCTCTTATTAGTTTGTAGCGAATTTCAGGTTTCAAGGAGATCCCAGATGTGATATCGCTTCAATCTACTAGTATGAAGTGGGCCATTGAGAGTTATCGCTAGATTGTTACTATGGGAATTAATGCGTTGTTGATATCTTTTAACTCTGTTTTTAACCTTGATTTTGATTGGATATAAACGTTTTCTAAAACAAAAGTTGAGGTCTTTTATTTATCGATTGAGGCAGTACGAAGTCTGCCGGGTCATCTAGTAAGTATATAAAACTATACTGGTATAATAATGGTATTCTGACGAGCCGCTCATAACTAGATCCTCTCATCGGTCCGTAATTGATCGGCGAGGTTAAGCAACTAGGTTCGGGGTCTGTCCATAGATGGGTGACCTCCAAAGTGGTTTAATTTCTGAGCGTCTTCGTCCTTTGGAGAGCATGTTATGCTGTCGGCCCCGGTTGTAAAAATTAGGCCACATCCGTTAAGCCATGTCAGAGGGCTACTGGGCGGCTTGAACAACTCTGACATTAAGGTAACCACTGCCCATACGATAAGTAAGTGATAATGCTGGCGACTCTGAATTGTTGACTACTAAACTGTCAAAACTGCTACAAAAATTACTAAAACTACTTGTCTGTTAGCTTTATGGCCGATTTCACAGTTAAAATTAAACGCGATCAATAGATGCTAAACTCAGCTACAGGACAATGAACTGAGTTTAGTGTCATTTGATCGCATTTAATTTTAACGGTGAAATCGGCACTCAGTAGTTTGACAGCTCAGAAGTAGTAAATGAAGTCTAACATGTAGCTTATTTTCTCTCGGTATTACGCGCTAAAACTAAATTGACAGAACTAATAATGCCCTGTTTTCTTTTTAACAAAAAGGTAAATAAATAGAAAAAGTTAGAAAGAAATGCAATGATATTAAAACAAGTATAGTTGTTTTGCTTTAAAATTGGGGATGTCACTTTATGTTAAACCTGACGCACTCCGTATTTTAAATGCAAAGCTACAAGTAGACTGTACGTGGCGGTTTAAACAATCTCCTCGCCACTTTTAGTCTCGGGTTTGTTTCCCACACAGAACAACTATTTGGGTATCCCATAAACAGTTGTTCTGAGTCCATCCTCAAATATATACTTTGTGTCTGTGAATTATATGTTTGTAAACTACCCGCAACTTAGTGATGGAACTGCCGGCGTTGTCTTTTAAAAAAATGAGATAAGAAATTGGTTCGAGTATACTTTCTATCTTATACCACTAATACGTAAGTCTATAAACTCTTAATCTAAAAGTCTATAAACTCTAAATTTCATTTTATAGTTGAAAAAATAAATAAATCTTAGGATCAAGTCCGTGGACTTTCCTCAGTCGTATGTGCTACGAGAAAGGACGACTTACGATTTACGTACGTCGAGGCAGTAAAAGCTGTCAAGACTGTCTTGTAAAAATAAAACGGGGAAGAATCTTTGTTCACGTGTTCTTTATAAAATAAAAGTCCCATTTGAACCCAGTACCTGTAATTTTTTTCAACTATAGTACCTACATATACTTAGGTATGTATATACTTACCATGCCACCAGGGTACTGTTTCCCAAAGCAAGTAATAACTTCAAATATTTTTCATTCCTTTGAGCCCAGACTTTTACTATATCCTTCCTTTTCGCATTAGAAACGTCGAAGTATGGTGATTGCATAGATGTGGATAATTTCTTGTAAAATGTTTTGTGGTTCATCTAAAAAGAGATATTATTTTATCACTAGTTATCATTTTTAACAGAGATCGCTAGTCCCTATTCAGGACCACAAAATTAAGACGCTGACCAATTTACACTTACTACATATGCATTGTACATATACATACTAGATATCTAATATAATAAAATATACTGGGACATTATTTACACACGGCCATCTGATTCCAAACTAAGCAGAGCTTGTAGGTACTGTGGAATCCAGATAACTGATATACTAAATTTCTTTTACATACTTATATAGATAAATACACGCAAACTCGGGACAAACAGACATGTTCATGCTCACAAATATCTGTACTGGCTGGAAATCGCACCCACGACCTCCGGCGTGAAAAGCAAGTATTACCAATATAATTATAGTACCAACAACCCCAACAGGCCCGTGAAATCGATATACATATACTCGCTGTATACATTCTTATACTTGTATATATGACCTAATCTATACATATAATAAAATGGTAGGAAAGTCAAACATAGAATATTTTTTTAAAGTATAATTGGGGCGTGATCTACAATCGAAATCGAAGCCAAAAATATAGCTTTTAGAATTTTTGTCTGTTTATCTGTTTGTCTGTATGTATGTCCAGGCTAAACTCAAAAAGTACTCCATGGATTTATTTAAAATTTTGTATGAATATTACTAAGAGGTCGGGTCAACATATAGACTACATATCATCATGCTATCACGTAAGGGGGAGGAGCTGTGATAATTTATAAAATTTAACACGGGTATAACCGCGGGGCACAGCTAGTATCAAAATATAATATCTATCATTATTATTGTTGTATATATTTTAATGTTATGCCTGAAATCGTAGTTTACTGTAACCAGGGCTCATCAGGCGGAACGGTCACCATACGCTACAGTAACCGCTTACAGAAAGGAGGGTCGTATGCTTATTACCGAACATCTTAGTATTAAAATGACAAAACCATGTTTCATTTATTTTATTTCGCAGTTATAGCTAATAATTTTCGAAATGTTTCATCATCATCATCATCATATCAGTCGAAAGACGTCCACTGCTGGACAGAGGCCTCCCCCAAAGATCTCCACAATTGCCGGTCCTGCGCTATTCGCATCCAGCAGTTTCTAGCGACCCGCACAAGATCATCGGTCCATCTTGTAGGGGGCCTGCCCACACTGCGTCTTCCGGTTCGTGGAAGACTTTGCCGAACAGACAGTGCGTCTCTAAAGTTTACGAAAACTAAAACAACAATCAGTCATTATTTGATTGCTCAAATGTCCTAAACTATATATATTATCCTTGGCAAGAACATCCACTGCAGGACAAAAGTTTTACTACAATAGAATTTTGTTAGGTCCATAATTTAATATATCAGAATCGCTACGATTGGCAGACGGGTTGGCGATCGCAATTTACACAGAGAGACGCTGCTACCCGTTCTGTGGAAGACTTTCCTACGGGATGACTTCTACGCCCATCAGGGAAAGACAGTTTTTTTTTATGGCAGAGGTCGACAAACGAGCAAGCGGGTCACCTGATGGTAAGTGATCACCACCGCCCATGGATACTCGCAACACCAGAGGAGTCGCGGGTGCGTTGTCGGCCTTTAAGAGTCAGCAAACAGGAGCTGACCCTTCCCCCCCACCCCGATGAGCTCTGGCGACCTTACACTCAGAAACACAACATTAAATTATTAATGTTATTATTAAGGAATGTCTTATGTAAGGTGGAAGTACTTCCCCAGTCGGGCTGCTCTTCCAGCGAATGAACGCTGTGCCCTACCTCTCTTTAGTTTATTTATTATATATTAGTAGTTAAATTTATTATTGAGTTCTACTTTACCTAGGACCAACGTGAGTCTCAAATTCTTATGTGTTTGTTGTATTTTTTTCCATTCACATCGATTAGACATATTGTGATTTTGAATGTACAAAGCAAATTTTACATATACTGTTTTCATAATAGCTATTTATCTACTTAGACATTGTCATTTCTATAACTATTGCCACGGTAATTATGGCCAATTTTAGCATAGCTAGGATTTTGTACAAGAATTTTAAAAGACTACATTGTCGTGTTTCGCTTATCTAGCAGAAGTTTCGATGGAGCGCCAAATATTATAATGTTCTATGTCGTCTTTAAATAAGAATTGACCGCTTGAAAAAGTAATTACACTAAATGTATAAAATGCAATTGTAAAATGAAATGTATAAAAATTATAGGCTAGCCTCTAAGTCTAGTGGTTAGTGAGCCAAACTGCTAAACCAGAGGTCGTGGGTTCGATCCCCATCCAGGACAAACCTTTGTGTGATAATCACGATTATTTGTCCTGTGTCTGGGTGTAATTTTCTACAACAAATCTACACAAATGATATCAGAATAAATGAAATTGTAACGGAATAATTGAAATTTTAACAGAATAAATGAAATTTTAACGGAATAAATGAAATTTTAACGAAATTATTGAAATTTTAACGGAATAAATGAAATTTTAACGGAATAAATGAAATTATAACTCAATAAATGAAAATTTAACGGAATTATTGAAATTTTAACGGAATAAATGAAATTTTAACGGAATAAATGTAATTTTAATTTACGATAATATAAAATAACTATTTACCATATTCTTGTATCTGTAGAAAGAAATTGACTGTATACCGATCACGTTGATAGCATCAGCGAGTGCTTCCAAGCTGTCAGTCTCCGTGAACGCGTGCCACACCTCACCGCAGATTAGCAGGAAGACCATCAGCCTTACCGTGTAGCTATACAACAAGTATGGAATATTCCGGTCGACAGTTGAGAGCCCTGTTAATAATACAGTGAAACATGACAGGTTTTATCAAAGAAATGGCATGTAATATATGATTACTGTAATGTAATGTAATAATGTATGAAACTATATTACTACAAACATGTTCTGACTATTTACAAGCGCTTTTTTTAAGTCTACGTGAATAAAAACCTTTTTAATTTTATTTTATTACTGTACGACCAGTTCACTAGGCGCTCATGTCCAGTTACACTCACTGGTCCTTAAGAGGTAAAGCACCTAGGCTCGCGGTCATCCCATAGATGTATGACCGTTAAAGTGGTTTTATTTCTGAGCGTCTCCGTGCTTTGGAAGGCACGTTAAGCTGTCGGTCCCGGTTGTTGTCTTTAGACAACAGCCGATAAGCCATGTCAGACTACTACCGGGCGGTTTGATCAACTCTGACACCAGGGTAACCACTGCACATAAAAAAGATACAAAAAGACTGTACGTCCAGGTTCTGTACCGCACAACCTTTGAGATTTATTTATTTATTTATTAGGTCAACCAACGATCGCTTACACAATTCATAACATATGGTACAGACATATTCAGGTATTTTCTTTGTGCAACAACCAATTATAGGTTGACACCACATGCAATAATATAAAGAATAGATATGTGAACACAAAACAAAGAGATATTAGCTAACAAACGACTTTTACAATACATTAAAATTAAATTCTAGAGATACAATTATAAAAATTAATAATAATATTGTACAAAAAAGCAATTAAATTAAACAGATACAGTTAATTAATATATAATTAGTATTAAATCAATTTTGAGAATAACACTGCGAAATTTCAAATAAATGCAGATTACAAAAATAACTAAGGAGTTAACTATGGCTATTTACTATCTAGAAAAACGAAAAGTACGAAAATGTCTGTGTGTTTTAACAATATATTCCAATTATTAAGATAATATATTATATAATTATGACTAACAATATAATAATAAAATAAAAAAATGAGATGAGATGATGAAGTATGGTCGAAAAATAATATATATACAACTTGTATACCATACTACTTAATCTATTTATCCTAAACTTAGGATAATAGTTTTATTACGAGTGTGATGGTAAATTATAGTGATTCCTGGAATACGCTCGAGTTTTTCTCTACAGACCTCTATAGTACCTACGTGTGCGAGATGCGAATGCTCTGTAATTAAATTAATGGTAACTATGTACATACATATATTCAGAGGTAAAATGCTATGAGCGCGACTGTTTGTGGCTAGCCTTGAGAGATATTTATTCAGCATTTGAGTTTGCATATTCACTTGTAACATAATACAATATAAATAAATAACACGTACCTGGCCTGTGTGAATGGAACAACCGGAAGGGGAAGACCTCGTCGAACATTCTCTGACCAAATCGGAGACGTTCTAAAGAAAGCACAGGTCAGAAGTACCGTAAACCGGCGAGCATGTATAAAGAATATAATGACAGTAATCGAGGCAAAAGACGTGTGCAAAGATCGAGACAAATGGAAATCTGTTGTCTCTGCCTACCCCTCTGGGAAACAGGCGTGAGTCTATGTATGTATGTATGTAAATAACATAGTAACTAAAACTATAATTCGCGGTGTAAGAGTCAGATAAACGTATCTACAATTTCTCAATTTTACAGGAAAGCAAAAATACTGTGAAAATTCGGCTCTTTAAACTTTACCAGCTTTTTAGTACAAATAAAATACTAGTATGGAAAAAAACGTTTTTTTCTATGTATTGCCATACTCTCAGAGGTTTGAAAAAAATTGAAATTATTTATTTATATATGCTTACATTGACGCAATATATATATTTTTAAAATTCGGTTGATATACGTTAGTATGGCCCTTAATTATTTTCAAACTTATGTTGTTGTCAAACTTAAATACGTTATTTGAGAAGTTAAATTTTTATATGTCTGTTGTGATAAAATGTGTAATAAAATAGGTAATAAATCAATAATCTTTATTTACTCCTGAAATAGTACAATTTAAATAATAAAACCTGTAACCAGCATATCAGCGTTTATTATCTTCGTCATCTGTTGTTGGAGTTCCAACTGAAAACCCTTTATAAAAATCATGGTATTGCGTTGGAATGATGCCTTGTCTGCATAAGTCTTGTAAATCGTCATACTTTTCACTAGAAATGGGTAAGGGTTTGTCATATGGATTTTCAACACAATTTGTTCCACAGGTAGTCTTTTGCCTCTTCTGATAATCTTAATCATTTTAAAATCATCATCCTCCAAATCATATTTAAAATATATATGTTTATTGTCTTCTTTACGATACTGCAGCCATCTTATTTTTAGCCAGTTCAAAGCATTGCCATCACAGTCCACCTTAGCATTCTTAACTAATATAGTTTTTAGGTATTTAATATCTACGAAGTCTTCTGTTCCCATTTCATGGACGTCATATGGATTTTTTCGGGAAGCTTTTCTTATAATTGTATAGAATCCAGATGGGTGAAATAAAGGTATATTCTTCTTAGCCAGTTCAATAGTTGCGTGGATGTTATCTGCTTCCATTTGACTGTGCCCAGGTTCAAAATACTTCTGGTTAATCACTGGTATATTGAAAACTTCAATGCAGTACAGTAGTAGAGCTGATATATATACATTACGACATTGGCTCGCACAAGTATCTGACATAAATGTAATTGGTTTACCATCAGCTTTGGTTTTCAGATATTTCAACAAACATGACCCGATTTCAACAGCCCCTTTTTTTCCAATACCTTCGTGCCAGCAATAACAGAAAACGTTACGCTTTTCTGTCTCAAAATCCAGCATAGTAAAGTTGTAAATTGCAATTCGCCGTTTGTAATAAATTAGCTTAGATGATGATGAAGGGCAATTACAAATGGCTTCCAAGTCATATTCAACGAAATGTATATCACCAGATTGTGCTGACATTTTAGCTTCATCACGATGTCGTCGTGCAGTAACTTTTCTTTTTAAATGTTTTTCGTACTCTTCTTTCTGCTTCTCTTTTTCTCCTGCGTTCAAATGTTGGAAAGTAAAACATTTGACACACAAATCTTTCCGTTGTCTATAGAAACCAATATTAAATTCTTTATTAAAAATCATACGGTAATAAGCTATGTCAACAGGTTCTCTTTGCTCTTCACAACATTTACTTCTATAAAGCTCGTACATCTTAACTACATTCAGATCTTGGTCTAAGAACTCTTTTTTTGTATCTTTTCGGGAATAGTGTGCTGGCATTCGGGGAAATGATTTAATATGATCTCGTATAAACTGCCTGGTATCTTCAGACTTTTTATTATGAGGCACGTGTTTGCCCCGTTTATCAGCGTCAACAACATTAGTTTCAGTCAGTTTTTTGAAACAAAACCTCACAAATGTTTCTGAGACACTTAATGTTGCTAAAAAGAATTTTTCACATACCTTTTCCTTTTCTGTGGCTCCACTTTTTTTTAGAAAATATTTGTTTGTCAGTTTTCTTTTACTGTCTAAGTTAGCAGTTCGTTTTGTTTGTGTAGGTACTCGATTTACTAAGCCTACAATATATTGCCTTTTCTGATTTATATTATTAATGTTCCAAAAAGATGAAAAGATTTCCAGCCGCTCTTCTTCACTAAATCTGGTCGTACATTTTTCTCGACACATCCCCATACACTTCGAATCACCCAATAATTTTCCTGGTTTTAAAACACCTTTACTGGAGAGGTAAGGTTCACCTTTTTGTCTTCTGTTTTTTCTCACATTCTTCTTCCATTCCTTGGGCTCCGCTTGACCTCTGCGCTTGCGTTTCCGATTTTGAAGACCAGGTATGATAGACTCAACCCCAGAAATATCGGTAGTATTAGTTTCTATGTTTGTATCAAGAATATTACTAGAATGAGGAATGTATTGGGTCATAACATCATTTATTTGAACATTATTTCTTGTTTCCGAAATTGAAAAATCACTTGATGACAAGATACATTCATCTGGTGCGGGCTCGCCATCATTGCTCGAATGTGATAAATACAAATCCTCACTTAAATCAATAAGTGACACATTTTCCAATGTCAATAATTTTGTGGGTGACGTTCCAGGTTCACCAAAAACTGAGGTAGATTCATTTTCTAAAGTTGTCGTTAAGTTACTAAAAGATGGTTGAGGACAAGGGTTTAAGCAATTGTTGATTTCTTCAACGGCAGCATTGCAGCTGATGGTCTCGATTGAGTGAGTTGGTTCCTGAGACAAAACAAAACAACATTATTTAACTGTAAAGTAAATAATATCATTGCTGCAGGTATAGGTACTTAGTATTCACCCTAATGAGTAAAAAGGGTTTGGTTTTATAACATTAGTAAATTTAAATTAAAATTTACACACATTTTATAATACAAATAACACAATATTATTATTACTATTATCAGAGCTCAAACTCTGTTACACTTACCTTACCTGGGAATAGAACCGTTTAATGCAAATTAATAACAGTTGAGACTAAAACAAAGGTCACTAACTCACCTGTTCAAAAATCTGATGGAATTCGTCGTGAACCTGAGATGGTTCTCTTCGTTCCAACGATTCCAAAATCTTCCAATTTCTACTGTTTTTCTTCATTTTATTGAATCACTGTATTACTGTCACTTAAAATCACTATTACGAAGTAAAAGCAAAACAAAAAGTATTCTCCTAACTTCAAATCAGGGGGCTCCCCGCACTGCGTGTTTCGACTCGTTGGGACCTTACATCAACTTTTAGGTGTCAAACTAACGTAAGTTAATATTTTGTCAATGGACTATAATACTAATCAAACAAAATAGTACTGCCACAAAAACGTAAATCGTAATACATCGCTTTGGGCATGGACTTGTATTATTTGTCTAACAAAAATGTTTGTGCCAATAAAACGTAAATACACAAACGTTACACTGGCTCTTTAAACTAAGCATCAAAACAAAATTCTGTAACGACCAAAACAACGTATAAGCTTTTACGTTCTTATGGTTTGTATAATATTGCCAAACAAACTATATTCTAAGAATAAAAAATATTGTTTTTAGAAATACGTTCCTATAGCTCTAAAGAGGTAGGAAGATAATTAGAACTATTTAAACGGTATTCATAATACGTCTTTCTGGTTCCATTGAAAATGATTCTTAAGCTATTTCGTTTTTTTGGAATTTGATAAATACTGACTTTACCGTTACGTCGTTTTGGCAATTCATAAAGGACTATATTGTGAACCGTTTTATGAAAAAAAACTTTTTTTGATTTTTTTGTAGATACGTTCATCTGGTTCTTATACCGCGAATTACTAACCTAACCTTAAACAACAAAACATAATAAAATACAGCGTACAAATAAAGAAGAAGTTTAGATCGCTATCTGCGGGCAAGGTGTCAAAACGCTAGTAACTTTACCTCTTTGAATGAAGAGGCTTATGAGTTGGCCGAGGCATGCGGCAGCTCTTTGATCATCTGAATATCCTACAAGGCGTTTGACACCTGACAAAGCACCGTGCTTCTGGGCCCTAAGGATTCATTGTGTCGATCCGAACAAAAGAAACATGTAACTTTCACCTATGGCAGCATATTTCGCTCTCGAATTTGCAGGTGAAAGGCTCGTTAACATAGTTGAAATATTTATTTTTACATCAGTCTCTTAACATATAACCTATGCATTATTTAGTGTATTTTATTTCAATTACATTAATTATAGCAAGACGCCGACTGAATGGGATGTTCTCAAAAATAGATTTAAATATGTAGGTGACATACTTTCCCCTGAGGTTAGAACGTCGACTCAGGGCGGCGCTACAATGCATTGAATAAATAACATTGAGAAGATGAGAATTACTAAATCGCTGGCATGGAATCACAGACCAGGGATAAATGGCCAATGCGATACCTTTCAGTGACGATACTATCCTAACTGACATGCACTTGATACTTAAGTGGGCTACAAGGAAAAGAAAATCAGAACGAAACTACGGGTCACCTTTTTTTGGCTTAACTTTTCTTATCAGCACGTATTATGTAGGCCAGTGCGAGCTGAAGACCATCTTGATCAGGGTTGTCTTCGATAAATTACTTATACTTGTTAATTTGCCAATTAATTATTGGGAATAATATTATTATATTAGTAGGCGCTAGCACATCCAGCTACTCCAATCTGTCAAATTTCTTTTATAGATTTTCAACTTTCACAGATATGGGTGAATTTTCACAGATTGGGGTAGCTTGATGTGCTGGCGTCTGTACAATGCAATATCAAGTTTCTATTAGAAGATACATTTTATATCCGTCATAAATTTGGCAACTATCTAACAAAACTCAGTGCACGAATACAGTATAGAGTTTATAAGTAAAGTCAAACCGACGATACGCTCCTCTCTCCTTCATTCTTTTTTTATCGTATCGGCATAACGACAACAACCGGAAGCAACAGCTTAACGTGCCTTCTGAAGCACAGAGATACTCAGAAATTAATCCGCTTTGACGGTCACCCTTCTATAGATTGACCATGTGCATATATGCTTTACCTCGCCGATTTCTTACGGACCGATCAACGCAACTGGCTGAGAGCGCCTAGTCAAGGTAACTTGGCGTATCACCGCCAACTTCTTGACTTGACTTAGGCTTTTTATGTCCAATCCATTATTAAACCCTAGACCTAATTATCTCCCCTTTTACATAGCATTCAAGATTGTCTTCGCAAGAGGCAATGCAAATGAGAGAGCTTTTATAAGTTAGGTCCTAGTTTCTCAGACAACTCTCAAGTTTGGAATGAAATTTCCTCAAGCAAATGGCCAGGTTAGTTGCAAGTTAGAGAACTTAATGTAACTTTGCCTTTGAAGTTTGATATGAACATCAACGGAAATTGCATGTGTCGTAAATAACTTATTCAACCGAAGATTGAAGATACATTTTTCTGCTGTATTAATAAGTATTGGAAAATGTACTCTCGTTACTTTTTGTTGCTATATTACATTTTATACTTTGGTCGACTTTTTGGTTTGTATTGTACTCGTATCTATCTCGTTCAGTTATTTTGTTTAATCGAATATATTATAATATGCCACTTTATTATATAAGTAACTTAATAATATAAAATACCATTTAATATATTAGAAAGTTAATTTACAATCTATTAATATCAATAAATATATTAGCTGAATAATCTAAATGACTTGTAATATTAATTTGTTAATTTTAAAGTATAAAATCAAAAGCATTAAGGTACCTTTGCCAGGATTTTAATACGACATAAACAAAGAAGAATCACACTTATTCTGAATTACGCAGCCAATAATAATAATGGTAACAGGCTCTCAGAATCTTTAAGACAACTTTTTAGTACCAACGGTTACCATAACCTATAGACTTTTGTAGTACTGGGGAGCAAGATGGAACATCAGTAACACTGCTTGTCGGCGAAATCAAATAAAATACGTGCCGCGTATAGATAATAATTTTAAATGAACTGGGCTTTATTGACTTTTCATTTTGTATTTTTTCTCAGCTTTGGGTTTTGCTATCTTCATCATCATCATGTCAGCTTAATGACTACCACTGCAGGACAAAGGCCACCCTATTTTTATTTTCTTTAGTTCGCTTTTGTTTTTTTATATTACCTAGATACTAGAATTATAAGTATTTGTTGTAAGAAGTATGTAAAAAGGGAGCTACATCTGCCAACAAACTGTTTTGCAGTTTGGCAGGGGTATCAAAAAGTTTGTAAAGGAATTTAATTTAAAATGAATAAACTTTTTTTCGTTTTCATTTTTCATTCAAATATTTCCACAATGGAGTTGGGTACATCATTTGGAGGGCCACGCTTACCAAATGGGTTGGCGGTCACAGAATGGTGCTGCTGTCCGTTCTCTAAGAGATGCTCTCACAGGCCCGTAAGATCGGCGAGGTCAAGCAACTAGGCTCGTGGTCAGTCCATATGACCGGTGCCCACCAAAGTGGTTTACTTCTGTGCGTCTCCGTGCTTCGGAGGGCACGTAAAGCTGTCGGTCTCAGTTGAAGCCATTAGGCAACAGTCGTTAAGCCATGTCAGAGGCTTACTGGGCGGCTTGAACAATTCTGACACGTACTTACGTGTCAGAATCACTTAATTGAATTATTTGAATTTGGTAGAATATGTCATACATATAAAAAATGACATCTTAACCTGTACACGAAAAAATAAACTATAACAAAAAAAAAAAATTGACGTAAGTAGTAATCATGATAGTTCATAATAATAGTTAGTTTCTAGATTTTAGTAACTTTTTTTTTATCTACCCGTTGGATAATAAATTATTCTTATTCTTAATATCTGAAGTCCAAGACACTCCAATGGTAACTCTTATAATAAAATCCAACAATACAGTTACCTACCCGTTATGTAAGTGACCCTAAAAGTAGTCCCAAAGAAGAGCGTCTCCAATTTGCCGCTAGATTGCTCCAGAGCCTTTATGTGGGTCAATGTTCCCCAAAGACTTCTGATGAGACCCATTGTTATATCTCGTAGCTCCTTTGATCGAATGACCGTGTCTTTTGAGGACAAGTGTGTGCGTCGATTAATCGTGATTGTTGAATGTTTAATTAAGCATGTGTGGGTTTCCATTGTTAGGTTAAATAAGTGATGAGTCTCTTGGGGGATTTTCCCTTATTGTTATGTTGAATAGGGATTCATTTGAGTTTCTTAATAGTTTTCCGGTTTTCTTAGAATAGATCGGAAATAGGAACTAGGTTCAAATCCCAGATAGGGAGAGTTGGTGACGGATCGGATACAAAATATTCGGACAAAGTGTCCGAATTGACACTTTTAGATTTAAATATTTTTTCAGTGACAATTCGGACACCAATTAAAAAAGCTGTTTAGTATAGTTAGGATTGTTTAATCGTATAAAGGTATTGTGATAATTCCTTTTCTCTTTTCCGTTCATTATAAGCAATCTAAAATCCGATTGCTTATAATGAACTAAATAAATGTTTTTATAATAATAATTTCATTCAGATAAGGTAGGATACCTAATAGTTTATCTCCGAATTTTAACGAAAGCAGTCGATTTTGACAAATAATATTTCAAAGTTAATTATATACTTACTCATTTTCGCGGTCGGTTAACAAGTCTGCTCAAGTGCAACACCCAGCGAAAAAGCGCTACTAGCACATAGAACAGTGGCTACTATCTCTTTTATTCGTATAGGTATTTCTCGCTTTATTTGCGACCATCACCATCATAGTTTTGGTGACGGTTTTTCTCCACAATTTATATTTTAACACTTTTTATCTGACTGTACTAAATAGGTTCAATAATTTAATGCTGTCCGAATTGTCACTGGAAAAATATTTAAATCTAAAAGTTGCAATTCGGACACATTGTTCGAATATTTTGTGTCCGAATCGTCACCGAGTCGATAGGGAACAAAAAAGTTGATCTTTTGTTTCTGTGAAGAAAACTTCTCAAATTCAGTCCGGAGTTTTAAAGTTGGTGTTTAAGCTTCGGAGAGTAGCCGTCGATCGTGCACCTGACTTTTATCCGATTCTGTCGGAGAGCCATCCCATCGGATCTTGAGAGTAAGGGAATAGAAAGTACCTCTCTCTCTGAGCACATACTTGTGAACTAATATGTTCACTCAGACCGATGCCTGGTCGAATTTCTGTTCGATAAACGGAATTCGACCTGGAGGAGATAATTTATCTATTCAGTCTTATTTTATTATTAATCTTGTTTATAGATAGATACTGGCTAATTAAGCTAAGGTTTCAGCAGTAATAATTCAAGCATTTCAGAGCCCCATGCCATATGGAGCTAATATGGCAGAGAATTTAACACTACCCATACCTAAAAGAAATAAATAGAAAACTGCCACGTCCGTAACTTTTGATCTTAGAACCCTACGACCCTAAACCCTGGGTAGCGCTAAATCGTTACAACGTTTATTAAAGGTATATAATAGCGTTATTTAGAGAACCGGAAGACGCAGCGTGGGCAGGCTCTCTATAAAATGGACCGATGATCTTGTGCGGGTCGCTGGAAACTGCTGGATGCGAATAGCGCAAGACTAGCAATTGTGGAGATCTTTGGGGGAGGCCTTTGTCCAGCAGTGGACGTCTTTTGGCTGATGTGATGATGATGATGATTTAGCTCTAAACAGGAGCAACTAGAGAAATATATCCACGATACACATCGTCAAACCATTATGTCAGCCAAAGACATCCTTTGCTCCACAAGGGCCTTATGCAGTGATCATCTTATCTCATCTATACATATAATAAAATCGTAGGAAACTGTACATTGAATATTTTTTAAAAGGATACTTGGGGCGTGATCTACAACAGATATCGAAGCAATTATAGTTTTTAAATTTTTTGTCTGTTTGTCTGTATGTATTTCCGGGCTAAACTCAAAAAGTACTGCATGGATTTACTTCAAATTTTGCATGAATATTACTAAGAGGTCGGGTATACATATAGGCTACATATTATCACGCTGTCATCTACAGGGGAGGAGCTGTGATAATTTATAAAATTTAACGCTGGTAAAACCGCGGGGTACAGTTAGTTATATATAGAAGAATGTATGTGGAATGCTAGATGAAATGGAACGTTAGTGAGTGAGAGAGAAATGTATGTAATGAGTGAAAGAGAGGAATGAATGTCGAAGAAAGGTGACAGTTGGTTGAACATTGTTCGTTACTAAGACGGAACGAAAGGACGACAAGATTACTGTATTTATTTCTCTTTGTGGAAACCCGAAATATAAAATTATTGTGGAACTTTACTCAGTATTTTATTTCTACATGTATTTACACAAGAAAAGTGTATGTAATTTCCATAGTGCAAACTCTGCTTAGTTTGGGATCAGATATCCCTGTGTGAATAATGTCCCAGGATATTATAATATAAGTTAATAAATAATATGGTGGACACTATACACACCACATGGCAGACAGGTTGGCGACCTCAGTATGATGGTCATAGTACTCAAGGAGACGCTGCAGCCTGTTCTCTGGTAGATATTCCCTCGGATGACAGCTGTGTCCCCACGAGTTGAGATCCTGCAGAATACATTACATGTACGCAGCGTAGTCAGTCCCCCTACGAGGTAAACCGATTATTTTGGAAGGGTCATGGGCAGCACAAGACCAGCCATTGTGGAGATCCTTGGGGAGCCTTTGTCTAGCAGTAGACGTCTTTCGGTTGATATAATGATGATGATGATGTATAGCATTAAACTGTTAATGTTCTAGTATTGAGTAAGGGCTTCAGAGACCGCTTACCGCCATGTTCATGCTTATTAGAGGACTTAGTTACGTAGAAAGACGCAAAAGACGTGTGCAAATATCGTGACAAATGGAAATCCGTTGTCTCTGCCTACCCCTCTGGGAAACGGGCGTGTGTCTATGTAAGTAGTTATGTAGTCAATAAATATCTTGCGCCAACTAACACACTGCTATCAGATCCCAAATCAGTCAGAGCCTGTACTATGGCAACCAGACAACATATAAACATACTTATACCTATATTCGTAAATACATATACCAACATCCTCATCATCATCATGTCAGCCAAAGTACGTCCACTGCTTGAAAAAGGCTCCCCAGAGCATGGGCGATATGCCATAATCGCGACACTTGGCATCGCATTTTGATGGTCATAGTTCACAGAAAAACGCTGCCGCCCGTTCTCTGGTAGGTAGGCATCGGTCGATTTCTACGACCCCATGGGATGTGATGGGATGATGATATTCTATTCCGTCACCACACAGCAAAAATATATAATATGGATAAATTAAACCGAGAAACTGAACAAATAATCATTTCTCCTGTGTGGTAATCGAGCCCACAACCATTGGCTTAGCTCATGTCCCTGACGTCACTAATCACGATTCGACAAAGTTCCAGTTCCGAAAATTAACGCCATTTAAACACCTATTCAAATGGCGTAAATTTTTTGATGTGTTTTGCAATGAAGGGTAAGAATACAATTTAAAATGGGGTGATGATATTCTATTCCGTCAACACAGCAAAAATATATAATATGGATAAATTACACCGAGAAAGCGAACAAATAATCATTTCTCCTGGGTGGTAATCGAGCCCACAACCATTGGCTTAGCATATGTCCCTGATGTCACTAATCACGATTCCTCAAAGTTCCAGTTCCGAAAATTAACGCCATTTGAACACCTATTCAAATGCCGTAAATTTTTTGACGTGTTTTCAATGAAGGGTAAGAATACAATGTAAATTATTACTGTGTTTTTTAGACCGGCTTGATGGTCGACACACCTTGGTTGGAACACAAAGGTATTAATTATAATACTCGTAACATAAAAGCTTCAACCGTTTAAGTCCATTAGAACAATTAGGCTTTTCAAATAAAACGATTACGTTGTTAATAGGCTTTTATTTCATTTGGTAACAGTAAATAGTTTACTTTTTATTAACAACATCGAATATATGTATATCACAAACACCGAGATCTGTATTACAGTCTTAATATTTATAAATACCAAGAGAACATTTAACTTACATGATTAATTACAAACACAAGTAAACTACTTTTCTTAATAACTACCCTTAAGTATGAACGGGGATTATCCTGAGAAATATGTCTTTCAAATTTTAGTTTCATAACAGCTGTATAAAGTCCACTGCTGGACAATAGCCTCCCCCAAGAATCATCTTAGGGGGATATGCCATAATCGCCACGCTTGGCAGACTTGGGTTGCCACGCTTGGTCACGCTTGGTCACCACGCTTGGGTTGTCGATCGCAGTAAATAATGAAATAATGAAATTTATTCAGCACTTGGGTATTTACATACACTTGTACTTGTCAAGCTCACAATGTATTACATAAACACAGTTTAAAAGCAGTAATTAAAGCAACCATTTTTTGAATTAGTCCGTCCGTGCGGTCTGATTCGTCACATATATTTTTAATATCCTTAAATAAATCATAAATAGCAAGTTACTAAGATATTATTGTTACATTTAGCAATAGTATATCAAATTAAAGAATTGAAAACAACGAGCAGTTGGCTAGCGCAAAAGGCGCTCAACCAGTAGCTTAATTTAAGCGACTAATACCTGAGGGCACCCTTATGGGGTTCGGACCACAGCTCAGGCGGCCGCTAAAGTAAAAAGATGTAATTCGAAATGGGGGTCCGATCACTTGCATGGTTGCAGTATGTTGGTCATAGTATTTACACAGAGAGACGCTGCAGCCCGTCCTCTGATAGATATTCCCTCGAGTCGAGTTCGGGTGATGAAATTCTGGTATTCGCCCATCACTACACAGCAAGTGTTAGTTTACATTTGAGCAAAAGAGGCAAACAATGTTTAAGCCGATCCATGTTAATAATAATAATAATGTCCTCCGAGCCGAATTTCGGCCACGGCGGCCAGTCTCAATAGAGATTAGCCATTCTGCGCGGGACATATTAAAGTGCTCAAGTGTGTGTGCAAACACAGGAGCACTTTCTATTCCATCACTCTCATGATCCGATGGGACGCCTAGCGACACGACCGGAAAGAGGTCAGGTACAGGACCGACGGCTTTACGTGCTCTCCGAGGCACATAAAATACTGCCAACTCCCAGACTTCGGGCTAATGCTGAAAATTTTTTCTTATTACAGAAATGTCCCAAAATCACTTTTGGCCCGACCTGGGATTTGAACCCAGGACCTCGTTCTCTTTTTTAACTATTTTTAAATTAGAAGATAAAATTTCGAAAGATTTTTATTTCTTTTTTCAAAGGTTATTTTTATGGAATAGCAAGCGGTTCACTTGATGGTATAGGATAAGTGATCACTGCCGTTAACACCAGAGGGGCTGCAAGTGAGTTGCTGGCCTTTATGAAAGAAAAAGGCTTCTTGAAGGTTGCCATTTCATACGGAACAGAAAATACCTCCACAGTTACAATTGTCCCAAATAACTACAAAAAGTTTGAAATACTTAAAATCGACCTCAATTTTTCTTACCGACAGCCGATAGGAACAAAATATAGAGGAGAGAAGAATTTTCAATCGATTAATAAATTAATATTCTAATCAGTTCACAAGCAACGGACAAATCATGTAACATATTATATATAGTCTTTATTTTGAAGCCGGTTAAAAATCATCAATCAACAATCCACGACAGACGAATTTTGCTCAAAATACTAATTTACATTGACATATTTTTTCGCCAGGTGAACAATAATTAATGAGCCATTTCAATTCACACGTCATTGGATACTAAATTAACAGCCGTGATGAGAAGTCCCTACATCACACATTGTTTTGGCAAACACAATTATCAAATTGCAAATTCAGTTTTTAATATGGTCCAACTACGTTCAACATTTTGTTAATACAAAATTATGATGATGATGATGGGTGTCACCGTCTACGGATACGTCTGGGGATAGAAAAAAGTAAGATTTCTTACATATCATGCAAATGATTATAAAAAAAATATTAAATGTCTAAATAATGTCAAAATATGTGAAATCAAAAATATACTATAAACTAAACTTGAGTCAAATACATAATATTTTTTTCAAAAACATAAAAAAGAAAAATGGATCGCAACAGAGTCAGCACAAGTCAAAATCATAAATTACATATTATTATGTCAACATATTAGATTTGAAATGTATAAATTCATCGACGGAATAGAACGATTGCTCGATAAGCCACCGTTTTAACCGAGTTTTAAAACTCATCAAGGTTGGGGCACTTGATATGCTCATGAGTAGTTTTGGATGTTTTAGTCAATAAATGTGATTACATGCTCAACCTGATATCATCCACTGTTGGAGATAGGCCTCCCCCAAAGTTTTTAGAACATTGGCATTTGGTGAGGTTTGCCGTAATCCCCGCGCTTGGCGTTTGAGTATGCGACCGCAGTTAAGTATTAGCTATAGTGCACAGGTGGCGCTGCTGCCCAACTACCAGATGTATCCCTTAGTAGCCTTTTACGACACCCACGGGATGGTATGGGGTGGCCCTTTTATTTTTTCTGGAACGGAAACCACACGGCCAGTTACATACGAGTATGAAAGTATATAAAATACATATAATAATATCTAGGGACAATGTCACACAGATCATCCTAGCCCCAAACTAAGCAAAGCTTGTACTATGCGTACCAGGCGACGATATACATACTTATATAGATAGATAAATACTTATATACACAGAAAACATCCATGACTTAGAAACAAATATTCGTGCTCATCACACAAATATTTGCTCTTACCGGGATTCGAACCCAGGACCACCAGCTTCGTAGGCAGGAGCGCTACCAACTAGGCTACGGTGACCGCCATACTAAAATACAATACAAAGCTTCATATAAAGAAAACAACAAAGGTGACTTGGGTCTCTTATTGACACGGATTGTGACAGACGCTTTAACACTTCTTATTTGGAAAGGAATATAAAACTTAAATAATATACAGCATGACGTGTTTAAAGATCTAAATATGTAATTTTGGTTGCAGTGACAGCAGCGGCGGCAGCTAACGTTGCAGCTACAGCAACTACGGCTGCAGTTGAGCCTGCTGCTTTAACAGCGAAGCCCATTATGAAGGAGACCAAGAGCTGCGCCACGAAGACACAACTGCTGATGACAGCAACGTCAGTGCCGATGCCACGTGCTTCCCCGCAGCCTCCACCGTCGCTGTCCCACTGGAAAAACACATAATTGGGATTTTTATATCTTTAGAAAACAATACGGGAATTTTGCCTCCGTAGCCGTTCTTCCTTGACCAATTTCAGCCGTAATTATTAAAACGAAGAAGGAAATTAGCTAACTAAAAAGGGCCTAACACATAAATCTCTATAAGAAACTTCCCAGTGATATCCGAGAAATGTTTACGAATAAGTTTTAAAGAATAATAAAAGCCAAATTGTGTAGCAGGGCTTACTACAAAACTTCTGATTATTTAAGTGACAAAACAGCTTGGGATTGAGTCGCTCTAAATTAACACATTTAAATACAATGTAATTTTATGTAAAAAAAAAACAAATATTTAAAATAAGGATACCTACTGAGTTTTCTGGCAGTGTTTCTCAATAGCTGCCGCGTCATGCACTCGTGCAGTGCATGACGCGGTTAGAAAAAAATTCTTAAAAAAAAAATAAAAAATAGTACGTATAGAAAAATTGACAATTCCACACAAATGTAATATTTTAACGGAATGAATAACTTTTGAGTTTGAGCTTGAATAGACAGACATAATTTGGTTAGAAGGCAATCCATGACAAATAAAGAAATATCCTTAGTCGGGCTCGTTATATCACTGAAATGTTTGTAGGCTCACAACTTCCAAACGACTGCACCAAATTGGATAAATCTTTCTGTTATGTGTTTTTATTGCGAGCGACACTACGCGGTGAGGATACTCAGGGATGGTCCGGGGAATCGCTATACTGTTTGGGATCCTGCTACTAATTTAATCAGAAAGAAACAAGGAGGAGTTAGAAAATAAATGGTTCTCGTACGAGCTGCTTGTTTTATTATTAAAGAGAAATTATTGAGTTTGACTATTTGTATTCTGTAGTTTATTTAACTAGTCACAATAATATTGTGAATAGTTCGGTTTCGGCGCCTGTTCTATGCACAAATTTGATTGCGTTTTAGTAATTTTTAGTAGTAGATCACGTACATGTGGTGTAAATGTTTCCCAGAATAATAAACACAATAATTATTATATTTATGATCGAAGGATTTTATCTATGAACGATTATGTGTAAATGAAAGTTAATATTAGGGTTTGAAAGGCACATAATCCATCATGGTCCGTTCGGAAATGAAACTGACTTGACAATTGAAATTTCTGTGGTTGAGATGACCACAGAACTATGTAACCATTTTTGGAAAGTATGCGTAAGTACGAGTATAGACCCACCAAAATATGATGGAATCAAATAGAATGGAGAGTGGGGAAAAAAAATCAACTTGCATAGTTTTTATTAAGACTTTATTAGGAACTAGTTGTGTCCCGCGGTTTTACCCGCGTTACATTTTATACATTATTACAGCTCCTCCCCCGTAGGCGATAGCGTGATAATATATGTTAGCCTATATGTTGACCTCTTAGTAATATTCATGCAAAATTTTAAGTAAATCCATACAGTACTTTTTGAGATTAGCCCGGACATACATACAGGCAAACAGACAAAAATTCTAAAAACTATATTTTTGGCTTCGATATCAATGGTAGATCACGCCGCAAGTATCCTTTTAAAAAAATATTCATTGTACAGTTTTGACTTTCCTACGATTTTATTATATGTATCGATAAAGTTAAATAATACGACTGGCCTGTTAGTCTAGTAGCTAGTGACCCTAACTGCTAAGAGGATGAGGAAGAAAAAGGTCGTGGGTTTGATCCCCACCCAGGACAAATCTTTGTATGATGAACACGATTATTTGTTATGTGTCTGGGTAAAAAATATAAAAATATGTTTATCAGTTGTCTGGTAGCCAGAGTACTTGCTTTGTCTAGTTTGGGATCAGATGACAGTGTGTTAGTTGTCACAAAATATCCTACTAATATCACACTAATATTATAAAGGTGAAACTTTGTGAGTATGTGAGTGTGTATGTTTGTTACTTCTTCACGGCTAAACAGCTGGAGCGATTTTAATAAAATTTGGTAAGGAGTTAGCTGACACATAGGCATATATATAACTTATAAAGTTTAACGCGGGTAAAATCGCGACGAACAGCTAGTTATACGTAAATGTGAAAGTTTATGAATATAGATGTTTTTTACACTTTCACGCTAAAACGATTGAATGGATTTTGATGAAATTTTGTAGTAATATAGCTTATATATCTGAATAACACATAAGCTATAATTTATAAAGTATAACGCAGGTAAAACCACAGGGCACAGCTCGTGTTTACATAATAATATATTACAATTCTCGAAGTTTTGTTTGTGCCTATTTGTACCCGCCCGACTTCAAAATCCGTGTAGATAATATCTTTATTTTCTCCTTTACAGTTGCATGTTATATCAATATACTTATAATTTATGTGTTGTGTAATTTTGTGGGGGTTTTTAAAGAAAAATTTATGATGTATATTTTTTATGTGTAAGTAAAAAATGGATACAGTTTCCAAAACCACCGTATTGCATTTTTGATCAATCTCTGTTGCAATTAGGAATCGTTTATTGAATTACAGGGCGCGGGTCGTTTGATGTTCGTGAACATCAAACATCAAAGGAGGGAAATATTAATTGGTCGGTTAGAAAGCTGCTTCTAAAATAATAACAGTAATTATCAGAATGGTACAGTTAACGCTACATTAGCGGTTACGCTTGGACGACAATTAACTTCCATATGCCTACAATTATTTATATAATAAATTAAACAAGATTCTTAAACCAAAATCGAGCTGTATCATAACATTAAAAATATATTTATGAACAATTAACTATCGGTCACCGTAGCCTAGTTGGTAGTGCTCCTGCCTACGAGGCTGGTGGTCCTGGGTTCGAATCCCGGTAAGTACAAATATTTGTGTGATGAGCACGAATATTTCTTTCTGAGTCATGGATGTTTTCTATGTATTTAAGTATTTATCTATCTATATAAGTATGTATATCGTCGCCTGGTACCCATAGTACAAGCTTTGCTTAGTTTGGGGCTAGGATGATCTGTGTGACATTGTCCCTAGATATTATTATTATTATTATCTTGTAACTGAGAACGTTGTCAACGTCGTTCCTTACGTGCTTTGACCACTATTTATACTATTTTAGATTCTCCTTTTTCTCCTTCTTATTTAACAACTCACTTTCAATGTTCTTCTCATCGTTATGTCTTTCTCCACTCTTCGTTCTTTATTCAGTCTATTCTCCTATGGAATGCACTGCCTTTGGAAGTCAGTATAGCCAAGAGTTGTTTTTCTTTTAAAAATAAATTACGAGTACATTTACTGGGTGTCCTTAACAATGTATGAGCTGAATCATCATATCCTTTCGTTATATATCTTCACTTTCTTATAACGAAAGGATATGATAATATGGTATTCTATGTTTAAGTTGTATAGTATATATTATATATATGTAGGTATGTATATATCTTTTGATCTCATTTTCTTTTTAGGGTTCCGTAGCCAAATTGCAAAAAACGGAACCCTTATAGATTCGTCATGTCTGTCTGTCTGTCTGTCCGTCCGTATGTAACAGCCACATTTTTCCGAAACTATAAGAGCTGTACTGCTGAATCTAGGTAAGTAGGTGTATTTTGTGAACCGCATTAAAATTTTTACACAAGTATAGAAAAAGAACAATAATTTTGGGGGGTCGCCATACATAGAACTGAAACTCAAAATTTTTTTTTCATCGTAACCATACATGTGGGTTGTCTATGGATAGGTCTTTAAAAATCATATTGAGGTTGGTAATATCATTTTTGTCTAAACTGAATAGTTTGCGCGAGAGACACTTCGAAAGTGCTTAAATGAGTGTCCCCCCCCCCCCTGTAACTTCTAAAATAAGAGAATGATAAAACTACAAAAAATGTAGGATGTACATTACCATAGAAACTAACAACGAAAATTGGTTTGAACGATATCTAGCTAGTAGTTTTTTTTAATACTTTATAAACCGTAATTTGCTTTCATTTAATCAACTGAAATACTTGCTGCTACGGAACCCTTCATGTGCGAGTCCGACTCGCACTTGGCCGGTTTTTATTTTTCTTTAATCGTACCTTATCTTATTTCGTTCTACAATATCTGTACCTAATGCACCTATCTAATTATCTCTGCACCACCTTAGGGTTGACTGGGAGAAAATGCTTTAGGCATTAAGTCCGCCTTTGTATGATTCATAATCAGCCATTCATTTACAATCCTCACACATTATACACAAATTCACACTTGCTCCTGCTTACATTTTACACCTAAATATCTTTCTTTTTTAAATTATTGTTTAATTTTTCCTTATTTTTTTCACTGTCTGGTAAAATTAAAAATGTACCTATTTATTTCTAACTAAGGGTGGGGTGACTGGGGGGGCTGTGGGGTGACACTGGTGACCTGTAATACAGGTTTTCGTTTGGTAACCTACATCAGGCAAGAGTTTCCCAAATAGCTGAAATTTTAAGGTTCTCCAACCGTAAGACCTATAATCTATAGGTTATAGGTCTTACGGTTGATGAAAGAAAAATAAAATTATTTTATTTATTTATTATTTTATAAAAACACTTCGTGACGTTGATTGTACTACACATTCTGCGAATTTGATAAATAATCGTTTTAATCAGGGTTTAATTACAGTAGGTTGAGAAATTTTTAGTAAATCATTAAAGGTTTCAGAGGAACTTACTCCCACGTACGATCCCTATCATAATTTCCCTAAAAGATTACAGCGTGAGACTCTTAAATAATGAATTGAAAGCTGTTCTACAGAGTAGGCAACACACGAGCGTTGAAAACATTCAAATGCTACGGCAAGCGTTTACCATAACGTGTATTTGTATGTTTGTCTACTGACTAGGTACCATAAAAATAATAATTGCAGCTACTCGTGTCAGCTTAGATACCAATTTACAAGTATAGACGACAAGAACCAATAGACCACATGATATCTATATTAGGAATTAATTTAACTGAATTGTATGTGGAAAGTAAGTTAATTTATTGATTGATATCCAATTAGTATCCAGTTGAGGATGGATCACAAGTTTAACGCGGGTAGACCGTGGGGCTTTGCTAGTGCTTATATAATTAATCAGTGTTTGAACGTGCTTTGTTTCCATAAATGGCTGCGTAGGTGATATTTTTTAATATTATACTATGACACTTTTGACTTTATGAGTAACGTTACTAGTACCGGCTCTGGGAGCTAATCTCATCGCGAGAGAGTACGCGGCGTCCGGCTGGCTTCTCCCCGGCTAGGCGCCGCCCCTGGGATCGCTGGCGTTTGGAGGAAGGGCACTCCACTCGTCTTGTATAAGCGGTCCCGGGAAGAGGTAACCTGCTGTAGCTCAGGTTGCCTAAACGCGCTCATGCGTGATGGGGAGGGGGAGGCATTCGGGCCCCTCCCGTCCCCGGGGGAGAGTCTCAGACGCTCAGTGTACGGCGGGGGCACTGGTGAGATCGTTCACGAGTACCCAGAGCCCCCGCTACAGGCACTGTGAGGCTGGCTACCGTGGTGGTTTTAGTGGGTCAGCCCTACACAACGTGCGAATGGCATTTCTACCACGTAAAACAAAAAAAAAAAAAAATTAAACTAGTAAGCACTTAGGCGCACCTAGGTGCGCGGTTAAACAATCTGCGGAAGAAGTCCTTTTTTTAATAGGTAGGGGATTACTTTTTGGCGGTGGCATATGTATAATTATACATATGCCACCGCCAAAAAGTGTGTGCGGGTAGGTAAGTTGGACTCGCATCGACTAAACCTAAACTTCTCTTGGCGATTGATAAGAGGAGCCCCGGAAACGCGGGTATGCTGCTCCGGTGCCGCGGAAGAAGTCTAGTGAAGTCTTAAATGGTTGGATTTCTGTGCATCTCTAAACTTTGTAGGGCAAGTTATCCTATGTTCAGCCATGTCAGAGGCTTACTGGACAGCTGGAAACATTCTGACTAGTCTTCTTAGTTCTGGTTTAGCACTGACCATGCGAGTAAGAAGAAGAACTATACACTTACCATGACTGTCTGTGCTCAACTTCCAGTAACGAATATGAACAAACTGCTCACCACATCCTTTGGGAGTGTGATCTCTGGCAAAATCAGCGTGATATTATGTTAAACAGCTTGCAACCAATATCTGGAGCAGTTTATTATACGGATCTTGTGACAACAAGGAACAAATTCCGTGCGTTTAAGCGCTTTTGCCATACCTACTATTGGAATCAAATATAACAGCTCACTTAGGACCCTTAAATTAATCCTCGGTGCTATTGCAGCTGGCTTCTTTAGTTGCAATTCTCTCGTTTTATGAGGCCTCTTTACATCATTCTGTCTCCCGCTTTGCTCTGGAGAGAAGTGGAACAATTCATTTTCTAACTCCTCCTTTTATTTCTTTCTGATTAAATTCATTGCGGGATCCAATACAGTTAAAGCGATTCCCCGGGACATGCCTGAGCTTCACCGCTCAGTGTCATTTCATTGTGTGCCACTGTTGATCCTGGCTTACAGGAGTTGCAGTGGTGGGTAAGAGGGAGGGACTAGTCCCGATAAAAAATATATATGTATACACTTACCATGCCAGTAGCGTGATAATGCGCGACTAACAAGTAGGGCATTGTAAACAAGGTGGAGTACATGACTCCAGCTGTCCAACTGCACAGGAGTACTGCTGCCGGTGCCCGGATGATGCATAGCAGTACCATCCCACAGCTGTATGTGCAGAGGCCGCCCACGTACACACGCTTTGCTCTGAAATACAAATCAAATCACAATGAATACATGCTTGGCAAAATACCAATCACACTAATATTATAAAGCGAAAGTTTGTGAGTGTGTATGTTTGTTACTTCTTCACATCTAAACGGCTGGAGCGATTTTAATAAAATTTATTATGGAGTTAGCTGACACCCTGGATTAACACATAGGCTATAATTAATAAAGTTTAACACGGGTAAAACCGCGGGGCACAGCTAGTAACAAATAATGATAATGTCTACCTAGCCGAATTTCGGCCACGGCGGCCAGTCTTAATGATGAGCCATCTGCGCGGGACATACGAGGCATGCCTTTTAAGTTTTGTCCTTTGTAGAAAAAAACACAACTAGAACCTTATAGTATTTTTTTTTGTTTTTCAAAGTATAAATAAAACTTAAGAAAAGTCTTAGTGGTCAAAGGTTCCGACGAAGAAGCAGTGTACGCTTTCAAGTCAGCCATTTTCAGCACCCCCACTTTAGAGTGGAACAAATGTTATAATAACTGGTTTGAGCGAATGGAAAAGTGTATTAAGCTACGTGGTTAAGCTTAATACACTTTTACATTCGCTCAAACCTTTGACCACGAAGACTTTTCTTAAGTTTAGGAAATGTAAAGAAATCGCTAGGGCTTAGGTCAAGACTGTACGGAGGTTGGTCAAGAATTTCTACTTTTTGTTGGTTCAAATACTGAATCGATTGACGAGCGCTGTGTGACCTTGCGTTCTCGTGGTGCAGGATTATGCGTTGCTTTAAGTTAAATTTTCGAAGTTCGGTGGTGACTTGTGGTAAACAAACTGTGGTATACCACTCTGCGTTAACCGTTTTACGATCTTCAAATCGCAACATGCACAGTTTTTCCAAAGTGGCCACCATTTTCTTTGAAGTTCTTCGAGAACCAACAAGTTCAGTCGGCTTTGGCTCGTCTTGAAAGACCCAGATTGTAGATTGTTTCTTGGAATCAGCATCGTAGGCATAGATCCAAGCTTGGTCACTACTGATGATGTCGTAGACGTGATTTGACTCGCCTCGGTTGAAACTTTGCAGAGTTCTCTTACACCATCTGACGCGGGCCGCCTTGTGATCATCGGAAAGCAGATGCGGTATCCAACTGCAAACTAGCTTTCCCACACCAAGCGCTTCATGCAAGATCTTATGAATGGTAGTCCCTGAGATACCTAATAGAGCCTCTATCTCTCGATACGTCATATGACGATCTTCGAGAATTAGTTGTCTCACAGCAATGATGTTATCTTCAGTGAGAGTCTTTGCGAGATTTGTCACAAACACTAGTCTGTCCACGCTGGAATACTAAATACCAGCGTTAGCCAGTCCGCAGACATGGGGCTTCATCACTGAACACAGATGTTAGCTCTTCTGAAGTTGTAGAAAAATTATTACACGAACATTTTCCTTAGAAAGATTAATTTTCGTACGTAACCTGACAGATTCCAATCGACGCTGTGACTAAACAATAGCATTAATCCATATAATACTTTCAACCGTTTTGAGATTCAACATTTAAACACATTCCAATATAGAACAGTTCCAAATTCCAAATTGCCGGGAAATATGGAAACGACAGAACTTAAAAGGTATGCCTAGTATTATAGTGCACAAGTGTGTGCGCAAACATGGAGGTACTTTCGATTCCATCACTCTCATGATCCGATGAGACGACTTGCGACACGACCGGAAAGAGGGTACAGGCTTTACGTGCTCGGGGGTATTATAATACCGCCATCTCTCACACTAAGGGCTGATACAAAAAAAATATTTTTGCAGAAATGTCCCAAAAAAAAACCTTGTGTGTACTTATGTACACGCGTTAGAAGTTATACTTCTTAATATACAACTTGAACATAGTTATCAATTTTCATACCACCTAGAACTAACTTCATGCTGTTAAATTTTTTGGTGTCGGTGTACGCGCGCATCGTAAAAATTCACCCTCATCATTTTTCTCCATCGCGCCAAAAGAAGTATAACTTCAATAACGTTTGGCCCGACCTGGGATCAACCCAGTACCTCGTTTGTGGTTGAACACGCTAGACCAACGAGGAATATACATTTATAGTAGGTATTGCCCATTTTTAGTATCGTACACACGGCTACACATCAAGCTATACATTTCCAGTATAAGCTGATCCCGTGTTGTATAGGATTTCCATACAATGAGAGGTCAGCTTATATTGGAATCGCATAGCTTGATATGTAGCCGTGTGTACAAGTTACCCCTCTCAGAATAACTTCATCTGTTCCACCTATCTGTCTGTCATAAGGATATATTATATAATGTATTTAGCCCAATTTATTGCATATGGATAAATTATGAGACTATGGTTATTTCAATTTAAACGAAGGGGCGTATATTTCCGTGTTCAATATCATAAATATAGTAATTTAATGCATTAAGTGTCGGTACATGACAGGCCTTAATAAAATAACTTAATTTACACACTCCAAGTCATACTGACATGCAAATTATGTCATCACATTAATTTAAAGTTTTAATATATAAGTCTGTCAATATATATCACAAGAACTAAAGAAAAATGAAATAAACTCGACAGTATGTCTAATTGTTTTATTTTATTTTAATTTCAGTAAGTATCATATGTCAGATCTATTTCCAAATCAATATAAAATTAGATGTAACATACATACATAGACTCACGCCTGTTTCCCAGAGGGGTAGGCAGAGACAACGGATTTCCATTTGTCACGATCTTTGCATACTTTTTTTGCCTCGATTACTGTCATTATATTCTTCATACATGCTCGCTGGTTTAGAGTACTTCTGACCTGCCTTTTCTTGAGAACATCTCCAATTTAGTCAGAGAATGTTCGACGTGGTCTTCCCCTTCCGGTTGTCCCATTCACACAAGCCAGGTATACTTCTTTTGTAAATCTTCTTTCATTCATCCTTTCTAAATGGCCAAACCATCTCAGCATGCCTTTTTCAATCTTTTTGACTACATTTAGATGTAACATACCTATTCGTTAAAATTCAAAATGTCAAAGTAAAGATAATATTTATATGTCAAGAATGTTAAAAAATATTAATATACTTAGTAAAAGATAATAATAATAAAAATTTAATCATTTAAATTGTAAATCGGGTATTTAATATTCTCGTACGGCATTGTTGATTAAAATTGTGCAGTAAAATTTACCCAAAATGGGTGTATAGCAAATTGAGTACATCATTCCCGTGGAAAAATGTGTATGTATGAACACATTATAAGGAAGACAGAGTGATACTCGATTTTTAGGGTTCCGTAGCCAAATGGCAAAAAACGGAACCCTTATAGACTCGTCATGTCTGTCTGTCTGTCTGTCCGTCCGTATGTCACAGCCACTTTTTTCCGAAACTTTAAGAGCTGTACTGTTGAAACTTGGTACGTATGTAAATAGAAAAAGAATAATAATTGTGGGGGTTCCCATACATAGAACTGCCACTCGAAAAAATTTTTTTCATCGTACCTATACATGTGGGGTATCTATAGATAGGTCTTCAAAAATTATATTGACATTCCTAATATCATTTATTTCTAAACTGAATAGTTTGCGCGAGAGACACTTGCAAAGTGGAAAAATGAGTGTCCCCCCCCCCCCCCTGTAGCTTCTAGAATAAGAGAATAATAAAATTAAAAAATATATGATGTACATTACCATGTAAACTAACAACGAAAATTGGTTTGAACGAGATCTAGTAGTTGTTTTTTATCGTCATAAATCGTAAACCGCAATTTACCTTTCATTTAATCAATTGAAATACTTGTTGAACCCTTCATAGGCGAGTCCGACTCGCACTTGGCCAGATTTTTAGATTTGCTGTCGTCGTTACTTTCTATAGTAATAATCACTATTATATTATTTTCGGGTAAATGTCACTATAAATTATTGTTCTCACAACGTTTCTCGTTTTATGAACAATTAAATTCAAAAGTTGTTTGGTTATTTTTAATTTCGTTTATTTTCATTGTCCGGCTATATTAGACCTTTGGAATATACGTACCTACCCTGAATATATACGTAATATTTTGTGGGTGGCGTCACTTTCAGTGTTTTTGATAGTATTTCTTGTATTTGTCTTTGAGAAATCTAATTTTTGTACTAATTATATAAATTAGTCCAACAGAGTAGCTAATTCCACTTGACCCAAATTCCTTAAATCTATATTTGTAAAACTCCACTATATATGAAGCCATTCGTAGAAAACTTTTCATAATGGACCAAAATAAGGTGTTCACAAAACATTTCGCTTCACACAGATCATCCTAGCGCCAAACTAAGCAAAGCTTGTACTATGGGTAGGTACCAGGCGACGATATAAATATTTATATAGATAGATAAATACTTAAATACATAGAAAACACCCATTACTCAGAGACAAATATTCGTGCTCATCACACAAATATTTGCACTTACCGGGATTCGAACCCAGGACCACCAGCTTCGTAGGCAGGAGCACTACCAACTAGGCTACGGTGATCGTCATCATTCATATGCTGGGCCAGCCCCTTATAAACACACGAAGACTTTTTACCGGCATCGCGGCATCCAAATTAAGTAACACAAAAAAAACGCGGTTAATGATTTTCCTTCAAGGGACAAAAGTTACTTAGTGCATGCAGTTGTAATAAAAAAGTAACTCAACGCATTCAGTTGTAATCAAAAAAGTTACTCAATGCATTCAGTTGTAATCAAAAAAGTTACTCAATGCGTTCAGTTGTAATCAAAAAAGTTTCTGATTCGATTCCCATGGCTCTACATTGGGTGATCTCTTTCCCAGCCCAGGCCCATAGTAAGCGACTGCGTCTCTGTTCCATAAGTTATCACTCGCAACACACACTGAGGCTCTACCGGCTATGTCTCCGAACATCGATATCTTAAATGGCTTTAAAAAAAATAAAGGTTTAAAATTACTTAATCATTCGTTAAATCGGCTTCAACGTTGACATTCGATTCGGGACCATTTATGACGTCACATGTTCTCATGGAATCCGAGTTAACGATTGATTAAGTCATTTTTAACCTTTATTTATTTGAACGCCATTTAATAAATCAATGTTCGACGACTTAGCCGGTAGAGCCCCTGGTCGAAGACTTTCGACATTGCGTTTAATTATACGGAACTTATATTTTACACGGTATATTAAACCAACTGAGTATTACAAGCTAATTCGTATGAAGTAAACTAGAGCGAGTAACATTAATTCCTCGTGACATTTGATGTTAAAATAGTCCTAAGCTTACTTTACTCTTATTCCTTCATACATAGATTTATCGCTATGTAATATATTGGTTATGCCTTTCCAATTTTAATACATGCGTCTCACGGTAAGGCAGTTATTGGCCAAAAAAGGTATGACAGTTATTCTAACACGATATCCTTTAACAATTTTACTCTAATATTTTTTACCCTGATTAATTTTGGCGTGGTTGGTAAATAATAATAATAACATCTAGGGACAATGTCACACACATCATCCTAGCCCCAAACTAAGCAAAGCTTGTACTATGGGTACCAGGCGACGATATACATACTTATATAGACAGATAAACTTATATACACAGAAAACATCCATGACTCAGAAACAAATATTCGTGATCATCACACAAATATTTCCACTTACCGGGATTCGAACCCAGGACCACCAGCTTCGTAGGCAGGAGCACTACCAACTAAAACGTAAATGCTTGTCTTTCACGCGTCGTGGGTTCGATTCCCACCCAAGACAGATATTTATATGCATGAACGTGTCTGTTTGTCTTGAGTCGGGGTGTAATTATCTATATATGTATGTATTTAAAAAATAACAGTAGTATATCAGTTATCTGGTTTCCATAGTACAAAATCTGCTTAGTTTTGGATCAGAAGGCCACGTGTGAAAAATTATCCAGGATATTATTATAAATATTTTATTTGTCGGAAAAGTATCATATAGTACCTACATACATATCATACCTCTCGGATATAGAATAGAAATGAATAGAACTTTATTAACCAAGAATTGACACGTTTAGTTGAACACAGAGTTGTTAGAATTAAGTGTACAAATTTTTATTGCCAATATAAAATGAAAAAAATACGAAACTCCCAGCACTAGGCTGAGCCTGTCCTGAGCTGAGCTGAACGGGGAGCTATGTATGTATGTACATATGGGTGTTGGTTACCCTCTAACCCTAAAACTACTGAACCGATCTTTATTTTTATCTCATAGGACGACAAACGAGCAAGCGGGTCACCTGATGGTAAGTGATCACCGCCGGCCATAGACACTCGCAACAGGTGTCACGGGTGCGTTGCCGGCCTTTAAGAGTCAGCAAAAAAGTGTTGCTGACTCTTCCGCCCAACCCGATGAGCCCTGGTGACCTTACACACACGCAGAAACACAACATTAAAGTCGACGGTCACCGCAGCCTAGTTGGTAGTGCTCCTGCCTACGAAGATGGTGGTCCTGGGTTCGAATCCCGGTAAGTGCAAATATTTGTGTGATGAGCACGAATATTTGTTTCTGAGTCATGGATGTTTTCTATGTATATAAGTATTTATCTATCTATATAATTATGTATATCGTCGCCTGGTACCCATAGTACAAGCTTAGTTTGGGGCTAGGATGATCTGTGTGACATTGTCCCCGGATATTATTATATAAAAAAAGTAAATGATTAAAGAATGTCTTCTGTAAGGTAAAGGTACTTCCCCAGTCGGGTTGCTCTTTGAGCGAATGAACGCTGTGCCCTACCTCTCTTGAATCTTGATGAAATTTTGTCCTTATATAGCTTATATATCCCAATAACACATCCTAACTAATATTATAAATGCGAAAGTAACTCTGTCTGTCTGTCTGTTACTCTTTCACGCCAAAACTACTAAACGGATTTGAATGAAATTTGGTATATAGATGGTCTAGACCCTGAGAAAGAACATAGGCTAATTTTATAGTTAGGATAACACATAGGCCATATTTTATAAAGTTTAACGCGGGTAAAACCGCGGGGCACAGCTAGTAGGCTATAATTTATAAAGTTGAACGCGGGGGAATCGATTTGGGAACCTGCTATTTAAAGTCTGTTAAAATTGCAGCGCATTGGTGGGTAGATTTCAAGCTCAATCATTGTCGTAGCAAAGGTGTAGTAGTGTGTGTAGTATTGATTTTTAAATCAATGCCTTGTAGGAAGCCGTAGGAAGTCAGGAAGGGTAACTGCCTAGCTAGTGGCAAAGTCAAGGATCCATTGATCTCATTACAGATATATTTACGTCAAGTTGAAGGTAAAGACATTGTACAATAACCAGGCCACGTTTAGATACAATATGGCAGTGAAAATATTATGGTAGTGACAAAATGACAATATATACATCCTACTAATATTATAAATGCGAATATCTATCCTACCAGTTATAAAATTGGTAGGATAGATGTTTGTGGCCCAACATCTATCCTACCAATTTTATAATTGTGAAAGTTTGTGAGTATGGATGTGTGGATGTACTAGTTGTGCCCCGCGGTTTGACTCGCGTTAAACTTTATAAATTATGTGTGAGCCAATGTGTTATACGGATATATAATCTATATTAGGTACTACAAAGATTCACAAAATCCGTTCGGTAGTTTTTGCGTGAATGAGTAACAAATATCCATATGTCAATACATACATCCATTCTCACAAACTTTCACAATTATAAAAATGGTAGGATAGATGTTGGGTAACTAACATCTATCCTCCCAATTTTATAATTGTGAACGTTTGTGAGTATGGATGTGTGGATGTACTAGTTGTGCCCCGCGGTTTGACTCGCGTTAAACTTTATAAATTATCTGTGTACCAATGTGTTACACGGATATATAATCTATATTACTACAAAGTTTCACAAAATCCGTTCGGTAGTTTTTGCGCGAATGAGTAACATACATCCATACTCACAAACTTTCACAATTATAAAATTGGTAGGATAGATGTTTGTTACCCTTTCACACAAAAGCTACTGAATGGATTTTGCTGAAACTTTGTAGTTATATAGCTTATACAACATGTAACGTAATTTACGCACAACCTCAAACACCGCAATTAGAAGATTATGTTGTTATCATAATACATAAACTGAATTTTTTGTTTAACGTGTATATGCATTGTTATTTACTAAATTAATTTCTTGTAATAAAGTTTATGTTTCTTTATTTTGTATTGAATAGTGGGATTTGTATGAATACAAATAAAACTGCGATTTCAAAAGTCTTATTACTTTGACTTACGGTCAATTTCAATTTGTTTTGACTGTACAGGGTTAATATAACAATCATTTCCGTAGCTTTAATTATTTTCGGAATAAAAAAATACCTATATTAAAAATGATATAAATCGATTCAATACGATTCTGAACAAACTATTTTCAGGGTGTGCGTTAATTAAGTTACATGTTGTATATTCGAATAACACACAGGCTATTGGTACTGTATACAGCTTAACGCGGTTGAAACCACACAGTTAGTTATGTATAACGGCTTTATTATAATTACCAGAACGTACATTTTTTTGTTCGTAGTCCGCAAACGATTAGTCTTTGACACTTGCTACTTGCAACATAATGGATGGTCTAGCGGCAGCGTTCTTAAACGATGATAATGAGGTTCTGTATTCAAATCCGGGATTTGAACACAGAATCTCATTGTCATCGTCGGGCCGAAAAAGGAAGTGACATTCGATTTTTATTACTAATGAAAAATCTTAGTATCAGCCTGGAATCTAAAAACTATCGACCATTACCCATTGACTTATCTATATGTATAAATAGACACGCTGTTTCGAATAAAAACTCTGTCCCAGTCCGGCGCGCGAGGTGAGGGGCGCGGCGGCCAAAATTGCGAACTGAGCTGCAGCGCCCGCGCTGCAACTCGGTGAGCAAATTCTCAATATGGGATTGCGCGTCTAGTAGAATACATATAGGTCAATGCCTTTACCTTAACTCTTTCCGATCGTGTCAGCTAGCGGTCCCGTCGTATCATGAGAGGGAGGGGGAGGAGGCCTGTGTTTTCGCGCACTATACCTAATATTTCCTGCGCAGTTGGCTAGTCTCCTGACTGAGTGCCATGATCCAAATTCGACCAGGAAGACATTATTATATGTAATAACATTACTTAGGCATTGCGACAGCCCTAATAAAGTACTCGACTTTAAATATGTAGGTAAAACTAGCGGCCCGGTACGTGCTTCGCTACGCTTTTAAGTATTAGTACAAATTGTTTGTTTACGGGAGTACTTATAGAAAGACGTTGATTTTACACTTTTTCAAGACTTTTTTAAATTTTCTCTACGTACAAACCTTCCCTGGACTTCCACGAATAATTCAAGACCAAAATTAGCCAAATCGGTAAAGGCGTTGTTGAGTTATAACATTACAACGAAAAGTGGCATTGATTTTTATATATAATAATAATAATATCTGGGGACAATGTCACACAAATCATCCTAGCCCCAAACTAAGCAAAGCTTGTACTATGGGTACCAGGCGACGATATACATACTTATATAAATAGATAAATACTTAAATACATAGAAAACATCCATGACTCAGAAACAAATATTCGTGCTCATCACACAAATATTTGCACTTACCGGGATTCGAACCCAGGACCACCAGCTTCGTAGGCAGGATCACTACCAACTAGGCTACGGTGATATAGCTAATAATAATGTCCTCCTAGCCGCATTCCAGCCACGGCGGCGAGTCTCAATAGAGATTAGTCATCTGCGCGGCACATATTATAGCGCACAAGTGTCTGCGCAAACACAAGAGCACTTTATATAAATAAAATAAATAAAAGAAGTTTATTTTCAGTTTCTTACAGTGTCGTTCATAGTAATGGTTTTATTCCATCACTCTCATGATCCGATGGGACGCCTAGCGACATGACCGGAAAGAGGTCAGGTACAGGACCGACGGCTTTTACGTGATCTCCGAGGCACGGGGGTATAATACCGCTAACTCCCAGACTTCGGGCTGATGCTGAGATTTTTTCTATGTACAGAAAACCAAATCACTTTTCACCCCACCCCGGGATTTGAACCCAGGACCTCGTTCTCTGCGGGTGAAATCGCTACCGCTAGACCAACAAGACAGTCAGTTTAAATATAGGTAGCATTACGCAGTCCGGTTGATTGCTCTTATAATTTGGTAGGAACTTCTCTGTTTTATCACGTAATTATCCATTCCTTTGCATACAACTACTTATTTTCATCCATTCCTTATCCATACTAATATTATAAAATCAATATCTGTCAGTATGCCTGGCTGGTTGGATTTCACACGAAAACTGCTGCACCGAATTTAATGACATTTTTGTCACAAATAATTTGATATCAGGAAACAGACGTAGCCTATATCTGCATTTCCACAGAAACAAAGTAACTAAAATTTATATTAAGTGTATGAAATATATATATATATTTATTTATTTATTTAATTTTATATGACGGTCACCGTTGCTTAGTTGGTAGTGCTCCTGCCTACGAAGCTTGTGGTCCTGGGTTCGAATCCCGGTAAGTGCAAATATTTGTGTGATGAGCACGAATATTTGTTTCCGAGTGATGGATGTTTTATATGTATACATACATAGACTCACGCCTGTTTCCCAGAGGGGTAGGCAGAGACAATCTCAATAGACATTAGCCATCTGCGCGGGACATATTATAGTGCACAAGTGTGTGCGCAAACACAGGAGCACTTTCTATTCCATCACTCTCATGATCTTATGGGACGCCTAGCGACACGACCGGAAAGAGGTCAGGCACAGGACCGACGGCTTAACGTGTTCTCCGAGACTATAATACCGCCAACTCCCAGACTTCGGGCTTATTCTGAGAAAATTTTCTTTTTACAGAAAACTCCCAAAATCACTTTTGGCCCGACCTAGGATTTGGACCCAGGACCTCGTTCTGTGCGGGTGAACACGCTACCGCTTGACCAACGAGGCAGTAAAAAAATATCAATGTACTGACCCAAGCCACTTGATAAGCCTCTCAATGATGGTGGAATAGCAAGCACAGGACAGCGAGTACATAGCCATGCCCCAGCAGCCGAAGCGGACACCCGCCTCGTAATTGATCCGGCTCTCGGAACCCACTGGTGCCTGGAATAATAGAATACATTATTATTATCATTTATTCTAACCGTTTTCTTATTAAATACATTTTAAATGATTTGGTAAATTTTTATCTTCATATAGATATTATAAAACCTACATATAGACATTAATAATAAAATAAAAAATAAAATAAATAAATAAAAAAGGTTTTCATTCAAGTAGACTTTAAAAAAGCGCTTGTAAATAGTCAGAACATGTTTGTAGTAATATAGTTGTATACATTATTATTTCTAGTATCATAGATATTTAGGTACACATTGTATGAAAACATTTATAAAATTTATTTTATTATAGCTATGATATTTAGCTAGCTCGTATCAAGTTTAATTATCTAGTATAAGTCTAATATTTTTACTACATATTGTCAATGGTTCTGTCTATATTAAGGTATTATTATTTATGACGGACCTTGTGTTAATAACGACAGTCGCGCTTTAATGCTACCACCGGATCCAATGCGCCCCAACTGAGAAGACCACCATTCATATAGATATTATGATCATAATCGGCCGCGGCGTTCAAATAGTTGAACGCCGGTCGTGATCAGGGTGATCGGCGAATTAGGCGGTACCCCCTGAACCTAGTATAATTTCTTAACACCCAATTTGTAATCTTAAGCTTGTTTGAACCCGTTCAAGAGCGTTCACAGTTTTTTGTACAAAAATCATTGTCATAAAAATTACCGAAAGTCTCTGTCACTTGATGAAAATGCTTAACATACCAGGTTAGGTATGTAATTTTATTCTACTGTGTCGAGATTTTCTGCAAATGTGGATATAATTAAATATTTAAATTTGAAATATTGAATAATTATAATTGGTTTTCGTAAAAGAGGTCAAAGCATAGCTAGTGACAACTACAACAGTGGGTGCAAGCAGTTTTATTGACCTTCAGACTAAGTAAACAGTCAAGCATAGCGACTGTAAAGGACTGGGACTGGTAATTATAAAAAGGGCTGGTTCCGATATAATCTACTATATAAAAATAAGTCGGGTTTTCCTTCCTGACGTTATAACTCCAGAACGCACGAACCGATTTCCACGGTTTTGCATTCGTTGGAAAGGTCTCGGGCTCCGTGAGGTTTATAGCAAAGAAAATTTATAAAATTTAACGCGGGTAACACCGCGGGGCACAGCTAGTCTACTATATAAAAATAAGTCGGGTTTTCCTTCCTGACGCTATAACTCCAGAACGCACGAACCGATTTCCACGGTTTTGCATTCGTTGGAAAGGTCTCGGGCTCCGTGAGGTTTATAGCAAAGAAAATTTATAAAATTTAACGCGAGTAACACCGCGGGGCACAGCTAGTATGAGATACATATACAGTGAACGCAAATAAACGAGAAAAAAGATATAATATTTTCTCTTCACATAGCCAACTGACAAAACAAAACACGACTATTACTAAACGTCAAAATTAGAAGAATATAAAAAAGTATTATATATACAAGGAGGTGCGTTGCGCACAGCGACATAACATTGTTGCCGTAGATAATGGGATGGTTTATGTCATACACAGTAGGTGTCTTCCAGCTCATTCCATCCGGAAATCTGCGGATCGGTCTATTAGGCCATTTGTGACCCGTTTGTAGTTGCAACTCTTGGCAACTAAAGGAGACGGGGATTTCTGGGCCTGACTGTAATAAGTTGAGATATGGTTTAAAAAAAGCGTTATATTTTTCTATTTCAAACTGTAAAAAATTGACTCAATTTACAATCTGGAAAACGAGAAATCTCAAAATAAGTTTAAGTCACGAATTATATTGGTTGTTGATTACTATAACCCATTTAACATTAATGAGTTCAAACAATGTAATATAAAAATTCTTGCACCAGACAACCGATTTATTCAAAATAATAATTAAATACATTACAGTTAACTTAATTTCAACAGCAAAAAATAAAATATCAACAAAATAAATAGAAATCATAATATCGGTTATCGTCCACAAATCGATTTATTAGTTATAATAATAATAATAACAATAATAATAATTCTTTATTTGCATAGAATGTAGGTGATTACAATGTGTGATGTTAGAAATAAAAAAGATACCGAGTACATTCTGCCAATTTGGCATACAAACATTGCAATGACTTAAAACTAAAATAAAACTAAATAGGGAATCAGATAAATTACTAAATTAAATTCCTATTTAATTAAATTACAAAACTATAATTCGAATTCATCATTTAAGTAATCCGTAACTGAGTAGTAGCTCCTTTCTAGTAATAGAGTAATCAGTCTATTCTTAAATGTGTTATATGGTTGCTCTTTGATTTCTGAAGGAATTTTGTTATAAATTAAAGGTGCCATACCAAATACACTTTTTTTTAAGAGGGCAGTTAATGGTTTCCGGTACTTAACATATTTTTATATTGAGATCTTAGAGGTACGGTTCGTTTTCGGGTTTCATTTAACGCTGGAAATAGGATTATGTTACTTTTAACAAATGTGGCTACTTCTTATATGTAACGACTCGGAAAAGTTAACAAATTATGAGCTTTGAATATAGGTACACAACTATCAGTAACTTTAAGTTTAAATATTGCTCTTAGGCATCGCTTTTGGGCTTTGAAAATACTTTCTCGTTCGCTACAGTTGCCCCAAAAAATTATTCCAAATCTTAGGACTGAAACTACTAGACCGTGATAAGCAATAAGTGCTGTTTTATTATTTACTTTATTGGTAATATTATAAAGCATATAAGCATATATATTTTTGGCAACTATATTTTTAATCTATGCTGACAGATTTTGAATCCTAATCTATGATCGGTTTCTCGTATCGTTTAGAGCATGTGTTATTTGAGTATTTTTCATTGATTTGTTTATATATCCCTCGACAACTGCATTCTCTCTACGGACTTTTGATTGCTTAACTTGTACGACTTTCGCTAACATACTGGACACGGATAACTATATTAAATAGCAATTGCACTTAAAAATCAGCTGTTACCTGTGCCTATACTAGGTTGGTACATAACCTCTCTATTATTAAATCTTTTATAACTCTGCTCACAGATTGACAAAATCCATGGATTTTTTAGTAATTGGCTGATAATTTATAGACTCATTAGTTGACACCACTTTCATCTTTATACATCCGGGCCCAATATTGTATGAAAACGTATCTGTCTCCTTTATAGCTCTCAAAAAGATTGGTAAATACTGGCCATTATTAGGATATTAAGCATTGTCATTGTTATTTATTGCCAACTTGGCAATGCTTCCATCATATTTATTTTTTCTAGCTACTTTTTTTCTTTAAAGACAACTCCCGCACTATGGAAATTAATTCCTGGTCACGGGGTACTTATAACTGACGAACACAAACTCAGAATCACCCAGGCTCAGAAAAACGACTAATGGGACACATAATAGTTGTACTGTGCGGGAATCGAACCCAGTTCACGAAGTGGCGAGTCGACTGTGTTAACCGCTGCGCTACACGTGCAGTTACATAGAAAACATCCATGACTCAGAAACAAATATTCGTGCTCATCACACAAATATTTGCACTTACCGGGATTCGAACCCAGGACCACCAGCTTCGTAGGCAGGAGCACTACCAACTAGGCTACAGTGACCGTCAATTACTTACAGCAGGATCTCCTCCAAATACAGATTCGCCGACGAAATCAGTGAAGTAAAGCGAATAGCATACGTGCGCCATCCAACAGAACAGGTTGGTCAGGCACACCACGCGGAGGGAGCTGGGCATCACCACGATGGACTTCAAGTAGTGCCGGAGTGCTAGTGGCTCCCCGCCGTGTCCACCTTCTATACTGTTAATAGCGCCAGCCTGAAAAGTGGAACGTAAAAGTCATATAGGTAGTTGCCTGCATTGGTTACCTGGGGGGCTACCGGCTAAGTCGCCGAACATCACGATAGCGATCGGCGTTCAAATAAATAAAGGTTGAACATGACTTAGACAAAAAGATCAGACAAAAAAACAAACAGCTTGCAACCAATATCTGGAGTAGTTTATTATACGGATCTTGTGGCAACAAGGAACAACTTCCGTGCGTTTAAGCGCTTTTGCCATACCTACTATTGGAATCAAATATAACAGCTCACTTAGGACCCTTAACATGATCCGCGGTGCTTTTGCAGCTGGCTTCTCTAGTTGCAAATCTCTCATTTTATGAGGCTATAGCCTCTTTACATCATTCTGTCTCCCGCTTTGCTTTGGAGGGAAGTGGAATTATTCATTTTCTGACTCCTCCTTTTTCTCAATCCTGATTAAACTCGTTGCGGGATCCAAGACAGTTAAAGTGATTCCCCGGGACATGCCTGAGCTTCACCGCTCAGTGTCATTTCATTGTGTGCCAATGTTGATCCTGGCTTACAGGAGTTGCAGTGGTGGGTAAGAGGTCCCTCCCTCTTACCCACCACTGCACTAGACCCGTATTAAAAAAAGACAAAAAACAAAGGTAACGGACACCCTCACACAAGCCCTAAAATTAAAATGGCAGTGGGCTGGTCATGTATCACGTTACACAGACAATAGGTGGACGATCAAAACTATAAGGTGGAAAGGGCCAATTGGAAATAGAAGAGTAGGAAGGCCAAAAAGAAAGTGGGCTGACGACTTAAAAGAAATAGCTGGAGATGACTGGTAAACAATTTGTAGGGACAGAGAGTAGTGGAAAAGACTGAAGGAGGCCTTCACCCGAGGACGGGTTAGTTCTTATGTTAGATATGGACCCCATATCTAACATAAGAACTAACCCGTACTAACACTAAATTAAAAAGCAGAATACATTTAAAATGTAATTTTTTAAGGATATGGAAATAAAAGGCTTTTTTTACATTACTTAATTAATCGTTAAATCGGCTTCCATGAGCCCTTGTGACGTCATAAATGGTCCGGAATCGATTTTCAACGTCGAAGCCGATTTAACGATTGATTAAGTCATTTTTAACCTTTATTTATTTAAACGCCGATCACTATCCCGATGTTCGGCGACTTATCCAGTAGCCCCCTGGGGCTCTACCGGCTAAGTTGCCGAACATCGTTTTCGTTAATGGCGTTCTAATAATTAAAGGTTAAAAATGACTTAATCAATCGTTAAATCGGCTTCTATGACCACATGTGACGTCACCAATGGTCCGGAATTGATTGTCAACGTTGAAGCCGATTTAACGATTGATTACGAATTTTATTTATTTGAACGCCGATCACTATCCCGATGTTCGGCGACTTATCCAGTAGCCCCCTGGAAGAGATCGGTAAAAGCAATAAGGTAAATGCAATAGACATTAGTATTTCTGTTGTAAATTTTTCTGGATTTCAAATTATTTGACGCAATAACGTGTACTTATATTTATATTATTATATATCCCATACCACCCCGTGGGTGTCGTAAAAGGTGACTAAGGGACACCAGGCGCTCTACCGGCTAAGTCGCCGAACATCGATTTCTTAAATGGCGTTCAAATAAATAAAGGTTAAAAATGACTTAATCAAACGTTAAATCGACTTCAACGTTGAAAATGGATTCCGAACCATTTATAACGTCACATGTGGTCATGGAAACCGATTTAACGATTGATTAAATCATTTTTAAACTTTATTTATTTGAACGCCATTTAAGAAATCGATGTTCGGTGACTTAGACGGTAGAGCCCCAGGTACTCGGGCAGCAACGTCACGTGTGTATTAGCTACCAACTAACTGCCGTCACCAACTCGCATGCCAAGCGCGGTGACTTAACAAATGGCAACATTGTAGAAGCCTCTGGAGGAGGCCTATGTCCAGCAGTGGACAATAGCAGGCTAATGAAGATTATTATATACTGACAAAGCGTCAAGAAAAACAATTTAAATGTCAACATGGAAACTCTTGTTTCTTTCTGATTAAATTCCTCCCTCTTACCCACCACTGCAACTCCTGTAGGATCAACAGTGGCACACAATGAAATGACCCTGAGCGGTGAGGCTCAGGCATTTCCTTGGGAATGTCGGTCTTGGATACCGCACGAATAATCATATTCAACGGACAAAGAGTTGTCCTGGGTAGGGATCGAACCCACGAACTCTGGTTTATCTGTCAGGATCCCTGACCACTAGACGAACAGATCATTCAATAGTAATAAGTATAATAATACATAGTTTTATTTTGCTATAAATCCATTGGGTCATGGTAGAAGACATATCATTGGTTTAGTTACCTCTGATTGATTAACAGTCCCGTATGAAGCATTATCTTTCTTTAAACTTTTATCCGTGCCGTCTTCATCGAAGCTCTCCTGCGCACGTTCAATCTCCGCCTGCTGCCGAAACTCCTCCTGCTCATGCAGCTGATGGAGAGGAATCTCTTTGAAGCTTGAGACGGTGGCTGACACACATGCTATGAATATTATGGTGATGAGAGAAAATACTGCCCTCACATGACCACCAAATATTTCACCTGAAAGAGAACTTAGTAGTTAGAGAAAAAGTGAAGTCTTTTAACTCTCTTGTCAATTTACAAGAAGTCAATAATTCAAAATAACAACATTAAACTGACAATTAGCGGAATTAACACTACATATTGATTTTGTATTTTGATTGTTATGGATTTCCGCAAAGTAACGCCTGATTCCATTACTAACCTAACTATGATTACATTTAAGCTAGGTATTTTATGGATTGTGTCACCCAGTATTTTTTAAGAAGACTAGTCAAGAGAGCCGTATATCTGTACGTAAAATTTATATTATATAGAACGTGATCAACATGTGGGTCTTTGCTCAATAGGTAACACATTTCACGATACTTGTTTCGAAAGAACTGTATAAGTAGTAGCTTAGGCTCTTGCTGTCTTGTAAAAAGAATCAGCAGAAATTCACATGGCTTGTAACACTCTAAAACAGTTAAAAATGTGGGAGTTTTGGCGCCAACGCGGAAAAAGACGCATCGAGGCTATGTTTTATTTTCAAAAACATTTCAAAAATTGGAGTTTTTATGTGTAAATATGGTGGATTTTTAGACATAACATCTTCGACAACGTACACAAGTGGAGGAAAGTGCGATATTGCCGTGAATTGTGATTTTCCGTGTTGTAACCAAAACTACATAAAAGCCTCTAGTAAAGTCTTCACTGCTTTACTGGGGTTGGACAAGGACTATGTATGACTTGACTGTGACGGACTTTACTTGACAATGTCGGAAATAAATGATATAAAAATATATTTACTGAAGGCTCATAAGGCCAAAGAAGCCAGAGCCGTAAAACGGAATTTAAAAAAAAAAGCTACCAATGTGTGTAAAATTTTCGAGATTATTTTGTTGTAAGCATTTTCTTGTGATTTTTTTTCTATCGAGTAAAAGTATTTGAATCGATTTCTGGATATTTTTCTAAGTATTGTGTAATTTGGTGTACACACATGTTTTTTTATAAGATGATGAATTTGGCAGTGGTCAGCCTTATATTATAATTTCAAATTTAGAATATTATATATGTGAATTGTTTAGCACAGATAATATAAAAATAGTCAAGTTCTCATATTAATTTTCTTGATAGTAAACTATACACACATAATATAGTCTTTAAATCCTCATCGCCAGATTTAAATAAATTGACTTACGGCAATCATAACCAAGGCTGGCAAGCGACGTAATTTACAGTCGCAATAACTAAAAGTACGAAGGAGGGTTTCCAAAAAGAGACCGTTGACAAATTACATTTACCTAATCGGGTAAATTTAATTTTACAAACAGCCTCGTTGGGCGTAAATAGACCATCAACAAGTATTTCTAGAATCATGATTTGTAAATTAAAAAGTAACGATGTCGGTTACCCTGCTGAATTTCAAGAGAGTTCAATAGTGAATACTCTAGTATTCACTGTAAATATGCTAGTTAGCCAGATGCTATCACGGTCCGGTAGTGATTGGCAAGGTTAGTCAAAGTCAAAGTCAAAAATTCTTTATTCCGTAAAAATTTTACATTTATGTGGAATTGTCATATTTTTTTTACCCTACCGTGCAGTGCATGACGTGGCAGCTACTGAGAAACACTGCCAGAAAACTCAGTAGGAATCCTTTTATAAAATAAAATATACTTAAGATTAATTACAATCATGTGTGTTGACTCAGAACAACTCAATCCCAAGCTACTAGGCTCGCGGTCAATCCATAGATGTAATAGAGGTGACCACCAAAGTGGTTTAACTTCTGAGCGTTTCTGTGCTTCGGAGGGCACGTTAAGCTGGCGGTCCCGGTTGTACCCATTAGGCAACAATCGTTAAGCCATGTCAGAGGCCTACTGGGCGGCTTGAACAACTCTGACGACCACTGCCCATACGATAAGTAAATAAGTATTTAGTAGTTATTATTAGTATATTAGTAGGTATATATTGTAGTTATTATGCCGTAGTTTTGACAGAAAGACCATCTCATGATTTGTTCGCGATATGAGTACCTACTATATACTAGGAGCCGTATGAAGTTATTTATTTAAGAAATTGCCAAGTATAGTAACGTTATTTGTCACAATCTAGTCCAAAGACTAATAATTAATTTTATATTAACCTAATCTTCCATATAATAATAATATCTAGGGACAATGTCACACAGATCATCCTAGCCCCAAACTAAGCAAATCTTGTACTATGGGTACCAGGCGACGATGTACATACTTATATACATAGAAAACATCCATGACTCAGAAACAAATATTCGTGCTCATCACACAAATATTTGCACTTACCGGGATTCGAACCCAGGACCACCAGCTTCGTAGGCAGGAGCACTACCAACTAGGCTACGGTGACCGCCATATAAACATACATAATTCAAAGAATTAGTCCACCGAATTTCCTTAGTCATATTTGTTAAGAGTAAATAGTGAAATGAATGCTAAGTTAAGTATTTCATTAGAAACCTACCTAATCGAGTGTTGTCCCAGTTGATACCTCCTAGTGCATAGCCCATGAATCCACCCAATCCTGCCATCACTGTGAAAGTGCTCAATCCTTTCGCATGGTCCTCTGCAAAAACAAACACTACACATCAATTATTATAATAACAATATCGTCCTGAAAAAATTCATAGCGTACCGTGAAGTACTTAAAAGTCAAACTGGGGGACTACCGCCTGAGTCGCCGATCATCATGATCGTGATCGGCGTTCAAATAGATGAACGTTAAAATGACTAAAGCGGCTTCCTAAGCCGATTGCTACGCCAGCTTCCTAAGACTAAGCCGATTGATTCGTTCAATCGGCTTCAACGTTGAAATCGGCTTCCATAAGCATATGTGTAGTCATAAATGATCCCGAATCGATTGTCAACGTGAAGCCGATTTAACGATTTATTAAGTCATTCTTAACCTTTATTTATTTGAACGCCATTGAAGAAATCGATGTTCGACGACTTAGCCGGTAGAGCCCCAGGTGTATGGAGCCCTTCAAAAAGGAGTGATAATGTTTCTACAGGATCGGGCAACACGCGGATGACGCCCTAAGTGTGGCTAGCATCCATATTTTATGATAACTGTTTCCATGAGGTTCGCTGCCAAGCTTGACTTTTTAAACATTTTTTGATCGAATCCAGGCTTTTAACCCAGTAAATCAGTATCAGCGGTTGAACACGTCAGTATTATTGTTTGTGCGAAGCAAATATTCCAAAACTCGCAGTCAATATCAAATATTTACTTGAAAAAGAAAAGTGGAAGTCGAGCGTTTATTTAAGAAATCATAATTAAATATAATATAACTACCTGTCTCAAACTAGATACAGTTGTATGAGTAACTAAACTACATTGTGTACACAATATTAAAAATTCAAAGAAATAAAGTATGATAATATTTGCAAAAACTTGACGTGATAAATCATTTTATTCGGCTACCAGTGTTACAGGAGTTATTTACTTTGTCATTACCTAAAATTCACGTGGTTTTCAATTCACATTCAAATCTGTGTAAAAGTGTCATGAACACTTTATTATTTGTCTAAAGTAGCTATCTACAAAACATTTTAAGTATCTGTAATTGAGGTATTTAATATTATGAATTGACAAGAACGAAGACAATATTAGCCAGTATAAAATATGGAGAGAAGTTTTTTTTTTTTTGAATAGGCAGGGGGAATGCCTACGCATGCCACCCGCAAAAAGTGTCTACGGGTGGGTATGTTGGCCTCGCACCGACTAAACCTACCTGCCGTGGACTTCTCTTGGCGCCTAATGGGGGAGCCCCGGGAACGCGGGTATGCTGCTCCGGTGCTCCCTTTTGCGCCATGTCCCAGATGTTCGGGACACGTACCCTGGGAGGGTTCTGGTTCGCCCTTCCCAATTGCCACAAACAGATCGCTGTCTTCCCGGAGCTGCTTGCACGTGGCGGCAGTAAAGGACACTTCTCTGACTGCCGCCGCAGCCCCGAGAGGGAGATGGGCTACCGGCTGCTGCCACCGCCCCGACGCCTCCTCCGTCTGCGAGCAGGATCGGCTCTCTCCCGCTCCCGCTCGGCGGCCTCCTTTTGGAGCATGACTGCCTCACAAAAGGAGACCACGGCGTCCCACTTGGAGGAGTCACCCGCTAGCATCGCCCCTACGATTGCCGGCAGGGTCAGATCCCGTCCGATCTCTGCGACTAAGACTCGCCTTTCGGCCTCCCAGGCCGGGCACTCAGCTAGAGTGTGCTGGGCCGAGTCTAAGTCGCTCCCGCAGTGGTGACAGTGTGTCGTCGCTTCTCGGCCTATCCGGTTCAGATACTCACCGAAACACCCATGTCCGGTGAGTATCTGAGTCAGTCTGTAGGTGACGCAACCACCTCTCCTTCCCACCCAGGCCTCGAGGTGAGGCAGGATGGCACCGATGGCACGTTGGCGCGCGTTTAGGCGTAGCTCTAGCCGTGCGCGCCACTGCACTAGTACGCGCCGGTGGACATCCCGTCTATATTCAATGAGCGTCTGTTCTGGCGCCCTCCCGTTCTCCTGGCGGACGCGGATTTCGGTGAAAACCGCTGCGTCAACTGCCGCCAGGAGGTCAATGGCGGGAGGCGCACCAGGAGTGTCGCCGCCTCGAAAGATACCGTACGGTATTCTCGTGCGATCCGTATGGCCATCACACGCTGCAGGCTATTGAGTATAGTTCTGCAACGGGAGGCATCAGACCAGACGGGTGCCCCGTAAAGGGCCATGGATCGCACGACACCACCGTAGAGACGGCGAACTTCTTCCCGAGGACCCCCGAGATTCGGCAGCAGCCGGTGTAAAGCGCCGGTTACGCGGCGCACTCGGGGGGCCAGATGCTCAAAGTGCTCCTCAAAGCCCCATCGACTGTCTAGGGTGAGGCCAAGGTACTTCATGTACCGCCCCACCCTGACCTCTGCGTCACCGACGTGCAACATCATACTGGGTGGTTCCAGCCTACGGCGTAAACCGTGGAACCATAGCGCCTCGGTCTTATGAGGCGCCAATGGAATGAAGTCCTACTGTTAGCATATTGTTAATGTAAGCCACCAAAGTGACACTACGAAAATTTCATTTCCAAATTGGAGTAGCTCGATGTGCTGGTATCTGTACATAATTTCCAACAAACTTTACCTGCATTGTAATCTGTTAAAACTGATTCAAATCCTAAATTGTGAGATAGTGTGTAGAAACAACATATTGTGCAATTTATTATTACTCCATCGATTCTAAATAAACTGAGATACCGAACTGATAGTGAATAACATACTGGCATGTTTGTTTTCATGCTGTAAATTGAATCTGGTTGATTAAAACTAACCTAACCTAGACAGGATTTTATTCAACCAATTTCAGTCTGATATTTCCTATCGTCGCTAATCTTGGCACTCGGCTATGGGTGCCTAAATTAGAAATAGCATTTAGTTGTTAGAGAATACAGTAGTTGCTATCACCAGTCTGTAAGTAAACGGAGAGGTTAAGTACCTTAATAGGCCATATCAGTCGTTTTCTAAGCGTCTCTGTACTTTGGTGAGCACGTTATGCTAGCGGTCCCGAATATGGTCATTAGAAAAGAGTCGTTAAACAATCTCAGACTGAATCTGAATCAGTTGATTCTAACTCAAACAGGGTTTAAATCAACCAGTTTCAGTGTGATATTACATATCGTCGCTCATTTTGGGAGTCCGCAATGAGTACCTAAATTAGCAATAAGGAGTTATAGAACACAGTCATTGCTAACACCAAGCCGTAGGTGAACGGAGAAGTTAAGTACGTAGATATACCATGTCAGTCATTTTATAAGCGTTTCCGTACTAAAGAGGACATGTTAGACTGGCGATCCCGAAGGTGGTCATTATAAAACAGTAATCAAGCCAGAGGCCTACTGGGGCCTACTTACAGAACTCTGACGCAATGGTAACCACTACCCATGCGATAAAGTATCTATATATAGAAAAATGTGAGACGCCTGACAGATGTGAAACAACGACATTATTTTGTAAAAGTAATATGCAGAAAAGAACATATTGTGATAGGAACCAAATATGAAAAGTCGATTGCGCATGGCGACGCGTCGCCACACCGTACACACTACTATCGTATAGCGTTATGGGCTATTATTTGCATGGCTTAGATAAAATTAGAGATAGATTCTGGCGTGGCGACGCATGCCGTGGCGACGCGTCGCCACGCCAGAATCTATCTCTAATTTTATCTAAGCCATGCAAATAATAGCCCATATTGCAATAGATCGTACTCAAGAATTATCAAAAATTTCAAACAATCACGTATTGTTTGTGTGAAACTCCAAAAATAAACGTACGTAGAGATAAATCAATCACAGCAGACAGAGCTGATAAAGATCCTTGTTTTGTCTTCCATCACCCCAACGGAAAAACTGATAAAACACATAACGGTCACATGCTGTGACGTATCACGAACAAATATTGAAATAAATTAAAATTTCCAACTAAACTGGGTGAAGGATTCCACCAATAGTCTAACCTAGATTTCGTAGTAAAATATGTACATGAAATATGACAGGAAAAAACCTAATATAAACTTAAGCAATAGCATTAAATTAACTAAATAATATGCAAATAACAATATACGAACTTGTATGCTAATATTTCCAAGTCAATTAATAATTGAAGAGAAAGAAAAATAAATGTTTTGCTTAGATAAATAATATAATGGAGGCATAAATACAAATTTATATATTTATGAGTTCAATGAACAGGTGAGGGTTGCGAAAAAATATGCATTTAATAATAATATATAATACTAATATTTTGGGACAATGTCACACAGATCATCCTAGCCCCAAACTAAGCAAAGCTTGTACTATGGGTACCAGGCGACGATATATACATACTTATATAGATAGATAAATGCTTATATATATAGAAAACATCCATGACTCAGAAACAAATATTCGTGCTCATCACACAAATATTTGCACTTACCGGGATTCGAACCCAGGACCACCAGCTTCGTAGGCAGGAGCACTACCAACTAGGCTAGGTGACGATTTAAAGCTTTATACAACATCAAACTTAGTAGATTTGCATAATATCGAGGACTATCCAACTTCATCAATCTATTGACTACCAAAAAGATGAGGAAAAAGTATACCCCATTTGATTTCTAACAAGGTCGATAGGTGTTTTATTATGCGAAACCTCTTTATGATTACATAGAACTAAACCGTGATTCATATTAATTGTTATAATGTGGCTTTACAACTGAGTAATACCGATATCTGAACTTTATCTAGTTTACGTGTAAACAAAAACCAGTCAGTATCATCATCGTATTTAAGTGCTGAAACTATAATTTTAATAGTTATCTGAAAAGCTGTTTACCCACTTATGTAGGATTTCAAGTGTTCACCGTGTTATTCACCTTTGGGCCAAAATCACGAAAGCAAACAATTTTGAAGAGGTTATGAGGGAAATGGGACAAGACAAATATAACAAGCTTTCTTTTAAAGTTAATTCAAATAGGTCTGACCTGGAACTGTCACATCAAGTAGATAAGCGCGAGCTGGGCTCTGACAGGCGTCTGCGTCGAAGTCCAGGAATACAGTGCCAAGGACAGTGAAGAGCACGCCCCATGGATGGTAGTTGGTGTTCTCCGTTTCTAGCGCAGTGCTTCGTGGTCCCAACGCTGATGGAGTTTCAGTTCTGTTAATTGGTAGTGCATCTCCTAAGGCATAGCCTATGGATTCTCCGTTCGGTACCAGAATTAGACCTGTTAAAATAAATGTAAAATTAGTAATAGAATCATCTGCGTTCTCAATGCAAGTAGATATTTTACAAAACTTTATAACTAAATCATTACTTAGTTTTCAAACAATTTGTAATTAAAGACTTATGTATTTGCTATATCTATGCGTCTTCAATACATATAGTTTCAACCACTTTCTGTTATTGGTCGTAAGACAGCGTGCCCTACTGCAGATAATGAAGCCCGAGGCGCACTTCGAGCCTAAAAGTGTTACTGATATTTTTCTGGCAAGAAATACACCCAGTAAACACAGGGACATAGCGGTGTTATACGTCCGTGCCTCGGTGTTTCGGACCTGCGCTGCGCCTCTCCTCTTTCTGGTCATCCAAATTTACCGTCCCATCGGGTTATGAAATTGAAACTTAATTTATTAATCTGTACTTGTTTATTGAATTCTATATTGTTGCACGCCTACTATTTTAATAATAATTAGGGTGGAGCCTTCCAAAGGTTGCCTGTAAGAAATCACTTAATGCGATTAGACCGCCTATTGTACAATATTGTGTTATTTATATCAAATCTTGTTTGAGTGTACAATAAAGAATATTCTATTCCACGAGAGGTAGGGAATATAGAGTGTACCTGTCTTTGTGCACACACTCGTGCACTTAGTTTGTCCGGTCTTGTTTATGTATTCTAAGTTTCATTATTGTTTCTCGGTCGGGGTCTGGTGATTCAAAAGCCAAGCCAAGGGGGATTTTGTTAAGTACGGAATGTTGTTAGTAACACCTGATCATGAAATTCTAACTGTAAACAATATTCTTACTATCCGTGAAGTATTTAAAATCGCACCTTTTTGAACCGTTAGGTAATAACATGAAGAAAGATCAAGACTTGTCAGATGAGTAACTAATTTAGCTAGGTATAAGACCTGTAAATGAAATAACTTTTGGGGCTATGGTAACTTCAATCATTTTCGAGAATGTTCTTATTTTTTTTTGCAACTGATTAAGAAACGTTACCCGCATATTTGAAAACAACTCTAAATCATTTGGATACCAAATTGGTTAATTAGTAGTGGCAAGATCTTTTTGTTTTAGTTTCTAATCTTCCGGCTTAATTATCACAGGTTTGACTCCGACAGTGTCATCTATATTGCTTTGCAACACATGGGTGTCATCATCTTATCATCATCTGAGACGAAAGACGTCTAGTGTAGGATAAATCCTTCCTCCAAAGTTCATCTAGGGGGAATAAGCCATAATCGCCACACTTATGAGATGGGATGTGAACACATTATGTGATCAAAGAACTCGAAAAGACGATGCAGCCCGTTTGCTGGGTTGATATTACCAACGACTTCTATGACCCCCACAACATGAGATAGAGTCATATTCGTCTCAGTCACCCTACAGCTGTGAACGGTATATCCGTCCCAATTATATCTACATATAATCAAGCTCTAGATTGACTTTATATTATCAAATTTAGATTCAAAATAAAGAGCAACGGTCCAAGAGAATTAACACAGATAAAAAAAAAAAAAAAAAAAATTGAATGTCCTATATATCAATATCAACAAACGCGTTAAAAAACAGAGACGAAATATAGAAAATGTTTAAATACTTACATGCCATATGAACTACTGAACCTACATGAGAAAATATCAGTACAACAATACTTAAATATTCTAATTGAAATAATTAATAGAGACGACTGGACATCCTTGGAGGAGGCCTTTACCTGTCGAGGGGTTCATGCAGAGGAGAAAAACAAAACTTTATCATAATATTAAAAAAACACTTCTACATACCTAATTATCAAAAATATCTAACCAACTTAGAAATTCTGTAATTCAACATACTGTTCTGTTCTGCTGAAATAAAAGGCTTTTTATTTTATTTTTATTTTATTATATAATCATGTCTCTAGACTAAACAAAAAGAAATACTCTAGAAGGGGCGGCGGATTCGAGTCGCTCGTGGATGTTTTATTTGTACAAACTACGGTAATATCTCAGGGATTTTTTTTCAAATGTTAGGTTTTCTTAAATTTATATTGCTTATTTGTTTTAAAAGTTATATTATTTAGATTAAGCTAGAAGTAAGTAGTTACATCGGTCATCATTCAAAATTGTCGCGGACGAAGTCGCGGACACCAGCTAGTAATTTATAAAGCAAGTTATAGAGATAACAAATCCAGTACCTATTTTCCTCCGAGAAAACTCCCTTTTATTTGACCTGTTGCTTCTACGTCAAGCATTCCGCTCACGCTCAACCTATACCTATCTTATAGTTACACTTGATTTGGTTACTCTGTACACAAAGATTATCAGCTATTCTATCTTCAAGAAACGTTTGTTTAGGATTTTGTACAAACAACACGCTTTAGTCAAAATGTAATTCAAAGAGATCACTTTAACGTACCCTAATTGCTCTTTATCACAAAGACGACTTTACTAAAAGCAGCCTTGTTAATTTCTGAGGCTTTAATGTTTATCAAAAGCTTTCAGGTTTCAATATTCATGAGACGTAGTATAATATACATGAAATTATAAAGAATGCAGGGCTTGCTAGCTTTGAAGTGTTAATTTTTGTATTTAATTCTTGTTTTTTATTTACTTTATTTTTGTTAAGACAAACGAGCAAGTGGGTCAGGTGAAGGTAATCTATATAATTTTATATTTCACAGCTATAGGTGCTACGCAGGCCGATTTGAGATATTAATTCACATTCACGCGTTTCTGAGAAAAAGGGTTCTAGCTGGCAGATGGACAAACGGACATACATTATATACATTTGAAAATATAAATATGTATAAAATTTATATTTTCTGGCTGTGTGGTGACGGCCTAAAGAATATCGCCACCCCCTCTCATCCCGTGGGGGGACGTAGAAGTCGTCCCGAGGGAATATATACATATATATATAGAGAATGGGCAGCAGCGTTTTCCTGAGTACCAATGTCAACCTTACTGCGATCGCCAACCCGTTTGCCAAGCGTGGCGATTATGGCAGATCCCCTCAAATGAAGGACACAATTAAATCGCGGCCCCCAGTCCCCGGCAGCCCTGCTATTCCCAGCCGTGGTAACAGCCGTGGTTACGGCAGGTCAGGGGGTGCTAAGAATCCCCGGCAGATTCCGCGTTACCAAAACCGACGACCTCTGGAAGATGATCGAACTGGAGGAAGAATTGAGCAGATTACATTGGGACATAATAGGATTATCTGAAGTCCGAAGAGAGATAATACTGAAATCCGGGAATCTGCTCTATTTCCGGGAGGACAACCAACTGTCCCAAGGTGGTGTTGGGTTCATAGTCCATAAGTCCCTCGTCCACAACATAGTGAAAATCGAGAGTGTGTCGACTAGGGTTGGGTACCTTATACTCAGAATTACCAAGCGGTATTCGCTGAAGGTCATACAAGTTTACGCGCCGACTTCGACGCACTCCGACGATGAGGATGAGGTCATGTATGAGGATATTTCTATAGCCATACATACCTCTAACACTTATTTCACTGTGGTTATGGGGGACTTTAACGCGAAGCTGGGTAAATGATTCGGGAAGGAGCTGAGAGTGGGGCAATTTGGAACTGGAGACCGGAACCCCGGGGCCAAATGTTGGCCGACTTTATGGAGAAGGAGGGCCTCTTTATGATGAACTCCTCTTTTTCAAGAAGTCGGATAACCGTAAATGGACCTGGGTAAGCCCGGATGGTAAAACAAAAAACGAGATAGACTTTATCTTGTCGACGAGTAGACGGATTTAGGAGCTGTCCATACGGCTGGGTCTAAGGTCTTCAAGGCCCACCGTACAAACAGGGCCAAAAAGATCTCTGACTATACCCTGCAGCTTATGGACGAAATACGGAAAATGGTTCTGACATCTTCTGATGATGCTACCAGGTACCGGCAGCTCAACAGAGATCTCAAAGTTTGACTCGCGACACGCGCAGATTTAATACAAATTGTATTAAGGAAGCCATTGAGCGGAACAATGGCTCTAAAGTGTTTGCAAGAGAACTGTCTGTTGGACAGAGCCAACTGACGAAGCTGAAGACTGAGGATGGCAGAATCGTCACGTTTAGGCCTGAGTTGCTGGGAGAGATCGAGAAGTTCTACGGACAGCTGTATACGAAAACCCAGTCACCTGTCGATAGTTGTGCCTCAGATCCCAGAGCATGACTAACCCGACACTTCACCGAAGACATCCCGGACGTCAGCCTGTGCGATATTAGAATGGCTCTCGAACAGCTTAACAACAACAAGGCGCCTGGTGATGATGCAGTTACGGCAGAGCTTCTGAAGGCCGCTGGCACACCAATCCTACGGGCCCTTCAGAAGTTATTTAACTCTGTCATACTAGAAGGTCATACGCCACAAGCTTGGCACAGGAGTGTGGTGGTGCTCTTCGTTATACAGAAAACCGAAGAGTATAACCAGCCATTATACTTAGCGTTTGTGGACTATGAGAAAGCCTTTGATTCGATCGAAACTTGGGCCGTACTGAGGTCTCTCCAAAGGTGCCAAATCGACTACCGGTATATCGAGGTGTTCAAGTGTTTGTATGAAAACGCCACTATGTCAGTGCGACTCCAGGACCAGAACTCGTAACCTATCCACTTGCAGCGAGGTGTGAGACAGGGAGATGTTATATCTCCGAAACTGTTCACCGCTGCATTGGAAGATGTCTTCAAGCTACTGGACTGGAAAGGCTTTGGCATCAATGTCAATGGCGAGTACATCACCTTCGATTTGCCGACAATATAGTAGTCATGGCTGAGACCCTTGACGACCTCAGTATAATGCTCGATGGCCTCAGCAGAGTCTCTCAACAAGTGGGTCTGAAAATGAACATGGATAAGACGAAAATCATGTCGAAAATCCATGTTGCACCCACTCTAGTTAAGGTTGAAGACTCTACACTCGAAGTAGTAGAGAACTATATTTACCTAGGACAGACCATCCAACTAGGTAGGTCCGACTTTGAGAAGGAGGTCAATCGTAGAATCCAACTCGGCTGGGCAGCGTTCGGGAAGCTACGTAATATCTTCTCGTCCCAAATACCGCAGTGTCTCAAGTCGAAAGTCTTCGACCAGTGTGTGTTGCCAGTGATGACTTACGGAACAGAGACGTGGTCGCTCACTATGAGCCATATCAGGCGGCTCAAGGGCACCCAAAGAGCAATGGAAAGGGCTATGCTTGGAGAAATGTTGAAATCCGCATCGAACCAAAGTAACCGACATAGCCGTAAGAATTGCCAAGCTGAAGTGGCAGTGGGCAGGGCACATAGCTCGTTCGTGGACCTGCCACACTTCTCACTCTCATAATTCAGCGGGAACAGCAACCGGCACAACTTTGGAGAGCTTAGGACACGTGACTAACGTCCTTCCTGAGATACGTAAAACCGCCAACTTCATTATTTTTGCTTTATAAATCCCAATAAAATAAATCCCTTTGGCAATTGAGCCCAGGGTCTCATCATCAGCGGTGTCGTTACCGCTAATAGAAAAGTTGTGTAATATATAAGAATGGCTTTTGATAACATAGTTTTTTTCTTATATAATGAGTTAGGTTACAACTTTCTAACAGTAGGTTATTTTATAGCAAATTGTACTGAATGTTTCTTTTTAATTGAAACCTATCAAACGTCATTCAAATCTATTACACAATTTACAATATTCAGAAAAACCATATGCCATGGGCCACATAATTAGTTATCCTTTGCAGGGATTGAACCCATAACATGATTCTGCCGAGGCAGCAAGGCGACTACCTAAATCACTGCGCCACACGTGTAATCAAAATTCCTCGGGTCGACTTCTACCCACTGGATTAGATGGGGCGATGGTATTCTGATGATGTGACCACACAGCAAACATCATCGATACGGAAGTAATCAATTATTGCGTATTAGTAAGACTTACCCAACAGAACTCCAACTGACAACAGCACAATAAAAGGTCTTCGTCGTCCGAACTTAGACCGACAGCGATCACTGAGAGATCCCAGCAGCGGCGTCAAGAAGAATCCGATGAGCGGTGACAATGCCCAGACGAGCGTCATCTGATGGTGCGGAACGCCTATTTGTAGCAACGTGGGTGAAACGAACGCCGTTTCTCCAGCGTACGAGAATTCGATGCCCATTACAGCTGCCGATATTCGCATTAACTCGATACGACTTTTCCTCCTACAAGAAAGCTCATTATTTTTAATATGCTTTCCGAGACTTACGAGTAGAAAAGTGCAAAATGTTAATATCAAATATGTACAGACGCCAGCACATCCACCTCCCCAATCTGTCAAATTTATTTTATCGATTTTCAACTTTATCACATAAGCATAAGGTTCACTTTTAATTGGGGAAATTTGACAGATTGGGGTAGCTTGATGTGCTGGCGTCTGTACTTTCAATATCACTTCAGTGTAGGGATGCCAAAGTTTTATTTTTAATACCAGGAACACAGGGACATATGCACATTTGGAACGCTGAAACCCGGCTTCCCGATATGGGAAAACGGCGAACAAATCACAAAAAAACAAAACTCTCTATTTGTTTACTTCCAGCATGGGCAGTGGTTACGCTGGTGTCAGAATTGTTCCAATTGCTAACTGCTTGTGACATAATGTCAACAACTGGAACCAACAGCTTAACGGACCCACGGTGTAGCTTAAAGCACGGTGACGCTCGGAAATTAAACTGCTTTGGCGGTCACCCATCTATTTCTGGTTGCGTGCCTAGTTGCTTAACCTTGCAAATCGTATACGGTGAGCTACTAGCTATAAGCGCGTACTATTTACTAGTGAAATACTATGAGTAGAAATAATGATCCCATGCGATATAACATAATTGAAAGGTTTAACGATTTCGAGTAATAAGTTTTCAGAGATAAATCCATCTGGGTGGTCCTCGTATATAGAAAATCTCGTTTACGAACGAAGACTTTAGTTCACCTGCGGATTTTGACATTTCTGATTCGATCACGCAGGGATACTCCGAGCATAGCCCTCTCCATTGTTCTTTGGGTGACCTTGAGCCTTCTTTTGAGGCCCATAGCAAGCCACCGCGAGTCCGTCCCGTAAGTCATCACTGGTAACACCCACTGGTCGAAATCCTTTCGACTTTAAGATATTTTCATGAGACCTTTAAAATAAATGAGTGAACTGAGTGAAGAAATGAGTCTACAGTTATTTGTAACAATTAATTTAATCATGCCTAGCTGTGCCCGCGGTTTTACCCGCGTTAAACTTCATACATTACACAGCTCCTCCCCCGTAGGTGACAGCGTGATAATATGTAGCATATATGTTGACCAGACCCCTTAGTAATATTCATGCAAAATTTGAAGTTAATCCAAGCAGTACTTATTGAGTTTAGCCCGGACATATATACAGACAAACAGACAAAAACTATATCTTTGGCTTCGATATCGATTGTAGATCACGCCCCAAGTATCCTTTTAAAAAACATTATATGTTCAATTTTGACTTTCCTATGATTTTATTATATGTATATATATAATAAAACTACGCCATTTGTGTAATTAATAAGTCTAATCTGTATAGTGTATTCTAGTTCAAGGGACAATGTATATTCGATTACCTACGTATAATCGCATAATCGAGTCACTTGAGAAGGATTAGTAGTAGCCCTACTTTAAATAAGTACATGATGGGTACATTGGACAATGCTTTGGGCTTCCTCCCCTTTGAACAAAGTTAATTAAATCCTATACCGTTTTCTACTATGTTTACAAAGACCGTTTTAAACGCGTCAATATAGAAATTCTTCTCAGAGTTGCCTTATCCTGTAAGTCTTTACTGTAAATATTGTTGTAGTCAGCAATAAAGCTATAGTCTAAAATTAGTGTTGTATACAGATAACAGTAGAGCTATTAGGTAGTAGATGAACCCACTGAGTTTGTTTCGCTGGGTCTTCTCAGTTGGGGCGCATTGGATCCGGTGGTAGCATTAAAGCGCGACCGGCGTTATTAACACAAGATCCGTCATAATAATAATACCTTAATATAGACAGAACCATTGACAATATGTAGTAAAAATATTAGACTTAAACTAGATAATTAAACATAATCTCTTGACAATAACTTGATACGAGCTAGCTAAATATCATTGCTATAATAAAATAAATTTTATAAATGTTTTCATACAATATGTACCTAAATATCTATGTTACTTGAAATAATAATGTATACAACTATATTACTACAAACATGTTCTGACTATTTACAAGCGCTTTTTTAAAGTCTACGTGAATAAAAACCTTTTTTATTTTATTTTATTTATTGTTTAAAAATATTGTCGTATTTCGACAGCATTAAAGCTACAGTCTAAAGTTATTGTTGTATTCCGACTGCAGTAGTGCTATTGTCTAAAAATATTGTTGTATTTTGACAACACTAACGCAACAGTCTAAAGATATTGTCTCATTCTGACAACAGTAGTGCTATTGTCAAAAAATATTGGTGTATTTCGACAGCAGTAACGCTACAGTCTAAAGATATTGTAGTATTCCGACAGCAGTAGAGCTATTTTCTAAAATTATTGTTGTATTTCGACAGCAGTAAATCTATACTCTAAAGATATTGTTGTGTTCCGATAGCAGTAGAGCTATTATCTAAAAATATTGTTGTATTTCAACAGCAGTAACGCTATAATCTAAAGATTTTCCTGTATACCGAACGCAGTAGAGCTATTGTCTAAAAATATTGTGGTATTCCGACAGCAGTATAGGTATTGACTAAACATAATCTAAAGATATTCCAGTATTCCGACAGCAGTAAAGCTATTGATATAATATACTACATATACTTTATACTTTTTTTGTAAATAAATAGATAATAACTTCCAGACTCAGGACAAACAGACATGTTCATGCAGAAAAATGTCTGTCCTGGGTGGGACTCGAACCCATGACCTGCAGCGTGAAAGGAAGCATTTACTAACCAGGTCCACAGGCCTATCAAGATGGTGCAACCAATTATTTAATCTAAGTAATTTGTTGTAAAGCTTACCGAAACAAATCACTATATTCGCTTTCCTGCCATATCCTCTCAGGAGGCTCATCAGAGTTAGGAATGCCGAACAGCGTCTCGGATAACATTTCTCTCACGCCCCTGGGGTGTGACTCCCGCCATTGGGTCACACGTTCTCTGTAGCGGTCACGGGCACCATGCAGCCGACCTGTCAGGCCTTCGTACTCGTGCAATTTCTCCGCCATTGTTACGATTAACTTAAAAAATTGTCTATGACATTATGGACGTCCTAGGGTGTCGCCAATAATAATAGATGTCTTTTATTGTACTTTTATTATGTCATGTGAACACAGAGTTATTCTATAACAAAATATTTATAATTATATATTACAGGGAAATTAGTATATTTACTTATTTATATATGGAATCAGGCGTTACTTTGCGGAAATCCATAACAATCAAAATACAAAATCAATATGTAGTGTTAATTCCGCTAATTGTCAGTTTAAGTTCGAGCACTCGACGAGTTAGCAGCCCTTGAGAATGGTCCGTGGAGGACTGAAACACGTGTTGGGTATCGCACCGGCGCATGTAATTTGCTTTTTTATATTGTCCTTCTTGCATGTGCACATTTTTGCGGGCGGGAGGGCGGTGCAAATGCATCCCTGCATGATAAAACTGACAATTAGCGGAATTAACACTACATATTGATTTTGTATTTTGATATGGATTTTTATATCTGTTGACTTTTGTTAGTTTAAGTTAGGTTAAGGTTAATTTATTCAAACACCTTCACTACCCAGTTTATTTTTGGATCCTTGGATTATATTCCGTTTAAGGTTGTCTGGAAGAAATCGCAGCAGCAATGAGACCGCCCATTGTGCTTTAAAAACTTTATAGTAAATTATTATGTTATGTACTGGTGTACAATAAATACTCTTATTACATTCAGATTGATAGATAAGACTTTATGGCACCAAATCGAAACATACATTGAAACATAAGTTAATTTATATTATGAGGTACAAACGGTGGTCTTAGTGCTAATGTAGCAATATCTTCCATGAAACCATTGGATGAACCAAAGAGATGCAGGGAGACAAACTGGTAGTTGGCAGTGCAACTACTTATACAAATATATGTTAAATAATCTTTTGTTTTGTATTTAATTACGGAGACTGTATCCGTTAAATATTGTGTGAAATTTGATTGAGTGAATATCTTATCTAGAATACTAAGTAGTAATAGATATATAAATACGCTAATATAAAATTATATAGACGTTTAAATTTATGCCGAGATTTAAACAAAAATATACAAAATTTTATAAGAAATATATGTCTCCCAATGTATATTTAAGTAAAAAGAAATGTGTATTAGAATTTTCTGCAACAGTAATATTTGTTTTATTGTTATATTATTTCATATCCAAGTATTAATTAATTATATATTCCTATGAGTTTTCTAGAACTAATTTAATTTAATCTAATATATTTTGGAACTCGGTAGCTAGAAGTCAAAGGATTTTGAAGTCCTAGGGCGTTCTTTTGAAATTACATATTATATATGAATTGAATTACCAACGGCAAATTACAAAATATTTTAAATGTTTGTTAAAGCTTTAAGAAAGGTATAACACACACCAACGAATTTATTTTTAATAACTTCCACCTTGTTGATACATTTATAGATTCATTTTAAAATCAGTCATCAAGAACAACACTCAAACTCAAAACTTAATCACTTTTACATAACTCTACAAAACTTTATAACAACTATATAGGAAGTGCAAACAGTTTATTTTTTAATTGTCATCGGTTGGGCAGTTGTTGCCACTAGTTGGTACGGAAGCGGACTGGGCGCGCGCGCCGCCCTCGCAGCTCGCCCGCCCGCCCAAAGTCCGACTCTTATTGATACAAACTTTACTGGAAGTGAACTGTTCGTTTAATATAAAAATGGTTTTCGCTGAAATTCACGAAATCTAAATATTTATTTGTCTATCAAACTTTGAACACAATAATTGTAGGTAGGTATACCTTCTTGTAAATATAAAATATGAAAGTCTGAAAGACAAAAAGTCTGGAAGAGTTCAGATTTTCCTTGGTATCATTTGGAATATACAGCACCAAAAAATTTGGGACTCAGAATTCCATACTGCAAATGAAACACTGCCTACCCCTGTGTGGTAAAATTCTCCTTTACGAAAATGTTTCTATAAAATCATAGAGCTGCACGAAAACTTAAGTTAAGTAATCATTACAACAAAACATTCAATACAAACAAACATGTAATTAAATAGGACGTAGGAGTTTAAGATTGAATGTTTCATAATTATATATTATTAAAATACTGAACAAGGGTTTTCCATAATGAATACCTACATAATTATGAATTCAGACCGATCTCTAGATTGGTAAAACCTTCATGAGTTCTTATTATGACCACCGTCCGACCACTCGTCAGGTTTTATCTAATTCATCATTGAACTTCAGGGAAAGGGTTCTACAATACTTAATTTTATATATATATATAGAAAACATTCATGTCTCAGAAACAAATATTCGTGCTCATCACGCAAATATTTGCACTTACCGGGATTCGAACCCAGGACCACCAGCTTCGTAGGCAGGAGCACTACCAACTAGGCTACGATGACCGTAAAATAAAAAAGAAATTTTATTTTACAATAGATAACAAATTTCCGAAAAACTACATATACAAGCCTTGAACTATACTTGTATTTCTTTCAGTTCGAGTTGCCTGTTGGTCAAGTTTAGATTCCCACCCGTGACAACTTTTTCTGTGATAAGCATGATTGATTGTTGTGTCTGGGGGTAATTTTTCTGTAATATGTATGTATTTAGAAATACATAAGCATTTTTATCGGTTTTCTGGTTGTTATTGCACAGATCTGCCTAGTTTTGGAACAGATGGCTGCGGTGGCAGTATGAGAAGTGTCCTCAACTGCCGCCACGTGCAAGCAGCCCTGGGAAGACAGCGAACTGTTTGTGGCGCAGTCGCTGTGCCGTACTGGCAGGAGTCGGCAAATGAGGAGGGCAACCCACAGTCCTCCCCGGGTGCGTGTCCCGACCATTTGGGACACGGCGCAAAAGAGGGGCACCGGAGCAGCATACCCGCGTTCCCGGGGCTCCCCCTACCAGGCGCCAGAAGAAGTCCACGGCAGGTTAGGTTTAGTCGGTGCGAGTCCGACATACCCACCCGCAGACACTTTTTGCGGGTGGCATGAATTAGCATTCCCACTGCCTTATCAAAAAAAAAAAAAAAGTTTTTGAACTGATGGCAATGTGTCAGTTGTCTCTAGTTTTCATTTATTATTATTATGCTAATCTTTTTACAAATTATTTTCAGAACTTGTAAACTCAAAACATGTAATACTAGTATCTATGCTATTTTCTAAACATTTGCTAGCCTGGCCTAGCCTAGGTTTGAATAATAAATAATTAAATAAAAAAGGTTTTTATTCACATAAGACTTTAAAAAAGCGCTTGCAGTCAGAACATGTCTGTAGTAATATAGATAAATATACAAAATTATTTCTAGTTACATATAGGTATTTAGGAACACGGATTGTTAAAACATTTATAAAATTTATTTTATAATAGTAATGATATTTAGCTAGCTTGTATTAAGTTACTGCTCAAGAGACTATATTTAGGTTGAATTATCGAAATTTATAGTTTTAGCTAAATTTTACTACATATTGTCTGAATGGTTCTGTCTATGTTAAGGTACGAATTACAATATTATTATTATAGCGGGCCTTGTTTTTCTAACGACGGGGACGCTTTAATGCTACCATCGGATTCAATAATAATTTAATAATATCTATAGAGCATTTTACAGTCGCTTCTAATGTTATGTTTCTGTGACCCCGCCTCGGGGATTACGCTTATTGCGTCCCCGGGACCCGCCGACATCCTCAATACGGCGTTGTATAAACAAACTGATTGTCTGCTCGTCTTATTGCTTTGCGACATTCTATCTTTATCTCATTCGATCAAATTGAAAGTAACGCCGCGGATTTGTTCGATGAAGCCGTTTATCACGCGTAAATCCTTATGGAGATTTGATTTTGTTGATATATTTCGTTCTTTCCTTGCTCCGAACGTTTTGTGAATTGTTGCGCTGAGATACTCGTTATTTTTATCATACATGTTATATTTTCTTAAATTTGTTAAATGTTAAATGAAAAATATTTATTGTTAAGTTACAAGCCATATTTGTTCGGAAACTAATAAACAAGAATATATTATAAGAAAAATTAAATAACTGAACACTAAGGAGGCTTTTAGAAACATAAAGTTCGTCTATAAATTGCCTGTGCTACAATAAAGTAGTAGTAGTATAGTTCATATAGTAATATATTGAACATTTTATTCACGACACTTGTTACTACCGCTTTTTAGGGTTCCGTAGCCAAATGGCAAAAAACGGAACCCTTATAGATTCGTCATGTCTGTCTGGCCGTCCGTATGCCACAGCCACTTTTTTCCGAAACTATAAGAGCTGTACTGTTGAAACTTGGTAAGAAGATGTATTCGGTGAACCGCATTAAGATATTTTTACAAAAATAGAAACAGAACAATATTTTTGGGGGGTTACGCCATACAAAGAACTGAAAATCAAAACAAAAATTTTTAATCGTACCCATACATGTGTGTTTATGGATAGGTCTTTAAAAAGGATATTGAGGTTTCTAATATCATTTTTTTCTAAACTGCATAGTTTGCGCGAGAGACACTTCCAAAGTGGTAACATGAGTGCCCCACCCCCCCTGTAACTTCTAAAATAAGAGAATGATAAAACTAAAAAAGATATATTATGTACATTACCATGCAAACTAACAACGAAAATTGGTAGTTTTTTTTAATACGTCATAAATCGCAAACCGCAATTTGCTTTCATTTAATCAGCTGAAATACTTGCTGCTACGGAACCCTTCATGGGTGAGTCCGACTCGCACTTGGCCGGTTTTTTCATCTTATTTTTCCTTGTCCACCCAACAGTTGCCTGAAAAATATCCCTACAAAGGGATAAAACCACCGATTGTACCCATATTTGCTTATATTAAGATAATGTATTGTGTTTTCAGGTGCAGTTAAGTGTATCTATCTTTTTTTTTAATTATCATTAAACATAAGTATTACAATTCAGAATATTTAAAACCTATAGTGTCACTCAAACCTCTTGGGTTTGCGCGTGACACTTCCCAATATGGGTCTATCTAATATCAATCTATATAATAAGTAGAAACAAATACCTAATTTTACGAGAACATTTATACGAGAACTATGCTTTACAATTCACTAAACTAATAAAGAAAATACACTTAATAAGCTACATACAGATTAGGTACTTATACATTTTAATACCTACAGTGACTTAAAATATTGTTTTAGTTTAACTTTTACATTGTTCATATTAATATTGTCGATATCTATCTAACATCCCGTGCGTGTCGTAAAAGGCGACTACAAGGTAGTCGGGAAGCCTGTGTATTAGCTGCCACCTAAGGCTCCGCGCAAACGGGCCACCGACCACAGCCACCGGTGGCTGTCGCGCGCTACCGCCTCATTTGTAACAATATCAGAGGCGAGCGACAGCCACCAGTGTTTGGAAGTCGCCACCGGTGTTTGGTGTCCATTGAGGCGTCGTGCTCCATGGTGACGCGTGTGATACGCAGACCGTGTAACGGTTAACTGCGCGGGGGGTGGAGCAGTACGAGAGTGGCGGTTTTGGGCGTTTTCTGTGGCCTGTAGCGACCACTAGTGGTGCGTCGCGGACACTGCTGTAGCGAGTGGCCGCCACCGGCTACACGTGTGCGGCGCGTCTATACAAAATATATGAAACAGTATGTTATGTGGCTGTCGCTGGCCACCAGTGGCTGTGGTCGGTGGCGCGTTTGCGCTAGCCCTAACTGCGGTCGCCAACATGCATGTCAAGCGCGGTGACTCCGGCAAAACTCCTCCAAACGTTGTGGAAACTTTTGGGGGAGGCATATGTCCACTACTACTACAGACTAATAATGAAAATTTAAATACGGTTTAAATTTTACTGGCAGCGGTCTGTTTATTGTCTTTTATCTCTGAAGTGGTAAGCTAAGGCAAAGAATTTAGATAATGAACATCTAAAATAGATAATATATATACTTATGTACGACATTTCTAATCTAGATGATATTGATAATGTATCTATATTATCTGCTGTTGACACCTTGTTTATCTCATAAACAGACATTGTAATCAAATGGTCTAGTAGTTTGTGACCCTGACGGCTAAGTCAGAGGTCGTGGGTTCGATCCGCACCCAGAACAAATCTTAGTGTGACGAGCACGACTATTTGTTCTGTGTCTGGGTGTCGTCTATGTATAATATGTATATATTTAGAAATATATAAGTATGTTAATCAGTTGTCTGATTGCCATAGTACAGGCTCTGCCTAGTTTGGGATCAGTTTGCAGTGTGTTAGTTGTCCCAAGGTATAGATTTATACCATCTGTTGTACGTTGACGCGTGTTGACCCATGGGTTCATGCAATTTATCAAGTGCGGAGTAGCATTGGAGGAACGAATGAAGAAGCAAAGTGTTTTTTTTTAATTCAGTTTTACGGCTCTGGCTACTTCGACCTTATGAGCCTTCCGTAAAATATATTTTTATTTCATTTATTTTCGTCATGTCAAGTAAAGTCCGTAACAGTCAAGTCATACGTAGTCCTTGTCCTACCCCAGTAAAGCAGCGGAGACTTTACTAGAGGCTTATATGGAGTTTTAGATTCAACACAGAAAATCGCAATTCACGGCAATATGGCACTTTCCTCCACTTGCGTACGTTGTCCATGATGTCATGTCTAAAAATCCACCATATTCACACATAAAATCTTGAATTTACACTAGTTTTTGAAAACGAAACAATGCCCTGATGCGTCTTTTTCGGCATTGGCGCCAACTCAGTGTTTTCTACCAAAATATTAGAATGAATGCCTCAGAGAATTCGATGATGCTAATATTTTGGCGCTTGGTTATTTAGCGGGGCACTCCAGCTCCTAAATCCAGAGCAAATATGGATCGATTTAGTCGGGTTAGGTTTTCCACTTGCTTAATATCCATACCAATGTCTTAATATTGTACCTTGTGGCCCATTATAGATACATATATTTAGTGAGATAAGATTACGTCAAGTTTATGTTTTTAAATTAATTTGGGTAATATGTAAAACTAGTGGTGATGTGGTGAACTGGGATCCAGATCATCACACTTCTTCTTACGAATTAACACAGTTCCTTTAGCACTTATCTGCCTCGCAGTATCTAACTACTAGGAAAAATATAGTAAGTCACAAATACTTTATTTTTCAGATCACCAATATCAATTGAATACCTAAAATATTTCAAGATCGAAGGTAAATCTTATCTCAAGAGTACGATAGTCTTGAAACAACAGTTAGTATCTTTCTCTAATATGACCGAACAGACAAAAACCATTATTATCACATATCTAATAATACGAGTTAGAATAACAACAACATCAAGAAGAATTGTAAATAGAAGGTTCCAAAATAGAATAGTGCTGTAACTCTTAATTGTCTCCTATCTCTTAATATCCTAACACCTGATCGGCATTCTTATAACAAATTTTCTAGAATCCTAGAGAAAATCGATAAATTGCAAGCTTGTATGAAGAATCAGCGATGCATAATATTAATACACAATCGAAAATCTGACGGGCTAGCACTAAGTGACGGGGTAATCAAACCAGTTTAACTTGCGTAAGGTTTCAAGCTCGTGATATCCAGTCTATGGACCGAAAAGTCACTCCGCCTCCGCTCTTTTAATGTATTTTTTTTCGTATGTTTGTGTCTAACTCTTCTTGTGTACTTATGTCAAATCTCTACCCTCTCGTTCGCCGCACAACTTTAGATTTTTACTGACAAGAAAAATATGTAAAATGTTTGTGAAGTTTCCGATAGGTTTACCAAAATTAATACGTCTTCCTCATACACCAATATTTCTACTGCACGTATTGCCCGCACTCCTCTCCATAGTCCTGTGAAGCAGTGAAAGCCTCCTTTTTTTGATAAGGCAGGAGGAATGCCTACGCATGCCATCCGGAAAAAGTGTCTGCGGGTGGGTATGTCGGACTCGCAATGAATAAACTTAACCTGCGTGGATTTCTTCTGGCGCCTAATCGCCACGGGAACGCGGGTATGCTGCTGCCCCCTTTAGTGAAAGCCTCCTATGTAAACTGTAAATGTCAAGTTTTAAAAAATCCGCGTAGTAGTTTAGGTAGTCGCCACGCTACTCTTCGGCGCCCTAGAGTTTTAGTTTCAAGCCAGCAATTCACGAGACCCATATGTACTTGTTCCATGTCTGACTTCGCTTTGCGTTCGTGAATGGTATGTATCTAAAGTCGTCGATTACACGGGACTTTATTTCCTTCATGCGGCTTCTGTTCCAACTTCAGCAAAAATAAAGAATAATAAACAGTTGATATTTACTGCTACTCCTGTTCAGCTGACGGCAAGAAATATTACAACCCCATCACATCCCGTTTGAGGCGTACAATTCAACCCGAGGGGACGAGTACTATGACCAAAATACTGTGATGGAAAAACCAGACTGAAAAGCATGGCAATCCCACGATTCTTAGAGGAGGGTCTTGTCCCACATTCGACTCAAATGATGCTAGATAGTTTTCCGATATTATTTTCGTTACATACCCTATATGTACCTAATAGACCGTTTGGTTCTAGTTCCATTTGCACTTGAAAGTAAATATGTAAGCGAGTAAGAATGCTTATTTACCTTGTGAAATGATTTACAAGGCGTAATAAATATAGCAGCATTAATACTGATTGTTCAAAGATAAATAGTATTGTAAAGTATCATAATGAACAAGGCTAGCTCCCGCACGATGCTATCCAACATCCCTCGTGACACAGACAAAGTAAGACCTATCTGCGTACGCCTCATTTGAATACACTTTTGTTATACAACCGTGAAAATTAAAGGAAGAAATGACAGGAAGGACATTGACAATGATGAGTTGCGCATGACATTAAAGATTTGTTAAGTATTGCTAGCGAATCATCATTGGACTGTTCTGTTTTCGCATTACTACCTTGTTAGATTTTTTTGCTTTTTGTATATCGCCACACGTAATTATCCTGCAAATGAAGAGTTTTTAGGAATTGAAACTATGATAGATATTTATTTATTTATTTTGGCTTACCAACAGTAACTTATACTAAAACATAAGACAGAATCGGTACACAGAACAAATTCCCAAGGTTTTTACTAGCACTTTATTCCTGTATAATATACCTCTAATAAATAAATGTCTTCCTGGTCGAATTTGGCCAAAGCAATCTTAATGGAGAATAGCCATGTGCACGGGACATATTATAGTGCACAAGTGTGTACGCAAACACAGGGGCAATTTCTATTTAATCACTCTCATGATCCTATGTGACTACTAGCGACACGACCAGAAAGAAGTCAGGGACAATACCAACAGCTTTGCTTGCTCTCCGAGGCACAGGGGTGTGATACCGCCAACTCCCAGACTTCGGGCTGATACTGAGAAATTTTCTTGACAAAAATTGCCAATATCACCCTTTAGGCCGACCCGGGATTTGAAACTAGAACTTCGTTATCTGCGGTTGTACATGCTACCGCTAGACCATCGAAGTAGTTCACCTATTACCTAATACCGCTATTAACTGTATTAGACTCCATGAAGTTAGAAGGGATCAGAAAATGTATAAAGCGCATTACATATAATATGTCTAAACTTAAATATAAATGAAACCTCGTATTTCGTATATTACCAATGACGTAGAAATTCAATACTAATGATATTCTTGCTCATAGCTTGCTCTCAACGTAAGCGATTGGCAAGGTTAAGCAACTAGGCTCCCGGTCAGCCCAGAGATGGCTGACCATCAAAGTGGTTTAACTTCTGAGTGATTCCGTGCTTCGGTCGGCACGTTAAGATGTCGTTCCCGATTGTATTCATAAGACAACAGTAGTTAAGCCATGTCAGATGCCTACTGGACGGCTTGAACAAATCTGACACTAGGGTAACCACTGCCCATACGAAAAATAAGTAAATAATGATCGTGAAAACGATCGAACATGTACCTAAGAGAGATAGAGTTTAATGTTTATGCTCAATTAGCAGCCCCACTGGGTAAGTACTTCTCCTGGAGTGTATTTCCAGGTTAAAGCATATACCGATCGTTTTCTGGTCCTTGGTTTTAATAAGGTATCCAGAACTCATCGGAAAGGGGACCCATGTTGGATGCCAAGTGTATCACAAACATTATTAGCTACGGTAACTGCACGTGTGGCGCAGCGGCTAAGACAGTCGCCTCGCCTCTTCGTGTCGTGGGTTCGAGTCCCGCGCCGTACAACTATTAGTGTGACCCATAAATAGTTGTTCTGAGTCTGGATGTAATTTGTGTCCGTCTATTATATATTTGTAAAGTACCCCGCGACACAGGGATTAGATTCCCTAGTGGCGTTGTCTTTGATAAAAAAAACACCAACAGAAAGAAAGAAAGAATCATTTATTCACTACCAGAACGAACATAACCAAATGATACAATAACAGAAAAGTACACAATGAAAATCTTATAATATAAATAGGCCATTCTAGGTGAAAAGGCATCTATCTCATCATGGGCCGGATGGATGGTTGTGTCGACATTTCACTTTTGCCGCAAAATCACTTTGGCCGCAAAATCCTCTAAGCATTATTACAAGAAACCTTTTGTCTTTGTGAATAGATATTTCCTTTACATAGAACAATACACAGAATAAAACAATGTTAACTCAACACATCGCATATGCACTTCAAACTTAACTAAACAATTAAATCTCCTCAACTCATCGGTTAAAATTTGCATACCTTTTACAACGCCCGCACTCGGGAATTTAATCCCTGTGTCGCGGGATACTTTACAAACAGATAATAGACGGACACAAATTACATCCAGAATCAGAACAACTATTTATGGGTCACACGGAACTCGAACCCGCGACTGGCGACTGTCTTAACCGATGCGCCACCCGTCCAGTCAAATACCTACTACATGTTTTTTATTCAATTCGCAATCTGTTGTTGTAAAATTTACCATGCATACTTATCTCCTTCATTGTCTGCATTCCGCATTTTCAGTTTTTCAACTAATTTATCTATTACCATACAAAGTTCATTAATAAGGCTGCAAGCTATGCAAGGCCACATAACAACCTTGATACGTACAAAGGTTTCCAGCGACCTTGCCCATCAATCATTCCTGACAACATCTTGGTGCCTCCCAACGAGATAACGATGTTAAATGTTAGCATTTCACAGAAATATGTGGTATCTATGAGCTTTTCTACCAATCTGTCAAATTTCTTTTATAGATTTTCAACTTTATCACATAAGCATAAGGTTCACTTTCAATTGGGGAAATTTGACAGATTGGGGTAGCTTGATGTGCTGTCGTCTGTACAAAATCGCTGCACGTGGCCTTCAAAGTATGGCGACCTCAGAAATATATAATAAATCACCTAGGTAGTCACCATCTATGAACTGACCGTTAGACCGTTAACCGTCTTAGAAGTTTAACCTCACTTTCCACTTACGGACAGATTTTGATTAGCTTGTAGCTATCTCTTGTAGTTGCTACAAGCTACAAGCGCCGCAAAATCTCCGTGCATGTTGTGGTGTTGGAAATGGGGAAGGTCGCTAGAACAGGACATCAGGAGAGCAGAGTGAGCAACGTATACTTAGGTATCTTATCAGCAGTGGTTACCCTAGCGTCAGAGTTGTTCAAGCCGCCCAGTAGGCTTCTAACATGGCCTAACGACTTTTGGCTAATGACTACAACCAGGAACGACAGTTTAACGTGCCCCCGGAAGCACGGAGACTCTCAATAACTAAACCACTTACTTAGGTGGGCACTAATCTGTGTATTGCACACTACTTCACATCGCTGATCACTTACGGACCGCCCATAGCAACTAGCTATGAAAACCTGTCCGACGCATAAATGACGTTGTGAGCCGCGAGCGTCATTCACTTTGGTAACCACTTACCATAAGGTGAGCTGCATACTTGTTGTCAACAGGGTAGTATGAAATAAGAAAAACCTCATCCCATCATCAGCCTGATATCGTCCACTGCTGGACATAGGCCTCCCCCAAAGGTAGTCACCACGTACAATGGTCCACATCGGGACTCAGTGCGGAAACCATACCCACAAGCCTATTAGGACAAGATGATGATGATGAAGGTAGCCACCGCGCTTGCTATGCGGCAACTCGCATAGCGGAGTGAGCTCAGTGGATTTGGCAAGAGTGCATTTTACGGCTGTTAGGTGATTCGCGTGTCTCGTATTATATGTGTGTACGTCACCATGTGTCGAATAGTTTTTTACTCGACCGCAGTCATGTCGTAGCTATAGTACACAGGTGTCGCTGCTGCCACACTACCTGATGTATCCCTTAGACGCCTTTTATGACACCCACGGGATGATATAGGGTGACCCTGTTATTCTTTCCAGACCGGAAACCACACGGCTACCTCATCGAAGCAGGAGAAAGGTAATACAGCTACGATAATAATCGAAATAAGGCGTGCACAAACTCTGATCTCATTCAAAATTTCTTTAAAAAAACACTTTTTATCTCTTTAAATTATCTTCATAATTTATGTTTTTTGTCTCTGAACTGCTTTTCGTAACTCGCTTTTTCAAAACTCCTCAATTGAATAGATGTATAATATTTTGTATGTATAGTATATAACGGAGAAACGAGGGTATCGTTGTCTTTAGTCATGATGACGTCAGCAAGACTGACGTCACTATTATCTGCTCGTTGGTTATCCACTGAAGGTTGTTTACTCATGGCGATAGTAAAACCCAAAATATGTTTCGTGAAGTTTTATTCCATAACAATCTTCGATACAAGGTGATCCGTACGGTCCGACGGCTCGAGCGAAAGTGATTTGTACTCGACACGTCGGCCGTATTTATACGAAATGTGCGGCGACAAACATGTTACGTATTTTCTTTGTTCGATGAACGAATGTAAATTAAACTATTGAAATCATCAATTGTACAAATGTTAAGATGGTTTATAAATCGTAACTTGATTTTTAACACTAAATTCATTAAGTTTAACTAACTATTTAAGAGTAATTTAAACAAAGAGTTAAAACTACTCCTATGACGCATTTGTTTTTGGTTAAGTAATGTTGTTGCGCCGATACGGCCATTCTGAAAGGCGATGCGCGCTCTGCACCAGCCTCAGTTCTCATTTTCCTTTTAAATCTGAAACAATAAAGATTTGCTTGTGAGTTTGGTACCTGTAAGCAACTAAGTTGCTCATTCCAAGTCACATTACACATGTGTTGGCTTATTATCATTATTTTTGGTTTGTTATTTTTGTAGGTAAAAAAATATTAAGTTCTCGTAGATTTCTCGTAGATTAATGAAAAAGGAGTGGTGTTATATTGTGCTCTGCAGCTTATTAACACAGTGGTATACAGTTGTTTAATAAAAGGAAATAAGGTTAGGAGGGTGAGGGTAGGTTTCGTTTTTGTAGAGTTCTCGTAGATTTCTCGTAGAGTTCTCGTAGATTTCTAGTAGATTTAGGAAAAAGGAGTGGTGTTATATTGTGCTCTGGAGCTTGTTAACATAGTGGCATACAGTAGCGCAATACAAGGAAATAAGGTTAGGAAGGTGAGGGTAAGTATAGTTTTTGTAGAGTTCTCGTAGATTTCTCGTAGAGTTCTCGTAGATTAAGGGACAAGGAGTTGTGTTATATTGTGCTTTGAGTGGCTGATAACACAGTGGAATACAGAGCCACAATACAAGGAAATATTATTAGGAAGGTGCTGTGAACGTAGGTTTATAGTAGTTCTCGTAGAGTTATTTAGAGTTATTGAATTAAGTTACTTGCCCTTTACTGTGAAGGTTGATGAGGTTTCGTGAGGTTTATGCAATTGGCATGGTTGGTTCTGCAACAGAATTCCGGTGAGAAGACTATTCGTTTCCCGCCGATACGGTTAACTGAGCACCAGGTTGTAGAGCATGACGCAGCACAGATTCCTGCTGCTGGGTGTTGGTTGGTTTCTGTTTATTAGATGATGAGTTGATGTAGCAGCTTGGATGCTCGCTTGTTTAATCTTACTACATTCTTCACACGCCTTGTGTGATGTTCCTGAAAATAATCATTCTTCCGGCAATATTGTAGTATCTGCACTCGGCCTATGCTGACTAACTCACTTGCTAAAAGTTAAAAAATTGTACAGCCCTCTGGTGTGTCAACGACACAGACGTTAACGTGCCTATCCAGCAATGAACCAGTCATGTTGCTGGTACTGCCTTCCTTGCTGCTATGGCTAGGACAGTTTTTCGTGGCCCGCAGTGCCGCAGCTGGCAGCAAACATCTTTTTAAAGCTGGTCCACGTCATACTACGGTACTGAATAACGCTTGATTCAATACTAAACTGGAAGAAATACACGGAGGTGAAGATTAACAAAGCCCAAACAACCTTCTGGCAACGTAGAATGTTCATAGGGTAGAAGTGGTGCTTAAAACCATGTATGAACCTATGGCTACATAGTGATAAAACATCCTATGATAACCTATAGTGCAGTAGTATGGTAGCCCAGAACTCAAACCTAATCTTCGAGGCGTCTTATACCTGCGGACAGAACCAAAATGGTTAGAGGAGCCAAACAAGCCCACGCACAATGGCCCAATCAGGACGCTAAATGCGAAAAACAAATCAGTCAACCAACTAATTTGTGATAGCCCTTGAGCAGTCCCCAAAAGATAAATCCACAGTTAATCACAACCAAATGTGAACCAAAATCAAGGAACACTCCAAACAGCTCATAAAAGGAGTAGAGAAGAGCTGGTTCAAAACCCAATGGAAGTACAGGTGGAACCAACTACGACTAATAGTAGCAGTACCACCACTATGGTATGACACAGAATAGCCAACCTGCGGCTGGCATATCCAGCACCAGGAGACTACAATGAGCTACTCCTAACAAACTTACTGAAGTATGTGCAGACTGCATTCAGGGCACTAGGGATAGAATAGAAAGTAATGGTTCTTAGTACGAAAGATCCTAAAGGGTCGAAATGCTGTACGTAAGTACACCCCGACAAAGTCAAAAGTCAAAAACGTGTTACAGCCACGCCGAAACCCGCCTGACTCAAAGACATCATGAAAGCAGTCCTTTGTAAGTCCGGATCCACAATACACATGTCTGCGGCCGCAATTCATGCACGAGCCGTACACGTTATCCTTATCCGGGTTTAAGTTCTCTGAATGTTTTGGCTAGCAGTAGGCAACCTCATTGCCTCTATCAGCTCCATAAAATTACGATTCAGCTGCTCCCCAAGTAAGCGCCATTCACTATCTTCGTCATCGAGGATGTTTTCACGCTGGTCATCTTCTGGGTGTATCCCACTTCTGATAACGGAGAAACGAGGGTATCGTTGTCTTTAGTCATGATGACGTCAGCAAGACTGACGTCACTATTATCTGCTCGTTGGTTATCCACTGAAGGTTGTTTACTCATGGCGATAGTAAAACCCAAAATATGTTTCGTGAAGTTTTATTCCATAACAATCTTCGATACAAGGTGATCCGTACGGTCCGACGGCTCGAGCGAAAGTGATTTGTACTCGACACGTCGGCCGTATTTATACGAAATGTGCGGCGACAAACATGTTACGTATTTTCTTTGTTCGATGAACGAATGTAAATTAAACTATTGAAATCATCAATTGTACAAATGTTAAGATGGTTTATAAATCGTAACTTGATTTTTAACACTAAATTCATTAAGTTTAACTAACTATTTAAGAGTAATTTAAACAAAGAGTTAAAACTACTCCTATGACGCATTTGTTTTTGGTTAAGTAATGTTGTTGCGCCGATATATATTATTATAGTATAGTATTATTATCTAGTATTTAAAATATAAGTATGTTTATGTAAACTGTATATAAGAACATAACGTTGAATATTTGACTGTACACTTACAGCTACTGCCTTTTCTAACTTACTGTTTTCCTTGTCCACCCAACGGTTGTCTGGAAGAGATTGCTACAAAGCAATAAGACCGCCGATTGTACCTGTATTTGTTTATTTGTAAGACATGTTTCTTTTGGTGCAATAAAGTGTACTCTATCTTTCTATCTATCTAATGTACGAAACCAGGACATCCAACTACTCCAACCCATCCATTTATAAAACAGACTACATTTTCCAAACACTTCAGCGTTCACACGTTATATAATTATTGTCCTAATGGCGCCTTAGAAATATAGATTTGCTTAGTATTTTCAACTTGCTATGCAAACATTAGTCTGAAGCTACTGAACAATACTCAACAATATTTGCTCTGACAACTACCTTTTTGATAACGCTTCCTGTGCTCGCAAATAGTGATCAATCACAATATGTAGTATTGTATCACATTTATTTAGATAAATATAATGTATTCATATTTGAACAATATGTTTACATAATCTTATCTTTTCTGGGATAAAAGAAACCTCATGATTTCAAGGGTGATGTAACAATGGCCATGTATGTGTATGTGATAATTGCCAAGCTGAAGTGGCAGTGGGCTGGGCACATACCGCGTAGAGCAGACTGCCGCATGGTCAGAAAGGTTCTCGAGCGTTGACCACGAACCAAAAGACGCAGCGTGGGTAGGCCCCCTACAAGATGAACCGATGATCTTGTAAGGGTCGTTGGAAGTAGCTGGATGCAACGCAAGACCGGTCATTGTGAAGATCTTTGGGGGAGGCCTTTGTCCAGCACTGGGCTTCTTTCGGTTGATATGAACATTATCACATGTTGATGATGTGATAATTAACCTTTTAACTGTTAGAGTTATGTATAAATGACAATCAAAAATGTGTCCAGCACGCCATCGGATCATCACGGATATAGTTACTACATAACTGTATAATTTTTGTAATGACGAATGCCATATACTTCAATTTATAATAATATATAATTTTAATTTTAATTCTTTTTTTGATATTTGTTATTAGATATAATGTTCAAGTCTTAATTAATTCTAAGCTGTAACTAGTGCATGCGGTGTTAACCTTTAATTAATTGTTGCAACTAATAATTTGCCTGTATTTAATGTAATTTATTAATGTATCGTGTAAACAATTGTTGGTTGACCTTAAATAAATAAATAAAAATAATAAAATAAATGTGAGACCATTAAAACTTGTTGAGAGTCTAGGTGTGCTAAGTATTCGTGAATTTGATGATTGTAAAGTGTCATGTGTATATTTCTAGAGCGGGCATGGTCTTTTTAAAAAATACATAGTATTTTCATAACATACCTACCGTCCAAGTATTGATATTCTTGACAAACTTAGGTAAGCAGCGGAGTGTTAATAGGATTGATCGCTGCTGGGGCTTCATCAGACGTGGCTAAACTCAGCTTTGTACGTCACAGAGCCATTGAGCGTCCTTTTGTATATGTAGGTAGCTTGTGTACAACGTCCCTATATTAAAATTATTTTATATTGAAATATTACAATATAAAATAATTTTAATAAAAGTGTCCGGTTGGTGTGGTGGGTTCGTTTCCCATCTAGGATATTTGTGTACATGAACATGTCTGTTTGTCCTGAGTCTGGGTGTAATTGTAATTATCTATACACTAAGTATGTATTTAAAAAAATACATTTACTTATTACATTTTGTCGATTTTGGCGATGTTCATCCGTCTGTATATCCGTCCGTTTATCAAAGATTTAATATCATGCGATATTGAATCTTTGTCAAAACATTACAAACGAGAAAACCGTTAACTCGATCAAAACATATTATGAGCCGACTTCAACAGATCATGTACCCAATTGTTATCAAATCGACTTTTATCTATTGCTTATTTTTGTATTTATATGAGGCGCTCATAGCCAATAGCTCTTACCGGTCTGTAAATTTCTGCGAAGTGAAATTGGCTTGCGGTCAGTCCATAGATGAGTTACCGTCAGAGTCAATGTCACACAGTGGTTAAACCATGTCCGAGACTACTGGTCGTCTTGAACAATCTATACAGGTTGTCCATCATCTGGTGCGTGTTTCGACCACACGGACACGGCACAAAGTGACCGGAGCAACATACCCGGGTCCCCTATCAGGCGCCAGAAGAAGTTCACGGCAGATTAGGTTTAGGCGATGAGAGTCTGACATACCAACGACACATTTTGCGGGTGGCATTGATTCTACGTGTAGTTTGTAACTGTGAGGTCCATTTTCTAAGAATCAAAATACCAAATTAATATGTAGTGTAAATTCCGCTAATTGTCAGTTTAATCATGCCGGGATGCAATTTGCACCGCCCTCCCGAGTGCTTCGAGCACTCGACGAGTTAGCAGCCCTTGAGAATGGTCCGTGGAGGACTGAAACACGTGTTGGGTATCGTACTGGCGCATGTAATTTGCTTTTTTATATTGTCCTTCTTGCATGTGCACATTTTTGCGGGCGAGAGGGCGGTGCAAATTGCATCCCGGCATGATTAAACTGTTTTTAAACTTTCGCGATTTGTACACATTTTTATATACTGTGGACACGGGTCGACCCGTGACCACGGCTGGTATGGCGGAATTAACAGTACATATTAATTTTGTATTTTGATTGTTATGGATTCCCGCATGGTACCGCCTGATTCCATTACTTATCATTTTCTAAGAGTTATACTCTCGGAATGACTTCTTCACGGCGATATTTTATGCCGTCAGCGACACAGCGCAAAGCAATTATTTTATAATAATAACGACTGTCTTGAATAGGAAACATACGTATAATTAATTAAATTATACGTATCATCATCATATCAGCCGAAAGACGTCCACAGCTGGACAAAGGCCTCCCCCAAGGATCTCTACAATAGCCGGTCCTGCGCTGCCCGCATCCAGCGGCTTCCCGCGACCCGCACAAGATCGTCGGTCCACCGTGTAGGAGGCCTGCCCACGCTGCGTCTTCCGGTTCGTGGTCGCCACTCGAGAACCTTTCTGCCCCATCGGCCGTCGGTTCTACGAGCTATGTGCCCTGCCCACTGCCACTTCAGTTTGGCAATTATTTGGGCTATGTCGGCTACTTTCTACGTTTTCTTTAATTATACGTATGTTTCCAATTAATTCGGTTAATTTTTATATGCCGTGGAAGTGGGTGCGAGCGGTATACCAGCCAAATCCCTCTATAACCTAATAAAAGACATAGCATTATCAAGAACTTCCGTAAGGTCTATATTAGAACGAGTATCCAAAGCGGCATTATTAGAAACATACTAAATTTGGCTAGGAAGAGAAGACTGAACCTCTGAGTCGCAAGTCACAGGCTCTGCCGAGTGTTCCCTTGCGATGGACTCGGTTTCCGCACGGTAAATCAATGGAATTGTATTAGGTCTTAATAATAAGTAAAAATTTAAAGGATCTTAGTTTTTATTACAATAGCTCAGAAGCTTATCCTCTGTATCATTGTCTTACAACTTCAGTATACATGTAAATTAAATAGTAACTGTATCAGAAACTGAAGTACTACCCAACCGTACAAGTATATCTGAATATTATTACAAATACAATAAAATCTTGGCATTTTTTGCATTGCATCTTGGCCTTGAGTCTTGGGCAGTAAAATATAGACAAGATTGCTGATATCATCGATAAGATCACTCTTAAATTGATAACTGCTATCACCAATGTGTTGTACTCACCTTCTTACTACGCGTAGGTATAGACGCTAGCACATCAAGCTACACTAAACTGTCAAATTTCCCCAATAGAATGTGAACCTTAAGCCTATGTCATAAAGTTGAAAATATATAACAGAAATTTGACAGATTGGGGTAGCTGGATGTGCTGGCGTCCTTTTAGATCTTACCATTGATAAAGGATTTGGTGCCTCATAGATGGGTCATACTTTTATAAAGTGTAACTATTTTACATCGCCGCCAATTTTTCTACTATCTATCGCATGTCGCAATATGGCGGCACCCATGGCTCGCAACAGCTAACCGTGTAGCAATTATTATAATTCTCATGGTATTTGTGTATTCATCTGTGTATTGTATGTTATGGTAAGTGAACCTTAACATACAATACACAGATGAATACACAAATACCATGAGAATTTGATCCAATGAGTGAGAATATAATTGCTACACGGTTAGCTGTTGCGAGCCATGGGTGCCGCCATATTGCGATCGTGATTTACAACCATACAGCTAGGACTTAATTATCGTATGGGCAGTGGTTACCTACAACCGGGACCGACAGCTTAACGTGCCCTCCGAAGCACGGAGACGCTATGAAATTAAACCACTTTGGCGTTCACCCATCCATGGACTGACCGCGAGCCTTGTTGCTTAACCTCGCCGATCGCTTACAGATCGGTGAGAGCATCTTGCTAAGATGATACAGCTAGTAAGTCAAATAAACAGATCACCAAGGGAAAAACCAAGAATAATGCGAGTTTTTTTTTATATCTAGTGCGACAATGAGCCAGTGTGTCACCTGGTGGTAAGTGATCACCGCCGCCCATGGACACTCGCAACACCAGAGGTGTCGCGGGTGCGTTGCCGGCCTTTAAAAGTCAGCAAACAAGTGTTGCTGACCCTTCCCCCCACCCCAATGAGTTGTGGCGACCTTACTCACACTCGGAAACACAACATTAAAGTTATTAATGTTATTATTAAGGAGTGTCTTCTGTAAGGTGGAGCTACTTCCCCAGTCGGGCTGCTCTTTGAGCGAATGAACGCTATACTCTACCTCTATAATCTATCCGATAATTAATTAATTTTACGCCGTAAGAGACAACGTTTCACTTGCATTGTGGTTGCATCAAACAACACTCACAACGCATTTTTGTTTTTATTCTTTGACCTTGCGACGTCTCGCGATATAACAATTTCGTAAACGATAACATTCAAATTTATTTTCTAACATATAATCAACTAAAACATAATGTTTCTATTAGCTTACATGTTAATTGCATACAAACATAAATATTATAATTATTTGAATCAATTATTATTGAAATAACCTAACTTATCAACTAAAGAAACATAAATAAATACAAACATAAATAAAAAGTCTAACCAGTGAGCTTATCCGTCCGTTTAGAGGTCTCTGCCTGCAGCGTGTGGTGGCCATACGGATTGCACGAGGATACCGTACGGTATCCTTTGAGGCGGTGACACTCCTGGTGCGTCTCCCACCTTTCGATCTGCTGGCGGCAGTCGACGCGGCGGTTGTTACCGAAACACGCGTCCGCCAGGGGATCAGGGGGGCGCCTGACCGGACGCTCATTGACTATAGACGGGATGCACACCGGCGCTTACTAACACAGTGGCGCGCATGACTTGAGTTGCGCTTGAACGCGCGCCAACGTGCCGTCGGTGCTATCCTGCCTCACCTCGAGGCCTGGGTGGGAAGGAAGGGCGGTTACGTCACCTACAGACTGACTTAGATACTCACCGGACACGGGTGTTTCGGTGAGTATCAGAGCCGGATCGGCCGAGAAGTGACGACACATAGTCACCATTGCGGGGGCGACCTGGACTCTGCCCAGCATACGCTGAAGGAGTGCCCGGGCTGGGAGGCCGAGAGACGAGTCCTGGTCGCTGAGATCGGACGGGATCTTTCCCTGCCAGCAGTCGTGTATGCTATGCTGGCTGGCGACTCCACCAGCCGTGGTCTCCTTCTGATTTTATAAGGGATAGCAGACGATCTATTATAAAGATAATGCTGTCCGTAATGCATGGATTAACGCTTTACATTATGAAATAAAATACTGTCGCCACAAATAAAATTTTACATAATCATCATTATTATCTGTGGTAAAAATGAATACTTGTAAAATCGTATAAGAATGAACATCTGGGCATTTATAAATTACTTCATTTGTATGCTAATTGATCAGAGGCTATTGTTCTATTCGAGTCCCCAGATGTAGCATTCCTATATCTACGTAACTTTTTTTGCCCTGTTTGAGTACGGAGTTGACGATAATTATTCCTAAACACACGAGTGTTGTAAAAGTCAATAAAACTAAGTACGCTTGGGAGTGTTTTGATTTTTTAATAATAGCAATACACCAACATATCTATCCACCCAGTTTTAAGTATGTAAAATAGACTTTATTGTGCACAGTATTTTTTCTTGCGATAAAATTACTTATTAAGTGCATATAATGGGGCATCCTATCGCTTCTAAGATTTTTTCCAGACAAACTAGATATGGACATACTTAAAACAACAATTAAGACATTGGGTGGAGCGGGTACAACAATTAGCCATCATAAATAAATTAACGGAGCGAAAATTATGCTATTCTCTACCTTCATTATATGTTGCTACCGTTAAATACACAGGAGTCGCTTGTAAAGTTACAAGAGTCAAAGCCTTCTATTCTGAAATATCTGTTTGTGCCATCACCATCATATCAGCTGAAAGTCGTCCAGTGCTGGACAAGTCTTCCAAGGATCTCTACAATCACCGGTCTTGCGCTTCCCGTACCCAGCGGCTGCTACATACAACCCTCACAATTATATCTATCCTTCCCATTATTAAAAGAATGGCAGAATCAAACAGCCAACATTTATGGCAATAGTTATAGCCATCTTAATTTCTGATGTATATGTAATCAGAACCAATACCTTTAAATACAACTAGCTGTGCCCAGCGGTGTTACTCGCGTTAAATTTTATAAATTTTCTTTACTATAAACCTCACGGAGACCGAGACCTTTCCAACGAATGCAAAACCGAGGAAATCGGTTCGTGCGTTCTGGAGTTATAGCGTCACGAAGGAAAACCCGACTTATTTTTATATAGTAGATTACAATCTTGAAGTAAAACGTGAACCCCCAAATGTGTGAAGACCCTTCAAACGTGACTTTCTTCACGCTGTGAACGCCTTAAAATAGATTATGAAAAAAAATTGTGTAGGATGCTCTCCTATCTGTGGAAAAAAAATTAAAAGAGAACAAAAAACGCTTTAGCTAATTCTGGTTATCGCAATGCGTACGCTACATAGAACCAGCAGTTTCCAGCAAAACTCACAAGATCATGTATCCATCTTGTACTGTCTGTTTCTTGACTCATTGTAAAAAGAATGGCAGAACCAAGCAGTCAAAAATTACGACTGAAAAAGTAATAGCCATCTAAATGTTGGTGTATCTGTTATCAGAATCAATACCTTCAAATATAATTACAATCTTGAGGTAAAGCTTGAACCCTCAACCGTGTGAAGACGCTTCGTGACGAAGAGCTATTTAAAAAGATAAAAAAAAGAAAACTGTGAAGGATGTACTCGAATCTGTGGAAACAAAAAAAATATATAATAAAACGAAAAAAACGTGCACCATGTGTAGGTACAGACGCCAGCACATCCAGCTACCCCTATCTGTCATTTTTTTATAGATTTTCAACTTTAGCACACAAGCATAAGGTTCACTTTCAATTGGGGAAATTTGACAGATTGGGGTAGCTTGATGTACTGGCGTCTGTAAAGCTAAGCAGCTTTAGCTAATTCTGGTTATTGCAATGCGTACGAGTCAGTACAGGCAAGACCACGTTACGTCGCTCGGTAGAAATACTTCTTCATTTTAATTGCGCTTAGCGTGTCAATAGCAATATAAATTGATTCCGCCCAGAAATCAGCTACTAGTGTAGCGAAGATAATAGTCATTACTTCATGTAACGTGTAGGAATTAGGACATGCGGGACATTTTAAGAAGTGTGGCATAGTTGCAGGAACTGAACCACGCTTGCAAACCAGTCCAGACCTGTCTATAAATCTTCTTTGACAATGTATTTATTGCGAATGCCGCATGGTTGATTTTCCTACTGTAAGTGTATCCACTGACGTAACTTCAGCTATTCTAGGCACTAGATCATTAATTAGTGTAAGTAACTACGCAGAATTTTCATCTACAAATATAATTTATATATTTATATAATATGTAGGTAAGCATTGACTAAGTTAAACTAGGTTAATACCTTTGAGGATTATCATGTGAATCTTCAATCGAGTCTATTATATTTCAAATGCAGATTGTCCACATTACAGTAACGATTCGTAAATATAAATTAACGATTTATATTTATAAATGAATCTTGTTATTTTAAAAGAAAGTAGAGCTGAGCGAATATTTATACGACTAAGTCCGAATACAAGCATTCTTCAAGAGAGGTAGGGCACAGCGTTCATTCGCTCAAAGAGCAGCCCGACTGGGGAAGTACCTCCACCTTACAGAAGACATTCCTTATTCTTATTTTTCTGGTGGCGGCTATTTCCAGTCCCCGGAGGTCCTGGTAACACTGCGTCCAGTGATAAACTATTGTGCTCTCCGCTCCAACCCTGTCCAACCCTGCAACATAAATATTTTGCAGAATCTTTTTGGCAGGAGTATCGATAACATCGTCCTGGTGCAAGAAGTGTTGGCCCAGGACGGTGTTACGTTTATGCATCAGTGGCTCACAGTGACAGAGCAGGTGTAATGTTTCATTTAAGACATTCCATAATAATAACATTAATAACTTAATGTTGTGTTTCTGCGTGTGAGTAAGGTCGCCAGAGCTCATCGGGGGGGAGGGGGTCAGCAACACTTTTTTGCTGACTCCTGAAGGTCGGCAACGCAGTCGCGACTCCTCTAGTGTTGCGAGTGTCAATGGGCGGCGGTGATACCTTACCATCAGGTGACCTACTTCCATGTTTCTCACCCTATGATAAAAAAATACAGCCTACCTGACAGTAACTGGTTACCATAGTCTGGGTCGCAATATACACTGAATTAATGACGCGTTGTCGAGCCGTCCCCTACTCCCAGATAAACTCTTGTGACCTAGGATCATATGTACATGACTCCGGGATGACAGCGATCTGTCTGTGGCGCAGTCGCTGTGCCGTAGGTACTGGCAGGAGTCGGCAATAGGGGAGGGCAATCCAAAGGAGCCCTACCGGGGTACGTGTCCCGACCATCTGGGACATGGCGCAAAAGGGGCGTACCGGAGCAGCATACTCGCGTTCCCGGGACTCCCCCATCAGGCGCCAAGAGAAGTCCGCAGACACTTTTTGTGGGTGGCATGCGAAGGCATTCCCCCTGCTTTATCAAAAAAAAAAAAAAGGATTATATGTACATGTCATATGTATGTACATGTGCTAAATAATGATTTTACCTGGATTATATTCTGTACTAGCTGTGCCCGCGACTTCGTCCGCGTGGTTATTAGTTTATTTCGCTTTTCTAGTAAAATAAAAGACTTTTTCTAAAATAAAAGTAGCCTAAGTTACTCCTTATTACATCAGCTACCTGCCAATAAAAGCCCCGTCGAAATCGGTCCAGCCATTTCAGAGATTAGCCGGAACAAACAGACAGACAGACAGACAAAAATTGTAAAAAAAGTCATTTTGGTGTATGTACCGTATATATATTCATATTAATGTAGTAAAAACCGGTTATTTCAATATTACAAACAGACACTCCAATTTTATTTATTTGTATAGATATATATTGGGGTGCTAAGAATCCCCGGCAGGACGTAGCATGGGCAGACCCTCTACAAGGCGGACCGACGATCTTGCAAGGGTCGCGGGAAGCCGCTGGATGCGGGCAGCACAAGACAGGACATTGTGGAGACCCTAGGGGGAGGTCTCTGTCCAGCTGTGGATATCTTTCGGCTGATATGATGATGATATTCTGTAGGGTGGAAGCGCTTTCCCAGTGGACCTGCTCACAGAGTAAATGAGCGCACTACCTCACTTGATTACTAGTAAGTTCATATATACCGCACTAGGGAATCTAATCTGCGGGGCACTTTACAAACATATAATAGACGGACACAAATTACATCCAGTCTCAGAACAACTATTTATGGGTCACACAAATAGTTGTCCGGCGCGGGACCCGCGACACGAAGCGGCGAGGCGACTGTCTTAGGCGCTACGCCACATGTGCAGTCAAGTATCGATATAACTCTCCCCTGTCAGCCATTTAGAACCAGTGACATTGTGTTAAATACGATGTTTTGAGTATAATTAACATCAGCATTAACAAGAACGACCTGTTTATAGGTGGATGCTTTCCTAAAAATTTTACAGATAAAAACTGGAAACAGAGTAACATGGAAGGATATAGAGGAGGCTTGAGCCCAGCATTTGGTTCGTAGGTTAAAAAAACATGTGATGTAATGAGGTTCTACTTATACAAAACATTCCTACAGTGAAAACAAGAACATTGTATATACCCAACAGGAAGGGCGCACGTCTAATACAACCGCCACGAAGGACATTGGCACACTAAATAATTTGCACGTAACAATTCGTGCTTAGATTAAATAACATCAATAACTATAGATGCACGTTACTAAAATGCGATCTATAAAAAGCATTGACAGAATGATAGAAACTTTTCTTACATACTTCGAATAAACAATAAAAAAAAATGTTTTAATTGTAGGAATGTCACAAGTGCACTGTACATAAATTGGCTATAGGATAGGCTGATATCCGATTCGTATCCATGTAATGCCCCTTAACCTTACCGGCTAAGTCGCCGAACATCGGGATAGCGATCGGCGTTCAAATAAATAAAGGTAAAAATGACTTAATCAATCGTTAAATCGGCTTCCATGAGCACATGTGACGGCATATATGGTCCCGAATCGATTTTCAACGTCGAAGCCGATGTTCGGCACGCGAGCTAGCGACCACAGTAAGCAATTCGGTCACCGTAGCCTAGTTAGTGTTCCTGCCTACGAAGCTGGTGGTCCTGGGTTCGAATCCCGGTAAGTGCAAATATTTGTGTGATGAGCACGAATATTTGTTTCTGAGGCATGGATGTTTTCTATGTGTTTATCTATCTATATAAGTATGTATATCGTCGCCTGGTACCCATAGTACAAGCTTGCTTAGTTTGGGGCTAGGATGATCTGTGTGACATTGTCCCCAGATATTATTATTATAATTCGCTAGTACACAGATGGCACTACTGCCCGGCTACCTTCCAGATCATCAATCTGATATCGTCCACTGCTGGACATAGGTCTCTCCCAGAGGTTTCTAAGCCATTGCCATTTGGAGGGATTTGCCTTAGTTACCGCGCCTGGTGGCATGCTATTGTGTGACAGCAGGTGGTAGTAAGTTAGTACACAGGAGGTTTAGATAAAAAACGAACGGCCTAAATTGAGAACCTTCTACTATGTAAGCCGGTTAAGTAGAATGCTCATTTTGAAGAAAAATATGAGATTTAGAAAATTGCATAGAAACCAAAAATATAAAACAACAATAAAATGAAAAATAAAGTATAAACAATGACACTTGTTATCCAAAATAGCTGCATCTCAGCATGTGCTAGAACATTTTATTGTTCTAGCGCTGGTAACTCTGATGGTGCCGATTCTCACGGATAACTATATATAATATTTTGAATAGCTAAACTCATACCATATCAAAATATATTTAACTTTATAATCTTTATTGTAAACAAATTGTGGTATAGGGTTCATTCGCTCAAAGAGCAGCCCGACTGGGTAAGTATGGAGGTACTTACAGAAGACACTCCTTAATAATAACATTAATAATTTTAGTGTTGTTTTTCTGCGTGTACCTAAGGTCTCCAGAGCTCGTCAGGGTGGGGGTAAGGGTCAGCAACACTTCTTTACTGACTCTTATAGGCCGGCAACGCACCCGCGACTCCTCTGGTGTTGCGAGTGTCCATGGGCGGCGGTGATCACTTACCATCAGGTGACCCACTTGCTCGTTTGTCACCCTCTAATAAAAAAAAAAGAATATGCTGTTATGGTTTCAGACTGAAGCTAGACTCAAGTATACTCACCACATAGGTACTTTACCTTAAATCCAAGGTTATTTAAATATTCACGTTTCCATGTTATCATTTATGTAAAACGATCTATCACTCACATGACAGATTAATCATTTTATCGCGGTAAGTCAATGTTACTAAGACAAAACCTAACGCGACTCTTAAGTTTAGTATACTCAGATAAATCTGCATAATTTAATACATATGTCATACATATCAATTCTAAATATATAAATGATAATGGGCGCCTGATCGAATTTCAGCCATGGCGGCCAACCCAATGAGACCATCTGCTCGGGACATATTATAGTGCACAAGTGTGTGCGCAAGCGCCGCTAACACAGGGGCGCTTTCTATTCTATAACTCTCAAGATCCAATGGAGCAACTAGCAACATGACCGGATATAATTAAGGTACAGAACCGCCAGCTTTACGTGTCTTCCGAGGCACAGGTTGATACTGACAAAAGTTTCTTAACAGAAAAATCTCAAAATCACACTTTTTACCCGGGTTTTGAACACAGGGCGTCATTATTTGCAGTTCAATACGCTACTGCTAGACCATCAAGAATAATATATAAGAAAGTAAGTATGTACCAAATAGTGGCGAGTCAAATAATTTACAATCAACAAAATAAACAACAGTAGATATAGTTCATGCAAGAGGCGGCCTTGTCCCTAAAAACAAATAATCTCTTCGAAGCTCGACGTGTTGGATGAACCTAAAGCGTATATGGAAAAAGAAAGAGATAGAAAATAACGTACATCTGTATTTACGAAGAAACAACTTAAAAAAGAACTCTATATTATGTATATTGCTTCGTCACTTCATCTATTCGTTGCAACTGCGTGCTTGATGAGTAGTTCCACAATTCTTCCGTGATCTAGTGGTCACGCACTGACTCGTTAGTCTACTTGACACTATGCACAGTTGAACTTCTGATTAAAGAATGCAGATAAGGTGGGCCGCTTGCGTTATTCCTTGCACGAGTGCACAATAATTTCGCACACTACCTTAAGAGTCCCACAGAATATCTTTCTTCTTATAAGATTACACAAACACAATTTTTATTACTTATTCATCTGCCATTGACTCTACCAACGAACCAGTCAATAATCTGTCTAAATGACATTTTGACATTTAACTTTCCATTTGCTATGTTACGTTATTTAAGTTTTAGAAGTTAAAGCTAATAAAATCAGTTTATTATGCGAAGAAAATATTGACACATCTATAAAGAAGACAATCTTACCAGAATTATTTGGAATATTTTAGGCTGTATTCTATACACCATAACGTTCAAATTGTTTAACCAAAACGCAGGGATAAAGAAACAACAGCGGATTAACTTCTATCAGGTTTCATTTGGTTCCAAATAGGTACATCTGATGAGTGGTGAGTAATCAATAACTTCGCTCTTCACTTTAAAGTTTGCATCGCATTATTCACTATAATTTAATTTTTAAATTATTCATATAGCTTAGTTTAAAACGATATCAAACTGATCAAAACTCACTTGACAGATAGAATCATTTTTGGCCGTTTTCATGGTTATACGAAAAAATACTACGAACCATAAAATTAAATTTGAAAGAAAACAGATCTAAAAGGAAATTTTTAAATCTCTGGCACATGACTTTTTAAGACAGGTATTAATTAGGAATGAAATGTTCACAAAAATATTGTAAACAAAGCATTGAAAACATTTTGAATTTTATGTTATTATCTTGCTCTTTTCTGACAGAGTCTTCCAATTGAATTTACTCTTCCAAATAAAGTTGTGCACTTTGATTTGGATGTGTGAATTTCGATAGTCTAAGAGGCGCTTACAGTAATTTATACTCACCGATCCGTAAGTTATGAGCGAACTAAATAACCTAGTCAGTCAGATGTCAATGTGGTTATATTTCTGAATTTCTCCTTGCATCGGAGAGCTCGTGAAGCTGCCGGTCCCGATTATTATCCTTAGACAACAGTCGCTAAGTCAGAGGCGTCCTGGTCGGCTTAAACATGTCTAACACTAGTATAACCATTACTCATACGATAAAGATTCTAGCAGGTGGTCAAAAACTGCAGAGCACTAATTGTATAGCATACAATAAGTATGAATTAAATATCTTGCGACAACACACTGTCATCTGATCCCAAACTAACCAAATGGCAACCAGAAAAATTAAAAGTTTTGTCTTGGGTAGGAATCGAACACACGACCTCTGGATTAGCAGTGTTATATAGTATACTAGACCAACAGCCAGTAATTTTAAATTTAATTGGCACATCATAAAAATTACTGTTTAAAAACTTTTTTTTTGTACGATTTGAACAAAATTTACATGTGCAACATATTCCTCATCAAACAGTCAGAATGTATAAATCATAATTTTCGTAATCGGTTAATTTCGATATTACAAATCAGTTTATAACTGTCGCCTTGTTTGTAACTCTTGGTTAAAATGACAATCTTCATTTTTTCCGAAGATTTCACAAAATTTGAAATCATTCTAGACGATGTTTCAAAGCGAATATTACTGGAAACAATATATAGATTCTTTGTAAATAGAACAGTTTCTAATCGTCTTCAAATATGGTTGGTTATCAATTCAACTGTAGGTTTTTTTGTGCGTATTTTGCAAGATATCTCCGTTGCTTGTGATACGATTTAAAAAAATCGATAGGGAAATTTTCGGTTTAGAGCTTTCAAAATGGTCCATATTTTTGAGGTCTCACCAATGGTGCGGTATCGACTACCGGTATATCGAGGTGCAAAAGTGTTTTCATGAGAAGATGTCTTAAAGCTTCTGCATTGGAAAGGCTTTGAAAAGAATATCAATGTACAGACGCCAGCACATCAAGCTACCCCAGTCTGTCAAATTTCCCCAATTGAAACTGAACCTTATGCTTATGTGATTTAGTTGAAAATCTATAAAAGAAATTTGACAGATTGGGGTAGCTGGACGTGCTGGAGTCTGTACATCAAACACCTCCGATTTGCCGATCGACTACTATAGGCCGAGACCTTGGAAGACCTCGGTACATTGCTCAATGACCTCAGCAGAGTCTCTCAACAAATAGGTCTGAAACTTCATATGGATAATACGAACATTATGTCGAACATCCATGTTGCACCCACTAAAGTAAAGGTTAGAAATAGAGGTGCAGTCGAAGCTGTAGAGAGCTATGTTTACCTAGGACAGACCACCTAACTAGATAGATCCAACTTCGAGAAGGAGGTCAATCGTAGAACCCAACGCATCTGGGCAGCCTTCGAAAGCTACGAGACATCTTCCCGTCCAAAATACTGCAGTGTCTCAAATCAAAAGAGTTCAAGCAGTGATTACTTACGGAACAGAGGCGTGTTCGCTTACTATGAGTCCCATGAGAAGGCTCATGGTCACCCAAAGAGTAATAGAAAGGGTTATACTCGATTTTTCCTGCGAGATTGGATCAGAAATGTCGAAATCCGCAGGCGATCTAAAGTAACTGATATATCCCCTAGTATTGCCAAGCTGAAGTGCCAGTGGGCAGGGCACATAGCTCGTAGAACCGACCGAACGCTGGGCCAGAAAGGTTATCGAGTGTAGATCACAGCCCGGAGCCTACAAGATGGATAAAAGGTCTTGTGAGGGTCACTAGAAACTGCTGAATGCGGATAGCGTAGGACCGGCAATTCTGGAGATCTTTTGGAAAGACCTTGGTCCAGCAGTGGACTTTGTTCAACTGATATGATGATGATTTTTTTGTAACTCAGTTATTGTAACGAAAAATCAAAGACGTTCTATGGTTTTTAAAACAGTATATATTTATTCCCGTTAGAGTCGGAGGATTTAGACGATTAGTTATCACCATTGGCCATTAGAATAAGCTAAGTGTTCTGACTTACTTTATTATTTTATAAAGTGTTACAATTTAATTCGTAATTTTATGTATCTACTCAATAAATAATTCACTAATTGTCGATGATCGTACAACGTGTAAAGTGGTAAAAATGTTTCGTAACATACAAAGAGGTCGAGGCCTGAACATAAATAATGTTAGTTTCCTTAAAAGAATTTTAATATTCATGGCGCGAAAACTTCGACCCTACAGCCATATTACGTGGTCTGTTTATTACCTAATAATTATCTTTAGTTGACACGTATTTGTCGGTACAATTTGTTACACATTCTATATCATCATCATGTCAGTCAAAGTACGTCCACTGTTGGACAAAAGCCGCCCCAAAGAATGGGGGGATATGCCATTATCACCATGCTTGGCAGATAGGTTGGCGATCGCAGTTCGATGGTCATAGTTCACAGAAAAACGCTAGACATGTCTAATCGACTATTGCATAATTACAAGAACCGGGACCGATAGCTTAACGGGCCCTCCGAAGCATGGAAATGCTTCGGAAATTAAACGATATTGATGGTCACCCATCTATGGACTAACGCATGCCCTAGGTCCATTTTAATTGCTTCACCTCGCCGATAACTTACGGACGGGTGAGTGCATGTACCAGCAAAATTCCAACGGCCCTAGAACAATCAACTTAGTAACTAAATTTCAATATTGATTATTAATATACTATTATACGATTTTTCATTTATTTATTCATGTTATCTTACAAGCTAACAGATGTAACATACAAAACACTTACAAGATTAATTTCCTTACAATTGAATTACACAGAGATTTATATAAAATAAGAATAATGTCAAAGCCAATAAGAATAATAAGTAAGTAATAGTAACAATAAAAGTGAATTAAATATTTAAGTGTCCCTATAATATTTACGACAAGAAACGAGACGAGCTTTTTACAACAAGCTAAACAAACACACCTCAAGCAGGTATGACCTTATTATTTAATTTAACAATACGCACATAATAAAGAGAAACCTTTAAATCACCTAAAAGATTTATTTCGTGATATTGACAACAGAGAATTACTCCACGCGACCTTTGAGGTCGCCAGCGTGCGCCCACGCATGCATAAACACTACCAAAATCTGTTTACTATAGAAATGGCCAGGAAGAATTCGCTTGTATAAGGAAAACTTAAAACGTGATATGTAAAGTTTCCTTAAACGTCTAATATGATTGTTATAAGTTATAAATGATTAAATCATAAGATAAGATAGATAAGTAACTAATATTATAAATGCGAAAGTAACTCTGTCGCGCTTTCACGCCAAAACTACTGATACATTTTAAACGAAATTTGGTACACAGTTAGTCTAGAGCCTGAAAAAGGACATAGACTACTAATATAGGGTTGAAAGGGGGGATGAAAATAAGTATCGTTATTTTTAGAAATCCAAGCTTGATACTTATTTTTTTTTGGCCGTTGATTCGATAAGACATTTAAAGTTGTGAATGTTTTACCCTTATGGGTGTAAAATAACAGTAGGGAATAGGGAATGAAGTGAAGTTTGTATGGAAATATGTAAGGTGAATGTTTTATAAGTTTGCGACTAAATATTAGAGAATATTTACGGAGTCATTACAAAATGTGTAGACGAAGTCGCGGGCACAACTAGTTGTTTAATATGTATTATTATCTACTTAAAAGTTCGATTAATAACTTTAGGGCCTTTGTGGTATTTAAAATTGGGCAATCTGACCACGACATGACGGCCGATACACATAAACTACGAAAACCGCATTATATTCATAGTATGTAATTGTGTATATATTTATATATATATTACTAGCGGCCCGGTACGTGCTTCGCTACGTATAAGGCATAGTAATAAAAAAATGATTATTAAGTTCATTTATTCAAACAAAAAAATATTTTTTAATTGCTAAAAGATGTTGATTTTACACTTTTGAAAAGACTTTTTTTTTAATTTTCTCTACGTACAAACCTTCCCTTCCCTGGACTTCCACGAATAATTCAAGACCAAAATTAGCCAAATCGGTAAAGGAGTTGTTAAGTTATAACATCACAACGAAAAGTGGCATTGATTTATATATATATATATATATATATTATTAGTTATGTATTTTATTGATATAAATATTTATTTAGTGTATATATTTAAAATCGAATTTAAAGTTATTTTACTGTACATTACTAGCCACCTTTCTCAATTGCTAATCTAGTCCATCCAACGGTTGTCTAATATAATATAATAATAATAATTTAATAATATATTATTTATTATTATTATAATAATTATATTATTTATTATTAATAAAATATAGTCATGGTCATTGTATATTCACCGTTGTGGAGTCGAATGTACTATCAACTGCAACTCAAGACAGATATAAACAATGTTTAAAAAATAATAAATAGTATAAGCTCCGGCGACGATTATTTACACTCATATGTTGATGTATTTTATATGAAAAAAATTAATATTGGAGTAAACTGAAGGACCGCTATCTAGCCATGAAACTGAACAAATTAAAAACAAAACGAGCTAGTAAAACCTGAAATATATATTTTGGCTACAAAATATATGTAACAAGTATATATAATAATACGAAAAATATATAACGAAAATTAAAAAACAAGATACATCAGCTTATCGTTGTTCTTTTATATAATATTTATTTGTTCAAATAAATATTTAAAAAAAATTTAATGTGGTAGAATTTGTTTAGTTTCGTAAGTAAATTAAGCTTTTTAAATAATGTATACTAATAATAGTGGTCTTATAGTTGCTGCGCTACACGTGTAGTCCAAGGCATAACGTGTTTCGCTGATAAATAATTATTATCCAGGAAAGCAGATGAATGCAACAGAAGTGTCGTTATCTCTCGTATAAAATGTTTGTAGTAACCCTATGTTGTGTTATGACCAAACATGGAATGTAGTCGCTCTTGACCGGACAACTCTTTGAAGAGTTGACACTGTACATGTGGTAGAATCTACTACAAATCGGCTCTTATGTTCGAACGCCTCTAGAATTAGGTAGGCTTTCACTGGCGTGGAGTCCAATTTTTGCTGGGTTCCTTTTTGTAAAACCTGTCCAAAACTTTAGACACAAGTATTTGACAGGCTTTACAAGAAAAGGTTACAAGCTAGGTTTTGTAAAGTTAAGTCAAAGTTTTTTTTATTAAAAAGAGGGGGAGACCTAAGACAACAGGCATATTTTTATTTGAATAATAAAAAATATAATAATAAAATGTGACTGCACGTGTGGCGCAGCGGCTAAGACAGTCGCCTCGCCGCTTCGTGTCGCGGGTTCGAATCCCGCGCCGGACAACTATTTGTGTGATGCCTAAACAGTTGTTCTGAGTCTGATGTAATTTGTGTCCGTCTATTATATTTGTTTTTGTTTCGGGAAGCTACGTAACATCTTCTCGTCCAAAATACCGTAGTGTCTCAAGTCGAAAGTCTTCGACCAGTGTGTGTTGCCAGTGATGACTTACGGAACAGAGACGTGGTCGCTCACTATGGGCCTTATTAGAAGGCTCAAGGTCACCCAAAGAGCAATGGAGACGGCTATGCTCGGAGTTTCCCTGCGGGATCGAATCAGAAATGCCGAGATCCGCAGGCGAACCAAAGTCACCGACATAGCCCGAAGAATTGCAAAACTGAAGTGGCAGTGGGCGGGGCACATAGCTCGTAGAACCGATGGCCGTTGGGGCAGAAAGGTTCTTGAGTGGCGACCACGAACCGGAAGACGCAGCGTGGGCAGGCCCCCTACAAGATGGACCGATGATCTTGTGCGGGTCGCTGGAAACTGCTGGATGCGAACAGCGCAAGACCGGCAATTGTGGAGATCTTTGGGGGAGGCCTTTGTCCAGCAGTGGACGTCTTTCGGCTGACATGATGATGATGATGATTATATTTGTAAAGTACCCCGCGACATAAGATTAGATTCCCTAGTGCGGGCGTAGACTTAAAAAAAAAAATAAAAAAAGCACTTTCAATGTTGCCTTTGGTTCTAGAAACACTTTTCAAATTATATTTTACAAGTAAACACGTGTCCAATTTATATTTACCACAAAAATGCTCTATGGAAGAAAATTTAAGACTTCTGATGACGCCGTTGATGGAGATCTAATTATCGAATAGCCTGATTTTTTTTTAAACTTGTCTTGAACTTGTGATTTATGCTATTTAGAAAGTTAATGATAATATAAAAATAAAAGTTCCAAAACCTAATAACGGCCGTAAAAAAAGTCCGCAATTATAAAATTTTAAATGTGCTAATGATTACGTTATCTATCGTTTCCGAAACTGTTTAATAAATTTTATTAACCTTCGAAATAGCGTATTGCTCTTTTTTTAATCAAGATAAATTAAAGTAATTTTATATCAATAACTTTTATCATCATTTTTCTGTTTAGGTAATAATGACAACACCAACAATGAAAATCAACAACAAAGAAACGATCAGCCTACTGAAAATACTCAGGAATCAAATGAGGCCCCTAGTACTCCAGAGCCAGGAGAAACTCCCACACCATTACATAATGATCAGACAGAAACTCCCACACCATTAGATACTGATCAGACAGAAACTCCCACACCATTAGATACTGATCAGACAGAAACTCCCACATCATTACATACCGATCAAACAGAAACTCCCACACCTTTACATACTGATCAGACAGAAACTACAGAAGAACCTCAAGAAACTATACAACCACAACCTGGCAGTTCTGAACCTCAACCTCAGGAGACTCCCACAGAACCAAGGAGACAATCCTCACTACAGAGTATTGTATCACCGGATGATCACCGATCACGAGGGTCGCGTGGACTTCCGTCATACTTTGAAGCAATCCGAGAATCTGACACAATGCTGACGAGAGAATCATACGAAAGGTACGGTAAGGTACCGTGGTAGCATTAAAGCGCGACCGTCGTTATAAACACAAGGTCCGTCATTGTAATAATATAGCTTAAACTATAAATTTCGATAATTAAACCTAAACATAATCTCCTTGACAATAACTTAATACAAGCTAGCTAAATATCATTACTATTATAAAATAAATTTTATAAATGTTGTACTTAAATATCAATATGTAACTAGAAATAATTATGTATACCTAATTAACTATATTACTACAAACATGTTCTGAATATTTACAAGCGCTTTTTTTAAGTCTACGTGAATAAAATCCTTTTTTATTTTATTTTTATTTTAAAGGTTGACACGACCTAGCGTGACACCGAGACCAACTTCATCAGCAGCGCATGAGCATTACGTGCACCACCTGGAAAAGTCAAAAAAGAAAAGAAGATTATACCGTGAGTTTACTAACACTATTTATTGACTATAGCGACTAAGCGTAAGGCTGCGTTTCCACTGAGGCGGAGCTGAGACGAGCTGTGCCGCGTTCACCAATCACATGGCTTGGAATCCACATCTCTTTTCCGATGGTGTGATTTCCAAGCCATGTGATTGGTGAACGCGGCACAGCTCGTCTCCGCTCCGCCTCAGTGGAAACGCAGCCTAAGCCATGTGGTTCCCGTTCCAGAAAGAATTAAAGGACCACCCGTACCATCCCCTGGTGTCATAAAAAGCCACTAAGGGATACACTAGGTAGTATTAGTATTTAAAAACACTAAATAATAGACGTCACCAAAGCACACTAAAGTTAAAAAGACGCAATACAGCACTTTTTTAGAAGAGTTGTCTAAATCTCTCATCATCATCATCATCATTACAGCTAAATAAGTCCACTGCTGGACAAGCCTCCCTCAAGAATCGTCTTGGGGGATATGCCATAATCGCCACGCTTGGCAGGCGGGTTGGCGATCGCAGTAAGATGGTCATAGTACTCAGAAGGAAGCTGCTGCCCATCCTCTGGTAGATATTCCCTCGGGTCGACTTCTACGCCCCCCACGGGATGAGATGGGGTGATGATATTCTGATTCTTATATTTGTCGCCGTCACCACACAGCAGTATCTAAATCTCTCACGTCTCTCTAAATTACCAAAAACTTTAAAAAATATTTGTAACATAAACCATTATAAAGCCCAACTTGAGAAAATTTTAATTGAAAATGCTTACTACACTATCAATGAGTTTTAGATGACAAAAACAAAATAAGAAATGTCCGATCTACTTATTACTCTACCCTATTTATCAAACGTTATTGTTTAGCTTGCTCTTTAATCAATTTGTACGCCTTGCAAGGCAAAACATAGTGATACAACACAATTTTTATACCATACTAGCTGTGCCCCGCGGTTTTAGCCGCGTTAAACTTTATAAATTATCACAGCTCCTCCCCCATAGGTAATAGCGTGATAATATGTACCCTATATGTTGACCAGACCTCTTAGTAATATTCATGCAAAATTTGAAGTAAATACATGCAGTATTTTTGAGTTTAGCCCGGACATACATACAGACAAACAGAAAAAAATTCTAAAAGCTATATTTTTGGTTTCGAAATAGATGGTATATCACGCCCCAATAATCCTTTTTAAAAAATATTCAATGTACAGTTTTGACTTTCCTATGATTTTATTATATGAATAGATTACCTATGTTTAACAAATAAATTACTTTGACTTTGACTTTGTAGTCGGGCAGCAGTGATTCCTGTATACAGGCTACTACATAACTGCAGTCGCCAACTCACATGCGTGGCATGGCATAGTAACGATTGGAAGAAGCCTACGTCCAGCACTGAGCGACATTAAGCTCATGATAATAGTGAATAGGCGTAGCGACGTATACAACATGTAACTTAATTAGCGCACATCCTGAAAATAGTTTGTTTAGAATCGTTTACTGAATCGATTTATATCATTTTTAAAATAGGATTTTTTTTTGCAATATAATTAAAACTACGGAAATTATTGTCATATTAACCCTGTACAGTCAAAACAAATTGAAATGGACCGTAAGTCCAAGTAATAAGACTTAAAAATCGCAGTTTTATTTGTATTCATACAAATACCATCATTCAATACAAAATAAAGAAAAATGAACTTTATTCCAAGAAAATAATTCAGTAAATAACAATGCATATACATGTTAAATAAAAAATTCAGTGTATGTATTACGATTACAACATAATATTCTAATTGAGGAGTTTGAGGGTGTGCGTTAATTACGTTACATGTTGTATATAAGACCATTGTTCAACGACAAATTGAGGACTAAGGAAAAATACATGAGATGGTTCACCAGTAGTAGCCTCGTCACCAGACCATGATGTGATTTTAAATGTCGAAGGGCCTAAGATTTATGATTTGTGTTTAAATTGTAAAATATTTATAATCGTTTGTGTACCTTTAGACAATTGTTACATTGTTATAAGTTTGTTGACAATGTTAGTGAAACTTATTAAATAAATGGCCCTAAATCTGATCCCAAATCAAGCAGAGCTTGTACATACTATGGAAATCAGATAACTGATATACTACTTTTCTTTTGTTATCACATAATTACACCCAGACTCACGACAAACAGACATGTTCATGTACACAAATATCGGTCCTGGGTGAGAATTGAAACCACGCCAACCGGCCCGTCAAATCATTATATAAGCAACAAATTACTAACTCCACTTACTTAGAATTATGCTAATAACAGCTACGAACAAGATATTTATAAATAAAAACAATCAAACAAATCGCCTTACCGAGCGGCTCATTCAGCGACGTCGCAGAGCCACCCTCCTCTGGGACCGACCTATATTTCCCCCTTAAAAATAAATCAGCCTGAGTATTACTCAACTTAAAGTGGAATAGCGATGCTACTATGCACTTAAGGCTTTAAGGAAAACCGGCAAAAGTTCAATCGTCAACTGTTTGTTATTTTATAAAATAACTATGACATGTCAGTTGGCATCAAAAATATACTAAGTATATACAACCGAGCTATAACAAACAGCAGTATGTATATCGTCACCTGGTACCCATAGTACAAGCTTTGCTTAGTTTGGGGCTAGGATGATCTGTGTGACATTGTCCCTAGATATTATTATTATTATTTACCGTCATTACATCTCTTTCTTTTATCACTAGTATGAAAAAGACGGCATACTACGAACTGTCAAACAATTTCAACTGCTTGTCCAGCGACGAGTATCGACGAAGTAATTTTTTATATAATATTTATCTGTATAAGGGCATTGGATACGCTGAATTTGGACCAAAATAGGCATTACTTAAAATTGTAAAATATAGAAAAGTCCAATATCTTTGTAATTGAAGATACATAGGAACTATGTACCGTCTTTGGGCTATGAGTAATCTTTGTTTATTTCATCATCATCATGTCAGCCGAAGGCCTCCCCAAAAGATTCCACAATGGAGTTCAGTCCATCATTTGGAGGGATATGCCATAATCGCCACGCTTGGCAGACGGGTTGGCGGACGCTGCTGCCCGTTTTCTAGGAGATTCATTCTTTCGTTTTTTGTCCCCGTTTCGACCTCTGGATTTTGATTCATCCCGTTTTACAGTCCTAAAATTACGCAAGTGCATCAGCAAATTGCAAGTGGATTTGTCCCTGTCATTTGCTTTCCCGAAGATTAGCACAGCAGTCGTTTATAATAATGGATATTTACTGTACGAAAAGATGAGAAATTCCAGGCTTATATAGTTTACTTATTTCTCATTTCTCTTTTGTTACAAATAAGGCTATATTCAAAGTAGTAACAAAAACAAGCTGTAACATAAATAGTAGTAGTAGTTTAAGGAAAGATTCTACCCATGATGCTGAATTTAGAAAACTAGTACGTGAAATACTACAAGAAAAAAGAGACACGACTGAAGAGAAATTTCAGTAAAGTAGCCTAGAGTATTAACAGTATTACTATAATTAAAAAACTAATTATTTTTATAAAATTTATACCAAATTTAAAAATTAAGTAGACACAACACAGAATCTGAACAATATGTAACACATATTATTCAGATTCCGTGTTTTCACTTTGAACAAATCACCCGAGTGGTATAAATTAACATATATGTGTTAAATAATTACCATAATAAATTAATCACCGAATTTTTATACGCAAATCCAAAAAAATAAAAACTTGAGCACAGCACGTACACGTGTCACTTTTTACCGTCGCTTTTTCATTTCATCGAATTTTCAAATCACAATGGTGCTAAAAAAATCACTGTAAAAAAAGCTTTTTTGGGTTCAGTTTGATAGACCAGTCAAACACCTCAAGTACGGTCCACTAAATATGTTATCGCTTGTATGATTAACTTAGAATTATAAATAATGAGTAGGTAATTGTTTAATTAATTAGAGTTCAGAAATATCAGTCTTAATGGGAGTTAAGATACAAGGTAACCTCACCCAATAATCCAAACTAAAACCTGATATTTTTTACATACTTCACTAAATACTGTAAATAAAACGTAAAACAACGTACAAATTATAATCGGCGTATCTAATTTAGATCTGCGGCCTTAATCAATTGAAAATCAATTACGTTCAAAGTGAGTAAATATTTAAAAAAAATTGGCAACTTTGTTAAGATTAAACAGGATAAATTATTTGGCAAATGAAATTCGGATCGCATTATAAAAAATTACCAACTTTTGTTTTGACATTTTTCTTAAATCAAGTTCTGATAATATTCCAATGGATAGGACTCGATTTGGATATAAAACGATACAAAGTTGTGCGTACTTTAAATACCTAAATGTCTAATGCAAAAGGTGTAGATGAGCAGACAATATAGTTCAACAAGATGAAATCTTAAGTAATATATAAAATTGCTCCAAGTTACATAACCGGCGAAGCCTGACAACAGGTAGTGATGATGTAGTGACAGATCGATCGTGGTCACCGTCATCGCGTCATGATAACGCCGGATGAGCGATCGCGCGTCGACCTTATCGTTATCTCAAGTGGAAGGAATCTTAAGCGAGAGCCGGTAGCTCGGCGGCATTCGCACAGAAGCCTCAGCAGGCAGCACGCGACATCCTTGAGGCGATCGACTGCGCGCGCCTCACAATACGGCGCTTCATACCCGCGCTTGCTCACGCGCATCCTCCCTACAGTGCTACTACAGGGTGACGATGATACGCTAGTGATAGGTGAACGCAGACATATCTCTACACGTGATCTCATTCGGACTTAAAAACTTAAGTGAAAAAGTGAATTATACAAAATGGGTACGTATCATATTCTCATTTATAAAAAAATAACTATAATATTTCTTCAAACATCCTCCACAAAACATTCTTAACTAAAAATGCATTAAATCTTTGATGAAATAAAGTCTTCACTACTATTTCGATATATTGCCAATTTTATATTAAATCAAACAACAATACAAACAGATAAATAAATAACAAATAGCCCAAGCAAATTTAACTATAATAAAGTAGCCACAAAATCATTGTCAGAATACATCGCTGTTAGAAATGCAATAAATATTTAACAACTATGAGTAACGGTTATGTCAGCTTAATATAAAGAACGTCCAGACACCAGAACATGCAGACCTGTCATGTAATTGTCATCCAGTTGTCAAAAAATCCTGTAAGAGGATCAAATCAACGTCGGTCAGTAGAGAAGATACATGTTCAGTGGTACATCGACAATGCCCATTATAAGAACGTCCACTCATCTCAGCGCAAATCTCCTCGCCTGTCACTCAATCCGACACAATAATTGTTCCTCTTTGACATTATTCAACAAAAAAAACTTACTTACATGCAAGTATAGAATATGGTTTTGTTTATAAATAACCAATACGTCAAGTGTAGTTCTTATGATTATTCAGTCATTAGCATAGGTAATAGAACTTAACAGTTTTGGCGGAAAAAATTAGCGTGAAAGCTTTTGCGAATTCCTGTACCATTTGGACAGTTGTTAGATAATACTTATTGAATTATAAAACCTATTATAAAATTTGCTATAGCTTGGGCATGAGGAACGCAACGGGATATAGCCATAACCATGACTTTTAACCTATCCTTATCTCATTATTAAGGCCAGGAAGAACAAGAGGGGAAAAGATAGTAAGAACTATAGATAGTAAAGTGACTATCAATGATTATATTTTTTCGTCCCCAATGTGTTCCTTCGATATTGTACTGAACTCCTTTGACTCTGAAGATGTAACGAGACCTGTCTGAATTGATGTAATTTATGTAAAGACGCCAGCACATCCAGCTACCCAAATCGGTCAAATTTCGTTTATAGATTTACAACTTTATCACAAAGCAAAAGGTTCACTTTCAATTGAGGAAATTTGAAAGATTGGGTTACCTTGATGTGGTGGCGTCTCTACGTGTAAATTTCAAAGGTGCATTTTGTGTGCAGCATATCAGTAAAGCGTTAATATCAAAGAATAGCTGTCATAAAATTGTCTAAGTCTGTTGAATTAGAAATTTGAATCTTAAAGCCTTTCTAAAAGTACCCGTTTCAACGTACCTACTCAAATATTACTTTTTTTAATCCCTCTATGCAAGAACATAATATTTCAATCATGTGCATGGGACAAACCTTTATATTAATTGCAGAGATTTGTCTCTGGGTCGATTGTTGGAGCGACCTTCCGTACCTTATACAGTACATTATAATTCACCAGTCATTATGGTTGTGCGAACATTAAATGAACTCATAATTACAATGTCTGAATCTGTCACCTGGTCTAATCAGTTACTACGCGCATATAGATCAATTATTGCTCATAAGCTTTGACAGTAATGGCATTTTCATTCAAAATAGTAACCTACATTACAAATTATTACGAAATTCTTATCAAGAGTGAAACACACTATTAAGTATTCCATGTCAATATTATGAATGTGTACGATAATAATATGGAGAAGAGTAGGCAAAACCCACTCAAGGGCTGATTCATAACACTTCCCGTTAATGAATATAATTCACTTTATGCTAACAAATTCTAGTGTATGTTTGTTTTGAAATGATCTGTGATTGCAAACATTGCACAAATTAACAATCCATTAAAAATCAATTTACGCTTCAAAGACAGAAAGATCAAGAAACAGGTTTTGTCAAAGAGAAACCCTTTGAAATGTTGTACAAACTTTAAGTGTCCTGGGTAAAATGTTGTACTAAAATACGGGTATGTAGATGTAGACTTAAAATTTTCGTCTTGTAAAGACAAGAACAAAAATATTCATCCAAGGATTCCATTATCTCTGTTTTATGGTACTAATTAAATTTGCCAGCTATTCTGCCGTGTTTTAATCTGCCGTAAATATTATGCATATTAACTATTTCGAATATTATAAAAATATCGTTCAGATTGAGAATTCTCACTTGACATTTAATTAGTTTCTTCGAGGATAACGTTATAACATTAAATAAATAAAAAATACTGGTACTAGAAAATACTAAACAAACACAAAGAAAATGATGAAGGAATAATTATTGGATACATTATTTCATACTCCCATTTCATCACAGTGTTCGCTTTTATATTTTTTATTTCTCAATAAGACAATGTCACTTACATGAGAACAATAATTAAAAACAAAATTCTTAATATTATAACCCGATGTAGGTAGATTACTAAAACAATAATCTAAGCGAGTCATAAGACGCAAACTTGCAGCATTCAATTTAACCATTAAAAAGATCAGTGATCCAAACCACAAACAAATAACCAGTGGTTACTATAAATCAGTTTTAATAATGGTATACGATAATATTATTACTTAGCTTTCTGGAATGAAATAAAGTAAAAACAAAAACAGAAATAAATTGACCAGGAGAAAGAAGGAGATGGCTGGGAAAGGATAAAGAACGAAAAAACAAGACTTAGCCGACAACTACGATTCATTTAAAAACGATGATAATTTCTAAACTTCGCTCGCCTTCATTAAGTCATTGATAAATCGCTTCCTCTAAAATATGACAAAAATAATCCTACATTTGAATAAATAACACTACATTTACATTATAATGGTTATAGACTGCCCAAATTTCGTACATACGTCATCTCCATGTCGAATGACATTTTACACAGTCGTATATTTGAATCGCATTCCTGAAAATCTGACAATTAATTAATCTATACCATTGATATTCTGAATTCGTTAAATAAGAACAATGTGGGCAAACTATTCAATATAATTAGTTTAAATTGGTTTTGAGTGGATGTATAAAAGGAGAATTTCAAGGTTCGCCAAGTCAATGTCAATACCCGTACTTTGTTTACGATAAGTATTAAGTGTAGTAAGTGTGTATTAAGTGTATTTGAAACCTAAGTTGCTAACATACAAAATTATGAGCTGAAAATTTGATAGAGTTTCACCAATAATATTTGGGCGCTCAAAGCCAGGTCGCACTTAGCGACAGGGTGGTTTAATTTTTGAGCGCCACCGTCCTTCGAAGGGTACGTTAAGTTGTCGGTCCCGGTACTAGTTATTACTACAACCGGGACCGACTACGACTACAACATTGTAACATCTAACAGTGCTCAAGCATGTTCCAAGAAAATACTTAGTACTGGAACCTACAACCAATTCTATCAACTCTTTAATAGCGTTTCACCGAGAGACTACAGAATTGATGTTGTCTAGTATCCAGAGTACAAGCTTCGCTTAGTTTGGGTTAGATGGCGCTGTACGATATGTCCCATATCGTCGCCACCTTTTGCGAGGAGGTGATGGTTGCAAAAGAGGTGGCGGAGCGAGAACAGGAGGTACTGTCTTCCCGCCCAAGCCGCGCCAGGGGAACCGGGCGTCGGAGGGCTCATATCTTGGCGATATCTTCCGCCTCCATGAGGAGAGGCCTACGGACGGTGGACATGGGGCAGTCCACCATCCGACCAGCATAGGCCCGAGACGGTGGCGCCGCGCGCGTCTCAAGAGGATGGGGACATAAATGCCCCCAACAGAAGGCTCACTACAACCGATATTTCGTACTCACCGGTAGAGAGTACGACCGCGAACGCGTCGCGACCACCAGCGTTCTCCATGACCCTTAGTTTGCATTCGATCCGATGAAATGCCCGCTCCGGACCTAAAACGGAAGTGAGGCTCGCGTCGCGTATTAACGTAGAGCGACAGTTGCACAAAACATCCCTAAAAACCACGATCTCTTGCCCTCTCCCCGCCAGTATCCGCCCAGAGCCGAGGTTCGAACCCCACAGGGGGTGCCCTCCGGCACGGGTACTTAGTTTGTAGTTTATATTTTGCTAGGTGGTTAGAGCCCACGCTCACCCCTACTGTCCGGTGAAGCAGTAAAAGCAGAGAGGCTAACTGCACGCGTCAAGTTAAAAAAAAAAAATGGGGCTCACTGAGAAGTGGTCCAGCACCTGTCCAGGCTGCGGTGCAAGCGAATCCCGTGGTCTGGACTAAAAGTGGCTGAGGAACACCGTGGGGTTTTAGTCGGTAAACCCAGCCCTACCATCTGGCTGGGACTCCGACATACCCCGTCGCTCCCCCAGCGGCGCGGCGGGACGATCCATAAAGTTTATATTTAACGAATAAAAATAACAGTATGTTTACTCTAAATGCGGCAATTAATTAGTATTAGTTAATTATTGTAATTTCTAAGTAAATTTTAATAACTAGCCACAAATTTCAAGTTTCTAGCTTGTCTAGATGTACACGTCTTGATGTGATTACACTTTTCTCCAAAAACGTCTTATCAACACGTTTTGTGCTAACAGAGAAACATAAAGAGATTATACATTATACAATTATTGCATTTCAATCTCAAATAGATTAGAATAAAGAAAAAAATATAAGTTTTCAATCTCAAATAGATTAGAATAAAGAAAAAAAATATAAGTTTAATTTAAATTAAATTAGGCGATGAAAAAGTTTCACAGACCTTTACCTTGGTTCACCTTGGCCACCTTTAGAAGGATTGTACAGACGGCAGAACACCCCAATCTGTCAAATTTTCCCAATTGAAAGTGAACCTTATGCTTATGTGATAAAGTTGAAAATCTATAAATAATAAATTGAAATTTGATAGATTGGGGTAGCTGCATGTGCTGGCGTCTGTACATTTATTTGGTAACATATTTAGTTAAAATAAACTATAGGTTCATAGATCAAGATCAAGGGGCCATGGCGGTATTACAATTTCAGTTTATTTATTGCAAATCATGTGTATATAATATGGTCACAATGATATAATTTGAACATGGCACCCTACAAATGTACACTATGATTAGGTAGATACTTTTTTATTATTCTTTCATATAATGTTACACTAATACAATTGATCTATAGTAAGTTTAAGAAAAAATAACAATATTGCAAGATTACATAATGAAATAATAAAAAATTGCATTCATGTCAATATATTAAATGTTCAAAAATTGTCAGTAAATAAAAACATAATGTCTATTATTTTTATTTATTTATTAGGTTTACCAACAGAAGCAACAATATTTCACTTACATATACTGGTATATAATAAAACTTAATTCTAATTGCGCATCTTATTATAGGTCTAGTTATTTAGTATCAGGTTTTTAACTTTGTAGTATGAATTTTATATTTATTTATTTACTCTGGCTGTCGTTGTAAAACACTTGGAATTAGTTAAATCTTTTTAGATAGATAGATTAGATTAATATCCTAGCTATTATTGTTTATTTAAATGATAACGCTCGCACTAGGGAAATAGACCCGACTATCGCGGGTAGTTTTACAAATTTAAAATTCCTCGGACACCAATTACACACACACTCAGAATATCTAACTTGAAACGTTGTCTGCGTGGACTTTAACAATGAAAATCTTCATTATTCTCTATTCTTAGGAACATCTCTCTGATAAGTATATCATTGAATTATAATAGTTATTTAATCGCAAATTAGTAGAACATATGTAGGATAAGGGCCCGGGAAACATTATTACGTGTTTACATTGACTCTGTTAAATTTCATCTTTCTAAGGTTAAGGTGCGGTGTTAAGTAAGTCAATGATTTAGGACTTTTTATATAAATTAACTTACTGTACCTAACATGCGTTGTAAGCCACCTAAAAAGTGTTTTATGTATTCTTCGTTTTTTGGCTAGAAACCTCCGCGAGCGAATACAGATTAACACAGAAAACTTTAATCATAATCGAATATAGGAACGCCTATAGGAACAGCTATATTCATTTTTATTTATATGTATGAGAGAGTACACTATTGGATAGCCACACGAATAAATAACATTGTACAATATGCGGACCCTTGACCAAATATTTATTGACGCGGGCAATCAATATTTGGCAAGGGTCCCTATTCTATCATTTTTTCTGCCTCTTGATCTCCTCGTTGCTCGAGCAGTAAGCAGTCAACCACAGATCCTGCTGGTTTGAAAACGCTTGCTATGACAATTCGGGACATCCTGTAGCAGCCTGAAGTTTGAAAGCCAGCGATAATTCACGCTCGTACTTCACAGAGCACTTGAAGCTGGCGGGCGGCATTGCTCTGCCCTTGTAGGGTCAGATAGCCATATCATCACATTATGAGACTTGTGTTCGTGTGTGTATATGTGTGGACGTACCAGTCAGTAACCGAGTCGAACTAACTCCCAAAGTAATATTTTACTAGATAGTTTAAGCTTCCACTCGCCACTATTCAGGCTACTTTCTAAACAATACATTCCGTTAATATTGGCTGCTATAGTAGCAATTTAACTATTACAAATCTTTTATTTTATTTTTACATGATGTTTACTGTAAGCTAAAGAGACTTTTACTGCTCCACTGGATAATAAAAGCGAGCTTTGGCTAGAGCCATCTAGCAATATAAAAGTACCAGCTAAGTCTGCGCCGGAGGGCACCTCATTTGGGGTTCATTTTCGAGCGGTTAATGCCCATACATGAGAGGTGTTTTTTGGACATTTTGGAGAACTTTCGCTATACGTTAATACGCATTAAGACAGGCCTCTCGTTCAACAGAGGAGGCTGGTAGTCGCGACGTGTTGCGGTTAGCAGATGAGTCTGCGCATTCGGATAAATGTCAAGTTCAGCTACCAAGTGATAAACTAAAAGATTACTGGATATCATGTCTCGCGTTACGAAACTGGTTAATCATTTTCAAGGGGACAATAAATTAATTGTATCGCGGCTCTTTGTAATTAAACGATGCATCTTATGACATTGTGCGTTCGATTCTCGGATATGTGATGAGGTGTTTTATGTTGTAATGTTCTATTTATTGTCATTTTCTGGGAATTTATTTATTTATTTAACAATTGTTTATTATTTATAGTAGGAGAGCTGGCACGCATTTTTGGGTAGGTATTTGAGGCAAGCTGATAACTTGTCCTATAACTCTTCAGACACACCCCAACACGGAACTGCAGACCTGGCAGGCGGGTAGCGGGTCTAAACCAACTTCTAAATTTTTGATTTTTTTTTTTTAACCAAATAATGTAATGTTGTAGTTTAATGTTTATACAATAGAAAAAAAAGACAGGCGATTCTGTCGGGTCTTTAGCACTGCCAGGCGTGTGCAAAAATATTTTGCAAAAAAGTCGAGAAAATGTATTTGAGGCAACTTGAAATTTTGACAGAATGTTATTTATGTATTGTATAAACATTAAACTACAACATATCAAAATTTCAGCTTGCCTCAAATACATTTTTTGGATAAAAAAATTAAAAAATTTAGGGGTTGGTTTAGACCCGCTACCCGCCTGCCAGGTCTGCAGTTCCGTGTTGGGGTGTGTCTGAAGAGTTATAGGACAAGTTTTCAGCTTGCCTCAAATACCTACTCAAAAATGCGTGCCAGCTCTTGGACTATTAATTGTCAACAGTTTTGTTTAATAAATTATATTTTGTTAAATAAAGAAATAATTAAATTTTCAAGGAATATTTCATTAAATTCCACTACACATCAAAATCATGTCCTTGAAGGACGGGCCTTAGAACTTAGTAAATTCTTGGGATAACGAACACACTGCCACCTGATCCTAAACTAGGCAAAGCATTATTTCAACCAGACAACTCATAAACATACTTCTAAAATATTATATATTATCTAAATACTTACATATTATAGATAAACTAGCTGGGCCCCGCGGTTTTACCCGCGTTAAATTTTATAAATTATCACAGCTGCTCCCCCTTAGGTGATAGCTTGATAACATATAGCCTATATGTTGACCTGACCTCTTAGTAATTCATGCAAAGTTTGAAGTAAATCCGTGCAGTACTTCTTGAATTTAGCCCGGAAATACATACAGATAAACAGACACACAGACAAAAACTCTAAAAACTATATTTTTGCCTTCGATATCGATTGTAGATCACGCCCCAAGTATCCTTTAAAAAAAATATTTAATGTACAGTTTCGGCTTTCCTACGATTTTATTATATGTATAGATTACATCCAAACAAATAAACGTGCTCATCACACAAAGATTTGTCCCGGGTGGGAATCGAACTCACGACCTTTGGCGTAGCAGTCAGGGTCGCTAACCACCCGACCAACAAGGCACTACCAAAATATCTTAATATTTATTTCTGTAATATTTTATAGTTTGAATCGTCGTCTCATTACTTAATATACACGCTGGCCGAGGACTTGAAGTTCAAACGCATAATTTTCATACTTTATTATGGTAGTATACGAATCACCCCCATGTATGTATGTTCTACGATCTTGCGTAGTTTTCGAGATAGAATTTTTTTATGATTTTTTTTTCATAAATTTCACCCAACATCAGTTTTCGATTTTTTCTCGCTCTGTTGAACATTTCTGGTTCGGTTTTTTTGTGATAACTAATCAGCATAGTTTAACCTAACACTGCAGAACTGACTTAGAATTTATTCAAAAGTTCAAAATTAGGGTTTGAGCTCAGGACTCATAAATATTCAAAGTATCAAAAAAACGAAAAATCGTAGAACATACATAGGGGTGATTCGTATACTACCATCATAAAGTATCAAAATTTTGCGTTTAAACGAACTTCTCGGCCACCCTGTATATAATAATATATGTATGTATGTATATATAATACTAGTACAGTATTTATTATATCATCAGCATATAATCATAGATTTTTCTTTATTCTAATCTATTTGAGATCGAAATGCAATAATTGTATAATGTATAATCTCTTCATATTTCTCTGTCAACACAAAACGTGTTGATAGGACGTTTTTGGAGAAAAGTGTAATCACATCAAGACGTGTACTTCTAGACAAGCTAGTAACTTTAAATTAGTGGCTGATTATTAAAATTAACTTAGAAATTAAAATAATTAACTTATACTATTTAATTGCCGGTTTTAGAGAAAACAGATTATTATTCTTATTCGTTAAATACAAATCCGGGAAATATCACACACCGCCATCTAACCCAAACTAAGCGAAACTTGTACTCTCGATACTAGACAACATGAATTCTGTAGTATATCGGTGAGCCGCTATTAAAGAGTTCTATGGTTGTAGGTTCCAATATCAAAAAAAAATCTGGAACGTGCTTGAGCACTGTTAGATGTTACAATTTTAGAGTCCTATTTATTTTTCTTAAACCGTTGTGTACATACGGCTACATATCTAGCTATACATTTCCAGTATAAGCTTATCCAGCGTTGTGTAGTATTTCCATACAAAGAGAGGTCAGCTTTAATTGGAAATGTATAGCTTGAAATGTAGCAGTAGAAGTAATGTAAATGTAATTACCTTATATTTTAGAACAAACTATGCTATTAATAATAATAATATCCTGGGACATTATTTACACACGGCCATCTGATCCCAATCTAAGCAGATCTTGTACAATCGAAACCAGATAGCTGATTGAATACATATACTACTTTTCTTTTGTAAATACATACTTATATAGATAATTACACCCAGACTCAGGACAAACAGACATGTTCATGCACACAGATATCTGTACCGGGTGGGAATGGAACCCACGACCTCCGGCGTGAAAAGCAAGCGTTTGGCAACCACGCCAACAGGCCCGTCAAATTGTTGTCCTTTTATCAGTCAATCACTCCATTATATATGTATGTTTTACTTTAAATCACACTTTGTTGTCCTTTTATCAGTCAAACACTCCATTATATATGTATGTTTCACTTTAAATCACACTAACTAATTATAATGGCGAATGTTTGTGAGTGTCTATGTTTGTTACTTCTTCACGTCTAAACGGCTGGGGCGGTTTTAATAAAATTTGGTATGGAGGTAGCTGACACCGTGGTTTAACACATAGGCTATAAGTTCGTTACGTCGTTTATAAATTGCGCGGCAGTGTTTATTTATTTATTTAAACTTTAGGACAAAGTATATGTAGCTTTGTACATAGGCGGACATAATGCCATGGGCATTATCTACCAGTCAACCATTGGGTGATGCGGACAGACTACGGTAGGTGCACTAAGATGTCGATGTTCTTTGCTGCGTTTATAAATTGCACGGCAGCAGCTAGTTCTGTATATTTGTGAAACATTAAATCACAAGACAATTACATCGCTTACAAAAAACGGCCATGCCGTTGTATTTCTATGCCTTATTCTGTAAATAATAATAATATCTGGGGACAATGTCACACAGATCATCCTAGCCCCAAACTAAGCAAAGCTTGTACTATGGGTACCAGGCGACGATATACATACTTATATAGATAGATAAATACATTAATACATAGAAAACATCCATGACTCAGAAACAAATATTCGTGCTCATCACACAAATATTTGCACTTACCGGGATTCGAACCCAGGACCACCAGCTTCGTAGGCAGGAGCACTACCAACTAGGCTACGGTGACCGTCAAAGTATATATACATAGGCAGACTTAATGCCATGTGCATTATCTACCACCCAATGGTATATCGATGTTCTTTGCTGCGTTTATAAATTGCGCGGCAGCAGCTAGTTCTGTATATTCGTGAAACTTTAAATCACAAGACAATACCGCCGCTTAGAAAAAACGGCCATGCTGTTATATTTCTATGCCTTATTCTGTAAATATTCTCATTATGTACGTCCTAATAATGTATGCAAAATGCAATAATTTCATTTTCCCATTCGGTTGCATATATGGGCACAACCTTGCTGCCCGCACAATGTCGACATTTGCATAATGTTATTTCATGAGTGCCTATCCTCGTAGGCCTTTATAAAAAGTGCGTAGCGTCCAATAATATAATTGATAGCCATGAGAGACCATTATACAACGTGTAAAAACAATCATTTTAACTGGCCTGTTGGAGGTTAATAGTACCTAACCCTGACTATTAAGCCAGAGGTGTAGGTTCGAGACCGACATACCCACCCGCAGACACTTTTTGCGGGTGGCATGCGAACGCATTCTCCCTGCCTTATCAAAAAAAAAAAAGATTCGATTTCCACGCAGGCCATATCTTTAAGTGATGGCCACAATTATTTATTCTATATTATGTACATTATATTATGTATATGGCGTGGTTGGTAGATGCTTGCCTTTCACGCCGCAGGTCGTGGGTTCGATTCCCACCCAGGACAAATATTTGTGTGCATAACATGTTTGTATGTCCTGAGTCTGAGGGTAATCATCTATATAAGTATGTATTTACAAAAAAAATTGTATAGGTAGTATATCAGTTATCTTGTTTCCATAGTAGGTACAAGCTCTGCTTAATTTGGGATCAGATGGCCGTGTGTAAATAATGTCCCAGGATATTATTATTATTTAAATGTATTTATTTATTCAGGACAACTTACAAAACATACACTAATACATTGAATACATACATGTTATAAAATTACGTGCTAAATGTTGCTTCACTTACAAGTCGCCACAGCATGGTAAAAGACAGTTCTTTTTAATTAACTTAAGATTACTACAAATTCTTATATAATAACTACTTAGATTACTACAAATTCAAAGAGTATCTACTCAAACACAATTTTACGAAACTAACTCGACTGGTAGCAATAGACCATTAGGCATACATAACACAACACATAAACATGATCGAGACAACCGGGTCATATTGATATATTTTAGATATATATAGTATGAAACATTGAAAGATGCCATTATGTTGCTTTTAAATTTTGAAAGGCTGTTTGAGGAAATATCCAAACCGATTTCATGAGTTTTCGTTAAATTATTTAGAAATATATAATTATGTTTATCAGCTATTTGGTTGCCATAATACAGGTTCTGCCTAGTCTGCGATCAGATAACAGTATATTAGTTGTCCAAATATATTTTTTTTATTTAATTCCATTGGCCTACTGGTAACTTACCTGATAATATAAAAAATAAACACAATTTAGGTAAGGTACCGGAATACATAAAAAGATTTCTTAATAAAGAAATTTAAGGAATTAGTGTCAGACATTATACAGTAATAACCCGATAATGTGTCAATCGTACATAATATTTTAATGTTTTCCGCCTCCATTTCAAATAGGAACAATTGAATGGTTGTATTATTGGTACGATACGTAACTACCGTCAAATATATTTGTAATTTTATTAACCGTATTCGATACTTACTTGCATGTTATTTTAAGTATTCACATTGTAAGTGAATATTATATTTTATTAGAGATAATAAATAATTTAAACCTTTTATGTACTGATATGATATGATACTTCAATTAGAAACATCATTGCAACATGATCAAATGTTGAGAACTTAATTGAATTTTTACTGCACGCGTGGTGCCTGTGGATAATGGTTTTGGTTAGGCTGGAAGAATGCAAAACACACGTTTCTTTCCCTACCTATTACACCAATATAAAAGTTGACCAATAGAATTGCACGACTGTCGTGTTAAGCTGTCGATCCCGGTTTTAGTCATAAGACAAGCAGGCCATGATTGGGACCTAGAGGCTACCATGAATGGCACTTACACTAGGGTACTTACCCGACTGAAAAAAAATGTTATAATAGGAATCAACTTCAACTTTCTTTCATGACAACAGATTTGAACCAAATTTATAACTGACCATACAGAAAGCTATTAGCATCGGTAATTTCTTTTTTCATAATCCATTCGCAAATATCGTATATATAAAAAAACTCGACTCGAATCCATAACCTCTTTACTTTTGATGGCAGTTAAAAATACCGTATATATTATCTGGATATTTCAAAACAGTATCCTTGAGTCAGTCACAATGCCACGCCAACTGCTATTTGATTTCCCTAAGTCAAAGCACACATTCTGATTATAAGCCCAATGTTTAGCCATGTCAAAGTGATATATTATTAAGTAATTATAGAACTAAGTGTCATCTCGTTTCAGTATAATTGATTGTCGTAGATATAACGTAAACAAAGCTACCTGTACTTTCAAGATAAGATAACGTCGACAGTTGTTAACAGTTGAATTAACTTGTTTTAAAATAATAACGACTGTTTATTTAGCCTCATTTATAACTAATACTAAAAGACAGTAGCCTATTTAAAGAGTTGTAAAAAGATTATATTTTGGAATGAATGAAGTGTCCATAGCCATATGTCTGTATACGTTTACTACTCATTAAAATAAAATATAATAAAAAAGGTTTTTATTCACGTAGACTTTAAAAAAGCGCTTGTAAATAGTCAGAACATGTTTGTAGTAATACAGTTATTAATTCTAGTTACTTATTACAGATATTTAGGTACACGGAATGTTAAAACATTTATACAATTTATTTTATAATGGTAGTGACATTTAGCTACCTTGTATTAAGTTATTGTCAAGGAGATTATGTTTAGTTGAAGTTTTTAATATTATGTATTGAAATTTAAATTTAAAAATTTTATTTATTGTAAATATTGTCATTGTAAATATTGTCACTATAATTGCGCACAAACATATGGGCACCAGCTCATTTGTGTGTATTTTGTTTTATTCATTCATTAGCTGAGGTTTTACCCGCGTTAAACTTTATAAATTATAGCCTATTTGTTAATCCAGGGTGTCAACTAACTCCATACCATTGAATTTAATTAAAATCGCTCTAGCCGTTTAAACGTGAAGAAGTAACAAACATACACACTCACATACTTTCGCCTTTATAATATTAGTGTGATTCGGTCCAGTGTGCGTGGTTCGAGTTCGATTCCCACCCAGGACAGATATTTGTGGGCATGAACAGGTCTGTTTGTCTTGAGTATGTATTTACAAAAGAATAGTAGCAAATTTAATATATCAGTTATCTGGATTTCATAGTTCAAACTCTCCTTAGTTTGGGATCAGATGGCCGTGTGTGAATAATGTGCCAGGATATTATTCGTGCTGGCGGTAAAAAATATCACCACCCTATCTCATCCTGTGGGAGGTTTAGAAGTCAACCCGAAGTAATACCTACCAGAGAATTGGCAGCAGCATCTAACTATGACCGTCAAAATTTCCGATGATCCGTCTGCCAAGGAGGGCGATTATGGCATAAACCCCTATGGGGGAGGTTCTTGTCTAAGAGTGGACGTTATTCGGCTGATATCATGATTCACGCGTACCTACACCTTGTTGGTGTTTAGCCTAGTACTTGAGCTGTTCATCCAGTACAGTAGGCCTCAAACATAGCTTAAGGGCATTAGATAGAGTCAATGTGATCAAAACACATTTTGGAACGAAGTTCCTTATCGCGCGTTGTGAAAGGGGGCTAGACGGAAAAAATCTTACGAAAAGTTGTCACGACACTTTTTGCAGCTGTGCGGCGTGCGCATTTTTCTCTGTATCTCTCTCTCTCTCTCTTTCTCTTATAGAAAGCAAGCCAGATATTTTCATTTCTATTTCGCATGGAACAGTGTGGTGTCACGACGATTAGTTTTGTTGAGTGTATACAGGTTTTTTGTACATTTGTACACATTTTAAACCAAAATTCGAAGCATTTGTTAAAAATAATAATAAAATCTAAAATTTGTACCATTTCCCACGACTTTTTATAAGTTTAGACTTTAAAAAAAGTGACTGGTGGACCCTGACCCGAGCTTCAACCCCAAAGAGGGTGCTTTCTGGCGCAATTTACTCAGTTCAGGGCTTAAGCAAATAATACTATAGTATTATTTGCTTAAGCCCGTTCACCTCTATTTTCCGGTGAAGCCGTTAAAACCTCTCAAGTTAATTGTAAGCTTATGATTATCATAATATATAAAATAGCTTAACTATTAGGCTAAGATAAAATCGTAAATTAAATAACTGTTCCGTTCACCCATCTAGAGACTGACCGTGCGCATACGTGCTGAACCTCGCCTATAATTTACAGTTCGATGAAGGTTTCTATTGAGACAGTAATTTTAGTAATTATAAAGAAAGTATGTACTAATTTAAATGTTGACCGTATTCAACAAAACAAATAGGGTTTTACTTGGATTTACAATACATATTATATATAACGACTGATTAAGTTATTTTTAACCTTTATTTATTTGAACGCCATTTAAGAAATCGATGCTCGGCTTTTCCGGTAGAGCCCCTGGTGTCAGAGTTGTTGAAGCCGCTCAGTAAGCTTCTGATATGGGACCGGGAACCGGGACCGACAACTTAACGCGCCCTCCGAAGCACGTAGCCGCTCAGATTGTAAACCACTTTGGTGGCCACCCATATATGGACTGGCCGCGAGCCTAGTTGCTTAACCTCGCCAATCACTTACGGAACGGTGAGAGCATCTACCTATAAATAAAATAAAATAAATAAGCGACTTACTGCAGCCGCCAACTAGTCTGCCAAGCGTGGCAACTATGGAAAATCTTCCAGAGATTTTTAGGGCAGCCTTTGGCCAGTAGAGGGCATTTATCAGCTGAAAGGTTATGCCTAACGAAACCAGTTTAATTTCGAAAACATTTACGACATTGGCCTCTACGCATTTAGATAGGTACTACTTACATATTGTGTAATACAATTGAAGATATCAGACAACCAGAAAACCTTATCACTAACAGAATCTAATCAACAGTTCTACCTTCAAGTGCACTGGGCACAGATACCTAAGTATATGAAAACTGACGTTATCTATAAAAATATAAACATCAGTTTTCCATATTATTGTTTATCTATACTTGAGTTTGTCGGCTTCACTAAACGGAATAAGCTTAACCAAGATATGTATCAACTATGGGATTCATAAGTAGCTACAGATAGTCATCCTAAATCCTATGACCTTCTGAAGCTATATTATTCCATGTTTTGCTGACTATTCATCTTTTTGACAGCCTTGGTTAGACAGTATAAACATAATTCAACCGTTCGTTGGTCTAACGAAAGCTTTTTATCTGCATATAATGAAGTCCTGGGTTGAAATCCCGGGTCCGGCCAGTAAAAGTTATTAGCATACCTATCCCCCAAGATGATTCATGGGGGGGGGCTATTGTCCATTGATGACAAGCAATTTAAAAATTAGATTATGGCAATCGATCTGAACAAAATATGTATCGAATGTATATTTTAGGGTTCAATCAAAATTAGTTTATTAATTCAAATATTTCCAATATGCTATCTAAGGATAAGTTAATATTCAAAATAGAATGATATTATTACAAATACTATTTCAAATATATCATTTGCGTATCCATAGCAAAGTTGAATGTAGGAAATAATGTATTTTATTCTTATATTTTTTGTTTTTAAGTTTTTATGTTTTATTGTCCATGGTTATATTGTTTTGCTCGTAGAAGTCGTAAAATATTAGAGGTCTTCGTCACAAACAAAAGTGGATAAAGCCCTATCTAGCTTGAGATCGTTTTAAATAAACCCAAGTTAGACTTCATATATTTATACTAACTCCTTTATAATTATCCTATTATCCATCCACGCACGCAAAGGTAATATCATTACTTACATTTAGCATTGTCGTCGGCAAAAATAGATCCACACAAAACTACAATAGACTCCACTATAGTAGTATTATCTTTGCTATAGTTAATAACCGTATAACACGTACTATCATACAACAATAACAAAAATAGCATCTAAGTATTAGTACTACCCACAATAGCATGTGTTTAAATGAGAATCACGTGCAGTGTTGCCAGTTCCGACTGGAAATTTAGGACGGTCGATGCTCTAAAAAGGTAGTCTTTCAGATAACCGTTACTTAAAGACACCAATCTTCTATGTGGAAAATACTTGTATGTTTTCAATTACTGAATGGATTACCATGAAATAGATAATTATGGGTTACTCATGATCATATCTTACTCACAGATATAATTTAGATTGCCATCGACACGCAAAAAGAAGACACCGTTTAATATAGCTCAGAATCATTTCGATTTCCACGTGACAATCATACAGATTGAACGTTTCATAAGACATATATTATGTTGTTTAACAAGGTTAATCAACTAATATTACCAAAAACTTACGAAAAAATAATATTTGGCCGTTGTTATCTCGTCGTGTGAACCACGTATGACATTACAATTATCATTAAATAAAACTTAAATTAAACATTTTTAATTACTCTAAACTCAACATTGCTGGTCACCTAACCCTACTAATATTATAAACGCGAAAGTTTGTAAGTATGGATGGATGGATGTTTGTTACTCTTTCACGTAAAAATTACAGAATGGATTTTAATGTAACTTTATAATAAAATAGCCTATGTATCAGAATAACACATAGGCTACAATTTATAAAGATATTGTGTGAATTGTCCAAAATATGACGATAAGTGTCAAGTAAGTAGAAAAAAATCTACCATCTGCAAGCTTTTCCGGCGGGCATTGCCAAATCCGCTAGAGGTACACATCGTACTAATATTATAAATACGAAAGTTTGTGAGTATGTATGTTTGTTACTCTTTTACGCCAAAACCACTGAACTGATTTTTAGGAAACTTAGTAGTAATATAGTTTATATATCCGAATAACACATATGCTATAATTAAGCTAGTGAGACAGTAGTAGCCTATGTGTTAATTCAAGGTGTCAACTAACTCCATACCAAATTTTATTAAAAACACTCCCGCCGTTTAGACGTGAAGAAGTAACAAACATACACACTCACACAGTCACAAACTTTCGGTTCGCCTTTATAATATTAGTGTGATGCATAATATATGACAAGTATCAGATAGACCACTATACTGACCACGCTGACACATCTAATTGAAAAAACGTATAGTTGCTTTTGAGTCAAGCATTATTTTATTCTTAATTTTTTCTGGTTTATAGTATTTTTCCTGAGAATAAAGTTGATATAGCTATATATACGAAAATTATAATGGACGTACGTCCATTATAATTTTCGTATTAGCAATCACTGGTTTTATCTGCTATTTAGACAAAAAAAATCATCCTTAGAGAAAAAAAAATGTAGTAAGTAATAACAGTAATAATAGATTCCATGACAAGTGGAATCTCTCTTATCTCCAATAAGGGATGACCAAAGTCTAGGAACACAAGGTTTGATTAAAAAACATTACCTCTTAGTACAGTCTGGCAGCCCTACACGTGCGAAGCCTCCATAAAACAATACATCGACTAAACACCGAATAACTAATTAATAATATAACTTATGTATGTAAAATAATAAATTAAAATTATATTAATTATTCGTACTTCTGTGCAGCATTGTCTTATTTTTTTATCTGTAATTGAGTAATAAAACACCCAAAATGACAGTTAATAAAATCTAAAACTACCTCGTACAATAAAAAACATATCAAGAGATATTAGCTACACTATTTGCATCTTTATTTTTTGGTAATTAGGATACACAATGGCATATAATAATGACTTATTTTTCACAAATACCGTCATTGTTTCGAGTGACAGCGTCTAATGCCAATAATTAAATCCGTGCCAATCAGTTTAGTTAGTATAGACGCTCAATAATAAACAGAGATTCTTTTAATAGATAGCACAAAGAATTCTAATTAAAAATGGTGAAATGAATAAAATAAATATGAAGAAAGACATTCATATAACAATTGCTAAAGTGGCGCTACGGCGAGCTTTGTCAGTTAAGTTGTAAAAAAAGTTTGTTTACTGTAACTTTTTTGTTTTTTTTCTTAACCATTGACTAACCGTTTGTTTTCTTTTTATTTCAGGTCTAGATTTTATGGAACATGGGGCGGATTTCGAAGCAGCGATATCCGCCACAGGTATGAACATAATTATTATTTATTTTAATATATTTGTATGGACAGAGGTTACTTTGTGTCAGAGTAGATCAAGCAGTGCTTTTATATGGCTCATGGACTATCGTCGTCTATTGACAGCCAGTACTAACTGGTTAGCATGCCCTCCGAAGCAAGGAGAGGCTTAAAAACTGAACAAGTTTTGCGGTCACCGAACGTAATTCATTATACCTTTTTATTTTATAGGTATACAATGACTTAAGTAAAATTCGTAAGCCAAAGACAAATGGTTTAAATAATTTTATTCGGTATTCATTACCGAGCGTGAAAGAAAGCAGTTTTTGTTTTAGTGATGTGATTTATCGATATATAACATTGCTGCGAAGTGCACAAGCTCACAAGTTTCATTGAACCCAGTATAATTTTGGCAAATATTCATAATTGCACTGTTATTAATGACATTTATCTTTTTTTCACGCATATTGGCAGGGCTCTGAGTGAGTAGCTAATGATTTTATTTGATTCAATATGTACATATTATTGCTTTTCTATAAGGTATTTTATCAAAAAAAAATAAGTATCAAAATAGGTTCCCAAACAAGGGGAACGGAGAATATTCGTGAACCTGCCATATCATCCAAATGTTGCAACGGTTGCGGGTTCGATTCTCGCACAAAACAAATATTTGTGTCCATTAACATGTTAATTGGTCTTGATCTATTAAGGCGCCAGTTGTCGTGGTTGGTAAATTCTCGCCTTTCGCGCCGCAGGTCGTGGGTTCGATTCCCACCCAGAACATATATTTGTGTGCATGAACATGTCTATTTGTCCTATGGCTGGGTGTAATTATTTATGTAAGTATGTATTTACAAAAGTGAAGTAGTCTCTATGTAATAAATCAGTTATCTGGTTTCCATAGTACAAGCTCTGCTTAGTTTAGGATCAGATGGCCGTGTGTGAATATCCCCCATCACCCAAGATATTACTATTTATAAAAAAAGTAAATAAGTAGTTCTATCCGTTTGGGTAGATGGCGTTGTATAATATTTCCCGGATATTTATTATTATAATAACTAATTATTATTCTAAGAATAATAACAAAGTTTGAGTACCAATTCAAAGTACATGAATGACATTAAAAAAATCGGGGATAATTGTGTGTGCCCAAAAATTTATGTTTCGCCCCGTAATTTGGAACTATGCCCGGATAAAAACAATAGACTATCGCTTTTATAATCGTAACCGAGATTTCTTATAACACTTGTGAGTGAGTGAATGGGTCAGGGACACCTATAAGATATAAAGAATATCTCCTATACATCTCACTTAGCCATCAAAATACACTACTTTGTATGGTTAATTAGTATTTAACGTCCAAATGAGTAGTTGACAATAATAATAATATCCTGGGACATTATTTACACACGGCCATCTGACCCCAAACTACGCAGAGCTTGTACTATGGAAACCAGATGATATACTACATACTACTTTTCTTTTGTAAATACATACTTATATATGTAGATAAATTACACCCAGACTCAGCATCAACAGACATGTTCATGCACACAAATATCTGTCCTGGGTGAGAATACAACCCATGGCCTCCGGCGTGAAAAGCATTTGCCAACCAAGCATTGTTATTAGATCACGGTAAATATAATAAGTTAATAACTACGTAGACATTAATTGGGAGGATATGGTGGAAAATGAAAAGGGGACTTTCTGGACCTTTTATTACATTGGTGTCCAGTTTTCTGGACGCCAATATATACAAAGCAATTCTTGCTTCAGGGGAGAAAACTGGACTATGCCGAAATGACAAGGGGACTTTCTGGACATTTTTTACATTAGTGTCCAGTTTTCCCCCCTGAAGCAATTCTCTCAAGGGGGAAAACTGGATTGTCGAAATGACAAGGGGACTTTCTGGACACTTTTTACATTAGTGTCCAGTTTTCCCCCTGAGGGGGATTCCTTCAAGGGGGAAAACCAGAATAAGCCATAACTACGTTTTTAAATAACGTATACGTCATTGTGGCGCAGTAGTTAAACAGTCGCCTCGCTTGTCCCGTGTTCTTACCACTTGAACTTCGAGTCCCGGGTTCGATTCCAGCGTAGGACAACTACTGCGTGTGACCCATAAATAGTGTCAGTGTCCGTCAATATTGTTGGTCCAGTGGTTAGTGACCCTGGCTGCTTACCCAGAGGTCGTGGGTTCAATCGCCCCCCAAGGCAAATTTTTGTTTAATTAGCATGATCATTTGTTCTATGTCTGGGTGTAATTTATCTATATAAATAATATATTTTACAAAAATTAACAAATTTCCGTCTGATCCCAAACTAGCCATCGAATTAACATATTTCTAAATACATATATATGTATTTAGAAATATGTTAGTGAAATACATGTATATGTATTTCACTAACATATTTAATATGTTAATTCGATGGCTGATACATATATGTATATATATGTATTTAGAAATATGTTAATTCGATGGCTAGTTTGGGATTAGACGGAAATATGTGAATTTTTGTAAAAGTTTATCGACCTTTCATTGTTTTGTCTCATCTATCGTGATCTAATAACTACATATTCTGAACAACCACTTCGGACATTGAAGATTAATTACAAATAACCCCGTATAACAAATTTAGCGTTACTGAGCAATAATACCAGTAAACTGAACAATTTGTAAGAGAAAGCAAAAATCATGTGCAGTCTCAACAATTTTGTTTTTTTTTTTTTTTTATCGTTATTTAAGGGGTTTAAGTCAGAATTGACGATGCCGCCCCGTAATAAAAAATACAAATTAACAACAATTTAAAGTTGACAAGAAGTATCGTAAACTATACTCTAAACAACATTTCCACTCCTCGATAAATATATCGTACAAAGCTTCCTAGCCTCCTCCGAATATGGTGAGGCTAAGAAACTATTGCAAACCCCTATATCCATAGACACTAACCACACCCTTCGACGTGTCTCAACAAAATGCCAAGCTGATCTGATCTGATGAATAGGAAGTAAAATTTAACTAACCCATTACATAATTACCGCCAATCCACATAGAATTCGATTCGACGGTCACCGTAGCCTAGTTGGTAGTGCTCCTGCCTACGAAGCTGGTTGTCCTGGGTTCGAATCCCGGTAAGTGCAAATATTTGTGTGATGAGCACGAATATTTGTTTCTGAGTCATGGATGTTTTCTATGTATATAAGTATTTATCTATCTATATAAGTATGTATATCGTCGCCTGGTACCAATAGTACAAGCTTTGCTTAGTTTGGGGCTAGGATGATTTGTGTGACATTGTCCCTAGATATTATTATTATTATAATTGGCGGTATTTACAACCCCGTGCCTCGGAGAGCATGTAAAGCCGTCGGTCTTGTACGGGATCTCTTTGGTGGTACGGGGTACCGCGAGTCATCCCAAAGACTACTATACAGTTAGAGAAGTCATCCCATCTCGGATCATGAAAGTGATTACTTGTGTATTACAATATATCAGTGTTCCGTGCAACTGATCACACCCTCTCTTAGAATTCTGTCCTTTTGCTTCAGCGGCCCCCTGAGCTGTGGCCCGAACCCTAAAAGGGTGGCCTCGGGTATTAATTGTTTAATTTAAGCTACTGGTTAAGAGCCTTCTGCGCTAGCCAAATGCTCATTGCCTTCAATTCTTTAATTTTAATATTGTACAACTAAATTTCAAAATAATAGATTAATTTTTTAGACTAATTATATTTTTGTAATTTTTATACTGTATTCGACTATGTTTATGTACTCCATTGTGAACTTGACAAGTACAAGGGTATGTTAATACCCAAGTGCTGAATAAATTTCATTATTTCATTATCCTGCGCAATTAGGTAGTCTTTATTGATACTGGCCGCCGTTACAAAATTTTTATCAGGAAGACATTATAGAACCCGCGTTAATGTAGTTTTGGCGTAAAAGAGTAACAAACATACATCCATGCACTTATACTCACAAACTTACGCATCTATAATATTAGTAGGATGTGTACCTCTAGCGGTTTTGGCAGTGCACGTCGGAATAGCTCGCAGATGGTAGATTTTTTCCTACTCACTTGACACTTATCGTCATATTTTGGTCAATTGATTGTATCTTTCTAAATTGTAGCCTATGTGTTATTCTGATGTATAAGCTATATTATTGTGAAGTTTCATTAAAAACCATTCGATAGTTTTTACGTGAAAACGTAACAAACATCCATCCATTCTTACAAACTTTCGTGTTTATAATATTAGTAGGATAATAAATATAGGTCATTTCATTTTGTAGACAAGGAAATGTAGATAACCACTTAAACTTCCTCATTCGAACCAAACTGTAATCTTCCAAAGGAATACTAACGTATTTTAAATTATACGTAGAACTGACGTAGAAGCAACAAAATAGACTATAACAATAATAATTTAACAAGAGAACAATGGGTCGTCAGCTCATCAACCAATTGTCCAATATATACCTACATATTGAGATGAAATGGTATGCTTACAGAATTTTAATATTCGCTTTACAATCAGTTTAATTAACTGATGTCGATTGTTTTGATTTGAAAATCGTGCAGTTAGCATTGGCACAGAATAAAGATTAGTAATAATGTCCTCTTGATCGAATTTCGGCCACGGCGGCCTAGTACCGGACATAATATAGTGCACAGTGCACATATGTACTATGTACTATATTATACAAACACAGGGACACTTTCTATGCCATCACTCGGATGTACAGATTAGACTATTGGCGACACGACTGTAAAGAGATCAGGTACAGTACCGACTGCTTTACGTGCTCTCTGAGGGACGGGGGTGTAATACTGCCGACTTCGCGATTCGGGCTGATACTGAGAAATAAATTAATAGAAATATTTCAAATTAAATTTTTTGCCCAACCCAATATTTGAACCCAGGACCTTATTATCTGCGGTCGAACACGCTACCGCTAGACCAACTAGGCATTCAAAGTAAGGCAGTAGGTAAACATTAATACTTCGCACGATAACCACTCTTTGACAATTCACTATAATATAGACATATAGAATATAGAGTTGACGGTCAAACGCAAATTTAGAGACTTTATGATGAGGAGTATCCGAATCACGTATGTTCTGCGATTTTGCGTAGTTACGAGATAGAATTTTTTAAATATTGTTTTCGTTAATTTCACCTAACAGCAGTTTTCGATATTTTTTAAGTTCCGTTGCACATTTCTGGTTCAATTTTTTTTTTTTGATGTCTATGTAAGCCTAGCATAACCTAAAACCCTAAAAAGTATGGATTTAATCATTGCAGAACTGACGTAGATTTTATTCGGAAGTTCAAAATTATGTTTTTTTTTAATAAATAAATATAATAAATAAAATTCATTTGGTTTGAACTCAACATTTTCAAAGAATCAAAAATGAATTAAAATGGGGAGATTATGGTTTATGATTCGGATACACCTCAACATAAATTATCTAAATTTTGCGTTTGGACGTCAACTCCTCGGCCACCCTGTATAAGATTATATTATTATTATATATATTTCAATTAAATAATGTAACAGGTTCTAACATGTATCAAACGTATTTCCAGGTTTCGGTCGTTTCCACTTCTGCCTGCTGGCCATCACTGGTCTCATCTACGCCAACACAGCCATCGGCATCACTATAGTGTCCTTCGTCTTACCGGCGGCGACATGTGACTTCCGGATGACATCCGCCGATAAAGGCTGGCTTACTGCCGCGCCTATGTTGGGTAAGTCACTTTCCCTTCTGCATGTTAGCAATCACTGGTTTTATCTGCAGCATTAGAGCCATCGGCATCACTATAGTGTCCTTCGTCTTACCGGCGGCGACATGTGACTTCCGGATGACATCCGCCGATAAAGGCTGGCTTACTGCCGCGCCTATGTTGGGTAAGTCACTTTCCCTTCTGCATGTTAGCAATCACTGGTTTTATCTGCAGCATTAGAGCCATCGGCATCACTATAGTGTCCTTCGTCTTACCGGCGGCGACATGTGACTTCCGGATGACCTCCGCTGATAAAGGCTGGCTCATTGCCGCGCCTATGTTGGCTAAGTCGCTTTCACTTCTGCCTGTTAGCAATCACTGGTTTTATCTGCAGCATTAGAGCCATTGGCATCACTATAGTGTCCTTCGTCTTACCGGCGGTGACATGTGACTTCCGGATGACTTCCGCTGATAAAGGCTGGCTCACTGCCGCGCCTATGTTGGGTACCTAAATCACTTTCACTTCTGCATGTTAGCAATCACTGGTTTTATCTACAGCATTATAGCTATTGGGATCACTATAGTGTCCTTCGTCTTACCGGCGGCGACATGTGACTTCCAGATGACATCCGACGATAAAGGCTGGCTCACTGCCGCGCCTATGTTGGGTAAGTCACTTTCACTTCTGCCTGTTAGCAATCAGTGGTCTAATATACGGCATCACAGCCATTGGTACTTATTACTATAGATTCCTTCGTCTTACCGGCAGCGACATGTGACTTCCGGATGTCATCCGCAGATAAAGCGTGGCTCACTGGCTCCCCTATGTTGGGTAAATGAGTATAATTTCAGCCTGCTGGCCGTCATTGACCACTTTACGAATAGTTATTAAAGTAGTTATCGGCATCTCTCATATGTCCTTTGACTTACAGCCGGCATCATGTGACTTCCCCATGACATCCCATGCATGCCGCATCTATGTTTTGATTAAGTCGTTAATTTTAAGCTAATTTGAAATCTGTTTTTACTGTGACGCTTTAGTTATGTTCCGTCTTCATTTTGACAGTTGAAAACAGTTATGCCACATCCCTATTGTATACTTTTGTTATTGTGCGTAAATGTCGTTGTTCATCATCATCATCATATCAGCCGAAAGACGTCCACTGCTGGACTAAGCCCTCCCCCAAAGATCTCCACAATTGCCGGTCTTGCGCTATCGTCGTTCGTTGTTACTGATACGATACAATAACGAGTTTATCTATCTCTAGTCTACAAGATTTGCACTGGCCTTCACTATCCGACTGTTAAGATCACCTCAAACTTCTTTATATGGCTCAATACAACGATTAAATACTTTTATTACACTATTGACTGTATATGGAACGTAAGTATATCTAATATTACTTGGCAGTCGGAAGTTAAACGATAGTCTGCGGTAGTTGTTATTATTGCGGACTTAATTTGATCGTTAAAATGCTTTTAATACCGACTTAGTTAACTCTTTAATTGCCTGAGTATGGGTTTACTTACAGCTTGTTATTTTTTACTTTAAAAGCTGTAGTAGTTTATTTGATGCAATTTTAAGGAATCTAATTGTGCATAACGTTCTATGTAGATAGATAGAACTTTGACAGAAAACTGCTAGTCTTGATCCATAGACAAATCAAAAGTGTCTATGGATCAAGTACCTACATTTTTAACTATAAATAAAAATTTCAATTTATATTTACGAAATCTAGTATTCCAGACTGTTTTTTACTTTAATTCATATGTTTAAGTTAATAATATAAATAAAAAAAAATTTGAGCAAATCTCAACATAAAAATGTAATGACAAATTATCACTATTCATTAGTAACTTTAATATTTCTTGCAGTGAATTCAAGGAAAGTACACTAGAAAGTTTAAGATAGGATCACATGAATTTATTAATTCATCAATAAAAAAAAACTGCCTACTATTGACTCTCGCTGCCATAATCTAAATTTAATATGGCGTCTATAAAACGCGATTCTCTTACTAAACTGAACAATGATCGTGTTCACTCTTAACAAATTAATTATGAATTAATCAGCAAAATAATTCGTAATGGCAGATAAAAGGACAAGCTTTAGCTAAATATAACAACTGCTCACCCATCGTAAATTCGTACGTATTATGTATTAAAGATATGTCCTAGTAAATTGCATTTCAAGAACGAGTAGGTATAGCGGAAATTTTACTATGGCTTGGCTACTTCAAGATACGTAATAAATTGGCCGGAAGCTTCATAACTTGACAAGTTATACAGGCACTAATGATCAACCAGTTCTAAATTCTCGTTAATTCCAGGTATGGTGATTGGTTCCTACTTCTGGGGTTGCCTAGCGGACACGAAAGGCCGCAAGACTGTGCTCGTCTCGACCCTGTTGCTCGATGGCATCGTCGGCATCATCTCCTCGTTCGTCCAAATCCTACCCATCTTCATGGCCTGCCGTTTCATCAACGGTTTTGCGTAAGTATTATGAAATGTACTTCTTCTTCTAATGTACAGATGCCAGCACATCAAGCTACCCCCATCTGTCAAATTTCCCCCATTCAAAGTCAAAGGTACTTTATTCCGTAAAAAATTTACATTTATGTGGAATCGTCATATTTTTTTTACCCTACCGTGCAGTGCATGACGTGGCAGCTACTGAGAAACACTGCTCAGTAGGAATCCTTTTTTAAAATAAAATATACTTAAGATTAATTACAATCATGTGTGTTGACTCAGAACAACTCAATCCCAAGCACTTTTATCACTTAAATAATCAGAATTTTTGTAATATGCCCTGCTACACAATTTGGCTTTAATAATTCTTTTAAACTTATTCGTAGACAATTCTCTAATATCATTGGGAAGTTTGTTATAGAATCTTATACATTGACCCATAAAAGAGTTACTTATTTTGTGGAGACGGGTGGTATGCAATATGAGATTATTCTTATATCTAGTATTTACATTATGTGTATCGCTCCTTTTATAGAAGGAATCGATATTTTTATGCACATATAGTAACTTTTCATGTATATACTGAGATGGTACAGTACAGTGAACCTTATGCTTTTGTGATAAAATTGAAAAAATATAAAATAAATTTTGACAGATTGGGGTAGCTGGATGTGCTGGCGTCTGTGCTTTTTAAGATGGTTCATCGTATTGGCATTTTGCTGGCAATTTACTTTTTGTTTTTTTTTTAAATACTACGCCCGCTCTAGGGAGTCTAATCCGTGTGTCGGGGGGTACTTTACAATATATAATAGACGGACACAAATCACATCCAGACTCAGAACAACTATTTATGGATCACACAAATAGTTGTTCGACGCGGGACTCGAACCCGCGACACGAAGCGACGAGGCGACTGTCTTAGCCGCTGCGCCACACGTACAGTCAATGTGCCCGTCCTAAGGATTCGTAAAATTCTATTTTGAACGACGCGTTCAGAACAGAATTCGTAAAATACACAACATATACTTAACTTCATGGTATGGATTCCTTAACGATACATTTAAATATATATATATATATATATATATATATATATATATATATATATATATATATATATATATATATTTCATCAAAGCATACTGTGGAGAAAACTGATTGAGTAGTATCCGGGAACCGGTTTCAACTCTGATGACACCATTTTGCTGGTTATTATCGCATGATTAGTAAATGTGGAAACGTGTGGAATTATCAAAAGTAGCGTGACCTGCTCATGTACGATTTGTTGTTCTCATTGTTTACTGCGAACTGTGGAAAACCATGCAGGCTATGAAACAAGCGTTAGAATAACAATTGGCAGCAGTTTTCGCTTGCCCTGACAGTGCAACACTGCAGTACTGCTCTGTTTAACGATGGTAAAACTGGTCTCATAGAGTCCACGCACATATCCACAATTAAGTCAAACAATTTTTTACTTGTGTCTAGTGTGTAAGCGATAAATGTAACAAAATTATAAGTAGATATAAGTTTCTCATGTAAGTAAGCGAATGTCACTCTTATGAGAAATACAGATACTTAGAACGTATGTCCTCCATGCTGACAGACAATATTTTAAAGAACACGTAACAGTGATTCCACCCGGCATATACATAATATGATGTATAATTGAACTAAATGTCTTGGACAACTAACACACTGTCATCTAATCCCAAATTAGGCAGAGTCTGTACTATGGCAACCAGACAACTGAGAAACATACTTACATATTTCTAAATACATACATATTACACCCAGACACTGAACAAATAAAAGTGCTCATGAAACAAAGATTTGTCCTGAATGGGAACGAACCCACGATCACTATACAATATACAAATATTTTATTGGAACAATAAAACTGGCTTATTAGTCAGGTTCACTAATCACGAGACTAACAGCCAAGTCAGATATTCCAAGTCTTATGTCCTGGTTATGGGTCGCCAAATCTATAAGAACAAAATTGATATGAGACCATTTCGAAAGCATTCCCTATCATAATCACCGTAATACTATCATAATCTAACAAAATTGATGAATAATCGAAATATTTTTGTTTATTTTTAAACACTATGTAATTATATGTGTTAAAATCAGGTAAATGATACTGCCCTCTTAAACAGGATGCTAAAACAAGACTACTCAAGCGCATGATCGCTATTTGTAGAGCTCCAAACAATAGTATCTACTAGTGTCAGACTCACGTTTCTTACCACAAGGCCCTTATTTTACCGACAGTAATCTAGCTTAAACATACTCTCAGAAAATTTGGTGTTGAATCAAAATGAATAAAGACATATGTGATGTTACATTAGCTAAACCTATCTGGCATATATTCTAACTGATAAAAATAATAGAAACTTTTTATATTTTCTCAAAATTTTTCCATCTATCGCATGTCGCAATATGGCAACCAAGATGGCGGCGCCCATAGTTCGCATCAGTTGACCGTGTAGCATTTATCCATTTGTACAAATGCTCCACGATATTTGTGTATTGATACAAATGTTGTTGTTCACTTGATCTTGATGGACAACGAGACAGCTAGTAAGTCAAATAAACCGTTCAACGGGAAAAACCAAGAACAAAGCGAAAATATACGACGATGAATTAATTTTACGCCGTAAATTGCTGCCGCTTCCATCGTCGTTTCATAAAACCACACAACGTTTCATATAACAACCGATTTAAAAAAATATTATAATATACCATTTCGAAAGCAATTTATATGGATTAAAAAGCATTATTAAAACGGATAAATTAAAATTAATCTCAATCAATATCACACAAAAATGACAAATAATATAGTCTGATTGTCGACCGTATTAATAAAGCCAGTTAACATAAAAGTTGGAAAACCTTAAAACAATCCCTTAATTTTCTTCTCGACTATCGATTGGAACAACAATCATAAGGGCATAACCATTCCCTATCGACAAGAGAAATGTATAAAGATCGGTTCAAAAACATCGAAGAAATGACGTAACAAAAATAATGTTTGGAAGTTGGTTTAAAATATAAAACCGACTTCTTGTTTTTCCAGTTACCATTCCGAACGAATTCCATATCGATAAAAAAATTAAAATCGGTTGATAAACAACTGAGAAATCGGGTAACATATATTCACAAAAAGAAACATACGGTCGACTTGATAAAATCCTTCTATTTGGAACCGGCTTTAAAAGGACTTTATGAAATCGACTGCCTTTCTTTTTAGAAAGAAATAACCTGTAGAAGTGTATCTTTTAAAGCGATAGGGAGCTCTTTTGTAAACAATTTCCTCCTTACGAGAGCGATATACACTGAGCTCTGTTATAAAAAACACTCGACTTTAATGTATGTATATTCATTATATTATTTATGTCATGATCCTTATGATTTGTAAATATAGTTATGTGCGCATGTCGTGATATATTATTATGTACATGTTAATAATCATACATGGTGCTTCTAGCCGTAAATTATCGGTAAAGTTGAGCACACAGAGCGTTTATCGCCGTCTCCTCTCTGTCTATAGATGGACAACTACCTGGCTTCGTAGGGCAAGATTACTTGTCAGACCTAAGACAACAGTCAGGCCATGTAAGGTGGCTTGCAAAACTCGGACAGTAGGGTATCCAACTTTCACAATGGGTTTGCGCTTGAGCACGATCTCACCTGATGGTTAGTGAAGAGGTGGTAGAAGGTGGACCGCGCGTACCCATAAGATGCCTGTTCACTCAAGCCTGTAATAAACCCATTTTATATGGGTCTAGAAATACGTCGTTTGGGAAGGTGTTCCACAGGGTAGTTATAGAATAATTAACTATTACACGTGTGGCGCAGTGGTTAAGACATTCACCTCGCTACTCAGTGTCACGGGTTCGATTCGAGCCAATTTTTTGTGTGTCCCATAAATATCTAGTGGTTCGGAATCTCGACTGTATTTACTTTTTCCTATATTTTTAAATGTGCTCATAGAGCATCTGGGATGCTCTTACCGCCCGGTAGTGATTGGTGAGGTTAAGCAACTAGGCTCACGGTCACTCCATGGATTGGTGACCGCCATAGTGCTTGATATCTGTGTAATAATTTAAATTTCTGAACATCTCCGTGCTTCGGAGGCCATGTTAAGCTGTCGATCTCGGTTGTAGCCATTAAGCAACAGTCGTTAAGCCATTTCCGAGGCCTACTGGGAGTCTTGAACTATCATCTCCTCCTCCAGCGCCTCACCCATCCCATTGATGATGGCTCGAATGCCTATATACTTAAGCAATTGTTTTTTTATAAAATTTGACAATGGAGTAGGATTTCATTTCCATGTCAGATTCATTTCCCTACTGCGTGTGCTTAAGAATATATAGGCAATCGACCCATCATAGATGGGATGGGTTAGAATACCAGCGCTGTACCAGGCTTGCGTTAATAGTCTATCAAAATATTTTAATCTAACAGAAAATGTTTATTTTTTTCAGTGTTGCCGGCGCTATGGGTATCTGTTTCCCGTACTTGGGTGAATTCCAGGCCACAAAATACAGAGAAAAAATCCTCTGCTGGATGGAAATGTTTTGGACTCTGGGAGTCATCCTATTGCCCTGTAAGTACCTATGAAGCTAGCTGGTATTAAATTTCTATACCAAAATCCCTTAATCGCATGGATAACATAATGTCTTCCAGGTCAAAATTTAGCCATGGCGGCGTGTGCGCGCAAAACACAGGGGCAAACTTTGGGGACTAGCGACATGACCAGGAGATCTAGTTCAGGACCGACAGCTTTACGTGCTCTCCGCGGCACGGGGGATAATACTGCCAATTCCTAGACTTCGGGCTGATACTGAGAAATTTTCTTTACAGAAAAATACTATAATCACTTTTTGCCACGACGCGGGTACGCAGGATTTGAACCCAGAACCTAATGTGCGGTTGAACACGCTAGACCAACTAGGTAGTCAGATAACACATAGGTACCAGTAGTCGCCTATTTGCTACTTCTGCGCTGTCCATCCCCGCAAAATATATCTATGTATATAAAAATCAATGCCACTTTTAGTTGTAATTTTATAACTGAAGAACGGGCTCACCTATCCAAACTAATCTATATATATAAAAATCAATGCCACTTTTCGTTGTAATGTTATAACTCAACAACGCCTTTACCGATTTTGCTAATTTTGGTCTTGAATTATTCCTGGAATTCCAGGGAAGGTTTGTACGTAGAGAAAATTTAAAAACAGTCTTCAAAAAGTGTAAAATCAACATCTTTTAGCAATTTAAAATATTTTTTTGTTTGAATAAATGAACTTAATAATCATTTGTTTTATTACTATGCCTTATACGTAGCGAAGCACGTACCGGGCCCCTAGTCTATATATAAAAATAAATGCCACTTTTCGTTGTAATTTTATAACTCAAGAACGGGCTCACCTATCCAAACTAAATGTTTAGGCTTTGTTCGGACTATTTAGTAAATGGTTTATTTGAAATTTGTACAAAATCGGTCGAGCGGTTCTTCGTTTATCACATTTTTTGGTAGGTTATATATCCAAATAACACATAGAATATCTATACATATAATAAAATCGTAGGCAAGTCAAAACTGTACATTGAATTTATTATTAAAAGGATACTTGGGGCGTGATATACAATCGATTTCGAAGCCAAAAATATAGTTTTTAGAATTTTTGTCTGTTTGTCTGTATGTATGTCCGGGCAAAACTCAAAAAGTACTGCATGTATTTACTTCAAATTTTGCATGAATATTACTAAGAGGTCTGGTCAACATATAGGCTACATATTATCACGCTATCACGTACGGGGGAGAAGCTATGATAATTTATAAAGTTTAACGCGGGTAAAACCGCGGGGCACAGCTAGTAATTTATAAAGCTTAACGCAAGTAAAACCGCGGGGCACAGCTAGTTATTTATAAACGAGAACCCCAATCTACATAATTTTGTTGATCTATGTTTCTTTATTTGCGCAGTGATCGCGTGGGGCATCATTCCAATCCAAGGCATCCGCATTGAGTCCGGTGGCTTCTCTTACGATTCATGGAACTGGTTCGTGTCCGCTTGTGGCGTGCCCTCAATCATGCTCGGTCTTTGGCTCCTGTCCTTCCCGGAGAGCCCTAAGTTCATGATGGAGTGTGGAGACTATGATGAAGCTCTTGGAGTACTGAAGAAGCTATATAAAATGAACACTGGCGACAGCGAAGATAACTACCCGGTAGGTTTATTTACTAACTTACTTGGTTTCTAACTGACAATTATTAGCACTGATGGTAAATATTTGTTTCATGAAATGTTTTTAATCACCCTGTTACTTACCCTACACCAATGTTAAGAGTTGGACCTTAATTATTTTAGAAATCTTTGACGTAAATCGTACAGAAAATATCGCGTAAAAATATAAACCAATTAGGTACAGGAAGTAAAGCCTGGCTCGAGTATGAGCGTAACTTGAGCGTCTCCAAAACTTCTGCTTGAGATTCATAATTTGCCCTTCGATCATGCATCCGAATTTCGTAAAAATAATAATAATATTTTTTTTTTTGGACTATGTCACACAGATCATCCTAGCCCCAAACTAAGCAAAGCTTGTACTATGGGTACCAGGCGACGATATACATACTTATATAGATAGATAAATACTTAAATACATAGAAAACATCCATGACTCAGAAACAAAAATCTGACGTGGCTCCCTATATTCCGCCGAAATACTTATTATATTCTCTCCCTGATTTAAATTATTTTGTTCAATCCTACTAGTCCTCACTACCTTAAGGAAAGATTTGCGTTCCTATGTGATTCCGGAGACTCCGCCAAGGGGCTCAAACTTAAAAAAAATATAACATAAATAAGCCTTTCAATAAAAATTACTTTTACAGATCAAAAGCTTAAAAGAGAAAGTACGCACTACCTCAACGACATCCGTGGGCTCTCAGAAGTCAATCAGAAGCCTCAGCATGCGTAAACCTAAAGAACTCAGAATATTGTTCGGAGAGATCTGGGCACAAACCAAGGCTCTGTGCAAGCCACCCTACCTCAAGTACACCGTCCTCACATGCTTCATCCAGTTCGGCTTGACCACCAGGTAAGATAATATCAGACATTTTGAAAAAAAAATAGTATGTCGTTGAAATTTAACCTCCGATTGAGTGTCACCTTATACTGCCTTATACTTAGACGTAAATTTAACTGCTGGTAGTTGAAATACATCTGTTAGCTCAGATACCATCGGTAAAATTTGGTGATTAGATCGTGCACTGCCATGTTTATGCGGAAGTTCTAATCTCAACAAAGATTAAATATTTCTTTCCATTGTCTAACTGAGATATCATGTACCGATCAAACAACAGGTTATTCCCAATACTTTTGGATTAAATACAGATGCCTACGTACAGCAGCTGAACGCGTGAGTTCAAACTTATTTGCACCACCGTAGGCTGCTTACTTTAAATCACCAATCAACGATCATTCTACTAGCATGTCGACCATCTTCGCTAAAGTCATCCACGTACAAATTTATTATCGATGTTATTGTCCAAGTTTCGATCATCTACGCTTGCTTTGAGCACAATAAGTTGACAATCGTAGCAGTATCACAAGACAGCTAAGTCGAAGGTCTTATGGTCTTTAACAACTCTTGAGAGAGTAACCAATAATACCAATATCCCCAAAACAAATGTAGAGTTTTGTCTTCGTGTGTCTAATTATATATTTTATTTCCACAGTTACTATACCCTCATGATCTGGTTCCCTGAGCTGTTCAACCGTTATGAGGAATTCGAATCCCGTTTCCCCAATACTTCGGCATCAGTGTGCGACGTCTCCTCCATCGTAGTGGTCGAAGAGGCTTCCGACGATCCCTTCGACTGCAACTCACACATCGAACCCAGCGTATTCATGCACACACTTATCGTCGGTCTCGCTTGCATTCCTACGTCGCTGTGGCTGCCGCTTTGCGTGCACAAGCTTGGTGCTAAGTTCTTCTTGAGTAAGTATAATACACCAACATTTGCTTAGTATTAAGACTTCAGAGATACAAAGCCCAGCCTGCAGGTCGACGACATAGACACAAAACGTCGATAATGAAATGAACATTTTCTGCCCAATTTTTGTTATACCGTATATGTATACAAAAATTGGACAGAAAAATTCAATCAATCTAACGTATTTTCAGATATTGACATATGTCATTGCATTGTGACTATTCAAAATGTGAAAGTTTGTATGTTTGTGGCACCTGTACGGCATGGGGAAACGGCAGAACGAATTTGGATTAAACTTGGAAAGGCTGATACCTTAAATTTACCGTGTACCGTGCCTTAAACCATTATTGTACACCATATGTCCTATGGTGTACAATAATGGTTTAAGGCTGTATTAAATCCTATCTTAGCATCAAGCAGATTATTACGCACTCGTAGGTTCTGCACATTAAAACTCCGTGATATTTTCCACACACAATATTTAATCGAACAGAGTAACGTTCTCATCTACCGTCGTACAAAGAATGCCTCTTTAATAATTCTCCTACCCTATTTATATTTTTATCAGTGACAACCAATTGAAAGTCTAATATCGATTATTAATAGTTTTAAGATGTAAAATTATTATAGAATTATTATAGTAATTAATAAAATGATAATCACTAATCAAATAAATAATCACAGCGTAAAAATATTATTATAACATAGCAGCTACGTCATAACCGTTGCGCGGCTATTCAGTACTTGATAACAAGATATTTTGATTAAGACGATTGTTTAACTAAGGACTTCTTCAGTATTTTAAGCACCAGTCCATGTGCCTAGCCCAATTTTTATACAGCTTCTCGTTGGTGATGAGAACCACTAATTTTAACGCGAACGTATGCATATGGTTTATTTAACCTGGTCACTTTGTATTCCAGTCTTCTCTCTGGGTTTCGCCGGCGCTGTAACCGTCGGACTGTACTACGTGCAGAACTCCACACAGAACTTGGTGCTGTCCTGTATCTTCGAAGCCCTCACCTCACTCGCCATCAGTCTTGTGTTCTGCGTATTAGTCGACTTGTTCCCTACGAACCTTAGGTAAGGCAATATTTATTTACTGAAGAAAAGAAACCAAGGTCTTCCTGTAACAAATCTGGCTGAATCATAAAAACTTAAATTTGTTGACAATTGAAACGGAAATTTCGCACAAACTTATAATGATTGGTCCAAAAGAATACATAAAGAATCACACTGTTATTATCAAGGTGAAAGTTTGTGAGTGAGTATGTTTGTTACTTCTTCACGTCTAAACTCCTGGAGCGATTTTAATAAAATGTGGTATGGAGTTAGCTGACACCCCGGATTATCACATAGGATATAATTTGTAAAATTAACGCAGGTAAAACCGCACAGCTAGTTGAAAGTTAATATTTTTACTGAAAAAACTAACTCTTCGCACTAAATTAATGAATGTTCCATAAGATTTTAATATTAATTCCAATGAATGAGAAACCAGTCAGCCAACGACATCTATGTTTACATATTTGAACTTATTTGGAGCGAAACGCCCATCACAGATGTCACTATTATTATCTACTTATATTTTTTTTCTTCATAGGGTAATGGCTGCAGCACTATCGCTAACGGCCGGTCGAGGTGGCGGTCTCATCGGCAACTTGTCGTTTGGATACCTCATTGATATTAACTGTGTAATCCCTATTGTGGTGTTCTCAGCATTCTTATTCAGTAAGTATCGACTTGAATACATCGTTAATCTCTCACTGCTCTAGAGGTATCACGTTCATGCGCAGTTATTCACATTCCGGATTTGATTAGAGTGCAATGGTTGGGATTCTCAATAACTCCCTACCATGTTAGTCAGCAATAGAGGAGGGCAATCCAGAGCCCTCCCATCTGGGACATGTCGCAAAAGGGGGGCACCGGAGCAGCATACCCACGTTCTCGGGCTCCGGTGTAAGTCCGTCATACCCACCCGCAGACACTTTTTGCGGGTGGCAAGAATAAGCATTTCCCCTGCCTTATTAAAGAAAAGGTGTTTATTGTGCCTCGGAGAGAGCACCATATGAAGGTCCAGCACACTCTTAGGTCCTTTTTCTGCTTGCCCGTCTAATGTTACTATAAGAGTGAGAGTAAACACACGTGTACAAGATAAAAACGACCGGTATATACCTGTTGCTCTAATTAACAGATTACTTGTTATGACTCTCAAAATTTACCCGTGGTACTTTTGCAGCTGGCTGTTCTATTTACAATTCTCTCGTTTAATAAGACTACCCAAGGAAGCAAGAGAGGCAGAAGGATATATCATCATTCTGTCTCCAGCTTCGCTCTGGAGAGAAATGAAACTACTTTTTTCCTTGTTTCTTTCTGATTAAATTCTATATGGAACCAAAGACAGATTATGATTCCCCGGGACATGCCTAAGCCTGACTGCTCAGAGTCGATTGATTGTATGCACTGTTGTTACTGGCTAACAGATGCGGTTATTATATTATGGATTTTTTTAAATGGGACGAGTCCTTCGACTCGACACTTCACATCGAGAACTCTTTTTATAATTATAACACACGGGGGTATATATCTACATATACACGTGTGGCGCCGCGGCTAAGACAGTCGGCTCGCCGCTTCGTGTCGCGGGTTCGAATCCCGCGCTGGACAACTATTTGTGTGACCCATAAATAGTTATTCTGAGTCTGGATGTAATTTGTGTCCGTCTATTATATGTTTATAAAGTACCCCGCAACACAGGGATTAGATTACCTAGTGCGAGCGTTCTTATAAAAAATATCTACACATTATACATATAGGCCATGAAAAGCGTTCGGTGACGAAGACGCGAGCTCCATGATGTTTTCACTCCAAAAATACTGAATACTATAGTTATTTAAAGTAAATTATTATTTAACACGTGTATTTCTGTTCCACAGTTGCTGCAATACTCTGTTTCTTCTTGCCAAAGACCGGACAGGAAGCCCTAGATTAAATTATAAGTGTTGTATTTATTTTAGCGAAATTAGACTGTCTGAAATTAATAGTTTTATCAGTTCGGTGTGTATTGAGGACAAGTTAAAGTATTAAGTTATTTAAGTATGAAGTTGCGTTGTCGACACACAATTACTGTGATGCAGTATAAAAGTTAATGTACTTATTTAACATAAGCGTTGAACATAACAGTATTTTAGTTTTGACTGTTTAATATAATTCAATTAAATTATTTTAATGTAATAAAGGTCGATTTACCTTCCAATTATGTGTTCGTTTTTATTTACATACATACACTCACGCCTGTATCCCAGAGTCGTAGGCAGAGACAACGTATTTCAATTTGTCAAGATCTTTGCACACTTTTGACTCATTTACTGTCATTATATACTTCAATTACATTATTCACGCTTCTTTACCAAAGGGGTAGGTAGAGACAACGGGTTTCCATTTATCACGATCTTTGCACACTTGCCTCATTTACTGTCATTATATTCTACATACATGCTCGCCGGTTTAGGGTACTTCTGACCTGGCCTTTCTTGAGAACGTCTCCGATTTGGTCAGAGAATATTCTACGACGCCAGGTATACTTATTTGTCAAATTTACCTAAACTTTAAGGTAACGCCATTCGATACGAAACATATATCTTTGCTATTATTTACTTCTCGTATGTGCAGTGGGTATCCCAATGCCAAGCTCCCCAGAGGGCTGACATGGCATTAGTTAGTTAGTTAGTTGGGCGATTGGTTTCCGCACTTAGCCTCCTAATTGGGCCATTGTACGTGAACTTTTTGGCTACTCAAACCATTTTAGTTCCATCCAGAAGTCCAAGAAGCCTCGAAAGCTTGGCTTGAGTACTTCCTGCAGTGTCTGACATGGCATAACGACGGTCTAATGACTACAAGTACGACAGACAGCTTAACGTGCCCTCCAAAGCCCGGAGACGGTCAGAATATAACTGCTTTGGCGGTCACACATCTAAGTACTAACCACGTGTATAGATGCTTAACCGCTGATGATTTACGGAATAGTAAGAGATATGATCGCCTCTTTGAACTTTATCTTGAGTTCTATTGAGCCTATAAATAGTCGCCGTATATCCCATCCATGGAAATCTAGAGCCACTCACATCACAATAAAGACAATAGAGAGGTTTAGACACCAGTCTACCATAATATTATTTTGTTTTGTATTTTTAAATTATTTTTTGTATTAAACGATGTAAATCTGTTAAACTGCCATTTATATTTTTAAAAATATTAATATTGTGTAGGGAAATAAATATCTATGTTGTCTTACATGGCTATACATACATGTATAGCCATGTAAGACAACAAAGACATGATAAAATATAGATAAAATTGTAATAATGTAAGAACTACATCGTATCTACATACGATGTAGTTCTTACATTATTACAATTTTATCACATATCACATCTACTTAATATGTTAAGCGGTTTTGTGAAATTTATGACCACGACCAAAGTTCCACCCAAACTTGGAGTCACTGAAGCGAGCCCTCATCCGAGAAGCAAAGAGAATTCCGCTGGTTGAGTTGAGCTGGTTGGTTGAGAATTGATGACTGGTCAAATCGTGTAAGGGCCTGTATTAAAAACGGGGGTGGTCCTTTTGAATAATAATTATATTTCATTCTTGATTATTATCTATTTAAGGTTTAGTGATTATTTTAGAAATATAAGTGTTATTAAAAAAGTTATGCAACTTTTATTACGTCTCAAAACTTATGCACACACGAGGTATATTAACAAATTTGAACTATACGCACTAAACGCACATCAATACCGAGCGTATTTTTACGAATGAATGATTTAGCTGTCTAATATGTTCACAGTATGACCTTATTCTTATTTTTTCTGCTCTTTCCATTTTGTAAGAGATATAAAAAAAGCAAGGACATCTTAATAACCTCAGCCTGAGTTTCTTAGCATTGAGGCCACAATATCATTTATTCAATAGTTTTAAACGCACATCAATACCGAGCGTATTTTTACGAATGAATGATTTAGCTGTCTAATATGTTCACAGTATGACTTTGAACATATTAGATGATGATTATGGCATATCCCCCCCAAGACGATTCTTGAGGGAGGCTTGTCCAGCAGTGGACTCATTTAGCTGTAATGATGATGATGATGATGACTTTATTCTTATTTTTTCTGCTCTTTTCATTTAGTAAGAGATATAAAAAAGCAAGGACATCTTAATAACCTCAGCCTGAGTTTCTTAGAATTGAGGCCACAATATCATTTATTCAATAGTTTTACTTAACTCCCAAAAATATTTTTTTCCGTTGCGCTTTCAATTTTTTTATTTAATAATGGTTGTAATCAATATCAACTGGGAATATAATAAAAAAAAACAATAGTTTATAAAGATATATATAATATATTTTAACTTAATTTTATACAAATCATACGAACTAGTTTACATTTACAACAGGTGCAGTAACTGACATAAAATTTTAATGACAAAACGTTAGAATATTAATCTCAATTTTAGTATTAAACGAAAATCATGGACCCAGAAAACAGACTAATAAAGCCAGATTTAAATGCATTTCTAATGAAATATGATACCATCCAACGCAATCCTTTACAGTAAATGCGGAATTCTTGGCACTAAATTCAGATGTGAATTCCAACAAAAAACATTTATCATTCTATAATCCAATAGAACAAGCCCCGCTTCTGTAGCGCGTCAGGGACGTTGGCTGAAGCGCGAGTTGACTGTTTTTAAACTACTATGTGCAAAAGGGGTGCTCAAACAGTATACTAGCCATTATTGCAGACAAGCTGGACTGCATTTATGTAAATCATTGCTGTGACACTTCGCATGGAGTGGCGCAGCGGTGATTGTAACGCGGATATTAATAAGTTTTAAAAGAAACTCCCAGCCGTGTCACATGGTGCCAATACACGAAATTTCAGAGCCAAGTCTCTCAAGGACTTGGTATAACCGGCAGGTCATTATGATCATCATATCAGGCGAAAGATGTCAACAGCTGGATATAGGCCTCCCCCAAAGATCTCCACAATGTCGGTCTTGCGTTATCCACATCCAGTGACTTCCAGTGACCGTCAGAAGATCATCAGTCCTATGGTTTGCGCATAATTCTATTTTCGGACACAAAGCATATACTATTAAAAAAAAATTAAATACGACTCAAGTTTTCAGTTCCGACAGCAAATTCCGAAAGAAAACCCTATCGATTAAAAAATATACGTATATTATAACTATTATAACATACAAAATACAAAAAAAAGACAGACAAAAGAAGACTTGTTAATCTTTTTCTTTTCATGTCTGTAAGTAATTGAAGACGTCATAATTACATGAAAAGAAACGAACTTTTTTTTTCTAAATGTACACACATCAACAAAGTCTAGGGATACGTTATTTTGAAATCAAACATGGCTTTATTGTTTAAAACCTATTTAGTTTCCTTAAAAAGTTTATTTACAGATTTAAACCTTGTCTATTCTTTATTCAAAATTTAAAAATTAAAATGAGAAACAAATGAAAACACGCAAAGCACAGCGCAATCTTGAGTTGTATCTAATTTCAAGAAGTTGCATTAAAATTTTTTTTGCGTGTTAATTGAAGAAAACCTGATAAATTGTTTTATTTTCTTTTCTCAATTGGTTGTGTAAGCTTTTTAGCGTCATGCCACGCCATCATTTGAGTCGAGATGAAATGTTACGGGCAGTTGGCATGTTACAAAACGGTGCTATTCAACGCGTCGTTGCTGAGTCTCTGGGCACAAGCCAAAATGTGGTATCCAGGCTGTGGTCACGTTATCGCGCTACTGGAGATGTGGCAGAACGGCACACAGGTAGATATCGTGTTACCACTCAGAGACAGGATCGATTTCTCCAAATGACCGCCAGAAGACTACCCAATATCACAGCGATGCAACTAGTGCAAAGGCTCCAGGAGGGTCAGCAGCTGCTGGTGAGCGACCAAACCGTGCGAAGGAGGCTGCATGAAGTTGGTCTTCATGCTCGCAGACCGCTACGAGTCCCAGCGCTGCGACGTGGCAATCGCGGTAGGCGACTTTTATGGGCTCAAGAACATTTGACATGGAGTGATCAACAATGGTCATTGGTGCTGTTCACTGATGAGTCCCGCTATGGATTTCATCCAGATTCGAGACGAACACGCGTTTGGAGAACTCCAGGCAGGGTCAGCCGTCTCCGACATCCACAGGAGGTCCACTCTTACCAAGGCGGGACAATTATGGTGTGGGCAGGAATACGAATCGGCGGACGAACCCAACTCATTTGGATTCAGGGCAGCATGACTGCCCATAGATACCGTGAGGAGGTAGTAGAACGTGTCATTGTCCCGCTCAGGGCCCTAACGGGGCAAGAATTTCAGCTCATGCATGACAATGCACCTTCCCATACAGCGCGGCTGGTGAGGGCCGCCCTTCGAGAACACGATGTTCAGGTATTAGATTGGCCTCCACAGTCGCCAGACTTAAACCCAATTGAACACGCCTGGGACATGTTACAGCGAAGAGCATTGAGGGATTTTCCGCCCAACTTGACAACAGAAGAACAACTTTTCGAACATTTAAAAAGAACTTGGGACTGCATACCCCAGCAAGACATTGACACCTTAATTTTAAGTATGGAAAATCGTTGCCGCTGTGTGATTAATGTTAGAGGAGGAAATACCGATTACTGATTATCAGATTTGGTAAGATTTTTATTCATTTAATTCGATTGAATAATTTTATAAGAATAAAATGTTTTTGTTCACTCAGTAATTTTCTATGGCTTAATTAATTTAAGACTTTTATTAATTAGAAAAACAAAATCGCATCGTGTTGTTAATGTTTAAATATCGGCCATGAAATTATCTTTAATTCTTCCATTTACAGTCATAACAAAATGTTTATAGTTTTCTAGATAATCAATGAAATGTTCAATATCCCTAGATTGTGTTGATGTGTGTATTGTCATGTGAAATAATTTGTAAGTGTTGCAAGGGTTACGACGTTACATTGTGTATTATATATTCTGCGGTATAAACCTTACATACGTAGTTCTGATTATTTTTGCACTGTTGATCATCATGAACTAAAGATCGCTAGAATAAACGCACTGTTTTCACTACCGCCGACGTCACACCGTTAAGGTCCATATAGATAGTACGATACGAATACGCTACGGGGGAGTTCATAAAAATTATTTAAAAAAGTATTGTTACTAAAAATATATTGGTATGAAAAAACGTCGCCCATTTTGTTACCATTCCGAACTGATGCGGTTTCCGAACGCATTTCCATCGCATCGTTGAAAATTCATTTATAACTAATTTAGATCTAAATTGAGGATTTATTCGTTATATTTCTTAATTAGCTTAAAGCATGGCTTTGTGTTGTTTTCAGAGCGTTATTATCAACAATTGTACACTAAATCTGTTGTGAGAGAAAATATGTTATAGCCACTTCTAGACGGCCACTTGTAAAGTGCAACACAAGGTTGTTTTAATTCGGGGATAGATTAGGGTACTTTTAATTCGCTTTAAAAGGGCCAAATTTCATTCAAATCAAAATCTTTAGAAGGGTGAGAGAAGATCCGAAATAAAACGATTAACAGAGACAGATAATTTTCTATCCATCCTTTCTCCTGTCTATACCTTCTTATTCTATCTACTATATAAAAATAAGTCGGGTTTTCCTTCCTGACGCTATAACTCCAGAACGCACGAACCGATTTATAAAATTTAACGCGAGTAACACCGCGGGGCACAGCTAGTGCTTTTATAGAAATCCGTGTGGCAAATTATTGTTCAGTGTTTTCATACAAAAACTGATGTATTAAAATGTAGAATTAAATTTATGGTGGTGATGTTTTTAAATCTGTGCTCTAAGCTCCTAGCATTAAAGTTTAACACAGTATAACATAATAATGGATTGAGTGACACAGGTACTTTTTATTATAATCAATGATTTGTAACAAACCTTTACCCTTATCTATAGATGTTGACCTCAAGTTCATATATCCGGAATTCTAATGTGTATAACATTTAAACACATAACATAGAATTTTGTTTTTTTATCACCCACATTGAGAATTGTTTTTAAGCAGAAATTTTATAGCTATTAATGTGAATTCTTAACCATATAAAAATGTCATAAGAATTTAAAAAATAAGCGCATTTAAAATTTTCAGGAGATTTAAAAAACATCACGTTTTATATAACGTGTTCAAAAATGATCTAAATGACTTCGTTTATTCGTAGTGTGGATATTAAATATGAGAAACCCTGTATTTATTAAAAAAAAAGCACCTGTGCCACATAACATTAGATGTTAAGATTCAACGCGTGGTCTGTGCAGCGCTGGGCACCTGCGGCAGGCCGAACTCATCAACGGGCACCCCGTCCTTGATGCGCACGCTGTCCGCCCCCGGCTCCTTGTCGGGGGCCGCGGGCGCCTTCACCACGTCGTCCAGGTACGACGCATCGTCGTCCAGCGCTATCTCATCACCTGAAAGAAACGGTGGATATCATACAATATTTTGGCACCACACACTTAACAGTAGGACACAGTTAGACTCCTCAAGTTTAATAGTAGCAAACAAATCAAACAAGAGTAAACCCATCGAGCAAAAAAAATAATCATAAAAGACTTTTCGTCTCATGTGCGCTTGGCAGAGAATTTGAATAGGTGAATTGCTTTAATAGATTTATTGAGTAGGCATTCGTTTCTGGTATGTAACACAAAGTGAGACATTCACCTTGTGTTACATTCACCTATGCTATGCTATCAACTGATACAACGTTTATTTATACTTATTGATGATTCAACACATGTGAAAGGACAGAAAAATTTGCTGGTAACACCTTCATAAGATTGTAAATCTCTGATATTAATAGGTGATATACTGTGTCATTGTCATCATCTCAGCCAAAGTACGTCCACTGCTGGACAAAAGCCTCCCCAAAGAATGGATATGCCATAATAGCCACGCTTGGCAGACGGGTTGGCGATCGAAGTTTGACGGTCATAGTTCACAGAAACGCTGCTGCCTGTTATTCTGGTAGGTATTCACTCGGACGATTTCTACGACCCCCACGGGATGAGATTGGGTTATGATATTCTATGCCGTTACCACACATCGTGATTGGCGAGGTTAAGCAACTAGGCTCGCGGTTATTCCATAGATGGGTGACTGCCAAAGTGGTTTAATTTGTGAGCGTCTCCGTGCTTCGAAGGGCACGTTAAGGTGTCGGTCCCGGTTGTAGCCATTAGGCAACAGTCGTTAAGCCATGTCAGAGGCCTACTGGGCGGCTTGAACAACTCTGTCACCAGGGTAACCACTACCCATACGATGAGTAAGTAAGTACCACACAACAGCACTGTGTAATAGGTTACAATCTAAAAAACTGTAATAAGATTGAAAATCTCCAATATGCATAAGATTTAAAATCTTACCATACGATAAGTAAGTAAGTACCACACAACAGCACTGTGTAATAGGTTACAATCTAAAAAACTGTAATAAGATTGAAAATCTTCAATATGCATAAGATTTAAAATCTTACCATACGATGAGTAAGTAAGTACCACACAACAGCACTGTGTAATAGGTTACAATCTAAAAAACTGTAATAAGATTGAAAATCTTCAATATGCATAAGATTTAAAATCTTACCATACGATAAGTAAGTAAGTACCACACAACAGCACTGTGTAATAGGTTACAATCTAAAAAACTGTAATAAGTTTGAAAATCTTCAATATGCATAAGATTTAAAATCTTACCATACGATGAGTAAGTAAGTACCACACAACAGCACTGTGTAATAGGTTACAATCTAAAAAACTGTAATAAGATTGAAAATCTTCAATATGCATAAGATTTAAAATCTTACCATACGATAAGTAAGTAAGTACCACACAACAGCACTGTGTAATAGGTTACAATCTAAAAAACTGTAATAAGATTGAAAATCTCCAATATGCATAAGATTTAAAATCTTACCATACGATAAGTAAGTAAGTACCACACAACAGCACTGTGTAATAGGTTACAATCTAAAAAACTGTAATAAGATTGTAAATCTCCAATATGCATAAGATTTTAAATCTCCCATAGTAATGGTAAATTTACCACCTAATAAATAGGGTTAACAGCTTTTTTCAGTGAAATCATGTCTGTTGAACTGTAAATAGGTAAAAATAAAAATTTTATCAGTATGCAAAACCCGTAATAGCCCACATTGGGTTAAAAATAGTAATTGGGTTTTTACTATTTATTCAATTTTCCCTTTTAGTCACCAGACTATTGATTAATATTACGTGAACATGAGTTAACATTAAAAGAAGTATGAAACCCAAATGATTAAATAAGTGTCAATATCGCCAAGTAGTTTAAAAAAGCGCATATAACAAAATTGGTAATTAATCTTCGGCAAAATTAATTAGAATAAACATTTTTTGTGTATTTTTCTGGCAGTGTTTTCAGTAGTTGCCATATAACTGCACGGTAGGGTAATGAAGATTGAAGGTTCTACATAAATGCAACATTTTAACGGAATATATGAGTTATGAATTTAAGCACAATGTTTCATAAATAAATAGGTGCTAAATAAGCATCATAAGGATAGTTGCAGTATTTTTCTGTAGAATTATTTTTTTATATTTTATTTATTTATTATCATTCCAACACCACAAGACATTACAGTAGATGATGTTCACATGAATTGAATAGCTGAATTGGAGTTTTAAACTTTTATTGACTATACACCATCTAGACCTATTGTCTAGTGAGGTTGTGTTATAAAATACAAACTACAGCATAGAGAAAGTGTCTGGTAGAGTTGTACATCTGGATTTGGCAGGTTGTGATAGTACAACCAAAAAATATAATCCCTTAACATTTATGTATAAACCATTCAAACAAAACAGTCTTAAAATTCTAAAGGGTGATAGGTAAAAAATTCTGCATCATTGTGTAATCAGATAAACATGAAATTTTATCATTGGGTGAAACAGCAGCATTTGAGATACAAGTTTGAATTACACTGTTTATCAATATGTATATATTGTAAATTAATAATATTTATAAGAAGTTTACCAAGAGCATCAAGTTCTGCGGCCAACTCATCATCATCAATCTCCGGCATGCCATACTGGCGACCAAGTGCTTCTTGTACCTCATCAGCTTGCTCCAGCATGTCTGCTAGATCATCATTGACATCCTGTAATGATAAACAAAAATTTTGTATGCAGAAGAACTGCCCAACTTTCCTTGCAGTAATATTTTATAAAGAACTTTGGTTTATAAATAGATAAAATAAAATGAAAAAGGTCTTTATTCACATAGACTAAAAAGTGCTTGTAAATAGTCAAAACATGTTTGTAGTAATATAATTAAGATATAAGTTAAGTAGTTGTTCCTTGTGTCCCAATGCCCCACATAGAAATGGTTAGATCAGTAATTGATCTATGTTAAGCATTACATATAATTTCTCTCTTTAGAAAAATGGATGGCTTTACATGCTCTTCAAGGCAAGAGAGTGTAAATACTGGCAACTCCCATACTCCTGGGTGATACAGAGAATTTTTTTTTTTTAACTATTGCAAATCTATTTTATGACCCACTTGGGATTTAAACCCAGCACCTCATTATCTGCAGTTAAATATGCTACTGCTTGACTAACAAACCAGTCAAACCGCCTTTGATACATTTGTAGAAAAAACCATATCTTTAGTCAAAATGGTGAAGACCGTTCCTGACGGTACCCACTGCACGCACTAACTTGTTGTAGCAAACGCCAATGACTCGCGCGCACGCTCAACCAGGTCGCTGAATGGTAGACTTATTTGCTTTCTAACTTAACAACTTCAGAAGAGCTGCTTGTTTGATATTATAAATGTTATTAGTTGATTAGAATTGTACACAATAGACAATTGAATTGTAACTTTTCTATCGCAATAGGTTCCCTGTAATGGTAGAATTAAGTTGAAGCCAATAAATATCAAACCTCAATATTATCAATATTAATCTTCTTAAATTCTTTCTTCATTTGTGCTACACCATCCTTCATAGCTGCTACGGTGGTATGTGTGTCTTTAAGTGTCTGTGTTGCATAGTTTGCTTGCTCCATGTTGAATGATTGTGCCCTCAGACTGTCTAGCTGCTGTTCATACCTTTAAATAATATACAATTATTTAACATTACATAATAAGTAACTCTTACTGGGATATTGCCCAGTAAGAGTTACTTGTTATGTAATGTCACAAAATAAGTAACTCTTTTTAACCCTTTTAAACATCTCTTTCAGGAAATGTATAAGATTCTACCACTAACTTCCCAATAATATCAGAGAGTGTAGCAGAGCACAACTTTGCTTTTATAGTTCCTTCAAACTTATTTATAGACTATTCCCTGATATCATTGGGAAATTAGTAGTAGAATCTTATACATTGTGTGAAAGAGAAGTTTAGAAGGGTTAAAAAGAGTTACTTATTTTGTTACTATTTAATTTTTTTTTTAGAAACACAATCTTCTGGGTTTGTTATGCTGAGTTAACAATATATATAAAAATATTTGTAATTAATTTTAAACAAAATGTATTTTACGCCCGAAATTAATAAACGATCCGCAATCTGTCAGTCCTATCTCTAGATTAGCTCTATCGCTATCTTGATCTTTACCTGCGTGCCAATAACAAAAATGAAATGAAAATGAAATGAAAAACATTTAATTCAGCACAACACACAAGAAAATGAGGAGTACAAATATACAACACACAGTTCTACAAGACATAACATACCTAGATTTGAAGAAAATACACACACAATTACGAGTCTTGCATGTTCTGCCGAAAGGGTCACCACCTCAGCACTAGCTAGGTGGGTTACACCTAGCCCTGGTTTTCAGTTGGCAACCCTGGAAGTCACGCACGGAGGGGGGTATTGCTAGTACGATACTAAATGTTTATTTAATATAATAGATACATAAATATATAACGAATGACGAAAGACAAGCAATTACCAACCACGCCAACCTGCCCATTGCACTAATTAAATACCTAATTTATTTTTATTTTTATACTATAAATATAGATAAAACATATCAATCCAACCATTTTTTGCCCAGAGATTAGGGTGTGATCATTTCCCTCTGCAGCATTCCGTTTTATGCAGAACTCGGTAACTCAGGACACAATTATACCATTTAATTTAAGATGAAAATTTATTTTTAAATATATTAAAGATAAGTCATCAATACTGACTTATTTATAGCTAGGTTAAAATTACGACTACGGTATATAATAATAAAATGAAACTTAATTGGTCAAACATTATGTTTTGGTGGAATGGAACGTATCAAAATGTATCAAAATTTGACAAGCAAAACGCACGCCGGCGCAGTCGTCACCGATCGGATCAAGAACAAACAAGCAGTAAGTTGGTTGTTTGTTTTTGTTGCAAAGCATTTATAACTAATATACAAATAATTACTTATTAAGAAATAGAATACCTATAATGGATTCTGATATGATAAGCAATAATTATTGATTTCTGTGTTTGTTTTACAAATAATTTAAACAGTGATGTGAAGTTGTTGTTGCCGTCTATTTTGTAAACAAAAAAAAATTCTTATTATTTATATGCAAAGCTATTATGGAATATAATGAACTATTTCACCAATTTTATCTTTAGAACCAATTGTCAATCCACCGAATTTCTAGGATTGCAACTTTAGACTGTTTTGGCTATCTAAGCTTATGTCAAAATTAATGGATTGGTTATTGGCACGTGCAATCTGTCATTTTAGTACAGAGGCCTATCTTTTTCTATGATCCGTCCTCCCAAAGATCGCTCGTTCTGAAAGATTGCTTTTTCAATCTGTGGATGCTTTATTGGCACGGTTTAATAGACAAATGGATCGAAATTGCTATCGTAGATAGCATATAATGGATTGGGATCGTTTATTAATTTCGGGCGTAAGAAAAGGATTCCTACTAACTTTTCTGGCAGTGATTCTGAATGGCTCTGACCCTCACTCTAAAGTAGGTTACAAAAATTGATCATCAAGTTTTACTATAACCCCACAAAGGAAATTATTCCCACATTTAAGGTTTCATAAAAATAGATAAAACACAATTTACACATTTAAAAATTCAAGCACTTTTTAAGTTTCCTCCACTATTTATATTACTTAGACCTTGTATGTGAGGAACAAGAATAAATCCCACTTTGGGATTAACAGTTTGATTTACAATTCGTTTGAATAATAGCTATATACATAGTATCAGTTAATAATTTGATAGCAAAGGCCTCACATAGCCTAGACAAGGGGCAAGATTAGACATTAGAGGATGTTATGCACTAAAATTCATCAGTTTCAAAGCACACCTTCCTCTTATTCCTTTTAGGACACACAGATAGTCCTGCAAATAATAGCAATTCTGTATACCCTATAGCCTAACTATAAATTCAAGATATGAAGTCATACATTTTCTTCTGCTTCAGCACTCTCATTGCCTTCTGTTTAACAGAATTCTTAGCAGGTCCCTCTCTCATTTTGTTCATCTGATCTTTATATTTCCTAAGTTCCGTGTCCAACTTCTGGACTTTCTGTTCAATATTATCAGCTCTGCTATCCACCTGAAACATATAAACAAAGCAATCGTGAGGGAATCTTATTTGCGAGATGAATCATCGCAATTTTTAACTTGCCGTTCAACAATTCAATGTATATTATTTTAAGCTCACTTACATTGCTGATACAATCAGTGATACTTGGACCAGGTTCTTTGGGTTTTCCTCTACCGAATAATCTATTCATTTTGATTACAATTATGGTTTTCAACACGAAAACGTAAATTCACCTTGCGACATTAATTTCACACAACAATTTTGACGCAAGATAGTCGGTGTTGCCAGCACGGACAACATAAATTTTATTCAAAGCCATTTTAAAATAAAATAAAATAAAAAAGGTTTTTATTCACGTAGACTTTAAAAAAAGCGCTTGTAAATAGTCAGAACATGTTTGTAGTAATACAGTTAATATTTCTAGTTACTTATTACAGATATTTAGGTACACGGAATGTTAAAAAATTTATACAATTTATTTTATAATGGTAGTGACATTTAGCTTGTATTAAGTTATTGTCAAGGAGATTATGTTTAGTTTTTAATATTATGTATTGAAATTCTTACGAAAAGTTGTCACAACACTTTTTGCAGCTGTGCGGCGTGCGCATGTTTCTCTGTCTGTCTCTCTCTCTCTCTCTCTCTCTTATAGAAAGCAAGCCAGATATTTTCATTTCTATTTCACATTGAACGATTATGTTTGTTGAGTGTATACAGGCTTTTTTGTACATAATAAATAAAAGAAATAACTTCGTTCCATCCGGGTGTCCCTTGACACCTTTCAAGTTTTTTTATTTCTTTCGCTCAAGTCGGGACTAATATGTATATTATAGATTCTATTACCTAATCTGCCCACCATACACTAAAGTGCAGTAACAGCAAAATCACGATTTCGAGTAAAACGCATTTAAAGTTAAGAATTGATTTTAAAAAATCAACAGAATGTATAAGCAAAAAAATTTGAATGCAGAAAGGTTGTAAAGGCATAGGTTCACACGTTAAAGCAATAAAAAAAATATATCTTAATAACTGAATTTATTATGGCCATTTATTCTTTTTGGTGCCTATTACTGCATAGCCTTTTTTGTAAAAAATACCATTTTAAACTTAGTAAAATGCAGCAAAAAGCCCTATTACTGCGTTTGGATCAGTTATTTTGTCAAGAAACCCAACTAACATGCAGTAAGGTCAAAAAAATACTGCATTTTAGTTAGTTTTTTAAGAAAAAAGTGTTCAATTTACTAGTGCAGTAAGAAAAATAGCTAGTTCACATTTTAAAGACCGTTTATTTCTTATTATTTAATCACAATAATTCAACTCACTTATGTAAAATTTACATATCAAAAATAAAAAAAAACATCTAATTAATAAAGGACCCTGCGCAGAATGCACAACCTCCTTTGACAGTTTTCTCTTAATATTAACATATATAACATAATGTATCTTTATGTTTAACAATAAAATATAGATAGTAAATGTAGGTGAGTATTATAAAGGTGGACATAAACTTGAGATCAACATTACAGTAAAACAATCATCACACACAAAGCATTACAAGCCTTGGTAAGTCTTAGGTAGGTACATAATTAGTTTCTAAAAGTAATTTTTAACAGTATAACGCGCTTTAAAATAACATTGGTTTAGTTTAGCTTTTGAAGCCTCTTATTATTCTTACTACTAGACATAATCTTGAGATCAACATTAAAGTAAAACAATCATCACACACAAAGCATTACAAGCCTTGGTTATTAGGTAGGTACATAATTAGTTTCTAAAAGTAATTTTTAACAGTATATTAACGCGCTTTAAAAATAACATTGGTTTAGTTTAGCTTTTGAAGCCTCTTATTATTCTTACTACTAGATTTAAAATAATAAAAATGTATGTATCATACAATTATCAAAACAGATCAGAAAAATATTTACTTAGTTCTTTTATTGTACTTATTAATAATCAGTCTTAAGTTAACTTTAAGGCACATTGTTTCTTAGAATTTGAAGATAAAAAATACAGACTATTAAAAATAAATTCAAAACACATTAACAGTTTAAGATTATTCATCAATATCAAAATTAAATTCTTCTGGTTCTTGTGACGTAGAACCAACAGAAAGATTTTTCCAGAAGATTAATCTATTTGGTGGAATAAGCGGCCCTAATACGTTTAAGATGTTTCGCTTCCTTTCCCTATCAATGCCTTTAGGAACAGTTTTTACAGTAAAATTAGGCAAGTTCTTTGATTTGAGACAATATAGTTCTTTGAATTCTATATCATCAAAGTTCTTTTTGTAAAAGAAACTATGACTTCCCCTTTTTACCATAAGATGTACAATATCTTTGATGTATACCCGGTTTCCATCTATATCTTTGTTTTTTTTATGTGAAATATGAGATTTAAAATTAACAAAATCTATTATTTCCATACTTTTGACTTCTACCTTCCCCGATTTCAATGATGTTTCAACAGCTTCTAAAAAGTCTTGATAATCGTACAGCTTACCCTTTTTGTCCATCGACTGCTCTACAAAATGGTGGAAGGAATCGGCGGACATAAAAGTATGGCCCGGTTCAAAAAACTTGAGTTCAATTGTTGTGGCAGAAATCTCTAAGTTGTTAATTATACTTATCAAGAAAGTAAAAAAACACCAGTTTTTATTTTGTGCCGAGCAATTATCAAGCCATAAAACGATGTGCTCTGCATCACGATTATTTAGTAAGAATGCTTTAAATGTACTAGTGATGTCTTCTTGCTTTCTCCCTGCCACTCCTTCATGCCAAACTGCTGCAAATACGTGACCTTTCTTGAAGTTTCCTAGAGGTACAAAGGTTTCATTGTACGCCACAAGCCTGGGGCAAAACAGAGCTGCTTTAAAGGTATCAATGCGAGGTAACATTATTACTTTTTGGAGGTCCACAGAAACAATAACAGTATTACGCTGACTATTAGCCTTTGTATCTGCATCGTACATCTCTCGGGCTAGTGTATACTTAATTTTATGATGAGCGTAGGTCTTACAAATTTGGCAATCAGTACACGGTTCTTTTACATGATCAAGGTTATGGAGGTTGAAGGTTTCACATGTCTCGCATTGTTCATGGCCGAGCTTAGCAAAAGAAATGTTCATTTTGTTTGTCAAGTGATCTCTGTAAGTTTCAAGACTGCATTTGAATTCGGGGTACTTCTCTTGGAAGTTTCCATACATATCAACAATTGTAAGGTCACTGGGCAAGTATCTCTTATTGGGTGCATGCACTCGTCTATAATGATGCACACATGGATTGAACGATTCAATATGAGCTGTGATCAAAGTACGATCTATAGCATGACAATTTGTCAAATTACGGCCATCCCTATTATCCTTTTGCTCTAAAATTGACTTTTTCAGGACAGAATTTACACGCCTGTCATTTTTTTTGTCATATCCTAAAGTGCCTAAAAAAAATACTTTGCATACCTCATGCGATAGTTCTTCTGTATCTCTTTTTGTTAAACTGTACTTGTAAGTTACGTTTCGTGGTCGTTTCAAATTCTTTGTACTTTTCTTGCAAGCCTCCTCCGTCACAAGATTTTTGATAAATATTCCTTGATGTTCCCAATTCAAAGACCAATAATATTTGTTAATTTTTTTTCTATCTTCTTCAGTAAAATACATAGTTTTTTACATAAATTTTGACAGGGTTCTCGCACCGGATATTTCTGTATGTTTTTGGCATATTGAAGTTCACTTTTACGTTTCCTACATGACTTATTCCGTATTTTCACAATAGGTAATTGTGCTGGCTGGGTATTGACATTGTTGACATGAATTTCTGCTGGATCGTTTGTGATATCTAAATCTCTTAAACTCGACGATGTTGAAGATGGCTCAGGAACATAGTTTTTATCTTTTACAGAATCATCTGAATCTTCTATGAATGAATCACAGAATGATGTTGAAGGCAGCGTTTCATTACATAAAAGATCAAAGGTCGCTGTATCCACGAGATTACTAATTAAGCTGTCCTGGTGAGCTTCTGGCAGATTTATGGAGTGGTGTTGTGTTGCTTCAGAGATTTTGCTCAAATCAATATTTTGGACGACAGAGTCGTTGTTTTTATGCACATCCCTTAATATTGCTTTTGGAGGCGAGTCATTGTTATCGTGATGAGGTAGCTGCGATATCATTCTATCCGGTGGTAAGACGTCATTTTCCAAATTGCTTAGCAGTGACATAATTTGTTTTGATCTCACATTCATATTGATGAACCTGCACAGAAAGATAAACGAGAATTGGTAAGTACTTACTGACTAGTATAGGTACATTAAAACTAATTTTAATTTACATTTATACTAAAGTTTTAAATTATTTTGAAATCGAAAATGGACTGAAACTTGATTAAAATGCTAAAACGGCAAAACGGTATATCAACCAAACATAAATTTGACGCAAGTGTATGGCCGTTAAGTTTGCAATGAGATTGTAGACAGGTACCTAGAATAATTTGAATTTAGAATGAGATCAAATAGCGACACTGAACTGTATTAATGTATGGTTAGGTGAATACCTACCCTATCTATTTTTAGTCTATTCAAAATATAATCTCAATTCTAACTCAGTTCGTTAAAAGTCAAACCATAGGTTACCATTAGTTACGAGTTACGAGAATAATTGGCCTACTGATTGATATAGGTACATAGATACTACTTTTTAAAGTCAATAAATACTTATAATACATAAATAGAAAACCATCCAAACACAAACAAATGATAGTTATTCAACACACGAAACATTTTATGTAAGGATAGAAAATAACCTATTAGTTAAAGTATCTGTTTAAAGTACGTCTTAATACTATAAAAGTTTTATTAATCATAATAAACTTAAGTAATATAATTATGTAATCTTACCCGCCAAATCCTGTCGCCAAAAAAACGTAAGCAGTGCGAGCGACGCCGACGGGCACGTCCACACTGGCACGGTTCACTGGAGCGACTGATTAATTAAGTCAAATCGCATGCAATCTAGCAGTAAATCCTTTGCACACTCTGTCTCACAAATAAAGTTTTATCTATTCAAACTGTTCTGATACTGCTGATCTGATACTGCGTTTAAATTAGTTTAATTTACTATAATTTGTTAAACTTGATCCCAATTAAAATGCAGTATTTAAAACATTAACTGCACTTTAGCTAGGAATAATCATATCTGTGTCATTATGCTATCCAAACTAATCTGCAGTAATGCTGTATTTTACTGCGTGTTAGTCAGTTTATAATGATAAAAGAATGTTAAGTATTCACAACTAAAATGCGACAAGCTTTGATTTTACTGCATTTTAGTTGGGAGTTCGTGACAATAAATTGTATTTTCTTAATTTGCAGTAAAAATAGCTTGTATGGCGGTAAATTTTACTGCGTATTAATTTTTTTTTGAATTTTTTTCCAGAAATATAAAACTATCTAAAGAACTGTAAAATTATATTGCTTACTGCATTTTAGTTATGAAACCTTAAAATTTAATCTGCAGTATAATTTATACTGTATTTTAGTTGGGAAATCACGCCAAATTGTTAATTTTTTTCGTTTGCAGTAAGTGAAAACTGTTAAATAAAAACCATTCTAATAGTCTTAGAAATAAGTAAGTTAATTCAATAGAAAGCTTAAGAAACCCGCTTTCAGAATCACTAATAAAACGAAAAATCACAAAAGGGCTGTTACTGCTCTTTAGTCTCTGGTGGGCAGTAATGAGGTAATAGAAACTCGCGTTTGACTCTAAATTATTAGACATCCTTTCTACTGCTCTGTCAAGAAAGTACCGGGAAAAGATCAATAATATACAAAATGTTTGTTATTCATCCAAATTTATTTTATCCCCTTCAAAGTATGCTCCTTCAGAAACGATACACTTATGCCAACGAATAATCCATTCATCAAAACATTTTTTTAAACGCTGCTTTCGGAATTGAGTTTAGTTCTCGCCGCGAATTCTCCTTTATGTCTTCTACTGATTGAAAACGGGTACCACGATGTGGTAATTTGAGTTTAGGAAAAAGAAAGAAGTCAGCTGGAGCCATATCTGGTGAATATGGTGGTTGTTGGATGGTATTTCTTGAGTGTTTGGTCAAAAATTCATTCACAATGATAGCCTTGTGCGAAGGCGCATTATCGTGATGCAAAATCCAAGAATTATCTTTCCACAAATCTGGCCTTTTTCGTCGAATTTGCTCTCTTAAACGCCGCATAACGCTCAAATAATATTTTTTTTACCGTTTGACCTTCCGCATTCCGGTAAGAATTCAGAGTGCACAACACCGCGATAGTCAAAGAAAACAATCAACATGACTTTGACTTTTGATCGACTTTGGCGTGGTTTTTTCGGTTTCGGTTCAGTTGGAAGGCGCCACTCCGAAGCTTGTTGACTAGTTTGCATGTCAAACTCGTAAACCCACGTCTCGTCACCAGTAAAAATGCGTTTTATGAATGTTGGGTCGGAATTGACTCGTTCTACCATGTCCTCAGCGATTTTCATGCGATTGAGTTTTTGGAGAAAATTCAGATCTTTTGGGACTAGCCGAGCGGCAACATGTTTCATACCCAAATGATTAGTTAAAATGGTACGAATCGACTCGTGAGATACAGAAAGTTTGGCGGCTATCTCTCTCAGAGTTGAATGAGGATTTTCAGTCACAATTTCCTTCACTTTTGCGATGTTAACTTCAGTTGCAGACGTTGATGGCCTACCAGAGTGAGGCAAATCTTTCATCACATCTCGACCGCTTTTGAACGCTTTGAACAGTTTGAACCACTCATAAGCACGAGTTTTTGATAAAGTCGATTCACCGTAAGCCTTCTGTAACATTTTCAGTGACTCCGAACACGAAATTCCATTAGCGATGCAAAATTTAAGACAAACTCTCTGTTCGATATTTTTGTCCATTATGAAATTCGCAATACACACTACTTATATATGATATTACTAAAACCAGCACTGTACCTACTTAATATAAATAACAGATGCTACTCAAACTCCGCGCCTAAATGGAAAACAGTTGTGCCAATCTAACATCAACAAAAAAAAACAAAAATTTGAATTTGGAACCATAAACAAATCATCCATTCCCGATACTTTTTTGACTGAATTTATATAATAGTTTATCGGCTGTGGTTTGAGAAATATTTTATCTTTTACAATTCTTCTTTTAATTGTTTCATTATTATAATTATGTATTCGTTTTGGCACTAGACTAATGAAATAAGTAACTATTATAGTTGTATTAAACCAATCATTTGACTAGTTAGAATAAAACGAATTAGGTTAAAGTCCAAACGAAATCCATTAATTTTCAATAAAGAAAGATGTCTCACCTAAATCTAAAAATTACATAATCGCAGAATTACCAAACATTATATTTTAGAACTTACAAGCGACATTCAGCTCGCATGGTAAGAACATGGTGTATCGATGTTACATAAACTAAGATTGAATGTAAATCCAGCTACGGTGACTATCACATACAATGGCCACGTTGACTACTTATACACTACGCAATAATGTTACACGGCGGACTCATTCATTCTAGACACAATGGTACAACAGTGACGGTCACCGTGGCCTAGTTGGTAGTGCTCCTGCCTACGAAGCTGGTGGTCCTGGGTTCGAATCCCGGTAAGTGCAAATATTTGTGTGATGTTAGATATTTTCATTTCTATTTCGCATTGAACAGTGTGGTGTCGCGACGATTATTTTTGTTGAGTGTACATAATAAATAATAAGAAATAACTTCATTCCATCCGGGTGTCCCTTGACACCTCTCAAGTTTTATTATCTTTGAGACGGCTAGCGGCTTTAGTATTCAATTATGCAGACGATTTCACACGGTTTGGGTCCTAACTGTAACATCACTTGACAATTTTAGCCATATGCACATATTTGCGGGCTTGAGTGCTGAACGGACAGCCACCTGTGTTGGTGCATCAACGCTAGAAAATATGCTTTTATTTACACCGAAATGGTGAGATATCTGAATTTGATTTATTCACGCTTTTAAAATAACCAGTCTAGTGAAATATAAAAGGTTACACTAAATATAATAAAGATATTTATAATAAAGATTTTAAACATTCTTTACATATAATAATAATAATATCTAGCGGACAATGTCACACAGATCATCCTAGCCCCAAACGAAGCAAAGCTTGTACTATGGGTACCAGGCGACGATATACATACTTATATAGATAGATAAATACTTAAAATACATAGAAAACATCCATGACTCAGAAACAAATATTTGTGCTCATCACACAAATATTTGCACTTACCGGGATTCGAACCCAGGACCACCAGCTTCGTAGGCACTAGAGCACTACCAACTAGGCTACGGTGACCGTCATTCTGGTGCGGTACAGGTTTTGCACATTGCACCGAAGAGAATATAAGAAACTACGACTGCACAAAATAAAATCTAGAAACCAGAAGCGGTGGTAGCATGCTGCAAGTATGTTGTGTTTGTTTAATGTTATTATTCTACATAGCTTTTTGTAAACTGTGTTACATTTTGGTTGAATTTTAGATGAATCCTTTTTTGTTTGTAAACGGATTTAAATAATTCTTTTATTGATTGTGGTCCCATATTAACTTTGTTACGATGGGTTTTGTTGAATCAAACTTGAACTCGATATTATGCTTTTCAGACAGTATTTGTTTTGTTTAAATAAGGTTATCGATAATATTCTGATTATATTATACTAGAATAGAGTTACTAATATAATCGCTCCAAACGTAATTAATAATAAATATAACAATCTGACATCCCTAAAAGGTCACCTTTTTGGCCGCTACACCTATCTTTTAAATAGTTGGTCACTTTTAATGTTTATAATCTAAGGTCACAGCCACAGAGTACTATGTCACAGCTGATATGTGAAATCAGTCATTATTGTTTTTGTCAAATGGATGTCAACAATGCAATTTTATTTAGAGGTTATAGTAAACTGATAGACTATTTGGAAAATACTTTGTGATACTAAGTAATTTGCTGAATATTCAAAAATATATGGCACGCTAACATGACTACAAATGGAATAGTAGATGTTACGGTATTTATACATTTATTATTATATCATATTTAATAATCGGGTTTTCTATCGGTGCAGTGAAATTTGCGTTCACTGTATCAGTGTTTATAATGTGGTAGAAAAAAAAACTTTGTACTAGCATACAAAGTAGCTCGCAGCATAAGACGTAGTTTTTTTTACACTTAATTCTATTCATGAATACGAACGTTCAAGGACAAAATCATTCTCTTAAATGAAGTAATACTATTGATATGGCCTTTATGACCAATAACAGGCAGATTCGAACATACAACGGTTGTCAAAAAGTATAATTCGCAATCTGATCGTAAATTCCTGTTACTAATAGCGCTCATTATAGATTTACTAAAATTACTAATTCAAAAATCATTTTAGTAGTGTAGTATGTGCAGATTCAATGTGTAAAGAATATATATAAATAATATAAGTAAGTACAGGTTAGTTATAAAAGTATACCATACGTTTTTGACGTAGGTTAAAGCACTTAATTTGCATATGACACTGAACATGTATCACAACCGTAGATACAACACAACACAACACATGAAATACATGAAACAATAGGTATATTGACTTTCAGTACATGAACAATGATCAGCTGTGTATGGGGCAAAATTTTCTTATTTCATATTTCTCCAACCTTTATTTAATTACTTCAGTTACATGGGTATATAGCACTCCTTAAGTTACATCCACCATTTATCTTACACCTTGTATATTCTGTGTGCATTTTGGCAAAGGCCTTCTCCAACTCTCTCCACGCATGTGTGGTGCAGCAGTTAAGATAGTCGCCTCACCGCTTCGTTTCCCGGGTTCGTTTCCCGAGTCGGACAACTATTTATGTGACCCATAAATAGTTGTTCTTAGTCTGGATCTAATTTGTGTCCGTCTATTATATGTTTGTAAAGTACCCTGCGACACAGGGATTAGATACCCTAGTGTGGCAGTTGCCTAAATAATAATAAAAATAAGATTATACTGCTACGAATTTGATTACAATCTGTTGTTTGCCACTCTCATCCAGCGTGGCCCCAAAGTAGCTTTGAGTTCATCCATCCATCTCAAAACTGGTCATCTTCGGTTTGATGGCCATCTCTGGGATACCGCAGTGTCACTTTATATATTACTGTATGTTAATAATATTCTAAGATTAGATAAGGCTCATTTGCCTTGAGTTTTGTTTATACCTCAAAAGTCTGAGACTCTGTATTTGGTTTAGTTTATGTTAATATATCATTTGGATAAGATTCCTGTTCAAAAGTTAAATAAATAAATAGACATGCACCAGATGCATGGTGATGATTAAACTACTTTAGTACCTGCCCTTAATTTAGATAAATCAATATGAGGGGTTGGGTGTCCCGTGGCAAGTCCTCTATTATTATTGCTTTTCTATACTCTACACTTTAGGGGTCTTTCTCTTTAATCTTTTAAATTTGGTCCTCGTGCATAAATGTAGATGGGATCATGTTTGGATGTAGGTTTAATAATTTTTAGATTCCACGTTAGTTGTATCTCTTCTTTGAGAATTTTTACCTAAAGTTTGTGGTAGTTTGTGATAATCTTTTGTTTTATCACAAACTAGCAGTGCCCGCAGCCTTCGTTCCGCATTATAAATATTTTTGTCCCTGCCCGTTTGTCTTGTGTTATACTTCTGATTAAAAGTTCGGGATAAATAAAAATTATGATGATAAATCATAGCCTATGACACTCCACAATAACGTACCTTTCTATTGGTGACATAATTTTGAAAATTGGTTCAGTAGATCCAGAGATTACACCTTACAACATCACAAACTCACAAACGTTACCTATTCATAATATTATGGTATAGACTAGGAAGCTTGGTGATGGTTTGCTCCTATATCATGTTATTATTGTGTATCATTTTCATAGTGTTGTCATGATAATGTTGATATTTCAGGTGAAAATGTGCAGTAATTCCTGTATACAACAGAATGGCAGTGGACCATCTTGTTCTATGAATATTTGGAAGTGGACAGTACCTCAGATAATAATTCCTCAGCTGAAATATGCAGTTTTAATTTTAAATAGACCTCTGCTACAAAACCAAAGATTTATTATGGACATATGGAATAATGGTAAGATACTGTATAGTACCAGCTTCCATTCTTAGCTTGATCTGACTGCATGTGTTGCAATGATTAAGAAAGCCACATCACCACTTCATGTATGGTTGAATTCCTGCACTGGACAAATATATGTGTGACCCATAAATAGTTACAAATTCTATGTACATAGGCTATTTGTGAGAGAAAATAAATACTTTTTATTATTGTTATTAGTTGTTCTAGGTCCCAAATGGACACAAAGTACATATAGACTGTATGTATTTTGTGTCCGTTAATTATATGTTTGTAAAGTACCCCACAACACAGGGAATTAATTCCCTAGTGCAGACGTTATCATTAACAAAAAAATCTTGTCTAATTGGCTTCTCTTAAGAGATAAAGAAATTGTATTTATAGGGAATAGTGTCTGTGATTATAAAGAAAGACAGTGGCAGCTCTAGAGACATAAATCCCTGTATCATCAGGGAAATTATAAACTTGCAATTTGTGGACACAAAGCACACCCAGCAAACTGGCTAACTTACAGGCAGGGACTATTGAGCCCTCTTTGGACTTGAATGTGTATTAACTAAAGATAAAGCACTTGGTAGACGGAGTTACTTGTACTAAATTCTATATCTATTGATCAGTTATTCTTACGTAAGTCTTTTTATATGGTTGATCCCCAGCTTGCACCTGTATTTGCACACAAGTATGGAGTATTGTATGTCCTGCCTAGTTTACGATCACCCGCCGTAACCGAAATGCGGCCAGTACAATAGTTAGTCACCCCATTCCAGCCACCCAAAGACTAAAAATAAGAAATATCTATTAAAAGAATTACAATTGAAAACGATTCCCTGCATGATTTACACATAGAAAAAATGCCTAAAGATCTAGGTAAAAAGATGGGGAAGAAAGATTAAACAAAAGTAGAAAAATGAAGCAGAACGGAGATTAATACAAAACCTAATAATAAATCATTGTTAATGTTGAGATACCAGGCTCACCACTTGTTTATAAAAACTTTACCATTGCTGTTTAGTACTCATTTGGTACTTTAAACATAGCAGTTTAATTAAGGTATAATCTGTATAATCTAGAGTCTAGACAATATTGATTATAAATACTGATCACGTCATTTTAACGCACCAAATGGTGGAATCATAGCCTTTACATCCAAAATTATATAAAATATACTTTGCAATTCACTAACTTATACGCAATAATATGTAGTTTTTCTTAAACAGTAAATATCCTTTGGAACCAATTGCTATTAAATTGTTGGTAGGCATTCCACTCATTGAAAACTTGTCTAATTATTCTTATATTATGTTGACATTTTATGTTTACAACATAATTAAATATATTACCTTATTTTAAAGAGTTGCCTTTATATTAAAATAATATATAGTGATGGTATGTACATAAGAAATAATCCCCGCACATGCAATTAACGGAACATTATAAAAGGACATAAAGGACACAGAGGGTCTAACAATTATAATAAGACGGTCACCATAGCCTAGTTGGTAGTGCTCCTGCCTACGAAGCTGGTGGTCCTGGGTTCGAATCCCGGTAAGTGCAAATATTTGTGTGATGAGCACGAATATTTGTTTCTGAGTCATGGATGTTTTCTATGTATATATGTATTTATCTATCTATATAAGTACGTATATCGTCGCCTGGTACCCATAGTACAAGCTTTGCTTAGTTTGGGGCTAGGATGATCTGTGTGACATTGTCCCCAGATATTATTATTATTATATATGGGACACACAAATAGTTCACCTGTGCGGGGCTCGAGGCTCGAACCCGAAACACAAGGGCGCTGAGGTAGCTCAATCACTGCGCGAGAAGTGCAGTATTAGTTAGTTAGTTGGGCGATTGGTTTCCGCACTTAGCCTCCTAATTGGGCCATTGTACGTGAACTTATTTGGCTATTCAAAACATTTTAGTTCCATCCAGAAGTCCAAGAGGCCTCCAAAGCTTGGCTTGAGTACTTCCTGCAGTGTCTTCGGATCGTTTAGGAACTTTGCCCGTTGGCTGGCAACGCTATTGCAGTGTAGCAGTACGTGTGCCGGTGTTTCTTCAGATTCAATGCATCCTCTGCACAAGGGGCTGTCTGTGACGCCAATCTTGAAGAGGCGTTTGTTTAGTGTGCAGTGTCCGGTGAAGTGCAGTATAAGTTATAATTACTTACCCTTTATTTTAATAACACCATTTGGTATTTTAAATAATCCCTAAAAAATAAACTACTATAAAAATAGGTTTCATTTCTGAAGTCAGTAAGTCGGCACCGAACGAGCACTGAACAGTGAGGGGTTTCTTAATAACTAAATAGAGTAGGTAAGTATAACAAACTACGATTATTAATAACAACAAGCAGTGATTATTTGACAAACGTCTAAATGGTAGACATCTTGACATTTCATCGCAAAAACGAAACAATTGCTGCCGTTCCATCTCTTTCAGGTCTATAGAACCTTTGTTAGATCTCAGAAACTACAATAATTGCATATGATTGTTATTATTTCTTGTGTATATGAATAATAAAATGATCATATACTAGCATTTTTTCTTTCATTTTAGCTAGTATTAGAATGACAGTAGACGGTGGAACAAAACAGTGGGACAAATACTTGATGGGCATTTCGGAAGATTCACGGATATCTATGAAACTACCTGATCTTATAACTGGAGACTTTGATTCCATCACTGAAGAAATACTACAGAAATATATAAAGAAAGGTTGTAAGGTGAAATATTAGGTTTATTTTTATTTAAGCTAGTCTTACCTGATGGGTAGCACAGACATTCTGGCATGTAAATTCTGGTAAATACCTTTTCGGGCATTCAAGCCAGTGGTGACCTTTGCTATAAGATATATACTTACAGCGTGCTTGGCTTTGTTGACTTTTACATTACGCGTTTTCATTTTATACTGCTCATAGCCAGATGTTTCCACCGGTCAGTAAGTGATTGGCGTGGTTAAGCAACTAGGCTCGCGGTCAGTCCATAGATGGGTGACCACAAAACTGGTTTAATTTCTGAGCGTCTCCGTGCTTCGGAGGGCACGCTAAGTCGTTAAGCCATGTCAGGGACCTACTGGGCGGCTTGAACAACTCTGACACTAGGGTAACCACTGCCCTTATGATAAATCAAAATTTTATATTGCGCAAATGTGTACCCAAACATTGATGCGTTCTCTATTCCCTCTCATAGTCTAATTTGACGGTCACCGTAGCCTAGTTGGTAGTGCTCCTGCCTACGAAGCTGGCGGTCCTGGGTTCGAATCCCGGTAAGTGCAAATATTTGTGTGATGAGCACGAATATTTGTTTCTGAGTCATGGATGTTTTCTATGTATTTAAGTATTTATCTATCTATATAAGTATGTATACCGTCGCCTGGTACCCATAGTACAAGCTTTGCTTAGTTTGGGGCTAGGATGATCTGTGTGACATTGTCCCTAGATATTATTATTAAAAATTGGAATGCAATCCAGAACCATCGGGAAAAGGTTAGGTGCAGGAGCAACGGCTCTCATACTCCTGGAATGGGGACCTTCTGAATGCGCTGGTATTGAAACTTTTTATTGGTCCTTGATTCTAACCCAGAATATTTTGATCTAATATAAAATTGTAATATAAAATTTTGCTTTTAAATTTTAGGCAATTCCTACACCAAATCAAGATCTTACAGACTTCACAAAGGCGTTGATGGAATTGAATGGCCACTGCCAAGAAACCAGGACACAGGTAAATTAAAGTTCTAGCTTGAGAATATTTATTCGCTACAAGGCATAAATAAGGGAGGATATTTAAAGACATTTATCCAAGTTAATGTTATTCTACACGGACATTCAGTTTCATGGGCAAATTAAGCTCCTTGTGTTTGGTAGACACTTGCCCTCACGCCGCAGGTCGTAGGTTCGAAGCCCACCCATATAATTTTAGATAAATTGTAGATCGCGCCCCAAGTCTCCTTTTAAAAAAATATTCAATGTACAGTTTTGACTTTCCTATGATTTTTTTATTATGTTTATTTATAATCTTATGATGCCCAAACATAACTAACATTAGAATTACTTTACAGCTGGACCATGTCCTAGTATTCGCACAAAGCTCGGGAAGAATAGACCAAATCATAGGAAATATACAAACACTATTCTTAGTAAGAGACCGGTGCTTATTAAGCGACAATACCAAAGTATATATCATGTCTGATGATTCACTCTCATGGTTGTTGTACCCTGGAGAACATGAGATCCTGGTGCCGGAATGTACGAGGAAACACAAAAGAGCGTGGTGTTCTTTAGTACCTATAGGAGAATCTTGTCAATACGTCACGTCCACAGGACTCAAGTGGAATCTAGGTAAGGTTTATTATAATTGTTTTAATTTGTTAGCATCTTCAACACGTCAAACCAACGTCCCAACAGAGGTCACCCTGCTGGTTGCCATCTATCTAGAGCACAACTGCAGTCTAGATGGATGGCAACCACTAGGGTGACCGGCTAGACTGCTCAACTGCAGTCTAGATGGATGGCAACTACCAGGGAGACCATGTAGACTGCACAACTGCAGTCTAGATGGATGGCAACTACCAGGGTGACCATATAGACTGCACAACTGCAGTCTACATGGATGGCAACTACCAGGGTGACCATATAGACTGCACAACTGCAGTCTAGATGGATGGCAACTACCAGGGTGACCATATAGACTGCACAACTGCAGTCTAGATGGATGGCAACTACCAGGGTGACCATATAGACTGCACAACTGCAGTCTACATGGATGGCAACTACCAGGGTGACCATATAGACTGCACAACTGCAGTCTAGATGGATGGCAACTACCAGGGTGACCATATAGACTGCACAACTGCAGTCTAGATGGATGGCAACTACCAGGGTGACCATATAGACTGCAAAACTGCAGTCTAGATGGATGGCAACTACCAGGGTGACCATATAGACTGCACAACTGCAGTCAAGATGGATGGCAACTACCAGGGTGACCATCTAGACTGCACAACTGCAGTCTAGATGGATGGCAACTACCAGGGTGACCATATAGACTGCACAACTGCAGTCAAGATGGATGGCAACTACCAGGGTGACCATCTAGACTGCACAACTGCAGTCTAGATGGATGGCAACTACCAGGGTCACCATGTAGACTGCACAACTGCAGTCTAGATGGATGGCAACTACCAGGGTGACCTCTGTTGGGACGTTGCGTTGGTTTGCAACCGTGTAGAAGATGCTAGCATCTAACTATTTCAGTTGTATGCCATAAATTATCTTTTCCAGCAGCCTTATTTTCGTGTCGCCATATATTAAGTTGTATGCCATAAATTATCTTTTTGGCAGCCTTAGTAACTATTTAAGTTGTATGCTATAAATTATCTTTTTACCGCTAGTCGTAAGAGGAGCAAAGCAATGTCTCTTATCTATATATATATCGCTGTGCGAACGGAAGCTGAGAAACGAGAGAGAAAGAGATAGAGAGAGTAACGTTTCATATACTATTTTGACGGGCCGGTTGGCGTGGTTGGTAGATACTTGCGGCCTTTCACGCCGCATCTCGTGGGTTCGATCCCCATCCAGGGCAGATAGTTTTGTGAATGAAAATGTCTGTCTGTCCTGAGTCTATCTCTAATTAATTATTATTTATATAATTATGTAACAAAAGAAAAGTACTATAGGTAGTATATCAGTTATCTGGTTTCCATAATACAAGCTCTTAGTTTGGTATAAGATGGCCGTGTGTGAATAAGGACCTATACTTTTTGCGTTGTAGCATGGTGCGGGTGACAGTTGCTTATTTGACGTTGACATCTATAAGTACCACATTACTAGGGATGTGCAATACATTTTTATTGCTAACGATACTCGAACAATGTTCAGCCTAAAGACTGGTCTAATGTCGTAAATAAAATAAAAAGGGACATTATGTCAGATTGGGATCGTGACATCCGTATTGACAATATAATAGAGTCATCATTAATAATATCCGTCACAGATTCTGATGATTAATTAAGTGACAATTCAGAGTCAGGATCTGATACGAGTTCAGACTAATTAAATGCAATATAGGCAATATTGCATTTTAACAATAAAAATTTACCTATGCACAAAATACGTTTTTTATTATACAAAAATATCGACTACCCATCATTGCAGTCCACCCCATCACTAAATACGTCTTTGAAGTTACGTTATACGCATAACGCTTTGCTTATTCTTTCATTCAATTTAGTTTAATTTATAGAGATGAACATTCTGGTTACATTTAATTCAATTTACTACAGTTATTAATGATTTAATATGTAACAAATGTGGTACAGCTAAGATACTAAGACATAATTTGTAAATCGCTGCGCCTTTCAAGAGTGAAACGAATTGTTACTGAAACTGTCACCCGCACCATGCTATAACGCAAATAGTATAGGATATTATTTATTATTATAACTGTAGAGGGAAGAGAGAGAGGTGCGAACACACATTTTTTTCTCTCATAGATCTACGTTTCGTATTTCTAAGTTTTTCTTCAGTTATATGGTCTAAAGTATTCTTTTTTTTTTAAATTATAAGTATATTTCTTTTTTCAGACAAACAGCCTCTGAAGTTTGGCGAATTAGTGAGTACATCGAATACTTTCGATGGATCAGACACAGTAACTATCAGGTGTAGCCACACACTGTTGTGGTCTATGAGAATTCCCAATGTGATAGGTAAGTACATACATAACATTATTTCTAGTATAATCACACTAATATTATAAATGCGAAAGTTTGTGAGTGTGTATGTTTGTTACTTCTTCACATTTAAACGGCTGGAGCGATTTCAATAAAATTTGGTATGGAGTTAACTGACACCCTGGATTAACACATAGGTTATCACACCAATATTATAAAGCTGAAAGTTTGTGAGTGTGTGACTATGAGTGTGTATGTTTGTTACTTCAACACGGCTGAACGACTGGAGCGATTTTAATAAAATTTGGTATATCGTTAGCTGGCACCCTGGATTAACACATATATATAAAATATAACAAATATATATAAAAATCAATGCCACTTTTCGTTGTAATGTTATAACTCAACAACGCCTTTACCGATTTGCCTAATTTTGGTTTTGAATTATTCGTGGAAGTCCAGGGAAGGTTTTAAGTATAGAAAATTTTAAAAAATGTTTTGAAAAAGTTTAAAATCAACATCTTTGAGCAATTTAAAATATTTTTTTGTTTGAATAAATTTACTTAATAATCATTTTTGAATCACGAAGCACGTACCGGGCCGCTAGTATGCTACAATTAATAAAGTTTAACGCAGGTAAAACCGCGGGGCACAGCTAGTTATTCATAAACTCAGAGGTCGCCAAGGAAGACAGTTCTAAAGGACCTTGAATATCGGTGTTAGCCATCTTATAGGCCTAAATGAGCTCTCTTCCTTTACTACCGCTGTTTTTTGTTTTAATAATTTTATTAGAATATAGCTCTAGGTACTATATACAAGGTGTAACATTACACCTAATGTGAAGTTTTAATAACGATTTCTCCATTGTTTGTTAACCGATTTTGATAGTCATATTCATATTGGGTAGGAATGCTTTCGGGATATTCCCTTATGGTTTTAGTCAAATCGGTTGTTAGACAAAATTCAATTTAATTCGCTTCTCTTTATTTGACAATAAATATGGTTTCATAATGATAATAATTAAAATAAAATAATAATAATATTAGAATAAAGGCCTCGCATTTAGCACAAAAGCATGCAAATACAAATTACAATTTTTACGTTACGTTACAATAATTAAGTCGTATATATATAATAAAGAATTTCTAGTCAAAATAAAATGTAGTACGTAATTATAATTTTTTGTTCCTTGTTGAGAATTCATTTATAGAATAATACATTTGTTCTAGAAGCCATGCCCTTAACCTTTTCTTAAAGGGTACGACCGGCAATATTTTAATATCTGTTCGCGTGGCATTAAATATTTTGTTGCAGTCGGTTACATGTTCTTTTTATAACAGTCATTATTTCCCGAGCATAATTAAGGGTAGGGTTTTTTTCGCGAAGACGATGCCCCAATCTGTAGTTAATTTAAAATTCATATTTACCATTGGGCCCGCTTCAGCGACTAAAATTGATAATATATTGTATTGGTGAAAACTGTAACGGGTTACGTATTTCGTTTTATGTTGAACTCGGCCAACAGTTTCAATCTTTTCAGAAGATCATCTTCAGGGCGAATACGACCCGCTTGACGCCACGTCCGGTCTCGTACTGCGCAACTTAAAATTTACTTGAGTTACCCGTTAGAGTTTTTACTTTGTTAGCTCATCAGGTCAGTTTTAATTATAATATATGTATTGTATTGTTTCAGATCTATAAAGATAACGGCATACCTATAGAAATGTAGCCAAATTGTGTATACTAGTGATAAGTCACTTTTATGATCTTTTTCTTATCTACTTAATATATTATTATTTATACACAAGGAAGTAAATGACTGACGAAGATTTGTGGCGGGAAAAAAATTGTATAGATGGTTTGGATGCTTGGATACCATTGGAGCTACTGGGAAAATATGAAACCGGGCAATTTTGCTTCTGGCTACAAGGCTTAAGAAAAACCTAACTCATGAGTCTCTGGACATATCCACATTCCGTTTTTAGTAAGCAACTGCAAGCGACTTGCTGATGTTGCAGTATGCTTCCAATTGCAAGCAACATGAGGTTGAGTGTTCTTCCAGCAAGTGAGGACCGTATATGGAACAGCCAGTATATTCCTGTATGCGTAGAAGAAATAGCAACTGCATCTATGCAATTAATTGTACAAAAGTTTAAAAAAAAAAAGATGTTTAGTTGCCAATGCTTCTACCGACAAAGATGTCGCTAGTTGTCATCTGTGTAATCAGTTCAGGTAATGGACTACTTTATCCGCATAGAGCTGCTTATGTAGTTTCTGTATTTTAATTATTCCAGTAGAGTAAAGTAAGTAAGTATTTATTTCGCTTAAAAACGTGGTACATACAGGATGTTTACATAAGGTTTAAGTTCACTCATTTTGTCTACAGAGACATGCGAATATATATTTTTATATGTAAAGGTGTAGTAATACTTACTTACGGGCTCAAAACCGGCAAACACTCGAGGAGTTAGGCTACGAACGAGACACTGGCAGATCAAGTTTAGGATTCGTTTGCTCTCTTCTGGAGGATATATTAGTTAGAAGCGTTATTCACAATGCAGTCAACAAATGCAGTTGAATCTGGCAGTATGTGTCGTTCATATGTTAACGGCGGAGCGCTTATCCCTGTTTGGTTGATATTAGTGATTTCTCATTGTTGATTTAATATCTATAGTTCTAAATATGTACTTAAAGTAAATAGTACTTTAATTTTAATATTGTTGGTAGTAAATAGTTTTTTTGGTTTTGTACACATTTCCAAATTCAAAACCGGGAAATCCTTAACTTAAATGCTTGCTGATAATCGAAATTGCCCTTTTACTAATTAACGGTAGACGTTTACCTACTGTTTAGCTACAAACGATACACACCTGAAGATCAAATTTATGACCTTACGGATGATGTAAACGACATCTATCGGCTTAGTTCTAGAAACTATATAATAATAATATATATAGATTCATACACGGAGTTACTTGTAAAACACCAATAACCAAGCAGGAATAGGTAGCTAAAACCATAAGCAACAACTTTTATTCTACAACTATTAATAATTTGTTAGATTTTATTTTCGTACAAAAATAAGTATTATTTTAATTTCCCTCTTAAATATTCATAAATCTACACGCCTCACATAAATTACGTAAATATACCCTTGCGGGCGCGGGGAAGGGGTGCAGCGCTAGCGCAGTGTATTTGACCCATTTTTCTAGTCGTCAGTCGTCCGTCTAAAATCATTATATTTTAATGTATTGCATTATGTCCCAACTCTTAGAACAAAAGTTGTTGCTTATGAATAGAATAGAATATCTTTATTTGCTTTGAATGTGGGTAGTTTTTAAAAAACATTTTGAAGAATCCTTGTACATTCTGCCTTAATAAAGCATGCAAATTCATTTTTAAACTAAAAAGACATGGAGACATTAATTTAAATTTGCTTATCATCTAGGAATTCTTGCAAGGTATAATAGCATTTTTCAGCTAGCAGTGCTGAGAGGTCTTTTTTGAACCTTTCCAATGGGAGATCTTTAATGCAGTTTGGCAGCTTATTGAAGATAACAGGTGCCATATAAATAGCTCTTTTTTTCAAAAGACTGGTTTTGTATGCACCTGTACATAACAAATTCTGATATTGCGATCTCAGACCTATATTTCGTTGTCTAGTTTGGTTGAAGTATACAAATAAGTTTTTATTACATTCAACAAATAATGCTAACTCTAGGATGTACAGGGACGGTAAGGTTAGTAATTTACGAGACTTGAATATAGGTGCGCAGCTATCTGTTACTTTCAGATTAAACATAGCCCTGAGGCAGCGTTTTTGAGCTTTAAAAATGCTTTCTCGTTCAGTACAATTGCCCCAAAAAATAACACCAAATCTTAAAATGGAGAGTACTAGGCCATGATAAGCCACTAATAGTGTACGTAAATTAACTTTTTTGGATAGGTGGTACAGCATATAAGCGGGTGTACTGAGTCTTTTACAAATATTCTCTGCTTGGGCCTTCCATGTTAATTGGCTGTCAATTAAGATTCCGAAATTTTTTGTCGCAGTTACTGTATCTACTGTTTGACCATTATAATTTATATTCATCATTATGGTTTTAGCTATCTTGTTCTGCGAGGTTGTTGGTGTTTTACGAGTAACCTTGTATATCAATATATATATATAGTTTCTAGAACAAAGCCGATAGATGTCGTTTACATCATCCGTAAGGTCATACATTTGATCTTCAGGTGTGTGTCGTTTGTAGCATTAAGGCGTGTATGATACGATTTCCCGTAATAACACTTCCCACTCAGAAATCATAAATTTGATAGTCCGATTTGATTTCCCACTTTTGAGTAAACAATTGAATTCACAGTTCCCATTGCGGTAAATGGTATAAAATGAAATATGTGATTTATTTCCATATTATTAGACTTGTTTAATTAGATTTAGTTATTAGTGAGAGTTATTCGAGTACAACTCGATACTGTTTTTTTTAATAAAGGCTATTTTAAACTTAGTTGTTTTTGTTGATTCACGAATGTTTTACATGTAGTTATTTTAGGATTGATTATTACAATTTGCAAATGTAAATTAGGTACTTAATATTATATTACATATTCAAATACAGCATCATCATATCAGCCGAAAGATGTCCACTGTTGGACAATGGCCTTTCTAAAGATCGCTTGCTGGTCTTGCGCTACTCACATCTTGCGGCTGCCAGCGACACTCACAACATCATCAGACCATGTTATAGGGGGCCAGCCTATGCTGAGTTTAGAATTTTAACATGCTACGAAATATATATTTCGAGGTAGGTTAAATAATCCTAGTATACTAGACTCAATGAGTCTGCTCGTTCCAAACACCAGGTTGCGGCAGGCGCCGAGGGCACGGCTTTTTAACGTCTCGGTGGCGCGTACTAACATTGGCAAATTCGCACCGGTGGCAAGAGGCATACGATTAATAAACAGCGCCTCACAAAGAGTGGACATTTTTAATTGTTCATTGGCGGAATTCGTGAGGGTGATTCTGGATTTACTTTGTAATAATTAGTAATATTGTTCGCATTATCGCATAGGGTACCAAACCTGTCATGATAATGTTTAGTAGATTAAATTAATAAAATAATAATAATAAACTGTATACACTTTTGAAAAAGTATCTATTTATCACTTTTTATATTCATAGTTTTGTAATGACCAATTTTCTTCGTACCTTTTAAAAATTAATTAATTAATTGCGAGATCCAGGACAGTTTGTTGAGTCGTGACATGACTTTTGATTGTGTGCTAATGTGGATCCAGGGTAAGGTGTCTACTTTACCTGCTCTTCTAACAATTTTCTGATTACCTTAATTGCGTGTTCCAAGACATTTAGATGACCTGTATTCAGTATTCAGTATTCTTTATTTCGTAAACATAGGTACATATTACATGGGTGTTATAGGTATAAAGGTAAACCGCTATGTTTTGCCAACTTAATGACGTACAAAATTTAAATGTTAGAAGTATCTTAACCTAGATTAAATTCAATAACAGTCATGGAATTCATTAAACTATGTCAGCTTCTTGTTAACAATTAAAAGTCTTAAATTAATAGATCGGACCCTCGTATCGCTCTTTGTCATTTATGAAATCTGTGATGGAGTAATAACACTTATTCACTAGATATTCATTCAAATATTTTTTAAATGACTCTAGACATTCTTTGCGCCTAATAGCCAGAGGTATGTTATTATATACTTTAGATGCCATACCAATTACGCTTTTTGCAAATAAGGCTGTGGTGTGTGGGGCACCGCGTATGGTATGTACATGACGTCTAGAATTGAGAGATTCAAATAAATGCATATTACCTTTTACAAATACTCCCATTTCGAATATATACATCGAGGGTAGAGTTAATATTTTTAATTCTTGAAAGAACGGAGCACAGCTATCAGTTGATTGTAGTTTGCAGAAAGAACGTATACATTTCTTCTGTGCTTTAAAAACCATTTCTCTATCAGTTGAGTTACCCCAATAAATTATGCCGTATCTTATGTTAGAAGCGACATATGCATTGTATGCAACCAATACAGTGCTGCGATTTACGATTTTCGATAATTTGTATAGAGCGTACGCAAATTGGTTAAGTTTTTTACATAAATAATCTATGTGATCCTTCCAAGTTAAGTGACAGTCTACTATAAGTCCTAGAAATTTAGCAGTATCTGTTTCAGAAATTGATTTAGTGTCATATTTAATTGTCAAGTTAGGTTTGTTAGTTTTTTGGTTAAAAGTCATTATTTTAGTTTTGTCGAGATTTATTTTTAAATTGTTATTTAATAGCCATTCAATCACGTTCCTGAGATCATTGTTAATATTATATTCTAATAAGTGAAGATCATTACCCGAAAATAGGATCGTGCTGTCATCAGCAAAAAGGATCATTTTATTATTGCAAACGGTGGGCATATCATTTATGTACATGTTGAATAATAGCGGCCCAAGTATGCTACCTTGGGGAATACCGTATATAATCGTTCTGGGACTAGATTCATATAGGGTATCAGTTTTTGTTAGTAAGCTGACTCTATTGATAGATGTAACTTGGATTCGATTTGTCAAGTAAGATTTTATGAGTTGTAGTGCATTACCCCTAATTCCATATCGCTCTAATTTATTTAGGAGTATATTATGGTCTACGTGGTCAAATGCCTTGGACATATCCATAAATAGAGCGACAACTGGAATTTTTCTGTCGACGTTTGTAACTATTTGGGTCATAACTTCGTGAATAGCCATATTTATTGATTTCCGCTTCCGAAACCCATACTGGACTTTAGTTATAAGGTTGAATTTTTCAAAATATGTATAAAGACTGTTGTAGATTACTTTCTCAAATACTTTAGAGAATATTGGGATTAGAGCTATAGGTCTGTAATTCTCTATTGCCGTTTTGTCACCTTTTTTATGGATAGGTTTGATAACAGTCTTTTTAAGTTTCTCTGGAAAATATCCGTGTTCAATGCATACATTGATAATATGGCTCATTACTGGTGCTATGTGAGAAGACACTTTTTTAACTATGCTAGTTGTTATACTATCATATCCATGGCATTTAGTGTCACTGAGGGAATTAATTATATTAAGAATGTCAAGATATGTCGTGGGTGGAATAAATATGGAATTACTATTAATGTCAATGTTAGAATAATTTGTCAAAACCGTATTAAGATTAGTATTATTAGTAATGCCAATAAAATAATTATTAAAGATATTTGCTATAGTCTGGGGATCAGTAATATGCATGTCGTTTACTCTTATATTTGTAGGTATCGTTTCTTTCGGATAATTGATTTTATTTCTGTTTATAATTTTCCAGGATGCTTTACATTTGTTTTTAGCATTGCTAATCATATATACATTTTGAGACATCTGAGTTAAATTAATGATTTTCTTTAACCGGTTTGAATGTAATTTAAACAGTTGGTCATTTTTAGCATTTGGAACTTTTCTTAGTTGCCATAACAGTTCCCTTTTTCGTTTACAACTTTTTTTAATCCTTTAGTAATCCATGTCGGCTTTTTACGAAGCATAATTCTTTTCTTCTGAATAGGAAAGCATAGGTTGTAAAAAAGTATGAATAGATCATAGAAAGAATTAAATGCCTCCTTCGCATTAGTACTTTGAAATACGTCACTAAAACTAAGGCTATTAAGGCAGTCACAAAATTTTGATACATTTTCAGGTGAGTAGTCACGTTTGAAAATGTACCAATGATTAGTGGAACAGGTTTTTTTCACAGGACACTTTATTACTTGGGCAGTGTGGTCAGATTACGCCAGATCAAGAACTTCACATTTACTTCCTCTTATATTGTGCATTATGTTATCGATACATTTACCACTTGCTAGCCGTGTGGGCTGCTGTATGCCTATTTTCATGTTAAAGTTCATGAGTAGATTACAGAAATCACTAGATATCTTAGACTTAGTTAAAGTATCCACATTAAAGTCGCCACAGAGGACAATCTTTTTATTACAATTTTTACTGCATAAGAATAGAATGCCTTCTAGTTTGTTAATAAATATTTCAAAGGAATTATTATCTGTTCGAGGGGGTCTATAAATACAGACCACAATCAACTGATGGATTTCCAATTCTACTGCACAGCACTCAATAATGTTGGGAACACAGAATTTTTGTAGATCGATTGTTTTATATTTATGGTATCTACTTATTAATATGCAAGAACCTCCACTTCGTGAATTCCTCATTGAAAAGGTTGCTAGCTCATAGTTAAGTATGTATAAGTGTTCGTGGTCTCCATATGTCATGTTGTGTTCTGTTATACAAATTAAATCTAAATTAAGTGATCTATTTAAAAGTTCTTCTATATGTGGTGTGAGCAGGTCCGATTTATTAATCAAGCCATTTATATTTTGATGAAATATATTAATGAAATTATACACGAAAAAACAAGTTATTTTCTGTTAAATTCTTATTTTCTAGCGAGTCAGGGTTTACATTATTTGACATATTAGATACGTTACTAGTTTGGGTTGATTGGTCAGTAATATTTTTTATCTTGTTAGGTAATAAGTCGTTACAATGGTAATTATGAGATGAATCATTTGTTTGAGTTGATTGGTTCAGTCTTAATGTAGGCAACATTCTGTTTTCTTATGTAAAAAATTCATATCTTAGTTTGTAGTCAATATGTAAGATTTCTTTCAACAAGAATCTACAGATATTAACAGTAAAATGATAATTATTGGGAACAAACTGCCCATAACCCATGTCTACAAATAACTTATTATATTTATAACACACTAAACGTAACAAGTCATTCAATTTATTGTGATTTAAATAGCGATTAAATGGTATTTGAGATATTATGACGTTGTAGTGATTTATATTTTTTAGCCACATACCCAATACCCAGGGATGGGACATAACCAAGGCTCGCAGCTCAGAGCCTTCTGATTGTGTATCAATGTCAATCCAGGTTAATAGGAGTTGCATTGCTGGACATGTGGAAAGAATGATTCATATTTGGTCATACCAGTGTCACAACCTTTTCATGTTAAGTCGCATATTTACACACGGCAACCTACATAAAATAGAAAATGTTTTAGATTTGTCCAGGGTTCGATCCCTACAGGAAAAAATACTTTGTGTGATGAGCACCATTACTTGTTCTGTGCCTGGGTTCTGGTTGTAATTTATCTATAATATATATTAAGAAAATATATAAGTATGTTTATAAGTTTTCTGGTTGCCATAGTGCCTAATATAAATTTAATAATCACAATAAGATTTGTCCTGTGTGGATCTCTGCCCTTTCTAGTTTGGTATCATACGTTGTCCCAATATATTTATTCATTACTAGCTGTGCCCCGCGGTTTTACCCGCGTTAAACTTTATAAATTATAGCCTATCCAGGGTGTCAGCAAACTCCATACCACATTTTATAAATGCTCCAGCTGTTTAGACGTGAATAAATAACAAACAAACACTTATAGTCACAAACTGTCGCCTTTATAATATTAGATATTAGCGTGATTGTTATTTGTTAAGAATAACTTACGCTTACGTGTGACTCAGTGGGAATAAACTGATTAGAATCCAGTAAGCTAAAGTAGTAAAGTAAGCTTTGTCTTTATCTTTAACCATACGAAGTCTGAAAATAAGAAGACGCTATAAGGTTATTATGAACAATCAAGGAAAAAAACAATTTATTTTCGTTAATTCATGTATTGGTCGAAAACCATAGCTACTATTATTATTCATCTATGAATCGGTGAATAAACTGTTGGCTAACTTTCACACAATTGTTTACTGACGTCCGTTCCCGGGAACTACATAATATCACAAACAACCGACACATTTCAGTGATTAAATAGGTCACACAACTCTAACGCCCATAGATTTTATAACTGCTCAAAAGTAGGTACTTAAATAGGTATTTCTATATGTACCTACCTATAGAGGTAGTTTATTTTGATTTGAATTCAAATCATACTAACATAATTAATGTGTATGTTTATTACGCAATCATACAAAAACGGTTCAACGGATTTAGAAATCGACATTTTGGGTGGATGTAGTAATATAGCTTACTACTTTCACCCAAAATTGAGATTTCCAAATCCGTTGAACCGTTTTTGAAAATTAATAATCGAATTAACACATATGCTACAATATCGTAATAGAGTCTTACGTAGCATCTAAGACAGCCATTCTCAAACTTTTTGTTATAGGCGCCACAAACAGAACACAGTCATGTTGTCGAGGGCCTCGCCTCAAGCTAAAATTATTTAGGTTTTAATTAAAAAGTAATTTCAAGTTAACGAAGTAGATACTTCATTAGGGGAAAAAATTGTAACTTCAGATGGGCCAATAACAAAGGCAGATTTAGTATAGTGGATCTAAGACGTTCCTGAATCGACGGTTCTTACGATCGGCGTCTATTTGACTACCGCGTTTACGGAGGGACTTGGATGTTGAGACGGGACGTTTAGACATTTGCTTCGTCCAATGCTCTATCGTAGGCAATTGGATATTGGCAGTATTTTTAGGGTTCCGTAGCCAAATGGCAAAAACGGAACCCTTATAGATTCGTCATGTCTGTCTGTCTGTCCGTCCGTATGTCACAGCCACTTTTTTCCGAATCTATAAGAGCTGTACTATTGAAACTTGGTAAGTAGATGTATTCTGTGAACCGCATTAAGGTTTTAACACAAAAATAGAAAAATAACAATAATTTTGGGGGGTCGCCATACATAGAACTGAAAATAAATAAAAAATTTCATCGTACCCATACATGTGGGGTGTCTATAGATAGGTCTTCAAAAGTGATATTGAAGTTTATAATATCATTTTTTCTAAACTGAGTAGTTTGCGCGAGAGACACTTCCAAAGTGGTAAAATGAGTGTCCCCCCCCTGTAACTTCTAAAATAAGAGAATGATAAAAATAAAAAAAATATATGATGTACATTATCGTGGAAACTAACAACGAAAATTGGTTTGAACGAGATCTAGCAAGTAGTTTTTTTTATACGTCATAAACCTCAATTTGCTTTCATTTAATCAACTGAAATACTTTCTTCTACGGAACCCTTCATGTGCGAGTCCGCCTCGCACTTGGCCGGTTTTTGTGATCGTACCACCACAGTTAGTGATATCTATTTTGGGTCGACGTATAATATCCCCGAAGTAACACATTATGCTTCAATATAGTGATATCGTTATAGACGTTCCTGGGACGACGTTTCTTACAGAAGAGTAAGATCGTGGTTTATTTGACTGCCGTGACCACGCACTTAGTAGTACTCTTAGTCAAAACCCGGACAAAAATGTTTTTTGTTTTATTTTCCTTTATTACGTAATAAAGAATCATCAAACATGGGTAAATGTAAAAAATAAAAAAACAACAACAAAATAGCCGTTTAACTAAAACTATCCTAAAAATAACAACAATTTTTTTTTCGGATTATTTTTAACCGCTACAAACATATTATGTGTACCACACCGTGTATGAGCCTCCTGCATTAGGTATCCTCGCGCCGAGTGATTGTAGTTTGCCACCCTCAATACTTGTAATTGTAAAATATTTTAAGTTGTTTAGGTATAAAGAATAATATCATATGTTTTTTTTATTACTAGAATAACATTTAGCATGTAAGTTTTTATTCATAAGTTAAGCTGCGCTTGGCAGGCACTTATTAAGTTACATTATTGTAAGTATTTTTTTTTCTCTTTAGGTGAATGTAATAAGTTCTTTTGAGAAAATATTTTTTTTAACCATAAATGTCTGCCTATCCAAGAAATTGATTAGTACTGATATGCCACTAGTTATTTGTTTTTGAAAATCGGAATCGCTATTTTCTTTGTCAGTGATGTGATCTTCTGCAGCTTTGTCATCAGTGCACTCATAGTTACGTATATTTTTGTTTTATTACACTTCACACTAATATTATTAAGGCGAAAGTTTGTGAGTGTGTATGTTTGTTACTTCTTCACGTCTAAACAGCTGGAGCGATTTTAATAAAATTTGGTTAGTATGGAGATAGCTGATACCCTGGATTAACACATAGGGTATAATGTTTAACGCGGGTAAAACCGCGGGACACAGCTAGTATTTTTATATTACATTTAAATAAAAAAAATATAATTTCCTATTGTTAGTGTGAATGTTAAATAACCCATGATTCACAAAAACGGTCTTTAGAGAAAGGTTTATGGTATAAAACCATACAATGTGAACCTCTTCGCGTGCCCTGGTTCATGAATAGCGATATCAATAGGAAATTCATTGTTACTGCTTTTAGACTCAGATCTGGACACATTCCATGCAAAAAATTTGCCTTTATGATGAAGAAGATCACTTCACCCAATTGTGAGGAATGTGGATGTATCGAGGACCTACAACATTTATTGATGGAATGTGTTCGATATGAGTCTAGTAGAAATAATTTAATAAGGTCCCTGAACTTGAACAGAACCGATGTGGGCATGTTCCACAAAATTCTATCCCAACCAAATAATGATGATGCGGTGGGTTTGTTCAAGTTCATGATCCATATTTTGTGAAAATTCTATTGTTTAGGATACGATGGGACTGTCATACGCTATGCGTAAAAGTCCCTTTAAATAAATAAAGAAAAAAAAAATTATTCACAAACGGACACATACTCCCATCCAATCGTATCTCGCATCAGGAATTGACATGGGTCATACATTGAATGAATTCATAGGCTATAATGTATTGCTAAATAGCAGTTAACACCTCGGGCCGCAGCTAGTATGAAATAAATGTCTATGGGAATAGTATAGAAAAAATCAATGTGTGTTTCTCCAGCTTCCTCATTATCATACTTAATTGATATTCTAAGATATTTTAAAGCATTATTGGAGCAATCATACGTTGTATGTCCAGCTTACACACAAAAAACAACTCATAGTAACGAGGTTGTGATTGCTCCAATTTTATGACTGAAACGTTTGATTGCTCCAATTATGCTTTAAATTATGGTATGGGTGGTACTTAGAATTTCGATTATAACAATGAGGATGCTTGAATGAATGAAATGTTGAACACACGCATGAAAAATCAACCGACGGTATTTTTAAATTGCAGTTTTTTTATCGTAACTAGGTACACTAAAACATATAATATAAAATTTTTGATTGCGTCTATGTGTGACATAGATACATACACATCGCTATCGGCCTACTGCTGTAGGTGGATCTAAAGGACTAGGCCGATTGCGATATGTGATTCACAAAAATTAACCGGATATGTGGTGCTAGAATTGGGTTTTAGGTTTTGGTTTGATAACATTTTTAGGCGTGTTTGAAGAGGTCCTTAGATTGTTTTGGACAACTGGACCTAGTAGGTGGCGCTGCCTGGAGACGTCCTCCCCTGGAACAAAAACTTAAAATGTGATATTCCAAGTTTTCTTTTAAGGCCAGGACAACGTCTGTCAGGACATACCTATAGAGAATAAATAATTTCTTCTAAGACTCATCATCATCATGTCAGCCTAATGATGTCCGCTGTTGGACAAAAGCCTCCCCACAAGATTTCCTGAATGGACTTGTGTCCATAAATTTGTCCATAATTTGGGGGATATGCCATAATCGGAACGCTTGGCAGGCGACTGGCGATCGCCGTCACTAAGATAGTCATAGTACACATAGAGACACTGTTGCTCATTGTCTGGTATAATATATAATATTTCATTTATTTCAATAATATAATATAATATAATATAAATAATATCTAGGGAGAATGTCACACAGATCATCCTAGCCCCAAACTAAGCAAAGCTTGTTATATGGGTACCAGGCGACGATTTACATACTTATATAGATAGATAAATACTTAAATACATAGAAAACATCCATGACTCAGAAAAAAAGATTCGTGCTCATCACACAAATATTTGCACTTACCGGGATTCGAACCCAGGACTACCAGCGTCGTAGGCAGGAGAACTACCAACTAGGCTACGGTGACCGTCAAGTATATATTCTCTCGGGAGGACATCTTCTCCCCTCACATAAAGAGATGGGGTAGCGATATTCTTTATGGCCGTCAGTCACACAGTCTTCTAAGACTAAAGGTACGGAATTATCAGTGCGCGAGTTCGACTCGCACTTTACAGGCTTTTTCAATTTCTCGTGGCTGTCCAATTATTCATATATGTCGTCCAGTGTACTCAGGCATGAACATGTTAAAAATTGACACAAAAGCTCATAGTTTTCGGTAATTACTGTGTTAAATTTGTTAGAAGGTAATATTTTTGTTGTTTTCAAGGTTGGATTGGATTGTGTTGTGTTTTTCCTCCATACCAAATTTGTTAAGATTTCTGAATTTTAAAGTTAAAACATTATATGAATGTTTGTTTGTTTGGAATGAATACTCAAAAACGAATTATCTGATTTAAAAAAATCTTCCACCTATAGAAAAGTGCAATATCGACGAGTAACACTCTATACTTTATTTTCATGCAAGTTAGAGAAAATAGGACCATATTACCATAGCTTAAAGTAGAAAATTAAATGAAAATCCGCGAACCGAATATATTAATATTCATGCAATTTTCTACTTTTCCCTAAAGAGTTACCTATTCCGCGTAATCGCTTTTTAATTAGAAATACTAATATATCTTTATGCTATCTATCTACCCGTATGAAGTTGGGTCGTTAGTGTTTTATATCGAAGTAAATAGTTAGTAATTTTTTTTTTATGCTACCAAGTCAGAAAAGACTCGTGCGGCCCACCTGACTCGTATGGTTCTATGACTCTTGCAATATAAATAGCATCAACTTCCCGTTGCCGACTCTTTCCCTCCTACTTGGGGTGGTCCCAGCAATGTTACGCTCACGATCTCTTTATGCTTTTGCTTACCATCAATCATTGGAAGAAGCAAGCGTCTAAACGCTTCTTCGACTCACGACGAGCATTATCCAAGTCCCTTGGTGTCCACAACAGTACCGTAAGAAGAGGACCGATCGGGGTGTTGTACTGTTGTCGATGATATCACGCCTAACTTAGAACAAGTTCCTAATTGGGGAGATCCAGCGACCTTAGTCACGCTCACGATCTCTATATGCTTTTGTATACCATCAATCATTGGAAGAAGCAAGCGTCTGAACGCTTCTTCGACTCAGACGAGTATTATCCAAGTCCCTTGGTATCCGCAACAGTTCCGTAAGAACAGGACCGATGGGGGTGTTGTACTGTCGTCGATGATATCTCGCCTAACTTAGAACACGTTGATGGTATAAGAAAGTCTCGTGACGCTGTACACATTGCGATATATCGTACTCGGCCCGGGGTACGACAGGAAACGCTGCGGCTAACATCGATACACAACCTCAAAGGTGGAGATGAAACGTGTGTATTATAACGATTACAACTCTTTCAACCTTTTGAATCGTTATATCTAAAAAACGGTGGCTCTTAGGAAAAAAAGTATTAAGACATTTTTTATAGATAATTATCTAATCTACAATTTTGTCTCAGCTAATTTTATGATAAAAGTTACCGTTTTGCAGAAAATCACGAAAAACCCGTTTTTGTGACCTTAGACCCCCATTTTTTTGGAACGCAGTTCCTTATCGCGCCTTGTGAAAGGGGGCTAGACGGAAAAAAATGTTACGAAAAGTTGTCACGACACTTTTTGCAGTTGTGCGGTGCGCGCATGTTTCTCTGTCTGTCTCTCTCTTATAGAAAGCAAGCCAGATATTTTCATTTCTTTTTCGCATTGAACAGTGTGGTGTCGCGACGATTATTTTTGTTGAGTGTATACAGGTTTTTTGTACATAATAAATAATAAGAAATAACTTCGTTCCATCCGGGTGTCCCTTGACACCTCTCAAGTTTTTTTTGCACGTGTCGGATCGATGAGGACTTTTCACATTTCCTTTATAATAGTGTAATGAACGATCCTGCCAATTTTCAGCCTAATGGGAATTATTGTAACCTTGGATGTCTAAATTGACCGGACTATTACCTCCTTAATGCGGTCGCCAATTTGCATGCCAAGCGCGGTGACTACGACAAACCCCTCCAAATGGCAACGTTATGGAAACTTTGGGGAAGACCTCGGTATATCCAGCTGTGGACGATATCAGACTGATGATGAAACTATATAACATAATGTTTCTTGTCGGTCACATTGAAGGTAGGAAGGTACTTCGTTTCTCCATATATGCAAGATGTAACATCATCTTCATCATATGAGCTGAAAACGTCCACTGCTGGACAAAGGCCTCCCCCAATGATCTCCAAAATTACAAGTCCGATCCTCAATTGTTGTATTCGTTTTTATTAGTTTTAGTTTTAGTTAGTGTTACTTTTTACTTTTTTATTTTAGTATTTGTATTCATTGATATAATTATTGTCATTGTGTTAACGAGCGCTAATCCCACCGACCAACTGCTATGCAGTTTGTCCGATCCTCAATTGTTGTATTAGTTTTAGTTAGTGTTACTTTTTTATTTTAGTATTTGTATTCATTGATATAATTATTGTCATTGTGTTAACGAGCGCTAATCCCACCGACAAACTGCTATGCAGTTTGTCCGATCGTCAATTGTTGTATTAGTTTTTATTAGTTTTAGTTAGTGTTACTTTTTACTTTTTTATTTTAGTATTTGTATTCATTGATATAATTATTGTCATTGTGTTAACGAGCGCTAATCCCGCCGACAAACTGCTATGCAGTTTAGTGGGTTTATGTTTTATGTAACATGTTTTTATTCTCAATAAAATTCTATTCTATTGGACGATCTGTCCGTGTCTTCGCGCATAAACGTAGAGTGACATTTACACAAAATGTCTCTAAAAACCTGTCATACATCGCCACGTCAGCAATCGCTCTGAGTCCGAGTAACTATAAAGAGGAAGCGCTATTCCCTAATGGTTAGACCCTCGGCTGACGGGTGACGGGATTACAGCTCAAGATCCAAATAACCTGGTTAGGTAGATGAACAAGGGCAAATTACCGGGCATGATATGTGTAGGTTCCAGTCACTAAAAGAAAACGGGTGACATGTCGAGCCCTGACAGTACCGGCCTATTTTGTTAGGTAAGTATTATAATTGGGAAGATCTTTAAGAGGATCCATCAAGAAATCGTTCAATCCGTTATGATTGATGATGCCCAGTATCGATTTGGACCCTGTATTTCGACAGACTCAGCAATATTCAGCCTCAAGATGATCGTGATAGTTCACGATCGTCTTAGGACTGAATATTGCTTGCTTAATGATTGACACCAGGCGAGATATCTACCGTGTACGCATGTATTATATATTTAAGTCGTGCCTTCGACTTTGGTAATGTACTAATTGATTTGGGAGAACTTAGTAAAAAACAATGTTTTGAGTAGAATTGTGGTTTTGTTGAGAGACTGGTAAGAGAATCAAACAAATTACCTACGTAAGGTATCTTATCTCGACCTTTCAAGCTGGAATCAGGTGCACGACAGGGGGGCTAACGTCTCCGGATCTCATTGAACATCTCCGAGGCAAGAGTTTCACATTTTTTTGCGATTATAAGTTCATGTGTCGATTAGTTCAGGGAGAGTTTATTCGTTCATCAAACAACGGTATCCGCCCTCTCAGACTGCTTGGCCGACCCCGTCTTCAGCGACGCGCAAATGAAATCGGCCTGCTTTAATTTGTGCGTACAAATGAAATCGGCCTACTTTTTATATTGATCCAAATTATGAAGTTCGTACTATTTTATTTATTTGTATTTCAACTAAATTAATATTAATCTAGAACTGTTAGTTATAGTGCAATTTTTTATTGCGTGATATCATGTGTTTATTTTGTAATTATTTGTGTAAAAAATATGAATTATATACCTAAAATAAATTTATTTTATTATTTATTACTAGCTGTGCCTCGCGGTTTTACCCCCGTAAAATTTTCTAAATTATCTAGCGCCTCCCCCGTAGATAGCGTGATAATATGTAGTCAATATGTTGAGCCGACCTCTTAGTAATATTCATGCAAAATTTGTAGTAAATCTATGCAGTACTTTTTGAGTTTAGCCCGGACATACATACAGACAAACAGACACACAGAAAAAAAAAATTTAAAAATTATATTTTTGCCTTCGATATCGATTGTCGATCACGCCCCAAGTATCCTTAAACAAATATTCAATGTACACTTTCCTACGATTTATATCTATAGATTATTTAAATTTATATACTTAAATTACCTACCCGTTTTCGATCGTTAATATTCGGATTCGGAATTTTTTAATCGAAGGTACTTTGTTATTTTTGCCCACCAAACCTATCCTATCCTGTAAACTCTATAAAGGCAAATAACTGGTTTTAAAAGTTTACCTTTTAGTCCTCATTATGAGACTAAGTGAGGCTAAATTCGATATAATTACCTAAGTGTCTGCCATTATTGACTAATGACCTTAATCTTAGCAAATCGTAAGGTAATCAGCTTAATAGCTAACGGAATGAATAGTGATGAACTGGTCAATGAGTCCGATAATATGTGAACGGATCGAACGTTCTAGAAACCCTACATATGACCTTTGGATAGTGCTAAACGGTAGCAACATTTAAAAGAGATAGTGCTGACGTAGAGCGAAACAATTACACAGTACTTACTTCTCTTATGGGCAGTGGTTACCCTAGTGTCAGAGTTGATCAAGCCGCCCAGTAGGCCTCTGACATGGCTTAACGACTGTTGTCTAATGACTACAACCGGGACCGACAGCTTAACGAGCCTTCCGAAGCACGGAGACGCTCAGAAATTAAACCACTTTGGCGGTCACCCATCTATGGACTGACCGCGTGCCTAGTTGCTTAACCTCGCCAATCACCTATGGACCGATGAGAGCATCTCGCTATGAGCGCTGGCTACACAGTAGAGAGTACTGTACTCTCTACTGTGTAGCCATCGCTTTCATTAGGAAAATAACCATGAATATATGCATATTTGTTTTTTTTTAATACAACGCACGCACTATAGAAGTTCATTCCTGTGTCGCGGGGTACTTAACAAACGTATAATAGACGGACACAAATTACATCCCGACTCAGAACAACCATTTATGGGTCACACAAATAGTGATCCGGCGCGGGACCCGAACCCGCGACACGAAGCGGCGAGGCGACTGTCATAGCCGCTGCGCTACACGTGCAGTCTTATAAATATTTAAAAATTGACATAGCTTGTTGGTCTAGTGCTTAGTAACCCTTACTGCAAAGCCAGAGTTTTTGGGTTCAATCCCCTCCCAGTTCAAATCTTTGTGTCATGAGCACGATTATTAGACGGGCCTGTTTGGCGTGGTTGGCAAATGCTTGCTTTTCACGCCGGAAGTCGTGGGTTCGATTCCCACCCAGGATAGATATTTGTGTGGACGAACATGTCTGTTTGTCCTGAGTCTGGGTCTAATTATCTATATAATTATGTAGATTACAAAAGAAAGGTAGTATATCAGTTATCTGGTATCCATAGTAAGTACAAGCTCTGCTTAGTTTGGGAGCAGATTATTTTTTCTTTGTCTGGCCGTAATTAATCTGTAATATATATATCTTTAGAAATATATAATTATGTTTATCAGTTGCCATAGTACAGGGTCTGACTAGTTTGGGATCAGGTGGCAGTGTGTTAGATTTTCCACGCTATTTTTTATTTATAAAAGCGATACCTATTATATTCATAAAAGCGATCGGTTCCGTGAAATTCTCTTTCTAAAAACATATATAGGTGTCAGAATCTAATAGACTGCGGTAGATACTTACGTTATAAAGATTATCATAAATATTCTCATTACAACGGCGCCGCGGCTTAAAGTGCTCTCTGAAAAATTCAGAGAGACCAGACCAAAATATAAACCTGCCATATTTCGGGTGCCATAAACACAGACAAACAGTTACTGAATGGACGGTATTAGACAACCGTATCTCTACCTAAAATAAATAAAAATGTTGGGACCCTAATATATTTTTTTAAAAGACCCCGCTCGCACTACGGCATCTAATCCCTGTGTTGCGGGGTACTTTACAAACATATAATTGACGGAAAAAAATTACATCCAGACTCAGAACAGCTATTTATGGGTCACACAAATAGTTGTCTGCTGCGGCGACTGCGACGGCGAGGCGACTGTCTTAGCCGCTGAGCCACACGTGCAATTCACCTGTTACCTCTATGTAACCAACAGGACTCATAGTTAGAAATCAAAAATAAAATATTGTTTTTATGAACAAAATAGGCGAAATTCGGAAATGTTCTTTTACTAATCAGACTACGATACAAATTCCAGGTTTTACTAAAATATGTTTCGTCGCGGCATCGAACTCGTGACTAAAGCGGTCAACCGGATTGCTAAAATCGCCCGGCCACCAAGTCCATTAACGATATTTATAGACGACCTTATATTTTTTAAACTCCCAAGTTTATAAAAACCAGACTATTCCCATGAAACAAGTTAACAAAACCAGTGTATTGAAGTTATGAATACACAGGTTGTACACGCAATGATGAGTCGCGTCGAGTCGAGGTCGCTGAGGCTGCGCGCACGCAGTACTACCAACCGCACCGCGCAATCACGAGATAGCTCTCATCTTCTTTATCATCAGCTGATGAAATATTCATTTGGGGGCGATTTTTATTCAAGAACGTCACTGGCAAATATATGTAAGTACACATAAAGTATTTTTAATGGTTTTCTTGTGATTGTTACGACAGGTTTCGTCATGGCTGTAAACTTTTTATGATCTTGTTAGTTGTCTATTGTGTGTAGATTTAACTTAATGATCTTAGCTATAAAAGGACTACTTGTCTCTTACGATATAAAAAAAATATTTATTTTATACTAGACTATCCCTTTTAATTAATTAACTAAGATAAAAAATACTACCTACAGTTGAATCGACTAATCTAATAATTGGTTGATGCTTGTTACAAACGTAGATATATGACCTATATCTAATTATTGGTTTTCTAATATGGGGTGTTATATTTAAGTATATAATTCAATACTATAAGTTACTTAATGCGGCCGATTTATCTATAGGTGTATGACAAAATAGACTTATATCAGGAAGGAAACAGACCGCACGGACGGACTAATTCAAAATAATTTGTTGCTTTAATCACTGTTTTTAAACTGTGATTATGTAATACATTGTGAGCTTGACAAGTACAAGTATATGTAAATACCCAAGTGCTGAATAAATTTCATTATTTCAAAAAGAATTTAAAATTAAAGGTAAGTGAATGTTGATAACTTGCGCCTGCGCATAAAAGGAAAAGAAGGCTGCATGGGTAAAAAAAATTGGTAGTTAAAATTTTATAGAAAAGCGTTTGAAATATGCTACAAGTGTAAAGTTAAGGAACAAATTAACGATCACATCACGAAGTTAGCGCAGTCACATGTTCGGCGGCACCAACATTCCGATAACAAACCAACGTCAGTCACTTACCGCGCGCCCATCGCGCCAGACGTGTGTGAACAAGGACTACTACGCGAAACACGATCACTGGTGCGTCTACCTTATTTATTCAACTAACTAAATAAAACTTTATCTCTTAAATAATAAGGTCCATTTCTCTAGGCGACATAAGTGTCAGAATTCCTGAGAGTTTAATAGTACTGTAAGGTACTTACTTGCACGATAGCTGCCTTCGAGGCTTATATTTGAGGTTTAATAGTTGATGACTGGAATCGAAGGCATTTCTTCAGCAGTATTTTTGTTAGTAATTAATAATTGACGCAGAGATTTCGTCTTGGTTTAATGGTGGTACGTGAAAATACATTTTCAAGTTAAACATAACTATAGACAGTATTAAGTTATGCACTAAGTATTAACGTTTGTTTAGTAACTTGTAAAGTTAACTGACGGGTTTTCTGCCTTTAAGTTGGTAATAAATTTCGTGGTGCATTTATAACATATGTGGAAGAAATACATAAGTCCTGTTTTCATGTTTTTGAGCCCTAGTGTACTTAAAGTGTTGCTCAATAATAAATGATTATACCTATAACTTACACAAAAAATATTATCATCAAGTTCAGTTATTATAAATCATCTTGCCCTTCTAAGTTTTATCATTGTCACTACTCTTGAGAGATAATATTTTATCTTTCAGCCTCTTCATTATTTGTGTAGTAATGTTATTTTTAAGAGATTTCTTATCGTTTCTCTGTTGCTTGAGATATATCTATAAGCATCACGTTTTATTTAAAACTTATTGAATTATTTTATTATATTAGTTTAAGTTTAGTTTTAGTTCACTTAATTTATTTGATAGGAATGTGTTTGATAGGAACCTGTCTAATTGGGAATATTTTGTATAAAGTAGAAAGTCAACTCCAAAACTGAAGTCGTTAGTAATATCCGGTTTTATTGGTATTATTAGTTGTCAGCATTAATTATTCTTTAGTCTGATTTTAGGTATTTAATTCGAATGGGGAATTTTAGCCAGCCGCTAGTATCAATTGAGAATATATCTGCGCGGGTCATGTTATATTACGCATAAACACTCTATTTTACTACTCCCTATTCCCTCCCTTGAGAATGACGGAATAGTACAGTGTCTCATGTAACGGGAAAGCAGTGAGAAGTCGGTTTTAACCCTTTCCCGGGCAGTGGGGATATAGTTGCCACAGTATTTAGAACTCTGTTGGCGTGTAATAAAGTGCAAAACCAATTTACCTACTTCTTCATAAAGATGCTTTTATAGACACAGGGATAATGGTACCAACGCCCAGCCCCCGGGCTGCTACTGATATTGGTTTTGCAACAAATCGCACCGAAATGCCAAAAGAACACTTTTGGTGCGATCCAGATATTGAACCCAGTACCTCAGCACCTAATTTTGAACACATAAGCACTTGTGCAGCCGATATATATTGTATATTCGTTATTTTATTGTATGTTATGGCTAATCATAAATGTAACACAGGTACTTCCTAGAATACCAATTACATTGAAACTTGTTCCATAAGGCAATATCAGAATGATTTTATAGGCTTAATTTTCAATCACTCAAAACAAAGCTAATTATGGATTGAAGATATATAAATTATTATTATAAAATAAACTGTATAAATGTTTTAACATTCCGTGTACCTAAATATCTGTGATAAGTAACTAGAAATATTAACTGTATTAGTACAAACATGTTCTGACTATTAACAAGAGCTTTTTTAAAGTCTTCGTGAATAAAAACCTTTTTTATTTCTATTTAATTAAATAAATATTGGATCGTACATGAGGGACAAAAATTGTTTAAAGTTCATGTCTTTGTAATATTTAAACCTGCCTCAATGTGCTAATAGTTCTTGAATAAATTTACAACACATAGGCTTTTATTAATAAAGTTTAATGCGGGTGAAACCGCGGGGCACAGCTAGTTATTTATAAATTCGATTGCAAGAAAATAATTTACTTTTTCAATGGAAGACTTCAAAATATCGTGAAAACTATTTGTATCGCCTAACTATTTAAATAATTCAAGTAATTGGTTCCTCACGATCTAGCGTTATGTCACGCGATATATGTAGGTACGGTGCCCAATAGAAGTAGCTTTACAGAAATTAAATCTTGCTACTAACTACCAAGAAAATTGGTATAACGTCCAAATGTATATAGATGAAACACCTTTATTTTACGAAATTACTCTGTTTTAACGTAGCCAATATCACTTAAACTCGAAGAAACTATTCATGAAATTTCAAGTGATTGATATTCTCCTTTCAAAATTACATGATAGGTATAAATTTTGTTGAATTTCACTACTTCTAAGAGCTCTCTTTGCTCCTAAATTATTACTTTCAAACAATAATTTAGCCATAATAGTATTGTAAGTTTCGAATTAACAGAGACCACCACTACTACTTAACCACTCTTGTGGTTTAGTATCTGTGAATTTTTGTTGCTGTCTGTACATGTTACATATATAATTTTATGATCATGTCCTATGTTCAATGACGAACAAAATTTGTCATTCACGCTTTTTCAATTGGCACTTCAAGTCGCGTTTAGTGATCACTATACAACATGTAACTTAATTAACGCACATCCTGAAAATAGTGTGTTCAGAATCGTTTACTGAATCGATTTATATCATTTTTAATATAGGTAATTTTTTATTCCAAAATAATTAAAACTACGGAAATTATTGTCATATTAACCCTGTACGGTCAAAACAAATTGAAATGAACCATAAGTCAAAGGAATAATAATTTTAAATCGCAGTTTTATTTGTATTCATACAAATTCCATCATTCAATACAAAATAAAGAAAAATAAACTTTATTCCAAGAAACTAATTTAGTAAATAACAATGCATATACATGTTAAATTACAAATTCAGTATATGATTACAACATAATATTCTAATTGGGGTGTTTGAGGGTGTGCGTTAATTACGTTACATGTTGTATATGTATATAGGTACATTATAAATACTTAAATATATTCTTAAAATGTGTGAGTAGTTACCTCAAATAAATCTGGAATTTATATTGATTAAGTTATCCCGATAGATTTCAATGGACTGTAATACTCATCTTCAATCATCTCTCATCTCATCGCAATAAAAACTACTTTAAATTTAGGTCGTCGTGTATGTAACAATCTACTGAAATCAAAGGAATCGAGTTTCAACCATTAACAATTATTGGAAGTTGCTTATAATTTTGATGATGATACGATAATTTGGTACCGTCAATGTAAGTGAGCTTGCCGTTTTATAAATTGTCGAGTCAATCACAAACTGCACATCCTATGGTCATTTATGTTTTTGATATTACTTAGTAAGTTAGGTCAAAACCCAAACTAAAAATACTGTAAATTTGTTTATGCCTATCGACTTATCTTGATTGGCATGATTGGTGACTTGACGGATAGGCTTAGAGGTCGTAGGTTGGAACCACATCCAGGACAAATCTTGGCATGATGAGCAAGATTTTTTTCTGTGTCTGGGTGTAATTTATCTATAATATGTATGTATTTACAAATATATTAGGTCTTTACCTATGAAATTGCCGTTCTGCAGTACTGGCCATTTCAAATCAAAATAATTTTTGTTTGGCTAAGAATTCTAATTTCAAATTAATTTTATTTTAAAAACATGGATTCTTTTTTCCAAAAGTAGTCATTTCTTTATTGATTAGTGTTACATTTTCATCGCATTTCAATCTTTTTCGTCATCATGGATACGTTAAAAATTCGAGTAATTATGGAATATGAGTACCGTCGTGGCAGCAACGCGGCACAAGCGGCACGCAACATCAACGACGTTTACGGAGCTAACACTACAAACCAACGCACCACCTGTTATTGGTTTGCTCGCTTCCGTTCTGGAAATTTCGACCTGAAAAATGAACCTCGCGGTCGTCCGAAGACTTTGGTCGACAATGACGAATTAAAGGCGGTTGTGGAAGCTGATGATACACAATCTACGGCTGAATTAGCAGCAGCTTTCGACGTTAGCGTCAAAACAATATTGGTCCATTTGCGTCAAATTGGCAAGGTAAAAAAGCTTGACAAATGGGTGCCCCACGAACTCAATGATCGCCAGCGCGAAGTACGCGTCGAGACGTGCCTTGCACTGCTCAACAGACACACAAATGAAGGAATTTTGAACCGCATTGTTACCTGCGATGAAAAATGGATTCTGTTTGATAACCGCAAGCGCTCAGCAAGTTGGTTGGATCCTGGTTCAGCACCTAAACAATGCCCTAAACGAAAACTTACCCCTAGAAAAGTGATGGTCACTGTTTGGTGGTCTAGCGCCGGTGTGATTCATCACAGCTTCTTACCAAACGGGGTGAGCATTACTGCAGATGTGTACTGTGAAGAACTGAGCACAATGATGGAGAAGCTGGCGCATCTCCAACCAGCATTGGTCAATCGCTCGTCTCCGCTGCTCCTGCACGACAACGCGCGACCTCATACTGCACAGCAGACGGTCTCCAAGTTGCAAGAACTGGGGTTGGAAGCTCTCCGTCATCCGCCCTACTCACCAGACCTTGCGCCTACAGACTACTACTTTTTCCAGAATTTGGATAACTTCTTGGCGGGAAAAAAATTCAATACCCGAGAGGCAGTACAAAATGCCTTTGAAGAATTTGTTGCCTCCCGTCCAGCTGATTTCTTTAAGAAGGGCATCAATAAACTGCCACTGCGATGGCAAAGATGCATTGATTGCATGGGTGATTACTTCGATTAATACAAATAAAAAAATTCATGAAAAAAATTCGTTTAAATTTTTTCATACAAAACGGCAATTTCATAGGTAAAGACCTATTATAAGTAATTTTATCAGTCATCTCGTTTGCCATAGTGCAGGCTTTGTCTAGTTGGGGATCAGATGGTATTATACTAGTTGCCTCAAGACATGTAGGATATATTTAAGTGTGCAGCCTGGAGGTGTATAGTGTCATTTCTCAACGAGGCCAAATTATAGAATTAAAACCATTGATATGTATAACAATGATTAAAACTAAGAGCACTTTTTTTTTCTAAGCAAATGGTGATCACCATTGCTTAGTTTATTTAAAAAAAGTGCTGTCTGTATTAAAAGCAAAGGGTATATCATTGAAAATAATTCGATATAAAAATATTCATAAAATAAGATAGGCGCTCAATATACTAAAACAGAACAAGATGTTTCCTTCCCATACATGCTCCTTTATTAGCAGCCGCAATTTCTGTTAAAAACTGATATTCTAGAAATTGGTCCAATTTAACTGACAGATTTAATCCATCAAAAATCCTACATTATACTTGTTTTGTAGAATGTTGTTCAATGCTCAATTTATCTCTCTAGTAAATTAAGCATCGCTTACCTAATGTAATTCCAACAATAAATTAAACCTAACCTTTTTAATTTATAATTATTATTTATTGTATGGGCAGTGGTTACCCTGGTGTCAGAGTTGTTCATGCCGCCCCGTAGGCTTCTGACATGGCCTAACGACTGTTATCTAATGACTACAACCGGGACCGACAGCTTAACGTGTCCTCCGCGGAAGCACGGAGACACTAAAAATTAAACCACTTTGATGGTTACCCATCAATGGATTGTCCGCCAGCTGAGTTGCTTAACCTCGCGGATCACTTACGGACCAGTGGCAGCATCTCGCTTTGAGCGCCTCGACTTTCATTAATAACACAATGGCTAAAACCACAAGCATTGTCAATTAAGTTAATCAGTTATGTAGTGACGAGATCAATTGAATGCAATCATCTGGCAGGCCGATAGTTACGTAGAAATTGTTGAGCTAATGTTCTATTGAACAGTGTGACGTGCTTCGATAAACAATTCGTACAATCAGATAAAGTACGGTAGTATGACGTTAGTGGAAGAAATACGTAAGATGAGAATATCAATTTCAAACAAGGGCATAAATAAAGGCATATATAGGTTCCGCTACAAAGTGTATGAAAATTTCACAACTGAATATTTCTTTTGAAAATGCATATTTACTAAGAAAATTTAGGTACTTACCTGTTTACCAAGTGGTGGAATCTTCTATACAGTACTTATCAGATATCTAATTCATCATGTTGAGATACTCAAGTCTCAAGTGCCATGTAGAAATAAGGTTTTAAAATATGCTGCTTAATCTGACAGGTTTAAATTGATCACACTAAAATACAACCAGTGTACAATATAAACAGTCTGTAAAGTATGGATACGAATGGAGAAACTATCGTTATGTAATATGCCCCATTAAATGGACATTAAGCTTTCAAAAAATATAAGCTAATAATATTTCTTCTTTAACTGAACTTGTTACAACTTTTACCCGTTTTCATTTCATACAACTTTTGTCCATCCACTGTCCAACTGTTGTCTGTAAGAAATTGCGTTTAGCGATAAGACCGCCCTTTGTATATTATTATGCTACTATTTATGAAATTAATTTGGTGTACAATAAAGAGTATTGTACTGTAAATAATATCTAATGTAAAATTTTTGTGTTTTCGTAAAAATAGTAAATCTGTCTGCACAAAAAATACTGAAATATTAATTCTCTATTCGTAAGTATAGCTAAGAAACGAAACGATAATTACTACATGAACGTTTTTATCTTGAGCAATTCTATCCGGCGATAACTATGGATATGGATGGCGCCACATCCGGACACTCTAAGCAATTTATTTCAGTTCCTAGTTATTAGTAGTAGGCAGCAGAAAAAAAATTCAGTCTTAATGTGCGGTCACCATTTCCCAAGTATAAAATGCACTATTAACTCCCATTTATGACGGCCAAAGAAGATATCAAAACGACCACAAACCACAAGAATCGTAAATGTAATTAACCACTTTTACAACGTTTATTAACTTGTAAAAGTGCCAAGTTTGGACCATAAAATAGTTTACAATTTAAATACTTGTAGAAACAGCACTAAAATATATTCAATAATGGCTTCTCGTGGTACACCGATATATAAATAACTTTGTATTCAATCATTTGTGTTTTTTTAGTATTAATATGTTAATAAGTATTAAGGACAGCGATTTTTATTTAGGAAGGACGTAAGGTAACTAAAACTATAATGAATTGAGCGTGTAAAATCAGTGCTATAATTTTTCCATCATATGACCTTAATCTTTTGGTAGATTTAACAATGTGTTGTTATAATTATAGCATTAGATTATTGATAAATTGATCTACATATTAGTTTTTCATTGATGTTGATGATTTATTGGAATTCAAACGGTAATTAGAAAATAATTCACGCTGCTGAATTTAAACTCAATTAATGAAATTAATAAGCAAGAAAAAGAGTTCAATTAACTTAGTCTGAATGATTCCATTCTGAGTAACGACAGTTATATATAGTTATATATCGATTGAATTAACATAAGGCTAATTAACATAGCTTTGAAATATAACAACACCCACAGGAAATGAGGGAAGAAAACGGCAACCGCCTTTATTCTGACGTTAATAAGTCTGTTGCAGTTTCAATGTTTCGTATATTAATATATATTAACGGTTTTAAAAACACAGGTTTTATAATTAGCCCTTTAAGAATCACAGAAGACATAATATCTCTACACATAATAAAATCGTAGGAAAGTCAAAACTGTACATTGAATATTTTTTTTAAATGATACTTGGGGCGTGACAATCGATATTGAAGCCAAAAATATAGTTATTAGAATTTTTGCCTGTTTATCTGTATACTGCATGGATTTACTTCAAATTTTGCATGAATTTTACTAAGAGGTTGGGTCAACATATAGTCTACATATTATCACGCTATCACTTACGGGGAAGGAGTAAAACCGCGGGGCGCAGCTAGTTTTGAATATCAGGACGAAATTAAGTAAGTCATAGTGTTTGGTCTCAATAATAACAGTGATGACGGAATAATAAATGCTTCCTTTAGTGCACATCACATCATCAGCCTGATATCGTCCACTGCTGGACATAGGCCGCCCCCAAAGGTTTCTATAACTCTGCCATTTGGAGAAATTTGCCGTAAACACCGCGCTTGGCATGTGAGTCGGCGACTGTGTAAGTTGCAAATTCGCATACCATAAACCACTTTTTAACAGCTAACTCACACTTCACGTGCCAAAATTTCATAATCTTCGGCTTCTACGTGATCTTGATTCCGTAAATCCACAAAATTTTAGAAATGGTAGCTTGCCTACTGACAGATATGGTTTCAATCACTTCACATGCTAAAATTAGTCGGTATATCTTATACTTCAATTGTTTATAAATGATGATTATCATGTATTAACTGGCGGTGCGCCACCACTGAAATCCTGATAGGAGTTTGAAAAATAGCGGATGACTGGAAATTCTTGTAAACATCCAAGAACAGTGATTTATGGCGTTTAACATTGATCATTTTGTTTACCTATTACTCGAGGTGAACCTCAATTTATAGCTAGCCTGGTGTAACGCTATGGTTATTAATGTTATTTCATGTATTATGTTTTAGAAACTGGAATGAAAACCTATCGATTTATTGTTTCCTTCCTATTTCTAAATTATAAACCCTTTAAACGACATAGATAACGTTAAATGGAGCATGGGTACGTAAGTACTCTTTATTCTGTGGCATGGGGATCGATACCGGACAATTTAAATACGAGCATTTTAAATTACTATTCTAACAACCCGTCATTTTACTAAGTGGCTTCCTGCAAGGTGTGTGCACTTTGTTTTTTTACATGTAAGTCTACATTAGTTGAGTAATATTATCAGTAAATATTATAAAAGTAATAAATAATTATATTGGGACGATTAAGACAGTGCCATCTGGTACCAAACTAAGCCAAGCCCATACTAAGGCAACCAGGCAACTGATAAACATACTTAAGTATTTCTAAATGCATAAATATTTTCGATGAATTACATTCAGACACAGAAATGTCCTGGATGAAGATCGATTTCACGACCCAAGGCTCAGAACTCGGGGTCATTAACTTTGACTTTGGCTTATTTATTTTAAAATAATTTATCATTTAGTGTTTATTAAAGTCTTCACGGTTTTAAATTTAGCATATTATAGAGGTAGTCTCTTCTATCAATCTTCCATTAAATCCGGATGAAAACTAGTTAAGCTCAAAACTGGTAACACGAGTATATTTTAATTATAAAAGCGGTTAGTAATTTCTGAGAGAACAAAAAAGTGTTGCAAGCAGCTTGAGCAGTGTAGCTGACATTGCCAGATAGATAGTTTATAGGTAGGATATATTTAGTAACGGATTTAAAGGTTCACGCATTTAAAATCACAGGTTTATAATACAATCTAACAGTGCGAATAATCCACGATCTAGGACTTTGCGAAAAAAGCGTTATTTTTTTCTTTAATTGATCATTATTCAAAAGCCGTCACTAACATTATTAGAATTCCCTAAAAGATTTGCGTTGTAATTTTCGCGCCAATGCCAAACTAGTACCTGAACAGAATAATCGACTTAAGGATATAGCTAAATCGAATAAACAAGTCGACTAATTCTGCCTCCATTGAATTCCATTCCCGTAAAAAATAAAAGGTCGTGTAATCGGAAGTGATATAAGTAGCCACCGGAAATGTATAACGTGTGGCCTTTGAGAGGACGAGAGTCATGTGGGTAATGAGACTGGTATAATAAATGCATACGTGATAACCTCGCCGCTATGACATACATATTAGTGATGTAACGAATATTCGCATTCGCATTCGCATTCGCGGATATTCGCATATTTTTGAATATTCGCATTCGCATTCGCATTCGCAAAATTACCGCGAATGTTTTGCGAATATAAAAAAAAATTGAAGGTTGGTTAATAAAACAAAATCCATTAATTTCTTATGTTTTTTAATTTAAGAATAAGTAACTTAACCTCGTAATCACATTATCAGTCTTCTCTTTATCATTTGATATCATTTATTTATTTAAACTATATAAATTGTTAAACTTCATTATATATACTAAATGCAATGTAAAGAAACAATAATAATTCTTCTATGAATTTTTACCGAAATTTAAATCTTATCTTGTTGAGCAAACTAAGAACTAAAAATAATAATCAACAAATAGGTACTGCAATAAATAAACTAAAAATATAATAATTTTAAAAAAGAGTTAACAAGTTTAGACTGAGAAAAGTTTAATGGAAAAATTCATTTTTGTTAGTTTCATTTGCATAAAATTGTTGTGTTACAAGTTCTAATGACAATTTAATTTTTTAGCTTTATTAGACTAAAACATGTACTTTTATTTCTGTTTGCTGTGAAATAGTAGTTGCACATTCTTGTTTGCTTAAAAACAGAAATAAAAGTACATGTTTTAGTCTAATAAAGCTAAAAAATTAAATTGTCATTAGAACTTGTAACACAAAAATTTTATGCAAATGAAACTAACAAAAATGAATTTTTCCATTAATCTTTTCTCAGTCTTTAGATATATTTTCAAGGTATTTAGATAATAGTGAAACTAAAACTATATTCAGTACAGTAGACCATAAATATAGTCTAACTCTAAACAAACAAAACAAAAATAGATTCTCAAACAAAAATACTTCTCTTCCTTAAAAAAATAACAATTAATTATATTTTTTTAACATATTTTTCATGTTAATAATTGACCTTCAATAGAATATTAAACTTTAAAAATAGAAGCTTTGATGCCTTGTCTCCTTCAAGTCTGTTTCGATGTGGCGCGTAATTAAGTCCAGCGCCACTAAACATGCGCTTTCTGGGGATACTTGTTGGTGGTGTAACTAAATAATGTCGAACTACAGGAAACGATTAAAGGAATCAAAGAAGATATAGAAACATCGGCAGCACTTAACTCTTTAGTCAGTTCTTCAAATGGCCTTAGCACATTGATAAGCTTTTCAAGTGTCATCCACTCTTCAGATGTTACTAGGGGAATTTTATTATTTGTTGATGCATAAATACATAAAGACTCTTTGACTTCCAAAACACGTTCAAGCATATAAAATGTGCTGCTCCACCTAGTTGCACATTCTTGTTTAATCTTAAGGAATTTTTGATTTAACCTTTTCTGTATATTAGCAAGCTCGTCTTGAGCAGAAGTAGAATGATGAAAATGAGTTGCCATCTTTTATGACATCGGATGCGTTCGTATCAACTCGGCTATTCTCAGAATAAAAAACAAATGGAACGCACTTCGTTCGAACGGGACTGCCACCAAGAACACCAAGTAATAGACAAATGGCACCAAATTAAAAAAAAACGAAATATTCGCATTCGCATTCGCATTCGCGAATGTTGGCAGCAGATATTCGTATTCGCATTCGCGTTCGCGAATGTCCAAAATTTGACATTCGTTACATCACTAATACATATGTATGTTATCCTTACGATGTAACATTTCACAAACCTCAGTTGTAATAAGCATAAGGCATTATTCCGCTCGGAGTGTTACTTGCCTTGCGATGTCTACGTTTTACACTTTTTAAAAATGCATACATACCACTACCGTATCTATATTGCTTAAATGTACCTAAACGATTTTTATATTACTGTATGTTACCTGAGTATCTTTCATATCTTTATTTGCATTCCATAATGTCAATAATACAGATCTTAGAATAATAATGCTTATGACTACTTAGATATAATTATGGAAAAAAAAAATATTCTGTGGCAAAATTGAATCTTATCTAGTTCTTTCTACGTTAACATATAAATTGGGAACTCATATTAATTATTATTTGTTCTATTTTAGTTGACTAAACCGTCAATATCATATTATAAAAACGTTTTATTGAATAATACTCACACCCGCCCAATTACATGAAGCAGAAGGTCCATTAAAAGTCCTTTAAGTAATGTAGGTATAAGGAATAGGACGTTGTACTTTAACAAAATTAAACTCTTAACTTAATCATGTCAATGTGTTTGTGCTCGATATTTCACAGTATGCATTGACCGATATTAACCAACTTAAAAGGTGATAGAACGGCCGAACGTTTATATTTTTTCCTTGAAATTAAACGCTTCGATTGCCTTTTACTCGCATAGGTGTTATATTCTAAGTCACTGTCGAATATATGTTTTTCTTTATGAAATGGAGCTTTATACCTGTCTGTAACACAGCGGAAGGTGTATTAATCCCCTAGTACGTAACTACATACATCGTAAATATCTGGTTTATGATACCTGGAAGCGATCGTATATTTTTAATATTTACATGTTAACTATAAAATATCGGTGTCGGCAGCTCTATGTTCTCGGTCTAATCTTGGCCGCTAGTGGAAACAATAAAATAATTGCAAAGTAAGATCGTTTCACTTGTAGTTTTGAAGAACATCGTAAATAATGCATACATATATTTTGTAATAAACTACCAAATGATTTAATGTAACCATTAAAATGTATAGCAGCACGATCTTTCGTTACATCTTTATTTAAAACACATGCACACATTCTTATCAGACTCAGAGTTGCTCTAAAACAACACTGTTTAAAACACGTATAGATATGATTTCCATAGTACACTAGCGGTGGGCTAATCTGTTGTAGAAGTATCCATCTAAGCCGCCATGTAATGCAAGCGGAAACGATAAAACATTCTGGAGGTTTCGTGGTCAAACAATCTGGCGCTTCCGTGAAGCCATAGGACTCTGCAGTAAACTTTAACATCATCTAGGAGCTTTGTTAGAAACTTGTTTTTAAAAATAAAAAAGTAAATTTTAAAGTTAAACGGCTTATGTATTTTTTACAGCGGGGGTCTATAATAATTTGGTTTCCTTCAGCTTTGTCACAGTTCATTTTTGTGGTCATAACCGTCCTTTTAATTATTTATATAACTAAAACTTTTTAAATTCGTTGGTCGATATGCAACTTGCAATAATTCATTATGTTATATTATATTAGAATGAGCAGAGCAAGCGCTTTCTCTTAGGTGATTTTCAATTGTTTTTCGCGTTTCTATGGATTAGCTATACGCAGAGGGCATATCTGATATAACGCTCTGCGCGTCCAATACAATAACACGTTTAGGATGCTGATGGGACTGCCAAGACATTGTAGCGCATCAAAAATGTTCGCCGAAGCACACACGAATGTATTCCACGCCATCATGCGTAAGCGATGCGCTTCTATTATGAACAGGGTACGAGGCAGTCCCAATAGCATATTAAACATTATCGTGGACCGGTGGGACAGCCCAATACTGGATCATTGGATGCGCAAACATACCCCAATGGGGTGTTTTTTTTTAATGTTTAGCTTTAAGGTATTAACAAACAATAGTGTTTAAGTTCATAAATTATTTACTAACAAAAATGGATTGTAATGATCTGAAATAAATTATATTATTATTATAAATATTACTTACCCTAAATAAAATGAAATGCGATGGGACAGCCCAATACTGGATCATTGGATGCGCAAACATACCCCAATGGGGTGTTTTTTTTAATGTTTAGCTTTAAGGTATTAACAAACAATAGTGTTTAAGTTCATAAATTATTTACTAACAAAAATGGATTGTAATGATCTGAAATAAATTATATTATTATTATAAATATTACTTCGAATGCAAACTTTCGATAACCCTGGGTATACTCACTTATTTTGATTGTTTTTATTTGTGATCTGTGTAATAGGTATAACTTAGCATAATTTAATTATTATCGTTAAGTTAAATTTAATTTCAAATTGTGGATCTGCCTCCGAATAACCGATTCGCAACTATTTCTTTAATTTTAATATCTAGGGACAATGTCATCCCAGCCCCAAACTAAGCAAACCTTGTACTATGGGTACCAGGCGACGATATACATACTTATAAAGAGAGAGATAAATACTTATATACATAGAAAACATCCATGACTCAGAAACAACTATTCGTGCTCATCACACAAATATTTGCACTTACCGGGATTTGAACCCAATACCACCAGCTTCGTAGGCAGGAGCACTACCAACTAGGCTACGGTGACCGTCAAATTATTTTCTTACTCCTTATAACACCACTTCAAACGCTAAAGTATGGCGACAGTAATTACCGTAAACCGTAAATATTAATCTAGGGGTGATTAGCTACACAAAATTTCCATTCATAATTTCAATTTTGTTGACACTTCTATTTCTATTACCCGTTTTACGATACCTACTTTGCTCTAGACTTACATGTTTGTGAAATTGATGACCAGATGTTTTTTTACATTTGCTTTATTGATAAGAAACGCCCGCACTAGGGAAATTAATCCTTGTGTTTGTGTGACCCAAACCATACTCAAACACCACGACAAAGACAATACACCGCCTGGGACGGAGTAAAGGAAGCGCAGGGTTGCCCAAGACCTGCATTCCTCTTTAGGCCTCACTAGCTGAGCCCACAGGAAAGGCAAGCCAATACGTGTGGAGCTAGGTCAGCTGTAGAAATCTGCCGGATATTTCGGGTTGGACCCTACACGCGCCTCACTGAGACCCCGTTCCGGGTTTGTGATCAGAGTTTTCCATGTCCTAGATGAGTTGCAGGCCAGTGCTTAGAGGCTCTTCTCCCCTGCTATCGTAGGCCTCTGATGAATCCTTCGATTCTAGAGCCCCCGATAGAGGCAGTTTAAGGTCATACCCGGGACCGGGAAACACCACGACAATTCACATAATAAATTGCATTGTTTATGTTAGACCTTGTTTATTGGTGAAGTTACTGACATCATCATCATCACAACAGCAGAAATATGTCCACTGCTGGACAAGCCTCCTACAAGAATCATCTTGGGAGATATGCCGTAATCGCCACGCTTGGCAGCCGGATTGGCGATTGCAGTAAGATAGTCATAGTGCCTACTCAGAAGAAAGTTGCTGCTCGTTCTCTGGTAGATATTAATAATAATAATAATAATAATACCTATTGTTATATCCACAAATAGAGTTATTCCTAAATCCCTGAAAATCAACCTTGCAAGTTTAGGGCTTGATATCTGGCTGGAGAGTTACATGCAGAAGGCGGTTTTGCTGGCGAATGCTAGGATTGTGCGGAAATTTCTCTCCATGTAGCCCATATATTTTATAAGTTGTATTCATATTAAAATACCCTTATATAATATATTGTAAATAATAGTGATAATAAACATGTGATAATAATATATCCTGGGACATAATTTACACACATCTGATCCCAAACTAAGCAGGCTTGTACTGTGGAAACCAGATACTATATATACTATTTTTACTTTTGAAAATACATACTTATATAGATAATTACACGCAGACTCAGGACAAACAGACATGTTCATGCACACAAATATCTGTCCTGGATGAGAATCGAATCCACGACCTCCGGCGTAAAAAGCAAACACTTGCCAGTCACGGCAACAGGCCCGTCAATATTATTAATATTGCCTTTGGTCTACTTCTACGCCCCCCACGGGATGAGATGGGGTGATGATATTCTGATATTCTTCGACGTCACCACATAGCAACTATTGTACCTACATGCAATTAATGTACAGACGCCAGCACATCAAATTACCCCAATCTGTCAAATTTTCCCAAATGAAAGTGAACCTTATTCTTATATGATAAAGTAGAAAATCAATAAACAACATTTACAGATTGGAGTAGCTGGATGTGGTGGTGTCTGTACAAGACTTTTATTATGCGACGTTTGTATTTGTTTAAACAATTCATTCACCTATATAACCACTTCACTTAAAGAACTTGTTTCCCTATCTCGTTGATATGGCATTGCGCAAATTATAAACAGCATTAGCAAAGGGTCTATACAAGGTGTAACATGAATAGTGGTATATGTACGTATCTTGTGGAGTTTCATTTGCGAACAACATTATTGACGGTCATCGTAGTCTAGTTGGTAGTGCTCCTGCCTACGAAGCTGGTGGTCCTGGGTTCGAATCCCGGTAAGTGCAAATATTTGTGTGATAAGCACGAATATTTGTTTCTGAGTCATGGATGTTTTCTATGTATATAAGTATTTATCTATCTATATAAGTATGTATATCATCGTTTGGTACCTATAGTACAAGCTTTGCTTAGTTTGGGGCTAGGATGATCTGTGTGACATTGTCCCTAGATATTTTTATTATCATACATCTTCAGCCTGATATCGTCCACTGCTGGACATAGGCTTCCTCCAAAGGTTTCTTAACGTTACCATTTGGACATAGACTCCGGTTTTGGCATGCGAGTTGGCGGCCGCAGTTGGGCCGTAGCTAGTACACACGGCTACATATCAAGCTATACATTTCCAATATAAGCTGACCTCTCATTGTATAGAAATCCTATACAACGCGAGATCAGCTTATACTGGAAATGTATAGCTTGATGTGTAGCCGTGTGTACACAGGTGGCGCTACTGCCCGCTTACCTGGTGTATCCTTTAGCCGCCTTTTACGACACCCATGGGATGGCCCTATTATTGTTTCTAGGCCGGAAACCACATGGCCAACATAATTAATAATAATCTCACGTCTAAAACCTTCTTAAGAAAATCCGTAAATTATACCAACTATTTCATAGAAATAGGGTAACAAAATCTACTATTATATCTAGGATAAAAACGGGACGCTAATGTAATAGAAATCTGTAAGGAATTCTCTAATCATAAATTGACCGTCAGAAATCCAATTTTTAAAATAAATAAGGTTTTTATTCACGTAGACTTTAAAAAAGCGCTTGTAAATAGTCAGAACATGTTTGTAGTAATACAGTTATTATTTCTAGTTACTTATTACAGATATTTAGGTACACGGAATGTTAAAACATTTATACAATTTATTTTATAATAATTTTATAATAATATATAAGCTAGCTTGTTTAAGTTATTGTCAAGGAGATTATGTTTAGGTTTAATTATTAAAATTTATATTTTACTACATATTTCACTACTACATAATTCCCAAATATTTTCAATAACTGAACGTTTTGTTACAAAATTAGCTAAGAACAACTCGATTCAATGAGCTATATTTGTTTTCGGAGCGACGCCGACGTCTCCAGACAAACGCAGATATAACAGCTTCACACTTATAACATCACAATTACAACATATCTTTTGGTATGGTGAATTTGCTAACTAAAGTAGCGAACTTTAAAGGGGATTTAAGAGAAAATAAACTGGGTATTTAAAATGAAATAGTAGTACTAATGATGTGATAGAAATATCTTCTTTGACTTAATCTCTTTATGAGAAAATCTAATGTTCATAAATAATTGTAAATATGTGAACGATTCGCCGCTACCCACATAAACCCTTAGATGTTTCTGCGGTTCGGCCTGTTAAATGTAATGAGTATTGAAATAATATAATGAATAAATAAATAAAAAAAAGAACGAAGCGTTGTTTGCTTAAACGGTGCTGACTAAGCAACAAAATGACAGTGCTACCTTTTTACTGACTTCTAAAGAAGGAGGTTATGAATTCGACTGTGCTTTTTTATATATATTACGCGATTCCGTCATTGTTTGTGCACTACTTTTTGTTTGTGGGGCAATACTTTCGCAATGTTGCTATCAATTTATGTTTTTTAAAATTAAGAATTATAACGAACGGCTAGAGACGTTTATACTTTATTTGAACCTATATAAATGTTCTTGTTACAACACTGTGTAACTAGCCATAGTTGATGCGTAGTTAATTTTAACAAGATTTATATAATTTCCTTTACTTTTACTTACTCAATTGCGTATTAAACATAATTTAATTACTCATTCTCGACTTTAAGTTGTTATTAGTTTGTAAGTCTTTTATTACGTTGGCATCGTCCGTTTTGACTTAGTCGTTTAAAGATTAAAAAAAAAACAAACATCAGCGTTTGTAACCATAAGTAAGGAGTTTTTGGCGCCAACGCGGAGATGGACGCATCGAGGCTATGTTTTAATTTCAAAAACTGGTGTAAATTCGAGTGTTTTTGTGTAAATATGGTGGATTTTTAGACATAACATCTTCGACAACGTACACAAGTGGACGAAAGTGCGACATTGCCGTGAATTGTGATTTTCCGTGTTGAAACCAAAACTCCATAGAAGCCTCTAGTAAAGTCTCCACTGCTTTACTGGGGTAGGACTATGACTTGACTGTGACGGACGTGACGGACATGACTGACTGACTTTGAAATATAAATATTACAACTGAAGACGAGGCGGTATGGTCACAGATCTTAACCTGCCCAAAGAGGGCGAAAAAATATACCTATATATATAAAAAAAAATTTAAACCATAAACATTCCAAATACAATTCTATAAAAATAACTTTTTTTGTGAGTTATTGGATTAGGTTAGTTTAATAATAAGTGACTGAGTTATGAGTAAAAAAAATACAGTTTACAGAATCGTTACCACAGTTTCCACATTTCATTGCTTTCCTAACATGACTTAAATATGTCCACTAGATGTTATACGATGAAATAGTAAAAATCCCTTAGGTTAAATATGAACGTAAAGTATAAAAAAATGTGCGCTTGATTTCTAAATTTTTTTGTTTCAAAATATCCAAGGGTATTAGAAATAATAATTTATGGTTTTGGACTTCTTTTTATTACATTATTTAATAAACAACAACAAATTAATTAAGATCGTGTTTAATATCTATCAGCCGAAATACGTCCACTGCTAGGCAAAGGACTCCCTTAATCTCTTTAATAATATATATATACTTACAAGCCTCTTTAAACGTTCTATCATTATATTCTGTTTAACTACTACATATATGGTAGGTATTAGTGTACAATATTCAAAAGAGGTTTAAACGAGAACAGAATATTAATTACTTTATACTAAAATACTTACATTTAGGACGAATATTGGCTTTAAATTGATAAACGAAAAAATGTGTTAGCTTTGCAGGCATAGAGTTGATTTTTTTTTGGAATATCGCATATCATTAGAATGTCATGTAGTAAGAAGATAAGCACAAAGTAATTCAATACTTATGTTCTTATTTGTGTTTGGCGTTGGCTATAAGTCTAACAGCCTTGTCAGTCATTTGTTATGATAACTAAACAGGCTTTAAATCTATAGCTATGGTTACAGATATTAGTCCGTTTGAATGTAGTTGCGTCAATGCGTATTGTGAGACGGGCATTGTGCAGTCTTCGTTCTGCCAAATGTCATGATCTAATTAGATTTTGGAGTTCTGCTTTATATTTAACAATACATATTGTGATTTAAATTGTTTTTCTATGAAAAACTAAGTGAAAATCCGTTCAAAGTAAAATAGATGAGAGATACTTAAAACCCTGAATTCAGCGAGTGTTTTGAAGAATCAGCATCGTCTGTTTTACACTTTTAACTTATATCTTTTTTATTCACCAAAAGTAATGGGAAAAGTAGTTGATTCCCATATTTGAAACCCATAACTTTGAAATGACATCATAATGAAAACTCGTTTTGAATATTTTGATGAACGTACATAATTACTTAAAAGGATGTTAAACATCTGCATGTGCGAGCGAGGCAGACCTAGGCTACAAAGAGAGAGAAAAATCTAACAACGTGTAGACCTCAGAGCCTGATATCCTCTGTGTAGATCATACATTTCTTTATTATCACACAAATATTATAAAGGCGAAATTTTGTGAGTGTGTGATTGTGTATGTTTGTTACTTCTTCACGTCTAAATGGCTGGAGCGGTTTTAATAAACTTTGGTATAGAGTTAGCTGACACCCTGGATTAACACATACGCTATAATTTATAAAGTTTAACGTGGCTAAAACCGCGGGGGACAGCTAGTTATTAATATTGTAGTCCCATGTGATCATGCTGATGAGCTGTCATACTTGGTATCAGGACCCTATTTTTGAGGTACAATCTTCATCAGCCTCGCGTTCTTTCCGACAACTTTTCACTTCTTTCGTGTGGTCATAACCATATTTATTGCCTATTTCTCCAAACATATGTACTTCAAGTGGTATAGCTGACGCATTTTGTATAGGGAGCAAAAATGTTTTTTCTTATTTCACTTATGTTCAGTTTCACAAGTAGATAGTACTCATCCAATATTTTACACCTTGCATATTAATCTGTTTGTCTAACTAATTAACCCATCAAAATATCCTTGTTTGGACTAACACTAAAACTATTTTTTAATTATTTTATACCGATATGTTAAGAGCGATTTTCCTTCTATGGATGTTTCTACCGAATGTATGTATTTCGAAATACTACAGCTTGTTGCTTATTCTACCTACATGTTTGCATTAGTAAGTTATGTAAACTATTTCCATAATCGTTTTTTTGCCCTAAATTGCCATCTTTTGTTGTAATGTTATGTATTGAGTCGCCATATATATTTGCATTGCTCTGCAATTTGTCATAGGTATTGCAAATGTAGGCGTCGACTAAGTTATCTCTGAGTAAGTATATTATTTAAACTCTATGATAAGATTAAAAAAAAACGTGACTGTTGTAATTTTTATTTACGGACAAAATATTTTTATATAGTTCAAAACTAATTTAATTAAACCTCATTAGTCATTGTACCGCATTATCGACATGTATTTTCATAGGGTTACCATATATTTAAAATATTCAGGATATTTACTGACTTTATCCACTTACTTACTACTTACCCTAGTGTTAGACCTGTTGCCTGTGATAAAAATTATTGACTGTTGTCTAACGGGACCAACAGCTTAACGTAACCAATTAGGTGCTCACCCATCTATAGTCTAGGTGCTTAACACTAAACACGCAGGGACCGGTTCAATTGGCTGGGAGCGGCTACAGCACAAGAACAACTTATAATAGAAAATTATAAGAATTTTGCCTGAAATATCAAAGTAGAATGTAGATTGTGTCGACCAAGTTTTTCCTGCACAAGAACTACGTCAAGTAAGAAAAAAAATAAGTAGGTCTCCACGAGCTGCAGATGCCTCTTTTCCGTGAGAATTGTTTAGGAAGTATTAGCTTTTTGTAATACAATGTCTGCGATAATACCTCGTGACAAAAACTCAGCGGCAACATTCCACAAAAACTATGACCTTGTTACTATTGACCGCGAACTTTAATTCCTGCTTCACTGGATGGGAACGCAGCGTAAGACGTTTTTTATCGACATGTCAAAGACAGAGAATAATAATATGATTTAGTTTGATGTTATCACTTTTAAAATTAGCTGCATCAGCTAGCTGTAGCACGAGTTTTGATACGAATCAATACGTAGTCTATAAGGCAGTTACCTTATAGACTACGTATTGATTCGTATCAAAACTCGTGCTAAAGCTAGCTATAACATCTATTTAATTGTGTCAATGAAATTTTTTTAATTTTGTTTATGATTTGGAAACGATACCTACAGTTAAATTGAGCTTACGATTTGATCGAAGCATTATAATTGGCAAGACTGAAAGCACTGTGTGAGTACGAACTCGATTATACCTTTTTTATAATGCATACTAAAGCTTCAGGTATTCTAATTGAGCTCTAAGCGCGCGGTCAATCTCTCGACGGGTAATCGCCTAAGGGGATTATTGCTAAGCGTCTCCATGCTTCATAGGGCATCAAGCTGTCATTAGACAGCAGTCGGTAAGACATATCAGAGGTCTACTGGTTGGGGTATCCATCCATTTAGACTGCACAACTGCAGTCTAGATGGATGGCGACCACCAGGGTGACCATCTAGACTGCACAACTGCAGTCTAGATGGATGGCGACCACCAGGGTGACCATCTATAGTGCACAATTGCAGTCTAATGGATGGCAACCACCAGGGTGACCATCTAGACTGCACAACTGCAGTCTAGATGGATGGCGATCACCAGGGTGACCATCTAGACTGCACAACTGCAGTCTAGATGGATGGCAACCACCAGGGTGACCTCTGTTGGGACGTTGGTTTGCAGCCGTGTAGAAGAAGCTTTAAACAATCCTGCCCCCAGGGGGCTACCTTGGGGTCAGGATTGTTAGCACTAGTTTGATAAATCTGTTGATAGATGCTAGTTTATTTATAAAAGTGTAGTAAGGAGTAGTATTCATCTTATAAAACCAGAAAACTGTACTAGGTTTTAATGAGCGTATCTGAAGTGCTTGGCGTAACGAAACGCGAATCAATCCGGATAATTTATTTCATTTTATGTAGTACTCGACGTCATAGTATTGTTTGCAGTTATAAATGCTATCTGCTGTTATCGCAGTTGTATTCAACAACAATAGAATTATATTGTGTAATTTTCAACAAGTTTCACGTGCTCTCAAGTACTGACGTGCTCTCGGACTATATTTTTGAAGTGGACTTGAGGGTCCTGTCTAAATAATAATTTGTAGGAAAATTACCGTTTTAATAATTGTATTAAGACAGTACACATTTCAGCCACGGCGTCAAGTTTCGATGCTGCGCAGGACATATAGTGCACAAGTGTGTGCGCAAACACAGGAGCACTTTCCATCACTCTCATGATCCGATGGGATGACTAGCGACATGCCGGAAAGAGGTTAGGTACAGCACCGATGGCTTTTCCTGCTCTCCCAGGCATACTCCCAGACTTAGGGCTGATACTGAGAAATTGTCCTTTTACGGAAAAATCCTATAAATCCCTTTTTCAAAAATGGAATAACATCAATTTAATCTCCAACCAGTACCTCTTTCTATCTGGGGTAGGTGCTCTGCCTTAAGCTACGTACGATTAATACTGCCAGATCAAATTTAGGATTCCCTTACTTGGATTTTCGGAGAATGTACGAGCAGGTGTTATCCATCGGCTTTGTTTTCTAGGAACAAGGCCTACTGATATTCCGCTATTTCTCCGTTGTTTTGGGTACTAGGGCACGTAGATTTTGTAATTATTTTATTCGATAAGAAATGCTTTTTATTCGATAATCAATGCTTTGGAAATGGTCACATATTCATTTAATTCAGATCTTGTTAAGAGGTGAAGTTTTACTCTGTTGCACATGTTTATAGGTCGGTTTTGTTTTTAAAAGACAACGTCTGCCTCTAATCCATGTGTCGCGGGGTACATTACAAGTATATAATAGACGGACACAATTTACATCCCTGTATTTAGATTTTACACGGATAAATTAATACAACATAGTTAAAGTTACTCGAGCCAGACAATATATTTTATGTACCTACTTACTGTACATATGGTGATGCCCTCATACTGTAGACATAAATATATTGTCTGGATATGGAGCCATCATCGATTAAGAAGGAATGTTCATAACAGTTTAATAGTTCGGAATTGTTTTCTTTTTTAAACGCTCACGCACGAGTACGTGTTGAATATCTCTTAAGGGGCTAACAGTAGCTAAGTGCATTAGTCAATACTACTGCTACTATCCGCAAGTGTTTAGTCAATACTACTGGATTCTCTTAAAAATATGTCATTTCAATCTACAATGACTTTGTATTCTATTACTTTTCTTAAATAAAAAATCACAATCAAAAATGTCATAAGATAAAAGAATCTCTAAATATTACTCTCAATACTATTCAATGCATACACATTTTATAATTAGGGAAAACGTTGCTGTCTTAGATTTATAATAAACTTTTTTTGGCTCGTAAATTATTTTAATAGTTTTCTGTTCACTTTTTTCATTTATACGGTCGGGATTAGTATGGAGCGTTAAAATTAGTTATTGTCTGCATCTTAAGCGTTACGGCTAATGCGACACGTTCGGTATTAAATTTGCTAAAAAGGTCTTGAGTGAATAACGTACTGTACATAATTGTCTGTGAGTCACTGTTGACTTTACTGCATTTAGCCTGCGCAGCTCACGACGCCATTCACACACATATTTTACACAACATTTTCAAGCGATACAATCAATTTATCTCAAAAGGGAAACGTTACAATTAAAGCGACCAATTATGAGTCGGGACTTACATTCGAAGGGTTCCATACCATCAAGATTTATTTTAATTTTAAGAGTTTAAGAGTGAGCTGGTGAATGCGTGAGGAGAGCGTTACGAAAAGCGTGATCGGGCGAACGGAAGTTGAGAGGGTGATATAAGTTAGTGAATATAGGGAGAGGGAGAGAGTTCCGAGCACACATTTTCTATTCGGGTTGGATCTCATATCGAGTCGTCTGAATTTGAGTTAAGTGTGTATATGGGCGGGTTAAGGGGGTTCGTAATAAGTGATAGACGCGCCAAAATTTTTTATTTTTTTTTATAATCATTAGACTTCATACAAATGCATAAAATAGAACGCAAGTTTGATACCTTTTGTAGCGATTTCGATAACTACAGCGTTGTAAAACAACGTAAAAACGTTGTGTTCGTGTTTAGAAGTTATTACTTTTTTAAAGCCTTTATATAAATATCCGTAAAATACCCAAAACCGAATTGTTCATTGTCACTATCATGATATTTTTGCAAAAATGTACTTTTATTAAATAATTTGGGTTAGGTTAGGTTAGAACGCCGCGTGCGAAGCGTGCCGCGGCAGCGGCCGTCGAGCGCTAGAAAAACATAAACCATGGTTATCTCCATAATCATGGGGTTCCGCGGGGTGGGGATGGTACAGGAGGGTAGCCCCCTCCCCCTCCACCCCTCCCCTCTCAATTCACTTACGTTTGAAGGCGACTTGATTTGAGATATTTACCTTCTATTCCTCTTTCTCTCATAGCCAGTAACGTTTCGTAAATCTAAGTTTTACTTCAATCGTGAGGTCTAAAGCACACTCCTTTTTTAGCAATAGAAATAAATGTAGGTACATTGAAAATTTCAACTGTCTGTCTATTACTGTTCATGCAGAGATTTAGATCCGACCTTATCATACGTATTCACGTCAGTAACCAACAAGACCGAGGGTGAACCCCAAAGAAAGTACCCTCTTCGCTTATTGGACAGATTGAACCCTGCTCACCTTTATTATCCGGTGAAGGAGTAAACGCCTCCTAGGATGAAGATCATCTTAAAAAAAGTTCTGTTGAAACTAGGAACCCTTTGGGCACGGAAGCCTCAAAAGGGTATCAATATTTTTAATTCCTTACACGGAGAAAAGATTTATGGTAGGTATTTACAGTTCATTGTGAATGACAAAGTAAATATTGATTGTTCCATAAGCAGTAAATAGTGCAGCAATGACATCATTACAGTCAATTTACACGTTACCGATAACTGCAATAAGCAATCATAAGTCAACCTTGCGTTGTTGAATGATAATAAATTAAACTTGCCACTTGCTGGCCCCATTCGGTCGAGAAATGGCCGCGAAAATAAATTGTGTATCGAATACGTCGATTGTATATGCTGACATCTGTAGAATGAGCAAGTTCAAGGAAACCTTAACCGTGTGTTTTACTACAGTTCAATTTTAAACTTTATCTTGTCTAGATGAAGTCCAAATTGCAATTGATTGCCTACTCAAGGACTTGTTGAACTTGGTAGTATTTAGTTTCCTTGCAAAAACTGGTATTACAGTCGCTACATGTGTCCAATGTAGTGTAAAGTCGCAATATGAAACCTACATAACTACCAACGTAGGCATTTAAACTGTTGTTGTGTGCCGAACACTGCAGGCATTCTGATTATTTTGATGAATACAATTCATATACCGTATCAAATTCTGCATGCTGTTCGTTCGATTCGGTAAGTATTTTAAGGTAAATAAGCACTATTTAAATAACTGCAGTCCTGCCATTCAGTCTTCTTGATTCTTAAATTATATTAAGATTCCAAGAGCGACCTATTGTAACTCTTCCATCTTTCATTTTTGAGCCACCTTGGTAAGTACTGTAACACCACCTTGCTGATTTTTGTTGTTGGGATGGATTGGTATTAACATACCAATGCATGATACATATCCCACGACAGGTATAAAAAGTACCCCTAATTCACTTTCAACCTTCAGTAACCGCCCGCTGAGCTGAGGTTCGCACCAGAAAGACTGAGCGCTCTGGGGCGGATTACTTAGAAATAGATTCCTCCAGGGCTAACAGTTAAAGTCAAATTAGATATAAATATGTTTAATAGGGAGGAATGGATGAAGACGATAGAAAGATGGATAAGTTTCAGAAATGGAACAAAACTACAATTGATAGCAGCCCTAGATTTGCCTCAACACTGCTGTATGTTGGCGTTTCAGACTTGTTATTTTTATTCAAGATTTAAGTGTTAGCCCGAAGTAGTATTAGATATTAAGATACCGTGATGTATTATGGGTCCCATTCGTGGTGCCTAGTGCCGCCTAGGTCTATCTTACATAGTCTTGCAGATTTAGTTGCCCCCTAGAACGGGGTTGAAGCAATCCGATGTTTTATTATTTAGGGGTAAGGTTTTACACTCATAAAGGCCTTTTCAGCTACTGAAAATTTCGCAGAAATACAGGGGCAGGTGGTACCTAACTGATTGATGCACGTTTCTGTGCTGCGTTCGACCAATGAACTTCTCAACAATAGTATAGTATAGTACCTACTTATTATCAAAAAGACAACTTTCTACGATTTTTTATCCAATCGCAGTGGCTAATTAGACCTCTCGGGAGTATATCTATAAGCGGAGTTACCATGCCTACGAAAACTCATATCATTCTACAGCGTTCGACCAATGAAATCACAGTAAATCACATGAGTATGAGGTAGGTCGAGCGCTGTACGGAGACAACTATTTCTTGCTATGCTAGCTCGATAGGAAAGCATTATTATTTATGTGGACATTAAAATTAACAAATTATCTCTTTTCCAGATAAGAGCGGAACATAATATACCACCACCATGGGGGCAATGTTCCGTAGCGAAGAGATGGCGCTCTGCCAGCTCTTCATCCAGCCTGAGGCGGCGTACACCTCCGTCTCCGAGCTGGGAGAAGCTGGCACTGTGCAGTTCAGAGACGTGAGTACTCCTTCAAAAGCTACTACTACTACTACTATAAAAAGCCCTTCATCTCCAAATAAGGACGTTTTTGGCGAGCTGAAAAGAAGTGACTGTAGGTAAAAACCAGCGTAGCTTGAGGTAAAAATAAAATGAATAATCGGGAGCAGTGAAGTGACAAACAATCGGCAATAGCTCTAAGCTTTTTACACCTTTTCATGAAGTGTTTAAAGAGCTTTTTTATGGCCATGTGATTAGGAAGATTGACTCCATATCGCTATTGGAGTAGCTGGCTTTGTTCTCTAGTATGGATATACGAGATTAGATTGGTAAGTAGATTGTTTTTGTAGTGATGTGTGTTATATAATTAGTGTGGGATACTAAATGTGTTCAAAAACATATGTAAAGGAAAACTTTAATCATCATTTAACACCTAATTTCAAAATACAACTCTTAAATTGTAGTCATATTTTAAAAATATTCTTTTTAATTACCTGTTCACGAATTGGTTAATTTTCTTGAGTACATAAAACTAAACACGTTTTAATTTTAACTGCCATTTGAATAGTTTTTAATTCTCTTTGTTTTCTAAGTTAAATTGACAGTTAATAATATTTAGAGCAGGCACTGGGTATTAGGCCCTTTATTATGTGTTTATCTATTAGATTCATCGGTGCTATTGTATTCGATTGTATCACCGGAAGGCTAAACATATATTATGACGTTACTACATTCATTAAAGAATATACAACACGTAACAGAAATAGTGGGCAATAATTAACGAGTTTTACCTTTCTATTTCATTGAACATGCTAAACGTAGTTTGCGGAAAATGTCATAAAAAAACAAGTGTAGTTTGGAAACGAATGCTCTACATTTTTATGTCACACTAGCTGTGCCCCGCGGTTTTACCCGCGTTGCCGCGTTATACTTTATGAATCTCTTTATGAAACTCCATACCAAATTTTATTACAATTGGCCCAGCCGTTTGAAGAAGAAATAAGTAACAAACATACACACTCACACCCTCACACACTTCCGGCTTTATACGATTAGTGTGATGACGCTTAGAGTTAGCTTGGGTGGGTTTTACTGCTTCACCGGACAATGGAGGCATGGGCTCTAATACGACTACAAACTAAGTACCCCATTAGTGGTTTGAACCTGGACTCTTTGCGTTTACTTACGTGGAGATGCATAAGAGAATCGGTTGGTTTAGCAGAGTTATTTTGCAACTGTAGCTCTCGGTTAATACGCGTGAAGGCAGACCTCTCGTCCGATTGAAGATTGGAGACGGCATTTCATAGGTACAAAAGCAAATTAAGTACCATAGCGAATGTTCTACTAATTGGTCAGTACCATGGATAGATCCAGGTCCGGTTTTTTTATAAAATGGCCATTGCTTTACCGTATAATATAACTAACCGTGGACTCAAGCCGTTTAATAAATAATACTATATGTATAAACTTGTTATCCCTCGACATAGGGCACTTTCTGTGGGGCTCGAATCTCTGCTTAGAACAGTGACTGACGTGGGTGGTTGGTCCGATTGTGGACTATACTCAGCTATACAACCAGCCATCTGTAAAGCTCTGCAATAACACTTGCCATTATAAAAGTATCCCCACATGGGTAGGCATACATACACGGATTATTTTAAACCGCAAAGTGTCCTCAAGCCGTAGGTTTATGTGTTAAGTATGTGCTTCACATATATAACACCAAGTATAGGCACTGCCTTGTGAAATAGAAAAAAGTAATTTAAAATGCAAGTTCATAAATTCTTGAATAACCACTTCTAATGAATTCTTAAATAAACATATATCGTTACACCTATACCAGTTTTCTGCTCACATACTACGAGTTACGAGTCGTGAACAGAAAAGTGTACTTGCATAATCACACATCAGAAAGTTGTTACTGCGCTCAGTGAGTTAGTTGATCTTGGATATAGGGTTACCATATTAAAATAAAATACGTTATTTTTTATAAAGATTACAACACAAGCTTTAAATTAAAATAAAATAAAAAAGAATTTTTCTCGTTGACTTTAAAAAAGCCCTTGTAAATAGTCAGAACATGTTTTTAGTAATATAGTTAAGTATACATAATTATTTCTAGTTACATATAGATATTTAGGTACAGTAGTTAGTATTAGTATTATATTTATATTAACCCCCTTGTTAAAATAATCACTTTAAATTAATTCTGAAATACACTACGAGTCTTGAACAGAAAAGTGTACTTGCATAATCACATTAATCACTCATCAGAAAGTTGTTACTGCGCTCAGTGATTTAGTTGATCTTGGATATAGGGTAACCATGTTAAAATTATATAAGTTATTATTAATTCAGATTAGGTCACAAGTATTAATGTAGTATTCAATCGCTTGTTAATATAATCACTTTTATTGAATTCTGAAATAAATATATATCATTAGGTACACATATCCCATTTTTCTGCCCATACTCTACGAGTCGCGAACAGAAAAGTGTTTTGCATCATCAGAAAGTTGTTAGTTGGCGTATAAAAACATTATATTGTGTACTGATTAAGAACTTGAGTATTAGCATTATTATTACATTAATCCGGCACTTTATAAAAGACAGCGAGAAGAACAGTTACGTAAGATATACCAAGGTCAATAAGGGGATGGGGCTGGTCATTCCTTACAAATTAGAAGCTTAATTAGCTGGTTACTAAAGCATTTTTGTAAGGGAAAGCCGACTTGACAGAGGTGCCATTTTGATGCTCATAATATCTGTCTTTTTGTAGTGAGTACCAGACTACAATATTGAGTGAGTAAAGTTGCCACAGCTCACCTGAGAATATCAAACCGATATACTCGTATCCGCTCTGGCCGAGAGTACGTCCACGAATCCCCCGACCGCCATTGTGATCCATAGCCGTTAAGGGAATTGGATAGGTTGAATATGTGCAAACACATTCTTTTTGTACCAACATCGCAGTATTAAATAAAAATTTAAACAATAGGAAAGTTGTGTATTAAATTTGTATGATTTTAGATAATAATCTGCTGGGAAATTATTGACACTCGGCCATCTGATGCCAAGCTAAGAAGAGCTTGTACTATGGAAACCTGATCCATTACATATACTACTTTTCTTTTGGAAATACATTCTTATATATAATTGCACACATATCTACTCAAGACAAACAGACATGTTCATGCACACAAATATCTGTCCTGGGAATCGAACCCACGACCTGCGGCATGAAAGGCAAGCATTATAACGCAGCAATTATGTCCTAGTTCAATTGTTTTTAACTATTGAATTAGGACATAATTTGTTAAGAAGTAGGTAGGTATGGCACAATTATTGCCCAAGTTTTTATTAATCTAAACTTATCAAAAGTCTAAAGACTTTTCAATTGTTTACGTTTTGTAAAAAAAGTGGACTATTCTGATACAAAAAGAAAAATGTGTTTTGCACTCATTCGATCTTCATCAGAAGAGTGGAGTAATGTCATATTGCGAGTTGCGTTGAACCACCAACCATTATGTAGGCTGTATAGTTGTTTAATTAATTGGTAGTATGAACAATATGTAATTTCACTGACTTTTGTTCCAAAATACTCAATAGACAACCATACTTTTCGTTGAATATTGCTTGAGAATTGCATTCTATTTATTTATTTCTACACAAAATGGCATTATAGTGCAAAAACAAACTTTCAAGGTGATTAGCGTCTCAATATTTTATAAGTTACGAGTATGGTAATTTTATCCAAGTTTAAATATTCACAAGCAATATCTTTATATCATAATCAAACGGACACAGTACTGTCAGCAAAGGAATCAGCTTTACATATTAAACGGCCAAGTAAATTTTGAACTGTAAATCTTTTTATCGATTATGTCTAACAAAAAATTCGACTATTACATTTCGACCGTGATATTTACGATAAATAGCCAACTTTGGCCTTCTTATAGTGAGACACTGATAATATTCGACAACTTTCGACTTATTGAGAAGTGAAGTGAAGAGCGGTTATTAATATAATTTTTACTGTTAAAATAAAAAAAAACGATTTTTAAAAAGAGGTATTTTTCGAACACGTGCTTTGTAATCAAGCCAATGAAATGAAATGGAGAATGTACAATTTCTTATTCTTAGATTGTGGTTTATTTGACAGTGGCCAAAGAATTTATATATATATATATATATATATATATATATATATACATAGTAAAATTGCATATAATACCATAAAACTACTAAACGTGCTCAGAATTAATAGAACTTTTCTCCTTATTACATTGTTCGTATTCAGTATTGTATGATCGGTCGTTAACAGTCTAAATAATTTACTTACGAACCAAACGATAGTGAAATATGTATTTAAGATCCCGTATCTAAAATATTATTATTTTGCAATTTCTATTTAAGTATATGGCGCTATCTCGAAATCATACTCATTCAAATAAAAAAAGAATGATTTCATTTGAAAGAGTTGTTCACAACTCCTCCGGAGCAATCTCGTAACATATTAAAAGCGTAACGTAAATAGTGGACCTAACTTAAGGAACTTAATTTTCATATGAAACTGAACAACGTCTTCATCATCATCATATCAGCCGAAAGACGTCCACTGCTGGACAAAGGCCTCCCCCAAAGATCTCCACAATTGCCGGTCTTGCGCTATTCGCATCCAGCTGTTTCCAGCGACCCGCACAAGATCATCGGTCCATGTTGTAGGGGGCCTGCCCACGCTGCGTCTTCCGGTTCGTGGTCGCCACTCAAGAACCTTTCTGCCCCAACGGCCATCGGTTCTACGAGCTATGTGCCCCGCCCACTGCCACTTCAGTTTTGCAATTCTTCGGGCTATGTCGGTGACTTTGGTTCGCCTGCGGATTTCGACATTACTGATACGATCCCGCAGGGAAACTCCGAGCATAGCCCTCTCCATTGCTCTTTGGGTGACCTTGAGCCTTTTAATAAGGCTCATAGTGAGCGACCACGTCTCTCTTCCGTAAGTCATCACTGGCAACAAACACTGGTCGAAGACTTTCGACTTGACAGTCTAAACATAAACAAAAAAGGTTAACATTCCATACAAGATTAACAATCAGCTGGATACATTTCGTATTAGGAGCCAGAATATTATTTTTGGTATTTCATAAACTGGTTTTCTTTCATTTGTTCTCAAACACCGATAAATATTTAATGTATATCCAAAAAAATACAGTTGAAATAATCCTTTATTCAAGTCAGTTAAATCTACTGTATCACTAAGAATGTATTATAGTTATTTCGGACGTATCCCAAATCTAAAACAATTTATGGTTACCCTAGTCTCAAGGGAACTTTAGCGAGATGTAAGGTTGTCGGGTGGCAATTTGGACCATTGAGACCTCAAAGGTGGCCACAAGGTCTCCAGCGGATTGCATGGGCATAAATTAACGACTGCACTGATATAACCAGTATGTAAATTAAGTGAGCTTTTCCTTATTCACTTGACTGTTTTTTTTTAGTCTTACTGATAGTTATATTCTTAATAATTGGTGCATTTATTGTGCGTTAAAATAGTTTTATTGATCGTGGGGGCGGTTGGCTTTCTGCGGTCAGTTTTAACGGAGATACGCCTAAGCACTTTTCAATTAATAAAATATATAGTTAAATATTAGCATATAATGCAAATAATTTTATTATTAATGTAAATATTTTTAATATAATTACAAGTAACTTCCATAGATTAGTAAGGGCTAACAACAAATACTTTATCAAGATAGATTGATATCTTAGCAACAAGCCACGCAAAATACGAAAAGATTAGCTAAATGCTTAAAAGATCTGAAACTGTATTTTAGTTTAATCATAATAATAAAAAAGTCAGACTAGCCCACAAAAATAATATTGGAATATGACGGCCTTGTTGGCCTACCTACTTACTTGCTCTGTAACAATATACTTACCCACATTGGAAATGATACTATTGTAACTCTGACTTCACTTTAAACTAAATTTTGAGAAATTATGTGTCCACTAATGTTTTAAAATTACAGTCAGTTTTTTTTTCTTATTCTACGTATTTATAAATATCTTTGTAAAACTTACTATTTAAATGCTGTGAATATCTATAATTGTTACAACACAAGGAATGTATATTTAAATAACTTACTGTCTTAAATATCTCTGTGTATGTAATGTAGATATTGCTTAATAAATAAAATAAAAAAATAAGTGTCCCTGGCTGCTGATGCTAGAGGGTTTGATCCCCACCTACGACAAATATTTGTGTGATGAACACGGTATTTGTTCTGTGTCTGCGTATAATTTATCTATAATATATGTGCTTTGAGAAATAATATGTATGTAATCAGTTGTCTGGTTTCCAAAGTACAGGCTCTGCCTAGTTGGGGATCAGATGGGACCAGTGTGTTAGTTCCAAGTTATTTTGACGGTCCGGTTGGCGTGGTTGATAAATGCTTGCCTTTCACGCCGCTGCTCGTGGGATCGATTAGACCCAGGACAGATATTTGTGGCCGTGATGTCTGTTTGTTCTGATTCTGGGTGTATTTATCTGTATAAGTATGTATTTACAAAAGTATGTAAGTATTTAAAAATTGTGCATTTGGATCCGCGTGATTGTACTTTTCATGTTAGTATTAAGAAAAATGTTACAATTAATGGCTGGCCTTAATAAATAATAATATTAAAAGAAAAGTAGTATTATGTAGTATACCTATCAGTTATCTGGTTTCTATAGTATAACAACTGTTTAGATTGGGATCAGATGGCCATATGTGAATAATCTCACAGAATATTATTCTATGTTTATCTTAAAATACTTGGTATTTACGTCATTTCGAATTTACTTTGTTTTTCAATATTATTCTCGAAGACAATAGATGCTTTTTCTTCGTAGCTCATGTGATAGAAGAGACAATCTAAATTAGGTACCTACCTCCTTTGAATGTTATATATTGTTGTATTCTGTGAACAAAAACAATTTTCATATCACTGTATGGACATACTTACCTACTATTAAGCATGCACTGTAATAGTTCCTCTCGTACTAAAATCAGCGTAATAAAGTTTTATATTGTACTATCTGTGCCGCGTCGTTTTACCCGCGTTAAACTTTGTAAATTATAGCCTATGTGTGTGTAGGGTGTAAGCTAACTTCATAACAAATTTTATTAAAATTGGTCCAGCCGTTTCGACGTGAAGAAGTAACAAACATGCACACTCACAAATTTTCGCCTTTGTAATATTAGTGTGATTCGTCTTTAATGGAACGGAACAGAATACTAAGCTTCCGCTGTCCAGATGTTTTAAGTAAGTAGTTATAATTGTTGGCAACCCAACAAAGACTATAAAGGTTTAGAAGTTTCTGGGTTCTATTTGTCTATGGCAAGATTAATGTCAAGTAATGTTAGCCACACGGTCTTTTGTATCTAACGTGCTCTGGAGGTATGAAACAGTTATAACAGCAAGACAAAAGTTACATTTAACATCCAATCAGCGGTCAACCTAGTTACAGACCAATATTAAAAAAGTAAAATTGTCACTCGATGGAACCCTTCTCGTCCGACTCGCTTAAGTCGCATAAGTCGCATATGGCCAGTTTCAATTATGGTGTTTGAGCGCAGAATTTAATGTCGTTATTCACCGTATTTTGTTTATAAGTAATAATAGACGTCGATATAATCTTGTAACTGTATAAATAGGCTATATTTTCTTATCGTGAATATTTATTTTGCATATTTAATAGTCAAGTCTTGAAGCATTTATAAAAATAAATGTCCTGCAGTAGCAAGCAAAGTATGATCAAGACCTAATGAATCGGGTGGTAAAATGATAGTTTGATTTTTACACGTGTTTCAGAATATTGAGACAAATTGACATTTTGGAGGCCTTAAGCCTTAAGGGCATTGGATAGGCTGTACCTATGTGTGCAAAATACATTTTTCATTTTGTACCAAAATTGGTTACGTTAATTATTTAGGTTAAACAATTTTATTACTCAATAAGAAATTAAAAATTTCACTTACTTGAATATGTCTTTAACAAACAAACTTTAAATTTACAGCTATTGAAATCATTGTTTAACATTATAATCACAATGTATAATTGCATTACTATTGGATAACTATGTAAACAAAAGAAAAGTTGCCCGATTTATGATAAAAGATACTATTTTATTTTGATATTTATGATAATAGATATTAATTAGGCTACTATTTGTTAACAAGTATGTATGTTGTTTTTTGGCAAATAGTAAAGCACAACTTTTGTGTAGTTTACATTTTAAATTAATATGGCCGATTTTGGTACAAAATGAATAATGCGTTTAGCACATATTCAGGATATCAAATGCCCTTAAATTTAGAACGTCTAGGTGAGATATTATGTTCAAAAACCGACGTACCTTCACAGGGACTGTTTGTCTCTTTTTCTTGCCTTTTTCCCATTTCTATTATATTATTTGATCGGACCTCGGATCCTACCCGTTTCAAGTAGCTACTACAATTAATCGACCGACTGCCATCTGACCTAGAACCCAGTCTAGCTTCTAAACTCTAATTTAATTTAGGATTCATAATAGTACTTTTTCATACCAAACAAACTTAAAATGGTGGTAACAAATGTACAGACGCCAGCACATCCAGCTACCACAATCTGTCGAATTTCTTTTATAGATGTTCAACTTTATCGCGTAAGCATAAGGTTTACTTTCAACTGGGGAAATTTGACAGAATGGTGTATCTTGATGTGCATGTCTGTACCTTTTGGTTACAAATATACCTGATGGTAGACCGTTACCATGGCGTCAGTCATGCGTGACACCCTTCCCCTCCGTCTAACGAGCTTTGGCGATTACTCAAGCTTACATAGAACTACGATAGTAGAATGATACCTATCGCTTTAATAGTAATATGTTCTGCAAGGTAGTTTTTCGATTAGAGAAGTTTGCAATCTTGCACACCATAAATATTTACTTACTTAATAAAGCAAAAAGCTCTGTTGATGAAATATTTTTTTTTATTTCACAACTTTGTAAGCGTAAGGGGGCTGCTTGGTAAATCATTGCTTTTCAAGCCGCTGGTTGTGGGTTCGATTCCCACCCAGGATAGATATTTGTGTTCATGATCCTGAGTCTGGGTGTCTTGTAGCCCAATCCGTTGTAGAACAATCCATTGTAGAAGAACAGAACCTTGTTTAGATACATTAATAAATTAATGTTGCAGATTTTGGTATAAAAAGAAATGTGTTTTATACACATTTGACCTATCCAAAGCCTTTACTATGTATACATAACCATAACAATAAAGCTAAGTCTAGAAGGGTAAAAAATCAGCGAGTCTACGAACTGTATTAGTACCTTAACTAATATTACACAGTAAACATTTATAGTACGTATTGTTCATTAGGCAAATGATATAAGTGAAAGACCGACCAGTATTAAGCAGGCTTAAAGTGGTATAGATTATATTATCGGAATTCGTACCGCATTTTGACCCTAATGCACAGTAAATCACAACTTTATACCTACTTATTAAATAAGTAGTAAATATCTTGACTCAACTAACACAATGTCATCGGATTTCATAAAAGGCAGAGCTTGTACTATGGCAACAGACAATTGATAAAGATACTTATATATTTCTAAATACATACATACTATGGACGTTAAATTACAATTAAACCAGTGTAAGGATATTATATTATTATAATTACTTCCACATATGTAGGTACATTATTTCATCCAATTTAAATATATTATTAAAAGTAGGCATTGAATCGTGTCGCGGGGTACTTTACAAACATATAATTGACGGACACAAACTAAATCCAGACTCGAAACAACTATTTTTGGGTCACAGAAATAGTTGTCCTGTGCGGGAATCGAACCCGGAACATATAGAGCTGCACCACACGTGGAGTCATATAACCACTAATATTATTGTACCAAAGAGCGCCACTATCGCCAAGAAACTGTTGCACAGTTTGGCATTTTTTTATGTACTTAACTGTTTGTAAGTTTCAAGACAAAAAAAAAATTACGCGCTTATAAAAGTGAATTAGGGACCTAGTGTGTACAAAATGAGTGGCGTTGTTTGAAACACGCAGAGCAGTCCGACTTGGTCACTTCAATTTTATTGCTACAAATTGAGTATTCAGTCGGAATGCGATCCTGCAAATAGTTATTGTCCTACTAATCTTATAAATGCGAAAGTTTGTGAGTATGGATGTACTTATCGTGTGGGCAGTGGTTACCCTAGTGTCAGAGTTGATCAAGCCGCCCAGTAGGCCTCTGACATGGATTAACGACTGTTGACTAATGACTACAACCGGGACCGACAGCTTAACGTGCTATACTATATACTCTCTAAATTAAACCATTTCGGCGGTCTCCATCTATCGACTGACTGCGAGTAGTGTTGAAAAATGACTAAACTGACTGAATTAGACTGACTGTCATTTACGGTCAAATTGGTCAAAAATGGTCACTAACAGTCAAAAATTGTCATTTTCAGTCAATTTGATTTGAGTAATATTTTAGTATTTTTTAAGTTTTTGTCGTTGATAAAAGTCTACAACTTCTAAATTGAAACAAAAAGTGGTTTTTATGACTTATAGTATTATTATATAGTGTTAATCATTGTGCATTTCCAATCATGTGTGCATTTAAGACAAAATGGCAACGTCGCATCGCCTCACGCATCGACTTTGATGTCGTCGTATCCTCTCATAATATAATACGAAATAAAACGTTGCTTCATTTAAACTTGCATATAAATTGGGTACCTAAATAAATAAATAATTGGGTGGTAGTCGTGAATAGACAATAATATTTGAGTCAAATTGACTGAATTTGACGGTAAATGACCGGTCATTTAAGGTTTATGACAATTGTGACTAGTCATATTCAGTGATTTTACATCTCTAACTGCGAGCCTAGTTACTTAACCACACCGATCGTTTATGTACCAGTGAAAGCATCTAGCTATGAGTAGGCTATAATTCATAAAGTTTCACGCGGGTAAAACCACAGGGTACACCACCACAGCTAGGATTCAATAAAATTAAATGTTTGGATGACCAACAGTACGCATCGGCAACCGCTAAGGTTAAGGCGAAGGGCATGTTTAAGTTAAACTTAACTCCTTTTATCGCTAAGGCCTTACGGAAAGCCGATAAAAAACGGTTTAGGCTCACCGCGCCCGCGAGTGTTGAGTGCAGTCAAGTGCAACGTGTTTGTTTGGCAAATTGTATGCAAATGATTTTTGATGCTAGTCTTACGTGGATCAGCGTGGCTTGATGGGTTTTAGAACCTTCGATGGAGAACGAAAATGTACAGCACATCCAGCTACCCCAATCTGTCAAATTTATTTTATAGATTTTCAACTTTATAACTTAAGCATAAGGTTCACTTTCAATTGGGGAAATTTGACAGTTTGGGGTAGCTTGATGTGCTGGCGTCTAGCGCGTCTGTACATTTATGTTCTCTATCGAAGATTCTCATCTAACACTGCACAACTGCAAGAGTAATCTTGTATTAAGTAACTATCAAAAACAATATTAATTATGTATTGTCTTGTATCTATTGTGGAAATCCTTGGGGGAGGCCTTTATCCAGCAGTGGACGTCTTTCGGCTGATATGATGATGATGATTAATATTAATAATTATGTATAAGGAAAAGAGTTCTAACTTTTGAATTTATGTTACGTCTTGTTGGAAATAGCAACCCCCGTTTGCAATTAAAACCTACTTAATTTTAATCCTTTTTAAAATAGTTCATATGAAAGTGACATGGCATCTTTAGTTTTCCCAATTTGGTTTAGGAGCGAAATACTGAAGGACAATAAGCGACACCTGAGAAACTGTCGACTATACTGTGTCCATTCGTTCATTATCTTTTAAGACCTATTCCTATTATTATATTTCCGAAAGCCTCCCGCCTGGATATCAATTACCGTGGCCCATCTGGAAGTCCGGAAGACTCCGGACTCAGGTGGGCGAGCAGCCCCAATATGAACTGTATGCATCGATCCCATACATGGCCCATCTAACAGCGTGCTCAGCCTGCTCTGCCACATGTTCATGACAGGATCTTAGAAATGCCACAAGCAGGGGAATCAGTGTGGCCACGTTCTGGGCCACAAAAATTTAATGTTGAGTTTGCCATCGAAACGCCAAGAAGAAGAAGAAGACCTATTCTGATGCGTAACTAGGCAGGTTAGGTAGGATCAGAATAGGATTCTCATGACATATGTTATTAGTAACATATAGACAATCCCTTCCACACGTCCGCTCTTGTAACTCCTGTGAACCAGAATCGACAGTGTTACAGAATACAAGGCCTTCATAGCCAGGTGCTTTAATCGATGGGGTTCAAAAATCAATGTTGAAAATCGATTCCGGACCATTTATGACCTCACAAGTGCTCTTGGTAACCGAATGAACGAATGATTTAGTAATTTTTAACCTTCATCGATTTTAACGCCGATTACGATCACGATGACAGCTGAATTAGGCGGTAGTTCCTGTTCGTAGTTCGTTAGGTCCTGTAAGTTATGGTAGAGATAAAGCACCTAGGCACGCGATAAGTCTAAAATGGATGACCGTTAAAGTGACTCCGTGTTTCCGAGGCAGGTTAACTCTGACACTAGGGTAACCTTTGCCCATAAGATAAATAAAGTAAGTTAATAGATGGCTCTATGCTATGTGGCTCAGGCAGGGGCTCTACCGGCTAAGGCACCGAACATCGATTTCTTAAATGGCGTTCAAATAAATTAAGGTTAAAAATCACTTAACCATCGTTATCGGCTTCCTTGAGCACATGTGACGTCATAAATGGTCCGGAATCGATTGTCAACGTTGAAGCCGATTTAACGATTGATTAAGTCATTTTTAACCTCTATTTATTTGAACGCCATTTAAGAAATCGATGATCTGCCACTTAGCCGGTAGAGCCCCAGGTCTTGATTGTCTCAATATCATAGCCAAAACGTTTGAACTCTCAGAAGTTACCAGGACAATTTTGTATAGTAACCGGTTAATTCTTAATATCTATGATTGCGTAGGCGTTAGGTATGGGAAAAAATGTTGTGTTTAGTTTGGATACTACGAGAAATACTTTTTCTTACAATTTGAAACATCCTTACAATTGAATGTGCTAAACTAATAAACATTTGTGTTCGAGTATGTCTGTAATTAATGATGTATCAGTGCATGATGTGATCTCCAATGAAAGCCGTCTAAATAATACTAAATATTTGTTGCAGTTAAATCCAGACGTGAACGCGTTCCAGCGTAAATTCGTCAATGAAGTGCGCCGGTGCGATGAGATGGAACGCAAACTTCGCTACATCGAGGCTGAGGTGCACAAGGATTCAGTTCACATACCCTCCGTGAAGGAAGTCCCCAGGGCACCCAACCCTAGGGAGATCATCGACCTTGAGGTGAGACCAGCTTAATTGTCGTTTAGGTTTTATATTTAAAACAAAGCCGATGGTCATCTATCGGCTTTGTTTGGGAGGAAATAGGTGTCATTACCAGGTGTGTAGATGTTAGAAATGTAATCATGAATTTGATATGCCGCTGAGTGTTGAGTTGAGAGTTTGATGGCAGACACCTTACCTCGTATTGATGCAGGGTGTTTGTTTGATCCCCGCCGGACGATTCATTGTCTCAGTTAAATGTCGTCCAATGCTCAAGCGTCCCCCGACAATCATTGCGAGTATGGTATATTCCTTCAAGATCCTTGTGAAAAATTAGGCCTTTGTCTATCAGTGGTCGTTTTGCAGCCGTATTGATGAACATAGAAATTGTAAGGATCTATGTTTATCGCTATTTTGTTGACATCCAATTATGCCGTAAGAAGCGTTTTGCTGCCTCTTTACGACAACGAACAACCTCCCAAACGACGTGTTTCCCGAATCATATAACTTTATTTATTCAAGCTTACAGTGAACAAGCATCTTATGGGTACGCGCGGTCCACCTTCGACCAAATCTTCACTTACCATCAGGTGAGATCGTAGTCAAGCGCAAACCCATTTTGCATAAAAAAAAACAAAGATTATTTTGTGTAAAACAACGCAGAATTTGCTAGCCCATGACATACCTACAAAAGTTATCCTTTCGCGCAGATTGAACAACATGCTTTTAAAATGTCTCGTGTAGTTCCATAGAGTATTAGGCAATAATCAAATCTGTAATACCCTGTACCTATCTATACAACGCAACGGTAAGAAAACAAACGAAGCCTATTCATAACACCGTCTGCGCAAACAACTATGTCTTAACTTACTGTAAATAGTTTACATAAACAGATGAAAAGAATTTAACAAACGAGAGCATTGATAAGTACGAAACTATGTTGAAAAGGGGTCATTAACCTTCGTGTAGCCTTAATTATAGTACACCAATGGTTTGTTTACTTATAACAGCCAACAGATTTTTTTTTTTTTTTTTTTTTTTTTAAGTAATGACAACGCCCGCGTTAGGGACTTTAATCCCTGTGTCGCGGGGTACTTTACAAACATATAATAGACGGACACAAATTACATCCAACATTAAAATAGAAAGTATTACGCAGTACTTTCTATTTTACTTAATTGTGGTAGGGTTCTTCTAACATAAAAATCCCTCTATTTGCGGTGGATTACGGTGCAGCGGTGTACATACGCCAGCACATCAAGCTACCCCAATCTGTAAAATTTCCCCAATTGAAACTGAACCTTATGCTTTTGTGATAAAGTTGAAAATCTATAAAAGAAATTTGACAGATTGGGGTAGCTGGATGTGCTGGTGTCTGTACATGCTGTAAATGCGGGCGGAGAACCGTGGTAATTTAGATAAGAAATTACCTACATTTGAAATATAAATGAATTCTATTTTCCAATGCTATCTAATGTTCTGAAGTGAGTCCGGTTGCAATAACTTCATGTTACTCATTTCGGCCGAGGTTAGTCGCCAAAGGGGGCGTTGGCAATTTGGCATGGGTAACTACTTAGTTTGTAGTCTTAGACGACTAGAACCCTTGCTCGCTTCTATAGTCAGGTGAAGCAGAGAAATGCTCATAGGCTGACATCATGTTAAAAACACACTATTCAATATTTTTCGCTTGAAAGTAATCAAAGTCATTTAAAAAAATACTTCCGAGAGATTACCTATCACTTAATAAAAATTGTGGTAGATAAAGTATATTTCACCTACTTATTTGATACGTTTCTTTTTAATTGCAATTTTCTATTTTGACTCGTACTAGTAGTAGTTTATAAGGGCAATATTGGTTTGAAACAATAAAGTTCGACTTTGTCAACCTCATTATGAATGCTTTGGGGAATTATTGTTTTAATGATTACGTGTAATTCGTAGAAAAGCCTTAAGTACATACCCAGGTGACATATTTGTTAGATCACGGTAATTACGCCTCGTGTTTCTTCATTAACTACCTAAAATTTAATATTTTTTACCCATGTTATTCAGGACAAACTCCAAAGAGAAATATACCTGCTTTATAAATAGGTACTTAGGTATGTAGGTGCTATGTAGATAGGAGCTGACTCGTTACTGGTCCCGCGTTCGAACCTAAGGCGAATACCACTGACTTTTAGAATTTATGTGCGTATCGCGTTTCCGCCACCGGCTACACGTGTGCGCCGCGTCTGTACAAAATATATGAAACAGTATGTTATGTGGCTGTCGCTGGCCACCAGTGCCTGTGGTCGGTGGCCCGTTTGCGCTAGCCCTAAGGGTCAAGTTGCCGGGCAGCAGCGTCTCCTGAGTATTAACTACCATCTAACTGCGGACGCCTACTCGCATGCCAAGCGCGGTGACTACGGCAAATCCGTCCAAATGGCAAATTTATAGAAACCTTTGGTGGAGGCATATGTCCAGCAGTGGCTAATATCGGGCTGATTATGATGGGCAGTGGTGATTACTTATATACCATCAGGTGATTAGCTTGCTCGTTTACCTTGTTATTCTATAATTTCCAATAGTAAATTTCTTCTTTTAACAGCATTTTTTTTCCTTCAGGCCCATCTAGAGAAAACAGAGAACGAAATACTGGAGCTGTCCCACAACGCAGTCAACCTAAAACAAAACTACCTGGAGTTGACTGAGCTGCGACATGTTTTGGAGAAGACCGAGGCTTTCTTCAATGCCCAGGAAGAAGACTCTTTGACCAAGTAAGTGGAATGACCCATTTTTCAAAGTAGCATTGATAAGGCAGTACTACGTGAGGAGACAGAATTGCGACATGTTTTGGACAACACCAATGCTTTCTTCAATGTACAGAAAGACTATTTTATCAAATAAATGGAGGAACTCATATTTTGTACAATGGTTATGGTAAGTGATCACTATTATTGACAGCGCTGTGACAGGTTTTGGAGAAGACCAATGCTTTCTTTAATGGCAGAATACTATTTGACCCAGCCGCCCGAGGAACTAACGTTTTTACAGCAAGAGTTGCTCATGTTATGAAGAATGCTGAGACTCTCCTAATAGCCAAAGAAAAATATTTTGCGGCCAGGTTTGTGACGGACGGAGGCAATATTTTTCCAAAGTAGCAATTGTAAAGCTGTTATTCCTGGGGTGAGAGTGAGCGTTTGAGTGTAATTTTCAAGTAATTCATTTGATTACTCATTAGTTTTACTGGCTAGTCTAAATGGATGAAATATTTCTGTGTATGTTCATAAATCTTTACTAGCTAGTCTAAATGGTTGAAATATTTCTGTGTATGTTCATAAATCAAATGAAATTTTAAATTAGATATATTATTAAATTTTAGCATTATTCGTAATGCAAGCGTAAATCTAATCGTAATTGAATACTGTGGAAGGTGTTTTCTATATGATATGATCTTACACATGCAACTGTGAACATAATGATCGGCCATGTTGCATGCTAGACAACGAAGCCGATGCATAATACCTACATCTTCCGAAAGGGTGGAAGGGAATCATAATTTTGATCTGCCAGTGTGTAATTTTGGTAGCTTAACGCAGAGCGCTAACATCGGGTTTGTAGAGGATTGGAGAATTTAATCGTCCGGTGGCTCTTGAAAATTGGTTCAAGAGCCACCGGACGATTAAATTTATGAATTCCTATTTTTGAAATTAGATATATTATGTTCTACTAACTGTATCCCGCGGTTTCACCCGCGTTAAACTGTGGTAATTATTTGGATATATAAGCTATATTACTACAAAGCATATCAAAATCGGTCCTGTAGTTTTTTGCGTTAAAGAGTAACAAACATCCATATATCCGCAAGCGTAAGTCACAAACTTTCGCATTTCTAATATTAGTAAGATTGTTTTAATTAGTATTTAATGGTCACGCTCACGTAAAATAATATATATTTTGTCATATATCTTACTCATGTACCTAACTGAACGCATGTTTTTAATCACACTAATATTATAAAGGTGAAAGTTTCTGTGTGTAAGAGTAGTTAGTAACTTCTTTACGCAAAAAGTACTGAATAGATCGTGATGAAAATTTGTAGTAATATAGCTTATATATCCGAATAACACATATGGTACAATGTATAAAATTTAACGCAGGTAAAACCGCGGGATAGTGAGAAATAAATAGTTGAAGCATTGTAATTGTTTGTGGTTAGAAATCTGATGGCGGACGAGGCGGGCGCGCAGGCGGCCACGCGCGGGCGGCTCGGGTTCGTGGCGGGCGTGGTGCAGCGCGAGCGCGTGCCCGCCTTCGAGCGCATGCTGTGGCGCATCTCGCGCGGGAACGTGTTCCTGCGCCGCGCCGAGCTCGACAAGCCGCTGGAGGACCCGTCCACAGTGAGTTGCGGACTTGGCGACTTTAGATACACTACTTAATGGTTACATATTGTAATGCCAGAAAACAAAATGCCTTTACTTAAAATGCATGAGCCCAACTTACCCGAAATCGAAATATTTTTTGAATAGAAGGTATTTCAATTTCGGGTAAGTTGGGCTCATGCATTTTAAGTAAAGGCATTGTGTTTTCTGATGATGGCCAAGTATGTATAAATTTTTTTATTTAAAATACCTTATGGTCGAATAACCGAAGCCCTAAAATTAAATGTACTAAATACTTAACACTAAAATATTCAAATGATTGTTTCTAACGCCAATCTTCACCAACAATAGTGTATCTAGCGCTCGGCGGCCGCTGCCGCGGCACGGGTAATATATGGGTTATGTTTAGTGATCGGAGTAGGCAGAGCTATGGTACTTACTACATGTCTTCATATTATGGACTCATAGTTTTCATATAATTCTAACTTAATCTAACGCCATAACGTGGGTGCGACCTAACTTACGGTCGATTTATTATAAGATAAAGTAAAATCAAAATAAATTTTACTGATTCAATCTTTATTAAGTCACATAGTTTGTAGTAGTACAATTTAGGATTTTCCGGAATATCGGTGTGATGTCCATATGTTATTACATTACAGTTGAGGTAATTCCAGAGTAGCTCTACTTACTCCGATGATCGTTATGTTATACAGAGCCTAGGCAATTTAAAGACAGGTTGTTACACATTACAGTCTCTTAAAAAAACAGACTGACGCATGCAGTTTAGATTAAGAAGACACTTCAAAAACAATGTCGACTGATGCTCTGTTTTAACGTTGTAGTCACGTTTATGAACTATTTATTATTACTAATAATTTGCAGAGACAATTGCAGAAGTCATAATTACTGTTTTCAAAAACATAAAACTGGTTTCAATTTTGTTAAGTAACTAATTTGAGCAACATTATATGGGTGATCCTAAAAAAATTAGCGAGTGAGTAAGATTGTTCTTTGTTTTCCATTTTTTTTAATTATATAATAATAAATAAAACAATAAATCTTAAATCTTTAGTGACGTTGGGGATAAGTTTACATTTGCCTTAATCTAAGAGTACGTTTTGTCAGTATTCTAAATGAACACTTACACTTGCCTTAGTCTAAGAGTATGTTTCTGTATTTTGTCATTATTCTAAATAAACACTAACGTCTAAACTAGGCCGAGCCTGTACCTCAGACGGTAGTTTCTTTTCTTTCTGTGTAGCAAAACAGATCTATTATTCTTCAATATTTATTTCAATAATTATCTGAATAAAAACACAATAATGCCTCGAGTCAACAATTAAAGTTCCTCATGTAAAGACGCCAGCACATAGCTACCCCAATCTGTGAAATCTCCCCAATTGAAACTGAACCTAAGCTTATGTGATAAAGTTGAATATTTATAAAAAAAAATTACAGATAGGGGTAGCTGGATGTGCTGATGTCTGTACTTCGTCTAAACTTACTATATTTTTATTACGCTCTTAATAATTCATTCTGCTAAAGAAATCTTCCTATCACGCACATATTTCTTACTAAAATATGTCTCCGATCCAACAATTTATATTATAAAGTTACAAGCTACCAGTTTGAGTAATGGAAACCAGACTTTATTCAGCCAGAACTAGAGCCCACTTTACCGCACCGCAAAAAGAGCGCTATAATATGTTCTCCTCGCGGTGCCCTACTTGACATGTGTATCTACGTATTTATTAATCTAAGCGTTTCAGTCATTGATATACAAACCCAAGATACACCTCAGCGTCTCAAAACCGTCCGCTAAAGAAGAAGACACTTTAAAAAATTATTCGTTCCTTTCAAATAGTACCGCGTCGCTCGCATAACTGCGTGCACGTTAAAAATGCCGAAGTGAGCAATGAAAAATTGTATATCAATGTAATTTGTTTATCAATGGTTTCAGTAATTATTTTTCATATTAATAGGGCAACGAGATCTACAAGACAGTATTCGTAGCATTCTTCCAAGGAGAGCAGCTGAAGTCTCGCATCAAGAAGGTGTGCACTGGGTTCCATGCATCGCTGTACCCGTGCCCTCCTTCCAACGCGGAGCGTCAGGACATGGTCAAGGGAGTCAGGACACGACTTGAGGACCTCAACATGGTAGGTCCCCACAAAATAAAATAAAATATGTTTTTGTTCACGTAGACTTTAAAAAAGGACTTGTAAATAGTCCGAACATGTTTGTTGTAATACAGTTATTATTTCTAGTTACTTATTACAGATATTTGGGTACACCGAATGTTGAAACATTTATACAATTTATTTTATAATGGTAGTGATATTTAGCTAGCTTGTATTAAGTTATTGTCAAGGAGATTATGTTTAGGTTTAATTATTGAAATTTATATTTTACTACATATTGTCTGAATGGTTCTGTCTATATTAAGGTATGAATTCAGTATTATTATTATAACAGACCTTGTGTCGGTGACGGTCGCGCTTTAATGCTACCACCGGATCCAATGAGCCCCAACTGAGAAGACCCAGCGAAACAAACTCAGCAGGTTCATCTACTACCGGTTTCAACACAGACCAGTTGAGACGGTCCGGCGAAACGTACTCAAGCGGGCATGAACACGGGATTTGGTCCACTTAAAGTAATTATTTAGTAGGCAAACACAATATCTGCTCGATCGGTTGTCTGAATGAATATTAATTTAGATTATATTTAGGAAACAAAAGAAAAACATCGAAACAGTAATTATTCATTTTACAAGATTACTCAACTTATTTAAATTTTTGACTGCACGTGTGGCGCAGCGGCTAAGTCAGTCTCCTCGCCGCTTCGTGTCCCGGGTTCGATTCCCGCGCCGGGCAACTATTTGTGTGACCCATAAATAAAGACTATAAAAAAAGTCTGAATGTAATTTGTGTCCGATTATTATAAGTTTGTAAAGTACCCCGCGACACAGTGATTAAATTCACTAGAGTGGGCGTTATCTTTAAAAAAATTTAAACTATCCAAACGCGGCTTCTCGCTGGACAAATTTGAATCTGCCTCTTCTATGTATCCGACGCAGATTCCGTAATCATGCCAAGCAAACAAGACCTTTGAAAATCAAATACAGAAGTTGCTAATTTATATATACAAAACTTTTAATATAGCTTGTGAGTTCATTGTATGTTTATTTATGGAGCTGATATGTCTATGGACAAAAAGCTCCCTAAATAAATAAAAGCTAGCTCTAAAAATGATGATACTTCCATACAACTTTTCATCTTTCCTTTCAACCCTTTACGACTCTTTTTTCGCATTAAAAAGTAACCTAAGTCCTTTCTCAGGCTATAGACTATCTGTGTACGAAATTTCATTTAAATCTGTTTGGCATGGCGTGAAAGCGATACAGATAGACAGACAGGACTTAACAGTTCCAAATGATGATGGCATCTATCATCATCATCATATCAGCCGAAAGACGTCCACTGCTGGACAAAGGCCTCCCCCAAAGATCTCCACAATTGCCGGTCTTGCGCTATTCGCATCCAGCTGTTTCCAGCGACCCGCACAAGATCATCGGTCCATCTTGTAGGGGGCCTGCCCACGCTGCGTCTTCCGGCATCTAGCATAACTATAATTGTAAATTAATTTATCTCATTCTCTAGGTGTTGAACCAAACTCGCGACCACAGGCAGCGTGTCCTAGTGAGTGTGGCCAAGGAGCTGGCCAGCTGGACCATCATGGTGCGCAAGATGAAGGCTATCTACCACACGCTCAACTTGTTCAACATGGACGTCACTAAGAAGTGTTTGATCGGCGAGTGCTGGGTGCCTACTGCGGACTTGCCCAACGTGCAGAAGGCTTTGGCTGATGGCTCTGTAAGTAAACAATTGGCTCTTATACAAGGTTACTTCTGAAACACCAACAACCTCGCAGTCCAGTACTTGTTAACACCATAAGCATAAACTTTTGATTAATTGTTAGAATTTATCTTTATACAAAAGTAAGGATTAATTTTATTTACCGTTTGAATGTGTGCGAGCTTAGCGTCGTTCGGGCGTCATCCTTTTGTTCTGAATGAAACATAGAGCTAAAAATAATTTATAATAATTTTTGTTGTTAAAAAAAAATGTAACCTGGCCCCTGAAGCCGACTTGTATCCCACACGTCTAGGATTACGATATCTCCGGATTCGTCCTGAGAATTCAGAATTTTAGTGACTCTTCTCAGAAATGCGGCTGGATTTTGCGAATGTCAATCTCAGGATTATTAGAATTTTCAAGCAAATGTAGCCGCTGCCCCCCTCCCCTTTTTGAGTGCAATGTGCAACACTTGAGCGAGTTCCCTAGTGTATAACTTTTTTCAATTGTTATTTAAGATAACATTCTCAAACTGTAAAAATCTCAGCACTTTTCAATTGAAATCAGGCATTTTCACCGGACTTTAGATTTTTTCGTTTGGTTACCCTGGACACGTCTCAACTTGTCGCGCATGGGTAGTAGGTAATTGAGTAAAGAATAATATGATTTAAGCCTTATAATATCTTGACTCACCATAGTTTATCTATTAGAGACTAATCCGTAGAAAATTTTCTGAATTGACACCACTAAATGTTTGCATATTTGCGTCCTATGTAATTCTTTATGCCGATTTTCGTCCAAAATTCTATACAACCGTTCCTATTTGTTCAGAACGCTTGCGGCAGCTCGATACCATCGTTCCTCAACTGCATCGAGACGGACGAAGAGCCGCCCACCTTCAACCGAACCAACCGCTTCACCCGCGGCTTCCAGAACCTCATCGACGCTTACGGAGTGGCATCCTACAGGGAGTGCAATCCTGGTAACTATCATAATATGATGTAATCATTACACTCACTAATGATTACTTTAATTTGAATTTCTGGCCAGTAAACTATAATAGTTTTATGTCACCCTCTAAACTAAATCATCTATTCATTCCTTTCAAGCCAGATCAACTGTTGACTTTAGTAGATCATCGTCATTTCCTCTACTTCCATTCATCTCTTTTTGATGTAATATACAGCCTTTTCTAGCCATATCCTCTTCTAGACAAACCATCCATTACTTTATTGACCTCCCTTTACTCTTATTGTAGGTACCCTATTCTTTGTTAACATTATTTGCTGGCAATGAGAAGATGTGAAATGTGAAAGTGATTTACACCTACCACAAAATTTTAAACCTATGAACAATATTTATCCACCTGGCTGGTATTTTCCTAAATCCTAAATCTAGTACGAGTATGTTATTCTTGTATGTATATTCTAATTTGTTTCCAGCTTTGTACACCATCATCACGTTCCCGTTCTTATTCGCGGTGATGTTCGGAGACTTGGGCCACGGTATGATCATGGCCATGTTCGGTGCCTGGATGGTCATCAAAGAAGTGTCGCTCGCTTCAAAGAAGTCCAACAACGAAATCTGGAACATCTTCTTCGCCGGTCGCTATATTATCTTACTCATGGGCTGCTTCTCTATGTACACGGGCTTAGTGTACAATGATATTTTCTCGAAGTCAATGAACATCTTTGGCTCGTCGTGGACTATTCCTTATGACAATGAAACTATGGAGGCTAACGCTGCGCTGACATTAGATCCTAAAGATGCGTACAGCACCGACCCGTATTTCATTGGTATTGATCCTATTTGGCAGGTGAGTCCCCATTTTTGTATTCAAATCATAATTTAGCAAAACTCTTCAGTTTAGTATATTTTACATAAGAAACTGGTTACTAAAAATATTCTCATATATATTTTATTGTCACCGCGTCTATAGAATTCAAATCCAAATCTTTATTTCCTTTAAATATCCAAAAATCAACGTATAAAAAGTTATGCTATTCCAATAAAAGAGTAGTTATATAATGAATAATTAAATTACATAAATAACAATTTTGGAGACATGATCACCTTATGATTTTTACGAATGATTGCGGCGCAAGTGTGCTTTTAAGGGCCAGTACCGGTACCAGGTGTTTCGAATATGTAAACCATAAAAACAAGAAAAGTCATTTTATACTTCTATAAAATATAATAATATAGTATAGTTTGCTCTTAAGAACGTTCTTCGTTTGAATTAAGCAACCAATATTCGCATATATTCAGAATCAATCTGAATATTTCCAATCAATGTTGCCAGTAATGATTTTGGCCTTACGTAAAATTCCAAAGTCTTTCAATGAGTTACGAAGAGAGATATACATAGCTTATCGTTTGCAGTGAGTACCTGAGTAACATGGTACTAAGTTGATGTCACAATGGCCAGGCCACATGGCTCGCAGAACTATCTCCTGCTTTAAAAAAGAAGTTCCGGAGTGGGCTCCACGGGGGGTGGGAGTCATTCGGTGGGGGCAAACTTACCCCCCACAGCAAAAAATGAAACTTATTGATGCGAGAAGCCACAGAATGCAAATCGTACATAATAGATAATATTGGAAATCTTTCATCAATTCATTGTGTAGAATATTCATATCCCAAAAATATATTCATAATATTCATCTCTTATGATGATATGTTTGCACGAATTTACGCATCTTTATGTCACTGTAACCAGACAGATGAAGAATCAGATGTTATAATAATTACTGTTAAAAAAATATACTAACGAGTTATAAACGTTACAATAACCGATTTAAACGAAATTTATTTAGCGCCAAAAATTTAGTTGTATTACTCGGAACTTTCTTTCTAAAGTCGGTTGATATTATAATGGATTTTGTTTCCAGACTGCTGACAACAAGATCATCTTCTTGAACTCGTACAAAATGAAGCTGTCCATCATCTTCGGTGTCCTTCACATGATCTTCGGTGTGTGCATGAGCGTCGTCAACTACAAGTCAGTATTATATATAGCAGCTACATAATATTTTCCATATTATAGAAAACTAGTTTTTTCTGATCAAATCGGAGATGTTTTCAAGAAAGGTCAGGTCAGAAGTACCCTAAACCGGCGAATATGTAGGTATGAAGAATGAAGAAGCGAAAGAGGTGTGCAAGAATCATGACAAATGGAAGTCGGTTGTCTCTGAATACCCCTCTAGGAAACAGGCGTGAGTCTATGTTTATGTAGTTTTGTTGAGGGAATGTAAACGAAGTACTTTCTCAGGTGACTCATGTAGTTCGTTCCTGAGTGTTCCTAAACGACAGAACCGATCTTGTTCAAATTTGTCACAATGGCAGTGACCATTCAATTCTGCTGAATTCATAATTCACCGGAAAACAAATGTCCCGTTTAGGGTATAGACATCTGCTTAACTACACTCAGCTCGATACTTGCAAGCAGCAGAATGCGTAGCAGACCTCTTTCAATTTGTTCTGTTTTATGCTGGTTATGTTACACCTTGTATAGTTGTAAAGTCTGGATGTTCCTTGTATCCATGAATGCATATTTACCAAAGCCCTTCACCATACGGAGATTTCTTTCCCTATATTTAAAAACCCATTAATTAACACAATGGGATGTGAAATACGGTGTGGTACGAATAACCGAGATAGTTGCTACTCGTTTTACGGCATACTAAAATATGAATGTAATTATCTATATAAGAATATATTTAGAAAGAAGTATGTGTAGTGTATCAGTTTTCTGATTTCCAAAGTACAAGCTCTGCTTAATTCGGGATCAGATGGCCATGCGTGAATAATGTCTCTTATTAATGTATATTTTTTCTTCTTCAGCTTCTTCCGTCGCCGCTACTCCATCGTGCTGGAGTTCCTGCCGCAAGTGGTCTTCCTGTGTCTGCTGTTCATGTACATGGTGTTCATGATGTTCTACAAGTGGTTCGCCTACAGTGCTTCCAAAGATGCCGGTCAGTTGACTTTTGTTTTTTCGAAAACATTGTATGTTCACTATAGTTTCACAAACCATCTAGCACAAATAACATAGTAAGAAATAACCTAATAGGCTTCGAACCAAGGTTGGTCGTAGCAGGGAAAACTTCTTCAGGTGTAGGGAAATTTGTTCATGCTAATGCACATTCATGGCACCTATTATCATGTCCCGTGTGCCCTTTGCACGGTTTAAGAACTGATGGAAGCTACTTATAATGCCACTCTCGTGGCCAAGTTCTGCGCGGACACAATTCAGATTGCCATCGACTCGCTAAGAATGAAACAATTACTCGATATGTTTTTTCCGCACTGGCTTAGCAGCAGCAGCTTACCCGCGTTCCCAGGGCTTCCCCCATCAGGCGCCAAGAGAAGTTCACGGCAAGTTAGGTTTAACTGGTGCGAGTTCGATATACCCACCCGCACACTTTTTGCGGGTGGCATACATAGGCATTCCCCCTGTAATAAAAATAAAAAAAAGCACCCATACTCCCAAAAAGTCCTTAGTGAACTTTTTTGGAGTATGGGAGAAAGTTTTCGAAATAGCATTGACGATGTTGCTTGGGTTTGATGAAGGCTTTTGTTTCCAGAGCTGGCGTACTCAGCGGGCTGCGCACCGTCCGTGCTGATCCTGTTCATCAACATGATGCTGTTCTCCAGCAACACTCCGGAGGAGGGGTGCAACGAGTTCATGTTTGAAGGGCAAGGCACCATCCAGCGCGCCTTTGTGCTGGTGGGGCTGTGCTGTATCCCTGTCATGTTGTTAGGCAAGCCGATCTATCTCTTGGTAGCTGGCAAGAAGAAGGGACACGCTAAGGTACATTACAATATGTATGCTACTTTCTAGCTATAAGGTCCATCAACTATTGGAAAATTTTGCGCTATTTTAGTTTATTTCCTCATTTGGGGAATATGCTGTCATTTTCCCTTCGTGGCATGAGGCCTTGTATGAGTTTACCTCTTCCTGGTTTTGGTTATTCTATAATTTGTAATTATTTACTGATATAACGATATACAATTGACGAAATATTTAAAATTGATGGGTTCATATATATTGTATGATCTTCCATTACCTAATAATGTTTTTATTCCGTAGGTGAATATTCTTAATTCATATTACTTTTAGTGTGTAATTAACAAGAGTTTACAGAGGATATTTATCATTATATATTTGTATTGTTTTATTTATAATGATAAGAAAGCCCGCATCAACCCATATTTGTATTAAGAACCCTCCAATTGTCATAATAAATCAACTATTTCTCCCCTATAGCCAGAACATTCAAACGGCAGCGTGAACCAAGGCATAGAAATGCAAGAACAAACGGACATCGGGGACGCAACTCCCAAACCTGCCGAAGCCAAGGCTAGCGGAGGGCACGACATGGAAGACGAGCCTTTCAGCGAAATCATGATCCACCAAGCTATCCACACTATTGAATACGTGCTCAGTACCATCTCCCATACTGCCTCGTATCTCCGACTATGGGCCTTGTCACTTGCTCACGCCGGTAAGACAACTTTAAAATTTATTTATACAAAAACAGAGTAAAATACAAAAGAAGACTGCAGACATAAAAAAATACAGACTTAGAAACTCTTTACGACTTTATTTCTCAAGTTCGATCACTTAGGCAGTTTGAGAAAAGCACATTTTACTTAAGGTAAGATCGGCGCCGGCGAGGATCTCATTTGCCACCTTTGCTTCCACCCTGGAATCCGTGTCAATAGATGACGGAAGACTAGCATACTTATTGACTATTCTGGAATTCATTTATTAGAGTTGACCACTTAGCTAGAGAAAGGTGCATGTTAATTTGGGTAGGATCTTCGCCGGCAAGAAACACGTTTGCACCCCTGCTCCTGATTTGGGATCCGTGTCAAAATAACACGGAATAAAAGTAATTAACATTTTCATTGGAAACAAGTGCAGAAACTGCCCATAAATCTCGCGTAATAATGACGTTTTCAATATCTCATACTGACGCAACGTGCCGTCGTCTGTACACACTCGTATTACTTGAGTGGAGATCGTTGAGGAAATTTGTGACATGTATAGTTCGCTCACTAGTCGTTTTTAAATTAGGATATATTTTATAAATCGTTCGTTGGTTTGTAGATAGGTAATGTATTCAACCGCAGATAAACTCGGGGCTCAAGTACTAAAATACTAAGTATTATTGAGACTTTAACAAAAAGAAAATTAAACCCAATAGCAATCCGGAGTCTGGAAATAAGTTATGTTACGCCCTCTTGCTCCGGTGAGCACTTACAAGCTCTCGATCCTGCTACTGATCTTTCGCCGGTCGGCAGCACTCGAAGAGAGTGCTTGCGCACAGTTGGCTAGTCTAAGTTGGGATTTGCCGCTGTATCCGTAATAGGGCTATTATTATTATATTTGTCTTTTTACAGAACTGTCGGAAGTACTGTGGAGCATGGTGCTAACCTTTGGACTGAAGGACCACAACTACATCGGTGGCATCAAGTTGTACGTGGCGTTCTGCTTCTGGGCGCTGTTCACTCTCGCCATCCTCGTCATGATGGAGGGGCTCTCCGCCTTCTTGCACACACTGCGTTTGCACTGGTGAGTAATGCTATGGATGTGGAACGATTGGACTAAAGGATTATATATGTAACTTAATTATTGCATCACAACATTTTTAAGCTACATTGTGTATGATTTTTGCGTTTCGACTTGGCGCATATAAAACTGCTCGCCCATAATTATAGAGTGCGGTTTAAGGATTATGACAGCGATTACCGCGGAGAAATTGCGTAAAAGTCTGATGTTCAAACGATGGTCATAATTGTATGTGTCTTGCCTTTCCAGGGTGGAGTTCATGAGTAAATTCTACAGCGGCTTGGGTTACATCTTCCAACCCTTCTGCTTCAAGACGATCCTCGAACAAGAGGAGAATAAGGACGACTAATTCACTAAGCAACTAACTAGTTCGTTAGTACATAGAATAGTATATACAAACAGTATTTTTGTTTAATTTTCAATAGAATTGCAATGGTCACACTCAAGTGAATAATTGAGAAATAAAATATATTTATGCATGATATTTTGCTGTTTTATTGCACCCACAATTTAAGTTACACATAATTTATTTGTGTTTTCATAAAAACAAAGAAAATCTACAAATAGATTCAGCTTTACCTACTTAGTTCATATACAAACATAAAATCAATTTATAAAGATCTAATTCATGTTATATGGCAACAACAAACGCGCCATCTTCGGTTTTTTCTAAGGGTGCGTCCACACTGCGAGACCGACGCAGTTGCGACATCGGAGCCGAATTATCGAACATAATATGAAACGCGTCTTTGCGTCCATAGTGTAATGAATAAGCCGTAAGTCTCGCGCGAGGGACCTGTGCGAGCGCACTTAGTTTTCAAATGTTTCCGTCTGCGCGTGCTGGCCGCACTACGGGCCTAGTTGCATAACGACGACATTTAAGAGGGGTAGGGCACAGCTTTCATTCGCTTAAAGAGCAGCCTGACTGGGGAATTACCTCCACCTTACAGAAGACGTACTTTAATATATAACATTAATTGCATCACACTTTAGTGTTAAGTTTCTGCGTGTGAGTAAGGTCGCCAGAGCTCATTGGGGTGGGGGGAAGGGTCAGCAACACTTGTTTGCTGACTCTTAAAGGCCGGCAACGCACCCGTGACACCACTGGTGTTGCAGGCGTGCATGGGGGCGGTGATCACTTACCATCAGGTGACCCGCTTGCTCGTTATATCGCCCTATGCCATTAAAAGAAAGAACGACGTAATGCGCGGGTGGCAGGGATCACAAACCACTTCGGTCTTGTGGCTCGGCGTATGTATATCAAATACCCATCACGTGCAACACCGCAACAACTGATATACGTCGCACCGCTACAAGAGTTCGAGCTCCTTGTGGCCACCGCACGCCCCAGCTCATCGCGCTCGCCTCAGGCCTCACGTGCGTTCAGTGTGGACGCACACTAAGCTTGAATCGACTTAACCCTTAATCGGACACCAATGTCCGATTAAGGGTTAAGTCGATAAAAGTTCATACCTCATTTTAAACTCTGTTATGTTGTAATAAAAGCTATAACCGATAAATTATGAACATACGTTATGATCGATTAAGGGTTAAACTTTTCTGTTTAACAACACTGAAATTTTATATTTCCCACAAAAAAAATCTAAACAGGTTCACAAACAACGACGAATAGTTAAGATATACGAAAAGAGTCGAATCGATTCCTTCAAGGTAGGTAAAAATAATTGACAATATTTAAAAAAATACTTTTTCTACAAGTTTTTTTTTATTTGATAACTAAACAAAAGGCGGATTGTTCTCAATTCGAATTGTACTTAAGTTTTAGTGTACGTACACCGATTATGCAGAGATAAAGTATACGTGTATAATCTATAGTTAGTAATTTATTACAGCAAATTATTTTAGTCTTCAAGTCCTAAGGTTAGCTTTTGCTTTATCTAATATTTCTTTTTTAATCTTGGGGTAATCCGGATGCGCTTTCAGGATATGTCTGCAGACTACAATACATTCGGGATATTTCTTCAGCTTGAGGTATGAATGGGCCAATTTGTATCCAACAGCGAGGTCAGTTTTGCCGCCATGCGTCCACGCATTGTTATAGTTATGTGCTGCACTTTTGTAGTTTTGCTCTTTTTCTGATAGGTAACCTGAAAGCAAGTAAAATGGCTGTTAGCAATGGAGACAATTTACAGGTTATAATTAATGTTCATTAAAAAAGACGCGCCCCGTTGAATTTGAATTGGTTATCCTACGGAGCGCGTCTTTTATTTTTAGGTTAGGCCACATAGGTAATTGTAGCTTAAACCTAAAATGCATGCAGATTCGAATTATTCTCAGATTAAAAAGCAACCTTATCATTAGAGAGTAGTGTCTGACCGAAACTGAACTGGTTTTTACGGCCGAAACCGAAACCGAATTTAGGCAACGGTCTTAGTTTCGGCCGAAACCGAAACTTCCTTATAAGGATCATGTTTTGAGTGAAAAATAAAGAAAACTTTAGTCAGTTTTGTTTTTTATCTTTAAATCACATAGCTCTGTAGTCTTTGACATTTTCTCTTAGTTGAAATAACCAATAAAAATATTTATATGTTAGGTTTGACCTTGACTCTACTATAATATATGTATCGGTCTGTTATATTATTTTTTTTTGTTTTTTTTTATTTGGTTTACTAAACTGGCCGTACACAATATTAAATAAAAAGTTAATGTAAGTTCTTGGAAAAAAACTGAGTGTACGACCTTATTGAAGTAAACACAGCATGTAATATGTTGATGTTTACTACTTACTATTATGCTAGCACGTGATAAAACTTTAAATTTACCGAAATCAAAATAAATCACACAAAAACTAACAACAAACAAAACGAACTGCGAACACGGACCAGTCACTACATGATTATGCACCTAGACGCAGCAAAATGTCTACTAATCTACTTCGCTTGTATGTAATTTAACGCGCCGAACATTACCGAGCAGAGCGCGAGAACTCCCGAACGCAGGTTCGGTTTCGGTCGTAGTTTCGGCAGGTTTGCCGCCGAAACCGAAACTAAACCGAAACTCGTTTTTTTGCCGAAACTCGACCGAAACCGAACTTTCGGTCGGACACTATTAGAGAGATAAATCAAAACTAGAAAATCATATATTTAATCTTCCGGCAGATCACGAACCAGCACCCTCTACCAATTCGGGGTAGGCGTTCTGCTGTTAAGGTTCGAAAAATACACACAAGCAGATCAAATATACGAGTCCATTGCTCACATCCTTATGGAATGTTGATAGGACTCCGTACGATAGAATTTATGACTATCCTGTTTTGAGCTATGCACAAGAGAGTTAAATACAGAAAAAAATTACGGCGTGTTAGATGGTGAAGGGTGGGTCAAAAATCTCCAAAAATTACGTTACGTGATACTTGAACACTCCCTAAGACTAAGATCAAACGGATTAAAAACAAAAATAAGAGTTACAAACCCAAATATTGGTAGGCAGTCGCACAAGAACTATTGTGATTTAACACTTTTGTGAGTAATTCCTTTGCGGCATCCATTCGGCTAGAGCTTATTTGTCCATCCGCTACTTCTAGCCAGCACCTATAATTAATGAAACTCATCATCATCAGCCTGATCTCATCCACTACTGGACATAGGCTCCCCAAAGGTGCCACAACGTTAACATTTGGAGGGGTTTGCCGTAGTCATCCCGTTTCGCATGGGAGTTGACGATCGCAGTTAGGTGGTACAGAGGTGAGGCCGCTGCCAGACTACTTGGTGTTAAACTTAGTCATCTTTAACGACAGCCACGTGATGGCACGTGGTGGTAAGGTTATTATTTCTGGGCCGAAAACCACCCATGAATATACATAAAATAAAAAAAACCTAGGAATGTTTGACATTAATAATATGGGGTACTTATGCCGTCGGTCCCGGAGGCTATGAGATCATCTGTGACTTCCGTTGTAGGTAGTCAGAAGCCAAATAGAATCTGGTACCTGGTTACTAGTACCCTATAGATTAAGAGGTCAGAAGGTTCCATCAATTCCTGGTAGCTAGTCGCAACGGCTAGTACTGAGAGCTGAACTCAGTATTAATGGGCAAAAAGGGCATGGAAATAGCATGTATACACTGAAGGATGATCTACGGATGAAACTGAACGTGTAGATAAAATTTTTGTTAATAGTTTTATTTGCAATGCTAGCGTAAATCTAAACTAAAAAATGGGTAATCGTTAATTGAATCGTTCTGCGGGGGATTGAACCAGCCGCCTCTGCCAATCCGCCGCTAAGCTAAGATCAATACTCATTGGCAGATGAATTTACGAGTTCTTGCACTTACCCCTCACGGTAATATGTAAGTATCAAATATAGAACAAGAGCCGACTCATATGTTCACAATTACATGTAAAAGATCTTTATAATTTGATTGATATCCAGAGGCGTTCATAGCCAGTTGCACATACCGGTCCGTAACTGGTTGGCGAGTTTAGAGTATCTAGGCACGCAGTCAGTCTATAAATGGGTGACCGTCACAAATTAAACCACTTGGGTGTAATGTCTGAGCGTCTACGCACTTAAGAGGGTACGTGAAACTGTCGGTTCCGGTTATAGTTATGAGACTACAGCCATTTAGCCGCGTCGGGCGACTTAAGTACTGCTAATACGATAAATAAAGAAGAAATGACATCCAATACTCCTTGGGACGAAGAAAAATGTCATTGCTTGCTATGATACGTATCTCCATTTAATGATTGAATATACGAATACCTTTCCAATCCGTCGGCTTTCTCAGGCGTCCACGGTATCGTTGATACGGTCCGTTTCAGTATATTTTTTGCACGAGTCGGTTGCTTTATTATATTGTACCTGTAAAGTAAAAAATATTATAACCCAGCGTAGAAAAGAAAATATTAAACTAAGCTAAAACGATTATTAATATTCTCGAAGGAAACATCAACATTATTTACCACCTTTATGCAATCCTAAGTTGGTAATATAATAAAAAAAAAAATCTGGAATAATTCCTATTCGAAAGTATTACCTGTGACTACCGAAACAGAGATGTATGACTACGTCTGTTTGGGTGTTCGGCTCTATAAGAAGGCCTAAGGCCAGAGAACAAGCAATTTAGAGGGCCATGTTCGGGGTATCGAGATTGGGATTGTATCAGAAATGCAGAAATCCGCAGGGAAATCAAAGTAGCTGACTTAGGTCGAAGAATTGCCAACCGAAATGGCAGTGGGCAGGGCAAATAGTTCTGAGAAACGACGGCCGCTGGGGCAGATTGGTTTTCCCGCTTACGAACTGGAAGACGCAACGTGGACTGCCTCCCCGCCTCCTCCCGTCCTCCCTGCAGAGTGGACCGAGGATCTTGCAAAAGTCGCGATGAACCACGAACCGTTCATTTGTCCAGTTTGGAGGGCTTTTCACAGGACGTCTTTTGATTCCTATCGGCCAAAAATCCATTTCCTATCGTCTAAAAATTATTTATTTTCGCCTAACATATATGTACAAGGTGTAGTATAAATAAAAGATATAGATTATGGATCATAATTTGCAGATGCAACTGAAACTTGCGATAAAGAGGAATAGATTCTATTCGGAATTATTTGGGACATACGTCGACGGGGAGTTACTTGTAATTATTATACTTAAATGGGTAAAACATATAAAAGGAAGTACTTACGCATTAGCAATAGCCAGAATTAAGTATGGGTCATCCTGGTAAGTATCCTCCGTAGCTAAGGGCAACAGATCTTGTAGCACTCGCTCCGCCTGGGCTTTCTGTTTGGTAGCGAGTTGGAGGAGGGCTTGTAACGACTTGCGCTCTAGAGGAGCCACTTCCACGAGGAGTTTTTCAGCGGTTCTTAGGGCTAGGAGTCGCGTATCTCTGAAAAGTTAGTTTTAATTATATCTATGCAATTTATACAGCGACAAAGGGACATCCCCTATCGCATAAAATTTCTTCGCGATAGCAAAGTGGAGATTGTCAATGTCACGACTAAATGTAAAAACAGTTAGGGAGCCGTTAAAGTAAAACACAGAATTACTCAAAAAGGGTGTGCTCACTGGCTAAGCTATAGGTCCGGATTACAAGTCACGGACAGGATCCTACCCTAGCTCACCTGCAGTTTTCTCTAGCTAATTAAGTGGACTACTTTACTAAACTTTACTTTCTACTTCATAGATGTTTTGTTTTTTCCTTATAATTACATTTTCATAAGATGGCGTGAACGTTACAATCTGAGAACGTCTCGTGCAGATCATTGTAATGACTGGGTATACTTTGCGCGTTAAGATGGCATATATTTAATAAATGTCGACAATTTCCTGAAAAGGTTTGCCGTACTAAATCGCCGAGGGTATCGGGCAAGGATGAAAAACTATCATTTCCTGAAGTCGTAGATTCTATTACAGAATGAAAAGAATCATCATCACTATCGCTATTTGAATAATACATAAATAAATGTTAACAATATAAGATAAATATATAAGATATATAAAAATACTATATAATAACGTTAAGTATAGTAGTGCTATGCAGTACACACACGTGGGTATACTCTGCACCACCCGCCAGCTTACAAACAGGCATTAAACACAAAAAAATATATATAATCACAGAGAAAAAAAAATCAAGATAACATAACGTTAATAAAATTTTAACGTTAATAAAACATTAACATTTTAACGTAATTTGGAACGCATCCGTTCAGATATGGTTATAGTGAAAAGTAATTTTGACTAATTCAAATGACAAATAGAAAATTATTGACAACAAAACGTAGTTTAGTTTTAGTTATATACTCTTTGGACAAACCTTTAATACAGGTATTAGAAATTAGCAAAAGTAAAGCAAATATCAAATTATTAGAGGGTAATGACTGATATAAGTTATTTTTCCTGACCCTCAAAATAAGTGGCATTATAGAAGCCAACAACAAACAATGATTCCTAGAGGTAAGTAAAATATAACAAATATACAATTACAACGTAAATTATGAACTTTTGCAAAGTTTAGCACTTTTGATCACAGAGCACTATTTTTTCAGTTCATCCCCGCCGCTACTACCAGGTGTCGACGGTTCCACCGTGGTCTTTGGGTACCTGGCATAAAGAGAAGTCAGCTGCTCAATTGTAGAAATCTTGTGACGGATTCCATCTGCAGATTTGATGAAGATAATGGAGTTTTGAGACCAAACCGTCCGAAAGCCGAAATATAAACGCGCTTTTGTGCAGACTTCCTGCCTGGCCCTAGTCAAGAATTCTTTCACTGCTACAGACGAGCCCTTTAGCTTGGCTTTGGCCCTCCAGACAGCGTCTTTAATGTCTAAACTAGAGAAACGAACTAGAATGGGTCGGTGGTGATCCTTGCGGGGCATACCAAGTCTGTGACATGCTTTGATGGCTGATTTGGAAACATCACATAAACCAAATCTTGTCTTAAGGGCATCCAGAATGGTCTGAAAACAGTCATCTTTGTCTTTTTCTATGAAACCAGTGAACACCAATGCTTTGCGCCTGTTTCTTGTCTCTAATTCATCAATTTGATTAGAGAAGTCATGTATTTGCTGCCGAAGAATACCCAAGATGTTAAATACCAGTTCCCGGAAGCTCCGAAGCTCTTCTGCCCCTTTGGCCACAGTATCTTTAGCAGTGCCTTTTGAAGTGCCGGCATTCTGGATTTGGGCTTGCAGTTAATCAAGCCTTCTGCAAACACTCTCCTCAAGCTTATGTTGGGTAGCCAATACTTCTGACAGTTGGGACATCTTTTTGTTGAACAAATGTTCTTATTAAAGTGAAGTGAAGTGAAGTGTAGAGGTTAAGCTGGCAGGTGGTGAAAATATTGATGCTAGGTCACATAAAATGTGCTGCAAACGTAAGTACTCACTAAATTAGGTCGAGGACACTAAAAATGAGTGATTTTATATCATAAAAATACTATATTTTAATTTTTAATACAGAGGAACTTACAGAAACAAGTTGACAGTTATTTCACCTACCCCCAATATTTTTTATATGCCCCAACAAAGTCAGTCAGTCAAGTGCGTGATGACATAAGCAGAGTCATTTACTAAACAGCATGTATGCCTAAATGTGTAGTTCGATGCGCGACACGAAAAATATATCAATTTTACTTTTGCCCCTTTAATAAATTGAAATAATTAAGCAAATTAAATGTGCAGACGCATCGCCCCACAGCGGGGAGCGCCGCAACACGTTCAGCTGCCGCAGCGCTGCGTTAGTCAGGCCCCAGTAGGCGCTGCTCAGAGTAGGTGTAGTACTCACGAGTCATCATTAGCACTGAAGGTGTCGGCCAGCGAGTGCGGCGCGTGGTGCGCCAGGCACAGCAGCACCATGCGCCGCAACACGTTCAGCTGCCGCAGCGCTGCGTTAGTCAGGCCACAGTAGGCGCTGCTCAGAGTAGGTGTAGTACTCACGAGTCGTCATTAGCACTGAAGGTGTCGGCCAGCGAGTGCGGCGCGTGGTGCGCCAGGCACAGCAGCACCATGCGCCGCGCCACGTTCAGCTGCCGCAGCGCTGCGTTAGTCAGGCCACAGTAGGCGCTGCTCAGAGTAGGTGTAGTACTCACGAGTCGTCATTAGCACTGAAGGTGTCGGCCAGCGAGTGCGGCGCGTGGTGCGCCAGGCACAGCAGCACCATGCGCCGCGCCACGTTCAGCTGCCGCAGCGCTGCGTTAGTCAGGCCCCAGTAGGCGCTGCTCAGAGTAGGTGTAGTACTCACGAGTCGTCATTAGCACTGAAGGTGTCGGCCAGCGAGTGCGGCGCGTGGTGCGCCAGGCACAGCAGCACCATGCGCCGGGCGGCGCGCGCGCCCCACAGCGGGGAACGCCGCGCCACGTTCAGCTGCCGCAGCGCTGCGTTTGTGAGGCCCCAGTAAGCGCTGCAAATGCCTGCACAGTACCAATATCCTGAAAAAAAAAATACATTGTTAAGTCCAGCGCCGTGGTTGACAGACAGTATCAGAAAGGTAAAGCTGTGGCAAAACAAAAATTTAAGTGCAGAGGATCGGATATCAACCGCGAAAAATATATCAAGATTCGTAATCACTGCAACAAGGTGTGTAGGAGTGCCCAACGCCAAAATATCCACAAATCCGTTGAGAACGGTGAACCAGCTAAAATCTGGAAATTTTTAAGATCACTGGGATTTGGAAAGTGTCAAGATACACTTCCTTTGGATACTCACGCCCTTAATGCTCATTTCACATCTTCAGCTGTATGTAACAGAACAGCCAAAACAAACACTTTGACACATGTTTCATCGCTTCCAACTCTTGATCACTCACTTTTTCTTTTTAATCAACTCATTGCTTGTGATGTTAAGAAAAGCATTCTGTCAATATCGTCTAATGCAGTCGGTAGTGATAATGTCAGCCGTAATATCATCATTCCTATCCTTGATGAAATCCTTCACGCCATATGTCATATTTTTAATTGTTCCTTGTCCAGTGGATGTTTTCCTTCCTCATGGAAGGAAGCTCAAATCACTCCTGTACCAAAAGCCAAAAATCCCACCGCTTTTGCTGATTTCCGTCCTATATCCATCCTCCTATTCCTCTCCAAAGTCCTTGAGCGTCAGGTCCATAGACAGCTTCATTTCTTTGTTTGCAATAATAATCTCCTAAATCCAATGCAATCCGGTTTTCGTCCCAGTCATAGTATTGTCACTGCCCTGGTCAATATTACGGAAGACATTAGGAGTGCCATGGAGAATGGAAATCTTACAGTTCTGCTCCTATTAGATTTCAGTAATGCATTCAATACTGTGGATTTTGACATTATTCTTGGCATTCTGTGCTCTTTCAACATATCTCCAACAGTGATTGATTGATTTCGCACTTACCTGTTTGGTCGCCGGCAAAGAGTCCGTATTGATGACTCTTTCTCTTCGTGGTGCAATACAGTAGCCGGTGTGCCACAGGGTGGCGTTTTATCTCCATTGCTTTTTGCTATTTTTATTAATTCAATCTCAAACCTAACCTAACTGTTCAACCTTGAACATACATCTACTACACGCGCCAGCAAAAAATCACAGCGTCAACATTAAGAGCGACATACATTCGTTACACGCGCCGGCAACACCGGCACACCGTCAGCACTGGGAAGTGGCCTACTGAGATTTTCGCTGCATCGGCTCGATACACACACAACACACATGTAAATAGGCATCAATGTGTATTTACCACAAAATTTGTATATAATAAAGTTAATTATTGTAATAAACTAGTCATCAAGCTGGAGTCGATTTTGATTCATCTCCTGTAACTCCTCTCACTGTGGCCAAGACACCTTTAGCCGTCATCGATCCTATGAGTCTGTGGGATCGGCAGTGGGAAAACCTTTTCCTGTGTACATTGCACGACGTACACGAACCCCTATTCCTACCCAACTTCCGTCTGTTACCGTAGGTCTCCTGTGACAGACATCCCGTACGTCAAAACCGACGTAACCTACGTTCGGTCTGGTTTGTATGGTAGGCTAGGGCGTTAGGGAAGCTAGGGTACTAGGTGATTGTTAGAAGGCTAGGTTTGTAGTCAGCAGGGTCTTAGGTAACCACAGGCTCCGTTAGTTCAAACGTAGCCATACTGTACGTATTTAGGATAACGGCCGCCACGAGCTGTAAGCCTGGGTAGGTACATTTGGTCCTTCGAGCTTATTTTAAGAACCAGGGGGGTTTGTTCATTTGTTCCTGTAGGATAGCACTTACTGACATACACTTTAACGTACTTCAAGCTTGCGTACTCAATAAGCGCCTGTTTTGTTGTATGTTGAAGGACTGACTAACTTAGTTGTCGTTCGTACGGTAGCGGATCGGGAACCGGCCTCTCCACAAGCGGGTCTCACCGGTGTTTTGAGAAGTCGCACATACCGTATCGAGGGCAAAGATTGCAACTAAGTGTCGTAGAAACAGTTCGTTAGGGATAGGATAGGGCAGTTAGAAAAATGGACATACAAGAAATTAATGAAACCATAAGAAGCCAAGAAGCGGACTACAATGAAATAAGACAAATACACACATCAACAAAGTCTAGGGATACGTTATTTTGAAATCAAACATGGCTTTATTGTTTAAAACCTATTTAGTTTCCTTAAAAAGTTTATTTACAGATTTAAACCTTGTCTATTCTTTATTCAAAATTTAAAAATTAAAATGAGAAACAAATGAAAACACGCAAAGCACAGCGCAATCTTGAGTTGTATCTAATTTCAAGAAGTTGCATTAAAAATTTTTTTGCGTGTTAATTGAAGAAAACCTGATAAATTGTTTTATTTTCTTTTCTCAATTGGTTGTGTAAGCTTTTTAGCGTCATGCCACGCCATCATTTGAGTCGAGATGAAATGTTACGGGCAGTTGGCATGTTACAAAACGGTGCTATTCAACGCGTCGTTGCTGAGTCTCTGGGCACAAGCCAAAATGTGGTATCCAGGCTGTGGTCACGTTATCGCGCTACTGGAGATGTGGCAGAACGGCACACAGGTAGATATCGTGTTACCACTCAGAGACAGGATCGATTTCTCCAAATGACCGCCAGAAGACTACCCAATATCACAGCGATGCAACTAGTGCAAAGGCTCCAGGAGGGTCAGCAGCTGCTGGTGAGCGACCAAACCGTGCGAAGGAGGCTGCATGAAGTTGGTCTTCATGCTCGCAGACCGCTACGAGTCCCAGCGCTGCGACGTGGCAATCGCGGTAGGCGACTTTTATGGGCTTAAGAACATTTGACATGGAGTGATCAACAATGGTCATTGGTGCTGTTCACTGATGAGTCCCGCTATGGATTTCATCCAGATTCGAGACGAACACGCGTTTGGAGAACTCCAGGCAGGGTCAGCCGTCTCCGACATCCACAGGAGGTCCACTCTTACCAAGGCGGGACAATTATGGTGTGGGCAGGAATACGAATCGGCGGACGAACCCAACTCATTTGGATTCAGGGCAGCATGACTGCCCATAGATACCGTGAGGAGGTAGTAGAACGTGTCATTGTCCCGCTCAGGGCCCTAACGGGGCAAGAATTTCAGCTCATGCATGACAATGCACCTTCCCATACAGCGCGGCTGGTGAGGGCCGCCCTTCGAGAACACGATGTTCAGGTATTAGATTGGCCTCCACAGTCGCCAGACTTAAACCCAATTGAACACGCCTGGGACATGTTACAGCGAAGAGCATTGAGGGATTTTCCGCCCAACTTGACAACAGAAGAACAACTTTTCGAACATTTAAAAAGAACTTGGGACTGCATACCCCAGCAAGACATTGACACCTTAATTTTAAGTATGGAAAATCGTTGCCGCTGTGTGATTAATGTTAGAGGAGGAAATACCGATTACTGATTATCAGATTTGGTAAGATTTTTATTCATTTAATTCGATTGAATAATTTTATAAGAATAAAATGTTTTTGTTCACTCAGTAATTTTCTATGGCTTAATTAATTTAAGACTTTTATTAATTAGAAAAACAAAATCGCATCGTGTTGTTAATGTTTAAATATCGGCCATGAAATTATCTTTAATTCTTCCATTTACAGTCATAACAAAATGTTTATAGTTTTCTAGATAATCAATGAAATGTTCAATATCCCTAGATTGTGTTGATGTGTGTATTCGCTAACATCAAGAAAGATTCCGCAACACGGAAAACTTTGAAGTACATCACGGAAAGGAGAGCTCGACTCACAGACATATTTACAAGAACGACCAATAACCATTCAAGACTAGAAGACCAGGATGCGTTGTGTGATCACAAATACATCACTACTAACTACTACGATTCTATTAAAAAACAGTACGCGCAAGCTATTGATTACCTATTGAAGTGTGAGAGGCGATTACAATTACTAAACCAAATTTATGAGCCCGAAGACATAGAACCCCAAGAAGAAAAAGTGGTCAGTTCACCGAAAATATTTATACAATTATTTCGTATCAATCAGATGCAAAAAAAACTGCAGTCAGCAAATCAATCCATTGTTGAGGGCAAGGCGGATTGGTACTTAGAATCTCTACTAGCAACTTTACAAAAACAATGGCAAGAGATTGAAGAAACACATTTGTTAATCCTAATGAAAGATAGCACCGTTGACCACAGTTATTTTCAAGAAAATATGTTTGAAAGGACACAGACGGAATTTGAGCTTGTTATTGAAAAATTGGCCGCAACTATGAGTAAAAAACCATCAAACAGCGATCATAAAACATCGATTAAGTTGCCAAAAATAGTAATTCCGACGTTTAATGGCACTTATGAGTCATGGAGTTCGTTTTATGACTTATTCTTGAAGATAATACACGAAGATAAATCATTGAGTGACACAGAAAAAATGCAGTACTTAAAGACGCATGTACAAGGAAACGCCGCTAAGCTGATTAAGCATTTAACAGTCTGTGACGCAAATTACGCAACCGCATGGACTCTGTTAACGAAGCGATACAAAAATGAGAGATTGATCGTTACCAAACACATCGACAAAATTCTAAGTTTGACAAAAATAAAAAAGGCCAATGCTACGAACTTGAGAAACTTGCATGATACGATTAATGAAAACCTAGAGGCACTGAAAAGTCAAAAAATTGACATCTCAACGTGGGACCCTATCTTAACTAGACTGCTTAGTAGAATATGGGACTCAGAAACTGATGAAAAATACGAACATCAGTTGAAGGAACCAAACAAAATACAAGATTTTTCGGAAATGATGCAATTTTTGGAGAAGAGATTTAAATGTTTGGAAAGTACTTGCTTTTCTCAAGAAGAAGTTAGTGGTCACAAGCCGCGCAATGAATTTTCAGATGTCATAAAAACCGAGAGGACAAACGCATGTGTTGGTTTTGTCACAGTTACGAACACAGCATTTATCAATGTTCTAGTTTTAAAGCGCTGACAGTGCAAGACCGCAATAAGGCGGTCAATGACAAACAAATGTGCAAAAATTGTTTGGTACACGAAATGACGATTAAATGTAACAGCACGAAAAGTTGCGGATACTGTGGGAAAAGAGGTCACCATTCTTATTTGCACCATCACAACCAAAACGCGTCACCATTAAAAAGTGGGTCTAGAAAAGAAGGTTTGTCAACCCCATCCACAAGTAAAGCTATGACAAAGTCTACATCCAACATATCTACCACTTACAGAGCTGATATACAAAAAACCACGTTACTTGCGACGGCCTTAGTACAAGCAAACTCTATAGACGGAACATCCCACGTACTGAGAGTTCTATGCGACCAGGGTTCAGAAGCCTCATTCTGTACGGAAGAGGTGGCCCAATTGTTAGCATTTCCACGGTGCAATATACAAACTGAGATAATCGGGATTGCTGACGAGAAACCTAAAACATCGAATTATACTATCGATGTCCAACTACAACCAAGATTCCCCAGCGAATACAGGTTACCAGTCACACTTATCATTCTACCAAAATTAACTGGCTCGCTACCAGAGAAAAACATACCAGAAATACGGTCAGATTGTTTACAAAACAAACTAATTGCCGACCCTACGTATTACAAAAGAGGCCCAATAGATATAATATTGGGCGCTCAAGAATATAGTAATTTACTATTAAACGGATTGTACAAGATTCAAGATGGAATTATCGCACAAGATACAGAATCTGGATGGATTTTATCTGGGATTTGCTGTAATCAGACTACCACTAATACAATAAAAATCATCAGTATGACAACACGTACTACAGAAGTTCAACAACTAAGCAAGTTTTGGGAGTTAGAGGAAGTACCCGAAAAATACCAGTTATCGAATTACGACCAAGACTGCGAAAACTTTTACCAAGAAACTACAATTAGGAATCCGGATGGAACCTACACCGTGAGACTTCCTTTCAAGGATAACAATATCGATTACGGGGATTCTCGCCAAAAAGCTGTGGCAAGGCTTTTACAACTAGAACGAAAGTTTGCTAAAGATGGGAACCTGCAAAAAAGATACCAAGAATTCTTAAATGAATACCTAGAAATGGGCCACATGAGAAAAGTCACTAGAACAGACTATTATCAAGGCAAATACTATATCCCTCATCAGCCAGTAATCAAAGAAGATTCGTTAACTACTAAGTTAAGAGTGGTATTTGATGCGTCCAGCAAGTCAAGCACCAATGTAAGCCTAAACGGAAATATGTTTACAGGACCAAGATTACAACAAGATTTAGCAGATATACTATTACGTTGGCGTAAACATAGAATAGTATTTATGGCGGATATTGAAAAAATGTATCGATTCATAAAAGTAAATGAACAAGACTTAAGTTACCAACGAATATTATGGAGGAAATCGGCAAAACATGCAATCGATGAGTACGAATTAACTACTGTAACGTACGGCACAGCATCTGCGCCATATTTAGCGATCAAAACATTACAACAACTTGCCATAGATGAAAAAACGAATTATCCTGCGGCCAGCCAAATAACTCTCAGAGATTTTTATGTGGATGATATATTATCAGGGGATAACAACGTTGAATCAACAAGGAAGCTGCAAAAAGACCTCATAAACATGCTACAAGCAGGCGGATTTAATCTCAGAAAATGGTCCTCCAATAATGCTGAGTTATTAGAAAATATACCTGAGGAAAACCAAGATAGCAAAATGACGAAGATACCGCTAGATGAGACAAGAAAGTCACTAGGAGTGTTATGGTCGCCACTAGAAGACAGGTTTTGTTTTCAGATTACTGTCAATCGCAATGAAAAGCCAACAAAACGATTTATCTTATCTGAAGTTGCTAAAATATTTGACCCCCTACGATGGCTAGCGCCAGTTATCATCGATATGAAACTATTAATCCAGGAGCTTTGGACAAATAGTGCAGAATGGGATCAGCCGGTGGACGACAGAGTTAAAATAAAATGGACTGAACTACAGAAACAGCTGAAAACGATTGAGAATATTTCCATCCCAAGATGGTGTAATTGGTTGCCTCACTCTAAAGTTGAGCTGCATGGGTTCAGTGATACGTCAGAGAAAGCGTACGGTGCAGTGGTATATTGTCGGGCACAGAGTGATAGCAGCACGTATAATATAACTCTGTTGCAAGCTAAATCAAAGGTGGCGCCGAAAAAGCACAAAACCACGTTACCGAGACTGGAATTATGCGCAGCACTGTTACTAACACAATTGATGGGAAAAGTTATAACCGCAATGGAAATTCCAATCGCAAATATTTACTGTTGGACCGACTCAATGATAACTCTCGGTTGGATCAAAGGTGAAGCTGAGCGATGGAAGACTTTCGTTGCTAACAGGGTATGCGAAATACGTAAACTACTACCACAAGCAAAGTGGAATTACGTGAACACAACACAAAATCCAGCCGACGTAATTACAAGAGGAGTTCCGCCAAACAAGCTACAAAACTTATCTCTGTGGTGGAATGGCCCTGATTGGTTAAAAAACAACAATTTCCCCAGTACAAAAACAATACCGGAAATATGTGAAGAGATCAAGCGTTGTTGTCTCGTAACCACTACAGTACAACCGCAAAACGAAGTATGGGAAAGATTTTCAAGCTTTCAGAGGATGATACGAGTGTTGTCATATTGCTACAGATTTACAAATAAACAAAGAAACAAAAAACCGTTGAGTTGTACGGAAATTAATGAGACAACTAAAAATGTTCTCGTACTAGTTCAACAAACAGTATTCCCCGAGGAGTACAAAACTATTAAAAGCGGACTGTCGTTGAAGAAAGGCAACAAATTGTCATCGTTAGACCCATTTATTGATACTGATGGATTGTTGCGAGTCGGAGGCAGGCTGCAAAACTCTAATCTGCCATACGATCAGAAACACCCAATTCTGTTACCACACGGCCACCATGTAACATTAACTATAGTTCAAGACGCTCATTTAATTACATTACATGGAGGTAACAGTCTGACGTTAGCATACATACGACAGAAATATTGGATACTTGGTGGGAAACGAGTAGTAAAGAGTTGTATCAGAAAATGTGTAAAATGCATTCGATACAAATCGTCCACAGCCACACAACAAATGGGTGCTCTACCAAAAGCAAGAGTGACTGAATCATTTCCCTTCAGTCACACAGGCGTGGATTACGCAGGTCCAATATCAGTAAGAGCAATGAAAGGCAGAGGGCACAAATCCTATAAAGGCTACATTGCAATCTTTGTCTGCTTAGCCACGAAAGCGATACATCTGGAGCTAGCAGGCGATCTATCTACAGAAACATTCGTTGCAGCATTGAGAAGGTTCATGGCAAGAAGAGGCCCAGTATCACATATGTATAGTGACAACGGGACAAATTTCGTAGGAACTGCAAATTTCCTTCATAAGGAGATGTTGGAAATAACTCAGTCAAACGGGTTTCAAAACACTATGACCAAAATTGGAACACAATGGCATTTTATCCCACCATCATCTCCCCACTTTGGTGGAATCTGGGAAGCAGGAGTAAAATCAATGAAACATCATTTGCGCAGAGTGATAGGCGAGCAAACACTCACATACGAAGAACTGAATACGTTTCTGCATCAAACTGAAGCATGTTTGAACTCAAGGCCATTATGTGCGCAAAGCGAAGACATAAACGACAACGTCGTATTGACACCTAGTCACTTTTTGATAGGACGGGAAGCAGTAGGGGTACCGGATCCACTGTCGGACACTAATACGGATCTCTTAAACAGATGGAAGCAAATTCAAAGAATGAAAAAGGACTTTTGGAAAACCTGGACTAAAGATTATTTACACCAACTACAACAGAGGTACAAGTGGAAAAATGAACAGGAGAACTTGGCAGTTGGAACGTTAGTAATTATGAAAGATGAAAAGATCAGTCCCAGCAAATGGCCGCTTGCGAAAGTTAAGGAAATACACGCTGGTAACGAGAACTTAACTAGAGTTGTTACTCTCCAAAAATCGTCGGGGTCAACTCAAAAACGCTCAATTCATACACTGATTCCGTTACCAATTCAAACGGAAACGGGTAGCTATAACGAACTTTCGACGAATACTATACAAACAAACACGGCCACGAAGACAAGAAAACAAAAAAACATACCACATAAAAAAATGTAGCAAACCATTAAAATGGTTCATGGTTTTACTAGTCATCCTACAAATGTTGGGTACGACAATGTCGACATATACATCAAGAGCGGTGCCACCTGGATTTTATATAGAACAAATAGGTACAGCAAGCATTGATAGAGGAATTTTCAGAATAGAGACAAACTTTGAAAAAGAACACCTACAACAAGATTACACTGAAATGAAAACAGTGACGGCACAGTTCAGTCAACTATGCAGAAATGCGGAAGCCATAATAGAACCAACACATTGCAAACAATTATACCATCACCTGATAGAAGAGGAATCAAAATTTGAGCGAACTAAAGAGTATTTGACAGAAATTAATCAAACCAGGAAAAAGAGGGGCATACTAGGACAATTACTAACATCTATATTCGGTGTAAACGATGAAGTATACCGAGACATAGACTCACTGAATTTGAACCAACAAAAACTAATTGAAGCGGCTAGCCATCAAACAAAATTCATGATTACAACTATTTCACAAGTCAACAAAACTGAAGAAAAGATAAGACAAAAACTAATGAGGTACCAAACCAAACTAAACAAAGTTATAAAGTATATGGATAATTGCAACCGATGGTACAACACAATTGACCACAATAGTGTAAACATACGCATTATGCAGACTTATCAACTAGCGCATAACTACATAGGAGAAATTATGGACTATTATTCTGGACTACTGGAAATCTACTTAGCTAAAGCAACAGTATACAGCGTATTATCACCAAAGAACGTCAGTGATGTGATATTAACAGCAAATAAAAAATTACCATCGAACTTAAAAATCGTTCAACAACAATTACTAGAAACCAGAATAACTGAAAACAACACCCACATACAAATATACGCTTATTTTCCTATACAAGACATAACTAATTATACTTTAGTGTATGTTACGCCGGTCCCAAAGAAAAATTCAGATAAATCATTTCAAAATATACAAGTTCAAAAAGCTTACATAGGTGTAGATTACAACAACGAACTATATTTTGATTTAAATTATGAAGAATTTAAAAGTTGTTTACATAGACGTAATCATTTTATTTGCTACCCTGGGGCGGTGAAAAACATGCAATTAAATGAAAATTGCATTGTTAACCAACTTTTCACCAATAACACACGTACGAAATGTTTAAATACATACATTTAATATACCTAATAGTATAATATGGAAACAACTGTACATGCAGAACACATGGTTATTCATTGTAAGAGATCATATTGCAATTTCAATCATTTGTGACGGTCAAAGAGAAGAAGTAGAGCTTCGAGATGTTGGTGTGATACAAATCTCAGATAACTGTATTATTAAAACATTTAATAATATATTAACTGCTAAAAGATCAATGTCAGTACAGATTGTAGCGTCGTATTCAAAACAAACAGATTTTTCTATAAATACACACGTTTCTACTAATAACATGTTGAAAATATCCAAAGAGGAAATAATAGATAGCTCAACAGACATTTTTCAGCATCTAATCAACAAAGAAAATACGCTACAAACAGACTTAGACAACACTATTTGGAAGCAAATCAGCGCTCACACATATTTAACCAGTTTTATATCATCAATAATCTTGTTTCTTGCTATATTACTTATAGTTACTTACGGACCACCGATGGTGAGATGGATTGCAGCCACAACACAGCATCATACCAGGTGTTCAAGAGGAAAGGCAGCGGACCAACCAGCCGAAGTGTCCACGCAACCTGTCGCCACAGAGTCGTCTACGCAGCGTGAGCCGGACCAACCAATAAGACAGCAACATACAACCGTCACCATGGACCCTATATACAGTCAACCAATACGCCGGGCAGCACAGCAACCAAGGAAGGATAAGCCAAGGTCCCTCCACAAACAACCAACTATGCTGAGCGAGACAATCGAGTTATACCAACTAGAGTCCAGGTCCTGAGAGGCGCCAGAATGTTCAACCTTGAACATACATCTACTACACGCGCCAGCAAAAAATCACAGCGTCAACATTAAGAGCGACATACATTCGTTACACGCGCCGGCAACACCGGCACACCGTCAGCACTGGGAAGTGGCCTACTGAGATTTTCGCTGCATCGGCTCGATACACACACAACACACATGTAAATAGGCATCAATGTGTATTTACCACAAAATTTGTATATAATAAAGTTAATTATTGTAATAAACTAGTCATCAAGCTGGAGTCGATTTTGATTCATCTCCTGTAACTCCTCTCACTGTGGCCAAGACACCTTTAGCCGTCATCGATCCTATGAGTCTGTGGGATCGGCAGTGGGAAAACCTTTTCCTGTGTACATTGCACGACGTACACGAACCCCTATTCCTACCCAACTTCCGTCTGTTACCGTAGGTCTCATGTGACAGACATCCCGTACGTCAAAACCGACGTAACCTACGTTCGGTCTGGTTTGTATGGTAGGCTAGGGCGTTAGGGAAGCTAGGGTACTAGGTGATTGTTAGAAGGCTAGGTTTGTAGTCAGCAGGGTCTTAGGTAACCACAGGCTCTGTTAGTTCAAACGTAGCCATACTGTACGTATTTAGGATAACGGCCGCCACGAGCTGTAAGCCTGGGTAGGTACACTAACCTTTCTTCCTCCTATCATCTTTATGCAGACGATCTCCAAATATATTCTCATTCTCGGCTTGCAAGCCTGTCAGATACCATCAGAGTTGTTAACTCTGATTTATCTCGTATAGGGGAATGGAGCCATAGTTTTGGTCTTAAAATTAACCCGTCAAAAACACAGGCCATTATCATTGGTAGCTCTCGAATGGTGTCTAGGATAGACATGTCCCGACTTCCACAAATTACATTTGAAGGTAGTATTATCCCATTTAATACAGTTAAGAATTTGGGGATTGTAATAGACAGTACATTATCCTGGGGCCCACAACTGGAAGCAGTTAGCCGAAGATTATTTGCTTCAGCAGGCTCTCTTAGGCGTCTGCGCAATTTTCTCCCCATTACCACTAAAATCGCGCTTGCTCAATCGCTTCTTCTACCGATACTCGACTACGCCGATGTCAGCTATCTTGATCTTACTGAAGAGCAACTCAGTAAGCTTGAGCGACTTCAAAACTTTTGTATGAGGTTCATATTTGGCCTAATATGATCATGTCTCCTCATTTCGTACAAAGCTCAAGTGGTTGCCGATTCGCCTTCGCCGGAATGCTCATATTCTTTCCTTGCTTTATAACATCCTCTTTAACCCTGCTACTCCCATATATTTAAAAGAACTCTTCGAGTTCCTTTGTGACACGCATTTGCGATCCTTAAGATCATCAGAAAACGTAAAACTTCATATCCCAGAGCACAAATCTGTATTTATGGGAAACTCTTTAAGTGTACAGGCAGCTCGACTTTGGAATGCCTTACCTATTGTAATTAGACGTGCTCAGACAATAGCAACTTACAAAAAGCTTGTCAGAGAACATTATTTGAGTGTATAATTGATATTTTCTTAAGTAAAGTATCTTTCTCTTCTTATTTGCTTATTTAATTTTGCCTTTTTTTTATATTTTAACAGTAAATTTACTAAAAATAGTTTTATTTATGGATATAACACAATTTTGGTATATCTCTTGTTGCACACCTACTGCTAGGTATAAGTTCATGTTCAGCTCCTATTCATCCTAAGGTTGTCTGGAAGAGATCGCTTTATGCGATAAGTCCGCCCTTTGTACAACTTGTCTATGTAATATCTCATGTTGTATTTATTTTTATGGTGTACAATAAAGAGTATTCTATTCTATTGTTAAGCTTGAATGGTATTTGTTCTTTTAATGCTACGCAGGACATATTATTGTGGAGAAGTGTGTGCCGATAGCGTTACATAATCCGTGAGGCAGAAATATGTAACACCGCACTCTTCCATACTCCGGATTGTTTCTAGGTGTTTTTTGCCCCAGGAAAAATCCCAAAAACACCCGTTGGCCCGACTCGGTATTCGAATCCATACTTGAACGCTATAAAAAATAAACTAACATACAGAAGCAGCACTTCGCACAAAATTTTACAGAAATAGCGACTCTTGCTACTATGCAGCAAAGTGCAATTCAGCTCGCAAAAGCGCTCAGTTAACGCGTTATTCACCGAAACGTTGCCGCCCACTTCTAACGCGTTACACTGTCACTGTCTGGCGTGGATTGCCGCGCTAGCTGTGGTGCTAGAATCGTCGGCTTGCCGCTGCTACTCTAATACCTTATATTTTTTTTGATAATGCAAGGTGAATACCAACGCATGCCAACAAAAAGTGTCTGCGGGTGGGTATGTCGGACTCGCACCGACTAAACCTAACCTGCCGTAGCCCTGGGATCGCGGGTATGCTGCTCCACTACTCCCCTTTTGCGACATGACCCAGAAGGTCGGGACACGTAGGCTTGGAGGGCTCTGGATCGCGCTCCCCTATTGCCGACTCCTGCCAGTCCGACACAGCGATTGCACCACAAACATATCGTTATCTTCCCAGACCTGCTTGCACGTGGCAGCAGTAGAGGACACTTCTCTAACTACCACCGCGCGATACTTACCTTAGCCTATGACGCTCGTACCTTTGTCCGTCCCGATGCGCTCTGCCAACTTAACCCAGACCCAGGACCACAACGGTAACAATATATTACAGTATATTGCTGTTACATAGAGCAAAAGAACGCTATTCTTTACTTCTATTAGATGATGCCACCCTGTACGGGGTTACGTGTAGCGGTAACATTTGACCCCTAATTATTTCGTATTAAGCTTACCTGGGTCTTCTTGATCTCCCAACGCGAGTTTAGCAGCTTCTAACACTTGTTCTGCATCGCTGAGTTTCCCTCGCCGCCACTGCACTTCAATTAGTTGCGCAAGCGCTTCCCAACTCATTGGTTTCACTGATAATATTTGGTTCAAATGCCGTTGAGCCGCTTCTAAGTCCACCTAAAAAGTACAAGAGTACCAAAATTACTATACAGACTAAAAATGCTCAGCCTAAGTGGTTTCTTTTACTACGACTCTCATGCATCGCTATTTCAGTGACCGCCTGAAGCCGAGGTTCAAATAGCACCTGGACCTAGGTTATCATTTAAACAAACTGACGAATCATTGCAATCGAAAATAAAATAAAAATAGCAATATTCGTATGTACATACGTATATGATAGCATTATTAATAATAATATAAATAACAAGCATAGACTATTTCTCAGAGGGGTAGGCAGAGACAACGGATTTCTATTTTTCACAATCTTTGCTCTATTGCGTCATTTACTGTCATTATTCATGCATGCTCGCCGGTTCAGGGTACTCTGGCCTTTCTCTTCAACATCTCCGATTTGGTTAATTCTGCAAGGAATATATAAAGCATTCTACAAGGGCTTCCCCTTCCGATTGTATATAAGAAATGATTTAAGGTGGTATAATTTATGGAATCAATAATACAATTTTTCGGAACAGTTTCAAGCGGTATCTGAAAATTACCTTTCTAAATGCAAGATCAGCCATCATTACTGCAGCAGACTCATTGTTTGGATCAGTGTTTAATAAAATCGCGCACGTTTGCTCACATTTCTCTGGATTGTTTATCTGAAAACAAAAAGATACCTTAAAGTAATATAATTAAGAAAAATATTTGCTTATTTTCTAAGGAGACTTTAAACTGTTTGTGTTTTTATTTTAAGTGGTGTTTCCAATTCAACCAGAAACTTGAATATTAACTGCTTATTACGGACGATTACCTAGGGTTCTGTGCCAAAAGAGTAGGAACCTCTTATGGTAGGTATATGGTAAATGGACTGATTTCCACTGATACCATAAGGTTTTTGCAATTGTAACTATTGTCTAATTTCTACTAGACAACTATATCCAAGTAAAATATTCAATTAGGCTAATTGAAGATTATACGGATATTTTTGTAGCAATTTGAACTGTTAGTTCTTTTTTTTATATAAAGACAACGCCCGCATTAGGGATATTAATCCGTGTGTCGCGGGGTACTTTACAAACATATCATAGACGGACACAAATAACATCCAGACTCACAACAACTATTTATGGGTCACACAAATAGTTGTCCGGCGCGGGACTCAAATGCGCGACACGAAGCGGCGAGGCGACTGTCTAAGCCGCTACGCCACACGTGCAGTCAACGTGTTAGTATAATATACTTACATGTGCATACAGCTTGGCCAAAAGCAACAGCGTGCTCGGATCCCTCGGCGTGTGCACCAAAGCTTCCGAATACAGATTAGCGGCAAGCGCTGGTTCCTTCAGCGATTTCGCTTTAGCCAATTGACATAGAATCTTCGATAGAAACTGCTTTTCTTCTTGCAAATCTCCTCTTAAGTCTGCCTCTATTTTCTTGACAACTGCAATTTGTAAATCTTTCGCTTCTGAGAGAATTAAGTTCACATTTGCAGATGTAGGATGTTTCAATTCGCGGCTTTCTGCTTGCAGGAGAAGGAGTTTGACGCGACGCTTTAAAGAGAATAAGTCTTTCTCCCTGTTGTGCATCTGGTTGAGATCGGAGGAGATTGAAGAGTCGACTTTGTCGTACTGTTTGAGCTGTGGAAATTGTAAAATTCATTTTAATACGCTAATTTTAGATCAATTTTTGTTTGATACACAGTTACCGATATTTAATCTAATAGCATGTATCTAATGGTGATACGCTCTGTTGTACCCATGCAATTTTGACTATACTATATTTAAGTATAATCTGACGGCAAGCTTTGCCTTCTTGTGTGTGTTCTACCGGTCACAGTATGAAGTATTTTCGGAAGAACTGTTTCATTGGATGTCCATGGGCATTTTATACCATTGGACTTTTCACGTTGCTTATGTGCATCTCATCCCGTGGGGGCGTAGAACTAATCTCGGGGGGGAGAAGTAATCCCGATTGACAATTTACCAAAGAGCGATCAGGAGCACTTTTCTCTAACTATGGTCATTATACTGCGATCACCGTCTATGAGCGTGATTATGGCAAATCGCCGCATTCTTGGTGGACGATCATGTCCAACACTGGACGTTATCCTGCTGAAATGATGATGTCCTCTCACCACCGACAAGGATTTTCTCCCATTCTGTAACCTAAGTATATGATTTCGAAGAAACTCCCTTCCCATGTACGCCGAACCTGTTGAATGAGCTTCCGGTATGCTACGGTTTTTCCAAGAGACTACTGGGTAAGTCCCTTCAAATAGTTATTTTTGTGTTTCTAGTCGCGGGCACCACGCGTGTGATACTGTCGCTCAGTGTTTCAAAGGTCTACAAAGGTACAATAGCGATTTGCCAATAGATATATTAAACTAGCACTTCATAATATTCGATTAGTCTAATTAAGATGTAATAATGGTTCATGGTCATATTCTAGGTTTGCATGAAGTTTACTAACTTAGGCGATCAGAGTCTTTTGCCTTCATCAGCTTGTTAACGCTCGAAGAGAAAAGGACATACGTCCTTTTCTCGTAGACATTTAGAGCAAAGATGGTTGACTTCTTAAGCGGTTAAATAATAAATTAAATTAGGCTTTTGTCCAGCAGTGGACGTACTTTGGCTGACATGATGATTGAAACAAACTTACTTTGAGTAGGAGCTCATAATATTCGACCTGCAGTCCATCATCGCTGGTCAATCTAATTGCATTCTCGTAATGGTGGCAAGCTTTGTCGTAATCATGCATTTTGACTAACGCTTGACCCAGTTTCTTTATTAAAGGTACGTCTTTAGGGTTCCCTTTGAGAGCTGATTCATAAGCCTCCGCTGCTTGATGTGGGTCTGAAATAAAATTTATATATCAACCGACATTGAGACCCTTGAATGGTCAGTGGAGGACTGAAACACGTGTTGGGTATCGTACGTATATCCTTCTTGCATGTGCATAGGTATATTTTACAGGCGGAGGGCGGTGCGTATTGCATTCCAGCTTGATTAAACTGACTATTAGTGGAATTAACACTACATATTAATTTTGTATTTTGTCTAGACTGCACGTATGGCGCAGCGGCTAAGACAGTCGCCTCGCCGCTTCGTGTCGCGGGTTCGAGTCCCGCGCCGGACAACTATTTGTGTGATCCTTAAATAGCTGTTGTTCTGAGTCTGGATGTAATTTGTGTCCGTCTAATATATGTTTGTAAAGTACCCCGCGACACAGGGATTAGATTTAGGGAATCTAATCCCTGTGTCGCGGGGTACTTTACAGGCGTTGTCTTTCGAAAAAAAAATATGTTATAGATTTCCGCAAAGCAATTCCTGATTCCCTTACTTATCACAAAACAGTAAGATTGTTATATTTGTCTAAAAAAACGCAAATTCAAGTAAAGATCTTTTTATATTACAAATAAATAAGTATCTTGAGACAACTAACACACTACCATCCGATTCCAAACTAGGCAGAGTCTGTACTATGCCTGTTTCGATTCGTACACCGCACATCCTTATTTAACAACAAAAATTTATAATAGTCTGTTTTATTGAGATACCACACTCTAAGCCTCGGAGAGCACGTTAAGCTGGCGGTCCCGGTTATAATGAGAAAACAGTTTCAGTTTAAATATACTTGGTAAAAAAACCTGATTCCTGTGGTGTATTTTAATTATATACTCTGTGCCAGTCCTCGCCTGTAGTGTCTGTGGTTGAGGATGTGGTGTGTGTCAATGGTAATAAAAGAGAGGTCTGTACTCTGTAGAGTCGATTGTAGGTATTAAATGTTGTTAAATAATAAATGTGATTACAATATCCAAGTCTTTATATATATATCAACGCATATTAATTTTGGTCCTGCAAAACGTGCAAATACAATAGTTCCCTATGATTTCCAAGATCAAATAGCTCGAATAATTCTTGTAGCTAGCTATAATAGATAAGATAATTGTTTATTTCACCACATAACATAAAACAATAATTATAATAGGTGCGTACAGTTAAATGCAACACATTTTTACGTAATTAAATTGTTCGTTTGTTACAATATATATTTTGTAATCATTTGTAGTGGCTAGTTCATAGCTAGATGCTCTCACCGGTCCGTAAGCGATCGGCGAGGTTAAGCAACTAGGCTCGCGGTCAGTCCATAGATGGGTGACCGCCAAAGTGGTTTAATTTCTGAGCATCACCGTGCTTCGGAGGGCACGTTAAGCTGTCGGTCTCGGTTGTTGTCATTAGACAACAGTCGTTAACCCATGTCAGAGGCCTACTGGGCGGCTTGAGCAACTTTGACCCTAGGGTTACCACTACCCATATGATAAGCAAGCAAGCAAGCTAACACCAAAGCTAAGTTATTCGGAGATAACTTGTATTTAAGGCGCTAGGCCCAATTATGTTTGTATAGTTCAATCATTACAATTGTTTATAACAGGTCAGAATGGGAACCGATCCCGTTCGAAATGAAGTAAAAAAGCAGATAAGAAGTATGAGTAATTAATCCTTACCATGAATGGACATAAAAGCATCCCCCATCATAGTATGCGCATCAGCCATAGGATGGTTACTCACTATCTCCTTGAAACACATCGTAAACATACTCCTATCGTTCTTCTCTTTCAAATAGACATGCGCCATTTTGCTATGCGCTTGGAAGTAATATGGCTGGCCTGGTTTGATCTCGTTTAGGAGGTCGATCGTGTTGTCTACGTCTCCTTTCTTAAGAGACAAGTCTGCTCGGGCGATGAGGAGGCGACTCTCTTCTGAGGTGTATGAGAATTCTTGAATGGCTTCCTAAAAATCCAATAACAGATATTACAATTAACAAGGGGAAAAATTTGAACAGTTTTAACTATTTTTGATTGATTTTATGAGATCCGCAGGCGAACCAAAGTAACCGACATAGCCGTAAGGATTGCCAAGCTGAAGTGGCAGTGGGCAGGGCACATAGCTCGTAGAGCCGACGGCCGCTGGGGCAGATAGGTTCTCGAGTGGTGAGTACGAACTGGAAGACGCAGCGTGGGCAGGCCCCCTACAACATGGACCGATGATCTTGTGCGGGTCGCTGGAAATCGCTGGATGCGGATAGTGCAAGACCGGCAGTTGTGGAGATCTTTCGGGGAGCCTTTGTCCAGCAGTGGACGTCTTTCGGATGATATGATGATGATGAAACTATTTTTATTCTCCGTGTAAGAAGTGTAGAATATATATAGTAAAACCCCAAGTTCGGAGAAAACTTATTCCACTAGACTTCTGAGCGGGAGCTAATAGTGCACAAGCGTGTACGCAAAGACAGGTACACTCTCCATTCCTTAAACCCCATGATTCGTTAATTCTTGTCTTAGTACTTTTACACATGGATCTCCTATGATCCATGTGTAAAAGTACTAAGACAAGAATTAACGAATCATGGGCCTTCAGAGGAAATAGAAATTACACCTGTGTTTGAGCATAGTCTTGGGCAGTGTGACGATCCCTATGGTCCTGGACCTTCGTTCATCCAAGAAAACATTTAAAAATAAATTATTGTAAAATAGTTTATAAGGTATATTAACCTGTCAGGAGAGCCCTAGGAGCTATCAATGGTGTAACAACCTATAGTAAAAGTAAACAAAATATAATCTCAAATTTACCTAAACCGACGTATTTTTTTTTGTAAGTATATTTATAAGATGCCGAAGGCATCTGGACTGCAGATCGCCATAGCAGTGTAATATGTCGTACGCAGATCTTGGCTAGTCTCTATTGAGACTAGCCGACTAGCCCCATGACCGCAATTCGACCAGAAGGATTTTATTATTAATAACAAATATATGTGGTGCTTTTTCTGCGCCTTAAAGCAGATTATATTTTTCATGTAGATATTATTCCCTTTTTTTTTATTTTAAGTCGTTGATAACTAAACCAGTAGTAAAACATGGTCGGGGTCTGTATTTCGTAATAAAGAAAGTAACGGAAGCTTCAAAGCATGAACAATGTGACCAGTTAAATGGCGGAAGTCGTTAATGTATTAAATTGTAGGGGTCAGAGAGGGCGAAAGTGACATTTAATAAGATAACCATGTATCTACATTATTTATACTTTGTCGTGACAGTTTAATGCTTTGAAGATGATAGAGATTGCACCCAAGTAATCCTTAAATCAGTTCATCGAATAGTATTTTGTATTTTAAATCAGTGTTTATAAGATTCAAAATTGAACGAACTATCCCACGCCAAAGTTAGGGAGTTTTTGAGCACTGTATACTTACATGTGTATATTAATAATGCTTTCTTGGTTGAATTTCGCTTACCTACTTTCAAAGAGCTTAAAGAATATAGGATGAAGTTCAGCGCCTACGGCTCACCGACTAACGATACTTTAAGATCACCAACTTCTTAACTCTAGGCAGGTTTGATTTCCACACAGGACAACCATTTGTGTAACGCATATATAATTGTTCTGAGTTTAGGTGTATGTGTCGTCAGCTAAAACAGATTTTGCTGGATCTAAGTAAGAGGTCTAAAGGTCACCGGAAATTTGTACGCGGACGACACTGTATTGAAACATAATAATTTATGTAATATCTAAGTAGTTACTTTTATAAACGAATAAATAAATAAAATTATTTTTACCTGCATAGTCTTCCCTGCTTCAGCAAACATCTCCAACGTACTCTGTATCTCAATAATTTGCAGGTACAATGTGGCTTTATCTATAATATTCAGATCCGACTCAAATGCTCTATTTATATTACTGATAGAACTTTTACTAGTCACTATCTGAAGACTTGTCTGGAAACTTGACAGAGCTTCTTGGAGCTGGTTCGCACTCTTCAGAATTACTCCATTGAGTAAGTGATACATTGCACTATCCCTTACTTTAAAGTTGTAACTCAAACACATTTCTAGAGTCTGTGCAGCTTTAGTAAACGCTTGCTGCTGGATGTAAATCTGAGCCAATAGCACTTGACTTCCCGCGTGCGTACTATCTAACTCATGAACTTGCTGTGCCAACTTCTGAGCGTCACTTGCGAACCCAAAAAGGAACTTAAGCTTTGCTAACTCGTACAGTCCATTTATCAACCCAGGACACGCATCACAGACTGCATTCAGTATTTTAAAACAATGTTGAACCACAAAACTCTTCGTTTCTTGAGAGTACATCAAGTACCCAACTATAACGAATGGCTTTTTGGATAAATGCTTCTTATATTCCTTATAAACAACGAGGAGAAAATCTGGGTCCAAATCTTTGACAAACTTTAAACCAAAAGGGTTTCTATTGGCGTGCTCAATTTTAGTCTCATAAGCCGTGTTCAGAAAAGTAATGGCGCTCGAAGGATTCTTTAGATTCAGTTGGGCTGAGAGGTGATATAGAACAGGGAACTTATTTGATCCTTGCATTTCAAATAGTAGTTCAATTTGCTGAGCAATCTGCTCAGTAGGTCCATTTTCATACATCTGGCAGAGTGTCAATCCGCAAAGGGCTGTGATTGAGTTGCTATCCAGTTTACTAGCAGCTTTGAAGAAGCTTAAAGCATCTTTGTATTTGCCTTGTAGGATACATTGATATCCAACTTCGCTTAAATATTCCACGTTGCTTGGATACATTTCAGATGCGCATTGTGCGAATCTATACACTTGGGATAGCACTGCACTCGATCTGTCACAGATTCTAGAGAAAATCTGTGTGGTGTTATAAAACTGATAACCATTATGTGTTTCCTCATTTTCTAGAACTGAATAAAACTTATTTAACTGGTCAGCAGCTTCTATGTAATCCGCGTTCTTGCAGAGAGCTATGTAAATTCTTGTTTTTAACATTTCAATATTTTCTGGATCTAAGGGACATATTCTCTCCATTGTGTCATACACTGCTTCCCATTTTCGTAATGCTAAATCATTTTTCATTTTCTCTATCAATGGTACAACTTGGTCTGGGTTATGCACAATAAGCCGATCCAAAGTTAAATTGGATGCGCCATAATCTTTTGCGAATTGTTTGAATTTAGCTAAACCTAGTAATGCCTCAATGTTTCTATCATTTTTATTGATAGCTAGTTCTAAGCAATCTAGTACAGACATTTGCATGTCCCCCAAAGTCATATACATGTCATTCCAACCTTTAAGAATAATAACATCCAAATTATTAGGGTCTTTTCTCAAAGCCTTATTAATGTACTCGGAGGCTTTTTCATACTTTTCTGCTAAAGACAAAAATAGTCCAGCATAAAAGAAGGACATAGTACTGGCTATCTTTTTTTCTTCCTTTAGTTTAGACTCCAGACTGTATAAAGCCTCGCGGTCGCCTAGACTGCCGAGTTTGTAGCTGTATATGAGAGCTATAATAACTGCCAATTGAACATCTTTCTCTGACTGCAAAGGTGACAATTCACTAATACCAGTTTGTACTTGTCCTTCTAGAACACTAGCCAATCCTTCATAGAACAGGAACTCTGTAGCATCTCCATATTGATTAGAGGCTTTTGAAGCAAGTTTTTTGGCACTGCCATAACATTTTTCCCTTAAATAATAATGGATGTTACATCTAACCCAAGCCACATCCATGATAAAATTTGTTATTTATTCTGGTATAATTTTTACTTGTAAACCTTTATATTTATTAAGATTCTTCTCGTAGTATTTCGCCAAGAAACCGCATTCACAAATCACATTCAGGTTTTTCTTTTTGGCATGGTCAAATGCGTGCTGAGGATAAATCAATACAGATTAAAACAAAAATATATTATATTTTTATCACCTAAATTCTTTTTTACTACATATTTAAAAAACGTATAACCATATTCAACGGAACCCCTGACTCCAGCTAAAATTACATCATTGATACTGTAAGAGTATCAATGATGTAATCTGCTGTAGCAATATTAACCAAACATAGCCAAGAACCACCACAAGGCTTTGAAATGAAAAAAAACCGCATCGAAATCGGTTCATCCGTTTGAGAGCTACGATGCCACAGACAGTCTCTCTCACACACACACACACACACACACACACACACACACACACACACACACACACACACACACACACACACACACACAGTCAAACATCGACATCAAACTTATAAAACCCCTCTTTTTGCGTCGGGGGTTAAAAAGAATCTATTGTCAACTTGATAAGTTGGTGAAGAACTTTTGAAGTTGGTTAAAGGCATCCTTACAGCCTAATCAACACAGAAACTGCAGAACTGTACTCTCTGATAAGGTTTCCGTTGTGAGAGGGGTACAATACTTCAGGTATGTAACAGGTGACAATTTCAAAGGGAAGCTTCTAAAGGTCTGCAAAAGCATATTTGTTATATATCGCATTGTTTATAACTAATGATGACAAATAAGATGGAGCTCAGATTAGTTAATAGTCAATTTACGAACCTCAGCTAGGAGCTTTCCAACTCCTTTCCCTTGGAATACTTCTGGAACATTAGTACGCACAAATGTTATTGTATTCCCGGATTGTGTATAGTCGATTACAGCATCTTCTGCAAAATAAAAACGCACAAATTGACTAACTGACTATGTATTAATAATATCTTTGACGGGCTGGTTGGGGTGTTTGGTAAATGCTTGCCTTGCACCCCGCATGTTGTGGGTTCAATTCCCACCCAGGAAATATATTAGAATGACATATTCATAAACACAAAAATACTGTTGTTTGTCCCGAGTGTGCGTGTAATTATCGACATAGGTATGTCATACAAAAGAAAAGTAGTATAATATGTAATATATATATCAGTTATGTTGTTTCCATAATAGAACCTCTGCTTAGTTTGGGACCAGATGGCCTGTGTGATTAATGTCCCAGAATATTATTGAAAGTAATAGTAGGTAAAGTAGTATCACAAGAGAACTTCTAATTTATATTTATTTATTTAAGCCTTGGTTGTCCATACAAGTGTTTTGCTTATTTTCTAAGCTAGTTTCTATTTACTAGTGTTAGTGTTAATTGTATTAATTTTAATTCAGTTTGTTGTATGACCCCTGACAGCTCAGAAGTACTCTAAACCGGCGAGCATGTATGAAGAATATAATAACAGTAATCGAGGCAAAAGAGGTGTGCAAAGATTGTGACAAATGGAAATCAGTTTCCTCTGCTTACCCCTCTGGGAAACAGGCGTGAGTCTATGTATGTATGACCCCTAATAGAGTAAATGCCTCCTCCATCTTTCTGCATTTTAATTTCTCCCTGGCAATGCTCATCCTGCTATTTCCACGATGTCAACCGTCATCTCATTTAAATAGTGGGATAAAATTCAATTTGTAGTATGACCAGAACCTGCAACTTTTGGATCAGAAGGCAGGTTCACTACCAACTGAAGCTTGCTTTACTGGCCAGTTTAAATAAAATAAAAAAAGGTTTTTTTCACCTAAGACTAAAACAGCGCTTGAAAATAGACAGTACATATAATAGAGTAAACTTTATTGCACCAAAAACCACAATACATGAATTAAAAAAGCAAATACAGGTACAATTGGTGGTCTTATTGCTTTGCAGCAATCTCTTTTAGATAAACATTGAGTGGACAAGGAAAAAAGTAAGATCAAAAAGTCTGTAGTTGGTAGTGCACTGTCAAATGTTTGAAGATATGTACTTATGCACAATTTACATAAACATACTTATATTTTATTTACTAATAATACTATACTATAATAATATGCTATACATACATATTATTATGTATCTATTTAATTAAGGAGTTATGAAAAAGGATGTTACAAAAAGCAATTAAGAGATAAAAAGATAAATTATAAGTCTTTCCATATGCAGCCTGTATGAAAACATTTAGAAATAACATTTAATATAGCTAATCTAATGATCTTAGTTACTTAGCTTATTTAAGTTATTGTCAAAGAGATTATTTCTAAATGTTTTCATACAGACCCCATATGGAAAGACTTATAATTTATCTTTATCTTAATAATTTATTTTACTACATCTTGTCTGAATGGTTCCGTCTAAATTAAGGTAAGAATTCAATATCTAACAAAGGTTGCCGTTTAATACTACCACCAGGTCCATTGTGACCCAACTGAGAAGATTTAAGCTTTGTATATGCAAATCAAAGTTATTGAGCTACTAGATGAGCTGATTAAGCAATCAGGTTCGAAAATCAGTTCATTATGATTAAAGTTTAGCATAGTTTTGAATTGAGCAATATTTCTAAAAACAAACCTGGTAATAGAAGTTCCGTCGCATTTTGTTTGCTGGCGATAATAGATAATTACTTTTACATTTACTTAGTTTAAATGTTAAGTGAGATTTGATATTCTGTTGGGTATTTTTTATGGATATTTGGGGTTAGTAAATATAGAAAATACACAAGTTGAATTGTATCACGTCGAAGTATTTAAGTAGCACGTGGAAAATACTCTTGTTCTTGAATTTGTAAGTCCTAGGGTGGGTTTACTAAGAGAAAGAAAATTAATAAGTTAGCTGTACGTACCGTGATACTGCAAACTGTTGCTTAGCAACATTGTTGACAACAGACAACGCTTTCGTTGAAAATGACCTCACAGCGGCCCGGGTTAACATTCCAATCAATAATATTTCACTTCAAATAAATTTAATAAAGCACATTCGCTAACTGCGCACTGTCTAAAATGTTTCTATATAGGTACCTATTATATTGAATTGAATATTTACACTTGTTATATTTCCATATCTACTTTATAGTGTAAATATGTTATAGTAGATAATCTTAGCGTTCGGAGACAAACGATGACATAAGCCGCGATAATTTTTCACTGCGAGAATAGTAGTAGTACACAATGAAATATTCTCCGCTTGCAAAAGACAGTTCGGGTAAATTTACTTCTGTATTTACATAAGTAAATGTACCCCGAACTAGAGGCACTCCTAGAGGCACGGACGGGACTAAGTATATACTTAGTCCCGTCCGTGCCTCTACAAATTGAGATATAAATAATATGACATTGTATAATGAAATGATAAACAAAATGACATGTGACAGAGAAGTAATTAAAATTGAATTGTATATGAATTTAAATAGATTGAAATGACGAATATAATTGTTAATTTTGTATTACTAAATATTTGCACTTCAATGGAGCTACCCCTGCGTTCGTTAAAAATGACATTTGCTTGGTACAAAATAACTGTTCAGGTAATTAGTGTTTATAAATAAAATGGAAAATTTATAAGCAGCTACAGCTTTAACTATTATGTTCTTATCAGCGACTCATTTTCATCGATGGTATCTAACACATTGCTGAAAAAGAGTCTTTAAGAAGGCATTTAAAATTAACTAAGAATCCCTTTTATCACCGGCGTGATATTGTTATTCCCAGCTAAATAAAGTAAAATTGTAGCTCGTTCTTCGGTAGGCATAATATAACTGTTCTAACGGTTTTAATTTAGAAACATGTCTTTTACTAAATATGCAGCAAAAATAATACACCCATATTTAATTAACTAAATAATTTGAAATAATGCTAAGATATTTTTTAGAAATTAAATATATTGCTATGGTCAGCACCTCGAGCGCCATAGGGTGTAAGACAATTACGGCACCACTTAAACTATTTATTAGTCAATAACTCTATCGCTAATCATGGAATTGACACATTTCTAACACATACTCAATTTGATTAGATTGAGCTACGAGTGGATTAAAAATATTCTATTCAGTTCGAGATATAAATACATTATGGCGCGAGTCTAAATTCGCCGAATGGTAAAAGGTAAGAACTGAAGAGAGGACGAGAAGAAAACCATCAAGTATTGGTGTGTAATTGATTTCAAAGTTATTTTTAATGATATTGGTTGTAATCTAATTATATGTTTTGTACTTAATTTGTCTCCGAACCTTCAATAACTACTGTAATGCAGGTCTATCCCCCATACAGCATTTTTGAAAGGTGTGAGAATTTAATCTATTTTAATTAAAATAAAAAATAAAAAAATAAAAAAGGTTTTTATTCACGTAGACTTTAAAAAAGCGCTTGTAAATAGTCAGAACATGTTTGTAGTAATATAGTTGTATACGTTATTATTTCTAATTGCTTTCACATGCCAGTTATTACGTAATATAATATCCTGGAACATCATTCATACAAGGCAATCTGATCCTAAACTAAGCAGAGCTTGTACTATGGAAACCAAATTATTGATATACTACATATACTACTTTGTTTGTAAATACCCATATACATTATAGAAAATTACACCTTGACTCAGGACAAACAGACATATTCATGCACACAAATATGTGTCCTGGGTGTGAATCGAATCCCCGACCACGGCGGCAGGCCCCTTCATATTTTAAATAATCTATTAGTTTAAACAACCTACCACACATTAAACGTGTCGTCGCTTAGTCGGGAATGGCGAGATTGTTAACTATATATAATTATGCTGTACTTTTAGTACTTAATGTCAAAGTCAAATGTGAGTTTGACATTTTTGCTCGATAAAATTTAACGTTCCCATGCACTAATCAAAATATTGAGTAATAAGATCTTTGATGTTAGCGTACCACTAGCATGATTTTGTGAAATGGAACTTCCTCTAAAAGGGTGGCAATCATTAAAACTATAACTTGTAAGTAGGTACTCCTACTTAGATATTAATATTACAGTATCAACTTCTTCCTTTTGATCGCATACAACATCGTGCAGCTCGAATGGTCGTTGACGACGGGAGGCCCACTATTTGGCTTGATACTCTTACCCTGCGGAGAGACGTGGCGTCTCTATGTGCCCTTTACCGCATTTACCACGGGGAGTGTTCAGAGGAATTGTTCGAGCTTATACCTGCCGCCACATTCCGCCACAGACCCTCTCGCCAAAAGTGGAAATTTCATCCTTATCACCTGGATGAATGGTCATCTACCACTGTGCGTTTCTCAAGAAACTTTTTGCCACGCACTACCGCTCTGTGGAATCAATTAGCTGCGGTGGTATTTCCGATCCGGTATGACATGGCAACCTTCAAGAAGCGAGCCTATTCTTTTCTTAAAGGCCGGCAACGCACTTGCAGCTCCTCAGGTGTTGCGAGTGTCCATGGGCGGCGGTGATCACTTACCATCAGGTGACCCACTTGCTCGTTTGCCAACCTATTTAATAATAAAAAAAAAAATCATTCGGATTTTATTTTGGTTTTGTTGTTTGTACTAACCAAAGACCTCTCATTCTCTTTGGTACTAACCAACCATATGTGTAAACAATAAACATAGGTACCAATAACCGGCCTCAACTAAAACTATCCGTATTTTTTTACAGGCTGTGGTAGACTATTTAGGGTATTGATGATTTTAATTTATAGAGAGTGATATTATCTTTTAATGTCAATGTGGTTTTTGAGCATTAGATGTTCGAAGAAATGTGATAAATAAAATTTGATTATTTTTAAAACAATTTCTAAATTTGGGCCAAAGTTGTAGTCTGAACTTTTCTGGGACAAAATAGATTCCAAACCAACCATAGAACTAAAGTGAGACGTTTGAAATTAAAGTGACATGTCGACATCTTTCATTCTCGAAAGATAAACATTTTTTTCTTCTTTATATTTAGATACTTCTCTTGACGCCTGCTAGGGAGTCCCGGAACGCAAGAATGCTGCTTCGGTGCTCCCTTTTACGACATGTCTCACGTGGCCACACCACGTGGGACATGTGCCCTGAGAGGCCAATTGCGTGTCTTCCTGTATTACCGGTTCTTACCAACCTGCACAGTGACTGCGCCACTGTGCAGGTTGCACATCGCGGCAATAGAGGTCTCTTCTCTTACCGAAATCCTGATGAGGAGTTCGTTAGTGGATCCGCTCGCCGCCGGTCACACTCGGTGGTTTCCTTCTGGAGCATTTGATTACTGTCACACAGAACGGCGTCTCATTTGGTGGAGTAAAACACCGGGATGCTGGTCTTTTACTCCACCAAACGAGACGCCGTTCTGTGATCTGATTCTACGATTGCTGGGGGACAGTTGCTGTTCGATCTCTGTGACTAGGACTCTCCTCTTGGCCTCCCTGGCTGGGCAATTGGCGAGTGTGTGCAGGTCAGAGTCCAGGTCGCTCCTACACTTACCAACATCAACAGTAAAGCCGAAAGCATTAGGTAATTCATGCTTTCGGCTTTACTGTGGGGCTTTATTTATGGTCCTTCCTGGATTGCTATACTTCAAATATTAAAAATACTACTACTACAAGTGATGTCATATTTTAGTTATCCTACTAATATTATAAATGCGAAAGTTTGTGAGTATGGATGGATGTATGGATGTTTGTTACTCTTTCATGCAAAAACTACCGAATGGATTTTAATGAAACTTTGTAGTAATATAGCTTATATATATACAAAGTTAAACGCGGGTAAAACCGTGGGGCGCAGCTAGTATATTATAAAGAGTTAGAAAATGACTCATGGTATAGAGCTTCTATGGCTTCAATCCATAGAAGCTCTGTACTAGCAGTCATTTTACGGGACAGGGACAGAGCATGCCCACTTTATACCCGCCAAGAACTTAAAAGCTGACTGCACGTGTGGCGCAGCGGCTAAGACAGATGCCTCGCCGCTTCGTGTCGCGGGTTAGAGTCCCGCGCCGGACAACTACTTGTGTGACCCATAAATAGTTGTTCTGAGTCTGGATGTAATTTGTGTCCGTCTATTATATGTTTGTAAAGTTCCCCGCGACACAGGGAGCATATTCACTAGTACGAGCGTTGTATTTATGAAATAAAATAAGCTTAACTATATTAAAAAAATACCAGCCGATTTTAAATGATTGTTTTGCTTTCTTTATTATATTTGATGATCTTTTGCTCTAAGTTTCCTAACTATAATAAATGCCTCCTTTCGATCTGTACCTACCGCTGCTAAATCTTTGCACATAAAAAATATACTTAAATCTTCTACAAATATAATCAAAACTACTTGGAAGATAATTAATGCTGAGACAGGTAAAACAAAAATACGTAGTCGTGATTTTAACTTAGTAATAAACAACATAGATATTAAAGGCGATTTGGAGATTGCGACTGAGTTTGAAAAATAATTTTCGAATATTCCAGTCATACTTACTAACTCTCTTCCATGTTCTTCTACATCTGCTGAGCAGATACTCAAGCAAAGCGTAGGGTCGTGTGACACAGTTTTTGAATTTTCGGTGGTTAGCCCTAAAGATATTTTAAATGCTTTCAAGAGTATTAATATGAAAAACACAAAGGATCTGTGGGGTCTATCTGTTAAGACTGTTTCATCAATTATTACTATAATCGCCCCCCACTTAGCTACTGTGTTCAATTGCTGTGTTGCATCAGGTGTATTTCCTGACTTGATGAAGTATAGTAAAATCATTCCTTTGTTTAAAGCTGGTGATACTTCAGACCCTTCAAATTTTCGACCTGTTTCCGTGCTGCCCACTCTTAGTAAAATATTTGAAAAGCTTATGCTTAGCCAGCTGCTCAGACACTTTAATATACATAATTTACTACACCGGAAACAGTTTGGATTCACAAAGGGTTGTTCAACCATAGATGCAGGGGTCAACTTATTAAAAAGTATATTCGCGGCGTGGGAAGACTCGCAAGATGCATTAGGTATCTTTTGCGATTTGTCCAAAGCGTTCGATTGCGTTCATCATGATACTCTGGTCAGAAAATTACACCACTACGGTATTAGGAACAAGGCTCTCGAACTTCTGACTTCTTACTTGGGCAATAGAATTCAGAAGGTCGAAATAAACGGTAAAATATCTCCGGGATCTCCAGTGGTAATGGGCGCCCCACAGGGGTCAATTATGGGCCCATTTTTGTTTTTAATTTATGTAAATGACTTACCTTACTACGTAATAAGCATGCGATTGTGTTGTTTGCAGATGATACTTCCCTGACGTTCAAAATAAACAACGACAATTAAGCAATTTTGATGATGTTAATGATGCAATCTCTAAACTTGTTCATTGGTTTAGTGTCAATAATCTTGTGCTTAATGATAAGAAAACTAAAGTCATTAAATTCACTACACCGAATGTGAAACAGGCGACAACCAATGTAAAACTTAATGGAGCTAGGTTGGACCCTGTTGAATCAACTGTGTTCTTGGGTATGACTATTGACTCAAAGCTACAATGGAGCCCACAAATAGAAAAACTGTCCGGCAAATTAAGTTCTGCAGCATATGCACTGAAAACTATTAGACGGCTGACTGATGTTGACACAGCTAGAATGGTTTATTTCAGTTATTTTCATAGTGTAATGTCCTATGGAATTCTTCTCTGGGGTAGCCCTGCTGACATTAACACCATATTTATATTGCAAAAAAGAGCTGTAAGAGCTATCTATAATCTTGGCCCGAATCTTGGCTCTTGTCTCTAAGAGAAAAATTCAAAGAGGTCAACATTCTAACTGTACCATCTCAGTATATATATGAAAACTTACTATATGTTCATAAAAATATCGATTCCTTCTGTAAAAGGAGCGATACACATAATGTAAATACTAGATATAAGAATAATCTCATACTGCATACTACCCGTCTCCACAAAATAAGTAACTCTTTTATGGGGCAATGTATAAGATTCTATAACAAAATTCCCAATGATATTAGAGAATTGTCTACGAATAAGTTTAAAAGAATTATTAAAGCCAAATTGTGTAGCAGGGCATATTACAAAAATTCTGATTATTTAAGTGATAAAAGTGCTTGGGATGGAGTTGTTCTGAGTCAACACAGATGATTGTAATTAATCTTAAGTATATTTTATTTAAAAAAAGGATTCCTACTGAGTTTTCTGGCAGTGTTTCGCAGTAGCTGCCACGTCATGCACTGCACGGTAGGGTAAAAAAAAATATGACATGTAAATTTTTTACGGAATAAAGTTACTTTGACTTTGACTATATTATCATATAAGGAGCAAAAAAGAAGACATATTCTGTAAATTATCTATGGTACGTACTTAAATTCTATTTATAAATATCTCACAAACTGCTCTGGACACGCAAAGCGCAACGAACAAATTTATATCTACATATACATTTTGAAAACAGACTAGCGCTCATAAATACCTGTTTCAAAGGCAGGTGTCCTGTTATGAATCATTCGTTGTTGAGCAGCTGTGTCCTTGACCATCAAGCCGAAGAATTTACCAAATAAAAAAGGTATTTTAACTAATGTCCGGCCGCTGAAAGAATGCTTTCCTGGCAGGTAGTGAGTAAACCAACGACGACGCCGCGACATAGGTTTGGGAGTACACAAGTCGTTAGATAAAATTATATTTTAAAAATGTTTAGGACACGTTGTAGAAAGGTCATTCTGGGACAAGTGAATTTCTATTAACCATTCGTTGTATTGGATAAATATTTGATCAATGTATTTCGTAACAATACTTTAGCTATTCACTTATCAAACAAAAGTAGGTTTCAATATAAATAACCAATAGATTTTTATCAATGAGGTAACACAACACATTAGGTAACTTGTGGACAAACACGGTAATGAAAGATTTCGAGATTTAACCAATTATTTTGGAGTACCTATAATCGTATTTAATTAAAATTTTAGTGCTACATGTAGGTTACGTTCCACCTATCCAGAAAAAAAAGCATTGTTAGAGCATTTTATCTATGATTTTTAGTTCCGATTTCATTATTATCATTCTCCTTAGTAAATTAGTAAGTTTGAGATCAGTTGAGTATTATAGATCAGATACACAAAGGATACATTATTTATTTTATTTCATATTGAAATTTGGAAGGTGCCAATAAAATCTATCAGTTTCGCCAATTTACGCTCGAAGCTGACTGCACGATACGGCAAGTTTATTTCCAATTTACATGTAAAAAAATTACAGATCTTTTCTACCTACCCAATTCGTATATATACGAATCACTTTTTGATGCGGATCCTTTTTCAGAGGAAACCACACTAGCTGGTGAAGAACTTTTATATAAAATAAGTGAAAATAACGGCAAAAGTGGATTGATACTGCAACGGCCATTGACATGACCCATAATAGTAAGAAGGCATGGAGTACTATTAGGATGCTAACCGGCGAGCCACCTCCACCATCACCACCAACCAAGACAAGTAACCGCTAACCAGATAGCCCAAGTAAAATCCCCAAGCTGCAAAAACCCGACGGCACCTGTGACGATATTAGCAAGCCTTTTAATCTTGCTATATCAGCAAGATTAAAAGGCGTCGCAGCAATCAAGGAACTTAAGTGTGGTAAAGCCTCTGGGGTGGACGATATCTTCGTTGAGCAGATAAAACAGTTTGGCCCAGTTGCTGTGTCTTGGTTATTGCAGCTATACAACAATTGTCTGGAATCAGCTTCTGTACCGCGTGTCTGGAGGAAATCAAAAGTGAAAGCAATACCAAAGCCGGGTAAAGCAGCAGACAATCCTAAAAACTTTCGTCCAATATCTCTGCTATGTCATACATAAAAGCTATTCGAGAGACTCTTGCTGAAACGGCTTATGGTCCTTATTGACCCAAAACTTATCCCAGAGCAAGCTGGTTTTAGACCCGTCAAGTCTTGTTGCAGCCAGACCCTCAAACTCGTGCAATACAAGAGGATGGATTCGAAGCAGGAATGGTCACAGGTGCGGTATTCGTGGATTATGATACGGTGAACCTCAGACGTCTGTTGCGGAAGGTATAGACCATGACCAACGACCGAAACTTCGTGCGGATACTCCGTGAAGTTTTACATAACCGCCGTTTCCAGGTCCATCTACTCGCTGATAAAAGTTGTTGGGGGGCGCAAAAAACGGCAATTGTGTTTTATTTATCTTTCTTCTTATCTTTAATCTTGATGGCAGTCGTTAATGTTTCCTTTCTGACCTCGACAATCAACTTTCCTTGTAAATATACGCCATCTTAAAATTATGGGAAATAAACTTACTGACTGTATGCATCCATTTATCTATTCAATCGATATGTAGCAATTGTATAATACTATATATTTTATGCTAAATTTATAATGTCGTTCATCACAACAAGTTTAAGTGACTCGCCTCTTGGACTCGACTGCAAAGCCAAGGGTCATGGGTTCAATCCCCGGCCAGGACCAATCTTTGTGCGATAAGCCCGATGATTTGTTCAGTGTCTGGGTGTAATTTATTTATTTAGGTTTATACAACATGTAACGTAATTAACGCACACCCTCAAACACCCAAATTAGAATATTATGTTATAATCATAATTCATACACTACATTTTTAATTTAACATGTAATGCATTGTTATTTACAAAATTCGTTTCTTGGGATGAAGTTTATTTTTCTTTATTTTGTGTTGAATGGTGGAATTTGAATGAATACAAATAAAACTGCGATTTAAAAGTCTTATTACTTTGACTTAAGGTCCATTTCAATTTGTTTTGACTGTGCAGGGTTAAAATAGCTATAATTTCCGTAACTTTAATTACTTTGGAATAAAAAATGACCTATATTAAAAATGATATAGATCGATTCAGTAAACGATTCGGAACAAACTATTTTCAGGATGTGCGTTAATTAAGTTACATGTTGTATAAGTATGTTTATAAGTTTTATTCAGCTCGCGTATCTCTAAGATATTTTCAATTGAGTAAGTAAATTGTATAGAATCGTTTAAAATTAATTAGTAAGTCATTTTTGTAAACAAATATTCTTTTGTTAGAAACTTTCAAATGATAAGTTAATTTAAAAGTTCATAACAAAAAAATACTCAGGTACCTAAGTATATAAAAACAACTCAAGACTTTTTCATCTTCTACATAAATCATCACTTACATAATTAAGCGTTCTTTGTAATCTACATACAAAGTTAAGTAAAACCATACTTACATCAGAATACTTACAGACTTACCCAATCTTTACAATACACGATTTACTGCATTAACTCTTATCGGAACCAAGCCATAATTCAACTCAAACCAATGAACTTTATGCAACATGATTTTTAATATCTGACATTATGTATTCCATCGATTGTACCTACGGTCAGCTCATGAATGAGTCAACGGAGGCGTCCGTCGAGGTTGTTGTCAAGTTGCGCGCGCGCAGGCCGCAGTCGCACATGGCACGGTGCGCAGCGCGCGCGACGCGCCCCGGCGTCAGTTTCCGGCATGTTATGAACTCACCTGTGTTTTGTGACCTGTGATCAGCTGTTCGAAAAAAACAGTGGCAATCGAATTAGATGTACGGTGACTTAAAAAAGAACTGCTGTTATAATTAAATGTTGTGTAATTTTAACAAGACCTGTTATAAATTGATTATAATTAGTAATAACTTAGATAACTGCATTTTAAATTAGTAATGGCAGCTGTCAAATCAGTAATTAGTATTAGTAAAATTTTATCATGATACTGAATCAAACAAAACTTTTTGTATTTTTACTAAAGACGAAGGCCAACTATTTTTGCTGCCTCGCCCTTACTCCTTTTTTACAAACAAAACACAAAGTATCTATGGTCATTAGTCATTGTATAATATTTTATATAATCCTATTAAACAATCTAGATAGTTTAATACATGTATAAAATATGCATGTAGACTCTCACCAAATTTTATTAAATTTGAATGTTAAATGTATAACAGATCTTATAAAATTTGTTTACTTCTTGCATGTCACATATTTTTTTCATTCTACCCGTTTTTGTACTTGTTTCACATTTGGCATGTATGCGTGGGCGTCGCATTTAAACTTTGATTAGCATCTGTTCTGACTCAAATCAAGTGGCAGTATTTTTTTAATTCGTTGCCTTAGTGTTGTGGCTCCAATTTTGTTTTAATAGTTTTAGTTCGTGAGGATTATATAATAGTGTTGTGAACGATTGTTATAGTTATAAAATACGAGTGTTATAGTGTTGTGATTGTACTGTATGGGGCAATGCGTATCCCGGAGTCATCCGGGCACGTATTCGTTTTCCCGCCAATATGATTCGGAGAGCCTAGCCAGCAGTGTTGGTGGAGCTGTTAGAAGGGTAAGTAGATAAACAGATGTTGTTTACACACATGCTTATGACGTCACAATTATTTAAATATTTACATCAAGCGACTTTTTGATGCTCTTATGTATTTGGTGGGATATCGTCCTTACGTCACGTAATATAAGTATGTGGGATGCAAGAACCTGGGGCTCTACCGGCTAAGTCACCGAACTTCGATTTCTTAAATGGCGTTCAAATAAATAAAGGTTAAAAATGATTTAAGCAATCATTAAATCGACTTCAACGTTGACAATCGATTCCAGACCATTTATGACGTCACATGTGCTCATGGAAGCCGATTTAACGATTGATTAAGTCATTTTTAACCTTCATTTATTTGTACGCCATTTAAGAAATCGAACTTCGGCGACTTAGCCGGTAGAGCCCCTGCAATGTGACACACCCAATCAGAGTCGTAAAGCTGGCATTTTTACGTTATAACACTTATAACCAAACAATAATTTGTTATGTTTGAAATTGGAGGACCGAAGTAGGTATAGTCCAAATTGTAGGTAAACGGTAACGGTAACCGCGTAAGTGAACCCTTAATTAGTGATAGTGTAGATACATAATTCATTGGTTGTATTTCTTATTCCATAACAATAGGGTTTCAAATGGTGTTACCAATTATTCCATTGTCCGATTAAGATGAAGGTGATATTAATAATAACTGTTTCAAAAAACATAAGAGCAACTTAAACTTTAATGTCACACGATATATTTTTAAAAACTTATTTTTTATAAGTTGTATACCAAAAGTGGAATCCATCTTTAAAATTAATACAATAACGTTACAAGTCTGTTTTTGAGGCACTGCCTTACACATATGTACCAAATTTCAACTTCGTCAGCGCAGTAGTTCCGGGGGAAATAGGAGACATCAATGGAGACGGATGGACATACAGACAAGCAACAAAGTGTGTTCGTATTGCGTTTTTTCCTTTTCGTGGAACGGAACCTGTAAAAGGTAATACACAATTAAACTTTCCCGTATAGGTACTCATAATACTTATAAAACATTATTTATGTTTATCTTTAAATTTTTCGTCAAGTTGCATTTATTGTGTTCACGGGTTGCCATGGCGTTAATACCACCACTAGTTTAATAATAATAATATCTAGTAATATCTAGGGACAATGTCACACAGATCTTCCTAGCCCCAAACTAAGCAAAGATGGTACTATGGGTACCAGGCGACGACATACATACTTGTATAGATAGATAATTATATACATAGAAAACATCCATGACTCAGAAACAAATATTCGTGCTCATCACACAAATATTTGCACTTACCGGGTTTCGAACCCAGGACCACCAGCTTCGTAGGCAGGAGCACTACCAACTGGGCTACGGTGACCGTCAAGTTTAATAAAGTTTTATATGTAACTAACTACTTAACATACCATCAACAATTTCTCTTTGAACTAACTATTCTACAATTAAAGAAGTAACAAGAAATATATAGAAATAGAAAATAAGTGTTTCCCAAGACTATTGAGCCGATGCATCCGAACGTTATATTGCCTTTAAATCATCATTACCTTTTACGATGTTGTGCAAGAACATATTGTATTCATCCATCATCAGTGTAAACGATAATTTTCTCACATGAAGTACTAGGATGAGCATAATGTTCAAATTATATTGCAATCAATATCTCTTCCATTGCCTCGGATATAACATAGTTTTAATGATGAGAGGTCTGAGAATTTACCATAAAATTTATTTGACGGATGGTATTATAACTGGTAGATACCTACTACGTATTCGTACCAAAATGTGTCTTTCTTGAATTATTACCTCGATCATAAATTGTCAATTTGAGAGGGATAATTATAACTATATATTTTATATCACTTTATTATAACATGCGATATGTTTTGTAATTTCGTTTGCAATTTACGACTGGCAGAACACTGCAAGTCGGTAGGGAAAACTAGACCCTTCCCAGGGTTCTTGTTCCCACCACCTGCCTAGCTAGCCTACCCGCGTTCCCGGGGCTACCCCATCAGGTGCTAGAAGAAGTCCACGGCAGGTTCTGCTTATAAAAAGTATTCACCGGAAAGTATCATAAGATACCTAGTAGGTACCCTAATTTCTAAGCAAAGTAATTAACCTTATTTTAATATCATTGCATATCTTTCTTATATTTCTTATGAAAAGACATAACATTTTTAATTGCGTACAGACGCCAGCACATCCAGCTACCCCAATCTGTCAAAATCCCCCAATTGAAAGTGAACCTTAAGCTTTTGTGATAAAGTTGAAAATCTATAAAAAAAAATTTACAGTTTGGGGTAGCTGGCGTCTGTCCAGTTTTAAAATACTGCGCGAGAATAAACAACACGTTACCACAAATTATATGCACACGGTGCGCATAATTGTTGCGCGTACTACATATAAGTCGTTTTTCTAGTTTCTAGTGGGCGTACTTTGGTTGACATGATGATATTAGACAGACGTGTTTTATAATTACATTTAAATCATATTATTATATTTTAATAAGAGTAAATAATTAAATTAAATAAAATGAAATTATAAGCTAAAATAGAGAAACTACACTATTTACCCTAAAAGGCGTCCAATAATCTCTCCGCATCGCTTATGGGAAATGTGCCCAGAAAGCTGGCCGCATTGCCACGCTGGATCGCAATGCTGATCCTCTGGCCCAACAATAGACCAGCCTTCTGATCATGGGAAGCGTCGATCAAACGTTTAGCTATTTCCCGAAATATTAAATGTGCGCTTGGACCCCATGGTCCTAAGGTTTCTACCCCTAACGGCTCAAAAACTAAATTATTTAAATTAGTTTTCAATTGTAGTTCTACACCACTAAACTAATATAAATGTCATTATCATCAATAATTTCTTCAATTAATAGTAACATCATAAAAATCACATTACGTTTTTTGTTCGTAAAAAGCACTTAAGTAACTACTAAAAATGTAGCCCATTAAATCCTAAAAATGATTGTTATAATAATCAAACTATCCATAGCATGGATGGTATTCCCGCTATAATAATAATTGTATTATAAGTAAGTTATACTAGTTGTGGCCCGCGGTTTTACTCGTGTTATAAATTATGTGTTAGTCGGATATATGAGGTATTTTGCTTAAGGTTCATAAAAATCCGCTCAGTTGCTCTTGCTTGAAAGATTAACAGACATCCATACATTTATACTCACAAACTTTCGCATTTATAATATTAGTAGGATATTTTATTTTATTCTATGTTTTTACCTCAAAATAATACCAGATAAAACTTATTTATAGCTAGATAATTATTATAGATATTGTTAGCTATGAAAATAAAACAATGTCAACAACATCTGATCCCAAACTAAGCAGAGCTTATATGTACTATGGAAATCAGATAGCTGAGATACGACATAATTACTACTTTTCTTTTGTAAATACATCATCATCATCATATCAGCCGAAAAACATCCACTGCTGGAAAAAGGACTCCCTAAAGATCTCCACAATTGCCGGTCTTGCGCTATTCGCATCCAGCAGGTTCCAGCGCACAAAATCATCCGTCCATCTTGTAGGGGGCCTGTCCACGCTGTGTCTTCCGGTTCGTGGTCGCCACTCGAGAACCTTTCTGCCCCAACGGCCGTCGGTTCTACGAGCTATGTGCCCTGTCCACTGCCACTTCAGTTTTGCAATTCTTCGGGCTATTTCGGTGACTTTGGTTCGCCTGCGGATGTCGACATTTCTGATTCGATACCGCAAGGAAACTCCGAGCATAGCCCTCTCCATTGCTCTTTGGGTTTGGTTCGTAAATACAGACTTATATTATATATATAATTACACCCAGACTCAGGACAAACAGAAATGTTCGAATACAAATATCTGTCCTGGTTGGGAATCGAACCTGCGGCAAAAGGCAAGTATCTACCAATCACGCCAACCGGTGTGTGTTTAAATTGTCGTGAATACTACCGGTGTAAATAATAATAATAATATCTATGGACAATGTCACACAGATCATCCTAGCCCCAAACTAAACAAAGGTTGTACTATGGGTACCAGGCGACGATATACATACTTATATAGATAGACTAGCTGTGCCCCGCGGTTTTACCCGCATTAAACTTTATAAATTATAGCCTATGTGGTAATCTAGGGTGTCAGCTAACTCCATACTAAATTTTATTGAAATCGCTCTAGACATTTAGACGTGAAGAAGTAACAAACCTACACACTCACAAAGTCACACACTCACAAACTTTTGACTTTATAATATTACTAGCTGTGCCCCGTGGTTTTACCCGCGTTAAACTTTATAAATTATCTCCCCAGCTCCTCCTCTGTAGGTGATAGCGTGATAATATGTAGCTTATATGTTGACAAATACCAATTTTCATGGGTTTAACTTCAAAAATGTCGCATTTCTCATACACACTTACATCCCCTATATTACGCCCTAAGGGGTGAAATTCTAAAAAATCCTGAAATATATATTTTTAACTGAAAGGCCAAATACCAATTTTCACGCGTTTAACTTCAAGTCACATTTTTTCACACAAACTGACATCCCCTATTTTTTGCCCTTCGGGGTGGAAATTCCAAAAATCCTGAAATATATTTTTTTTATTTTTAACTGTAAGGCCACATAGAAATTTTCATGCCTTTAACTTCAAAAACGGCAATGTTTCATACTAACTTTGCACCCCCATTTTACCCCCTTAGGGGTTGAATTTCGAATAATCCTTTCTTATTCCTTGTCTACATTATAAAGAAAACATCTGTGCAAAATTTCAGCTTTCTTGATCCAAGGGTTTGGGCTGGGCGTTGATGAGTCAGTCAGTCAGTCAGGACTTCTCTTTTTATTTATATAGATAAATACTTAAATACATAGAAAACATCTATGACTCAGAAACAAATATTCGTGTAATCACACAAATATTTGCACTTACCGGGATTCGAACCCAGGACCACCAGCTTCGTAGGCAGGAGCGCTACCAACTAGGGTACGGTGACGGTAAAGGTTGTTGCAAAGTGCATGTGTGGTAAAAACCTATCTTCCGACCCTGTACAACATTAACATCCATTAAGAATTGGTGAGCGCGTATAGCAGACCAATCATATCATAATCATAAGGTTTGATGACTAACACGAACCTGGTGGTTGAGTTATAATAAACCGGTGAACCGCACCGGTATCTTATGATGAGCTTTCCGAACTCATCAACATTCTTAATGATTTCGTAATAAAAAGCAGACTGACAACTTGGTAAAAAACGCACTTAACTATATTTGGTCGATGCAGTTACGACGACCATGCATATTTTCTTTAATAAGTTGCTGGGTCTTTTATTTTCGATGTGTCATACTCTTGTCTGTTGTGTGGCTGAGGGCCAAAAATATCGCGACCCCTATCCACCCAATAAAATAAATAAAATAAAATAAAAAGATTTTTATTCGCGTAGACTTTAAAAAAGCGCTTGTAAATGGCCAGAAGATGTTTGTAGTAATATAGTTGTATACATTATTATTTCTAGTTACATAGATATTTAGGTACAAATTGTATTGATTGTATGAAAACATTTATAAAATTTATTTTATAATAGCAATGCTATTTATCTAGCTCGTATCAAATTATTGTCAAAGAGATTATGTTTAAGTTTAATTATCAAAATTATAGGTTTAGCTATATTTTTACTACATATTGTCAATGGTTCTGTCTATATTAAGGTATTATTATGACGATTATGGCATATCCCTCCCAATGACGGACACAACTTCATTGTAAAAATCTTTTGGGGAGGTCTTTGTCCAGCAGAGGACTTCATTCGGCTGACGTGGTGATGCTCTAGAATTGTTTTTTTTTCTTGGGACAAAAATGGACCCTTAGAAGGGGAAGTCAGTACCTCAAAATTGAAGAAGAAATCAGTTAATAATAATAATATCCTGGGACAATATTTACACACTGCCATCTGATCCCAAACTCAGCAGAGCCTGTACTATAGAAACCAGATAACTGATAAACTACATATAATATTTGTCTTTTGTAAATACATACTTATATAATTACACCCTACTCAGGACAAACGGACATGTTCATGCACACAAATGTCTGTCCTGGGTGGGAATCGAACCTACGACCTCCAGCGTGAAAAGCAAGCAATTGTCAACCACGCCAATAGGCCCGTGTTTGTTCACAAGTTTCAGGTGTTTATATTGTTTCATTTAAACACTTATTTAAACACATATACCTATCTCTTCCTACCTGCTCCATGGCTTATTTACTTTAGGAGGAAAAAGTCGTGGATCAGGTTCACCGTTTATTGGTAGTGAAGGCTAAGTAAGATGGATCTCCACTGTGGAAGTACCACTTCTGTCTGGCAGATTACCGTAATCATACCAAAGCAAGGTGGCTAAAGCTTAGCGCGGAGCACTGTATTGACAGATAGCCGGCAGGATCGCTAATGTGAGACTAATGTCAAGGATGTTGCAAGTTCATTCAATGGAGAGTTACTAAGATGATTACTAAGAACTTGTTTTTCAACGTAGTTACCCCTTTTCAGATTCTGTTAATCACTTTCATGTATTTGGTGCGTTTTCCAGATGTTTTAGTCGTTTTCTTTCCGTTCTATTTAGACCATTTCCGATAAAGTAGCAGTACGAGAGTAGAGTTTTAGAAATTTTGGCCAGGTGTAATAGAAATAAACCACGCAAGGTAATGAAAAAAGTTGACTGGTCTTTGTCTGATTCTGAGTCAGAACTGATTCACATGCTATAGTTAGACACGTACTGATTCAATGGTTTGCAATCGAAGTTCAAGGTCGTGAGCCTTTTTTTAAGAAAGGCTAATACTATCTCCGATCTACTACATTTAGTACATATTATTTATTAAATTGTACACTTCTACGGACCTAGCATGGCGATGTAGACTCGTGTTTCTCTACAAGACCACTAGACCAATCAAATTGTAGAAAAACACCCGAGTCTATAGCAATGTGTTTATGTTGCTGTACAACTCTATACCAATGAATATGCAGAAAAACACATGAGTTTATAACTGTGAGCAAATGCTTCTGTACAGCTCTAGGCCAATGAAATTGAAGAAAACACATGAGTGACTAAGTCAACGAGCACGGATTGACTGAACGCTAAGGCATGATACTTCGTAGTTGACTTGGCAAATTCGTTAATCTGATTGGTAAATATGGTTCAAGTTTGAACTTAAAACAGCTCCTGAGTTCCATAAAACAAGCATTAAAATGGCATGAATTCATTATACCAGTGCGTATTATTCCATACTCTATCCCAATTCTATTATCTACCCCAACTCTATTATTACTTACTCTAAACCCTGCCTAGGTTTTCTGCAGCTTTAGACTATAGAGATTAGGATATATTTTATTATGAAGTAACTTTATTTTCCTGAAATTACTATGATCCTTTGTATATCATAGTATTTGCAGGAAAATAAAGTTTATTATTTCAACATGAATTGGGTTTATACTGATTCTACTGGTCCCTGTTTATCATAATTATAATATGGGCAACTTGACGGGAAGATACAAGAACTAGTAGAACTGGTAATCATTAATAACGCATTGAGTTTAACGCATCGTTCGGTATAAATGTGTCCGTGTTAAAGTATTATGCATAAAAGTAAGACAAAGTAGAACTGTATTTGTACCGATAGGGAAAGGAATGTCATTCGATCTTATTTGTAAGTATGTTAAATAAGTATTTGCAGTGCAACGGAGCCGAACAGCAGCGTTTACCGACCGCAGCGATCAACAATAAAACGAAGAAAATATTGATTAGGTAGCAGCCGTCTGCAATATTCGGTTTTAGTTCACTATTTATGTCAAGTTTGTGTCAGTCTTTGTGTCAAGTTCATTTACAAAAATATGAATATGTTTATCAGTTGTCTGTTTGCTATAGTACAGGCTCTGCCTAGTTTGGGGTTAGATGACAGTTTGTTAGATTTCCCAAGATAATTATCAATTTGTTGTATTAAATTCTTTAATGATAATTTTGACAGTAATTTCAAATAATTGCTGGAATTAGCTATTAAAAAAAGTACAACCCAGGTTATGATAATTGTTATTAAAGTCTACTGTCAATGCTAGGACATCACTCACGCGCTGCTGACTCATTACTCTTCCTGCAACTACTACTGGCATTCTTATTTACACAAAGTTCATTAATTAACGAAGTACCGAGATTATGGCAGCTGAAAGCCGTTGACTGTTGGACAAAGTTCTCTATGTCTATAGTTTTGGTTAGGATTGAGGAGTTGGTCGGAATATGATGGTACACAGAGAAACGTTGCTGTTCTTTCTCCGGTAGATTTTCCCTCCCTGGATAAGATGAGGGGGTGACAATAGTCGCCTTCAACCACACACATACTTAAATTTTCCCTAGAATTAGACTTTAAGAGGATATTTGTGATGAAATTGGGACTGATGAAATCACTCCATTTCATCAGTCCCCAGTTAATCATAGTACCATATTTATTACCTCTAATATTCGTTCATTTTCACGCATGGTATAGCTGTCTCAAAATTATATTACCCGCTTAATTAACACGCGGGAATGTGCCGTTTTTGACGAGGTTGGCCTTCACGAACGGAAACTGGGGTAAATATTAATCATCATCCGCTAAAGATCTCTAAAATTGCTGGTCTTGCGCTACCCGCATCCAGTGGCTTCCAGCGACCCTCACAAGATAATCGGTCCACCTTGCAGGGGGCCTGCCCACGCTGCATCTTCCGGTTCCAATCTTAAATGCTAATAGCTTAGTCTATAGTCTATACATATAATAAAATCGTAGGAAAGTCGAAACTGTACATTGAATATTTTTTTTAAAGGATACTTGGCGCGTGTTCTACAATCGATATCGAAGCCAAAAAGAAAAATAGTTTTTAGAATTTTTGTCTGTATGTATGTCCGGGCTAAACTCAAAAAGTACTGCATGGATTTACTTCAAATTTTGAATGAACATTACTAAGAGGTCGGGTCAACATATAGGCTACATATTATCACGCTATCACCTACGGGGGATGAGCTGTGATAATTTATAAAGTTTAACGCGGGTAAAACCGCGGGGCACAGCTAGTAATTTATAAAGTTTCACGCGGGTAAAACCGCGGGGCACAGCTAGTATTAAATAAATAAATCTTACAGATATAATCACGAACCTCCCATAGCCGCCTTATTGTATCAAAACAATAAAATCGATTGCGTAGATAGTAGACATCATGAATTTACTATTGAAGATCTAGATCTTATGAATATGTAGAGGATGTAGTTCTTACGTAAGTTCCTAGTGTTTCTATTTTATTAGTAGTCTTCCTGCTTATTTTATATAATTGAAAGTCTCTATAATGTCTAACTAAAAGATGTGTTACATAAATAGTGATTGAAACTTAAAAATCTTAAATTGTCTTTGGAACGTGTCAACTTGAATAAATACACGAAATGGGATTAACTTCTCACACAACAATTTTGATCAGCTGACGTCTAAGGAAAAATAGTATTCATTTATTCATGTGCACAAGAAAAAGAAAAGGAAAAGACAAAAAAAAGCATGGTACAGAGCTTATTACAACGTACAAAAAAGTACAAAGTTTTTCCTTCACGTATATTTTTACGAAAATTGGGCTGACGGAGGAGTACAAAAATTGGAATACCTCATATGGAGAACGAGCGCAGACAGCTAATATTTTTATATGATATGCATTAGAAGTAAATTATTTTAATAACATAATCATTACACACATTACCATGCTTTTGACTCACTGTCAAACTGAACTGAGTGTCAAAACTGAATAGAACCTTAATGATCGAATTTCGAACAAGTTTATTTAAATACCTAATTTATTGAAGTTAAAGACAAATTGGTTATTGAAGGTGTTTGAAATGCTAGGTATTTGTCAATACTAATAGTTTTAGATATATTTTACTACAACTAGCTGTGCCCGCGACTTCGTTCGCGTGGATGTCGGAACTTAACAATGTATTTTTTAGTGTAAAGCGCTGTGGGAGGATACCGACACAATTTATTTTTTAATTTAATTTAGTGCTTCTTTATTTTACCTATCCACCACCATCTGGAGCGTACACAAAAACGTTATTGGGATTGTTTACGCGTGAAAGAGCTACGTATAGTTGACCATGGGAAAAGCATCCAATACTTAGGTCCATCCCCGCAACGGATAATGTCTAGCTTTATTAATCGTCATGGCATAACAGAGACTGACTGGGAATTGCACTGGTTTGAAAGAGAAAGGAAAGTTTTAAGGAATTATAGGTATCCTTGGAATGAAAACAATATCACCGGCGCCGCAACCTGTTAATATTTCAGATTCGATAATGTTTTGCTGCAGATTTGTGACATTGAGCCGAGTGCCGTTACAAAGTTTGGGGGGACATAAATTTCTGAGGACAATTATTGGTACACCGATTTTTAAAACTATTTTGTGGGCTGGAAGTCCGGGTGTGCTGAGGGAGTCCAAAAATTCTACCGGGTAGTGCGTGGCGTCATCTTCTTCCATACCTGTATTTATTGAGCTATATTCTTTACTATTCCCGGCTGAAATTAATTGCCGCAGCTTGGTCATTGCGGGGAGTCAAAATAGCTCGCTGACATAGCCAAGAACCAGCTTGATTGCCAATGTTTGTGGTATCTCCGTACACAGAAGAAATTAGCTCCAGCTGTGATGTAACGTAAGAGCAGAGATTACCAATCAATATAACTTTTCCATCTTCTTGTACGGGGTATGTGCCATCGCCTATTTTTTTACAATAAATTGGCAAACTCCTGTGCATTTTCGCAGCCTCTGACTGATCAGGTTCCCTCCTATACTTATAACTATCTCTTGAATAGCCAATAAGGACCTGTTGTGACAAATTTCACGTACCTTGTCAGGAATTTCTCCATCAGTATTTAGTTGTACATGTCTCATAAAATCTTCAGCAAACTTGTCATGGTACTTTTGCCATAACTGGTTAGATGGCAAACAAATGTCGCAAGCGATGTGGACTATCGCTCACGCATCCTTCCGCTAGAGCGTCATCCCAATGCTGACCTCCATCTAATAAATGGCGTGCTCGGCAAGCGGCCTGGTATGTGGGATGTTCAATATAATTCATTTTACGGAGCTCAGCTAAAGACGTAGGTCCTCGCACTACATGGACCAGACTGTGGGATGAACTCACACGTGAGCACGCCACGTGAACCTGCCCGCCTTCCTTAAGACAATTCCAGCTAACTTGAGAGTTGGACTTTGCGATTTTTTGATGGTTATCGCGACACACACTTAGGGAACTACAGTATTTTAAACTGAAAAGGGAGATCATTTGGCACTAACGGAATACGTGACACGAACACTGTTTCTCCCTGGGCGAATCCAGGCATAATAGTAGCCTCTATAACACGATGCACAGCTTTGACTTGAAGCCTAGTGCCGTTGCAAAGTTTAGGTGGCTTCAAATTCCTCAGAACCATTATAGGTATACCCACACGCAACATACATAGGGGATGTATGTTGCGTGTGGGTATACCTATAATGGTTCTGAGGAATTTGAAATATTATTTTTTAATATTATACGCCCTTAGGGGTGGAAATTCCTAAAATCCTGAAATACATATTTTTATTTTTAACGGAAAGGCCATACCAATTTTCATGCTTTTCACTTAAAAAATTACACACTTTTCATACAAACTTACATCCCCTATTTTACGCCCTTGGGGTGGAATTTACAAAAATTCTAAAATATAAATTTTTATTTTTAGCTGAACTACTAAATCTCAGTTTCAATGCCTTTAACTACAAAAATGACGGATTTTCATACAATCTTTCATTCTCTATTTTACCCCCTTAGGGTTAGTATTTCCAAAAACCCTTCCTTAGTGAATGCATACGTCATAAAAGTACCTACCGACAAAATTTCAAGTCTCTAACCCCAGCCGTTCAGGCTGTGCGTTGATATGTCAGTCAGTCAGTTTCCTCTTTTACATAGGTAGGTATATAGATTTGTGCTGAGAAAATTATGAGAGACAGGGTTAATTTACTATATTCAAATACATTCAATCGGACAGGCTCAATAAAATTCGAATCGTCTGTACATTCGCGTTACAAACGAATCGACAGCACAAACTTTCGATCGACTGACATTATAATTTAAAATTAAATTATAACAAATCCAACCTTGTACATAATTCAATTTGCCCAAAGAAAACAGAATATTTTAATAACCAATTTTGGACAACGACATACTTCTAGCCAACCAAGACCTTATTTCGAAACAATTCGGAACGTTCAAAGCCCTAATCTTAACACCGCGAGTCAAAAGCAATGCACAACAAATCCATCGAAACAAAATTCAACTATCAAGCACAACGATATCTATCGAAATAAAAATCAACTATCAATAATTTAAAATTAAATTATAATAAATCCAACCTTCTACATAATTCAATTTGCCCAAAGAAAACAGATTTTTTTAATAACCAATATTTGGACAACGAAATACTTCTAGGCAACCAAGACCTTATTTCGAAACAATTCAGTACATTCAAAACCCTACGTAATCATGCAATCAGCAAACACGGGCAAATCTTAACACCGCGAGTCAAAAGAAATGCACAACGACATCTATCGAAACAAAAATCAACTAACAACCTAGTTCATTCAGAAAAGATATGTCATAATATGCACAATGACATCTATCGGACAGTTAGGTAGCTCAACTATAAACATTAGTTCATCTTGAAGTAATGAAATGTGTGTTATTGTTCTTCATGATTACTTTAAAATCTAATATCTTTTGATAGACTGAACCGATTGCAATAAAACAAAAACTAAATGTTACCTCAAGTTACGCTCAATCGTTGTGTATAAAAGTTATCTACATTGCTTTAGTATATTTTACGTGATACCCGAACATATAAACAGACAAACAGACAAACAGACACACAGACAAACAGACAAAAATTCTAAAAAGGCTGGAAATGGGTTCTATTGGTTGTTCTTTAATACCCTGGCTATTTTTTTTGGATTTTCTTTTGATGTACAAAAATTATTTTTCTACAGATTTATTATATGTATAGATTTCAAGTTCAATTTATTTCAGCTACAATATTTTTATTACTGTTTACTTCCACTGGATTCTATTCAAGACCCAATTGACAAATTTAGTTTACTTGAAGCTGTAATATCAGATGAAAGTCTAACTTTATACGAGTATGAACTCCGGTAGTAAGTTGAGCTGTGCGCATAAGTGCCCTGTCCCTAAGTCCTAAAACATAATAAAGCTTTTCATATTTCTCAAACTGGATATCTTTAGTTTGTTCAGATGCATAGGTAGATTGCGCTTCTTCAATTTTCTCCACTCTTTCTTTTCATATTACACCTAGATAGATAAAAAGTTTTAGATAATTCGAACATGGTATCAGATTTGTGTTAAACAATACTTTTTAGGCTGAACATACCAGTCTAAATTCTCCTCAATTTACAAACAAACAAAACAAAACTCGATTGTGGTACAGAATTTAATAAATCGATGATTCGATTGTAGCAGAACGAATAACGAGATGTTTATCGATACAAAGCTCTCGAGGCGTGACTCTGTGAATGGAAGAGCGCGGCTAGATTATGGCTGATATTCCGGTACGGTATTACAATTAACTGGTGTATCACAATATCACATAGCTGGCGATTGTTGCTGGTTGCCCAATGTACAGTGTGAGGGCACTGAACTGAACTGGAAGTACTCTCTTTTCCCTTTATATGTATTAGTAAGTACGAGTATATGTAGGTACGGTTAGCAATAGCTTGCGTTTGACCAATGAAATCCCAGAATATTGGCTAGTTTTTGATTCTAAAAATGCTGTGGTTGCTCAGATGCTGTAGAATACTTCACCCCCTTTTTGTTTGGGGGGTGTTGAGGTTAATGATCCATCTACCTCGCTACTACCCTCAAATATAAGTAGGTTTTACAGAAAAGTTTTACAGGCTGTAGAAAAAGTATCACTAGGGCAAAAATATCGCCTTCAATTTTATTAGAACTTAATAGTGACATGATATTTTTTTCCTTTTTCTTCTATTCTTAACAACATGAATGATGAAAGCTATGTTAGCAACATTGTAACATGGCTTTCACTGCGTCACCGGGTAAGATTTGGTCCCATTTCTGAGATTAGCAATCAGTACTTATTATATATAATTACGTAAAATGGGCGTGGGTAGGCCCCCTACAAGATGGACTGATGATCTTGTGTGGGCAGCTGAAAGTCGCTGGATGCGGATAGTGCAAGACCGGCAATTGTGGAGATCTTTGGAGGAGGTCTTTGTCCAACAGTGGGCGTCTTTCTGCTGATATGATGGTGATGATGATGTAAACAGTGTTTCAGAGGCGTAGCACTTACGAAAGAATATCTCTCATCGTCCTTTTTAATCGGCTTCAAAAGAAGGACGTTATCAATTTGACAGTATTTTATAATTTTTTTATGTAAATTAACCTGAAATAATTCCTATAGGTACGCGATCTCATACCGTGCGTTAAAGAATTTACATACATGTTACCGGCTAATCATACGCAGGGACATGCCCCTCTATTTTAATACATATCGGGCACGATTACCCTCTCGTAAATCTAATCACCTACCAATATATACCAACCTAACAACACTAAGTCGAGGTTTTTTTTTTGGGCTATTAATCCTCTTACTACTGCCTGCTGCTATCAATTGCAGCACCATTGGAACTATGTCGAAGTTTGAACTCCAATGTGGTGGCCCTCTAGTGTGGGTTACAGTTTTATTTTGCTTATCAGTTAGGACCCCATTCACTTATATTGGCCGGTCAAGCTGTCTAACCTACTAACTGTAGTCGTGTAAAAAGGGGCCTAATTATTGATAATTGCTGTGTGACTGGCGGCAAAGTACAACACCATCCCATGCCATCCAGTGGGGGGCGTAGAAATTATCCCGAGGGAATTTCTAGAGAATGGGCAGAAGCGTTTTTCTGTGTATTTTAACCATCATACTGCGGACGCTAACACGTCTGTCAAGCGTAACGATGGACACAACTCTATTGTGTAGATTTTTTTGGGGAGGCCCTTGTCCAGCCGTGGACGTTATTCGTCTTATTATTAGTTACTTCATACTGCGGACCCTACATATACACTTACGTGCATTATAGCCAAGTTTATTCACTTAACATCATTGACCTATAAGTATTCTACTAGACGCGCAATCCCATATTGAGAATTTGCTCACCGAGTTGCAGCGCGGGCGCTGCAACTCAGTAAGCAATTTTGGCCGCCGCGCGCGCGCCCCTCACCTCGCGCACAGCCGGACTGGGACAGAGCTTTTATTCGAAATAGCGTGTCTAGTTATATAAGTCAATGCTTAACATTATATATATTGTCCCACAAACTTATCTGGCCCGCTGGCAGCGTCGCTGTTATCGCATTTAGTGTTGCTAGTAACTATTTTTTGCAATAAAGTGGGTAAAAATAATATGCACAGTGTAACGTAAATATTACTTCACTAAAAAGAAAAGAAATACTGTCATTACAAATCTTTATATTTTTATACAATAATTATGATCTTTTACATAAAATGTATGCTGAGTGTCCTCTAACGGGGATACTCCAGGTATTATTATGTCACCGGAATTGTTTAATGCAGAAGTCATTTCATCATCATCATTATCATAATCACTGCTTTCACTTTCACTACCTAATTGATTGATGAAAGGCTCGTCTAAGTATCCATCCCTTTTCGATACTCATTTTCAATATTTTTTACATGATTGCAATGCTTTTGCCATTCATTGGCTGTTATTTTATCAAAAGCTTCTGCAATCAATGTAGGCATTTCAGAATTCGATCTACCAATATTCTGATCTGCTATAAATTTTTGCATCTGCTTGCTCTTTTTCTTTCACAAGTTTTCTCACAAATCACTCCCCGACACCTACAATGGAAATAGCAAAAATAAATAAATAATGAATATTTTTTATTATGTATTTAAATTTAAAGTGCGAGGGGGAGTTTCGTATTTTATCAAAAGCTGACAACACTAACCTGTAGCAGCAGCTTCGCGTTCATACAACTTATTGAAGGGTATAATTGGTGCCTGAAGGTGTTTTCCTTCATTCATATAATTCAATACTTGTAATATAATGTTCCTCGCATCACTTTTTAAAACATTCGGCATTTTTCACAATTGAAAACCACAAAAAGAAAAATAAATACGCGCAACAAACAATCAATGGCAGGAATGTCAGGGAATATCAGCCGATTGACATTTCAAACTGGCGTCGTTAGTTCTACTTTTGGCCACCGGGCCAGATAAGTTTGTGGCACTGTAAGTCAATGCTTAACATTATATTTTTTTTATTGCACGTTTCTCTAAACGAAAAATTTAATTTTATGTTAATAATCATAACGATAATTAGTAGAGTCGTGATATTTTCAATCTCTCCTGTAATTATGATAATAAGTCGGCGGCTTAGTGAATATCATAATAATCTAAAAAAACGTGTAGCCAAATTTAACCAAAAAAACTTAACCAAATTTCCTTTAGTTATTTAAATTCAAGCATTGCGGCGTTCAATCATTGCATCAAATTAAAACTTGTGGTCATGAACATGTCTATTGGTCTTTGTCTGGGTGTTTTCTGTGTATTTTATGTATATATTTGACGGTCACCGTAGCCTATTTGGTAGTGCTCCTGCCTACGAAACTGGTGGTCTTGGGTTCGAATCCCGGTAAGTGCAAATATTTGTGTGATGAGCACGAATATTAGTTTATGAGTCATGGATGTTTTATATGTATATAAGTATTTATCTATCTATATAAGTATGTATATCTTCGCCTGGTACCCATAGTACAAGCTTTGCTTAGTTTGGGCTTTGTGATGTGTCCCGTATATTTATTATTTATTTATAAATCCTAATTTTGTGATCCCATTTTAACAAATATTTATGGGAAGCGATTTTTTGGATAGTTCAAATAATAAATTCGTACCCTTAAAATATCAAATTGCGAAGGTGAGGCAGCTATGTTTCTAAAAGCGAAACTACTAAACTAAAAAGCGAGTGCGATACATATCATAGGCACTTTATGCGGATGGCATGCGTAGGCGTGGGTAACAGAAAAAGGTATTACAATGACAGCAATTTGGTGGGCACACTTTGCTTTGATAGAGTACTTAACAGGTAGGCAGTAAAGGCAGTTTTCATAGTGCAGATGGGTCCGCAATTATATTAAAGACCTTTCAAAACAATGTACCATTGACGATATGATATTTGATTGACATTTTAATATTATCATCTCGATCATGGTCATCAATCAAAATGTTGTAAATTGTAACTTACTTATGAAACCCGAATTGCCAGTTAGCACTTTTATATATTTTTGGCCGATAGGCGTGTCTGTGGACGAGTTACGTCTAATCACACTAATATTATAAAGGCGACAGTTTGTGAGTGTGTATGTTTGTTACTTCTTCACTCAAAAACTATCGAATGGTTTTCTGTGAAACTTGGTAATAATCATACTAATATTATAAAGGCGAAAGTTTGTGAGTGTGTGAGTATGTGAGTGTGTATGTTTGTTACTTCTTCACATCTAAGCGGCTGGACTTTATAAATGTTACCCTATGTGCTATTCGGTTATATGAACTATATAAATTATAGCCTATGTGTTAATCCAGGGGGTCAGCTAACTCCACACCAAATTTTATTAAAATCGCTCCAGCCGTCTAGACGTGAAGAAGTAACAAACATACAAACTCACACACTCACAAACTTTCGCCTTTATACTATTAGTGTGATACCACCTACGTATTATAAGAACAATGAGCTGTTCATACAAAAACCATGTATCCAAGAAATTTATTATTTAACTTTTTTATGTTTGAACATAATAAATGACACTTAGGCTGAGATCTATAGAGATTACTTAGACTTTGCTCAAACTTTACTTACGTAAAACTTTGCTAGTTGTATGCTAAGCTTATACTTTGATTTGGTATTTATAGGTTTTTTGAAGTTAAGATTATGCTTAGCATAAGCTAAGACAGGAAAAGTCAAAACACCAATTGTAATTTCGTTACATGCATTAACTTCTGTCTAAGTAAAGTCTGAGCAAAGTCTAAGTACGCTCTATAGATTGGCAATATATTTTTCGATACCGTTTATGTAACTAACATAAACAGTATCATAAAATATGCATTGAAGTGTACTTCTTATTTACTTTCTACTCTTTTTTTTATTATTTATCTATTTTTATTTTTTGACGAGGCTGTTGGCGTGGTTGACAGTTGCTCGCTTTTCATGCCGGAGGTCCTGGGTTTGATTCCCACCCAGGATAGATATTTGTGTGCATGAACATTTCTATTTCTCCTGAGTCTGGGTGTAATTACCTATATAAGTATGTATTTACAAAAGAAAAGTAGTATATGTAGTATATCAGTTATCTGGTTTAAATAGTACAAGTTCTGCTTGATTTGTGATCAGATGCCGTGTGTAAATAATGTCCCAGTATATTATTATTTCACACTTAATTTTGTGTATCAGTAATTTTGTAAGCGAGAGAGAAATGCGACTGCATACTGACTAAATCTTGACTTCATCGCACAGTTACAGCGCTGAGAAATCTACTGGTCATGGTAACTGGCGCCATAGGACTGAAATAGAAAGTAACATGTTGATATGCCTGTTAGATAGAGGCGCCTTGTTGGTATTTAGAATTAAATAACTGTTGCGTTCTTCGTCAATATAAAGCGTAACTGCACTTGTGACGCCGTGATTGAATGTGTGCAAAATACATTTATATTTTTGTGACAAAATCGGAAACATTATTTAAACAATAACAATAGAAAACCCCGTATTGGTATAAAGGTCACTAGTTCGAGACCCACCTAACGATTAAATGATATCCCAGTTTTGAGTAAGCGTAAATCTCACGCTTTGAATGGCGTAAAATGCTAAACAACTAAAATTTTAAAAGCTTCCGGTTTCACCCGTATTAAATGTTATAAATTATAGCATATATGTTAATTCAGGGTGTCAGCTAACTCCATAGCTAATTTTATTAAAATCGCTCCAGCTGTTAAGACGTGAAGAAGTAACAAACATACACACACCCAAACTTTCGCCTTTATAATATTAGTGTGGTGTGTTTTTCGGATAAATAAGCTATAAACTACACAGTTTCATCAATATCCCTTTGTTAGTTTTTGTGTGAATGAGTAGCAAATTAAATGTAACATTGAACTTACAGAAATAATATTTACCAATTGACATAATAAATCCAGTACACAACACAAGTAAGAAGTGTTGCGATCAACCTGGTATTGATGCTAAATAAATAATTGATGAAACTTTGTTGTAATATAGGATGTAGATTTTTTTATCTCCCCATTTAAAATCCATCAGCTGAAGGTCACTTTTTAATATTATAACAATGTAATATATGAAGTTAAAAATTATTGTGTATTTTCACTTTAAGTTAGGTCTTCTATTACGCCTTGTATAGAAATATATAAAATCTTTACGAACACGTTTAAGTCGTTAATATTAAGTGCCCAAGTGAAACGATTACTTTCTGTTTAATATTAAATTTCCCATACTAAGTGAAAATGAATGAAATCCATGCGTCATAACCTTGTTAAGAGGCCGATAAAATCCAGTTAGTTCTTTTCATGCCTATCACGCTTCTAGTTCCAATTTAAATATATTCTCCAACGGCGACAAATCAGAATACATAGTACCTATAATCTATTTATTATTGTCACTAAAGTAAATATATGAATGTTTCGTAAGTCTTGCGGTTAATCTATTGGGAATTTTCCAGTCCCTTTTCAGTCAATTGTTGTCCTGTGTGTGTATCAAACCCAGTGCTTTAAGTGACGAGGCCACCGTCATAACCGCTGTTCCAATTTTGCACTCAATGTCAACATTTTTCACCAAAGAATGCTTTATTTACTATGTAGAAATGTCTGTAGGCTTCTCGACGAAGAGGCAAAGTTTAAACTAGCTAATATTTAAATCAAGTATAATTATTTCTGGTAGACAGCAAAAGGCATTTTCCCCATCGTCCGCGTTGGATGCACCAGCGAGAGTTTCCGAGTCGTTGCGCAGACAGGTGCAATTAACTAATATGTACGTAGTTATAAGATTATATACAGTTTTCCTATCAGCACGTAATTGGAATGTCTCGATAAAACAGTGATTTGTAGTACTATGACCGAGAAAATTGCTTTTGATTTCTCTCGGAACTTATAATATCTGGAGTTTACCGGTGGCCCTGGCTGCGTGGGCTCTATTTGCAACGTTATATCTCTAAGGAATTTTAATTAATTAACTGCTGGGTATTTATATGTCCGTCTGTCAGTAAGCCAGGATTTTTTAAAAATATATAATACTAATCCGTGTTATATTAACTATTCCGTGGGTGGCTTAAAAGGCGCCTAGATCGTAGAAGTCACGGGGTAGCAGGAGTATGAAAAAATGGAATTTATTCAGCACTTGGGATTTACATACAATTGTACTTGTCAAGCTCACAATTCAGTTAATTTAGCGGTAGGTTTAAGGTAAAGGGAGCTTATTTAAAAGAATTGTAAAAATGAGTGTTCTAAAAATTGTCTAGCAGTAATATACTAAAATAGTAGGTACTCCATTTATACTCAAAAATCATAAAAATAGAGAAACAGAAATGTTTAGGCAGGAGAAAATATAATTTACTTACTAATCATAAAATGCACTAATTATACATACACATAATAAAATAGTATTTTACATTGAATTGTAATTTTTCAAGATTATTTTGTAAAAGTAGTTGAATCGTGTGATTGATCTTACAATTAAATTCTTTGTTATATTGTAAGATTAAGATCCTACTAATATTATAGATGATGAAGTTGGAGGGATATATGGATGTTTGTTACTCTTTCACACAAAAATTACTAAAACCGGTTTTGATAAAACTTTGTAGTAAGTATTATAGCTTTATATCCGAATAACACATAGACTATAATTTAGAAAGTGTAACGCGGGTAAAACCGTGTGGTGTTAGTTTGATATACAAGCTTTAAACACCCTAAATCTTGTAGAATTGACTAAAAGCAGGAAAGCACTAGGCTGTAGTCAGCCCCTTAAGCAAATTAAATGAAAACGTACTCCATTACTTTTAAAATATTATATTTATATACCCCAATTTTAGACAATGACCCCAATTCTATGCAACACCAACTAAACAAATTTTATTATCATCGCAATTCTTTCTAACCTAGAACTTGTGAAAATGACGGAGCATGTTTAGTTATGTAAATTTATCTTTGCTGCGAAATATTGAAAAAATATGTTGAAGCGTTAGAATCTGCCGATCTTATTATCTGCACCGGAGAAGCAGGTTTTTTATTTTTACTGTTCTTTGTATATCTAGGTTTTTACACGAGCTATAATTTAAGAACATGCGATGACATATAAATTAGTTTAGTGGTGTAAAAAACAGAAAAACCAAATTTAATAAGTTTTTCCTAAATTCCTTCCTTCAGTTCCCTTGAGAAAGACAAAGCATCATTAGTTCGATCAATTTAGTTTTGACCTCAAGTATTGTCGGCGATTTCGTCTTTTACACCACTAAACTAAATAAATATCATTACATCTCTCTCTTTCTAATAAAGCTCGTATGAAAAGAACAGGGCATATATAAAACTGTCAAACTACAGAACTGTCAAACTACTAAAACAGCTTATAATATGCGTTTCAATGCTTTCAATAACGCGCATCGGGTGCATTATTAGTGGACAGGTTCCTTATTTCTCTTCAGTAATTTGTGCCATAGCTAAAATAACACAAAGAGGACTTACCCTTCTCATAAGAACTATGTTAAAAAAGAAATTCAATTCATATGAAATGAATAAAAAATACTGCACGTGTGGCGCAGCGGCTAAGACAGTCGCCTCGCCTCTTCATGTCGCGGGTTCGAGTCCCGCGCCGGACAACTATTTGTGTGACCCATAAATAGTTGTTGTGAGTCTGGATGTAATTTGTGTCCGTCTATTATATGTTTGTAAAGTACCCCGCGACACAGGTAATAGATACCCTTGTGCCCGCTTAATTTTTTTATAAATAGTTTTTTTTAATTTTAATTTAAAATAGTTATTTTTTTAAAGAAGACGAAGCGAAGCCCGCGTCGCTTCGTCTTCATTTAAAAAAAAAAACTCTTTCAAATTAGTTTTGTTGTTTTTTAGTTTTGTACAATACCTGTTGTACCCAAAACCTGTTGGTTTTGTATAAAATTGGCGCCATTGTCTACGAAGTAATACTGTAGTCACCGAAATGTTGTACGTTCCATCGCACACGTCAAAACGCAATTGAAATTTTTTTGCTCCCCATATTTCTCTGTCAGCCTCCAAAAAACTCTTTCTTATGATCGTTTTCAATGAAAGACTTCAGGTCACGACAATAATGTAATGGATAATTTCAAAAATAATTTATTGTCACGAGATACGCACGGCCAATTTTTGCGTAAACAGTTATTTAATAACACAAAAAGATCTCAGACCGAGCAGAGGCCTATTTTGAACCATCTATTAATTCAACTTATATAAAGAATAGTAGTGGCCGCAATTCTGACCAGTAGAGACTAACGTAATGTAAATCTTTTTTACCATATTTTTATAATACGGGTCGTTAGTAATGCATGGGTGAATAGGGATAGGTAGGTACAACTACCATACGTAATATATCTTTTGTTCCAGTCTCTATTTACACTGTTAACCCGAGGGTTAAGGCACTTAAACTTATTTTGATTGCGCTATGCTGATGGAAAATAACAGTTTAAACGAAATCTCACCTTGACGATTATTTTACCGAGCGTCCATTAAAGCATAAGGTTCACTTTCAATTGGGGAAATTTGACAGGTTGGGGAAGCTTGATGTTCTGGCGTCTGTACATTAGGAAATGTGTCGATTTTTTCGAATCCACTATCAAAATTAATGGGTATAGAATAATGAAAATGAACTTACATGGTTAGTGAAAAATGCTTGTTGACTGTTGTAGGAATATAGTATATGGTAGATGACCTAGCTTAAAACTTGTGAAATGTCTTTGTAAAGGTACTGCTCTGTGAAATACCTTTACCAATATTATGATATGAAATATAGTTACTTTCAAAATTTACCTTGAATACCCTTTATTTCTTGGCTTATAATATGAAAGAAATATTGAAATAGTGATTACTTCATATTAAGTTATCAGAGTCGTTATCTTTTGTTACGACATGATGAGTATTACTTAACTGCGATGCTCCTACTTACATAACGTATTCAGAACGGGGGTCAACCACATAAAATACATCCTAACATATAGAGTGTGAGGGACAGCATAATGGAAATGGATACCAAGGGTTCAGTACATTATAATATACCTAAATATATATTAGAACATCCAACAATTTTCCTTGAAAGGCGTAAAATTAAAAAATCTGCTTCATTTATAAAAATAATTTGATATGTTACACTGAAACTACAAAATCAATATGTGTAAATTCCGCTAATTGTCAGTTTAATCGTGCCGTTTTTTAATTTGCACCACCCCGCCCGCAAAAATATGTACATGCAAGAAGGACAATATCAAAAGTAAATTACCTCCCCGGACCATTCTCAAGGGCTGCTAATTCGTCGAGTGCTTGAATGAGACAAAAAAAGTGCCAAATCTCTTAGTATCATTCGAGCACTCGACGAGTTTTTGCGGGCGGGAGGGCGGTGCAAATTACATCCCGGTATGATTAAACTGACAATTAGCGGAATTAACACTATATATTGATTTTGTATTTTGATTTTTATGGGTTTTCGCAGAGTAACTGGAGCTCTGATTCCATTATTTATGTTACTCTGGCTTGGCTGTTTAGTAGTTAGTTGTTAGGCTTTATATCTTACTACCGGATATCATAACACCTACACATTCCTTTATAGGTTGGTCTCTTGGCGATTAAAATCCTATTTATGTATTATTAATATTAAATCTAGACTAGACGATTTTCTATTAACACTTAATGTGGAAATAAATAGATTTTTTGAAATTGCTTTATATCTTACTACCGGATATCATAACACCTACACATTCCTTTATAGGTTGGTCTCTTGGCGATTAAAATCCTATTTATGTATTATTAATATTAAATCTAGACTAGACGATTTTCTATTAACACTTAATGTGGAAATAAATAGATTTTTTGAAATTGTGAATTTATACTGAACATACCTCCTTACTTATATCATTTTAAAGTGAAATTTTTTACATCGTGACAACTTTTTGTCCATCCATGATATCGATGGTGAAGAGTTAGTATATTCTAACTACGTTAAATGAAACACGCAAATTTGAACTTTATAAACTTAAATTATAGTAGTGCTTGTGTTTTGATCTGTATTATTATTATTTATTGTATGGGCAGTGGTTACCCTAGTCTCAAAGTTGTTAAAGTAGGCCTCTGACATGGCCTAATGACTGTTTTCTAATTGCTTCAATCGGGACCGGCCGCTTAAAGTGCCTTCCGAGGCATGGAGACACTCAGAAATTAAACCACTTTGGTGGTCACCCATCTATGGACTGACCGCGGGCCTTTGTTGCTTAACCTTGACAATAACGTTCGGACCGGTGAGAACATCTGGCTATGATCATACAGATGTTGTTGTTCACTTGATCGTGATGAACAACGGCTAGTGAGTCCAATAAAGTGCTCGAAGAAAGAAAAATCCGGAAATTATTCCTGATTTTTCCTTCTTTGAGCATTAGCGAAAATATCCGGCGTTGAATTTTTATGCCACAGAAGACAAAGTTTTTCTTGCGATATAAATGACCTAATTAATCTGTGCGGGTATTGTCTTAAAAAAAAGCTGGTGTCCTCCGGCATGGGTTAGGTACTTAGTTGAGTTTGTAGCGGCTTCATCGCTGGGTTCGACTCTTCCAGGCCACCGTTGGACTAGGATTAAAGGAGAGCACTACGTGAGCTCAACAAATTGATGTGCGTTTAATTGATTTATTAAAGCTTCAGTGTGCCGCACGAGCGCGAGCCGCAGAGCAGTTTAGTCGCATAAGCGTTAATAGCGAATCCATTCCATCCAGTCGAGCTGATGCTTGGATTAAAGAAAAAAAGTAGTAGTACGTGGCATTGTGATCGAAAATGGATCAGATGATCGTATATTCTTGTATAGGGAGTTAATTTATCTTTTATTATTTTCAATGCTGTTGTGTTACATATTCAGTTTCATAGCCAAATTAAGTTCCATAACTAACGTCCACTAGATATGATCGTTAAACCAGAATAAGAATAAATCAGAAAAAAAAATCCGAAAGGTACAAGGAAGAGTTACCTTCCTTATTGTTTCTTTCTGATTATATTCGTTGCAGGATCCAAGGCAGTTAAAGGGATTCCCCGGGGCATGCCAGAGCTTCAGCGCTCAGTGTCATTTCATTGAGTGTTTTTGATGCTGGCTTACAGGAGTTGCAGTGGTGGGTAAGAGGGAGGAACTAGACCCGTTTTACTTATATTATATCTTGTATATCATTTGATTCCGTTCATAGAGAAAAGAAACAATGTGAAACTTTCCCTCACTGCATATCAGTTTACACTGCGGAGTGTGGTTTTGCTTTGGTCACATGAATTAAAAATAAAACTAAGCTGGTAGTTATTTGCACTGAAATGTATATTGTTTCGTATTCAACTTTCTCAATTCGCACAACGTAATCTGATATGTTTGGGAACCAAAACGAAAACAGTTAAGGGCGAGTTCGAACATCTCACTAAAATGGTTCCATACAATACAGTATACGGGCGCTAGATGGTTTCACCGGCCCCTAAGTGATCGGCGAGGTTAGGCAACTATGCTCACGGTTAGCCCATAGATGGGTGACCACCAAAGTGGTTTAATTTCTGAGCGTCTCCATGCTTCGGAGGGCACGTTAAGCTCTCGGTCCCAGTTGTAGTCATTAGACAAATAATTATAGTACGACATTTTATAAAATCATATCAACTTTTGACAAATTATTATTTATTTTATTAACTCATTTAACAAATAATTAAAAATCGACATTTTATTACATCAAAACAAGTTTTGACGAACAAATGATTTTATAATTATGTTGTCAATAAACCGCATCATGAACGCGATTCCCTCGCGATCGCCACATCCCCTGTGTGATCGTTTTCAATTTGATTTTAACACTTTTAATTTTAATAACAATTTGTGTAGGTACCACAATTTTGTAAGTAAATGGCGTGGTTGGTAGATCCTTTCACGCCGCATGTCGTGGGGTCGATTCCCATCCAGGACAGATATTTGTGTGCATGAACATGTCTGATTGTCCTGAGTCTGGGTGAATTATCTATATAAGTGTGTATTTACAAAAGAAGAGTATATCAGTTATCTGGTTTCCATAGTACAAGCTCGGCTTAGTTTAGATTTAGATATTTATTATAATTATTCCTGCACAGATAAAAAAAGCAAAATTACTATTAACATTCAAGGACGCAAGGGTTTACTTATGACTTGGAGAACCCTAAAAGGACGCAATTCCACTTACGGCTTGGTTGATATTGATATGAATTACTTCTGCTTCAGTAAATTGGTAAATTTTCAAATAAAAAGCTATATTAGGTGTCTATATCTGATATGACATCGAAACCGAAGAAGAAATCATGAGTCGATCTCCCTATCTGAACGATACATTAAAAAAACCTTAGAACTAGGAATACATATTCAAAGTTCCGAGATTTTTTCAATACTATTGTTATCGAATTATTAACGATTCAATATAATGAACGTTCGAGAGTTAGTGGCCGATCAATTGATATTCGATTATTTGGTATGTTAGGTATTCCGCTACTTCATCATCATCATCATATTAGCCGAAAGACGTTCACTACTGGACAAAGGCCTTCTCTCTGGATCTCCACAATCGCAGGTCTTCTGCTGCCCGCATCCAGCGACTTCTGGCGACCCTTACAAGATCGTCAGTCCACCTTGTAGAGGGCCTGCCCACGCTGCGTCTTCCATTCATGGTCCCTACACAAGGACCTTTAGTTGCTTATGTACTTGATATTTTTGCTCATTATGGACTCTACTTTAAAAAAAAGACATTTCATTTGCACTAGGGAAATTAATCGGCGTATCTTGGTTGAGTTCACAAACATACAATTCATGGACACAAATCTCACACAGAATCATAACAACTATAAATGGGTCATAAATAGTTGTCTTGTGCGAGGAACGTAACCGAAATGCTTGTGCGCCGAACTTATGCGCCAGGGGTATACACGTGCGCTGTGGCTTAAATTATGAATAGTTACATCATCAACAATACATAGATAATTGTTTTAATTAAAGATAATTTGTGGCGGACGGCATAGAATATCGTCACCCCATCTCATCCCGTGGGGGCCGTACAAGTGTACTATGACCATTATGCTGCGATCGCCAACCCAAGCCAAACGTGGCGGTTATGGCATGTCCCCCTAAATTATGGACACAACTCCATTGTGGAGGATTTGTCCAGCACATATATAGGTATGATATGATAAGATAATTGAGGAGTTTAGATTTTTAACCTTCGACGCAAAAATGACGGGGTGTTACCAGTTTGACGTGTCTGTGTGTGTGTGTGTCTGTCTGTGTCATCGTAGCTCCCGAATATATGAACCGATTTAGATTTTTGTTTTTTTTTAACGGTGAATTAGTCGGGATTGTTCTTAGCTATGTCTGATGAAAATTTGTCGAGATGGCCGCCGCTACAAAATGGCTTCTAACATATTTTTACACAACTCCCTAATATGGGTATCAAATGAAAGGATTTGACTAGTAGAATACTATTCACTGTCACAAATGACAGTAGATTTTATTTATTTTATTAAATAGTCACTTTCAACAAACTTCTACCCACGTTCACATCAAGTCCTTTACTTACCTACTCTCATACATACACACATCAACACAATCTAGGGATATTGAACATTTCATTGATTATCTAGAAAACTATAAACATTTTGTTATGACTGTAAATGGAAGAATTAAAGATAATTTCATGGCCGATATTTAAACATTAACAACACGATGCGATTTTGTTTTTCTAATTAATAAAAGTCTTAAATTAATTAAGCCATAGAAAATTACTGAGTGAACAAAAACATTTTATTCTTATAAAATTATTCAATCGAATTAAATGAATAAAAATCTTACCAAATCTGATAATCAGTAATCGGTATTTCCTCCTCTAACATTAATCACACAGCGGCAACGATTTTCCATACTTAAAATTAAGGTGTCAATGTCTTGCTGGGGTATGCAGTCCCAAGTTCTTTTTAAATGTTCGAAAAGTTGTTCTTCTGTTGTCAAGTTGGGCGGAAAATCCCTCAATGCTCTTCGCTGTAACATGTCCCAGGCGTGTTCAATTGGGTTTAAGTCTGGCGACTGTGGAGGCCAATCTAATACCTGAACATCGTGTTCTCGAAGGGCGGCCCTCACCAGCCGCGCTGTATGGGAAGGTGCATTGTCATGCATGAGCTGAAATTCTTGCCCCGTTAGGGCCCTGAGCGGGACAATGACACGTTCTACTACCTCCTCACGGTATCTATGGGCAGTCATGCTGCCCTGAATCCAAATGAGTTGGGTTCGTCCGCCGATTCGTATTCCTGCCCACACCATAATTGTCCCGCCTTGGTAAGAGTGGACCTCCTGTGGATGTCGGAGACGGCTGACCCTGCCTGGAGTTCTCCAAACGCGTGTTCGTCTCGAATCTGGATGAAATCCATAGCGGGACTCATCAGTGAACAGCACCAATGACCATTGTTGATCACTCCATGTCAAATGTTCTTGAGCCCATAAAAGTCGCCTACCGCGATTGCCACGTCGCAGCGCTGGGACTCGTAGCGGTCTGCGAGCATGAAGACCAACTTCATGCAGCCTCCTTCGCACGGTTTGGTCGCTCACCAGCAGCTGCTGACCCTCCTGGAGCCTTTGCACTAGTTGCATCGCTGTGATATTGGGTAGTCTTCTGGCGGTCATTTGGAGAAATCGATCCTGTCTCTGAGTGGTAACACGATATCTACCTGTGTGCCGTTCTGCCACATCTCCAGTAGCGCGATAACGTGACCACAGCCTGGATACCACATTTTGGCTTGTGCCCAGAGACTCAGCAACGACGCGTTGAATAGCACCGTTTTGTAACATGCCAACTGCCCGTAACATTTCATCTCGACTCAAATGATGGCGTGGCATGACGCTAAAAAGCTTACACAACCAATTGAGAAAAGAAAATAAAACAATTTATCAGGTTTTCTTCAATTAACACGCAAAAAAAATTTTAATGCAACTTCTTGAAATTAGATACAACTCAAGATTGCGCTGTGCTTTGCGTGTTTTCATTTGTTTCTCATTTTAATTTTTAAATTTTGAATAAATAATAGACAAGGTTTAAATCTGTAAATAAACTTTTTAAGGAAACTAAATAGGTTTTAAACAATAAAGCCATGTTTGATTTCAAAATAACGTATCCCTAGACTTTGTTGATGTGTGTACATAATACCCTACACCGGCGAGCATATACGAGTATGAAGAATATAATGAAAATAAACCTACTCTTATATATACAAAAAATATTTGCGCTCCTCCCGGTCTGCGCTGACCCTAAGGGATAGGTACACCAGGTAGTCATGCAGCAGCGCCACCTATGTGGGTACTAGCTACCATCTAACTGCGGTCGCTTACTCGCATGCCAAGCGAGGTGACTACCCAATGACAATGTTCTAGAAACCTTTGCGAGAGAACTATGTTCTGCAGTGACAATATCAGGTATTCAAAATTCGAAATATATTTATTTTCTATTCACAAAGAATAGGGTTATCTAGAATCTAGTGACAATTTAATAATGATGACAATACTGCCAGGTAATACATCTATCTACTGTAATGCATAGAGGCCCTGGATAGGCATTTAATTCCTTTCATGAAAACTTATTATTATTCAATTTTGACATAGTATCGATGGTAAATCGATACAATGTGCAAAAGTCTTATTTATTTCAAAAATCATCAAAGATTTTTTTTTATGTTATACTTTGTCGTATATCTTTGATTGATAAGTCGATCATGTGTTAAGTTTACTCGACGAAGTAAAGACTTTGTATTTTACGAACGGTACAGACGCTAGCACATCCAGCTACCCCAATCTGTCAAATTTCTTTGATATATTTTCAACTTTATCACATAAGCATAAGGTTCGCTTTCAATTGGGGAAATTTGACAGATTGGGGTAGCTTGATCTGGCGTCTGTACATCAAGTGTAACTATGTTAATAATTATAATACCTATTGTTATGTCCACAAATGGAGTTATTCCTAAATTTCTGAAGATCAATCTTGCAAGTTTAGGTAGGACTTGATATCTGGCTGGTGAGTTATATCCAGAAAATTTTGCTGGCGAATGCTTGGATTGTGCGGAAATTTTTATCCATGTAGCCGCAATATAGTATGAGTTGTAGGCATTCGAATTAAAATACCCTTGTATTATATATTGTAAATAATATTAGTAATAAACATGTGATTAATAACAAAAATATCCTCGTGGTCGAATTTCCATCATAACGAGGAGTCTTAGACAGGAGACACTAGCCATCTACGCAGGACATATTATTATTATAAGTGCACAAGGGTGTGCGCAAGCACTCTCACACACTTGCAGGACCGATAACTTTACCAGCTCTTCAAGGCACGCGGGTGAAGGAGTTTTCCTCTGTAGAATCATCATCATCATCATATCAGCCGAAGTCCACAACGGGACAAAGGTCTCCCCAAAAATCTCCACAATTGCCGGTCTTGCGCTATTCGCATCCAGCAGTTACCAGAATGTTATGTGGAATTCCTTTCGACCTCTGTAGAATGTTATGTGGAATTTCGTTCATTTATATTGTTACATTCGTTGAGGGTACGGTTCTATTGATGTAGGAAAAGGGAGACGCAATGATATCGAACTATTTATCGAATAAAAACGATCAATCAGCGAGATTCAATCAATCTACTTAAATTTCTACTACTGCGAAATCGTTAGCCTAACTTGTAACTTCATTTAAAAACCCATTATAGAGATTGTGCATAAAATGTACATTACATCGATGCATACAATAATAAGTCACATTCACTTTTGAATTCGCGCCAATTTCGTTGCAGTCATATTATAAAATCTTTATGGCCAGTACCTATGTAATACATAACATTTTTAAACCTCTTTGGTACGTCGGCATTGACTAAATAAATTGAAAGCAATAAAACCTTTTTAGTAGTGTACTAAGTTTAAAAAATAGCAATAAAACTAGGAATACGTATAATGAAAAAAGAACTAGCAATACCCATTACGGATTTTATTATGAGCCATACTAACTAGCTGCTTTTTTTAGCTGAACAATTGACCATTGGTCAGCCACCTTGACTGCTAACCCAGAGCTCGTAGGTTGGATCCTCGCCCAACAAATCTTTACGTGATGAGTAGGATTATGTTATGTATCTGGTGTAATTTATCTATATTCTGAATGTATTTGGGAATATTTAAGTAGGGTTCTGAATTATCTGGTTACCAAAATACAAGCTAGCTAAGTTTGGGATCAGTGTGTTGTCCCAAGATATTTATTTATTTAATTATCATATTACTTTGTAGTAGAACCAGCATATTGCCTTTGATGATTGTTCTTTTCACAATACGTACTGACGAGACGTGACGGGGCGATGGATGGACGCCTGAGGTCCTGGGTGGAGTCGACGATAAGTGTTCACTTTTTTACCATTTTAGTACGTAACCCTTATAGTATTATAGCTCCCTCTGTTTAGTAGCTACGATGACACAAATAGACAGAGAAGTTAATCAACAAACCTCAGATGCGGTCAGTTATTTATAATATCAGTAATTCAATATGTTTATAATCAAATCAGATAACAATTTTAAAATTGTGCACACAATCGAACGGAGATCTTGCAATTCATCGTGACATTTAAAAACTAGAAACAATATTTTATTTTACCACTATAGCTGTTAGTAAATCACAGTAACAAAAGTTCACGGAGTACGCATTAGTTATTGAGCGATTTTCACCAAGTGATGTCCGGCACGACTGTCCCCGGTCGTGACGTGGTGGCTCACGATCAGCCGCTCCTTGGACTACAGACTTGCCACTTTCCACCCACAAAAAGTGGTCTCGTGTGAATGCGGCCTTGACTAAACGCGCAGGTTTTTGCTAAATACGAGTTCTATTATGATTTGATTGTGTCAAACTGAGACTAGTTCAAGATAAAGACCATGTCCAAGAATACATACCTAGACTTTGCATGGAATAATGAATTCGTTGCGGGGTCCAAGACATTCGAAGCGAATCCCCGGGACATAACTGAGGCTCTTCGCTCGGTGTCATTTCATTGCGTGTCACTGTTGATTTTGACTTACTGGAGTTACAGTGGTGAGTACCAGGAAGGAAGGACTGGTCCCACATATGCTAAGAACAAAATAATCCACAATCCACATATGCAAAACTAAAATACAGTGAAAACTAATGGTTAAAAATGTTATGTAATAAGAAAAAAATATATAAGAAGTGTGGTGTACTCTAAGGTTAACTCTAAGAAATTGAAATATAGTAATAAATGTATCTAATAACCATACTTCAAGGTGAATTATTACTAAAAAAATATAGGTTATTCATCAATATGACATTTTTTTACAATAATTATCAATATATTTGCCTTTTAATAGTTTCTGTTTGAAAAGTGTCACAAAAAGTGTCACAATAATCTCAGCCCGATTCATTTCGTTTTACCACATGAAAAGAGCACAGATATTGCAATTTGTCGTGACAATTCTCAAACAGAAACTATATTTTATACTGTAGAGTCGTTAGTAAATCATACTACCGAAAATTAACGACTATCAGATGCTCGTTTAGTTATAAATTCTTTTGTGGTTACAAACTGTGATTAGCTCAAGCTCAAAATGAAGACTTAACTCTATAACTACAGGGAAAACGAATACTGGATATCATATGCCTTCCAGCTAGTGCGTCCCACATACATGTTTTCGCTGTACTCGTAACATGCAGATCTTTTATAATTAATTATATCCTAGGACATTATTCACAACAACACAACAAGGCCATCTGATCCCAAACTAAGCAGAGCTTGTACTATGGAAACCAGATAACTGATATACTACTTATATTACTCTTCTTTTGTAAATGCATACATTCTTATATAGATAATTACACCCAGATTCAGGACAAACAGGCATGTTCATGCACATAAACATCTGTCCTGGGTGGGAACCGAAAACACGACCTGCGGAGTGAAAAGCAAGTACTTACCAACCACACCAATAGGCCCGTCAAGTTTATGTAAGCATTTATGCATCTTAATTGGTACTTAATTAGTAACATGGGTATGAACTTATAATATCAATGTTCTATAATGGTACTTTATGTTAAAAAACTATCCACGCCCGACAACTTTCTGTAGTCCGAAAGCGGCACGTATGCACCAAAGCAAAGTTTGTTTCCGTGCTTAATGCCGATAGCCGTTCAAATCACGTCTCCAGCTTTCGACGGCCATAAGGAAGCGCGTAGCCATTATAAAAGTCTTTAAACTTTAAACAAATCGAATTTATAATTACAGTATTCGCACCTGTTCATTGCGTAACTTCCATGAATTTTCAAGTTTGCCAAAAACCACTTTTGGGCTGTTGTGTTTTTTTTGTGGTTCCAACCGTGGGAACTTTTTACGCATGTTTTGGTACCTAGGTGCAAGTTATTAAGCACGTTACATAAACCGTTTTAAAATCTTTCAACGTGTTTTTTTTTATTTCCTTACATTTCCTGCATATTTATGGTATTTAATTGTAAAAGAAACATGAAATAATTAGTAGGATCCCATATTTTACTCCTAATTATTTCACGTTTTGTTTTGTAAAAATAAAATTGTTTACGCGATAATTTCGTAATTTCGGGTGGCTTTTATACATTTATAGCATTACGACTTGTTTATTTTCTTAATTATGTCCTTAGCGTATTTCAAATCTTCATATAATATTTTCTAAATAGGGACTAATCCCACGCTTTAACCTACTAATGTAAATCTTGTCATCCAGGATCTAAAAAACTACTTACTGAAAAATGTTTTATTCCGTATCCACAAATTACAGTTTTAATATAGCAAGATGCAGTTGACAAATGATTGTATAAAATTAGCAACTTTAGGAAGATCTGGAGTCTAAACTAAGCCAAATACCTGTATTTTAGCACTTCCAGCTTCCATATCGACAATGGGTGTGTGTGCGTTTGGGTATATATAAACCTATGTGTTACTATAAAGTAAATATAATATATTCCAATAGTATCTTAATATTTTCGGTAAATTTTGCAAATTTCCGTAAAGCTAATTGTAAGCTTTGCGGCAATGTGCTATTGCAATTATTTAATGAATTATACAGTTTTTACCTCGATAAAAAATTATGTAGTAGTAGGCTCACATATTGCGTAGTTTCTCAGATTTCTCTTTTCTTCGGGTAATTCCTTAGGTAGGTTAAATGTGGAAATAACGAATATAACGGAGCAGAGATGTGGAAATAAGGAAATCTGATCGGTTTATTTAAGCACATCTCTGGTCTCGTCTGTTCTCCACTTTGCTCAAAACCGGGCCTTATAATCTTTCTTTGGCGTGATCGTAGTACAAGGGATATGTTCTTACTATTACAAAAATGCCGGAGCATTTATTTCAAAAAGCCTCATTACAACTGCTGTAAAACGTCCACAGCTGGGCAAAAGCCTCCCTAAGAATCATCTTGGGGCGATATTCCATAATCGCCACGCTTGGCAGACGGGTAGACGATCGCGGTATGATGGTCATAGTACTCAGAGAGGCGCAGCTGCCCGTCCTCTAGTAGATATTCCCTCGGGTAGCCTTCTAAGCCCCCCACGGGACGAGATGGGGTGATGATATTCTGAAATGCGCGCGCCGTTAACAGCTTCAAAAGCCCACATCTACTTTATATTACAGTAATGACGATAAAACCATTTGTATGCACAAGGAATTGGCACTTACACTGTTTTTAATTGTGATTGTAACTCTGCGCGCCGGCATAAATAACAGCTTTCTAGGCCAATGGCAGACTATTGACACTTACTTTAGCTACTACGTAATAAATAAGTATTATTTATTTAACTTGATACGGTCCATTATACGATAAAAGAACTGCGTTTTATAATATACTTTTTAATTCAACTTTTTGACTGTCTCGAGGGCATATTATGCAAAGCTTTACTGACTCTTTAGTTTAGTAGTAACGTGACTAAATATAAAAAGGTTCCGGGTTCAATACAGGGATAAAACTGACTGACTGAAAAAAATAGTTCAAGAAGACACGTCGTAAGTACCAAAAATAGCTCAGCCTGCGCCGAAAATATGACACACTAGCTGTGCTCCGCGATTTCACCCGCGTATAACTTTATAAATTATCTCCTCCCCCGAATGTGATAATATGTAGCCTATATGTTGACCCGACCTCTTAGTAATATTCATGCAAAATTTGAAGTAAATCCATGCAGTACTTTCTACAGACAAACAGACAAAAATTCTAAAAACTATATTTTTGGCTTCGACATCGATTGTAGATCACGCCCCAAGTATCCTATTAAAAAAATATTCAATGTATAGTTTTGACCTGCCTACGATTTTATTATATGTCGATAAAGATTGTGCGAATTAGGAAGCAATTCTAACAATTGACCGGGTACATAATGTTTATCTCCTTTTTTGACTGTACAGACGATTAGCAGGTAAGTAATTAACACAAGTTCCACTTGTTGCGATCCAACGTGCTTTGATTACTTGTCTTTCATTCTCTCTCATTAAGTATTAATGCATATTAGTCGGTGTATACTCTTAGTCACCTGTGCCTTTAGCACGAGTTCCTGCAGTTTACTTACTCGATCACACGTACAGTTTCATCCCATACATTGAGCACCAGAGTTTTAGTTCTTATCCGCGAGAGGCGCTGGTGCTCAATGTATGTGAGGAAACGGTACGTGTGATCGAGTAAGTAAACTGCAGGAACTCGTGCTAGAGGCTCTGAACTCCGAATTTAAATATAAAGATAGCTGGCTTAATCTTACCTGTCAGTTTAAGGATACAAAAACGGTTAATTTAAATTCAAATGATATTTAATTGATACAAAGTTATACTTACTGAATACACAGTACGGTTTAATAATCAGTACGGTTAACTATTGTATCAATTAAATAGGTATCATTTGAATATAAAGTGGTCGAACAAAACTTAAACTGGCGTTTTATACACGACGGATTTCTAACCCTTATCCATTTGTTTTTAGACATTGGTTATTATAGAAATAATCATTTGTTTTAATTCTTTATCATTCGTTATACGTAAAAGTCATATCTCAAAACTTTACTCTTAGTACTGCAACACAAAAAGTGGTAAGAAAATAATATATTGGCGATTTTTTGTCTAGTTCCAAATTTATATATTTGAGCACTTATAAGTATATCAGTTCACGGATAGTCATAGAAACAGCACGGTTATCAACTTAATTCTAATGTTTCTGATACAAAATATGTAATTAATTGTTACATGCATTTTGACTATTACAATATATTAAGAAATTTTAGTAATTTTTCAGTGGACGTACATATTTCTATTATACGTTTAACTACTGAAACCAAAGTAAAAATGAATCATTAACATCTTTATAAAATGGTATGTAAGTTATGGTTATGTTGTAAATATACAACATAACCATACTTACAAACCAAAAACCATGTGTTTAATCAAATGTTTTATGCAGTAACATGGCGCAAGGCCTAAGAAATTATGACTCTTAATTCGAAAGAAATACCCGAGTCTTCCAACTAAATTAGTTAACCAGGTCGTTGCAAGAACACTTCTTAATCTTAATTTTCTTCAATAAAGCGTGTTTGTCGCAATACATCGTTCATTTGTCTTAATAGCTTCATTGTTTATATAAAGTTAAACGGAAAACTTTCACTATAATGAACATAATACAAACGTACTTACAATGTCGCATTGTTCACATTAAATCTCATTGTTAGGGCAAAAAAGTAGAACTGCAATCTTGCAAGACTTCCACCTCGATTTACGACGATTGTAACTCGAGATTGCGGGTTCGAATGCCTTTATTACACCTGGGTAATGGCTTAGAAATAGCTAAGAAATGTAGTAAAATACCTTGATCGGTATTGTCCCTGAGGGCTTAATTTCCTGCTACTTTAACGATTGAGGTATTGTTGATGTGCATTTAGGTTACCCACCCTGTGCAGCAAAGTCATAACTAACTTATTATTTTACACATTGAAAAATGCCGAACCGTGAACTTAGATGCCATATCTGAAAGAGGACCGTAGGACACATGTAAAACCGTATATAACAGACTTTTAAGCCCCTAAATTGGGAAGTTAAACAAATCACTTGACCGGAAGAGGAAATCTCTTCCGGTCAAGGGATTGGAATTTAATAATATTAAAGGTTGGCTATTTCAAATTTTCCAAAGTTTGTTATATAATTTGGGAAAATATATCAGAGATTACATACATAGACTCACGCCTGTTTCCCATAAGGGTAGGCAGAGACAACGGATTTCCATTTGTCACGATCTTTGCACGCCTCTTTTACCTCGTAGAACATACCTTAAACCGGCGAGCATGTATGAAGTATATATCAGAGAATATCGGAGAAACATTTGTAGAACGGTATTCCTTCTAGCGCTAGTTACGATCTCCTAGCGATAGTGGACGGAAGGCTATCGGCGTTTTGTGTCGGGTACTAAAGCATCAACTAAACGGCCTCTAGGAAGATTTCAGGACTTTTTGGCCACACCGTTTTATAACCAAGAGATGCTTGGGGAATTAGTTTTCCGCCTGCGAGGTGCTTCGGCGTTGCACAGGGCAGCACCGAGATGTGTCGATGGAGTTATCTCAGCTCTACCATATGCGCCGTAGAAGAGCACTGGTTAGTCAACTGAAATAGCCCATTGCCTTACTCCCATGCAGGCGGTTTTTATCCAAAACAGATTTATCCATTTAAAAAAAAACCAAGCAACTATATGCCGACGTCTAATTGACAGCCTATAGCCGTTCAACAAACACGCAAATTTTACCATCCCGGGACAAAACAGGTAGGAAGGTACACATTTACTTATCTACAGTTTTTTTTTAAAGACATCACCCGCATTTGGTAATCTTTTCATTGTGTCGCGGGGTTCTTGAAAATCATATAATATACGGACACAAATTACATCCAGACTCAGAACAACTATTTATGGGTCACACAAATGGTTGACCGGCGCGGGAATCGAACCCGGGACATGAAGCGGCGAGGCGACTGTCTTAGCCGCTGCGCCACACGTGCAGTCAAATTGCTATTCAAAATGTAAAATCATATATTCTACATGCTTCAAGTGTGGAAATCTCTCTCATAACGTTGAGTTTCCCAGTCATAACCTGTTGACTTAGCCGCATATTGCCTCTGAACTCATGAACCGCGGCCATATTTAATCTAAAGTGACTAGTAATAACAGCTGTTAATCTAGATAGAGAAAAGTGAAATGAATACGTTTGAAATGAAATCTTGCTCGTGTTCAGTAATATAATTTTCTCATTAACATTACGAGCGACACCATGTCAATGGGTACACTTTCACTACTAAAACGACCCTTATTCGTTACGTAATAAAGACTTTGTCAAGATCAGTAATGTGACGTCAATTGTATCTAGGTATAAGTTCTGCGATTTACATTCTAGTCGTGGTAAGGTCAGAGAAAAAGCTGTATTTTAATATTGTGAAAGTGTATCTGTTTTTATAATAGGTCTTTACCTATGAAATTGCCGTTTTGTATGAAAAAATTTAAACGAATTTTTTTCATGAATTTTTTTATTTGTATTAATCGAAGTAATCACCCATGCAATCAATGCATCTTTGCCATCGCAGTGGCAGTTTATTGATGCCCTTCTTAAAGAAATCAGCTGGACGGGAGGCAACAAATTCTTCAAAGGCATTTTGTACTGCCTCTCGGGTATTGAATTTTTTTCCCGCCAAGAAGTTATCCAAATTCTGGAAAAAGTAGTAGTTTGTAGGCGCAAGGTCTGGTGAGTAGGGCGGATGACGGAGAGCTTCCAACCCCAGTTCTTGCAACTTGGAGACCGTCTGCTGTGCAGTATGAGGTCGCGCGTTGTCGTGCAGGAGCAGCGGAGACGAGCGATTGACCAATGCTGGTTGGAGATGCGCCAGCTTCTCCATCATTGTGCTCAGTTCTTCACAGTACACATCTGCAGTAATGCTCACCCCGTTTGGTAAGAAGCTGTGATGAATCACACCGGCGCTAGACCACCAAACAGTGACCATCACTTTTCTAGGGGTAAGTTTTCGTTTAGGGCATTGTTTAGGTGCTGAACCAGGATCCAACCAACTTGCTGAGCGCTTGCGGTTATCAAACAGAATCCATTTTTCATCGCAGGTAACAATGCGGTTCAAAATTCCTTCATTTGTGTGTCTGTTGAGCAGTGCAAGGCACGTCTCGACGCGTACTTCGCGCTGGCGATCATTGAGTTCGTGGGGCACCCATTTGTCAAGCTTTTTTACCTTGCCAATTTGACGCAAATGGACCAATATTGTTTTGACGCTAACGTCGAAAGCTGCTGCTAATTCAGCCGTAGATTGTGTATCATCAGCTTCCACAACCGCCTTTAATTCGTCATTGTCGACCAAAGTCTTCGGACGACCGCGAGGTTCATTTTTCAGGTCGAAATTTCCAGAACGGAAGCGAGCAAACCAATAACAGGTGGTGCGTTGGTTTGTAGTGTTAGCTCCGTAAACGTCGTTGATGTTGCGTGCCGCTTGTGCCGCGTTGCTGCCACGACGGTACTCATATTCCATAATTACTCGAATTTTTAACGTATCCATGATGACGAAAAAGATTGAAATGCGATGAAAATGTAACACTAATCAATAAAGAAATGACTACTTTTGGAAAAAAGAATCCATGTTTTTAAAATAAAATTAATTTGAAATTAGAATTCTTAGCCAAACAAAAATTATTTTGATTTGAAATGGCCAGTACTGCAGAACGGCAATTTCATAGGTAAAGACCTAATATTAACCTGTTAATTTGTTATGTGGCTGACAGCAAAGAATATATAACAACCCCATGTAATCCCGTGGGGGGCGTAGAAGTCGACCCGAGGGAATATCTCTCAGGAAACGAACAGCAGCATCTTTTTGTATACTATGGCCCTCATTCTGCGTATGCTTACTCGCCTGCCCGGCGCTTCAGCGCGGCGCGGCGTGGTCATTATTCGAACATTGAGTTCCGAACATTGAGTTCCTCCGAATCACACAAATCTATTGTGGAAATCTTTTGAGGAGGGCTTTGTCCCGCTATGGACGTCATCTGACTGACGTGATGATGATGTTAATAGTGATTAATTCATTCATTTTTAGGGGCAGTTATTACTCTAGTTTCAGAGTTGTTTAAGTCACCTAATAGGCTTTTGATTAAGTTCAATGACGCTTCGTATTAACTTGAAGTGGCACTCTTAAACATCCCTGATAACCAACCCCCTCATACAATAGTACATCAATTAGCTCCCTGAGCCGAAGTTATAATCCCATAGGGGATGCCGTCTCGGCAGGATACTTAGTTTATTGTTTTATTTGCTAGATGGCTTGAGTCCCCTCTCATCTCTATTGTCCGGTGAAGCACTGAAAGTCACCAAGGCTGACTGTTATCTATAGTTGTATGATGACTACAACCACATTAACTGTTACTTATCTATTATTATTATATTAATCTAATTTATCTATTATCTATCTATTAATCTAATTGTTAAGTTAACATTCTGTTAACTTAACAATTAAACATTAATAGAATGGTAATTACACTGATGACGTTGAAACTGGTGCTTCTAGTTGATCTACAAATTTAAAATTTTAGTTTATATTTAATAATTGCAAAATTAATTGACAATCTACCAAACTTTGCGCAACTGCTTCAATAAACAGATTTGTATGAGCATATTTCACCATCATAATATTAGCTAAAAGTTGCCACTGCTGTACAAAGACCTCCTCCACGTTGTGACTCTCACAAGATCATCGGTTCATCTCGTAGGGGGCCTGCCCACGTTGCGTCCTCCGGTTCGTGGTCGGCACTCGAAAACCTCTCTGCCCCAATGGCCGAAAGTTCTACGAGACAGTGATTTTGGTTTGCCTGCGGTTTCGACATTTCTAATTCGATATCGCAGGAAAACTCCAAGCTAAGCCCTCTCCATTGCTCTTTGGGCCTGGAGAGGGCAGGAGGCCTGGAGAGGCCTGGAGAGGGCTGGAGGGCCTGACCCTGAGCCTTCTAATGTCTAGGACTTATTATCAGGCAAACCTGCCTGTAATATTACTATGGCAAATAGCACTGCAATTGTGTTATCGAGCCCATCTCTGAATAAGAGAAAGCAGGTAAAATTATCTACTAGGAGAGCTCACAGGGCTTTGAATTTGAATCTACATTAATCATTTCTGAAAGGTTACGTTCGCAGCTTGAGGGAATTTACTAGTTATTAGCTTTATAAACTGCAGTTTATTTTTTTTTATTTGTGCGGTCTACAAATAGATTTAGTGTTATTAATTGTTTTGACAAATAACCTAGTTTACCACATCACTCAGTATATCGTCATCATCATCAACATAATGTCAGCTGAAGACCGCCGCTGAACAAGGACCTTACCCAAAAATCTCCACAGTTGTCGGTCTTGTGCTACCCGCATCCATCGGCTTTAATCGACCCCTACAAGATCATCGGTCCATCTTGTAGGGGGCCTCCCCACACTACTTCCTCCGGTTCGTCTGGTTAGTGGACGCGTGAAGTTTTATGAACTCAGTATATAGTTATGACTAATTAATATTTTCTACGCCGGATATTATTGATGTAGTAAAAACCTTGTAAGCTGTAATAAAGTTAACGTAGAAAGTTCGGAGAGTTTTATAATTCAATAAATGCATGTAACGGGTTATTATTTAAGATTAGCTTTTACCAGTGGATTATGAGATATCGCAGTATTAGGGATACTGCGAGCTTTTCTGGATGTCAGTTACCTTATGTCCTTTTCTGTACCTCTGACAATATGATTGCAAAATATCATGATGATCGGTAGAGAAGTTATGGCGTGAATGGGTAAAGCACATATAAACTCACATTCGCATCCATAATATTAGTTAGGATTACGATGGGTACTGTAAGCCAATAAAATGAACAATAGCTAAAATACTGTATTTTATATTTCAAATAACTCTGCAATTTAGAGCAGTTTGCTAAGGCACTGGACCTTAATAGCAATGGAAAAAATTAAGAAAGTGTTAACATGTTTTTGTAACAACATTGTGATCAAAATTTAAATTCAAGTGAGCTAAAGTGTGGATGTCTCGGTATTAGCTAGGTAGGAAACACCCAAGACTGATTTTCAGTTGAAAATCTTACTAGTAAACCATTGGCGGCGACATTATGTTAATATGTAGTTCAGTTCAATTAAATTGGTAAAGATATTTCGTATTTTAATTACTAGTGATACAGTATTTTCAATTTGTATTTGAATTAAAGCAAAGCATGGATTTTGCCCAGCACTGGCTTAAAGTAATTGTGACGAAGCTGCTATGAATTAAACAATTTAAAAATGTATCTTCTTGGGTAAAGAAACTGTCGCAAGTGCCAAGATCCCGTTAGAGCATTATTCGGAACCACTTAGAAATCGGGTCACTTTGTAAACTTGATAGAAACCAATTTAAATGATTATATATGTAGCTTGACTGTCACCGCCTGTTCAAATTCTTTGACCGTACAAAATTAGACAGAATCTGTTTGCAGTGAAAATGAGGAATTTATAAAAAAACGAGACCAATATAAAAAGACACATGGGTATTGCCGATTACCAACTCGTCTACCGCTAGTTTGTGTAGTTTACTTCCTCAATGAAATTTACTACTATCTTGCTATCTATACTTAACAACGTTAGTATCCTCTTGGTCAAATTTCGCTTACGGCAGCCAGTCTCAAGGGACACTAGCCATTGACGCGGGACATATTATAGTGCACAAGTGTGTGCAGAATCAAAGATGTATCTTCTATTTCCTATCTCTCATGATCCGTTGGAACAGCTAGCTGACAGGTCAAAAAAGAGCTGATATACAAGAACGACGGCTTTACGAGCTCTCCGAGGTAAAACTGCCAACTTCCAGACTCTGGGCTAATACACGAGGTTAGTGTGTGAGCTAAAACTCCCAGTCGATACCGAAAAGTGCGCTCGTTGAAAGTGGCTGTGGGCTAAAATGAAGCAATTCGATACAATACGAACGCAGTCCATTATACATCGGCAGATCATCTACAAGAAGGCAAAGTGTACTTAGGTGTTCAATGCAACCTGTACCTGTACAATCGAAATTGTCGACAATTCTCACAGCTCTTCTTTAAGCTGAGTCAAGAGAGCAGCTCTTCTTTAAGCTGAGTCAGGTGGCAACAGTCTTTCATGTGAGCCGGCACTTTGCCCTGTTAAATATACCAAGCTTCTGAACCACCAGCTCGGGCTAGTCTTCAAATCGCTGCGGATTCGAACGTCACTGGATATCTTAAATTAATTTAATAAGTTTTAAGCATTCGGTCCGCACGGCCCCAATGTTTAACCCAATTTGGCACAAAGAAGTGCCGTTAACTCTTCGCTTTTCTTCATCTGTTGTGGTATATTTATGACTCTTGAGACCCTCCGCTGATTACAGGTGATGCTAAAGCCATTCTACGAATAGGTTAACAGAAATAATATTTTCCTAGGACTCGAAATAAAGCCCCAAGTAGATTTTATCTGTATTCAATTTATTTGAGAATGGTGCTGTTATATCACTAAGCTAATAATATGGAAACTCAGATCAACTTGAATAAAAAAACATACATACAGTAATCGATGTCACACAAAATCGTTTAATCTCAAAAGCAATGATAGATGGCTCATGGCTGTATGGGACTCCAAGAACTGCTGAACGGAGCAATAGTCTGCAAAAGAGTTACAGATAAATGGGTCCATAGTTTGGCAGTCTAGCTAGTTTTGCAGTATTAGGAATCTAGTGATACTACGGACGGACTAATTCAAAATTTTATTTTATTTTATTAGGGAAGCTAACGGCTACATACAATTGGTTACAAATTTTGGTAAGTAAATGCCAATAACAAGCTTCCACAACTAGTTAACTAAATGGATGCATCTCCGGTCTACTTAATTAATTACAGTATTGACAATTCTACAAATGGTTTTAAAAGATTGAGCCAATAGTGTTATACAAAGATTTATACATTATCAATGAAATATCTAGTTAATTTGGATCTGGTAGAATTTGGTAGAATCTGGTAAACAGATCAATAAAATCAAAACGACTGTCACCATTTAACTTGTTAAATTCATATTCAATATTTTTATTGCTTTAATTACTGTATTACACTATGTTTATGTATTGCATTGTAAGCTTGACAAGTACAAGTGTATGTAAATACCCAAGTGATGAATAAAATTTCATATATACAGAAAACAATATAAGTTTTATTTATTTATTATTATATCAACCAACAATTGTTTACATTGATACTGTTATTCGTTTGTGTTGAAGTTATACTATACTAGATACTATAACTATCATGCTTATAATAAACTGCAAAATTTTTGTTAGGTTTAAGTACATATAATAATTAACGTTATTTACACATTACTTACCACTTAACCAACCATGACAAGTAAAAATGTTAATCCTACTCGGTTTCACGGTGTGTAAAAACAATTCTATATCGTATCCTGTTTAAAATGTGAAATATATTCAAATGAAGTTCACAGTAGCTACATTAATTTTATGTCTCTTTGTTATTTTAATGCTGGGACATTTACCTAAATACAAGTTATTTATGTAATTGTTTCCTTACTTATAATACCATATTTATTATTTATATATCCCATATTATCTTTCCAAAGTATTTTTAGATTCGAGTAAATGGGTCCAAATATTTCTCAAGATGATGCATCTCGAGAAATATGTGGTGTCATTTACTTTATACGTTTATAAATAAGGAGGCCAGAGTCAACTTTCCAAATTGATTGTTTGGAATCTATATTAGATCATGACAAGCATACGTTCCGCCTGTGCGTCTTTAAAAGGTGTATACATCAGCAACTAATAATAATAATAATGTCCTCCTAGCCGAATTTCGGTCACGGCGGCCAGTCTCAACAGAGATTAGCCATCTGTGCGGGACATATTATAGTGCTCAAGTGTGTGCGCAAACACAGGAGCACTTTCTATTCCATCACTCTCATGATCCGATCGGACGCCTATGCGACACGACCGGAAAGAGGTCAGGTACAGGACCGACGGCTTTACGTGCTCTCCGAGGCACGGGGGCATAATACCGCCAACTCCCAGACTTCGGGCTGATGCTGAGAATTTTTTCTTTTTTACAGAAAAGTCCCAAAATCACTTTTTGGCCCGACCCGGGATTTGAACCCAGGACCTCGTTCTCTGCGGGTGAACACGCTACCGCTAGACCAACGAGGCAACTACTAGTTGTTTATACAACCTTATTGTTAATGAAAAAGTTCAGAAAATTATTTTATGAGATTAATTAGCACCATTTTAAGGGCATTTTCTACTGAATTGTTTTTACGAGTTACTTGCAAAATTATGTTTGTTTTTTTTTCACTCCTAGAATAAACTTCATTAAGTTTGACAAACACAGTTCTACAATAACGCTCACTTGAACATATCGATCAGTTTCACGGAAGCCGCGCGACGTATAACATGTAGTGTCTTGCCTCTGGTCTTCAACCATAAAGCATCCTCCACACACAATAATAAAAATATGGTTTGGTTTCTTAAACTTATTAGGCTCTGTATCCTCTAAACTATAATTCGCTTTTGGCTGTTTTTTTAAGCGATCGGCTTTATTATCTGTATCCTAGTATCACACTAATATTATAAAAGCAAAAGTTTGTGAGTGTGTGACTTGTGAGTGTGTATGTGTATGTCTCTTTCACTGAAAAATTACTTAACGCATCTAATGAAAATTTGTAGTAATATAGCGTATATATCCGACTAACACATAGTAGTATTTATAACGTTTGCCGTGGGTAAAACCGCTGGGCACAGCTAATATGAAATAAATTGGAATGCAATTATGACCGTTCTGCACAATTTATATCACGGATATCAGTTTTAAAATTAACGCCCTGTTCTATGTTTACCTACAGCCTATTTTGGAATAAATATTATTTGTGCGCCTAGATATCAAATATTTACTAACATTTCCGTACTCCATTTCTATGAACACTACATAGCTATGCACTATCGAATTATATCTTATCTAAGTTACATAATATTAACTTAAGTAAGTTTTGTCACGTTCTTGGTGTTTACCCATGTGAGTACTGGCATAATTCAATACTTCTTCATAGCACTAACGGGTTCGATTCTCACACAGGACAGATATTTGTGTGAATGAACATGTCTGTTTGTCCCGAGTCTGGGTGTAATTATGTATATAAGTATATATTTACAAAAGAAAAGTAGTATATGTAGCTATATCAGTTTTCTGGTTTCCATATTACACACTCTTCATAGTTTGGAATCAGATGGCCGTGTGTGAATCATGTCCTACGGTATGGTTATTATTATTATTATGTTACATATGACAGATTTTATAAATAAAGTAATTCTAGAATTATATAAAGGTAACAATGTAATTGAAGTAAGATAAAATATCTAGGGACAATGTCACACGGATCGTCGTAGCCCCAAACTAAGCAAAGCTTGTACTATGGGTACCAGGAGACGATATACATACTTATATAGATAGATAAATACTTAAATACCTAGAAAACATCCACGACTCAGAAACAAATGTTCATGCTCATCACACAAATATTTGCACTTACCGGGATTCGAACCCAGGACCACCAGCTTCGTAGGCAGGAGCACTACCAACTAGGCTACGGTGACCGTCAGTGGTAGATATCAGGCAGGTCTTAGTATTTTTGAAGTTACATTAATTTTATTTATGTGTTTACGTTTATGGCACAAAACTGTACAAAGGCGGACTTTATGCCAAAGGCATTCTCTACCAGTCGACCTTTGGGTGATGCAGAGATAAAAGATGCATCACAATACTTAGGTTTGCGATACTTTCTATATAATGCGGTAAATATGATCTTGAAATTGAATTAAGAATCGTGGATAATGCGTTGATCCAGGAAGTAGTACTAAGTAATATTCAAGCTTTTAAAATATATATATTTTTTAAATATCGGTTTCTTTATATTACATCTCTTTTTTCTTTTCTTTTTTTTGATTAAGCAGGTTAGTGCCTACGCATGCTACTCGCAAAATGTGTCTGCGAGTGGGTATGTCGGACTTGCACCGACTAAACCTACCTGCCGTGGACTTCTCTTGGCGCTTGATGGGGGAGCCTCGGGAACGCGGGTATGCTGCTCCGGTGCCCCTTATATTGTATCCCTATAATCTATCTAGTATTTGTACATTTTATCTTAACTATCAAGTCGGCCATCAAGCATACATTACATCTGATGGCAAATGTTAATTGTAAACTACGACACTTGCGATACCCATTAAACTACTCACGCGTTGCCATGACTTCTCCTTCCCCGATGAGCTCTGGCAACTAACCTCTGAGATAATGATAGCGTATGTTCATAATTCATTACTTGGTTGTAATTAGACTTTAATAATTACAACACAATAGTAATATCTTTATGTACCTAGAAACAATTGTGTAGTATAAAAGTTTTTCACTTAACCAACTTAACTATAATATTACAAACGGTTCTGACTATATATAAGCGCTTTTTTAAATTCTACGTGGATAAAATTTTTTTTTGTATTGTATTTATTGTCAGTTATACAGACTATTAATAAAAGTACACACACGCCAACACTAGGGAATCTAATCCCTGTGTCGCGGGGTACTTTACAAACATATAATAGACGGACACAAATAACATCCAGACTCAGAACAACTATTTATGGGTCCCACAAATAGTCGGCGCGGGACTCGAACCCGCGACACGAAACGGCGAGGCGATTGTCTTAGCCGCTACGCCACACGTGCAGTCAATATTGTATAGTTATAGTATGTAGATTTGTTTAGAAAATTCTCATATAAAAGAATTCAACGAGTGTGTTTCGAAAGAACAAGATATAACCCATATAGGTCAACAACTTGTGCAGGGACCTAACCCCTAACACAAAAGTAGCCAGGAAACTACTTTGGTTACTAATAATACACAACATTTTAATAATAAAGATAGTATTCTACTGCCGCAACCACTATTAATAGAGGCTGGCCGCCAGGGTAGGAGAACAAAACTTTGAAAAATTGAATGTTCCGCTCTAATGGCTAATCATTATGGTGACCTACCGCCTAAGGGTCAGCGCAGACAGAGAGGAGCGCAGTGGAGAGGATTTTATAAAGGCACTAGAAAATCAACTTTAGAGCTATAGGAATAAACTGCATATATGCTTGAACCTGACAAAATGCTCGCGCAGTCTCTAATGTTCAAGCATACATGCACTTTATTTAAATAATTTTAAAGTTAATTTTCTAGTGCCTTAATAAAATCCTCTCCGATGCGCTCCTCTCTGTCTACGCTGACCCTTAGTCACCGATCATCGTGATCGTAATCGGCGTTCAAATAGATGAAGGTTAAAAATGACTTAATCAATCGTTAAATCGGCTTCAACGTTGAAAATCGATTCCGAACTATTTATGACGTCACATATGCTCATAGAAGCCGATTGAACGAAAGATTTAGTAATTTTTAACCTTCATATATTTGAACGCCGATCGCGATCAAGATGATCGGTGATTTAGGCGGTAAGTCACCATAATGGTTAGCCATTAGAGCGGAACATTACATTTTTTTAAGTGTTGTTCTCCTACCCTTTCGGCACGATTGTACCCAGGTTGGATTCGCGGGCCAAGGGTTGCAGTAAATCATCTCACCTTCCAATTACGAACAGATTGCTGTAAAACAGTCATAACTAGCACCTGTAGTCTGTCCGACAGCGGTGCGAGGTACGTGCCACAGAACTTTCAAGCCCTTTCACCATGCTATCGGATGGAGCGCAGGGTACTGCACAACTCGTCTATCTTAATGAAGGCGATCAGCTGATCTGTGCTACAGATATCATTGATCACTTTTAGGGTTACCATCTCACTGTTTGAATAGTGTAAATAAGAATAGTTAACGTCGCTTCTTTATTAAACTTACTTTATAAAGCGACGCATTGAAAGTATTGGCGTAGGGAATGTAATTTAGCTCAGCAAGTCTCAGTTTTGGACCATCGTATATCACGTTGGCCTAATGCGGGTTGACAGACTTCACATGCTATCAAGAGCTATTTGGAGAACTCTCAGGCATACAGGTTTCAGTCAGTGGTCTCGACCCCTGAGTACGCATTCCAACTGTCATTAGGCTAACTCGACCTAAATATGTATTAAACAAATTTATTTTCGGAGGCGCGAATAATCTTTTTTTTATTATTTTCACAATGATAATTACAATGTTTAATTTCGAACCCTTATTACGAAAACTGTGCGGACGGAAGAGTATACAATTTGGAACAGTTAAAGTTCATATCGAGAAGGAGGGCAGAAAGCTTATATTTTTATATAACAGACATTGGAAGTAAATATATATATGTATTTTAACGCACCTAAAAACTGAAAGGAGATGTTAAACTTCTTCTTCATCTTTAATGTCTATTAGGTAGTCTTTGACAATGGAATCTTAATGTTTGAATTTCGAACAAGTGCGATCTCTAGTATAACTATGTATTTACAAATGAAAAGTAGTATATGTAGTATATCAGTTATCTGGTTTCCATAGTACAAGCTCTGCTTAGTTTGGGATCAGATGGCCGTGTGTAAATAATGTCCCAGGATATTATTATTATTATATGGTATTATACCAAATACCTTTAATATCTAAATGTAAACACAAATTATAAAACAAAAAGTTACCGCGTAGTTATCCGAATATTTGTTACATATTTTCAGAGGAGTAGCCCTAATAAGACTGAATGAGCCAGTGTTTCTCTGAATGATGTTGATTATTATCGATAATACTGTTTTGTTTGTACAGAGCTGTCTGTTTGAAATACTTGAGCAATCTAGCGGTGGGAATTTTGTAGTGATTGTTTATTAATAACTATATACCAAGACTTTCTGTTCTTTTAAAGACATCGCCCATACTTTTGAAATGCACCTTGGTGTTGTTGGGTACTACAAAAAGGCATAATTGACGGACACGAAGCACATCCAGACTCAGAACAACTACTTATGGGTCACACAAGAAGTTGTGCTGTGCGGGAATCGAACTAGGTGCACAAAGTGGAGAGGCGACTATCTTAACCACTGCGCCATCCGTGCAGTATTAAGTTTTTGTAGAGATAAAGGATTATATTTAATTATAAATGAAGAAATTTGGAGAAACAACTTGAACCGTGAAATATTCTTCGTAATATTTTCATTGAGTTAGGATAAATACACTTTATTGAACACTATTTACAGAACATGGTTTATAGGATACAGTTAATTATTAAAAATATACATTAGGCGGCTTTATCTCTATCAGCGATATCTTCCAAACCATATTGGAAGTGCCGGCCGTTCGAACTAATCTAGCCCGAAATGCACCTCTGTCCCGCGCAGTTCGCTGTATCATTGATATCGAGAATGACTCAACTATAGATATATTCTCATGCACGGAAAATGCATTCCTAACCGCTGCAGGACGTCACATTGAGGCATTGACTATTGAGGCCAGTATACAGTAACTTCTTATTACGATTTTCTTTTTCTAATATTATGTAGTACATCCATAATATTAGAAAACTTTTCACTTTTTTTTAACATGGTTAATAAATTAGCTAAGTATAGTATAGTACCTATAGATTATGAATATAAATTATTATGAATGTATCACTTATTGTGCTTGGAATTATCTGTTAGCAATGAGATATCTGTAATAAATAAATAAATAAAAATAAATAAAATTAATATTTTGTTGGAATGTATTGAAGTGAATTAGAAATGACGTCATCATATCAGCCGAAAGACGTCCACTGCTGGACAAAGGTCTCACCATGGATCTCAAGGTCGGTTTTGTCGTGCTCGCATCCAGCGCCTTCCAAAATAGGGGTAGGGTAATTAATTTTTTTTTAGAAATAAAAGAAGAAACGTGTTTTGTTATATCGTGAGTGTGATTGAAAGTTTCTCGTGGATAGCCTAAATTATGGCTTTATACGAAACTTTTGCCTGCTCTGACAGAAGTGCAGAGAGAATCTTTAAAATAAAAACTTACTTTCATGACATTTATCGTATGTTTAACTTTGGAATACTTTCTTATATACTCTGAAATTATGCATATTCTCTAATAGAACTGTTTGGCGAATCAGAACGAAATCGATGGTTTAAAATTCCCTTCTACATCACGGTCACGTAAAAATATTATATCCCAATATTTATTCTACAGGTTCAATATTTTACGTGTGCGAAGCTAAACTGCTAAATCGTTGTAATATTCTCAACCTGGTTCTGTTGGTTTGTTTTGCAAATTAGATGTTAATGATCAACATTTGCATAGACAATCAGAGATGAATAAGAAATGAAACAGCATAATAAAGTCCCCATAGAGCAGTGGGTTAATATAACTTTATTGAGAAGATTGTGAAGGTTTGCGTGTTCGTAAAGATATAGATTTAAAACGAATAATAATGTTCGAAGTATCAAATAATGTAAGATCGTAAAATGGAGTGTTTAGTATCATTCATAGAACAGAAACAGGAATATGGATGACAGTTTTCTTAGAAAATTGAGAAAACAACCAAAATACAAATTAAAATAACATCAGCAAAACCCAACACTTTCTTATCGTCATGCCAGTCAGAAATGGCTCTATCTCAGCATATATTACTATTGAAGTGTTTTAGTGGGAAACACGTGTTAAAAAAAAACAAACTAACACCTGTTTTATTGTACTGCTACTTTACCTTTATTTTATATATATGTTTAGCACAAAGTATATAATGAACTGATTATAATAGTCGATTAGTCAAGAAACATTTTTAATAACTGTAATAATAACAGAAAAACAATAAAACAATCTAATATAAGAAAGGAATATATAGACCAAATGTATCTGACTTGGACACGGTAGATTTTATTAGGAAATAACGAGGGGAGGGGAGGGGGTCAACATTATAAGTTGTTATAATCTCCTTACATAAAGGAAATAGAAGAAACAGAAGATTGAGTAAGAATGAAGTACAAGTAGAAGAAGCAGAAACGTTATAAAAATAATAAAATGCGTACCTTTGTATTGTTTGTATTAAGAAATCATTTTAATGTGCCTATGTTTTAATGGACCCGGAAGGCTAGATTTGAAAACATAGAATAGAGTATAGGTTTTAGTAGATGTCCCTTAAGGAATGCTATTTTTTGACATACCATTTTAAATTCATCAGCTGATCGTTATTCTTGTATTTGGAGTTGCTATTCATATTTTTTATATATTTCGCATGATGATGTGCTACACGTTGTTCAGTTTCATAGGCAAATTAATTTCCTTAACTTACGTTCACTTTTATACACATTTATGTAGCTACTTATACCTAACCTATGAATTCATTCGGATAAAGTCTATCTCTATTTCTATTTTCTATTATTTCTATTGAGTAAGAAACATTCTAAACATAAAAGTTTACTTACCTACTGACTGATGTCTTAAAATTTTCTGTGGCATTCACAGGGAATGTTGCTTTAATTATGATTTTAATAGTTGCTTGAGAAGTTTGCAATCACACGATAATATACATGTTCGTAGTCGCTAATATTACGTAAATTCATGTTCTCGAGCAGAATAATTAGTTAATTAATTACGCTTCTCTGCACGTCGGTGGTTCAACCCGAGACGCGTGTGGGTAATGACTATTATTGTAAGCTTGATTGTGAGAAATTACACAATTTATACACGTAGGGAGAGTTGCTAGTACCACTTTGTACACTCAGCTGTGTTAACATAGAATTTGGAAATGGAATCCTTCTTTTTTAAAGACAATGCCTGCAGTTGGTAATGAAATATCTGTATTGCGGCAGCTTAATTTAGACTCAGTATATCAATGTATGGCTCATACAAATAGGTGTCCTATGCGCTTCTCGAACCCGGTACACGACGACCTCGAAGTAGTACGGAATATATATATATTAAATCAGTTTTATTACATAATTTGTGAGGGTGACAATTTTTTTTTACATAAGTGTACGACAAGTAACCACGTGGGTCACCTGATGGTAAGTGATCACCACCGCCCATGGACACTCGCAACACCAGAGGAGTCGCGGGTCTTTAAAAGAGTCGGCAAACAAGGGTCAACAACACTTGTTTGGGCCCCGATGAGCTCTGGCGACCTTACTCACACGCAGAAATACAACCTTAAGTTCTTAATGTTATTGTGTGGCTGCTCTTTGAGCGAATAAACGCTTTGCCCTACCTTAGTATGCAATGACAGCTGTATCGTATTACATTACAGATACAATGAGAAAACTATAGCGTTCAGCCGTATATTGGCAATATACCAATAGACGGGATAGGCTGATAAAAAATTACATTAAAATGGATTTTAATGTAGTAGACTTTAAAAAGCGCAAGTCAGAAAATATAAATATAAAAATATTTCTAACTACATTTATACTAGGATTTCTAGATCTATGGTTGTTGTCGAATCAATTAGAATTGACAATTAATTTATGACAGTAATGATCAAGTTACTTAGCTGTTTTATCTATCTAAGTAGCTTGACTTAGTCTTACCTTTATATCGAGTTATTTTCATTTGTATTGTATGTTTTTTTTTCATGGCTAATGTTCCGTTTTTCACACTTATACAATCACATTAATGGACACTTTTGTACTTCCAAAATCCCTCTTACTGCGTATGCAATAAAGAGGCTGCCAAGACATATAAGGAACTTTTTAAAACGAACATAATGACTCGGATGTTTCTATAAATTTTTTAATCGATCCATAATTAAATAATTGTCCTTTATTGGCGTAAACGGCTCATGCTATTGAGAATCCAAGGAAGTATTTTATCGATACGAGTCTGAAAAAGCACTTTTGTAATCTTTCTTTCTTCTTACTTATAGCCATACACAGGCTGTAAGGTTCAACACGAAGTGCTGTACGCAAGTACACCCCAACCAAGACCAGTCAAAGTAGAACACGAAAGTTCTATATAAGTACGTATGTTTATTTCTTTCTTTATTTGACAATTGTTACTTTTTAGGCAAGGTTTCTCAATATTAGTGGTACATCACTCACTTTGGAAACTTCCAGTATCAAGATGCGACTGACTGTACTCCAAGTTAATCTGATCAGAATCTCGTGAAGGACAGACATTATTAGTCACGCTGTTGGATTCTTTACTTTCGTCATTTTATATTATGTAGCTGTGTATTTTTCTTCCTTCTCATAAAATGTTACGACAGCCACCTATATTTTCGTTGCTTGTACACTCTGAAGTTTATTTTTTCTCAATGTATTGCAAATTATTAAAGTTTGAAATGATTAAAACATCTTGGTTGGTTCGTAAGTCCCAACCAAAATTTGCGTTATGATTGATGATTCAATTTATTTTAACTTACCTTGATTAATAAAAATATGTCAATATACTACTAATATTTTAAATACGTTTGTGAGTATGGATGTATGGATTTTTCTTCTTTCACGCAAAGTCTACCAAATGTATTTTGATGAAACTTTGTAGTAATAAAGCTTACTAGCTGTGCTCCACGACTTTATTCTTGTCAAACATTATAATTGTATATATATATATATATATATGTATACCTACTATGTGCTATTCGGATATATAAGCTATACTACTTACTTCAAAGTTACATCAAAATCTGTTTGGTTGTTATTTGCGTGAAAGAGTAACAAACATTCATACATCCATACTCACACACACAGCTTTTCCATTGTTATTTGATTTATTTTGAATTACCATAGCCGATTTTGATATAAAATAAAAATGTGTTTGCATTCATCAGCTCAGCCTATCGAGCGCCCTTAACTACTCGAATTTCAACACCGCCACAATTTTAACGAAGCTAGCTCCTAGCGTGTAATATACAAAAAAGCAATTCGAAACCTCATCCTTTTTGAAGTCTATTGAAGCCTTAATTAAAAATACGACATGGTAGTTGTCGATCCCTGCGTGACTCTCAATTTTCTACGGTAAGTATTCAAATTAACACAGTTTTTGTTAAAACAGATGCACGAGCGAGTCACAGTCCGTAGACGCAGCGATATTATTGATAGACAAAATATTTTTTTTTCTGTAAGTAGGTGTATTCCAAATTAAAATAACTTCACCAAATTTTTTTATTTACTTCATAAAAGCTGTAATGACTATTTGTTTGTTGGTTTATTATAGGCTTAAAAATAGGTAAGAACAATTCGACAATATGTTTTTTTAATAGTTATGTTAACCGATGTGGCCGTTGTTTTTTGGAATTATTTCGGAATTGTCCCGTATCAATTTTGATTATCTAATCAACCGTTTATAAATTTTCTTGACAACCATGATCTCATTGAGGTCAATAAAATTCTAAAATAAACTGTTCTACGTTTTATAAAACAGGATAAATATTTAATGTAAAGTTTTATTTTTACTTACTGCCATACAAAATGATGCTGGCAGTGCCATTGATTACATCTCTTTCTAATATACCTCGTAAGAAAAGAACAGGGAATACATACATAGAATCGTCAAACTACTAAACCTCCGCACCAAATGCGCACCGGACACATAATTTGTCGAGAGGTCCCTAACGTGTCGCTTATTTTCAACCAGGATTTCGCGCCGAAACTTAACTGTCGGAATTAAAGATGCCCTCTCCTTTTCTTAGGGACTGTGATAGAAAGAAATGCAATGATAATAATTTAGTTGCTATTGCATAAAATTATTTTTTCTAATCTTTTAAAAAAACTGAGAAATGGTGAGGTATTGAATTCGAATTTCGCAGTGGTGTGATATAAATCTTGTACATATTAGATATCAAACTTAGTATTTATAAACCGTAGTTGAAGACAGATGCATATTTATTTAAAAACGGAAAGTATTTATCTAGCTGTGCCCCGCGGTTTTAACCGCGTTAAACTTTATAAATTAAAGCCATGTTAATCCAGTGTGTCTTTTAATAATTTTATTAAAATTTCTCTAGCTCACCACCTCACGTTAAACAATTGTTATTACTCAGTTCGAGAATTCTTATATGATTTTTCTATAAATTACTTTTTTATGTTACTATCGTTGTATTATTTTTAAGGTTATTGTGAGCAAATGTCGCTCATAAATGTTTGTATGCCTAAATAGGCATTGTAAACACCTACATTCTATGCAAATAAATGATTACAGGTGAACTTACAGGTGAAGAAGTAACAAACATACACACTCACAAACTTTCGCCTTTATAATATTATTGTGATGTAATGTATTACCGCTATCTTGCAATCTTGTAAGAAATAAACGCACATCATTTACATAAATTTGAAATCAAGTTCCTCGGATTCCTGTGGGACAAGCCCCGTGTCGCTGGCTGTAAGCGGTCGACATGGGACGTTTCTCGATTGAATCCTCGTAACACCCAGGTCCAGGAATGCAGCGGTGCAGGAAGCGGGCATTGACCGGCGCGTACGGCGACCGCGCTTGCTTATACATGGGGACCGCAAATGAGAGGTTTTATGGTTCAGACTCTTAGTAGATTTATTGTAAGTAGGAGCAATAGCCTTGCGTCCTACGCATGTGGGGTGCGTAAATGGATTTTCTACATATTTCGGACTAGCTGTGCCCCGCGGTTTTACCCGCGTTAAATTTTATAAATTACGTATCACAACTCCTCCCCTGTAGGTGATAGCTTGATAATATTAGGTCTTTACCTATGAAATTGCCGTTCTGCAGTACTGGCCATTTCAAATCAAAATAATTTTTGTTTGGCTAAGAATTCTAATTTCAAATTAATTTTATTTTAAAAACATGGATTCTTTTTTCCAAAAGTAGTCATTTCTTTATTGATTAGTGTTACATTTTCATCGCATTTCAATCTTTTTCGTCATCATGGATACGTTAAAAATTCGAGTAATTATGGAATATGAGTACCGTCGTGGCAGCAACGCGGCACAAGCGGCACGCAACATCAACGACGTTTACGGAGCTAACACTACAAACCAACGCACCACCTGTTATTGGTTTGCTCGCTTCCGTTCTGGAAATTTCGACCTGAAAAATGAACCTCGCGGTCGTCCGAAGACTTTGGTCGACAATGACGAATTAAAGGCGGTTGTGGAAGCTGATGATACACAATCTACGGCTGAATTAGCAGCAGCTTTCGACGTTAGCGTCAAAACAATATTGGTCCATTTGCGTCAAATTGGCAAGGTAAAAAAGCTTGACAAATGGGTGCCCCACGAACTCAATGATCGCCAGCGCGAAGTACGCGTCGAGACGTGCCTTGCACTGCTCAACAGACACACAAATGAAGGAATTTTGAACCGCATTGTTACCTGCGATGAAAAATGGATTCTGTTTGATAACCGCAAGCGCTCAGCAAGTTGGTTGGATCCTGGTTCAGCACCTAAACAATGCCCTAAACGAAAACTTACCCCTAGAAAAGTGATGGTCACTGTTTGGTGGTCTAGCGCCGGTGTGATTCATCACAGCTTCTTACCAAACGGGGTGAGCATTACTGCAGATGTGTACTGTGAAGAACTGAGCACAATGATGGAGAAGCTGGCGCATCTCCAACCAGCATTGGTCAATCGCTCGTCTCCGCTGCTCCTGCACGACAACGCGCGACCTCATACTGCACAGCAGACGGTCTCCAAGTTGCAAGAACTGGGGTTGGAAGCTCTCCGTCATCCGCCCTACTCACCAGACCTTGCGCCTACAGACTACTACTTTTTCCAGAATTTGGATAACTTCTTGGCGGGAAAAAAATTCAATACCCGAGAGGCAGTACAAAATGCCTTTGAAGAATTTGTTGCCTCCCGTCCAGCTGATTTCTTTAAGAAGGGCATCAATAAACTGCCACTGCGATGGCAAAGATGCATTGATTGCATGGGTGATTACTTCGATTAATACAAATAAAAAAATTCATGAAAAAAATTCGTTTAAATTTTTTCATACAAAACGGCAATTTCATAGGTAAAGACCTATTATGTGTAGTAGCCTATATGTTGACCCGACCTCTTAGTAATATTCATGCAAAATTTGAAATAAATCCATGCAGTACTTTTTAAGTTTAGCCCGGACATACATACAGACAAACAGATAAACAGACAAAAATTCTAAATCCTATATTTTTGTCTTCGATATCGATTGTAAATCACGCCCCAAGTATCCTTTAAAAAAATATTCAATGTACAGTTTTAACTTTCCTACGATTGCGTGGTTAGCGAATGCTTGCTTTTCATGCCGGAGGTCGTGGGTTCGCTTCCCACTCAGGACAGATATTTGTGTGCATGAACATGTCTGTTTGTCCTGTCTGGGTGTAATTATCTATATAAATATGTATTTACAATCCAAAGTAGTATATGTAGCATATCAGTTATCTGGTTTCCATAGTAAAATCTCTGCTTAGTTTGGGATCAGATGGCCGTGTGTAAATAATGTCTCAGGATATTATTATTACTCCGTTCCGTAGTTTTTACGTGAAAGAGTAAGAATTATCCATACATCCATACTCACAAACTTTCGCATTTATAATATTAGTATGATTGAAAAAAAAAACGCTCACTTATTATGGCTGCGAATCGTGTTCATAAAGTCTAACATGTTCTAAACATCAGATAACGTAGAATCGTGGAAGGCTAAATGTCTTTTATGTACGTATTTTATGACAGTTAAGTAATTAAACGTGATGGCATAGCCTTGCGACTTAGATAGATACTGACTATTACCATATTCTTCTACTACCAGTGCCCATGTCTTATTCGGATATTTACTTACTTACTTATCGTATGGGCAGTGGTTACCCTGGTGTCATAGTTTTCCAAGCCGCCCAGTAGGCCTCTGGCATGGCTTAACGACTGTTGTCTAATGGCTACAATCGGGACGACAGCTTAACGTGCCCTCCGAAGCACGGAGACGGTCATAAATGAAACCACTTTGGCGGTCACCCATAGACTGATCGCGACCCTAGCTCATCACTTACGGACCAGTGAGATCATCTGGCTATTAGGATATAAATGCTATATTACTTCAAAGTAATAGTTTCATGAAAATCCGTTCTATAGTTTTTACGTGAAAGAGTAACAAACATCCATGCTCACAAACTTTCGTCTGTATAATATTAGTGTAATTATTCTTCACTTGGCAACCTTACTGAAATGAGATAGAACGTACAATTATAAAATATATATACAACATGTACAATATATATTCTACATTTCTAAATCGATTACAAAAAGCGAATTCAAATCCAAATATAATATTATAAATGCGAAAGTAACTCTGTCTGTCTGTCTGTCTGTCTTTGCTTCACGCCTAAACTACTGAACCGATTTGTGTGAAATTTGGTACAGACATAGTTTGGAACTTGAGAAAGGACATAGGATAGTTTTTATTACAAATATAAAATAAAAAATAAAATTTATTCCGGACATACAGCGCCACCTATTGGTCAAGAGTCGGCATCAATTCAGTACTGAAAATTCATCGGAAAAATGTATATAAATAGTAAAAAGGTATGAAAATATAATATAATGCAACTTTTAGTAGAAAGAAAATGCTCTAACGGAGTATAGATAATTCTATTAGTACTTTATGTCGAGTTGGTGATCGCGCAATGGTGTCGATCGTTACACGAGTTCGGTTCATGTTATTGTTTTAATTCATCGGAAAAAAGTAAATAAATAGTAAAAAGGTATGAAAAAAATAATATCAATATAATAAAACTTTTAGTACAAAGAAAATGCCCGAATGGAGTATAGATAAATAATCCGAGTTGTCACTATGCTCGATAGATGGCGTTGGGAGGAAATGCCAGTTTGTAACATAAGTAAAAGTAGTGAGCGTGGAAGAATGTTGCAACAATGTAAACTGCTGGTTTGGGATGAATGTACGATGTCCCATAAAAGAGCAATCGAAGCACTTCGTCGCACGATGAAAGACATAAAAAACAATCAAGGTATTATGGGAGGAATGGTGGTTCTATTGGCCGGTGACTTCCGGCAGACCCTGCCGGTTATAGCAAGGGGCACACCGGCAGATGAAATCAATGCCTGTTTAAAAGCATCTGTGCTATGGACACATGTGCAAAAGGTTTCACTGTCGACGAATATGCGAGTATTACTCCATAATGATTGTCAAGCCGGGCAGTATGCTGCTGCTCTTCTGAAGATCGGCGAGGATCGTATGCCTACCGACTCCGAGAGTATGATCACGCTGAGCAGCGAATGATGCCAAATTGTGGATAGCACATACAATTTAAAAAATAGTGTCTATCCGGATTTACGCGCTAATATCGAAAATCAGGAATGGTTATGCGAAAGGGCGATATTGGCGCCAACAAATGAAATAGTAGGCCGGATAAATGACCAAATTATGTCTGACGTAGAGGGAGATGTCATCGAGTATCTATCAGTAGATAACGTCGTGGATACCAAGCAAGTGACATCTTACCCAACAGAGTTTCTCAACTCCTTAGAGTTATCAGGAGTGCCTTCTCACAAGTTGAGGCTGAAAGTTGGAGTTCCTGTGATGCTTATGAGAAACCTAGATCCACCAAGGCTATGTAACTGCACATGGTAACCTATTTAGGACGGAATGTCATTAAAGCCGTTATTATGCTGGAATGGCAAAAGGCGAAACTGTAATTATTCCCATCATTCCAACTGATTTGCCATTCCAATTCAAAAGAGTTTAGTCTCCACTGCAAACTGCGTTTGCAATGACCATAAATAAAGCCCAAGGGCAAACGCTTAAAGTTGCGGGGGTACATCTTGAAAAAGCCTGTTTCTCCCATGGACAACTCTACGTTGCGTGCTCAAGAGTGTCAAAACCACAAGACCTACATATTTTTGCAAAGGATGGCAAAACTAAAAACGTGGTATACAGAAATCTCTTGGTGTAAGAAACTTTAATAATCTTTAAAGCCTAAAACAATAGAAAATTTGTCAAGGGAGAAACAGTATTTTTTTCTGAAATGGCAAATCAAAATAATATTTTGAAAATAAGGGAAAAATAACATTTTCGCCTTTTTCGATCGGCAATAACGGCTTTAATGCCCTAAGTGAGTATACATATCTTCAATTCAAACGCAGAGCTCATTATGTTGATTTTTGAAGAGTTCCCTAGAATATCGACCACATTTCATTTTTGAAGAGATCCCGCGAGATCGGGAACTATGTGGGTAAAACCAAAAATGTGCCGGAAGACACTATTCCACGCGAACGAAGTCGCGGGCAAAAGCTAGTATACAATAATAATGTCCGAAGGGCGATCTTTTCTCAGAATTCTTACAGGCAACCTTGGGATTGACAAGAGATACATGAAATGAAAAAGTATTATGAAAGGTGTAACAATTGTACAGAAATTGAAAAAAATTTGGTAGGTAATATAAATAGTTTACAGCTTAGAATGGTCGAAGCAGCTTAGTAGATGTTCCATAGTTATTTATAACTAAACTAAAGACTCTCTACATTAAAGACAAATAATATTAATCGGTTTTCAGTTTTGACACAAAGTTTTGTCATCTCTTCTCAGTTTGTCAGTGGGTCAAAATCATGGTAAGTAATGTGCGTAATAACTTTTTTATTACAAAAATTCGATTCTAATGCCTAGTATATAAAAAAATATATTTATATATTTTTATAATTTATATAATTTTATATTTATTATTTTATTAAGAAGGAGTGCAGAAGGCTAACATTTAATGTTCTCTTCACTCCTCAATATGAACTTTAATCGTTCCAAATTTCACACTCCTCCGACTGCGCAATTTTTATACAAAGGTGCAAAGTTAGTAGAGGAGGGGAGGAGAGGAAAGGAGTGGGGAGGAGAGGAGAGGAGAGGAGAGGGGAAGAGAGGAGAAGAGAGGAGAGACCATACACACGCCCTAGACCACAATATTGAGGTACTGCCCCAGTCGAGTAGTGTCTAAAGGAATAAAAGTGGTGCATGCACTTTTTCCCAAAGTGAGAGGAAGATGGTGGATGTGTGACTCATCAACTCGAGAACATAACTGCTTACAAAATAATGCCAACATTTTAAGACAGCCGCCTCGCCTCTTTGTGTCCCGTGTCCGATTCCAGCACTGGACAACTATTTGTGTGCCCCATAAGTAGTCAATCAAAAATTTGTACGTAAGCAGTTGGCAATACTAGCACTTCTAGAATTAGTTTAATTATAGAATTATACAATAATAATTCCATGGCTGATGTGACGTTATCTATATAAATAAAAAGACAAGTCCTGACTGACTGACTGACTCATCAACACCCAGCCCAAAACCTAGAAAGCTGAAATTTTGCACAAATGTTTGCTTTACAATGTAGACAAGGAATAAGGAAGGATTTTTCGAAATTCAACCCCTAAGGGGGTAAAACAGGGGCGCTAAGTTAGTATGAAACTTTGCCGTTTTTGAAGTTTAAGGCATAAAAATTGGTATTTGGCCTTCCAGTAAAAAATAAAAAATCACGTATTTCAGGCTTTTTGGAAATTCCACCCTCAAGGGCGAAAAATAGGGGATGTAAGTGTGTATGGAAAATGTGACAATTTTTAAGTTAAACTCATGAAAATTGGTATTTAGCCTTTTAGTTAAAAATAAAAATATGTATTTCAGCATTTTTGGAAATTCCAGCCCCAAGAGCGTAAAATAGGGGATGTAAGTTTGTATGAAAAATGCGACATTTTTTAAGTTAAACTAATGAAAATTGGTATTTGGCCTTTCAGTTAAAAATAAAAAAATATTATTTAAGGATTTCCGAGAATTCCACCCCTAAGGGTGACAAATAGGGGATGTAAGTTTGTATAAAAAATGTGACAATTTTGAGTTAAACGCATGAAAATTGGTAAATGGCCTTTCATTTAAAAATTATAAATATATATTTCAGGATTTTTGGAAATTCCACCCCTAAGGACGACTAGAATAGGCGATGTAAGTTTGTATGAAAGTCTGTATTTTTTTAGTTAAACGCATGTAAATTGGTATTTGGTCTTTCAGATATTAAGCAATCCAGGGAATAATTTGTTGTTAAAAAAAGGTAATCCTAAACTGATTCAATAGATCGCCACCAACAATTTAAGCAAACTCAAATTTTATAAAATTAGTTTCTTATGCCAAGTAGCTTAAAATGTCGTGGTCGTTGTCGTCTAAGTAAAGATTTAACATTTTATAAGATTTGTAACTTCTTTTTTTTGGTAAATTTTATAACAAATTAAAAAAACGACATTTTAATCAAATTGGGTTAAAAAACGAATTTATCTAAAATTCGAGTTAGCGTAGTATAAATTGTTGGTGTCGAGATGATCGCACCCAAAAAACATCATCTTAATTTTACTGATCTACAAGTTCACAATTTTGTAACTAGATGGCGTTAATGTCGTTTCAGATCGCGGAACTTAATTGGCATATCGGTTAAAATAAATAAATTCTTGAAATAAAAGGTAGTCCAAAACTGAATCAATAGATGATCGCCTAAATCTCACCCAAAATATATGCACACATCTTAATATTACCGCTTTACAAGTTTATATTATTGTTAGTAGATGGCGTAATCGTCGTTTTAGATCGCGTTATGGTTTCATTCACGTAAAAAAGTCGCAACCTAGAGTTACCTTTGTGATTAATGAATCGTTGATTATTATTTTACTTTATTTAACTTACTGACTATACTTAAGGTCAATTGATATGTATTCTTTGATTTTTGCTTGATGATATCGGGTCCGTTTTGTAAATAACAGTAGCAAAGTAGTCTTTCATTTATTTCTTAGTAAGGTTATTTATAGGTTAGGTTTTATTCAATTTATATTTCTTATTTGTTTTAACAGTTATATTTTTTAGATTAAGCTAGAAGTAAGTAGTTACATTGGTCATCATTCAAAATTGTCGCGGAAAAAGTCGCGGGCACCAGCTAGTTTATTATATATAAATAAAATAAGTTATGTATGAATGTACTTCTGCTGGAAAACGCAGAATACGAATAGCGCAAGACCGGCAATTGTGGAGATGTCTGGGGGTGGCCCTTGTCCAGCAGTGGACTTCTTTCGGCTGATATTATGATAATGGTGGTGATGTATGTACATACTTTAATGGCGGTGGTGGTAGTGCCTGGCATGTATTGCAAATTTGCAATGCCACTTAAAGTACATACATCATCATCATTTTCATCATTTTCCTATTTGTTTTTTTCCTATTAAAACTACTGATCTAGATCTGTGGCTGATGGTATAGAATATCACTTCCCTGTCACATCGGGGACGTAGAAGTAAACCTGATTGAATATTGTCTCTCAAGGAAACAGCTTTTTTTACTTATTCGTCGTGTCTAAGAAAAAATAACAATATATGATGTGATGGCGGTGTTCCTTGGTTTTGTATGCAATTAATTCTAATGTGAGTACATAAACTGATCATGTCTTCAGATCTCCACTACAAATTTCATCCAAATCTGTTAACCCGATTTTGCGTGATTGAGTAACAAACAACAATACACACAGAACTCAATTTTAAGTAACTTATTTCCAATTTCCAATGATTCAAATCAATTGTTTGCAAATATCATTGTTAGTTTAGTTGATTTAGTATACCTACTTTATTATACTAAGACAAATGATTTACTTAATATCGAAAGGAATTTCAGTGGTTTAAGTATGCTTATTGCCTACCTCGCTTATGTCATTCATCTGTCTTCATCGCTGCGATACGCTTTAAAATGGGGCAACTCCACAAACGGAGAATCTGTTTTTAGAGCTCAAAAAAGGTGTCTGAGAACGATTTGCGTAATAAAAAGTGCCGATAGCTACAAACCGTTCTTTTTACGTCTTCGCATAATAACACTGCCCTGATTGTACGTCTAAGAAGTGGCCGAAAAAGTTATTATTAAATTTCATATTTTATATGGCCTAAACCGTATTTTGTTTTTGTGTCAAATACGGCCATCTAGTAGACGTGCAATCCGGGCAGTGTATACTAACACAGCCCTGATTTTACGTCTACAAATTGGCAATGTTTGTCAAAAACAACTTAACTTGTTCGCCACATTAAATAGCTTACGACTCAGAAACTAAATAAGGTTTAGGCCACATAAAATATGGATTCCAATAATATTTTTTTTAGGAATGGCACCTAAGATGAATAACAAATTACCGAGCCATTTACATATAATAAGAATTAAATTACGCAAAATTCAAAACATCTTGTTCGAGTATTTTATAAATAATGAATAGTACTAATTTATACAAGAATAACTTTGTCATAATAGTTAATTAAAGAAGTTTATATAATCATTTTGTTTTATTATATTTTTTCAAAGCTGGTTAGGCCCGATATGTATGTCAATTTATATTATTTGAAATTGTTGTATGTGTTATGTTGTATTCAAAACGGAAGAATCTGCCGCTCTGGTGTTTTTCAACGCAGCAACGTCACAATACCGTACGCTTTTTCCCGCAGTAAACTTTCATTCTTTTCAAATTACGCGTAAGCTAATGTGTATAAAAATACCTTTATCAATACACACGCTGACAATTAACGCTTTCATAATAAAATACAATAGTGAGGTGTTTAAATTAATCCCCGGTTTACACGGTTGGAGCAATTTAGGTTGCCGCCTTATGTAACACGCCATTATTGTCTGGACAACGACATAGTGCAGGGACCGGCATTTGTGATTACACGACAATTAAGTCATGCTCCAAGAGCTTGCAACACGCAGAAGTATGAAGACAAAGTGTGATATGCCACCATCACTTTGTCACTTAGCGTAGAAATTGAAAGTTGGATACGTCTACTCTTTGATTTTTCAGAATTTTGCGATTTTGACTGCATTTTGGGTGGAAGTTTCGAGTTCTTTTAATAAAAGTGATTGCAGAACGTCATATAGTTAGGAATTCACGAGGTTACGGTCTATGTAGAGGTATATTTGTATAGGTGTATACTAGCCTATTTGGATCCAGAATCGGTTGAAGCTCTTTCATGGCCGCCAAAGAAAGCCGCCAAAGCATTTGTCAGGGGTGATATGGCCACATATGAAGTCTATTATATGTCTTAGCTGACTTGTTACGAGAGTACTTTATAAAGTATAACAGTCTCGCTAAACAAGAGCTCATGCTCTCCGTGAAGTCTGGGATAAGTATTAAAAAATCTTAGGCCGTATTTTCACCTTGTTCCTTTCCCAACATGCCTTATGTTATCAAGTACTCAATCGCCGCGCAACGGTTATGACGTAGCTGCTATGTTATAATATTTTTATACTGTGATTATTTATTTGATTAGTGATTATCATTTATAATATAATATAATAATTTTACATCTTAAAACTATTAATAATCGATATTAGACTTTCAAATGGTTCTCACTGATAAAAATATAAATAGGGTAGGAGAATTATTAAAGAGGCATTACTTGTACGACGGTAGATAAGGACGTTACTCTGTTCGATTAAATATTGTGTGTGGAAAATATCTCGGAGTTTTAATGTGCAGAACCTACGAGTGCGTAATACTTACAAACAACCGTAAACGCAACATGTAAGTATACCTCTATATATATAATAATGGTTAGGAATCCATGACCTGCGGCGTGAAAAGCAAGTATTCACTAACCATAAGTATTTAGTAACCAAAAAAGTAAGTACACTTTTAACTTAAACTTTATGTAAATAACATGATGTATTTTCATTGCATTACACTATCGATCGAATCTCACCTTGACACAATGGCATGTGAAATGCACGGACTCCATGATCGCTTACTTCGATGTTATGGACTGTGGCTTATTTAACCGACTAACATTCTTTGTATGTTTATAAATAATTATATCGAAATGCTGAGTCGTGATTCAATGTGGTAAGGTTATGCTGTATAAGTGTTTTGTTTTTTGATTTAAATACGGAGTCTAGGGATTAACACCATCGCTGCTGGACAAGGGTCTCTCCTAGAATCTGCACGGGAATTGTTCAGACAGGAATATCAACGTCGAATTTCAGCCATGGCCAGTCTCAATGGAGACTAGCTACTTGCGCTGGATATATTATAATGCAGAAGCATGTCCGCTAACACAGGGACACTTATTATTCTTTTACTCTCATGAACCGAAGGGACAAGCGACTAGCGACACAACCAGAAAGAGTTCAGGTACAGGACTCACGGCTTTACGTGCTCTCTGAGGCATGAGGTGTAACACCGTGAACTCCCAAATACTGAGAAATAGACAGTAAAGGTACCTTAAGAAAGCTTGGGACAACTAAACACTGCCACCTGATCCCTAAGTAGGCGGAGCCTGTACTTTGGCAACCAAACAACTGACAAACATACTTATGTATTTCTAAATACATACATATTTATACCCAGATACAGAACAAATAATGGTGTCCATCGTACAATGATTTGTCCCTGGTGGGAATCGATAGTCAGGGTTACTAAGACAAACTAGTCACTAAGAGAAACTAGACAAACATGCTAAAATGGTGTCAACTATTCCCCTAATGGCAAAAAACAGAACCCTTATAGATTCGTCGTGTCTGTCCATCCGTATGTCACAGCCACTTTTTTCCGAAACTATAAGAGCTGTAGGTACTGTTGAAACTTGGTAAGTAAATGTAATATGTTTACCGCATTAAGATTTTCACACAAAAGTAGAAAAAGAATAATAATTTTGGGGTTCCCCATACATAGAACGGAAACTCAAAAAACATTTTTTCATTGTACCCATACATGTGGGGTATCTATGGCTAGGTCTTCAAAAATGATATTGAGGTTCCTAATATTATTTCAGACCATTTTAAGTCCATAAGATGTTAGTTACAAAAATCTTAACCTAATGTTAGTAATTTTACAATATATAAATATAAAATCGCGGTTCTATAAATGATGTACATTATACCATGTAAACTAACAACGAAAATTGGTTAACAACACATTTTTTTTTAGTGCGTCTTAAATCGTAAACCGCAATTCACCTTTCATTTAATCATTTGAAATACTTGATGCTGCGGAACCCTTCATGGGCGAGTCCAACTCGCACTTGGCCGGTTTTTAAATCAACATAATAATGATCGTTCTAAGTGATAGTTCTTCACGTAACAAATTACGTTGTTTCTTATAAACACGTGTTAAATGTGTATAAACTTATTATTTTACAATTAGAATGGCGGAAGAGTAAATAGTATTTTAAACGTACACTTTGCGTAATTTAAAAATGAACAAGCATGTTGTTGTATTAACAACAACATATATGAGTTCTTAGCGTCAGCTAAGAACTCAGATGTGTAAGTTCTCTACACATAATCACAGTATAATCGTAGGTCAGCATTACAAATTAAAGAGTTAATGTTTAATTTTAAAAGTTATGGATTAAAGAACAGTCGACAAAATTTGCTACTTTTTGCCCAAAAATATAAGTAAACTGCTAATTAAACCGCTTGCCTTCTGCACTACAGCACTTTTAAAGAACAGCTAAGGATAGAGCTAAAGCTGATTACAGACGCTTAGGTTAACCTTCTTGCTTGCTTTCAAATGCGATCAATTTGATAGATGTTAATTAATCAGCATTAATTAACATCTATCAAATTAATGAATGCTGATGAATACCTTCAAAATTAATTTGATAGATGTTGGTTTTGTTCAAAGCATATTATATTTCGTCGCTGCATCCTCGAGATTTTCATATAACACAGTAGTACACTCTTCAATGTGCTGGACATCGAACACTTTTTTAGAGCTTGCAACATTAAAAAAGACAAAATGGCGCCTCTGCACGCCACGTGGCCGGCTGGAAAACTTCATTCGCTCTTAGTGTTCGGACCTCGAAACACCAATTCTTGTTATTTTATTTTCAGTAAACAAGTGTTATAATTATATTATAGTGACATTTAATGTGAACTACTGTATTGGCCTATAAAAATGGGCTAGTTTAAGTGCACGAAGAAGGAATATGAAGAATAATTTGGTGCCGATTGAATCTACGCAAATGCCGAGTGTCAGCAAAAAATGTAAGTACATACTTACTCTCCAGCAAATATGAATATTTTTCGAATTCTTTTTCTATTCGTTATTGATCATGCATATTAAGGTGACCGACTGTTACAACGATACTATCATTTTATTTTATTACCAATTATGATTACATTACACACCCCCCTGGCAAACAGGCGAGAGTCTATGTATAATTAGATTTTAGTTTTACTAGCTGAATGTTTTCTGGTATTATTAGGTTATTCTAACCTATTTTACAGTTAGCCATTCTATGGAATAAGACCTACCCTTTGTGTCAGATAGTACAAGCCCTGTTTTTACAACAGGTATGTACCGTTTGTAAAACCCTAATAATTACAATGCCCTGGGGCAATGTTTGGGTTAAAATCATATGGAGTTGTGATGATTTATTATTTACAACCTGATTACTTTACTTACACAACTAACCTAAATATCTGCCACGTGTTCTCTGAACAATGGGGGCAAATTATAATGGATGCACTCAGCAAGGATAATATAGGACTGAATCCTGAAATAGAAAATTTTCAGTTCCAGGTATTCATTAATGCTATAGAGGTTAGTTTAATTCAACCATTCAAATATCTTTATTCTAAATAATCTGCAATGTAGTTTCTATTTAGATTAGTAGGTAACAGAAACGTACGCACATAGCCAGAATGCTTTTATTATATTTGATTGACCAAGTACACGTACAACTCAAGTACAAGTCCCGATGTTGATCCCGTCGACTTTTAGCACATGTATTAGTAACATGGGTTACCAGTATAGCGAACATGTGATTGATTTGCTAGTTTTGCAGACATGGTTTTTCCAGTTTAGTTGACTGTGATTGCTGTAAAAAACTTGTGGAAAATATAATTTGTATATGGTGAACGTGTATTAGTTTTGTTTGATATCAAGTATAACAGAAAATGTTGTTAATTGTTTGTCCATTAATTTGAAATTATAGTAGTATAGTAATTTACTACGTAACTAAGTAGCTGTAAATATTCGATCTATTAATTTGAATATTATAAGTTAATAATACAGTATATTATATACATAATAACAATAAATAAATGTCTTGCCATCTCATCCCAGACGGGGCAGAGCCAGTACTATTGCAATAGTGTGGCCAACAGACAACTGATAAATATACATGTTTATTATTAAATACATACAAATTATAGATAAATTGAACCCAGGTACGGAACTAATAATCGCGCTAATCGAACAAATATTTGTCCCGAGTGGGGATCGAACCCACACCAGTATTATAGTTAGCAGTCAGGAATATTAAAATTAACCATTAGAGGCCTATAGGATATTAAATAGGATATTAAAATTAAATTTAAAATTATCGTGTATTTTGATACGGGTACTCGTATTGTTAGATGCATACACATATTTACTTTTATTTAGTATGCTATGTTTAGCAGAGAGATTGGGCTCCCCAGATCTAGACAACGAGTTCAGGCCTACTTTTAAATGAAAAATGACCTTGATATACTTACTGGAAGAAGGATCGTAACGCTTTCGACGTAAACGTTTACCCCTAATAGGAAATACTTTTTCTCTTGCTTGTTTCCTCCGTTTTTTCACCTATTTTGAAATGCTTATGCAAGATAATAACCTGGCAATAGATTTTATTGTCGTTCCTCACTGGCCTAGTGAGACATGAATCCAACATAATAATCTGGCGAAGTCAATAAAGAGGCGTTTCCGTAACAAGCACTCAAAATGGAGACAATTGAATTAATGATTTCATCTCTGTCTCACAACACATTAAAACAATAACGACACAGCGTGTAAAAATTATGGAAATTTGGTCATAATAATAATATTGATGAATACTTAAAAAAAAAAAACCTAAATCAATCCTGTAGCATTAAACTTCATTACATAACAGTTCAGGTTAGGAGCTAATTTCTCATCTGAAAACACATGCCGTTCAGCACTTTCTCCCATATTGAGTAAACCAGATTTCGTTCAGATGCTAATATCAGGATATGGCTTAAAGGTATTTACAAAACTCAATACTGTGGAACTTGTTTTGTGAGAAGATGGTGCCCAAACGAAGGAATACCATTGGCAATTAAATAATAATATTAATAAAAAAAAATATATATTGACATGTCTAATCGCGTTGTCGACTGCACAACGAATACAGATAAACTGTATTTATAACAAGATTCCTGATCAAATTAAGGTACTTCCAATGGTCCGATTCAAAAAGGCTTTACGCAAATGGCTAACTGAGATTTCTTTCTGTACAGTAAAGGAAATCCTGCAGTTCAAAAAAAAAAAAAAAAAAAAAAAAAAAAAAAAAAAAAAAAAATTAATATAATTATTGAACCGTAATCCGATTACGGTCATTTACTCACATATGTATTTTATCTGATGCAGATTAGTAGCCTAAACTGTCGTCTAAAAATGTATATTTTAAAGAGTCGTGATGCGATTACGACCGAATATACGAATACCATACCAATATAATTATTGAACCGTGATGCGATTACGGTCATTTACTCACATATGTATTTTATCAGATGCAGATTAGTAGCCTTAACTGGCGTCTAAAAATGTATATTTTAAAGAGTCGTGAAGTGATTACGACCGAATACTAATACCATACCAATATAATTATTGAACCGTAATCCGATTACGGTCATTTACTCACATATGTATTTTATCTGATGCAGATTAGTAGCCTAAACTGTCGTCTAAAAATGTATATTTTAAAGAGTCGTGATGCGATTACGACCGAATATACGAATACCATACCAATATAATTATTGAACCGTGATGCGATTACGGTCATTTACTCACATATGTATTTTATCAGATGCAGATTAGTAGCCTTAACTGGCGTCTAAAAATGTATATTTTAAAGAGTCGTGATGCGATTACGACCGAATATACGAATATCATACCAATATAATTATTGAACCGTGATGCGATTACAGTCATTTACTCACATATGTATTTTATCTGATGCAGATTAGTAGCCTTAACTAGCGTCTAAAATGTATATTTTAAAGAGTCGTGATGCGATTACGACCGAATATACGAATACCATACCAATATTCGATTCCACATAAAAGTATTTTTTTTACGGAATAAATGAATTCTGATTTATAATTATTGAACCGTGATGCGTTTTCGGTAATTTACTCACATTTATATTGTAATTGATGCAGATAATGAATCGGAGCATTCATTTTCATCATACCAGCAAATAAGCTCCGTCGAATCGATATCGTTGGTCAAGGTACCCATAAAATTAAAGCGTCATGATTAGATTACCGAATATACGAATACAATACCAATATTATTTCGGAACCGTGATGCGATTACGGTCGCTTACTCGCATAATAATATGTATGTTTTCTTATAAAGATAATGTATCTGAAGATTCATATTTATTAAATCAGGGAATACGCTCCGCCGCATCGTTGGTCAAAGCTAATACTGATAATATTAAATAGTTGCGAGGCGATTACAGCTGAATATACGATCACCATATCAATATTATTTCTGAACTGTGGAGTGAATACGGTCACTTACTCACATATATATTTTTCTTATGCAGATAATGTATCTGAGCATTCATTTTCATTAAATGTTGGAATACGCGTCGTATTGATACTGTTGGTCAAGACCTATAAAGATTCGTAATTCGATTATGACCGAATATACGAACACAATACCAATATAAATAATTGAACCATGGTGCGATTACGGTCACTTACTCGCATAATAATATGTATTTTTCTGATGCAGATAATGTATCTGAGCATTCATTTTCATTAAATTTTGGAATATGTTCCGTCGTATCGTTGGTCAAGGCTAATACGCATAAAATTAAAGAGTCGTGATTCGATTACGACCGAATATACGAACACCGAATAATGCATGTGAGCATTCATTTTTAGCTAATTAGGTTATACGCTCCATTGATATCGAATAATATTGACCCGATTACTCATACTCTTGATAATGTTGTCGCTACGCACGATCCTACCGCTGATATTGCTACCCCGACCACATAATCTAATAAAGATGAACTCTCAGCATATGAGCTGTGGCCGCAGGCCCTTTGGAATGCCTTAAGTGTATCCAAAATTAAAGTTGGAATTTTTAAACCCAAGATAAGATACGTTATTTCAAATATTACAAATAACGATTCCAATATTTAAAATTCTTGAAAGCAAGGCCTCAATCGCATCTAATTCTTTTATCACAATTAGAAGGAGATATGCCCAGAGAAAACCCTGATAGCATACATAGAACTAATAGGACCGTTTAGAGACACGTCTAATGCCGAAAGGTTAATTCCGACCACTAAAAAATTATACCACAACGCAACCGCATCTACAATCAGATGCTGTATCCAGCAAGTATTGCAAGAGAGCAGATATTGACGAAAGAATATACTCTGCGCATAGCGCTCGCCACGCAGAGACGTCCGTGGATGCGTTTCCATTGAAGTGATTAGGAAGGCAGCAGGATGGTCATGAAATTCCCGCGTATTTAGTAAATTTTATGACAGATCTAATAATGATCCTGTATTTAAAAGTGCCAGTTTATTACTGTTAAGTATAGTTAAAAATGATTAAGTTAATTAGATAAAGCAAATTATTACATGTAACAATTCGTTTTTGGGTATTGGTTCAATACTCTTACTAACGATTTCCCTAAAGCTCTAAACATCTACTGGGTTATATGAAAATCTCGAGGATGCAGCGACGAAATATAATTGAAGGTTAAACAAACTTACCTTAAGTGAAGTTTGACCATAATTATATGAGTCGCTGCATCCGAAGAGATTTTCGATCCCTCCCGCCCTTAAAGTATTCTTGTGAATACTTTCTTCCCGTTATTTGTTTTTAATGCTTTGCCTTTAGTGAAATCTTAGGTAGATACTGAGGACTCTGAAAAGAATGAAGTTTTCCAGCCGGCCACGTGGCGTGCAGAGGCGCCATTTTGTCTTTTTTAATGTTGCAAGCTCTAAAAAAGTGTTCGATGTCCAGCACATTGAAGAGTGTACTACTGTGTTATATGAAAATCTCTTCGGATGCAGCGACTCATATAATTATGGTCAAACTTCACTTAAGGTAAGTTTGTTTAACCTTCAATTATCAGAGCCTGTCTCGAATGCAGCTATCTTACTTTATAAAATAGTACATAAGGTTTTAAATTCCGAATAGTGTAAAGCTTTTATTGTATTAGGTTATGATGGGGCTGGCATGGTCGTATTGTGACCAAAAGCCCCTAAACTTATAATAGATAATAAAAATTAAAAAAAATGCGATCAATTGTCTGATCGTATTTGAAATGTCATTTGCCTGAAGAAGAAAATATATTGATGAAAGAAAACATCAAATGTAACACAGCGTTTCATTTGATGTTTTCTTGCGATGATGAGGGGTCCATTATAAATTCAGCAGAATGTAGGCGAAGAATAATGTTTGGACGTTTGCTACAATTTATAAAACATAATGGATCCTAAAAGAAGAGGAAAGGAACTAAAGAAAAATATATACGAGTCGAATAAAAGAGAAAGTGGAAGGATAGGGAGGTTTGCAGGGAGCTCTACCAAAAAGGGCGAACGCATTATAGTAGGTACGTATAGATTATTTACCGACTCGACAATGCTGATTGAAAATTCGGACAAAAACTTCAAAAAACACAATTTAACTTAAACATACATAAAATTTAATTTAAACATACATGTCATTTTTAAAATAAATACAAAAACTTACGTAGAAACTTAGAATTTCTGAATGGACATTTAGAAATAGTTAGTTTCTATGTGAGTTTTTAGATGAGACAGACTGTACTCATAAATAATTCGCAGCATTTTTACATAGAGCGTAACATTAAAATGTTTGAGATAAGAGTAGAGTTAGATGCTTTACGTAAGACTGGGCTTGGGGCAATTCTACAATGTTTTGAAGCTTGGCTATAAAGTCCATGGTTTAGTCACAGTATACATATGGACAGTAAGGTAACTAAGTCTAGTTGACGAAATAATAACCTACGCTCTATTGAAGCTGTAGGGTTGTAACTTGTGTTGTAATGTTTTAGATACCTTTTATTATTTTTATTAATACATATTTGTTTTATTAATCAGCAGGACGGTTAAAATACGAGAGCTCCCGTTTTGATAAAGCCGAGTTAAAACAGCCGTATACCTACTACGCAATATGCACGTGGTTTTTTTTAAAAAATGCGGAGATAAAATTATACGCTAGTACTTGTTTTGACGCGGCACTCACTACTGACAGCACCGCGACAACCGCTTAGGGGTCTAGTCGATGCGTATGTTTATATGAGTGTGCAGTTTCGACGTTTGTACGTAGTTTCCGTACTGCCTATTTTTATATTGAGGTTTAGTGGTCCTCCTTAGTTCGTTTGTTAACCCCGTCATTTATTAAGGCTTAACAAGGTGTAACATAAATGTCTGATGTGACTTAAGGAGCTTCATTTACCTATGCAACATCGAAAAAAACACCTATCTACCTAATAGATGTACAGCATTCCATGCGGTTTTTAATATATGTGGCACATATATTTATTTTAGTTCTAAAACTACCAAATTTAAATTACTGTCAATCTTATATCTATTTAGATGGTCGTGTTTGAATGAACACTCGTTCTTTAGACCATTTATGCAAATAAATATGTATTAATGAAATATTTTTATTTGTTCCAGGTAAGCCGAATTTGATGCAATAAGTCCAAACTAAGTACAGTAAGTACTTACTTTATGATATAGTTGTAGAAGGTGTGTTTACATAATTGTAGTTCCATATTATTCTTTGTTTTACTACTAAGTCGGAAAAAAGTATATATACTTACGTGTGATGCCATGTATGTACATATGTTGCAAGCATCGTATATATATGGTAACTATGGTATGCGTAGTAAAAGCTCATAAAAGGAGTAGACAAGAGGTGGTCCAAAAACCTATGGAAGAACAGCAGATAACAAATACGACTAATAGTAGTAGTATTTACGGGCCACTACAGCACCAACTATCACCCACACAAACTGGGACTGTCGAATAGCCCGATCAGCAGGACCTGTGGGAAAGACAATGAAACAATGCTGCATATCCTATGTAAATGCAATGCTTTGGTAAGACACAGAATAGCCAATCTAGGGCTGGCATATCCAGAACCAGGAGACTACAAGGATCGCCCCTAACAAATGTACTGAAGTATCTGTAAACTTGTGTGGTTCTAGGGATATAATAAAAAGTAATGGGGGTCAGTACAAAATATCCTGAAGGATCAAAGTGTTATACGTAAGTACACCCTAACCAAGACAAAGACAAAGAAACGTAAAATCATTAATCATAAAAATCTTTATTTGTATAAATGTGGTATACAGGTGTTATTAGTATGAAAACATTAATAAAAAAAATTTTGTAAATGTTTTCATACAATGTGTACCTAATCAAAACCTATATCTATGTTACTAGAAATATTAATGTATACAACTATATTACTACAAACATGTTCTGACTATTTACAAGCGCTTTTTAAGGTCTACGTGAAAAAAAACCTTTTTTATTATTTTATATTTTATTGTATTGTTTACATTATTTAAGTTTCACACATTTCACACATGTTCCGTGACACACTTTAATCAACCTCATCTTTTGTGTATAGAGTATCAACACGTATTATTAGTTGGAATAAGTAGGTAACTTAAGGGTCCATTCTCACGGTTCACCTAGAAGTAATCGGAAAGTGGTTACCATAGCCTAAATGTGCCCTGCTGGCTGAATTTCGGGCAAGGCTGTCAGTCTCAATGAAGACTACCTACGTATACGGACATATTAGTGCCCAAGTGAGAATTCACACATAGGTGTATTCTCTAAACCGTACTCTTATGATTTAATGATTTTTGACTGCACGTGTGGGGCAGCAGCCAAGACAGTTGCCTCACCGCTTTGTGTCGCGGGTTCGAGGCCCGCGCCGGACAACTAGTTGTGTAACCCATAAATAGTTGTTCTGTGTTTGGATATAATTTGAGTCCGTCTATTATATGTTTGTAAAGTATCCCGCGACATGGGGATTAGATTCCGTAATGTGGGCGTTGTCTTTAAAAAAAATAGGATGGGCCACCAGTTAGCTGACAAGACCGGTGAGGGGTCAGGTGCAGGACCAAAGGATTTACGCTTACTACACATTTGACATATGGTTGTAATAGCTTGCCGTCTTCAGGCTGCTCTTTAGATTGTTTCTTGACACAAAAAACCAATAATGGCCCTACTCATATAAGGTTAAATAAACTTACTGGGCCAAAGATGCCATCAGTCATAGCATCATGTTTTCAGTAAGGTAACTTGCTGCTCCAAATGAGTTATGACGTATCGTTTAGCGCTATTCAAAAGACACGTGTAGTATTAATAGAGCTAACCTATTAGCTGTATTCTGTGGCAAGAATACTATTTTACGGTATACTTGTTTTATGCTATTTATATGATAATCTTATTGATTACTTTGTTGGTCTGCCGGTAGCTTGTTCAATTGCAGTTAATGAGGTTCTTCATTCAAATCATGGGCGGGCCAAATAGTGTTATTGTCAAGAAAAAGCCAGTTAATAATGATAATAATATCTAGGTACAATGTCACCCAGATCATCCTAGCCCCAAACTAAGCAAAGCTTGTTCTATGGGTACCAGGCGACGATATACATACTTATATAGATAGATAAATACTTATATACATAGAAAACATCCATGACTCAGAACAAATATTCGTGCTCATCACACAAATATTTGCACTTACCGGGATTCGAACCCAGGACCACCAGATTTGTAGGCAGTTAGTTGTATTAGTAGTAGCCCGGAGTCTTTAACTTATCTGTATTACGTGTCTATGCCTGGCATGCCATGAAGAGAACCCAAAAAAGAAGCTGCCTGGTCGTATCGTATTGCCCTCCCATCGGATAGCTGTCCCATTGGTTTAAAAATGTGTGGTAATAAAGAACAACAATTAAGAACTTTTGAGAACATTCTACGACGCGTGGGTTGGCGTGGTTGGTAAATACTTGTCTATCACGCCACAGGGGCTCTACCGGCTAATTCGCCGAACATCGATTTCTTAAATGGTGTTCAAATTAATAAAGGTTAAAATGACTTTATCAATACTTAAATCGGCTTCCATGAGCAAATATTATGACGTCATAAATGGTCCGGAATCGATTGTCAACGTTGAAGCCGATTTAACGATTGGTTAAGTCATTTTTAACCTTTATTTATTTGAACGCCATTCACGAAATCGATGTTCGGCGACTTAGCCGGTAGAGCCCTTGATCGTGGGTTCGATTCCCACCTAAGTCACTCACCCATCTATGTGCATGAACATGTCTATTTGTCCTGAGTCTGGGTGTAATTATCTATATAAGTATGTATTTACAAAAAGAAAAGAAGTATATGTCATATATCAGTTATCTGGCTTCCATAGTACGAGCTCTGCTTAGTTTAGGATCAAATGGTCTAGTGTGAATAATGTCCCAAGATATTATTCACCTCCACAACCGTAATCGGCTAGTCACCCATAATTGGCCGTTAACTAAAGTTTGTCCAGGAGCACTATTACTAATTACAAGATCTAACCAAGCTTCCCCAGTATGTGTTCTCTGTCGTAATATCGACACCAAAGACTATATTGGTGTTACCAAATATTGGCTTGTAGAATATCACGACTTCGTGCAGTAAAATTGTTATTTGGATAATTTTCATAAGCAAATATCAGATATAAGTGTTTATTATCACAGTAATATCGTGTGGTTGCACCACTTCCAGCCATTATGTAGGTACATAACAATGTTGGAAAAGGTGAAGTAGGCTCTTTATACTGTATAATAGATACTTCTGAAAACGTTTTCTTAGTTGGCTACCTTGGTATTATAGTTAAAGATCGGTGAGAGTATCTAGCTATGAAGCTAGATACTCTCACCGGTCCATAAGCGATCGGCGAGGTTAAGCAACTAGGCTCGCGGTCAGTCCATAGATGAGTGACCGCCAAAGTGGTTTAATTTCTGAGCGTCTCCATGCTTCGGAGGGCACGTTAAGCTGTCGGTCCCGGTTGTAGCCATTAGGCAACAATCGTTAAGCCATGTCGGAAACCTACTGCATGGGCGGCTTGAACAACTCTGACATGATGCCCATACGATAAGTAAGTAAGCGCGTCGTTATGCACAAACCAGGAATACGAAAAGTGTACTTGGTTGGGTGTGAATAACGACGCCATGACCCTTCATCATAACAGCTGCAAGAAGTCCACTGCTGAACAAAAGCCTCCCTCAAGAATCAGCTTGTAGGGATATGTCACAATCGCCACGCTTGGTAGACGGGTTGGCGATCGCAGTAAGATGGTCATAGTTCTCGGAAAGAAGCTGCTTCTGGTAGATATTTCCTGGGCGTGATCCGTAGTTTGTAGATAAAATATTTACTTTGATCCTCAATCGGATGAACGGCTTCGTGTTTTCGGGTATTACCGTAGAGTGACAGTTGCACAAAACTTCCCCTCACTTTCGTCTGACAAATAAGGATTGTTGTTGTCAGCATTAAGGGCTTTGGTTGGGCTGAATGTGTGCGAAACATATTTTTCTTTATCTACCGGAATCTGTTATTTTTAATGACAACGACCGCACTAGGGAAATTAATCCCTGTTTTGAGGGGTATTTTACAAACATATAATAGACGAACACAAATTATAACCAGACTCAGAACAACTATTTATGGGACACACAAATAGTTGTCCGGCGCGGGACTCGAACCCGCGATACGAAGAGGCGAGGCGACTGTGTAGCCGCTGCGCCACACGTGCAGTCAGTATTATTTTAAAAAGTTGTATATATTTGCACTTCTTTTGATGATTTTAGATTGTTTTTATTAGTTTGTACTTTTATATGTTTACATTTTTGTCGAATTTGGTACAAAAAAAAGAAATGTGTTTTGTACACATCCCACTAACGCAGTGCCCTTAGGTGCACTAAAGGCTCGAACCTCGAAGGGGGTGCTTTAAGGCACAGATTACCTTTATCCATAACAGATAATAATTAAGATAAATCTAATGTACAACTTTAAGAATTGAAGAACGGTTTTCTCTTTTACATGTACAGACGCCAGCACATCCAGTTACCCCAATCTGTCAAATTTCTTTTACAGATTTTCAACTTAATTACAGAAGCATGAGGTTCACATTCGATTGGGGAAATTTGACAGATTAAGGTAACTTATTGTGCTTTCGTCTGTACAACTAGGTACACTAGACTTTTAAAATGTAGTAATAATAAAACAACAAATTCAAGTAACTTGTAATAAAATCATGTTGAAAAATAAATAAAACCACAAATTAGAAATTTTTATTCATTGGTAATTTGAAATTTTGTTTGGCTTGTAATTGTTTTTATCCAAAAAGTGGTCAACCCGCCTAAAGAAAGTTTTCACTTCAATAATCGTTCCAGACAAGTGATGAAAACTAACATAAATTCAGCGTAATATTATTGTAAGTTGACATAATATAACATCAATGAAAAAATTTATGTAAGATATATTCAATTTAAGCTGAAGTTCCATGTTTTTGTAAACAATTATCACATACATTTTTGTAATAGACGTAGGTATACATAAGAAAATGATAATTCTTTAAATCTTCTTTGTTCCGTTTCCAGAACATGAATTCAAGCACCTGTATGTCGGAAAAGGTTAGAGCCAAGTAGAGCGTCTCAGTAAATGCATCCTGAGTGCCTTGACACACTTCAGGTCATTCATAGCCGCTTGTCCATTACCCTACCAAACTTGTTTCTGTTTAGCTGTTCATAATTATTTGACTTTATTAGTATTATACCAGACTATATTGAGTCGGCAGCCTTTGAACCTCTGATGAAGAAGCTACTGAGTTGTATGTTTATTTTACCCAAAATTGGTGAATTGAGTTAATATACTAGCTGTGCCCCGCGGTTTTACCCACGTCAAAGTTTATAAATTATCACAGCTCCTCCCCCGAAGGTGATAGCGTGATAATATATTATGTAGCTTATATGTTGACACGAACTCTTAGTAATATTCCTGCAAAATTTGAAGTAAATCCATGCAGTACTATCTTAGTTTAGCCCGAACATACATGTAGTCAAACAGACAAAAATTCTAAAAACTATATTTTTGGCTTCGATATCGATTGTAGATCACGCTTCAAGTATCCTTTTTAAAAATATTCAATGTACAGTTTTGACTTTCCTACGATTTTATTATATGTAATGTATAGATGCCAGACTATATTAACTCGGCAGCCTTTTCACCTGTAATCGAGAAGCTACTGAGTAGTATGTTTATCACTCAAAATTACGAAATGAGTTAATATTAATACATTATACACATAAAGCAGATTTTAATAGTATCAGCAGTGTAAATATACAACCTCTTTGGCTTTACTGTTGAGTTTTTTTTTGTGTGAGGCTGGGGAAAGCATGCGACCCGCAAAAAGTGTATGTATGTTGGGCTCGCAGCGACTAAATCTTACCTGCCGTGGACTTTTCTTAGCACCTGAACGGAGGGTCCCCGGGAATTGGATTAAAGTAGACAATTGTTTTTTATTTTTATATCAAGAAAATTATCCATCCAGTAGTAGATTGAGTAACAGTTTTAGTGGCAATTTACACTATCATAACCCGATGGGATTATATCTATCCGACTCGACTAGGAAGAGTTCAGACATGGGACCGACGGGTTTACGAGCTCTTGTAGGCACGGGGGGTTAACCCGGGACTCTGAGAGTTAGAGTCATTCTACCCCCGTGTGCCTTAGAGAGCACGTAATGCGTGTCGTGATTTGGGGAAAAGTGTAATTCTAAAAGGGCTTTTATTTTTTATCTTTAAAACAGATAATAACGTACTAGTAACTTCGCTCCTCTAACTAACTCTTCGCTTCTACTTTGTTTAATTACAAAAAGCCAAAGCAATCTAAGTATCTAATAGCATCCCTCAGGGCTAGGTAATTAATTCTAGTTTGTAATTAGTGTCTTTACTAAAAGGAAATTATAGTAAGTGCTAATAAATCCATACATTATGTTTTGTACGTCTGCTTATAGTCAAGTCATTAGCGGAGTAGTGATAAACTTGACGGGCCTGTTGGCGTGGTTGGTATATACGCTGCCTTTCACGCCGCAGGTCGTGGGTTCGATTCCCACCCGGGACAGATTACTGTGTGTGTGAACATGTCTGTTTGTCCTGAGTCTGGGTGTAAATTATCTATATAAGTATGTATGTATTCACAAAAAAATTGTATATGTAGTATATCAGTTATCTGATTTCCATAGTACAAGCTCTGCTTAGTTTGGGATCAGATGACCGTGTGTGAATAATGTCCCAGGATATATTATTATTAAATAGTTTTGTCAATTTAATAACAAACGTTTTTAATAGAAATATAGCCGACTTTTAGGTTTATTCGTTGTCCATCTATCTGTCTGTCTGTCTGTTAAGATCCTTGTCTTAAGGAACGTGAAGTTATCAAGTTGAAATTAATATCATATGAAATAAAATAAAAATCCGGGGTAAGTAAGTAATAGGGACAACATGCAGAATAAGTAAAAGTTTAATTATCTTTCGCTTTGTTTTTAAAGACAACACCAGCACTCTTGAAATAAAAAGCATGTTACTCATATACAGAAAGCACAACCGACTGCACGTATGGCGCAGCGGTTAAAACACTCCCTCACCACTTCTTGTCCTAGGTTCGATTACAGCGTAGGACAACTATTTGTGTCCCATCTTATCTTCTTATCTTTAAGAAGAAGATAAGATGTGTCCCATAAATAGTTGTTCTGAGCCTGGATGTCCTTCGTGTCCCTCAATTATATGTTTGAAAGAACCCCGCGAAAATATTCATTAGTGCGGCGTTGTCTTAAACACTAATAACCACATTCCGGGTGTGGGTTTTTTGAGGACAGTAAGACTCAGGGCATATATTTATGGATTACACAAATAGTTGTCTTTTACGGGAATCGAACCCGGGACACGAGGTGGCCAAGCGATTGTCTTACTACTGCGCCACACGAGCAGTCGGTTGTGCTTTCCACTTATGAGCTACATGCTTTTGAAGTCCCTCGCGGTACAGATATTTATTTATCTACTGCGGATGTTTCCTTAAAAAACGATTATAGGTAAAAGTGATTTTTTTTTTATATCCGAGGGCGACAAACGAGCAAGTGGGCCACCTGATGGTAAGTGATCACCGCCGCCCATGGACATATGGACATTCGCAACACCAGAGGAGTCGCGGGTGCATTGCCGGCCTTTAAGAGTCAGCAAACAAGTGTTGCTGACCCTTCCCCCCATCCCAATGAGCTCTGGCGACCTTACTCACACTCGGAAACACAACATTAAATTATTAATGTTATTATTAAGGAATGTCTTCTCTAAGGTGGAGGTACTTCCCCAGTCGGGCTGCTCTTTGAGCGAATGAACGCTGTGCCCTACTTCTCTTAAAATTAAATTAATCTTTCTGACTATTTGGCGAATTGATTTATCACAAATTGTTTACTTTCGCCGTTTATGTTGTATAAGACTGCACGAAGAAAAGCTTATGACGTATTTTTCAAGAACGATACGATTCAATGCAAGACGCTATAAAACCTCGCCCCTTTGTCGAGGCTAAATGACGCATTGAATACTCGTATTCTCTTTCTATATTTCAATTTAAGAAATTGTTAACCTAAATAAGATGAAATGCATTAATTCAATCCAACTAGTAAATAAAAATGAAGTGTCTATTAAAATAACAGCTGTCTGTTGGTGTAGAGGTAAGTTACCTCGACTTCCAAGCGAGAGGTCGTGGGTTCGATCCCCAATAGGGCAAATCTTTGTGTGATGAACCTGAATTGTTGTTCTGTATCTGGATATAATTTATCTAACATAAGAATATTTATGTATTTAGAAGCATATAAGTATATTTATCAGTTGTCTGGTTGCCATAGTGCAGGATCTGCAGAGTTTGGGATCAAATGACAATTGTTAGTTGCTCCAAGATATGTATTTATTAAAAAGTATGTACAGTACTTATGACAAAATGAAACAAATTTAACTTCAAAAGTAGACGGTTCAATTATTCTGTATTTTTTTAAATGCAGGTTACGAGAGTTCTCTATATAAGGGAATGCTTTCAGAAAAAATATTGTAAAAATTAATAAATGTAATGATGTCAAATATAGCCACCCGATAACTTACACGGATAGAATTCATAGATATATAATATGACAAACTCACCCAGACTCAAACGAACTATGTATAGGTCAGACTGGTTTACTATTGTATGAGAAAAAAACTTCACACAAAATATAATATTATCGCAAACTATTTTTCACAAATTTTCATTTGGCAAAAAAGCATTTTCCAAAACATTGCAAATTTTCAGTTATCAGATTCTTTTTTGGCTAATAATTGCTTTCAAGCTTTCAATATTTTGGGAAGAGTACCCAAAATATTGAAAGCAGTTCGGTTTTGGCGCTTTGCCCGCCGCTGCCGCAGCACGGAATAAAATGCGAAATGAAAAATGCTAAATATCCATCTGGTAAATGAAACTAGGGTGATAAGTTTTTAGGAAAGTAAAATTTGACCAAAAGTATTTTGCGCAAAGGGCAGTACACTGGTCAGACTAACAGTTGTGCCACGTGCGGGGTTCGAACTCAAAACACAAGCAACGATATTCGTTGAGTATCAGCCTGAAATCTGGGAGTTAGCGATACTTATAACCCCGCGCCTCGGACAGCACGTAAAGCCGGGGTTCTTTACCAGACCTCTTCAATTGTATCTCTAGTCCTCCCATCAGATTATAATAATAATTTATTTCAGATAATTAATCCATTTTTGTTAATACATAATATATAAACTTAAACACCATTGTTGTTAATAACTTTTTTTTTGATAAGGCAGGGGATTTTCCCTTCGCATGCCACCCGCAAAATGTGTCTGCGGGTGGGTATGTTGGACTTGCACCAACTAAACCTACCTACCGGAATTCTCTTGGGGCCTGATGGGGGAGTCCCGGGAACACGGGCATGCAGCTCCGGTACCCCCCTTTTGCGCCATGTCCCAGATGGTCGGGACACGTACCCGCGCCTCCAATACCTCCAATACCTGCGCATCCTATGTTCCAGTACTGGGCTGTCCCACCGGTCCACGATCGTGTTTGATATGCTATTGAGAGATTATGAAAACGATGAAACAGAAAGTGCCCCTATATTTGAGCATACACTTGTGTACTGTGCTGAAAATCGAGCAGGAGGACATTATTATTATTGATCGACTTTATCTGGTGCAAGCTTCAAATGTCTGTTGATTGACATGCATTGACTATAGTTTCGTTCCACCTTCATCATTCATAATTGCTCTATCAACACCTGCATCTAGAAAGTTGAGATTTTGCATAGAGCCTCCGTAAAATTGTTCTGAGTACGGGCTGCGTGTAGTGCATTTCTATTTAGGACATAACACATTCTAATACGAATACTTCTATCGTTATGTCAGGGCACAGTTTTGAAGCTGGTTCTCCAACTATTTGTATAATATATATATGTATATACATGACTTTTATATGTGTATATATTTTCTTAAAAATATTATCTATACTAATATTATAAAGATTTTGTGAGTTTGTGACGCTGTAAGGGGTAATCTCTGGATCTACAGAACCGATTTTCAAAATTATTTCACGTTATTGTAGAGTGTCATAGGATATAAATCATTATCATAATTTTTATTTATTCCTTACTTTTAATGCGTAATATTACGCGGGACAAACGGGCAGGGACAAAAATATTTATAACGCGGAATGAAATCCGCGGGCACTGCTAGTATTAAATAAAATAATAATTAGAATCTCCAACCGGTAGCGAGTACAGGGTCCAAGCTACCCGTATTTACGGCTCTATAGATATGTACCTCCTATATATATCCTATCCTATATATATCCAATACCAAAGTCTCAAAGCACAACTTTCTGAATCTGGGCCCTGACGCAACGCAAGCTTAACGTTTATTATTATAATAATATGCCCAGAGAACTCACTGGCCCTCAGTAGGGCAAAAATCCCCTTCTGTTTTTTCTTCTGTCTTTTCTGTTTTAATTGGAGCCAATAATTTTTGATAGGGCTCAGTGCATTTTGCTATCTTTGGCGGAGTCTACCAAGCGATGCCTGATGATAAGCGATTATCCGAGCTTAATTAAGGACGCTTGCATAATCCACCTCAACCAACTCAAGTATAAGTTATTATCCTTCATTATCGTCGCATGTAATCTGCAATATCTGCATCCAAAATATTAACGTCTATTAAATATCAAGTGGCAACATAGTCTTATCCGAATTCAGGTAGACTCGGCTACACGGAATCTGTAACCAGTCTAAACTCATTAATGTTTCACGATTTATTTGTACACATTATCATATATTGTGGACGATCCAAAGTCCTTTGACATTTGTTATCAGATGTAATTAACAATTTGACTAATTCCGACTTCTAACTCTACCAAAAATTACAGGCAACAATTTATACAAAACTGCAAGCACAAAACAGCTGTTGTTAACAGGAAAATAAAAAAAAATATGACCATGATTTTATTTTTCACGGACTTTGATCATGATATATTATTATAATATAATATCCTGGGACGTTATTCACACACGATCATGTGATCCGAAACCAAGCAGAGATTGTACTATGGAAACCAGGTTACTATTTTTAGTTTGTAAATACATACTTATATAGATAATTTACACCCAGACTCAGGACAAACAGACATGTTCATGCACACAAATATTTGTCCTGGGTGAAAATCGAACCCAAGACCTCTGGCGTGAAAGGCAGCGTATCTACCAACCACGCCAACAGGTCCGTCAAATTACTGAAGATATAAAAGATAGACGAAGCGGATCAAATCCTAACTTTTGCACAGCGACCGGTTTCTCTGTTCGACAATAAACAAGTCAATAGCACATAATCTTTGGTAAAAAAGTAGATAAATATCACTTTAATGTTCTTATTTATAGGAAATATTTGCTGTGCGATGACGGCGGCAAATATCTGAATATCATCACCCCATCTAATCCCCTGGGGGCAGTAAAAGTCGACACGAGGGAATATCTACCAGAAGACGGGCAGCAGGTTCTTTCCGAGTACTATGACCGACATAATATGTTCGGTAACCCGTCTGCCAAGTGTGGCGATTATGGCATATTCCCCCAAGATGATTAGGAGAGGCTTTTGTTCAGCGGACTACTCTCAGTTGTAATGATGATGACTTATTTAAAGAGTTACTAGGTTTAGTGGCACATAGTGCGTAGATCTGACGGTCGCTGGGGCAGGACAGTTTTCAAGGGACGAGTGGGACGCCTGAAAGATGCAGCGTCGAAAGGCCCCCATAAGCCGTATAATCTTGGACGGATAATCTTGTGAGGGTGGCTGGAATCAGGTTACGCAAGACCAACGATGGTAAATATTTGTGGGGTGGCTTTTGTCCTCCAATGGACGTCTTTAGGCTGATATGATGATGATAATATAAATTTATTCAAATATATATTTTGGGACACAGCACGGATAAAATGTCCAAAACATAAGTAGTGTGCAGTCCTTACGCGAATCTACTACATAAGAATGGAACTCGACTCGCTCTTGGTCAAGTATTCTTTCTCACTCAGACCTAACTAGTAAAAAACTAAAGGCAATCGTATAAAGAATCTAAAGAGTTAAGTTGATATTTGGCAGAGTCATCTCACAGAAGTGAACTGTGAACACTCGCACGCACCTCTACAGTGATCTTCTTCTCAAACCCTTATAATTTCCCAATTACAGCAAGCAGTGTTAGAATATAATCTAAAAATGTACGCGCATCTATTGCTTTACACACACATAAAACTAGTATATTTCATCATCATCATCATATCAGCCGAAAGACGTCCACTGCTGGACAAAGGCCTCCCCCAAAGATCTCCACAATTGCCGGTCTTGCGCTATCCGCATCCAGCGATTTCCAGCGACCCGCACAAGATCATCGGTCCATCTTGTAGGGGGCCTGCCCACGCTGCGTCTTCCGGTTCGTGGTCGCCACTCGAGAACCTTTCTGCCCCAACGGCCGTCGGCTCTACGAGCTATGTGCCCTGCCCACTGCCACTTCAGCTTGGCAATTCTTCGGGCTATGTCGGTGACTTTGGTTCGCCTGCGGATTTCGACATTTCTGATGCGATCCCGCAGGGAAACTCCGAGCATAGCCCTCTCCATTGCTCTTTGGGTGACCTTGAGCCTTCTAATAAGGCCCATAGTGAGCGACCACGTCTCTGTTCCGTATGTCATCACTGGCAACACACACTGGTCGAAGACTTTCGACTTGAGACACTGCGGTATTTTGGACGAGAAGATGTTACGTAGCTTCCCGAACGCTGCCCATCCGAGTTGGATTCTACGATTGACCTCCTTCTCGAAGTTGGATCTACCTAGTTGGATGGTCTGTCCTAGGTAAATATAGTTCTCTACAACTGCGAGTGCAGAGTCACCAACTTTCAATTGAGTGGGTGTAACATGGACGTTTGACATGATTTTCGTCTTATCCATGTTCATTTTCAGACCCACTTGTTGAGAGACTCTGCTGAGGTCATCGAGCATTGTACCGAGGTCTTCCATGGTCTCAGCCATGACTACGATATCATCGGCAAATCGAAGGTGAGTGATGTACTCGCCATTGACATTGATGCCAAAGCCTTTCCAGTCCAGAAGCTTGAAGACGTCTTCCAATGCAGCGGTGAACAGTTTCGGAGATATAACATCTCCCTGTCTCACGCCTCGCTGCAAGTGGATAGGTTTCGAGATCTGGTCCTGGAGTCGCACTGACATAGTGGCGTTTTCATACAAACACTTTATCACCTCGATATACCGGTAGTCAATTTGGCACCTTATGAGAGACCTCAGCACGGCCCATGTTTCGATAGAATCAAAGGCTTTCTCATAGTCCACAAACGCTAAGCACAGTGGCTTGTTATACTCTTCGGTCTTCTGTATAACTTGCCGCAGCGTATGTATGTGGTCTATGGTGCTAAAGCCTTTTCGGAAACCGGCTTGTTCCGGAGGCTGGAAGTCGTCAAACCTGCGCGCGAGACGGTTCGTAACGACCCTCGAAAACAACTTGTAAACATGGCTCAGCAGTGTGATGGGTCTATAATTCTTCAATAGGGTTTTGTCGCCCTTTTTGAAGAAGAGCACCACCACACTTCTGTGCCATGCTTGTGGCGTTTGACCATCTAGTATGACGGAGTTAAATAACTTCTGAAGGGCCCGTAGGATTGGTGTACCACCCGCCTTCAGAAGCTCTGCTGTAACTCCATCATCACCAGGCGCCTTGTTGTTCTTAGTTGTTTGAGAGCCATTCTAATCTCGTACAGGCTGACGTCCGGGATGTCTTCGGTGTAATGTCGGGTTAGTCGTGCTCTGGGATCTGAGGCATGACTTTTGACAGGTGGCTGTGTTGTCGTATATAACTGTCCGTAGAACTTCTCGATCTCTCCCAGCAACTCAGGTTTAGACGTGACGATTCTACCATCCTCAGTCTTCAGCTTCGTCAGTTGGCTCTGTCCAACAGACAGAGCTCTTGCGAACACTTTAGAGCCTTTGTTTCGCTCGATGGCCTCTTTAATACTAATTGTATTAAATTGCCGCGTGTCGCGAGTCAAAGACTTTGAGATCTGTCTGTTGAGCTGCCGATATCTGGTAGCATCATCTGAGGATGTCAGAACCATTTTCCGTCTATCTTCCATAAGTTGCAGGGTAAAGTCAGAGATCTTTTTAGTTCTGTTTGTACGGCGGGCCTTGAAGACCTTAGACCCAGCCGTATGGACAGCTTCTACGGGCCTGTCATAGTATGAGTCCACTTCCTCGCAATCTGCTAGGCATTCGAAACGGTTTTGCAGTTCGAGCTGAAATGGTTCGGGGTTTTGGACGTGGATAGGTAAAGGTCGGAGCGTAGACTTTATCAGTCGGGACCTCTGGAGTTTGACATTAAGGTTCAATGAGCCTCTGACCAGTCTGTGATCGCTCCCGGTTTTAACCGCATTGATCACGGAGACATCATTGAACATCTGTCGTCTCGTCGACAAGATAAAGTCTATCTCATTTTTAGTTTTACCATCCGGGCTCACCCAGGTCCATTTGCGGTGATCCGGCTTCCTGAAGAAGGAATTCATCATAAAGAGTCCCTCCTTCTCCATGAAGTCGGCCAACATTTGGCCCCGGGGGTTCCGGTCACCAGTTCCCAATTGCCCCACTCTCAGCTCATTACCGAATCGTTTGCCCAGCTTCGCGTTAAAGTCCCCCATGACCACAGTGAAATAGGAGTTAGAGGTATGTATGGCTCTGGATATGTCCTCATACATAACCTCGACCTCATCGTCGGAGTGTGTCGAAGTGGGTGCGTATACCTGTATAACCTTCAACGAATACCGCTTGGTGATTCTGAGTATAAGGTACGCAACCCTCGTCGACACACTCTCGATTTTCACTAGGTTGTTCACGAGGGACTTGTGGACTATGAACCCGACACCACCTTGGGATATTTGGTCACCCTCCCGGTAATAGAGCAGGTTTCCGGATTTCAGTATTATCGAGTCCTCCCCCTCTCTTCGGACTTCAGATAATCCTACAATATCCCAATGTAACCTGCTCAATTCTTCCTCCAGTTCGGTTATCTTCTCGTCGGACCGCAGTGTACGTGTGTTATATGTTGCCAGGGCCAGAGGTCGTCGGTGTTGGTAACGCGGAATCTGCCGGGGATTCTTAACACCCCCTGCCCTGCCGTAACCACGCCTGTTACCACGGCTGGGAATAGCAGGGCTGCCGGGGACTGTGGGCCGCGGTTTGGTTGTGTCCATCATTTGAGGGGATTTGCCATAATCGCCACGCTTGGCAGACGGGTTGGCGATCGCAGTAAGGTGGACATGGTACTCAGGAGAACGCTGCTGCCCGTTCTCTGGTATATGTTCCCTCGGGACGACTTTTACGTCCCCCCACGGGATGAGAGGGGGTGGTGATATTCTTAGGCCGTCACCACACAGCAACACACAGCACCACACAGCAAAGTATATTTGTATTCAACTAAATCAGAAAACAATCCTACGGTCTGCATTATGGTAAGTTATTTATAACCTAACTTAAAAACGCTTGCTATACCGGGGGCATCCACTACGCGTTGCTTGCTGACCCATGCCCGTCCCCGATCCCCTCTGGCCACTTTACTCACACACTGGATGAAAGGCAAACATTAGACTATTGTAACTGACTATTATGTATTGACTATTTTACGCACGCTGAATTTAAAAGCGGAAAAATAAATAATGATTTAATTCAGATGGATACAATAGTAAAACAATAGCAAGGTGGTAATTAATCAGTATCATAATATTAATACGTGAAGCAATAAATAATATTTTTACGAAAATAGCGCGGACGGAGGAGTATAAAAGAACAGTTAAAGATCATATGGAGAAGGAGTGCAGGAAGTTATTTTTTTCATTTAATAGGCATTAAAAATGAACTATTTAATAAAAAAAACAACTGTGCTTTGACACACTGACAAACTGAGTGCCAAAACTGAGAACTTATGGAAATACACACAATGACAGAGACGGTCGAATTTCGAACAAGCGCGATCTTTAGACTTATTATAATGATGACATTTTTGTAAAACTCATTCTTGCAGATAAATGATTTCACACAAAAGATTCAGAATAATTAAAATGACTTGCTCAAAGTATTTTTGAATACTATGAACAAGTCATTTTAATAAGGGTTTAATCAATTATGATTGATATGATATTACACAAACTAGCGTGAAATAAAAAAAACCGCCTCGTTAGCGTGTTCAATCTGAATTAAAAGGCATAGTAATAATGTCCTCCCGACCGAATTTCAGTCACGGCGGCCAGTCTCAATGGAGACTAGCCAATTGCGCAGGGCATATTATAGTGCACAAGTGTGTGCGCAAACACAAGGGCACTTTCTATTCCATCACTCTCATGACCCGATGGGACGACTAGCGAGACGACCGGAAAGAGTTCAGATACAGGACCGACGGCTTTACGTGCTCTCCGAGGCACGGGGGTGATATACCGCCAACTTCCAGACTCGGGATACTGAGAAATTACTTACGGATAAGTCCTAACATAAAAATCACTTTTTGGCCCGACCCGGGATTTGAACCCAGGACCTCATTATCTGCGGTTGAACACGCTTCCGCTAGACCAACGAGGCAGTAAAAAGTATAGGGTTCAAATCCAAAGCAGGACAATAATTATTACAGGGATGTTTAAGGAAATAATAATTCCTGGTAGTAACCCAAAATGAAGCCTCCTTTCGTCATCGCCGCGTCGGTCGGTTCGTTTAACCTGTCCCATTGGTTTTGGGTCCGATCCCCACCCACACATGATAAATATCACATATATGTCGGAGATTCTGACGGATTTAACTCCGAAACATCGTCGGTGTCCGCCATCATGCACGTGGTTAAAAGAATCAGTGCGCACACCCGGCGCCGTCGAGCTCTGTATGCCAACTGTGTCGTGTCGCTAACACACTAATGTCACTTAGACAACTGACAGACGTCAAACGTCACATGTGACAGTTCATAGACAACCTTGACTCGAACTACTGACTCAGTGAGTAGTGTTTTCCAAACGCTAATAGATGGCGTTACTAGTACGTAAACAGGCCTTTTATTTAATTTCTCCGACACGGCCATCCGACAATCAACGCGCTCTCGCGTTGTTACTCGCTGACATAATCAGCATGAATTACAGCTCTTCAGTTTGGCAAGGACACAAAGCGTTACAAGCGGTTTTCAATGTTACACAAGGCAAAGCGTAAAGGCTTTCAGCATTTACCACAAAGCGTTAAAGCTTTCATCATTAGTTAGAATGCGTACCTTTCACACAATGTAAAGCGTTGAAACTTTCAGCATAAACTGCAACACGCAGCAAAGCGTTGAAGCTTTCATAATAAACAGCAACACGCAGCAAAGCGTTGAAGCTTTCATAATAAACAGCAACACGCAGCAAAGCGTTGAAGCTTTCATCATAAACCGCAATACACAGCAAAGCGTGGCAGCTTTCAGCATAAACTGCAACACACAGCAAAGCGTTGAAGCTTTCATCATAAACTGCAATACACAGCAAAGCGTTGAAGCTTTCAGCAAAAGTTCAATTACTCGGCAAAGCGTTACAGCTATCAGCATTGATCACAGGCAGCACTTAAAACACGCTGCAAAACGTTGCAGCTTTCAGCAACAACCTTGGGTCACGACAGATGAGCCCAACCTTACTGCAAAGCGTGATGGCTTTCAGCAGGACATCAGGACAAAGCGATAAGGCTTTCAATCCACCCTTCAATAAAGCGTAGTAGCTTTCAGTTTAAATAAAACATTTTATCAATCAGCATTGAACATAAGTCTTTTATCAACACAGGTTTACGTTCAACAAAACAATGTAATTATCGTTTCAACTCAAACAATGATCATGATTCAATACAGTAATTCAATCCAAATTACTTATTACACCAAATTAGAATACCAAATGAATCAATACAATTTGTTCCATAATTAAATAAAACTGTTCAATTATGGGTTCTACAGGATCAAGATATTCTGACAATTCAGGAAAACTAGTTGGATATTTACGTAGTTGTTCATGGCACACATATTGGGCCCGTCCCCCAGATACTGGTTCCACAATATAACGCTCATTGGAACACACTTTAGCTAGGGTAGCTAAAGTGTGTTCCAATGAGGGGCTTTTCTCTATACTCTTACTTACAGTACAATTCAAAACGAGTTTTACTTCGCCTAAGACAGACATCCAGGATTCATTTTTATAATTTTCGGCCACTGTAAAACAATTTGTCAAGGTGGACATCATTCGCTCCACCCGACCATTAGCTCGGCTAACACTATCTCGTGGAACTCAATGGCCCAACCTCGGCATAAATCCTGAAAGTCTTGACCAGTAAAAGATGTACCTTGATCAGAGATAATTCGTTTCGGGGTTCTAAATATGTGGACAAAGCTACGTAGTGCCTCGCAAGCAGATCGAGATGTTAAATCTTTGACACACATTAATTGACAAAATATTGTAAAAGCATCTACGATTACTATCACATACTCCTTAGAGGTCTTACTACAAGTTCGAAAATGTTGTTCTACACCCTGGAACATTATAGGTAAGTGCACAATGCAGCGTCACGAACTCAAAGCACGAAGCTTGCGATAGTCAATTGTCACAAGCACGAAACGCGGAGCTTTCAATACTCAATCGTCACAAGCATAAAGCGCGGAGCTTTCAATGCTCAACCACTACAAGCACAAAGCGCGGAGCTGCTTTCAATGCTCAACTGCTACAAGCACAAAGCGCGGAGCTTTCAATGCTCAACTGCTACGAGCACAAAGCGCAGAGCTTTCAATGCTCAACCGTCTCAAGCACAAAGCGCGGAGCTTTCAATGCTCAACCGTTTCAAGCACAAAGCGCGGAGCTTTCAATGCGCAAGTTTCAGGAACTCGAAGTAGGGTACTTGTCACACAATTTATTTCAAATCAACAAGCTTTATTTCTCATAATATAACACATAAATGTGTCTTACAATGAACTCCAATAATCATTTTAAACTTAGAATTTAACTCAACCATCGGCATTAACTACACTGTTATTTCTGACTACAACTGTCAAATCCAAGTTTTTCGTAACATACGTAGGTACTTAACGCGTCCACCAGCTATTGGCTGTTCCTTGTATCTATCGTTGTCATAGACCTCTATTATCTTACAAGGATTTGAAAACTTTTCACTTCATTTGTTTATTATCAGAATAGAAAAGAATAGAATACTCCCCATTGTACACACACAAACAGGACAATTACATAGAAGACAAAGTAAATATCACAATTCGTTAGGGTTCTTTCCGACAAAAACAACGTCTCCTATTTTAAATGGATTTTAACTTTGCTCTTGCCATAACGCACCTTATCAGCATGAGCTAACTCGTCCATCCTGCATTATGCCTCACATCTAAGTTCGTAGAGGTTAACCTAACCATATTTTTGGACAAAGGCATTAATTTTGGATGGGAACTTTAATTACAACCCATCAACAATTGAAGCGGACTTCTAACCATGGTACAATTTAGCGAGATTTGGATTTCACCTGAAGCTGTCTTCCAGAACCTACGCTCGTGGTTCTCGGTTATAGTGAAGCAATTAATTAAAATAGTTCGGGAAGCTACGCAATATCCTCTCATCACAAATAACGCAGTGTTTCAACTCTAAAGTCTTTCACGTGGTCGCTCACTATTGGTCTCACAAGAAGGCTCAAGGTCACCCAAAGAGCAACGGAGAGTGCCACGCTCGGAGTATCCCTGCGCGATCGAATAAAAACGTCGTAATCCGCAGGCGAAACAAAGTAGCCGACATAAAAATTGTGTCACAAATCAGTAAGTTAGTATTTTGAGTTCAATATAGCTAGTTTGTAAGTATAACATTTCTATGCCATGTACAATATGGCAAATGTGTGAAACTTAAATGATGCAAACAATAACACCTGTATTCACCACATTTATACAAATAAAGATATTATGATTATGATTATAACCAAAGAATTGCCAAACCGAAACGGAAGCGGGCGGAGCACACAGCTCCCAACACCGACGGCCGCTAGATCAGACAGGCTCCCGACCGGGGACCATGCACCGGAAGACGCAGCGCGGGCAGGCCCCCCACAAGGAGGGCCGACCACTGCGGAGATTCCCGGGGGAGGCCTCCACCCAGTGGACATCTTTCAGCTAACATAATGATGATGAATTATTACTAGAACAGACAGGAATCTCTTCACTTGTCAGTAATTGAGAAACGTCTTTACAGTCGATCAAATCAGTGTCGATAGCTTGTACAAGTGTCATGATTCTGTAATAAACAAACTTCAGCATGGACCTCGCGAGTGATGTGGAGGACTTTGTTACTAATAGTCAAGCTCAATCCCGGTTAGGTAAAAACATCTCTACCTTTCATAACATCATGAGGCAAAATATGTGAATCTACAATTACAAATGTCACTTCTCACACACGAGTACTTCGTTGACCTTGACAGGCAGACTAATACGGGTAAAAGAAAATGTAATGTCCGACCCAATACCTGTCAGGCGCGCGGATATAAAATTTCGTGTACCTGTATGGTTATCAATAAATCATTTACGAATTAGGGAACAATCTGTACCACTGTCCACAAGAGCGTGTATGTGATCTAACTTGCCCCTACATCCATAGACTTCGAAATAAACCGTTCAAACTATTTAACCTTCAAAACGCGCATATTGTCACCATAAAAATTAAATATAACAGACGTTGGGCGTATTTTCAACATCTAAAAAGTATAAACCACACAACGTGTTATGAATTTCACAGATATCAAAAATTCTTCAGTGCAGCATTAGGTCATCAAGTGCCTTTTAAACAATATAATAAAAGTACTTACAGGTTTTTTTCTCATAAAATAAAGATTCACCACTCACACTCGACACGAGGCACTTTTACTTTAGAGGTTACTTTAAATTTACTCTAATACAAACTGGTGACTTCTCCCCAATGCAGAATCGCCCATGCCGTCTCCTTATTTGCAAAGAGACAGCACGATCAACTTCGCCTCGAAAAGAACAAACTAATTATTTTAACTCAAAGACTCGACCGACAGAAAGGCAGCCCAACTATCAGAGCCCGTACTCTCTTCATTGTTAAATAAAAACTTCTTCCACGTTCACTGATGCACCAAAAACTATTCTTCAACGATAAACACGAACTGGCTGAGAGACTCCGCTCTTCGGAAGTAACCACATCGAAACACGAAATCAGTAGGCATGTTTTAAACAAGTCTTAACATACCTGAGCATCCGAGATACCTGCGATAACAACTTAAATCTAGTTACCTTCGCTCCAAGCAGACCCCAACCGGTCAATCAAGGCAAGCTTGTAAGTCGAGTACTCCACGTATGTAAGTTCTCGCACGGTCACTGCACCATACGGCACCATATCTTGAAAAAGGTCATCAATCTCTTGGTCGCCGCAAACTGTCTTGATACACGCTCCTTTGGTTCATCTAAACGTTTTGCACAACGGGTACGACTTCGAAGTCCACTTGCGAGCTCGACATCGAAGATGTGTCAATGTAACGTATCGAGTTTCGTAATCGGTCCACGAGTTTGCGATACAGCCGTAAATTCACAATCAGCGGGGTTGTATTTTCATCTTTATTTTACAAATTGGTAACGACACTATTTTTGCTACGTGGTGGAACCGAATCACGAAAATATTGTTGATTTTGAGTAGCAGGCATTGCGGTAGACACGTGGGATGATTTTGGAATCGATCCCACCGCTGCTGTCGGAGATTCTGACGGATTTAACTCCGAAACATCGTCGGTGTCCGCCATCATGCACGTGGTTAAAAGAATCAGTGCGCACACCCGGCGCCGTCGAGCTCTGTATGCCAACTGTGTCGTGTCGCTAACACACTAATGTCACTTAGACAACTGACAGACGTCAAACGTCACATGTGACAGTTCATAGACAACCTTGACTCGAACTACTGACTCAGTGAGTAGTGTTTTCCAAACGCTAATAGATGGCGTTACTAGTACGTAAACAGGCCTTTTATTTAATTTCTCCGACATATATTTATCCTGTGTGGGTGGGGATGGGATGAACACACATTTTTTAATATTTAATATTTTTAAGTTAATCAAATTGCAATAACATTAATCTACCGTCTTTATCTTGTAGCTTAATCTATGCAACTACGTACTCTTCATTCCGCATTCTGTTAATTAGTATTTTTGCAGTTTTTAACTAAAACTTGCGCATACATTGTGATGATGAGTTATAAGAGACAACGAAGCGTTACATGGTTAGAATTATTGTATTAATTCATTAGATATGTATAAGTATACAGACAAAGAATGTGGCGAGTTCCAATAAAATATATAAGGATTCATAAGAATATGTTTTTGTATTGTTTAATTTTGACGGGCCGGTTGGCGACGCTGGTAGATACTAGCGCCGCGGGTCGTGGGTTCGATTTCAACCCAGGACAGATATTTGTGTGCATGAACATGTCTGTCTTTTCTGCATATGGGTATAATTATCTTTATAAGTATGTATTTACAAAAGAAAACTAGTGTATGCAATTTATCAGTTATATGGTTTCCATAGTACAGACGCCCGCACTTCAAGCTACCCCAATCTGTCAAATTTCTACAATTCAAAGTGAACCTTGGGCACTTAAAATATTTTTTATTAATACGTACTAAAATAACATGACAATTCTCTTCATATTCATCATACGGCACCATCACGAAATTCATCAATCACGGCTTACACCGCGACCAACACCGTGAATTTACACACGTAAAGATTTTGTATTTTTTTCGTTCTATGTTTCTAATATATTACTTATTGTAAATTTCTTTTTCAACGGTTGTCTGAACTTACGACTCGGCAATTTAATAATTATTACAAATAGAGATTATTACAGCGGATTTTAGTTATAACGACCACGAAGGAACAAGTATGTGTTTTGTCATTACATTCTGAAATTGTTTACATACAAGTAAATATAAAATAAAGACACCCTTTATATAGTATCAAGTGGCTTACCTACCAATCTAGCTAATATATTGAAACTATGAGCCCCTGGGGTTTAGAAACACGCAACTTTGGAAAGAACTTGTCCAGACGCCAAGGCGCCTTGTTGAAACAAAAGTCTTAAACAATTTACAAATAATAAATACCGTTGAAGTCACAATCGGCGGGTAGTGTGTCCAAAAAGCTGGCAAATTTACTTCGTTGAATAGCCCTTGGGCACCTGAGCCCAAGGGCTAAGGTGCCCAAGCCAGCCAATTTGCCAGCTTTTTGGGCACACTACCTGCCGATTGTGACTTCAATGGTATTTTTTATTTGTAAAGTGTTAAGTTTTAAGTAGATTTTAGACATTAATTGGATTTGTACATAATCTGGAATGTATAAAATTGTGATTGTTGAATGATTTTTTATGTTTTAAATCTCAGAAAATTATGAACTAAAGATCAACACAATTTAGGACAGAGTTTCATAATATCTTCTTTTCTTTTCTAGGAGTTTGTTATCAAAATATAAATGACTTTTTAGAGACTATATACGCCCGAACTCAGCTTTACGTCTGATGTCGCTAAAGCCACTTGAATTCTTGCTTTAAATTAAGGGGACTTATATAAAACTTATCTATAGTCAAATTGTCGCTACAAACAAGGTCGTAATAAATTAAATTCACTGTATTTGTAAATGTTATACTTGTCTGTAACAGAGATAAGCACCTGTCTTAATCCGAATCTGTAATAATTTATGTATTTATGTTGTTGGCATGCCTATTAAATAAATAAAATAAATTCGGCCAAGTGAGAGTCGGACTCGCGCACGAAGGGTTCCGTACCATTATCTATAAAATCAAGCAAAATAATTCACGTTTGTTGTATGGGAGGCCCTTTCAATATTAATTTTATTTTGCTTTTTAGTGCGAAGTCTTAGTATTAGGGTCCCGTTTTACCCTTTGGGTACGCAACCCTAAAAAGACGAACAGTAAAGTTACGAGTATAAACTAGGTATGCAAATACACTTTTCCCTGAATAACAAGAATTTTAGACGGTTACTGTTGTACTGACGGAACTATGGAAATACCGTCACACTATTTCATAAACTCGCCCTCAGGGGACTAACAATGGTTATACTTTCCATTTAAGGTATGCATTCACAATGTTTCTAAAACATACAATGAACGTACAACCATGACTGTGTTAATGTACAGACGCCAGCACATCCAGCTACTCCAATCTGTCAAATTTCTTTTATAGATTTTCAACTTTATCACATAAGCATAAGGTTCTCTTTCAATTGGGGAAATTTGACAGATTGGGATAGCTTGATGTGCTGGCGTCTGTTCCTACATATGTATTAGAACCATTCATTGCGATTTTACAAAAACGTGTGTAAAATCATTTGTATGATAACGACGCCGCTGCAGTTGCAGGTTTATCGATTTTTTACCGCACGAATAGATAATATACGTCTAGTAAAACGTGAATTTCTTATACAATTAGATGTCTGGTATGTTTTGCTAATTGTATATTCCTACCTCCTCGAACAAAACGAGCTCAGTTAATAAGCGTTTCTTGAATCTGCAGCGTGGAAATGAGTTCCCTGTTCAAATGTCAAAACAATCGAAAAATCTTGTCGGGGACATGCGCAGTAGGGTGGCGATCAATGCACCCCGTGTGCGCGCGCCACCCTCCCCGGCCGCCGCTATCTACGCAGTTCGCCACAAAAACATCTAAAACCTAGCGCACCGAGCGGAGCGCCCTTGACTAACAAAAAAATACACAAATCATTCGTCTCATCCGCTATCTACACCTAAAAAATTAACAGTGAACTCGGTTCTTGTGCGCGTCTGAATCAGGTACATAGTTAAGGACACCCACACTTTCCGTGCGTCTAAGAGGCTCACGAGTGTTCAAGTCAGTACTCCGGTCGCAGTCGCGTGACTCATCGGATTATCCAGAAGATTTCGATCGTTGAATTCGTTCCGATAGTGTTTGAAGACTAGGCAGTCTCGGTATCTAACCGTATCGGTAATTAGTGCGAGTTCGGATGCCGGTGATCCGGCCGCGTGTGCCGTTGATGACGGGGCCAACTCCTGAGGAGTGAGGGGCGACACAGCCGCAGGATGGACGACTGCGACACCATATTCTATGACGACGACGGTGAAGCTCAGTGCGATATGGTACGTGCCACATTAACCTTGAACAAAACCTTCGATAAGTCGAAACATTGCAATCTACTGCAATTATGTTGATATTAGTTTTACGATTAGTGCTTGCTTCGAATATAACTATTATCTTTTAAATAACTACATAAAGTAAAATCTGCAATAGTTATATAACATGGAAATCCTATTGTATAGAACAGCGTGTGCACAAAATGGACGATCTGGCTGGTTTTACAATGATGCAATACGGTACTTTTACGCCTAAAGACATCGAAGATCAATTTCTTCTACATTTGGAAAGAGTTATCGGCAGTTTTACAGGTTGTTGTAGAACATTACTGAGATTTCTAGCGGCTGACCTTGTAATGAAGTGGTATGATTATTGCGTGACTGTATTTATAGGCATCAAAACAAAACATGTAAAAATGATACTAATAGTTTATTATATGAACTGACTACTAAGTTGTTGTTTTAGTATAAAAACGGTAAACTATAATGATACTTATTATAGTTGCAAGAGCAAAATAAGTAGCCTTCTATGGAACAACGTGGAATACAAAAACTTAAAGCTTCTATTAAGGAATCATGTATGGACAAAAAGATAAAGAAGTAATAAGGCAAAACGTCTGTGGGAAACATGCTCTAATTGACTCTCTAAGGCCTGAGAATTAGTCAATTAAAATCATATTCGACCGTTGTGTGAATTAATTACTTTGGCCTTTGGCAACAGCGCTGGGGTAATACTTTTATTAGACCTCTGCTTTTGTTTCACAAGACACTTGTATAGCGGAGTGATGAGTTTTGAGATAATAATATGTTACATATCATTATTCGTGGATTTGACCATCGAACACAGGAAGATGATGAGCCATGTCAGCAGTTATTATGTTATAAAGGCTAGTTCAGGTTTATGAAATCTGGTATATAGTTACATACACAGTTTACAACAATCTTCCTTTGACATTAAATATTGAGAAAGAACTCATATAACGCCGAACCTGCCCCTAACTAAAGGGCTGTAGGTATTAGATGTATATTTCATGTTTTATTCATATATAAGAATCAGGTATGTAAGATCAAAAGATATCTCCTCTGTACCTTTATAAATTCGACATTCTATACTAGGTTCTATACTGTTCATACATACACATTGTATACTATATGTACTGTTCCTTATTTTATTATATAAAATAGCCTGAGACATTATTCCCACACGGCCATCTGATCCCAGAGATCCTATGCAGAGCTTGTACTATGAAAACCAGATAACTGGTATATTACATATACATACCTACTACATTTCTTTCGTAAATACATAGATAATAACACCCAGACTCAGGACACACAGACATGTTTATGCACACAAATATCTGTCCAGGGTGGGAATCAAACCCACGACCTGTGGCGTGAAAGGCGAGCATTTACACCACGCCAACATGCCCGTTATTGACTTATTTTACAGTAAAGAACTAATAACAATACTTTCAGTTGCAAATTATTTCGATCTTACGACTGACATGTGCCTGACAAGTGGATTTTGGCCTGCGTCATATCCTGTCACGTCGATTGCAATGTCGCTCGAGATCAGTACCGTATCATTATACAACTTAACTTACATGATTTATCGTATGGGCAGTGGTTGCCCTTGTGTCAGAGGTATTCATGCCGCCCAGTAGGCTTCTAACAAGGGTCTCTATAGACTAACGACTACAACCGGAACCGACAGTTTACGAGTTCACAAGAAGACGTTCAGAAATAAAATCTTTTTTGTGGTCATCCATCTATAAGCTGACCGCGCGTACGTAACCTTGATGGTCACTTCTGGACCGGTAAGAGCAACTGGCTATGAAACACTCACATGGAAAAAGTCAAAAAGAAAGCAAAACATTTATTCTTAATAATAAAAATCCTGATTTAGTGCCGTCTACCCCAATCTGTCAAATTTCTCTATAAGAATTTTCAACTTTATTACAAAAGCATAAGGTTCACTTTCAATTGGGGAAATTTGGCAGATTGGAGTAGCTTGATGTGCTGGCGTCTGTACATAGCAAAATTCGAGTGTGCTTTGCACCACTGAAGTAAAACTTCTTTAGCTCCATCTATATATATGTGGCTATGAGAGAAAGAGAGAGAGAAAATGTGTTCTCGCAACTCTATCTCATGCCCGATAATAAAATACGAAACGTAACTCTCTCTCTCTCTTTCTCTCTCTCTGAAGAAAAGTTACGTTAAAAAAGATATGATGTTCAGTCAATTATTGACAGAACTAAAAAAAGGTGATTCTATAAAGATTAGAAGAAAAGTTACTTAAAAAAAGTGTTCTGTCTTTGATTGACATTGATAAAATTAATGATACTTTAAAACTTCCAATTAAAATTAAGCGAAAGAAAGACAGTATAGTGTCCTATTTATGATAGACATAATTAAAAAGTAAGCCTTTGATTCCACCGCTGAACCGTAAGGTTTAAAATGCTTTACAATACTTAAACCTTCTTAGGTTTAAGTATTGTAAAGTATTGTATTTAAGGTCGCCTTGTATCGATTATCGCGATTGTACAAATTACCGCGAAAGTACCTCTAACATATAGTGATGTACTTACACATTTCAACAGGTTAATAGTTATACAATCAAATTGATTCCTTATCGCGGGTAATCAATCAGCAAGGCTAATGCTCAACAAGTCATTACTGCCATCTAGTGAAAGTTAAGTTAAGTAAAATTGGTGGATTAATCTTCATTATGTCAACATGCGACGATGGTACAAATGTTGTAATTTGACCGTTATTTAATAGCCTTTTACATTTATGTTAAATTCTATAACCTATATATAAGAAGAAGAAGTACGCGTGGTCCACCATCGACCACATCTTCACTTACCATCAGGTGAGATCGTGGTCAAACGCAAACCCATTTTGCATAAAAAAAAACTTTATTGCAAAACAGTGGGTACAAACAAGGATTTTAATGCAATTAGCGGCCTTATCTCTACAAGCGATCTCTTCCAGGCAACCGATCTGCATTTAATAGATGAGAATTGAAAATAATCTGAAAAAAAGAACAATAAATATTTGATTAATGAATATTTTTTTATAAAGATTTAAAATATTTTTACTCGATAATTATTTTAACAAGAACTTCGTGCAATACAAGGTACTTGGTTTGGATTTTTTTTTCTTATCAACAAGTTGTCATTAAATCGAATCAAATCAAATCGTTTATTTGCATAACACATGTTGTAAGTGGTGGTAACATTGTAATACATGTGCACTGTGCTCTACCACAAGGTGTGCAAATTTTGTCATAGGACATATTAAATAAAATGTAATATGTTGATTGTTCAGCATATTATTTTTCTCACAATGACGATTTAGTCATTAACATTTAACAAGTTAAAATTATGTTCAAAACTTAATCATACAAACAATAAACAGCTTAACAAAATCTTAAAAAACAGTAACTAAATATCAAGAATCCACGACTTAGAAACAAAAACAAATTAATAGCAATAATAATAAATCATTCAATATGTTGAAAATTAATAGGTCAAATAATAAAGAATACAATTAAATAATATTATGTCAATAAGGCTGGAAGGTTTTTGCTGCTTTATCGGACATTTAGAGGCAAACAGGGGGCGAAATCGTGTAGTAATTTAGTCTCCAAACTAAGTTACCCACACCTGAAGGGTCTCCGTTTGGGGTTCGAATCTCATCAGACAGTCAGTGACGTGGAGAGGGCATGAGAGGGTAAGATTTTGGGAACGTAAACGTAAAGCTCTAGAGGGAACGGATTCCCTTTTAAGATCCAATGTTCTGAAGCACGGAGACGCACAGAAATTAAAAGCAGTTACCCATCAATGGAGTGACCTCAAGCCTAGTAGCCTAACCTCTCCAATCACTTACGGACGATAGAGATCTATGAACCTATAAATCATTTGGTTCGTAAAGCTCAACTTATAATTAGACTTACTACAGTTATTGTGTGGGTAGTGGGCGCTTGAAAAAATCCTACTACCTCCCATTGTTAAATATATTATAGCCACTTTTAACTATTTAATTACTGCTCTTACAATTGAAAGATAATTACTGCAAGACTATGGAACTTGATCATAGTGAAATTGTAGGCTTGTACCACAGTATAAATATGTATGAACAGTAAGGAAACTAAGCCTATTTGATAAAAGGATGAGCCACGCTCTATTGAAGCTGTGGGGTTGTAACTTTTAATGTTTAGATACCTATTATTATGTTTTATTAAAACATATTTGTTTTATAAATGAGCAGGATGGTTACAATACGAAAGCTTCCGTTTGATGGAGCCGAGTTCAACAGCCGTTTATTTTTTTTAAAGATAACGCTCGCACTAGTGAATTTAATCCCTGTATCGCGGGATACTTTACAAGCATATAATAGACGGACACAAATGACATCCATACTCAGAACAACTATTTATGGGTCACACAAATGGGGGTCCGGCGCGGGACTCAAACCTGCGACACGAAGCGGCGAGGTGACTGTGGTAGCCGCTGGGCCACACGTGCAGTACGTGCAATACGCACTTGAATTTTTAAAAAGATTGCGGAGATAACATGTAGGCGACCAATCGTTTTGTCGCGGCACTCACTAGTACTCACTACCGACAGCACCACGACAAAATATGCAATATTCTGCCAGTAAGCTTAAAACATAAATATATGCTAATGACAAATCAACATGGCAATCAGGAGCTTGACTTAGCACCCGTATCGCACAATCACGGCACTAGGTTGATTACTACTAGTAAGTACGACGTTCCTCGAGTCAGTAATTATTATGGAGATAGGACACTAAGGAAACAAATACCATATGTACTAAATAGTTTGCCTGTGGAAATTAGACAAGAGCCAAATAGAAATAAATTTAAGCTATTATTAAATACATATTTATTAGATAGTATATAACATATATATATATACTAGCGGCCCAGTACGTGCTTCGCTACGTATAAGGCATAGTAATAAAAAAATGATTATTAAGTTCATTTATTCAAATAAAAAAGTATTTTAAATTGCTAAAAGATGTTGATTTTACACTTCTACTTTTTTTGAAGTTATACTTCTTTTGGCGCGATGGAGAAAAATGATGAGAGTGAATTTTTACGATGCGCGCGCACACCGACACCAAAAAATTTATCAGCATGAAGTTAGTTCTAGGTGGTATGAGAGTGAATTTTTACGATGCGCGCGCATCGTAAAAATAACAGCATGACGTTAGTTCTAGGTGGTATGAAAATTGATAACTATGTTCAAGTTGTATATTAAGAAGTAAAACTTCTAACGCGTGTACATAAGTACACATAAGTTTTTTTTTAAATTTCTCTACGTATAAACCTTCCCTGGACTTCCACGAACAATTCATGACCAAAATTAGCCAAATCGGTTAAGGCGTTGTTGAGTTATAACATTACAACGAAAAGTGGCATTGATTATATATAGATATATAGATACTACAAGGAGACTCATATCTGAGTTTTGTGGGCCTATGTCTTACCTTTAAGAACTATCTGTAGTTGTATAATAATAATAAATAAATGCGCATGTTTTTGTGAGTGTACTGTTTCGACCCTTTGAAGGTAGTTTCCGTACTGTCAATTTTTATACTGAGCTTGTACTGTCGATAAGTCATCATGATTTATTATAATGAGGTCTATGTATGCAAGAGAGACTGTAGGTATTTCTTTGAGGAAAGTTTCAAAGCCCATGCCGAAGATATTATAAATCATTTTCACTTTGACTTTTAGTTAATGTAAATTATGAGGATTAATGGCCTATTGTAATTAAGTTTGTATTGTTTATATTATAAATAATATAATATTATAAATAAAAAAAGGTTTTTATTCATGTAGATTTATTAAAGCGCTTGTAAATAGTAAGAATATATTTGTAGTAACATATAATTTATTTATAATTATTTCTAGGTACATATAGATATTTAGGTACACGGATTGTATGAAAACATTTACAATAAGATTTATTTTATAATAGTAATGATGGTTAGCTAGCTTATAGTAAGTTATTTATTTTATTTTTTATTTTATTTTAAAACTTCTTGCACAGAATTGCACAAAGGCGGACTTAATGCCGAAGGCATTCTCTAACAGTCAACCTTGGGGTTATGCAGAGAAAACATGGTAGGTGCACTGAGTGTAAAAATATTGTAGATGAGAAGATATTTATATAAGGTACATATAAATTAAACAGATACATATCATATATATATATATATATATACTTACATACTATAAAATATATAAACTAATATATATATATATATATATATATATATATATACATGACTAAATAGCATAAATAAATTGTATAATAAATAATACAACAGTAATACTTTTAAATACTAACCTTTCTTTAAAAGATATGCGCGACTTTTCTATTTAAACGAGTAACGAGTCTTTGCCATCCTGATTTCCGGTGGAAGGGAGTTCCAAAGAAGAATGGATTGTACGAAGAAAGAGCTGTGAATGAAATTAGAATGATGAGAGGGGCACTGAAGAAGTCTGTTATGTGAAGAACGAAGATATTTACTGTGATTGCTATGTAAATATTGAAGCTTTGAAGTTAGATACGAGGGAGAAGAGGGAGAATCAAGTAAAGAGTAAAGAGTAGTTGACGCTCTCAGAGATCTACGCTTCCGAATAGGCAACCAATTAAGTTGAGAGCGATAATTAGACACATGGTCGTATTTTCGGAGATTGAAAACGAATCGAATGCAGTTATTTAGAAGTCGGTCAAGTTTATTAAGGTGATCTGCATTCAGGTCAAAGTAGCACACATCACCATAGTCGATGATAGGGAATATTAAGGCCTGCACGAGCAACACTTTTGTTCCAGATGGGAGAAAGTGTCTAAGACGATAGAGAGACCGTAACGTATTTGTGACCCTCTGGCTAACACTACTTATTTGATTCTGCCAGCTTAGTGTTGAATCAATGTGCAGACCTAGGTTTTTAACATTTTGGCTTATTGGTATGGCAGAATTATTAAATTTTATATGCGGTAGGTCTTCAACATTAAATCTGCTCATCATGCGAGAACTACCCACGATGATAGCTTGACATTTCAATGGATTTACAGTAAGCCCAAAACTGTCAGACCAATTTTTGACCAGGTCTAAATCCTGATTTAGTTTACCGATTACTTCAGGCAAGCTGTCAACACTCGCTTGAGCGTATAATTGTAGGTCATCAGCATACAGATGATACGCGTTTTGAATATTTTTCGTTAAGATGTTGATAAAAACAGAAAATAAAAGAGGAGAAAGAATACCGCCTTGAGGGACACCAGTCTCCAGGTCACACCAATTCGATGAAGCTTCACCGATGCGTACAGATTGCTGGCGCCCTCGAAGATATGAAGAAAACCACTCCAGTGGTACGTCAGAGATCATAAGATGGGAGAGAACACATAGAAGGATATCGTGACCGACGGTATTAAAAGCGTTAGAGAAGTCTACCAAAACCATCACAGTGACTTTGGTATCCTCCATACCTGCTCGAATATCGTCAGTCACTTTAAGGAGTGCCGTGGTAGTACTGTGCCCAGATCTAAATCCAGATTGCATTGGGCTTAACAAGCTATTGGTAAGTATGAAACGTGAAAGTTGTTTCTGAACACAGGACTCCAGTACTTTGGATAGGAAAGGAAGGATAGAAATAGGACGGTAATGTGTGGGGAGAGAGGGATTAGTGACCTTAGGAAGAGGATGGACATAAGCTTTACACCATATGTCAGATAAGTTATTGTCAGAGATAATGTATAAGTTTAATTTTCGCGAATTCGAGTCCCACGCCGGACAACTATTTGTGTGACCCATAAATAGTTGTTCTGAGTCTGGATGTAATTTGTGTCCGTCTATATATGTTTGTAAAGTACCTACAGGGTCTAGATTCCTTAATGCGGGCGTTGTCTCTTTTAAATTATCGAAATTTAAAGTTATTGCTATATTTTTACTAGGTACATATTGTCTGAATGGTTCTGTCTATAATGCGAAAGATGTCTTCGGTCAGTTAATTCTACTTGAAAGAACGATATTTTCTCCAATTGTTAAGTTGTAAATTACTGCAGCATTTGAATAATTGTTAAATAACCACTGAAACAATGGACTCCCCAATGATATTCGAGGCCAACTATGTCAAAACTCTTTTGTAATTTATAAACCTTTTGTTAACTCATGTAAACTGAAAAAGGTTAACTGAGTTTGTGCAGAATATGGTTCAAGGCTCATAATCTTTCATTTTCCGTTGCACATTAATATCAGTTGCCAAGCTAACATGGCAACAAAGACTCATATCCCTCTACAACTTTCTACCACTCCCCATGCATTCAATCATCTACTTGTCTTTTTCTTAATCGGGCGAAAGCTTTAGTAAGCCCTGTGTCTACATCGTCATGACAGCTACGTTAGTAAATTGACCTGCACAAGGTGTGAAGGGCAGATTAACGGCTTTGCTGTAGTCATTGGAAATCATATATTAATCCATGCCAGATTCCTACGGAGTGTGATGTAGAACAGTTTCACTAGTTTCATTCACTACCATCTATCTCAAAACAGGCAGAGCCTATATTATGGCAACCAGACAACTGTTTAACATGCTTATATATTATATAAGGTGTTAACATAAACACAGACTGCCTCGTTGGTCTAGCGGTAGCGTGTTCACCCGCAGAAAATGAGGTCCTGGGTTCAAATCCCGGGTCGGGCCAAAAAGTGATTTTGGGACTTTTCTGTAAAAAGAAAAAATTCCCAGCCCGAAGTCTGGGAGTTGGCGGTATTATACCCCCGTGCCTCGGAGAGCACGTAAAGCTGTCGGTCCTGTACCTGACCTCTTTCCGGTCGTGTCGCATAGGCGTCCCATCGGATCATGAGAGTGATGGAATAGAAAGTGCTCCTGTGTTTGCGCACACACTTGAGCACTATAATATGTCCCGCGCAGATGGCTAATCTCTGTTGAGACTGGCCGCCGTGGCCGAAATTCGGCTAGGAGGATATTATTATTATTATAACATAAACAGTGGACGTATGAAATAGGAAAAAAAATGTCGTCCCATAGTAAATGCATCAATAGAGCGTTATTTTTGTACGGGGAGTTCATATTTTTTATGTGTATTTTGAATATTGATGTGTTTGCTACACGTTGTTCTTTTTCATAGGAAAATTAAGCTCCTTACCGTACGAACACTAGATATGTTAATCATACACGATATAGACCTTGTTTATTTCTACAACATACAGTATACCCAGACCTTTATACTCATTAAATATAAATTATACCCAGACACGGAACAAATAGTCGTGCTAATTGCGAACCCACGGCCTTTGGCAGTCAGGGTCAAAAACCACTAGACTAACATATATCCTGGTCCTCTTCGGGAATCGAACCCAAAACAAAAGGGAGCTTTGGTAGTGGTGAGGCGTACCCTATAATGTATAAATACTTAAACAAGGTGACACATGGGGAAGACATTTTTTATTAATTAAAACCACTTGTTCCTAATTACCACATGTAAGCGTTAGCCGCTCCGTTACATAACGTGTGAGCTTTATGGGACTTCCGTATACAGTCGCTGGATATACCTATCATTGTAGTTATCAAAAATGTATTTAGACGCTGATATTCGCGTTCTCTATACAAGATTTAAAGGCAAGATTGAATGCACGAACCTGGTTCTTACATTAACTTAAATCATTTTAAAATTGATGATTTGTGAGCAAATATATTTTAATACTATGTGCTTATTATGTCACCTGAAAGATGTCTACTGCCGCAAATAGCTTTCTCAGCGATCAAGAAGATATTATAATCACCAATCTTAGCAGAGGAATTGGCGATCGCGGTATGATGGTCATAGTACTTAGAGAGACGCTGATGTCACTTCTCTGGTAGATATTCAAATACTACTACTACGTACCTCACAGGACGAGATGTGGTAGCAATATTCACCACACAGTAATATGGTGCGCTAGTGTCATCAAAAAGAAAATATGAAAGCACGGATTTCGGCGAAAATAAAAATCTGTGGAACATGTCACCGCTAGACCAACGAGAAAATGCAGCCCCTAATATAAAGACTGCCGATTGTACATATACGTAGCAAGTTGAGGATAATCTAAATTATGTATATCCAGAATTAAGATTACCGTATTTCCCTGGTCTCTTGAACTAGTGGTTAGTGACCCTGACTGCTAAACTACAGGTCGTACGTTCAATCCCCACCCAGGGACTCTACCGGCTAAGTCGCCGAACGTTGATTTCTTAAATGGCGTTCAAATAAATAAAGGCAAATGACTTAATCAATCGTTAAATCGGCTTCCATGAGCACATGTGACGTCATAAATGGTCCGGAATCGACTGTCAACGTTGAAGCTGATTTAACGATTGATTAAGTCATTTTTAACCTTTATTTATTTGGACGCCATTTAAGAAATCGATGTTCGGCGACTTAGCCGGTAGAGCCCCCGGACAAATCTTTGTGTGGTTATGCTTATCAGTTTTCGGGCTCCCATAGTTCTGGCCCTGCCTATTTTGAGATCAGATGACAGTGTGTTAGTTTTCCCAATATAATTGTTAATGGAACGAAGTTCCTTATCGCGCGTGGAAGGGGGCTAGACGGAAAAATTCTTAGGAAAAGTTGTCACGACACTTTTTGCAGCTGTGCGGCGTGCGCATGTTTCTCTGTCTGTCTTTCTCTCTCTCTCTCTTATAGAAAGCAAGCCAGATATTTTCATTTCTATTTCGCATTGAACAGTGTGGTGTCTCGACGATTATTTTTGTTGAGTGTATACAGGTTTTTTGTACATAATAAATAATAAGAAATAACTTCGTTCCATCCGGGTGTCCCTTGACACCTCTCAAGTTTTTTATTTAAATTAGCTACCAACCCTTACAACTGCACGCTCAAAGACCCAAAGGTATACAGTTATAGGGCACGCGGAACATGACAATAAGTGTCCCCAAACCGCCAACTTCTTCGCTCACTATGGGCTTTGTCCACGTGTCTCGGTTAATCTGATGATGATGATGATGATAATTAAACCGCCAATTGAACTTGCTAATTTAACATTAAGTATATTTCCGTAAACTACATGATTTTGATGCAATAAAGGGTACTCTACTTAATACTACAAAGTATTTTTTATAAGTGGCACCCTGTGGTGTTGCCATTACCTCAAGACCGATCTAAGCCTTGTAAATTCCCGCCGAGCCTTTTAAGTTGTGCGATGTTCATTGTAAGTTTATAGAGTGCTATGGTATGGTGAACGGCGATGGCCTTTGCAGCCGTGTGATTATGCAGCAATGGCATGGCATACTAATCGCGATTGTATGTATACTGCCACAGGTTAGACACATGTAGTTGTAACACTGTTTATCATATTTAGGTCCTGACTTCACCAAAGGTGCAATGGTCGCAGTGGTTTGTGTCAGTGAAAATAATGAAATTTTGTAAAGTCCCCTACGACAAGGGTAAAAGCCTAGTAAAAGCGTATTTGAGGTTGGTACTATAAAAATAAAAGGTTTAATGGCTGAAAATATTTGTACATGGGTTTGTCTTCGATAAAACCTTAGGCTGACCCTGTTTCGTGGAGAGTCTTACAAGTCCATTGCAAACACAGAGTTGCGGTACAATATACAACGTGTAACAGAAAGAGTGGACGTAACTTAAGGGGCATATACGGTCTCCTTAAGCCTACCTATACACAAAATCTCATACCGAAATACCATCATTTTAATCTTGATCGTAAAATAATATACCGTTCAATATAGCGACAAGTATTTTTATCGATATAACGAACATCCGTACTAACACAGCACAGCTGATTCTGATTTACGCTAGAAATTGTTTGACATACCTCTGTGTTTCTATGCACGCCTGGTAATTTGATTCCGATTGCACTCACTACACATATTTTGTTTTATTTTAGAGTTATGTTTTTATTTAGCACTGCTGAATAGCTATTGGATACTTTACATCGTATAAGTACGTGATACACAAACACATTACGAGATCCTTTTTATAGTTTAACTTCTAGTTGAAGTTGTTTTCAGTACTGATGGAAGAATTTCATTATTTCACGTTCACTAAAATCTGCACCGACACCGACAGCTTAACTCTAAGACTTGCCAACTAACACGAGTCTCTCTCATGTACAACATATTCATAGAATCGTAAAGCTTTCATGTTTCTTAGTTATAAAGAGGCGTGGCCTCCATCGCGACACTGTACCCTTCACGACATAGTTTCCTCGTAATTAAACAGCCTTAAATTCTGTGACCTATGAATCCTCATCATCACAAAGTGCACGTCTGAGGCTATTCTTTCATAGATGAATGCACGAAATTTTCCAAATTATTACGATCACTAAACGACATAGTTAAGGATTTCGCGGAACACTTTACTCATTACTAAACGACATTTTAGACGATTGAGTAACTAAACACGACCTAAATAGACATCAGTTTACGAACAACTGATGATTTTAATATTTTTATTAAATAAATGAAATTGCACAATATTTGATGAATTTGGCGGCTTTCTTCGAACGCGGCCCCTTTGGCGGCGTCTTTGAGTCCACTCAAAAGAGCCGCCTAGGTATCGACGACGCGCGCGGCTCGCTTACATGAATATTAAAAGATATTTAACCGTTTATTATTTACCTACATCAACTCTTTGATTTTGCCGCCATATTAGTGTAACTTTGGATATAATCAGGACGGAATTTGAAATGTCCCCTACTGTTCATATGAGCCTAGTACATTATTCATATTTTTTTATTTGTATGTATTGTATGAATGATTAATATGTCTTTAGGGAACCTTTAAAATTTGGAGTGTATCACTCTAAATTTTAAAGGTGGAATTGAAAGTGCCCCTGCACTTTCTATTCCATCACTCTCATGATCCGATGGGACGACTAGAGATACGACCGGAAAGAGGTCAGGCACAGGATGACGGCTTTACGTGCTCTCCGAGGCATGGGGGTGTAATATCCTCAACTCCCAGACTTCGGGCTGATACTGAGAAATTTCTTTTTACGGAAAAATCCCATAATCACTTTTTGGCCCGACCCGGGATTTGATGCCAGGACTTTATTATCTGCAATGAACACGCTACCGCTAGACCAATGAGTTATACACGAACACATTCAAATGGCGCGGCGCGCGGGGCCCGCTTTGATGAATATTAAAAAATATTTAACCATTTATTATTTACCTACATCAATCCTTTGTATTCGCTGCCGTATTAGAGTTCCTTGTGACAAAATCAGGATGGAATTCGAAATGTCCCCTAATGTTCATAGTAGCCTAGTACATTATTCATATTGTTTCGTAATTTATCAGAAGTCGTACCGCGTGGATTTATCTGGTTAGTTTGTATAGTTTGTATTAAAAATTAAGTACCTATTCGTTTCCGGCCAGATTAAATTCACATACTGAAAGAAAAATTTAATATTCTTACTATTTAACACACAAAAAAATATCTACAGTTACATAAGTCAATTAAATTATTTATTTCTCCTAGATCCAACATCCTGCGGAATATCAATTTAAATTAAATTAAGTGATTTTTCCTAGTTATCAAAGTATGAATGATTAAAATGTCGTTAAAACTTAGAGCAAAAATTCAGTTGAACATTTGATTGAATCTTAAAATAAACACGTGTAATAAATTATGTGACTGTACAGAACCACACTTTTTATTTACAGTCTAAGTAGTAGGTACCCAAAGAGTTCGCGGTAAGGTTCATTACCCTTGCGGCTGAGTTTTTAGTGTTGTTCATAATGTCGGTAATCTTTCTTGTTGATTTAGGTGGTCGATAGAAAAATAAATTACTAGTTGAATAAAAAATGATTCTTTCTGTTTGAAGTTTCGTCCATAGGTAGCCGTCCTGATACCCTATAACCCCCTTAAGTTACGTTCACACTTTCTGTTACACGTTGTAGAAGTACAAGACTATATCATAATAAAAAACGGAAAATATTGACAAATTATAAATTAAATTCATGCATTATAAAACAATTAAATTATTACATTTAAAACCGTTATCTATACAAATAAATAAAATTGGAGTGTCTGTTTGTAATATTGAAATAACCGTTTTTTTTCTACATAATATGAATATATATACGGTACCTACACCAAAATAACATTTTTTACAATTTTTGTCTGTCTGTCTGTCTGTTTGTTCCGGCTAATCTCTGAAATGGCTGGACCGATTTTGACGGGACTTTTATTGGCAGGTAGCTGATGTAATAAGGAGTAACTTAGGCTACTTTTTTTTTAGAAAAAACAAAAACATAAAAAAAAAACTAATTAACACGCGAACGAAGTCGCGGGCACAGCTAGTAAGTAATAAATTTAAAGGATGAAGGTCTTCCGAGTATTGATAAGTCCAAGTACCTATTACTTATACTGAATGATTCAGTTGAACTGAAATCTAATACACATAAATTAGTTGGTGACTTTATGACAGACGTGTAAATTTAATAAATTACTTTTAAACATGAGGTAACTTTTACGGGGTAAATATTTTTTTTGTATGTAGACTACAAACAAAAAAAAAATTACCCATGTAAATTATATCATGTGACATACATATAAAAAGGAAATATCTAGTTGAGTGAGAGTCCAAATTATATATATTTTTTTATTTTAGAAATGTGATATAGTTAATCAATGAATAGGAGAATTCTGTAAACTACAGAGAAAAAAATTAAAGAAATAAGGACAAATCCAGTTTCCGTATCCTAAATTTAAACAAGTCTAAACTATTAAATACTTACTGTCTCCAATTTAATAATAATAATATCTAGGGACAATGTCACACAGATCATCCTAGCCCCAAACTAAGCAAAGCTTGTACTATGGGTAACAGGCGACGATATACATACTTACATAGATAGAATATCTATAATGCATGTCTCCAAGTGGCGAAAGCCTCTCGATCCTTATGAGAGTTTCTCGATGAAACCATGCCGTAAATGGGCGTTTTCCCAATTGCTTTTCCGTATACGGGTTTTAGGCCGTAAATAAATCAAATTGCATGTTCAAATAAAACACACATTTGCAGCAAATCTCAAATAGCTTTCAGGTGAGAATACAATATTCAAATCGGTGCATCCTTATGAAAGCTATGATAATAAAAAAAATTCAAATGCAAAAAAAGGTTTCATCATCATATCAGTTGAAACACGTCCACTGCTGGACAAATTCACATTAACCAGTCTTACGGATCCATTGCCTTTCCGCGTCCTTGACAAGATCATAGGTTTGTTTTGTGGTCAACACTTGAGAACCTTTTTACCCTCTTGGAGAAAAACAGCCTTTGAAATCAGTTAAAAATAAACTTGCTGTTAATAAATCGGGGGGACACTCATTTTTCCACTTTGGAAGTGTCTCTCGCGCAAACTATTAAGTTTAGAAAAAAATTATATTAGGAACCTCAATATCATTTTTGAAGACCTATCCATAGATACCCCACATGTAAACGTAGGATGAAAAAAAAATTGAGTTTCAGTTCTATGTATGGGGAACCCCCAAAATCATTATTATTTTTCTATTTTTGTGTTAAAATCTTAATGCGGTTCACATAATACATCTACTTACTAAATTTCAACAGTACAGCTCTTATAGTTTCGGAAAAAAATGGCTGTGACATACGGACGAACAGACAGACATGACGAATCTTTAAGGGTTCCGTTTTTACCGGACCGGTTTTTACGGAACCCTAAAAAGCGCTTGTAAATAGTCAGAGCATGTTTGTAGTAATATAGTTGTATACATTATTATTTCTAGTAACATAGATATTTAGGTACACATTGTATTGATTGTATGAAAACATTTATAAAATTTATTTTATAATAGCAATGATATTTAGCTAGCTCGTATCAAGTTATTGCCAAGAGATTATGTTTAAGTTTAATTATCTAGTTTAAGTCTAATATTTTTACCACATATTGTCAATGGTTCTGTCTGTGTACATCTTAGAAGTGGCTATATTTATGAAGTCAAATCAGGGACTTTTTGAACGTAAAGCTGACATAGCTCCTAGAAATAGACGTGACAATAGTAATTACTGTGTCTCCACACTGCTAAAACAACATTAATGCGCAAAAGTGTCTACTGCATGGCGCGAGTTATATATAATAAATTACCTAGGTGTTGGAAGGACTTAAATGTAACAATGTTTAAAAATAGACTAGGGGAGCTGTTACTTTCTAAAGCGTATTATTGTATAAATGATTTTTTAAATGAGAAAGATTTGTAAATTTAGTTTTAATTGACATTGCTATTGTAATTATTGACTAAACTTATTTGATTTATTGCGCGTTTTTAATTTATGGATATTGTTTTAATTATTTAATTTATTGACATTGTAATACTTATTTTATTGATTGACATTGAGATATTCTATTGATTGTTACTTCATAAAAGACATAGAAATTATAATTACATTTGTTTTATAGATAGTTAATGCGAAATTTATAGGAATTTATTTTGTGTTAATTTTTTGCATGCCAGCAGGTAAAGTATGGCTGGACTTTTATTTATATTCAATAACATGCACCATGTACCCATACTTGCGAAATAAAATATCTTTATCTTTATCTATATTAACGTATTATTATTATGACGGACCTTGTGTTAATAACGACGGTCGCTTTAATGCTACCACCGGATCCAAGAGCATATTCCTTGATACCACCGGTGATATTTGCTTAGACTGTGGTCATACTATCGTAGTATCTAAAATCATTGTCATTTAAGTTCAACAGTAATAATATGCAATTTGTCCGTCATATGAGATAATCATATGTTTGCTAAGTATGACATAATCATATGTTTGTTAAGTATGCCATTATTATGATGTCCTTTTACCATATATTGAATACTAGCAATGCCCCGCGGTTGCGCCCGCGTTATAGTAGTTTTGGCGTAAAAGAGTAACAAACATAGATCCATACATCTATACTCACCAACTTTTGTATTTATAATATTAGTAGGATGAGTACCTCTAGCGGTTTTGGCAGTGCACGCCGGAATAACTCGCAGATGGTAAATTTTTTCATACTTATTTGACACTTATCGTCATATTTTGGACAATTCACACAATATCTTTATAAATTGTAGCCTATGTGTTATTCTGATATATAATTTATATTATTGTAAAGTTTCATCAAAATCCATTCAGTAATTTTTACGTGAGTAACAAACATCCATCCATACTTATAAACTTTCACGTTTCTAATAATAATAGGACTAGATTAGATATCTTCATTTCTTCAGTGAGCGAATAAAAGTTATTATACATTTCAAAACTACTTCAAGCCATCATATATGTAATAAAACTCCTAAATGGCATAAACCAGACTTCCAGACACATGAATAAATGTAATGTTACCGGAGGCACTCCACACTTTCCAAGAAGGTATATAAAATATTTGTGCTATTTGGGCCGTGAATTACAGTTTTATGGCGAAACGAGATTATTTAGAGATTGCTGTCGGAGGATTATTTGATTACTAGCTGTGCTGCGCGGTTTTACCCGCGTTAAACTTTTCGTTTTTATAAACTACCACAGCTCCTCCCCCGTAGGTGATAGCGTGATAATATGTAGCCTATATGTTGACCCGATCTCTTAGTAATATTCATGGAAAATTAGAAGTTAATCCACGCAGTACTTTTTGAGTTTAGCCCGGACATACATACAGACGAACAGACACACAAACAAAAATTCTTAAAACTATATTTTTGGCTTCGATATCGATTGCAGATCACACCCGAAGTATCCTTTTAAAAAAATATTCAATGTACAGTTTTGACGTTCCTACGATTTTATTATATGTATAGATTATACCTCTCTGACTATAGTTTATAAGAGAAGCCGAGCAAAGAATATTCTATTTTGTATTTTAAACTCGTTATTTATTAAAATAGACTTTTCGAATTGCTTGTATTTACAATTATTTAATAAACAAGGATCGTAGTCAGTCGTTAACAAGTCAATAAAACTATATATCACCGTCAGCCTGATATCGTATCTGAACATAGACCTCCCCCAGTTGCCATTTTTGGGGTTGCCGTAGTCACCGCGATAGTACACAGTACAGCTAGTATACAGGTGGCGCTGCTGCCCGAATACCTGATGTATGATAGGGGTTTGCCGTAGTCACCTTTTACGACCCCCACGGGATGGTATGGGGTGTCCCTGTTATTCTATCTAGACCGGAAACACGGCTAACTGTTCAAGGTGTAAGTTAGCCAGAAGTCATAAATCCACCGATGCAACTGAAAATAATAACGATCGGTTTATGCATTTGTACAACAGAATACTTTGCAAGCACTGACGCCAGCACATCCATCTCCCCCAATCTGTCAAATTTCTTATATAGATTTTCAACTATACTTTCACAGAAGCATAAGGCTCACTTTCAATTGCGGAAATTTGACAGATGGGGGTAGCGTGATGTGCTGACGTCTGTACATACGTTTTAACCGACCTTAAATGATGGAAGTTATTACTTAATTATATGGAATATTTTTTTGAAATATATGTTACCCGATTTCTTTATTGTTTGTGTACAGATTTTAATGTATATTTTTAGAAACAATTATTCAAATAATACGGCCAACAGGTCTGACTGCTAAGCCTGAGGTCGTAGTTTCTATCCCCACCCAGAACAAATCTTTGTGTGATTACTGTGATGAGCACGATTATTTGTTTGGTGTTTATGTCTAATTTATCTATAATATGTATGTGTTTAGAAATTGTGTGTTTATCATTTGTGTGGCTGCCATAGTACAAGCTTTGCCTAGTTTGGGATCAGCAGGTCTTCCACCCATTCGAGTAGTTTACTTTTTCGACGGAACAGTAGTTTTTTTCCGTACATTGACAAGTAGCGCCCCTTGCAAAAAGTTTAACTAACTTGAAGTGTTTACTGGTAGAAACGGTTTTATCGAGAAAGTAAACTGTACGCAGTCGTGGTAGTCCCAAGGCATATATTTATCATAATTTATAATGATCTAACTTTGTTAATGTTATTTCCATCTCGTGAGTAAGTTCATCAAAACTCTTCAGACAGTGTGGAAGGGTCGGCCACGCGTTACAAGTGTCATGTATGTAGCAATTGTCATAGGCTACTGTAAACACTATCTAGAAGGCCGTATGCTTCTTTAACATCTTAGCAGAAACGAAAAATTATTAACGCTTTGCATTTTCCGTAATGCTATGTATAAATGTAAAGTTAACACTACTTATGTCTAATAACTTAGACGTAACTAACTACCTTACGAGTTATGACTAAGATATATGAATTATTAATTTGCCTATTCTAGTCTCTTGCATATTCACCACAACCCCTTTAAATCTTGGCCTAAAGTTGAACAATAAATCTTAGTAGTAGCCAGAAGTCTGGAACGTTGCCTAATAGACTCACCCCCCCTTCATATGTATATAATAACTAACTCTAATAACTACGATCAGGGAAAATATAGAAGCTGGCACCTACAAACTATGTACATAGTGTATTTAATTTAGTTTTGTGTCAAAATAATAAAAGAAATCATTATATACACCGTAGTAATTTGTTTGTCCCTTCTATATTCTACAAAGACTGCTGGTTGGTACTTGTAACTGCCCACCCTACCCCCATTCTAATTCCCCTTATTTGATGTGGTTCTTATCTTTTTATGTTTATTTTATTTTATTGGGACATTAAACAGTTACACATTACAGTATAATATAATAAGTGTAAACAAATAACGTAGTAAACGTGTAACCCACACCAATGTCCGCAAAATAATAGGTAAAAAGTAATAATCTTATTCTAAACTCGCGCGAGTTTACTAAGGCGTTAAAAGGTAATCTCGATTGTTATTTTAGATGATCAATGGCAAGTTTTTTGAATTTTGAAATAGAAAGTGCAAAAATGTCTAAATGTACAAGGTGTGTGTTATACGAGTATGTCTCTACGAGGCGACGTAGAGGCGCCCGAACTCCGGCGTTAGTTCGGCACCTTGTAGTGTAGAACAGCCGAGGAACACGCGCCTCTCGCCGCATCACAGATCTAGGTACAACGTAACACAATTGATTTGTGATGTCAGAACAGTCAATTTTATTATTACATAAACCATACAGCATCAAACATGTAAGAAGTTTCCTTCTGGACTCCAGGCTTAAGATTTTATATTTTTCAAGAAGCTGCGGATAAGGCAGTTTTGAATGATAGCATCGGTAATGCATAGCACGTAAAAATTTCTTCTGTACCATTTCAAGTCGTTTAATATAAACTTCATAAATAGGACTCCAGATCGGGACTGCGTACTCAAGTTGAGAGCGGATTAAAGCTTTGTATAAAGATAAATACGTGACAGGTCGTTTAAAGTCTTTCATGACAAAGCCAAACATTTGATATGCTTTATTTATAATGTTGTCAATATGAAGATTAAGATGCAATTTAGAATCCAGTGTAACACCTAAATCACGGATATAATTGACTTTTTGTAAACTTATGCTATTTAAAGTATAATTATGAGTTATAATGTTTTTATTTTTTTGTGTACGTTATTGTTTTACATTTTGGAATTTGTATCTGATCATCCTAACTAACGGTATACAATTTAATATCTAATTGAACCTAATTCTATGTGTCTACTAATGTATACTAATATGATCCTAAATTTTCTTAACTTAAATCATGAATTTATATTCCTGCTGGATTTGATTGAAACAAGTTGATTTAAATTGGCCAGTGATTCGTCTAGTATGGTAGGAACCTATGTTGCATATAGTAATCCAAGAACTTTTTGAAAAGGAGAACAAACCAATTAAACCTAAATTAACTTTATCCTAATCATAAATAACATTTCTAAACTCATGTAATTGTATATAAATTAACATAATTAATGAAGCCTAGTTAACCCTAAATTAATTACCATAATGTCATCTAAGATCTTATTAGAACTTTATTTCAATATATACAACCATAATATATGTTGTTTTGATTCTATAATTTTTCTGATAAACAAAGTTTTCACACTACTTCTTATTGGAGTATAACTAATTTTCATAAGAAGATAATATGTTACTTGAGAAGTCCTATTGAATGAATGTTTTGTTGATATTGTCTAATTAGAATGTAATATATGTTTCCTAAATGAATTGTATGTTTTGATTCACACATCATGAAAGATAATAGTTTGACTCAGCCATAGTAGGTATATGTTTTCCTTAAAATATTGTTGAGATTGACTTTATATCTTTTCTAGATTATTCTAGCTAGTTTTTAGATTATACTAGAATATCATAATATTTAATATTATTTTATTTGCGGCTATAATACTCGCCCAAAGCACCCCGCGAAGTATTGTAGCCCTCGACACCAACCGAACCGCGCTCTGGACAGAAAATATCCTTAATAGGGATACTCTTTTATTCCAATTACAGAAAGGTCTGTGTGGGTTGTTAGTCATAGTCAATGTCCATTGAAAACAAGATAAATGAGAGGGCTTATTCTTTTGACTACCCTAACCTTTATTTATTACAAAAGTATATATGACTATGTAGTTCATAGTGCATATATATTATATAAAGGTAAACATTTACATATGGATAATATTTATAAATAACCTTATGTAGTAACACAGAAGCCTTAATTTTTCATAAGTAACTTCATGGATTCTACAATGTTGTAATATCTCCAATATCTTCAGAAAGCATATTCATTATAAGCAAGTTAATTTCAGAATGGTTCTAATCGCAACTACTGGTTTTACTATTAACAAAGTCAACCCATAATAATACTTCATTATTGTATTATTATTATTTGAGTCATCTGCTCAAGGAACTTCGCATTCCTGTCAAGGTTCAACAATTCTTGAACTTCAACATCAATTGTATAAGTAATACTACCTTGTATCACTTGTGAAGATTTAGTTCTTTGTATTCATTACCCAAGTAATGACCGCTTGATATGAAAGCATTCAATATCAGTAAGAAAATCTGAATATGGTTCTAATTGGAACCACTTATATGACTATTAACTGAGTTAATATTAGTATAATCAATACTTTTATGGTGTATTATTAATCATTTGTGATTCTTGTCAAAAATCAATGATCTCTTGATCTTCAACATGGTAGAGATGTTGCATAATAACATCATTGGAACTTGTGTAAACTTTCTACTAAATCTTCCATAGAACCTTTGAAGGCTTCTGGGCGGCCGGCCTTAAGTACCAAGCCATCATTATAAAACTTAATTTTGAAGGTTAATCCTAAACACAACACGTCATACATGCTTTTGTAGAATAGCTCTCTACTAATCTTCCATAGAGAACCAAATAAGCCTGCCAGAGACCGGCCTTAAGCAACAAGACATCAGTTTTCTCTTCCACTGATAGTACTTATATTCAAGATTAACCCTTTAAAGGCTTTAAAATCAGGTAAATAGTTACCTATAAAGGAATACCTCCTATTAACCCAGTTAATAATACAGGTACTTCTAAATACAGGTTATTATAATATTTATTATCTAACATTGATAGCTTTCATCCAATAATAGGTAGAATTCTGGTTCAATCGTCTAGTTAGTTTAAACATAGAATTAGTTTTAAAGTATTTGTCTTATAAATACATAAGTAATACAAACTTTGGGACATCATCCCCATTCATCCCAACATATTCGTGAATGAGAATAGAATTGTTTTACCATCTAGACTCAACTAAAGTTACCGAGCATTCGTAATAATGTAACACTTTATATAAAAGTAACAAAGCCTCACCTGTGTTCAAAGCTTACCAACACGAGATGACGCTTCCTTCATTTTCTCTCCTTTAAAAACAAGTGATACTACCAATATTCAGGAAATTCTCCACTCGAATCACGCCAGAAACGACACTCGCTTCTAAATCTTCTATATAACTCCTGAAACCACGCCAAAACTTCTAAAAACTCCTAATTTGTTGGCGTCTCTTCTGTCAGTCCCCCATATTGCCAAAATGCGTCCTCAATAACGACACTTCCGGTCAGTCTCATTAATTAAATAAATGTAATCTGCATAATCACATAAAAATAAATAGTTAATCTTCTATCAAAACGGCAGTTAGTATTATATTACACATATAAATGTATTAATGCATTATCCATTATTGTATCTGAATAATAAGTAGCTGTTTTGTGAAAAAATCATTTTTCCCGGTAATTCTATAACTGTTCCCATTGGTCGATTTCAAGATTAGAGAAGGGACTAATCTTTATAGTATCTAGTGATGTCCCTATATGTAAATTATTACGGTATTTTAACTAATGTTAAGCTTGTTCCACACATATTTGCATCGACTAGTCTAAATTTGATAATCAGGCATAATACGAATTAAAATACTATAAATCAGTTGTTATATTTTGTTTCATTTAAAAGATATTTTGCAACACGCCCGCTAAATTATAATACGATTAGCTGGACGAAGGATATGCGAATAATCTCAACGTGACGAGCCAGTATGGTTAGTTACATACTCCGCATGAGTTCTTTAACAAATCAAAATAGAATCTAAAGTTCTTAACTTAAAATTCATTTTACCTTGTACAAATAATTACGATAAAAGAAAATATGGAATGCCGGCACCTACAAAGTGTACATAGTGTATGTAATTTAGTTGTGTCAAAACAATAAAGGAAATCAATATTTATACACCGTACTAAGTCATAAATTTTACATAATTTGCTGGTTGGTACTCCGCACGAGTTTTTGATATAAACAAATCAAAATAAAATCTATAGTCCGAAAATTAAAATTCATTTTACCCTGCACATAAGCTACATGAAGTACCAGGAAAACATGCCATCATATCCGTGCCGTCGGTCACGAGGGCATGTACACGTAATGGGCACATATTATCTTCACTGAGAACCATCTCGCTAAACATCATCAATTTATTACAGCTAAGAATGTAGAGCTTTCTAGGTCGATGTGTAAGGGCTCTTATTGCTCCTAGTTCAACAGTTTCAGAGCTTTAGTTATGGAGCTAGGGTTGGCAAATTTATCTTTATTCTAGACATATGATATTCTGCTGTGTGGTGACGACGACAAATATCGGAATCAGAATATCATCACCCCATCTCATCCCGTGGGGGGCGTAGAAGTCGACCCGAGGGAATATCTACCAGAGGATGGGCAGCAGCTTCCTTCTGATTACTATGACCATCTTACTGCGATCGCCAACATGGCAGGCGCCAAGCGTGGCGGCGATTATGGCATATCCCCGCAAGACGATTCTTGAGGGAGGCTTCTCCAGCAGTGGACTTATTTAGATGTAATGATGATGATGATGAGACATATGATATACTACATCTATTTACTAGTACTATTAGATAGAACACGTGCTGTGTGGCCGACGGCAAAAAAAAATTACCAACCCATTTCATTCATTTGACGAGCCAATTGGTGTGCTTGGTAAATGTTTGCCTTTCACGCTACAGGTCGTGGGTTCGATTCCCACCCACGACAGATTTGTGTGCATGAACATGTCTGTTCGTCCCGTGTCTGTCTGTACTTTTTGTGTTTCTACGTATTGTGTACCAAATTATAGCTTACTCAGTCTGTAGTTTAGGAGAAAACTGGCTGTGACAGACGAACAGATAGAGAGACACGGGAGTGACCCTATAAGGGTGTTTTTACCTTTTGTGGAACCTTAAATAAGTGAAACATATTTAAATAGCTCACAGACTTTTTTTGGCAAAAAGTGACAGCCCTATCGTAAGTGGTTTTTATGTGCTGATTGGTTTGAAATAGCTCGTGGGTAAGTAGATACTCTCTAGTACTAGACCTCTTTCCAGACATCGGAATAATAGCATCAGCTGTTACGTTATGCAAACAATAGGAAACCAAGATTTTGGATAAATACTATTTTATTTTATATTCCTGTTGTTGGTTAATGGTTACCGTCCACCACCTTCATCGAAGCCGTACATGATAATATTATTAACTTCATAACACAACTCTTTTATCTTTTTCACTGAAAGCTATCATCATCTCCAAACATTAAAGTCCCTTTTCAAAAACTTTTGCCTAACTTGTTTTGCATGAGAATGTAATATAGGAAAATAAACACAAAACGAAAATAGCTCCCTTAAATATTTATTTTATTTTGGTTTTTAGTATTTGTTTTTATAGCGGCAACAGAAATACATCATCTGTGAAAATTTCAACTGTCTAACTATCACGGTTCATGAGATACAGCCTGGTGACTGACGGACAGACAGACAAACAGTGAAGTCTTAGTAATAGGGTCCCGTTTTACCCTTTGGGTACGGAACCCTTAAAACGGGCTCTGAATCTTTTTCTGTCATCCATTTCGGGAGCTTCCCCTTAGATAGCTAGTGAAACGTGCAAGAGAAGAATCCTCGCGACAACATTGGTCCCCAACCGGACTTGTGAATCCGAGTATATAGTCCATGCCTCAAGTATTAGTCGCTTCAATTAAGCTACTGGTTGAGAACCTTTTGCGCTAGCCAACTGCTCGTTGTTTTCAATTCTTTAATTTTAATATACAATTGCTAAATGTAACAATAATAGCTTAGTAACTTGCTATTTATTATTTATTTGAGGATATTAAAAATATATGTAACGAAACAGACCGCACGGACGGACTAATTCAAAATATTTTGTTGCTTTAATTACTGTGTTTATGTAATACATTGTGAGCTTGACAAGTAGAAGTGTATGTAAATACCCAAGTGCTGAATAAATTTCATTATTTCAATGTTTATGGAACCCTGACTGACGGACTAGATCATATCAATACTTTGGATGGTGCTTTGAATTTTATATAAGCAATAATTTATCTGTCACCTATACTGTGTATTTGACAAGTAGGTACAAGTGTAAGTTGGTATCCAAATGCTGAATAAATTACTTTTATTTTATCAGCCCGTAATAGTCTGCAAAGCGTGAGCCAGTGTTATGTTAAAAGAAACTGCTTGGCGCTGATTAACTACACACTCTTTTGAATTTACAACACTTTTTTACCAATTAAGCTAGCATGGCAACTAAGAACCCTGTATTCGTAGGACATTATTCACACACGGCCATCTGATCCCAATATAAGCATAGATTGAACTATGGAAACCAGATAACTGATATGTTACATCATCATCATATCAGCCGAAAGACGTCCACTGCTGGACAAAGGCCTCCCCTATATATTACATATATTACTTTTTTTTGTAAAGACATACTTATACAACGTGTAACAAAAGGCCTCCCATATATGTTACATATATTACTTTTTTTGTAAATACATACTTATACATGTATAGATAATTACAACCAGATTAAGAAAAAGACAGACATGTTCATGCACAACAATATCTGTCCTGAGTGGGACTCGAACCCACGACGTGAAAGGAAGTATCTACCAACCACGCCAACCGGCTCTTTACACAAGACAATTATTTTTGTGCCTTCTAAATAGTTGTTCTGTGTCTCGATGCGTTTGTGTCCGTCAATTGTCTGTTTCCGTAGTACAAGATTTCCCTATAAGTGACTAATGGTTAGCTAAGAATAAGTTAACTGAGAAAGTGCGAGTGAATAAGACTAGTCCGCCTTTTATCCACAATTTCATCTCCGTAAATAAATTTACTTAGATAGTCTGTAGTTACATACGTAATCTTCCATCGGCGACTTCACTTTCAATTTCGATTAATTACCGTAATAAATAAAGTGTTGGACATTGGCCTATTAGCTTGAGTCACGATTAAAAGCTGTTACGTAGAAATAGTAGGAAGGTACTATCGTCAACTCCAGTGTCTTTTGTATGGGCCCTGGTATCAAGAGTTACTAAAACCGCTCAGAGAATTAATAGATAAATATCTTGGGACAAATAACGCCATCTGATCCCAAACTAAGTAGAGCCTGTATTATGAAAAACTACCCACAGATAAACATTTTTAGGGTTCCGTAGCCAAACGGCAAAAAACGGAACCCTTATCGATTCATCATTGTGAAATTTTTTTTTCATCGTCCGATACATGTGGGGTATCTATGGATAGGTCTTCTAAAATAAAAATATATAATAAATGGTAATAAAATATATGATATACATTATCATGTAAACTAACAACCAAAATTGGTTTGAATGAGATCTAGTAAGTAGTTTTTTTTTTATATATCATACATCCTAAACCGCAATTTACCTTTCATTTAATCAACTGAAATACTTGCTGCTACGGAACCCTTCATGGGCGAGTCCGACTTGCACTTGGCCGGTTTTTATTTAAATGACATGTTTATAAATTTGATTGCGCTACTATTTAATTATTGTAAGTGTAGTGAATTTATATTAATTTGTATTTTGTATTTGCATGCTTTTGGGCTAAATGTGAGGCCTTTATTATAATATGTAACATCATTAAGTACCCATATTTATTGGCAAATAAAGTGAATTGAATTTAATTGTGGGGATCGAACCTACAACCTTTGGCTTAGCAATCAGAGTCACTAACCACTTGAGCAACTGACAATGCTTGACCACTGTGTTCTTGCGATAACAACAGGTACTCGTACCAACAGCTTAACGTACCCACCGAAATACGGAGACGCTCAGAAATTAAATCACTTTCGGTCACACAGTCCATTGACTGCAACTGGATGTGAGTACGGGTACTCCAGTAGGGATCATTTCAGCTGAGATACTGTCAGATATCGCAGTACGGAGATCATAATACTCAGAGAGACGCTGCAAACCGTTCTCTGGAAGATATTTTGTCGGGACGATTTTTATTGTCCCCACGGGATGAGATGGGGTGGAGATACTTCTTTCTTGGCCGTCAACCACACAGCCAACTAATAGAATATGTGTCACCAATATTAACAGGCGATGAATCATTACAGCCACATGTATGCCGTGGACATGTACAATTATGTGCCCATGTCATAACTCGTTTTCCAAGAAAAGTCAGAAAACGGGACTTTCTGCACAAAACTGCATGTCTCAGGAGAAACTTGGTTCGGAGCATTAAGCAACAAGTTGTCATCAGTTTTTTGGCCTTGTTTACTTTTGAAATAATTTCGCATATAGCTTTATTTTTAAAGACAACTCCCGCATTAGGGAATCTAATCTCTGTGTCGCGGGGTACTTTACAAACATAGTAGACGGCCACAAATTACATCCAGACTCAGAAAAACTATTTATGGTTCACACAAATAGTTGTCCGGCGTGGGTCTTGAACCTGTGATACGCAGCAGCGAGCCGATTGTCTTAGCCGCTGCGCCATACGCGCAATAGTAGCACCATCGCGGATACGATTTTACTGGCCTGGTGATTTAATGGTTAGACACCCTCACTGCCCAAGCCAGAGGTCGCGGGTTCGATTCCTAGCCAGGATAAAACTTTGTGTGGTGAGCACGCTTAAATGATATATGTCTGGATGCAATTCTGCTATAATATGTATCTATTTAAAAATATATAAGTAATGTTGTTGTTATAAAAAGCTGATTAAATGAAACACCCATTTCCGGAAGAAAATGATTTGGTTTGAATGAGTTTTATGAGTTGTCTGGTTGCCATAGTAGGTTCTGTCTAGTTCCCTAGGACCATAAGAGTATCATAATTACAACTGGATTGTATTCTGTAATTTGGAAGTCTCCTAACAATGGGAAACATTTACCTTTATGTCAAATGTACGGCAACGGTTGCTTTTTCAGAGAATACATCAATATGTATTCAATAAATGGTAATTTAGAAACAATCAAAGAGCAAAACTTTTCAAGAATGCCAGGTACAGATAACACATAAACAAGAAACGAAGGAAATTCCTCTCAATATCATACACAGTAAAAAATATTATTCTTTCTCTTAAATTAAACCCCGTATATAAAATTCGTGTCCAATACAAATAAATAAATGGTCATGAAAACATGCCAACATAATAATATAATTTTCTTTGAAAAGTTCATAAGTTCAAGTCCGTGTGGCACTAAGCCAAGTGCACAAACTCGCCTGGCATTCCAACTTACAAGTCGCCTTGCCATTGGAGCTATTCTTAGTGTAGGTGGTGTTTGGTAAGACTTCATAATCACAGAATATGGCGGACGGTAGGACATCTGACTCCATTTTTGGAAATTGTCGTTGGTTTTATTGGCAAGTTTTGGTATAATCACACATTCATTATAAAAAACAAAATCATACCGGGTCGTGTGGACCAGGTTTAACACTGACATTTACCTATGACCTATGTGGTCTTCTTATTCTTTTCACCGATGCAATGCCTTACACATGTTTTGGTGTCTTCAACTCCAGTTGTTTCGATCTCCTATTAATCAACCTTCTTTGTACTCCAGGACACAAATGACAGAATGTTAGATTTATTAACCTAGTCGATCAATTGATATTCGATTATTTGTAGTACACCGCTGTGTATGATGCAGGGCACAGAATTGAAATTGACCCTTTTAATATGAGTGCTTTACAAGTGGGAATGATCATGTCCAACAAATATTTACTTTACTTTACATAAACATACCTATAATCACGATTATTTAAAAAATAAAATAAAATAAAAAAGGTTTTTATTCACGTAGACTTTAAAAAAGCGCTTGTAAATAGTCAGAACACGTTTGTAGTAATATAGTTGTATACATTAGATATTATTTCTAGTAACATAGATATTTAGGTACATCTTGTATGAAAACATTTATAAAAATTATTTTAATACAGAAATGATATTTAGCTAGCTCGTATCAAGTTATTGTCAAGAGATTATGTTTAATTATCTAGTTTAAGTCTAATATTTTTACTACATATTGTCATATTTTTCACTTACAGATTATAACAGCAAACATCACTATTATTTCTTTTACTTATGTCATAACTAGTTTCATTCAAGCATAGCGTTTTCGTCATTTAGTCAATAGTCACAGTCAAGGCCAAGTCCTACATCAGTAAGGTAGTGAAGATTTTACTAGAGGCTTCTATCAACACAGCAACAACCTCCACTTGTGTACACACGGCCACACATCAAGCTATACATTTCCAATATAAGCTGATCTGTCATTGTATGGAAATCCAATACAACGCGAGATCAGCTCAGACTGGAAATGCATAGCTTGATGTGTAGCCGTGCGTGTGATGTATATCAGTATTGCCATTGAGCATCAATTGTCAAAATGTAGCATAGTAGTGAAAACTTGTAATTAGCCATAACATAAAGATATAACCTTATTAATATTCAAGTAGCTGTAAGTTTTCTAGATTAATAACTAACGTATTTAGATATAATATCCTGAGACATTATTCGTACTCGGCCATCTGATCCCTATCTAAGCATAGCTTGTACTATTGAAACCAGATAACTGATATATTACAGACTACTTTTCATTTGTAAATACATACATATATAGATAATTACTATGACTCAGGACAAACAGACACGTTCGTGCCCACAAATATCTCTCATCGGTGGGAATCGAACCCACGACCTGCGGCGTTAAAGGTCTTTCATCTTCCAGTTCAGAGTTAATTTATAATTGTATATGTTCGTCTAGGATATTCTTTGTTACGTTTTAGATGTAAGTATGCGGAACTGACTGAAAGAATCCAAGCACGGTGGAATGTCTGTCTGTTATTATGCTGTTAAACACAATGTACATATATTAATGTTACATTTGGCGGTCACATGAACAATAGGTGTAATGAGCTCGTGACTCAAATATTCATTTAATCATTTCGTAATGATCTTTAGCTCCATCTGCTTTGCTTTTGAATTGTGGGAATTATTTTATGCTCACCCCACTCATACCCCCAATAAAGCTCTATCCCATAAAAATATTTACAATCGACTATAAAATAAATATTAATTTACGTATATATTAGGTATGTAGATACGTAGTTTATACAATAGATATATATTTTATAGGGTATCGTATGTAGTTATTAGTGTGTATTTTATCAATATTTTTACAACATAATGATAATATTTTGTTGTGCACTGCCTGTACACATAATTTTAAATATCTCACTGCAAGACAGTAAGATTTTTAAAAGTGTTTGCTGGAAGAAAATTCAATAATCAATTGAGCTGGCCTATGTATATGCCTTTTCTTTTAGTAACTTTTAACTTATATGTAGGTATGTTTCTGTGAGCAATAAAGAATAAAATAAGGTTCTCAATTTAACTGAATCATTGTATTTAATTTTTATATATGTTTATACAAAATGTGTACTTATATGTGAACCGATTATATTCATTCTTCTTTTTTTCGTTTGCACACGTCTGAACGAGTAAATGTTCTTAAAGCTCGCTTGGAAAGAACAGCCCACTCACTGTAATCTAATTAGCAATTCAAAGAGCGCTACATAAATCCGGAATACAACTTTGAGCAAAACTATTTTATTCGTCTTATACTTTAATCGCTAAACGAACGGAGGTAAGGATGCGGAATATCTTTATAAATGGCAATTGAAACAAAAACATGATATATGTGTGTAAAATAAAATAAAATAAAAGGTTGCTGTTCAGAAGCGCTTATATATAGTCAAAATACGGTTTATAAACGACGGAGTACCGAATCTTTTTACATTCACAAAAAATGCATCGTTTGAATTACTTTTCTTCATAAAGCCTGTAAAATTCTAAAGAGACGTGCAGCCATTTTCTAGGCTGTTGCTCTAAAGTACGCATTATTATAGCATTGAAAATAGAACTCAGAATAGAAATCAGTTTATTCAGTAGGCATAGTAGGTAGGAGGTACTTGAGTCCGCCATGTATAAGTATTCTATTATTATAAGTTGACTGGAGTATATTATGACTTTACCTTCCATAGTGCTATACCAAGTTGCTGTGTACGTTAGGGTAAACTTAGATCTGTATACCAAGCGGAGTGAGATACTCACCTATTGCACACGGCATCGCAATAAGCTGACATCAGTACCGAGGACATTGACTAAAACGTCCAAAACTACACATGTTATGGGCTGCACAGTGTATATTTATTTTATTTATTTAAACTTTAGCACAAAGTATATGTACATAGGCGGACTTAATGCCATAGGCATTATCTACCAGTCAACCATTGGGTGGTGCAGAGAGACTACGGTAGGTGCACTAAGATGTCGAATGCAACTTTCTGTCTTGGTTTAATTATATACATAAACACTATATATAACATAATAATACATACTAGTTCTACATATATACATGTTATATACATACATAAATAGAAGATATACATAATATAAATTATACATACATACGATAGCTTTCCTATTGATTAGATGAAGTGATGTGATCACGAACCTTCTTTTTAAATGTGTAGCGGCTTTTAGACATTCTGATTTCGGATGGTAGCGCGTTCCAAAGCAAAATGGATTGGACGAAAAAAGAAGTATGAAGGAAGTCAGTTCGATGAGAAGGACATTGTAAAAGTCGATTATGAGATGAGCGAAGAGGTCTATTATGGTTAGTACATAAATATTGAAAGTGACGAGTCAAATAAGGAGGTGAGGAAGGAGAGTCAAGAATTGAAAACAGAGTAGTTAACGCTCTCAGAGTTCTACGTTGACGGATAGGCAACCAATTGAGTTTCAGGCTATAAGCTGACACGTGGTCATACTTTCGAAGATTGAATACGAATCGAATGCAATTATTGAGAAGTCGGTCAAGCTTATTGATGAGATCTGCATTCAGGTCAAAGTAGCATACATCACCATAGTCAATTGTGGGAAAGATTAAGGCGTGCACAAGCATTACTTTCGTCTCGGATGGAAGAAAATTCTTAAGGCGATAGAGTGACCGCAAAGTCCTTGTTACCCTTTTACTGATGGCAGCAACCTGATTTTGCCAGCTCAACGTCTTATCAATTATCATACCAAGATCCTTGACACTCTGACTAATTGGAATAATAGAGTTGTCGAACACAATTGGTGGTAAATGGTCGATATCAACCCTGCTCATCATGCGTGAACTGCCTACTATGATGGCTTGACATTTTTTGGGATTTACTATTAAACCAAACCTATTAGACCAATCTTTAATGAAACTTAAATCCCTATTAATCTTCCCAATCGCTTCAGAGAGATTGTCTGTAGTCGCTTGAGAATACAGTTGTAGGTCATCGGCGTTAAGATGATACGTACACTGAAGATCATGAGCTAAGAAATTTATGAATATAGAAAATAAAAGAGGAGATAGTATACCGCCTTGAGGGACACCAGTGTCAAGATTGCTCCAGTTCGAAGCAAAGTCACCGAAGTGAACCGACTGTTGGCGTTCCCGAAGATAAGAAGAGAACCATTCCAGTGCCTCATCAGAGACCATAAGATGGGAAAGGATAGATAAAAGGATGTCGTGACTGACGGTATTGAAGGCATTTGAAAAATCGATCAGTACTAAAACTGTCACTTTGGCATCCTCCATAGCACCTCTAATGTCGCCAGTCACTTTAAGTAGGGCAGTGGTGGTGCTGTGGCCAGGGCGGAATCCGGATTGGAAAGGACTAATAAGGTTGTTTTTCAGCACAAAACGGGAAAATTGTTGATGGACGCAGGACTCAAGAATTTTAGAAAGGAAAGGAAGTATTGAGATTGGGCGGTAGTGATGGGGTAGTGATGGGTTGGATACCTTGGGAAGTGGACGGACATAGGCCTTACGCCACAAGGAAGGAAATGAACCAGAGTCAAGGGAATAGTTAATGATATGGGTAATTGCAGGCAGAATGGAATCCAGGATAGTAGTGCCCATGCGTCGACTGATGTTATCACATCCCACTGCATTGGATTTAATGGAAAGGATAATCTTTTTGACCTCATTCGAGTCCACAGGAATGAATTGAAATAATTGAATATTAGAGCGCGTTAGACCATTTATTAAGGCTACAGTTAAGGATTTGGTTAGATGATCCATGGAATCAGTGGTAGTGAAATATTGATTAAGGTCATCTAAACGTACCGAACTTGGAAGGTCTAAATGTCGCGACTTGCCGATACCAAGAGTTCCAAGAAACTTCCAGATACCAGCAGGAGTATTAGTGGAGATATTTTCTAGAATATGACGGCGTTTAGCGTTACGTATCATCTGATTACACCGATTCCTTGCGATCTTATAGAAACTCCAGTTCTCATCACACCTATCCCTTCTGAATTTCCGAAAAGCACGATCCCTCCGTCTCATTGCTATTTTGATGCCCTCTGACATCCACGGTGCAGGTGGGTGCTTTATTCTGGTTTTTTTAATAGGCGCGTGGATATCGTACAAGTTGATGATCATGTTATTAAGTAGATTAATTTTGTCGTCTATTGAATTGGCTAAAATGATATGTTCCCAATCAATCTCAGAGGCATCTTTGCATAACTGTTCAACGTTCATCCGAGCAAAAGAACGCAAGTACAGCACCTTGGGCTTGGGTTTGGGAGGCTTTAGGATATAAGATAGGAAAATAAGGTCATGGTGGGAAAACCCAGGAGCAACAAGTTGTCCGTGGGTGGAAACGAAGGAGGGATTTGAGGTAAGGATTAGGTCGAGCCAACTATCATCACCAGAGATGTTATGGTGTGTAGCTTGCAGAGGCAGTACATGCAAGCTGGTTGACTCAACAATGTGCCGTAATTTCCGGGCACGGGAGTTGTTATGAGTAAGAAGGTTAGTGTTGAAATCGCCCATGATGATGTGGTGAGCGTACTCAGAACCCAAAGATTCCAATACCAATTCTAAATCAGTGAAATAGTCAGCATTTGGGGGACAGTAGACGACCCCAACAACGGACTTAGCGCCTTTTAATGAGACTTCAAGGAATAAGAACTCAGCTGAGCCAGAATAGTCGGAAGAAGAGGCGGCTAAAATTTTGTATTGAAACGCGCTCCTGAGATAAACAGCGACACCACCTCCACCTTTACCAATTCTGTCATTTCTAATTAGTATGAAACCGGGGAGCGGATACATGTTATAAAGAAGCGGTGGTTTTAGCCAACTCTCCGAAACCAGAATGACATGTACGTTACAATTGGTGAATGCCTCCAGGAAGTCACTGTAGTGAGCAGGAATGCTTTGAGCATTGATGTGACAAACATTAAATATGTTTTTATTTGTGCTGAGATTCTGTCGCAGAGTATCACCAAGTGAGTCGCTGAATGAACAGAAACTATCATCATCACTACAAGCAGATTCATTAGCAGAGAAATAAGATTCATTATCGGTATTATTAACATCAAACATTAAAATAAATACGTAATAAAATATATAGATATATAATTATTATATATACTTAAAAAAAAACCTAAAATAATAAATACGGAACAGTGCAATACAAATAAACGTATTTGTTCTGCACCACCCGCCAGCTTACAACAACATATTATTTTAATTAATGACATAAACAAACTATTGAGACAGACAAACTAGATAACCACGAACAAAACGCTTAGAAAAGTATTAAAAAAAAGAATTAATGAAAAAGATCATCGGTGCATGGAACGTACTCCGTAAACGAACTTAATTGTCAATTTGTACATTTTGATTGACATTTGACATTAGTGACATTTGAAGTCACCGTACAAATAGACACAATAACAATAGAGAAATAAGAATATTAAGAATACAAAGCAGGGTAAAAGTGAATCTATAAACTAAAAGTGGCACAAGCATCAAAGAAATAATAATAAAGGATGGCTACTAATTGGAATGCTTATTTTATTTTATTTATTTATTTTTCTTAGGAAGACCAACAGCTTTCAGCGACATATTTGCTTTATATGTTATACGTAACAGAGAGCCATTAATAGGTCTCCACGCATAAAACATTGTTTACGAATCTATATGTGGTATTCTAAAATTAAAAACAAATAATAGCAATAAAATTAAATTAAACACGTACTTAAGGCTAATAGATTAACGATTATTATAATATACTAACACAACTTTTGAAAAAATTCTTGGCTAAGCACCCTTCTAACCGTCTCTGGTTTAGAGTTAAATATGTCTAAATTATTTTTTTTAGTTTGCTTATTTAAGCTATTACTTGCTCGCCACAGGAACGTGACGTTATAACTACATATTGTGTAACAATCACAATGGACGAGACATTTTTGCACCGGTAACTTGCTGGTTATTATGAGTCGAAACTTAGATGTAAAACCAGTGAATTACTACATTCATAGTAGGTATACAGTTTACTAATATAAATCGTTTATTTTTTCAGTTTATCACCGATACCGCTGCCTAAGTTTGATGATCCATCTGCTGCCTTTGGGTATTGGGCAGATAAAGACGCTAACTCCTCGGCCGTGGTTATCTTGTGGCGCTTTGCATCAGTTGTTTTTATAAATATAGTAGAACCTTCAGTCCAGACCGCGCGCATACCAAAGAACAAACGTGATTTAGAGAAGACCTCTTGCCTGGCCTTAGTGAGGAATTCCTTTACTGAAATAGAGGACCCTTTAAGCTTCGTTTTGGCCCTCCACACTGCTGTTTTGAAGTCAACGGTTGAAAATCTGACAAGAATAGGTCGTGGACGGTCCTTACTGGGAGAACCAAGTCTGTAACAGACTTTTATTGAAGTTGCCGTGATGTCATGGAGGCATAGCTTGGTGTTGAATATGTCTAGTGCCATTTCAGTGCAGTCTTCATTCTCCTTCTCTGCAATGCCTGAGAACACCAGGGCTTTTCGTCGGTTCCTTGTCTCCATATCGTCCAGTTGCTTGGCGCAATCTCCGATTTGCTTACGGAGAAGACCAAGAACATTGAAAATGAGTTCTCTGAATGTTCGAAGTTCTTCAGCCACCTTAGAGACAGTGTCTTTTGAAGATCCCTTTGAAGACCCTGCATTATGGATCTGAACTTGGAGTTCATCAAGTCTTTTACCAATAGTCTCCTCAATCCTGTGTTGTGTGGTTAAAATCTCTGAGAGGTTAGACATTGTGGTAGTGATTTAGTGAAGTGGTTAATCTCACCAAAATGTAGTGTGAATGCTGTGCTGGCAGGTGGTGTGAATAAAGTTCTTTGGTCACATAAAAAGTGATACAAACGTGAGTAACACTGTATTAATTATGGAGCACTGATAATTATAGCCAAAAACATAGAATTTACTTTAAATTTAATTTAAATACACAGAGTCAACTAGAAACGCGTATTTACTTTTTCTACACCTACCCCCGAAAAAAAAAAGGGCTGCACAGTGTATAATAAACTACCAATGAACATATCAAGTGCCCCGACCTTAATGAAATAAAACTCGGTTAAAACGGTGGATTATCGAGCAATCGTTCTATTTCTTTGATGAATTCATGCATTTCAAATCGAATAATTTGACATAATAATATTTAATTTATGATCTTGACTTGCTGACTAATGTTGTGACGATTATCATATAGACCTATTTGTTATTTTTCTTTTTTGTACTAATTATTTTATTTGACTTTAGTTTCTTTTTAGTATATTTTTGATTTATTGAAATTGTTTAGTCATTTAATATATCTACTATATAAAAATAAGTCGCGTTTTCCTTCCTGACGCTATAACTCCAGAACGCACGAACCGATTTCCACGGTTTTGCATTCGTTGGAAAGGTCTCGGGCTCCGTGAGGAGAAAATGTATAAAATTTAACGAGGGTAACACCGCGGGGCACAGCTAGTTTTATAATAATTTTCATGACATGTAAGAAATCTTACCAATAAATGACTATTTGACTATATCGACGTTTGTTTGCTTAACTAGAACATTTCTTGCTATTCAAAGACCATTGAAACCAAGTTACTGTTACTGTATTATTCTTGCAAAGCTTGCAAAGTGTACGTGTGGTTAGTACAGGGTAGGAGGGTGCCACCCCTGTTGCTAAAAATAGCATGGGGTTACTTTTCTGCGGCGATACTTATAGATACGTTTGTATATCACTCGCTTGTATTCCTGTTCCTTGTAGACAGACATATCTAATGTAGATGAATCAGGACATTTGTACAGCATCACGAGTTTCAGGTTCGATTCCTGCCCTGTCCAGGACAATTATATCTGTAGCCCATAAGCAGTTATTCTGAGAATGGGTGTATGGGTTTGTCCTTTAATTGCGTATTTGTATTTCCCAAGTGCAGATATAGTCAATAAATAAATGATATTTTATATGTTTTTCATAAAAACATATTGTTTAGATTTAGACTTTTATATTTTTAAGTAAAACTGCAAGAACTTCATACCATTTGTAACAGAAACGTGCCAAAACATGCGATCATATCGTAAAATTTCCAATATATTCATTTGCAACAAAAGTGCTTGACTTTTTAATATTAACTTTTAACCGACTTCAAAAAAGAAGTTATGTAGTAAACGGTATGTTTTATATGCATGTCATGCGATTTCTCCTTTATATGTAAACTGATATTGATATTTTTTTATTGATGAGGAAGGTTTCCGGATGGTCCAATATAAATTTTGTCAGTCGATTGTCTAGCCTAGATAAGGTGAAGTCTGTTAGGTTGGCGTGGTTGGTAGATTCTAGGTACATCTCCTCTTTTGTAAATACATACTTATATGTATAGGTTAAACACATACACAAATTTGTAAACATTGAAAAAAATCCGTAATATATACTTATAGTTCTAACAACAAAAATATATAGGTAGTCGAATTGAGAAGCAAACATTATATTCAATGTCTACTTCTAAAGCAACATAAAACTCAAACATAAATACAGTTAACACTCAGGTATAGGCGTGGTACATCTGATTGCTACAATATAATATAGAAAATATGAGTCCAGTGTAATCATAAGTGCGCCCGCGCCGGTGCGGTGTAACGGTGCATCGCAGCTTGCGGCCGGCATGCACGCTGCGGCCGCTGCGGTTGGACGTGAGGCTGTCCACTTACTATACCTTATCACCTACACTTTAATTATAATAATATTGCGGTTCGACCACAGAATATTATCGTGATCTAATGTTTACAGTAATGTTTGAGGAATTTATTAGATGTGAAAGGACTTAGAAATGTATTGCCGTTTATAAATTTCTTTGTGCCACCAAAGAAATTTATAAACGGCTTTGCTTTTTGCTACAAGTTTTCTACAGGCTGTAGAAAACCTCCATCAACTTAGCCCTCCTTCCCCTTTTTTTATCGGATTACCAGGTGTCAGAAGGGTCTCCACCGTTTTGTTGATCATAGCCAGATGCTCTCACCGGTCCGTAAGTGATTAGTGAGGTTAAACAACTAGGCACGCGGTCAGTCCATAGATGGGTGACCACCAAACTGGTTTAATTTCTGAGCGTCTCCGTGCTTCGGAGGGCACGTTAAGCTGTCGGTCTCGGTTGTAGCCATTAGGCAACAGTCGTTAGGCCCATGTAAGAGGCCTACTGGGCGGCTTGAACAACTCTGACCATACGATAAGTAAGTGTTGTTGATATCCCATCGTGCCATACGAAGCGCTTTGATTCCTTTTTCATCATACGCACGGCTAAGCTGTGGAATACCCTCCCGAACGACGTGTTTTCACGTCGTTCGGGATTCGGGACTCATATAACAAGGGTTTATTCAAGGTTACAGTGAATTGGACTGCGCATACCCATAATATGCCTGTACAAGGCATATTATGGTTATGCGCCACCTCAGACCACTTGTTCACTTACCATCATGATAACGTGGTGGAAAGCCTTCAACTTTTCTTTACAAGAATTGGTTAAACAAGATAGATGTCATTGTCATTCAAGACAATTCATATACTCGTATTTACACATTTAAATTTGATTGAAAGAGACTTTATATATATTTGTGTTAAAACAGTAACTTATAGTTGATAAGGAATAGAATCAGGTGTCACTTTGCGGAAACCGTGACAATCAAATGCTATGTAATCTATATATATAAAAATCAATGCCACTTTTCGTTGTAATGTTATAACTCAACAACACCTTTACCGATTTGGCTAATTTTGGTCTTGAATTATTCGTGGAAGGTTTGTAAATCTTGAAATAGTGTAAAATCAACATCTTTTAGCAATTTAAAATATTATATATATAATATTAATATTATATTTATTGTTTGAATAAATGAACTTAAAAATCATTTTTTTTATTACTATACCTTATACGTAGCGAAGCATGTACCGGGCCGCTAGTAATTAATATGTAGTGTAGATTCCGCTATTACATTGCATTCAAGCACTTGACGTGTTAGTAACCCTTGAGAATGGTCTGTGGATGACTGAAACACGCGTTGAGTATTACACTGATACAATTTGCTTGTTTAAGAGGCCAATGAGCGGTGCAAATGGAATCGAAGCTTGATTAAACTGACAATTAGCGGAATTAACAATACATATTTTTTTATATTTTAATTATAATTCCTGTCTAATGACACTAATGTAGCAAAATTAATCTCACAAGTTTGCTCGATAGCTCATTTAACAAATTTCAATAGTCAATGTAAATGGTCGGTAAGCCGAGACTTCTAATAAATTGTTTTTGTTGTTAACGTCGACGATATTACTAAGCAATTATGGTCTAAATCCGAGATCAGGAAACACGAAATAAATTCAAAATTTGCTAATCTAGCTGGAATTGTTGGATGATGAAAAGAGATATATTTTATACACCACAGTGACTTGAAGTTTTTGATACGGTACAAAACTTTTATAAGAAACGTCGCGGATGTAAATGTAGAGACAAGTATATTTCGGGGCAGACCAAAGTTGACATGGATTAACTCAAAGATAAGTGGAAGAAGAATCGTATTTAGAAGCTTTAACTTCTTAATTGCTTGGTTGCTTGTTGGATATAGTAAAGAATGGAAACCGACAACAGTATGGCCTGACCGCCTGGAGGTTAGTGACTGCTAAGTCAGAGGTCGTGGGTTTGCTTCCCACTCAGGGCAAATCTTTGTGTGATGAGCACGATTATTTATTCTGTGTCGTGGTGTAGTTTATCTATACTATATATGAAATTAGACATAAATAAGTTAATCAGTTTTCTAGTTGCCTAAATACAGGCTCTACCTTGTTTGGGATCAGATAACAGTGTTTTAGTTGTCCCTAGGCATATATTACACCCCGCGGGGGTGTGGGGGTCTGGCTCAATGCCTAGAACCTATACAACTATGAGGTTTGCAATATCAGGTAATATACAACATGCAATGTAATTAACGCACACCCTCAGACACCCTAATTAGAAAATTATGTTGTAATCAGAATATATATTCTAATTTAGTAAATAACAATGCATATACATGTCAAAGTAAAAATTCAGTGTATATACACTGAATTTTTACTTTGACATGTATATGCATTGTTATTTACTAAATTAGTTTCTTAGAATAAAGTTTATTTTTCATTATTTTGTATTCAATGATGAAATTTGTATGAATACAAATAAAACTGCAATTTTAAAAGTCGTATTATTTGACTTACGGTCCATTTCAATTTATTTTGACTGTATAGGCTTACTATGACAATAACTTCCGTAGTTTTAATTATTTTTGAAAATAAATTAACTATATTAAAAATGATATAAATCGATTCAGTAAACGATTCTGAACAAACTATTTTCAGGATGTGCGTTAATTCAGTTACATGGTGTATTCTTCGTGTTAAGTGTGGGATGCCTCGTGTCGTCGCTGCCGTTGACAAGACTGGAGAAGTATATAAATACGTAAAAAATAAGAATTGAAATAAATAATATGGAATAATAATAATAATCAAGCATTCAACTGATGGAAATCGCTGGATGCGGATAGCGCGAGACCGACCATTGTGGAGATCTTTGGGGGAGGCCATTGTCCAGCATTGGACGTCTTTCGGCTGATATGATGATGATGATTCAACTGATACACAAACTTACATGTTTTTGAATACGTACATATTACAGATTAATTACATCTAGCCACAGAACAAATAATTGTGTGATAAGCACAATAATTTGTTCTTGTACTCAAAGACTTGTGTGGAGATTGAACTCACGACCTCTGGCTTAGCAGTCAGCGTCACTAACCACTACACCAACAGGCCTGTCTATTTTCTATGGGTGTAAAGAAACTATTCTGGACGGACGGTCACCGTAGCCTAGTTGGTAGTGTTCCTGCCTACGAAGCTGGTGGTCCTGGGTTCGAATCCCGGTAAGTGCAAATATTTGTGTGATGAGCACGAATATTTGTTTCCGAGTCATGGATGTTTTCTATGTATTTAAGTATATATCTATCTATATAAGTATGTATATCGTCGCCTGGTACCCATAGTACAAGCTTTGCTTAGTTTGATTTTTGACTTTTCAAACAAATCCCGCTTAATAATTTATTCTTGTTTGTATGGGAAGCACACTACTTTTTGTTGCTAAGCCTCCTGAGCGAATGTATCCTATGACGGGACGAATATATAGTGTACAAATTCACAGGTGACACTCTCTATCCGGTTACTCTTTACATGATCCGACCAATGAGATGGGCTAGCCGATACGACTGGAGGAGAGATCAGATCCATTACCGATTGCTCTAAATAATTTCCGAAGTATAGGCGTGTAATACCACCACCTTTCCATCTCCTACCTGTGGACTTCTCATTCCCCCTATTGTTTAAAATCCCAGGACTTCATTATCTGCGGCTAAACACGTCAATAAAGCAATCTTCTTAGACTTTTGGATATAAATATTACATGGGACTAATTCGCTCTGCTCTTAAAAAGGAGTAACAGACATTCTAAGCTTGAGAAATTCAATCTTAAAGATATGGCAATACGCACCGTGAGCGAAAAGATGGTGAGTAGTCAACGATATAATACACCATTTACGTAAGACTCCTTTTTTGGAAGTTTTCAATACCAACTCATTGTTTCATATCTGTTGTAGGTACTTTTACTGAGCCGTGAGATACGAAGCATTGTATATATCCCAATCGTATTCACAGAATCGTAATGCAACCAGTACACATATATCTGTTAGTACACAGAACATGGGAAAGCTTTTTAATAGAACACAACAGAAACTTAATGGGTTGTTTATAGAATCTTATCTATTAAATTAAAGACTATATTAAGGTAGCAACCATAGAGTGGTGAGAAATGCAACTGTTGTTTAATTTTTATTCTTCATATCAAAGAAAACTCAGTCAAATACATATGTATGTATAGTATATTATTTATTATAGTATAGTATTATTAGTATTTAGAGTATAAGTATGTTTATGTAAATTGTATATAAGTACATAACTTTGAATGTTTGACGATACACTACAACTATCGCCTTTTCGGTCTTACTTTTTCCTTGTCCACCCAACGGTTGTCTGGGTACGCCGATTGTACCTGTATTTGCTTACTTGTAAGTCATATATTGTTTCTTTTGGTGCAATAAATGTACTCTATCTATCTATCTATGTATTCCGTATGTCCGATCGGGTATTTACGCCCGAATGAAGGTGCTCTCCAATTTAATATCGCTTTTTACATGTTGTATAGGTACATAAATGTTATAAAACTGTAGTTCGTTTCGGTCCTCCATGCTTCGGAGAGCGTTATGAACTAGCTTGTTACCGCAGACTGGTTAAAACTAGGCTCATGATTATGCTGTAAATATTTGGTTCTGTAACATAAAGCGATCCCAATATGAGGATAGGTTGTCGATTCTCATTAACATTAAGCTTCAATAGCTTGCTACTAGATTAGTTTATAAAGTTTAGCAGTCTAGCTACCCTGACCGTAATATCTGGATTGTTCCACCGGTCCCGGTTTTATCTTTAGATTAGTCAGGTACAGTACATTCCAGATAAATCATATTAAAATTAAAATATAATATTTTTTCATTTGCCATTTCAAATTCATGGCAAAAACAGATGTTTTTGTTTTCTTACAGCGTAATTTACTCTAACACAACATATAGAAATTGTCTGAACTCCAGGATTGAAATAGGTTTTACCCACAGTAAAATGAGTAATCGATTAGGGTGGCGTAGGGGAGACCGGGGCTACAAGTTCCGATTTTCAGTTAACCTCAAAATTTGTTAAGAATTTTCGTATTTAATAGTCCTAGGCTGCAATTAAAATCAGCCTACATATTTCACTTTACTATTAAGATAGTATTCTAGGTCATTTATTGCGAGATTTATTTGTTATTAATTTTTTTATAACCAAAGCCGGAAAGTAACAACTTACCCCAACTCGGGGCAAGTTGTTCAGAAGCCGGGGTAAGTTGTTACCATATCTGTTAATGCTATTGTTTGTGAAATAATAAATAATAATAGATTATAATTGGTCTGTTATTCAGTAGTAATTAATCAGCAATTAGGTAAGGTAAACATATACATATATGTTTTAACATTTAACTATTATTTATCCTTAAACAATTATTGAAGTCACAATGAGCAGTTCTCAAAACTTGCATCTCAAGTCTTGGTAATTATTTTAGTCCTAAATAATTTGTCTTCTCTTTGGCTTAAAATATCAATTATATAACAAAAAGAAACGAGTAGGTAACTATAATTTGTATTTATCCAATTAATAAACATTAAGAGCTTATCAAATAACTTGCAGCTAGACATAATATGTCGGCTACTTTAGTTCGCCTGCGGATCTCAGCATTTCTTATTCGATCTCGCAGGGAAACTCCAAGCATAGCCCTTTCCATTGCTCTTTGGGTGACCTTGAGCCGCCTGATAAGGCCCATAGCGAGCGACCACGTCTCTGTTCCGTAAGTCATCACTGGCAACACACACTGGTCGAAGACTTTCGACTTGAGACACTGCGGTATTTGGGATGAGAAGATATTACGTAGCTTCCCGAACGCTGCCCAGCCGAGTTGGATTCTACGATTGACCTCCTTTTCGAAGTTGGACCTACCTAGTTGGATGGTCTGTCCTAGGTAAATATAGTTCTCAACAACTTCGAGTGTAGAGTCTCCAACCTTAACTAGAGTGGGTGCAACATGGATGTTCGACATGATTTTCGTCTTATCCATGTTCACTTTCAGACCCACTTGTTGAGAGACTCTACTGAGGCCATCGAGCATTGTACCGAGGTCGTCAAGGGTCTCAGCCATGACTACTATGTCGTCGGCAAATCTAAGGTGGGTGATGTACTCGCCATTGACATTGATGCCAAAGCCTTCCCAGTCCAGAAGCTTGAAAACATCTTCCAATGCAGCGGTGAACAGTTTCGGAGATATGACGTCTCCCTGTCTCACGCCTCGCTGCAATTGAATAGGTTTCGAGTTCTGGTCCTGAAGTCGGATTGACATGGTGGCGTTTTCGTACAAACACTTTAACACCTGGACATACCGATAGTCAATTTGGCACCTTTGAAGAGACCTCAGCACGGCCCATGTTTCGATAGAATCAAAGGCTTTCTCATAGTCCACAAACGCTAAGCATAATGGCTGGTTATACTCCTCTGTCTTCTGTATAACTTGCCGCAGCGTATGTATGTGGTCTATGGTACTGTAGCCTTTTCGGAATCCGGCTTGTTCGGGAGGCTGGAAGTCGTCAAACCTTCGTGCGAGACGATTCGTAATGACTCTCGAAAACAACTTGTAAACATGGCTCAGCAGTGAGATGGGTCTGTAATTCTTCAATAGGGTTTTATCGCCCTTTTTGAAGAAAAGCACCACCACACTCCTGTGCCATGCTTTTGGCGTTTGATCTTCGAGTATGACGGAGTTGAATAACTTCTGAAGGGCCCGTAGGATCGGTGTACCACCCGCCTTCAGAAGCTCAGCTGTAACTCCATCATCACCCGGCGCCTTGTTGTTTTTTAGTTGTTTGAGAGCCATTCTAATCTCGTACAGGCTGACGTCCGGTCCAAAGAATTGCCAAACTGAAGTGGCAGTGGGCAGGGCACATAGCTCGTAGAACTGACGGCCGATGGGGCAGAAAGGTTCTCGAGTGGCGACCACGAACCGGAAGACGCAGCGTGGGCAGGCCTCCTACACGGTGGACCGACGATCTTGTGCGGGTCGCGGGAAGCCGCTGGATGCGGGCAGCGCAGGACCGGCTAGTGTGGAGATCCTTGGGGGAGGCCTTTGTCCAGCAGTGGACGTCTTTCGGCTGATATGATGATGATGATGATGAGACATAATAAGCTTTAACCGTAATAATTATCAAGGCTGATTGATAATTATTACGGTTAAAGATTATTATGTCTTCTGTATCTGTATCATAAATACTGTCTATATATATCATAAATATATAAAGAAATGCCATCATAGGCAAAAATACAAATAACTTATAATTAATCTTCTGAAGATATATCGGAAAATGCCTACAACTGGAATAGGGCCAGTTCTTACAATCTTGACACTCAACCCATTCTTCTCCAGCGCGGGAACTAGAGTAACTATTACAACACACTAGGCAATAATACTCTAAGTTGTCCTATTCACTGTCAGAATTTTCACCACTTTTTAATACCTCGTTTGATCGTTTAGCAGATTTTGCCTTTCCTTTTCCATTTCCTTTCTGTATTTTAATCTTCTTTTATGGTTTTCCTTTTCTTTTATATTTTGCTTTCCTTTTCCTTTATATTTTTATTTCCCTTTCCTTTATATTTTTTAATTTCACTAACATTTATTTTCTTGCTTTGCTCTTCTGCTAAAACCGGTTTGTCAGGGGTATCCGTCAGAATTGTGGACTTTCTTATACGTCTTTTGTGCGTTGGCTTCGAGGTGTCTTTGGAAAACCTGCTGTTTCTGGAGGAAAAAAGTCATGCTTTCCAAGTTGTTCTCCGATAACACCAGAAGATGGAGGCAGATTAACACCCCTGATGGCTCTGGAGCACTTATTCTTTTGGCAGAAGGACGAAGAAGATTGAACTACAGTTTAATATATGCCGACTTATCTTCCTGTTCTTCTGTAAATACGGCTCTTGCTTTTTTGTAGCCAGTTGTGATATTTTCATCTCCAGATCTTACTTTTTTTTACGAATCTGTAAAATGTCATATGGCAAATGTGGCAATAGTTATAATATTTCTGCATTCTTTAATAACTGGATGCGCTGCTGTTTGCAGCAACTCCTTTGAAACTGAACCTCATGTCGTTTTCCGTGTGTAAATTTGCATGCTATAAAAGAAAATAACAATATGTATACCTCATTTTTGATACAAATGATTTAGGGCAAGTAGTTCCGAGGTCACAACCTGCCCCCAAAAAAAGGAACATCTAACCCCAATTATAAGTGTTGAATAAAAATCAAAATATAGGTTAGGTTACAAAACATATGTTATTTACGGATAGTGTATCACATCAATATATAAATCTTCAGATTGAAATAATAAAACACTGAACGCTAATGGTTAAAATTTGTGACACTGACCAAAAATGCTAAATCCGAAAATATTTACTACGTGAATCAGCGACACACGTGCTGCCGTTCCAATATTCCCGGCGGCACTGGCCTGTCAAAGATAGTCGCCATCGGTGCGCTGTGGCATTGCATTTTATGACGCGTTTAAACAATATTCCTATCCCTTCTCCTCGAGGAGTTATTTCAATGGGAACAACTTACCCTGGTAACTTCTAGCCCCGGTCTCCCCTACTGCAAACTTCATGGCTACTAATTTGCATTGTACCAGAACTTTTTACCTCCACACTTTGCACTTTAAAGTTGATGGTTCAATGGCTAGATTTTATACATAAAACTCAATCGAATTAATACTTTTCTTATATAGATACAAAATTTCCAAAGATACAAAAGTATCCAGACTCATACAACATGGGTTTATTTAAGGCTAGAGTGAACAGGCATCTTATGGGTACGCGCGGTCCACCTTCGACCACATCTTCACTTACCATCAGGTGAGATCGTGGTCAAGCGCAAACCCATTCAGCATAAAAAAAATGTGACGATAAAAAGTCAGTTTACTAGTCTTATACCATATAATAATAATAATATAATAATATCCTGGGACATTATTGGCATACTACTATCTGATCCCAACCTAAACAGAGCTTGTACTATAGAAACCAGATAACTGATATACAACTTTTTTGTAAATAAATACAATATACCTACAATACAATACTCAACCTATCTACAATTGTAGCGTTGACTGTACACAAATAGAACAAAGCCAGGACTTTTTTGCCACAAATTTAACAAAGAACGAGCAGGAAAGGAGAGAAAGAGATGCAAATGTCTGCGTATTGGAGGAAGACCGTGTCAAAGAACTTTGAATAAGTTGCTTGGGCCACAATAAATCAATCATTTTATTTCAGCAAGTGGAGCTGTAATTGGAAATCCTGCAGGAAAAATCAATAATTTTTCAGGCATATTTGCTTTTATTTTTGTTACTTCAGATAAAGATCTTCTTGAGTTCACAAAAAACGAAACAAATAACTTCACTAATTGAAACGTGAAGTGGTAATAAACAAACAAACTTACAAAAAGCCGCCCTTCGTAAATTTGTAATTTTCGAGATCTCTGGCGAAGGCATTTGTCCAGTGCTGGAGAAATGCCTCCTCAAAAAATTTCTACAATTACCGGTCTTGCACCGCTTCCTCTGGTTTCCAGTAAAACATTATTTTAATGCCACTAATTCATTTACACTGGAGCGCCGCCGGCCAACTGGTGAGCGCCGACGACTCTTAATCAAAAATCTAAGCCACAAATATGAGAGAAAATGGTCTTAAAAGCTATTCATGATTGTCCTTTCAAAACGTCAATGCAAAGATATTAAATCGATGTTCTATATATTCCATGTAACCGGTTTCCATTGAATATGAAATGTAATGGACGTTAATAGGCAGTAGCCAGTGTGCAATCTTCATTTCAGAAACTGAATGAAATCGATTTCAATGGCAATGAAAAATAACAACAATATATAGCAAGTATTATTTACGATCGACAATATATACATCAGTGGAGAGGCTACTATAACATTAATACTAAATAAATTGTTAATATCACTACTGAACACACTGTCTACAACGTTGAGCGGTGTGGACTTTACTAAAGCAAAATTACGCGATAAGGTGTAAAACTAAAAATGTCACTTCTAGCATTCGAGATTTTCGGAAGCTTGTTGTTACGTCCGAACACCAAATTCCGCAAGCACGTTTTCATAGCAAGCATCTCTCATTTAGCAAACTCGATGCAATTAGCGGTTAAGTTGGTTTTGGTCGCTTGCTACCACATTTCACGTGGCATCCTGCGTGCAATTTATATCATGCATCAATGAATTGCTGAGGTTTAAGCAGACTTGCTTATATTAAACTCAGGAATTTAGTGGCTCTTCGGAAGCTTATTGTCACGTCCGAACACTTACTTCCGCAAGCACGCTTCCATAGCAAACAACTCTCATTTTGCAAACTCGACGCAATTTCACGTTTCACGTGACATCTTGCACGCAAGACATGACATTTTAGGCATGATGACCAAGTCGAATTTCGAAGAGTCCAATGCATCGATAAGGCTTATGCAGACTTGCTACATAAAGAGTCAAGTTAATTTTAGGAAGCTTGATTTCGCGTCCCAACACTCAAGCCCCACTTATTTATATTCCCGTCCAGTAATCAAGTCGCATTTTTTCGGAAGCTCAACGCATACATAAAATCACTAAGAGCCAAATAAGACTTGCTATATTTAGCATTAGCGATCATTGAACCATAATTTCTTTTCGGTAACACAAAAGCCAAAAACGCAATGCGGCAAATAAGCAATAGTTAAAACTCGTGATTTCACAGCAAGTTACTAAAACTTGATGCAAGCTTAAAAAAACGCAGTTTTGCAATTCAATGCAGCATGTCACTGAAAATGCAATGTACCATCGAATTAACACTAAAACTATATTTCGATACTTTAATTCTGTATTTCAACAAAACTTGACGTGTTATTCAATTAACGCTAAATTCAGTTAGTAAGCTGTGTTGTGACGGCGGTAAATATCAGAATATCATCACCCCATCTCGTCCCGTGGGGGACGTAGAAGTTGTCCCGAAGAAATCTACCAGAAGAAGGGGAGCAGCGTCTCTCTGAATAATATAACCATCATACTACGATCGCAAACCCGTCTGGCAAGCGTGGCGATTATGGCATACCCCCAAGATGATTCTTGAGGGAGGCTTTTCTTCAGCAGTGGACTTCTTTCGGCTGTAATAATGATGATGAAAATCAGTTAGTCCGGAAAACGTGATGTTCCACTGAATTAACGCTTTAACGATGTGTGATTTCATTACATGTTGCCAATAAGTGATGCACCATCGGGTCAACTCTTTACAGTCTAATAGCAGTAAATCGTCAAAACTCATTGCAAAACCGCTTTTCGCTTATAAATTCGGGCGTGCTACCCGGTGCGCATCATTCTACTATGAAGACGTTCACATCATAACATTTGTTTCGACAAATAATATGAGAGTCACGTTTTATGCGTCTTCATTCTAGTTTCCAATGCGATTCCCAAGGCTTCACTCGGCATCTAGTTTAGCTAGTTTTTGTGGTTAATTTATTATTCGTTGTATTGTAATCATTTCGTATCATACGTTAAAAGAGTTATTTTATGCTTCTAGCTCGTAATAAAGATTACAGTTGTAGACAAGCGTATTTTTATGTAATGAAAATACTTAGTAGGTATTTTTTCTGGTGGTGGGGCAATGGTTTTTATTTCAGAGTCAGTTGTCGGAGAAAGAATCCGTGTGGTTTCCGGCCCAGAAAGAGTGATAGGGCTACCACATACCGTCCCGTGGGTGTATTAAAAGGCGACTAATCGATACATTATGTCTTCGAGCAGCAGCACCACCTGTGTACTAGCTACCACCTAACTACGTTGTCCAAATCGCATACCAAGCACGGTGACTAAGGCAAACCCCTCAAGATAACAACGTTATTCCATTGGAGGAGGCCTATGTTCAGCAGTGGACGATGTCAGGCTGACATGATGCCGGAGGAAGAGTATCAGGTGCTTCAAGTAACGGTCAAGATAGTGACGGCCCGTGTTTTCATATAATGCTATCAAACTCAGTACACATTGCATCAAGTTTCCTATCCTTTTAACAGTAGGGAGCATAGTAAAATGTATGTAATACAAACTCCGGCTAAAGAATGGGATACCAAGACATGCCAAGTCATTGAGCGATCGTCTTGACTCGACTAAGCGGGATATCTTTATGGTCAATATATGTACATATGTAGTTGCTGTTGTTGCCTAAATACTATGTGATACTTAAATATAAGGCAAATTTCTTGGTATTTTACAAGTTATTCCGTATAAATTAAGTATCTTTCCTATCCTTCCATCTTTGTTACACGTGTATGCGCCCCTTGTGAGGGGCCTGTACAACATCATTAAATTAACATAGAATGGCTGTCGGGAATCTAACTGCTGACTGTTATGAGAACGAGTGCCGTTTGCGTCGTTCTTATTACACCATAATGTTGTTTGTATCATTGTTGGCAGTTTACATGGTGTTATTAACGTGTACGAAGTGTTATCTTAGGGGTATCAAAATAGTTTACTCTATATAAATATTATGGTATGATATACTTCAACTCCTTTGTATATTAGAACTATAGACAAAGCAAAGAAATGTTTATTAACTAAAGAACTTTACGATAAACGTGTGGTGCAGCGATTATAACAGTCGCCTAGGTACTATATGTGACTGCCTCGTTGGTCTAGCGGTAGCGTGTTCAACCGCAGATAATGAGGTCCTGGGTTCAAATCCCGGGTGGGGCCAAAAAGTGATTTTGGGATTAGAGAGAGAGTATTTTTCTTTGTGAGAAGTTTGATTCCCGCACAGAGAACTTTTTGTATGTTCCATAGATGGTGGATCTGTGTCGGTGTGTATTTTGTGTCCGTCAGTTTAACGTTTGTAATGTACGGTGACATATGTAGATAAATATTTAAGTACCTAGTGCGGGCGTTGTCTTAAATAAAAATGTTGATGTAAAAGTCTCAATTGGACCTATTTATGTTATACCTGAAAATTTTATTTCAATCTTCCCTTGTTTATATGTTATTTATCTGAAAAAGATGCTCCACAAATATCTTCGGCCTACTAATACCCTGTCATCTGATCCCAAACTAGACACACCCTACAACATAATTCAACACATAAACATATCCAGACACAGAAGAAATCATGTTCATCACACTAAGATGATTTTGATTAAAAGTTCCACCCGGGACAAGTCCTCTGGCTTAGCAGTCAGGGTCAATAGCCACTTGACCAACAGGCCAGTCGTAAGGTAAGCTAAGTCAGTTCTGCAGGATTTTCAGGACGAACACTAAACACCCAACATAGTACCTATATGCAGCTTCAATTGAAGACAAAAAAAACCGGCCAAGTGCGAGTCAGACTCGCCCATGAAGGGTTCCTCAGCAGCAAGTATTTCAGTTGATTAAATGAAAGGTAAATTGCGGTTTACGATTTATGACGCATTAAAAAAAAACTACTTACTAGATTTCATTCATACCAATATTTGTTGTTACTTTACATGGTAATGTACATCATATATTTTTTTTAGTTTTATCATTCTCTTATTTAGAAGTTACAGGGGGGGGGGGGGGGGGGGAGACACTCATTTTTCCACTTTGGAAGTGTCTCTCGCGCAAACTGTTCAGTATAGAAAAAAATGATATTAGAAACCTCAATATCATTTTTGAAGACCTATTCACAGATATCCCACATGTATGGAAACGATGAATTTTTTTTTTTTTATTTTCAGTTCTATGTATGGGGAACCCCCAAAATTATTATTCTTTTTCTATTTTTGTGTCAAAATCTTAATGCGGTTCACAGAATACATCTACGTACCAAGTTTCAACAGTACAGCTCTTATAGTTTCGAAAAAAATTGGCTGTGACACACGGACGGACAGACAGACAGACAGACAGACATGAAGAATCTTTATAGATTCGTCATGTCTGATGGCAAAAAACGGATCCCATAAGGGTTCCGTTTTTTGCCATCAGACATAGACAAAAATAGAAAAAGAATAATAATGTAATAATTCTGTCTATTTGGCTACGGAACCCTAAAAAGAGCAATAAAAAGTGTTAATTTCTTCATAAACCTCACTTTATCGTGGGTTCATTTCCTTTAAAAACTTAAGTTTATCATCCAATTAGGACAAGATTAATTTGGGTCCCCCTATAGTCTTTAAAATAAAACTATGTTCTTTAATATCCAATAAAAGACTTCTGAGAAATCATACCATTGAATTAAAAACCTCCTCTGGTTTAATTCAAATAAAGTGAATAAAAATAAATTTGGGACAAGTTTCGAAACCTAACATAGGTAAATCCATTTTATTTGATGCCACATAACGTTACCTGTGCCATAAATTAGAAAAATCGCCACGATTTGTGCATTTGTATTCAAATAACCTGGGGTTTTTTGTGCATATCTTATGAATATCAATAGATTCGTGAGTTATTTTCGTATATTTACAGTTAAGTGAATAGCTTGCAGTCTACAGTAGCACGTAGTAAAGATTAATGTATCCTACAGAGCAGGAATAGCTAAGCTATTTTTTAAACGACTAACTGGATAATTGAATATCACTAACAGAACTAACTTAAGTGGAATCTCTCTCATTCTTCACGCATATCTACCTGTGAAAACCAAAACGATATTAAAATTTACAAAATCGTATTGTCCTATATGCTCCTACAAAAACTGAACTGATTTCGATTTTCCTTTCCGTTATCTTAGTCCAAAAATATAGGTTATGTCCAACATTATTATCGTTTTTAGTTGTAAACTGCCAGATTTACTTCCCAGATATTTGTTTTTATAAAATATTCCCTGTAACAGGTCTGTAGTATTTTAACTAAATTATGATGATGCTGATAAATATAAACGGGTAACACATGATCGACAATTTCGGAAATGTTTAGGAGAGGCCGAGCTGATATTTAAATGATTATGAATATAACCATATGAAATGTATTGATCAAATTAAGTAGATAGAAATATATAACTGTTCGTGAATCGTGGACGTATTGGTGGTAAAAATATATTCGGAATAAAAATTATTTGAGACTTCGCTTGGATATCCTATTTTTCCTCAAATTATGCATATTGTCGAAAGAAATATTTTATGTTGTAGACGTTGTTTATCCCACCGGTTGATCAGCATAATTTGTTTGTCATGATTATTTTATTAGAAATTAATTTTAACTAACCAACACATTTTTCGTTGTATTTAGAATTATCACATAAGATTCATCTTCAAAAAGGAACACTATTCTTATTATGCATATCTACCTATTATTGATTGAAGATATCTACTGACTTTTTAGCTCATCGAAGTGAAGGGCCGAAATTCCAAGATACATAGGTCCCCCTACCGTATATGCCACGTTTTCATTTATGAAACACTAGCTGTGCCCCGCGGTTTTACCCACGTTAAACTTTATAAATTATAGCCTATGTGTTAATCCAGGGTGTCAGCTAACTCCATACCAAATATTATTAAAGTCGCTCCAGCCGTTTAGACGTGAAGAAGTAACAAACATACACACTCATAAACTTTCGCCTAGCGTTACAAACTCAAAAGTAACAAGGTTACATGCAATATCAATTCTCAATCAAGTGGCACATAAAACCTATATATATTTCGTTTATTATCATCACAGCGCCAACGCGCAATTACAGCAAATGATGTAAATAACAATAGCTTACCAAAACAGTTACGCCTCGTAATCCTAGATCAATCCCCACCCGTACTACCATATTATGACATTTGTTTGACATTTAAAGTACGCTTAATCTTGTAGCGTAATGAACTGAAAGCGTATTTTGTTCTTTGTTTGGATTATTTCTTATAAGCAGGGAAGAGGTATTCAAGAACGTAAGCCCGCAGGTATGTATTAAAGTAGCTGTGCCCCGCGGTTTCACCCGTGTTTAACTTTATAAACTATAACCTATGTGTTATTCGGATAATATAAGCTATACTACTACGAAGTTTCATCAAAACCGAATTATAAATACGAAAGTTCACCATACAGTCATACTCACAAACTTTCGCATTTATAATATTAGTAGGATATGATAAATAACAAACAATAATAAATAAATAATTATAAAATAAAAATCATTTATTTTCAGACCAGCAGATCCATAGTGTTAGTAACAATATAACTTACAGGCTATGTTAGTAAACATAATAAATTCATACCACATGGGCAGACTCACCGAACCTTAACAACATGTAGCTCGGTGAACCTACCAACCAGGGCTGAATCTAGCTGTTCACACACCATCCTCAGGACTCTGTTCGAGCTACGTTGCACCCTGTACATTAGTGATGCAATCTTTTTTCGCATTACTACATAAAAGTCATCCACGCAAGCATCGGCAAACATACCTGACGCACTACAGAAGCGTGGGAGCCGGAACAGAGCCCTGAAGATGTTGTTGTATTGAACGCGTAGGGCATTGTAGGATTTCTGAGTGAAGCTGGCCCATAGGCTACTCGTGTAAAATACTTGGCAATATGCTTTAAAAAGCGTGATCTTGACCTCAGCTGTACATCGAGCAAACCAATGCGCCAACATAGCCAATAGCGTCGTTTTGGCGGAATAACTTCCATGATGGCTAGCCATTAAACACATGCGCACTATCTATACCTACCTCACCCCCATAATCCTCTAGGGCGGTATACCCGACACAACGGCAGAGAGGTCTGCTAGAAGTCTAACAGCTTCACATGCTTTTCGAAGCACAGAGTTCTCAGATTACTTTTTATACCCATCTGCTTTTAAACACGTTTAATAGCTGACGGGTCTGTTGGCGTGGTTAGCAAATGCTTGCTTTTCACGCCAGAGGTCTAGGGTTTGATTCCCACCCATGACAGATATTAGTGTGCGTATACATGCTCACAAATATCTGTCCCACCCACCCACACACACACACACACACACACACACACACACACACACACACACACACACACACACACACACACACACCTAGACACAGGATAAACAGATGTTCGTCCTGTTTCTGGGGGTTATTATCTCTACAACATGTAACGTAATTAACGCACACCCTCAGACACCCCAATTAGAATATTATGTTGAAATCATAATACATACACTGATTTTTTTATTTAACTTAAAATTAGTTTCTTGGAATAAAGTTTATTTTTCTTTATTTTGTATTGAATGATGGAATTTGTATAAATAATAATAAAACTGCGATTATAAAGTCTTATTACTTTGACTTACGGGTCATTTCAATTTGTTTTGACTGAACAGGGTTTAATATGACAATAATTTCAAGTTTTAATTATTTTTGGAATAAAAAATTACCTGTGTTAAAAATGATATAAATCGATTCAGTAAACGATTCTGAACAAACTATTTTCAGGGTGTGCGTTAATTAAGTTACATGTTGTATAAGTATGTATTTACAAAAGAAAACTAGTATATGTAGTATATCAGTTATCTGGTTTCCATAGTACAAGCTGTGCTTAGTTTGGGATCAGATGGGCGTGTTTGAATAATGTCCCAGGATATATTATAGCTAGACCAAGAGGCAGTGACTATTATGGTGGGATGCCATAAAACATGCGTACGTGTCTAACATAAAACTGTTGTAAGACCTCCAGCAGTTAACTTTGTATTAGGCAAGCAAACTCTTCGACGGAAACAAGATAACCAAAAGTGGCTTCATGGCATCATTCAGGAGCCATGACGTAATTTATTCTTATGCTATTATTATTATTAACAAAATATTATATAGATTTTAGTAATTAATGTATTACTACATCCAATAAATAGGTTGTTACTAGCTATGCCCCGCGGTTTTAAACTTTATAAATTATAGCTTATTGTGTTAATCCAGGGTGTCTGCTAACTCCATACCAAATTGTATTAAAATCACTCCAGCCGTTTAGACGTGAAGAAGTAACAAACTTACAGACTCACAAACTTTCGCCTTTATAATATTAGTGTGATTAAACCTCTAAAAAGATTTGATAAAATAAGCTCTAACAACAAAAGCATTGATTTTAATGAAAAAAAAACCCCATTTAATTTAATCCTCTATAAAGATGTCAATTATAAATTGTTCTCACTCCATCATTAGTACAGGATAGTGAAAAATTGACCAATAAGATTTAGTTTAAACACTGGGAAATCATAAATTTAATCGTCCGGCGGGTCTCGTACCAGCACCAATGGGGGGTAGGCGCTCTGCGTTACGCTACGAACGATTAAATTGATGATTTCCCATTTTTGAGACGAGATTTTCGCTGTGTGTTGCGAATATTGCAATAAAATTAAAATTTAACAATTTAGTTGTATAATTACTGCGTAGCAATAAATATAAAATAATTTAAAAAAAAATCTTTAAAAAAAGTAACTTCTAACTGGCATCAGATTGCAATGAATTAAAAAATAAAAAGTATTTATTGAAATAAGACACATCAGTTTTACATTTTTTTCAAATCGGCCAAACTGCATTACAGTTTATTGGAATTATTACAGTTTCTTAAAACATTACTAAGAACCATTTCGATGAAACCATCTCACACGTTAAGATGTTACATTGAAACCAAAAGAAAAAGACTTATTTCTGAGAAGTATTATGCCATATATTTATAACATCCCTATTTTCATGTCAGGGACTAAACCCCGCAACTATCTTGCTCCAAAATTGAGATGCAGTTACACACTTTTTAGATACATATTTGCACCAGTTACCTTGCGACATTAATATTTCAAAGCATTCAGAACAAGTTGTCATTCTGATATTTTTGTAATGGCCCATGGAGCTGTAATAGCTCCATGTAATGGCCACTAGATATAGGAAAAACAACATTTAAATTATTTCTCGTGTGTGAAAAGATATAAGTGTCAACTTGTTCTGAATATTATTCGCACAAAATTACTGCTGTACATTGTTTGTAAGTACTTAGTATAACTTTAAATGCTAATTCTGGGCCTTAAAAGTAGGTACGTTAATAGAGAAGAAAGGTTATCGCATAAGTTAACCTTGGGAGGCATTTAAGTAAACCTTTTTATATTACATAATCTGTATAACCTTTTCAGCACGCTATCAAAGTCAAGGTCAAACTGTTACAAGGACTTCATGATAGTATAATCAGTCTAACGTTCATGCTTTAATCTACACGATCAGTAACAAAATCCAGCTAACCAAAATAAATGAAACTACAAAAGGTGTTTGTCAGGTTGACCTTGAGAATAATTGATTGACACCTGAACAAAACGATTAAATTACATTTATAATATAAATTATTGTCATGCTTTGGTGGCGTGAAAATAATCGTATAATTTTGTATTGATAACATTGAAAAGACATCAATCAAGTTTTAAGCGTAAATAAATACATCTTATATTTTAGTTAATTTATAATTGGCTACAGTGAATGCCAAATTAACTGTTAATCACAAAGATAATACATGTTTTGATGTTTTTGTTGGTAATTACAATGGTGTGAATATGTAGGAAACCGTTACTAAATGAATCTCTATCTCGGAAACTTTTGACTGGGATTATTTCAGTCTTAAATCGTATGGCAATTTGTGATATTAATCACATTGGCTATCGATGTATACCAAGACATGTGTTTATATAATTATATGCATCAATAGCCTACATAGCCCGAAGAATTTCTAAACTGAAATCGCAGGGGGCGTGTCACGTAGATCGAAGAACCGACGCGACGCGTCGACGGCCAGTGGGACAGTCTTTCGGGGAAGCTTTTGTCCATCAGTGTATGTAAATAATAATAATATCCTGGGACATTATTCACACACGGCCATTTGATTCCAAACTAAGCAGTGCTTGTACTATGGAAACCAGATAATTGATATATTACATACACTATTTTTCTTTTGTAAGTACATACTTATATAGATAATTTACACCCAGACTCAGGACAAACAGACATGTTCATGCACACAAATATTTGTCCCGGGTGGGAACCCACGACCTGCGGCTTGAAAGGCAGCGTATCTACCAACCACGCCAACAGGCCCGTCAATACATACACTGATGGACTGATAAGATGACAGTAATCATGATGATTTTCAGTCAGCCATTGACTCATACAAACACATAACTCGATTTCCAGATATATTCCAGTTGGTCGTCCGCGACCAACCAAGTGTTTTTAAAAACTATAAAGTCTTCACAAACTTCACGGTCTTTGAGAATTTGAGACGAACTTGTAGATTTTCAGTCGAACTTCGGTATAAAAAGTATCATTCTAAGGTTATCATTACCACTACCAGTTCCATTCAAAACTGGTGGACCTGAAGAAGCTAGTGGTGATATCGACTATCGTTTTACATTCAGTCATTTACGCTCAAGTTTTATAATTCAGAATCATAAAACTCGAGTCTATATTTTCTCGTAAAATCAAAAGATTTCGCGAGATTAATTCTAGTTGAGCTTGTTCTGTGGATAATTAATAAGATAAGCCTGCATTTCGTCAATAATAAAATAAGATCTGGAAAGTCAAGTAGAACATCTTGTAGCCGAAGTTACACCCCCAAAGTATAATAAATGCATAAAATTTACAGCAATAACAACCAAAAATGTTTAGGTAAGTTGAGTTCAGACAATGCAGACTTTTCACTCAAGGTTCCAGTTCCTATGTCTGGTATGAATTGCAAAAACCACTCAGTAATTTTCATCACAGAAGGCACGAAAGAATTTTGGTGACTTTTTCGCAATTAATTCACGAAATTAACTGGAAGATTCAGCCATCAAAGGCTTTTAAGTGATTTCTTGATCGTTCATTTGAAATGGCGTCTTTCGCCTTTTACCTTCATTTGAAAAGATTATTTGTGTTTCAAGGCTATACTTTATTTCTTGCGGTAACTGGGGCGTGAATTGAAGCATAGTTTTTGATAAAATGGGAACCCCCGTCGACATTTACACGAATCTTAAGTAAAACATTTACAAGTTTCTTTGATTTGTGAACCATGGACTTACTTTACATTGCACTATGTATAAAACGTCGTGACAAAAATATTTTTATATTACTAACAATGAATAAAAATATACTTACTAACAATGTTCTATTTTTACGCCTTAAGGTGTTGTAAATGGACGATATTTACTATTATTATAGGGTTTCTTTATTTTGTTAAATATCTATAAATTAACTAAACGCCCGGTTATTTCAATAGATCACATACCTAATTATTGATTTAATTTCATTACGAATAAAATTAACACATATCTTCCCATGCTTCTCCACGTCAGGACTAGAGTCGAGGTTTGAACCCCAAAGGTGGTGTCGTCTGGCACGGGTGCTTAGTTTGTAGTCACACCTACATATTCTTCGGTGAAGCAGTGAAAGCCTCCTAGACAATATAGAAACGACGTAGAAAATCAGGAATATTTGGAAACGAAAACGTGTTTTTATGTACATATATTACAGAAACGAAAACATTTTTCAGAAATCTAATCTGGTTTTTTAAATGATATGCATAAAGTACTGTGTCCATGCACAGTATTTTATGCATGACATCCATTTTTAATCATATGACCTCAAGGTCGAACTTAGTCTTGTACGGAGCCTTAAATAAAAAGTTGGGAAACTAAACTGTACTTTCTTATTCAACACGAATCCAATATTTGTATCATATTAATGTAATCTAGTTGCTACGGACAGCGGTTCTATGGATGGCGATACAAAATTATAAATAATAAATATATCTATACTTAAATAACAAATAAATTAATTCAAATATCTATAAATCCTACTAATATTATAAATGCGAAAGTTTGCGAGTGAGTTATGGATGTATGGATGTTTGTTAGTCTTACACGCACAACTACCCACCGATTTTAGATGAACTGTTTTATTTCTATATTCACTAACTTATTATCTCCCTTTTAACTTTCGTTAGGCTCGCTCGATCACACTTTAAATACATTACTTGAGTTAGGTACTCGCTACTATTTTTCACTAGTTTGACTCCTGACGTCACTTTTAATTTAACCTTGACAGTGTCCTTATTACCTAGGTTGTAAAGGTGGTATTTATAATGTTTCAACTAACGAGTACGAATTAATACAAATGGCGGATTAACCATTAAAAGCAATGTCTTCATGAAAGCCGATGAATACATTTTCCTTGAAGAAATCTTTCACTCTAGGTTAAATCGGTTACAGCGCGCAACGCTTGGGCGGGTAAAAGGTCGAAAGGGCGTGTTATCTCAACATTCGTACGGTAAACAAATTAAAGGTTATTTTTAATCACCTTTAAAAATAAGAACGTTATATATATATATATATATATATATATATATATATATATATATATATATATATATATATATATATATATATATATATATATTATTTATTTATTTTTTAATTTATTTCAAGTATAAAAACACATAAAACAATACAAAAGTAGACCAAAAACCACTAAGATTTGTCCGGAATACTAGGTACAAGTTCTATTTAAATGTAGCGAAACAGATATTATAATGTAAAATAAATAATAACTAACCACCATTAATACTATGAGACGGTAGATAACAATCTTTTTTTTTTTGCAATCGAATATATTCGACTGTAATGTATTTTTTTGTTTGTATTTCACCAAATTTGATAATTCTATTTATATCTGATAAAGAATCGTTTCGTAATGGTCCTACACCATTCCGAAACGATTCTTTATTTATTCAATATAATAGATACATCATCAACTTAACCCTAAACATTTGAAGATTACAAGTTATTGAGTTTCAAACCAGGTGTTAAATCTCTACAGATTTATGCAACATAAAATTAAAAAATTATAACATTTATCAGATATAAATAGAATTATCAAATTTGGTGAAATACAAATAAAAAAAAAACTATTTTGTTTAAATTGGTTGTTTGTTCATTAAAAGCATTAAGTATTTCATAAAACAAGTACCTACCTATATTTTTTTTTCAAGGTTACCAGCGCAGGGGCTCTACCGTCTAACTCTCCGAACATCGTTATCGTGAATGGTGTTCAAATAAATAAAGTTTAAAAATGACTTAATCAATCGTTAAATCGGCTTCTATTAACACATGTGACACTATATATGTTCCGGAATTGATTTTCAACGTCGAAGCCGATTAGAGCCCCAGGGGCTCTACCGGCTAAGCGACCGAACATCGATATTTTAAATGGCGTTTAAATAAATAAAGGTTAAAAATGATTTAATCAATCGTTAAATCGGCTTCCATGAGCACATGTGACGTCATAAATGGTCCGGAATCGATTGTCAACGTTGAAGCCGATTTAACGATTGATAAAGTCATTTTTAACCTTTATTTATTTGAACGCCATTTAAGAAATCGATGTTCGGCGACTTAGCCGGTAGAGCCCCTGCGCTGGTAACCTTGAAAAAAAAATATAGGTAGGTACTTGTTTTATGAAATACTTAATGCTTTTAATGAACAAACAACCAATTTAAACAAAATAGTTTTATGATTCATATAGACATATAGACATTAAGTTCACGAAAATGATACACTTTTTTTAGTTTTACAAACAATTATTTGCCTTGTCTCCAGGGTCACTCTGAGTCGAAGGGTGCAAAGAAACGCGAGAAGGGCGCAGGAGGCAACGGCAACAAACCAAGCCGCGGCGTGGCCACAAGCTTCGGGTTCCGGAGACGGCCCGCTAGCACGTCCCGCGCCGACGATAATGCGCGCAGGAAGAAAGCGCATGATAAGAATGGCAATGGAGGTAGGTAACCATACTAGTATCCTTAGATTAACACCTGCAATTGAAATAATAATGAAATTAAATAATGAAAGGGAGGCATAGCGTTTATTCGCTCAAAGAGCAGCCCGACTGGGGAAGTACCTCCACCTTACAGAAGACATTTCTTAATAATAATATTAATAATTTTTATGTTGTGTTTCCGAGTGTGAGTAAGGTCGCTAGTGCTCATTGGGGTGGGGGGAAGGGTCAGCAACACTTGTTTGCTGACTTGAAGGCCGGCAACGCACTCGAGACTCCTTGGTATTGCAAGTGTCCATGGGCGGCGGTGATCACTTACCATCAGGTGATCCACTAGCTCGTTTGACAACCTCAGATATAAAAAAAAAAATATTAAAGTTATTCCGCACTTGGGTATTTACAAACACTTGTACTTGCAAGCTCACAATGTATTACATAAACACAGTAATTAAAGAAACAAAATATTTTGAATTAGTCCGTCCGTGCGGTCTGTTTCGTCACATATACTTTTAACATCCTTAAATAAATAATAAATAGCAAGTTACTAAGCTATTATTGTTACATTTAGCAATTGTATATTAAAATTAAAGAATTGAAAACAACGAGCAATTGGCTAGCGCATAAGGCTCTCAACCAGTAGCTTAATTATTTAAGCGACTAATACCTGAGGGCACCCTTATGGGGTTCGGGCCACAGCTCAGGCGGCCACTGAAGTAAAAAGATGGAATTCAAAATGGGGGTCAAATCATATATTGTTCTATACAGTTCGTGTTCATGAAGTTCAACATTCAAATGCGAGTGGTGCAACGGCTAAAACAGTTGCCTCGCCGTTTCATGTCGCAGGTTCGAGTCCCGCGCCGATCAACTATTTTTGTGACCCATAAATAGTTGTTCTGAGTCTGGATGTTATTGTGATGTTTGTAAAGTACCCCGCGGCCCGCGACACAGGGATTAGATTCTCAAGTGCGGGCGTTGCCTTTAAAAAAAATGCGGCTATGATTAAGCAATACCATGTCCTCCCGGTTTCGGCCACAGCTGCCAGTCTCAATGAAGACTATGCATCTTCGCAGGATATGTAGTGCACAAGCGCGACCGTCGTTATAAAGATTCACCGTTATAATAATATTGAATCCTTACCTTAATATACTGATGTAAAAAAGCGTTGTGGTGTGAAAGAGGATGTTGTCACAAAGATTGAAAAAGGCATGCTGAGATGGTTTGGCCATTTAGAAAGGCTGAATGAAAGAAGATTGACAAAAGAAGTATACCTGGCCTGTGTGAATGGGACTACCGGAAGGGGAAGACCACGTCGAACATTCTCTGACCAAATTGGAGATGTTCTCAAGAAAGGACAGGTCAGAAGTACCCTAAACCGGCGAGCATGTATGAAGAATATAATGACAGTAATCGAGGCAAAAGACGTGTGCAAAGATCGTGACAGATGGAAATCCGTTGTCTCTGCCTAGGTACCCCTCTGGGAAACAGGCGTGAGTCTATGTATGTATGTATGTAGGTACCTTAATATAGACAGAAATTAGAATTCGTCACCACGCTTGACACGTGGGGTGGCGACCACAGTATATTGGCCATTGTACACAGAGAGACGCTGATGCCCGTTCTCTGGTGTGATGGAGTAGCGATATACATACATACATCGCGGTCACCCAACCATAACCCCTAATGCAGCCCTCGTGTAAGAGTTTGCCCAACCCGGGGTTTGAACTGCGAAATATTGTTTTTAAAATATTGTTTCTCAGAACTTTTTTTTTAAAGACAACGCCTGCATTAGTTAAATTACTCCCTGTATCGCGGGGTACTTTACAAACATATAATAGACGGACACAAATTACATAGACGGACACAAATTACATCCAGACTCAGAACAACTATCGACTCGAACCCGCGACACGAAGCGGCGAGGGACTATCTTAGCCGCTGCGTCACACGTAAAATTCATTATGTACTAGCTGTGCCCCGCGGTTTTACCCACGTTAAATTTTATAAATCATCATAGCTCACCCCCCGTAGGTGATAGCGTAATAATATGTAGCCTATATGTTGACCCGACCTCTTAGTAATATTTATGCAAAATTGGAAGTAAATCCATTCAGTACTTTTTGATTTTAGCCCGGACATATACATACAGACAAACAGACACACAGACAAAAAATCTAAAAACTATATTTTTGTCTTCGATATCGATTTGTAGATCACATGTACAGTTTCGACTTTCCTACGATTTTATTTTATGTACCTATAGATGTGTGTAAAAGATTGTATTATCGCATAAAAGGACTTATCCCAGGCAATATTGGGATAGATAGGAGCATATTAACTTACAGAAGTAGATGTGCACGTGATGGGTATACCAGTTTGGACTTTCCATAACATTATCTATCAGATGAAAGGCTCGTATTAACACTGTAAACTTGAACAGGTTCTACAGAGGACCTGCGGCCGGAGGAGGTGCTGTCGGGCCGGTCCACGCCCCTCGCGAGACCCCGCAAGGAGACCCCCGGCCAACCACTACGTTCCACCAGGTACAGATATATCTACTTTAGTGCTCTCATTCCTAAATTGAACGAAAGCTACTACATTTTTTTTTATAAATATAGGGCCAAATAACACACTGCCATCTGATCACAATCTAGACAAAAACTGGACTGGTATTTTTTTTTTAATAATAAATAATAATAATATTTATTTCACAAAGTTATACAATATACAGAATTTACAAAAACCAGGCTACATAAGCATTTTAGTATCAATCGTATGACACGGCTGTGTCTGAACTAGATAAGTACTTATCTGTATTTCAGACACGAGCGTTCATTCTTAGTGTATACGATAAACATAATCATCATATCAACCGAAAGTCGTTCACTGCTGGACATAAGCTTCCCCAAACATAGCCACAACACGCCGGTCTTACGCTAACTACATCCAGCGGATTCCAGTGACCCTCTCCTTAACTCTTTATTTATGAGTCGTCAATACTTCTTCATAACTATAGAACTATGATCAACTTTAACTATTCTAATGACTTACACACTTATATTACTATGTTGACAATTAGGTGTGCGCTTATGAGACTAATTACCTACTGTATAAAGACTCTGGCGACCTAATAATTTGTGTTTCGTCATAAGATGGCATGCATAACTTTGCCACTACATTATTCTATGACATTACTTACTTTCAGGCAAATAAATATTCACTTCAATTTAACCTAGGTATTACATAGTAGTAGTAAAGTATTAAGTACCAGTCATTTGTTTTATCTTACACCTTACCTAGCCCTATTTAATACTAACAAGTTTCTAAATCAATGTGTTAGTAATGATTGGAAACAGAAACGTGAGTTAACTAACTTTCATTTCGTATTAAAATTATTTATATTTCGTTTAAGAATCGGGAATCTGATTGACATCTTTATATAATAGAGTGATAATAGGAAGTAATAGTCAGGGAAATTACATAATAAAAATCAGTATTTACTTATTCATGCAATAGAAAGTGGCTATTTACATTAAAAATATGCGCATTTATGATTTATGGTTGTCGGCAAGTGCCTAAATGAGATTACGCGCACTAAGCTTTCGATAATATTGCTATAAAACTTTTTACAGGCACTACCATTTTAAATGTCGAGCCAAACTAACTTCTAATAGTTATAAATACTTAAATGTAGTACTTAAAAGTGGATTCACAACAATGAACTTCTATAATTCATTAATTTATCTAAGCAAGGACTATAATTTACCGATGGTGTATTGTGAGTCCTAAATTAACAAAGAACGATAACAGCTTATTACTTCCTGTAATTCTACACTTGCTGTAGCTGTCTGTACCTATTCATAAATCACAATAAAATGTACATACATAAAAGTCATATCTGACTTAACGTTTTTTTTTTTGGTAATTTTAAAATGAATTCGGATAGTGTGTGCATTAAGCTTTTCAATAGTAATTATGAAAAATATAAAACCAATCAATAGATGCTTTAATATAGAAGTGAATATTTGACCTGAAAACCAGAAGCTGAGATAATATGTATGTATTTAGAAATATATAAGTATGTTTATTTATCAGTTGTCTGGTTGCCATAGTACAGGCTCTAGCAAGTTTGGGATCAGATGGCAGTGAGTAAGGTTAGGTCCCAAGATATTTATTTATTTACCTACAGTTATGTAGGTAAATAGCACCTTTTTATTTGATAATCATCTACATTACCTACCATAGATTAGCATAAGAAATAGAAGCAGGCGTCATAGATTCGAGCTCCACGAGAGGCTAATCGTTTTAATTTCCATTATTATTTAATGTTTTTTTGCTTACACATTTTAATGGCTACTTATTGGCGGAATTGTGCAAGACACATTATGTTTGTGTACCAACAACGGCAACATTTAAAAATGTAAGAAAAGTAGCAGTAGAAAAGATGTGAAATGGATTTTTATTATTTTAGATTTAAAACTAAAGAATTCGTTTATAAACTCGGTCTAAAGTAAACAAAAGTCATGTTAGTAAGCCCATAGCACTACTTTTATATTGTTTACATTTTTAATTGGGAATTTTGGTATACCTAAGAAGAAAAATGTATCTTGCACACATTCAGACTAATCAATGTCCTTAAGGCGATTAAATTCATTTACGCTATTAGATTGTAGCAGTAGATGGATAAATAGTAAGACGTCCATAACTCCGATGTGAGTAGATTTTCGCTCTAGTAGGTTCTATAATGAGTAAATGACATAGGGCTCTCATTCTTTAGGTTCGGTTTCAGGCAGGCGCACGCCAAGACGGCGAAGGTGGGGGACGTGAGTGTGGCGGCGGAGCAGGCCTTCGGAGCCACACCCAAGGAGAAGGAGACTGCCATCAATAATAATGCATTAGGTAAGCAGCATATCACACTAATATTATAAAGGCGAAAGTTTGTGAGTGTGTGAGTCTGTATATTTGTTACTTCTTCACGTCTTCTCTGCGGCTACGGCTGAAGCGATTTTAATAAAATTTGGTATAGAGTTTGCTGACACCCTGGATTAACCCATAGGCTATCATACTAATATTATAAAGGCGAAAGTTTGTGAGTGTGTGAGTAAGTATGTTTGTTACTTCTTCACGTCTAAACGGCTGAGGCGATATTAATAAAATTTGGTATGGAGTTCGCTGACACCCTGGATTAACAAATAGGCTACAATTTATAAATTTTAGCGAGGGTAAAACTGCGGCGCTCATCTAGTTTATTCATATTATTACTAACTGTCCCGGTAGGCACTTTCCTGTCCTACAAATAGAAAACGAACATGGATTCTTAAAAATGTTCTATTAGTGATAAAAATTATGATTTTGGGCTATCCTACTAATATGATATCCAGTGCTGTATATGTAAGTATAGATGTTTATTACTCTTTCACGCAAAAACTGCCGAACGGATTTTGATGAAACTTTGTAGTAATATAGCTTATATCTTCTAATAACACATAGGCTATAATTTACAATGTTTATCGCGGGTAAAACCTGGGGCATAGCTATTAGTAGGTAGTTATTACACTATTATTCGGTTGCAGCGGAGAAGTATGTGTGGGAGATTTAGGTAATTTTGCTAAATTACCTAAATCTCTAAATCGATTAGGGCTTCTTAATTTTATCGGCTTCACTTCGAAACTCTTCAATCGACACTGCAAGCCAGTCTGGACATAACTTTAGAAACCATTTAAAACAAGTAATTAGAAACTCGATCAGCGGCTTCGACGTACACCTATACGTCTGTGTAATGAAATGGAAATAATGAGGATTAACTCAAGCAGATAAGAGGATTAGTTACGTAATGGACAATTTGAACTGACAGCTATTTATTACGATTTTTGAAGTGGAAACTGCTTTAGCGTCATTGTGCACTTTTATGATGGGTAAAAAATGGTAAACTCACGTCAGGACACGTATATATTCGTAAGACTGAGGGTTTTTTTACAGTTCCGTACCCAAAGGGTAAAACGGGACCCTATAACTAAGACTTCGCTGTCTGTCTGTCCGTCTGTCACCAGGCTGTATCTTATGAACTGTGATACTCGTAGTTAGACAGTTGAAATATTCACAGATGATGTATTTCTGTCGACGCTATTGCAACAAATACTTAATTTTTAAAAGAATTTTTTGCTCATTTATATAGATTATGATACGGAACCCTTCGTGTGCGAGTCCGACTCGCACTTTATTTTTTTTTATTTCACACTGTCCGTTTATTTATACACTCACATGATTTATTAATTACTAGCTGTGCCCCGCGGTTTTACCCGCGTTAAATTTCATAAATTATCACAGCTCCTCCCCCGTAGGTGATAGCGTGATAATATGTAGCCTATATGTTGACCCGACCTCTTTGTAATATTTATGCAAAATTTGAAGTAAATCCATGCAGTACTTTTTGAGTTAAGCCCGGACATACATACAGACAAACAGACACACAGACAAAAATTCTAAAAACTATATTTTTGGCTTCGATATCGATTTTAGATCACGCCCCAATTATCCTTTAAAAAAATATTCAATGTACAGTTTTGACTTTCCTACGATTTTATTATATGTATAGATAAGAGATTTCTTACACCCGACTGCCTAGCCAAATTTAGTTCCCTTTTTTTTAATTTATTCCCACAATAGGGACATTACTATGAGTCTTACCATCTTTCACACTAATCGGATCAAATAAACACTACTATACGAGTATGAGAAATGAAAAAATTGTTTTCATTTCCGAAGCAGTCCCCAAAAACTGCCCTGCATGTTTTGTTTTTTATATAAGAGGTAGACAAATAACCTATATTAATGAGTATTTTATATAAATACTAGCTGTGCCCCGCGGTTTTCGCCGCGTTAAATTTGATAAATTATCACAGCTCCTCCCCCGTAGGTGATAGCGTGATAATATGTAGCCTATATGTTGACCCGACCTCTTAGTAATATTCATGCAAAATTTTAAGTAAATCCATGCAGTAGTTTTTGAGTTTAGCCCGGACATACATACAGACAAACAGACGCAAAGACAAAAAATCTAAAAACTATATTTTTGGCTTCAGTATCGATTGTAGATTACGCCTCGAGTATCCTTTAAACAAAATATTCAATGTACAGTTTTGACTTTTCTACGTTTTTATTATATGTAGGTATAGATAGATATTATTGAAATATCATATAATAGTAGATTATATATGTCTAACATATTTTTAGTGTGCCTTTACACTTTGTGCACTGTTATAGTATTTTAAACAAAAATAAATATGTCTTTGCTTTATTGAGAAAGGTCAAAGGTAGCTTATATCCTCTAGCCTTAGGTTTATAAATTTCCGCTTCTATAGAGCTTTCCACTAATGATAGAGGCCAAGGTTACGTAATGGTAGGTAACAATAGTGACACAAATAACGAAAAACGTTATGCTCTTGTATAACTCTCGTAAAATGCCTAATTAAATTTAAATATTTACAATCAAGAAACTAATTCGTGATTAAAATTTACAAGAAAATAATTTAAGAATCAAAATAAACTTATGGATATACTTATACTTAACTAACTACATAAGAAAGAAAAACGAGAACTACAAAAAACTTGTGTGTACTTATGTACACGCGTTAGAAGTTATACTTCTTAATATACAACTTGAACATAGTTATCAATTTTCATACCACCTAGAACTAACGTCATGCTGTTATTTTTACGATGCGCGCGCATCGTAAAAATCCACTCTCATACCACCTAGAACTAACTTCATGCTGTTAAATTTTATGGTGTCGGTGTGCGCGCGCATCGTAAAAATTCACTCTCATCATTTTTCTCCATCGCGCCAAAAGAAGTATAACTTCAAAAAGTAAATATATAATACATAGGTAAATAAATATATATATAATAGATACATAAATATAATAGATATAATACATAGATAAATGATAACTAACTACAGATTGCGTCGTAGTTTAGTCGTCGTAGTATTCCTCCGAATTGAGGCCATGAGAAAACGTACCCTGACGACTAGCCGCATTATCACGTTGAGTTGCCAAAAACTTATTCTTTGGCCAAAGAAAAAGCCAACCCTCTAGTCACGGGAGGCGTCAACCAAACGCTTCGAAACTGAAATATATTTATTTCGGACACCATTAAACCATTATTATATTTTTAACAAAGCGTACAAAAATGTAGTGTTAGTAACATAAATAAAATATAAAAAGTCTAATACGTCATAAGAGACTGACATCTTTCAATTTATGAGGCTCTTAAAGTTAGGCAGTTAGGCCCTAAAATTCTCCAAAATAGGAGAGGAGAAGCTCTCCGCCACAATTTTCACAATGCTGTTGGAACTGTTTCCCACTCGACTAAGGATAGATGCGGTTTTTTTACGAATGATAGCAATAAAGCTATCCGTGCATCCTTAAACGCTACAAACCTAAAAACGAGGCAGTCCCGAGAGCATTCTGAAAATATTATTATTATGGATTAGTAGGGCATCCTGCGATCTCTGTGAATACTTGACCTACAGGTTTTCCGTGTAAAAGCTCTGACAATATGCCTTAAACAAAGTGATTTTTACTTGGTCAGTACAACGAGAAAACTTTTTGATTTCTCCCGTATTACTTACTTACATATCGCATGGGCAGAGGTTACCTTAGCGTCAGAGTTGTTCAAGCCGCCCAGTAGGTCTCTGACATGGCTTACACACATGGCTGTTGTCTAATGACTACAACGGGAATCGAAAGGTTAACGTGCCCTCCGAAGCACGGAGACGCTCAGAAATTAAACCACTTTGGCGGTCACCCATCTATGGACTGACCGCGACCGCTTAAGGTCTCCGAAAATGTATGGACCGGTGAGAGCATCTAGCTATGAGCGTCTCCCGTATTGATTAAAATTAAGTACCCATGGCCTTGGATGAGACAATGAAAATCCAATCATTAATTTAACTTTGAATTAATGAGAGGCTTCTTAACCGTCTTTGTTTCATTACAGTCTTATTGTCTTGTCCCACAATAGCTTTATACAGACGTCCATTTAGAGCAGCATTTGTCTTTCTTCTAGTTGAGTGGTCAATTTACCTACTCATCTCGTAACAATAGGACATAATAAATACTTTTATTTATTATTTGTTTATTTATACAACTTAACTGGCGTATTGTCTAGTTGTTACTGACCGTGTCAACTAAGCCAGAGTTCGTGGATTCGATCCCCAACGATTATTTTTTCTGTACCTGGTTGTAATTTACCTATTCAAATTCAAATAATTTATTTTCCATTCTCAAAATTAGTACTACAACTAGTGTTTGAAGTGACCTTTTAGGCAATAATTGCCTGTGTTAGGGCACTTCGCTATTCCAAAACTTAAAATTAAGCGATGAACCTACTAATAATTTAATTAAAATCTTAATAGTTAAAAGTCTTCAAGTTTTAATTATTTACATAAGAAAAGATAAGTATGCAAGATTTATTACCTAGTTTGGTGTCAGATAGCAGAGGTAGTGTGTTAGTTGCCCTAAGAGAAGATACAATTATAGATACTACTAAGTTAGGCCCTAAAATATAATTGGGTTTTTTACTGCCACAAAAAAGTGATCTCTCACCGGTTGTGTCAGATAGCATGGGATTATGAGAGACATGAAATAGAGATATATATGTACCTGTATTTGCGTAAAAAAATTCGATAGTAATAATATATAATGCGTAGGAGTTTAGTCTTCGGTGAGCTTAGCTGCCGTAGCGTAAATTTGTTCAGGAGAACTATCATTATGACTGTTAAGAGCATATTTTACTATGCTTTTTACAAAAAAAAAAAACACGAACAAGACCTAACATTTCGTCTAAGTTCTTTCAGGTTGTGGTTGAAAATCAGTTTTCCGCTGGTGCTGCTTTATGCAAGGCCACGGTATCCAAACTGAACCGCACCATATTTTTGTTCCGATGCTTCGTACTATGTAAGATGCGCTTATTATCGATGACATATAGTTATAAGAATTTTCATATTATATTTGTTAGTACTGAGTTAGTTCACAAATTGTACCTACGCCGTTTTTAATATTTATAAGCGCCGATGTTTGAGCAAAAATAAATTATATTTTCTTTCGTTTCTATTATATATTTTTTTTTAATTATTGACATATTTTAATCGTGTTACAGATAAGAAAAGTACAAATATCGGGCACAACAACCAGCTGCCGTTGTTAGCGACACAGGTTTCTTCCACTGGCGTCACCACTATAGTGGGGGCCGCTGGCGTGCCCAAGTCTGTCACCAAGCAGACTGTCATCCTCACCTATCAACCGCAGCAGTATTCACAGGTGATTAACTATTCATAACTAGCAATAAAAATCTCTAAAAAAGCACCTTTTTTTAGTTGGTTTTCACCGGACATACTGAGGGATGCTGAGATACGTTTGCATACTTTTGAAATTCAAGAATATTTATTGTCCATTTCCGGAAACTTAGGTATTTTCAACTGCTACAAACGTTGGTGGCCACCATAGCAGGGCAGCTACAATAATTTGTACTGGTGATGGTAAGCTAATTTGTAGTAATGTACATTGGACAGTATTAGCAATCTACTATCACCACCATTATGGGTCCTGCATGGTGTACTTAATTTTGTCGCTTAGCTTTGTGCTCTTACCGGTCGGCGATCGGCGACGTCAAGCATTTAGACGCGGGCTCAGTATATACGAACGATATAAGGTACTTGGATTGTTCTGCACTAATACAATGTTTATTGGTTTCTCCAGGAGGGCCGACAAAAAAGCGTTAGATCTACCGAGCAAGCCCCTGCCCGGGGTACATCCGTGCCTCGAGCACAACCAGAGCCTCATCGGCCTCCTGGGAAGTATACCTTCCAGACCACACAGTTACCTCGCCCACAGTATCCTGCCGTCAAGAATATTGACGCTAAAACCACTAAACAGGTGAGAAAAACATAATATTTCATATTGATAGTACACTACGGACTTGATTTATTTTAGGTTTCTTAAACTAGCATATATTAACAACCGATCGAGCATATATTGTGTTTGCCTACTAAATAATTACTCTAATTGGACCAAATCCCGTGTCCATGCCCGCTTGAGTATGTTTCGCCGGACCGTCTCAATTGGGTCGTGTTGAAACCGGTAGTAGATGAACCCACTCAGTTTGTTTCGCTGTGTCTTCTCAGTTGGGGCGCATTGGATCATTAAAGTGGAGTATTAAAGCGCGACCGTAGTTATTAACACAAGGTCCGGCATAATAATAATACCTTAATATAGACAGAACCATTGACAATATGTAGTAAAAATATTAGACTTAAAATAGATAATTAAACATAATCTCTTGACAATAACTTGATACGAGCTAGCTAAATATCATTGCTATAATAAAATAATTTTTATAAATCTTTTCATACAATGTGTACCTAAATATCTATGATACTAAACATAATAATGTATACTACAAACATGTTCTGACTATTTACAATTTTATTTTATTTTAAAGCGGGGGAAAAATATCGTGATTGTACCGCGCGTAAAGACTACATTATGGAGGGCGTTAATTTATTAAGTTTCCGTACCCAAATAGTGCCCATTTCCTATTTCTAAACCTTGGCTGTCCATCCAGTCGTCCACCAGCAGGCTGTATATCATAAACAGACAGACAGATAAAAATAAAATAAGTGGAAATTACAGAGACTATGTTTGCCAAATAACCCGCCGCGCCTACAGGAAACGTGATTGACTTTAGAATAATCTATACAAATAAATAAAATTAGAGTGTCTGTTTGTAATATTGAAATAACCGGTTTTTACTACATAAACATGAATATATATACGGTACGTACACCAAAATAACATTTTTTACAATTTTTGTCTGTCTGTCTGTCTGTTTGTTCCGGCTAATCTCTGAAACGGCTGGACCTATTTTGACGGGATTTTTATTGGCAGGTAGCTGATGTAATAAGGAGTAACTTGGGTTACTTTTATTTTAGAAAAGTCTTTTAATTAACTAATAAAATAAATTAATACGCGGACGAAGTCGCGGGCTCAGCTAGTAATAAATAAAAATATGGTTTATTTCTCTCCTAAAAGTTCATATATAAATTACATTGCGATGTATAGACAATTTTATAAAGTAGGCAGTAAGAGCTGCACCGGAGCAGCATACCAGCGTTCCCGGGGCTTCCCCTTGGCGCCTGCCAAGTGAAGACCACGGGATGTTAGGTTTAGTCGGTGCTAGTCCGACATACCCACCCCCAGACACTTTTTGCGTTAGGCATTCCTCATCTATATATATATAAATCAATGCAACTTTTCGTTGTAATGTTATAACTCAAAAACGCCTTTACCGATTTGGCTAATTTTGGTCTTGAATTATTCGTGGAAGTCCAGGGAAGGTTTGTACGTAGAGAAAATTTAAAAAAATGTCTTGAAAAAGTGCAAAATCAACATCTTTCTATACTCCCATATACAAACAATTTGTACTAATACTTAAAAGCGTAGCGAAGCACGTACCGGGCCGCTAGTACCTTATAAAAAAGGGCAGTAAGTGCTATATAATCGTAAACAAATGTCGTGGATGAGTCCAACTCTAGTTACTTCACTGTTATGCTCATCTAGGCCCCTGCCCAAAAACTATTTACTAAGTATAAATATAAAATAAAATAGGTCAATCTTGTTTCTTTGTCTGAGTGATCTGGTCATAAGGAAATATCATCCATTAAAAGCATCTTTCGTTATTGATGTGATAGTAATGGGTTTATTTATAGACGAGTTTCAAAATCTAGAACAACGGTATGGAAATATCACTCAGAGAACTTAACAGCTATTTGCCGTACTGCGGCTTTCTGGGTATAATTGAGTCTCCAGTTAACAGAGCAGTTTAGTAGGATTATTACGAGTCTGCAGAAACTGAAACATAGGATCGGATTAAATTTCTCGTTGGGGACGAAGTGTTGTGATTTGCCTTTCACGCCGCAGGTCGTGGGTTCGATTCCCACCCAGGACAGATATTCTATAGTACAGGCTTGATGCTTAATTTGGGATCAGATGGTGGTGTGTGAAGAATGTCCCTGGATATTAATCCTAAATTTGATCTGCCAGTGTATATCGTTCGTAATTTAACGCACAGCGCCTACCCCGCATTGGTAGAGGGTGCTGGTTCGAGACCCGCCGGTCGATTAAAATAGGTTTAGGTTTAAGAACTTTATTTTTTCAAAAAGAAATACATTTCACTTATATGAGAAAACAACATTTCTAAATAAGTTAGTTATTTTGGTATATGACTACACCAGACGACCGAAACACTTTAATGAGAAAGTGAATACAATAATTTGATTGGGTGTAAAATATCTAAATGTAAACTATAAACGTTTTTCATCATTTTCAAAATTAGAAAACCAAAATAATTTTTCAGTATATTTATAAGACTGAAAAATTATGTTGCTTATCTATTCAGTTAATTCTGTTTAAGGCTTCGATATCCGTAATATACCGACGGACTGACAGACGAACGATACCAATAAAAATCCGTATTAATAAGAGTTTTACTAAACTTTGAATCCAAAAAGTCTCGAAACAGAATATAGTAGAACCGTATTTTAACTCTATACCGGAAGCCCTTGTTGATAAACATAACAGATCTGATGAGAGATGAGAAGTTAACATAAAGATTTTGAAATCAGTAATGATGTGGACAGTCCGGAATTAAAAACACCACCGCAATAATATTTATGATGTCACTTCCCTATTCAAACATTTGAAAATACTTCAAATTATTCTATGAATTACATAAGAACATCGACCCTGATAATATAAATTAAACTATAAATACTTTGACTAAAAGTTCATTTTCCTGTGTCCATAAAACTAGGGCACTACTAAGTTTATTTCAGTCTTGTCGTACGGGATGGCGGTCGCCGTATGCTCAGAATAACACCGTTGCACTGTGCATCTAGCGTAGCGACATACACGAGATTAGAAACCGGAGATTATTATCTGCGTACATAATTTTCCGGCATTGTTATTTCTTGCTATATTACTTCATTCAGCACTTCTTGATATGGAATATTACTTATGGCCAGCTAAACATTCGATTGTAGCTTTTATACACATATTTGATAAATGGTTGTTTAAAGATAAATACCAGCTTATTACTAATGTTACTAGAGACAGCAGACTAGTTACAGCATAGCGCATCTTGTGCAAGCTCCATGAAATAATAAAAAATATCTACTCAGCGTCATATAGCCCAAATTAGGCAAAGCTTATACTGATAGATACTGGACAAAGGATAGAAAAACTTATTTACTTTTTGTAAATATATACATACAATGCACAGAAAACACCTACCACATGACACAAATAGACATGTTCATAAACACAAATATTTGTCGTGTGCGAGGATCGAACCCGCAACCGCGGTTCACTACCAACTAAGTCACGGCAATTGTTGTATGAGGATAGGTTATCGCTCGCTATAGATACTTAACTTAACCGTTCACCATGGTGTGCGATCAGTCCATAGATGGGTAACCACAAATTTAATTTCTGAGCCTCTTCTGAGCTTCAGATGTCACATTAATCTGGCGCTCCTACCTGTAGTCATCAGACAACAGATGTTAATCCATGTCAGATGCCTATTGGATTGCAACGACTCTGACATAGGATAAACAGCTGCCTTCTCGATTAAATAAAACTTAGCTACAATAGGTAAGAATTCGTAGCTCTACATCCATTTAAGACCGTGCTCTTAATATATTTTTGTATACAGTCTTGCGGGTTTTAGATCAATTTAGGAAGTAATCCCACCTCACAGAATACACTAGGTCATAGCATTTGTTGGTTAATGTGTGTAAGGTTGCTAGAGCTCTGTGGGGAAAGCGGAAGGACGACCGGCATGACTCAGGTGGTGAATTCACCTTCTGATCCTAATGTTGTAGATTATCATTGTGTGTTTATGAACTTGTCTATTTATCTTGTTCTCGGTGCTGTATTACAAATTCACACATAAATAAAAGTATACAAGAATATCTAAACGTTGTCTAGAATCCATATTACAAGCTTTGCTTAGTTTCAACTAGATGGCATCGTGTGAATATCCTGGATATTTATTTATTATTATTTATAAGCGCCGCGGGAGCCACAATACCTGTATTTGTGCTTAAGCATAAAAGACTAGTCTTTAAAAAGAATCTATTTATGTGGCACCTATCATCTTCAATGAACTGCCAAAGAGCATTAAAGATCTTCCATAGGAAAAGTTCAAAAATACCTCTCAGTAACGCTAGCTGAAAAAAGCTATTATTCGGTGTAAGAATTCTTAGATGATAAGCAAATGTAAAGAAATGAATCCATGACTCTTTAAGTATAAAAATGAATTTACATGCTATATTACGACAGAATGTAGTAGTACATTCAAAGCAAATAAAGATATTCTAGTCTATGTTTGTTTACCGACTGAGGCGAAAAAAAAACAGTCCTAAGAATTTAATACGAAAAATTAACAAATCTTAAAAAATAACTAACTAAAATTAACTTATCTATTCAATCTTAATGAATTTGTTTGCGAAAAACAACAAACAGATCCAAATTACTTGCATAACTGAAATAACACAGATATATAGTCTGATGTTTTGCAACGCGCACAACGCAATATTAATTATACGTACACGTACATTTTCCACTCGTTCCGGCCCGTGAAAAGACGTGTATCAGCTAATTCATTATTAAACTCAATATAAAATTTATTAATAAAATTTAATTAGAGAATTAATTAGAATTTTTTGAAGAGTTTTAGTGTCTAAGAAAGTGAGTATAATTATATTATCGTTAATTATATCTTTAGATAGATCTCGAGTCGTGTTTTCACGCGTGTTCTCCAGTTTATTTATAAAGTTAACCGAGTTTAAGTTGTTTCGCCATCTGCTCGTAACGTAGGAGAAGTGGAATAGTCGGGATTGGTCGGGATACAGTGCAGGTTCATTCACAGTGATGCACATTGGAGAGAAACAATATGGTTAATATTATTTTTCAGTGAAAGTGGAGTGTTTGTGAAGTATTTGTTAAATGAGTGTTTTTTTTCTCCAGGTGGTGAATAATACTAGGAAGTGTGGTGGGACTGATGGATGGAGGGAAGGTATGTAATTTTTTTTTTATAAATACTAACTATAGTAAAAAATAAATGTACAGACGCCAACATATCAAGCCAATTGAAAGGGAAAGAATGCTAATGTTTTAAAGTTGAAAATCTATAAAAGAAATTTGACAGATTGGGGTAGCTGGATATGCTGGCGTCTGTACATCTTTATTGCTCTGGACATAAACATACAAGTTACCCAAAAACTATATTTACTTCCCATACAAGAATAACGATGAGCTGATACATTTTGTATGGGAAATAAAAATAAATATTTTTCTTTGTTGGTTTTGTTTTAGTTCAGTTTATGAGTAGAAAGCGCTCCTTAAGTTTCATCCACTATTTATGTTACACCTTGCATATACTTATAGTAAATAAAAATGTAATTACGGTTTTAGGCAGAATAGTTTCACGGTCTGACCTAATGGGCAGTAAAGCAGTAGGAATAGAAATTAGTTTTGATGAGAGATCTTTTAATGAGTAATTAAGTGTAGACTTTTTGGAAAATCGCTCTCATAGATTGGAGGAGGTTGCACAATTATGGAAGACTAGCTGTGCCCCTCCGTTTTACCCACGTAAAACTTTATAAATTATAGCCTATTATGTGTTATTCCGATATAACTACAAACCTGTATTACTACAAAGTTTCATCAAAAGTTCGATAGTTATTGCGTGAAAAGTAACAAACATCCATACTCACAAACTTTCGCATTTATAATATTAGTAGAACATTGAAAAGGTGAGTTAATTTGACAGTGTTCTTATGAAAACGAATTACGAGCCACGTCACTTAGGTAAGTGTAACAGCACTTCCTGATTCCGTTCCACTCACAAAGATATTTCCTTCCAAGACAATACTATTCCAATCACATACGGCCCGATGAGAGCTACGAGTAGGGGAAGGTAGTACGAGATGATCCCCTTAAGCGGGAATCGCTGCGAAATACATAATTTTCAAGTCAACCAAAAATAAAGACCATTACTACTAGTATATTTATCTATCTAACCTTTCTAATACTCAAAATCAGAAATTAAATGAGTTTTCATTAAAATAATTCATTTCTTTTTAAACCTTACAAAGTAATCGTCTTGTACACCCCTAAGGGTAAGATGATCCCCCAGGTAGAGGTAAGATGATTCCTATGATCATCTTACCCCCATACCGAAAAAAACAAAGATATATGAAGAAAAAGATTTAAAAAACAAAAATACGCTGTAATGGAACATATTCCTTATTTAAAATAGTCATAAAATTAACAAAATCAACAGATTGAAACAAACAGTGACAATAAATGTCACAAAAAAAAAACAAAAATAAAACAGTCTTCTTAGTTACTTATTAATTTTTACTAGTTACATTAATCATAATGAAATCAATTTAAATATTGTATTCTTTTCAGAATACCTAACTAAGCGAACAAATCTTTCAAAAGTACCAAAACGAAACTAACGTTTTCTCCCTCCTTATAAATTTAAACTCTTTTTGGCAGGTGCTGTGTTGCATATATCACAAATAAATTCACCAGCTTCTTCATCTTCTAATCCATCACATGCTTCATATACCCATTTTCCACATGCACAACATTTTATCCATCCTTCACCTTTGGTATCACATGAAAACTTCTCTGTGCAGTATAGACCCTCAGTATCATCTTCAGACTCCGATGTGTAATAAGAAGTTTTCTTTCTTTTAGTTGATTTCCCCGAATTTACTGCTTTGCCTTTCTGTGTTTTTTAGGTACACCGTTTTTATGATTTCTTTTATTCTTTTTTCTGTTCTTTTTTTGCGAGATGATCCCCGAGGATCATCTCGTACATATAGGAAGGAATCATCTTGACCCAAGTCCCACTTTTTCATTAAATGTTTGCTAACATAACCTACAAGCACGCGGCTTTGTTTACGTGACCCAAACACTAAAATTAAGCATACTAGAAAGCCTCAAACACAACAAAAATTGCATTTAACATCATTTAAATAAAAGTAACATAAGCTCAAAGTTGTGCCTACCTTAGATTAGCCGTACACAATTTTGATTTTTTGCCGTCTGAATCGATATATCGCTCACGCCGCGATTACGATTAGACTGAGGCGGGGGGGTGTGTGGAGCTATGTTTTACCAGTGAAATCAACTAGATGGCATTAGTAGATTCAGCACAATCGCAAAGGATCGTCTTACCCCAAGGGATCAACTCGTACTACTTTCCCCTACCTCGCTATGAGCAAATAAGAATTTTGCTCATAGCGAGGTACTCGTAGCTCTCATCGGGCCGTATGTGATTCAATAGCGGTCAGTTCACAGATGGGTGAACCCCAAAGTAGTTTGATTTCTGGGCATCTCTGTTCTTTGGAGAGCAAGTTAAGTTGCGTTAAGCGGTCCCGGTTTTAGCCATTAGAGGCCTACTGAAGAAGAATAATAAGAAGAAATAATTTTTATTTTCATAACATAGATACGGAAAATACATTCAATTTTAAAAACTAAAATTCAATTTTAAACATTATTAATTTTATCCGTACTGGTATGAAAAATGGCCCTATCTCAGCTAGTACTGCATTTCTGCAGTGCTGATCTTCCGATAGGGCCAGTAGGTACTGGAAGCGTGATACCAGACGAATTCACATTATCATACTTACAAGCTAAAAAAAATCCCGGATTGTTATAACATTATACTAGGTACATACCTACACATTAAGATTATTATTATTATGAAATGTAGAATAGGAAAGTAGAACAGAACAGAGAGAAAAATTATTAATAACAAAAAAATATAAATAACAATTAGTCACAGTTGATCGTATCACATTATTCATGCATTTCTTTAATCGATTCCTTTAACTGGCGGGGGCATAGCTAGTAGAACCGACACATGCTGCCGTTGGGGCACATGGGGTCTCGAGTGGTGATCACGAACTGGTAGACGCAGCGTAACCAACCCTCTGCAAGATATACCGATGATCTTGAGAGGGTCGGTGGAAAGCGTCAGACGCGGATAGTGCAAGACCGGTAATTGTCAAAATCTTGGAAGGAGGCTTTAGTCCAGCATTGGACATCTTTCGTGCTGATATGATATTTTTAAATTCGGGACTAGTCCCTCCCTCTTACCCACCACTACAACTCCTGTAATCCAGGATCAACAGTGGCACATAATGAAATGACACTGAGCGGTGAGGCTCAGGCATGTCCCGGGGAATGGCTTTAACTGTCTTGGATCCCGCAAGGAATTTAGTCAGAAGGAAAAAAAGGAGGAGTTAGAAGAGCTGATATGATGATGATGAGAGGCTCTCTAAGCAGCTGGAACAACTCTTACACTAGGGTAACTAAACTTTTGCACCGGAGCAGCATACCCGCGCTCCTGGAGCTCCCCCCAACAGACGCCAAGAGAAGTCCACGGCAGATTAGGTTTAGTTATTGCGAGTCCAACATACCCACCCGCAGACACTATTTGCCATGCATGAGCAGGAATTCCCCACGCCTTAACAAAAAAAGCGTATCTTAGCCTACTGTAGACTTTGCTTTGATGAAGGCGCTGCGTTTCCTAATTTAGCTGATGCAGAGTCTTTATTGACTTAACAATAAGGGCGGTTCTTGTAGGGCAAGTGTTTCCACTGATATGACGTCTAATGTTACTCATTGCACCTAAATAAAGCATTACTTTACTTGTAGATTTTACATTCGTTAATTATAGTAAAATATGCCTTATGATCGTTCAACAAAAGAAGGCCTTCAAATCATGACTTCATTTTAAATTAAAACAATCAAATTTTAATAGCTTAATAACTTCTATGATAGGTACATGTCTACTGCGCGTGCGCACTATGTAGTTGCAATTGTATACGGACTTCGTAGTTTTAATGAACACTTTCAGATTCTGCAATGTTAATACAAATTATGTAACACTTACTTCATAATTCAACCAGTTTCAAATTAATATTTTATTAGCTTCATTCAGTTCGTGATTTATTCAGACTTTTGAGTACCTTCGCAATGTTGGTAGTACAACTGTAGGTACTTCTAAAATGCTTTCCTTTCACCTACCAATGCCCCGCGGTTTCATACGCGCTAAACTTAATAAATTATAGCATATATGTTATTCGGACATATAAGCTATAGTACTACAAAGATTCATGACAATTCGTTCCGCAGTTTTTGCGTGAAAGACTAACAAACATCCATACATCCATACTCTCAAATTTTCTCAATTAGGTATCATATTAGTAGGATATTATTTAAATAACTGCATCACAACATACGATAAGCAAAATAACGGCATCCGAGATTAGAAATCCTGGCGTGAATAAGATATGCACGTATACATACACATATATACATACATAATCGAGTCTAAAGTTGACTGGCCTGTTTTCTTTTTAAATACAATGCCCACATCAGGTATCTAAACCCTTTGTCGCCGGGTACTTTAGAAACATACAATAGATGGACATAAATTACAATCAGACTCAGAACAACAATTTCTGGGTCACACAAAAGTTATCCGGCGCGGGACTCACACGAAGCGGCGATCCCTACCTAGGACAAGTCTTTCTATGTGTCAATATTCTGCCGCAGAGCCTATAACCATATTTTGCCCAAATGAGGACCTCTCCATTCCTAATATCTTATGCTTATAATATTTTTACGACATTGTAATATACGTTCATCTAATTAAACGTACGTTTCGCCCTTCCGTTGTGCTTCCGAACGCGCCTGGCGCCAAATTGCTTCATGTAATAAATTAGGTAAAGGCGCGATTTCATACGCGCTAAACTTAATAAATTATAGCATATATGTTATTCAGGCATATAAGCTATAGTACTACAAAGATTCATCAATATTCGTTCCGCAATTTTTACGTGAAAGAGTAAATGTGGAGCTCTCCATTCCTAATATCTTTTGCTTATAATATTTTTACGACATTGTAATATACGTTCATCTAATTAAACGTACGTTTTACTCTTCCGTTGTGCTTCCGAACGCGCCAAATTGCTTCATGTAATAAATTAGGTAAAGGGTGCAACGGCCGAATAGTTACGGAACTTGGCAGTAAAGTCGAAACGATCTATCCTTTGTTGCCAACGTTGTAGCAATAGTTGAATGCACTTATAATATTTATATTGATGATTTTAAGGCGTGGTTGGTAAATGCTTGCCTGTCACGCCGAAGGTCGTGGGTTCGATTCCCACCAAGGACAGATATTTGTGTGCATGAACTTGTCTGTTTGTCCTGAGTCTGGGTGTAATTATTTGTATAAGTATGTATTTATAAAAGAAAAGTAGTATATGTAGTATATCAGTTATCTGGTTTCCATTGTACAAGCTCCGCTTAGTTTGGGTTCAGATGGCCGTGTGTAAATAATGTCCCAGGACAAAAAATACTGCCGCAGAATCGCTATCCATATTTTGTCCAAGTGTGAACCTCACCATTCCTAATATCATATTATTATGCTCATAATATTTTTACGAAATTGTAATATACGTTGCTTGCTTGCTTATCGTATGGGCAGTGGTAACCCTAGTGTCAGAGTTGCTCAAGCCGCCCAGTAGGCCTCTGACATGGCTTAACGACTGTTGTCTAATAACTACAACCGGGACCGACAGCTTAACGTGCCCTCCGAAGCACGGCGACGCTCAGAAATTAAACCACTTTGGCGGTCACCCATCTATGGACTGACCGCGAGCGTAGTTGCTTAACCTCGCCGATCGCTTACAGACCGGTGAGAGCATCTAGCCATATACGTTCATCTAATTAAACGTACGTTTTACTCTTCCGTTGTGCTTCCGAACGCGCCTGGCGCCAAATTGCTTCATAGTAATATGTTAGGTAAATTATATGTAAATTTATATGAGTGATTTTCAGGTGTGGTTGGTAAATGCTTGCCTGTCACGCCGCAGGTCGTGGGTTCGATTCCCCCCGGGACAGATATTTGTGTGCATGAACTTGTCTGTTTGTCCTGAGTCTGGGTGTAATTATCTATATAAGTATGTATTTACAAAAGAAAAGTAGCAGGCATATGTAGTATATCAGTTATATGGTTTCTATAGTACAAGCTCTGCTTAGTTTGGGATCAGATGGCCGTGTGCGAATAATATCCCAGGCTTTAAGATTATTAGTCTTACAAAGAAATCAAGGCGCCGAAATCTTCTATAGATTTAAAAGACCTTCTCTAGATTTCTCTACTGATTTTGATGATGAGATTTCTTTACTGTTTGAGAATATATCACAATATCTTCAGAATGGATGGCATCGTGAAATGCAAGTATCTACCAAGTACGACAGCATATTATTTCATATTTATGCTAATACTCGCTGGTTATTAGTAGAGATACAGAACCAGGGTCGTGGCCAAGGAGAGATTCACATAATTGGCTACATATCTAACTAGGGGAATTAGGTTACAAATACAACTCTGTGAAATTTTGTTGTGTGACGGCATAGAATATCATCACCCCTTCTCATCCCGTGGGGGGCGTAGAAATAGTCCGAGGGAATACCTTACCTTACGAGAGAACGGGCAGCGGCGTTTTTCTGTGAACTATGACCATCAAACTGCGATCGCCAACCCGTCTGCCAAGCGTGGCGATTATGGCATATCCCCCCATTCTTTGGGGTGACTTTTGTCCAGCAGTGAACGTAGTATGGCTGACATGATGATGACAATTACAAGAAATTTACAATCACAAACCCGTGTTGGTGAGAACGTTATCAACTCTAAAGAAACTTAATCACACCCTTTTTAAAATATTGCCATACTTGCCGTACAATCAAAAACTTATTTTATGTTAAAATGATTGAAGGATTTGTTGTAGTAGGATCGGTTGCTAAATAATCCTTCTATTCTTTCCAGGCGCCGCGTCAGCTGTATCAAGTGACTCAGGTGTGTGGACGGGCGGCGAGGGCGGCGGAGACCTGTCCCCCCGCGCGCGCCGACGCCCACGCAATTTGGAGATGGTGATGCGGACTGCGCACTCCTTCCATCTGCGAGAGCTGCAAGACTCTGATCTTGATATAATGGGTGAGGGCCACATTTATAATGTACCACAATGGCTTTTAATCTATTGATGCAGTACGAAAACACAACAGCAGTTTGAAAACACGATACGTGCAAACAGCTCCGGAAAAACAGCGATTTGTTTGTGGCGTGGTTGCTGTGCCGGCCTGGCAGGGGTTGGCTATAGGGGAGGGCAATCCAAAGCCCTTCCAGGGTACATGTCCCGAACATGTGGAACGTGGCGCAAAAGGGGGGCACCGAAGCAGCGTACCAGCGTTCCCGGGACTACTCCCATCAGGCGCCAAGGGAAGTCCACGGCTTTAGTCGGGTTGCGAGACATACCCATCCACAGACACTTTTTGCAGGTGGGCTGCATAATCATTCCCCTGCCTAAAAAAACAATAAAAGGGTTTAAGAAGACATTTTGAATATCTGATTCAAAGCAATTGCTATAAGAAATGTTTGAAACCGATTGTATGCTTTTAAAAGAGTACTTATGATAATATGACATTATTAGTATTTTACAGTTTCTTGTTTTAGCTGTTTCAATGATAAATTATGTCTATAAGAAAAGTAGAAGAAGTTAAATATTTGTGCTATATATATGAAGTAAATACATAGGGGCTTATAAACTATCGAAAGGGTCCAGATCAGCAAGTCAGCCGAAAGTCGTCTACTGTTGAACAAAGGCTTCGCTAAAAGATTTCCAAAAAGGAGTTGTCCAGTTTTGGGATGTATATTATTATGCCATAATAGCCATGTTTGATATACGGGTTTGCGATCGCAGTATGATGGTTATAGTAGACAGAGGAAACTTGTTATTTGTCTTCTACTCCACCCGAGGATTCAGTTTTAACACAACTCCCTCACAATGGAAGTTAAGCCCTGAGTTGAGGACTTTACAAAAATATAATTGACGGACACACACAATGAATGTACAGACGCCAGCACATCAAGTTACCCCAATCTGTCAAATTTCCCAAATTGAAAGTGAACCTTATGCTTATGTGATAAAATTGAAAATAGATAAAAGAAAGAAAGATTAGCTGGATGTGCTGGCGTCTGTACATCCAGACTCAGAACATCTATTTATGTGTCACATAAATATTTATCAAACCCTTATTCACACACATAGATTAAAATACGTAGTAAGAGCCCCCGTACCCCGTTGCAGGATAGGAGATAAAATAAAAATTATCAATATTTGTATCTTATTTGCAGATGACGCCGTAGTAACTGGTCACGCAGTGATCCCTCTGCCAAAACTGCCAAGTTCCTTTGACGACGAGCTTACACCGGATTACGATGTCACACCAGAAGCTACGTACAAACCACCGTCTCCTATACTGCCAAAGCCGTCCCCTGCGGAGGCCCAGAGAAATTCTCCGATGTCTACGCTGGAACGGTATAGGAATAAGAACCGACCCACCTTGATACAGACGAATTTGGATGAAGAGAAGTTCGTGCTGGATAGAGCCCAACCTGAGAAGTTGAATAAACAGGTAGATTTCACTTTTGTACTATAGTTAATCGTATAGGCAATGGTATCTCCAGTACCAGAAGCCCTAACATGGCTTAGCGATTGTCTTCAAATGAGTATAGCCGGGACCAACACGTTACCGCGGTCTTGGAATTACGGATTACTCAGGAATGAATCTACTTTCTACCAAAAGATGCGTATAGCGCAAGACCGGCAATTGTGGAGATCTTTGGGGGAGGCCTTTGTCCAGCAGTGGACGTCTTTCGGCTGATATGATGATGATGAATCTACTTTTCTGGTCACACATATACAGATCGACCAAGTGTAAGGTAAAAAGATAGCTGAGAGATAAACTATGAACATTTAAAATAAATAAAATCCCACGTTTCATAAAAGTGAAAGGCATGATCATAGGATTGGGAGATCTCTGGTATGAATATCCCTGTTGAGTTTTTATGTATTTAGTATATATTAATATATATATATATATATATATATATATATATATATATATATATATATATATATATATATATATATATATATATATATATATATATATATATATATATATATATATATATATATATATATATATATGTTTTAGTCGTTGTTCTAAATTTGAAGTTGAATTACACTTTGTTAATTTATTTTGTGCTTTTTGTATTACGTCTACGTTCGTTTGATATGTATACAAAAAGGAGTATAGGTCTTAAATCTTATATTTGTTCTGGCCAAAACATCTCTTCTTCAACATCTCTCTACATTAATTTTCACGATTTTTATTTCCTGGAGAAAAAAAACAGTGCCCTGATCGCAAAACTATGGTTTTCGAAAAACAAACCATATTTTTTTGTAATAAAAAATATCTACATAATGTCTTTTACTTCCAGAATTCGTTTGTGAAGTCGTTGAGTGGCGTAGTATCACCCACTACAGTGAGCTCCAGTAAGGAGTCGAGTCCATCGTGCAAGAGTGAAGAGAGCCACTTCGGGAACAGCAGCGCCTGGCAGAGCCACGCCGCTGGGGAAGCCATGGCGACTAGGTACACAAACTACGTTATACCGTATCCGGCTTACTTACACTATTACCTTTTCTTGACAATAATTTACACTACAATTTAATTTGAAAAGCATTCTTTATTTTTATTGCAAATCGGTTCTCAACTGATGACGTAGGAATCGCGTAACATACATACAAAAAATATACAGTTCAATTGGTAAGATCCTTCTTTTGTTGTCGGTTAAAAACCCCAAGGTTGACTGGTAGAGAATGCCTTTGGCATTAAATCCGCCTTTGTACAATTCTGTGCAAGAAGTTTTAAATAAAAATAAAATAAAATAAAAATAAAGTTAAGCTACATTCAATGTAAAAATTTCAAAATTTAATTAAAAAGAAAATGAAAATAAACTATATATTTTAATGTGAATATATTGTTATTGCATTGTAAGGAAGTGAAATTATGAGTGATTTGCATCGGAGTACTACACAAAAAAGGTTATTTTAGACAATATCAGGGTTACTTAAAAATTTTAAAGACAACCCGGTAAAATGTACCTACTTCGTTATATATTTCAGTTATATCAAGATAGAGTTAACTGTATCGGTTCTCGGATCTGTTTCCTGCCTGAACAGCTAAGACTACGTTGAATTGATATATTTCTCCACAGATCACAAGATGACGTATCCTTAGCGCTGAGCGTATCAAGCTGTGAGGACGAGAAATCTAAACTTGAGAACAAAGAGGCGCCCAAACTACCGGAGCCGGAGATCCCAAAGAAAACCATTATCATCATGGACGAGCCCCCCGTGCCACACCCTCTGCTAATGAAATCTCTGACTTTAAGCCAACATGACTCGCTCAGAGGAACTATGATGGGTAAGTTACAAAAATGTGCCCTATTTATACACTTACTACTATATCTCCTCCGTCTATGGTGTCTTTGCAATCGAATGTTATAATCAGCCTTGTATCGTCCACTGCTGTTTAAAGGTTCTCTATAACGTTTCCATTTGGAGAGGTTTGCTGTAGTGACTGGGCTTGGCATGCGAGTTGTCGACCGCAGTTAGGTGGAAGCTATAGTACACAGGTGGCCCTGCTGCCTGGCTACCTGGTGTATCTCTTAGTTGTTTTACGACACCGGAATGATATGGGCCACCATATCATTCCGGTGTTCTTCTTTGTTATTCTTTATTCTTTTTGGGGCAGAAACCACTCGGCAATCGAATGCAAACATTTTTCATGTCCAAAAACCAAATTTTATTAGTCCTCTTCTTTAAATGCCCTTAAAAACAAGTACTTCTTCCACGTGCTCCATCTAAGACCATGTTTGTGCTTACATTTAGTTCGAATAAAACCATTTAACATAGTTGTTATAAATTATGTTCTGTCAAGAACAAGAAAGTGGCTACATCATTTGTCAATGGAGAATCCCTAGCTTAAACTACATATTTTTGTACATATGACAATTAACTTGTATTTACTTTGAAAAAAGACTTTTCATACATTCTATATACATAAGTAGGTAATGAAGTCGAATCTGTTCAAACGTTTAATATTGCTTCCTAAAGGCCTATTATTTAAGGCGTTTACACAACTGATGATATCCTCTATCTATATTTCTTTAATTCAATTTGCTTATCTTAATTTAGTTTATATATCAGAGTTATTAATTTAAATATTTCTAACCGACAGGCTCAATGACAAGTTCTAACTACAGCACCACAAGTACATGCACAAACCAAAGTGACCACAACAACTTGACCCTCACCTTAGAAGAGTCGAAGTTCGACATGTCAGCCCTTGAAACTTCGACACAAAGCATGCTGGATGATGAGACGTCGCCGGCCGATAGTCTTATCTCCTCCACAAGTACAAGGTAAGAACAACTGCCATTGGTAATGAGGACCATGATTAAGCACCAAAACTTGATCCTTACGCTAGAACAGTCAAAGCTTGACATGCCGAAGTCAAAGAGATTTCAACACAAAAGCATTTTTTGTTTACGCGGTAACATGAATGACATCGAATGTATACCTACAGTGGATAGCAAAATTGCGACACATTTTTTAATACTGGAAGTATGAGACGAATCATCCCCTAAAAAAGTGGCAGATGAATAAAAACCTAGTTCATACAGAAACGTATTCATAGTTACTTTCACTTAGATACTAGAGGTTAAAATACATCGGTAAATGGGCACTGGTTTATAACTAAACATATCATCTTTTGGCTTTGAAGAGTATAATCTCATCAATATCATTGCACAAAAGAGGATTGCCTGTTCCTATACAGGACATCCTTTCAGCCTTTTTTGGAGTTGAATGTCTTGGCCAGGTGAATGTTCAATCTTCAAAAGTATTACAAAAAATGATCGACGCTACCCCTGACCAATCAGGGCTTGCCTATTTTTTGCACAGAGAATAAGCATCATCATGCAACGTGGCAATGCTGCACAGTCTTATGAATTTGGATATAACTAACTAAAGCAAAGAGACGTTGGATATCGCAAATCAGTCAAAATCACACTTTAATCTTTTGGATTCCTTCAATATCTTACATGTAGCCATAATTTTTAGCCATAATTAATTAAATTACAAAATTTCTGATTATTTAAGTGATAAAAGTGCTTGGGATTGAATTGTTCTGAGTCAACACACATGATTGTAATTAATCTTAAGTATATTTTATTTTAAAAAAAGGATTCCTACTGAGTTTTCTGGCAGTGTTTCTCAGTAGCTGCCACGTCATGCACTGCACGGTAGGGTAAAAAAAATATGACGATTCCACATAAATGTAAAATTTTTACGGAATAAAGTACATTTGACTTTGACTAATAATATCGGGATAGTACTGATACTTTATAATTTAATAAAAGAATATTATTTTTGTTCTCAGTGATTCCAATAATGAGCTGCATGTGGAAAAAGATCCTCCGTCTATCAGCTCAGCATATCAAACAGCTAACACCAAAACGAGGTCGCCGGAACCGATTTTAGAAGAAGATGGGATTGATGGGGAAGCTTTGAATATGAAGGCTGTTAATGAAGTTGTGTAAGTACTTAGTTGTTAAAATGATTGTGATACTCATTGCAGTCCAGCTCCGGCACACTAACAATGAGAGTTAGCTCGGGGATTGGAGTTAATAATGTTACAAGATAAAGATTCTAAGATAATTTATAATACTAATTAATTGGATTTCAATCAAATTTATTAAAAAAACAACGACACATTTAAAATCAAACTCCACCTAGGCACACATAAAGTCGCTTTCCCATTCGTATCAGATCTTATGTTGTCGCTTTGAATTCTTATTCCGAAGTGTCCCCACCGGTTACCATTCAAAATACTCATATTTCCTCATCATTATCTCGAACCATAAATATAATTACAGAACCTACTCATAATCAAGCGTACTTGTTGTCAAGAGATGGCGTTAAAAGTTAGTTTATTAGTGGTAGAAGTGCAATCGTAACTATCTTCCTAATTACTAGATGGCGTCGTCGACTACTGGTCTAGTACCTACCCAGTTCGGTGTATAATTTGAATTGTTCAATACAATTCTTCGTAATGTTCAATATTGTGACCAGTGCGGCGGTGCAAGCGACTGTGGGCAGCGGAGTTGCCAGCAAGAACGCGACACCCGAGTCACCCGGTACTCCAACGCACGCATCGGGCTCGCTGTCACTTTCCGATGGCCGAGACTTCTTCGACGATGAGATAGCGGATCAGCCGGCGTTATTGTTCAGGAGTAAGTCACCACCTGAATGATCTTGACAAATATAAATCTGCCTAAAGGCTCAATTGCCTGGGTCTTATATTCAATGACTGTGATAAATGGCTACTAGTAGAAGCCTAATGCATTTGGACTAAATTTATCATCATCATCCAACATCTACAATGCCGTAACTTTACAATCCACCTTAGCTCGGTAAATTAAACTTCCAAACTGATCTGTTTTCCGTGCTGGCCAAAATTGCTAAATTGTTGTTCAAAATAAATGACAAATTATTCAAGTATCGTATTTTCATGTGTATTCTAAAATACTAAAGTTACCAACAGCAATATGAAAAACTGTTGAAGCCATTTTGATAAAATATAACCTTCGAAGAATTTTATAGCGTCATATCTTTTTATACATGTTATTCATATATTTGACTGCCTTGATGGTCTATCAGTAGTTTATTCATCAGCAGAGATATTGAGATCCTGGGTCAAACCAAAAAGTTATTGTGGATTTTTTCTGTAAAGAAAATTACTCAGTATAAGCCCGAATTCTGGGAGACGGCGGTATTGACACGTCCATGCTTCGGAGAGCACGTAAAGCCGTCGTTCCTGTACCTGACCGGTGTCCAGTTGTGTCGCTTATCGTCCCATGGAATTATGACAGTGGTGAAATAAGAAGTGCGCCTGTGTAGGCGCACATACTTGTGCACCATCCATAGAGACTGGTCACCATTACTGAAATTCGACCAGGAGGACATTAATTAATATCACTACAACTTTTGTATAATCTTGCTCAAATTAAAAACTGAAGTTTAGTTAGTTTAGTTTACCCGAGAAAAGGAAGGCTGACATATTTTTACCTGACTGCCCCGGGGGTATACCAGTAGAGTATTCAATAGCACATATAGAGATTCTACGTTAAAATCCTTGGTAGGACTTAAAACTGCTATTGCGTTCTTAAGAATTTTGTTTTAGTAGCAGCCCAGAGTAAGGAAATGACCGGTTTTATGTCCCCATAACTCAGAGAGAACGCGCAGCCGTGTATTTTGCATATGATCTCCCCTTTTAAATTTTTTGTGCACATATTTGTGCGCTATAATATATCCCGCGCGTATGGCTATTTACCCTTGGGAAAAGCCACCATGGCCGTAATTTAATCATGATAACTGTAATTACATACATCGTTAACTATATTGCTATGAATATTTATTCATTTTATTATTAGTGAGGCTCAATTTTGATTAAGCAACACATTCCTTACTCTTAACACTTATCTACGCTTCTACTCAACTGTCCTCGTCAATTTCTTTGCACTCCCTGGCTATCTATGATGTACCACATCATAGACTACGATTATCGCAACTTGATTCGAACAAAAAATACTCCGTCGAAATTAATTTAGGTAAATTGATTTGGTTTCATTTATACGGTCAAAATTTTGTTGTTCCTCTGACAACTACCAACCGCGTTCCAAAAATAGAAAATAATGCTAGTTTTGCCAATTATCCTAACATTGATTTTGTTAAAGAAAACGGCGACGGCAGCCCATCAAGTAAAACATTAGAATCTGAAACAAGCAAGCAATTGAGGAGATCCAGAGAACGTATAACTTCTAGTCCATTAGTTCAAAGGAATCGCAAAAGTAAGTACCTATTAAAAGCTGGCTGAAGGCATTTCCCGTCCTAAAACTTTAAAAAGCAATCTTAGTGTTAGCAAAATTCATCTAATTGACATTTAGACTTGATAATAATGTTGACACCGATTTCAGTCATATATTCTATAATTAATCATGATCTGCGGGTAAGTTACTTATACAGTCATAGGTACCTACTGTCCAATGCCAATAGAAATACAGTCCAGAATATCAATTCTCACTAGAAATGAGTAAAATCGAACGTGGATCTAGAGCATTTGCCATTATATAAATTAGAATTAGAACGTTGCCACGTAAAGATCCAAAAGACAATCACTAAGTTATACGACTTTGTAAGAAACAAAAACTATTGTTTACCGTTTTGGTTATTTCATGTATTAATTCATATTTAGATATTTATACTTGATAATAATGTTGACACCGGTTTGAGTCATATATTGTATAATTAATGATGATCTACGGGTAATTTACCTGTTTCAGTGGCAATAGTAATACAGTCCAGAATATCAATTCTCACTCGACATTAGCTGAATCTAAGAAGTATCTAGTGCATTATTAAGTAAATTAGAACGTTGCCACGTAAACAATAGACAGGCAACCCCTAAGTTATACGACTTTATAAGAAACAAAGAAATATCGTATACCGTTTTGGTTATTTTATGTATTAATTGAGATTTAGACGTTAATACTTAATAATAATATTTTTGCACCGATTTCAATAATCTATTCTTATAGTAATAATGATCTACGGGCAATTTACCTATGCCATAAGGTACTGTCCAGTGGCAATAGAAAAACAGTTAACTTAACGTTAGCAAAGTCGGACGTGGGTGGACATTTGCCATTAAATAGATTAGAAATAGAATGTTAACGTTACGAAATAGAAACTATAAATTATCATTTACCGTTTTGGTTATTTTATGTATTGGTCATTTCGCGGCTATGTTATTCTGCGTCATTTTGGTCGTTGCGTTTAGTTATTAAGAGTTTAAACTTACCACTTGCTCGTTTGCCATTTGCCAAGAAACTTCTTGCATTAATTTTCAATATTAGCTTTCTTATAGATGATTTCAGATAAATAGTCAATATTTTTATACTTCCATTAAATGATGAAATTGGTTTCAAGGGAATAAGAATCTATATAATTATTTAAACTGGAGGATGAATAAAATATTATCTTGTCTGTTCAGTATGCGGTCTCCGAAACGGTACTGAGCGGACACCATCCCTGGACACGTTGTCAAGCCTTGCGTCTGATGACATGATGATGGACAACGACCTTGCGCAGTCCATCACCAGCCTACAGAGCGTTGATGATTATATTGAGAGGTAAACTGGATTATATTACTTCTATATGTAAGCCGCGATGAAAAGCTAAGAGATTGGCTATATTGCTAAATGTATTATGGAACCTGCTGGATTTGGAAAACGTGCTGACAAGAGGCCGATCCGATATTGTTTAAGCGATTAGAGAACTTGTCATATACCTGAGATGAACAATATCTATTCTACATCTGATTATTCTGCCACTGCAATCAGTGTTTCTCTTTTAGGCATTAAGCTATCCCATCACTCGCTAAGAGAAGTACACGGCAGGTTAGGTTTAGTCCGACATACCAACCCCCAGATACTTTTGCTAGTAGCATGCGTAGGTATTTCCACGCCCATATAATAAGGCATTAAGCAATATCTGCTAGATAAAATTGTTGAGATTGTACGTCCCAGGTCTCGAAGTAAGTTAGGGTCCATGTGATCAATATTTTACAGTGCATTCTAAACTCAGACATTTTAGAATACGGATTAAAAACGCAAGCATACTAGTGATATTGATCTCTAATTACTTTCAATTGAATCTTGGTATTTTTATGTAACTTGCTTAAATTGATCATCGTTGTAAAAATTAATTTTGAATGTTTGGTAAACAATTTAGTCGCTGTTAACTTACGAGTTTACTATTTTTCGTTTGGTGTCACACAGATCAGAAAAAAAATAGCTTGCGCATGACTATTATTCTTTTGATATTCTTAGACTGGACAGTTCACTGCGCAGCGGTCTCAACTCATTAGATGAAAGGCAACTACGACAAGAGTTGTCTTCTTCAAAAACTGCAGTACGCCAATGGAGCCAGTTGTTGGAACAGAATAACCTTCTCGACCTACAATTAGCCGCCATGGCGCAGGGGAAGAACGCTCCTGACTCGCTTACAGCCAGCAACAATAGTCTTTCTAACATCGGGTGAGTCTCAAATGTTTTTCTAGTAGCTCGTAGTGCTAATTGCCACTTCAATGGAATCAGATGCTTACGGTATCCCAACCATCTGCCATTAGGTAAATCGGGATGAGAATGTTGTGGATAGGCTAATAATAAAATCAATTACTAAAAACCTTCTCAGAAGAAAAGTAGGGCACGCCAAACTATTTTAAAATCATTCATAGCGTAATAAGTCTAGTCTCTATTTATTCTCTCTATCTAGTCGTATTTCGAAAAGGTTCACTCAATTGATTCTATACATTGATAGGTATTAGCTTCTTCGGTATTCTGTTTTAAGCCAACGGAACACGAGAATCTTTATATATGTCTGTATATGTACAGGGCGTTGTATAAGCTTGGTAAGTTGTTTTTATTTTATTTCAGCATACATTACAATATAGATAGGGATCAATAGCATTCTATACATCTATATAGAATATCAATGATAGGGAGCCGTAATGTTCAAAGCGTGTGCTCAATTAAACTACGTGTGCTCGTCAAAAGGGCAATATTGTGCCCTTTTGACGAGCATTTTACAAACTACGTATACTCGTCGAAAGAACTCTTTGTAGGAATAAAAATATCCATAGCGCAGTTATATAGTGCTGGGGTGTCGTTATACTATCTGTCACCGCACACTCGCTAACTACGTATATTCGAAAAAAGTATTCATATAGATAGACTATAGGATATGATATGTAAACCATAGCGTTAGAAGCGCAGTTTCTAAGCATTTGAGTCGCCTTAATACATTAATACCATTTTCAGCGCACTTTCAAAAACGACACATGCTTGTGAAAATATCGCCTTATAGGATATAAATACATAGAGTCATAACCACAATTTATAAACATTGTTTCGTTGTAATACCTTCTGTCAGCGCACTCTTATAAACTATGTATTTTCGACAAAAAATATTTTTAAGGCGCATAACACATGGGGCGAGGCTGGACGTGCAAAAAGATGGGCACAGATCACAACCAATTGGGTTCCTAAAAATGGCCGACGTCGACGCGGTAGGCTACGGCAGATATTCCCTGGGCTCGACTTCTACGTCCCCCACACGGTCTGAGATGTGGTGATGATATTCCGATATTCACCGCCGTCACCACACTGCATTTTAAGTACGGGCCTCGAAATGTTACAAGGTTTTAAAGCCATTCCATGAGTAAATGCCGCAGTGCACAATGATGTTGTTGCCGCTTTTGTTTAAGAGTTCACTGAAAATAGGTCTTGATTGAATTGTTCATGTCATAGATAGCGAGACAATTGAACAAAGGTGTGTTGACAATGGCCAAGTGGTAAATACGATGGTATGCTAAGAATGTCATTGCTATAAACAAATTTTGCTGGAAACATGGAAATCTTTAGCAATCACTGTTTATTTTTGCTAGGTAGGTCAAAGTCAAGCAATAATTATAGTTGAAAGTATAACTAAAATAGGCCGAAGTGGCTCTAAGCTAACTGCCCGAAGGATGTTTGATTACATAATGTTTTGTTTTTGCGTTCATTTGTTTCAATTCACATATACAGGGTGGAAACTTTCAGCGGGGCAGTAAGGAGAAGTACCTTATCTGTTGCAGCTACACAAAAATGACCTTAGGAGAGTATCCATATTTTTTATGGAATTTAGATCCCCATTCACAGATTTTAATAAATACAGTTAGCAAGAAAATAGCCATTTTACACAAACAAATTTTGTAATGCCAATCGATGCTGTTTCTAATACTGTTCAAAAACTTCAACATGACCAACCATCGTTGGAGTACTCAAATATTACAAATTGCAAAAATCTTTTCCCGGACATTTTGTATGTAAATTTTACGCAAAAGGGTTTTTACTATTAAATAAAAAACAATCTTGATAGTTTGTTGCGTCAGAAAAGCGTCAGGAACAAGTCGTTGGTTAAACTATACGAAGAGGATACTTTTCATTGTTAGAAATTCGTTGCTACCTACCTTATTTTATAAAAACACGACAAATAAAGTGGTATCTTTAAAAAGAACCATGTGGGGCAGTCTTTCACGTGAAAACTATTTTTTCATTTCTCATACTCGGTAAGTAGTGTTTATTTCATCGGAGTAGCGAGTGGAAGAGGTTACTTCCCAGCTTTGGGCTGTAAAGACTCATAGTAATTGCTTCCCTCCCTATGGTGGGGATAAATTAATAAAAAAATTGAACTAAATTTGGTTAGGCAGTCGGTTGTAAAAAGTTTAACATAATTAAGAAAAATAAAGTGATAAGTAATGGAATCAGGCGTTACTTTGCGGAAATCCATAACAATCAAAATACAAAATCAATATGTAGTGTTAATTCCGCTAATTGTCAGTTTAATCATGCCGGGATGCAATTTGCACCGCCCTCCCGCCCGCAAAAATGTGCACATGCAAGAAGGACAATATAAAAAAGTAAATTACATGCGCCAGTACGATACCCAACACGTGTTTCGGTCCTCCACGGACCATTCTCAAGGGCTGCTAACTCGTCGAGTGCTTGAAGGAGACTCCTTCAAGCACTACACTAACACTACATATTGATTTTGTATTTTGATTAAAAATAAAGTGCACAACGCCGCTAATTAAGTTTTCACTTCAAAATTGATGCGGTCATGTGCGTGTATAAACGGCCATTGTGAATTAAAAATAAAAGACCCTCCGTCGTACTCACAGATATCTGAAAATTCTGATATCTGTGGTCTTACGAATACTCGATCAGGCCACGTGTGCTGACGTGAGTATAATTGTAAAAAATTCTTATTTTTAGCTTACAAAGGCCAAAAGTCGCCTAACATAATATAAAAAAGTAAGAGAGCAACCTGTTCGAACTCAGCACATTTACTGAAGAGTGCTTCGATGCGACGGTTCTAAGGAGTCACGCCTTAACGTTCATTAAACGATTTTTTTACGGAACTATCAAAAGGAAAACATCTAGTCATCACGTTTATTTGAACAAGTACGTTATAATCTTACGTTGCGCAATGTAAAACCTACGTGACTTTGTAGCAAGATCATAGATTATCGTAACATGATGCCTCCAAGCTAAATACTAAATCCCCCGACTTAGCGTTGAGGTTTACGAAATGAATGTTAAATTGTATAGGCTTTAAACACGACCTTGTAATATTAAACGGGTAGCTACAAAGCATTATGCCACGCTAATCCCAAGACAGAACATTTTATGAGCCTTATGTTGCCAATTTGTGGTACATATTACTTTTTAGTTGTGTAGGTACCTACTAAAACTTACCTCGGCCTTTTTGCACTTCATTAAAAACATACTTGTTCATTTCGGAAAAACAAGGTTAAGTTATAGATTGTAAAAGTTTGAGTAGGAACACCACGTCGGGGTGTTGGCCCGGTAAACACACATGGGGCCGCATTTCATGTGGTTCGTGGGTTCCTTTCCCGGCACTGAAATGTATACAACACATTTTCTACAGATCTGAATTAAAAAAAAAATTGTTAATGTGTTTGATCGTCACATGATGTAGTTCCAGATTGATTCGGGCTGACGTTTGTATTAAATCAAATAAAAAAGGTGTTTATTCACGTAGACTTTAAAAAAGCGCTTGTCAGAACATGTCTGTAGTAATATAATTAAGTATACATAATTATTTCTAGTTACATACATATTTAGTACACGGATTGTATGAGAACATTTATAAAATTTATTTTATAATAGTAATGATATTTAGCTAGGTTGTATTAAGTTATTGTCAAGGGATTATGATTAAGTTTAATTATCGAAATTTATTGTTTTAGCTATATTTTACTACATATTTTCTGAATGGTTCTGTCTATATTAAGGTACGAATTCAATATTATTATTAAGTACGGTTGTGGTGACGGCGACAAATATCAGAATCAGAATATCATCACCCCATCTCATCCCGTGGGGGGCGTAGAAGTCGACCCGAGGGAATATCTACCAGAGGATGGGCAGCAGCTTCCTTCTGATTACTATGACCATCTTACTGCGATCGCCAACCCGCCTGCCAAGCGTGGCGATTATGGCATATCCCCCCAAGACGATTCTTGAGGGAGGCTTGTCCAGCAGTGGACTTATTTAGCTGTAATGATGATGATGATTAAGTATCGCGGACCTTGTGTTTATAACGACTTTCGCGCTTTAATGCTACCACCGGATCCAATGCGCCCCAACTGAGAAGAGATTGATAAACGTCAATTCCTCGTTTCAACTAAACTAGGTATGATCTATGGTAAGACTTCATTATCATCATCAGCATTATCATAAATACTAGCCGTGCCCCGCGGTTTTAATCGCGTTAAACTTTATAAATTATCACTGCTCCTCCCCCATAGGTGATAGCGTGATAATATGTAGCCTATATGTTAGTAATATTCATGCAAAATTTGAAGTAAATCCATGCAGTACTTTTTGAGTTTAGCCCGGACATACATACAGACAAACAGACAAAATTTCTAAAAACTATATTTTTGGCTTCGATATCGATAGCAGATCACTGCCCAATTATCCTTTTTAAAAAATATTCAATGTACAGTTTTGACTTTCCTACGATTTTATTATATGTATAGCAGTATAGGTAATACGTGAAGCAAAATATTTCAATCCCTTTTTACAAAAATTGTGCGAATGGAGGAATATGAAATTTGGAACAGTTAAAGTTCATATGGAGAAGGAGTGCCGAAAGCTTATATTTTTATGTAATAGGTATTAGAAGTAAATTATTTTAATATAAAAAAAAACATTACACATACTACCACGCTTTTGACAGACTGACAACCTGCAAAGAGATGACAAACTGAGTGTCAAAAATGAGAACAGATTAATATTATTAAATTTGTCTTTAATGTATTTGACAATAGAACCGTAATGGTCGAATTTGGAACAAAGCGATCCCTAGTAAAAAGAAATACTCAATTTTAAAATATTGCTTAATAAATTTGTGTTTTGAATATTTATTACTAAGTGATACTGAGTCTCAAGCTGAAAATCTTTGACCAGTGATGAGTTACGGAACAGAGACATGTCCATTATTATGCGCATTGTTTCCCTGCTTGATCTATATATTGACTATCATGACCTATGACCACTGCCACTTTCGCTTGGCAATACTTCGGGTATATATATATATATATATATATATATATATATATATATATATATATATATATATATATATATATATATATATATATATATACCCGAAGTATTGCCAAGCGAAAGTGGCAGTGGTCATGAGACATAGCTCTAAGACCCGAAAGCTTCTGGGGCAAAAAAGTTATATGTATAGTGGCAACTGCGAACATGAAGATGCAGAGTACGCAGGCTCCAGTTAACAATGATACTTACTTATCATTTGGGCAGTGGTTACCTACTACCTAGCGTCAAATTTGTTCAAGCCGCCCATTAGGCCTCTGTCTGACATGGCTTCACGACTAATGTCTAATGACTACAGCCGGGAGCAATAGCTCAACGTGCCTTCTGAAACACGGACGTTCAACAATCAAACCACTTTCGTGGCCACCCATCTATGGACTGACCGCGAAGCTAGCTGCTTATCCTCACCGATCATTTACAGACCGTTAAGAGCATATAGGTATGAGCGCCTCACATAATGATAATGATTATATACAATCATTGTCAACATCACTAGTTGTAGGTATGAAATCTCATAAAACTATTGATGTTATGTTATACTAGCTGTGCCCCGCGGAATTACCCGCGTTAAAGTTTGTAAATTATAGCCTATATGTTATTCGGAGATATTTATTAGCTACATTACTCCAAATTTTCATCAAAATCCGTTATGTAGTTTTTGCGTGAAAGAATCATCATACATCCATGCTCCCAACTTTCACATTTATAATATTACTAGCTATGCCCCGCGGTTTCACTCGCGTTAAAGAAGATTTTCCCGCTTTTCTGTTAAAATTTCTCCTGAATTTTCTTTGCTAAACCTTACGGAGCCCGAGACCTTTCCAACGAATGCAAAACCGTGGAAATCGGTTCGTGCGTTCTGGAGTTATAGCGTCAGGAAGGAAAACCCGACTTATTTTTATATAGTAGACTAGCTGTGCCCAGCGGTTTTACCCGCGTAAAATTGTATAAATTATCACAGCTCTTCCCCCGTAGGGGATAGCGTGATAATATGTAGCCTATATGTTGACCCGACCTTTTAAAATTGCAAAATTATAAGTACATCCATGCAGTTCTTTTTGAGTTTAGCCCGGACATACATACAGACAAAAAGTCTAAAAACTATATTTTTGGCATCGATATCGATTGTAGATCACGTCCCAAGTAGCCTTATAAAAAAATATTCAATGTACAGTTTCGACTTTCCTACTATTTTATTATATGTATAGATAGTAGGATGATACAATCAAATACTATTTGGCTAGATCTCGTGAACACCATATAAAAATACATAAAAAGGCCGCGCTTTTGAGCGATCTCATCATCTAATTTATAAAACGCTGTTAGTCCATTCCATCAACTGAATCACTCGCCATCTGGCTAAGTTTCCCGAGTTTGATGAACCCCGCGCATATTCAACAACAAATTGGAATATGCCATTCGCAATGGTGATTTTCGACGCCATGACTTTCGATCTAGCGTACCATTCAAAAGAAGATTTTCGCAGTAGCGAGTATAACGTTATTCTATACAACACGTAACGTAATTGACGCACACCCTCAAACACCCCAATTAGATTACTATGTTGTAATCATAATACATACACTGAATTTTTTATTTAACATGTATTTATTTATTTATTTTATTTATTTAATAATTTATGTACACACAGAAACAAAAATAACAATAAATTACAAAAATAGGAAAAAATAGCACAAAGGTACTGCTTATTTCAATAGAAATATCTTCCAGCAGACCCGCGAGAGGAGAAACTAATTGGAAAAAGACCATGCCGTGTGTAGACAACTATTATCAACTATACAATACTAAGTGTATTTATACACTACATACTAATAATACATAAATAGAGGAGGGGATATATATATATAAAGACTATATAATATACTACAAATACAATGTACACAAATATTAGGATGAAGATAAGAGATAATGTTCTTTCACTCGTTTTTAAATAAAGTGATAGTGTTTATTTTACGGATGTTAGGCGGAAGAGAATTCCACAACCTCACGGCCTGCACCGTAAAGGAGTAGGAGTAAAAATCGGTTTTGTGGATAGGAAATTTAAGGAGGGATCTGAGGTGTGACCTACAGGAGGCATCAGATGAGTGAATAAAGGAGAAACGCTCCCGTAGGTAGGCGGGGTGTGAGGGATTGTGAAGGACATTGAATAAGAGATACAATACGCGAGCATTCCTACGAAGACGGATAGGGAGCCACTTGAGATCCTTGCGAAAGTTGGAGACATGGTCATATTTTTTGAGACCAAATATAAAACGAATGCATAAGTTTTGCAAGCGCTCAAGTTTGTTTAACAGCTCCTCAGTAGCATCAAGATAGCAGCAGTCCGCGTAGTCCAGAATGGGTTGTAAGAGTGTCTGAGCTAGCGAGATTTTCGTTTTCAGGGGTAGGAAGTTTTGAAGACATTTTAATGTGTGGAAAGTAAAGTGGATCTTTCTGCTAACTTCCGATACCTGAGCTTTCCAGGACAAAGTACTATCAAAGGAAATGCCCAGATTTTTTGTTGTGTCAGTGTATGCTATTGGATGGCCATTTAAGCATACCGTAGGGAGGGATGCGAAGTCAAGGCAATTTCGCATATAAGTACTACCAATGATCATGGCCTGGGATTTGGCAGGATTTATTAGTAGACCATGAGACCTTGCCCATCGATTAATTGAGTCCAGATCACGATTCATGGCAGTAATAGCTCCATGAGCATCTTCTCGAGTAAAGAATCTATAAAGCTGCACATCGTCTGCATAGAGATGGAAGTTTGAGGAAATAACTCGTGTGATGGAGTTAATGAAGATGGAAAAAAGTAAGGGAGAAAGAACGCCACCCTGAGGTACGCCAGCAGTGAGAGTACACCAATCTGAGTAGGTCTCATCAAGTTGCACGCACTGCGAACGTCCCCGAAGATAACAGTTAAACCACAAGACAGTACTAGAAGAGAAGTTAAGAGACGCTAGAATACCGAGAAGGACGTCAAAATCTACATGTATATGCATTGTTATTTAGTAAATAAGTTTCTTAGAATAAAGTTTATTATTCTTTATTTTGTATTGAATGATGGAATTTGTATGAATACAAATAAAACTGCGACTTTAAAAGTCTTATCTTTTCAACTTCGTATAATAAATATTAATCCATGATCATTTCTTTCCATTTATTGATAACAATTATATTTTACCCCGACGCAAAAAGGAGGGTGCTTTAAATTTGACCTCGACGTCTGTGTGTGTGTCTGTCTGTGGAATCGTAGCTATCAAACGGATGCACCGATTTCGATGCGGTATTATCCATTTGAATTTCAGTTTCCTTGCGATGGTTCGTAGCTATGTTTGGTTAATATCGGTTCAGCAGAGTATCAGCTCTTTCCCAAAATGTTGTACCTAATTATAGTTTGAGTCAGGATTTTTCTAAGTGGTCAAGTGAAGTGGTAAGGTGAAGTTATTCCGTCGTTTTAAACTTAAAGTAACCCCGCCCTTTACGTGCCTAATTGCCTACCCACTAACGAATTCTAATCGTTATCAATAGTAAAAAGCTCATAACATTAGATAATGGAATGCACTGTTTCAATCTACAGAGCATTCCAAAAATAAATACACTTAAACTGACTACGGACCAGTAATTATAGAGGTAGCCATAAAGAACGCCTCAGTTCTAAAATTCACTATCTACCAATCTATATTAGACCAAATTTGTATCTTATTACAATGGTGATACAATAAATTTTGAACTAAATAACTAATGGGGTACATACTAACGCCATGACTATATAATTTATATAATTACGTTAACAAAACTGTTCTTGTGAGTTGTACCGATTAGTTCCTATTATACTGTGAATTAACATTTAAAGAATAAGGTTGGGTCAATTATATTTTTTTTTCAATGTTACTTTCGGGTCATTGTTGCAATTATCAAGGTACTACTTAATTTACCGGGTAAGGTCCTATTAAGCGGGTATTACGAATTAAAAACTGGCCAAGCTCATTCGCACTCTACTCTTCTTGGGGTTTCGTTTATTTTTGCACTATAAATCGGCATTCAAATCTGACACCTGATAGTAAACAATCACGCGCGGCCGATCAGAGTAGATGAGTGGTAGATGTTTGGATTTTGATATCTTCTGTATATCCAAAAGGCTAATAACTAATTATAATGAATGAAGTAATAAAAAATGTAAACAAAAACAGTAATATACTAACTAAAAACATGCTTTCTGTTCGTCTATTTAACTCGGGAAGCATGGAGCTTCTTCCCGAGTCAAGTCGAGCGACTTGACTCGGGAAGTGCGAAAACTTCTACTGTCGACTTGTGAACCTTTTTTTTACGTGGTTGAAATTCGAAAGTCGCATGCTATGTAGGGCTTCGACCAAAACCACCACGGTAGCCAGCCTCACAGTGCTTGTAGCGGGGGCTTTAGGTACTCGTGAACGATCTCGCCAGTACCCCCGCTGTACACTGCAGCCTCCGCGAGACTCTCACCCTGGGAGGGGAGGGGACACGAATGCCTCCCCCTCCCTTCCCAGCACGCACAAGTGCGTTTAGGCAACTTGAGCCACAGCAGGTTACCTCTTCCCGGGACCGCTTATACAGGACGAGAGGAGTTCCCTCCTCCAAAAGACGATCCCAGGGATCCGACTTGTGAACCTGTGTTATTATAAAAAAATGCGGGCAGCGCAAGAGCGGTTGTACCATCTTTGAATGAGGCCTTTGGCCTACTGTGGACATCTTTCAGCCGATATGATGATGATGATAATAATATATGTTTGCTACGACTACTTGGCCACAACGTTTAGGTGGGAATACCTATTTTTCTAGAAGTTATGATACTCTCAACATAAAACCTTCAAGAAGGCTGGCAACGTACTTGCAGCCCCTCTGGCATTGCATATGTGTACATGGGGACGGTGATTACCATTAGGTGAGCCGTTTGCCTTGATTATATAGAAAAGCCCCATTTTAAACTGTCAAGATTAAATGTGTGGTAAATAAATCTGATTATAATGTGAGCTTTTTTGTTGTTTGGTTACCTACTAAAAATAATTAGTAGTTAGATTGTTTTTTAAATTAATTTTTATATATATATGTTCAATACATTATTATTTTGTTTTGTGCCATTAAACCAAGAGTGGTTTGTATTGGCACGTTATTTGCATTTGTTTTGTGTTTTTTTTTATTTCACTTTAGAATAATGTCTGTTGGGATAGCTAGTATAATATATTATTATATCAACACGTACAACTTTTTGTTGGGGCTGGGAAAATGACACCCGCATAAAGTGTCTGCGGGTGGGTATGTCGTACTCACAGCGACTAAACCTAACCTATAACTGTGAACTTCTCTTGATGCTTGCGAAGTCTTACTAATAAATTAGATTTTTAAGTAATAGGTTCATCGTCATCATCATAACAGCTGTAAGAAGTCCACTGCTGAACTAAAGCCTTCCCCAAGAACCGTCTTGGGGGATATGTTATAATGTACAATGCTATAATGTATAATGCCACGCTTGGAAGACGGGTTGGCGATCGCAGTATGGGCATACTTCTCAGAAGGAAGCTGCCCGTCCTCTGATAGATATTCCCTCGGTTCGACTTCTACGCCCCCCACGGGATGAGATGGGGTGATGATATTCTGATATTTTCAGCACACAGCAGTAAAAGTTACATAATTACATAAAGCAACTGCAACATTACAAAGTGCATTCAATAAACATATAAACATTAATGTTAAGTTAACAGTATCTTTACACGAAGGTATTTGCGCAAGTGTTCGTAAAAATGAAAACAATGCCAAAGCACCGTTCCAGTTCCAATTATCTGATTAATTGTGTGGGTATATCTTTGACCTCCATGCGCCGGCGCACGACATTACAATGGCGGTTTACGACAATAGGAAATTGCTTCCTTCGTCTTGTCAGTTCGCTCGCACCTGGGCGCGGCCTTCCTTTGGGATGGAATGCTATCCGTTCTGTACCACTTGCTATAACAATATCATTGTCAGTTGTTAAGCCTTGTCAGAGGCCTACGAGGCGGCTTGAACAACTTGAGTAATTACGCAAGAAAGTCAATTTTCGGCTTATATTCTACTACCTGTGCCCCGCGGTTTTACCCGCGATAAACTTTATAAATTATAGCCTATGTGTTAATCCAGGGTGTCAGCTAACTACATACCAAATTTTATTTAAATCCATCTCCATCCCTTTAGACGTGAAGAGGTAATAAACATACACAGCCACAAACTTTCGCCTTTATAATAATAGGTCTTTACCTATGAAATTGCCGTTTTGTATGAAAAAATTTAAACGAATTTTTTTCATGAATTTTTTTATTTGTATTAATCGAAGTAATCACCCATGCAATCAATGCATCTTTGCCATCGCAGTGGCAGTTTATTGATGCCCTTCTTAAAGAAATCAGCTGGACGGGAGGCAACAAATTCTTCAAAGGCATTTTGTACTGCCTCTCGGGTATTGAATTTTTTTCCCGCCAAGAAGTTATCCAAATTCTGGAAAAAGTAGTAGTCTGTAGGCGCAAGGTCTGGTGAGTAGGGCGGATGACGGAGAGCTTCCAACCCCAGTTCTTGCAACTTGGAGACCGTCTGCTGTGCAGTATGAGGTCGCGCGTTGTCGTGCAGGAGCAGCGGAGACGAGCGATTGACCAATGCTGGTTGGAGATGCGCCACCTTCTCCATCATTGTGCTCAGTTCTTCACAGTACACATCTGCAGTAATGCTCACCCCGTTTGGTAAGAAGCTGTGATGAATCACACCGGCGCTAGACCACCAAACAGTGACCATCACTTTTCTAGGGGTAAGTTTTCGTTTAGGGCATTGTTTAGGTGCTGAACCAGGATCCAACCAACTTGCTGAGCGCTTGCGGTTATCAAACAGAATCCATTTTTCATCGCAGGTAACAATGCGGTTCAAAATTCCTTCATTTGTGTGTCTGTTGAGCAGTGCAAGGCACGCCTCGACGCGTACTTCGCGCTGGCGATCATTGAGTTCGTGGGGCACCCATTTGTCAAGCTTTTTTACCTTGCCAATTTGACGCAAATGGACCAATATTATTTGACGCTAACGTCGAAAGCTGCTGCTAATTCAGCCGTAGATTGTGTATCATCAGCTTCCACAACCGCCTTTAATTCGTCATTGTCGACCAAAGTCTTCGGACGACCGCGAGGTTCATTTTTCAGGTCGAAATTTCCAGAACGGAAGCGAGCAAACCAATAACAGGTGGTGCGTTGGTTTGTAGTGTTAGCTCCGTAAACGTCGTTGATGTTGCGTGCCGCTTGTGCCGCGTTGCTGCCACGACGGTACTCATATTCCATAATTACTCGAATTTTTAACGTATCCATGATGACGAAAAAGATTGAAATGCGATGAAAATGTAACACTAATCAATAAAGAAATGACTACTTTTGGAAAAAAGAATCCATGTTTTTAAAATAAAATTAATTTGAAATTAGAATTCTTAGCCAAACAAAAATTATTTTGATTTGAAATGGCCAGTACTGCAGAACGGCAATTTCATAGGTAAAGACCTAATATTAGTGTGATTATATTCTATATGCCTTAACGCCGCAATTTGTCCTACTATCACAGTGGACACAGACAAGTTATATTTTATGAAAATATTTATGTAGTCCATCATCATATCAGCCGGATGACGTCCACTACTCGTCCAAGGGCTCCCCAAAGACCCATCATTTCAGGGGATATACCATAATACTCAGTGTCATGATCATAGTACTCAGTGGAACGCTGTTACCAGTTCTGTGGTATATATTCCGGGAATAAGATGAGGTAGTGACAGTCTTTGCCGGCAGCCACACTGCAGGTAAAACATTATTTATGGGTCACTCGGGACTCGTAGTGGCGAGGCGACTGTCTTAACCGCTGCGCCACACATACAGTTGTGTCCCATAAACCTGATGGGAAGGCTATTCGACACAACTGGGGGAGACCGACCGACAGATTTTCGTGCTCTTTGAGGCACGGATATATCGTCATGTCAGCCAAATGACGTCCACAGCCATCCCAGAGAGCTCCACAATGTAATTGTGTCCATCATTTTAGAGGATAAACCCTAATCACCACGCTTGATACATGGGTTAGCGACCGCAGTATCATGGTACATACACAGAGAGTCACAGCTGCCCGTTCTCTGGTAGATGTTCTCTTGGGACAATTTCTAAGCCCCCACTGGATAAGGTGAGACGGTGATAGTCTACGGAGGGTCATATTATACCACTAATTTCGAGGCTACGGGCTGCCAGAAAAATTCCAATATTTTTTTGTGGCCCGACCCGGGATTTGTACCAGGATCTCATTATCTCTGGTTGAACACGCTACCACCGTACCAACGAGGCAATATGTTAGTAGTAGAGTATGTATGTGTTTATGACACAAAGTTAGACCGCTAGGTATACTAACTTTATGGATTATGATATGGCTAGAATCCAATCGGATTATAACCGGATATTAACGAGACATCCTTTAACCAATACTGGTTTTTAGTGATCCATGATATCATTAAAAAAAAACATAACACCGATATACAACTCTCTTGGAGTTACTATGGACATAAGATTGTAGATAAAAACTCTTAGAATGTGATCTATGCAACAACTAGCGCTACTGAAATCTCTAAAGACGGTAGTTTGATATTTGACTGGCACAACTTACACTATAGAGAATTATTAAAAAAAAAAACTCATTTTATCTAAAGCGTAGTTTACCCGAATAGTTCTCAGCTGTGTTTCATGATATCCATGATCACTCCCTAAGTTACTACTTGTTCTACTTGAAATCATACCTACGTATTATCTGATTAGGCTAGGTACTGGTGATACGTAGATAAAGAAAATCCAAATTTGAAATAAAAAAATCAGAAATTGCTTCACGGTAAGCTGCAAAATTACCGTGTCATTAAAAAAAGAAAAGCATGTCAATAATAGTCTACTTATCTCAACTACCTACTTAAAAACACCACTCATTCAAGCATGATCTTCTCAATGATTGAGAAAAAGCGATGTCAAGCATCGTAGCCAACATTTCGTAATAACTTCACAGCCATAGCCATCTATTGTCAAGGTAGATTTTACGGCGAGCTTAATGTCGAAAGGTCCTTGCACCATGAGGTAATCAGATAAAGTAGCCCGCAGCTGCAGGGTTCGGTAACTCCAGTTCGAAATTCGAATCATCTCGTGTTCGCGTCCGCGTGCCAACCGCCTTCGGATGTTAGTCTGTTGTTCGTCGCGCACGCGGGCGTACGTAGCGGGGCTCTAAACGACATACACGTGCTAAACGATCGAACTTAACTTTTCCGATATCGAACGTACGGGTCAATGATCTAACGCAATTTTTAATTAAGCTTCATTAAAGTTTACGCTACGTTTAAATTCAACGCATCTTGCCTTAACGTGAGTTACTATAAAATCTGGTGCGGTTACGCGAAGAGTACATGTATATACGTATTATGAAGTGTGATACCTAGGTAATGCAGATAATTAAATTAAGAAGCCTAATGAACCGGCTAAAGGAAGTTCAAACGCGTCCGTTGCGAAGCATTGCCGCGTAGTACAAGTGGTTTTAAATGGTTAAAATATTGTTGTTGCATTGTGTGGTTGTTGACCCTATAATTAACTATAAACGGCGGTGGCGACAGTGAAGGATACAACATAATGAATTTTCCTGTGATAATTATAAATAAGCGATGTTTCGTAGTGTTCCTGTGCAATGTGTATCGGTTTAATTAAATGTAATTAAGCTGAGTATATGTAAGCGAAGTGATTGAAAGTGAGCATAACACGTTGGAATATTAAATCAGCAACTCGTTATAATCCAAAGAGATTTGAAAGCTACACCCTCTGCATATTTTAGCAACTGTTGGGGTAGTTGAAGGACATTGACGTTGGTAAACTTTTATTAAATATATAGGTTATATATGTATAGGTGTTTAGAAAATGATGCAGTTCTCCAAATTAGTCTGACAATTTAGTTACCTATTGCTATAAAATCAATATCCAGATGATCTACCGACCTCTCCTTGTACTGTTAACTCGAATACTCTTATTTAAAAATATATAGTTTTTTTTAAATGTACCTACATATGTAACGCGATTTCTGCATTGGTTGTAATTTATTTTAATCGAAAAAGAATTTTTTTTGGAATGACCCCACATAAATTTAGTTTTTTAGTTGTAAAGAAAAGAGAGAGAAGTCGGGTTTATGTTAATAAAACTAAAAAAATCAACATTAAACCGCCTTCCATTTTACCGCCAAAATATGCTGCACATTCTAGCGGAAACTTTTGAGTAGTTTTGGAGAACTTTTCGAATTGAAATTAAGAAAACAATGGAAATAAAGTCTAACTTACAATTTGTTTATTCCAAATCATTATTGGATCACATGTGTAAAACTTTTAAAATAGGAATGTAAGGCACTTAAATCGATAACACGAACAAACTAGAAATGTAGTCGCATCTTTGTATATTTTATCGTTATCTATCAACCAATTGAAGGTGAACATTAGCGTTAGTTGGTCATTAATCAGTGCATTAGCTGATCGATATGTTTGTATGCAAATTTATTATATGTAATATATGTATTTAGCAGATGTCTACATGGTACGAAACTTTATGAGCTTAATTTGCCTTTGACATTAAATACCATGTAGATCATCGACTTGATAAATACACGAAAAATATGTATTAAATTTTCATACAAAAATGTAGATCAGCTAATGGGCTGTCTATTGACCACCTGGTTTCCTATAATTTATTTAGTTCAATGGATTGCACTGTTTCAATTTCCTGATGAATAATCTCCTTAGAATAATCAGATGAAATGAGTACAACTTAAATCCTCCATGGTTACTACAATAATATATACTATAATAAACATTTATTCGAATTCAACTTCAAAATGTTTTAACTTATATCACGAAATGATTTCCTATCGAATAAAAGTCGAAAATAATAATCATAACATCGTACCTACATACAAAAAGACATACAGCTGAATTCATAACGTCCTACTTTATAAAGTTGGTTAAAAATATCTCTTTTATTTTAGAATGATTTAGATTTATTTCTTTAAGGTAACTGTCTCAGGTAATTTAGACGTAAATGGAGAAAAGAAACTTATATCGAGAGAGTGATTTTGTTGTGATTATGCCGTGTGTGTTTTTTGCACTTACCCTCAATTTGATTACTAACACCAGACCATTGTGATACTTATCTTATCGTTGATAACCGGAACGCTTGACATACCCACACATATTGCATAGATAAAAATAACATAAACGTACTTAATAGTTATTTCCACAATAAATATAATACAAGGTGGCACAAAAGTTATCACTTGTATTTGAAGCACGGTTATATTTTTATAAATAAATCAACTCTATAGTATAAATCAAACTATTAATTTTAATCCAGAAAATACTTACTTTCAATCTTAAAAACAAAAAAACATCAACACAAAGTTTTGGGTATTGGTTGCCTTAGGAACTACCCTCTGCTTTGCAGGGCACAGTTCCGTTCTAGTTGTCATAATCAAGAACATTTATGACAGTCGCAATCTAGTAAATGTTTTTTTGACAAACAGTTACCTAAGAGAATTTAACACTTGTTTTAAACCTCTTCGTTATAAGTTTCGTACTAATTTTAAGCACAGACCACAGTCACTTGTCTAATTGACGTGTGCCTCGTTGGTGGTTGGGTAGCGTAGTCAATCGCAGATAATAAAGTCCTGGGTTTAGATCAAAGTCGGGGCACAAAATCTTGGGATATGTTTTAAGAAAAATTCTAAGTAACAGCTTGGAGTCTGGGAGTTCCTGGTTTTACATCCCCGTGCCTCAGAGAGCGCTTTAATGTGATGAAATGTGCATTTGTTTTTGCGTAAACACTAGTATAATAAGGCCCCCGCAAATGGCTAGTCTCAATTGAAACGTATCGCCATGGCTGGTATTGAAACAGGACGACACTACTTAACTATTCCAGCACTGCTAGAGTACTTGAGTAGTCCACTTCCCCATTTCGATACATGGGGAAGCGGAACCCATTGTTATAATAAAATAGACGAGAAAGATGATGGTACTTAATTAACGTATCTTGAGTATTTTTTAGTAATTTAATAATGTGATAAATATAAAAACACGGCAGTAGAATAGTGAGAACGTTTGCACCACCCTGTAGACGATCCATCAATTCATATATCATTGGTGTCATTTTACATTATGTATCGTACTCGTTTAACTGTAGTCACATTACTCGTTCCATTTGTTGCGCTTGATAAGTTGCATGCAGTTATTCAAATGTATTCCTTTTTCATCCCAAAGCCACCATAGAGTTTAGAGTCGAATCGCCCTCTATTATGTATATTTTCGACAGCACGTGACTTAGCCATAAGTGCCAGTTTTAATAGCCGCAAACAATATCGGCACCTTTTCTATTCCAATTACTTGGCGACTATTATCGTGCCTGACATATAGGCACGTGGCAATCAATTTATTTATCGAATAGAAATTACCTGCGTTATATCGAAGAGTTTGACATAAAAGTTCGTTATTTTTAAACGCTGTCATTTTCTATATTTATCGAATTGGTGGCTTAGGTTTTAGAAATCATGTAATCTAGGCGTAGAGTCGAAATGCAGCCCTGTAAAGTAAACAATGTCTTTGTCAATTCTACCCCAAGTATATCTTGCGATTTAGAAGGTCTTCTTTAATTTTTCCAATGTCAGGTACTGACTAGGATGTCATTACAAAATAAAATCTTCAGAAATATTGTATTACTTATTCGATTTCTTATTTGCACCTACTAATATAATAATATTAAAATCAAGGATAGGTTTAAAGAACCCGGATCCAGGCAAATGGAACACAATTTAAAACTCAATAGACCCGTGCCCCATTGTTGTCCGGATTCCGTTGCTATAGCAACATTGAATAGTTTTGTCGACAGCGTATAGTAACGCTCGGTTCACTAACCAGACAGAGCTTTTGATACATTTATTTAAAAGACCAAAGTTCCATTTTTAAATGTCTTTACTTCCTGTTGATATAGTCTGTGCTACTGAAGAATGTAGTGATGGCCCGTGAGTGTAAAAGAACTACTTCGCATTGTGCTTTGCCTGAAAAAAAAAGTAACGCCCGTTAGTACATTAGTATACTTTATGGTGCAAATTATACAGTTTCTTTGAGCTTCGTCCGTAATTATTGTAATTAATGCTTATTTATTTTGTTCATTTAGTATGTTATTTGAATTATTTTGCGGTACTTTCTAGAGAACTAGTTTATATTTCATATCATTTGTTTTAGAAAAATAGAATAATCATCTAAATTTGCATATTGAAGCGTTAGAAATATGATTTAGAGATAGATCTCGTCTGTATGTACTTGAATATACTTTCACGTAAACTTCATTCATATAATGGATAAAAGAAGTCATTTGTACATAGGAATTCCATCGTACATCCAACTTTCATACAATTGTTACTTTAGTCCATTCTGTGAGTAGTCAACCGCATACTAAATGATGCATATGCGTACCCGCCATTAGCTTTATGTGAAAACTTTCTAAGTGCTCAAAATAAGTAGGTAAGTAATGTTTGTATTCCCTACTGAATTACATTTAAAGTATTTCATTTGTCAAGCAGCATTATGCTTCTTCAAAACTAGAGTCCAGTCGCCAGGTGGAACAGAAAAAAAATTGTCATTCCTTCTACTGTCACTATCTATCCCGCAACACGTAATATTGTTTGGGGAGGGCGAACACAAACAATGTTAAAGTTTGAATAAAATCAAATCAATTATCAAAATTATAGTTTTCCTATTATTATATATTTTATCTCCTATTTTCTTTCTCCAAACCTGAACCAATTTTAATTATTTTTCAGTAATCTAACGACATAAAAATAAGCCCGACTTTAATAGTTTGTTGTTCCAAGTCGCTTAGATTTTATTACCGGGAGTTTGGATTAGAACAGATTTTATTGATTTTTATGGTGCATTCACGATCACGAAACGGCCGATAGTCGTGGCAGATATATTTATTTATTTAACACTTTATGCACGAAAAAATATAATGGCGGACTTTATTTATAAGTCATATCCTCCCATTCGGCCTTAAGGTGGTGCAGAGATGACAAGTTAGGGCAAAAGGCTAAAAAAATATGAGTCCAAAAGATGTACAGACCTAAACATATATGTATAGTAAATACTATAGAATTTAATCATGTTATACCATAGTTAAATATATAAAGGAGTAAATATATTCGTAAAACAGAATAAAATGCAATGATCTCTACTACTCTTTCTTCTCTTTACATATATTGCTTCAAATAAATTTTAAAAAAATTACACACGTAGAAGCGCTTGTAAATAGTCAGAACATATTTGTAGTATAATTAAATAAGCATAATTATTTCTAGCTTAAAATTATTAGTCTAATTTAACTCCAATGAGGGAAATGAGGTATATGGAAAATTGGAGCTAAAATGGCGCTTAAATGTAAGACCGCGCTGTAAAATTCTCACGTAAATATTTGCAATAAAATCTTGAACTTAACATTTGTATCGCTGAACTACCGATTTAAATTGATTATAGATATAATGTCAATGAAAGCTGTAATGGTACAGACAATTAAACATCATTCAAGTTACAACTCGGCGTCTAAAATCTAAAAAATAGCTAGATGCTTTCACCGGTCCGTAAGCGATCGGCGAGGTTAAGCAACTAGGTTCGCGGTCAGTCCATAGATGGGTGACCGCCAAAGTGGTTTAATTTCTGAGCGTCTCTGTGCTTCGGAGGGCACGTTAAGGTGTCGGTCCCGGTTGTAGTCATGAGAGAACAGTCGCTAAGCCATGTCAGAGGCCTACTGGCCGGCTTGAACAACTCTGACACTAGGGTTACCACTACCCATACGATAAGCAAGCATCAGTTGAGAAATAATCGCTGTCTGTATTTTGGAGTAGAACGATAGGCATCTTCATACATAACCTTAGTGTAAATAACAAACTATAGAAACTGTCCAAATAGCCAGCATTAATTAAATGACGAGGCCATGAGAAAACGTCTAATCCGATTTTCGCAAACTAGTAGCTATTCTACCGATGAAAAGGCTATTAAGTTTACGCAATCGATTGTTAAGGAAATCATCAAAGATTAGTTGTAGACACTGCAATTATTTATTTTAATGAAAGTTGCAACATCCATTTAAGTAATTATCTGTCTTAAAATATTTCGGATTAAGAGCCCGGTGGAATAAAATACTGATTGCACGTGTACCGCGTTGGTTTACCGAGATATTACGAACAGCATGAGCATCTTGCTATAATCTGCTGACCTAAATACAGTACTCTAATAACAAATGGATTATGTTACCGAAGTGTCTATAATGCGTGACAATCTACCCTCATATTTTATTATGACGATTACAACTTTTTGAATCGTTATATCTAAAAAACGGTGGCTCTTAGGAAAAAAAGTATAAGGACATTTTTATAGATAATTATCTAACCTACAGTTTTCAGTAAGCTAATTTCATGATAAAACTTACCGTTTTGCTGAAAATCGCGAAAAACCGATTTTTGTGACGTTTGACCCCGAGTATTTTTTTTGCACATGCCGGATCGATAGGATTTTTCACATTTCCTTTATAATAGTGTGTAATGAACGATCCTACCAATTTTCAGCCTAATGGGTATTATTGTAACATTACCCCTTATTTTTTTGTCTAATTTGACCGGACTAATTATATAGTTTTTATGATGCTGGGTGGGCTGGCACGTGTCGATGTGCCTGTAAAATCATGTACGGGCGTGATCTTTCTATACAAAAATAAATTAAATTAAACAAGTCCAGATTCATTAAACATAATATATTTTTAAACCATCAAGCGGCGATCTTCGAGTCAGTATATAAACATATAAAATCTTGGAGGTATAGACGATTCCTGAAGATACTGGTGGGTTCTTATACCGATAGCATCGCTGACGTGTTGCTGAACAGTCCTCCCTTCCCGATGGGCACTGGCATCCTTACTAACACACTGAAATATAACAGTAAGTTATTACGGCTACATATACTCTACAAGCTGTGGAAGTACTTCCCATTCCTTGTTGGAATTATTAGTAAAAAGTAAGGGCTTAGTAATTTTGACTCACATAAGCGTATAGACGATGGGAGAGAGTCAAAGCTGCTCATTATGAACTTGCGAGTGTTACCTACTACATTCAACTTCGAAACCCAGGCAGACTAGCAGTGTTTGCTTCATTGATTAGACTCATGTTGGCTTTTGGTTCCAACTATTCAACCCGACAATTAATGCCCACACCTCGCACGGGCCAAAATAAATTTATTTGTGTTTTATGTATATATAAAAGTATGTATGTTATAATATATAGATATGTATAAACAATTATATTTATAGTAATCTTGTATTTATGTTTATATTACCTTCCATATTGTCTCTGCATCACCCAAAGGTCAACTGGTAGAGAATGCCTTTAGCATTAAGTCCGCCTTTGTACAGTTTGTTTAAAAAGTTTAAAATAAAACAAAAAATAAATAGAGTGATTACTGTTACCGGAACCTTAAAACTTAACGTTCTTACATTTACTTTTTAAAATCAAACCTTATCTAAAGTGCAAATCGCACGTAATTTTACTGGTTTCTTATATTTTGTTTACGCTAACAAAATCTGGTTGTTGGTTTACTTTTGACTACCGAAAGGAGTTTACTAGTCGCGTAACATAGTCGCCAGGATTTTAGAAACCCTAAAATTTCACTGTGAATCTTATGGAAATTGCGTTTACTAGTCCAAAACCCAGTTACAGGAATGGCATCAGTGTTAGAATACCTACATAATTTACGGCTTTTCGAAGTTATACTTCTTTTGGCGCGATGGAGAAAAATGATGAGAGTGAATTTTTACGATGCGCGCGCACACCGACACCTAAATTTAACAGCATGAAGTTAGTTCTAGATGAGAGTGAATTTTTACGATGCGCGCGCACACTGACAGCTAAATTTAACAGCATGAAGTTAGTTCTAGGTGGTATGAAAATTGATAACTATGTTCAAGTTGTATATTCTAGTATTTTTATTTAAATAAAATCTTTTTGATTAATTGTAATATTTATCGTTAATCACTACTGCATTTTAGTTATTTTTTTTTCCATACGCCAAAGAAGTATAACTTCTAACGCGTGTACATAAGTACACACAGATTTTTTTATTACTCTATGGTCAATATTATATCTTTGAATGAAATCCATTTTCCAGAGAGAAACTTTGTGATAAATCTAAGCATCTAGTCATAAAATACACTAAATTCAAAAATTTTCATTTAAATTAAGAGTTCGTTGTCTGACAAGGATTTTTTTGTATTAGGAACTTATTAGGCTTAAATATAAAATTTGCCAATATGCAAATTAGTGCAGTGTGGCGCAGTGCGTCGATACAAGACAAAAAAATTGACGATTCCACACAAATGTAATATTTTAACGGAATAAATGACTTTTTGATTTTGATTTGATTTTGTGACAATTATTTGTGTGACTCACATACAATTGTTCTGAGTCATAGACGCAAACCATACCCACCTTGTATCCGTGATCTACATGTTTTTTAAAGCTCCACGTAATAAAAATACCGTGATTCATTTTCCTAGAGCTGGTATTGTCTTAAAAAAAGAAAATTTTCACAGGTACATACGCTACTGCATAGTTTTAGCGTAACCGGGGTAAATGCAATTATAATACAATTATAACACGTGTAGAAAGATAGACAACATTTCATCCCATAGAACCGTGTCTTAAGATCTTATTCTTTGATTGCTATTTAAAACTAAATAGTATAAGATGAGACAACATTTCATCCCATAGAACCGTGTCTTAAGATCTTATTCTTTGATTGCTATTTAAAACTAAATAGTATAAGATGTTCTAGCAGCGGATTTTTTATTATATAATAATACAAAAATAAACAACGTTTCGTTTCTTAACGTATCAGTGTCAAGTATGACAAGTTACAAGTTAGTAACAAAGTGACTGATTAACGGTAGTTGCTTAATTCCCACCTCGTCTTGTCGGACCACTTTATCTTATAAGTAGTACTAATTATAATTGTTACTGCTGTTTTCCGCCTTAAGCCTTTTTAATTAAACGGTGTGATTACAATCATTATGAATCAAAATGGAAAATATAATAATAATGTCCGCCTAGCCGAATTTCGGTTAAGACGGCCAGTCTCAATGGAGACAAGACATCTGCGCGGGACATATTATAGTGCACAAGTGTTAGTACACAGGGGCAATTATTTATTTTATACAATACTAGCTGTGCCCCGCGGTTTTACCCGCGTTTAATTTTATAAATTATCACAGCTCCTCCCCCGTAGGTGACAGCGTGATAATATGTTGCCTATATGTTGACCCGACCTCCTAGTAATATTCATGCAAAATTTGAAGTAAATCCCATGCAGTACTTTTTGAGTTTAGCCCAACATACATACAGACAAACAGGCACACAGAAAAAAATTCTGAAAACTATATTTTAGGCTTCGATATCGATAGTATATCACGCTCCAAGTATCCTTTTAAAAAAATATTCAATGTACAGTTTTCACTTATCTACGATTTTATTATATGTAATAATAATAATAGACAATATGATCCGGTGGGACGACTAGCGATACAGCCGAAAAGAGGTCAGGTACAGGACCGACTTTACGTGGTCTCCGGGGCACGGGGGTATAATACCGCCAATTCTAGACTTCGGCCTGATACTGAGATTTTTTTCTTTTTAACAAAAATTCCCAAAATCACTTGCCTGAATCGGGATTTGAACCCAGGACCTCGTTATCTGCGGTTAAACACGCTACCACTTGTCTATACTACTACAATATAGGTATATATAAATTGATTTCCTTTTTGTTTCTGGAATCGACTATTCAAAAAACCATTGCATGTTTCAGCTTCCAATTTAATTAAACCATCGGTTTATCTGTATGAAATTGTTGTTATTGCTTTATTAAGAAAGTAAAATATAAATGATATATAATATCAGACCCAACCACTCGACTGGAAACCTGATAATTAATACAAGTATATGTTTTTACAGTTACGAATAAAGGGTTGGATATTTGAGTTAGGTGTGTGCATATATGAGGCGATTAAGGGGGTTCGTACTAAGTGATAAAACGCATTTTTTTCTGCCGGAGACGCGCTAGAATATTTTTTATTACTTTTTTAATTCATAAGACTTCATACAAATGCATAAAACAGAACGTAATTTCGATACATTTTGTAGCGATTTCGATACCTACTGCGTAGTAAAACAACGTAAAAACATTGCTTTCGTGTTTAGAAGTTATATTTTTTTATAAAGCTTTTATATAAATATCTGAAAAATACCGAAAACTGAATTGTTCCTTGTCACTAGTCGGCACCATTAACAGCTCCATGATGGAACTACTGATTGATTTTTTTTTCTTAGTTCCATTTTAAAAGAATATGAAGTCGAGAACGCGTATCATGATATTTTGGCAAAAATGTACTTTTATGAAATAATTTGGGTTAGGTTAGGTTGAAACTGCGACCATTTAGCGCTAGAAAACATTAACCATGGATATCTCTATAACCATGGGGTTTCGCGGGGTGGGGATGGTACAGGGGGTAGCCCCCTCATAATTTCCACCCCTCCCCTCTCCATTCACTTACGTATGAATGCGACTTGATTAGAGATATGTACCCGAATAAATTTATTAGGGTTTCATAATTACTGATTAATATAACATAAAAACAACGTTAATAAAAGTGCCTCTCAAAATGCGTAACTTTTACTCACTTCTTCCTTACATTAATTCGTTTATATCTTCATTAGCCACCAAGAATAAATAGTTTAACTTCAAGAATGCCGCAACTAGATAAATAAGAAAGTGGAACTAAAGTGTCGGTGCAAAGTGTCTGTGATTAAAAAGTGTTGTGATGACTATGGAAAAGCCCGGCATGCTGCTGGAGAAGGAAGCTCCGGTCAAAGGCATAGTGGCCCAAGTGGTTACCATGCTCAATGGCCAGGCACAGAGGTATGTAGTTCCATCTTTACTAACATTCTGCTATCCAGGTTCAATTATTTCTTAAAGGAGAATTATAAAACGATCGAATACAAAAATACTTAGCGACTGATGATGAGATACCTTTTTAATAACTTGAGCGGCATGAATTTGAGTAAGCGAATAATTAACTAAACTAACGACGAATATTAACATATAAGCTACATATTATGACGCTATCTCCTACGGGGGAGGAGCTGTGATAATTTATAAAAAGTACGCGGGTAAAACCGTGGGGCACAGCTAGTTCAAAATAATTGTCGTTTTACAAATGAACGATAGGTATATTAATTCTAGGTACAAATAGATTATTAGATCGTGACTTATACAGGGTGGTTGGAGTTTTCCTCGGCCACGCTGTATTTGAACATACTGAATTATAATTTAATTTAGTCATGGTTTTGGTAAATTAATTAGACATTTGACAATGTGGTGTCAAATTGTTCTTTAAGTACATATTTAGAGTTTTAGAGATGTGTTACGACATCTTGTCTGAATGGTTCTGTCTATATTGAGTCAGCAAACAGACATTCACCTGATGGTATATATAGAGATCACTCACGTTTATCCGACCCTGCTGATAACTGAAAGAAAGAAATAATTTTATTCTCATAACAAATACGGAAAATCGATTCAATTGTGGTATACATTTTAAATAGTTTTAATTTTATCCGTACTGGTATGAAAAATGGCCCTATCTCAGCTAGTACTGCATTTCTGTAGTGCTGATCTTCCGATAGGGCCAATATGTAGGTACTGGAAGCGTAATACCAGACGAATTTACACACTGGTGACCTTATTCGATATAGACAGGACCACAACTTCGACATAGCAATTCTGCTATCTGCAACGTATTATGTGAAGTTCACCTCTTTTGTCTAGTAAAGCAGTTAAATCCTAAGGCTAACCGTGAACGTAATGTTAAAAAGAAAGTGAATATGCCACTTAAGGCAGGATATACATAATCATTAGTAAGAATAAAGCACCTTATATAATCAATACATAAACACTTGCATAAAATCATTACATTCTTATATCATCAGACCTCACACAACAATGAAGAAATAAATACTTGATATAAGTAGGACACAAAACCAATATTAAAGTTAAATTTCCTACAGAAACGATATAACATTTCTACCATAAAATATTGTCTTTTACATAAAACACTTAATTGCTTATTTTAATTGCATTATAAGTTACTTATGCAATATGGAAACCGAATCTGAATGATTGGTCCTTTCTAACCGGATAATGAGGAGTTGCTTTTCCCTTTAAAAGTAACCAACAACTTTTAATTTTATATACTTGATTTTAATTCATGTCATAAAAACGGCTGGTTCGCGTGGTTGGTAAATGCTTGCCTTTCACGCCGCAGGTCGTGAGATCGATTACCACCCAGGACAGGTTTGTGTGCTTGAAAATGTCTATTTGTCGTGGGTCTGGGTGTAATCGTCTATAAAAATATGTATTTACAAAAAAAAGTAGTATATGTAATGTATCAGTTTGGGATCAGATAGCGGTGTGTGAATACCGTCCCAGGATATTATTATTATCATCTGTGCCATAGAGCTGAATTGTTTCTTCATATCTTAAGTAACTTCACAGAAACTGTGGAACTATTCATTTCTAACTCCTCCTTTTTTCTTTCTGATTAAATTCGTTGCGGGATCCAAGACAGTTAAAGCGATTCTCCGGGACATACCTGAGCCTCACCGCTCAGTGTCATTTCATTGTGTGCCACTATTGATCCTGGCTGACAGAAGTTGCAGTGGTGGGTAAGAGGGAGGGACTAGAAACTGAACCAGTACTCAATACTCAACCGTTTATTGCAGTCCACAATTTACATCCAGTGTTAGTTACAAATATCAAATAATCTCTCGGTCACAGCAATGTAGGAGAGCGAAGACTGAACCATAAATTAATAATTGATAGATAATTTAACCATAGAATTCATAATTATTACATAATATATTAATTTCAAAAGCTTAGTTAAATCTGTGTCCAATTTATAATCATTAAATTATCTGCGTATTCGTTAGTTATTTAGTTACAACTTAATTATATATTTCCTTTATTGATTAGAAAATAGACAATTGGCATGGCAGGCCGATCATTTCTAGACATTCTGATTTCTCCAATTAATAGTGGGCGTTGAATGTTTATTTCATGGAAAATTTCTTATGCTTGTCATTATAATAATAATAATATCTGGGGACAATGTCACACAGATCATCCTAGCCCCAAACTAAGCAAAGCTTGTACTATGGGTACCAGGCGACGATATACATACTTATATAGATAGATAAATACTTATATACATAGAAAACATCCATGAGTCAGAAACTAATATTCGTGCTCATCACACAAATATTTGCACTTACCGGGATTCGAACCCAGGACCTCCAGCTTCGTAGGCAGAAGCACTACCAACTAGGCTACGGTGACCGTCATTGCAAAAAGGTGATTGCAAAAAGGTAGGCCTTTTTGCAATGACAAGCATAATATATTTTTTAATTTTAGGCCTTTTTATTACTTTATGCTTTTTGAGACAGATGAGCTAGCGGCCCACCTCGTGAAAAGTTGTAACCGCTACTCATGGACATGCGCAGTGCAGGAGGCACAGCAAACCGCTGCCTACCGTGAGATTAGTACCTACTCTTTTTAATCCACATATTATTATTGGTATAGAATATTCAAAAACCTCCGTGCACGTCAACTATATACCTATCCTGTATCAAGATCAAGATAACCTTTTAATATGACATGCCAATGATCGTGATCTGATTTTTTACAGCGCCTTTTTCCGCCGTTTTTTACAAATAAGCTTCTCTGTACTCTAAACCGAATAATGATACCAATAATCACGTGCTCATTTTGAACTCTTCAATTAACTGTAAAAGTAACAAACACGTTTCATCCGTTTACTAAAAAACGTCGATGTACAGACGCCAGCATATCCATCTACCCCAATCTGTCAAATTTCTTGTATAGATTTTCAACTTTATCACAAAAGCATAATGTTGACTTTCAATTGGGGAAATTCGACAGATTGGTGTAGCTTGATGTGCTGGCGTTTGTTCCATAGAGATCTATGGTACATCAACATTTTTTTACACCACGCGCTGTGATATTTTCAGAGTCACTTGTTACATAAAGTAATTAAATAGTTGAATAAGCTAATAATTGAAGTCACGGAACGGGATTCTATATAATTATGTAACATGCGGAAAAAATGATGTCATTTAGCAACAAGTTTGTGAATGTAGGTAATGACTTTATATATCTAAAACCTTCATTACGCGTACATTAATTACTCAAGCTAAAACTTTTGGGTGCTAAAGCCTTAATACGTGGAAACTAGGTTTATTACAAGCCTTCCTTAGAACAAGACGTAATGTAGTCGTGGTGGGACATGATTATACAAAGTTTATACATTTTGACGATTTATTTCCAAAGTAGAAAAATACCATACCATAGCTGGATAAATAAATAAATAAAAAAGGTTTTTATTCACGTAGACCTTAAAAAAGCGCTTGTAAATAGTCCGAACATGTTTGTAGTAATACAGTTATTATTTCTAGTTACTTATTACAGATATTTAGGTACACGGAACGTGGGGTCCGAGTGCCCGTAGTCTGTATCGCCACATTTCGAACAGTTTGGTTGACGCTTCCCGTGACCAGGGTCTGGCTTTTTCTTTGGCCAAAGAATTAGTTTAGCAGTACAACGTGCTAATGCAGCCAGTCTTCGGGGCACATTTTCTCATGGCCTCGATTCGGAGGAATACTACGGCGCCATCTGTAGTTAGTTTTAATGTATTTATGTATATAATTAACTTTTTCGTAAATTTAGTTTTTCTTTCTAATGTAGGTAGTTATGTATATTCATAAGTTTATTTAGGTTCTTTGTTATTAAGTTAAGTTAAATACTTGTATTATTATAATAAAATAATTAAAATTCCGTTACACGGAATGTTAAAACATTTATACAATTTATTTTATAACAGTAGTGATATTTAGCTAGCTTGCATTAAGTTATATATAGGCCGCACCCAAAAGATTCTGTAACGTAGGCATTGGGAGAGGGTTGCCTTAGTCACCGCGCTCGTCATGCGATTTGGCGACTGCAGTTAGGTGGTAGCTACCACAGGTGGCGCTGCTGCCCAGTAGTGCCAATTTATTTTATAACAGTAGTGATATTTAGCTAGCTTGCATTAAGTTATATATAGGCCGCACCCAAAATATTCTATAACGTAGGCATTGGGAGAGGGTTGCCTTAGTCACCGCGCTCGTCATGCGATTTGGCGACCGCAGTTAGGTGGTAGCTACCACAGGTGGCGCTGCTGCCCAGTAGTGCCAATTTATTTTATAGCAGTAGTGATATTTAGCTAGCTTGCATTAAGTTATATATAGGCCGCACCCAAAATATTCTATAACGAAGGCATTGGGAGAGGGTTGCCTTAGTCACCGCGCTCGTCATGCGATTTGGCGACTGCAGTTAGGTGGTAGCTACCACAGGTGGCGCTGCTGCCCAGTAGTGCCAATTTATTTTATAACAGTAGTGATATTTAGCTAGCTTGCATTAAGTTATATATAGGCCGCACCCAAAATATTCTATAACGTAGGCATTGGGAGAGGGTTGCCTTAGTCACCGCGCTCGTCATGCGATTTGGCGACCGCAGTTAGGTGGTAGCTACCACAGGTGGCGCTGCTGCCCAGTAGTGCCAATTTATTTTATAACAGTAGTGATATTTAGCTAGCTTGCATTAAGTTATATATAGGCCGCACCCAAAATATTCTATAACGAAGGCATTGGGAGAGGGTTGCCTTAGTCACCGCGCTCGTCATGCGATTTGGCGACCGCAGTTAGGTGGTAGCTACCACAGGTGGCGCTGCTGCCCAGTAGTGCCAATTTATTTTATAACAGTAGTGATATTTAGCTAGCTTGCATTAAGTTATATATAGGCCGCACCCAAAATATTCTATAACGTAGGCATTGGGAGAGGGTTGCCTTAGTCACCGCGCTCGTCATGCGATTTGGCGACCGCAGTTAGGTGGTAGCTACCACAGGTGGCGCTGCTGCCCAGTAGTGCCAATTTATTTTATAACAGTAGTGATATTTAGCTAGCTTGCATTAAGTTATATATAGGCCGCATCCAAAATATTCTATAACGTAGGCATTGGGAGAGGGTTGCCTTAGTGACCGCGCTCGTCATGCGATTTGGCGACCGCAGTTAGGTGGTAGCTACCACAGGTGGCGCTGCTGCCCAGTAGTGCCAATTTATTTTATAACAGTAGTGATATTTAGCTAGCTTGCATTAAGTTATATATAGGCCGCACCCAAAAGATTCTATAACGTAGGCATTGGGAGAGGGTTGCCTTAGTCACCGCGCTCGTCATGCGATTTGGCGACCGCAGTTAGGTGGTAGCTACCACAGGTGGCGCTGCTGCCCAGTAGTGCCAATTTATTTTATAACAGTAGTGATATTTAGCTAGCTTGCATTAAGTTATATATAGGCCGCACCCAAAATATTCTATAACGTAGGCATTGGGAGAGGGTTGCCTTAGTCACCGCGCTCGTCATGCGATTTGGCGACCGCAGTTAGGTGGTAGCTACCACAGGTGGCGCTGCTGCCCAGTAGTGCCAATTTATTTTATAGCAGTAGTGATATTTAGCTAGCTTGCATTAAGTTATATATAGGCCGCACCCAAAATATTCTATAACGAAGGCATTGGGAGAGGGTTGCCTTAGTCACCGCGCTCGTCATGCGATTTGGCGACTGCAGTTAGGTGGTAGCTACCACAGGTGGCGCTGCTGCCCAGTAGTGCCAATTTATTTTATAACAGTAGTGATATTTAGCTAGCTTGCATTAAGTTATATATAGGCCGCACCCAAAATATTCTATAACGTAGGCATTGGGAGAGGGTTGCCTTAGTCACCGCGCTCGTCATGCGATTTGGCGACCGCAGTTAGGTGGTAGCTACCACAGGTGGCGCTGCTGCCCAGTAGTGCCAATTTATTTTATAACAGTAGTGATATTTAGCTAGCTTGCATTAAGTTATATATAGGCCGCACCCAAAATATTCTATAACGAAGGCATTGGGAGAGGGTTGCCTTAGTCACCGCGCTCGTCATGCGATTTGGCGACCGCAGTTAGGTGGTAGCTACCACAGGTGGCGCTGCTGCCCAGTAGTGCCAATTTATTTTATAACAGTAGTGATATTTAGCTAGCTTGCATTAAGTTATATATAGGCCGCATCCAAAATATTCTATAACGTAGGCATTGGGAGAGGGTTGCCTTAGTGACCGCGCTCGTCATGCGATTTGGCGACCGCAGTTAGGTGGTAGCTACCACAGGTGGCGCTGCTGCCCAGTAGTGCCAATTTATTTTATAACAGTAGTGATATTTAGCTAGCTTGCATTAAGTTATATATAGGCCGCACCCAAAATATTCTATAACGTAGGCATTGGGAGAGGGTTGCCTTAGTCACCGCGCTCGTCATGCGATTTGGCGACCGCAGTTAGGTGGTAGCTACCACAGGTGGCGCTGCTGCCCAGTAGTGCCAATTTATTTTATAACAGTAGTGATATTTAGCTAGCTTGCATTAAGTTATATATAGGCCGCATCCAAAATATTCTATAACGTAGGCATTGGGAGAGGGTTGCCTTAGTGACCGCGCTCGTCATGCGATTTGGCGACCGCAGTTAGGTGGTAGCTACCACAGGTGGCGCTGCTGCCCAGTAGTGCCAATTTATTTTATAACAGTAGTGATATTTAGCTAGCTTGCATTAAGTTATATATAGGCCGCACCCAAAAGATTCTATAACGTAGGCATTGGGAGAGGGTTGCCTTAGTGACCGCGCTCGTCATGCGATTTGGCGACCGCAGTTAGGTGGTAGCTACCACAGGTGGCGCTGCTGCCCAGTAGTGCCAATTTATTTTATAACAGTAGTGATATTTAGCTAGCTTGCATTAAGTTATATATAGGCCGCACCCAAAATATTCTATAACGTAGGCATTGGGAGAGGGTTGCCTTAGTCACCGCGCTCGTCATGCGATTTGGTGACCGCAGTTAGGTGGTAGCTACCACAGGTGGCGCTGCTGCCCAGTAGTGCCAATTTATTTTATAGCAGTAGTGATATTTAGCTAGCTTGCATTAAGTTATATATAGGCCGCACCCAAAATATTCTATAACGAAGGCATTGGGAGAGGGTTGCCTTAGTCACCGCGCTCGTCATGCGATTTGGCGACTGCAGTTAGGTGGTAGCTACCACAGGTGGCGCTGCTGCCCAGTAGTGCCAATTTATTTTATAACAGTAGTGATATTTAGCTAGCTTGCATTAAGTTATATATAGGCCGCACCCAAAATATTCTATAACGTAGGCATTGGGAGAGGGTTGCCTTAGTCACCGCGCTCGTCATGCGATTTGGCGACCGCAGTTAGGTGGTAGCTACCACAGGTGGCGCTGCTGCCCAGTAGTGCCAATTTATTTTATAACAGTAGTGATATTTAGCTAGCTTGCATTAAGTTATATATAGGCCGCACCCAAAATATTCTATAACGAAGGCATTGGGAGAGGGTTGCCTTAGTCACCGCGCTCGTCATGCGATTTGGCGACCGCAGTTAGGTGGTAGCTACCACAGGTGGCGCTGCTGCCCAGTAGTGCCAATTTATTTTATAACAGTAGTGATATTTAGCTAGCTTGCATTAAGTTATATATAGGCCGCACCCAAAATATTCTATAACGTAGGCATTGGGAGAGGGTTGCCTTAGTCACCGCGCTCGTCATGCGATTTGGCGACCGCAGTTAGGTGGTAGCTACCACAGGTGGCGCTGCTGCCCAGTAGTGCCAATTTATTTTATAACAGTAGTGATATTTAGCTAGCTTGCATTAAGTTATATATAGGCCGCATCCAAAATATTCTATAACGTAGGCATTGGGAGAGGGTTGCCTTAGTGACCGCGCTCGTCATGCGATTTGGCGACCGCAGTTAGGTGGTAGCTACCACAGGTGGCGCTGCTGCCCAGTAGTGCCAATTTATTTTATAACAGTAGTGATATTTAGCTAGCTTGCATTAAGTTATATATAGGCCGCACCCAAAAGATTCTATAACGTAGGCATTGGGAGAGGGTTGCCTTAGTCACCGCGCTCGTCATGCGATTTGGCGACCGCAGTTAGGTGGTAGCTACCACAGGTGGCGCTCGCTGCTGCCCAGTAGTGCCAATTTATTTTATAACAGTAGTGATATTTAGCTAGCTTGCATTAAGTTATATATAGGCCGCACCCAAAATATTCTATAACGTAGGCATTGGGAGAGGGTTGCCTTAGTCACCGCGCTCGTCATGCGATTTGGCGACCGCAGTTAGGTGGTAGCTACCACAGGTGGCGCTGCTGCCCAGTAGTGCCAATTTATTTTATAACAGTAGTGATATTTAGCAGCTTGCATTAAGTTATATATAGGCCGCACCCAAATGATTCTATAACGTAGGCATTGGGAGAGGGTTGCCTTAGTCACCGCGCTCGTCATGCGATTTGGCGACCGCAGTTAGGTGGTAGCTACCACAGGTGGCGCTGCTGCCCAGTAGTGCCAATTTATTTTATAACAGTAGTGATATTTAGCAGCTTGCATTAAGTTGTATATAGGCCGCACCCAAAAGATTCTATAACGTAGGCATTGGGAGAGGGTTGCCTTAGTCACCGCGCTCGTCATGCGATTTGGCGACCGCAGTTAGGTGATAGCTTCCACAGGTGGCGCTGCTGCCCGATTACCTGGTGTATCCCTTAATCACCTTTTACGTCACCCACATGATGGTACGGTGTGGCCCTGTTATTATTTCTAGGGCGGAAACCACACGCCTAAAAAGAATTTTTGGGTTTAATTTGCTATTTTTAACTCCCGACGGAAAAAGTGTTATAAGTTTGACGTCGATGTGTGTTTGCTTGTCAGTCTGTGGCATTGTAACTCTCAAACGGATAGACCGATTTAGTTGCGGTTTTTTTAGTTGAAAGCTTTTATCTATATTTGGTTAATATCAGTCCAGCAGTGTAAGAGTATCAGCTCTTTTCCAAAATGATGTAATTAATAATAATTATAATATAATAATATCTGGGGACAATGTCACACAGATCATCCTCGCCCCAAACTAAGCAAAGCTTGTACTATGGGTACCAGGAACGATATACATACTTATATAGATAGATAAATACTTATATACATAGAAAACATCCATGACTCAGAAACAAATATTCGTGCTCATCACACAAATATTTGTACTTACCGGGATTCGAACCCAGGACCACCAGCTTCGTAGGCAGGATCACTGCCAACTAGGCTACGGTCACCGTAGTTGGAGTCGGGGGTTTTGTAACAGTTAGGTTATTTTTACATGACTTTTACAGTTAACCCGGGCAGCTTTCACACCCAAACCGGACAATAGAGGCGAGTGGGGGCTCAAGTCGTTTATCAAATACTACGTGTGCCCCGCGGTTTTACCCGCGTTAAACTCTATAAATTATTATTATGCCTATGTGTTAATCGAGGGTGTCAGCTAACTCCATACCAAATTTTATTAAAATCGCTCCAGTCGTTTAGACGTGAAGGAGTAACAAACATACACACTCACACAGTCACAATCTTTCGACTTTATAATATTAGTGTGATTGTTATTATTGTGATAACTTTGGAGCTCAGGTTGGTTACAGAAATGCATGAGAATCAGTTTTTAGGTAGCATCTATTGTCATAGTCTTCAGGTTAATACGTGAAGACTTGAGCCTTTCGTCCATGATTTGGGATCCAAGAGAGCTTCCATCGATATGAATTTACCACAGCAAATGTCACTTCCCTCACAGTTGATTAAACGTAATCTAGATCGCTATCCTAATCAAATTTGAATAACGATTGTAGACGTGATAAGAGCATAATTTGTTTTGGTATATTTTGTATTAGTGTTTACGAGGAATCGTAATCTAATTTTCTAAATGTCAATAGAATAGTATTTAAATGAAATGTCATATTCACACACTAGATAGAATATTTTTTAAATAAAATTTACTGATAACTAAATATTATCTCATAGTATTAAAATATCAAGTTTTAACTATACATTTTATGGAATACGGGTGTATTGTTTTCGAATAATTTTGGTAGTGCCATGTAGGGACAATACGTCAAGTTCGCTAAGTATCATATTAGGTTAGTTAATAGTTTAACCATTAAAATTCGAAGCTCGGGAGTTAAGGTATTGCTAATTATTTTAGTAAGTTATTACTATAAATATTTACATAACATCTATATATAAACATGTAAAATTTCATCAATCATAACTACAATAAAAAATAACAAAGTTACTTAAAAACCCAGAACCATAAATGTGTTCAAAATGAGTATAAGATGCGACATGAGTATTAGGCTATAGTAAAAATATTGTAACTGTAATTTCCAGTGTAGCCTAGCAATGAATAGTGGGCCGTAAAACTTTAATACCGCAGTGTCTTAAGTTGGAAGTCTCCGACCAGTTTTTGTTGCCAGTGATTACTTATGGAACAGAGACGTAGCCGCTTACTATGCTACTGCATACTGCTACTATGCTACTGCATGGGCCTCATAAGAAGGCTCAAAGTCACCCAAATTGCTCTTTGGGTGACTTTGTGCCTTCCTATGAGGCCCATGCCAGAGAGCTATGCTCGGAGTATCACCGCGCGATTGAATAGAAAACGTCGAAATCCGCAGGCGAACCAAAGTAGCCGATATAGCCCAAAGAATTGCCAAGCTGAAGTGGCAGTGGGCAGGGCACATAGCTCGTAGAACCGATGGCCGCTGGGGCAGCAGATAAGCAGCTAGGGCAGGCCCCCTACAGGGTGGACCGACGATCTTGCAAGGGGCGCGGGAAGCTGCTGGATGCAATTAGCGCAAGACCGGCCATTGTGGGGATCCTTGGGGAGGACGATGTCCAGCAGTGGACGTCTTTCGGCTGATATGATGAAAACTTTAATATCTGGGTAGCCTATATAACCTATATAACACGCAAAACTGCAACATTCCCATTCCTGTCCATATAAGTATAGCAAACATACAACTTTCAACTTGAAAACGTGAATGACTGCGAATGACATAATTCCTTCGGTACGCAAAACCGGTCAAGATCGTTAGTTAGGCTTGCTGACAAACTGCACGCCTAGATGGTCAATCATTGAATGAAGATTGTATCTTTCAATGTCTTGGCTTTAAATTATATTAATGCAAATGTATAGAACATTAATTTAGCATTTAATAATTATCGTTTAATTTATAACTATAATGAAGGCCCAGAACTCAACACCTAGCCATTAAATATTATATGCCATTATTAGTTTGTGAGTTTGTGTTCATTTCCTACCCTTACCTTATTATATTTCTGCTTCTTCACCACCCAAAGGTTGTCTGGAAGAAATCGCAGACTGCGATAAGACCGCCTGTTGTACAACTTACTTTCAACGTTTCCTATATTTTCTCTGTAATTAGTGTGCAATGTGCAATATGTATATGCAATACACCTCTGGTGTTGCGAGTGTCTATGGGCGGCGGTGATCACTTACCATCCTGGTGACCCACTTGCTCATTTGTCGCCGTCTGATATAAAAGAAAAAACCATGAAACGATAGCGTCCCAATATGCCATAGGGGAAGGGAGGGCAAGATGGTTCACGTAACTTAAATAATAAAAAAAAAATAATTTGCGTTGCAATAGAAAGTAACGTTTATTTTCTCAAAATCAACTATCATTAAACTTTCATAATAACCAAACAGATATAGTTTATCTTTATCGTAATCCAAACTTGAGATCAGAAAATACAATTTTAGATTTGATTCATCTTACCCTATACTATCGGGTAAGATGGTTCTAGCAATCGGGCAAAATGATTCAGGATTATTTGTCTTGACAGTCATCACAAAAATATGTTCCTTTGCCAAGATAAGCAGAACAGGCTTCATGAGTCCAGTCTTTGCAATCGGAGCACTGTATCCAGTCTTCTGCTGGAGGATGGACATACTGCTCCTTGCAGACAGTGCAATAATAATCACGCACAGTTTTCGGAGCATTTCGTACCGACTTCTTTGGTATTGTTTTGGACGTGGAGGGCGTTTGAATATTTATTGTTTTTGAAATATTCTCCTTGCCCAAGTTTTTTACAGCACGCTGTTCGGCCTTCTGAAATCTTTGTTTTTGGTCCACCTTCACCGGTGTAGAAGTCAGAATCTCAGCCTTGTGAGTTTTTCTCTTCCTTGTTATCACTTTTTGACCCACTGCTGTTGGAATTGGGCGTATAGACTCGAGAATTTGCTCCGCAGTTGGTTGGGAGTTAGTTATTATGGTACTAGATGCAATCGATGGTGACGGTGGAGGTGTCTTATGACCTGATAATTGTAGACAGGGAGATAAGGTGGCTGTGAGCGTATCGCTATTAAGTTGAGGCGTATTAGTATCAGAAGTAGACGGTTGTGCTATCTGTAGTTGATCAGTAACTAAGGCAGGGGCAAAATCAGAATCTTGAAATAAATTTCGGTTATATGGCCATATTCCTGTGACACGAAATCCACTAATTGAATTCATTGGAGATGCACCCTTCAAATAAGCCGGATTAAAAATAGAAGCCACATCTAGTTGAGCGATGGTTCTACCTGGATGAATTTTGTGAAATGTTGCGATTTCTTGCTCGAAATATTTTTTGATCGGCCCATATACAGCAACATCTAACGGCTGCAGTTTGTTGGTAGTGTGTGGAGGAAACGATAGAAATATTACATGGTTCTTAGTAGCATACTCAAGTGCAGGATAGAATTTGTGAGATTCGTGATTATCTAACAAAAGAAGTAATTTCTTTTGTTCTGTTGGTCGTGTCTTCTCAACTAAAAATTCCAACCAAGTCAAAAATATTTGTCCAGAAATCCAACCTGAATCTGACACAGTTCCTTGAGATCCAGGTGGAGCTCCATCGAGAAGGCGTGGTACAAATCGTTTCCGCTTAAAGATGAAAAAAGGTGGTACGAACGAACCTGCTGCATTACAACAGCACACTACTGTTGTCAAAACACCTCTCTCCGCACTAGAGATTAGACCAACCTGTCGCTTGCCATATGAAGATAAAATTTTTGGTGGCTTTGTAGTAGATGAGCGAATACCTGTCTCGTCCATATTATATATTTGGGTAGGGTCTAACGAGTGTTTGTCGATCAATTCTCCTAAAAGATCATAGAATCTCTCTACCTGGAGGCGGTTAAATCCACGGGCCCTAGCCAATGATGTAGGTTCAGGAGTTCTTAGCACAATTGAAGTGTGCCTTTTTCGAAAACCTGATAACCAGTCTTTGCCAGCGCAACCTTTTGGAAACCTATCACCCTTACCCAGTTTTTGAGCAAATTCTCCAACAAGTTTTTTGAAATCTCTCGGTGTTAGCCCATAAAATAAATCGTCCATCTTTGTAAGATATTTTTTTAATGTATTTTCTTCTTCAGTAGAGTAAATTGGTTTGAATCTACCTAAATGTTTGGTGGTAGATTGCGTCTTGAAATGCCTTAGCAAGGTACTAAATGGTATATTATATTTCTTGGCAGCAGCTCGAACTGAAGTATGACTTGCTTCTTCCATAGCTCGTTCTAAATTTTTTTCCGTCCAATCACCTCTTTTAGTTTTACTTTTATAATTTGAAACCATCTAAAACAAAATTAAAATAAATGTTAATGTAATCGGGTAAGATGAATATAGGAGGGCAAGATGAATATGCCCATATTCATTTTGCCCGCTAGGGTACTTAATGAATGAAACATAACCTAAAAATGTAATGATTATATTATTGGAAAAATGCTTCAAAACACATTAATTAACATTAGATAAAGCAACTAAAACAATCAAAATATAAAACCAAGATAATTAATTGCGTTAGGAATCTTTAGACTTACCGTAGCTAAATATTTTACCGTCGAGAGTTCGTTTTATTATTTGTCACTGACGCGCGTACTCTCTTCCTAGCAGTTCGATTCGTACTGACTTGCAAACCCCCGCCCCGCCGCACGTCCTTACGCGCTTGGTAGATGTATGTACCGATATTGGAATGATTCGTGTTGCCCGCTATATTCGTCTTGCCCTCCCTTCCCCTATGTCTGCAAAACACCCTTATTTTTTAATATCTTTAAAAACACAAGATATATCTCTTTAAGTAGCCACAAAAAAAGTTATCCATTTATTTTAGTTTATGTATTTTTTTCCAATTTATTTAGGATAATGGTTTCAGAACACACCTATTCATGATTCATTTCGCGGATGAAATGATTTGGTATCTGAAGACTATAATTATTATTTTATGAATAGTTGTTAACTGTAATTCAGTCAGACAAGGGGTTAGTGCGAATTGACAGATGATCAAATTTTTGGGTAAATCTCTGAGATAAATTTAAATAAATAGAACCGAGATCCCTAATTACCCTTTTCGCTTATCGCTCACTTTTAGGTTACGTCGCAGTTAGGTAAAAGGTAGTTGTTGATTCTAACCTCAAAAGTATTGTTGACGTTATTATTTTAAAATGTGGCTATTTAGATATGATTTCTAAACGGGATCGTGTTAACAGCATAAAAATAAACCAATCAAAATCAAAAAGTCTTTATTCCGTTTAAAAAAATACATTTATGTGGAATCGTAACCCTACCGTGCAGTGCATGACGTGGCAGCTACTGAGAAACACTGCCAGAAAACTCAGTAGGAATCGAACTATAGTTTATTTTGGGACGTGAAAAATAAAAGTCAAGTCCAGCTCCTATAGAAATATGGCCATCGTTCTTTGCCCTCTATTTAAACGAAGCATAACTAATCCACCAAATCTATTATATTCTTGGTTTAAATATTTGGCAATATTCATAAATCCATGGATACAAAAAAATTGGTTTAGATCACGATTTTGTAATAAACCTACATTTCGTTTTGAGATTGGATAATGACTTAGTTTATTGTATCGTATGAGAATAATGAACGGAGTCAAGGACATTAAGTGGGCAACTATTTTGGTTTGAGATCCGTTTTAACACCCACAGTAGCGGCAAATAAAAACATCTCTAGAAGGGATTGCAATGTCGACTGACCTTTTGATCTAGTTGTTAGTGACGACTGCTAAGCCAAAGGTCTTGGGTTCGATTCCCACCCGGGACAAATTTTGTATGATTAACACGATCGTTTGTTCGTGTCTGGGTGTAATTTATCTATAATATGTATGTATAGAATTATATAAGTATGTTTATCAGTTGTCTGGTTGCACAAAATACAGGCCTTGTCTAGTTTGTGATCAGACGAAGCGGCGGTGTGTTAGTTGTGCCAATATACTTATTCGTTGCTTTTGGGATATTGGTATAAAACTACGAAAAAACCTCCGTTCATGATAAATATACAATATGTAACTTAATTAACGCACATCCTGAAAATAGTTTGTTCAGAATCGTTTACTGAATCGAGTTATATAATTTTTAATATAGGTAATTTTTTATTCCAAAATAATTACAACTACGGAAATAATTTTCATATTAACCCTGTAAAGTCAAAACAAATTGAAATGGACCGTAAGTCAAAGGTTTCAAAGGTTTTGTTTGTATTCATACATATTCCATCATTCAATACAACATAAAGAAAAATAAACTTTATTCCAAGAAACTAATTTAGGAAATAACAATGCATAAACATGAAAAATAAAAAAAATCAGTGTATGTATCATTTGTTTTTGAAGCAGTAGAAGTTTCCTAGGCTAGTTATAATAATAATATAATAATAATATCTGGGGACAATGTCGCACAGATCATCCTAGCCCCAAACTAAGCAAAGCTTGTACTATGGGTACCAGGCGACGATATACATACTTATATAGATAGATAAATACTTATATACATAGAAAACATCCATGACTCAGTAACAACATAATATTCTAATTGGGGTGTTTGAGGGTATGCGTTAATTACGTTACATGTTGTATATCCTGTATCAGATCAGGTCACGATATAAACGTTTTATGATATGCCAATGCTCGTAATTTGATTTTTTGCAGCGCATTTATCCTAATTTTTTTACAAATACCCTTTCCTGTACTGTAAAGTGAATTATGATACCCATCATTAAGTGTTCAATGTGTTCATTTTGAACTCTTCAATTAACTGTAAAAGTAACAAACACGTTGTATGGAGACGCTCAGAAATTAATCAAGTTTAACGGTCATCCATCTACAGACTGAGTGCCTACGTGCTGTAGATGGATACCTCGCCGATCTGTTGCGGATCGGTGATTGCAACTGGCTGGGGCTCTACCAGCTAAGTCGCCGAACATCGATTTCTTAAATGGCGTTCATATAAATAAAGGTTAAAAATTTCTAAATGAATCGTTAAATAGGCTTTAACGTTGACAATCGATGCCGGACCATGTATGAGGTCACATGTGCCCATGGAAGCCAATTTAACGATTGATTAAGTCATTTTAACCTTTCTTTATTTGAACGCCATTTAAGAAATCGATGTTCGGCGACTTAGCCGGTAGGGCCCCAGGATTTGCCCTTAGTTTGTAGATTTATTCGTTACTCTCTTACGACAGCTTGGTGACCCTACTCGCCAATATTTTCTTTTGAAGCTGTAGAATTTTCCTAGGCTAGTTATAAACTTCATGTAACTAATAATAAAAAATGTTTTATTTACTTTCACAAGGACTACAAGTACAGATTTTAGTAATTTTGGCATTATTTAGAGTAATGGATAATTCTTGTGAATGTCTGTCTGGAGTCGGAACTAGGTCGAGACCTGTACAATAGAAATTCTACTATTCTTTTTTTTATTGAGTCAGGGAAAAACACGGTGTTGCTAGCCTAGCAAAAGCGATTAAATGACATGCCAATCAACTGATTTTATTACACGAGTTCGATGACTTATATTCATGTTGTCTATTTATAATAAGCCATAATAATATGAATTTGGTAAACAGCTATAATACGGAGATATAAATCTATCAGTAACAAAAAACTTAATATCCTCGCTCCAAGATTTATCAAAGCCTCCTGCCGATTACAGCTTTGGGCTATGTAATTATGTTTGGGGCATTACAACATATAATTCGAATAAGGCAAACTTTAAAATTAGATGTTTAATTGACCTAAAACACTTTATCGATATAAAATGTTTTCTTATATTATTATTTTTTTTGCTTTCTTGCTTGCTTGTTTGCTTATCGTACCAGTAGGTCTCTGACATAGCTTAACGACCGTTGTCTAAATCTACAACTGGGACCGACAGCTTAACGTGCCCCTGGAAGCACGGAGACGTTCAGAAATTAAACCACTTTGGCGGGCACCCATCTATGGACTCTGACCGCGAGTCTTGTTGCTTAACCTCGCCTTTCAACTGATTAGCTATCACGATTCTTCACTCATGATGTATTCAGATATAACCTGGTGACAGACAAACTGACAGCTTAGTAATAGTATCGTTTTTACCCTTTGGGTACGGAATCCGAAAAACACAGTCCAATTGATAACCTCCTTATTTTTAAAGTCGGTTAAAATACGTTTCATGGTCCATTTAAATTGTATGTACTTATCACCTGACGCTATACTGCCGTCTGTATATACAGGCAGGCAATAAATTTCAATTATTCTCAATAACACTCTAGTTCATATAGCGTAGAGACCAATGTAGAGTTCTACGTAGTGATGTAGAGTATACACTTTTAGTATGCCACTTGGGGCTAATGAAACTGTATGTTAGACTTAATACTGCTTTATTGCGAACGATGTACGTGACACAATAACTCTGATTACTGATTTAGATATACGTGCTATAAAATAGTAGCATTCGTTCGTGCAATGAAAGTTTAGTTTGATATGTTTCCCGTAGCGAGGTAGGCACCTTTATTTGCCAAAAAATATGATTACATATTGATGTAACATATTGAATAAAGGCCTCACATTTAGCCCAAAAGCATGCAAATACAGAATACAAATTAATACGCAATCCCTACCGTTACACAAACTTATAAATATGCTATTGGGCTAAAAAAGTATTCTAGTCACCTTATTAAGCATAAGTGAACCTTATGCTTTTCTGATAAACTTGAAATTATATTAAAAAAATTGACAGTTATTACGATTTTTTGTTCCTTGACTAGAATTGATTTATAGAATAATACATTTGTTCTAGAAGCCATGAAGTTTATGGACGGTTGACATCTGCTTGGCTAAAATTCTTGGTCACAATTGTAGTGATTATTCGATAGTCATTGTGCCATACAAAAGGCCTAATGGGCGGCTTAAAAACTCAAATAACTATCCATACGAATAAAAAAAACTCACTCTAGCATGAAAAAATTACTGCCGTTACACTCTCAATTTTCCACGTGGAAGGTGAAACGTGACGTGACACGTGAAAAATTTGGTGTAAAAATGTAAACAAAAAGCTATAAAATGGATCGCAGGAGTTTTAATGACTTTAGATTTTTTAACGAATGAATCAACCTAAAATGTTCTAATAGTACTAAATATAGAACTTTATTTGCATTTCAGTCTTATCTAGAAACTAATAAGTAATTTGATTTTACTTAAACTTCATCATAAACATAAATAATATAAATAATAATAATAATATCTAGGGACAAAGTCACACAGATCATCCTAACCCCAAACTAAGCAAAGCTTGTACTATGGGTACCAGGCGACGATATACATACTTATATAGATAGATAAATACTTAAATACATAAAAAACATCCATGACTCAGAAACATATATTCGTGCTCATCACACAAATATTTGCACTTACCGGGATTCGAACCCAGGACCACCAGCTTCGTAGGCAGGAGCACTACCAACTAGGCTACGGTGACCGTCTTTGAACAAATAGCTCTAAGAGTCCGTCCACTGACTTTCCTTAATCATATTTTTTTATGAGAAGATACTTAGTTCTTGTGTTCTTTAAAATAATAATATTTCTGTCACTAAGCAGCTTAATTAATAGCAAACCGTAGTCCTATCCTCTAATTTAAAAACAATGTAAACTTATCAAAAGTTGTGCAAAGGCAAACGGCAAGAATGTATGAGGCTTTTGTACCGCTAGTAAAATTTCGTGTTACGGGATATTTTATGTTTTTATTGGTGGTTAATGTGATAGAAAAGGCATATTTAATTTCTTAGATTTTTAGAACTTGGGATATAAAAGTTATAGCCAGTTTTATTTTAAGGTTACGTTTGGTAATCTGTGGGTCAACCCCATGACCGTGAAAATATTGCAGTTCGAAAATCACTCTTACTGCCTAAGTAGTAAAGATACTGTAAATATCAAAGTGTGTCTACTGATGTGGCAATGAAATGCTAGTGTACCAATGAAGATTGTTACATATTATATTTAGTTGGTAGTGCTCCTGCCTACGAAGCTGGTGGTCCTGGGTTCGAATCCCGGTAAGTGCAAATATTTGTGTGATGTGCACGAATATTTGTTTCTGAGTCATGGATGTTTTCTATGTATTTAAGTATTTATCTATCTATATAAGTATGCATATCGTCGCCTGGTACCCATAGTACAAGCTTTGCTTATTTTGGGGCTAGGATGATCTGTTTGACATTGTCCCTAGATATTATTATTACATTTATTACATAAACCAATGTTTATGTAATAAATGTAATAATGGTGATAAAGTAAATGTTGTAGCTCTTTTTATAGTTTTTTACATGGATTTATTCCGAACTTGCCCCGAAAACCATAAACGGGTCGCGAGTTAGGTTAGGAAGATTCAAACAGCTATTATTTGTTGAAATAATGAAAAGGTCTTTATTTCCATTAATTACATTGTTCATAACCCAGGGTACATTTGTGTGAGGTTGCGAGGGGTTTTATATGAGGTTTTGGTGGAGGTAAATAAAACAATAGATTATTTGTTTTTTGTAACTACATTAATTTTATTGATATTATTATTAATTTATCCTTACTATTACTTCATCTAAGAATATCTTCATATAAGTACCAAACAATAATAATTATCACATAGCACAAAGCAACATTGGGTTTATTGAGAACTTCACTCATTCGGACAGTGAACGCATGCATTCGGATAATGCTTGTCTTCTTAGTCGGGGCAAACGAATGTTGCAAGTAGCACATTGCAAACTCGTCATTTTAATTAAATGATAAAGCGTCTTTTCGTGAATTCACTGTCTACAGACATATATTAAGTATAGCACGGAGGAACTGATGCTGAACTCACGTAATATCTGCAAGATTATTTGCTAAATTGATGACATGTATCAAAACAACAGCAATAAATACCTGACAGATTGTCTTTGCCTGTCAATAAATAATTGCCATGAACAAAAAAATATTAACGACGAAAATCGTTCCTATTCTAAATCATTAATTATTACGATTTAATGCAACTACAGTGCTTTCTTAGGTATAATAAATAAGTCTATAATTATATGATTTATATGTAATCTTGTTCCCATTTATAAATAATTAATTATAATTTCGACATTTATATTATTTTACACATGGCAATTTCTGTAAACGTAACTGCGTTTAGTTTACGATTTTAATACGTTTATTTATTGAAAATAATTGAAATATTCTTTTTGATTTTATTAATTAATTCCAAGTTCTAAAAATATTATACTTACATTAAAATCAATACCTTAGTTGTCTTAACAAGTAGTACAAATTATATAGCTGAACAACAACGGAAGTATGCGATACGAATTCTGCCATTCTCTTTTATTGCGCAATTTTCTTATTGTTTAAATTTTCTTTTAATAACGTATGTAGCTACAAAACGTAAAAATATGTTTTGCACACATTCAGCCTATGCCCTCACAATACTTATTAATCTTTCTATCTACCTACCCGTTCAAAGCCGGGGCGAGTCACTAGTCATTCATAAAATACTGCCGAACTGAATGTGCAACCCGCTTAAAGTTAGCTCTTCTAATGTTAGATCTCCTCGCACCTTGATCTAGATCTGCACATTGTCGCTATATCTATACAAATCACGTTGTATTAACTAACAATACAACCACGGTAATCGGAGATCCCCAGCGAGAAAGATTGTTTGTTAGAAAAGAATTCTCTTGCGGTTGTTGTCGAGGCTGTGAGAAAATAAGATCGATATCGATATAATAATATTAGCGGTGATTTTGTTCTTTTGAGCTATAAATAAAGTAAATGAAGTCAAGGTTAGTACGAAAAGCTCCGTAGAAGTGTAAGCCAGTAAATAGTTAGAAAACAGGTTCAAACATGGCAATTTTTTTTAATGTACATGTGGCGCAACGGTAACGATGGTCGCCTCGCCACTTAATGTCCCGGGTTCACTTCTCGCGCGACAATCATTTGTTTGACCCAAAAATAGTTGTCCTGAGTCTTGGTGAACTTTGTGTCCGTCAATTATTGCATTTGCAAAGTACCCCGCGTCACAAGGATTAATTTCACTAATGCCTTAAAAAAATATGTATATATACTTCAGGGTTTTATTTACCGTATTAATATGAAATAACCTATTTTTTAAAAGATATTCTTTTATTTTTATTACCTCTACTTTAGGTATTTTTTATAAAAAAAATACAGCTTAAAGGTAAAAGCAGAAACATGCATCTTCTAAATAGCCCAGCGGCTGATCCTTTAAAATTTGTTAGCAAATAAATCGTATTTTTTTGGTGATATTAAAACTTAGATAAGCGTAAAATATGGCATATCTCATCATCATCATCATCATATCAGCCAAAAGACGTCCACTGCTTGACAAAGGCCTCCCCCAATGTTCTCCACAATTGCCGGTTTTGCGCTATCTCATCACACTAATATTATAAAGGCGAAATTTGTGAGTGTGTGAGTGTATATGATTGTTACTCTTTCACGCAAAAACTACCGGACGGATTTCGGTGAAACTTTGTATAGCGTATATATCCGAATAACACATAGGCTATAATTGTATAAAGTTTAACGTGGGTAAAACCGCGGGGTACAGCTATTTAAATATAATAATATGCATCGCACATCTCATCAGTGTAGTGACTTATTTATTATTATTGTTTTAAGACAACGCACGCATTAGGGAAATTAATCCCTGTGTCGCGGGGTACTTTACAAACATATAATAGACGGTCACAAATTACATCCAGACTCATAACAAGTACTTATGGGTCACACAAATAGTTGTCCAGCGCGGGACTCGAACCCGCGGCACGAAGCGGCGAGGCGACTGTCTTAGCCGCTACGCCACACGTGCAGTCACTTACGTGCGTTAGGAAACAATAGTGTATGAAATTAAAGACTATCGATACTTGCTCAACGATTGTTGATACCGTAGCCCAACCCTATTCCGAGGCCACTGCGCAGGCGTAGCAGCTACTGGGTAGTATTTATTTGAAATATTATCACTCAAACGCTGCCGAGACCGTTTACTCTCTTCGATGAGCTTTTAAACTCAAGTCCACATCATTTACATAACTAAGCAGAGCTTGTAGGTACTACTAGATAACTGATGTAGGTACTACATATACTACTATTCTTTTTGTAAATACATACTTATATAGATACGCACAGCCAGAGTCAGAACAAACAGACATATTCGTGCACACAAACATCTGTCCTGGGTGGGAATTGAACCCACGACCTGCGACGTGAATGGCAAGTATTTAGCAACCACGCCCCACATACATTTGTTTGAACTAATATTCTAATGAGAAAAGAAGAGGTTTGAATTTTTTTGTTTTTCATGGCTAACTAAAAATCCACTTACCTATATCAAATATTTCACCACTTTCAACTGGCAATCTGGCTTTATTGTCAGCGAGCAACATCAGCTGTATACCATTTCTTTTTCAATATAAAGAAAAAGAAATTGCCATTTCTTTGACTTTGAATTGTCATTTCATTGTCATTTCTTTTTCAATATAAAGAAAAATAAATTGTCATTTCCTTGTCTTTGAATTGTCATTTCATTGTCATTTCTTTTTCAATATAAAGAAAAAGAAATGGTAACGTATATTTTAATACCCAAGTATTCAATATTTGTCCATTTATCTCTATCTACCCGTACGAATTTGGGGGGGTTCGCTAGTATAGGATATATAATAGAGATTATACAATAATTCATTATGCTTCGTGGCTTCTTCTTCTTATCGTGTATCGATGGTAAGAATTATATTCTATCTTCCCAAAATTGGGCAACGCTGACCCCTTTGGCTGAAGCGTCATACAAGTCCTGAAGGGAACAAGAGACTGGACATGAGGGACAAACGGATAAATGTGCCATACTTTGGGGCGACACGCCGCACTCGCAGATGTTTTGTGATGTGGGAATGTAACCCCATTTGCACATGTTTTCTTTTGATCTACCAACCTGGGTACGTAGTCTATTAAGAGTCCTACAGGTTGGCCATGGCAAATTATGTCCCGGAGGTAATTTTTCCTTTGGCGGGACAAACAAAAGAGGAGCAAATTTATCTCGCCATAATAATATGGCAAGTGAATGTGTGATTCGTGGTAAGAATAACACATTCTTTGAGAGGCGTAGAAGTCCCGAGCAACCCGAGGGAATATCTGCCAGAGAAAGGGCAGCAAGATTTTTGTGTACTATGACCATCAAACTGAAGTTCCCAACCCGTCTGCCAAGCGTGGCAATTATGGCATATCCCTCCAAATGAGAGAAACAACTTCATTGTGGAAATCTTTTAGGGACGCTTTTGTCCAGCAATGGACGTCAGTGAGCCGACATGTTGATTATGATGACAAGAATATATAATACCTACAGTGTATTTAATGTTAAGTCAGTAAAATTTTGCTACCATTTATCGCTACCCATATCCAGGAACCCTTCTCAGACCCAGAAATCGTCTCTAGTAACCCTACATATGTATGTAGGGTTCCTAGAGGTGATTTTTATGGATGTTGTTGGTCCTTTTGTGAATGATTATATTAATTCACTAGCTGTGCCCCGCGGCTTTACCCGCGTAATATTTTATAAATTATCATAGCTCCTCCCCCGTAAGTGATAGCGTGATAATATGTAGCCTATATTTTGACCCGACCGAATTAGTAAGATTCATGCAAAATTTGAAATAAATCCATGCAGTACTTTTTGAGTTTAGCCCAGACATACATACAGACAAACAGACACACAGACAAAAATTCTAAAAACTATATTTTTGGCTTCGATATCGATTGTAGATCACGCCAAAAGTATCCTTTAAAAAAAATATTCAATGTACAGTTTTGACTTTCCTACAATTTTAGTATATGTATAGATTTTGTTTTCTTTTAATAAGACAACCGCCCCAGGGAAATTTATCACTGTGGGTTAGCGTAATATATCTTAAATTAAATTAAAGGATTATCTTATATGCCTACCTGACACGTGTTGTTCAACTAACTCAATTAGATGTTGAAACCCAAGAGCAAACAATCGCAACAAATACGCACGCCACAAACGACATTTATCAGGCGCGGATAAATGTCGTTTGTGTTTTGTCATCTTAAAAAGTTTGCTATTAACATCAGCTGGCTTAAGCATATTTTAGGGTTATAATTGTCTGGCTGTCGTCATAGAATATCCTCACCTCATCTCATCCCGTGGGGGGCGTAGAAGTAGACCCGAGCGAATATCTATCAGAGAACGGGCAGCAGCGTCTCTCTCTACTATGAGTACTATAATAATGTCCTCCCGATCGAATTTCGGCCACGGCGGCCGCTCTCAATGGAGACTAGCCAATTATAGTGCACAAGTGTGAGCCCAAACACAGGGGCACTTTCTAATCCATTGCTCTCATGATCCGATGGGACGACTAGCTACATGACCAGAAAGAGGTCAGGTATAGGACCGACTGCTTTACGTTCTCTCCGAGGCACGGGGCTGTATTACCGCCGATTCCCAGACTTCTGTCTGATACTGAGAAATTTCTTTTTTACGGAAATATCCTAAAATCTCTTTTTGGTCCGACCCGGGATTTGAACCCAGGACCTTATCAGCTGCGGTTGAACACGCTACCGCTAGACGAACGAGGCAGTCAATGAGTACTATACAGCTATCGCTAACCCGTATGCCAAGCGTGTCGATTATGGCATATCTCCCCATTCTTGGGGTAGGCTATTTTCCAGCAGTGAGATAGCTCTCCTCAATACATATCTAAATTCAACAGGGAAATCATAAATTTAATCGCCCATCTGGGCAGCTACCGCTTAATTCACCGGTCATCGTGATCGGCGTTTAAATAGATGAAGGTAAAGGTAGGTTCAAAATGACTAAATCATTTGTTTAGGAAAATATGCAGCAAGCTACCCAAATCTGTCAAATTTCCCCAATTGAAAGTGAACCTTATGCTTATGTGATAAAGTTGAAAATCTATTAAAGAAATTTGACGTATTGGGGTAGCTGGATGTGCTGGCGTCTGAACATTAACTATTTAATTCCATGATACTTAAAGATGGTTGCTATACTTATGTTGGAAGCCTCTGTCTTCGTGTCTGCTACATTAATAATAATAATCTCCAGGGACATTATTTACACACGGCCATCTGATCCCAAACTAAGCAGAGCTTGTACTATGGAAACCAGATAACTGATATACTACATATACTATTTAATTATCCACCTTTACCTATCCACGTCCAAAACCCCGAACCATTTCAGCTCGAACTGCAAAACCGTTTCGAATGCCTAGCAGACTGCGAGGAAGTGGACTCATACTATGACAGGCTCGTAGAAATTGTCCATACGGCTGGGTCTAAGGTCTTCAAGGCCCGCCGTACAAACAGAACTAAAAAGATCTCTGACTTTACCCTGCAACTTATGGAAGATAGACGGAAAATGGTTCTGACATCCTCAGATGATGCTACCAGATATCGGCAGCTCAACAGACAGATCTCAAAGTCTTTGACTCGCGACACGCGGCAATTTAATACAATTAGTATTAAAGAGGCCATTGAGCGGAATAAAGGCTCCAAAGTGTTCGCAAGAGCTCTGTCTGTTGGACAGAGCCAACTGACGAAGCTGAAGACTGAGGATGGTAGAATCGTCACGTCTAAACCTGAGTTGCTGGGAGAGATCGAGAATTTCTACGGACAGTTATATACGACAACACAGCCACCTGTCAAAAGTCATGCCTCAGATCCCATAGCACGACTAACCCGACATTACACCGAAGACATCCCGGACGTCAGCCTGTACGAGATTAGAATGGCTCTCAAACAACTCAAGAACAACAAGGCGCCTGGTGATGATGGAGTTACAGCAGAGTTTCTGAAGGCGGGTGGTACACCAATCCTACGGGCCCTTCAGAAGTTATTTAACTCCGTCATACTAGATGGTCAAACGCCACAAGCATGGCACAGAAGTGTGGTGGTGCTCTTCTTCAAAAAGGGCGACAAAACCCTATTGAAGAATTATAGACCCATCACACTGCTGAGCCATGTTTACAAGTTGTTTTCGAGGGTCATTACGAACCGTCTCGCGCGCAGGTTTGACGACTTCCAGCCTCCCGAACAAGCCGGTTTCCGAAAAGGCTTTAGCACCATAGACCACATACATACGCTGCGGCAAGTTATACAGAAGACCGAAGAGTATAACAAGCCACTGTGCTTAGCGTTTGTGGACTATGAGAAAGCCTTTGATTCTATCGAAACATGGGCCGTGCTGAGGTCTCTCATAAGGTGCCAAATTGACTACCGGTATATCGAGGTGATAAAGTGTTTGTATGAAAACGCCACTATGTCAGTGCGACTCCAGGACCAGATCTCGAAACCTATCCACTTGCAGCGAGGCGTGAGACAGGGAGATGTTATATCTCCGAAACTGTTCACCGCTGCATTGGAAGACGTCTTCAAGCTTCTGGACTGGAAAGGCTTTGGCATCAATGTCAATGGCGAGTACATCACTCACCTTCGATTTGCCGATGATATCGTAGTCATGGCTGAGACCATGGAAGACCTCGGTACAATGCTCGATGACCTCAGCAGAGTCTCTCAACAAGTGGGTCTGAAAATGAACATGGATAAGACGAAAATCATGTCAAACGTCCATGTTGCACCCACTCAATTGAAAGTTGGTGACTCTGCACTCGAAGTTGTAGAGAACTATATTTACCTAGGACAGACCATCCAACTAGGTAGGTCCAACTTCGAGAAGGAGGTCAATCGTAGAATCCAACTCGGATGGGCAGCGTTCGGGAAGCTACGTAACATCTTCTCGTCCAAAATACCGCAGTGTCTCAAGTCGAAAGTCTTCGACCAGTGTGTGTTGCCAGAGATGACATACGGAACAGAGACGTGGTCGCTCACTATGGGCTAAAGGTCACCCAAAGAGCAATGGAGAGGGCTATGCTCGGAGTTTCCCTGCGGGATCGCATCAGAAATGACGAAATCCGCAGGCGAACCAAAGTCACCGACATAGCCCGAAGAATTGCCAAGCTGAAGTGGCAGTGGGCAGGGCACATAGCTCGTAGAGCCGACTGTCGGTCGCTGGAAATCGCTGGATGCGGATAGCGCAAGACCGGCAATTGTGGAGATCTTTGGGGGAGGCCTTTGTCCAGCAGTGGACGTCTTTCGGCTGATATGATGATGATGACTATTTAATTATATCCAGGGAACTGCACAGAGTATTTAAATCCAGTTTTACTCATAGAAATGACAGTTAAACTGAAATAGTTTTTAATAAAATTTCGTGAGAGTGTTGAGTTGTTCGTAAAATATTGCTATAGTAGAAGTCGGGAGTTTGCAATGCTATTTATAGTGTTACGACGTGAAGTGTAACAGTATAGGTAAAGCAAGGGGTCTTGTTTATGTTGAGCTTATTGTCCGGTGAAGGAATGAAAGAAACGTTGAATTAAAAATATGTTTAGTCTCGCATGTCTGGAGCCTCAGTACTCTTGTGCGGGCGTTCCCCCGAACTATTAAGCGTAGGGCAAAGTTCCTCAACCGGGATCCTTACGACCCTTGATCTTGAAGGACCAACGTTAAAGGTTGCAGTAATTAAAACTATTAATTAATTACTTGCTTGTTTAGCTTAAAAAGACTAAAGAGTAAACTTAACATATGCCTTTGAGATTTCTTTTATTACTTTTATGTTCCGATTTAAATCCGGATGGGATCACAAAGTGGTTTTTCGTCGGGTTTGGACCCGGACTCTGAAATTGGTGTCTCACCCCCGTACCTCAGAGAGCACGTAAAACTGTGGATCCTGTACTTAACCTCTTTTGCCAGCTAGCTGTTCCATCAGACTATGACAGTGAGGGAATAGAAAGTACTTGTATGTTAGTGTTCTATAATATGTCTCTGCGCAGATTTTTAATCTCCATTGAGACTGGCCGCCAAGGCCGAAATACAACAAGAAGGACATTTAATAAATTTGCAGTTAGTTTTTATACAAGATAATGGATATTAGTTTCATATAATCTCAAAAATGGAATATCATAAATTTATTTTCATATAGACTATGATTTTTGTTGGTCCATTCAACCAGTAATGTTATGTTTCGGTGAATGACAACTATTCAAAGATGACTTAGCGATATCGCGATATTTAAAATTCTATATCAGTATCTATAAGTAGTGTAATTTGGTATCGTTTCGAGTATCTTAACAGTAGCAAAACAAGCAAATGTAGCTTTAATAGTTCAATAGACACTATATTAGAATTGAAATGGTCTCGTTGGCATATAATGGTATCGATAGCAATTCGGTTCGAATAGCATATACCTACACTCGGCTGGGGTCTCAAAACCCGCGAAACCAATTGCTATTTGCGGACCAGCTTAACAGTTACTTGATTTAAGGTAGAGATAAAAACTTTCATTTCAAATTCAAATAAATATCAAATTGATCCACTCTTTTGTTGTTGGTTTTTATTAAGCTTCACCTTGTTTGATTTGAATCATTAACCGATCTATGGTACCTACTCTATTATCTATAGTCGTAGGGGACCGGAAATGTTGAGAAACGCAATGTAGAGGAACTGCTACGCATGAGCAGGCGTTCTGTTATATATCCCTCCCTCGTTCATTTGCATGTTATATATCAAAAACATAAGAATGTTATGTACTTGTTGCCAGTGGCTAGGGGTGAGATATTTTGTAAGGTAAGCCAATGTGCAGTGACTTTTCATTAACATTGAATTATAGATAGTTTTTATCTATTACCATAGCCATAAATATAGCTTTAGTTTTATTATTAGACCAATAATATTTTCATTAATTTATCAGTTCTTCATGAACCGATTGTGAGTATTATTTTCTTATAAACCTTCAATTCAAGTGCGATGATCCACAATTCAATTCAATAGAAGGTTATCGATTCGACTGAATGTTTCTTTTTCTTATTTTTATGAGTTACAGGATTTTTTCTTTATTCTTTATTGTACACAGAAATCATATATAAAAATATTGTACAGATGCGAGCTTAACTCAATATGAGTTTGCTTGCAGCAAACCTTCGCCAGAGGGAGTCTTGCGTAGAGAAGGGTGTATATATTGCTCAGCAAATAATGTGTTGCTTACATTTTAAAAATACATACTTATATAATGATTTGTTGTTTGTAAATTGATTTTGATCATTATTTTTTTCTCATCCATAGAGAAATGGGTCTATATTAATCAAATTACAAACTAATGATTTGGAGCGGCTTTCGATAAAAATGGGCCCAATTAAATTTTGTTTTAATAAAATTACAAACTAAGGATTTGGATCGGCCCATATAAATTTTGATTAATCAAATCACTAACTAAAGATTTATAATGAAGTCGGTTGTACGTTATTTCAAACAGTAATTCTTATCTGTCTACCTTCCTGTAAAAAATGCTCACGCGAGCTACGAACACAACGATTTGAACATGGAACTAACTAAAAAACTTTGAGAAGTTGAAAATAAGAGAAGCCGTAAATAATCGTGTTATATGTATAAACAATTCGTTACTGCTTGTTATTATAGTCAATACATTTCTAATGGTATGACGTTGATTCATTGTACTTGTGGAAGGCCACTAGTGTATAACGCCTCGAATCCACTTAGACGTGAGACTAGATGAGCTCAAAGGTGGCTGGTTCTGTAGCGGAGGAGATGAGAGCTTCAACCAAATTAAATCTTTGGTAAAGGCGACATATTATTATTATACGTATTATTATTGTATATTCAGTTAGGGGTGGGGGCTCAGAAGCTCGTCAGAGACCTTCAACAGAGAAGATTAACGTTACAAACTAAGTGACGACGCGACGGTCGCTTTGGAACATTGACTGGCCAGTCTTAAATTTTTAGGATGAATAAATATCACTTGTGTACCATATAATATGTCCGCAGATGGCTAGTCTCCACTGAGACTGGTCGCCATGGTCGTTTTCCTACAAGGAGGAAATTATTACTATTGCCATATACAACATGTACGTAATTAACGCACACCCCCAAACATCCCAATTAGAATATTATGATGTAATCAAAATACATAGACTGAGTTTTTAATTTAACATGTATATGCATTGTTATTTACTAAATTTGTTTCTTGGAATAAAGTTTATTTTTCTTTATTTTGTGTTGAATGATGGAATTTGTATTAATACAAATAAAACTGCGATTTTAAAAGTCTTATTACTTTGACTTACGGTCCATTTCAATTTGTTTTGACTGTACAGGGTTAAATAATTTCCGTAGTTTTAATTATTTTGGAATAAAAAATTACCTATATTAAAAATTATATAAATCGATTCAGTAAACGATTCTGAAAAAACTATTTTCAGGATGTGCGTTAATTAAGTTACATGTTGTATATATGTTTACTGTAGCGTACCGTACGTGGCGTACCACTCACGTGTTATTAAACTGTAAAAAGACGTTAGTCTTTTTACGGTTTAATGTACATTTTCAAACTAAATAAAATATGGATAACCTGTAAAAAACTATTCATAATTTAGGGCCGAGACTTTAGCAGGCATCTCGCTCTATCACGTCAGAGTTCATCGATGAGCTCTGGCGTGATAGTTAGTCTATATGTGCGTATGCCAAATTTGTATATGTACGAGCGAGATGCCTGCTAAAGTCTCAGCCCTAAATTATCAATAGTTTTTTACAGGTTATCCATATTTTATTTAGTTTGACAATGTACAGTAAAATCTAAGCAGTAATCAAATATGTATGTAGTTCTCATTACTGTATTTTCTAATATTTACGTAAAAGTGAATGCCAGTTAGTTTTTTGATAATTACATTTGTTTTGTGTTATTTTGTTTTTTTTTTAATTCAAACGAATTCGTATGAGTTACTTGTTTTTGTTACCGTTAGTAGTTAGTATCATATACTACTCGAAATAAATTCAAAAGATTAATTACTACAAAATTAAATGGAAATAACTGCTAAATTTGCTTCAGGCATTTTAGTATTTTTTTATATAATGGTTATATTAGCTCATGGTATTCTTTATTTTTTATTGACTTGACAAAGAATGAAGAGCACTTTGGTGTTTGCTGTGTGGTGACGGCGAACAATACCAATACCCCATCTCATCCCGTCGCCGCGTCGGGGGCGTAGAAATCGCCTGGAGGGAATACGTGCCAAGTATAGCGATAATAGCATATCTATACATATAATAAAATCGTACTTATAAAGTCAAAACTGTACTTTGAATATTTTTTAAAAATAATACTGGGGCGTGATCTACAATCGATATCGACGCCAAAAATATCGTGTTTAGAATTTTTGTCTGTTTGTCTGTATGTAGGTCCGGGCTAAACTCAAAGTACTGCATGGCTTTACGTCAAATTTTGCATGAATATTACTAAGAGGTCGGGTCAACATATAGGCTACATATTATTACGCTATCACTTACGGGAGAGGAACTATGATAATATTAAATTATAAAATTTAACGCGGGTAAAACCGCGGGGCACAGCTATACATATAATGTTACAGTTATACATATAATGGCCATTCCTTGGGGAGGCTTTTGTCCAGCAGTGGCCGTAATGTGACTGACATGACGATCGTCTTTTGGATTCGAAATTTGGCTCAGGGCGGTCATTCCATAGGAGGGTTGATATTTTATTATGTAAGGTGCAAATGTCACCGACTGTGTTAATTTTGTAGTCCTGGGTATAATCTGTTAAAGCCAGAGCTCATGGTGTGGAGGGAGGATCTGCAAAAGGTGAATAACTCGGTAGTGTAAACAAAATTAAATGGTCACTTGTCGCCCGCCCTGATGATGAAACATAATAAGTATCTATCTTCTAAAATGTAATGCTTAGCTTCTGAGATTCCGAGAAACTGTCTGGATTGATAGAAGATGCAATTTAGATTCCGGCGAGGATCCACAAGGATTAAGTAATTTTAAGTTAAAACGGCTGAGCAATGGATACTGTGGTACTAAAGTACTTTAATACTTGGATTTTCAAAAATGTTAGGTTCTCATGGGATCATTCGCAGGTTTTCTCTGGAACCATATCTTAAGACAACGTGGCCAAACCAGGCAGAAGCCAGTTACATTTGTGTAAACCACGTTTTTGTTTTAGTTTAGCACAGCCACGCGTACAAAAGTTGAGTCCCGTTACTAACAAAAACAACTAGTTTTTAGAACATTTCGACAGTATCTAATTTCAGTTACCATTAACTTACTCTATGGTTACTTACCGTAGTTTTAGACAATTGCGTTTCGCTTGGCCGCCATCGCGTCGCCGGCCCAAACCGTGACCGACACAAATGCCTGGTTCTACTACCGACCCTACACTGCTGTCTACACCATACAACAGTGGCGTAGGGTTATGTATGGCTAAGGTGAAGTTGATGAGCAGATAAATGTACTTTCTGCTTTTATCAACTAATAGGAAGTGCCTATTGTGTTCTCAGTGCGGAAAAATAAGAATATACTTTTTTATGCATATATTTATTGATCATAAATAAGAGTATGTTTTTCGGTAGTGGCACTTAAACCTCTAAGGGTTTGAGTGTGCCACTTTACTATACATATGACGTTGGCACTTAAGATTAACATAAATGCAAAACATTCGTTTAATATATAATATATATTAAACGAGTAATAAGAATTAACTAAATTTAGGTAGTTTATTTAGTTAAGTCTTATTATTAAACGAATGTTTTACATTTATGTTAATCTTAAGTGCCAACGACATATGTATAGTAAAGTAAAGTAAATACTAAAGCACCATCAAAATTTTAACATATCGCGTTGAATGGAAACCGAGAGGTATCATCTTATACGGAGTCTAAGCCACTGGTGGTATACTGGTAGGTAAATGTCCAAAGGTAATATTAGTAGGCACTTCTGCTTTGGCATTTCGTCGTCTCTCCGTGTAACATTTCTATTGTGGCGAATATTATTTCACATGGTATATATTCTATAAGGAAACACGAAACGCCTATTCGAAGTTGGGGAATCCATTAAAATAAAATAGCTTTAAGGCTTTGGGGTGGACGTTGATGAATCACTCAGTGAGTGATTCAGAACTTTTCTTGTTAGATACACAGGGCTACAGGTAATTCAACCATCCAGTTTCGTTCTTCTTTAAAAATATAAGGCCCGCACCAGATAAATTGATTCCTATATCACGGAATACTTTACAATAATTGTAAAATATTCCGTGAGATCTCTTCCAGATAATAATACAATTATATTATTATGTAGAAGAGATCGATGTAAGCGATAAGACCGACAATTGTACTTTATTTTAATTTGATTAATTTAGTTACATACATAGACTTACGCCTGTTTCCCAGAGGGGTAGGCAGGGACAACAGATTTCCATTTGTCACGATCTTTGCACACTTTTATTCTTTTTTATTAATTTAATCTTATCAAATTATGCTCTGTAAGTGTTGTGCAATAAAGTGTATTTATCTTTTATCTTATCTTATTGACGGACACAAAGCAAACCCAGAACGGATTAGATAGGTCACACAAATAGTTGCCCGACGCACAAAGTGGCGAAAAGACAAAAGTCTTAACCGCTAGGCCACACGTCAGCTCAACAGTCAGTTAATCAGAATAATTAGGTATATCAATGTAATTTTTTTTCTTTATGAGTGAAACAATATATAAATCCGAGATTCATATTGGATGTTCTTGGGGAGTATTTCTAAACCAGGAGACTAAAGTGATCGTTTAAGAAAAGGATTGTTAGAAAGTCAGTCAATGCTTTCTTCCTTCTTTCATTTTAATGGAATAAAAAGACTATAGTACCATATTATATTTTAAGGGATTTTTCTCTCTCTCTCTCTCCTTCACTACAACCCGTAACCATGCAATACATTTACGAAATACTCGTTTTAGATACCAAAGGTAAAATAAAAATATGAGTAACCAAATGACGTCATTCATAACAATAATATTTTATGTTGTTATATAATTGATGTATACGTTTATACAAATCTAGAACTTTCGATAAATAAAATAGTATTGTGTTTTAACTACACACAAAAATTGTTTATCCTATTCTTGTTTACAATGGTTGCAACGTTCAAGCGACGTGCGACACGACGTAAGTACACCAACCTGAGAGAAATAAATCAGTTGAACTCGTGGGTGATTATTGAACGGACCCACGCATGCGCGGCAGACACCTCCTTACTAGTATGTAGACGACATTGGGACCGGCGGCTGTGCAAAACAAACAAACGTCCAGACATTGACACTGACCTACAAGACCAATTACCATTATGTGACTACAGTTTACTTCTCCGTCCGTAACAATGTGAAGTGTGAAATTGTGCCGTTCCGTTAACATCTATAATATCTTCCTGTTATTAAAAGAATTTTGTGTAATGACAATGACACAAAACAAATATCATGTGCAAAAGAAAGTGTTTGTGGTGGCAGTGTGGCCAGTCAGCGTGACGCGAGTGTCACAGGCATTAGACCCGCTCGGCCTTCTCCCGACACACCTCGCTGCGTCATTGGCCATGCCTCCGTTGCCAAACTAGATCAGCACCCGTACTTTTTCAAAGATATATTGTTGATGTTTTAACAAGTGTCCACATTATAATGAACCATGGCATAAGTGACATCAGGGTTCGTAATTAAATAGGTTTCTAGTTTAATAAATAGAGTGTAGAAAATAAACCTACGTGATGATTATGGTCCGTTTGGCATGAATGGATAGGGTCGACGCCACGAGATCTGATTTTTCCGCGCAAGCTGTTGCGGTGGCGCCGATAGCGCGAGCCGCAGCGGGCAAACGCGAACGGCGGCATTACCAACTTCAGTTGTCCGCGTGCGTGCGCGCTGTGAAAGTCTCTCGCGCGCTATGCGCTCCGCGTCCGCCACGTCCACTGGGCCCGGGCCCGCCCTGCACCACGTTATGGGCGCCCGCCGCCAGAAAACCGACTTGCACGTCGCTGAACCAGCCGCCGTGCGCTCCTCCAGCCCAGCCCCCAGTCTACGCAGCCAAAGGGCTAAACAATACAGGTGGTCCATTCATCACGTTTTAAATGTGTTCATTGCGTGTGTAGTGTAACGTGCTAACAGCATCGTATTTCTAAATTATTTTAGAAAGTACTAACAAATATAGGAATGAATTCCGTGTTCAATAAAATAATACGAATAATTTTCAGTTAAAAATAGAGCTGATATCGTATCAGCTAGGTGTCTGTTATCGTGGTATATCAAAGTGTTCAAATCAAGATGCACTTATCATTTTCAAAATTATTGGCAATCCTAAATCACGTTATTTTCCATAAACCGTGTATACAATTTGAGCGTTGTTCTGTAACCATGAAACTAAGTTTCTCATTAGACTGCAGCTATACTGAAAAATTATTCATAACCTCGCGAAATAATAAGCAATACTTGGGTACTTACGAGTATATTATTGTTTGTTAAAAGGCCAAGAAACCACCTCGGCCAAAACAAGGCAAGGCCAATGGAGAGGCAACTCATGACTATTCGTTACACTTAACAAATGACTCATATGCATAAAACATTAATTCAAATGGTATTATCCTTAATAAAGTGTGGGTCACGCAGGCGGTAATTGGCTTGTTGCAAATACAATCATAATAATATGACAGACGGCAACATTTCTTCGCCCTCAGCGATGGACAGGTTTTTTCTAAGTATGTATTCTTCCTCATGTATTCTTCCTGTTTCCTGAGCTCTATTAATTTGTTCTTCCGTTCTTTTCGTCTATGGCATATCTACTTCCAAACTTCTTTTCCATTGACATTAATTCTACGTCAGCACTTCAACAGATTGTTTTCTTCGTGACTTCTGTTATGCCTGTCTAAGGATCTAAAGGATCTAGTTCCTGTTAATATTGCGAAGCCATATTAACGGATACCCTGTGGTCGTGGGTTTGATTCCCACCTGCACATACACAAGTCACTTTAAAAGATGTCTGAAAATTAGTATCTTAATAGTATAAAAATGTTATTTTCCTGGTTCCTAAATATGATTGAGTCTTCGAACAGTGTGACTGCCCCAATCCCACATTAGCAGCATATCTAATGCTATCGCTTATGGAATATCTGAATTTTTGACAATCATCTTAATGAAAGTGTGTCATTAGATTATCGAATGGGTTACTAGTGTTTTATTCCGTGACCGGTTTCAAATACTTGTTTTCTGTTATTATACCTACATCAACACATTTGTCTTAAATATCAATCCACTTTGGGTACTCGCTTTATTTTACGAACACAGCTATAAACACCTTATTATTACTGCAAAATCACTCATCGGTTACATAGCTACAACTTACCAGTAGTGACCAAGACTCGTAATAAAAAATTCTGAACATCTTTTTCTTCGTTTGCTTTGTCGCTGCATCAAGTCAACTTATTCCGCATGGTATCGTTTTTCTTTTGCCTTTCTATTGTGGCTTTAATATTAGTTTTAAACACATATAATATCGCAATGATCTGCTGTGGTGACCTTTATTATATTTATAATCAATAAACTGTCTTGAGATAAGAAATTATTATCAAGCAATAATTGTATATTGGTTTTTAATTCTAGTACACAAGTATTGTATCTTCACAATTTTTATTATCTATATTTTTAGCATTTGTTGGAATTGCTATCAAATAGCTTTTGTCAATTTTCTCAACAGAGAGTTCAACCGTAACAACAAAGTTCATAATAACACTTGAAGGTGATTTATTATATTTATAATCAATAAACTGTCTTGAGACAAGAAATTATTATCAAGCGATAAATGTTATTGGTTTTTAATTCTAGTACACAAGTATTGCATCTTCACAATTTTTATCATCTTTATTTTTAGCATTTGTTGGAATTGCTATCAAATAGCTTTTGTCAATTTTCTCAACAGAGAGTTCAACCGTAACAACAAAGTTCATAATAACACTTGACTAGATTTTTCATTTTTCTATTAGCAGCTGCGTAAATCTATTCCATTTTTATTTTGCGTTACTTACGGTCTATTGGTTATGTTGCAACCGGATGTTATTGATTCTTTACCAACAGAACTCGCGTCGTTTGATTGTTGTAATTTAGTATACTTTATAATGTACTAGCAAAGTTTGACGTGATATTATTACTGTGATTTGTTTGAGGCTTTCATTTTCACCGCCTCTGCTCTTATGCCATCTCCAACGTAGATTGTCACAATGAAATTAGGTTTGTTCAGTTTACCTTTTTTGTAGCTAATATTAATATTTAATTAATAATAATAATAATATCTGGGGACAATGTCACGCAGATCATCCTAGGCCCAAACTAAGCAAAGCTTGTACTATGAATACCAGGTGACGATATATAGATAGATAAATACATAAATACATAGAAAACATCCATGACTCAGAAACAAATATTCGTGCTCATCACACAAATATTTGCACTTACCGGGATTCGAACCCAGGACCACCAGCTTCGTAGGCAGGACTACCAACTAGGCTACGGTGACCGTCAAATTAAGTTATTTAGTTAAGTTCTGTATCATGTCTCTTTTTTAAAAGTAATATTAAAGGAATATTATCTAATTAATATTTCAAACCAGACTGTAATCTCTTAAAATTTAACTATAGTGGCGTGGTATGATATTAACAAGAATCCAATCATTATTATCAACTCCTCACAATTAATATAGAGTAAGATAATACATATAGAACATACATATAGGTAATTAATGAGTGCCATACTTATCGTGAGTTAACATCAGAGTTAATTAGAAATCTATGTCTAACTTTTAAAATATGTCGTAATATTTTACGCTAAATAGTCTCAAAATATCGAAATAAGATATTCAAAAAGGAGAATAGTTATGATTACAGCTTCAAAATCATTAATATATTTATCAATCATACGACACGATATCAAATAGATTTGATACAACCGAATGCAGCAAAATTTATATGGAATATTTTAACCTACGAATGCATTCACTATGGTCCCCTATAAATTTTCATCGAAATACGATAAAAACAAACAGAATTGTTAAAAATCGGATCCAAACAACCAAAAAATAGCATAATACGCAACAAAAAACAGTCGAATTGATAACAACTTAGGTTTCGTCGGATTAGATTAAAAAGAAAATCATAAGCAGAATGTTGTTCAGAAAGTCGCAATACAGAAGAAAAGTTCCTTTGCAAAAAGACATAGTTAAACCCAGCTAAGTAAATAAAAATATAGATGCCGATCTAATTCAATATTTATTCCTTCACTGAAGCCATAATGTGAATCTTGTTTTCCACTTACATCACCCAAGTCTAGTTCATTCATACGTACGTAGGTATAGCTAGATTAAGAGAGCTAGAGGTGACATTCATTAATTAGCCTGGTATATCAACAGGTTACGACCTTACGGCTATACTGTCGCCCTATTTTACTAATTAATTTGTAGGTGGGTCATGTTCACGCCCAGTGATGGAGTAAATGGAGTCAGCAAACCATTATAGCTCTATAAACTTTGGAAATGTGCTTCCCGGAAAATGAATAGGTTAATTGACGAAATTGGCTATCTCCTCAGGCAAATCACAAAGAGGCCTACGGATTTTTAAAAATATTACGTTATCTTGCGTAAAGTACTTGTATTTCGTCTTATCGTAGATTTAAATGAGTGTATACATAAATATATTCTAATTTAAACAAGATTCGTATTCTAGACATGAATTAAGATGAATTATTAACACTTGCCTGGTCTCCTAGTCAGTGGCCTTAAATGCTTAGCGAGAGGTTGTGGGTTCGATCCCTATCCAGGACAAATCATTGTTTGATGAACACGATTATTTGTTCTGTGTCTGATCTGTGAACCCGCCTGTCAAGCGTGGCGATTATGAGCATAATTCATTAGGGGTGCCCTTTGTCGAGCTGTGTACACCTTCCAAGTGGCATGATGATGCTGAAAATAATTTTTATTTGGAAGAAAATACTAACGCTCAGTTTCATTTAACTCTCCGTCACAATCGATGTGTTTTAATAGGAATTTCGCTTTTTAGTTAATTTAGAATTTAGGTCGATCTTATTAAGGCGTTAGTTTTATCAATTTAATTTTTCCGTTTGATCTATCAGTAGTTGAGATATTTGACGCTTTTCCAATAGATTATTAATTCACAATCGAGGTTAAGCTGATAAAGACGGATTTATCTGTCAATACCGAATAGAAACTTATCTCTCAAGATGCCTTTGTTAAGTTAGGAATTCTTCGAGAATGATTCAGGTCAATGATAAGTTACAGAATTATACCCGCAAGGTTTCATACTTAATTATCGTATAGGCAGTGCTTACGCTAGTGTCAGAGTTGTTCAAGCCGCCCAGTAGGCCTCTGACATAGCTTAATGACTGTGGCCTAATGGGACCAACTGGGACCGACAGCTTAACGTGCTCTCCGAAGCACGGAGACTCTCGGAAATAAAACCACTTAGACGGTAACCCATCTATGGACTGATCGCGAGACTAGTTGCTTAACCTCGCCAAACACATACGGATCGGTGAGAGCATCTGTCTATGAGCGCCTCCATAGTATCATGAATGTCATATATGTGCTAGCTTATAGGTAACTCTAGTTAGAATATAGTTGACATAGAAACTAAGATTTTCTCATGGTCCTATAGGATACCATATAATTTTATTCCCTTTTAGTGTCTTTACATAATAGACGTGTCAATTTGTAAATTCTTGTGTACCAATTAAATATCATTTACTTAAACCTCGTGTAGCGAATATAGCTTATCTGACTTCATGTAGTAAGGTTAGATTAGAAATGCAAAGGTCTCTTTTAATACTGCAATTCAGATACCTAATTTCGTTTCCTGTTTTACACGTGTTCTTTTGGAATAAGTGCCATGAAATAGTACAACCTGGGAAGACTATATTATATTAAGTAATGGTGTGAGCATAGTGATTATTATCTTGAATGTGAACAGACCAGAAGGCTCGTAAATGATGATCTGTTGCAAACCAGTTGAAGAGTTATCGCAAATCGTTTTCTCACTTCAAAGAATCCTGCCACTATGGTGTTCTGTAATATGCTTTATTCACTTTAGTTCATCAATATAGGGATCTCATTTTCTCTAAAATGGGAAGCCAGAAGGCTTGTAAATGATGTAGGTACTGTTGCAAACCAGTTCATTTATTTATTTAAACTACTTAACATTATCATTACAGATTTTGCACCCAATGCGATAATGCGAACAATATTATTAATTATTACTAAGTAAATCGAGAGTCACCCTCACGAATTCCGCCAAATATCCACTGTTTGTGAAGCGCTGTTTATAACTCGTATGCCTCTTACAACCGCTGTGAATTTGCCTATATTAGTACGAGCCATTGGGACGTCACAAGACCGTGGCCTCGGTGCCCGCCGCATACTGGTGTTTGGAATGACCAGCGTCAATGAGTCTAATATACCAGGATTATTAAACATACGTAGTAACACTTCGAATAAATACTGTGCTAACGCTAAGTCACGCCATACCAGTTGAAGTGTTATTGCTAAACGATTGATCTCTTCCAATTATTCTGCCAATAATGTGTTCTATAACATGCTCAGCTCTCTTTAGTTCCCCAATACATCTCATTCAATTCTTTTATAGAAACTTGTGGTCCATCCAACGCAAATCGATTGCCTGGAAGAGATCGCTTTTAGTGATAAGGCCGCCAGTTGCAAAATATTGTTCTATGCATATAGTACGTTTCACATTTCTTATGCAATAAAGTGTATGTAGTTCTTCTTCTTCTTGTGGCTAACCCTTAATTGTTTTCTTCTTCAGGGCCAGTCTACCAGTCCGCACGGCGCGGCTATTGCAGCGCTCGCGGACGACAACGCCTTCCGACGCCGGCATCAGCGATGGAAGCGTGTCGCCAGCGCCGGCACCCGCGTCGCTACTACAAGACGTGGTCGACATCAAGACACTACTGTTGCAGCTCAAGCGGGTCTTACAGGAGGTCAGTTAGCTATGAACTACAAGTAACTTCCAACTTAACTTTTATTGTAAGTAGGTAGTGTTTAGTTTAACAGGTATCTTGGGTTTTCCAAGTAGTAAAGCACGTTTTAATGTAGATGGAGAATGTGACATTATTTACTGTAATAATACTAGATATAAGCATAAACTTGTGTTCCGTACTACCTGTCTCCTCAAAATCAGTAACTCAAATAGGGCAATGTGTAAGATTCTATAACAAACTTCACAGTAATATCAGAAAAAGGTCTACGAATAAGTTTAAAAGAAACTACAAAACTTCTGATCATTTAAATGTCAAAACGGCTTGAAATGTAGTCACTCTAAATTAACACATTTAAATACAATGTAATTTTATATTACATTTGCAAATAAAATTAAAAAAAAAAGGATTCCTATTGAGTTTTCTGGTAGTGTTTCTCAGTAGCTGCCACGTCATGCATTGCACTTAAACATTGCATTTTAACGGAATAAATAAAGTTTGAAGTTGGAATTTTAAATAATAACTGTTTTGAGGGTAAAATAAATGAGAAATGGTCATAGATGTCAGATTCAAAAGTACATATATAGAAATAGAATGCAATAACCCCCGACCTTAATGTTATTGTTCCTTTATTGCAGTAACCTGTCTGCAAAATTTACTATATTATTTACTACTTTGTCTTACTGCTTCCAAGACAGTGCAGCGTGTAGTAACGTTTTGTTTGAGAACATTACTATGCTAATTACTAAAGCAGTTTCCTTTAGCAAGCAATCTAGACATTGGTACCGACAACTTAAATGTGCAGTCTACTTGCGAAATTGCATCACGCCCACATACAAACTCTTTGGTTAACTTACGTTTTATAGTATAAACAAAGTTATTAGATCTACTTCAGCTAACATGAAATCAGCTACAGTTATAATACTTTCCACTGTATAACGACAAATGGACATTCTAATTTCTAATTCTACATTCTCGAAAAAAATTTAGATGCAGTAATTTGGCCCACGCGCCACGTTTTCCCAATTATTTTGGCGGTTATTGTTATATAACTTAAAAGTAGTTCTTTGTAATCACTGGCACTATTAGTAACACCCAGTGAAACCGGCCTACCGAAAACTTACACCATACTATTATTTTGATTGCTAGTATTAAACGCGTAGTTGCGAAATGTGTAGTATCGTGTAGTAGTGGAGACGTAGAATTATAATAATAATTATAATAATAATAATTATAATAATAATAATTATAATAATAACAATTATAATAATATCCCAAACTCAAATGAAAACATTTGAGTTTGGGATATTATTATAAGCTGTAGCGTATGCCTCTATTAAGAAACAACAACAATGCGTATATTAACTATTGTAAAGAATTTAGCTATAGATTTTGCTTGGAAAATTTTGCGATTGATTTGCGTTACGCTAGAACGTAGAACAAGTTTGTAAAATCTAAGTTCCAGCATGGAACTTAGATTTTACAAACTTGTGGGATTTTGATATTTGTAAATACCTACATAAGGCCATCTAAATAGGCATCTTAATACATAAATACATTCATTACTTAAACACAATATAATTACATAGATAAAAAACAATAGAAATGTTTAATAAAATGCAAACCTGAAATGGTGTCTTTTTTCTTTCATAGGTTAGTAGTGCTTCTAACAAAGAAAAGTAAGTAGTACAACTTACTAGAAGCACTACTAAGTAGTTCTTGTAGCAAGTTTCTACATCAGTATCCAACAGTAATGAGATTATAATTATATGTAACGAACCATGTATATAGTTCTTAAATAATTGGGTTATCAGCTATCAGTAAATAATGTTTCCTTGCCATCAGAAGAAACAAATTATTTACATTAATCTCTCGGAAGACAGTTTTGTTTATGGTTTCATCATCATAGTTAATTATTAGTGGATGGATACACTAATTGGAATGTATCATATATGTAGGTACGTGGTTTTAGTTCTACTGCTCTTTTGGTTTTTGGTAGGTTGTCTCATTTCTTAAGAACTTCGTGTAGGTTTAAATTACTTGGTATATTTACATGTGCGTGCGAACCGCCTCACGTGTAATAAATGAAACTGTGTCTTGAGTGATTTGTTCCACTGCACAATTCACGCTACTTCTGATTACTGATTGTACCATTTACACTAATTGATCACTGATAGTGAATCAGATAGGGCTATGAATATGGATTTTACTTTCGTGGCCTGTTTTTGTTTCGTGCACATTTTTTGAATCAGTATCAACCAAATCAACATTGTGTAGCATGCCTGTGTAGCATTGTCAGCGCTGCAGTATTTTGTGTTAGGTTGCCTTTTGAGCCTCCTCTTTGACAATAATGCAACCAATTGGGTTAAACGAACAAAAATGACATGAATGATTTAGAATTGAATTATCAAATAATTTATATGAGAGCGCAAGACCGGCAATTGTAGAGAACTTTTGGGAGGCCTTTGTCCAGCAGTTGACGTCTTTTGGCTGATATGATGAATAATTTCAATTTTTTTTATAGCATTATCCGCAATTTATAGTTATAATATATAGTTATTCGCAGTTTATCTCATTGAAATTTAATAATTTGGAAGGTATTATGAATATGATATGATCTTTCACATGCAACTGTGAACATATCAGTCGGCCATGTTTCTAGAAAACAAAACTGATAGATAATACCTATTCCTCCGGAAGGGTGCAAGGGAATTCTAAATTTGATCTGCCAGTGTGTATCGTTCGTAGCTTAACGCAGAGCGCCTACCCCGGATTGGTTGATTGAAATGGTGCAGGTTCGAGACCCGCCGGACGATTAAATTTATGATTTCCCATTTTTGAGGTGATGAATAATGTTTTGTAAAAGTAATATAGGTAAATATTAAAACAAGTAATAACGTACCTTTTAGATTTTACGATTTTAAGAATACTGTATTGTAATCTGTCAATGACTCAACGCTATTGCCATTTGGATATTTCTAAGGACCTGTTCTGAAACCAGAATTTAATTTATTTTTATCGGTACAAAATACAAGATTACAGCTTCGAGCATGAACTGAAACCGTAACGAAACTTAAATATGGCATTTATACATTACCAGTAAATACCGGTTTGAGTTCCGTTCTAACAGATATTATGTCTGCTTATAGTTATTAGATACAACACCTTGTATTGCTTATATCCTTGGTAAACAATTGATACCTGTTTTTTTAATCATTCTTAGTTATATTCGCTACTAGTTTTTTTTGTTTTGTTAGTAGTGCTAATTTACTGATTTATTTTTATTTAACTGTATTAATTTGTACCAATGTCCACTGAATACTTTTCTTGAAAGATTACACTGTCGATGCATGGAAAGAAGAATTGACTTGTTGAATTGAAATAAGTGTACCTTACACTACCACTTTGAATGGCAGTGTGTTTGATTGAATACAAGGATATACCGAGATACGAGTCTTGGACGGGGAAGATAATTGATATATGAGTCTCCTTGACGAAATGAAATCTCGGTAGAATCATGAAGTTATTGATCATACACGCGGAGTTCCCGTCCTTCGAAAAGCCGGTGATCCCATCAGTCTTCCATTGGTATCAGCATGTCTGACACATTTCATTATGAGAGCAGGAGAATACAGAACACGAAGTGATTGGCGAGATTCAGCAACTAGTATCTCGGTCAGTCCGTAAATGGCTTCCGGCCAGAGTGGTTTAATTTCTGAACATCTCCGTGCTTCGGAGGGCACGTTAAGCTGTCGGTCCCGGTTGTAGCCATTTCAGAGGCCTACTGGGCGACTGGAATAACTCTGAAACTAGGGTTCCTACTGCCCATACGATAAGGATTAGTACCTAGATTTCTTTTCCTGCCAGTTTCCAATTTGTTGCTACACTACCAGCAAATGTGCACATACGTGTAAATAGACAATACTCAGTCGACATTTGTACTTAGAAGAAAGTTTTATTTGTTTTTGCATTAATGTTGCTTGTAAGCATATTTTGTTTGGCGTGTTGTAATGTATGTTTATTTGGTTGCATCGCCTTGTTCGCCGCACGCAGCCCGGGGAGGAGCATCATTCGATGAGTGTAAGTATATACCGCCTTCGCAATATGCATGAACGCACTAACCTTTTGTATTGATTAAAAGTTGTAGCACACCGAGCACTATGGCAGTCTGTTGTTCTCACAACTAATATTCAAAATAAAAATAACTTACAATTGACAGCAGCTACATTTCGTGTGTTCCAACTTTCAAACGAGAGAGATGTATTAAGTAGAATTGCTTACACGTCTTCACACCTTAAAGGCTATCTCTAACATCCCAATTTCACTTGTACTCAAACAAAGTGTAAATTAGGCATAAGATAGCAGGTCTGACTGTACTAATTTGACTGCATCCTTAATAAAAACTGGCAAAATCATGTTACTATTTGCCACCTTAGCGTGATGTGTTAAATGCTGGTAAATGATGAGTAACATGCTTCTGGTTGGAAAGCGAGGGTTTCTGTCACGAAAGTAGCACATAAAGATGTTAATTACAAACACAAAAGAGCATATCACTGGTTGCACATACGACTATATTTTATGGAAAACTATTCCAAGCGGTTTAGTGCACTGTGCAACTGCATATTTAACTATATCTTTATGAAGAGAGATGAGTCATTTAGATGTTAGTTTACTACATATTGTTATCTCTTGATTACTTTTTGAAAATTACTAGGTATATATTTCTATATAAGATTATCTCGTGGGGGCGTAGAAGTCGACCCGAGGGAATATCTCCCAGAGCTCGGGCAGCAGCGTCTCCCTGTGTACTATGAACATCATACTACGATCTCTAATCCGTCTGCCAAGCGTGGTGATTATAGCACATCCCTCCAAATTATGGATCCAACTCCGTTATTATTCATCTTTTGGCGAGGTCTTTGTCCAGCACATTAGGCTCACATAAACTACTACAGATATGTTTACTATACAGGGTTGTTGGTTAAAATAAAAAAATCATCTGCAAATAAACTTTATAGTCCACTTTCGAATGCTTGTCTGAACAAAAGCCTTCGTTGCTTCATATCCCAAATTATTTTTCAACAACTCCAAACCAACCAATCATGACCCGAGCCTAATACAAGTAAGCTGTATGGTTGATGGTGATGAATATCGGCACCCCATCTTAGTGGGGCATAGAAATCGTTACTATGGAATATCTTCCAGAGAACGGGCAGCAGCTTCTCTCTGAGTACTATATGAGACGACCATACTGTCTGCCAACCAGTGCGATTGTGGCATAACCTCACATGATAGACACAAATATATTGTGGAGATACTTGGACAGGACTTGGTCCAAGAATGGGCGTCTGTCGGCTGATATAAACCTAAGTTTCCCAGAGGGGTAGGCAGGGTTAACGGACTTTCATTTGTGACGACCCTTGCACATCTCTTTCGCCTCGTTTACTGACATTATATTCTTCATACATGCTCGCCGGTTTAGGGTACTTCTGACCTGGCCTTTCTTGAGAACGTCTCCGATATGGTCAGAGAATGTTCTACGAGGTCTTCCCCTTCTTTTATAAATCTTTTTTCATTCATCCTTTCTAAATGCCTAAACCATCTCAGCATACCTTTTTCAATCTTTGTGACTACACACCACAAGTAATATAGTAGTAATGTATTAGTAAAAATTAAAACCTAAAACGGACTTTCATTTGTGACGACCCTTGCACATCTCTTTCGCCTCGTTTACTGACATTATATTCTTCATACATGCTCGCCGGTTTAGGGTACTTCTGACCTGGCCTTTCTTGAGAACGTCTCCGATATGGTCAGAGAATGTTCTACGAGGTCTTCCCCTTCTTTTATAAATCTTTTTTCATTCATCCTTTCTAAATGCCTAAACCATCTCAGCATACCTTTTTCAATCTTTGTGACTACACACCACAAGTAATATAGTAGTAATGTATTAGTAAAAATTAAAACCTAAAAGACGTGATGACACAATAAAACTAAGCGAAATGAAAATGACATGAAATCACAAACTCGTCAAAATCTGCTTATAAGACTACATTAATTAAAACGATTATTTAGTAATAATTATTAAGTACACTTATGTACGTGTCCAATTAATTAATCGTTTTAGTACCTTCCCTACCCAACGTTTGCCATCATTTATAGGTTTGTAGATTTATATTAATAAAATATCATATCATTTGGTTTAGATAAACGGGTTCATGATTAGATATACTTAATAATAATATACATCAATAACAAAGTTCCGATGTACACATAAACATTTTTAAGTAGGATAAGTAAATATTTATTCATCTGTATTAAGTTGATATATGTAAATGTAATGATAACGATATCTGCACTAATTATAATACTTATATATCATCTAAATAAAACACCGAAGTTAGTGAGAGTTTAGAAATATAAGATCATTTGGTATTCTTGTAATAATCCTCCTAAGAATATTGACATGTTATTGATGAAGTAGTCAATGCCCATAACTACATATCTACTGAAACTAGCAAACATATGACCACCACTTATAATAACGATACGGCGACACTTAAAATGGCAATAGGTGGGTATACATACACATAAGTAAATTTTATGTTCATAAAAAGATATCTGATAATAAAACTGCAAAATATTGCTAAATAGATAACATTGTAATGCTGGTTCGACTTGATGACTCATTCAATAACAATAAAATTGCTTACTTTGTTTTGTTTTTGTCTGCGATTTTACGTAGTAAAATAGCGATTTCAATATCGACAGAGCGAAACTCTCGACCCGTTGCTGGCGGCGTGCGCGGAGAGCCCCGCGCGCGGCAACGGGCGCCGCCCCCCCGCCTCGCCGCTGCACCCCGATGCCTGCGCAGAGATGCGCCGGCAGATACTATACCTTCAGGTATGTAACATTTCTTACTTCTATTGTCCAGTGAAGCAATGTAAGCCTCCTAGCTCACTGTAAACTTCAACATCCGACCAAATACATAATAACACTTCTAATCCAAAAACGGCAAATGCTCAGACTAGATTCACAAATTTTTATAAAGCCTTTTAAAAAATTGTGAGTCTATCGTTACTAATATATCTGAAACAGTTCTATTCACATATACTGTAACCCTAACGCTGAACTTATTAAGTTATTTTTTATTTTGTTTGTTCAAAGCGCACATTAGTTTCTTTTTTCGGCTCGTAGATTATTATGATTATCCAATATAATAATTTTGTATCACTACGTTAGGTACGGCAAGGGATCTTTCCCTATGTTAGTTAATTTATTAAGGTTTTTAGGGATGATCATAGACATTTAGAGTTCATAAATGCTTGGGAGTAGAATCTTATTAATACTAGATAGAGAGAAAACCTTAGAATAGAGAGAAACATATAGCATACTACTTACATGTCCACCAACAACTTGGTCTGCATTTAAACTTTCTTCTTGGACATGTTGCAAACTCTAATATTCAATATTTGGAAAGCACTTTGCATTTACTGGATGATCCGCAATGGGACGAGTACAATTCGACAACTATTATGTTATGTACAGACGCCAGCAAATCCAGCTACTCCAATGATGTGCTGGCATCTGTACCTAATCCTTATTACTATATTCAGCACTATCCAAATAATCTGATATTATTTTTATTTCTATCTATTTACCAAAACCCTTGTAATGAATATTGCTACCTTAAGCCCATTAAAGCTAATTACTTATTTTCCGCGAAACTGTTGACACAATTCAAGGACACAAGCATTTATAGCGACAGCAAAAACTGAGCCATTAATACAATTAGGTCAATTAATTGATATGACGACGTAAGCAGACATAATATTGCTGTTTTAACCAAGTTTAGACTAAACGTTCTAAGACCTTCATTTGTACCAACAAACCTACGCTAATGACTCACATGCCCAATATGATCATATTATCAACTATTGAAATCCAATCTAATGCCAATTAGCTAATTATTTTATCAATCAAATTGGTTTGCCTATAGATTATATGTAATATTACTTTTTTATTAAGAAACATTGCCAAGAATTAAGATAAATGAAAATGGTTTCAATAAGGCACAGATTTAGCTTCTAATATTTTAGTCGTAATATTAATTCCTATCCCATGCAATAGTACCTTGAAATACCATATTAAGTAGTGTATACTTAATATGGTATTTGTATGATACTATTTATTACTTATTTATTTTTTTGCAAGCCAGTACTTGGTTATGTGTGAAACTATCAAGACTCTATTTTCTAAGGTGTAAATTAAGCTTCCTGAAATAAAAAAATATTTTAAAAAGTCATAATTCGTGTCATGTCTGCAAATAAGTTAATTTCTCACTCTATCCTTTCTAATCATTAGAGTCATCTGATGGTGGGGTCTGATTTTCTTCAGAAGTGCCACTAATTTTTAATAGTCAGAACTCTTTGTGTTGTTAAGAATCATCATTAATTAAGAATAAATATTTATTAATATTATAAATAATAATTGCTAAGCTAAAAGATAAGCAATTATTATATATAATAATTGCTTATCTACAAAAATTTTAAGTTTTATAAATTATAGCTTATGGTTAACAAAAAGTGCCTCGAGATAAACTAGAAGTAACACGATTACCGATTACAAATCGATGAAAATCTGAATTAGGTTAGACCTGTGCTACAGACAATCGCTGTAATGATTTTAAATAACATTTATAAAAAAAAGTTTTGGCCAAAATGTGTACCTACATTTAAATAAAATTATATGTATTGCTATAGAATGCTATGTTGATAAACATAGAAGTAAATTAATAGTAAAGCCGAGTTAAATATTATTAATTTATGTATGATACAAATAACTTAATAACCATTATCTAATCTAATATCTAACGCTAATAGTGCCATATTTAGGTCATTTTAAAATCTCAAGCATATTTTCTGTGTCAGCGTAATTGAGTGTGCCTAGAAATGCCGTTATTATACGATAGATTTTTTTTGTAGCAGAAACTATAATAAAGTGAGTAAGATCCTAAAAATATGTAAAAACGGTTAGCAATTGCATGATTAGCTCGGCGCTTTAAACGGACCAAGACTATTCTTCTCTTGTCTGGGGGAACAGGGTTAAATGGAAGTTTGATGTGTTGTTTTAGCACGATTTGTAGTATAAATAATTCAGGAACTGTTCGTATATTAGTTTCTATAAAAGCTACCTTTAGAATTGTTCTTTGAGAGCGTTCCAGCAAGAGTAGGATAGTTTTAGCTGCACCGCCCCAGACAGTAATGCAAAATCAAAATAAACCTGTTTAATTAATTTAAATTCTGCAATGTTACGTAAACTTTTAGAAATATAAATTAATTTACGCACTCTCGTACATAATGATTCATTATGTTTACGGAAGTTTAAATGTGAGTCAATTCTAATACCTAAACAATTACTACTGTTTGTTATGGCTAAAGTGGGACTATTGCATACAGTGTCAGCAAACATTTTCCAATTATGCACGTAAATGCTTTCGTTAGTAAGTGATTTGTCAGCATATCTCATAGAAAATAAAATATACTTAGTTTTGGGCATTTAGGGTTAGAAGATTTTGATGTAGCTAATTAGACGCCATGTTAAACCCATTTTGAGCATTTTCATACACTTCAATGCGTGAATTCGCTGAGAATAATAAAGGCGTCTCGTCTGCATATGGCATTATAGAACCATATTTAGGTTCAACTTTCAGCGCTTTTTATATAGATCGGGAACAAGGTAAGTCCCAAGATACCCAACACTTAGCGGAAACTAAACTGGGGTAATAAGTTTAATGGAAAATTTAAATTATCTCTTTCCCTCAGCAACTTAACTAACTAAACTTCAAACTTTCAAACAAGATTGTAAACCATGTTGGAAAGCTAAGTAAATCGCATAATCGTAGACAAATTTCAGATAATGCAGAATCACTAACATACATAAATAAGAAAATCAGTAACCACGATTATTACGCATCGAAATCATTCATTATCACGCGAAAGTGGCAATAAACGGTGGGAATCAAGTCACAATAAGACTTGATACGAAGATGCAGTCATTTCATTTTGAGGTCAAAGGGTACTGTAGCGTAAAGAGAAAATCTTTTAACGCGACAATACCTTTGTAACTTGTAGCACTTGCCGCCAACAGATATAGTAGGTATCAATAGTGCCATCGTTAATCTTACATTCGGTTGAAAGAGATTGCTTTTATTGCAATGAAATATTAAGAAACATTAATGTTGCGTAAGTTGAGACAAATATAGAATAATTGATTAAGGATGGGCAGCATGGCAGGCCCCCTACAAGATGGACCGATAATCTTGTGAGGTTTGCTGGAACTCACTGGATGCGGATAGCGCAATACCGGCAATTGTGTCCAGCTGTGGGCATCAGTCGGCTGATATGATGATGATGAATAAGGATGAATTAATTATGACAGCCCCATGCTTATCCACTGGGTGGTTAAAGTTGGTGCTGCTTGATTTTATTTTATTAACACTTACTAACACAGGAAAATAAATTTCTCTCACTAACAAACTATGGATTCAGGTCCGAAATTAATGTCTTATTATATTTTAACTATTTCAACAACAAAACTAAAATAATGTTTCTGTGAGCCACGCAATCAAAATTCGTTTGAATTCTGAATATAATAGTGTCATCATTTGGTTGAAACAGATTGCTTTCAGTTCCATGAGATATTGAGATAGATTCATGTTGCTCAAGCTTAGACTAACTTAATAATAACTAAAGATGAATCAACTATTTTGACAGCAAAACGAAAATATGTTAGTGTGAGCCACGTAATCAGAGTACGTCGGTATTCTGACAAGTGTCATCATTATCATCTTACATTCGGTTGAAAGAGATTGTTTTCAGTTCAATAGATATTTCGATACATTAATGTTGCTCAAGCTTCCGCATACTTTATAATTAAAGAAGAATCAACGAATCAGATAGAAGTTATCCATAGGGGTTATAACTACCTCGACAACAAAACGAAATGTGTTAGTGTAAGCCACATAATCAGAGTAACTAAAGAAGAATCAACGAATCTAATTGAAGTTATAGGTACATAGCGATTATAACTACTTTGAAAATACAAGAATACGTTCTGAATATGTGGCTCGCACAACCATAGTTTGTTTAAATGGTATGTCCTGAATTAGTACGGTATTCATGCCTGAAAGGTATAAATCAAGCTTGAGTTATTCGGTTCCTAGCCTATTTTAGACCTCGCATGAAATCACCACGTGACATAGAGGGCTAAGCTAGGTCAAAACGCATTCAAAACTTAACATAGGCGTTAAAACCACGACTACCAACTTTTTATTATGCTTTACACATCAACACACAAAAGATCAGATACAATAATTTAAAAAGTTATGGTGGTTATTCCGCCATAATAATAAAATAGATACCTGAATAACTGCCATTCATTAGTTATATTTGACCTAATTTTTCAGCTAGTCTCCTTGATTTTCTTTGTGTTGATTTTGATTTTATTTAATGTTATGTATCCACAAATATAAAAATTTTCTCTCCTTTTTGTCTACCGATTTTCTTATTATTTAAAACTTATGAATATTAGCGAAAACGTGTAATTGGCCTTCATCCTTTATTATATGTTGTATTACTGTTCTAGCTGTTAGGTAGTTTTCTAGAAGAATAAAATAAAATAACATTTAAAATTATTGTAAAGAAAAGCTATATAGACCCGGATGACAAACCACGCCTTTTTGTGATTGTTCCATAAGAACGCTTCTACCTTCTTTACAGTCAATGTAATATTATATTTTGGATAAGTTTAATAACATATAGGATTAAGATAGTTTGATAGAAAACGTTTCATTATTCATTATTTTACGATCTTCAAACTTTTATTTTATCGTTTACCGTTGTTGGCACAACCTGTAAAAATGACTTCACTGGTACGATCTGAAAAAGGCAAAACTATCCTACAGATTGATTGAATTAATAATGGCAGCGCATTCTGTAGACGAGCACCTTGCATATCAAACCATTTGTAAAGAAAAAAAGTGGAATGCGATGACATTATTAATTGAAGATTATTCGGTAATCTTAGTAACCTCGAATATGATCCATAAAGGAAACTGTACTAAAATGATATAACGTTACATTACAGAGTCAGTTAGAAGAACGCGACCGGTTAGTGCGTGTGTTGCAGCAACAGATGTTGCGCATGGCGGAGAGCCACGAGCCGCGACAAGATGACACATGCAACGTTGCCACGCAAACTGATCGGGTAAATATACTACATTATTCTTTTGTTGTCGCCCATGTTTTTCAATGTCATATGCTTCGTTTATACAAATTCAAAGGACCTCTGACAGAAAACAGATCCAGAAACCTGAACTCAAATTCAACTATCTAATGCTTAGGTACGCACTTTGTCCAATCCAAGAATATACCAATCTAATATAATATAAATCATAGAATCATATAGCACATGGTATGTAATTGTGGACTGGGCATTGTGGCAAGGATCTCCACAATGCCAGGTCCACTTCAGGGTAGGCCTTCGTCTAGCAGTGGACGTCTTACGGCTGACATGATGATGTTATACTTATATGGTAATAATCAGTTCGGGAGGTCTCCTAATCGAACCACTCAAAAAGGTTGCGATGGAGACCAGATTCACACTACAGCGTGCCATGTAGGTTGCGTAGTGATTGTCATTGTGTTACATGGTCATATCATTAATTACACAACCAAACACAGTGAAATCACATATCCGGAGAGATTCCAATCCAAAACATTTCCTTTTTCCTCTGCTTATCGGAATTATCACTCTATTGAACAGTCTAGAACTCACGTTTTACTTTATTTTGGATTAGTCGGTATTATAAACGAAAATTGTAACCCGGAATCAGTATTCTTACAAAACATAAACTTTCGTCCGTCTGGGTTTTTATGCTGTGATTGTTACTTTTTTTAAGTATCTTATAGGTTCTATGCAATACCAACTAAACTAACAGCAGCGACAATGGATTTCCATTTGTCACGATCCTTGTACACCACTTTTGCCTCGTTTACTCTTCTTATATTGTTCACACATGCTCGCTGGTTTAGGGTACTTCTGATCTGGCCTTTCTTGAGAACATCTCAACTAATGTTAAAACCGTTGCTTTTCTTTTAAACCGAGTTCTTATGAAAAGTTCAGGGCGATTTGGTTTTGGCGCGTAATACTGAAGGACAATAAGCGACTCCATAGAACATTTCACCAAATATGCGCGTTTATAAGCAGTTTTACTAGTTTGATAGTTCTATGAATGCCCTGGTTTCATGTGAGCTATAATGGAGAGATATCTAATGACATTTAAATTAGTTTAGTCCTTTAAAAGACAGAATCGCCATCAATACTAGTTGCTTCAGTTTTCTTTCTCAACATTATTGCATAAAAATGTAGCATAATTAAAATGTTCTTCTTTGTATTCCAGTTGCGGCCGCCCATGAGTACGGCGTTAACGAATTCTGACAATTCCGGCTTAGTAAGGTAACCACATTTAACTATACACTACTATATGCACCACACTAATACACTGAGTATAACACTTATGCAGCAATATCACTTTTTATTTACCCTGGCGATTGTCCATCAAATTTGTGTCATCAACTTATATAATGATCATTTTATCTTATTAGTTTATGTATCTATCAAACGTTTTATTTATTGTTTTAGGTTTATCTTCGCTTCGATAAACTCCTATTTACACAGACTGCATTCATATATCATCTTCTTGTATATACCCAGCATCCCTTCGCATATACCAATTTATAAAAAACGTTGTAGTTCACTCATTAAAAGTACTATCACTAAAAGTCAAAGTTTAGTATCTAATTTTAACAATTCCAAATGGATTATCATCTTCAAAGACTATATGAATAAGAAAATGACATTTGCACCAACATCAATGTGTAGAATCACTTTGACACTTTCCCCGTACTTCACTGGTATTTTCATTTGATTCATAATCATTCTCTTCACGTATCATTTGTGTACATGTATTATAATTTTGACATCGTCATTCAGGTGTATACTCTTGAAATCAATTGAAACATTAAATAAAATATTTAACTTAAATAAACTTATCTGGCATCATGCTACAGCTAAATCTGTGTTTATCTTTAGTAAATACTATAGCATGCTTATTTCAGAACTCGAGATCAAATTATTTTGTCGCCTGCAAGTGGGACAATATAAGTATGCACAGTGACTTTGGTAAAATTAGTTTCAAGAGTAGCCCTCGTCCTTTCAAAATGTTCATTTTGTTCTAATTTCCTCACATGCTGCTTTCAATTCCTATTGGATTTTGGTTGAAAACGTATGAAAAAACTATGAAATATTGGATGCGGCAGTTTCCACTTGGGCGCTCGGGTTCGTCCGTCGGATCAGGTAGCGTGGCTCGACTGCTTGCTCGCTGTTTGCCTCTTATGTTCCGTCAATGTGTTGTGCTTACTGCATCTCGTCTACAATACCAACAATGGGACGATCTCCGATAGGGACATCGACGAGTATTGTTCCTACATCAAGTGACGAATTTGCATGGTCTTTAAAGGCGGTAATAGGAAAAATTTATATGAAATTTGTAAATATGTGCTTGTGTGTTCCACTGATTTTTGTATTAACCATGATTTAAATTAGTTATTGATCTGCCACTTTACAGTGTCTCTCTTAAAAATAGCATTCTAGAAAATGACTTAATGTCTTGTAGCTTATGTAGTATACAATACCAATCGTTTAACTTGTAAACGTCAACCACAACCTCATTGTTAAATGATTATTCTAGAACTGTGGTAGATGTGATATTGTGTAATCGATTCGCTATAGGCGCTGATCAATAATTTGTTAAAATAGAATATAATGGCATTGAGCAATTCAATCCTAGCCTAAAAATGTATTCTATAAGTGATATAGAACATTTTTGTTTATTGCAGTAGTTTTCTATTTTAATAGAATAAACATGGCTTATTATTTAAATTTTGATGAAAAGTATGTGGCTTAATAACTTACATGCCAATAATAAGCCTTTGTGATAGGAGAAACTGATGGTGCTATACTGAAGTATAAAGAAAGCATGGTTAAATTGAGCGTTGAGCACGGCACAGCACGTATTGGTTTTGTAATCAATTGGCTTCTGACGTCACATTTTTCGTTTTACATGTAGGTAGTCATGTGTGTTTTCTACACTAAACTGTTTTATTTTTATTTAAAATTGCTTTGATTATGAAATATATCTCTGTGTTACACGCTGCCTCGACAGAATTTAAAGGTGAGCAAATTAGGGCCATAACCAGTTTTAATGCTTTTCTTGTCTATTTTACTATATGTTGCTTAGCAAGGGTTTACCCTTAACTAGAGAATAATCAATCGGTGTAGAAACTGGGTTGAAACGAGTTGAATACATTAAGATCTTATGGATCTTTTATCTGTGATATCTTTTATAATATCCATCTTAAGGTTTCCACCGATTGATATGCACGTAAAGCTCACTCCAAATACTGTCATTATTTTATGTGTAAATAGATCATACTTGAACATACAACTAATATTTATTGTTTATTTAGGCACGTTTATAAAAATTCTATGATTTTTTTGGGAATTTTCTGATTTGCAGCAACAAATATTTAGTTCTTGTGCATTTAGTCACAAATTAATTCTATACTTTAGGTGTGTACTAACATTTATCCGACAGATATTGAAACATAATTTGCAATAATATCAATAACCAATCCGTAAATTTTCACAGCTGGAATGAACAAGCTGGCACTAGGAAGCTGCCGTCATATAGTGAAGCACAAAAAACTAAGAGACCTGTTACCAACGGGATTGTGACAAAATGTCAGTGCGGTGTTAGAAAAGTGAATGGACTTAACGAGGACATCGACAAAAAGGACACTGTTATACTAAAACCGAACAGCCGAGTCGGCTCCAAATATCTCCAGGCTTTGGCCAATAATGATAATACGAGACGATATATCAAAAGAGACTCGTCAGTAGGCGATAAGACGGAAAAGAGGGCAGCAATGTATTCCACTCGATCTCGTTCCATAGAGAACTTCCATAACCAAGCATATACGACCACAGAACGGACACCACCTAAAAATATAGTTATCGAAGAAACTCCATTAATAAAACATCATACATCTTACGGCGATTTATACAATGGTAGAATCAGTAGCAAGGAAAGTGTAAATGGGAACAGGCACAGTCCTAGCCTCAACGGACAATCCACTGATACAGACTATAGCTCAGACGGTGGTTACAAGTCTCTGCCTTCGTCAATCAATTGCAACGTTTCTCCCAAGAAGGTGAGCGGTATCCCTAGGAGGTCCATCGAACAGAAATTCCTTTCAACTAAACATGTTAAAGCAAGCGCTATATGAATGTTTTGTTTTGAATTATGTGATATTTGAAAATGATTGACAGGCACCGGACAGTCAAAAGCAATAATACTATTATATTATCTGTAGACATTCGCTTGAATATTGAGTACTCATTCACTAGTTAAAACAATGTTGAATGTTCGATGTCTGTTCATTGTTGTTAGCGGGGCCTGACACTAATACCGAAAATATTAGTGTCATAGTAGTAGATACCGGTATTTACCTATTCCAATAAAGTACCGGTATTTATTACGTTAATTACCATGAAATCCCATTGTTACCGGTACCATAAACTAAAAATATCATAATATAAGACCGGTTTTTTAAGGTTCATTTGTATGTGATGTGATGTTACAACTGTAAATCGGCGACGCTAGTGCAACGCTTGTTCGCATTTAATTTCAGTCATCGTAAAGCTAATTGGATAAGCTACGTTTAGTTGAACGATGCCAAATTAATCGATGTATCCTTTATTATCAGTTTTATAATGTTTTGTGTTGACGTGAAATATTATATTTCTTAGACCCGATGCTTAATGCATTTTATTTTTTATTATCAAACGAATACTGACCTCCTGTATTATACAGTTAGTGGATTTATCTAAACGAAAACTAATTTTGTAGAGTTAATTTACAAATTTGTATACAGGCGATAAAGTTATCTTAGATTTTCTATTGTAGACAAATTAGTTCTTAAAGCTGTAATATGTGATAAGAGTGGCTGTAAGAGGTTATATTTAATTTATACATACCTACATGATATCTTCCTTATTAATCACTAAGTATTATTACTTATGTATCGAACATAATCAACAAACATATTCTGAATGTTTTACTTATATTTATTTGCTATATGAAGTTTGTGTAGGTGTCGAATAGGTACAAAGGATCACTTGCTTTTGAGGCATTTTAATATCAAGGTGTCATTTTAAAGCATTTCAATTCAATGTTAATGTAATTAAAGTATAATGTTAGACAAATATCTTCCAGAGCCTAAGTTTCATGTATCCTATAACGTTACCTAGAAGATTACCTACAATATATCAGTCCTCATAATTGTGTACTTATGGCTACTTTATCTATTCATTATATTGCGCTTACCTACGTTACTTATGTAAGTTTAAGCCCACTAGCTTTAGAAAAGTTTATTTAATTTAACAATTGAAGTTGTTTAAATAAATAATTTTAATTTTGTTTGTTGTTTTTGATTTTCCTAATCGGTATTTATATCATTTGGAAATAAATGTCCTATACCTATATATAACTGTACAAGGTTTATTTGCGTAACAAAGACAAACAAATGGAAACAAAAACAAACAAATGGAAGTCTCACCTAACCGTATAAACACGACTGTAAAGAAAGAGCCTCTTTAAGACCAACAATGAACAAGCAATTTATTTTACACAAGGAAACTTATATAAATAACATATCGCTTTGATATAGGTCGTAAAAAAATAAATAAATAATATCTAGGGACAATGGCACACAGATCATCCTAGCCCCAAACTAAGCAAAGCTTGTACTATGGGTACCAGGCGACGATATACATACTTATATAGATAGATAAATACTTAAATACATAGAAAACATCCATGACTTAGAAACAAATATTCGTGCTCATCACACAAATATTTGCACTTACCGGGATTCGAACCCAGGACCACCAGCTTCGTAGGCAGGAGCACTACCAACTAGGCTACGGTGAAAAGAACATAAGTAGTGTTTGGCAGTTATAATTATGGCCTTATAACGGTCAAACGAAACTGCCTAACTTCTTATAATACGCGCACAACTTATATGCATAGTGGTGTGTTTCGTTACCGGGCGCATAATAATTCCGGTTCATATTGTGTCGATTATTTTCCTTCGATATTTCGCTCCAAAACTAAATTCATATAACTAAAGACTCCTTGCTCTTTTAATAAGAACTACGTATATTAAAAAGAATAACAATGGATAATTAGTTCAGTTGGTATCGAATGCAAGCGGGAGGGGTCATTCGGATTTTCATCATCATCATCATGAGAGCTAAAGTACCTACGTCTACTGCTTGACAAAAGCCTCTCAAAAGAATGCGGGGATATGCCATAATCGCCACGCTAGGCAGACGCTGCTGTCCGTTCTCTGGTAGGTATTCCACCGCTCGATTTCTACGCTCCTCACGGGATGAGACGGGGTGATGATATTCTATGCCGTCACCACACAGCAGATGGCACAGCAATTCGGATTTTAGAAGGGAGGAATTATAATGATTATACACACATAAACTACTGCAGCCGTTGTTGAGGCAGTAATGTCTAAAATGAGGAAACAAAAAAGAATCGATAATCGATTCTTTTTTGTTTCTGGTCTACTGTTGTTTCCATGCTGTATTTTTGGCATTTAATCCTGGTGTTCACTTTGAACATTAATGGTCTAATAAAAACCGGTAGGTAGATATAGCAAATCCTAAGTAATATTAAATTTGATATTATCATCAATCAAAAATCGAATTTGATATATCAGATCAGCAACCGTATATTTTGAGATTGATAAAATCTTATGTTGATGACAGAATTATAAAGCCTGATATATGTATATTCGACCCGCAACCGTACTTTTTTCTCGAACGAATTATGACAATATCCTTTAAACGGATTAAGAGTTATATTTCATCATCATCGTCATCATATCAGCCGAAAGACGGACTGCTGGACAAAAGCCTCCCCCAAAGATCTCCACAATTGCCGGTCGTGCGCTATTCGCATCCAGCAGTTTCCAGCGTTTTAGTTATATTTATTATAATTAATTTATAATCAGATATGTAACATACAATTTCGTTTAAAAGAGTTAAAATATAAAATAAAAATATTTTTATAAAATAATTGTTTTAAAATATAATAATAATTCGTAAGCCTATTATAGAAGAATCGAAAAGTAAGTAAACGATATATTGTTATGGTAGTAGTGTGTGTTCCTGCTTCGGGACACATTTCGGCTACTATAAATCAACGGCTAATTCAACAGTGAAAATCCAACTCCGCTGGATATTATAGTTCTCTAGTGTGCGCAATCACAAGATAACTCTATATTTTGTTTTCTTTTTTATACAACATATAACTTAATTAACGCACATCCCGAAAATAGTTTGTTCTGAATCGTTTACAGAATCGATTTATATCATTTTTAATATAGGTAGGTAATTTTTTATTCCAAAATAATTAAAACTACGGAAATTATTGACATATTAACCCTGTACAGTCAAAACGAATTGAAATGGACCGTAAGTCAAAGTAATAAGACTTTTAAATCGCAGTTTATTTGTATTCATACAAATTCCATCATTCAATACAAAATAAAGAAAAACAAACTTTTTCCAAGAAACAAATTTAGTAAATAACAATGCATATGTATATGCATTGTTATTTATATATTTGTTAAATTAAAAATTCAGTGTATGTATTATGATTACAACATAATATTCTAATTGGGGTGTCTGATTGGGTGTGCGTTAATTACGTTACATGTTGTATATGAGGGCGACAAACGAACTAGTGGGTCACCTGATAGTAAGTGATCACCGCCATTCATATACACTCGAACACCAGAGGAGTCGCTGGTGCGTTGTCGGCCTTTAAGAACTAGCAAATAACTGTTGCTGACCCTTCCCCCCACCCTGATGAGCTCTGGCGACCTTCATCATCATCATCATATCAGCCGAAAGACGTCCACTGCTGGACAAAGGCCTCCCCCAAAGATCTCCACAATTGCCAGTCTTGCGCTATCCGCATCCAGCGATTTCCAGCGACCCGCACAAGATCATCGGTCCATCTTGTAGGGCTGCCCACGCTGCGTCTTCCGGTTCGTGGTCGCCACTCGAGAACCTTTCTGCCCCAGCGGCCGTCGGTTCTACGAGCTATGTGCCCTGCCCACTGCCACTTCAGTTTGGCAATTCTTACGGCTATGTCCGTTACTTTGGTTCGCCTGCGGATCTCAACATTTCTGATTCGATCTCGCAGGGAAACTCCAAACTCCAAAGAGCAATGGAAAGGGCTATGCCTTTCCATTGCTCTTTGGGTGACCTTGAGCCGCCTGATAAAGCCCATAGTGAGCGACCACGTCTCTGTTCCATAAGTCATCACTGGCAACACACACTGGTCGAAGACTTTCGACTTTAGACACTGCGGTATTTGGGACGAGAAGATATTACGTAGCTTCCCGAACGCCGCCCAGCCGAGTTGGATTCTACGATTGACCTCCTTCTCGAAGTTGGACCTACCTAGTTGGATGGTCTGTCCTAGGTAAATATAGTTCTCTACAACTTCGAATGCAGAATCTCCAACCTTAACTAGAGTGGGTGCAACATGGATGTTCGACATGATTTTCGTCTTATCCATGTTCATTTTCAGACCCACTTGTTGAGAGACTCTGCTGAGGCCATCGAGCATTGTACCGAGGTCGTCAAGGGTCTCAGCCATGACTACTATATCGTCGGCAAATCGAAGGTGGGTGATGTACTCGCCATTGACATTGATGCCAAAGCCTTTCCAGTCCAGAAGCTTGAAGACATCTTCCAATGCAGCGGTGAACAGTTTCGGATATATAACATCTCCCTGTCTCACACCTCGCTGCAAGTGGATAGGTTTCGAGTTCTGGTCCTGGAGTCGCACTGACATAGTGGCGTTTTCATACAAACACTTTAACACCTCGATATACCGGTAGTCGATTTGGCACCTTTGGAGAGACCTCAGTACGGCCCAAGTTTCGATCGAATCAAAGGCTTTCTCATTGTCCACAAACGCTAAGCATAATGGTTATACTCTTTGGTCTTCTGGTCTGCCGCAGCGTATGTATGTGGTATATGGTACTAAAGCCTTTACGGAAACCGGCTTGTTCGGGAGGCTGGAAGTCGTCAAACCAGCGTGCGAGACAATTCGTAATGACCTTCGAAAACAACTTATAAACATGGCTCAGCAGTGTGATGGGTCTGTAATTCTTCAAGAGGGTTTTATCGCCCTTTTTGAAGAAGAGCACCACCACACCCCTGTGCCATGCTTGTGGCGTTTCACCTTCTAGTATGACGGAGTTAAATAACTTCTGAAGGGCCCGTAGGATTGGTGTACCACCCGCCTTCAGAAGCTCTGCCGTAACTCCATCATCACCAGGCGCCTTGTTGTTCTTAAGCTGTTCGAGAGCCATTCTAATCTCGCACAGGCTGACGTCCGGGATGTCTTCGCTTAAGTGTTGGGTTAGTCGTGCTCTGGGATCTGAGGCACAACTATCGACAGGTGACTGGGTTTTCGTATACACTGGCCGTAGAACCTCTCGATCTCTCCCAGCAACTCAAGTCTAGACGTGACGATTCTGCCATCCTCAGTCTTCAGCTTCGTCAGTTGGCTCTGTCCAACAAACAGTTCTCTTGCAAACACTTTAGAGCCTTTGTTCCGCTCAATGTCTTCTTTAATACAATTTGTATTAAATTGGCGTGTGTCGCGAGTCAAAGACTTTGAGATCTGTCTGTTGAGCTGCCGGTATCTGGTAGCATCATCAGAGGATGTCAGAACCATTTTCCATCTTTCATCCATAAGCTGCAGGGTATAGTCAGAGATCTTTTTGGTTCTGTTTGTACGGCGGGACTTGAAGACCTTAGACCCAGCCGCATGGACAGCTTCTACGAGCCTGTCGTGGTATGAGTCCACTTCCTCGCAATCTGCTAGGCATTCGAAACGGTTTTGCAGTTCGAGCTGAAAGGGTTCAGGGTTTTGGATGTGGATGGGTAAAGGTCGGAGCGTAGACTTTATCAGTCGGGACCTCTGGAGCTTGACATTTAGGTTCAATGAGCCTCTCACCAGTCTGTGATCGCTCCCGGTTTTAACCGTATTGATCACTGAGACGTCATTGAACATCTGTCTACTCGTCGACAAGATAAAGTCTATCTCGTTTTTTGTTATACCATCGGGGCTTACCCAGGTCCATTTGCGGTTTTCCGACTTCTTGAAAAAGGAGTTCATCATAAAGAGCCCCTTATTCTCCATGAAGTCGGCCAACATTTGGCCCCGGGGATTCCGGTCTCCAGTTCCAAATTGCCCCACTCTCAGCTCATTCCTGAATCGTTTACCCAGCTTCGCGTTAAAGTCCCCCATGACCACAGTGAAATAAGTGTTAGAGGTATGTATGGCTCTAGAAATATCCTCATACATGACCTCAACCTCATCGTCGGAGTGCGTCGAAGTCGGCGCGTAAACCTGTATGACCTTCAACGACTACCGCTTGGTAATTCTGAGTATAAGGTACGCAACCCTAGTCGACACACTATCGATTTTCACTATGTTGTGGACGAGGGACTTGTGGACTATGAACCCAACACCACCTTGGGACAGTTGGTCGCCCTCCCGGAAATAGAGCAGATTCCCGGATTTCAGGATTATCGTGTCCTCCCCCTCTCTTCGGACTTCAGATAATCCTATTATGTCTCAATGTAACCTGCTCAATTCTTCCTCCAGTTCGATCATCTTCTCGTTGGTCCGCAGTGTGCGTGTGTTGTACGTTGCCAGGGCCAGAGGTCGTCGGTTTTGGTAACGCGGAATCTGCCGGGGATTCTTAGCACCCCCCGGCAGATTCCGGCCAAGTTCTGGGCGGACACAGTTTAGATTGCCATCGACTCGCTAAGAAGAAGCACCCCCTGCCCTGCCGTGACCAGCATGGTTGGGAATAGCAGGGCTGCCGGGGACTGGGGGTCGCGGTTTGATTGTGTCCTTCATTTGAGGGGATCTGCCATAATCGCCACGCTTGGCAAACGGGTTGGCGATCGCAGTAAGGCGTATTAAGGAATGTCTTCTGTAAGGTGGAGGTACCTACTTCCCCAGTCAGGCTGCTCTTCAAGCGAATGAACGCTGTGCCCTAACTCTCTTAATTCTTCGAGGTAATTAAAACTCGCCCTGGAAGAGAATGGAAGCGAACTTTTACAACGAACTCTTTCAACATATTCAATTTCACATAGAATGATTGAAAATTTAAAATTTTACTTGTATTTAATGTAATTACTAGCAAAAATAGAAATCACACGTACAGCTTCATTTCAAAAAGTCGCTTCCATTCCATTCCGCGGTGGTGTCACCCTTAGCATTCCGAAACCTGTATATTAGTCAAAAAAAATCCTACTGATATTATAAATGCGAAAGTTAATGAGTATGGATGTATGGATGTTTGTTTCTCTTTCGGACCGGACCTCTTTCTGTTTGTGTTATGAGAGAGAGAGAGAAAAGAAAGTGCACCTAGGTTTGCGTATACACTTGTGCACCATAACATGTCTGGCGCATATGACTAGTCTCTATGGTGACTGGCCGCCAAGGCCATGCTTTTTTAACTTGACGCGCAAAGTTAGCCTTGACATTTTCACTGCTTCACCGGACTGAATATAGGTGAGCGGGGGCTCAAGCTATCTACCATATTAGATCAGAAACTTTTGTATTTCGGACCTCGGTATGGGAAGAAGTGAGAAAATCCCATTGACTGATTTCAACTAAGAGTTATGGAGAGCGATGGTGTACTGAGCCGGTAAGTACGGTTTATAGGATCGTGTAGTGTCACGAGAGTTTCTAATAGCCTTGACTTATTCTAGATACGACGTGATATCGTCGGTGGCTGCCAAGTCAAGCGTCAAAGAAGGGTAACGTTGTAGTATAATAGGTCTTTACCTATGAAATTGCCGTTTTGTATGAAAAAATTTAAACGAATTTTTTTCATGAATTTTTTTATTTGTATTAATCGAAGTAATCACCCATGCAATCAATGCATCTTTGCCATCGCAGTGGCAGTTTATTGATGCCCTTCTTAAAGAAATCAGCTGGACGGGAGGCAACAAATTCTTCAAAGGCATTTTGTACTGCCTCTCGGGTATTGAATTTTTTTCCCGCCAAGAAGTTATCCAAATTCTGGAAAAAGTAGTAGTCAGTAGGCGCAAGGTCTGGTGAGTAGGGCGGATGATGGAGAGCTTCCAACCCCAGTTCTTGCAACTTGGAGACCGTCTGCTGTGCAGTATGAGGTCGCGCGTTGTCGTGCAGGAGCAGCGGAGACGAGCGATTGACCAATGCTGGTTGGAGATGCGCCAGCTTCTCCATCATTGTGCTCAGTTCTTCACAGTACACATCTGCAGTAATGCTCACCCCGTTTGGTAAGAAGCTGTGATGAATCACACCGGCGCTAGACCACCAAACAGTGACCATCACTTTTCTAGGGGTAAGTTTTCGTTTAGGGCATTGTTTAGGTGCTGAACCAGGATCCAACCAACTTGCTGAGCGCTTGCGGTTATCAAACAGAATCCATTTTTCATCGCAGGTAACAATGCGGTTCAAAATTCCTTCATTTGTGTGTCTGTTGAGCAGTGCAAGGCACGTCTCGACGCGTACTTCGCGCTGGCGATCATTGAGTTCGTGGGGCACCCATTTGTCAAGCTTTTTTACCTTGCCAATTTGACGCAAATGGACCAATATTGTTTTGACGCTAACGTCGAAAGCTGCTGCTAATTCAGCCGTTGATTGTGTATCATCAGCTTCCACAACCGCCTTTAATTCGTCATTGTCGACCAAAGTCTTCGGACGACCGCGAGGTTCATTTTTCAGGTCGAAATTTCCAGAACGGAAGCGAGCAAACCAATAACAGGTGGTGCGTTGGTTTGTAGTGTTAGCTCCGTAAACGTCGTTGATGTTGCGTGCCGCTTGTGCCGCGTTGCTGCCACGACGGTACTCATATTCCATAATTACTCGAATTTTTAACGTATCCATGATGACGAAAAAGATTGAAATGCGATGAAAATGTAACACTAATCAATAAAGAAATGACTACTTTTGGAAAAAAGAATCCATGTTTTTAAAATAAAATTAATTTGAAATTAGAATTCTTAGCCAAACAAAAATTATTTTGATTTGAAATGGCCAGTACTGCAGAACGGCAATTTCATAGGTAAAGACCTAATATTTAAAACCAAGAAACAAATGAAGTAGCAGGGAATTTTGAAGTAAAATTTATAAGCTCTCTACATGGCAAAAACGTATTCAATTAATTTACGATCGAGTCGGATTTTACTGCCAGCCTATCTGTGAATCCAAGTCTGACATCATATGAAAGTCATAGCCCACGGCTTAATCACCTTACACCGATTTACTATCTACTATAAATTACCATTACAATGAGTGGGGCATTGTTAATGTTTACATTTGGACCTTGGTCGAGAATGATAAGGGAAGGAATCACGAATGGTAGGGGCGGTCAGCGGCGTGGCAACTGACGACTATGGCGCAAGTCACCAGTACACGAACGATCGCCGATCTAACCGCGTCTGCTATACTACGCGCGCGCATGTTTCGAAAACTTTGTATCGAATCGCGAATAGAACGGACGGTTGCAGTTTGATTGCTTGACTCTGATGGAAATAAAGGTGTGTATGTTTACTGGCAAACTAGGTAAAAGAAGCTTAACTTAATTTTACTTAATTATTTAATGTTAAAATTAAAATAATTTAGACGAAAGTAGGTCACTTTGATCCGAAATTTAAAGACGAAACTCAATTCTAATAAACTTAGTTCAAATATTTGAAAGGGGAATTTATGGGGAAACGCGACCCCACAACCATTAATGCTTTGATTTTTTTAAATATCCTTCTTAATATTACATATTATTATGTGAAAGTATGTATATTTGGATGTTTAGGTGATTGTTATTCGATGACGTAAAACCGTCTGAACGTATTTTGTTGACATTTGGAAAGTAGATTGGAAAATAATTATGATATCAACTAAAAGAAGTCCACTGCTGAACAATTCCCCCCCCCCCCCCCCCCCCCACAAGGATCACCACAATGGCCGGTCTTGTGCTGCCGCTGGATGCAGGCAGTACAAGAACCAAAATAAACTGCTACATTTTATATATAAAACTAGCTGTGCCCCGCGGTGTTACCCGCGTTAAATCTTATAAATTTTCTTTGCTGTAAACCATACGGAGCCCGAGACCTTTCCAACGAATAAAAAACCGTGGAAATCGGTTCATGCGTTCTGGAGTTATAGCGTCAGGAAGGAAAACCCGACTTATTTTTATATAGTAGATAAAAGTTTATAAAAACTATATCTCATTGATTGGAAATTGCTTAAACTTTATAAATCAAACTCTTATTCAGGGATTCCACTCTGTTCGTAGCTTTACATCACTATTATTACTGCCTAAAACATTCTGTTTCCCGCTTTGCTCTGGAAGGAAGTGGAGCTACTTTTTTCCAACCCATCCTTGTTTCTTTCTCATTAAATTCGTTATGGGGTCCACGACATTTGCAGCGATTCCCCGGGGCTTACGTGAGCTTAATGTAAATTTATTGTAAGACACTGTTGATCCTGGCTTACTGGAGTTGCAGTGGTGGGTAAGAGGGAGGAACTACTCCTATATAGTGTTATGCCTAGTATATTTACGGTCACCGTAGCCTAGTTGGTAGTGCTCCTGCCTACGAAGCTGGTGGTCCTGGGTTCGAATCCCGGTAAGTGCAAATATTTGTGTGATGAGCACGAATATTTGTTTCTGAGTCATGGATGTTTTCTATGTATTTAAGTATTTATCTTTCTATATAAGTATGTATATCGTCGCCTGGTACTCATAGTACAAGCTTCGCTTAGTTTGGGGCTAGGATGATCTGTGTGACATTGTCCCTAGATATTATATTATATTTCTCTCTATGGTAACCTGATATTGTGATGTGTGGCGATGAATATCGCTACCCTATTCTATTCCGTAGATGATGATAAGAGTATAGGTATATACATACATAGGGTGAGGGTATAGTTGTCCCCAGAGAAACACTCCTGCAGCTATTTTCGTTGGACCTGCTACTGGAACATCTGTTTTATAGTTAAATGAATAAAAAAACCGGCCAAGTGCGAGTCGGACTCAAAAAAATCACGTTTGTTGTATGGGAGTCCCCTTAAATATTTATATTATAATATGGTTTTTAGTATTTGTAGTTATAGCGGCAACAGAAATGGATCATTTGTGATTACTTCAATTGTCTAAATATCACGGTTCGTGACATACAGTCTGGTGACAGACAGACAGCGAAGTCTTAGTAATAGTGTCCCGTTTTACCCTTTTGGTACTGAACCCTAAAAAAGAAGAGGTATAACAGCGTCTCTCTATGTACTACTCTTTGTACTGCGATCGCCAACCCGCCTGCCAAGCTTAGTGAATGATGAAGGCAATTCCATTGTGGACATCGTTATAAGTCCTTCGTGCAGTGGACGGCTTCGGTTGATATGCTGAAGAATATTGAAAATTTTCACCAATGTAAGTGTGAAAGAAGACACGACCCAATAATAAATATCTTTGGACAACTAATACATTGTCATCTGATCTCAAATTAGGCAAAGCAAGTACTGTGGGAACCAGACAACTGATAAACATACTTGTATATTCCTAAATACATACATATTATAGATAAATTACACCCAGACACAGAACAAATAATCGGGTTCATCACACAAATATTTGTCCCGGGTGGGAATCGAACCACGGACCACTAGACAAATTTAATAGGCTATCGGGACCAGTCCCTCCCAAGAGGGAGGGACTAATATATATAATAATATAGCCTAAGTAGTAGTATATAATATAGCCTAAGTTTTACCATAAAATACATCAGCATTTGGATTGCCATGAAATTTTAATTTTGAAACCCTTAAATGTGCAATACCAAGATGATTAGGGACAGACTAAAGCGAGTTTAATTTTACAAGACTTATTAGTAGAAAAGTTTATAATATAAAATGTATATCTAAGTAACAACTAATACTTACATAGCCATACCATCAGCTATCACCATGAAGATACAGACTTCTATGTACATAATCCTCATGGGTAAGAACCCACCACTGCAACTCCTGTAAGCCAGGGTCAACAGTGGCACACAATGAAATGACACTGAGCGGTGAGGCTCAGACATGTCCCGGGGAATCGCTTTAACCAACAGGCTAGCCAAAATTAAAAGTTTTAAAAGAGATTACAAAAGCTATGGTATCTACCAGTAGATTTATCTGTTTATCACAATCGTCATCGTTATTTTCTTCCTAGTACACATTTACGTAAATACATAAAATTAAACTACATTACGTATTACAAAGGATGATAGAGAGGCGATAACCGTATCGCTGCAATAGGGTCAAAACAGATAGATGCGAGTCAAGAAGCATGGACGTCCGCCTTCGCTATAAATATTTACATTAATGGTGTTAATATGATACTTACTTACTTACTAAAGGTCTCTGCACACAGCGGGCGCGGCGCGGCGGGACGGGACGGCGACGCGACACTGAGGAGTTGTAATGTACTAGATATTACGGAGGACGCCACACAGAGCCGTCCAGCCCGGTCCCGCTCGACGCGACGGCTCTGTGTGGCGTCGTCCGTAATATCTAGTACATTACAACTCCTCAGTGTCGCGTCGCCGTCCCGTCCCGCCGCGCCGCGCCCGCTGTGTGCAGAGACCTTTATCGTATAGGCAGTGGTTACGCTAGTGTCAGAGTTGTTCAAGCCGCCAAGTAGGCCTCTGACATGGCTTAACGAATGTTGTCTAATGACTGCAACCGGGACCGATAGCTTAACGTGCCCTCCGAAGCACGGAGACGCTTGTAAATTAAACCACTTTGGTGATCACCCATCTATGGACTGACCGCGAGCTTAGTTGCTTAACCGCGCCGATCGCAAACGGACCGGTGAGAGCATCTAGCTATGATGGATATTTAGCATAAACTGTTGAGAACTTATTAATAATTTACGTACCGCAAGACGGGGTGAATTGCAATCCCGGGGTGAATAGGAATGGGAACAAAATGTTACTTAAATAACCATCTGCATCCACCTCGGGATTTGTATTCATCACATTTAATTCAGCGTTAATGTTGTTAATATTATGGATATTTATCATTAACTGTTGAGACGGGGTGAATCTAAATCCAGGCGTGAATAGCAATGAGACCAAAATGTTACTTAAATAACCATCTGTATCCACCTCGGGATTTGTATTCATCACATTTAAATTAGCGTTAATGTTGTTAATATGATGGAAATTGAGCATAAACTGATGAGAACTTATTAATAATTTACGTACCGCAAGACGGGGTGAATCTAAATCCAGGCGTGAATAGCAATGAGACCAATATGTTACTTAAATAACCATCTGTATCCACCTCGGGATTTGTATTCATCACATTTAAATTAGCGTCAATGTTGTTAATATGATGGATATTGAGCATAAACTGTTGAAAACTCATTAATAACTTACGTACCGCAAGACGGGGTGAATCGAAATCCCGGGCTGAATGGGAACAAAATGTTACTTAAATAACCATCTTTATCCACCTCGGGATTTGTATTCATCACATTTAAATTAGCTTAATGTTGTTAATATGATGGAAATTGAGCATAAACTGATGAGAACTTATTAATAAGTTACGTACCGCAAGATGGGGCGAATCTAAATCCAGGCGTGAATAGCAATGGGACCAAAATGTTACTTAAATAACCATCTGTATTCACCTCGGGATTTGTATTCATCACATTTAAATTAGCGTTAATGTTGTTAATAAGATGGATATTGAGCATAAACTGTTGAAAACTTATTAATAACTTACGTACCGCAAGACGGGTTGAATCGAAATCCCGGGGTGAATAAGAATGGGAACAATTTTTTTAAAAGTAACTCTGGATATTCCCTTCATCTCTATCCACCTACTTATAATAATAAGCCTTTTATTTCTAACATGATACAAATTTACACATTTTATAATATAAAAATTTTACTATTTTATTTATTAGTATTTAGTAAATTAGTATTATTTTAATTTCGTGTAAATTACGAGTATGTTAGTAACTTGTTATGGTTATTGTTATTCGTATATTCTTATCTTATTTATAAGAACCCCGATTTGGGTAAAGGCCTCCTCCAATGATTTCCATTTGTCTCTATCTTATGCACCTATTCTCCAGTTTATGCCAGCTGTTCGCTTGATATCGTCCTCCCAGCGGCTCAGCTCCTTTCCTTCTCTTGCCTGGCGGGCCATTCCACCAAGTCACTTTCTTTGGCCATCTCTGGTCTTTCAATCTTGCGATATGGCCCGCCCACTCGATTTGAGCTTTTGTGCGTAACTCAAGGTGTCAATTACTTCTAATATAGTAACTAAATAGAACAAGCATGTAAGCGATATTCCCGGAATGACAGTGCAATTAGTAAGTTTTCATGCAAGTCATTTTAGTAGCGTTTTGTTGATAATATATTATATTATTATGTAAATAATACACGCTGTTACTGAATTAATAACGATCACCTTGTTGTATATTCAAGATGTTCACAACACTTATGATGTGATAAGACAAACCGGACGCAACGACTAGGCCATCTATTTACATCTAGTTTCTAATAATGTAAGCTTAATTCTGTATCCGATTTCTCTGGGGCAATGTATAAGATTCTATAACAAAATTCCCAATGACATTAGAGAATTATCTACGAATAAGTTTAAAAGAATTATTAAAGCCAACTTTTGTAGCAGGGATTAAAAATTTCTGACTATTTAAGTGACAAAAGTGCTTGGGATTGAGTTTTTCTGAGTCAACACACATAATTTTTATTAATTAATCTCAAGTATATTTTATTTAAAAAAAGGATTCCTACTAAGTTTCCTGGCAGTGTTTCTCAGTAGCTGCCACGTCATGCACTACATGGTAGGTTAAAAAAATGACGATTCGACATAAATGTATTTTTTTACGAAATAAATGAATTTTGTTTTGACTGCATAGCTGTCAGCATGAGTCACACGTGTATACCCAAATCCTTACTGATATTATTAAATGCGAAAGGACAGAGGCTGCTTTTTAATGCGAAAAAAGGGTTGTAGGTAAGGGATTGAAAAGTTATATGGCAGTTTCAATATTTTAAGAGATAGAAGTTTCAAACTGAATTTTTAGGCTGTGCATTCGATATAAATAAATATGACATTCAAAAGTAAAAGTTTTACCCTCAGGGGTGTAAAATAACAATATAAAATGAAACGTTTATGTGAATGATTTATAAGTTTGTGAGAACAGACAAAATATTAGGGATAATCCGATTTAACATTTGCGGAGTCTTTACAAAATGTCTGGAAGAGGGCGTGTGCGCAGCTCGTTCTGAATAAGTATTTCACAAACAACAATTATTTTACTTAAAATCTATTTGTTATGATACTTTTAAATCTATACCACTAGTTGTTATTTTTTTTTTATAAGTATAGCTATGAGCTATAAGTCTCAAATTTACCTTACTCCAAAGGGAGCTTAAATCAACGCTACTGTGAGCAATGAGAGTAAAGTCATCCCAAATAGTTAGGAGCTAGACCTAAAATATTTCATTAGGCTTAGATTAAGATTACATATTTGAGCCGTTAAATCATTATGTCAGTCTAATGACCCGTCAACGACTAACGTCAACCGGTCTGCCAAGTGTGGTGATTATGGCATATGCCCCAATTCTGTGGGGAGGCTTTTGTTTAGATGATGACACAAATATTAGTCTTGTGCGACACAGATTCACTACCAACTGCATTACGGTGGCCGTTGACTAATAGTGTTAGGAGTGCAAGTAATCCATTTAACAAACAGCTAAGTTATAATGTATGAGGATTCCATAACGATAATACGATTAAAATATTACGAAATTATGATACGCGCTACAATAAACAAGAGTAACTAACATTTTATCCAGTAACTATCAACGATTAACTTAATATCCTAATCTTGGCCATTGACCTTTTTAATTTTACACCGATAACACGAATAGGCAACACAATGATTGATAAAATGTCTAATGAATTATTCATCTGATAAAAGATAAAAGTACTGTCTTCTTTATTAACCGACTACAAAAAGAGGGCGAATATCAATGTCATTGTGCGCTTGAAAAAAAAGGATTGTCCTTTAGACACACTACTGAAGTAAAACGTAACTGGCTATGAGAAAAAGACAGAAAGAAAATGTGTGCTGGCACCTCTACCTTTTGCCCCTAGCGTAATATACGAAAAAATCTGCCTTTCAACTTCCGTTTGCCTCGCCCTATCACACTTTCCGTAACGCTCTCGTCACGCATTCACCAGGTTCCTTCCGAAGTCAAGCGTACGTAAAGATAATTTACTTTAAAAATTTACAGACGCCAGCACATCCAGCTACCCCAATCTGTCAATCTTCATTTATAGATTTTCAACTTTATCACATAATCATAAGGTTCACTTTCAATTGGGGAAATTTGACAGATTGGGGTAGCTTGATGTTCGGCGTATGCGTATATTGAACATTATAGTAATAGGTCCACATCCCTAGTCGCTATGCTTTTTGAGCAAAATAAGTATATAAACTGTTATAACAATATATAAACTGTTTGTTGAAATAACGTAATTCATTGTTTTATATCGCCTATTTGTTCTACAGCCAAATCATAACATTGAATAAACACGATTAAATGAAAACAACGCCAATTACATAACGCGTCGCAGTAAAAGTGGTATATAAATTAGACACTTTCGCTAAAACAGAATTGTAGTTCCTTGCAATTTAATTCAAAATACACATTTAATTTGGTGCTTATTTATACATAAATAAACAATAAATTAAAATGTTTATATAACCCTCGGAGTATCAACATATTCTCATATATAACTTGCTCCATGTTTAAGCTATATAAAGTCTGTAGTGAGCGTATTATAATAGGTACGCACGGCTATATCAAGCTATACAAATCCAGTATAAGCTGATCTCGCGTTGTATAGAATTTCCATACAATGAGAGGTCAGCTTGTATTGGGAAAGTATAGCTTGATATGTAGCCGTGTGTTCTATGTTATATTTTTAACGTCATAATTTACTTGACTAATGTTATTTAAGCAAACTACCAGACGATTCCATGTTGGTAAACAAAATTATTTTAAGTAAATGAAATGTAATTTTTGTGGAGATGAAATAAAAAATATTATTATTTAAAACGGGTTTTAGATAGAGAGCTATCTATAATAAACAAAAATAAATCGCTGAAATGTTTGTACGCTTCTATCTTTCTAACGTCTGGACCCAATTGGATAAATCTTTCTTTTAATTGTTCGTTATTAGGTATAAGGATAAGGTAAGTATGAAAAATAAAAAAGAGCTTATACTTATTTTAAAATATCTGAATAGTAAGTGAGAATGCGACAGAAGATTGTGAGACGTTGCTTTCTTGGCATTGTTTTTCACCACCCTTTGTTTTCTCTCCGGAAGGAAAAACGAAAAATTGTACAGACGCCAGCACATCCAGCTACCCCAATCTGTAATTTTTTTGATGTGAAACATCTATAGCCGCACGTAAAACAGATTTCTGGCGTGGCGACGCATGCCGTGGTTTTTTTTTTTTTTTTAGTTCCTATCACAATATTTTTCTTTTCTACTTCGACTTCGACTTCTACTTGGACTTCGACTTGACTTCGACTTTGACTTCCACTGCGACTTATATATACTTCGACTTCGACTGCGACTTATACTTCGACTTCGACTTATACTTCGACTTCCACTTCGTCTTCGACTTCGACTTTCGACTTCTGCATATTACTTTTACAAAATAATGTCGATGTTTCACATCTGCCAGGCGTCCCGTGACGGCTCACATTTTTTGTTTGTTCCAAATCCACGTTAAAAACTACATTATATTTAACAGACTTTGATTATAAATTAAATTAACGATACTTTTTGGGGGCCACCCAGCTTTTTGGGGGCCACCCAGCTTTTTGGGGGCCGCCCAGATTTTTGGGGGCCACCCAGCTTTTTGGGGGCCGCCCATATTTTTGGGGGCCGCCCAGATTTTTGGGGGCCACCCAGCTTTTTGGGGGCCACCCAGCTTTTTGGGGGCCGCCCAGATGATTGGGGGCCGCCCAGATTTTTGGGGGCCACCCAGCTTTTTGGGGGCTGCACAGCTTTTTGGGGGCCGCCCAGATTTTTGGGAGCCACCCAGCTTTTTGGGGGCCACCCAGATTTTTGGGGGCCACCCAGATTTTTGGGGGCCACCCAGCTTTTTGGTGGCCACCCAGCTTTTTGGGGGCCACCCATATTTTGGGGGTCACTGGAAACTGCTGGATGCGGATAGCGCAAGACCGGCGATTGTATTTAATATCAAAGATTAAACATGTATTAAATATTAAGGTACAATTCTGTAGTGTACATTTAATTAAGGACAGTAAATTATAATGAAAAATACAGTTAAACAAAACTTATAATCTGCAGTGTTATAATATCTTTAACAGCTCCATTTTATTACGTGTAAAATCAGTACCCAGTAGCAAAACCTTTGTTAGTAATTACCGCTTGACACCGATGTGGCATTATCAGTTTCTGACATGTTTCGACAGGAATGTTTGCCCATGCCTCACAAAAACCTTCATGAAGTTCATCCAAACTTGTACCGTGCTTTACATTACCTATATATACATTTACCTTGTACTAGTTCCGTGCTTTGGTGTTTAATAGCCAAATAATGTCCTCCTGGTCAAATTTCGGCTATTGCGGCAAGTCTCAATAGACTTGCCGCAATTATAGTGCACAAGTGTGTGCGTAAACACAGGGGTACTTTCTATTCCGTCACTTTCATGATCAGATAGAATGACTAGCGACTTTACGTGCTCTCCGAGACACGAGGGTATAAATACCGCTAACTCCCAGACTCCGAACTGATAATGAGAAATTTTAATTTTTACAGAAACCGCCTCTTACGCACTATGCGGCTAGCCGTAAAGCGGCCAGCCGTGCGGCTGACTGTACTCAGATATTTGTAGGAGAAAGTAGTTTTTATTCGCACTGTGATGCGGCAGCCGGTCAGCAATATTGATTACTGACGGCTGACCGCATTCCAGCTAACCGCATAGTGCGTAGGAGGTTAAAGCACTTTTAAGCCCGACCGGGGATTTGAACCCAGGACCTAATTCATTGCGGTAGAAAATGCTACCGCTAAACCAACGAGACAGTCAATCTAAATGATTCCGCTGCTAATAAGTATTTTGGTGCTTTTGAGCGAGTAACTAATCTATAGAGACCAAACAAGTGCCAATAACCTTTCACCATAATAAGTGGGCAGACACCTGACACTGACCAACAGTGAAAGTGTTCGCGATGATATAAGAAGTCACGAAGTTATCTCGCGGTAGCCACAGCGCCGATGGCACCTGATGTTTTCTAAACTAACCATTATATACAACATGTAACTTAATTAACGCACATCCTGAAAATAGTTTGTTCAGAATCGTTTACTGAATCGATTTATATCATTTTTAATATAGTAAATTTTTATTCCAAAATAATTACAACTACGGAAATTATTGTCATATTAACCCTGTACAGTCAAAACAATTTGAAATGGACCGTAAGTCAAAGCAATAAGACTTTTAAAATCGCAGTTTTATTTGTATTCATACAAATTCCATCATTCAATAAGAGATAAAGAAAGATTAACTTTATTCCATGAAACGAATTTAGTAAATAACTATGCATATACATGTTAAATAAAAAAAATTGTGTAGGTATGTATTATGATTTCAACATAATATTCTAATTGTGGAGTTTGAGTGTGTGCGTTAATTACGTTACATGTTGTATTTATAAAGGCTGCGTTAGTGTTTTCAACTACAGATAATAATATCTAGGGGCCATAATATCTAGGGACAATCTCACACAGATCATCCTAGCCCCAAACTAAGCAAAGCTTGTACTATGGGTACCAGGCGACGATATACATACTGATATAGATAGATAATTACTTCAATACATAGAAAACATCCATGACTCAGAAACAAATATTCGTGCTCATCACACAAATATTTTCACTTACCGGGATTCGAACCCAGGACCACCAGCTTCGTAGGCAAGAACACTACCAACTAGGCTACGGTGACCGAATACCTCCTATACCTATTCAAAATTGTGGTCGCGCCGAAACAAAAAGTGAAATCGGAATTAATTATCAAAGTCTGGATATTGGTGGTGTTTCACCTCCGCGCCTTGGAGAGCACGGAAACCCGTTAGTCCTTTTAGCTCTTAGCTCTTTCCGGTGGTGTCGGCTACCGCATACCGGTCCCATCGTCTCATAAGGGTGAAGGAATAGAAAGTGTGCCTGTGTTTGCGTCCACACTTGTTCATTATTATTATTTCCCGCGCAGATGGCTAGTATCCTTGGAGACTGGTGGCCATTGCCAAAATTCGACTAGGATATCCTATTATTACTTTTAATAAAATCATAAAGAATTGAACAGGTAAAATGTGAGTCGTACCTGGCTTGTATTTGAAAATTATAACTCACACTTCGTCGATATTGACATCTTTGCACTTTTTCAATCAAAATATTAAAATATGTCAAAAAATTTGCTAGCTGACACTGCATCTAATATTTCGTAATACTTATCGCAACTTCCTTAATTTTATTTTGTTTTGTTATTTTGTTTTTTTTTCTACCAATTGTATTAACCTTCCGTCACGCTCCACCCAACATTAATTATTTAACACATGGACAATAGTGTGGGTTATACGTTTAACAAATGTAATTATGAAAAACTGTAACTAATTGTAACGTGTAACTGTTTTTTGTCCCAAATAAAATAAATAAATAAAATTTTACGACTAATACCAGCTCTACGTTATAGCAACAAGCGGGGGAAGCTTTTGTGGTAATTAGATAATGTCTTCTCGACAGGCTCCATAATGGGCGCTATAAGTACACTATGGAATGCATTAAACTATTGCGTTGAGTATTTATCGTACCATTTCACCGCCAGAGGCGCTGTTACACAATATCAAACCTCGGAGTCACAGAAATGGTTTTTTGAGGAAGATACTGTAAGGCCACGTTCATGGCTCTTTAATATTTCTGATTTAGTAGGTTGAAGTATGTAGGTTGCAAAGAAGCCACTGGATTGCCGCACTGCTTTTACACGCAACCAGCTCTTTCATAACAATAATTGAGGTTAATTATTTCATACGATTACAGGTATTGTTAAAATTATTCAAACTCAAATAAACTGCCTTCCGTCGGCCGGTGCTACAGCACCTGCTATTTAATTATTTGGTTTAAGCCTCCGATCAAAAATAGAGGTGTTCTAAGTTTTAAGTTTAAATATCTGTGTATGATCCCAAACCAAACCAAACCAAAAATAGAGATGTTCTAAGTTTTAAGTTTAAATGTCTGTGTATGATCCAAAACCAAACGAAACCAAAAATAGAGGTGTTCTAAGTTTTAAGTTTAAATGTCTGTGTATGATCCAAAACCAAACCAAACCAAAAATAGAGGTGTTCTAAGTTTTAAGTTTAAATGTCTCCCAACCTTTGCAACACTTCTCCAGGTAAATTGTTAGTTTAAGTTCATCCTCCCTATTTTGCAACTCTTTTCCATGTAAAGCCTGCTGTTAGTTTAAGTTCGTTCTCCGATCATTTACAGCACTTCTCCTGTAAAAGCCTACTATTAGTTGAGATTCGTCCTCCCGTCTTTTGCCAAACTTCTCCATTTAAATCCTACTGTTAGTTTAAGTTCGTGCTCCCATCTTTTGCGGCAATACTCCAGTTAAAGCCAACTGTTAGTTTAAGTTCGTTCTCCCATGTTTTGCTATTCATTTCCATGTAAAACCTGCTGTTAGTTTAAGTTCGTTCTCCCATCTTTTGCAACACTTCTCCAGTTAAAGCCTACTGTTAGTTAAGATTCGTCCTCCCGTCTTTTGCCAAACTTCTCCATTTAAAGCCTACTGTTAGTTTAAGTTCGTCCTCCCATGTTTTGCATTTTTTTTCATGTAAAGCCTGCTGTTAGTTTAAGTTTAATCTTTTGCAACACTTGTTAGTTGAGATTCATCAACGTGGACAATATGTGGAATTCTAAATCTATTCTTATACATAAATAGTAATAAATAAAAAAGGTTTTTATTCACGTAGACTTTAAAAAAGCGCTTTAAATAGTCAGAACATGTTTGTAGTAATATAGTTAAGTAAACATACATATCTAATTATTACAGCAGATAACATATATCTTACATTAAAAATATTGTTTCTTTGGCATATTAATTGTATAAAATAAAATGTGAAGAAATATCTTTACCTAACAGTATATAAGTTACACTTTATTGCTTACATAAAATATAAAAACTGTTTACAGAAAAATAGCTTTATATCTAAAATGGACTAGTATAAGTTAAAAAATGGTAATCAGGCAGCTAGAAAACTTTGATATAAAACCAAATGTGTAGCTATGAGGAACTAAAACCCAATGTAGGTACTTACATAGAATAACTAATAATATTATCTATATACATTTGTTTATTCAACGTTTCTTGTTTATCGCCAATATAAACATCTATGGACCGGAACAAATTGATTTTATACCTACTTACTGGCTTGTAATAAATGGAAATTATTAGGTTTATACCCACAAATCTAAAACTTCAGCATGGTACCTACTTTGCTTATAGATCACGGTTTATATAAACAATGAATATAAATTGATGATAAATTGACCCGTTTATAGGTAAATAGACTTTGCTTATAAGTATCACGTTCTCAAGTACACTGAATCATAGAATCAACACGGTCAGTAGGTACACACGGCTACATATCAAGCTATACATATCCAGTATAAGCTGATCTCGCGTTGTATAGGATTTCCATACAATGATAGGTGAGCTTAAATTGTAACGTAAACGATTCGTCTCGGGACAAGCTAACTGCTAATCAGTCAAATTTCTTTTATAGATTTTCAACTTTATCACATACGCATAAGATTCCCTTTCAATTGAGGAAATTTGACAGATTGGGGTAGCTTGATGTGCTGGTTTCTGTACATAATAATTACTGCATGAAAACGCTAAAGGTCTCAGCGCACATATGAAATCGGAAAGGGATTGTCACCATACCACCTTTCGCATCGCCGTCAAACTTGCGTCAACCTAACGTTAGCACGTTACCAAGGCGGATCAGCAACTCCGATAGGTACATCGATTGAAATCGATTCTGCTACGGCTAGGCGACGCTTCGGCTACGGCTAGGCGATGCCTGGGCTACAGCAAGGCGACGCCGCGCTTACGGTTAGCTTGTCCCGAGACGAGTCGTTTACGTTACGATTCCTATTAGTGTGCTTTGCAGTAGGGAGTGTCATACAAATAAAACTTAGCGACTCGAGTTGATACGGTTACGATCCGTTTGCGAGTAGATATGTGTGCTTTAAAGCCCAGGCCTTAGCGTGTACATCTAGATGTTTGACATCATCATAATGTCAACCGATAGATGTCAACTGCCGAATATAAGCATCCTCCAAAGATTTGCACAATTACCGGTCTTACGCTACCCAAATCAAGATCGTTCCACAACATTCTAACAAACTGGGGCGGACGCTATACATACGCATTTCTTCTACTGCTTGCGTTTTTCCCATTCATGTTGGGGTTGGCTCCCAGACCATTTTATTTAACTGTATGCTACTATTGCAGAGTAATATATACGGTATCATTAAATACAAGCGATCCTTTTACTCTTACCATTGTAGAACTACACTCTTTCGCCGACTAAATAGGTCCTACTGATACTGATGTAAATACTTGTAGTTACACATAAAAAAATCTGAGTGCGATAGGCTCGACAGAGTAGGTACAGCACCAATATAATTTACTTATATACATCTGGGTTTAAAAATATCGTATTAGAGAATAGTAGGTCTAAAAGGATAAATCTAGTACAGACGCCAGCACATCAAGCTACTCCAATCTGTCAAATTTCCCCAATTGAAAGTGAACCTTATGACTAGGTGATAAAGTTGAAATTCTATAAAAGAAATTTGACAGATTGGGATAGCTGGATGTGCTGGCGTCTGTACATCTGCAATCGCTTACGATTACTCTGTTGTTTGTAAACTGATTTTAATCATTCTCTTGTACTCGATAAAATTTGTTATTTTTTCATCAATCATTAATTTGTATTTTTTTCTTATTTTATCAGCTTTATTGTATGAATCGTAATATGAAGAAGCCAAACTCGCAATGGGCTGGTTTTTTTTAAATTAAAAACATATTTTTAAGTACAGACGCCAGCACATCCAGCTACTCCAATCTGTCAAATTTCTTTTATCGATTTTAAAATAAAATAAAAAAGGTTTTTATTCACGTAGACTTTAAAAAAGCGCTTGTAAATAGTCAGAACATGTTTGTAGTAATATAGTTGTATACATTAGATATTATTTCTAGTAACATAGATATTTAGGTACATCTTGTATGATAACATTTATACAATTTATTTTATACCAGAAATGATATTTAGCTAGCTCGTATCAAGTTATTGTCAAGAGATTATGTTTAATTATCTAGTTTAAGTCTAATATTTTTACTACATATTGTCAATGGTTCTGTCTATATTAAAGGTATTATTATTATGACGGACCTTGTGTTTATAACGACGGTCGCGCTTTAAAGTTACCAGAATGCTACCAGATCCAATGCGCCCCAACTGAGAAGACCCAGCGAAACAAACTCAGTGGGTTCATCTACTACCGGTTTCAACACGACCCAGTTGAGACGGTCCGGCGAAACATACTCAAGCGGGCATGAACACGGGATTCGGTCCAATTAGAGTAATTATTTAGTAGGCAAACACAATATATGCTCGATCGGTTGTCTGAATGCTTATTATTTTAGATTATATTTAGGTATACAAAAGAAAAACTTCGAAACAATAACATTATTCATTTTTAGACAGAGTCAATAATTTTAAATTAAGTATATGATAGCAATCATTTACAGATAGTTTATAGATATTTACAGATATTTACAGTAGTTTAAACTTTATCACATAAGCATAAGGTAGTGAACCTTCAATTGGGGAAATATGACAGATTGGGGTAGCTTGATGTGCTGGCGTCTGTACATACTTTTATTATTCCATGTCTCCAGTAACAAATGAGCACCATGATGACAGAACAGCGCAGAGGCCTACGTGCGCGCATCGCTGAAGAGTTGTATACGTACTGTGCATTTTGCGTCGCTGCTACGGCAGTGCCGTTGTTAGCTGTATCTTATGTCGGTAAGTATTTAGTAGCTTTTTAAAATTTTATCACAGGAGTAACACATGCTATCAAAATCATGTAAAAGCCTTAAACAATATGATTGACTTCTGATATAGAATAGCTCTCTAAAGGAATATTCAATTGTATATTCCGTTTATTGGCGTCCTCGTCTATTGCATACAATGTACTCATGACGAAATGATCGCCTGCTCAAGATATATTGCCGAAAATATACAGTAAGCGCGCAAATAAAAGTGTAGTCTCTATTCCCTTCTCGTCGAGGTGGATGATCGTATTTTTCAAAGATACATTAATAGTGCGATCGGAGTGACTTTACGTGCGCTCGGAAGTAGATACAGAATTGGAATACACAACTCACAGAAGTTACAGTAAATACCATCAGATAGAGACCACCAAATGCTTCAATTACTACTCCTCATGTTGTTCCTAGTTGTAGTTAACAGCGCTTAAAAACAAGCTATGTACCAGCTTCTATTTATCGCCCGCACTTACCTATCGCGGGGAACTTTACATACATATAATTGACGCACACAAAGTAGAGACTCAAAACAACTATTTATGAGTCACACAAATTCTCGTCCTGCGGAAGAATCGAACCCGGGACACGAAGCAGCGAAGCATGTAAGATTTTAACAACTCTTGATACTAGAGCATCACTGCCTATACGATAAAGTAATTAATTAATTTTGCAAATTGGTATTAATCCATTAGGACGTTTAGCTCTCAAAAGAAATCTTACAGGCACATCAAACAATTCTATTTCATGTAAAGTATTTAGTTTTCAAAGCACAAATCCTTGGTATGATTCAGGCTGAATGCTTTACTTAACTTGTTAATTTTCATCTTCCAGTTGTTCGAGTAAGTAAATACTTGTGGCTAAAGCTCCTATCAAGCAGATACCCAGGCTTGGAGTTTATCCGGACAGATACCGTCCGATCACTGTTGGACACGCATAGAAACCAAGGAATCATCAATGTACTTCTGTCAGTCAAAGGTAAGTTCATATTATAATTTCCTATTAATATATTTGAGAGTTTTATTGCTTGATGAAGAAATATATCTGCTAAACAGAATGTAATATCATTATAACGTTAAGTTTGCGTCGTTAAGTAAGTCGCCAGAGCAGATTTGAGAGTTGGGAAAGTGTCGGGAACTTTTTCAGCGCCCTCGTGTTTGGATAGCGGTTTTGGCCTGTTTAATACCCCAATGGGTGTGTTTCGACAAATCTGATAACGGCTGCTCCGTTCTCCACGTGTGGTGCAGTAGTTAAGGTGGTGGAATTGCTCAAACCTAAACCCGAAGCACGAGCGTTCCGTAGCTACTTCGGCGCCGTCGTGTAAAACAGTACAGACGCTCTCTAACGCTAAATAACGGGATAGCGTAAGATAGCAAATACTACATCGATACATTTCATGGTCATGAAAATATAATATTTTACTTATTATTTATTAAATTTCGCTGCGAATGCAAAGTATATAGTATGTTCCTTGCCTTGCATCATCCGCAGCGAATGAGCTCCCGACTTACAAGCGCTTTTAGATAGCACGCTTCTACTAAACGTCCTTTCTTTGCAAATGTTTACTATACCATGATATTTATAATGTTATCAGGCACATTAGATCCAGAGCAGTTAAAATACCATCTAACCCAGCACATTATCGACAAGCGGGACAAAAATGGGGACCTAATGTTTCCAAGACTGAGACATGTGCTGGTCTCAAGTTGGGGCAACTATGCGTGGGACTCCAGAGTACCGTTCAGCCTGGAGAACCACTTTACTATTGTTAATGCTGTTTATAGAGGACGGCCAGTGGTAGAAAATAATATACAGGTAAGTCAAATTTAGGAATTAGGATATTCTAACGTAGATTATAAAGGAAAGCTTATTTGTATAAGTATTCCTTTTAAGTCCAGTGTCTGTCCCAAGTGTTTTAATTCATTAATAACAAACACACTACATTATTCAGGTTGAAAAACTAACAAAATTTCTAAAATTAGCACCATAAGCTTTTTGAAAATAAATGCGTCTCGACATGACTGTCCAATGCAGCACACTGGGTGGGAATAGTTACGGGGTGTCTATAATTCAAATAAAATTTGTTTTAAGTTTCCTTCTGACATAGAGCCTTTTTTAAATAAACTATGGCCGCACTAGGGAAATGTATCCCAGTGTCGGGGGATACTTTAATTAACATATAATTGAAGGACAAAAAGTACATTCACACTAAGAACAACTACTTATGGTTCACACAAAATAGTTGTCCTGAAAAATGCAGTCGCCTCGCCAATCCATGTAACGGGTTCGATTGTGGGAATTTGGTATATTCTTACTTGTTTAGCTTTAAATGTGAACCAATCTCACTTAGACATATTTAGGCCACAACAAGAAGAATGATACTAATACGATTCTTACACTACGAGCCAAGATACTTCAAGGTCCACCCGAGAGAAGCTTGGTGTCCGATAGGGTTTATGAATCTCACGGTAATTTAAAAACCTACCAACTGAATTATAAATAACAGAAAACAAAAACAATTGAGTGTTGAAAATGACTACTATTTGACTAAAATCCGGCTAAAGTCATACGAAAAAGTAGTCATATATTATTTTATTTATTTCCAACTAATGTAATATTAACTAATCACGCATCTATTTTTCAGGAATACGTCAGTGAAATTATATCTAAATATTTCCCACCGGACCAACCATCATGGCAATACATTGTGATTCCATGCAACTCCATAGAGCCAAAATACTATATCTTAGTAAGAGTCCATCATCTCTTGTTATCTGGAAAAAAGGCTTTAAACATCGGAGACTTCTTGCTGATGGAACAACTGGATCCAACGGAAAGAACCGTTAGTCCAGCAGAATATACCCAACAAAGTCCTATAGCAATGCTGTTTCCGACACCATCAGCAATACCAGAACTGTGGGGAAAAGTGAATGAGAGCCTATCCAACGCTTGGAATGAATTTGTTTCTGAATATGATCCTGTCGAGAGCCCTAGAGCTTTTAAGTCATTACCTGGTGTTTTTCATGTAGCAGGTCTAGTTTTAATCGCTACAGCAAGTGCTTTAAGGGAACTCAGTAAGAAGTCAAATGGAAAACAGGTTTCTCAAGCGCCTATGACCGCGTTTAACCTGGTCGCAGCTATTCAGCGTGAGTGCAATAGAAGAAGTTTAACTATACCAAAGGTATGTCTAATATACGTTTTGCTTCATTGTATTAGACTTTATAATGTAGTCCTGAGAGAAAAATTATCTTTCAAGACCATGGCATGCGTAGGTATTCACCTTGTCCTTAAAATTGCAAAGAGGGATTGGAAATTGTGGCATGTTTATTGCAGGCGTCATAGAATGATTACCGCAGCCTACCATCAGGTAGGACGTATACTTATTTGCTGACTACAGTAGAACAAAAGAATATTATAGTAGAAAGTAGCTTTAGGCCAGTGAATTATAACGTTCTCCAGAAAGTCTATTATTGTCCATCCAACTAAATCTACTCGCGAAAATGGTACACATTTTCGCGAGTAGTTTTAGTTGGATGGACAATAATGGACGTGAGACTAAAAAAAAATACTTGAATTAATATCTATGGTGTCCTTTCCAGATTATTTTCTCACCGCTCGTAACATTAGACCCACGAAAATGGCCCGGCATGGCGTTTGGGGTCACAATCTCGTCACTCTGCATGTTTGCGAAGTTGCCACTTCGAGTTTGGAACGAATTTGTAGCATTGCAAGAGCTCAAGTCTTATGGGCATGCAAAGCAGCCTGACACTTTGACGTGGAAATATGCGGAGATGGCACAGTTATATGTGAGGGCGGTTGGAGAAGCCTGGAGTGCATTGATAGAGGTGTATCGGGCACCTGCAAGACTGTGGACTGATATCGTTGTCTCTGATGATGGGAAGAGACATTTGTTGCAGACTGTCTCATTATGTGGGAGAAAGGTTTGTATCACATCAATTTTGATAAACTGCTTAGGAAATCAAGTGGTGGTATATTCAACCGCAGGTCTCAAGCATGGATCAGGTCAAAATGATAAGGTATAGATTAGAATATTTGTACCTAGACAAAATCCCAGCAGCGGTCTGGACTCACAAAGTTTACGGTGAAACATCTCTGTGCCTCGTAAATTGCGTGAAACCGTAGGATGTACACCTGGCTTGTCATCCCACACATTAGGTACCTATATGTTATCTAGCTGCCATATCCAAAACGCGACAGGAAGTCTGATAACAATAACTTCAAAAGAATCACTATCATCATGCATGGGTTTTTTTTTTCATTTCTCTCGTCTAACCTCATCCCTAAGAAAAGTGGCCAAACCATTTAAATCATTCAAGGTATATTTCAGTGAGGTCCCTAACTTGGGGTTGTTCTCGTTGGCCAAGAAATCAGAGAAAGCGATTAGGTTAGAAGCATTTTATCACGTACTTGGGATGAATAGCAAAACAACGACGTTTGCCATTAATTTAATTGATGCATGATTTTAAGCAGTGTCTAATATATCGCTCCTGATTCCAGGTCACAGCTTGGTCTCGGCCAGTTCCGCGAGCGAGCATTGAAAGGGTAGCCCGAGCCCTCGGCGTCTCCTCCTCTGACGTAGCCCTGTACGCTGCTACGGAGTCACTACGAGCATTCTTCGAACACTCTCACACAGACCCTCCAGATTTCGTGCTCACTACAGCTCGTGCTCATACTGATGACTTCCTGTTTGCCTTTGCGGAACGGCATGGGAAGAGTTATAAGAAGTCGCAAAGTAGTGGTAAGTGAAAGTAAAATCCAATAAAAAAAAACTAAAAGTTCCGGACAATGGTAGCAACCAATCTTGATCGATAGATATGAAGATACAGTCGCTACAACCATCTACTTTTAGTTTAATAGCAGTTTTACCAGAGGAGCACTTTTACGCAAGATTGTCTATCAAAATATGTGATTATCCAGTAAGACTGGTCATAGTTTGACGGTCACCGTAGCCTAGTTGGTAGTGCTCCTATCTACGAAGCTGGTGGTCCTGGGTTCGAATCCCGGTAAGTGCAAATATTTGTGTGATGAGCACGAATATTTGTTTCTGAGTCATGGATGTTTTCTATGTATTTAAGTATTTATCTATCTATATAAGTATGTATATTGTCGCCTGGTACCCATAGTACAAGCTTTGCTTAGTTTGGGGCTAGGATGATCTGTGTGACATTGTCCCTAGATATTATTTTTATTATAGTTGTGCCCTGCCTGCATGGATGATATAACACTGGAAAGTGTTTAGAAAGACACAGGAACCTTACAGCAGACATTCCTTAATAAAAAACATTAATAACTTAATGTTGTGTTACTGCGTGTGAGTAAGGTCGCCAGAGCTCATCGGGTCGGGGGTCAGCAACACTTGTTTGCTGACTCTTAGGGTCAGCGCAGACAGAGAGGAGCGCAGCGGAGAGGATTTTATTAAGGCACTAGAAAATCAACTTTAGAGCTATAGGAATAAAGTGACAAAATGCTCGCGCAGTCTCGCGCATTATAATGTTCAAGGATACATGCACTTTATTTAAATACTTAATTTTAAAGTTGATTTTCTAGTGCCTTAATAAAATCCACTCCGCTGCGCTCCTCTCTGTCTGCGCTGGCCCTTAAAGGCCGGCAACGCACCCGCGACTTCCCTGGTGTTGCGAGTGTCCTTGGGCGGCGGTGATCACTTACCATCAGGTGACCCACATGCTCGTTTGTCGCGTTCTGATATAAAGAAATAAGGTCCATTTTCAAAAATATAACGGTGTATTTCCCCTTTTACAGGCATGGTTTGCTTGCCCCTATGTCTGGGCGCAAGTCCCCGCCGCGTTGCTGGGATGGCTGCACAAGCGCGGTCCCGACAGCGGGCCCTAGTAGCATTATTCGCTGCACAAGCGCATTACGGAGCGGTCACTCGCGCCCTCCCGTCAGCATTAGCTCGGCTAATACTCAACGTGTTGTCTCGTCGCTACGCCCTCGCGTATGCACAAGTAGAGGCTCCGATAAACGCGTCCTCTCGTAAAACACTTTGGGACCATACAGTTGATTCTGTTGTGTATTGGCGACCACCTCAGGCCAATATTAGTGAGTACCTAATTTTATAACAATAAAATACACATTTAAGCGCAATATGCAGTGTGGCTGACAGCATAGAATGTGGAAGTGTGTGGAATGTAGAAGTCGTAGAGAATATCTATCAGAGACCGGGCTGCAGCGTCTATCATACTGCGATCGCCAACCTGTCTGCCAAGCGTGGCGCTTATGGCACATCCCTCCAAATTATGGTAACAACTCCATTGTGGAAATCTTTTGGGGAGGCCTTTGTCCAGCAGTAGATAGATATGATAATTATCAGCTTTAACTTGAAACTCGCGCGCCCCAGAAAGAACGTAAAACCTGACCCCTTTTCTAGTCGCTAGTCATCCCATCAGATCATGAGAGTGATGAAATAGAAACACACTTGTTTAGATACTATAATATGTCCCACGAAGATGGCTAGTTTCCATTGAAGCTGGCTGCCGTGGCCCAAATTTGACCAGGAGGATAGTAGATTATTATTATTTCTGCAGGACAAGGGCTTCCCCTTACAAGGAGACGGGAAGCTGCAACTTTAATTATGAAGTCAACACGACAGAAAACTATGTGACTTTCGACCCATTTATATCGGCGTCGTCTGCAATATGTAGGCATGCTATAAAGTTATTAAGTTAAGCGCAGGATACAGCTAGTATTTACTAAACTTGTTACTTCTCTTATTCCAGGCATGTCACTGACACTTATCCAATACGGGGACACCGTTCGGCTCGCAGTAATGTCGGACGCACGACTGGTACCGGCCCATACAGTACCAGCCACTCGCTGGGCCACAGCCATCGATCAACTAGTCACTAAAGTCGACCAAGAAATCGCTAAAATAACTGCCCAAAATCCAAATATCCAAGGTATACAAAGTATACCGCACATTATAACACCTGAGGACATTCCCTCGTCTAGTATCGAAGAGGTGGTTGAAGATTCGGGAGGTCCCAGTGGGTTACGACCTCCTCCGACTACAGCTGTCAGTCCGCCTCCTAGAAAAAGGCGCATAGAGCATAATTAACACCGCCTTTAAATACTTGACGGATTCATTAACGACATTGAAGACGTGAAGTGTTACCTTATAATGTAAATATTAATGTCAGAAAGATTGAGGAACGGTATCACTTGTTTTTATAATCGTCCTGATTTTCAAAATATGAAAACGAGCGCATTAAGGACTAGACACTGCACTCAGCTATCTCGCATTTGATTTTTTAATGTAAATTAAGGTATGCACCTCCTAAAAGATATTATTATTATTATTAAAATTGTATAAAATAATCTAAATAAAATAAATGTATATTTAAAATGCAAATTTAGCAGAATTGTAGTCTTACAATTCTGCTAAATTTACAACACTACTAACACGTAATTTTAATGTAGCCCAATTAGGTTACCATATCCAGGGTGGCTGGATGTGCTGGCGTCTGTAAATTATACAGACGTCACATAAAAATAATCGAGTTCATAAGTTCAACAACCCCTTCACCAACCGGCAAGTAAACCTACAGATACTCGTTCATTTTAGATTAGACGTAGTATATATTTTTGACTAATTGAAGTGTTTGTATGTGGCAAATGTTATGTGATATAATATTTTTTTAACTGTGATCAATGTCAATAATTCCTGTTGTTTTATTAAAAGTATAAAATATGGTTTATCTTATTGATTACTCATCTATATAAATAAAAAGAGAAGTCCTGACTGATTGACTGACTCATCAACGCCCAGCCCAAACCCTTGGACCTAGAAAGCTGAAATTTTGCACAAATGTTTTCTTTATACTGAAGACAAGGAATAAGGAAGGATATTTCGAAATTCAACCCCTAAAGGGGTAAAAAAGGGGTGCAAAGTTATTATGAAACTTTGCCGTTTTTGAAGTTAAAGGCGTGAAATTTGGTATTCGGCCTTCCAGTTAAAAATAAAAAAATACGTGTTTCAGGACGTTTGGTAATTCTACCCCCATGGGAGAAAAATAGGGGATGGAAGTTTGTATGAAAATGTGTAAATTTTTAAGTTAAACGCATGAAAATTAGTATTTGGCCTTTTAGTTAACAATTAGAAATATATATTTCAGGATTTTTGGAAATTCCAGCCCAAACAACGTAAAATAGGGGGTGTAAGTTTGTATGAAAAATGTGACTATTTTTATGTTAAACGTATGAAAATTGGTATTTGGCATTTCAGATAAAAAACAAAAAATATAAATTACAGGATTTTTGAGAATTCCACCCCTAAGGGCATAAAATGGGGGATGTAAGTTTCTATGTAAACTGGGACTTGAAGTTAAACGCATGAAAATTGGTATTTGGAATTTCAGTTAAAAATATATATTTCAGGATTTTTGGGAATTCCAGCCCTTTAGGGCGTAAATTAGGAGATGTAAGTTTGTTTGAAAAATGGGATTTTTTTAAGATAAACCCATGAAAATTGGTATTTGGCCTTTCAGTGAAATATAAAAAATATATATTTCAGGATTTTCGAGAATTCCACCCCTAAGGGTGACAAATAGGGGATGTAAGTTTGTGTGAAAAATGGGACATGTTTAAAAGCAAACGCATGAAAATTGGTATTAGGCATTTCAGTTAAAAATTAAATATATATATATATCAGGAATGTAAGTATGAAAAATGTGACATTTTTAAGGTAAACGCATGAAAATTGGTATTTGGCATTTCAGTTAAAAATTATAAATATACATTTCAGGATTTTTGGAATTTCCAGCCCAACCCGTTTAACTTCAAAAATGTCGCATTTTTCATACAAACTTACATCTCCTATTTTACGTTTAAAATAGGAGGTGTAAGTTTGTATGAAAAATGTGACATTTTTTAAGGTAAACGCATGAAAATTGGTATTTGGCATTGCAGATAAATATTAAAAATATACATTTCAGAATTTTTGGAAATTCCACCCCTAAGGGCGTAAAATAGGGGATGTAAGTTTCTATGTAAACTGGGACTTGAAGTTAAACGCATGAAAATTGGTATTTGGCATTTCAGTTAAAAATTAAAAATATATACTTCAGGATTTTTGGGAATTCCAGCCCTCTAGGGCGTAAAATAGGGGATGTAAGTTTGTTTGAAAAATGCGACATTTTTGAAATTAAACCCCTAAAAATTGGTATTTGGCCTTTCAGTTAAACTTAAAAAATATATATTTCAGGATTTTCGAGAATTCCACCCCTAAGGATGACAAATAGGGGATGTAAGTTTGTATGAAAAATGTGACATTTTTTAAGGTAAACGCATGAAAATTCGTATTTGGCCTTTCATTTTACAATTATAAATATATATTTCAGGATTTTTGGAAATTCCACCATTTCCACATTTGTATGAATATTTGTTTTTATTTGAGTTAAACGCATGTAAATTGGTATTTGGTCTTTCAGTTAAAAATAAAGCAATCCAAGGAATAATTTGTTGTTAAAAAAAGGTAATCCAAAACTAATCCAATAGATCGCCACCAACAATTTACGCCAATTCAAATTTTAGAGAAATTCGTTTCTTATGCCAAGTTGCTTAAAATGTCGTGGTCGTTGTCGTCTAAGTAAAGAAAATTACTTTTGATGTGAAACATCTATAGCCGCACGTAAGACAGATTTCTGGCGTGGCGACGCATGCCATGGCGACGCGTCGCCACGCTATACGATAGTAGTGTGTACGGTATGGCGACGCGTCGCCATGCGCAATCGACTTTTTGATGTGAAACATCTATAGCCGCACGTAAAACAGATTTCTGGCGTGGCGACGCATGCCGTGACGCATGCGCAATCGACTTTTTATTTTATCATTATGACATATTTAGTTCCTATGACAATATGTTCTTTTCTGCATATTACTTTTACAAAATAATGTCGATGTTTCACATCTGCCAGGCGTCCCGTGACGGCTCACATTTTTTTGCAACTGCCATCCTTGAAAGAAACCTTATCATGTATATTTTTAATTATAAAACACCAACAACCTCGCAAGACTAGATAGATAACACCATAAGCAACAACTTTTGTTCTATTACTTTTGATAATTTGTTAGATTTTATTTTCATACAAAAATAAGTATTAATTTAATTTCCCGCTTTAATGTTTAAACTCTACGCGCATCGCAAAGACGCGCTAGCTTAGGCTCTACACAGACGGACCGCATTTCAACTGCAATTCAACCGCAAATTGCAGTTCAAGTGCAGTTTGAATGCAGTTGACACGACTGCAATGGAACAAACGCGCAGTCCGATTGCACTTCAATTGCAGTCGGCGTGCAGTTGCGGTTGAAATGCGGTCCGTCTGTCTAGAGCCTTAGTGTCGTTCGCGCGTCGTCCTTTCGTTTATAAATGAAACATAGACCTACAAATATCACCACAGTACAACAAAAACTTTTAAAATACTTATTTTTTTCATGTATTGAGTTATAATATATAATATAATAATAATTATATTTAATAATAATTTATAGGGACAATGTCACACAGATCATCCTAGCCCCAAACTAAGCAAAGCTTGTACTATGGGTACCAGGCGACGATATACATACTTATATAGATAGATAAATACTTAAATACATAGAAAACATCCATGACTCAGAAACAAATATTCGTGCTCATCACACAAATATTGCACTTACCGGGATTCGAACCCAGGACCACCAGCTTCGTAGGCAGGAGCACTACCAACTAGGCTACGGTGATCGTCATAATAAAAATTTATTTCAGACAAGTCCATAATTATGTTAGTATTTTAGTGTTAGTAACAATGGTGCTTATGTAGATATGTTAGTATTGTTAGTTTTCACACGATAATTATTAATTAAGACCTAGGACTGTCTCCCCCCAGTATTCCAGAAAGGGGCAGTCCGCTCTGGCATCGATCATTATTAGAATGCTGTTATTACTACCATGCAGGCGTTGTAGTATGGATGCCGCTTTCTTTCGCATTATGGCATTAAAATCATCTATGCGAGCCTCTGCGAACATTCCCGAGGCACTACAACGCCACGGCGGACCCAACAGCACCCTAAAAGCCGTTATGTCCGAACTCGTCAGATAAAAGTTGTTGCGTATAATGTTAGCAATGTAGTCCTGCGAGGTTGTCAGTGTTTTAGTAATAACCCTGTATATGTATGCTGTACTAAAAGGTGGTTTCTGTTTTTTTTTCTTTTTTTTTTATTCAGGGTTTTATTAAACCCCGAATTAAAAAAAAAGAGATATAACCTAATATAGCCTATTGGCTATATATATTAGGTTATATTGAGATAATGTTGTGTATTCTGGTGCTATAAATAGTACCCTATTCTATTCTAATGGGGGGACTATATAATTCGGGACTAGTCCCTCCCTCTCACGCACCACTGCAACTCCTGTAAGCCAGGATCAACGTGGCACACAATGAAATGACACTGAGCGGTGAGGCTCAGGCATGTCCCGGGGAATCGGGACAACTGTCTTGGATCCCGCATCGAATTTAATCAGAAAGAAATAAAAGGAAGAGTTTGAAAATGAATTGTTCCACTGGGGGGACTATATAGAATCATGTCTGGTTCTAAATTGACTGCACGTATGGCGCAGCGGCTAAGTCAGTCGCCTCGCCGCTTCGTGTCGCGGGTTCGAGTCCCGCGCCGTACAACTTTTTGTATAACCCATAAATAGTTGTTGAGTGAGTCTGGGTTTAATTTCTTTCAGTCTATTATATGTTTGTAAAGAAACCTGCGACACAGAGATTAGATTGCGTTGCGGTAGTTGCCATTAAAAAAAAAACAAACATAGAGGAAGGTCAAATAATTTAAGAAGTGATCTTGAATTTAGGCTGCACATACTGTAAACCTTCCTACCATATCTACTGGGTTAGTTAGCATTTTAATTAATTATAGTATTTTGTTAAGTATACGTAACCAAAAAATTAAGTTAAAACAATAATCAAGTTTAATTAGAGAATCAAAAATATGTGGCCAATTATGTATATTTCCACTACCCGAGAAAGGATTAAAGGCCCAATGACAGCTTACGTTTTCAATACATTCGTCACCCCTTAAATAAGCTTTGCTATATTTTTCATTTGTTTCTGGACCTTACTCCAAAGTATTAAGGTTGAAATTGACAAGTGAAATTGGGTTCTTGTGTAGTTCACGGCCTGTTTAAGGGTTAAATTAAAATACTTCCGTCTATTGGGTCATCTTCAGCTATGATTTCGGGTTAAATAGCGTTCGTTCTGGGTCTTATGAGGATAAGATGCCACAGATCGATATACAAATAGATATATGTATATATATATATATATTGTATATATGTTATAAATTTATTGCGTTATGGCAGGACAATCTTCAATACAAAAATAAACTTACAAATCCATAAAAAGAAATATTTATTAATACTCACAAAAAGTAAATTATTTCTTAGACTTCTTCTTACTACCCTTACTCACTACCTCATCTTTTCTCTTCTTTTCCTTGCTTTCTTCTACTTCCATTTCGTCATCTTCTTTTCTCTTTTTCCTTTCTTGGACCTTCTTCTTAGTTTCTTTACTTCCTTCTCCTTTAGGGGTTGCTTTTTCTTCTTTATTGTCATCTTCTACTTCCATATCGTCGGGTACGTAACTGAATCCAGGTACTTGTGGTTCAACCAGTTGGAAGCGAAGCTTGCGGTGCTGTAGGTTGGTGCTGTCCAGGCTCAGACGGACGGTGAGCTCGTCGAAGGTCTTAAGAACGACGTCTCCGCAAGTTTGTATATGTTCCTGGGTATAGGGAACAAAGGTTTTATAACGGTTCAGTAAATTAAATTGATTGCGGTGCGCATTCAGACTGTGTCGCTGTAGACTACTGGTAGAGCAACCGAGTATTTCGCGTAAAGTATGGATATAATTTAGTTGCTTATAATGAAACGCGGAATGCCTTTCTAGCAGTGTGAAAGTTGGAGATTTAAGACAACAATAGAACACTTCCTCACTGCACGTTGGGAAAGACGTGTCAAAATCTCAGAATTACACCCTACGGGTAGCAAATTCACCGTATGCCGATAGCCAAAAAACGAGCTGGCCAGGTTAAAGCAGTCTAGCCGATAAAGAACTGCTCTAACCCATGCGCTAACGAATCTTTTATACATGCATACATGTTATAAGAACACAAAATCAAGTCATTATAACTGAAGTTTACCAGAAGTGTTCGGCGAGCGGCAATTGTTCTAAAACGGCGCAGTGTTCATAGACTGATCATCAGCCAAGCCGCTGACGTGGTTGCAATAAAACATTTACTTTGCTAACAGGGAATGCTAGCGGAATGGTGAATTTTTTTTTTAAATCTGTTGTGACGAAAATTCGTCAAGTCAGTTCTTTACGGTCACTGAAGTAAAAATGATGAGCAAATATTTTACGTACCTCTTCATTATAAGTGAACATATCCGAAGGCAAGTACAGAGGCCCCTCCAGTCCGTACTTAGGTATAAGTACTTGAAGCGCGTTCCGTTTCACAGACAGAACTACTGCCGCCTCTATCTCCACGCGTTTGTTGAACAGGATCTGTACAAGAAAACAAATTGTATATACGAATTAGCTCGACACTCTCAATTAAAGTTTTGGGCGATTTCAACTACGGCAGCCAATCTCAAAGAAGACTAGACTGATATATTATAGTATAGGCAATATTAAGGCTGCTTTTCCACCAGAGATGTGCTATGGTACGTTGCTATGGATGCGTTTGATATCCACCAATCATATTCATTGGTGCACATAGCTTAGCACTGGTGGAAACGGATTCAACTAAGATATGTTTTTTATATGGAAGGATGCGTGCTATGGATGTGTGCTATGGATGCGTGCTATGGATGCTTGCTATGGGTCGTCGCGAGTGGTGTAGCTATGTGCAGAGCTGAATATCTACAGTAGAAATAACTAAAACAGTTACGGCACGGCAGGACGCGTAAGTGGCACGCTTGCCGCTTCCTTACTATCGATACGTCGCTTAGCTCGAGCTGCGCACCTTCCTCGCGCAGCTACATTGCGGCGACGCATCTTCGTAGCACATCTGACTCTACTAGCTTAGCATCAGTTCAAACGGTCACATAGTTTCGTAGCTTAGCTTTTACATTCTCGCAGCATAGCTGCATAGTATACATCTCTGGTCGAAAAGCACCCTAACGCTGTGTGGCTGACGGCAAAGAATATCACCACCCTATTTGTTTCTTTATTTCATCCCGTAGCGTAGAAGTCAAGCAGAGTCTCTTTGTGTCCTATAACCATCATACTACGATCGCTAACCCGTCGTGGAAAAAAAGCGTTGGGATAATGGCATATCCCACCGAATGATGGACACAACTTTGACGGTCCTGTTGGCGTGGTTGGAAAATGCTTGCTTTTCACGCTGGAGGTCGTGGGTTCGATTCTGAACCTTGACAGATATTTGTGTGCACGAACATGTCTGTTTGTCCTGAGTCTGGGTGTAATTATACATATAAGTATGTATTTACAAAAGAAAAGCAGTATATCGCACTCGTAATACAATACTGCTGTAACTGAAAATACTTCGAACTTGACATAACACTATAATCAAACGTAAAATTTAATTCCTCACAAGTCATTAAAACCGGCGTTGTAATAATGCAAGAAATAAATAAGAGATGGCGCCATAAGTCATCATTCATGATTGACCGGTCGTCTACTCTCTACTTTCAATATTGCGTCATCTTCAGTTGCAACCAACAGTGACCGGGGAAACACGTGCCGCTCGGTGCGTTATTTTGAATTGACGCGTTATTGATGAATCAGGTATGTAACATTCAGTGTTGTTTTTTTAATTAATACACTATTGTAGATTCATACCTAAACATTACATTATTGTTATTTCTAGTTACTACTTTATTACTGATTTACGTAAGAATTATTTAAAATAATATTTCTACTTGCGACACTATAAGCGATTATGTTAATAATTTTTGACTTGATGCAGTTTTGCTGAATCATAAATTTATGCCGGTTTTTTATGTACTTTATAAATTAATTAGTATATGTATCTATTTGTAAATTACAGTATTACTCACAACTCAATCGAATTTGCAGAAGTTTTATGATTAAAATGCTTACTGACTATTTTATTTCATAAATTTAGAGTTACTACAGTCTTTCTGACATGCATGCAACAAGTGTGTTATTGAACTAATAAATACTTATTTTATTTGTAGGTTCAGTATGAATCGTGGGCGAATACTCGTTTCTTTGGTAATAAAGACTACATGTAACCACCAAGAAAAAGAAAATGAGGAACGAGCTCAGAATTCATCACCATCACTGTTGTCACCGGTGAGCACAAACAACGAAGATGCTACCCAGAGAGAAGACAACGATGTAGCGAAAGAACAATCGACACTATCGATTCCATCATCATCTACAAGTCATCCAGTACTTCAAGAAATTGACGTTAACAGTTCCCCGAGTATGGTCAGTAATATCCAACCTATAACTAAATGCCACCAAAGCAAATATTATATTTCACCCATCCACTCAGACCAGAGCGACTTTGATGATTCCGACCATGATCCGCATTTTGATCCTGATTCGCAAGATAAAATCCCCAGTTGCCTTCGAGGTCGAACAACAAAATCTCCAAGTAGCTCTTCATCAAGCAGCTCTTCATCAAGCAGTTCCTCATCAAGCAGCTCTTCATCAAGAAGCTCCTCATCAAGTAGCTCGTCATCAAATAGATCTTCATCAATTAGCTTGGAAGATAGAGTTTTAGATGATTTAAATCCCGTTGCTGGAACCAGTGGGTTGACTAATGATTCAAATATTTTGTCGGAAGAGCGAAACAATAATACCAGGGGAAGGAAAAGGGTACGTAACGCCGAAGCCTGGAAACACAACGTAATCAAACGACTTCGTAATACTGGGCAAGCGTATCAATCGGCCACTAAAAAACAAGTACTTGCAAGAGAAATGGGTCCGACGTGTGGTGAAAAATGTAGGTTAAATTGTTCTTTAAAAATTAACGAGACTTTAAGACAGGATATTTTCAACAATTACTGGAATTTAGGAGAGATACAAAAACAAACAGAATTCATAATTAGACATACTACTGAAATAAAACCAAAATACAGGTACTCGTCTACTCAAAACTTTCGTAAATTAAACACGGCATTTCATTTTAAAGTAAACGAAGATCAAATTAGAGTCTGTAAAACGTTTTTTAAAAATACTCTTGCAATAAACGACAGACCCATTGCTACAGCGTTATCAAAAAAAACAGAGTGCGGTTTCATACTAGAAGAACTTCGCGGGAAACATGGCAAACAACGCACTGTGGTACCGCAGGTCTATGAAGGTGTTAAAAATTTTTTAAATGCTATACCACGCGTAGAATCACATTACCTTAGAGCCCAGACGTCACGAGAATACATCCAATGTGACAAATCTTTGGCAGATTTATTCCGCGACTACAAAGATAAATGTATTGAACAAAACTTACCATTTGCATCAGCATCAACTTTCAACCGCATTTTCAACAAAGATTTCAATATTTCATTCCACACACCAAAAAAAGATCAGTGTGATCTTTGTGAAACATTCAAAAATACTGATGAGAATCAAAAACCAAATATTGTCGAGGTATACAAAAAACACCTGAGAGAAAAAGAATTATCCAGAATGGAGAAAGAAAAAGACAAAACGACTAAAATAGATTCCACCATTGTTGCTGTTTATGACTTACAGGCTGTTATGCCTGTACCAAAGGGCCAAATTTCATTATTTTATTACAAAAGTAGAATCAACTGCTATAACTTTACAGTGAGCGATTTATACGCTAAGAACGTTGAATGTTTTTTTTGGGACGAGACAGAGGGGAAACGTGGTGCAAATGAGATTGGGACCTGTGTACTGAAATACATTGAACTTACATTACAAGCTCATCCTGGTAAAGATTTAGATTTCATTTTTTATTCGGATAATTGCTGCGGGCAGCAAAAAAATAAGTATCTCCTTACAGCTTATGCGTACGCGGTACAAAAAATGAATGTAAATAGTATTACCCACAAATTCCTGATTCGTGGTCACTCTCAGAATGAGGGTGACAACGTGCACAGTGTTATTGAGAAGCAAGTAAGGCGTTTTGTTAAATCAGGTCCTGTTTATGTCCCAACACAATACATAACATTAATTACGGCCGCTAAAAAGACAGGAAAACCGTATAACGTGACTGAAATGACTTATGATAAATTTTATAATCTTAAATTACTTCAAGAAGAGTGGGGTAACAATTTTAATATAAATGAAGATAGAGTAAAAGTAAAATGGCAAGACATTAAGGTTTTTCGTCTTGAAAAGGATCATCCAATAACATTCTTTTACAAAAATTCTTATGAAGAAGAAAATTACCAAAAGGTTTCCGTACGTAACTTACGACGAAATGGAAATCAAACCTCATTATTTTCTAATGGACTGACACAAGAATACACAAGCAAGATACCTTTACCTCAAAATAAGAAAAGAGACATAAAAGAATTACTGGACAAAAATATAATGCCAAGAAATCATCGTGAAACTTATTATAGGGATTTGACTGATTAAAAATAAATAAATAGTATTAAATTTAAGATTTCCATGCTCTAAATATGAGTAATATTTTCATTGTGATTTTCAGACTGATTAAATCTAAGTAAAAAGAAGTTTTTAATAATTTAAATAATTCTGTTCCTTAAGTCAGTAAATGATCAGATTAACCAAAAATGTATAAGAACATCTTTTGATTTTTTTATTTTAGAAAGTTTATATTGTTGATAACTAAGAATGTATAAGAACATCTTTTGATTTTTTTTATTATAGAAAGTTTGTTTTGCTGATAACTAAGAATGTATAAGAACATCTTTTGATTATTTTATTTTAGAAAGTTTGTTTTGTTGATAACTAAAAATGTATAACAACATCTTTTGTTTTTTGTTTATTTTAGAAAGTTTGTTTTGTTAATAACTAAAAATGTTTAACAACAAATAAATATTTTGTTATCTGAATTACGAATGATTGTTTAGGTTTGAGAAGGTTTATTTTATTTCACTAAATGTTTCTACTAGTTTAAGTACAATACAAGCATTGATTTTAAGTTTTTTCCAATTTAATTTTAATTATAACTGCTTTTAAAAATAATCTGGTTTTATTTTTTATTATCCTAATGAAACATTTTCAGAGTTCGTATTAAACGTAACTCAAATTCCCAAAAGCAATTTTCCAGCATTGTTGTAAGTCCAAGAATAATTTAACATCGTACAGAAAATTAGTAATTTAACTATGTCGTAACCCAAAATATTTCTACAAAAATGACATAACTCAAAATGTTGTTTCATTGTGAACAATGTTTTTGGAAAAATACCGTCGTAACTAAAATTTTCGGAATAATTTTGCCATTTTTTATTATTTGAATGATTGGTGAATAAAACCTATATTCAATTTCATTTTGAAAACACATAACACATTCATTATATTTAGGTCTATGATGGAAAGTGAATAATAAGTTTTTCGTTGATTCTGAAAAATCATCTTTTTTGAGTTACATCACTATTGTATTATTAGTGCGATATGTATGTAGTACATCAGTTATCTGGTTTCCATAGTACAAGCTCTGCTTAGTTTGGGATCAGATGGCCGTGTGTAAATAATGTCCCAATATATTATTATTAACTCCAATGTGGAATTCTTTTGGGGAGGCCTTTGTCCAGCAGTGGACTACACTCGGCTGACATGGTGATGATACGTACGTGAGTGTTGAGTGCTACAGAGGCGCGGCCCGCGTACTGCGCCTGTCGGTGGCGGTAGTTGAGGTTGTCGCAGACAGTAATGCTACGTACGTGAGTGTTGAGTGCTACAGAGGCGCGGCCCGCGTACTGCGCCTGTCGGTGGCGGTAGTTGAGGTTGTCGCAGACAGTAATGCTACGTACGTGAGTGTTGAGTGCTACAGAGGCGCGGCCCGCGTACTGCGCCTGTCGGTGGCGGTAGTTGAGGTTGTCGCAGACAGTAATGCTACGTACGTGAGTGTTGAGTGCTACAGAGGCGCGGCCCGCGTACTGCGCCTGTCGGTGGCGGTAGTTGAGGTTGTCGCACACAGTAATGCTACGTACGTGAGTGTTGAGTGCTACAGAGGCGCGGCCCGCGTACTGCGCCTGTCGGTGGCGGTAGTTGAGGGTGTCGCAGACAGTAATGCTACGTACGTGAGTGTTGAGTGCTACAGAGGCGCGGCCCGCGTACTGCGCCTGTCGGTGGCGGTAGTTGAGGTTGTCGCACACAGTAATGCTACGTACGTGAGTGTTGAGTGCTACAGAGGCGCGGCCCGCGTACTGCGCCTGTCGGTGGCGGTAGTTGAGGTTGTCGTAGATAGTAATGCTACGTACGTGAGTGTTGAGTGCTACAGAGGCGCGGCCCGCGTACTGCGCCTGTCGGTGGCGGTAGGTGAGGTTGTCGCACACAGTAATGCTACGTACGTGAGTGTTGAGTGCTACAGAGGCGCGGCCCGCGTACTGCGCCTGTCGGTGGCGGTAGTTGAGGTTGTCGTAGATAGTAATGCTACGTACGTGAGTGTTGAGTGCTACAGAGGCGCGGCCCGCGTACTGCGCCTGTCGGTGGCGGTAGTTGAGGTTGTCGTAGATAGTAATGCTACGTACGTGAGTGTTGAGTGCTACAGAGGCGCGGCCCGCGTACTGCGCCTGTCGGTGGCGGTAGTTGAGGTTGTCGTAAATAGTAATGCTACGTACGTGAGTGTTGAGTGCTACAGAGGCGCGGCCCGCGTACTGCGCCTGTCGGTGGCGGTAGTTGAGGTTGTCGTAGATAGTAAGCCTACGTACGTGAGTGTTGAGTGCTACAGAGGCGCGGCCCGCGTACTGCGCCTGTCGGTGGCGGTAGTTGAGGTTGTCGTAGATAGTAATGCTACGTACGTGAGTGTTGAGTGCTACAGAGGCGCGGCCCGCGTACTGCGCCTGTCGGTGGCGGTAGTTGAGGTTGTCGTAGATAGTAATGCTACGTACGTGAGTGTTGAATGCTACAGAGGCGCGGCCCGCGTACTGCGCCTGTCGGTGGCGGTAGTTGAGGTTGTCGTAGATAGTAATGCTACGTACGTGAGTGTTGAGTGCTACAGAGGCGCGGCCCGCGTACTGCGCCTGTCGGTGGCGCTAGGTGAGGTTGTCGCACACAGTAATGCTACGTACGTGAGTGTTGAGTGCTACAGAGGCGCGGCCCGCGTACTGCGCCTGTCGGTGGCGGTAGTTGAGGTTGTCGTAGATAGTAATGCTACGTACGTGAGTGTTGAGTGCTACAGAGGCGCGGCCCGCGTACTGCGCCTGTCGGTGGCGGTAGGTGAGGTTGTCGCACACAGTAATGCTACGTACGTGAGTGTTGAGTGCTACAGAGGCGCGGCCCGCGTACTGCGCCTGTCGGTGGCGGTAGTTGAGGTTGTCGTAGATAGTAAGCCTACGTACGTGAGTGTTGAGTGCTACAGAGGCGCGGCCCGCGTACTGCGCCTGTCGGTGGCGGTAGTTGAGGTTGTCGTAGATAGTAATGCTACGTACGTGAGTGTTGAGTGCTACAGAGGCGCGGCCCGCGTACTGCGCCTGTCGGTGGCGGTAGTTGAGGTTGTCGTAGATAGTAATGCTACGTACGTGAGTGTTGAATGCTACAGAGGCGCGGCCCGCGTACTGCGCCTGTCGGTGGCGGTAGTTGAGGTTGTCGTAGATAGTAATGCTACGTACGTGAGTGTTGAGTGCTACAGAGGCGCGGCCCGCGTACTGCGCCTGTCGGTGGCGGTAGTTGAGGTTGTCGTAGATAGTAATGCTACGTACGTGAGTGTTGAGTGCTACAGAGGCGCGGCCCGCGTACTGCGCCTGTCGGTGGCGGTAGTTGAGGTTGTCGTAGATAGTAATGCTACGTACGTGAGTGTTGAGTGCTACAGAGGCGCGGCCCGCGTACTGCGCCTGTCGGTGGCGGTAGGTGAGGTTGTCGCACACAGTAATGCTACGTACGTGAGTGTTGAGTGCTACAGAGGCGCGGCCCGCGTACTGCGCCTGTCGGTGGCGGTAGTTGAGGTTGTCGTAGATAGTAATGCTACGTACGTGAGTGTTGAGTGCTACAGAGGCGCGGCCCGCGTACTGCGCCTGTCGGTGGCGGTAGTTGAGGTTGTCGTAGATAGTAATGCTACGTACGTGAGTGTTGAGTGCTACAGAGGCGCGGCCCGCGTACTGCGCCTGTCGGTGGCGGTAGTTGAGGTTGTCGTAGATAGTAATGCTACGTACGTGAGTGTTGAGTGCTACAGAGGCGCGGCCCGCGTACTGCGCCTGTCGGTGGCGGTAGTTGAGGTTGTCGTAGATAGTAAGCCTACGTACGTGAGTGTTGAGTGCTACAGAGGCGCGGCCCGCGTACTGCGCCTGTCGGTGGCGGTAGTTGAGGTTGTCGTAGATAGTAATGCTACGTACGTGAGTGTTGAGTGCTACAGAGGCGCGGCCCGCGTACTGCGCCTGTCGGTGGCGGTAGTTGAGGTTGTCGTAGATAGTAATGCTACGTACGTGAGTGTTGAATGCTACAGAGGCGCGGCCCGCGTACTGCGCCTGTCGGTGGCGGTAGTTGAGGTTGTCGTAGATAGTAATGCTACGTACGTGAGTGTTGAGTGCTACAGAGGCGCGGCCCGCGTACTGCGCCTGTCGGTGGCGGTAGTTGAGGTTGTCGCACACAGTAATGCTACGTACGTGAGTGTTGAGTGCTACAGAGGCGCGGCCCGCGTACTGCGCCTGTCGGTGGCGGTAGTTGAGGTTGTCGTAGATAGTAATGCTACGTACGTGAGTGTTGAGTGCTACAGAGGCGCGGCCCGCGTACTGCGCCTGTCGGTGGCGGTAGGTGAGGTTGTCGCACACAGTAATGCTACGTACGTGAGTGTTGAGTGCTACAGAGGCGCGGCCCGCGTACTGCGCCTGTCGGTGGCGGTAGTTGAGGTTGTCGTAGATAGTAATGCTACGTACGTGAGTGTTGAGTGCTACAGAGGCGCGGCCCGCGTACTGCGCCTGTCGGTGGCGGTAGTTGAGGTTGTCGTAGATAGTAATGCTACGTACGTGAGTGTTGAGTGCTACAGAGGCGCGGCCCGCGTACTGCGCCTGTCGGTGGCGGTAGTTGAGGTTGTCGCACACAGTAATGCTACGTACGTGAGTGTTGAGTGCTACAGAGGCGCGGCCCGCGTACTGCGCCTGTCGGTGGCGGTAGGTGAGGTTGTCGCACACAGTAATGCTACGTACGTGAGTGTTGAGTGCTACAGAGGCGCGGCCCGCGTACTGCGCCTGTCGGTGGCGGTAGTTGAGGTTGTCGTAGATAGTAATGCTACGTACGTGAGTGTTGAGTGCTACAGAGGCGCGGCCCGCGTACTGCGCCTGTCGGTGGCGGTAGTTGAGGTTGTCGTAGATAGTAATGCTACGTACGTGAGTGTTGAGTGCTACAGAGGCGCGGCCCGCGTACTGCGCCTGTCGGTGGCGGTAGTTGAGGTTGTCGCACACAGTAATGCTACGTACGTGAGTGTTGAGTGCTACAGAGGCGCGGCCCGCGTACTGCGCCTGTCGGTGGCGGTAGTTGAGGTTGTCGTAGATAGTAATGCTACGTACGTGAGTGTTGAGTGCTACAGAGGCGCGGCCCGCGTACTGCGCCTGTCGGTGGCGGTAGTTGAGGTTGTCGTAGATAGTAATGCTACGTACGTGAGTGTTGAGTGCTACAGAGGCGCGGCCCGCGTACTGCGCCTGTCGGTGGCGGTAGTTGAGGTTGTCGTAGATAGTAAGCCTACGTACGTGAGTGTTGAGTGCTACAGAGGCGCGGCCCGCGTACTGCGCCTGTCGGTGGCGGTAGTTGAGGTTGTCGTAGATAGTAATGCTACGTACGTGAGTGTTGAGTGCTACAGAGGCGCGGCCCGCGTACTGCGCCTGTCGGTGGCGGTAGTTGAGGTTGTCGTAGATAGTAATGCTACGTACGTGAGTGTTGAGTGCTACAGAGGCGCGGCCCGCGTACTGCACCTGTCGGTGGCGGTAGGTGAGGTTGTCGCACACAGTAATGCTACGTACGTGAGTGTTGAGTGCTACAGAGGCGCGGCCGGCGTACTGCGCCTGTCGGTGGCGGTAGTTGAGGTTGTCGTAGATAGTAATGCTACGTACGTGAGTGTTGAGTGCTACAGAGGCGCGGCCCGCGTACTGCGCCTGTCGGTGGCGGTAGGTGAGGTTGTCGCACACAGTAATGCTACGTACGTGAGTGTTGAGTGCTACAGAGGCGCGGCCCGCGTACTGCGCCTGTCGGTGGCGGTAGTTGAGGTTGTCGCAGACAGTAATGCTACGTACGTGAGTGTTGAGTGCTACAGAGGCGCGGCCCGCGTACTGCGCCTGTCGGTGGCGGTAGTTGAGGTTGTCGCAGACAGTAATGCTACGTACGTGAGTGTTGAGTGCTACAGAGGCGCGGCCCGCGTACTGCGCCTGTCGGTGGCGGTAGTTGAGGTTGTCGCAGACAGTAATGCTACGTACGTGAGTGTTGAGTGCTACAGAGGCGCGGCCCGCGTACTGCGCCTGTCGGTGGCGGTAGTTGAGGTTGTCGCAGACAGTAATGCTACGTACGTGAGTGTTGAGTGCTACAGAGGCGCGGCCCGCGTACTGCGCCTGTCGGTGGCGGTAGTTGAGGTTGTCGCAGACAGTAATGCTACGTACGTGAGTGTTGAGTGCTACAGAGGCGCGGCCCGCGTACTGCGCCTGTCGGTGGCGGTAGTTGAGGTTGTCGCAGATCGCATTGGCCTCGCGCGTGTCCAGCAACGTCGCATGCGTCGCGTCGCAACCTATACCTGCCGCCAACAGCCGGTGTACTATGACGTCGGCGTACCTGTGGATAAATGATTAGAATAATTAAGCATGGCCAATTTTGATAGCAACCTCTAAATTTTATCCCACATGCTGGACTGCGCCGCACATTTTATTTTTGATACTTATACGTAAGTTTTCTGTGTGGTCGTCATAGGAAATACATTACGACGGCCGTGACTCAGGCGGTGGTGTACTTCTGATTCAAAGGTTCGATTCGCGCTCAGAACCAATATTTGTGTTCACGAAAATATCTCTTATTACATAGATATATTATTATAATCTATGTAATATTAAAGAATTCTCAAAAAGGTTCTATATTCTGTTTTTTACTTACTTATTTTTTTACTTATATATTATATTATATGTAATTCTTTATTATTGTAAAATATTGGTTCCTGCAAGACAAGCATGTGTGCTTAGTGCAGATATCATTTCTGAAACTAAAATGGACAGACGCCAGCACATCCAGCTACACTAATCTGTCAAATTTCTTTTATAGATTTTCAAGTTTATCACAAAAGCATAAAGTTCACTTTCAATTGGGGAAATTGGACAGATTGGGGTAGCTTGATGTGCTGGCGTCTATACATAAAAATTTTTTGAAGCAAATATATTTGATTTTATTTGTTATGGTCGGGGTATTTCTCTCCATTGTCTAGTATCCATAGTACAAGGTATGCTTAGTTTGCGATAGAGGGCACTGTTTAATATGTTTCGAATACCCGCAATAAAGAATTTTTGATTTGATTTGATACTTATACTACTATTAGTACAAGCTCTGCTTAGTTTGGGATCAGATGGCCGTGTGTAAATAATGTCCTAGGATATTATATTATACTTATAGTCGAACTAGATGGCGCTGTGTGAGGTGTCTCGAATACTTATTATTATAGCCAAGGACTTACCTACGGATAGGTGACGTGAAATGTGTGTAAATCGGACAGGCGAGACCGTAATGGTAATAATCTTCGTGGGATTTCGTCCCACTGCTGAAGTACACGGCCTGCTGCATGCAGCGCGTCGCCATGATGCGCAGTAGAGTGTTGAAGAAGGGGCGGCCCGGGATCACGGCCATGTCCAACGATTTGGCGAAAGACTTGTTGGTGGACACGTCGATTTCAAAACCCTGTGGATACACAAATTATATATTTATTCTACACAATCCAATGTATCATAGGGAAGGAGATGGGGACATTTATGTTTTATATTTAATTGTCAATAGGACGAAGTTTATGTGACAGGCTTTGTCATATTGACAATTTTCTTATACAACATGTAACGTAATTGACGCACACCCTCAAACACCCCAATTAGAATATTATGTTACAATCATAATACGTACACTGAATTTTTTATTTAACATGTATATGCATTGTTATTAACTAAATTAGTTTCTTGAAATAAAGTTTATTTTTCTTTATTTTACATTGTATGATGGAATTTTTATGAATACAAACTTTGGAAACTTTCTCGCATATTTACCGACTGCCGGCTCGAGGTTTTACAATTTACTAGAAAATTCACTTTCCATCAAGATGATTCTTGAAATTACAAGAAAGTCCAATATGGTAGTTCCATTTATGAACAACAGGTGACATTAGTTGTAGTAGCAGATAAGAAACCATTAAAAGATGGCGCTAGTAGCCTTCACTATTAATAGTAATGTATTATACCTGTTGCTTCGCGGCTTTGAGGAAGGTATCAAAGTTGCTGGGAGGCGGCGCGGGGTGACTCCTCAGCATAGCGCACTGCGGGAAGTCGGCGGCTAGTTTCTCTGCTACTGAAGTGTTAGCTAACAACATAAACTCTTCAACCATGGAATTGGTGTCCATTATCTTCTTAGCTTGCACTTCTACTGGGTCGTGGGTTTCGGAGTCTACCTGGGTACAGATAATATTCAGTTAAAGTTTTTTAGAATCTTTAGCAACGTATTTTATTCCAAACTAGATTCTGGCGAGATAATCATGCGTATGCGTAGTTCGAAAACGAATGGGAATATGGAAAAGTATATTTAATCAAAGTTATAGAAAATTTTATGAGCTTTCATTTAATCTTAGAACATTTTTTCCTAAATGCGTCATTTTTGAAATATTAGCGAAAAACCTAACATTTAATCTTTAGTCATCAGGAATTTTAGTATGTTTTCTCTCTAAGTACTCTGAACAAGTTTCTGAAGAATCGCTTAGGTTCCCGTTTACGCACTCTGCAACTACTTTATTAATTGGATTATACGGAGTATAGGGGACATGATTGGAGTATCTGGACAGGAAAGGTGACGTATGTCCCTCGGTTGAACGGCGAGAATGCTTATAAACCAAAAATCAATTCAGATTTAAGAGGAGAAAACCAATTTTCATTCAACATAGAATGTAAAATATATATAATAGTTGTTTTGAGATTCTCTTGTGTAAGAATCTTTTACTTATTTAACGTATGGTCTATGGTTACGCTAGTGTCAGAGTTGTTCAAGCCGTCCAATAGGTCTCCGACATGGCTTAACGACTGTTGCCTAATGGCTACAACCGGGACCGACAGTTAAACGTGTCCTCCGAAGCACGGAGACGCTCCGAAATTAAAATTAATAGGCGGCCATCCATATATGGACTGACCGCGAGCCTATTTGCTTAATCTTATTTTTTGTTTTATGGAGGTAATGTTGTTGAATAAAATTATTTGGGATCAATAAAGGTCTTTAAAATATTATGTGCAAATGTTATTCACAAGGTCAATCTAGTACTATTAGCGGAAAAAATAGGGGAATAAACGAATTATGCTGTTACCCTCTTGTTAACGACGCACAGTAGCTTAGTTTTTATAATTTATTCTGTATGTAGTAGCACCCAGCAGCACACTGCTATGTTAGTGTACTGTAGTGCGCACCGTTCGGGGAGTGACAGCGCATGCGCGCTGCGGTTACCATGGCAACCGTATTTTGTTACGCTTTTTCCATTGTTCATCGCAGAGTACATTATTCTCGCTGTTCATATTTTATTATACCCCTAAACCCTTACCAGTGTTTAATATTGCTCAATTCTCGCCTTACACTGTTGTTAACACCCCTTAAATAATATTAATATTATTAATATTACTTTTTTTGCGTATTCATACAATTATTTCAGCAATTGGGTAATATCCAATCATAGGGATATTTTGTTATGTTGTCCAGGGAAGTGGAGGTGAAGTAGAAAGACGGTCAAGGCAAATTCAGATTCACTCTTAGGGAGCAGTTTAATTTAAGTAGATCAAAAAAGAGGATTGTTTTTTACATCTTTTTTACTGTTAATTGTGTGTGTTTAGTGTATAATGTAATTTTTTTTACTGTATCTATTCTTAAGTATGTTTATATAAAGCAGAAACTGATTTGAATATCTGTGACTCACTATGGTAGGTAGCTGAAAATCAGCGTTTTAGTTGTGCTCTGGCTGTAACAGTGTACTGAGCTGCCTACCAATTGAACACATTATATATTAATTATTCCTTGTTATTTGTTTCTTTTTAATGTTTTTTCTAAATCATTTTAGTTTTATGGTATTATGTAAGTAAATATAAGATTTGTACAAACTTTATTTCAATATGTGTGTGTATATGTTCAATAAAGATGTAGTTTTGTAGGTACCTGGAACCTAATTTCCGGTGACGCAAGCAGCAGAGCCCCGTTGTCCATACGTTTCTTCTTCAGTTTCTTAGCGAGCGTGTTCAGGATACGCAGCGAGGAGACAATTTTGTCGTTGCGAGTACTATCGTCGATCGCTATCTGTGCCTCTTCGTAAGTCATCGCCGCAGCAGACTGGAAAAGAACACTGCATTTTCAATTTAAATATACACCAATGATTTGATGAGCGGAGCTGGAGATTGGGAGCTAACGCTACGTCCTACGTAGGCGGTTCAAAGCGAACGCGATTATGAAGCGGTAACACGCGAATTCAATGCGATGCGGTGCGACGCGGTGGCTATGTCCTACGTGCACGCGAATCATCTCGCGAAGCCGCCTCCGACGCCGCAAAAACACGACGGCACCGCATCCAGTTCGCGCGAAAATATCAAGCCAACTGATCGCGTTCGCTTCATCTCGCGCCGCTCCCCACCTTAGTTTGCATATCGTATCGATAAAAAGCCCCCTCAACGCGGACGGGGTCCGCGTCATTTCATTAACGTAGAGCGAAAGTTGCACAAAACTCCCTAAAATGATGATCTCTGCCCTCTCTCCGCCAGTAATCGCCCAGAGTCGAGGTTCGAACCCCACAGGGGGTGCCCTCCGGCGCGGGTTACTTAATTGCTAGACGGCTTGAGCCCTCTGCTTGCCTCTATAGTCCGGTGAAGTAGTGAAAGCCTAATCACGCGGAGGCAACCTCGTTCCGAGCGTCCCGCGTGATAACCAAAGACACTAAAAATATGAGTAACGACTCTTGCCAAGTTACGCGCCGGCAACTGTATATCTCGACGACCGCCATGACACAATTGGTAGTGAACCTGCCTTCTGATCCAAAAATTAAGGGTTCGATCCTCGCATATTAAATATTTGTATTCGTGTACATGTTTATTTGTCTTGAATGCTTCATTGGTCACGCGGTGGCCCAGATAATGAGGTACTGGGTTCAAAATTCCGGGTCGGGCTACAAAGTGATTTTTGGGACTTTTGTGTTAAGAAAATTTCTCATAAAAATAAAACAAGCGAAATTTTAGAGTAAAAAAAGCTAAAAGCCAGGGCCTCTAAAATAATTAAAATAGAGTTGTAACAGCGTTTAAATCGTACCTTAATAACACTTTTATGGAACTTGGTGTGCAGTATGTTAGCATTTTCGTCAATTTCCCACACACAAGAGAATGCGAGCCGTTCCTCGCCACCGCGCAGGGAACACAGGTTGGAACTCAGCAAATCTGAAAACGAGTTAGAATTACATACAACATAGGTACTGTAGTATATAATTAACCCATCGCTGTCCCACTGAAAGGCAAGGACTTAGAATGGGAGAGGATAGGCCATAATCCTCCATGCCTAGTACGGATTGGCAGATTTCACATGCTATCAAGAACATTTTGGAAAACTCCCAAGGATTCTGGTATAGAGTTTGATTTTTAGGTCTTACTTTTATACATTATTTTTTCCCATTCTAATTTTAGACAACACATTTCGTTACGCGAATCACACATTTCGTAACGCTCTCCTCACGCATTAAAATAAATAAAAAATGCCGAAACGTCGGGTAACCAAGGTAATGATTTACCTAAATATTTACGCGATGAGACCCGTGTCCACAGTATATAAAAAATAAAAAGGTTTTTATTCACGTAGAATTAAAAAAGCGCTTGTAAATAGTCTGACTATTTACAAGCGCTTTTTTAAAGTCTGTCTTTTTTAAAACATGTTTGTAGTAATAGTACAGTTAAGTATACATAATATTTCTAGTTACATATTTACACAGATTGTTAAAACATTTATAAAATTTATTTTATAATCGTAATGATATTTAGCTAGCTTGTACTAAGTTATTTTCAAGGAGATTATGTTTAGGTTTAATTATCAACTTACTCCCCAAGTCAAGGGTTCGTAAAGTTTTCCTTTAAAAATAACATTAAAGTGACAAACCTGGGACCATATCAATCCTCCTATCTACTAAGTAGACGGTCGTAGATCTGTTCGCGGCCTCCTTGTCTAGCGCAGTGTTGGGTCTCACGAAATGCGTGACGTCAGCAATATGGACTCCCACTTGATACTTCTTTAGTCCGTTCTCTGTAGTACCTATAAGGTCAATTAAATTTTTTTTTTACTTATAACAAAGAAGGAAAAAGGTAATGCATGTTTCATTATATTGAAACATGCATTACCTTTTTCCTTCTTTGTTATCTCTCCCATCAGACCCCCGAGAGGAGTACTAATTAGGAAAATAGCATAGCGAATGTAAGTGTATGGTATTACACAATATACTAAGTACAAATACACACTATTACACACTAATAATACACAAATAGGTACACAAAGAACACAGTTTTCTTTCACTTGTTTACTGAATCATTATCATATCAGCTGTAAGAGTCTGTGCACACTACGTATTTTGGAAACGCGCGTCGACGGCGCGCTTTTGTCCTACAGAGCTGCGTCGCCTACGTTTGACTTGCGTGTGTATAGCTACAAACGCGCGTCAACGGCGCGTTTAATAAACGTGCTTTGCATATGCCCATCGAAGTCCACTGCTGGACAAAAGCCTCCCCCAGGAATTATTTTGGCTGGATATGCCATAATCGCTACGCTTAGCAGACGGGTTCGCGATTTCAGTAACATGGCCATAGTACTCAGAAGGAAGCTGCTGCCCGTCCTCTGGTAGATATTCTCTCGAGTCGACTTCTACGCCCCCCAAAGGTTGAGGTAGGGTGATGATATTTTGAGTTTATTGAATAAGGTGATAGTATTAATATTGCCGTGATAGTATTCATATTAAATAAATGACTAACGATTATGTAACACAATTATGAGAAAGCTAATTTCTTATATGTATTTTTTACATAAGTTATTTTTTTTTTATTTACGCCAAGCACGTTGATACTTGTTAAGGAGTATGAATTAATAATTCTCATAAATTTTAGTTATAATTAAATTCAAGTAGATTAAACTAATCTACTATTTTCTATATATATAATTCTATTAGCTGTTCCCCGCGGTTGTACCCGCGTTAGACTTTATAAATTACAACCTTGTTAATCCAGGGTGTCAGCTATCTCCATACCAAATTTTGTTAAAATCGCTCCAGCCGTTTAGACGTAAAGAAGTAACAAACATACACACTCACAAACTTTCGCCTTCATAATATTAGTGTAATGACCAATTATTATTCCCGCACCGTTCTAAGTATTGCGTCATTTATTTATATTTATCTTATAATTCTATACCTGGTATGGCCTTAGCGTGAAGAGCGTCATCAATATCAGTACAACCGGGCGGGTCTACCGAACAGATAGTTTCCGAACGCAGGTCAACACGTTTCTTTATTTCCTGTGGACAATTTTATTATTTTAAGTGTAAGTTTTGCGTGTGTAAATGCAGACAGTGCTTCTGTGTTCCAGGCAAAGGAGCAAGAAATTTAACAGTGGAGTCATCCTGGAGTGACACTGTGCACTCGAAAATATCTCATCCAAAAACAAGATCACACTAAAGTGGATTCGTGATCACAATGGATGTCTAGGAAAGGACACTGCGGACCTATTAGCAAGAAAGGAATCGGAAACGACAACAATAGGACCTGAACCAATTGTCCCCACAACTTTTAACTAATTGAAAATATGGCTGCCTAACTATGTAGCAACATGAAAAGAGTGGATGGATCCAGACAAAGTAAATCTTACCATCTCTGAACAAATGTCTATCGCTAAGTCTCTATCTGAAGTGGAAGGCGTAATGATAGGCACAATTATCGGACACTCTACACTAAACAAACACCTCTTCAAGATCGGAGTCACAGATAGCCACCTTTTTTTTTCTTTACGTAGTGGAAATACTCAAATCGCATGTCCGTCGCTTAGGGAGGCGACGGAGTATGAAGGGCTCGACTAAAACCACCACGGTAGCCAGCCTCACAGTGCTTGTAGCAGGCTCTGGGTACTCGTGAACGATCTCGCCAGTACCCCGCTATACACTTCAGCCTCCGCGAGACTCTCATCCGGGGAGGGGAGGGGGGACGAATGCCTCCCTCCCCAGCACGCACAAGCGTGTTTAGGCAACCTGGGCTACTGCAGTTTACCTCTTCCCGGGACACAGATAGCCCCCTGTGTTGAGGTTGCATTAAAATCGAGGAAACACTGCAAAAGCGTACCTTGCCAACGTGCAAAGTTCCTGGTCAATCAAAAGACGCTGCAGGAGGTACAAAAGCCAAGCTTTCGAGGTCTTTTAGACAGCTGGACGGCTTAATATGTTTCTAATAAAGTCATGCACGAAGGCCCAATCAATCAGAGAGTTTAATTTATTGTGACTATTTGTGACCATATTGTGTATATAAATTGTTTTTGTATTATTTTCTCTGTTTTTGACGTTGTTATTGACTACTTTTATATTGTGACTTTACATTATGAACTACCTAATTCAATTTATTTATGACTAGCTGGTGCCCGCGACTTCGTCCGCGACAATTTTGAATGATGACCAATGTAACTACTTACTTCTAGCTTAATCTAAAAAATATAACTTTTAAAATAATCAAGCAACTAAGAAAGAAACTAAGGACTACTTTGCTACTATTATTTTAAAAAAAAGGAAGAATACATAACAATTGTCTTTATTGTACCTAAGTCAAATAAAGTGAAATAAGAATCAACGATGCATTAATCACAAAGGTAACTCCCATTAGATTAGGTTGCGACCACGGCATTGATAGGTCTAATATCACATTTTGTGAACGAAACCATGGCGCGATCTAAAACGATGATTACGCCATCTACTAACAAAACTATAAACGTCTAAAGCGGTAAAATTAAGATGTGAGCATATTTTTTGGGTAAGATTTATTCGATCATATATTGATTCAGTTTTGGACTACCTTTTATTTCAAGAATTTATTTATTATAACCGATATGGCAAATAAGTCCCGCGATCTGAAACGAACGAACGCCATCTAGTAACAAAATTGTGAACTTGTAGATCAGTAAGATATCTATATATATAATAAAATCATAGGAAAGTCAAAACTTAATATAATATATTTTTAAAAAAGGATACTTGGGACGTGATCTACAATCGATATCGAAGCCAAAAATATAGTTTTTAGCATTTTTGTCTGTGTGTCTGTTTGTCTGTATGTATGTCCGGGCTAAACTTAAAAAGTACTGCACGGATTTACTTCAAATTTTGCATAAATGCAACATATAGGCTACATATTATCACGCTATCACCTACGCGGGAGGAGATGTGATAATTTATAAAGTTTAACGCGGCTAAACCGCGGGGCACAGCTAGTATCAAATAAGATGATATTTTTTGCGTGCGATCAACTGCGATCATCTCGACACCAATAAATTATACTACGCTAACTCGACTATTACGTAAATTGGTTGTTTATCCCAATTTGATTAAAATATTGTTTTTTATCTTTGTTATAAAAATTATACAAAGAAAAGAAGTTACAAATCTTATAAAACGCTAAGTCTTTATTTAGACGACATTTTATGCAACTTGGCATAAAAAACTAAATTATCTAAAATTCGAGTTGGCGTAAATTGTTGGTGCCGATCTATTGAATCAGTTTTGGATTACCTTTTTTTAACAACAAATTATTCCCTGAATTTTGGTTTAAAAACATGTATTGCTTTATTAAACTTTGTTTAACTGATAGACCAAATACCAATTTTCATACGTTTAACTCCAAAAAATGACAGATTTTCATACCAACTCACATCCCCTATTTTACGTATTTACGGGTGGAATTTCCAAAAATACTGAACTATATATTAGGTCTTTACCTATGAAATTGCCGTTCTGCAGTACTGGCCATTTCAAATCAAAATAATTTTTGTTTGGCTAAGAATTCTAATTTCAAATTAATTTTATTTTAAAAACATGGATTCTTTTTTCCAAAAGTAGTCATTTCTTTATTGATTAGTGTTACATTTTCATCGCATTTCAATCTTTTTCGTCATCATGGATACGTTAAAAATTCGAGTAATTATGGAATATGAGTACCGTCGTGGCAGCAACGCGGCACAAGCGGCACGCAACATCAACGACGTTTACGGAGCTAACACTACAAACCAACGCACCACCTGTTATTGGTTTGCTCGCTTCCGTTCTGGAAATTTCGACCTGAAAAATGAACCTCGCGGTCGTCCGAAGACTTTGGTCGACAATGACGAATTAAAGGCGGTTGTGGAAGCTGATGATACACAATCTACGGCTGAATTAGCAGCAGCTTTCGACGTTAGCGTCAAAACAATATTGGTCCATTTGCGTCAAATTGGCAAGGTAAAAAAGCTTGACAAATGGGTGCCCCACGAACTCAATGATCGCCAGCGCGAAGTACGCGTCGAGACGTGCCTTGCACTGCTCAACAGACACACAAATGAAGGAATTTTGAACCGCATTGTTACCTGCGATGAAAAATGGATTCTGTTTGATAACCGCAAGCGCTCAGCAAGTTGGTTGGATCCTGGTTCAGCACCTAAACAATGCCCTAAACGAAAACTTACCCCTAGAAAAGTGATGGTCACTGTTTGGTGGTCTAGCGCCGGTGTGATTCATCACAGCTTCTTACCAAACGGGGTGAGCATTACTGCAGATGTGTACTGTGAAGAACTGAGCACAATGATGGAGAAGCTGGCGCATCTCCAACCAGCATTGGTCAATCGCTCGTCTCCGTTGCTCCTGCACGACAACGCGCGACCTCATACTGCACAGCAGACGGTCTCCAAGTTGCAAGAACTGGGGTTGGAAGCTCTCCGTCATCCGCCCTACTCACCAGACCTTGCGCCTACAGACTACTACTTTTTCCAGAATTTGGATAACTTCTTGGCGGGAAAAAAATTCAATACCCGAGAGGCAGTACAAAATGCCTTTGAAGAATTTGTTGCCTCCCGTCCAGCTGATTTCTTTAAGAAGGGCATCAATAAACTGCCACTGCGATGGCAAAGATGCATTGATTGCATGGGTGATTACTTCGATTAATACAAATAAAAAAATTCATGAAAAAAATTCGTTTAAATTTTTTCATACAAAACGGCAATTTCATAGGTAAAGACCTATTATTTATAAATTTTAACTGGAAGGCCAAATACAGATTTTCATGCGTTTACCTTTAAAATGTCACATCTTTCATACAAACTTACACCCCCTATTTTACGCTCTTGGGGCTGGAATTTCCAAAAATCCTGAAATACATATTTTTTATTTTGAACTAAAAGGCCATATCCTAATTTTCATGAGTTTAACTTAAAAATTGTCACATTTTTCATACAAACTTACATCCCCTATTTTTCGCCCTTGGGGGTGGAATTTCCAAAAATCCTGAACACGTTATTTTTTATTTTTTACTGGAAGGCCAAATACTAATTTTCATGCGTTTGACTTAAAAATTGTCTCATTTTTCATACAAACTAACATTCGATATTTTTCACCCTCGGGGGTGGAATTTCCAAAAATCCTGAAACACTTATTTTTTTATTTTTTACTGGAAGGCCAAATACTAATTTTCATGCCTTTAACTTCAAAAACGGCAAAGTTTCATACTAACTTTGCACCCCCGTTTTACCCCCTTGGGGGTTGAATTTCGAAAAATCCTTCCTTATTCCTTGTCTACATTATAAAGAAAACATTCGTGCAAAATTTCAGCTTTCTAGGTCCAAGGGTTTGGGCTGGGCGTTGATGAGTCAGTCAGTCAGTCAGGACTTGTCTTTTTATTTATATAGACTATATTGTATGTAAAACTATTTTTGTATTATGTAGTGTGAAGATTAAAATTTCTATTATTTTAATATAATATTCTTTTATCTGTACCTGTGTTCAGAAAATAAATGATTTGATTGATTGATTGATTGAGTGCCTTACCTCTTCAGGTATCGTCCAGTCGTTAGGCGGTAAACAAGCAAGCACTGCCTCGCTAAACCGGGCGTGGGGTATATCATGTTCCAACAATATGACCTCGTTTTCTGCATTCTTATCACCTGAGAAAAATAGACACTACGTTATAAAGGTCAAAGATTGCAGTACTCTAACCGAATAACAATAGCATGGCCATTAGATATAAGCCTCACCCCCATACTTTAACATAGAAATAAAAAATCTGTGATTAAAGTACTCACTTCGCTACTACGACCTTATCATTGCAACGGGTAATTGAGAAGGCCGTAAAATTGTTTTTAACCCCAGACGCAAAATGAGGGATAAATATTATAAATTCGTCTGTGGCATCATAGCTTTTATACGGATGGACCGATTACGATGCGGTTTTTTCATTTGAAAGCCAGTTTCTTTGGTGGTTCTTTACTATGATTGGTTCTCTTTTGCAAAATTATGTAATTATAGTTGGACTAGTGAGTTTTCTAAAGGCTAGGTCATCTTTTTAATCATTTCTTCCTCCTCAACATGATTTTGGGACTTTAGCTTCCACATATTGGTACAAGAGCTATAACTTTTTATTTTTCGTATGTAGTCCTATGAACCTACAGTCAGCGTTACATAGCTATTCACAGAAGGGAACCTTACGCCTTTAGTTAAAGGCTTATAGTTATAAGGACTATTTTCTAATAAATATGTTTCTATAGCTGTCAGTTTTTACTTCTTGAACAGGTAAAAGCTAAAGGTGAACATACCTATTGGTCCAAGTGCTCTAACGAAGTGTCCGAGCGGGTACCGGCTGTTCCTAGGCCAGGAGTCGAGAGCTACTAATATACGCTGCGTCGCTAATATATCACTTTGACGTGTCTCGATCCGAACGCGAGGAATAGACTTTTCTGCTGGTGTAAACAGATGACGGGTAGCACCTAGAAATGAAAGAGTTGATAATTTCACATACAAATTTCTACGTAGTCATTAAACTGTAGAGCTCAATATGTATGAGCATTAAATGACCAATGATTAATTTTAGAATAATAATAAATATCTTGAAACAACTAACACTGCCATCTGATCCCAAACAAGCGACAATCTAGTCCGTCTGTCTAGGGCCTGAATTACCCACACAGGCAAATTAGGCTTGTTTTCAATTTAAATCCACCACAAAGTATCAGACTTTATTTATTTATTTTGATTTACCAACAATTGTTTGCACCAAAACTGTTTATCTTTCTTAAATATAACAACTTACTGGTTAACACAACATGTAAAAATTCAGTAAACAGATAAAAAAATAAATCAAAACATTTTCGAAATAATACATCTAAACAAAATTAAAACTAATTCAAAACTTAAAATAATATATAATTCAAACTAGGTACTTAAAACCTAACATTAACATTAATATACTCGATATAATATTCACCTGGAAATTTGCTTGGCATGAGTATACCACAATACTGTCTCCACTTCCTCCGTATAATTCCGACCACCTTCCCAGTAGGTGTAACCTCATCATTTTTACTTGGTTTAGCATTCGTTAGCAACACCGCTTCTTCCTCTAGAAGATCACCAGGGTCATCAGCTTTGTCTTCTAAAACTATGTCCATGGGACGACGCCATTCCTCTTCAGGGAATATCTCTATGGCTACTGAGTCACCGTCTACAGCTCTGTTGATGCCGATATGACCTTGGAGTAATATCTACAAAGGGAAAAAAATTCGTAAGATTTGAATTCAGCCTTGTAATACCGACGGTCTTTGACCACGATTCTAAGCATCAGCGTACCTACAAGATGCACCAATGATCATAAGCCGGTCGCTGGAAACCACTGGATGCGGATAGCGTAAGACCAGCAATTGTGGAGATCTTTGAGAATATCTATTGCTCCATGATGATGATAAGAAAAAAAAACTAAAGAGTAATGCATGACGGCAAGGGTAATGTAAGGAAGTTACCAAAACCAGTAATGATTTAGTGGTCCTATAGTGACTAACTATCACAGGTGCACAGCCATGTGTAAAATAAAATGAGTTTATTGAGTATATATTACTGTAATAACCGTATAACTACAGTTTTTGTAATGAAATTGGCAACCAGGTATTGTCAAATGCTCCTGAAATATCTAGAATATGGCTTACATGTTTTTACAGTCAGACGCGTTTAGTCTTCCTTACTGATATAGCTGCGTCAACTGTCGATTTACCTACTGATAGTGCCTGCGGGGGCGGGATCAAAGTTGTATTATATTTCTTTAAAGTTGGAAGTCTGAACTTAATTTTTTGGCGAAGGGGCAGAATTTTATGCAGCCATCAACTTAAAATGATTATTTAATAAATCGAAAGTACAGAATAATACCTGTTAATTATGATTCAACTCAACTGTAATTAAAAGTATATATTTTTTTTTACTTACTGGTTTTTCATACCCATTGACCATAGCCCTTCCTTCCAGGAAATTGTCGCGTGAAGCATGGAAGGTACCTTGATGTAGCTTCCCGTTTCTAATGCCAAGATGTATCTGTGTAGGTGTCAAATGTGCTGGGTATAAGGCGTCTTTAGAACAACTCTCGGGCATTACATTCTTAGATAGCTTGTCAAGGAGACCGACATATCCGTTTACATTTTCGATGTAATCTTTAACTGTAAACAATAAAAAGTAGTTTGAAGTTAGTTAGTTTCTGATCTTTTAAACCAGATGATACTGAAACATTAAGCCCTGCTATAGCTAGTCTGCTTCTCTCTATAAAGAATTTCAGTCGCAAGTGGCTTAAATTTCTATAGTAATACATAACATGGATATTATAGCATAGCATAAGGTCTTCATTACCTAACTTACTGAATAGTGCCTATACCTTTTAACCAACTGATACATGACTGCGTGAGAAGACACAGCAACATGAAATTCAGTGGAAGGATCTAGTCATGTAGACAGACAAAATATATTCTACCATCTCTGAACAAACACCTATCCTCAAGTCTACAACATATAAACAGGAAGGATCTTCGCATTAAAAAAACAGGGCTTAACCTCGACTAAGACATTCAATGCGGCACCATAGCCTAGTTGGTAGTGCTCCTGCCTACGAAGCTGGTGGTCCTGGGTTCGAATCCCGTTAAGTGCAAAAATTTGTGTGATGAGCATGAAAATTTGTTTCTGAGTCATGGATGTTTTTTATGTATATAAGTATTTATCTATCTATATAAGTATGTATATCGTCGCCTGGTACCCATAGTACAAGCTTTGCTTAGTTTGGGGCTAGGATGATCTGTGTGACATTGTCCCTAAATATTTTAAATATTACAATTACCAGACACAGCACACTAAACAAACACACAGACAGATAGACAGCCCCTGTACCCTCTGCACAAGGGCTGTATATCTGTCATTGAAGCCAATCCTGGGTAGGTGTTTGTTTTGAACTTGAAAAATCTCCAGAATGCCTGGACATGTATTGCTTTTTTAGCAGCACTGCCTACCAATTGTAAAAGTCAGAAGAAAAGAAAAGTAAAAAGTGTCAGGTGGCAGGTGGACATATAGATATAAGAAGAAAGGAGCTCCTTAAATTAATTATTGATGTTGCCAGCTCTATAGGGTAGATCCAAGAATTCTGATGAATTTTTATCTTGACTTTTTTTTTTATATCAGAGGGCGACAAACAAGCAAGTTGGTCACCTGATGGTAAGTGATCACCGCCGCCCATAGACACTCGCAACACCAGAGGTGTCGCGGATGCGTTGCCGGCCATTAACAGTCAGCAAACAAGTGTTGCTGACCCTTCCCCCACCCCAATGAGCTCTGACGACCTTACTCACACTCGGAAAAACACAACATTAAAATTATTAATCTTATTATTAAGGAATGTCTTCTGTAAGGTGGAGGTACTTCCCCAGTCGGGCTGCTCTTTGAGCGAATAAACGCTATGCCCTACCTCTCTTGAATACTTTAATATATCTAAATCGTTTTCCTGACATATTATAATCTATGTTCAATTATCATCTAAGTAGCAATTTAAGTTCATGACACATTGCTATTTATTTAAAAGTGGATTGCTTATGTTAATTATTTGTTTTTAGCACACGCCGGCCGCAACCATGGCACGCTTCCCTGAATCGGCTCGTGTTTGTTGCATTATACAACGTGTAACAGAAAGAGTGAACGTAACTTAAGGGGCATATACAGTCTCCTTAAGCCTACCTATACACAAAATCTCATACCGAAATACCATCATTTTAATCTTGATCGTAAAATAATATACCATTCAAAATATCGACAAGTATTTTTATCGATATAACGAACATCCGTACTAACACAGCGCAGCTGATTCTGACGCTTGACTATTACGCTAAGAATTGTTTGACATACCTCTGTGTTTCTATGCACGCCTGGTAGTTTGATTCCGATTGCACTCACTACACATATTAGGTCTTTACCTATGAAATTGCCGTTCTGCAGTACTGGCCATTTCAAATCAAAATAATTTTTGTTTGGCTAAGAATTCTAATTTCAAATTAATTTTATTTTAAAAACATGGATTCTTTTTTCCAAAAGTAGTCATTTCTTTATTGATTAGTGTTACATTTTCATCGCATTTCAATCTTTTTCGTCATCATGGATACGTTAAAAATTCGAGTAATTATGGAATATGAGTACCGTCGTGGCAGCAACGCGGCACAAGCGGCACGCAACATCAACGACGTTTACGGAGCTAACACTACAAACCAACGCACCACCTGTTATTGGTTTGCTCGCTTCCGTTCTGGAAATTTCGACCTGAAAAATGAACCTCGCGGTCGTCCGAAGACTTTGGTCGACAATGACGAATTAAAGGCGGTTGTGGAAGCTGATGATACACAATCTACGGCTGAATTAGCAGCAGCTTTCGACGTTAGCGTCAAAACAATATTGGTCCATTTGCGTCAAATTGGCAAGGTAAAAAAGCTTGACAAATGGGTGCCCCACGAACTCAATGATCGCCAGCGCGAAGTACGCGTCGAGACGTGCCTTGCACTGCTCAACAGACACACAAATGAAGGAATTTTGAACCGCATTGTTACCTGCGATGAAAAATGGATTCTGTTTGATAACCGCAAGCGCTCAGCAAGTTGGTTGGATCCTGGTTCAGCACCTAAACAATGCCCTAAACGAAAACTTACCCCTAGAAAAGTGATGGTCACTGTTTGGTGGTCTAGCGCCGGTGTGATTCATCACAGCTTCTTACCAAACGGGGTGAGCATTACTGCAGATGTGTACTGTGAAGAACTGAGCACAATGATGGAGAAGCTGGCGCATCTCCAACCAGCATTGGTCAATCGCTCGTCTCCGCTGCTCCTGCACGACAACGCGCGACCTCATACTGCACAGCAGACGGTCTCCAAGTTGCAAGAACTGGGGTTGGAAGCTCTCCGTCATCCGCCCTACTCACCAGACCTTGCGCCTACAGACTACTACTTTTTCCAGAATTTGGATAACTTCTTGGCGGGAAAAAAATTCAATACCCGAGAGGCAGTACAAAATGCCTTTGAAGAATTTGTTGCCTCCCGTCCAGCTGATTTCTTTAAGAAGGGCATCAATAAACTGCCACTGCGATGGCAAAGATGCATTGATTGCATGGGTGATTACTTCGATTAATACAAATAAAAAAAATCATGAAAAAAATTCGTTTAAATTTTTTCATACAAAACGGCAATTTCATAGGTAAAGACCTATTATTTGGTTTATTTTCGAGTTATGTTTTTATTTATAGCACTGCTGAATAGCTATTGGATACTTTACATCGTATAAGTACGTGATACACAAACACATTACGAGAATCTTTTTATAGTTTAACTTCTAGTTGAAGTTGTTTTCAGTACTGATGGAAGAATTTCATTATTTCAAGTTCACTAAAATCTGCACCGACACCGAAAGCTTAACTCTAAGACTTGCCAACTAACACGAGTCTCTCTCATGTACAACATATTCATAGAATCGTAAAGCTTTCATGTTTCTTAGTTATAAAGAGGCGTGGCCTCCATCGCGACACTGTACCCTTCACGACATAGGTTCCTCGTAATTAAACAGCCTTAAATTCTGTGACCTATGAATCCTCATCATCACAAAGTGCACGTCTGAGGCTATTCTTTCATAGATGAATGCACGAAATTTTCAAAATTATTACGATCACTAAACGACATAGTTAAGGATTTCGCGGAACACTTTACTCATTACTAAACGACATTTTAGACGATTTAGTAACTAAACACGACCTAAATAGACAGCAGTTTACGAACAACTGATGACTTTAATATTTTTAAATAAATGCACAATATTTGATGAATTTGGCGGCTTTCTTCGAACGCGGCCCCTTTGGCGGCGTCTTTGAGTCCACTCAAAAGAGCCGCCTAGGTATCGACGACGCGCGCGGCTCGCTTACATGAATATTAAAAGATATTTAACCGTTTATTATTTACCTACATCAACTCTTTGATTTTGCCGCCATATTAGTGTAACTTTGGATATAATCAGGACGGAATTTGAAATGTCCCCTACTGTTCATATGAGCCTAGTACATTATTCATATTTTTTTATTTGTATGTAGGTATTGTATGAATGATTAATATGTCCTTACAAGGAATTGAAAGTGCCCCTGCACTTTCTATTCCATCACTCTCATGATCCGATGGGATGACTAGCGATACGACCGGAAAGAGGTCAGGCACAGGAACGACGGCTTTACGTGCTCTCCGAGGCATGTAATATCGTCAACTCCCAGACTTCGGGCTGATACTGAGAAATTTCTTTTTACGGAAAAATCCCATAATCACTTTTTGGCCCGACCCGGGAATTGAACCCAGGACTTCATTATTCCCATAATCACTTTTTGGCCCGACCCGGGATTTGAACCCAGGACTTTATTATCTGCAGTTGAACACGCTACTGCTAGACCAATGAGTTATACATTGGCGGCATCTTTGAGTCTCTCAAAGATGACGCCAGATTGTTTTAAAAATTAAGTACCTATTCGTTTCCGGCCAGATTAAATTCAAATACTGAAAGAAAAATTTAATATTCTTACTATTTAATACACAAAAAAATATCTGCAGTTACATAAGTCAATTAAATTATTTATTTCTCCTAGATCCAACATCTTGCGGAATATCAATTTAAATTAAATTTAGTGATTTTTCCTTGTTATCAAATTTGTATGAATGATTAAAATGTCATTACAGGGAACCTTTAAAAATTAGAGCAAAAATTCAGTTAAACATTTGATTGAATCTTAAAATAAACACGTGTAATAAATTATGTGACTGTACAGAACCACACTTTTTATTTACAGTCTAAGTAGTAGGTACCCAAAGAGTTCGCGGTAAGGTTCATTACCCTTGCGGCTGAGTTTTTAGTGTTGTTCATAATGTCGGTAATCTTACTTGTTGATTTAGGTTGTCGATAGAAAAATAAATTACTAGTTGAATAAAAAATGATTATTACTGTTTGAAGTTTCGTCCATAGGTAGCCGTCCTGATACCCTATAACCCCCTTAAGTTACGTTCACACTTTCTGTTACACGTTGTATAGTGGCAGTTCTAACCTAACATGTAAATTTGATATGGAATCAGTTTATTTTATATTAAAGGCATTCAATGTATAAATATAAATTGATAGATGATATAATTTCTTAGATGTGCATTTTAAAATATCCAATTTGTGGATAGCACCCACTCTGGTAATGTTGGCCTACAAGATATTTATAGTTTACTTGTGTAGTGATGCATTTTATATAGTAATAGTTTCTGTGACTAAAATCTAAGACAACCAGAACAACTCTTAAAAGAATATTAAAAAAATCTTTACCAGAACAGCAAATGATTCCTTCTTCTTGAGCCAGCTTTCTATTATTCTCATCATCCGTCAGAAGAACAATCTTAGGAAACTGTCCAGCTATACTATTGATACTGAGATGTGTTTCATACCAAACTGCTGCTTTACGAATAGCCCGGTCATTTCTGTCATTTTGCTTCTCCCCAGCTTTACGTTCTATATAAGTGTCTCTACAAGAAAATTATTGTTATTATTTATCAGGTGTGGGATGCTATAGTATCTTTATTATTAATTATTTTGGACTTAAGGACCCACAAATTACAATAAATTGTACACCTGCTTGATTTAGCAAGGTGACAAAGTCTCATGACTCTCTACAGTGTACAACTAATCCCTAAGCTCAGAGACATATTATTCATAAAAGACTAGGCATCACCTGCACTAGGGAAATGAAACCCTGTCTCATGGGGTACTGTACAAACATATAATTGATGGACCTAAAGTACATTCAGACCCACACCAAATACTTATGGGTCACATAATTAGTTGTCCTGGGCGGGAATCAAACAGACACAGGGATTAGATTCCTTAGTGCGGATGATGTCTTTTAAAAAATAAATTACTACATGAGTCTTTATCACCATGCTAGCTATGCTGAACATTGTATACTTAAGTAATAATCAAATACATGGACACATAAACATACTTATGATGCTCATTAACAAATGAATAGAAGTTTCTCTTCTTATTTCCAACAATCTCCAACAACCGTTGGAAAATAGCTGTATTCTGATGCTTCACTTCCTCAAGAACAGTTTGAAGTATTATGACATTTTTGAGAGCATCTTCTTCTAATACATCAATCTGATGGAGTACTACATTTGTGTCGAGTATGATGTAGTGAGGATAATCAAATAGAGCACATATTGATTCAGGTGTTCTGTCAAGAACAAACTCATCATCTTTGTGAGGGCATGTGTTACATGCAGCAGAGCCACAGAGTAGGTCATCACGGAGGTAATGTTCTCGTACTATCTGTAAACCATAAAAAAGACTTTCAAATTATACCAACAAAGATTTATCACTATGGGATTGGATATCTTCAATCTACAAGTTAAAATAAACTTGAAACATATAATAAACTAGCTATGCACCACGGTTTTACCCGGTTTTATCCAGGGCGTCAGCTAACCCCATACCAAATTTTATTAAAATCGCTCCAACCATTTAGACGTGAAGAAGTAACAAACATACACACTCACAAACTTTCACCTTTATAATATTAGTGTGAAGTAGGATAAAATAAATATCTTGGGACAACTAACACACTGCCATCTAATCCCAAACTAAATAGGCAGGGATGGGGTGATGATATTCTGATATTCGCCGCCGTCACCTCACAGCAAGAGTACGTTGTTGTGTTATTAATCCAGACATCATAGTCACCAGGGGCACTGCTTTAGCTCGTCTTATGGCTTATCTCAGGCACCCCACTGGTGCTTCTAATGGGTATTTCACTCTTATATGTAACTCTGTTAGATTTATGAAGTTATTACATGTGTTTTTCATTCAAGATTATTGTAAACATAACCTTACCTTTATTATGTTACCGCGTTTTGTTTTAGTCAAGAATGTTTTAGTGGTCCACATGTTTATACTGTCTAACTAAACTAATAGAATCTATGATATATTCTTAGCATATTATTCCCAACTATACAATGCAAATACAGATATATTCAAAATAATACTTTACAGTTTACTTCAATCCAATCACAATTTGCTAGTTATTGTAGGTTTAAATACTCTTTGGCTAAAGTTACCAAAGAGAATATAATAAACTACGTTTAGTTTAGAAGTCACTAACACAAAGAAAATTATAACAAAATACTAAAAGCGAGAAAGCAAGAGAGTTACGATTATAATAAATGAGATAGAATTCCGCAGTCTGAATGTGGTGACGACTTTGTGGATCTGGATCACATTTTCTACTCCTGTCCTAAATATAACCGTTCGTCCTTTTTAGAAAATTTGATTTCCCTCCGTTTCCCGTTCCCTAAATCCATAAATACCTTTTACTCTGTCAATGCATCAATGTATAATATTAGGTCTTTACCTATGAAATTGCCGTTCTGCAGTACTGGCCATTTCAAATCAAAATAATTTTTGTTTGGCTAAGAATTCTAATTTCAAATTAATTTTATTTTAAAAACATGGATTCTTTTTTCCAAAAGTAGTCATTTCTTTATTGATTAGTGTTACATTTTCATCGCATTTCAATCTTTTTCGTCATCATGGATACGTTAAAAATTCGAGTAATTATGGAATATGAGTACCGTCGTGGCAGCAACGCGGCACAAGCGGCACGCAACATCAACGACGTTTACGGAGCTAACACTACAAACCAACGCACCACCTGTTATTGGTTTGCTCGCTTCCGTTCTGGAAATTTCGACCTGAAAAATGAACCTCGCGGTCGTCCGAAGACTTTGGTCGACAATGACGAATTAAAGGCGGTTGTGGAAGCTGATGATACACAATCTACGGCTGAATTAGCAGCAGCTTTCGACGTTAGCGTCAAAACAATATTGGTCCATTTGCGTCAAATTGGCAAGGTAAAAAAGCTTGACAAATGGGTGCCCCACGAACTCAATGATCGCCAGCGCGAAGTACGCGTCGAGACGTGCCTTGCACTGCTCAACAGACACACAAATGAAGGAATTTTGAACAGCATTGTTACCTGCGATGAAAAATGGATTCTGTTTGATAACCGCAAGCGCTCAGCAAGTTGGTTGGATCCTGGTTCAGCACCTAAACAATGCCCTAAACGAAAACTTACCCCTAGAAAAGTGATGGTCATTGTTTGGTGGTCTAGCGCCGGTGTGATTCATCACAGCTTCTTACCAAACGGGGTGAGCATTACTGCAGATGTGTACTGTGAAGAACTGAGCACAATGATGGAGAAGCTGGCGCATCTCCAACCAGCATTGGTCAATCGCTCGTCTCCGCTGCTCCTGCACGACAACGCGCGACCTCATACTGCACAGCAGACGGTCTCCAAGTTGCAAGAACTGGGGTTGGAAGCTCTCCGTCATCCGCCTTACTCACCAGACCTTGCGCCTACAGACTACTACTTTTTCCAGAATTTGGATAACTTCTTGGCGGGAAAAAAATTCAATACCCGAGAGGCAGTACAAAATGCCTTTGAAGAATTTGTTGCCTCCCGTCCAGCTGATTTCTTTAAGAAGGGCATCAATAAACTGCCACTGCGATGGCAAAGATGCATTGATTGCATGGGTGATTACTTCGATTAATACAAATAAAAAAATTCATGAAAAAAATTCGTTTAAATTTTTTCATACAAAACGGCAATTTCATAGGTAAAGACCTATTATATTTTCAAATTTTATTTGTAGTAATAATATTAGTGTGCGTCAGAATCGAGGGCCCATTTTTCAAACTTATGTGAAACAAAATAAGACTTTTAGGAAAATTAGTTAAAAATAGTTAAAACTTAAAGCAAAGGGTCACGAATTTCTTAAACGTGAATTAAAACTGTTATGACTAAATAACTTGGGCCCTCAATCCTGACGCATGCATAAAGTGGCATAGTCTAAATCTCTGTAAGTACTATCGCTGGGGTTATAATTTTTATTTAAGAATTTAGTTAAGAATTTCTTAAATATTTTAAGAAATTCTCTAATCTGCAGAATATTTCATTACAGATTTATAGAGGTATATATAGGGCCCTCAATTCATTATTGCCTGAACTGAGGAATCTGCAATACATGAATTTCTCTGAAGAAATACATAAATACGACTTCACCATATTTTACTTAGACGCTCAAGTGAATTTGTTAAAAAGAAAAAACGACACAAAAGTCAATTGTTAAGAAGTAAATGAAAATTGAATTTTACTAAAATATCAGAACTGAGAGCCCAATATTTTCAACTTTATTGACTAGGCACAACCTGTTAGATTAGCGCAAATTATAACAAAAGTTTTAACTATTTCTTAACTAAAACATGACATATCGCTCGTTCCTCTAAATTACACACTTTCAGAGAAAATTGATTTTAAACTTTTCATAAGAGAAAATACTGTAGGGTGACCATAATGTTCATAGAAAGTAGGTAGGTATCTGTATATTTAGTAAAGCTCGAAACTGAAAGTCGTACTATTTGCAGCTTAAAGTGTTATATACTCGCTATTTACACTTTAGTTTTCAATATTTTTGAATATATGATGTTTGGCCTTTAGGTACGTACTGCTCTGGGCCTAGTTGCCTAAAGCGAATGAAAAAGTAAAGACATACCATATATTTAGTTTTAACAATGTCTACATAAAATGAATTAACTGACTACAGTGCGACCAACAAATTAGCTTCCAACAAAAAAAATTAAAGCTCGTAATTTAAACGTTTAAAGGAATTACCCGGAACTATCAGTTTAAAAGGAATATGTTTTAAAATATTAGGTGTTGTTGAGTATGTCACTTCGTTGAAACTGGCTGATCTCGGTCACTACAAGGCGCATCGTATTGTGTACGGCCGCGTGATCTGTTATGCTGATTTAATGCTTAGATTTGACTATAGTAGAGAAGAACAACCTATATTTTTACACATTCTGACAAACGGTTTGGTTAATACTAATTTTGCAAAATAAAGAACTTCGATCACTCAAATGCAATTTCGTACATTTTAGGATAAAATATTATTTTAAGGTTACATTTATGTTAAGTAAGTAGATTTTTCATTATTATACCGATTGTGTTTTATTTATCAGAATTTTGTTTGAATTCCGTATTGACGTCTCTGGTGCTACAGTGATCCATAGTTACGATAACTTCTTATACATACTAGGTACTATAATGAGAGAATGTTTTCTTGAAGCCTGTCATTACAGTTCATTTTATACCATCTTACGTCACATTTAACATGAAATGTACTTAGTTAACACAATCAAAAACGCATTCTTTCGTTGGTCGCTCTGTAGTCGGTTAATCTGCCTTTCATTTTATGTAGACATTGTTAAAACTAAATATATGGTATGTTTTTCTTAATTATTTGCTTTAGGCAACTAGGCTCATAGCAGTACGTATCTAAAGGCCAAACATCATATATTCAAAAATAAAGAAAACTTAAGTGTAAATAGCGAGTATATAACACTTTAAGCTGCAAATAGTACGACTTTCCGTTTCGAGCTTTACTAAATATACAGATACCTACTTTCTATGAACATTATGGTCACCCTACAGTATTTTCTCTTATGAAAAGTTTAAAATCAATTTTCTCTGAAAGTGTGTAATTTAGAGGAACGAACGATATGTGATGTTTTAGTTAAGAAATAGTTAAAACTTTTGTTATAATTTGCGCTAATCTAACAGGTTGTGCCTAGTCAATAAAGTTGAAAATATTGGGCTCTCAGTTCTGATATTTTAGTAAAATTCAACTTTCATTTACTTCTTAACAATTGACTTTTGTGTCGTTTTTTCTTTTTAACAAAATCACTTGAGCGTCTAAGTAAAATATGGTGAAGTCGTATTTATGTATTTCTTCACAGAAATTCATGTATTGCAGATTCCTCAGTTCAGGCAATAATGAATTGAGGGCCCTATATATACCGCTATAAATCTGTAATGAAATATTCTGCAGATTAGAGAATTTCTTAAAATATTTAAGAAATTCTTAACTAAATTCTTAAGTAAAAATTATAACCCCAAAGATAGTACTTACAGAGATTTAGACTATGCCACTTTATGCATGCGTCAGGATTGAGTGCCCAAGTTATTTAATCATAACAGTTTTGATTCACGTTTAAGAAATTCGTGGCCCTTTGCTTTAAGTTTTAACTATTTTTAACTAATTTTCCTAAAAGTCTTATTTTGTTTCACATAAGTTTGAAAAATGGGCCCTCGATTCTGATGCACACATAATATTAGAGTTTAAATATTTATATCGTCTTTTTCTGAATTTCTTGATATATTAATTTGTTTATTTTATATTTATTTATTTGATTACATACCTATAAAATAACATTATAAAGTGTATTTCTTACTTTCCCTATTCTGATCCAAAATCAAAATCCTAGTCTGATATTCAATTTTAAAACTATCCGTTTCCCTACCATTTTAAAGTTATAACCGTCGCTAAATAATGAATATTACAACATAAACCTGAAAGCTACCTACCAGAAATTTTGAGAATCTATTATATTATATAAAGGAACTACTAAATGAATGGCAATGTAGATGGAATACCCAAAGGGTCGCCATCTGCACCAGTTCTTTCCGGACGTACGCGAACGGTTAAATAAAACTTGGCTAATCATAGACCATTGTGTTGCACAATTTCTTACCGGACACGGCAATTTTAAAAGTAAATTGTATAGTTTCAAATTAGTATCTTCACCAATCTGTCTGTGCTCAACTTCCAGTAACGAATATGAACAAACTGCTCACCACATCCTGTGGGAGTGTGATCTCTGGCAAAATCAGCGTGATATTATGTTAAACAGCTTGCAACCAATATCTGGAGTAGTTTATTATACGGATCTTGTAGCAACAAGCAACAACTTCCGTGCGTTTAAGCGCTTTTGCCATACCTACTATTGGAATCAAATATAACAGCTCACTTAGGACCCTTAAATTGATCCTCGGTGCTTTTGCAGCTGGCTTCTCTAGTTGCAAATCTCTCATTTTATGAGGCTATAGCCTCTTTACATCATTTTGTCTCCCGCTTTGCTCTGGAGGGAAGTGGAACTATTCATTTTCTAACTCCTCCTTTTTTCTGTTTCTGATTAAATTCGTTGCGGGATCCAAGACAGTTAAAGCGATTCCCTGGGACATGCCTGAGCTTCACCGCTCAGTGTCATTTCATTGTGTGCCACTGTTGATCCTGGCTTACAGGAGTTGCAGTGGTGGGTAAGAGGGAGGGACTAGTCCCGTTATATTTATAATCTATTCTCGAAACTGGTGGATGCACTGAACGTGCGAGCCATTGCTCCATAATAGGAGTAAAAAAAATGAGATAGAAATATGCATTTTGATCAAAGCGTAGACAGAGAAACTAACTACAGTGGGACAAGGATCTTTATGAACGTGACTGACATTTGTGGGAGGGCGACACTATGTCGGCAAGGGTTGCTTTTAAGAAAAATTCCCTAATAATATGCGAAAATTTTAGAATGCCAGTAGATTGTATCCATTGTATTTTTTATATCAATTGTATAACTTTGACGGGCCAGTTAGCGTAGTTGGTGTTTTTTATTCCCACTCAGCACAGATATTTGTGTCCATGGATATGTCTGTTTGTCCTGTGTCTGGGTGTTTATCTATATAAGTATGTATTTACAAAAGTAGTATATTAGCTATCTGATTTCCATCGTACAAGGTTTACTTAGTTTGGGATCAGATGGCCGTTTCAGGACTATCGAACTCTAAAAGTTTATTGAATACTCCATATATTATCCTATATATTGATGGCACCAGGGAAGCAAACGGTCATTTTTATTTGTATAAATTAATTTATTTGTAAATTAATATTTCATTCACATTACTTAATACTACAATGTAAAAAATTAAACGAAAAATTAATACACGGGTGCGATTTAAATATCAAGCATGGTAACATTTACGTATCGAGGCGGCAACTCGCGTGTTAACTTTTTCAAATGGAATTATCGGGCCTAAATTGTATTTTTCTTTCATGAAAAACTCCTTGACCTTTAGGACTATTTCCCTGACACCACTTTCTATCAAGTCTAGTGTTTTAAACCAAATAATACAATAATAAACGTACTTCTTCTTCCAAATGGCAAGTTATGCCGATGTCGACAATTCTGCCAATGTCAGATGTGAAATGGAAAAACGTGCGATAGAATTTAACCAATTTTTATTTTTTAATATATTTTAAAACTAATTGTGTATCTTGTCGATGGGGTTAAAACACTGAAACAAACAGACACAATTATATACATATGATATATATAATAATAAAAATAATTGTTAAAACTATACATAATAACGTATGCCATACCAACATTCAGACTTAAATTCACAATTTGATGCCGTTGCATCTTATAAAGTACATTAATACTTCGTAAAGTTCTGGGTACGGGAATGTAAGCAGAGAAGAAAAGTTAATGGGAATGGGAATCTTTAAATTTAGAAGATGACCATATAAATTATAGGCAGGATTATTATTGATGCATTCAAAGAATATGTGGTCCAGGATACCCTCGTCCAGCCCACACTCACAAAGGGATGAATCCCGTATCCGTATTTTGTGCAGGAAAGCAGGTGAATAACAGAAACCTAAGCGCAGTCTACATACAGTTGATATAACGCATTTAGAAATCTTTTTATACTTATGGAGCCAAGGCTTTATCACAATATCCGGTTGTACTCCATAATAAAAGCCACCTTTCCTCTTGCTAGAAATCCCAATCATTTTGCCATGCTTGTTTTAAGTTTCCTTTGGGGAGGTTTTGCAGGTCATATCCATAAAAACAGTAATATCTGTTATCTACAGTTTGGGATGTAACAGCTTCCTTTGCCAATAAGTCAGCAAATTCATTCCCCTTAATACCACAATGACTGGGGATCCACACAAGGTGAACAACTTTTTCTTTAGCTGTACAAGTCAAAAGAGATTTTTTTATTTCTAAAATAATAGGACTATGTATCTTTGATCGATGAGGGCGTTGATCTAAGGTTTTTAGGGTACTTAAAGAATCTGAGAAAATACAATACAAAAATACTGCTCTATTTATATTGTGACACTCTATAAAGCGACATGCTTCCAATATAGCCACACATTCTCCAGTGAATACTGAAGACTCCTTAGGGCACCTATATTTTAAAATGATGCTAGATGTTTGGTAATACATTGCAACTCCAACAGGCTTAGTGTCCGTCAATTTTGAAGCATCAGTGTAAAATATTTCAAAACCACTCCACCTTTCCCTAATCATCTCATTGAAGATCATGTCCGCAACGGGGGAAGTTTTTGAGATACCAATATCGAAGTAAATTACTGGTTTAAAACATAAAAATTCAAAGTCAAAACTATACAGTGGAAGTCTTGGAAACTTAACCATAGGGATCACAAAATTTTGATACTCTTGAAAGGGAACCAGAACTAGTGGAATATCTTTATTGCGCCAATATGTTGCCTCTCTAAATTGCAAACTTAAATCAAATAACATGTTAATTAAAGGGTGAGAGGACTGAGTTACAATTTTGGATACAAACCACGATGCTAAAAACTGTCTCCTTAGGGCCAAAGGGGGATCAGCACACTCAACCTGTAACGCATTGATGGGAGAAGACTTCATGCAACCAGATATGATGCGGAGGCACATAGATTGGATCTTATCTAACCTAGATAGGGCCCCTTTATTACAAGGCACCTATAATAAGAAAACTCCCATAGTCCATTATACTGCGTACTAAAGCGTTATACACCAACTTCATAATATATGGGTGAGCACCCCACCAAACTCCTGCAAGAGCTTTCAATATTGGTACAACTCTCTCACATCGTTGAACTAAGTAGTTTATATGGTGTAAACCAGTTAGTTTGGAGTCCAAAAAGACACCTAAAAATTTTACTTTGGGGACAATTGGAATATTTTCACTATTGATACTAATTGTTACTTGTGGGATACTTCTTTTGCGGGAAAAAATAACTGCTGAGCTTTTGGTAACAGACAAACTAAGGCCATGCTTTACTAACCACTGATATAGGGAGTCCAGGGAGATACAAATGGAAGACGCTGCACTCTCGATAGAGGTATTAATCACATATAGGGCCATGTCATCGGCATATTGTAAAATACGACAGTTTGCATTTAGAAATGACCCTACATCAGCCGTGTAGAGATTAAACAACAGAGGGCTTAGAACTCAGCCTTGCGGTAAGCCTCTCCAAGTCTTTCTAGTATCAAAATCCTCACCCTGGACTCTCAATACCAGGGAACGAGACAAAGTAAACTGAAAATGCAATGGATCATCTTAACCGGAACTCTCAGCTGTAGCAACTTTTGCCTGAGGGTGGGAAGATGAACACTATCATAAGCTGAGGATATGTCCAAGAAAGCTGCAACTAAAGATTCATTTTTAGAAAAGGCTAAACGAATGTCTGTCACCAAAACCCCAACACTATCATAGGTACCAAGACCTTTCCTAAACCCGAATTGGGAACTTGGTATTAAATTTCTGGATTCCACAAACCATTCCAACCGAGTCTTTATTAGATGCTCCAATAGTTTTGCCATCACTGAGGATAAAGCAATTGGTCGAAGACCATTTGGATCATCAGCATGTTTGCCAGGCTTAACTAGAGGGATGATTATTTGTGTCTTCCACTGATCAGGAACCCAGCCAAAATTAAAACAGAAATTAATAATATTTAAAAGGCATTCCTTGGTTTTTTGTGTAGAATTAACTATGAAAGAATAAGGTAAGCCATCTATACCTGGAGCTGAGTCACGGACATGTCTCAAAATATCAGTGAACTCATTCATAAAGAATGGCAAGTCTAAAGGATCTGTAGACACATTTTCTATAGACAAGTAGGTGACCTCTGTTTCTGTTGGAACATATGGAGGGGCAATCTTATTAAAAAATTGTTCTGCAACTTCCCTAGTAATAGGTGAGGTATTAGATAGAGCACAGCCACAGCTAAATCTATTAATATGTTTTTATTGTTAAATAAAAAGGTGTTCGCATCTTCTGCAGATTCAAACTCCACAGATACCCGGTTTCTTCCAACTCTCTTAACTCCACCTGGCACTATATTCCTAATAGACTGGTTTAAAAGAAATAAGCCAAAAGAAACAGGATGTAGAGTAGTACCTGAGTTGGGTTGAGGCACTTGAGGCTCTATACGAGATACGTGAACTATAAAAGGCCCTTTATCGGTAGTGGAATATGTATCTCGACCTATCGGGCTTTTTGCGAGTTTAGTGGGGACACTGGACGGAGCATTACTAGACCGTTTGAGTGATGCTGAGGTCGCTGCCATTGGTTGTGATTCTAATGAGCATGCAACATTAGCAAGCTGGGATAGGGGGTTAGGAGAAAGGATAGAGGTGTTATTTGGGTAAGGGTTACAAGGAGGAGTACATGGACGTTCCGGAGGGTCCCCCGGGTCAGGGGGTTCATACGTATCCATCACTGCGTGATGAATACGAAATTTCAATAAACACGTATTACAGTTAAAGGTACGTACTACACGTATAGACACTCACAGACAATAACAATTCACAAAAAACACAAATAGTGACAATAACTTGTCAAAATACCACCAAAAACCCAAAAAACTCCCAGACACACGTGTTTACCAATAACACACTGTGGCGAGAATCCAATAATAAACGTAGAAACAACAATCAGCAAAGCAAGGTGTGGCAGAACTGTCAAAGAGACACTTTGAAAGATGGTGGCGTTAGTTCCACTTTCAGCCACATTCATAAATATCCTTGTCGCACTATACCTACGTACTTTGTTTCTCTATCTACGGGTCAAAGAGAATATAAGAACCTACGTTTACGTTTTGTACCAAACGTAAACGTAGGTTCTTATATTCAGTTTATGGTTTAGTAACTCGGAGCAAGACTCGGAGTAATAATTTTAAATAATTCATTAACTGTCATCTCACAGCAATGACACATCAACTAATACGCTTCGAGCATAGACGTAGATAGACATAGCATAATACGTTGTGGATATACACACAAAATCATTAAATAAAAATGTTGAAACAATTATTGATAAAATGAAGAGGTCCAAACACCAACGAAAATTATACATTCATAACAAAATTTCAATTTTAATTAAACGAAAACTAGGTAGTTACTCTTAAGTACTCTTAACATTAATTTAAAAAATATTATTTTTATAAAATATAGTAATGAAGTATGTCACTCTGTTATAATGATTACAAAAAAAAATATTTTAAATAAAATAAAGAAGAAACACGTTTACTTTCATAGGTAATAATTATAATCAACATTGATATTTAGCTGTTTCCTGAAGACATTAAGTATTCTTTTCTAATCTTTCCTCACAGCAAGGCTGGTTTTCCGGAAAAAAATTATTTGCACTAACAAATCTAGAAGTGAAAGTATGTTGACTTTACGGCCATTCAAATTACACACTGGCCGCTCAAGGGTCAAAATCCTCTAAAAACGGGGAATTTGTTTGTTAACGGTAACCCTATATTGACACGCACAAAGATATTATAATATAACAAGATTGCGCACTGAGGGAGCAAAAACGGCCCGAGCAAGAAGTAGCTGTTTTGGATGGCATCTCCTTCTAATAGAGTGACCATGCGTCGTGGAATTATGCGAATGTTTTAACGCGCCAAATTTAAAATTTTGTTTTTATGAGAATGAATAAACTTACTTTTGAAGTATAATCATACTACCTGTGCAGTGCTTTTAAAGTTACTGTTCGCCCCACTGCATACCTAGGTATACGTATTCGAGATGTTTTCGTTACTTATACTTTCTTTATTTTGTATGCCTCTCTGCAAGCAATATAAATTAAATTATACCAAGATTATTTGTAGATTTTTTAAACGTTTGGAAATTATATAATTATTTATAGTACAATTCCCGCCTAATGTAAGTGTGAGTAGTGGTAGATATTTTGGACAAAGGCAATAGACTTTCCAAATATTATATATTCGTAATGTATCCAAATAGTTTTCAAGTATATTATATGTTTTATTTACTTATATTCTTTTTCGCAACAAGTGTTTTGTGTCAGTCGGCTATAGTATTCTAGGATAATTATTGTAATACATATATTCAATATAGATTAGATTGTGAAAATCAGGTAACACTTATAGACTACAGGCCCGATTTTTAAATTTATTCCACGGATAGTACTATACTCACTACCTTAATTGAAAATATATTCAAAGTGGCTTAATCTAAACAACTGAGATAATTTTATATCTTTTGTTATTAATAAGAGTGTAGCAATTGTCTATTTCTTACCTATTTACTCATAACAAACACTGACACGAGGAAACAGTAACCTCGTTTTAGTGTTAGATATAGTGAAATAGACAATTATTCATCATCATCATCATCATTATTACAGCTTAAATAAGTCCACTGCTGGACAAGCCTCCCTCAAGAATCATCTTGAGGGGATATGCCATAATCGCCACGCTTGGCAGGCGGGTTGGCGATCGCAGTATGATGGTCGTAGTACTCAGAAGGAAGCTGCTTCTCGTCCTCTGGTAGATATTCCCTCGGGTCGACTTCTACGCCCCCGACGGGATGAGATGGGGTGATGATATTCTGATTCTGATATTTGTCGCCGTCACCACACAGCAGACAATTATTACGTAGGTATAAAATACCTAATATACATTACGACAGGTTGGAAAAATCGTTTGTTGTAAGAGGCAACAATCTCGAGTAGGTATGCTTAGTGGCTGGTAGTGGGGAATAGTATTTTGTGTCAATGTGCAAAAACTCTAAAACAAATGTGAATGTTATTTGTAATAAAACAGTTAATTGCTGTATCAGATTATTATTTACCGGGAACAATATTCATCCATTTTTGTTTCAATTCCTCGTTTTTGGGAAATCTAGAAAAACGATCCATTAAATACGTAACGAATGGTTACCCTGTTGCTGAACTTAGCCAAAATATAGAAACATTACAAGATAACAATTACTTGTGAAAAGATATACCACTCCCCAGATGACCCTCACTTTAACACCCTTTTACGCAACAAGTTAAAACCATTTTTAAGCAAATTGGAACTGGATTAGAGCACAATACGATAAATAATTTCAAAACAAACATTCGCCATATTTGTTTACAAATTGAGTGTGGTAAACGTCATTTCTTATAAATACTGCTATTGAATTTACTAAACCCAAATTAAATGTATTTAAAAAGCTATCAAAGAATAAGACATAGTTTAAAAAAACGTTGTGTACGTCTTAAATAAATAAAAATTATTTAATTATAGTTATATGAAAACATAATCCTTGGTGTTTGACCAAAAATTCTACTATTTTATACGTCAAGTAAGTTATTTTTGGGCTGGCCATCTGTTAGACAGGGACAGATTCCAAAACGAGAGCCTCTCAAGTGGTCCGTTTTTTCCTATTGGTACACTACAAAGAGAAATGGACTGTATCTTAAAGACTTTGAGTTCATTTTACTTTGAACTAAATCTTGGAGTGCGCAATCTTGACACGCACACAAATATTTACATTACTAAAAAAAAAAAAACGCACACAAAGACAGGTACTGTGCTACAAACTTATCTGGCCCGGTGGCCAAAAGTAGAACTAATGACGCCAGTTTGAAATGTCAATCCATGACATTCCTGCCATTGATTGTTTGTTGCGCGTATTTATTTTTCTCTTTGTGGTTTTTAATTGTGAAAAATGCCGAAAGCTTTAAAAATTGATGCGGGGAACGTTATATTACAAGTATTGAATTATATGAAGGAAGAATAACGCCTTCAGGCACCAATTATACCCTTCAATAAGTTGTATGAATGCGTAGCTGCTGCTACAGGTTAGTGTTGTCAGCTTCTGAAAAAATACGAAATTCCCCCTCGCTCTTTAAATTAAAATACATATTTTAAAATATTCATTATTTATTTAATTTTTGCTGTTTCCTTTGTAGGTGTCTGGGAGTGATGTGTAAGAAAACTTGTGAAAGAAAAAGAGCATGGTAGATAGAATTCTGAAATCCTATCATTCAGTGCAGAAGCTTTTGATAAAATAATAGTCAATGAATGGCAAAAGCATTGCAATAATGTACAAAAATATTGAAAATGTGTATCGAAAAAGGGATGGATACTTAGACGAGCCTTTCATCATTCATGGTAGTGATAGTGAAAGTGAAAGCAGTGATTGCGATAATGATGATGAAATGACTTCTGAATTAAACCATTCCGGTCACATAATAATACCTGGAGCATCTCCGTTAGAGAACACATAGCATACATTTTATGTAAATGATCATAATTATTGTATAAAAATATAAAGATGTTATAAAGATTAGTAATGACAGTATTTGTTTGCTTTTTAGTGAAGTAACATTTACGTTACAATGTGCATATTATTTTTACCCACTTTATTGCAAAAAATATTTACTAGCAACACTAAATGCGATAACAGCGACGCTGCCACCGGGTCAGAAAAGTTTGCCGGACTGTAGCGTCAAAATTGGGACACTATTTTCTTTTTCACCATTTTATGTGTAGGTAGGTCCAAAAATAGTATGTTATATCCTCTTTGGCGGCGACGAAATTTCGAAATCATCAATCAATTCGAAATCACTTTCTTTGATAGCTAGATCAAATTTAGTTTTAAATACTCGGTCACAACTAGAACAATAAGTACATACCCCACTATAAGTATTACTCTATGACAATACAGTTGGCCTGCCATGTTGTATGCATACGTGTAGTGGGCTTTTTTTTTTAGTATTTGGCTATTCTCCGTTACAGATTGATGGTGCTTTTCTTCAAAATATTTTATGCTTTTGTGAACAGCAAACCGCCAAGACGAAATGTGTAAAGTGAGCCTCTTCCAACCTGTAGGATCAATAGCGCAAGCGTTCAGATGCCTCTTACATCCTTATAGCGGAGATGTTGACCACCTTGTTCCCGCTTACCTTCTGCCATCTCAGAGTAAAATACTGCTTTTGGTAAATGGTGTTCTTTTATGACTGGTAGTTCATCCATTGTACTAATATATGACAGATCAGCGCTGAGTGCATACGTCACGCAAAGATATTATAATATAACAATATCTTTGACGTCACGGAAATGTTCTGTCCATCGCATTAATATGTCGGGTTTATACTCACCGTCGATTGATCCGTCGGGTATCCAGCGCACAGGCATGAAGATGTTTGCCAATATATCCCCAGTCTCCATCAATGGTAGATGGTTCAAATTGCGGATCACTCTCAGCAAATTTCAAATCGATAAGGAGAACTAAACGAGTATAGTAGGTACATAATATAGGTATATACTTCCATTAAATCTAGTCAGGATTGTGCAATAAATAATATAGGTATTATTGCAATAGTATTGTTTTTTCATACTTACGAACAGATGTTCGATAACGGTGACATAATGATAAACTATAAATTAGTCAGCAGCATGAAATGTCGGTGTGGTCAAGTTTGTGTTCGGTCTGAGTGTACAAGATGCGTGTGCGCAGACGGTGTCGCCTGTCAAGCCCCGATGGAAATATAGGTAATGTGGTAGCGGCAGCTGTTAGAATGTATATACCTACATAAATATCCGTCGCTTAAAAGTGCCGTCCGCTTAAAAATTGTGATACAAAAATGTCCATAAAATTAAAACTACTAGGCCAAAGTATGTAAAATTTTTATGGGACCAAATGGCAACTATTCCTCATCAAACGTATCACGTAAATCGGATCATAAATCTCCGAGTAATCGGTGTACATAATATGTACCTACATAAAAAATTAAAAATACCAGTGAACTTGAGAACCTCTTCATGTTGAAGTCGGTTAAAAATAGTTTTATTATTTCATAATGAAATACTTAGTAGTCTTTAAAAAAATTTATAATATCCTTAAACCGATTGAGTATCCAATTAGGATAAAAGAATGTATGACAATTTGGAGACGTGCGTAATTCGTACTTGTTACGTAAATTATCATTTAGATAAAATCGTGGTATCTATTTAGACTTATAAGATACTAAGGATCCTGATAAGATAAGAATTGTATATGCAATAATTGTAGTTCATCGAATTCAACAGGGACCTATTACTTGAATTTAAATTCGGTTGTTCTCCAGGATTTCTATAGCTGAGGTATTCATGAATTTCTATTATAATGGTAAAAGTGAATAGACAGTACTTCGAGTATAAACATTATTCAAAAAGTATGTTTTAAAATGTGATTTTTTCTAGGTATCGAGAATTAAAATATTATACATATATTTAGGTAGGCTAGCTAAATATATGGATCTGATTTGGCTTTCCGTGAGCGAGTCCGACTCGCCTTTGGTTGGTATTTTAATAAACTAGCCTTTTTTTTTGTTTAGGCAGGGGGAATGCTTACGCATGGCACCCGCAAAAAGTGTCTGCGAGTGGGTATGTCGGACTTGCACTGACTAAACCTACCTGCCGTAGACTTCTCTTGGCGCCTGATGGGGGAGCCCTGGGAACGCGGGTATGCTGCTCCGGTGTCCCCCTTTTGCACCATGTCCCAGATGGTCGGGACACGTACCCTGGGAGGGCTCGGGATTACCCTCCCCTATTGCCGACTCCTGCCAGTCCGGCACAGCGACTGTGCCACAAACAGATCGCTACTTGCAAACAGTTAAATACATATGCAGGTTGCTATTGTTGATAATAATAATCTAGGCAAGTTAGTAGGCATATGTTACGTAGGTACTTGGTAATCTCGTATCATAACATTACAATCTAGTTACTAGAACATTAAAATCATCAACATCCTTCAAAAACATATATACTTACCTAAGTAGATACAGTCCTATTTTCTGTGGTAGGTATATGTGTAACTAAGTAGTAGATAGTAATGTTTCATATCGTACTTGCTTCTTTAAGTATAAGTAGTTACCTAGCACTGATTACAACATAATTTATGTTAACTAGGCAAATTATAGGCGATAAAAAAATAAATCGATGTTTCAACTTCCAATTAAAGGACACAAATCATACCTAGACTCAGAACAACCAATCATAGGTGTCAGAAACAGTGGTCCTGGTAGTTTACTTACTCGATGTACTTATTGCATTTCTAGTACATTAATGAGTGCCACCCCTAGCGGAAACTTCAATGACCTAAAAATTTCTATACAAAAAAAAAACGGCAAGTTTCATCGAGTATATAAACTACATGAAATTGTGGTAGACTTAGTGGTCGTGTGCTCTGAAACGTGATATGTCGGACTCGCTCCGTCTAAATCTACCTGCCGTAGACTTCTCTTGGCGCCTGATGAGGGAGCCCCGGGAACACAGGTATGCTGTTCCGGTGCCCCCCTTTGCGCCGTGTCCCAGATGTTCGGGACACGTACACTGGGAGGGCTCTGGATTGCCCTCCCCTATTGCCAACTCCTGCCAGTCCGGCACAGCGACTGCGCCACAAACAGATCGCTGTCTTTCTGGAGCTGCTTGCACGTAGCGGCAGAAGAGAACACTTCTCACACTGCCACCGCAATTGGGCTAGCGGCTGCCGCCGCCGCCGCCCCGACGCCTCCTCTGTCTACGAGCGGGATCGGCTCGTTCCTGATTCTGCTCGGCGGCCTCCTTCTGGAGCATGACTGCCTAACAGAAGGAGACCACGGCGTCCCATTTGGTGGAGTCACCCGCAAGCATCGCGTCTATGATCGCTGGTGGTGACAGATACCGTCCGATCTCTGCGACCAGGACTCGCCTCTCGGCCTCCCAGGCCGGGCACTCCTCCAGCGTATGCTGGGCCGAGTCCAGATCGCTTCCGCAGTGGTCACAATATGTCGTCACTTTTCAGCCGATCCGGCTCAGATAGTCACCGAAACACCCATGTCCGGTGAGTACCTGAAGTCTAGGTGACGTAACCGCCAGGATAGCACCAACGGCACGTTGGCGCACGTTCAGGCGCAATTCAAGAATAACCCGAACTTTGTTTTTTTTTCTAGCCTAGGTACGTTCAAATAGTCAAGTACTTACGTTATATTTATAGATAAATAAGTGGTAGACATGCAGGTAATCTATGTTCGTGTTATCAATATGGGTTACCTAGTTCTGATTGGGACATAATTTATTTAAACTAGGCATACCTACCTATTAATGGTGAAAGATAAGATAGGCCTGCTACATAATCTTACTAGATTCCATAATGCCGCATAGAATGAGGGGAAAAAGTAATGAGAGACATTACATAACGATGGGTCCTACGTATAAGGGCCAAAATGCAAAATGACAACTTTACAGGAGAGGCTTTCAAAGTTTAAACTTGCTGTAACTTAAGATTGATAAAACCGAAATTTATGAAACTTTGCTTGTTTACTAAGACAATTGTCCTACTTATATATAATACACCATTTTATATATATATTTAACAGTTTTTTTTTACTTCATATTGGCCCTTTTACGTTAGTTTTTGTTTAAATTATTTGTATTTTAAAACACCATAAAAGGGCCAATGTGTCAAATTGGCCAATATACGTGTATTATGCCAAGTTGCATATTATAAGTATTTTTAAATATTTTTGCTCATGAAATGAATTAAGGACTGAAACAGTTGATAATTAATTATAATAAAATCCATTTGGATATTTAGATAATTAAATCACATTGACACTTATACGTTTTAGAATCTGTTAACCTACTAACTGTGTTTTCAGTTAGGTAATATAAAAAATAGACAAAAATCACAATAGTTTTAATCATTTATTGAAACAAAAATTTAAGTTTCTTTAAACTACAATTATGGACCCGTATTCAATGGTTTTTTGGCATTAGTATCTTAGTTTGATTAACAAAATCACGTAATAAGCTTATGAAAATAAATGTAAGTATTTCACATTATTATTTTCTCAATAAAATCACTAAAAAACTTAACAAAAATAAAATCCTTACTGGCTTAAACAAAAATAAAAATCTCAATAGTACAATCAAGTAGTAAAATGTCCAAAATCAGCCTCACTCATTAATAATAAAAATTAATGATTGTCTTCATTTTCGCTATCATTCGTAGTCACAATGTCATTAGATGTTACTAAATTCTCATAATAACTGTGGTATACAGGTGGGATGATATTTTTTCGACATAAAATCCAGCAAGTCTTTCTTCTTAGAAGGTTGTATCGGTAACAGTTGATTGTAACATAGTTGCAAAGGAATATCTGTTGGTATATCGGCAATTCGTCTTCTTGTTCGCACACTGACTGACTGATCTAAGATTTTAATATAATTTTCAATACCATCTTCACCCAAATCATATTTATAGTACAAAACGTATGATTCATCTCGGCTTACACGAATTTGTTTTATTTTAGACCAAAGGATTTTTTGTCCTTCCGAGTTTTTAGTCCAATAAAACTGCGTATTTGTTAGCATCTTTTTGAAGTTATAAATCATATTTTGAGGTACGTCTATGACGTTATAAGGACTTCCTTTTGATTTTGCCCATCGAATTAATGAGCTCCATTCAGAGGGTGTCTAAATATTTTTACATTTTGAAGCTCGTTCAATGGTGGCGTGTATGGAGTCGCCTTCATTCTAGAATGTGGCCTACATCAAGAAAAGAGTGTTTTATATTCAAATTAAACTGTTTCGCTGCATAAAGATACATGAAAAACATAATCCTGTTTCGGTTTTGGCCGGCGCAGTTGTCTGACCAAAATCTGAAGTCGTTACAACCTTCTTAACTTTTTAATTTAATTATCTCATAAACACAGCTCGCTATTTCGTTCGATCCCTTCATTGCAATTTGTTCGTTCCATAAGTAACAGGTACCAATTAAGTTCTCAATATCAAAAACTGATAAGTTATGTACTTTCAACTGCTTACTGTAATAAAATAGACTACTCTCACCACTTGGGGACAACAACACTTTTTGCAAATCAAAAGTAGCGCAGAAAATTTTAGTGTCATTTTGTGAACCACGTTTATCATTTTCTTTTAAATATCTAGCCAGATTTTTGTTAATTATATGATTATCATAATTTATTTTATATTCTGGAGTCACAGGACCGTTTTTTTTGTAAGTCTTTTGTAAGTAATGTGTCACTAAATTCTGACTTCTACTAAACTTAGCACGATACTTGGATGCCATCTTTCAGTTATTAATCTGAATTGTAACGCTAAAACACAGTAACGAGATTTAGTTTTGATCACAGCGTTGCTCCGTCTGACGTATAAATGTCAAACTAGCCGATTGGCCCAAACAATAAACAAACGCGCGGGAAGTCCCCGCGTATAAGTCTCAAATTACTCTTTGGACCTTATACGTTTCAATTCACGCTACATATGCCGTTATACTTTAATAGAAAGTCGTGTTTCCATGCAGTTTTTTTATTTTTTTTAATAGCTCACACGATTAATCATATCGATAGGATGCGTTTATCATAAAAAAGTCAAAATCGTCAAATTGTTAGTTTGGCCCTTATACGTAGGACCCATCGATAAGTGTATACACTTTTTACAATTTTTACAATTGTGTCAAATTATTTGCAACCAAATAAAATGTAGTTAATTACATACATATATAGACTCACGCCTGTTTCCCAGAGGGGTAGGTAGAGACAAGGGATTTCCATTTGTCACGATCTTTGCACACCTAAAATGTTATTAAGTAACTGGTAACTAATGCAGCCTGTTGCCGTCAAACTGCAGGGCAAGGGAGTCCTCTCACAATGAAAAGGAATAGGCCATAGGGGGAAGGCATATTTATCGTAACAGTTAAAAATAACAGATATGTTAAGATAACAGTCTATAACTGTTACAATCAAACTCAAAGAACAGTTACTGCTCCACGCGTTACCACAATTCCACATACGACAGCCCCAAACTGTACTCTATTCAAATATAATGGCATTTAGAACAATATAAAAGCTGGAATTGGTATAGACTCTGACTGTAATACCCTATTATAAATGTCACAAGCTCATCACCTGTCCTCGAAGGGATAGGTATATGTAGGTAGACCCGTAGACTACCTCTTTTTACCGTTACCTACTTAGGTAACGGTAAAAAGAGGTAGTCTAGGTGAATAGAAATCCCGGGGTTAAAAGAGATGGGGCCAATATCCATAAATGGATTACATTTTGATCACTCCCGGATTACTATTCACCCCTTTTGACGGTAACCTTGTAATATTACAAAAAGTATATACATGTAAAAAGGTAATCCTGCGAAACAAGTTTGGTAGGTACTTACAATTGAATAAAATAGCTATAATAATTTATATACTTATCTTAAGCATGGTACCACACACTACATATTCTGTAATGTATTTAATTAAGGAAAACTCCTCACAAAACAGGCCCCGCCTAGTTTGAGGTGTTTTTGTCATTCTAAATGGTGTAATGTTTGTCTTGTTTAATAAATAAATAATTATTATTATTAATACTAATAAATTAGTTAGTTGTAAGAATATAATTGCAACAGTTGGCACCGAACAGCTGCTACACACCTGGAATCTTGGCAACACTACGTGTATTGACCATGTCTGCGTCAACTATTATATATCCTGGGATAGCTAACACACTGCCATCTGATCCAAAACCAAACAGAGTCTGTGCTACTACAACCAGACAACTGTAAAAAAAATATATACACACATCAACACAATCTAGGGATATTGAACATTTCATTGATTATCTAGAAAACTATAAACATTTTGTTATGACTGTAAATGGAAGAATTAAAGATAATTTCATGGCCGATATTTAAACATTAACAACACGATGCGATTTTGTTTTTCTAATTAATAAAAGTCTTAAATTAATTAAGCCATAGAAAATTACTGAGTGAACAAAAACATTTTATTCTTATAAAATTATTCAATCGAATTAAATGAATAAAAATCTTACCAAATCTGATAATCAGTAATCGGTATTTCCTCCTCTAACATTAATCACACAGCGGCAACGATTTTCCATACTTAAAATTAAGGTGTCAATGTCTTGCTGGGGTATGCAGTCCCAAGTTCTTTTTAAATGTTCGAAAAGTTGTTCTTCTGTTGTCAAGTTGGGCGGAAAATCCCTCAATGCTCTTCGCTGTAACATGTCCCAGGCGTGTTTAATTGGGTTTAAGTCTGGCGACTGTGGAGGCCAATCTAATACCTGAACATCGTGTTCTCGAAGGGCGGCCCTCACCAGCCGCGCTGTATGGGAAGGTGCATTGTCATGCATGAGCTGAAATTCTTGCCCCGTTAGGGCCCTGAGCGGGACAATGACACGTTCTACTACCTCCTCACGGTATCTATGGGCAGTCATGCTGCCCTGAATCCAAATGAGTTGGGTTCGTCCGCCGATTCGTATTCCTGCCCACACCATAATTGTCCCGCCTTGGTAAGAGTGGACCTCCTGTGGATGTCGGAGACGGCTGACCCTGCCTGGAGTTCTCCAAACGCGTGTTCGTCTCGAATCTGGATGAAATCCATAGCGGGACTCATCAGTGAACAGCACCAATGACCATTGTTGATCACTCCATGTCAAATGTTCTTGAGCCCATAAAAGTCGCCTACCGCGATTGCCACGTCGCAGCGCTGGGACTCGTAGCGGTCTGCGAGCATGAAGACCAACTTCATGCAGCCTCCTTCGCACGGTTTGGTCGCTCACCAGCAGCTGCTGACCCTCCTGGAGCCTTTGCACTAGTTGCATCGCTGTGATATTGGGTAGTCTTCTGGCGGTCATTTGGAGAAATCGATCCTGTCTCTGAGTGGTAACACGATATCTACCTGTGTGCCGTTCTGCCACATCTCCAGTAGCGCGATAACGTGACCACAGCCTGGATACCACATTTTGGCTTGTGCCCAGAGACTCAGCAACGACGCGTTGAATAGCACCGTTTTGTAACATGCCAACTGCCCGTAACATTTCATCTCGACTCAAATGATGGCGTGGCATGACGCTAAAAAGCTTACACAACCAATTGAGAAAAGAAAATAAAACAATTTATCAGGTTTTCTTCAATTAACACGCAAAAAAAATTTTAATGCAACTTCTTGAAATTAGATACAACTCAAGATTGCGCTGTGCTTTGCGTGTTTTCATTTGTTTCTCATTTTAATTTTTAAATTTTGAATAAAGAATAGACAAGGTTTAAATCTGTAAATAAACTTTTTAAGGAAACTAAATAGGTTTTAAACAATAAAGCCATGTTTGATTTCAAAATAACGTATCCCTAGACTTTGTTGATGTGTGTATATATTTCAACATACATATAATAGACTAATTACACTCAGACACAGAACAAATCGTGCCCATCATAACACAATATTTCTCCTGGATGGGGATCGATCCAGGGTTACTAACCACTCGACCAACAGCGCTTTACATGACGTCAGCATCCGTATCGATAAAATATTACCTCCGATCTTTAATCGGATGAGCAGTTCGGGTCTTCGCCCATTAACATAGAGCTAGAATTCCACAAACGTCTCATGATTGAGGTTTGATTCAAAGTGGTTACTGAAGTGTAAATACACGTGTGCGGCAGTGAAAGCCTTCTAGGTTAACAGTACCTAACAGACGTACAAAAACATCTCCCAAAGTTATCGATCGCAAGCACCACTAAAATGCTAAAGAACCCCACCATCAGAACAAAATATATATGTGCAAAAAAATGGGACAGATCTAAAATATACAATCTTTTAAATAACAATAGATTTTTTCAAATCCGTTTATAAATGACGGAGTTACTAAGTAACATAATTAAAAAGAAATACAGCCGAATTGAGAACCTACTTTTCCTTTTTGGTGTCCAATAAAAATAGAGCGTAGGAATATAGCTATAACTCACTAAAAAAATCTAAGCAAAGCTACTAAACAAAATCATTTTTGTATTAAAACTCTTCAACCTACTTACCTATATAAATAAATCAAATATAAATTATAATCCATTCGCTCGCATGCACTCTTATCTATTTTGTAAAACATTCTTTTAAAACATGAATTTCTTTTAGTATTAGTGAAAGTCAGAATGCGATTTACCAACCTAGACGGTATGTATTATTATCCTTTACAATAACAAGAACAGCGTTAGAAACTTGTACTCAAAAACTCCATTGAGTATTTTATTACTTACCTAGTTACTTCGCCTTCTGTCTGGCTAATCAAGGAACACTTGGGACTAGCCATACATAAGTATAATTTACCTGTCTAGGTAGCTAAGTGTGCATATAAGTACTAGTTGACTGTCCCCGTTATAAACACGGATGACCTTGAGACATGTCTTCGTCACTTGAATGAGATTTAAACATTCCTTATTGATACTGAACCGTGTTTATAAGTAAGGGAGTGTATGTTCAATAGCGGTAGCGTGTACCTACTCGTATTATCAAATAAAAAAATTGAATAATCGTTTCTCGAGTCTCGCGACGCTCGACGCGTTTCCGTAGATAAATATAACAGTCGAGTTGCGAGCGGCACACGGACATCGCATATCGCGCGTTACAAGCGCGCCCGTCGGAAATTACGATGTTATTTACCCACACGTTCTAACCGTATAAAATATCTATAATGCTATAACATTAAGTGTCATTGTGGGGAGTACAAAGTACCAGTGATAATATAAGTCCCTACTTAACTACAGTATAATAAAACTTAGTGACCTGAGTGTTAAAATATGTCTAAAAATAAAAGTGTCAGGTCTCCCCAGCAGCTATGGGAAGCCATATCATCGAAGTCTGTTAATTTTGTGGAAGGAATATTCTTCAGACTTGGTGTGCTTGTTGCAAAACATCCGTGGAAGACAGTGATAACGACGCTTAGTTTTGTCCTGCTCAGTTGTATTGGACTTATGAATTTTCACATGGAAAAAAATCCCATGAATTTATGGGTGCCGCCAGATTCACACTTCTTTTACGACACGCACTGGTACATCGATAAATTCGGTACAAGTTTCAGACTACAGCAGATAATTTTAACGTCTGATAATGTCTTGGTGCCAGAAGTCTTATATACACTAAAAAATATAACTAGAAGAATAAATTCTATTACCGTCAATTATCAAGATAAGGCCTATAATTTAAAAGACTTGTGTTATAAAGTTCCTATTGTTAACTTTTATAATTCACAAAGGGACAGAAGATCTTTGGATTCTGTGAGTGATAAGAACAATAATTCTAATAAAAGTGATACCAGTGCCAGTGATTTTTCGGACCCAACTCTGTGGGTGAATGACGAATTTTATTGTGATTTCTTAGAAAGTTTTCAATTAACTTGCCATCAGTATCATATTTTAGATTTGTGGTTACACGATCCGGCCCTATTAGCCAATGTTACCAAACACGATATTATAGAAAAAGTTAACAATGTGAAAATAAACCCAACTACTGGACATCCTTTTGATTACTCAAAGTTATTTGGAGATGCCAAGTATGATGAGCATGGAGCCATTGTGTCTGCTGGATCAGTGTTGCTAACGTGGTTTACGCAAGTCAACATGAGCAGTGTTGATATAAATGAGGTGGGCAATTTAATTGGAACTGAGGACTGGGTATCTGTACCACTGGCTCTGTGGGAAACTGAATTTTTAAAGGAAATGGAATCATTTTCTCGTAACCTTACAAATATGCAAATGTATTATGAAGCCGGCAGGAGTTTTGCTGATATAAGTGGCAATGCTATGTTTGATGAAATCGGCAAACTTTTTTCAGGTATTATGCTTATGTTTTTCTACATACAGTTTGCTCTTTCACGTAGTAACTGGTTAGAAATCAGACTTGCCTTAGGTAGTGTAGGTCTGTTGTGTGTAGGTTTAGCCTACGTTTGTGCTGTGAGTTGGTGTTCCATCCTTGGTATTTCATTTGGGCCTGTTCACTCTTCATTACCATTTCTACTCATGGGTCTAGGAGTGGATGATATGTTCGTAATGAATGCGTGTTGGAATAATCTTCCTAAGGAAACTTCTTCGAAAAGCTTACCAGTAAGAGTTGGTTTGATGCTGAAACATGCCGGCGTTTCCATTGTAATAACGTCTTTTACCGACATTGTTGCACTGCTTATTGGTGCTATTACAATACTTCCGTCGCTTAAGTCCTTTTGTATATACGCCGCTATGGGTGTATTTTTCATTTTTTGTTTCTCGGTGACATTTTACGTAGCAGTGTTTACTTTAGATATTAGAAGAATCCAGGATAATAGAAATGGAATTTTTTACTGTTATAGACATAAAAAAGAAATTAAAGTTTCGACATCTAAAACCGTCTTCCAAAAGTTCTTAGATCTGTTGTATCGTCATGTTATTTTCTCCACTCCCGGGAAAATAATAATAATATTGTTCACAATTATCGTTACTGGTTTTAGCATTCAAGCTATACTTCATTTAGAACAGAGATTTGATCCGAAATGGTTTATTCCCGAGGACACATATTATAAGGAGTTTCTTAACGCCCATGATAATTACTACCCCGAAGAAGGAAATCAGGCGATGGTCTTCTTAGGTCAGTTAGATTATAACAAAGACTTTAATCATTTATATGGAATGGTTCAAGATTTAAAAAATAAATCTTACGTTTACGATGTTGAGTCATGGGTTGAATTCTTCTATAAATACGTTTTACAAAATTTCGGACACGATTTGAGAAACAATGAAACATTGACAAAAGATATTGAGTTCGGTAACTATCTGTCCAAATTTTTATACAGCCCTATAGGAGGCCGATTTCAAGTTAATTTCAAGTTTGTTCACGATTTTGAATGTGGCAGTCCCGCACCACAAATAAATGCTTCTACAATGATGTTTAAATTCGCTAAATTCAGAGGCCCAGAAGAGTATATACCGGCAATGAATCAGGTTAGAGATATTGTACAGTCTGCTAATATCACGACTGGCGACGGTTATCGCAGCGTTTGGTCAAAAGTATTCGCAAATTGGGTCACAGATGAAATCATTGCTCTCGAAGTAGAGAGAAACATTGAGTTAGCTCTACTGTGTGTCATGATTTGCACTGTTATTTTAATAACAAACCTTCAAATGTGTCTCTGGATTTTTGTTTGTGTATTATTAACAATAGTTAACGTACTAGGGTGGATGCAAAGATGGGGTATGACTGTAGATATAATTTGCTGCATAGGCCTAGAACTTGCAACAGGCTTGTGCGTGGATTACGCAGCTCATGTAGGTCATACGTTTTTAACCATTTCCGAAGGTTCTTGTTCAGAGAGGGCATACAAAACGGTAACATCCATTGGATCTGCGGTATTGTTAGGTGGAGGGTCTACTTTTATCTCATTATCTTTGCTTAGTATGTCTAAGGCATACACTTTTCAGTCGTTTTTCAAAATTTTCCTTTTAGTTATTAGTTTTGGCTTATTCAATGGCCTTGTATTTATGCCGGTAGTTCTATCGTTAATAGGACCGGATGCTTATAAGTCAGAGGAACCTATAAATGCCACAGAACTAGTAGAATTAAATGGGAAAAACCAATGTGTTGAAAAACAGATAGAAGACGGTTGAGCAATAAAGATTTATCGGGATTACTTTGTAATTTAACTTGGTACATGACTATTATTTTATTGTGATATGAGGCAATGTGTGATAAGTATTTAGAAATAAGTAGGTTACCGTGAAAGTGTAAAAGAAAGACGCCCGTTTGAAATATTTGAATTGTAGTAATCTATGATGTGTGTACTAATTAACGAATCTATTATCTGGGTGACATCTGCGGATATAGTCAAATTGAACATAAAATACTGAACCGACATGTCACTCACATCGTGCTCTTGGTTCTTAGTGGACTTAATCGAACAGCTCAGACCCAAAGCCTTTATTAAATATTTAAACTGGATTAAATATAAAAATATTTTTCTGATAAATAAAAAGCTTTTTATTTCATATTTTACGCTAATATATGTATGTTTTTTTAAGTAAACAAATAACTACCCATTTTTAATAATCTGCCTGTATTGTGTTTGTTTCATTTGCCAGTTCCTTGGAAGGCTTCATTATAAAGTGGTGTAGAGTTTGTCTACATATATACGTTTTAATTTAATAACACATTTTAGGTTACGAACACTGAATAAAAAAATCATTTTATCACTGTTTTCATTTAATTTATTATTAATAAGTACTTATTTGTTTTGTGAAGTTTCAATCACTAATATAATTTTACCTAGTGTACAGTGTCATTATAAAAAGGAGCAAAATAATCCTCATTTGTATCAACATTTTATTTGTATTAATAAAATAATAATTTAAATACATTTCAGAACAACATTAAAATAAATTTATCTTATGATTGTTTAAGTCACATTTGTAATTTCGTAAAAAACAATCTTAACATTATTTATTTTATTTTCTGAACTTATTAATTGAATTAGTGTTATATAATTTAAATTCATAATTAAAATTGTTTTGACGTGTCGAACAAACTGTAACATTTCGGCCTCAGATTTATACTGATGTTTTTAAAACTGATTAATGTTTTTGAATAAACACATTGAAAGTGTTTTGTTTGGAAATATTCTAAAAGGATCTTTGCTTAAGTATCATGGCTTATATTATACCTTAGTTACATTTGTATATATGTTAAATTAATAATACCTTATTATACTGACAAAAAAAAATTACATTTACATGCGGCAAAAATGCCGCATGTAAATGTAAATTTATTTATGTTAGTTGTTAAAAAAAAACAACTCAATAAGTTTTTATGTATTGTTCAAGACTTAAGAAATATTTGAATGTTTACGTTGTTTATTGTTCCTATTTACTCGAAACATTGTATGGACTCTGCTAATACATAAATAATGTCAACAAAGATATTTTTGCATTAAAGCTTAAAATTATAATAATTGTTTTTTCTTCCATTTTATTATTAGAATAGCCGTTTAATTACATTTTATGCTTCTTTACAAATATATAGGTATCTACTATTCGTCTATTCTCTTCTCATAATAATGAACATTACTGTGGTTAGTTTCTATATTTGCAAAACTATATATTTGACGGTCACCGTAGCATAGTTGGTAGTGCTCCTGCCTACAAAGCTGGTGGTCCTGGGTTCGAAACCCATTAAGTGCAAATTTTTGTGTGATGAGCACGAATATTTGTTTCTGAGTCATGGATGTTTTCTATGTATTTAAGTATTTATCTATCTATATAAGTATGTATATCGTCACCTGGTAACCATAGTACAAGCTTTGCTTAGTTAGGGTTAGGATGATCTGTGTGACATTGTCCCTAGATATTATTTAAAATCAAATACCAATGATTTTTATTTAAAAAAAGAGTAATTGACGTCATAGTGTCATCTGGGTCATTATGGAGATAATTTATTATTCCTTTGTATTTTATCAGTAGAAAAAAAATTCGATGCTTCTGTTTTAGTTAACAAAGGACATACATTTTCGGGGCCTTTTTCGAATTTGGTAGTTATGTATAATACACCACGTTCTAAAAAGGTTCCTCTAAATAGTTATTAGACCACGAGAAACATGAAACAAATTGTGTTTGCGTTATTTAAGAAAATATTTATTTTAATTATTATGTACCAACTTGAGTAGGTACGATAAATACATATGAACGATTCTGAGCCATCTGTTTCTGAGGGTGTGCACCAATTATACATTTATTATGAATAGTTTAATTGATTTATTAAAGCCTTCTCAACATTTATACAAAAAACACTTATATAAAAAATTTAATAAATGGAAATAATTAAAGGTTATTATGACACTACATTACGACAGTATAAAAACTAAAAATCAAGATTTAAAGGTGGGAAAAAAAATAAAATAAAAAGTATTTCTGAGGTTTGTGTAATAAATTAAAACTGTAGATAGAAACTTGCTAAGAGAGTATGTGTGGATGTCGACAAGGTAGCAGTTTCTGGAGTAAACTCCCTAATTGCTCTCTAGACTAGCAAAGACATCAGCTAGTTTAGAGAGCAATTAGGGAGTTTACTCCAGAAAATGTTCTGCGAAGAGGTGGATGAGAGAGAGAGTAATGCGGTTGCGAGAGTATATAGCTGGAGGGCCGATATTAATTCTATGTAGTACCTAATTGCGGCCATTTTAATGTATTACACTAATCCTACTAATATTATAAAGGCGGAAGTTTGTGAGTGCGTCAGTGCGTGAGTGTGTATGTTTGTTACGTCTTCACGTCTAAACGGCTGGAGCTATTTTAATAAAGTTTGGTGTGGAGTTAGCTGACACCCTGGATTAACACATAGGCTATAACTTATAAAGTTTAATGCGAGTAAAACCGCGGGGCATAGCTAGTATTATATAGGCGAAAGTTTGTGAGTGTTTATGTTTGTTACTTCGTCACGGCTAAACGGCTGGAGCAATTTTAATAAAATTTGGTATAGAGTTAGCTGACACCCTGGTTTAACACATAGGCCATAATTTATAAAGTTTAACGTGGAGCACAGCTAGTTGAAGATAATGTCGTTTAGGTATCCGCGTTCTGAAAAAGAGTAGGCGCATGCTAAATTCTTCTAGTATATCCTTGTATGGGGCTCTTCTTATTCCTCTTTTTGTTTTCTCTTTTTGATAGATGTCTCTTTTTTATGCGCTAGACGGAGTGTGTGGATTTGAAAAATGTGGTCTCCAAACAACACTACCACCAGGCTGTAGTTAGGGCATGCAATTATCCGCTCATTTTAGTATTCGGATAAATCGGATTGTGCTAGTAGGTATTTTAATTTACTGACAACTTCCGTTTACCAGCGTTGAATAATGCGTGCTTTTAAAGATTCTACTAGCTTTGGCTTAATTGTCGAAAATTATCCGTTTTATTCGTATTATCCGAATAATAATGCAATTGAATCCGGATATTTTATTTGGCGGATATCCGGATAATTCGGATATCCGGATAATATGCCCTAGCTGTATTATAACAGTATGTTGGTTTGATACTACAAAAATACACATTAACATGTACCTATGTAGACTTAACCCAACAAATAGGTAAAGTCGCTAATGTTACTTGAGATTTTTTGTGTAAACATACTTTGCTGGAACTATTTATTACGATCTGTCAAATGAACAGTATACCGACGTCAGAAATTAGTAAAAATTTCGAGTTTTGGCGCCAACGCGGAAAAAGACTCATCAGGGCATTGTTTCACATTCAAAAACTGGTGTAAATTCAAGTTTTTATGTTTAAATGTGGTGGATTTTTAGACATAACATCATGGACAACGTACACAAGTGGATGAAAGTGCCATATGGCTGTGAATTGGGATTTTCTGTGTTGAATCTAAAACTCCATATAAGCCTCTAGTAAAGTCTCCACTGCTTTACTGGGGTACGACAAAGACTACGTATGACTTGACTGTGACGGACTTTACTTGACATGACGAAAATAAATGAAATAAAAATATATTTTACGGAAGGCTCATAAGGCCGAAGAAGCCAGGGCCGTAAAACTAAATTAAAAAAAAATCTTTGTGGACAATAGTTTCTTATTAACAAGAAGACTTAATATTTTTATAAGGCACCACTTTGATGCCTAAACTCTTAACTAATCCATGTGTCGCGGCAGGCGGGGTTCTTACAAACATATAATTGTTGGACACAAAGTACACCTATCATTGAATAAATGCAATAATGAAATAACAACTTGGCTCCAGGCACTGACCTATGACGAAACTGAGAAGCTTTTGACCAATCTGACATAAACTTTAATATAATAAAAAAAAACCATTTACCAGGTAAATTCAAGACTTTTTAATTGTATTTATACAATTAAAAAGTCTTGAATTTACCTGGTATCCTTGCGCAAAAAGTAAAAATAATAAAAAAATACTCAAACGTGCATCCACAAAAACACCTCACACTACCACACACACACACACACACATACACAAACTCACACACATACTTTTCCTCAAACTTATATTTTATTTTTTTCATATTTTATACTGTTAATATGGTCAATACTCCAAGGGGTGGGGGACCTGGTGACCTGAAATACAGGCCTACTAGAGCCTAGTTTGGGCATTACTCTTCCACAATATTTTTGTTTAATGTTGTACAATTTTCAATGTCTGTAACCATAACACTATGTACCATATTATAATATTATAATATTGTGGAGAGAAATAAATAATATTGATTGATTGACATCTAGACAACTATTTTACTTATTTTTTTGGGCCACATAAACAGCTATCCTGCGCAGGAATTGAACCCGGGTCATGAAGTGGCGAGGAGACTGTCTTAACCGCTACGCCACAGTGCAATCTATTTAAAAATGGCGTTCCTGTATAAGTGTTAATTAATCTATGAAATAAAAAACCTGCTGCATGGCAATGCTTATTAGTTGGGCAAAATATTATGTGTCAGCATTCCAGGAAAACGTCGCGCAACAAGGCTGTGCAAGTGCTGGAATTTCTTTATGTTAAACTAGCCGTGCCCCGCGGTTTTACCCGCGTTAAACTTCATAAATTATAGCCTATGTTTTATACAGGGTGTCAGCTAACTCCATACCAAATTTGATTTAAATCGCTCCAGCCGTTTAGACGCGAAGAAGTAACAATCTACACACTCACAAACTTTCGTCTTAATAATACTAGCTGTGCCCCGCGGTTTTACCCGCGTTAAACTTCATAAATTATAGCCTATGTATTAATCCAGGGTGTCAGCTAACTCCATACCAAATTTTATTTAAATCTCTCCAGACGTTTAGACGTGAAGAAGTAACAATCATACACACTCACAAACTTTCGTTTTTATAATATTAATGTGATAATTCCACAAAAATATGGAACTATAGACTATAAAAATTTATGTTTGTTTCGTTTAATGGTCTAAAGCCGCCGCGTCGAAAGCGCCATTGTTATTTTGCGAACCGCCAACATGAGACAATGCACGGGTGTTTACGCAGGTAGCGTCCCTTGACAAAGGCCGCCACACCCTTCTACGAATGAGGGTCTTTCCTTCGGGCACAGTATAAAAATGGACAGTAAGGAAAGTAAGCCTATACTACGCGCGTTATCATCTGAGTCTTAGGGCCATAAATCATTTCTCTATATCTATCTCGCTTGCACTTACGGGTCTTATGGAGCCGTCTAGTGAAGGCCGGCGCGCTGCACATTCCTATCTCTTTTGACTTTTATGACCTGACGACTAAGATGATAACGCGCGTACTATAGTTGATGTTATAATTACCTACGCTCTATTGAATCTGTAGGGTTCTAACGTTTAATGTTTTAAATATCTATTATTATTTTTTATTAAGACATATTTGTTTTATAAATCAGCAGGATGGTTAAAATACGGAAGCTCCCGTTTTGATGAAGCAGAGTTCAAACAGACGTATACAAAACAATACGCACGTAGATAAAAAAAAATTGCGGTGATAAATTTCTACCCTCATTTTGATGCGGCACTCACTAATGACAGCATTGCAATTTTTGTTTCCTAAATCTATATATATAAAAATCAATGCCACTTTTCGTTGTTATGTTATAACTCAACAACGCGAACGCCTTTATCGATTTGGCTAATTTCGGTCTTGAATTATTCGTGGAAGTCCAGGGAAGGTTTGTACGTAGAGAAAATTTTAAAAAAGTCTTGAAAATGTGTAAATTCGTAGTTTTTACTAGCTAGCAAATTAAAATATTTTTTGTTTGAATAAATGAACTTAATAATAATTTTTTTTATTACTATGCCTTATACGTAGCACAGCACGCACCGGGCCGCTAGTATAATCTAAATTAATATTCATTCAGACAACCGATCGAGCAGATATTGTGTTTGCCTACTAAATAATTACTTTAAGTGGACCAAATCCCGTGTTCATGCCCGCTTGAGTATGTTTCGCTGGACATATCCAGAACCAGGTGACTACAAGGATCTACCTCTAAGAAGCGTACTGGATTATGTGCATACCTCATTCAGGGCTCTAGGGATAGAATAAAACCAGTGGGGGATAGTACAAAAGATCCTGAAGGGTCGAAGTGCTGTACATAGGTACACCCCAAAACAAGATAAGAAGAAGAAGAATGTTTCGCTGGATCGTCTCAACTGGGTCGTGTTGAAACCGGTAGTAGATGAACCTGCTGAGTTTGTTTCGCGGGGTCTTCTCATGGGGCGCATTGGATCCGGTGGTAGCATTAAAGGGCGACCGTCGTTTTAAACACAAGGTCCGTCCTAATAATAATACTGAATTCGTACCTTAATATAGACAGAACCATTCGAACAATATGTAGTAAAATATAAATTACACTAATTAAACCTAAACATAAACTCCTTGACATCAACTTAATACAAACTAGCTAAATATCACTAGTACTATTAAATAAATTTTATAAATATGTTTTCTAATATACAGGTTTCGAGCCTAGTACAGACTCCAGCTCTCTCAAAGGCTTTTTAAATAAGTGTTTAACAATGTTTTTAACATAACAACACGAGGTATGCGCCTTAAGAGTAAAATAAACCATTATTTTATTATTAATCCGTGTACCTAAATATCTATAATAAGTAATTAGAAATGTATTACTCCAAACATGTTCTGGCTATTTACAAGCGCTTATTTTTACAGCACCGCGACTACCGTTTAGTGGTCTCGTTGATGCGCATGTTTGTGTGAGTGTGCTGTTTCGACGGTTTGTAGGTAGTTTCCGTACTGTTCATTCTTATACCGAGCGTCGGGTCGGGTCTCATACCATCGCATCGCTACGCAACAAAACAATTATTCTAAAAGCAACGCAGCTGGCGTAGGTAAAATCCCGCTGGATGATTTTGTTTTAGATAGTGGGGTGGGGAATTCAACCAGTACTTTTATTGCAACATAAGCCGGGGTAAGAAAGCTGTGGGTGGTACACACTGACTTAGGTTTTTTAGGCTGCTGAAGGCCCCCGTGGGCCTAAATAATAAGGATGAGGATGGCCTCAGGTATTAGTCGCTTAAATTAAGCTACTGGCTGAGAGCCTTCTGTGCTAGCCAACTGCCTGTTGTCTTTAATTAAAGTTTAATAGAGTAGGACCTATTTATTAAATTTAAAATGGTTTAGTAGCTTGTTATTAATTTAAGGATTAAAAAAATATATTTGGCCATTTAGAGAGGATGAATGAACGAAGATTGATCAAAGAAGTATACCTGGCCTGTATGAATGTAAGAACAAACGGAAGGGGAAGACCTCGTCGAACATTCTCTGACCAAATCGGAGACGTTCTCAAGAAAGGGCAGGTCAAAAGTACCCTAAACCGGCGTGTGCGTCACGATTGCTCCGCCACGTTATCCAAACAGGAAAAGAAATCGCTATATTTTTTGTCAAAATTAGTCAAAATCGAAAGGAACAAACAAAAACTTTGTCAAAGCAGAAATAAAGAAATTACAGGGGTTTTAAGTTGGCCGCGCGAACGTAACGTGCACGATTGCGCGGCCATGGAGATCTCAGTAACTACTTAGGATAGAGATCTAAATCTTTTTGTTAATTGAACATTTCATTTGTCAACAATTGTCTAAAAAGAATTCTAAGACTAAGATCAATATTTCACGAAATATTCACCTTGGAAGTTATGGCCGCGCAATCGTGCACTTGATGTTTCTTTAATCTCGATTATTTCTTCAAAACTTAAGATATCATGCAGTGAAACTGTTACTAGAAGAAACGTTTTAATATGTCAAAAGTAGCGAAAGCATTTAATGCCACCAAAGTTTATTTAAACTGACGAAATCAAGGCAAAACAAAAGTTACGTGGCCGCGCAATCGTAACGTTACTTTGAACGCTGATATCTCATTATCTTTAATTGTTAAGATTTCGGTGTTAATATTCATTTATTCGTAATATTAACCTAACCAGATTGACATAGCGTTTTACCCTCAGGACAATTTTCTACGCGTGTAATCTAAAAAATGATGATATGTCTTATAATGTTCGAGCAGGGTGACCATAATTTCTGTTAAATATGGGGATATCTTTTGCTCTACTGGACGAAAATGTACCTGTTAGGAATAATTGTTGGAGAATTGGCTAAGATAAGACAGTTCAATACAATATTCTTTTCTTTTATACACATGTTCAAATAATGCCATACAAAACAAGGCCAAAAAATGGAACTTTGTTCTGTTTTCACCACATGACGCGACATTGCTGCTTGTACTCCAGTAATTTATCTATATCTATAATAAAATCGTAGGAATGTCAAAACTGTACATTGAATGTTATTTAAAAAGAATACTTGGGGCGTGATCTACAATCGACATCGAAGCAAAAAAATAGTTTTTAGAATTTTTGTCTCTTTGTCTGTATGTATGTCCGGGCTAAACTCAAAAAGTACTGCATGGATTTACTTCAAATTTTGCATGAATATTACTAAGAGGTCGGGTTAACATAAAGGCTATATTATCACGCTATCACCTACGGGGGAGGGGTTGTGATAATTTATAAAATATAATATATATGTATAATGACAGTAATCGAGGCAAAAGACGTGTGCAAAGATCGTGACAGATGGAAATCCGTTGTCTCTGCCTACCCCTCTGGGAAACAGGCGTGAGTCTATGTATGTATGTATATATGTGATAACGGACCACACCAACGGACTAATTTTTTTTGTTACTTTTATAGTGTATGCTAATACCCAAGTGGTGAATAGATTTCATTATTTCATTTCATTTGATTGCGGTGCGTTGTCCGGGCGAGACAGACATGACTCAATAACGGACTTGACTGAGCCATCAATTTACCCGTATTTCGCAACGGAAGGGCCTGTAACCACAAGCCCGATCCTCATTCTGCAACAGCTAGGAGGAGGACACGTTCTGTTGAGCTTAAGTAAGTTTCTAATGATGTAATTGTTTCCGCAGTAGCTCACGTTGCCGTCCTTCTCATAGCCGCTGGGTTGATGGGTTAGTAGGAAAATCGGAATTTATACAGGCATAAAATGTGCGTGGGTTTTAGACTGCACAAATTCTGATTCATGGCCACGGTTATATATTTATTTCAATACCAAGACGGGCTGGTTGGCGTCGTTGGTAAATGCTTGCCTTTCACGCCGCATTCGCATCGTCGTGCGTTCGATTCCCAATATATTTGTGTGCACTAATATGTCTGATTGTTCTGAGTCTGCGTGTAATTATCTATAATATATTTACAAAAGAAAATTGCCCGCGATTTCATTCGCACATTTTGCAATGACTCCGTAAATGTTACAAACTTACTTTTACACCCTTGAGGGTAAAATTTTTGCAAAATTTGATTGTTATAATATTTATTTAATTCAATAATTTCGACAGCCTAAAAATAAGTTTCTAGCTCTAAAAATGACGATACTTCCATATGAATCCCCCCCCCCCCTCCCCCTTTCAACCGCTTATAATCCTTTTTTCACATTTCCCAATAATGTCCTTTCTCAGGCTCTAGACTATCTGTGTACCAAATTTTATGTAAATCGGTTCAGTAGTTTTGGCGTGAAATCTAGTGACATCTGTCACGATATCCTGGGACATCACTCACAGTGATGTTATTATTATTATATATATTATTATTATTATATCGTTGAGGCATCGTTAAAGCAGAGGGCAGATATGCCGGAAGGGTCATATCAAAAATAACCCGAACGTTAGGCCCCCCAATCTTCCTTGCAATGTTAATAGCCTGTAACCAAGCCCGCTCGTTGAAATTTATATTTAAAATAGATGCTAGTGTATTTACAAAGGTGCGGCTCAATCTTTTTAGAAGTTTAGTGTGCTTGTAGAGCTTACGGCATGGTAAAACGTACGTAAATTTTGGGTAGGTTGGTACTAATAAATTTAATTGGGGTAGGTATTAGTGTTTAACAGTTGATCCATCAACAAATCTCATTTGTACAGTATGTACCTACTACAATTTCACGTTTAAATATCTTTAAAAATGTCTATATAATGAATCCATCAATATCAACATTACAGAATATATTATTATTACACTTAAAAAAAACTAGAAAAGCCTTGCGGAGTCAATGTATTTTACTAATATAAGGTTGCCAGGATTTATAAAGATTTTAAGGCAAGGACCAGTTAAAAAAACATGTGTCAAAACATAAATAAAAGTGTAAGTAACTGTTTTAGTAGAAATATTAATATAATATTATTGGAACGAAGTTCCTTATCGCGCGCTGTGAAAGGGGGCTAGACGGAAAAAATTCTTACGAAAAGTTGTCACGACACTTTTTACAGCTGTGCGGCGTGCGCATGTTTCTCTGTCTCTCTCTCTCTCTCTCTTCTAGAAAGCAAGCCAGATATTTTCATTTCTGTTTGGCTTTGAACAGTGTGGTGTCGCGACGATTATTTTTGTCGAGTGTATACAAGTTTTTTGTACCTACATAAGAAATAACTTCGTTCCATCCGGGTGTCCCTTGACACCTCTCAAGTTTTCATTTAATACTAGCTATGCGCCGCGGTTTCACCCGCGTTAAACTTTATATATTGTAGCCTATGTGTTATTCTGATTATAACATGTATTATTGTAAAGTTTCATTAGAATCTATTCAATAGTGTTTTACGTGAAAGAGTTCGAAATAATTCAAAACAATAGGTACTAAATATTAATTAAACACTTTAGAGGCTCACATTTCGCAAAATATGAATGGATTTAACATATTTATTCTCATGATGAATTTACAACAATTCATTTACTTACATAATGTTATACAATGTAACCAGAGAGACCCACATAAAACGGAAGATATAAATCGTCGAATTAAACAAAGTTACCCGCATTTAATATGATTCTTACAATGTAGGCGCAGATGGAATAATATGTATTACGTAGGTATATTACGCCAAACTGAAGTGGCAGTGGGCGGGGCACATAGCTCGTAGCACCGACGCGACGGCCGCTGGGGCAGAAAGGTTCTCGAGTAGCAACCACGATCCGGAAGACGCAGCGTGGACAGGCCTCCTGCAAGATGGACCGGTGATCTTGTGAGGGTCGCTGAAAGCCGCTGGATGCGGGTAACGCAAGACCGGCAATTGTGGAGATCCTTGGGGAGAGTCTTTTGTCCAGCAGTGGGCGTCTTTCGGCTGATATGATGATATTACGGACGGAAGCAAGGATATAATTATTGTATGGTACTATTTGTGTCACGATGGATTTAAGGAAAATTTGCGTCCCGTGAATAAATTGCGGTTAGTATTATATAAATAGTATTGTAGATATAGGTTTTCTTGATTATATTCTTATTATGCTACAATAAATATTTTTTTTTTATTATTTAATAAAGTACCAAGTGTACAAAGTACTTTATATATATTACAATCTAGTCTATAGACTAATAAGTAATTTTATATTAACCTAAACTTCTACATAAACATAATTAATTCTAAGAATCAGTCCACCGACTTTCCTTAGTCATATTTGTTAAGGGGAAGACACTTTGCTCATGTGTTCTTTACAATTACATTATTGCTAACACTAATCACTAAATACGCTACTTAATCACTAATCACGACACTAGTTCATAGGGTTTTGTTCTCTTTAAACGTCTCACTGGCTCTGTAATGTCGAGGAGCTGGATGGCCTCGACGATTATTTATTTAATAACAAAATTTATTTCTCATAATATTTATGACTTTAAATATCATTGTTCCTGTTTGTATTCTTTATTAAACCTTTTTTTAAACTAAAAAAATCAAACGAATTTACTACTACTAGGTACACTTTGAGTGCATTCCTCAAGACCTATCCAACACCACTGACACATACCAAGTAGGCAGTATGTGTTATACAAAACAATGAGTAAAAAAATAAAAACAAAATATTAAAAGCAATCTCTTCCAGGCATCCATTTTGCGTTGAATGGACCACTATTGCAAAGAATCTGATGAAGTTAGCAGGTGTAATTGCAATAAAAAGTTTAAAATATAATATTATGTGCATATACGCAATATAACAAACGCATACGCAAAAACATACACAAATAAATAGATAGATATAAATATATATTATCTTTTAATATGTATATCTGGTGCATCGACTTGTTTACGCCGTTTCAATTCATTTGCGCCTTAGAGGAGTCTTCGACCTAAACGAGAAGTCACCTCTAAGCATTGATTAGAGGTGACTTTATGACTAATCCCATTGTATGTTTATCTTAATTATATGTGCACTACACGCACACACACAAATAAAAGTGACAGTGGATACTTTTCTACATACTTCATCTAGAAAAGTAAAAGTAACTTTAAAATTAAATGTGAGTCGTTACTTTTATACATACTTTATCTAGAATACTGAAAGTAAAATTAAGATGTTATTTTTTCCCACGTACTAAATATACCTAAGTATAATTAAGAGCAATAGTGGCAGATGACAATGTGTTTTGTGACAAACTTAATATAAACTTTATAATAAAAATAGTAAACCAGAAAACTGATATATCACTTTTCTTTTATAAATACATACTTATATAGATAATTACACCTAGACGACTATACAATCTACCACTGTGCGTTTCACAAGAAACTTTTTGCCACGCACTACCGCTCTGTGGAATCAATTAACTGATGAGGTATTTCCGATCCGGTATGACATGGCAACCATCAAGAAGCGAGCCTATTCTTTTCTTAAAGGCCGGCAACGCACGTGCAGCTCCTCAGGTGTTGCGAATGTCCATGGGCGGCGGTGATTACTTACCATCAGGTGACACACTTGCTCGTTTGCCATCCTATTATATAAAAAAAAATAGACTCTGAGAAACTGACATGTTCATGCAGACAAATATTCTGTCCTGGGGGTGGGGATCGTACTGCGAAATGCGGCGTGAAAGCAAGGATCTACCAACCAAGACTATTTATTCACCTCGCCAGATTATCATACTTCCACATTCATTATATATAATAGTAAAATTAAATTTAAATAGAGCGGTTGTCTTTCTAGATAATTTAGGAAAGTAACCTCTCAATTTAAAGTTTTATTGGACCTATATGTCTTGCAGTCTGTTATGAGTAGGATAAACTTAGTTCACATATTTTTGCCCGCAATAAATGCTTTTGCTCAATTATAACCTGTTTCTTTTTAACTCGTTTGGTTAGTTTTCTGTTCACTATCTATTTTGACCCGGAAAAGGTCAAAGTAGGTGTTCTCAAATTGGAGATTTTAAATGGTCAAGGGTGTGTGGTCCCCGAGGATCTTGTGAGGGTCGATGGAAACTGCTGGATGCGGATAGTGCGAGACCGTCAATTGTGTAGATCTTTAGGGGAGGCCTTTGTCCACTAGTGGACGTCTATCGGCTGATATGATGATGACGATGAAGGGACCGATATTACCCATACAAATTTACAAATGTGTGGATCTAATGGTATTTGAATTATTGTAGAAGCTCTGAAGATAGTAATAAAGAGTGAGAGTAAATTGTAATACTTACTACCTTATGCCAGTGCGTCATTTTTTCTTTTACGAACCTGGCTGTAACACTTCCGTGTGACTAGATAATATTATTTATACTAGGGCCAATTTAATAGATCACATTTAACATCTGTCAGTTACTAGTAAAGTGAATTGTATAAAAAAAGTATTAAACAAATCTAAAAACCCAACTGCGTAAATAATGAACCAAACTACGTACATAGACAAAGAACTGAAAAGAAAAAAACAAGCACTTAGATGTCCGGTGGTCTAAAATTATATAATGTACTATTGAATGAATACTATTGAAGAAAATAAAATATATTCTAATAATGAAACAAAACAACTGAACAGTCGGGATCCATTAGTCGACAGCCAATCTAATTTGTCAATGGATCCCGACTGTTCAGTTGTTTTGTTCCATTATTTATTTAATTAAATAAATCACAGATTTTTTTTAAAGAAAATAGGGAATATAATCCCTGTGTCGCAGGGTACTTAACAACATATAATAGACGGACACAAATTACATCCAGACTCAGAACAACTATTTATGGGTCACACAAGTAGTTGTCCGGTGCGGGACTCGAACCCGCGACACGAAGCGGCGAGGTGACTGTCTCAGCCGTTGCGCCACACGTGCAGTAAAAAATTTGATTTGATTGAATAGAATGGTTTTTCTGGAGCCCCAGTCTGAGTTGGTTTTTGAACTTTGCCGCTGAAAAATGCGGCAAAGCATTAAACACTTTCACACACACAGCATAGGAACTTTTTTGAAATAGTGTTGTATTAGTTATCATGTTGCGAGCAAAACCATCTTTAGCTCTAGTAAATACTGTGGCTGCGTTTTCACAAATACACCAATTTCAAAAATGTACAAACATACTAGTCATAATTTTTAGTCTTCTTTTGAACAATGATTTACATGAGACATACGGAGGAGTACCTGTAATTGCTCTAACGCGTTTTTTGCAATAGAAATGCTCTGGATTTATCTGTTGAATTACCCCATAGTAAGATACCATACCTCAGGATAGAACCAAAGTACCGTGATATGCCATGAATACCGTTTGGTAATGAGGCTGTTTTGCGAAGTCGTGACAAAACGTATACAAACCTATTGATTTGATCAATGTGCTATTTCCAGTCACAATAACGATCAACTGTTATTAAGTAGTCCGATTAAGGAATGACTCAAAGGAGGGTATAGAGTGCGTGAGCGGGAACCTAAGGAATTTTTTCAGAAACTTGTTGAGAGTACTTAGAGAGAAAACATACTAAAAGTCCTGACATCTAGGAAGTGAGGCGGAGGGAGGAGGGGTGGGACAAAGACCTCAATTTTAGGTTTTTCGCTAATATCTATAAAACGGTGCGTTTTAGCAAAAAATGGTCTAAGATAAAATGAAAGCTTATAAAATTCTCTTTAACTTTGATCTCATATACTTTTTCACATTTCCATTCGTTTATGAGCTACACGCTCCAAAAATATAGAAATTTTTTTAAGTTATTTAGCGGAACTCTTACAGATGACCCTTGAGAAGTTGGGGAGGAAGGAGTGCTGGATGGAGTGAAGGCTGTCATGGCTCACGTACAATGGTCCACATCGGGACTAAGTGCGGAAACATATTAGTGGGAACAAGATGATGATGAGTTATTCAGATGACCATTACCTGATGCCCGAATTATCTCTAAATTTATTTTAACATAAGCTGGGAGTACGCCACGTGGTAAAGGCGGTAACAGTCAGATATCGCATTTTTTTGTAACAGCGGATAACTGAGCTTAGGCGGGAAAAAACGTCATGAAAATTACTTTTCGCTCAATGCTCACTGTAGGAAACGCAACCTTACTGGCTAAAACATTTTGCAGTTTTAGCCAGTAAGGTTGCGTTTCCTATGATGATGAATTATTAAATGACAAAAAATGAGATTCAAAAGCATGGATATGAATACATCCTCTTCTTACACTGATTTACCGGCTACGATACAACATCAGCAACGTATAGAAGAAGCAAAGTGGGTTTCTGTAAAGTGTATTTAAATTCGGAAATTATTTAGGAAGCAGCAAAGATCTTTTACAACCCAAGCTCCAGCCATAGTGATGTTGCGGAAGCTGGCAAGGTGTGCTTCCTGAAATGGTATGGGGCACCAGCAAAAGTGACCCTTCTCAATCAATACCGCTTCCAGTTATTCATGAGGTCATTAGCAACAATTAAGCCCGATATTAGTTCTCTCCCGCCAAGTAAGAGAGCAGCTAAATATAATTCCTGAAGCACATATCACCAAGTGCAGCAGTGGCTCGGGAATGAGCTGCTCCCTCAAGAGTGGGGGTGGAAAAATGAAGGTGATATCTTGGCGACACCAAAAGATTTACCGGCGCCCGAGGTTTGGCAAAAAACAATATTTTGTAACAGCAAATGTGGATGTCGCAAAGCTATCCTGAATTGTTCTGCTGCGTGCCTTCATTGCCAAGGAAAATGCTTCAACTGCGTGTCTTTTAGCGAGGAAGACAACGAGAATGACCATGGAGATGATTGAGAGCCCTCTCAGCAAGAACCACTTACCACTGAGGACGGACTGAGGACGCAAGAACCCTCACGACCTAAGAGAATAAAAATGTGAATCATTCACAGAATTGGACTTAGAATATAACTTTTTTTATTTGCACTTTTCCAGAGCCTGTAGTTCGAAAACGGATGGGAATATAGAAAAGTATCAAAGTTATAGAACATTTTATAAGCTTTCATTTCATATTAGAACATTTTTTGATAAAACGCGCCATTTTTGTAATATTAGCGAAAAACCTTAAATTGAGGTCTTTGTCCCCTTCCCCTACCTCCGCCTTACCTCCTAGACATCAGGACTTTTAGTATGTTTTATCTCTAAGTACTCTGAACAAGTTTCTGAAGAAATCGCTTAGGTTTCCGCTCACGCACTCCACAACTACTTTATTAATTGGACTATATACCAAAAAACTTCACAATCTCTATTTTGTTTATGACTATTGTATTTTATATTTAGTAAATATAATTTACTTCTTTTGCTCAAAAATTTAATAAAGTGACACACTTTATTAAATTTTTGTTGCTCAAATTCGCGGTCAGATTATTTTTATCAGTCCAATTAATTTGTATCGTATTATTGATTTCTATGTCAAAGTTATTTAACAGATTCTATGCAAAAACTATAGGGCATCCCTGTAGTTTTTGCATACAAAGTGCATGTATAATGAGTTATATCTGGTATGACATTAATATAGAAAAGGAAAAATACTGGTCTCAGCACACTGCCTTGTGGGACTCCATGCCTATTTACGAGATAGTCCGATTGGCAATATTTAATTAGAGTTCCACTTTCCAGAGTGACATTTATTATTATTTTTTATTTCTTTTACTGTTTTCTTTTCAATCTATATTTTTTAATCTGTGATATGATAATGAATTAATAAACATCCGGGCCAAATATCACGTTAATACAAGCAGCTCTTTAAGCTGTGAGATAAGTCAGTCATTGCTATTGTGACGGCAAATTTCACAATCTCGTGATTTTATTGAGAGATTTGATATCATGAGGATTGTTTAGTAGCTTGCGGTGGTATAAAGTACTAATAATTAAACCATCTAAAGACCTAACCCGGCTTTATCAAAAATTTAAAATTCAATTAAATTCACAATTAAAATGCACGAACTGAGATCGACAACGGCTCGATTCAAAGTTGTCCCTTGCAACTTGTGTACAGTTACACCCCAACATGATATTAAAGGTAACATTTATCTTTAAATTTTACCTTGTCCACGAAGCGCATGAAATTCGGTTGTTGACAGTTCGATTCTCACACACCAACCAAAGGGACATTGTTCTATATATCTTTGTCATTGCATTTAAAACTATTCGATTTCGGTAGGTACCTACCTACTTACCTACCTACTTACCTACCTATATATAGTTTTTCAAGTGAAGTTAAGTACTAAATCGTTTGAAGTTGGAGATGGGCGACCGTGTTAGACTTTAGAAACTTTAGGTAGTCCAATATACCTAATAGATACTTTCGTATATGTCCATCAACACTCACACGTACAGTCATACGAAGTTTTCGTCTTTTCCTCGTAAATTTCTACTGTCTTAAAACCTATATGTGAGAATAGTTGTTACGCAACTTTCAATCGATATAGATCCTAAACGGCCGGTCGAATCGAAAAATGTTGAAAGAAAACAAAAAATGATTTTTAAATACCTATTCAACGATACCCCACATGACATAGTTTGTTCATTTAATTTTTTTTTAATTTTCACAGTATGGCGTCCAGTAGTCGCCATATTGAATTTTCACTAACGTCATGTCTTTAGTGACACTTGCCGGACTGACAGGAATCGATTGACGTTTGAATCATAAAAATCGGCTTAGGCGTTTGGTCTGTATAGTGCTTCAAAATTCAAAAGAACATACATACATACATAGGCTGATAAACACATTACCACTCCTTTGCGTCGCGCAGTCGGGTAAAAATAACCTTATTTGGTAATTATTACAATAAAGATAATAAGTAAGTGAAAAAAAATAAGGAAATGTGCAGTTCTAACTACGAATAAATAAATAATATTCTATGCCCGCCGGTTAAGGTTACGTTGTTGAATTTTGAAGAAATTTCAAATTAGATCTGTTAAATTGGCCCTACTATAGGTAATACTTTATAAACCTGCCTGTCAAAAATATGATTTAAGAATACTTTGTGTTATCAAGTACTCAATAGCCGCGCAACGGTTATGTCGTAGCGGCTATGTTATAATAATATATTTAAGTACACTGTGATTATTTATTTTTATTACTATAATAATTCTATAATAATTTTACATCTTAAAACTATTAATAATCGATATTAGACTTTCAAATTTTTGTCACTGATAAAAATATAAATAGGGTAGGAGAATTATTAAGGAGGCATTCTTTGTACGACGGTAGATGAGAACGTTATTATGTTCGATTAAATATTGTGTGTGAAAAATATCTCGGAGTTTTAATGTACAGAACCTACGAGTGCGTAATATTTGATAATTTGAATTCGATGACTAAAGTGGACCCAAATATATTTCAGACAAACATTATTCAAATGTATATTGTTGAGATGCTAAACAATTTTAAGCATTGTGTGCATAGTATATGTATGCATTTAGTCTATTAGCCAAGATATATAGCCTTTACATCCTTTTAACATAATTATGTTTAACAGTCTCCATTCGACGCGATTTATGATACATGTTCTATGTATAATTATATTTTATGTAAAAATAATTGACAGCGAACTTCAAAAGTTAAGTTCGTTAGATTTTTAATTATGCTTCATTTGACGCGATTTATATATACAATAGGTATGTAACAAAAACGCGTTTAATGAAGCTGTTTGTATAATTGACATAGAACTTCAAAAGGTAAGTTCGTTTGATTTTCAAATATGCCGTCAGTTTGGTGTAGCGATAGAAAACACAGATGGTTTATCGTGTTCGATTTCTAGCCGCATAAATTATCATTAGCACCTCCGAGTGAGGATTTTAGTGTTATTTTATTGTTTGCTAATATTATGCAAACGCTTAGGATTGTTGACCAACAACAATAACAAAGTGTTTGTGTTGTTTGTTTGTTTTATTTCAGTCACGGCGGCCAATCTCAATGGAGGCTAGCCATCTGCGCGGGACATATTATAATCCACAAGTGTGTGCGCAAAAACAGGGGCTCTTTATATTCTATCACTAGCGACACGAGCGAAAAGAAGTCAGGCACAGGACCAAAGGCTTTAGTTGGCGGTATTATACTCCCGTGCCTCGGAGAGCACCTCTGAGGCACGGGGGTTGGAACTTCTAAAAAGACTGGACAATTTTTATTGTTCATTGGCGGAATTCGTAAGGGTGACTCTGGATTTACTAAGTAAAAATTAATAAAATTGTTCACATTATCGCATCGGGTATAAAATCTGTCATGATAATGTTTAAAAGATAAAAAAAAAAAACAAAAAGTGGCGATTCTAAGACATGGACATTGACATGGATATTTAATGCTCTAAGTTACGAACAAATGTATTCATACATTTATTTTTCCTAATAATAAAATGCCATGGTGTTCCAAATAACAATTGTAACGATAGTTCTCTTATGACATAATTCTTAATTATTTTTTAATAATATGCCATTGAATTTAAGCTACACGTTTACACAAAGTCAAGCCGCGGTGCTATAAAGATGAATTTTAGTCTATCAGTTGGAAAAAAGAAAGTTCGATTTCGAACTAAATAAACGTACGTGATTTGGATACTGACATGTTCATATCAAGCTCTCCATTTCCAATATAAGCTGACCTATCATTGCATGGAAATTCTATACAACGCGAGATCAGCTTATACTGGAATTATTGCTTGACATGTAGCCGTGTATACAACGTGTAACAGAAAGTGTGAACGTAACTTAAGGGGGTTATAAGGTATCAGGACGGCTACCTATGGACGAAACTTCAAACACAAATAATAATTTTTTATTCAACTAGTAATTTATTTTTCTATCGACAACCTAAATCAACAAGTAAGATTACCGACTTATGAACAACACTAACAAAACTCAATGAACCTTTCACAAACTCTTTGGGTACCTACTACTTAGACTGTAAATAAAAAGTGTGGTTCTGTACAGTCACATATTAATTTATTACACGTGTTTATTTTAGATTCAATCAAATGTTTAACTGAATTTTTGCTCTAATTTTTAAAGGTTCCCTGTAACAACATTTTAATCATTCATACAAATTTGATAACTAGGAAAAATCACTGAATTTAATTAAAATTGATATTCCGCTAGATGTTGGATTTAGGAGAAATAAATAATTTAATTGACTTATGTAACTGTAGATATTTTTTTGTGTGTTAAATAAATAGTAAGAATATTAAGTTTTTCTTTTAGTATGTGAATTTAATCTGGCCGGAAACGAATAGGTACTTAATTTTTAATACAAACTATACAAACTAACCAGATAAACAAACGCGGTACGACTACTGATAAATTACGAAAAAATATGGATAATGTACTAGGCTCATATGAACATTAGGGGACATTTCGAATTCCGTCCTGATTTTGTCGCAAGGAACTCTAATACGGCGGCGAATACAAAGGATTGATGTAGGTAAATAATAAATGGTTAAATATTTTTTAATATTCATCAAAGCGGGCCCCGCGCGTGGCGGCGGCGCCTTTGACACAGTCAAAGATGCCGCCACCGCGCGCCGCGCCATTTGAATGTGTTCGTGGTCTAGCGGTAGCGTGTTCAACTGCAGATAATGAAGTCCTGGGTTCAAATCCCGGGTCGGGCCAAAAAGTGATTATGGGAATAATGAAGTCCTGGGTTCAATTCCCGGGTCGGGCCAAAAAGTGATTATGGGATTTTTCCGTAAAAAGAAATTTCTCAGTATCAGCCCGAAGTCTGGGAGTTGACGATATTACACCCCCATGCCTCGGAGAGCACGTAAAGCCGTCGTTCCTGTGCCTGACCTCTTTCCGGTCGTATCGCTAGTCGTCCCATCGGATCATGAGAGTGATGGAATAGAAAGTGCAGGGGCACTTTCAATTCTACCTTTAAAATTTAGAGTGATACACTCTTAAATTTTAAAAGTTCCCTGTATTAATCATTCATACAATACATACAAATAAAAAAATATGAATAATGTACTAGGCTCATATGAACAGTAGGGGACATTTCAAATTCCGTCCTGATTATATCCAAAGTTACACTAATATTATGACAAAATCAAAGAGTTGATGTTTATTCATTCAAGCGAGCCGCGCGCGTCGTAGATACCTAGGCGGCTCTTTTGAGTGGACTCAAAGACGCCGCCAAAGGGGCCGCGTTCGATGAAAGCCGCCAAATTCATCAAATATTGTGCAATTTCATTTATTTAATAAAAATATTAAAATCATCAGTTGTTCGTAAACTGTTGTCTATTTAGGTCGTGTTTAGTTACTAAATCGTCTAAAATGTCGTTTAGTAATGAGTAAAGTGTTCCGCGAAATCCTTAACTATGTCGTTTAGTGATCGTAATAATTTTGAACATTTCGTGCATTCATCTATGAAAGAATAGCCTCAGACGTGCACTTTGTGATGATGAGGATTCATAGGTCACAGAATTTAAGGCTGTTTAATTACGAGGAACCTATGTCGTGAAGGGTACAGTGTCGCGATGGAGGCCACGCCTCTTTATAACTAAAAAACATGAAAGCTTTACGATTCTATGAATATGTTGTACATGAGAGAGACTCGTGTTAGTTGGCAAGTCTTAGAGTCAAGCTTTCGGTGTCGGTGCAGATTTTAGTGAACGTGAAATAATGAAATTCTTCCATCAGTACTGAAACAACTTCAACTAGAAGTTAAACTATAAAAAGATTCTCGTAATGTGTTTGTGTATCACGTACTTATACGATGTAAAGTATCCAATAGCTATTCAGCAGTGCTATAAATAAAAAAAATTACTCGAAAATAAAACCAAATATGTGTAGTGAGTGCAATCGGAATCAAACTACCAGGCGTGCATAGAAACACAGAGGTATGTCAAACAATTTCTAGCGTAAATCAGAATCAGCTGTGCTGTGTTAGTACGGATGTTCGTTATATCGATAAAAATACTTATCGATATATTGAATGGTATATTATTTTACGATCAAGATTAAAATGATGGTATTTCGGTATGATATTTTGTGTATAGGTAGGCTTAAGGAGACCGTATATGCCCCTTAAGTTACGTTCACTCTTTCTGTTACACGTTGTATATAATGTACTTCTTTTCCCACGTATGTAGAAAGTACTCGGTGCAAAATATCTTTGTAAGATTATCTACTGTTACGCGCAGGTTAGGTTTTATGATTTTTGTTGGATGTTAATAATGCTTTCTATGTGTAAAAATAAGTATTTAGTGTGCAGAGCACATAGATCGTAGAACCGCCGGCCGCTGGGGCAGAAAGGTTCTCGAGTGGCGACCATGAACTGGAAGACACAGTATGGGCAGGCCTCCTACAAGACAGACCAATGATCTCTGAGAACATGAAATGTAAATGATCTCTGAAACCGCTGGATGCGGATACGCCTGAACGGCAATTGTGGAGATCTATCGGGGACGCCTTTGTCCACCAGTGGGCGTCTTCTGGCTGATGATGTAAAATGAAGAATCAAATTCTTCGCTTTAATGTAGCAGCACACAACGAATCCATACTGTGTGTACATGACTGAATGTGGAAACCAGTCTTTCTTTTAATAATAATTAATACCTATCTTTATATCCAGCAGTACCTAATGTGTTAACAATAAGTGTCATTAATATGTTAATCTATATATAGGTATCATAAAATCGTAGGAAAGTGAAAACTGTATATTGAATATTTGTAAAAAGGATACTTGGGGCATGATCCATATCGAAGCCAAAATTATAGTTTTTAGAATTTCTGTTTGTATGGCCGGGCTAACCTCAAACAGTACTGCATGGACTTACTTCAAATTTTGCATGAATATTACCTAGAGGTCGGGTCAAAATATAGGCTACATATTATCACGCTATCACCTACAGCGGGGGAGTAGCTGTGTTAATTTATAAAATATAACGCGGGACACAGTAAATAATAAATAAAGATGAATAAGCATGCGTTGCTAACTCACTCGGTATAAAACCTGTATTTCATCTTTCGGCACCACTCCCCACATGTATATTTTGATAAGCAGTAGACTATGTAACTAACTTAACTTATGTAAACGTTAACAGTATAATTATAAAATAGAATACTCGTAAAAGTGTACCTACAGATGAACCTCTCTTGGTGTATGGTGACTGTGTTCGTGTGTGTGTGAGAGAGAACGTGTGTCAGTTGTAAATGATGAATACTTTTACTAGCAGCCAGCAATAAAAATACTTCTTAAACTATTAACGTAATACTGCTAAAAGTTTTTTTTAAAGGCAATGCCCGCATTTGTGAATTATTTAAGACACGTAAGGCATAGCGTTCATTCGCTGAAAGCGCAGCCCGACTGAGGAAGTACCTTACAGAAGACATTCCTAAATAATAACATTTATAATTTTTAATGTTCTGTTTCCGAGTGTGGGTAAGGTCGCCAGAGCTCATTGGGGTGGGCAGTAGGGTCAGCAACACTTGTTTGCTAACTAGTAAAGGCCGGCAACGCACCCGCGACACCTTTTGCTTTGCGAGTGTCCATGGCGGCGGTGATCACTTACCATAAGGTGACCCACTTGCTCGTTTGTCGTCCTCTGACATAAATAAAAATCTAATACCGGTGTCGCGGGGTAGTTTACAAACATGTAATAGACGGACACACATTACATCCAGACTCAGAACAACTATTTATGGGTCACACAAATAATTGTCCGGCGCGGGACTCGAACCCGCGACACGAAGCAGCGAGGCGACTGTCTTAGCCGCTGCGCCACACGTGTAGTCATAACTATCGTATATGCAGTCATATAGAACAATGCTGTAGGAAATAACAAAGGGCGGAAAATGCTTATTTTTTTAGTCCAGCTATTTGAGTATAGCCCTTGGGCAATTTCCACATGTTTCTTTGTGGTAAGTGGGGCGCGTCTCCAAGCAGAGGGGCAGTACGAGATCATTGACTGGTAAAGTTCAAAATAAACTGCAGGCACTATTATGGTTTTAATTATTAGAATAATGCAAAATTAGAAAAATTCTGGGACCTGAGACTTTATTGTCACACGGCGGCGCGGCGGTTCCCGAACTAATGAATAAATTCTACTATGGAAACCAGATAACTGATATACTACTTTTCTTTTGTAAATACATACTTATACACTTCGGACGGTCACCGTAGCCTAGTTGGTAGTGCTCCTGCGTACGAAGCTGGTGGTCCTGGGTTCGAATCCCGGTAAGTGCAAATATTTGTGTGATGAGCACGAATATTTGTTTATGATTTTTGTTTTCTATGTATTTAAGTATTTATCTATCTATATAAGTATATATATCGTCGCCTGGTACCCATAGTACAAGCTTTGCTTAGTTTGGGGCTAGGATGATCAGTGTGACATTGTCCCTGGGTCAATCAACTTTTAAAGTACTCCTTTCGTGTCCCTATGAAATTAAAATTCAAAAACAATATTAAATATGAATATTTTGTAAATATTGTTGTTATATTATGGAATAAGACGCTTAGATGTTATGTTACTATGTTTATATGTACAACTTTTTAAATTATTTGTCGCTTTTTTGTAAAAACGCAGGGGAGCACTGTCGATATTCGTACAAAAACAGTATGTCCCCAGGTATGGGCCACAACAAACATTTGCCTTTTTTTCGGCTTAGGTGCTTAGAGACATAGGTTTTTAATATTTTTATTAGATAGCTATTTGAGTAAGCTTAGCTAAAAAGACAGTTGATACATATTTTTTAAATTATAACGTACATTTTTATTTTTTTAAGTGTTTGTCCCCAAAGAGAATCTAAAACATCAATTCTACTGCATTATATGAAAAAAATCCAAAATTTCTCGAGAGATAGCTCTAAGCTTTAGTTAATAGCGGGAGTGATTATCTCTAACTACGTTGGCAAGCCGCAGCAAGATCAATGTCTCACAGGTCGGCCGTCACTGTGCGACAAGCTCTCAAGAGGTGTGCGTGGTTTTATTACCGCTCTACTAAGTTACGACATCAATTTGGGTAAGATTTTATAATTAGTTGCTTTTGTTATTTAAATTTAAAGCCTTTTTGTTCTAATTTTAAAATAAGACCACTATCATTTCGTTTCATTCCGTAAATGTGAATTTATAATCGATTTTCTGTTACTTTTTCCCCCGCGTTTCTGTAAATTTCTCTGGCGTTGTAGGTAACTTTAGAGAATGTATGGCAAAGGTGATACCGATTTTAATCATAATAATTCGTCTTTATTTGTAATAATAACGTCAACTTTCTATTATTTTTAAAATATTTGAACTAAATATTTAAATAACTGTATTATATGTAATTTCAGATCGAACTAAAATACAAAACAAAAAGTATAAATGTCAATTAGTGCGGCTGAAAAACAGAAACTTTATAAAGAACGATTGGAAAATAATTCCGGAAGTTATGAAGAGGCAAAAAGAAAGCCAAGGGAACGATACCCCGAAAGATAAAGATTAGTCAAAGATTTGACTCCAAAAGAAATAACGAAAAATATGTTAAACAGAGTTTTGGAAAATACACCGCCAAGTTTTCGGAGACCTGAAATTACGATTTAAGAAACGCGGAAAATCACAGAAAATGATGAACATTTTTACTAATAAGAGGCGCAAAATATATATGAAGATGTACATTCCCAGAGCACGACTAACCCAACACTTTAACGAAGACATCCCGGACGTCAGCCTGTACGACATTAGAATGGCTCTCAAACAGCTTAAGAATAACAAAACGCCTGGTGATGATGGACTTAAAACAGAGCTTCTAAAGGCGGGTGGTACACCAATCCTACGGGCCCTTCAGAAGTTATTTAACTCCGTCATACTAGAAGGTTAAACGCCACAGGCATGACACAGAGGTGTGCCAGTGCTCTTTTCAAAAAGGGTGATAAAACCCTCCTGAAGAAGTACAGACCCAGCACACTGCTGAGCCATGTTTACAAATTGTTTTCGAGAGTCATTACGAAACGTCTTGCACGCAGGTTTGACGACTTCCAGCCTCTCGAACAAGCCAGTTTCCGTAAAAGCTTTAGTACCATAGACCACATACATACGCTGTGGCAAGTTATACAGAAGACCGAGGAGTATAACAAGCCATTATGCTTAGCGTTGTGGACTATGAGAAAACCTCGGATTCAATCGAAACCTGGGCCGTAATGAGGTTTCTCCAAAGGAATCGAATACCGGTATATCAAGGTGTTAAAGTGTTTGTATGAATACGCTACTATGTCTATGCAACTCCAGGACCAGAACTCGAAACCTATCCACTTGCAGCGAGGTGTGTGACTGGGAGATGTTATATCTTCGAAATTGTTCACCGCTGCATTGATGTCTTCAAGCTTCGGGAATAGGAAGGCTTTGGCATCAATGTCATGGCTGAGACCTTTGAAGACCTCGGTACAATGCTCGATTGCGTCAGCAGAGTCTCTCAACAAGTGGGTCTGAAACATCCATGAAGCACCCACTCTAGTTAAGGTTGGAGACTCTGCACTCGAAGTTCTATTGATATTTACCTAGGACAGATCATCCAACTAATTAGGTCCAACCTAGAGAAGGAGGTCATTCGTAGAATTTAGCTCGGCTGGGCAGCGTTCGGGAAGCTACGTAACATCTTCTCCCAAACACCGCCGTGTCTCAAGTTGAAAGTCTTCGACCAGTGTGTGTTGCCAGTGATGACTTACGGAACAGAGACGTGGTCGCTCACTATGCCCCTTATCAGACGGCTCAAGATCACCCAAAGAGCAGTGGAAAGGGCTATTCTTGGAGTTTCCCTGCGAGATCGAATCAAAAATGCTGAGATCCGCAGGCGAACCAAAGTAACCGACATATCCCGAAGAATTGCGAAGCTGAAGTGACAGTGGGCAGGGCACATAGCTCGTAGAACCGACGGCCGAAAAGTTCTCGATTGGCGACGACGATCCGGAAGTCGCAGCGTAGGCAGGCCCTCTACAAAATGGACCGATGGTCGCTGGATGCGGATAGCGCAAAACCGGTAATTGTGGCGATCTTTCGGGGAGGCCTTTGTCCATCAGTGGGTGTCTTTCGGCTGATATGACGATATATTCTTCTCGTGATAAACAACCTTGTTCAAGTTACAAGAAGAAAATTCTAAAATCGCAGTTGGTGATCTACACGTAAACATTTACGCAGTTTCTTACAAAATTTAAAAACATAAATTTAATTTTATGTTGATCTTACTCGCCAAATATTAGTTTAGAAAATAATGAAGAAGGTTATAATAATATTAAGTATTTTTATTTTGTGTTTTTCTTTTATTTTATAATGGTTTCTTAGATCTCTTTTAGGCCTTAGATCTCATTTATTTTTAACATGCGGATTTTCAACACATTCTCTGTTGTTACCAAATAGTTTTCTCTAGCGTTACTAAATGTCCCTACCTTTTTGATTTTCTTTTGGTAGTTTGTTACAAGATTTTCACTCATTTATACATAAAAACTAACAAAATGTAAACCTTAATATCTGCTTGTTGTCATATTATATAACTATTAATACTGATTATGTTCAAGTATGATTGTTTTAAAAAATAAGCTGTCGCAATGGTTATGGTAACGCCGTAGACCTTAAAACATCATTTATTATGTGATAATATAATGAAAAAGAAAGTCTGATTATATTAATATGTACTGTTTGATAATCTCTAACCAATAATACAATTTGTATAAGTAATATGTTGTGTTTTACTCTATAATAATAATTCTTAATTTTAGTAACGCGAGAGATCCATAATCATAAAGTATAAAAAATATCCGAAAATATAACAATAACTTCGCAGCTACTACGAAAAACATAAAATTCAATATATTTCCTTAGTGACGGCACAATAAGTTTATTAAAATATGTAAAAGTATATTTTCAAAAAAGTCTTGCTCAAACCACTGAAAGGAGCACTTTAAAAGTTGATTGTAGGTTGAGGATAGGGGGGCCTATGTATTATTACTTACACCCAGATTCAGGACAAACAAACACACAAATATCTGTCCTGGGTGGGAATAGAAGCGATGACTTGCGGCCTGAAAGGTAATCCACTAACCACGTCAACCGGCTCGTCAAAATAATATAAAAATAATTAAGTTTATTTAATAAAAAACTATATATTATATAAATAGTCCTTCCTACTAATATAATAAATGTGAAAGTTTGTAAGTATGGATGGATGGATGTTTGTTACTCTTTCACGTAAAAACGACTGAATGGATTTTAATGGAACTATACAATGATATAGCTACAATTTATAAAGCTATTGTGTGAATTGTCCAAAATATGACGATAAGCGTCAAGTAAGTAGGAAAAAATCTACTATCTGCGAACTATTCCGGCGTACACTGCCAAAACCGCTAGAGGTACACATCCTACCAATATTATAAATGCATAAGTTTGTGAATATAGATGTATGGATGTACGTTTGTTACTCTTTTACGCCAAAAATACTTTAACGCGGGTGAAACCGCGGGTCCTAGCTAGTTATAATTAAATACTTAAGTAAGTAAAAAGAGCGAACAAAATGATTGCCGTGTTTAAATATAAACTATTCCATCCCATAATACATAATGCTATGCCTTATCATTAGTATGACGTGAATCATCATGGAGTTCTGTCTATCATTTGGAGGGGCGCGGCGTTTGGTAGATGAATGGCGATTGCAGTATGATAGTTATAGTACACAGAGAGACGCTGTACTGCCCGTTCTCTGGCTTAGTAGCGGTTTCGTCCTAATTGTGCTCGCCCTAAAATTTTAACGTAGTTCATTCGCCCAAATCGGGCGATCGAATTTAAGGCGAAACCGCTATTAAGCCGTTCTCTAATAGAATTTCCCTCGGACGACTTTACACCCTTCACCCCTGGTGCACACCCAAACTAGTGGGGTGGCGATATTCTCTGCCGCCAGCACACAGTAAGGTATTATGTGAATAGGTAATTATATATTACATTATAGGTACAACTATTTTTTTTATAATTATACTTTTTATTTTGTATTTGGAAGTAGATACGTTCGATTTTTGTACCATTATATCGTGCTTAGTAGCGCTACATTGTGATCGCGTTAGTAATATGTCTAAATATTTAATACCGTGGTAATTGCTGTGTATATTATAGTTTCGGGAAATACAGTTTATTTTTATAATGGGGCTTGAGAAACTTTATTGCCGGACGCGTGGCAAAAAAGATCTCACTGTCGTTGTAGTTTAGCGTTAGAAGCCAGTTAGTGAGTCTAATTTTGACGTCATATTTGTTTAATTTATTAATATTTAATATTTTATTTATATTATCATATATAATCGAGCTAGAGACATAAAACTGTCGAGAGGCAAAAGTTGTTTTGTGCCGGGGAACAGGGCAAGCTCTGCTCCCCGATCCTACTAAAAGAATATCCCCTTTTAGTAGGATCGGGGGGCGGCACCTTCCTATGCAGGCGAAGGCTAGCTTTGAGCACAAAGAGTTGCCTCACTGTAAGAACCGCAGCTAGCGAGTAAAGTTCAGCAGTGGGAAACCTGAAGGTTTGAAGTGCATGACTTTGAGCACAGCTCTTTGCGCTCTTTCGATCTTTATAAAGTTGGTTTTAGCCGCCCCGCCCCATGCAGTCATGCAGTAACTAAATACTGACTGACAAAGGGAGCAGTAGACCAAGCTTAGGGTTTCAGGGTCGGCCGTTTGTCTTAGGGTTTTAAATAGATGGATGAGGCGCCTTACTCTGTTACAGAGAGCATCAATTTGAGAGTACCAATTTAGATTTCGGTCAATGTATACGCCAAGATATTTAGTAAATGATACTTGTGTTATGGGAAGGCAGCTGCAGTTATTATGGGGATTACAGTTGGTATGGATGTATAGATTATAATTAGACGGAGGATTCACTTATCATCAGGTGAGACCGTGGTCAAGCGCAAATTCCACATAAGATATCTGTTACGAATATTAAAATATTCGTTACTATGTATTGCCGGGTAAAATGGCGGTGTTAGATGTCATTAGATACTACAACTTTTCGGGTATAATGCAAAGACAATAGAGGTAGTTTTTATGACGTTTTCTTTTAATATGAAATATGAGTAATTGCGTTCCTATTCCTTAAATACATGGTGATGGAATTGATGAATAGAAGAAAAATTAAAACACGCAAATTTATTGAGGACTTTGATATCAATACACAAAGTATATATTTATAGCAAAGAGCTGAAAATTTTCCATTCACAAATCTAACATAAACAAAGTTTCGAAAACGTAATAAAACTAAAATCGAAAACTTGATAAAATGGGCACTCATTGTTTTTAATTGGTTAATAAAGATCACAATGTCAAAATTGCATATAAGCAATATAAAAACTAAGTAGATAACTGTGTGGTGATTGCTGAGTCGTGATGGCGGTGAATATCAGAATATCATCATTCATCACCCCATATCATTCCGTGGGTGACGTAGAGGTCGACCTGAGGGAATATCTAACTGAAGACGGGCAGCAGTTTCCTTCTGAGTACTACGAGTATGACTATCTTACTGCGATCGCCAGCCAACCCGTCTCTCAAGCGGGGCGATTATGGCATATCCCCTCAAAATGATTCTTGGGGGAGGTTTGTCCAGCAGCGGACTTCTTTCACCTGTATTGATGAAGTAGACAGTAATATAATTCAAAATATCTAAAATATCTATGTCTTCCTTACAAGTTATTCTTAAGCCGAGGCCAGCTGCAGTGAACTTTGCGTTCACTGGCCAGCTGTCTCGAATTAACCCAGAATTAACTTGACAAACGTGGGTGTCTCTAAATTTCTGTATTAGATTGATATTTAGTCTTCGCAAATGTTTTAGAATTTCATACTAAACTCAAGTGGCTTCCTATATGCCTTCGCCGTAGCGCACATATCTTGTCTCTCTTGTACAATATTCTCTTTTAACCCTTAATGTCTTTACATCCTCAATGACACAAATACCAAATTAAATTATTTTTTTCTTTTTTGAATATGTTTTTTTAAAACTGTTCTAACTGTCATGAAATATGGCAATTCCAGTGCATATGAAATGATATTCCTTGCAGTCTTATAAGTGGACTATTTTGGGATACATTATTATTTCTAACAGGTATGCTAAAGAGTTGTGGTATACTCACAGATCGCGTTGGTATTTTAAAGACTAAGTGGCTTACAAGGTTACTGTTAAGTGTGTTATTTACAATTTTACAAATTCTAGGATTATCATTCCAAGCTTTTGAAGTCGACCTTCGTAACCAATTATTTTTCTCTTTAGGCTATACTTAGTGCAAAGAGCTCTAACAAATCCTCTTTGCATTGACTCTATTCGATCTGTATGAATGTCATTTATAGGAGCCCATACTGACGACCAGTATTAAAGTATACTTCTCACTTACAGAGTGTGTTTACTTAAATGGTTTGGAATATCGGAGTACAAAAGCTAATATACGGTTAGCTTTGAAATGAAATGAAATGATAGCTTTATTGCAAATATGATCGTAGTGTTGCCTGAAGTATAAATCTGAATCGCATATTATAACTCTATAAGTTCCGAATCACTTTGACTTGACGTAGTAGTAACTTATATCATTTCTGATTCTGGTAAATGAGATTACTTGAGACTTTTTGATGTTCATTGACATAGAGTTCATATGAGTGCTTGGTGTACGCCAATTCCCCGCATGTGCAAACTTATAAACTAGTATACAGCGACCTGGTTGACGTCCACTCCGACTCAATATCGATGTTTGTCCGAGAAGTCCAACGCATGAACTTTGGTCGGTAGTGATCAGTTTTTAGTATTTTAAATACTATTTAGAATAAAAGTAAGTAATATTACATTAATTTTGAAAATTAAACAATTGGTGACACAAAAAACACTTTGCATGTAGTCTTTGCCTTATTGGTTGGGCAGTTAGATTTAAGACCCAATACATATAAATTATTATCTATAGTAAATCTGTAACAACTGTTGGTAAACCTCAATTAAATAAGCAAAATGATAAAAAAAAAGTTAAAAATAATATCTCATTCTAAGCGCTTTACAGTCTCGATAATCAGACATACGTCTAAACATTTTTATATCATCAGCATAATATGCTATGCTGAACATTTACTATCGATCTTGGTTATGAGGTAACACTTAGAACAACAATGGACCTAATAGGTTGTCAAGAAGAGATCGCTGTTAGCGTTACTTAGTTATGACGCCTATTGTATATTTTAAATTTATTAATTAAATCTTGTAAAATAGTTAACAAGATAGAAGAAGTAATAGGCTCCGTAAAATGGTGTACATCAAAGTGTATATATCTTCATCTTACAAAACAGTAAACTTAGACTGCAAAAATAATGTTAAATTACATTAAAAATAATAAATACATTCAGTACATTTTACCTACTTACTTATCTCGAAATAGTATTGTAGCTATTGCAAGCAGATTGAACATTTCATATCATCATGGGTTGACGGTCAAATATAATAAAATTAGTACCAACCTATTAATAGTATCGATTCAGATAATAACTACTCACTTATAAACGAATTAACAGACTAAAAGGATAATTTATACTGGTTGTGCCCGCAACTTCTTCCGCAGATTTTGGAATGACTCAGTAAATGTTACATCAGAATATCTCTAATATTTTGTCTCTTGTCGCAAACTTATAAAACATTCGCATACAATTCATCTTACATATTTCCATACAAATTTTCATCCCTATTGTTATTTTTGACCTTTGGGGGTAAAACTTTTACCTATCCAATCATAAGCCTAACAAAGAAGTTTTACGATTCTAGCTCTAAAAATTACATATAAAACTTTTCATTTCCCCTTTCAAGGGTTCCGTAGCCAAATGGAAAAAAACAGAATACCTTATAGATTCGTCATGTCTGTCTGTCTGTCTGTCCGTCCGTATCTCACAGCCAGTTTTTTCCGAAATTATAAGAGTTGTACTGTTGAAACTTGGTAAGTAGATGTATTCGGTGAACCGCATTACGATTTTTACACAAAAATAGAAAAATAACAATAATTTTGGGGAGTCCCGATACATAGAATTGCAACTCAAAAAAAAATTTCATCGTACCCATACATGTGGGAGTGTCAATAGATAGGTCTTTAAAAATGATATTGAGGTTTCTAATACTGTTTTTTTCTAAACTGAATAGTTTGAGCGAGAGACACTTCCAAAGTGGTAAAATGAGTATCCCCCCCCTGGAACTTCTAAAATAAGAGAATGATAAAACTAAAAAAAATATATGATGTACATTACCATGTAAACTAACAACGAAAATTGGTTTGAACGAGATCTAGCTAGTAGCTTTTTTTAAATACGTCATAAATCGTAAACCGCAATTTGCTTTAATTTATTTAACTGAAATACTTGCTGCTACAGAACCCTTCATGTGCGAGTCCGACTCGGACTTGGCCGGTTTTTTATTTCTCATTGTCTCCTTTGTCAAGCTTTAGACTATTTGTGTACCAAATTTCATTTAAATCGGTTCTATAGTTTTGGCGTCAAAGCGGGACAGACAGACAGTTAAACGGACAGAGTTACTTTCGCGTTTCATCATCATCATCATATCAGCCGAAAGACGTCCACTGCTGGACAAAGGCCACCCCCATAGATCTCCACAATAACTCGCGTTTATAACATACCTAAGTAAGGATTATGTAGGTATGTAAAAAGTTGAGCTTGCACTCAGTTCTTTATTTTTGCTAATTGATATCAGATTGGATTAAAAGTTAAGTTAATTACATTTCGTGATTTTCGCGTGACGCGTTTTAGGATGATTGCAGCAGAAAGTGTTTGTCGTAAGGTCAGAGTTAGTTACTTTGTAAAGCAGCTTCCACGCTGTTACGTATATGTAGGTAGTTGAAGTAGCAACTAAAGGTCCGGATGTGGCGAGCTTATCTAAACATTCTTAAGGTTATCAAAATGATTAGAACGAAATTGTTACATAAAATACCAAACGTGTTAAATGTCATGACATCGAAATGATAAGTTAAACAACGGTACAGTATCCTTTAAGAGATAAAATCGAATATATTGTCGAGTAAGTCCAAGCTTTCATCATCATCATCATATCAACCGAAAGGCCTCCCCCAAAGATCCACAAAAACCGGTCCTGCGCTGCCCGCATCCAGCTGCTTCCCGCGACCCGCACAAGATCGTCGGTCCACCGTGTAGGGGGCCTGCCCACGCTGCGTCTTCCGGTTCGTGGTCGCCACTCAAGAACCTTTCTGCTGCATCGGCCGTCAGTTCTACGAGCTATGTGCCCTGCCCACTACTACTTCAGTTTGGCAATTCTTCGGGCTATGTCGGTTACTTTGGTTCGCCTGCGGATCTCAGCATTTCTGATTCGATCTCACAGGGAAGTCCAAGCTAGAGTACCAGTTATTTCAAATATCCAGGTGATAGGTTAGGAATTAACGAAGTATTTCTAATACTTTTATCAAACAGTTAGTCGTTGCCATGCCATGAGTTAATAATCTGTTTACGAGTTAAAATAATCATCAAACTATCACACTAATATTATAAAGGCGAAAGTTTGTGAGTGTGTGAGTGCGTATGTTTATTACTTCTTCACGCAACAACTACCGAACGGATTTTGATGAAACTTTGTAGTAATATAGCTTATATATCCGAATAACACATAGGCTATAATTTATAAAGTTTAACGCGGGCAAAACCGGGCGAAACAGTAAGTTATAAAAAAAATACGATGCGATTTAAAATACTGGTCGGATAGTAAGAAAAATTTAACGATGGAATCAAACGATAACGTGTTAGCAACGCCGTACGCTTCATTCTTAACAAAGCCAGGGATTGGGAAATACGAAAACAATAAAAACGTAAACACATAATAAAAATAATACTAAATAATTTATTTCTTATAATTGCATCCATGGTATTGTTAGTAAATCAATCTTAAACATCAAATCAATTTTAAAATGGAATCTCTTTTTATTTCTATTGCTGGCTGCTCATTACATTTATAATTGTAATATAGATAGAAATATTATAAGAGCATAAAAATATAATCACACTAATATTATAAAGGCGAAAGTTCGTGACTGTGTATGTTTGTTACTTCTTCTCGTCTAATCGGCTGGATTTCGATTCGATTTTAATAAAATTTGGTATGCAGTTAGCTGAGACACTGGATAAACACATAGGCTATAATTTATAAAGATTAACGCGGGGCACAGCTAGTTAAAATATCTCTGGAATCCCGGTGCTGTACCCCTCGTTGTCGATAGTCATTGTTACAGTACTTTGTCACGAATTAGAATGTCAATGGCCTACTATCAGCTTTGTTTGTTATCAACTGAATAGTCTCAGAATATTACGTCAAACATTCATACATGATTTGTATTTGTTTTATCTCGGTTAGCAGCAATATTTACATTACAAATGAGAGTGCAATATTTTTAATAAATTTGAAAAAAAATATTTATAATAATATAATAATAATTATTTGGTGCAGTTTTATTGTTGGATGACATGTAAAAAATGGGAATAAACTGTCGACCACGATGGAATAAAAACGTTTTTGTAAATCGAAAATAATTCCAAAAAGAAATTACCAATAGAACCAATTTTTGTCTGTTTGTCTGATTATCTGTTTGTTTGTGCACGCATCGCGTAAAAAGTACGAAACCAATCTAGATAAGTTTTTATACGTAAAAATGGTATGCATATTTAAGTATTGCTTAGTTTTTATTTCATGCCAATCAGTTCGCTCTAACAAGAGATATTGGATTGTAACCCTCTTTTAGTTTTCTTACTCTTATCTAATGAATGATGACGATGGTTAGTTTTCGACATCCACACGAACGAAGTCGCCGGCACAGCTAGTAGAAAAATAAATTAATATAATTTCGAGGAAGATTGGCGGATGCTAAGCTAATAATTCGAAGTATTCCTCGAAGCGCTACCATTTTGAAGCGCTACTAATGAAGCGCTCCTGTTTTATTCCTCGGAGCGCTACTAAAAGTAGCGCTCCCAATAGCAAATAAAAATATTAACTTTTATTTCCTCGAAGCGCCACTATGATTAACTTTCGAATAGAGGTAGGATACTAACTGAAACTATCGATAATAAGTAAAACACGTTATTTTATACAATTTGCAAACTCCTTGAACATAGATTGGTTTAACAAAATTGAGCTTGTTTGGCATTGCTTTCGGCACTATAATGAAATAATGACCAATGTTATTGTGTATTCAAAGAGTAAATGTTATTCAAAGAGGATGCTATTAATAAATAAAAAGCACAGATATAAATGATATGCGTATAATAATCACATTGCAGCAGACAGGACCTACGTAATAATTACAAGATTACTTTGGGTGGTGTTATCGTAAATACAGTTTGCTACATCATTAAAAAAATTACAAATGAATTATGAAAATGTAACTGTTACTCACTCGTTTTTGGATTGGATTGCTGTAAGCCGCCATGTAGACGGCTGTTTTTGTATTGTATGATATGTTATGTTTTTGTTATGTTATGTATCCAAACCAAAAACGAGTGAGTAAGCGGAGAGAAGGCACATTATATAATGTAAGGCGAAATCTAGCTGCCGCTTAGGGAATGAATCTGTATAAGACTTTGTTGCTGATTATTAATTTGAATTTTTACTACTCTTAACACTGTTAACTATTATATATTAAATCATACATTCTCTTTAACGACTCAAACACAAAAAAAAAAATTAAAATATCTAATTTAATTTCGTCTTTGTTTCGTTGCTTGGTATTGTTTAGTTATATAAATAACTAGCTGTGCCCGCGACTTCGTCCGCGTGTTAATTAGTTTATTTCGTTTTTTTTAGTTTTTTTGTAAATTAAATAATTTTACTAAACTAAAAGTAGCCTAAGTTACTTCTTATTACATCAGCTACCTGCCAATAAAAGTCCCGTCAAAATCGGTCGAGCCATTTCAGAGATTAGCCGGAACAAACAGACAGACAGACAGACAAAAATTGTAAAAAATGTTAATTCGGTGTATGCACCGTATATATATTTATATTTATGTAGTAGAAACCGGTTATTTCAATATTACAAACAGACACTCCAATTTTATTTATTTGTATAGATAACAGATTCATAATTATTAGAACGGGTAAAAATCACATTAATTAGTAGTAGGGAGAAACAGTAAAATTACAAAATAACACAGATTGTTTCGTTGTCTTAAAAGTTATTGCTTAACTAAATATAATAAATAATCACAGATGGTTCATTTTTATTTGCAATGTTTAACAATTCCAAATAGGATACATAAAATCACATTAAGAACAATATCAACATTAAGAGTAAGTATATAAAAAAGAAATAAGCTTTAATATTAAAAATCACAGATTGTTATATCTCAATTAGTACTGAATAATAATAATTTCTTACAAGCTATAAACAGTCCAGTTTTAATATTCTCAAATTTAGGTATATTGCGTGTCAAATCAATTCCCTGGTCTAGTATATCATTTAATTTTTTTGGATTAAATGATTTACTACTCAGGAAGAAGGTCCATGGTGGACGTGGCTTCTTGATGAATATCATCCACTAGTTCTCGTACAAATTGGGATTACTCAATACGCGCACAAGAATGCTCGTTATTCTTTAAAATATCTTCGCATCTGGTGACAGTAAGGAAGGCTCCACACGTCTTTATTGGACACCACCACAAAGTGTTCCCATTTTTATTCACTTTTATCAGTCTGTACGTATTATTATCATATAGTAAAACTTTCTTGCCTTTTCTGCTTTGTCCATATTTAATTAGCATGTTTCTATTACTTGGTCCAGCAATTGGTTCCATGCTCACAAAACTGCCTTAATACACAAACTTTCTTAAATAAACAAACTTTGACACATTCGCGTAACTTGTGAGTGTGAACACAACAAAACAAAACAATGCAATTTTAAGTAAACAAGTTCCGGAAATGGTCGTCTGGATTCGTGTGAACTCGGTGATCGCAACCTGTGACGCGATTATCTAGGATAAAATGGGGAGGCGGGGCTGCGGCTTATGTGTGCAGTACTCCCGCGCCGCATCACCAGAGATTAAAGTAGGATACAAGATATTGATACAGTTGTCTTTGTCTATACTAACCAGGATCACGTTATTTTTTTTAAACCAATCTAAGGTCAAGTAGTTTATGCAAATTGTATAAAATAACGTGATTTACTTATTATCGATAGTTTCAGTTAGTACCCTATCTCTATTCGAAAGTTAATCATAGTGGCGCTTCGAGGAAATAAAAGTTAATATTTTTAATTGCTATTGGGAGCGCTACTTTTAGTAGCGCTCCGAGGAATAAAACAGGAGCGCTTCATTAGTAGCGCTTCAAAATGGTAGCGCTTCGAGGAATACTTACCTCAATAATTCAAATGTGAGTCAAAGACGAAGTTAACTACTTAGGTTACGAATATTTGTTTCTGAGTCATGGATGTTTTCTATGTATTTAAGTATTTATCTATCTACATAAGTATGTATATCGTCGCCTGGTACCCATAGTACAAGCTTTGCTTAGTTTGGGGCTAGGATGATCTGTGTGACATTGTCCCTAGATATTATTATTAATAAAAATAAATAAAAAAGAATTAGGAAATCGATAGGAAAAGTAAGATTACTTTCACCATAATAGCATTTATTACCAAACATATTAAGTGGGAATGAACCGAAGCCCCAGAAAATGGATTTCAACAAATATACATTCTAAATTCAAAATCAATATGTAGTGTTAATTCCGCTGATTGACAGTTTAATCAAGCCAGGATGAAATTTGCAACGCCCTCCCGCCCGCGTAAAAATGTACAAGAAGGACAATATAAAATGCAAATTACATGCGCCAGTACGATACCCAACACGTGTTTAAATCCTCCACGGACCATTCTCAAAGGCTGCTAACTCGTCGAGTGCTCGAATGGGACATAGTCAATTAGTGAAATTAACACCATATATTGATTTTGTATTTTGATTGTTATGGATTTCCGTAAAGTAACGCCTGATTGCATTACTTAAATATACATTATATTTTATAAAGTAAACAATTCCACGGCAAAATTTGCCCAGAGCTGCATGCCCTCTCTTGAGCCTGTACTTTAACATATAATAAGCGATGGTTACAAATATCCCGCGTGAAACTTGCGCAGAACGTTTAAAACTCCAAAGGCGCGGCTTCCGTAAACGAATGCTCAAATTTTTTTTTTTTTATTTTTTATTTAAACTTTAGTACAGCGAGAGTGTACATAGGCGGACTTAATGCCAAAGGCATTTTCGTCCAGTCAACCTTAGGGTAGTGCAGAGATATCGTGGCAGGTGCATTTGGGTTATATAAAATTATTATTATATAATATTTTTACTTATTATACGTATAATTAAAGTAATAATAATTACGAACACTATATATAATATATATTATAGATACTATACAATAAATACTATATGATTTTAATCTAATGAATACTATACTATAACATACTATACAATAATAAATATAATTATTGACGAGACATTTCTGTGTGAAGTTGCTTAGAAAAATACTCACGAACTTTCTTTTTAAACGTGATTCCAAGTTCATACGGCGTATTTTCATTACAGCCATTTCACTAATGTGCCTATCCACTATCCGTGCCTATCACATTGCTAACCAATCACAGGCCGTTATATATTATCATCAGCACCATATCGGTGCATTGCGGAGATTTCAGCAAATTATACACCTCTATAATACCATATTTTTATCGGATTATATAATTGTAATCGTGAGAATATCAGTGCCACGTAACTACTACACACTATTACGAGTAGAGTCGTCGCCTTCAGGTAGCGTATGAGGCAGGGTGGTGGTGTGGATGCGGTGGAATACAATGATGTGGCGAGATCCACAGAGCATCGCTGAGGACCGTAGCTGGAAGAATACCCGGCACTTTACTGATTTACAGCTCATATCTGGGCTTGCTGTGTGGTGTTGGGGCGTAGAAATCTTCCGAGGGAATACCTACCAGAGAACGGACAGCAGCGTTTTTCTGTGAACTATGACCGTCAAACTGCCAACCCGTCTACCTAGCGTGGCGATTATGGCGTATCCCCCTTTTCTCTGGGGAGATTTTTGTCCAGCCGTGGACGTGCTTTGGCTGACATGATGATGAACTGAGTTGAGTTATTGTTTGCGTAACGTATGAAATTCTCAAAAATGGGGAATCTTAAATTTAATGGTCTCGAAACAGCACCACATCCAGATCGCGTATCTGAGGTTGGTGCAGGGCGCTGGTTCGAGACCTACACGACGATTAAATTTATAATTTTCCATTTCTAAGATTAGATTTACGTTTTGCATTCCAAATCATGGTATAAAACTAAAAAGTAAGAAATTACAAATAATTTCGTTGAAAGTTTAAAAGATGTTTATTGCGCGGCTCCGAAGTTGTTATGTCCGAATTAAAATTGTATTGAACTTAATAGCACACATTTTGGAATAGTTAAGGTTAAGGTCGAGGCGTGTGCAAATGGTTCTGTTTTCCGGTCATGGGCCGTAGCGGTTAGATAATGCGTCCACATTTTGTAGCACGTGGCGCTGGCGCCTAGCTCGACCTTGAGCGCCTCCTTTTACAGAATACTATGTTATTTCTAAGGCCTGTAACTAAAAATCTTTGTAATAACAGTGTATGCTTAATTGTAATATTATAGCATTTTTCGCCATGCAAAGCGTTTATCAAATCTCAAAAATGGGAAATCATAAATTTAATCGTCCCGCGGGTCTCGAACCTGCACCATCTACCAATCCGGGGTAGGCGCTCTGACCCTTCCGGAGGATGTAGGTATTATCTATCGGTTTTGTTTTTCTAGAAACATGGCCGACTGATATGTTCACAGTTGCATGTGAAAGATCATATCATTTTGATAATACCTTCCAAATAATTAAATTGTACAAGTATTACAGTTGTATTACATTGTAAATTTATGATTTACAATTTTTGAGAGTGTATGCTTAAGTTAGTGGAATTGAAAATATTATCGATTTAAAGTCACGTGTTGGTATTACGCATACTTTGGTAAATGATAACGGTAGTTCGTTAGATTTGGAGGAGTTCAAGGAACTATGTTTCAGGAATGGTATCAATGATATGGGTTCCACCGTTTATAAAGCCTCGTACAACGGATAAGCTGAAAGCAAATGTAAACTTTACGAAACCCTAAAAACTATAAATGTAGGTATTTAAACTATAATTCTTAACATTTAAAACAGGAAACCGTTAAAAGGACAAATCTCAAAATTTCATTCTATATATTGTCGGGAATCAAGAAAGATTTTTTGTCAAAGGAAAATCTGCCAAAATTGTGCACGTAGTTTACAGATGCTGATATTGGCGTCCGCGGCGTTGACCTCGTCTTCCACTTATCTCACTCACACTGTAGATAGTAACCAGTCCTTACTTTAAAAGAATGCTTCGGAAATAACTTTTTTTTATAAAAATGGGTGACAAACGAGCATGCGGGTCACCTGATGGTTAGTGATCACCGACGTCAATGGACACTCGCAACACCAGAGGAGTCGCGGCTGCGTTGCCTACCTTTATAAGAGTGAGCAAACCAGTGTTGCTGACTCTTCCCCCCACCCCGATGAGCTCTGGCGACCTTACTCATACGCAGAAACACAACATTAATTTATTAATGTTATTATAAAAGAATGTCTTCTGTAAGGTGGAGGTACTACCCCAGTCGGGCTGCTCTTTGATCGAATCAACGCTGTGCCCTACCTCTTTAAAACTCTTTCTTTCCTCACCTATATCCATACTCCGTAACCAATAAGGCTTATTGTTGGCGACATTTTTCCCTATTTACATTGTTAGGTACTTATTAATAATTAAATTATGATATTATTATAGCTCCTTTATTACTTAATATATAATATAAATATAATCTGATGAGAACTCGGCAGAATGTAATTTGTCAATCAATCAAATCAATATTCCTGTAACACCTCTTATGTATATTGATATTCAGTATATAAATAAATTTAATTGATTATTTGTTTGCATTGAAAACACGGTGACATAAAATTAAAAATGTCTATTTAATCAATTAAAGTGTAATCAATTATGAAGTTATTTATATAGTTACTGTTATCTAGCAGCTACAAAGTATTGACTTACTAGTGTAGATATATACCTACACTAGTAAGTCAATACTTTGCTAAATTCAATACTGTGCTAAATTGTAATACTTATTTGTAGGTACAAATGTTACAACAAAGAGATATAAAATAAATACATTTTAGTATACACTACGTTTACCAAAAAGTATTTATTTTATATCTCTTTGTTTAATTTTATACCTTTTAGTTGGTTTTAAAGTCCGTGTAATATTTCCGTAGGTATGCCAAGCAATGCAATAATTCTAGCGTGTTAGTACTTTTAACGGGCCTGTTGGCGTGCTTGCCAAATACTTTTTTTCACGCCGGAGGTCGTGGGTTCGATTCCCACCCAGGACAGATATTTATGTGCATGAACATGTATGTTTGTCCTGAGTCTGTGTGTAATTAGCTACATATATAAGTATGTATTTACAAAAATAAAGTAGTATATCGCTGGCTTAATCTTCACAATTCGTAACTCCAAAGTTTGGAATTTTTGATTTTGATGCTATCTAGTGTAAAATTACGTAACAAATACGCTGGTATTACTCGTATCTACTACTTGTTTTTAGTTTGATTGCTATTTACCTTACCTACCTAAGCTCTGCTTAGTTTGGGATCTGATGGCCATGTGTAAATAATGTCTCATACTTATTTATTTATATTCTGTGCTAGAGTTACATTTTTATCTATGAAATAAAACTCGAATCGACGTCAAAGCTACAAGAGGTCAACGAGCAATTTCTCAGTTAAACTAGTGATTAGTTAATCAGGAACACATTGTATGCATCCTGTGCGGTAAGGCATGTTCCTCTTTGATGATACCTATTGCCTAGTGCTTCTAATAACTTGCCACTTGACAAATAATTGACGTACAGTCGACACTACGTCAGTGGATACACTAGCTGTACAAAATCCACCTTTACTACCACGTAATAAAGATGCTACCGATGCTGCGACGTGGCGTCGAATGTACCATCTGACTCTCTACATTAATAGTTGCTCATATTTAGGCTGCCGAGTCCCTGAAGGGATCTTTATTGTATTGACATGTCCGTCTGTCTGACCCTCGCATATAAAAATACTTCTCATATTCCAAGATATATTTGGTATATTTTATAGGCGTCCGTCGGTGGGGCTGCCCAAACGCCTCTCACAATTGAGTCCTGTTTATAGACTTCTTTAGAAATGCGAATAATTAATGTAAATAATTGAAATCTGACGAAGTAAGTAAAGTTTAAACTACGCTTTTCTAAATAAAATCCGTCTATAGAATCACGACCACAATCTCATTCCATTAACATGTATTAATTCAATTCCATCCGCAATAGAATCGCGCAGTCTTCACCTTATTGTATCAGTAACAGATAAGCAGCAAATATTGCCGCAATTGACTCCATAAAGTCAATCCAAAAAGTTTGCTGATACAATTTGAACTGTTCTTCGGAGTAATGAAAATGTTTATATTCTCTTAGATCCATTAAAAGCTCGACTATTTACTAGCAATCTAAAATTCTTACTATTAAATATCAAATTGTTCACTGTTATTTGTTAAAATAGTAAAAGAATATGTAAATAATTTTGGCGAATAAATCTTTATCTTCATTAAAACTAGTAATACAAAATTGATTGCATATATTTTTTAATTTAAACCTGTGTTTTAGTTAAGCATTAGTTTAATATTATTTTTGTCAAAGTAGTGTCAAAAAAAGCCCAAGAATTGCCAACCTCAAGTGGCAGTGGGCAGGGCACATATCTCGTAGAACTGAGTGACCGCCGCTTGGGCAGAAAGGCTCTCTAGCCGGAACACACAAGTCTCCTACAAGAATGATGATTTAATGTAGGTCGCTGGGAGCTGCCGCGCTGCATGCAGGTAGCACACGACCGACTATTAATAAAGATATCTGGCGGAGGCATATGTCCGGCAGTGGACGTCTTTCTGTTGAAAAAGTATTTTATAAATGAGCAGTGAAACTCTTTAATCACTGTATTTCTTTTTATATCATTACACTTTAATTGATTAAATTGTCATTTTTCCCTATTTACATTGTTAGGTAGTTATTAATAATTAAATTATGATACTATTATAGCTACTTTATTACTAATTATATAATATAAATATAATCTGATGAGAACTCGGCAGAATGTAATTTGTCAATCAATCAAATCAATATTCCTGTAACACCTCTTATGTATATTGATATTCAGTATATAAATAAATTTAATTGATTATTTGTTTGCATTGAAAACACGATATATGCCGATTCTGGTACAAAAAGAAAAATATCTTCTGCACACATAAAAATATTTTAAGGTAGCCAGATCTTTAAAGCTGATTTAAGTTTGATAGTGACAAACTAATTTAGTTAGCATGATAGAAATGTTTCTTTGGCGGATATAGGTTTAACAGTATTCTACATTGGCTTTAGTTGGATACATTTTAGTAAACATACTAATGCAATTAGTTATTATGTCCAACATTATTCATTACTATTTCAAATAATAATAAATGATGTTTGAAGTGATTTGTAAATTCTAGCTAGCAATCTCAAAAATTTGTAACCAATGCCAGTTTTTAAATTAAGTTTAAAGTAGTTTTATACATCTCGAACGGAATAATGCCGCAAATTTACTTTATGGGTTTATTTCGGTGAAGAACTTGGTGGAATTTTCCCACAGTAAAATTATACTTGTGAACGTGCAGCCGTCACAGCGTACCTACCATGGTTACTGGAACTTTGTCACGCGTCATAAAGCACATCGCTAAACCAATATAAAGCATCAAAAAAAATTGTTTGAAGACCCATTGCGTTAGTACTTACGGACTTGGGTTTGGCATTAAGAAAAATCTTACAAACCTTTATATAAGTAAAATTCTATCCTCGGTATAAAATGTGGAGATGGACACAAATGGATAGATGATGGACACAATGGGGCAAACTTATTTTGCGGTACTCCTGGTTGGCCTCGGCATTTGCAAAATTTGAATTATAACCGATACTTATAATTATGCGCGTTACTGCGTCATGAAATAGAAATCGGACTATAGAAGAATTTTTAATTTTTGTAGATTGTGTTGAAGAATTTGAACGATGCTACAAATCTCTGATAATTGACATATAGGGCAACTATTGCCCATACGCTAAGTAAGTAAGAGATAGTGGTGCCAGCTGCTCTACAGCCTTGCCCGGAACAGCCAGCTAGAATACGTCGGGATACTATTCCGGGCATGCTCGTTAACTAGTGAGGTAGTTGGAATTGCGACTACGGTTGTTAGCACAAACGTAGTATAAGTATTATATTGGATGGTGGAACATTCCATCTCGTTACTTAGCGCTGCCGTACCATGAATTTCGTTACCTTAGTAGCTACGGAAAAGCTGTTAGTCGTCTTAGACTTCCTCGTCTTGGACTTCTTTGGCGCCTTTGACATACAACAGACATCTAGACAGAACTCTAATCTGGCAAATGACAATTAGAAGAGATAGGTTTTTGGTGCTTTGGGGCTTTCTCTGATGCGCTACGAGGCCTTAGTGTATTCCAATATTGCTTTAGTACAGGCTGTCAAATGGCGTAAGTACGTTATATACGTACCTCCGTTTTGCCGTGCCATACTGAATGAAAATAAGCCTGTCAACCAATTATGGGTGCGGTGCGCGTATTATATGCAATTGTGTGTAGTGGCAGTTCGCATGCTCTTTTCTTTTCATACGACCTATATTACAGAGATGTAATCAGATTGAAATTAGTTTAGTGGTGCAAAAGACAGAATTGCTAGCATTATCAATTTTTGTTGGCAGATAAACCATATCATATCATTGTGCGTAATGACAATGATATGATATGGTTTATCTGCCAACAAAAAGAGTTTATCGTGTGAAGCAATTTTTATTAAGTTTCATTCAAAAATTTATCATAGCTGTAGAAAGTCTGTTTTCAGTAAATAAGAAAACTGGAAATACATAAAAAAATGTGTTATTAATGGCAAGTTAAGAGCAAAACAATCACGACGTTTGCTTGTTAACCGAATATTATATATGTAGATCTGTGGATTATTGATTTAGGCGATTAGCACATTGCCCCGCATGATGCAGCGTAGTGCGTGAGTGCGTGTTCTAACGTTGCTTTTAAGTATCTCCGTTTGTATGCATTTTCAGTGTGTTGGACTGTGCGTGTTTTCTACACAAACGGAGATACTTACAAGCAACGTTAGAACACGCACTCACGCACTACGCTGCATCATGCGGGGCAGTGAGCCAATCGTCTTAGATTATATGAAAATTTCTTGACATAATAATTTATTTATTTATTTATAGTTAAATTAAACGGTTAATAACCAATTACATTAATTAACAAAGAAACAATTACATAATTGTAATAATAATAATATATTGAAACTGATAAGATATTGTTTATCAGGAACCGGCGTGATATGCGCAGATTTTATAACTTGTATCTTCAAGAATGTTAACTTTCTATGGAAAATGTGATGATCGATCTGTTCGAGGAAAATGTGACATGGCCTTCCAGAATTCACTCTGGCATCTAGAACGTATCTATAGTAGGGCACCTCCAACGTCACAAGGTTGTACCGCAGAGCAATTTGCTGGTGGATTATCCTGACTACTCGGTTGTACCTGTGGAATTACTGACCATTAGCGTGACTAGAGCCACCGGAAATTATATGTCCGAGTAATTCCGCAGGGTGTTCCTCAGAATATATCCCAGTAAAAGTCAAAAAAGAGAAAACTCTCGGTTTATTATTGTTATGACGGTTGGAATTCCTAAAAGAAGCCTAAATATTTAAAAGATAATTTAGATAATTTACCGGAAGACGCAGCGTGGGCAGGCCTCCAGGTCCTACACGGTGGACCGACGATCTTGTGAGGGTCGCGGGAAGCCGCTGGATGCGGGCAGCGCAGGACCGGCTATTGTGGAGATCCTTGGGGGAGGCCTTTGTCCTGATGATGATGAATTTAGAACCAGAAACGATACTTTTTCATGCTATTTAATATATAAATAACGATCTTCTATACCTACCTCCATACAACTCTAATTCATACCTTTAGGGGTGAAATTCGAAAAATCTTTAGGATACCTATAGCATAAAATAAAGCTTCTGTGAAAATTTGGGGTTTGTGGCCAAATTGGTCTAGGCTGTACGATGGTATATGTCTATAGATTTATATTATGACTTTGTCGACATCTGAACTTTTAACTAATCATAATTCTTCACAAACAACTATTTTCAAACTTCAAACTTATTTATTTGTCAAACATAGGTGTACAAAGATCTTATGTTATTACATTATACAGTGTGCGCTATGTTTTGCCAATAATGACATACAAATTTTTCAAATATGTACTAAACTTATAAAGAAATTACAGTATATCTGACATTATAGAATTATTGTATTACTTATATTAAATTATCATTAAAAAAATCATCTAATGTGTAATAACACTTAGTAAGTAATAGCTCCCAAAGAATGACTTAAAATTTTTTTACTGGCAAGCATTTCATCTTCTCAGGTATTTTATTATAGATTTGGGGAGCAATACCAAAAAAACTCTTTTTCATAAGTGCAGTTTTACATTTCACATGGCATAATGTGTTAATATATTGAGCTCGGATTGGCAGTTTCTTTACTGTAGCTAGTTTTTGGAATAAGTCTGGATTGTTTTTAATAAATAATGCGGATTCAAAGATGTATAAAGACGGTAGAGGTAAAATTTTGTGTTTTCGGAAATGTGGAATGCAACTATCAGTCTGTTTTAACCCACACATCGACCGTATACATCTTTTTTGCATTTTAAATACTAATTCCCTGTTTGTTGATTGTCCCCAAAAAATAACACCATATCGCAGAACTGAAGCAACCAATCCGTGATATGCTGTTAATAAGGTTTCCATATTTACTTTTTTTGATAGTTGGAAAAGAAGATAAGCTGACTTGCATACTACTACTAACTATGTTTATAAATTACACAAATTAAAGGTATTGATCTTAGCAATATGAGTTTTATTCCTGCAAGCTTTGATATAGTGAGACTTGTGTTTAACGAGAACAAAACATAAATAAAATAAAATAAAAAGGTTTTTATTCACGTAGACTTTAAAAAAGCGCTTGTAAATAGTCAGAACATGTTTGTAGTAATACAGTTATTATTTCTAGTTACATATTACATATATTTAGGTACACGGAATGTTAAAACATTTATACAATTTATTTTATAATGGTGGTGACATTTAGCTAGCTTGTATTAAGTTATTGTCAAGGAGATTATGTTTAGTTGAAGTTTATAATATTATGTATTGAAATTTATATTTTACTACATATTGTCTGAATGGTTCTGTCTATATTAAGGTATGAATTCAGTATTATTATTATAACGGACCTTGTGCTTAAAACGAGGGTCGCGCTTTAATGCTACCACCTGATCCAATGCGCCCCAACTGAGAAGACCCAGCGAAACAAACGCAGCGGGTTCATCTACTACCGGTTTCAACACGGCCCAGTTGAGACGGTCCGGCGAAACATACTCAAGCGGGCATGAACACGGGATTTGGTCCACTTAAAGTAATTATTTAAAAGGCAAACATAATATCTGCTCGATCGGTTGTCTGAATGAATATTAATTTAGATTATATTTAGGAAACAAAAGAAAAACATCGAAACAATAACATTATTCATTTTGAGACAGAGTCAATAAATTTAAATTTAGTATATGTTAGCAATCATATTACAGATAGTCACAGATAGTTCACATATCTCAACAAATTAGTCATGTCTATATGGCTACAAGATCTCCACACGTACAGTGCTACATACCGTGCGCAACAAATAGTTGCCTAGTTACATTTGGTCTAGTGGCAGTGTTCCCCTGCGGAGAACAAGGTCCTGGGTTCAAAGCCTGGGTCGGGCGAAAAATTACTTTGGGACTTTTCTGTAAAAAGAATAATTTATCAGCATATTCAGCCCGTAGTCTGGGAGTTGGCGGTATTATACCCCGCGTCGGAGAGCACGTAAAGCCATCGGTCCTGTACCGGACCTCTTTCCGGTCGTGTCGCTAGGCGTCCTATCGGATCATTAGAGTGATGGAATAGAAAGTGCTCTGTGTTTGCAGACATACTTGTGCACTATAATATGTCCCGCGCAGATTGACCGATAGAAATTTGGCCCAAATTGGGCTAGGAGGACAATTAATATTACACACTATAACTATTGGTCTGACCTTAAGATCCAGGAAGAGAGATGAGGAGAATAAATGGAATGAATTTTAAGGATAAGAGGAAACATCATTTCAATATCTTTCTATTATGGTCCCAATAAATAAAATAAAATGATAAATATATTATTATTGAAAAAAACTAACGCGTCAGTTTGACAGCAATAATTTGTACGGCGCTGTGAGTGTAATAAAATGTAAGATAAACTTGATTTTGGTCGCGATAAGTTTACCCAGTGACCCTGAAGAACCCCTACACCTGTGAGATTCTTTGAAGCACACTGTCTGTCTGTATTGCGCAATGGCAATTTTAATTTTTCTACAATAAACAGCGCAATTTATTGGTCAAAACGTCTCGTCGTATAGGAAATAATTTTCAACGTCCAATCACAAATAAATCATAAATCTTGTCAATATTCAAAATGTATGACCTATTTATAATTTTAAGGGAAATATTTTGTATGTATAGAAAATAGATTGACATAAGAAGTATACCTGGCTTGTTTGAATGGTTCAATCAGAAGAATGTTCTACGAAGCCTTCCCCTTCGTAGAACATTCTCTGATCAAATCGGAGACGTTGTCAAGAAAAGTCTGGTCAGAAGTATCCTAAACCAGCGAGCATGTATGAAGAATATAATGTCAGTAAACGAAGCGAAAGAGGTGTGCAAGGATCGAGACAAATGGAAGTCCGTTGTCTCTGTCTACCCCTCTGCGACAAGGCGTAAGTCTATGTATGCATGTAATTTATATGTGTGTGAGTCACGGTTGCGATAACGATACAGGTCATCCATCAACTACATCGCTTAACGCTCCAGTACCCAAGGTGCCCTTTACCCTCAGGTAAGGCTCAAAAGCAACCGGACAAATTCATTCCTAAATTCATGTAATGCACGGAGTTGACAATGTTTTTCGAAATAAATTGAGCTCAACTTTAAATTTAGAGCTAGATGAACGTGCTTGACTTCAGGCCTGTGCGCCTGGGTGACTTCAGCATCCGTAAAACGTCTAGTGCTAGTTTACCGGCGTCCACTGTAGGAAAGAACTAAGTAGAAAAACTCTAACTCATTCTCTGATTAGTTCAGGGGTAAGGTGTTTGTTCGATGCCATGAACGCTTGGAAAATTACTGTTCTAAGTTTAGACCTACTCGTAATCCTGACCTCTCACAGGCCGTTTAGCCAGCCGCTCCGCGAGCTAGTGCGTAATAATACACATACTACCTACGCGGAGCGCGCTCGTTTCCTAGCTGTGGGAGAGTGGGAGTCGGGTCTGTGGTTACAGGCTTTGACATCACACATCTTGGTACTAGGTACTACACCTTCCGATGTGTTGCTCCGCAACGTTGTAGGCGTGGGAAAGCGGTTGATCAATTTGGGCACCACGGTCTGTCATGTTGCAGGAGTGCGGGCAGAATCGTACGTCACGGTAATAGCAACAATAAACTCCGACGGGCTCTTTCCAGTGGTGGCGACCTAGCTGTACTTCAGCCAAGAGGTCTGGCTCGCAAGGATGGGAGGAGATCTGACGGTATGTCTTTGTTACTGAGGATAGAAAGGCCTTTGGTGTGGGACGGTACATGCGTTGACACCCATGCACTTTCTCATCTTCGCTACACGGGATCTGCGAGTATTGCTGAGCATCAGCGCAAATACACGAACGTCGTTTTAATTTGTATTTGAAACTTTTGGGATCGAACTGTAGAGCCGTAGTGTACTACTACAACATTCTGTTTCAATTTCAAGTGATTTGCTTAATTTCACGTTTTACAATAGATGTTAACAGTCAATGGTAAAAGTTACACATGATACCGTTTTGTGTAGGGCACAGCAAAACATTTCAAAGAGAGTAGGCTTTCTTTTTAAAGTATTATAAGTTACATCATATCATTCACTCGAAGCTTCCCGTGACGGCGCGCTGGCCTTTTTTGGGTGAAAGAATCAGCATACAGCGCGGTAATGCGGCCAGCCTTCTGGGGCTCTACCGGCTAAGTCGCCGAACATCGATTTCTTAAATGGCGTTCAAATAAATAAAGGTTAAAAATGACTTAATCAATCGTTAAATCGGCTTCCATGAGCACATGTGACGTCATAAATGGTCCGGACCGATTGTCAACTTTAAAGCCGATTTAACAATTGATTAAGTCATTTTTAACCCTTATGTATTTGAGAAATCCATTTTCAGCGACTTAGCCGGTAGAGCCCCTGGGCACTTTACATACCGACGCGCGACGATGCGGAGGGATTTCTCCACTTAGACACAGTAGTCGTTAATTTTGCTGATATTTTTTCTTTTCGTTTAACTGATAGATTAAAACTGTTAATGAATATATTATTGGGGTATATTTAAATAAAATATAAGTACCCCAAATTTGTATAAAAAATTAATAAAAATTATATATTATAATTAAGTCCTTTATGTCAATATGTATGCAAAGAACAAAAACAATGTATCTACTTAAAGACCAGAAATATAAGTAGTACTTACAAATAATCTCGATGCTTCCTAAAAAAATATATGTTGTGCCTATTGATAAAAATCTTAAACTAGTTATTTTAAATTCAAGGTAAAACATTATCTTATCTCGATTATCTAAATATTGTCGTATCTAAATACCAATTTTATGTAAATAATATTATGTAGGTATTTCTCATTATAATAACTCCTTAGATATACAATAAGCCTAAGTTCACAAACGAATAAAAAAATAGTCAAAAATCTAAAATATTAAACGATTGAGCTTTATACACAGGATGGAAGTAAAGCAAAGGGTGATTTCAGAGTGACGCGCGCGGCACGCGTCGGCGCCGCGGCGGCCAGTGCGTCTCAACAGCGCGCGCTTGACGCGCGGACCACTGTGAAACGAGTAGAGGAGCTCGGGCCGCGCGCGCTTCGCCAGCGCTGGCCGACGGCGCGCGTCTCACACGCGGCGCGTTTGAACTGCGTGACTAGAAACGCAACTACTATCTAGTGCAATTGTAAGCGCGCGCGTTTGGACGGCGCTGCTCGCCGGCGCGACTCTGATATCACCCTTAGATAGATAAGATATACGGAACGTAACTGGCTATGAGAGAAAGAGAATGTATGCTCGCACCTCTCTCTCTTTCCCCTACAGTAATATACGAAACGCGTAGACAGAGAAACCAATAGACAAAGGCACCGTGAAGCCGCGACTGAAACAAAGATAGTTTGTCAATGTGTGTGTGTAATGTTGCCAAAATAATAGCACTCCCTGTTTTTGGGGGGGAAATTCGGGAATCGATCAATCCCATTTTTTTGTCAGATTATTTGTACCGAAAACTATTGACCAATGTCTTTTTTGTTATTAGCATCATTTGAAGCAAATTTATAGGTCGTCGAAGTTATTTTCTAAATCTACAAAACATAGTTCAATTAAATAATACCTATAACGCATGATGTTATAGATATTATTTAATTGAACTATGTTTCGTAGATTTAGAAAATAACTTTTTGCTATTGGCCGCAGCATCTTTTGAACTTTTTTCATTTGCCAAATGTTTTATTGCAATATTTTAACCACAATGAAACAACATTTTGTGCAAGACCGGCAATTGTAGATATCTTTGGGGGAGGCCTTTGTCCAGCTGTGAGAGTCTTTCGACTGATAATATTATGATGATGAAGATGGTACTTGGTAAAGATTTTCATCCAAAGGAAACATCGGAGTACCAAACGAAAACAATCGATTTGATTATAGGTCAACTGATACAGTGACAGACTTTAGTTCAATAAAGTAAAAAAAGGTAATACTTGAAAAGTTTCATGTTAAAATTCGGTCAAATATTTTTCGAACTTATGATAGGTAACCGGGAAATTCATTTTGTATCTTATAAAATAGAATATAGTAACAATAAAACTATAGAAATTAAATATTTTTTTTATTTTTAATATATAAAATAAAACAGAGGATAACAATGTATAAAAACCACTTTATTGATGACTTTTAAAAATGTATCACGTAAACCAGAAAATATAAGGGAAAAATGTATCCTTTACCTATTACAAAACTCTTTATTGAAAAAAGGAGACAAAGAAATAGATGGCATAAAACAAGGTGCCCATAAGATAAGATTACTAAATATTATGACCAAAAAACTTAAAAGAGATACAAAAACATGTTTTTTTCATGTTCTTTGTTTTCCCAACTACACCCAAAAAACGTTAAGGAAATCTTTGTTTCCGCTATCTATAGTACTTAATATGTCAGCATCTTCAAATGATATTAAGGATTTTAAATTCCGAAATAATATCTGATAAATGAGCATTTCGTTTCAACAAACGCCTATTTGTTTGACGGACAGCACGTATCTTTTTCTGAGATTAATAAGACCCTCAGTTTTTTTCTTTAAATTCACTTTAAGTTTTTTCTTTCTTGGTGTATCTTCATCTGCAGGCATTAGCAATTTTCTTCTCGAGATACTTTTTATGTTAACGTCGTCTTGCAAAACCTCTTGTGTCGCCACAATCTAAAACATTAAAGAAAAATAAATAAAAGCACACAGATTATGATGGCAAATAATGTCATATTACTATGTAGAACTAGCAACTAAGGCCACCCTGTCTTGTTTACTTTTATGTATTTACTGTTGTATTTTCTTAACTATTGTAATTTTAATCTATATTAAATGATCTCTGTATTTAAAATACTTATTTGGATAAGGATTCCGTATTATTATGATGATGACGGAGAATATATACCTTGATAGTCTTTTTCTTGTTTTGTAATAATGATAATGCATCTGATACTGGCGATTCATCAGAACTTCCAAATTTAACAGCTCTTATCTGCAAGGTAAATATAAAATTATAAACTGTATTTTGCAATATACTTATAAATTAAATAAGAGTAATATAAATATAATATTTACTGTAGTTGGTACTGCATCAGGATACAAAACAGTTTTCTTCTTCTTTTTTATCAAAAAAGTTTCCGGAAAGTGATTACTACATATTTTAGAGTATTTTGTGGGGGTCCAGTCTTTTCTTCCAGTCGCTTCAATCCATTTTCTGCATAATCCTAAGTCACCTGGAAAAGTAAAGATAACTGAATTTTATAATCAATATTCATTCTATAAAAAATCTGATGTTCATCACAAATTAAAAGATGCTTTAAATAAATTTGTAAGCTAGCACATTTATACCCAGCTGTACTTCTACTACATTTAAAGCAAATGTGTCAGATAAGTTTGTATAAGATATGGGGCTACATGGAAAAACCTCTCAAAGATAGAAACTTTTTACTAAGTTGCGAAATGGAGGGGGTTAATTCCAAGTTACCTAAAGGAGTCTCTATTTAGGTAGATGTATAAATGAGTCTTAGAAATTAATTTGTGAAAATTAAAATATTAAATTTCGATCACTTAAGGTTCAATTGCAATATTTATTTAAAACCATTATAGAGACAAAATAACAGCACATATAGTAAAAATCTTAAAGAATTTATCTCAGGCTGTCGAAAACTTTATTTGGAGTTGATGAATTTGGGAATTTTAAAATTGGGGAATTTTACATTTGAAGTTTGCAACAAATACCAGACAAAAATTAAAGGTTATAATAAGAAAACTTGACTAAATCCTTATATTTAACGAGTATTATCGTTACTAAATGCTATGTTTCAAGTAATTATCACTAAGAAACTATATTTAAGGACGACTAATAATAAAACACCGCCGTACTTACGAGTGAAAAGACACACCGGGAATTTTCTTCTCACTGTCACTATCGCATGAAATAACATGACAACGCACCATTTTATTAGCCTAAATGTGGTTTAGGATCATTTACGAGTAATTTAACTGTAAACCAATTGTCATATAATGTAAAATCAACAGAATAATATAACATAAACAAGATGCTACACGAACTGTCAAAGTTTGTTTCGCAATTAAAGTTGCTGACCTTGAAAAAACTGGTTACACGATACGGGACAGAAGATATCATAGTTTTGTCGCTGTCTATCACATTCGTATCGCGATTATAGCTCTCGTTCTTGAGTGAAAGAGAAAGGAATTGTCATTTGGTCTATTAGTTTCTCTGTCTACGACGAAACGTAACTCTCTCTCTTTCTATCGTTACTAACTTATACCTCCGTCTAAACTTACGTTCGCCTCGCACGATGACGCTAACGTAACGCTCTCGTCACGCATTCACCAGCTTACTCCCCAAGTCTACCAAGGTCCCCAAGTTTTACTCCAATTAAGCTTTTATTGTGACAATAAATTTGATTGTGCGCAGCATGAAATCAATAACGTCACTATAGCTGTTCACAATTTTAGTCATCCTAGCATAGGGCGAATTACTTAGTTTCTAATACTGTTCACCTAAACGGCGGACATAGTGGTAGTCTATCTATCTAGTCAAGCCCTGATAGATGCTTCAGTTACTGCAGCCCTGCCTTTAGAAATTACTTCCATAACTAATCAATCAGTTAAAAAAAAAACACTATTCCCTCCACCTTCCCATGATCCCTCCAACCATCTTGGTTATATGGACCGAATCACGGGAGTTACGCGCGCTACTTGTTCTTGGCTCTTTCACGCGCGCAATTTCTTGACTCCCTACAATTATTTTGTGTGCCCGTTGCCTTCTCCCCGTTCTGGGGCGGTTCTACTAATGTCTTCGCGTCCCGTCCTGGGTTTCACGCTCACTGGTGACGGCGACTTCGCCTTCAACAGACGCCGCATCCACTCTCCCCGCTTAAAATAAACAGTGCGAAGTGTTCTGTACACAGTGATAAGTGTACATGTACGTCGGGATTTTCGCATAGTGCTCGTCGCGGGATCTCTGTAATTGAGCCGCTCTCACGAATTACTCGTCGCTGGGACTCTAAGTACGTCGTGTGTACACACACCCGTGTTGCACCGATGCCAATAAAGGTTCCATTTGTAAACAATGGTTCCCTTTCCTATCGCCTGACCTACCGCTCGTCACTATATTCATAAAACGTAAAAATGTTCACATCATCGTCATGAAACATCAAGTGAATAATAAGTACTCATGTCGATAGCCAATAGAACTAATAAATTAAAATCAATATATATATGTCGTAGTGAAAAAAATAAATCAACATATGATTAATATTTAAATTTATACAATTCATCATACCTAAGTGTACCTAACCGGTTACCATATACTCTCTGGTAACTGATAATAAACTGCCGGACAGATAACATGAGTCGATTTTGATAACAAAACATTATAATAGTTCTGGTCTTTTTAATTATTAATAGCATTGGCAATAGGCTTGATAAAACAATATTATTAATGCCTCACTGAAGCGCTCATAGCTAGATGCTCTCACCGGTCCGTAAGTGATTGGCGAGGTTAAGCAACTAGGCTCGCGGTCAGTCCATAGATGGGAGACCGCGAAAGTGGTATATTTTCTGAGCGTCTCCGTACTTCGGGGGGCACGTTAAGCTGTCGGTCCTGGTTGTAGCCATTAGGGAACAGTCGTTTAGCCATGTCAGAGGCCTATTGGGGGCTTGAACAACTCTGACACTAGGGTAACCACTGCCCACACGATGAGTAAATAGTGCCTTAATTGTAAATGTTTCTACCTTTTCATTAAACCTTGTTAATACCAGTTTAAAAATACGCACGGAATACGTAATATCCTGTGACATTATTCGCACACGGCTATCAAATCCCAAACTAAGCAGGGCTTGTACTACGAAGACTAGATAACTGATATACTACATTACTACTTTGTTTTTGTAAATAAATATTTCTATAGATAGAAAGGACACTTCTCATACTGCCACCGCAGCTCCGAAGGGTGTAGGACTAACGGCTGCCGCCGCTGCCCCGACGCCTCCACCGTCTGCGGTCCGCCGTGGATCGGGAGCGAGCTGATCCCGCTCGGCGGCCTCCTTCTGGAGCATAACTGTCTCACAGAAGGAGACCACGGCAATACTGTAGGTATACACCTAGACCTAGTTTGACAACTATATGTGTCGTACTTTTCATACGAGGTATATTAGTGAGAGATGTAATGAGATTTAAATTAGTTCAGTCGTGTAAAATATAGATTCGCAACCTGAGATATATAGGTTAATTGTATGTATTTCAACATTTACGTTATGCTTGTTTTGTCATAAGACGACATTAACTTGTATAAGTTCTTTAATCCCATGTAAGTGAACTTGTGTGTATGTTATTGCTCTTATGAGAATAAAAACTCTTTAATTAAACCTAATGTTTACACATTTATACGGTTTCCTGCACTGACTCAAATAACATGTGTAGCCACGTGCATGCAGTTCCGGGAAGACTCCTATTTGTTTGTGGCGCAGTCGCTGTGTCGCGTTGTTTAAAGATGTTCTAATTCTTACTTTCTTTATCGTATGGGCAGGGGTTAACCTGGTATCAGAGTTCTAACCGCCCAGTAGGCCCAGTAACCTCTGACATCTCTTAACTGACTGTTAATGAACGACAATAACCGGAACCGATAGTTGGAAATGCTCTCTGAAGCACGAGGACGTTCAGCGATAACCACTAAGATCCCATCTCTGTAGATAGCTATACAGACCGCGTGGCGATGTGCTTTACCTCGTCGACCACTAACGGACGAAGTTATGATCTTCTTAATACCACTAATATTTAATTTCAATTTATTTATTTCATTCAGGGGTTTACATAGATCTGAACAATAGAGTAGGTATTTACTGATTTGACTGTTGATGCTGTTACTTAAATGGAAGAAAATATTACTTATTTCTAATTATTAAATTCCATTTTGGAAAGGAGAGTTAACTTTAAGCAGTGGTTATTAGAATTCCTCCTTTCCAAAACAAGACGCACGCAATGCAATTACACATTCTCTTTATATTTATCTAATATCTCTAATTATTACAAATGTTCACTTTTTTGTGAACATCTTACTCAAATTGCTCATTTATGTACATACGTGTTACCTTCTGGTATATTTTATCTAGACAGTTTAAATTTATTAACGACGTTTTGCCTGTAATACGCTATTTTAGAATCAGGACCTTTTTTAACGATGTAATAATTAAATATTATTAATTTATTTATTTTTATTACGTTACGCAGCCATTTTAAATTATTAATAATTTAAAATGACTGCGATTTCGCTTGCATATTTAAAGTTATATATATACTACTTAGTATGACCATAACAACATATAATGTGTTATTATGGTCATACTAAGTAGACCTTCCTCTTTGTGTCGATAGGTCTTTCTTTTGTTTTTTTTATCACAGTTTAAGATACAATACAGCTATTTCTTTAGACGAAGACGAATTCCACAAAGAGGGTGAGATAATTGGCACGGATTACATACGGGATCACAAAACAGGGGATAGGGAGTCAATGCTAAGAAAAAGTCCTACCCTAGCTAATATAAGGTATTCCGATGTATACCTACGTCAAAAACCGCAAACGTAGTAAAACTGCATCTAAACTATTAATTCCAGAACAATGACTATGTTCACCACTTAAACCTGGATCTATGATGACGTTATATCGCTATAAATACCTAGGATGACGCCTACTTGATATTGAATCACCAAAGTTAGGAAATGCGAATTTAAACATTAGCATATACAACAATAGGTACTCGATTGTATGCGATAGGCACTCGGCTGCACGGCTGTAGGTAGAGCTAGACATGAATTAGGTATACTTACGTTTTTTTTTTTGAGTCATTAACAATAATGAAATGATATATAAAAGAATGAAAGTAAAATAAATGCAGTGGAAATGAGAGCTCTGACAAGTTTGTGTGGTGTGACTTTGAGAGGCAGAATTCGAAGTACTGATGTAAGAGAGCGCTATGCTGTGAAAGAGGATTTAGTCGCAAAGATTGAAAAAGGTATACTGAGATGGTTTGGCCATTTAGAAAGGATGATTGAAAGAAGATTGACAAAAGTAGTATACCTGGCCTGTGTGAATGGTACAACCGGAAGGGGAAGACCACGTAGACCATTCTCTGATCAAATCCGAGTCGTTCTCAAGAAAGGTCCGGTCAGAAGTACCCTAAACCGGCGAGCATGTATGAAGAATATAATGTCAGTAAACGAAGCGAAAGAGGTGTGCAAGGATCGTGAAAAATGGAAGTCCGTTGTCTCTGCCTACCCGTCTGGGAAACAGGCGTGAGTCTACGTATGTATTAATTATAATAAATACAAAGGTGCCTAAGTCCTTATAAAGACGTTCCTTGAACAACAGTGCCTACAGGAGAGGACGATCGGATTGACGGGCCGATTGGCGTAGTTGGTGGACGCTTGCCTTTACGCCGCAGGTCGTGGGTTCGATTCAAACCCAGGACAGATATTTGTGTGCATGAACATGTCTGTTTGTCCTGACAAACAGACATGTTCATGCACATTGCAGTCTAGGTGCAAACGGTCGAGGCGTCGGGACGGCGGCGGCAGCCGTTAGTCAGACTCCCTTCGGAGCTGCGGTGGCAGTATGAGAAGTGTCCTCTACTGCCGCCATGCAAGCAGCTCCAGAAGACAGCGACCTGTTTGTGGCCCAGTCGCTGTGCCGGACTGGCAGAAGTCGGCAATTGGTGACACACCCCTCCCAGGGTGCGTGTCCGGACCATCTGGGACACGGCGCAAAAGGGGGGCACCGGAGCAGCATACCCGCGTTCCCGGGGCTCCTCCCATCAGGTGCCAGTGAAGTCCACGGCAGGTAGGAGTAGTGAGTGCGAGTCTGACATACCCACCCGCAGTCACTTTTGGCGGGTGGCATACGTGGGCATTCCCCCTGCCATATAAAAAAAACCAGGATAATGTCAGTTACCAGAATGATGTTGAGGTATATACACATTATACACATATCAAATTCAGCCAAAGTAATTTGTTTTACCAGTCTAGCAGGTACCTTATTATTATATAAGAGAAACATTATCATAGACTCATAATGTTTCTCTCATATAACTTAGTTAGCAGCCGTACCGTTGTAAAAACCAGAGATTATTAAATCGAAATAAAATAGTTACATATAAAAAGAAACATGGACAAACTTCAAATCAAATCATCAATCAAACATTCCATCCATGCGTTAAAATAACCGCTTTTTATGGAATTGTTGTGATATTAGAAATGAAGTCTAGACTTTATCATGCATCATGTAAGATTACTTGACTATTGTGACATTACTTATTTAAATTAATTATTGACATTGTAATTAAATGTAGTGATTATTTATACTCTTTGATTATACCATAACCTTTTTGACATTTGTAATGGTACATATTAATATAATTTTATATTTAAAATTAATATAAGATTGCTAAATGTAACAATAATAGCTTAGTAACTCGCTATAATTATTTATTTAAGGATAATTAAGGAGGCCAATAATGATAATGAAATGATGATAAAAATATAATATGTGACGAAACAGACCGCACTGACGGACTAATTCAAAATATTTTTATTGCATTAATTACTGTTTTAAACTGTGTTAGTGTATTGCATTGTGAGCTTGACAATTAGTATAAGTGTAGGTATGTAAATACGTAATAAGTGCTGAATAAATTTCATTATTTCATTGATTGATTTATTATTATTTGATTGTATAAATGTTATATAAACTTATAGATATTTCTTATTTGAACATATTATTGTAATTTACCTCTCTAGGTATTTTTCTTGTTATATTGGCATTTTTACTTTTTTTTACCTGTAGAATAATCTAATTTATTGTTCGAATAATTCTAACACAATTGTAAAATATTGTTTATGAATAAATTGAATTGATTGATTAGTATAAGCCAAAGTTAATAAAAACTTAGTATGATTGTTTGGAAAAATCAATATCGCTACATATTTACAAGATGCGTAATTAATAAAATAAATATATTGGGAAATCTAACACATTGATCTGATCCTAAACTACTATTGTGGCAACGAGAAAACTGATAAACATACTTACATATTACTAACACAGAACTAATAGTCGTGATCATTACATATGGATTTGTCATGGGTGTGGATCGAACCAATGACCTCTGGCTTAGTATTCAAGCCACGAGACAATCTGCCTGATGTCGTCCACTGATGGAAATAGGTCTACCCCAGAGATTTCCACTAAGTTGCTGTAGAGACCATGAAGCCGGCTGGTCAATTGCCAAATTGCCCCACTCTCAGCTCATTACCGAATCGTTTCCCCATTACCACAGTGAAATAGGTGTTAGAGGTATGTATGGCTCTTGGTATATCCTCATACATGAGTTCAAGTCTCCTCATCGTCGGAGTGCGTCGAAGTCGGCGCGTAAACCTGTATGACCTTCAATGAATACGGCTTGGTAATTCTGAGTATAAGGTACGCCAACCTAGTCGATACACTCTCGATTTTCACTACGTTGTGGACGAGGGGCTTGTGGATTATGAACCCTATACCACCTACGTAATCCAACCGTTGGTCGCCATCCCGGAAATAGAGCAGATTTACGGATTTCAGTATTATCGTGACATCCCTTCTCCTCGGACTGCAGATAATCCTACGATAACCCAATATAACCTGCTCTGTTCTTCCTCGACGATCTTCTATGTGGGTGAGTGTTATATGTTGCTAGGGTCAGAGATCGTCGGCTTTGGTAACACGGCTACTGATCTACCGTAACGAAGGCTGGGAATAGCAGGGCTGCCGGGAAATGGGGGCTGGGTTTTGTGATGCCCATCATTTTGTGGCCTAATTCTTTAGCCCAATTCATGAAAACAAAAACTAAAATCATTAAAGATGTGCTGTCTATTGTAAAACTTTATATTGTTGATGTATAACACTTAAAAGGCACGGAAAGGTATTATAGGGCGCACAGCGCGAGCGCTATTTGATTTGACTAATGAGGGAGCGCGGTGGCTGAGAGATGGCGGTGAAAGTGACAGATGTCAGATTGGTGCCAAACCATCGTAAGTTGATACCACTACGTACTCTCTGCCAACATAGTGTATGCGATGATATATTTGACCAATCACATTATGAATGAATTGGCTGTACATAAAATGAATCTCAATTTTATTATACGTTATAATAACATGTCACACATCATGTTAAACATCACATGCAACTACTATAAGACTCGCTAGTGTTTTTACATTTTTAATTAGTGTAGCTGATTCTAGTACGTTAAGAAAAACGTATTTTGCACACATTCGGCCTATCTAATGCCTTGTGCCTTTTTTACTCTATGACGTCAGTTGTCAATCGCCATAGTGATATTATCTATACATATAATAAAATCGTAGGAAACTCAAAACTGTACATTGAATATTATTTTTAAATCATACTTGGGACGTGATTTACAATAGATATCGAAGCCAAAAATATAGTTTTTAGATTTTCTGTCTGTGTGTCTGTTTGTCTGTATGTATGTCCGGGCTGAACTAAAAAAGTACTGCATGGATTTACTTAAAATTTTGCATGAATATTACTAAGAGGTCGGGTCAACATATAGGCTACATATTATCACGCTATCACATATGGGAGAGGAGCTGTCATAATTTATAAAATTTAACGCGGGTAAAACCGCGGGGCACAGCTAGTAAAGAATAAACCTTATATAAAAATTGATCTCAAGGCATCATTTATATCAACAAATCAAACTGATTAGTTACAATTTAAGGTTAAAAGATAATGTTATTTAAAACACGTGCAGAAAATTAGAGTTTGCAGGGTTGCCTTGGGATTAACTAAATCTTTATCATTATCAATGTTACAGAAGAATAAGATTTTATAATTTAGACGGTTTCACCGTTTTTTCGTTATCCTTTTCTTTAAGAATAATAAGTTTGTATTTATCCTTAGAATTTCATAGTCAGTATAACGGTAAAAACAGTGCCATATATTTGGATTTTTTACATCAGACTAACATGGAGTACCTAAAGTTCTCAAGCTACGCTCCCTGAAAACTGCTGTTCTTAGGGGCTTTACAAGTGTTGATGAATGAGGTTTTAGAGATAGTATTCGAAATATAAATTTATTTATTTATCCAAAAGTGTGGTGATTACTGATAGTATAAAATACATGTCGCACACTTTGTCAAATTTTGACATGAGAAAAGCAAATGTTATCAATTTATTTTTTACAGTTATATCCTATTTGAATTCTGTTTTATTGACCATGCTACGTGATGTCGTTTATCGTTTTAAAGAAGCGCACTACTGCATCATACCACCCGATTATAAACGTCGTAGAACGTAAAAGTCAGTAGTAGTTAGAGAAGTGTGAACACCAATCTGTAAACAAAATGACCATATTGTTTACAGATTGGTGTTATGGCGCAGAAGTCCCATGACCCGTTCTCCCTTCTTACGTAAGCTAGAGCACACTTCTCTAACTACTACTAACTACTGACGTCAGTAGTAGTAAGAGAAGTGTTCTCTAGTGCCGTCACTTGCAAGCAGGTTGGGCAAAGAGAGAGAGGCAGCTATCTCTTTGTGGCACAATCACTGTGCCTGACTGACAGGGGTCAGGTATTCGGGACTGCCAGGGGTCAGTTATTCGGGAATGCCGGCGTGCCCTAACCACCTGGTGTATGGCCTAAAAGGTGGGCATTAAAGGAACATACTCACATATCTGGTGCTTTACCCACCAGTTGCCAAGAGAAGTCCACGACATTTGTGCTTAGTAGGTGCGAGTTTAACATACCCAACCGCAGACAGTCTTTTGCAGGCATACCCTCTGCCTTACTAGAAACAAAAGTAAATAAATATTTATATCCATAGTACTATACTTTTCTCATTTTGGGTTAGATAGGACTCTTTTATTTATTTTAATTTTAATGCGTATTTACTAAGTAGACTTGATCGGGGAAAGCGTGGAAATGTTTTTAAAAAGACGTTAAAATAATTGAAGTTGATATTGATGTTATTTAATTAAGGTCTATTAAAGTCAGTGGCTAAAAACAGAATGACTTAAAACTATATTCAAAAGTACTGGGGAGCAAATAGTACCATCAGCACTTCTGTGTGTTCTGGTCGGGCGACAATGCGTGGGCGCGTATTGTAATAATATAAAAGTGCTTAGTTAGCTAGAAAGACAGAACGTCCGGTTATAAATAAATAAAATAAAAATTAAATTAAATAATAAATAATTTGAGGTTGATGTTGGTAATATAACTACGTAGGTATAGGAAGAAACACATATTTGCAAATTATTTGGTACTCGTCGAATGTTCTCAGCAGCGCTAGCGGATACCGGTTTCATGTCCGTAATCGGTGATAACTCATAACTATACAGGTTCATAAAATTGATCACTACAGAATTATTCAAACAGACAAAAAATATGGAACAGAATCAAATGTTTAAATGTCTGCCATTTCAAGCTAACGAATTTCTTGCTTAATAGTATTTAGAGAATCTCTGACGTGGAACGTAATGATTCTAGGTGTACAGAATACTCAGTAATTTTACTTATCTATCATTGAATGGTTGCGGCTGTTAACCAGATAGATTAAACCAGAGTTATTTCATGTCTAGTTGCATACTATTATGGATGTAGCCAGCACATCATGCTACCCCAATCTGTCAAATTTCCCCAATTGAAAGTGAACCTTATTCTTATGTGATAAAGTTGAAAATCTATAAAAGAAATTTGATAGATTGGGATAGCTGGATGTGCTGGCGTCTGTACTTTGTATTGTATTGATAAACCTGGGCTATGTAGTCCGATTTGGAACTGGACATTACTCTAATCCAACCGTTTATATTATACCATACATTTTAATGTAAATGCCACAGGTCGTGGGTTCGATTCCCACCCAGGATAGATATTTGCGTGCATGAACATGCCTGTTTGTCCTGAGTCTGGTTGTAATTATCTAAATAAATAAGTTTTTTTAAAAAAAGAGAGAAGTATATATTTGTAGTACTATATCAGTTATCTGGTAATCCAGATATAATAAAAATTTAGTTATTTTTTTGTTTACCTGTTAATTAAACATATACCTACACTTGTTTTTGAACATTTATCCGTAATTGCTGTAATTTTAATAATTAGTCTGGTTTGGATATGACCCATTTTAATTTGAAAGAAAGAAATAAATCATTTATTTTATATCTGCACCAAAACGACATATTACAGATGATGCATGTTATGAGATCATTTTAACGAATCTACTTACGCCAGGGCGTTATGCCGAGTGCCATACAATTTTTGCCCAAATGCATACACTATAATTAAATCGTAAGTGAATATGTATGTACTAAAACTATCTGTTTCAATTACAAATTCCTTACCTATTTTATTGTAACTTTTTATTTTATATTTAATTCTGTTTCTCTGTAAAAGGCCTAGATTTGTTAAGATGATCTCATAAGTACTCATAACGCATATCTACAATGTGTCGTTTTGGTACAGAAATAAATGTTATCTCTAGAATAGAATATCTTTATTTGCTTTGAATGTAGGTACAAACATTAGTTGTTAACATACATTTTGAAGAATCCTTGTATATTCTGCCTTAATAAAGCATGCAAATTCAGTGTTAAACTAAAAAGACATGGATGCATTAATTTAAATTTGCTTATCATCTAGGAACAAAATTTTTTTCGACCAGGGGCTCTACTATATATAAAGGTTAAAAATTACTAAATCAATCGTTAAATCGGCTTCCATGAGCACATGTGTTAAAAATGACTCAATCTATCTTTAAATCGGCTTCAACGTTGACAATCGATTCCGGGCCATTTATGACGTCACATGTGCTCATGGAAGTCGAATTACCGATTGATTAAGTAATTTTAACCTTTATTTATTTGAACGCCGATCACTATCCCGATGTTCGGTGTCTTAGCCGGTAGCCCCCCCAGGCCATATTTGCGGTCCGCCAGCGATACGATCGATCAGGGGCAAAAACCCGGTCACTGACCTCTCCGCGCCGATAAAAGGGTAAAAGATGGGTCAAAAGTTGCGCACGGCAATTTATACCTAGGTATATCAAAATTGGTTCAGTCATATGATTAAAAAGATCACCTGTTTTGGTGTCGTGTCTCCAGAAAATCGCACAAATTTTAGACGAAAGAAGTGAGGAATAATAGCCAGTATTAGAAAGTACGTAAAATAAAATGATTACTTAAATTATTGAAGAATTTAATTATTATTATTATTGATAAGTAAATATATTATTAAAATAAATATATTAGATAGATTAAAGTTTAGATAACTTATATAAATTTTAGGAGATTATGATGTCTTCGGCCTATCTATATTTTTTGTTTTAGTTATATATATGTAATAAGTAAGCCCTATACGATATAATAGGTATTTTTCTGTGAGATTTCTATAAATTTAGACCTAAAATCTACATTATTCACACACCGCCATCTGATCCTAAATTAAACAGAGCTTGTACTATGGGAAACCAGATAACTGATATACTGCGTGCATATACTGCTTACTTTTATTTTGTAAGTAGAAGAAGAAGAAGAAGAAAAAATATTTATTGAACACACATAATAAAGATACAAAAAGACACTATCAGAGTAACAATGGCGACATACAATATAAATAAATACCTTACAAAATACTCTATTATTGTTACTAAAATAGATTTAGTGTGCTCAAATGGCTAGCAGCTGAGTATGATGTTACAACCACAATATGGCTGTAACGCTGATTTTCAGCTACCTGCCACTAAGTACATACTTATATAGATTATAACACCCATACTCAGGATAAACAGACATGTTCACGCACACAAATATCTGTCCTGGGTGAAAATCGAACACACGAACTGCGGCGTGAAAGGCAAGTATCTTCCAACGACGACGGCAGCCGGCCCGAAAGTCATGTCGAGCAGAGACTCAGTAGAATAACCTAGGGTTACGTTAGAAACTTGCAATGAGATAAGTTTAATTTTTAACAAAGTCATCCATTAGAATAGTTTTTAACCGGTAATACCGTGACCTATACAATACCTCAGAGTTTTGGCGCAAACGCGGAAATAGACGCATCGGGACTTTGTTTCATTTTCAAAAACTGGTGGCACTTCAAGTTTTTATGTGTTCATATGGTGGATTTTTAGACATAACATCTTGAACAACGTACACAAGTGGAGGAAAGTGCCATATTGATGAGAATTGCGATTTTCTGTTTTGAATCTAAAACTCCATATAAGCCTCTAGTAAAGTCTCCACTGCTTTACCCACCCACCAAAATACCCACCAAAATATATTTTACTGAAGGATCATAATGCCGATGAACGGCATTATGATCCATCAATAAAATATATTTTTATTTCATTTTTTTTTCGTCATGTCAAGTAAAGTGCGGCAGAGTCAAGTCAAATAGTCCTTGTCCTACCCCAGTAAAGCAGTGGAGACTTTACTGAGAGCCAGAGCCATAAAACGGAATAAAAAAAATAAACAATACCTTGGACAACAAAGCGTACCCTCATTTGCATTGTGCAAGCTCTGTACACGGGCAATAATACGCTCACTGGCTGTAATGTGTATTTGGTAAGTAAAGGTATTTGGAACGTCAATGACGTAAGAGTGTTGCCCGGTTGCATGAACTTCCGGCATACGTAGGTAATAGTAAAGTCATCAGCCCAATCAGCTGTCCGTCCTGTAGTCATTATAACTTATCAATGCGTGCAGTTACATTTCGTAACACAAAGTAAAAGTGCTGACATCATATGCTAGTACATATTGTTTTTTGTACTAGAACTCTGACTTTCTATGAACGGAAGAAATGTACGAAACGTATTCTAGCAATTATTTTGAATCCATGTTTCTGTTTAGCTGGAAGTAATGCTAAGTTTGATTTTATCTATTGGTTAAGCATTCGGTACAAGTATACCTACCTCATCGGCTTGGCAAGATTTTCTTGCAAATTGATGTGTCGTGGCTGGACTGTTTTTGAAATACGACTTCGGCCTGTAAGACATTAAAGTTAAATGAAACATAATTATTTTAAATTTACACCTGAAGTAAAATTTATATCTGAAGTAAATACTAATCCTCATTACATCCACTCCTGGACATAAGACTCACCTAAAGGTGTCCACAACGTTGCCTTTTGGAGCTTATTACCATAGTCACTGGGCTCGGCATACGAGTTGGTGACCGCACTTAGGTGGTATGGGATGATGGTACTGCTGCCCGACTACCTTTTGCCTTATTTATGACACTAATTGGAAAACAAAGTCTCTTTCTGTAACTTTCTAGACCAAAAACCGTGCAGCGAATGATTTAATTTACATGATTTTGAAGATTAGGTTGTTATACCCCAATTCCGCTACAATATTGATCTCAAAATCTGTGAAGCCTAGAACATTGATTTAAATTTAAAAGTATTTAAGGTTATTATCTACCTACTAGTTGTATTTTCGTTTTACTGATGTAACTTCAATCTCAAGCTTCGAAAAATAGTTCGTGTATTAATTCGTGGCCACATCTGATTTTGATCTACAATATAAAGTATGATGACGATCATCTCAAAACCTCGGGGGTTTAAAGTCGCCTCGTTGGGATACCTACCAGAAGACGTCTATGAGTTATAAATTTATAATCATCCTAGTGATCGATATTCCCCCATGTCCCCTCATTATTTTTTAGCTTTAGTCGAGCAGCAGACTGACTTCATCATTCGCCTGACTAGATAATTAGAACAGACAGATCGATGTACTATAATTAGTTTAACTTAGATGGGAAGTCAACAGGCAGTGCTACATGCTAGTAATTTACATAACAGCTCTGTAACTATTGACAAAAAATATTTGACCATATGACCAAGCCATTACTAAGTAAGCTCTCTACTAAAACTATATAAAGAGACTTGGACTAAATTTAAACAACTTCAACTCTGTATTATCACTGTGTATTCAACAACAAACTGCATTCAAATTGGTATATCCACTTGGGATCTATGCTAATAGACAGACATACAGACATTTTAACTTCGAAATCTTTTCTCCAAAGCTCGGGGAATCACACTAATATTATAAAGGCGAAAATTTGTGAGTGTGTATGTTTGTTACTTCTTCACGTCTGAACGGCTGGGGCGATTTTAATAAAATTTGGTATGGTGTTAGCTGTCACACTGGATTAACACATAGGCTATAATTTATAAAGTTTAACGCAGGTGAAACCGCGGGGCACAGCTAGTAATAAAATATAAATGAGTCAACACATTCTTCCACATTAATAGGAATGACGTATCATGTGATATCTGTTCCTACGCTGTTAACTAGATAAAATGTAAATTATATTTACACGACATACTTTAATGAATTATGAGTGCATTGATATACAATAAAAGTTGATCAAATTGCAAGTCTTACAACGATAAAGATAAGCAAGCGTTCAAGTGTATAATTCCGTAATTTTCCTTTGCGAACATAGACTACTATGAACTGTTATTGCTTTTAAGGATTCCGTACCAAAATGGCAGAAAAGGATTCTTTAGAGGTATACTTAAATACCTCTAAAGAATCCTTCTCTGCCATTTTGGTACGGAATTGTGGTGATTATAATTATGATGATCCGTCCATCCGTTCGTCAATATTGCCACCTGTATATTGGAGCAATTGCAACTACTTATAGCGGTTACATTTTTACACAACCTTAGTTACTATTAAATTTTCATCATTTCTGGCGAGACAGTGCTTGCCTACCCATCCCATTAGTCCCTCCCGCCGAAAACCTTCGGCCTGGACACAAGTTGCCGTGGCCAACCTGGAATTGCCTGAACAGACTCCAGACCCAAGTTAGTCGAAGCAAGGAAAACCTGATCAGGTGAGGATTTTTAAACGTTTCCAACCTAGAGTGCAAATGTGGTTCTCTCCCTCAAACTATCACACTTGTTAACATGTCCTGCGTGCCCTAATGCCTGCACGTTACAAGAACTAATGGACGCTACCGACAACGCTCAAGTCGTAGCTGAACTCTGGGCTGACTTAATTTAGATTGCCATCGACACGCTAAGAAGAAGATCATCTCTAGATAAAAAACTGAAAAACAAAATTGGGAAAAAGGGACCAAAGGGGGTTAAATTATTTTTTATACTTAAAAAATAATAACGGTCGTGTTTATTTCTCCTGTAAGCATTCCTGATTCGCTCAAAGCCACTCTACCAATTCACTCTAGAGTTAATTATCAATATCAATATTACTAAAGACATGGTCTGGCCTACTGAACTTCAGAATAGCCAACTTGTGGACGCTGTTGTTTACTTTTATGATACTCTAAACATACTTAAAAATAGCTTCATACCAACGAGAGCATCAAAATCAGTAGATATAATATATTAGATATCCTCTTTAATATAGGAGTCCACTTACTAATCACCATAGCCTAGTTGGTAGTGCTCCTGCCTACGAAGCTGGTGGTCCTGGGTTCTAATCCCGGTAAGTGCAAATATTTGTGTGATGAGCACGAATATTTGTTTCTGAGTCATGGATGTTTTCTATGTATATAAGTATTTATCTATCTATATAAGTATGTATATCGTCGCCTGGTACCCATAGTACAAGCTTTGCTTAGTTTGGGTTAGGATGATCTGTGTTACATTGTCCCCAGATATTATTATTATTATTAAAAAAAAGGCTATCTCACAAAAAGTTCAAGAAATATGAAACCTATCGGACTATAACTCTTTTGTTACCTGTTATTCCTGAGTGTCTCCCTGCTTCGGAGAACACGTTAAGCTGTCGGTCCCGGTTGTAACCATTATGCAACCGGCGTTAAGCCATGTCAGAAACCTACAGTGCGGCTTGAACAAGCCTGACTCTAAGGTCTCTAACCACTATCCATAGGATAAGTAGGTCAATATTATTAGAGCCACAGATGCGTTGAGGCACTGAGGAGTAGTAAGCAAGTAAATCCACTCAATTAACGTCACCTTCTGTCTTTTTTAATCCTCTAACGATATCTAATCCTCTAATCCCTTAATAGAAAGATGTATTTCGAAAAGACAATAAAATTATGATATTTATTATTAATGACTTTGTACGGAATTTACAATATAAATATCACTATTCGTAAACTATAATCATTATTATATATATATATATATATATATATATATATATATATATATATATATACATATATATATATTGGATTCCTACGCATGCCACCCTCGAAAAGTGTGTCCGGGTCCGGTTATCAATTCGTTTTTTTGCGTTACTCAGATGTTTCATTTGGTCGAAAAACTTTTCACCGAAGAAATAAAATTTGTTCGAAGTATTGTGTTTCCGAACATTTTTAAAATTACAAATAATTAACAATTATAACACTATTTTAATTACCATATTTTCATTTCACTATACGCCTAGAAAGATTGACTACATTATTTCGTCTCTTATTTTTGCGGATGCGGCAGCATGTAATCAAGCATACGAGCATGCAACATGCAAGCAGGCATACAGCATGCAAGTAGGCATGCAGCGAGCATTGTTTCTGTTACGGCTTCGGCGCTGCGGGGTTTGGACGGGCCCACGCAAGCTTAACGCTCACCACCGCAGCTTCAGCACCTGCTCCCCCAGCTCGCGGGCCGTCCTACCCCTTCGCGCCTACGCGGGCTTAAATAACACTCTAGGGGTAGGGCAAACAAGACTGTGTGGAGTCGGTTTTGCAGCGATTCGTTCTTGCCACGAAATTTTATAGCACAACATATTGACTTTTATGACACTATTTTAATTTAATTTTGAAAATACTACCAAGTATCCCTCTGTATATTTGTGACCAAAATTCAGTAAAATGTTATTTTGGTGTGGTGAAAATATAGCAAATAAAGCATGTGCCAAATGAAAAAAGTTCAAAAAAGGCTTCGGCCAATAGCAAAAAGTTATTTTGTAAATTGGTGAAAAATAGGTCGGTAAAATAGTACCTATGAAATGACACTTCGATTATATTAAAATATGTCAAATAATGGATATGGAAAAAAATACGTCAGTCAATAGTTTTCGGTAAAATGAAAATCCAACAAAAATAAATCGGTAAAGTGAACGGTTTCCGTCCGGGTGGGTATGTCGGACTCGCATCGACTAAACCTAACCGGCCGTGGACTTCTCTTGGCGCCTGGTGGGGGAGCCCCGGGAACGCAGATATGCTGCACGGTACCCCCCTTTTGCGCCATGTTCCGGATGGTCGGGACCGGTATCCAGGGAGGGCTCTGGATTGCCCTCTCTATTGCCAACTCCTGCCAGTCCGGCACAGCGATTGCGCCACTAACAGATCGCTGCCCGGAGCTGCTTTCACGTGGCGGCGGTAGAGGATACTTCTCATACTGCCACCGCAGCCCCGAGAGGAGTTGGGCTACCGGCTGATGCCGCCGCCCCGATACCGCACGGCTGCTTCTGTCTGCCTCACAGAAGGTGACCACGGTGTTTCATATGGTGGAGTTGCTTGCCCGCATCGCATACACGACTGCTGGCGGTGAAAGATCCCGTCCTAATGACGAAGTAGTCTAAGTGTTTATAAAGATTCTAAACACAACGGCAAGCGCTCATGACAGTTTTTGTTTGATAATAGACAATATCATAGACAAAATGTTGCCGGAGGTAAATAAGTTACGATTCACTACACTGTCCACACCACACAAGTCCTTATTTAGTATAGTAGTATTATAGTCTTGTATCATTTATGTTAGTATAGGATGTTTACACAGCCTTAATTCTTTAATAATCTGATGACATCTCACTTTAAAGTGCTTATTATACGAGTCGAGCAATAATTACTTAAGACCTCTTGTGGTGGTTAAAATAAGCGGACTTAATAGGGTGTTGAGTTGTGCTTGTGCTATAATTGTTCACTAATCTACGCAGGTACCATCGGCCACAAAGCGCTCTTGATATCTTAAACTTAAAAAAATATCAAAGTAATAATAACGTACAGACGCCAGCACATCCAGCTACCCCAATCTGTCAAATTTATTTTATTGATTTTCAACTATATCACAAAAGTATAAGGTTCACTTTTAATTGGGGAAATTTGACAGATTGGGGTAGCTTGATGTGCTGGCGTCTGTACAAAACCACTAAATTTTACATTTTAAAATGTTTCAAGTTTGATTAATTCAATAACTACATTTATTTCACCAAATTTTACTCTACCAAATGTATTTTGATTGTAGGAAAACTAAATAAACAGCCGAAATAGGTAGCTAATTTTAGTTACGTTATAAAAAACAGTTGTAGCAAAATTAAACAACTAGATTTTTTATTTCTTATTTAGTTATAGTAGTAGTATAAAGATAAGAAGAAAGAAAGGATATCAGGTCCAAAAAATATAAAATTCCCTACAGCAAAATTGTCTCACACTTTGTTACAAATGTACATTACCTAAAAAAAAACACTAAATAGCGTTTATCTCAGAACTACAAAATCAGAGTTATTTAGTTTTCCAACTACGGGGACGATATGAATCTTATGCAGACGTTCTGGAGACGCTCAAGATTTTCAAGTTGGGCCTCTGTAAGATAGCTGACTTATGCGTTATCTAGTATTAGGAGAAGGGATTAAGCATGAGGAATTGCAAGCTATTTAACATAATATCACGCTGATTTTGCCAGAGATCACATTCCCACAGTATGTGGTGAGCGGTTTGTTCATATTCGTTACAGGAAGTTGAGCACAGACAGATTGGTGAAGACACTAATTTGAAACTAAACAATTTACTTTTAAAATTGCCGTGTCCGGTAAGAAATTGTGCAACACAATGGTCTATGATTAGCCAAGTTTTATTTAACCGTTCGCGTACGTCCGGAAAGAACTGGTGCAGGTGGCGACCCTTGGTTGAGGTATTCCATCTACATTGCCATTCATTTAGCAGTTCGTCATTTAAGTTAGCAATTGGCATAAATAGCCTGGTGATTTTATCACGGTCGCGTAATGATAAGAAATCATTATTTAAATTTTCTCGCGTAGAATAGTACATCGCTGCTCGTCTTTGAACCTCAAGATCAACCGGAAGTACACCCGCTAGTACAGGTAGGGCCTCTGTGCTTACTGTTCTATAGGCTTTACACAAAAATATAAACGCCAACCTTTGGCTTTGTAGTAATTTACGGTGAGCAGCTCCGATGGTAGCCCTATCAGCCCATACAGGCGAGCCGTAGCATATACACCCAAGATAGGTTGCCCCGTAAATGATTCTAAGTGTATTAAAAGAGAGGCCCCAGGTTGCTGTTGATATCCTTGTAAGTGCAAAAAAGTTTCGCTTAGCCTTTTCTTCTTAGTTCTTTTCTAAAACTAAACACAAATAACACGTGGATATCTTACGTTTAACAGTATCATTGTTCAGTTTTACGCTCGGGGGAGATTTTAGTTCACCCTTGAGAAGGAGTTGGTAGGTTTTATGGGGAGCAAATGTAAGGCGATTTCTTTTACCCCATTCACTTATCATACTTAAACAAGTTTGAGCCAGATTTTCCAACTCTCTCCTGGAGTTATATATACCCTGTATAAGTAAGAGGCCATCGTCGGCATATGCCGTTAGAGAGCAGCGTGATGGCAAGGGCAATGTCAAGAAATCATCAAAACCCAAATTCCAAAGATACGGCGCGAGCACGGAGCCCTGTGGGCAACCCATGGTTAACGATTTACTGACTCTGTAGTGACCAAGCTTAAGAGTTGCAGAGCCATGTACAAAATAAGATTTTGAAAGTTAGCTCTAGGATGAATTGGCAAAGAATAATATAAAGAAATATATAAAGCTTTGTGAGGCGTACAACAACTTCGCTGTTTGATAAAACCCGTTCCGATATCTAATTGTTGATTTGATTGTGAGAGTTGTATTGTGCTAGATTACAAGCAGCTAATTTATCTACAATATTTATCTGAATTTAGCCTTGCACGTTGCTTGCAGTCATAATATTACAATCTGCGATTTCCCAGTTAGTATTGAGTTAGTTAACATCATCAAATATTAGACATTTATCAGCGGGGTGTTGTAAAATAAGTGGTAGAAAAGTCATGTTTTAGGAGAAGATAGTAAGCTGACCAGTTATAGAATTACCTAGATCTTGTGCACAGATCTTGCCGGTCTTACGCTACCCACATCCAGCGACTTTCACCCATACAAAGTCATCGCTTCATCTTGTCGGGGGCCTGCAAACGCCCCCGACAAGATGAAGCGATGACCTATGCACAATTTCAGTTCAATCGGTTGAAAACAACTGGTTTAAAATTCAGTTGCAAGAATTGATTTCAACCAACATCATTGTTAGTTAAATAAAATCTTCTTAACAAAACATAAATAATTCTAACTATACCTAAGGCTGAAAATATTATCATCCAAGAAGCATTCTATGAGCCTGGGGCTCTACCGGCTAAGTTGCCGAACATCGATTTCTTAAATGGCGTTAAAATAAATAAAGGTTAAAAATTACCTAATCAATCGTTAAACGGCTTCCATGAGCACATGTGACGTCACAAATGTCTTGTCAACCAAAAAAAATCGATTGTCAACGTTGGAACAGATTTAAAGATTGATTAAGTAATTTTTAACGTTTATTTACAGTAGAAAGGTTCTCGAGTGGCGACCACGGCCAGTCGAGAACCTTTCTGCCCCAGTGGTTGACGGTTCTACGAGCTATGTGCGAGCACTGCTAAATATCGATCTAATATAGTCTATGGTTTCTATACGATATTGTAGGCTTCGATTGATTTAGGGTTAATGTAATCCACAAATCTTCGGCAGATGAATACTTATCACTCCAGTCAACTGTTACTATATCCCGTCGCACAACTCTCAGCAGGGCAACTCCACCCCCTAAAGATTTAGTTTCCCGTCTTCAAATAATGTACGTATCGCCTAATAATTCACTATTGCTGATACCATCTGTAAGCTATATTTCTGTCAACCCTTAAACAATCTGTGGACTATATGAGACCAATGTCAACCTTAACAAACAAATAAGGTCCAAATACAATGAATAAAAATATAGCAATGCCTACTTAAGGGTTAGACAAATAAATTCATAGCTGTTTCACACATCTCGAAAATAAGTAGCTGGTAGTCCGTAATCCACGTACGTTCTGATAATAAAAATGAATAACAATCATTCTTAAGATTAGAATAGCAAAAATAAAAAAAATACAAGGTATATTTCCAATTCATATCCATTTTAAACGTGGAAAAAACCAAAACGAGGTATGTAAGATAGTTGTAATAGCGGATAAAAGCAAGATATAACATTGATTGATTGGTAATATATTAAGTTCAAAATAGCAAATATAGGCAACAGAAAAAGAACTTGTGTGTACTTATGTACACGCGTTAGAAGTTATACTTCTTAATATACAACTTGAACATAGTTATCAATTTTCATACCACCTAGAATTTACGTCATGCTGTTATTTTTAAAATGTAAAAATTCACTTTCATACCACCTAGAACTAACTTCATGCTGTTATTTTTATCGAGTAAAAATTCACTCTCATCATTTTTCTCCATCGCGCCAAAAGAAGTATAACTTCAAAATTCATAAGGCACATTAAACGTCGTCATCGTAGACAAGCTAATCAGATCATTATAACAACACACGTCATAGCTTTTAATATTGGATTGGCAATATCTAGACCGGCCGACATCGAGCGATAAGAGAAGAACATGCTGGCGAGTAATGAACAGGAATATAATCAAGTACTTGTGCAAATACGTTAACTTGACACAATAACTAAAAATAACTTTTTCAGAGTTTGCTCCATTTTCATGTGATGTTTTGGTGTCGTTTTCTCGTAGGCATATATATTTTGCATCCCATGCCATGCAACCTTATTCAAACCTCGTTCTTTGGGAAATGATTTTATTCTTTTGAGCCAAATTTTGCCCTAGATAGTCAAGTGGCCATTAATACACATTCTCCCGTCTAGTATTATTTAAACATTACTAGCATAGAATAATTTCTTATGCTAAAAAAATAATATAGTATATGTTACAATTAAGTAATAATAGTTAATTTTTAATAATACAGTTATGTTCTCACCATTAATTAACCTTTATTTAACCCTTTTTTATCCAATTTATTTTACCTAAGATTATATATTCAAATGTGAGTTTGTTAGTTGCGCTTTCACTTCTTAATTACTCAAACGATTATGATTAAATCGTGCAAATACGTCGTCAAGGGGACAGAAAAGGACAAAGGGTAGGTTTAGGGGTAGGTACCTATAATGCAAAAATAGTACTGTTACCGAATGATAACCTGTGGACAGAAAGGTAGTATCCAAAAAAGCTGTATCATTATGTTCTGTATCATTATTGCGTCAAACAATACAATTAAATTAAAAAAAATAATACAATTGAAAAAAATATTATTACAGAAATGAAGGTATTTCCATTACTAAATATGGCTTATTATATAAGGTTCCAAATGGCACATTAAAGAAAAGTTAAAATAAAATAAACAAAAAGAATAGAGAATAAATGTGACTCTGATTGAGAAGAATGTGACTAAGAGAAAGAACTTATAGTTTTGGATGATTTTGATAGGAGTTTAGACTTATAAGATGAGAAGAATTAATGTGCGAAATGTGAAAAAAATCTATAGTGAAAAGGGCCTAAAGTTGATTGGAACGTTTCCAAATTTTAAGATAAGATAAGATAAGTTATTTATTTGTGTAAATGTGGTAAGTACAAAGATGTTAACATATATATAGTACATACAGAAACTCGCAACTTGAAATATAGAACTAATACTATAAGAGAGATGGTTTTGTTAAATGTGTTTTATTTATTTATTTAATAATGCAATACAAACACGTTTTTTTAAGGCCAAGGTCGAAGACAATAAGTAGAAGACACGTGTATTGATAACATATTCAAGTAACATACTGTAGGAATTTATTATCTAATCAAACTATTAGATTAATAGTTTGATGAATTATCCATACCAGCGATATCTTAAAATTATTATTTATGCTAGTATAATTACAGGGTTACCTCAGTACTGATACATAACTTTTCTTTCCACTAAGTAGTAATGGTATCATTAAAAACTTCAAAATCGAGCACAGAGGAACTATTTTTTCCTTAGAACCAAAACATTACAGTAAAGTTATATGCACACTTTTTCATGAATTCACTGTTCTTTTTTTTATTTATCTATACATATAATAAAATTGTAGGAAAGTCAAAACTGTACATGCAATATTTTTTTTAAAGGATACTTGGGGCTGATCTACAATCGATATCGAAGCCAAAAATATAGTTTTTAGAATGTTTGTCTGTTTGTCCGGGCTAAACTCAAAAAGTACTACATGGATTTACTACAAATTTTCCATCAATATTACTAAGATGTTGGGTCAACATATAGGCAACATATTATCACGCTATCACCTACGGGGGCGGAGCTGTGATAGTTTATAACATTTAACGCGGGTAAAACCTAGCTAAAACCACAGCTAGATATAATTTTGCCACAGAGGTTTAATGTCTCCTAAGTTTAAAGTAGGATGTATTAAATTAAAAAGATACTGGTTAAAAATAAAATTTGGCCGAAGAAAACCGATTGGGTGGAAAAAAAAAACAAATGGGACGCATTTTGTACTACAGTGGGACAAGGATCTTTATGAACGTTTGAGGGAGGGCGACACTATGGCGGCAAGGGTTGCTTTTAAGAAAATTTATCTAAAACTATGGGAAAATCAAGCATGGTAACATTTACCTATCGCGGCGGCAACTCGCTCGTTAACTTTTCAAATCTAATTATAGGGCCTTCAATGTGTTTTTCTTTCATGAAAAACTCCTTAACCTTTGGGACTATTTCCCTGACACCACTTTTTATCACTTTTTGCATATTGCTAGTGTTTTAACTAAATAATACAATAATAAACATAATCATCAAAGCACGCTGTGGCAGAACTGTCAAAGAGACACTTTATATGATGGCAGCGTTAGTTCCACTTTCAGCCACGTTCATAAATATCCTTGGCGCACTATATTGTAAAACTTAGATAATAATTCATAGTTAGCAAGAAAAGTCGCCTTTGAAAGCTTATGAATGCTTTATTAAGTGCAGAAGCGAAAGACATGTAAATTCACTCTCTGTAAGTGTGATATTGTATACAAGATACGTCACGTTCATAGTAACTGACATTTAAAATATGGTCGCGATGCTATATACTATATATGCAGTTATAGTGCAACATGTTGATAAGTTGCTCTAATGAATAGTTCAAAAGATCGTCGCCCTGCTCAGCGCGGACTGAAGACAAAACGACCCAATTGGGACGTTTTCGAGTATTCACTTTGCGCAAGCTAGTCACATATCTGCCTATATACAACATGTAACGTAATTAACGCACACCCTCAAACACCCCAATTAGAATATTATGTTGTAATCATAAAACATACACTGAATTTTTGATTTAACATGTATATGCATTGTTATTTACTGAATTAGTTTCTTGGAATAAAGCTATTTTTTTTTATTTTGTATTGAAAATAATATGGAATTTGTATGAATACAAATAAAACTGCGATTTTTAAAGTCTTATTACTTTGACTTAGGGTCCATTTCATAATGTTTTAATTATTTTGGAATAAAAAATTACCTATATTAAAAATGAAATAATCGATTCAGTAAACGATTCTGAACAAACTATTTTCAGGATATTGATAATTAAGTTACATGTTGTATACAATATAAAATTGGTTTTTAACATTCACAACGTGGATAAAAAAGAAACTCAGACACTCAAATTAACATCGTAATTATTATTCACAAATAAACCACACTAATACTAGAATAAATGTTCTAAGTTATACAGATTTCACTTTTAAAAACTGCACATTTAATAAATGTAAATTTTCAAATGTTTGAGGAGAAGGCGAATTAAATTTTGTTTTCATTATATAGAAATATTTTATTATGGTAGGTAGATTAATAGTTGAAAGAACGTTAAGTGAGTAATTAATGAACTCGTGTTATTTAGTACATATGTAAGTACTAAATAACACGAGTTCATTAATTACTCACTTAATGAAGATGCGTAATTTACTGTTCTTGTGTATTAATAGCTCACTTTGCGCTCGTGTATTCACTCGTGTATTAATAGCTCACTTTGCGCTCGATGCAACAATCTGCTACATTGTTCTCTGCAAAATATGAACCGTTAATGGTTCACACTTTTACAGTTAAGCTTTACGGCGTTACCAATGAAGGCTTTGTCTGATCAAGGCATAGAACGTTATATAATGCTACAATACGTAATAAAGACTATGTATAGTTTTGACATGTTTTGCTTTGAAGTTACAGAAAGATAAACACTGCTATGTAATAAAGACTATTATACAGTAAGTTTTGAAATGGTTTGCTAATGAAGTTACTACAATAAGTAACAAATACCAAGTATGCAGTAAGTTCTAACTATGAAATAAAATGAATAATATTGAAAGCATTTATGAAACATTTAAATAACATAGTATCGAACAATGCAATCTTAAAAAAACGTATCATAAATGAGAAGAACAAAAAACCCTAATAATAAAATTACTATTTCGAATTAGGTTTAAGAATCACATTTAAATAATATATATATCTCCATTATCATAAAATAAGCTAATTAAACAAAAAGGATATATAAGAGCTCGATCGACATGTTTGAAAAGTTATTCAAAACCAATGAGTAGGTTATAAATAAACCAGTAGTGCTGTGAAATCATTTGAGCTTCATTTGCGCTCAAGTAAAATTTCTTATGTCACTTTGATGACATTGTATTCCAAACATAAATATTCGATGAAGATTGAGCTACATTGAGCCTCGGGTAGGTATTAAATAAAAAAAAAAATATATGGTAGATTATTTCGAAAATAGAAATAAAATGGTTAAATGTAACATGAGTTCCTATCATTAAAAGACACATATCTGTCGTTAATAAATGAAACGAAATCAGCGAAGACATAAATAATTTTCACCTTAAGACATACATATTTAGAGGGACCGGCGAGTAATATCACATTAACTCCGTTGCCAGTGTCATCAGATAATAATTATACACTTGCCTGGCACTTACTTTGCGATCGATAAGTTAATAAGAGTCTCTTGTTTGATAGAAACATTAAGTGCTTGTTTCCGATCAAACTCATTGTGGTATTCGTAATATAGAATAATCAGCATGAGTGAAAGAATATGCATAATGTTTCAACGTTATAGAAGCCTGGGTACATATTTTTATATATTAGTTTATCCTCCTTATTTTTCTATGGCATCCAAAGTCTCACACTATTCGCGAACGTCAAATCCCAATCCGTAACTGGTATTAAAAGCCTTTGATCCTGTAGAAAGCAATGCGTTGTGGTTAATACACACATCAACAAAGTCTAGGGATACGTTATTTTGAAATCAAACATGGCTTTATTGTTTAAAACCTATTTAGTTTCCTTAAAAAGTTTATTTACAGATTTAAACCTTGTCTATTCTTTATTCAAAATTTAAAAATTAAAATGAGAAACAAATGAAAACACGCAAAGCACAGCGCAATCTTGAGTTGTATCTAATTTCAAGAAGTTGCATTAAAATTTTTTTTGCGTGTTTATTGAAGAAAACCTGATAAATTGTTTTATTTTCTTTTCTCAATTGGTTGTGTAAGCTTTTTAGCGTCATGCCACGCCATCATTTGAGTCGAGATGAAATGTTACGGGCAGTTGGCATGTTACAAAACGGTGCTATTCAACGCGTCGTTGCTGAGTCTCTGGGCACAAGCCAAAATGTGGTATCCAGGCTGTGGTCACGTTATCGCGCTACTGGAGATGTGGCAGAACGGCACACAGGTAGATATCGTGTTACCACTCAGAGACAGGATCGATTTCTCCAAATGACCGCCAGAAGACTACCCAATATCACAGCGATGCAACTAGTGCAAAAGCTCCAGGAGGGTCAGCAGCTGCTGGTGAGCGACCAAACCGTGCGAAGGAGGCTGCATGAAGTTGGTCTTCATGCTCGCAGACCGCTACGAGTCCCAGCGCTGCGACGTGGCAATCGCGGTAGGCGACTTTTATGGGCTCAAGAACATTTGACATGGAGTGATCAACAATGGTCATTGGTGCTGTTCACTGATGAGTCCCGCTATGGATTTCATCCAGATTCGAGACGAACACGCGTTTGGAGAACTCCAGGCAGGGTCAGCCGTCTCCGACATCCACAGGAGGTCCACTCTTACCAAGGCGGGACAATTATGGTGTGGGCAGGAATACGAATCGGCGGACGAACCCAACTCATTTGGATTCAGGGCAGCATGACTGCCCATAGATACCGTGAGGAGGTAGTAGAACGTGTCATTGTCCCGCTCAGGGCCCTAACGGGGCAAGAATTTCAGCTCATGCATGACAATGCACCTTCCCATACAGCGCGGCTGGTGAGGGCCGCCCTTCGAGAACACGATGTTCAGGTATTAGATTGGCCTCCACAGTCGCCAGACTTAAACCCAATTGAACACGCCTGGGACATGTTACAGCGAAGAGCATTGAGGGATTTTCCGCCCAACTTGACAACAGAAGAACAACTTTTCGAACATTTAAAAAGAACTTGGGACTGCATACCCCAGCAAGACATTGACACCTTAATTTTAAGTATGGAAAATCGTTGCCGCTGTGTGATTAATGTTAGAGGAGGAAATACCGATTACTGATTATCAGATTTGGTAAGATTTTTATTCATTTAATTCGATTGAATAATTTTATAAGAATAAAATGTTTTTGTTCACTCAGTAATTTTCTATGGCTTAATTAATTTAAGACTTTTATTAATTAGAAAAACAAAATCGCATCGTGTTGTTAATGTTTAAATATCGGCCATGAAATTATCTTTAATTCTTCCATTTACAGTCATAACAAAATGTTTATAGTTTTCTAGATAATCAATGAAATGTTCAATATCCCTAGATTGTGTTGATGTGTGTACTTTTAAATATATTAACATAGAAAATTTGCAAAATCATTCAATATTAACTATGTTTGACATGTTATTGAGATCAATGCATAGGTTGTAATGTTGTAAATAAACCAGTAGTGCAGTGAAATTAATTGAGCTTCGTTTGCACTAGAGTAAAATCTCGCATTACTTCGAAAACATGTATACCGAAAAGGTATGCAACGTTAGTTCCTTTCATTTAAATTTATTTAACGGTAGTGTAGTTCCTGAATATCGTCTTAAGTAATTTCCTACTAACAAATTATGGGTCATGTTGCCTGAAAATAAAAGATTATTTTATTATATTTTTTTTGTTTTGTTACTTAATTAAAATGAAATAATAATGTTTATAATTTATAATAAAACATCACACAATTGTATACAAAAAAGAAGGGGCCAGATTGTAAGGAACGGAAAACTAAATAAAAAAACTTGATAACAAATCTAAGACAATAAAGTTTATTCTATACATAAAATGCACTACTACTATATATTTATATATATTTATATAATTTAGTTGGCAAACCAGCATACGGCCCAACTGATGGTAAGTGGTAACCGTAGCCTATGAACGCTTGCGACACCAGGGACATCATTAGCGCGTTGCCGACTCTTTAGAAACTTTACAACTCCCTTTTTGAAGGGCCCCATGCTGTAGTCTTCTAACATTGAGTAGTATTTTTATAGATTCATTTGATATAAGCAATTTTTGATTAGTCATAAATAGTAATCGTTGTTATAGTTAATATTCTTAATACAATTTTCAATCGAACTTTGTTTCGTTTTCTAAGTTTTAGATACGTTTTTAATGAATCTAATGATGCGTTATGTAAACGTCTCTTTAACTCTTATAATACTTCCTTTATTCAATTTATTTAAAAGTGACAACTTACTGAATAAGTTGTCTTTGTTGATGGTCGGTGTACATTTGGTAAATACCATGTTGATGGTTTGTGTACATTTTCTAAGTGAACAATAATCTATACATATAATAAAATCGTAGAAAAGTGAAAACTTTACATTGAATATTTTTTTAAAAAGGATACTTGGGGCGTGATCTACAATCAATATTGAAGCCAAAAAGTACTGCATGGATTTACTTTAAATTTTGCATGAATATTACTTAGAGGTCGGTTCAACATATAGGCTACATATTATTACGCTAGCACCTATGGGGGAGGATCTGTGATAATTTTTAAAATTTAACGCGGGTAAAATCGCGGGGCACAGCTAGTAAAGTTATATAGGTACTGATGTAACCCTGTAATGATACTAGTTCATAGACTAAAGTATGATAACTAGATAACGTTATACTAATTAAATCTAATTATTAATCTAATTATTAATCTAATTTATCTAATGGGGATTAATAATTTGATTTGATAATTAATTCCTACTGTCTTGTATTATATAATATTAATAAGTTATCAATACATGCGTCACTTGTTTTCAGCCTAGGCCTTTACAACTTGACAACGTGTTTGTATTGTAGCATTATAATAATAAAAATAAATCATCCACAGACAATATATAAATAATTCTAATGTAAATTAAATATGTTAAAATATTAAGAACAACTTTAACTATAAGAATTATATCGCAAACGATTACGTTAATATTTAATTTACATTAGAATTATTTATATATTGTCTGTGGATGATTTATTTTTATTATTATAATGCTACAATACAAACACGTTGTCAAGTTGTAAAGGCCTAGGCTGAAAACAAGTGACGCATGTATTAATTTGCACATTATTTAATGAAGTACCTATATGATAAACACACACAATACCTAAATGAAATATATTGTAATTAAAAAAATTGCAAATTATATTATATTATATATTAAAGTAATTAAGATTTAATATACATATATATTTAATGGCTGAAATAAATCCTCCTCTCTCCTACTTTGCTGTGCCTGACAGGGTCCATGATGAACTTTCTACTTGTACCTACCACCTAGTCATACATACATTGTGGAATGCAATAAAGAATTCAGTATTGAGTATTGTTTATTTCCAGATTCATGATTTCAATTAAGGCAACGCACACAGATTCTGTTACATTGAACACTGTTTTATATTCAGATTTCTTCTTGTCTTCTAATTCTAAATTATTGCTAGCGGAATCGTACAAAAGTTCTTCTTAGTCATGTTCTTCAAAATAAGTGTAAATATGTTTTCTTCCTTCTTCAAAATGCTGGGTGGTCGCTTCATTGCAGGCGGAGATTGGAATTCGAAGCACACATCTTGGGGCTCTAGACTATCTACAACTAGGGGCAGACAGCTAAGGACTTGTTTAACTTCAAATAACTTGCAGACAATATCTGTAGGTGATCCAACCTATTGGCCAACTGACTGTAAAAAGATTCCAGACCTCCTAGACTTTTTTTTATAATTAAGGGTCTTTCTAAACACTATTTTAAGGCGGAGTCATGTCTAGACAGTTCATCTGACCACACGACGGTATTGCTTACGGTGAGCACCATGGTGATCGATGTTGAAAACACATACTCTTTAATTAATAGCCATACTGACTGGGATTGTTTTCGAGAACATATAGAAAACAACTTAAATTTAAAAATATGTCTAAAGTCACCAGAAGAAATTGACGAGGCAGCAAAAAATATCACTTTCCTCATTCAAGAGGCTGCTTGGAAAACTACACCAGTGACGAAGCCTAGGTGCTGTACTACAAATATACCAGCAAGGATAAAATATCAAATTCTAGAAAAGCGAAAACTTCGCCGAATATGGCATCAGAGCCGAAATAGCCAGGACAAAAGTAAATTCAATAAGGCCATTAAAGAGCTAAAATTGTTATTGGAAGAGTGACATACCACTTCGTTAGAAATTAAGCTGGAATCTATGACGCCTACCGCTTCCACCAATTATTCACTTTGGAGGTTTACAAGTATCCTTAATAGACCCCAAGAGGCAAAGCCACCGCTAAGGATTGATGGTAATAACTGGGCCAAAACATCCAAAGAAAAGGCAAACCTATTTGCTGAGTATCTGGCATCTGTTTTCTACCCTAATTCAACCCCTGATCAGGAAACAGAAAAATATGTAGACCACGTCCTTAAACAACCATTCCAGATATCAATACCACTAAGACCAGCTACAGTAAACTAAGTATGGAAAACAATCCATAGTTTGAAATACAAGAGAGCTCCTGGTTTTGACCTAATTACCAAAGAAATCCTTGTGCAACTACACAAAAAAGTCGTTGTACTCTTGACCATACTCTTTAACGGTTTAATGAGGGTGCAATACTTTCCAGCTATGTGGAAGATATCCCAAATCATAATGGTCCACAAGCCAGGTAAGGCTCCAAATGAAATTCAGTCTTACAGACCGATCAGTCTCCTTCCAATCCTATCAAAATCTGCGAAAAAATTTTGCTCAACAGATTACACCCAGCACTTGAGAAGGTTATTCCTGATCATCAGTTTGGATTTAGGCAACATCACTCCACAATTGAACAAGTCCATCGAGTCACCAATAAAATTAGAGATGCTCTGGAAAGGAAACAGTACTGTTCCTCAGCTTTTCTGGACATACAGCAGGCCTTCGACAAAGTGTGGCACGAAGGTCTGTTATACAAAATAAAACATTATGTCCCTCATAGCTTCTATATGTTGGTACAGTCTTACTTGGTGGGAAGGATATTCCAAGTAAAAGAAGCAGGAGATACCTCAAGATTTTATGAAATCAATGCCACAGGGCTCAGTACTGGGACTGCAACAACAACGGCAACAATCGCCGATGATACCGCAATATTAGCTAGTAGCAATGACCCAAAAAAAGCTTCTGAATGTCTGCAAGGTGGACTCGATGAGATTTGTACTAAATCGGTACATATAACATTTACCCTAAGAAAAGGTGATTGCCCTCCAGTACTACTTGACGGCGGTGTACTTCCACAAAACAATAGAGTAAAGTATCTCGGAATGCACCTGGACAGACGATTGACTTGGAAAAACCATGTTAAAGCTAAAAGAGAAGAGCTCAATCTCAATTACAAAACATTGCTGTGGCTACTGGGCCGTAACAGTAAATTAGCTACAGACAACAAGTTGCTCATTTATAAAATGGTGCTTAAACCCATATGGACCTATGGAATTCAACTATGGGGTAGTGCTAGTGACTCCAATATCAAGATTATCCAAAGAATGCAGAATATTATCTTACGCACTATATCCGACGTCCCCTGGTTTGTTACTAATAGTGAAATCCACCAAAATTTTAAAATTAACACAGTGAAGGAAGAAATAAGACTGTTTTCTTAAAACTACCAAAAAAGACTAGCAAAGCATCCAAATGACTTGGCACTGCAATTGAATAGCCAGGATTATCCTAAACGCCTCAGAAGGCATGACATCCTGAAGCTTAAAGAAAGGGTGTAGCTTCACTTACACAGGAGTAGTGTTCTCATTGGAGTGCACACTCACCACGCCAAAAATCTACAACTCATCCGTTAAAGTCCTAAGACTGATTGCAGATCATATAACAAAAAAAAATGTTCCACTTTCATGTTTTCATCATATGTGTTGTTCTTAATACCTTGTAAAATTTTAATCAGTTTTAAAATGTTGGAAACGATAAGCAATCATGTAAAGTAAACAAAAACCTGAAAAATAAAAGACAAATATAATTCAGAATAATATTTAATTAGTTAATTATAATTGCTGACAAAATTTTATTACGTACTGCCAACACTATTAATGCATCGCCTAATAAGAACCAGGTAGATAACAGACTACGTAACGGATACAGGTAGATACGTACATTCATTCACAGACAGACATACATATGTAATTCTGCCTGTGAATTCAGTGCTGCCCGTCATGACTTCTTATAAATAAACGGTTGCATATAACTTTTGTTTTAAAATATATAAAGCACTAGCATTCCCTGACCAATATAAAAGAATAATTACAAAAAGGCATAAGTAGTTGAAGTGGCTTCCAAGGAGGAGGTAAATTTCAAGACTTGTTGTTGTGACTGTAGTGAAATAAATATATCCCTAAAAGTAAATTATAAAGACTAAATATACAATAATAGAACAAAAATAATAAAAAACTTAAGAGGTGCGAAGGGACACCCGGATGGAACGAATTTATTTCTTATTATTTGTAATGTACAAAAACCCTGTATACGCTCAACAAAAATAATCGTCGCGACACCACACTGTTCAATGCGAAATATAAATGAAAATATCTGGCTTGCTTTCTATAAGAGAGAGAGAGAGAGAGAGAGAGAGATAGAGAGACAGAGAAACATGCGCACGCCACACAGCTGCAAAAAGTGTCGTGACAACTTTTCGTAAGATTTTTTTCCGTCTAGCCCCCTTTCACAACGCGCGATAAGGAACTTCGTTCCAAAAATCTTATTATCAAACTACATCACCCCTATTTAAGAATTGAAAGTATTCCCATAAAACTCCTTAAATTCTTATTTTATCGTATAAAACACTAGATCAGAAGGTTATTTAAAATTATGTGCTAAGTTCCATATTCTTCCTCTAGCTGGGCGTCGTGACATATCCAATATCTACATAGCATTATTTCTGGTAAAATTGACTGTCATTTCTCAACAAAATTGGGTTTTACATTCACACTAGTCTCGAGACACTATACGCCAATGCACCTTTCATTGGTATCTTCAAACTACCAACAGAATACATTCTTGTGGCGAGCGAGAAGCAAAGTTAATAAATTGACAAATTCTGGAGTAAACCTGAGGCAGCGAGACGGATACCAGCCGAGATTTCTTTTTGAAATTTAATGTCATCCGTGCATAAAATCAGAAGGTTGTGAATATATATAGGCATTACTACCTAATGCCTGTTCCTACCTAATGCCGCAACGAAATTCTTCCATCGTGATAAGTAAGATCGCGTGTATGTGTGAGTGTGTGAACTCATAAAATATGAATCCAAATCCGTTATTTATTATTCAACAACTTTCTCATAAATCATTATTAATGCCTAATTAGTTACCCATCCACAATTAGCATCTACATCAATAAAATACATCTTTATTTTGTATAATAAATATTTTGACTTGGCAAACACGCAACTCATTTCCTTTATTGTGATTCTATGATTTTTATTATTATATGATATTTCCGACACACTAACCTGTATATTATCTTCTTCATTAAATTAAATTCTTTTAAGTTTATTATTTAGCTATTCAAATATTTGTTATGTTATTATACATAATATGTTATGAAGGTTAATTGAAAAGTCAACGCTATCAGAATATCAGCACTATCGCAATATTGCTACGGCCATTGCTGAGATACCTAGATGCCTTCACCTAGAACGGATTATTTATATTATAACTTTTCCATATGTATTTTTGTATTGTATAACCGGAAGAGGTAACGTGGGCATGTACTGATGAGCTGTCGCTGGGCGATCGGATGGGCGGAGTGTGGTCTATTTCATTGCTGATGTGATCTGAGACCTAGCTCTAGCTTAGCCATCTATCCGATTAGCTAAGCTGGCGAATGGCGTTATCGTCCCTTATAAGACAACCCTGGCGCCTGGTTAGCGTCCAAAGCTGGACGCTAACCAGGCGCCAGGGTTGTCTAGGCCCAGCTTCTGGGAGATAGCTGGCGCTGTACGAGTGGGCATTCGCAGTACCCACGACATCACCGGCGAGGAAATGTCGAGGGTGCATCGTACCTTACTCGAGGAGTTAGCTGGGGCTGAAAAAGGCTCCGGGCTAATTTTTCTTGGCTTTAGCCACAAACTCGGATGGATTCCGGTGAAATGCGAGAACCAGAAAAGCGGGGAGTCGCCTGGGGCTACATCCCAGATCGTTGGACAAAGGCTAAAGTACTTTTTATACCTAAGGCTGGCAAGGACCCTGTCCAAGTCTTTCAGGCCATTCAACCTGACCTCCTTCCTCTCTCCTCTCCTCCTGAAAACACTGGAGAAAATACTCGACAGGTACATAAGGGAGGAAGGACTAAACTCACAGCCTATCCACAGTACTCAACACGCTTACAGGTCTACGGTACGGTTACCGTAGACCTGTAAGCGTGTTGATCGACAATACCTGCTGCCATTGACAGACAGGGTCGAAAGAGCACTGGAGGATAAACAGATAGCACTCTGTGCTTTCTTGGATATTGAAGGCGCCTTTGATAACACCCCGACAGGCATGTTGGTCAATGGACTAATCAACAAGAACATTGATCAAATAACTGTCAATTGGGTAAAAGCACTGCTTTCAAACCGTAAAGCTCTGGTCGCGCTGCATGGAACTTCTTTGGAAGTTGTAACAACGAGAGGCTGCCCACAGGGAGGTGTACTATCCCTACTCCTGTGGACCTTAGCAATAGATGAGCTTTTATACAAGCTAGCAGAACATAGAATCGACACTTAGGAATATGCTGATAACCTTGTGGTGATTATACGAGGCTTCTGTCAAAGCTTGTTGTCAGAACGCTCTTAACATTGTCAATCGATGGTGTAGAGCGAATCAGCTATCCGGAAATGCTGACAAAACAGTTATCGTACCGTTTACTCGAAAGAGGGCTCTAGACAAATTAGCCCCTTCAGTAATGAACGGCAGCGAGATATAGTTTTGCAATGAGGTTAAATATTTGGGAATTATTTTTGACCAAAAGCTCACATGGAACCCACATAACAAGAAAACTATACAAAAGGCAAAAATTGCCTTAGGTATAGGGAGAAAGTGGGGGCCCATCCCAAACTTCTCCTATGGTTATACACAGCTATAGCGAGACCGACCATTGCGTACGACTCGGTAGTCTGGTGAAGCAAAACCAACCAAACGACAGTAATAAACAAGCTCAACAGCCTGCAAAGATCTGCTTGTATGGTAGTCACAGCAGCCATGTCCTCCACTCCTGGTGAGTCACTTGAGGCATTGATGAACCTGCCGCCTCTTTCACTGTTCATACAGTCTGAGGCGAAGACTGGCATGCTGAGAGCAGCCGCACAGGGGACTGAAACGTGGCTCTCAAAGGCACTGAGGTCTTTATGTGACCAAGTGCAACAAGACCCCATACTAGGCATGAAATCAGACTTTTTGTTCCCACAATATAACAGCACCAGGAAATATTGTGTGGAGATACCTTCCAGGGATGACTGGACTAACAACAAAGTATCCTGGAAGAAGGGGAGCCTAATTTGATACAGCAATGGCTCCAAAATGGGAAATGACGTAGGCTGTGGAGTTTTTGGGGAGCGACCCAGATTCAAAACCAGTAAAAATTTGGGAAAATACGCCTCAATTTTCCAGGCAGAGGTTTATGCCATCATTGTATATGCAGAAGCCAACCTGCAAAAAGACTATGTCAATCACACAATCTACATCCATTCAGACAGTCAAGCGGCTCTCCTAGCCTTGAACTCTGACACTAACGTCAGGGCTGGTTATGAACTGCATTGACAGTCTCAACAACCTGTGCCTTAGGAACAAGGTGATACTTCGATGCGTACCGGGTCAAAGGCTACGACCACAAAACTGCATATGAAGCCCTCGCGCTTAATAGGAGGAATTTATGCATCTTAACTAGGGTGTTAACGGGACATTGCCGTCTCAGGAAACACCTGTCTACGGTGGGCATCGGAGACTGTAGAGTGTGTAGGTTATGCAATAACGCGGACGAAACACCTCTACACCTGCTCTGTCACTGTAAGCCACTGATGCATAAACGCAACACCGTCCTGGGCCAACACTTCTTGCACCAGGCCGATGTTATCGATACTCCTGCCAAAAAGATTCTGCAATTTATCTATGTTACTATGTTATGGGGAGCGGCGAGCACAATAGTTCATCACTGGACGCAGTGTTACCAGCACCTCCGGGGACTGGAACAGCCACCACCAGAAGAATAATAATGAGAGGGTCGCTGGAAACCGCTAGATGCAGGTAGATCAAGACCGGGAATTGGAGAACTTTGAGGGTCAGTGTTCATAAATTAAAAGAGAGAATTAAAATAATACCAAAACTACATTGACATACCGTAGGCGAACAATCAGTAACTATTCCATTTAATAATATAAATTTAAAGACTGCACTGTAACTTAGTGCCATGTCAGAAAATTTAATTGGATACACTAGCATCATTTCCTCCACCAGTAGCTATCCACGCCCTACTGTACTGTATATAGACAGAAAATATACAATTAAAGTCGTCAATGATATTCTAAAAACACTAAGTCATATTTCATTGATGTTTTGGAATTTAAATATTCTTTTTGGAATTTTTAAGTCTTTCATTATCACACTAATATTATAAAGACGAAAGTTTGTGAGTATGTGAATGTGTGAGTATGTATGTTTGTTACTTCTTCATGTATAAACGGCTGAAGCGATTTTAATAAAATGTGTTATGGAGTTAGCTGACACCCTGGATTAACACATGGTCTATAATTTATAAAGTTTAACGCGGGTAAAACCGCGGCGCACAGCTATTGTTCTACATATATCATTAAATTGACAAAAATATCATAATTTTGTGCCGGCTGTTTCTTTATTCAAGTTATTACTTAGAGGTATTAAGTCAGTTGACCGATTTTTTATGTATTTATATTCATATATAAATACATAAAAAATCGATCAACTGACTACCCATTGGCTATGTGACTCACTCCACTCTCTTCCATAATATTCTATCACACGCATAACTATTTATATTTATATATGATAGTCTTGAGATACTTTTTTTAGAAACAATTGCTCGCAACTACCAAGGAGGTGTAAACATATATATTTGACATTGGCTATGTGACTCACACGTGGTGATTTTAATAAATAATACGGATTATTATTATTTGTTGAACTTTTCGAAGATTAAGTAGTTTATAACAAGAATAATATACATATTTTAGAATTAATATATTTATATGACATGTAGTTATTTAAATATATACTTTGATCACGTGGTCCTAATCACGCGGTCCTAATCACGTGATTATTAGTATACAAGGCCTTTTCGGACAGAATGTCGACCGTCGCGTCTGGAACACATCCTAAAAGACTTCCTTGCGGAACGAACATTTAGAGGCAGCATCGAATGAGTTTACTCCACTCCCCGTCCTATTCGCGCATTCGCGCAAGAGTTCCCCAGGGTTCCGACCTTTTCCCGCTCCTGTTCTCGCTCTACACCAGCGACATCCCCATCCCCAAGAATGCCCGCTTAGCCCTTTTCGCAAACGGTACTGCTCAGTACTACTCCAGTAGTGTAGTCCTTCCATTATCCACCAACAAATCCGGTGTTCCGCCAACGGCGTAGGCAAAAGGTTCAGGAAGTGGAAAATCAAAAGCGTCCAAGAGCACAACGGTGGACTTCTCGAGGCTCCAGACCCAAAATGGAACCAGCTGAATGTGCGGCGAGCCTATTCTTTGTTATTTTTATTCTATTCCTTATTTTTTTTGGGGTGATCCTTGACTGGGAGTGAAACTTCAGCGAGCCGCGCGTTCTCGGGTCGCATTTGCGTCGATTAAACTGCCTGCTGCAAGCGGTATGCACGCAGTAAAATGTCGACGTGCATTCGACTCATGATGACCTACGCGAGTCTGGTGTTCGCACATACCGCTTCTTCACGCACTTCAAACGCTTCAGTATCGGTACATGAGACCTACCATGCATGAAAAATCCGCAACAAAAGCAATTTGCTAGATGGTTTGGATCGCCAGAATAATCCAGAAAAGCAATGCAAGCCTCCTAGGCTATGAGCTGTCGTACTGAAAAGAGTGATTCAAAGGTAAGTAAACTTTCTATTATGTTAGTGTCATAATGTGGTTTGTTAATAAATTTAACTTGGAAGAGATTGCATGGTTCTCATTAAATAACACCTCCACCATATGGTTTCGTCTTCCTAACAGCGGAAAGTAACCTCATTAATAATAATAACGTAATAATAGGTAAAGTATGTGTGGTGTGACTTTGAGAGACAGAATTCGAAATACTGATGTAAGAGAGCATTGTGGTGTGAAAGAGGATGTAGTCACAAAGATTGAAAAAGGCATGCTGAGATGGTTTGGCCATTTAGAAAGGATGAATGAAAGAAGATTGACAAAAGAAGTATACCTGGCCTGTGTGAATGGGACAACCGGAAGGGGAAGACCACTTCGAACATTCTCTGACCAAATTGGAGATGTTCTCAAGAAAGGGCAGGTCAGAAGTACCCTAAACCGGCGAGCATGTATGAAGAATATAATGACAGTAATCGAGGCAAAAGAAGTATGCAAAGATCGTGACAAATGGAAATCCGTTGTCTCTGCCTACCCCTCTGGGAAACAGGCGTGAGTCTATGTATGTAATAGGGACATTATTTACACACGGCCATCTGATCCGAAACCAAGCAGAGCTTGTACTATGGAAACCAGATAACTGATATTACATATACTACTTTTCATTTGTAAATACATGCTTATATAGATAATTACACCCAGACTCAAGACAGGCAGATATGTCCATGTACACAAATACATATCTGTCCCGGGTGGAAATCGAACCCTTGACCTGCGCGCTGCGGCGTGAAATGTAAGCATTTTCCAACCACGCCAACCTATGCTATGCTATATAACTATTTTTTTATGAGTTATTTATATCTTGATTAATATGCACATAATATTATGAGTTCAATTACTTGCCCATAATTATATGCATGAACACCGGCAACTTAGAAGTATACTAATAACTTTGTGTACTTTATCCACTGTCTTAGGTACAAGTAATCTTTGTAACTATGCTGTAAAGCTTTAATTAGTTCGCTATAAACTATAATTGTATTCATCTTGACCCTGCATGACACCTATAGTGGTGCCTGTTTTATTTTACAAGCTGTTCAAGGCTTTTCACCTATAAAACAGAATATAATTTACAATCGGTCTTATATTATATGTATAGACGCCAGCACACCAAGCTACCCCAATCTGTCAAATTTCCCCAATTGAAAGTGAACCTTATCCTTTTGTGAGACAGTTGAAAATCTATAAAAGAAATTTGACAGATTGGGGTAGCTGGATGTGCTGGCGTCTGTACAGTGAAAGTTTTGGCATTTGATTGAGGTTTAGGAAAATTTGGTTCAAGGTGCCTTCATAACCTTCCAGGTACAGTCAACAGCAAAAGTAGATGATCAAAGTCGGATATTCAATACTAATTATCATAAATTGCGACAAAATAGTGTGGTGGTGAAGAGTATCTAGTTGAAGGTGTGCGTGAGTGTTAAGGGTAAAAAATATTAACTAGTGAAAACTGCCGCCCAATAGCATCATAAACTCAAAACTCAGGTCCGATTTTGATCATCTACTTATGCTGTTGACTGTACAGGGTGATCAAACCGAGCGTGTCACACCACTTGGTAATTGAGTTATTTAAAAATAAATATTAGAGCCAAGTAATCAAGGTTTGAAGTTGTTACTGTTGACACTTACCCTCAGCAATTTTATACATCTGCCGTCACTACGTTTCCAAGGAAGAAAATAGTACGACCGTGAACTCGCCGTGATCACCTAGTTTAAGTGTGTTATCTGTGGAGATCAGCCCGTCACTATCTTCATAGATTTACTTGGCATTTGTTGGTAGAACAAAAGTCCCCTACACATACCTATTGCCCGATAACGTGTTATCGGGCAGTAGTGTTTCTAATCGATTAGTTTCAACTTTAACTCAACATCATAAAGTTCAAAATTGGTGTCCAATATATCGTCACAATTTTTTTTTTAACCTGATGATAACTATAATAATTGTAACAAACTGATAACAATGTTATTATGTAATTCTAAATTAAATCATAATTTATTGACGTGCTGGTTGGCGTGGTTGGTAAGTGCCTTTCACGCCGCAGGTCGTGGGTTTGATTCCCACCCAGGACAGATATTTGTTTCCGTAGCTCTGTTTAGTTTGGGATCAGATGGCCGTGTGTGAATAATGTCCCAGGATATTACTTATTACTATTAATAATTTGATATGATGTAACTAATAATATTTTACCAATTCTATGCTTGTAATGCTTTGCTGAGCCCTACACAACAGAATATAATGTGTAACTTTTACTACTGACTGTAAACATCTCATCATCATCATATCAGCCGAAAGACGTCCACTGCTGGACAAAGGCCTCCCCTAAAGATCTCCACAATTGCCGGTCTTGCGCTATTCGCATCCAGCAGTTTCCAGCAACCCGCACAAGATCATTGGTGCATCTTGTAGCGAGCCTGCCCACGCTGCGTCTTCCGGTTCGTGGTCGCCACTCGTGAACATTTTTGCCCAACGGCCGTCGGTTCTACGAGCTATGTGCCCCGCCCACTGCCACTTCAGTTTTGCAATTCTTCGGGCTATGTCGGTGACTTTGGTTCGCCTGCGGATTTCGACATTTCCGATTCGATCCCGATGGGAAACTCCGAGCATAGCCCTCTCCATTGCTCTTTGGGTGACCTTGAGCCTTCTGATAAGGCCCATAGTAAGTGCAAACGTCTATTAGATATAAATTAATGAAATTTACAGAATCTTAGAATCGGTTAAACCACTAACCAGGTTCTAGGTCACTCTCATCATCATCATAACAGCTGAAAGAAGTGCACTTCTGTACAAAAGCCTACCGCAAGAATCATCTTGGTGGGATATGCCATAATCGCCACGCTTCGCATAAGAGTTGGGATCGCTGTATGATGGTCATAGTACTCAGAAAGAAGCTGCTGCCCGTGCTCTGGTAGATATTCCCTCGGGTCGACTTCTACGCCCCCCACGGGATGAGATAGGGTGATAATATTGCCGTAACCACGGAGGTCCCTTCTAGCACGGATTATGTAGATGTCTTGAATCTTCTCTGGTCTCTAATGTCAGCCGAGGTAGTAACAGCCTTATACGCTAATTGTAATCGTCAGGTAAAACAAACGGCTAATATTATCTGTATATATTTATAGACCATGGGATATCGGATAGTAAAGGTTTAGTAGTTTAGTTAGGTTTCCATTTGCATCCATTGCGTAAGGAACTCGAAAAACTATTTAGGGGGAAAATATTAAGTGAATGCATTGAATGTGTGAGCCGAGCCATAACTCCATAATGGGAGTGGAAATAAAAAAAGGCGAAGCCGGCCAAGTGCGAGTCGGACTCGCGCAGTTTTGCAATTCTTCGGGCTATGTCGGTGACTTTGGTTTGCCTGCGGATTTCAACATTTCTGATTCGATCTCGCAGGGAAACTCCGAGCATAGCCCTCTCCATTGCTCTTTGGGTGACCTTGAGCCCTCTGATAAGGTCCATAGTGAGTGTAAACATCTATTGGACATAAATGAATGAAATGGACAGAATCTTATAATGGCTTGAACCACGAACAGGTTCTAGGTCACTCTCATCATCATCATCATATCAGCTATAAGAAGTCCACTGCTGGACAAAAGCCTACCCCAAGAACCCCTCCCCCCCTACCATTATCTATAAAAGCGAGAAAAAAAAATCACGTTTGTTGTATGGGAGCCCCCTTAAGTATTTATTTTATTAAGTTTTTTAGTATTTGTTGTTATAGCGACAACAGAAATAGATCATCTGTGAAAATTTTAACTATCACGGTTCATGAGATACAGCCTGGTGACAGACGGACAGATAGACAGCGAAGTCTTAGTATTAGGGTCCCGTTTTACCCTTTGGTTACGGAACCGTAAAAACACAGTGGAACTGTAAATCTTTATTTTTCAAATTTCTTAACATAACGGGGCACGCAGCAAGCACATACGTGACAGAAATATGTCAAATTTCCATTTTATTTTTAATCCCACTTAATCTAATCTTGAACAAACAAATTGTATGTTTTGCGTAAGTTAATTATATACCTAACAATAGCTGGTTTGTTCTGCTTTGAGGAACAATTTATTTGAGGTTCATTTACATAATTATATAGTGCTAGGTATGTTTGAATATAAATATGCATTTCAACCTAACAATGGTGTCTCATGAGAATTCAAAAGATAACTATAGGTGTATATTATACACAATACTTTGTCATACGTACTGTTCTAAACGGGAGCGTAAACTTAGTCAAGTAAAACTTTAAACCAAATTATATGATGTCTTCCCGGCCGAATTTCGGCCACGGCGGCCATTCTCAATGGAGATTAGCCAATTGCGCAGGACATATTATAGTGCACAAGTGTGTGCGCAAATACAGGGGCACTTTCTACTCCATCACTCTCATGATCCGATGGGACCGGAAAATGGTCAGGTACAGGACCGACGGCTTTACGTGCTCTCCGAGGCACGGGGGTGTAATACCGCCAAATTCCAGACTTCGGGCTGATTCTGAAAAATTTCTTTTTACGGAAAATTGCCAGTCACTTTGTGCCGCGACCCTGGATTTGAACCCAGGACCTCATTTTCTGCGGTTGAACACGATACCACTAGACCAACGAGGCAGTCAAAAAAATTACATACATAAAACTAAATTATATACTTCAGATATAGGGTAGTCTGCTTTTAAAGTGTCGATAGTTTGTACTTACTATTAGACCCGGCAGGTGACGCTGCGATCAGATTCACCGTTCGATTAAAAATGTCATGTCGATACAGCCACTTCAGCATAATATTAAAAGAATTGCATTTTTTTAGCGCAGCTATTTTCAGAACTCAATCTTGAGGTAAGTAGTTCCAGTGGGGGATAAAATTCCTAAACTTGTTTCGCAAATCAAATATTTTTGGTCGCTACTCGATTTTATTTATTGATTGATGACATTTTTATTCACACTCAAAAACAGTTTCATAAACAGCCACAACGCTTTCACTAGCTTTATATTAATAATAATATCCTGGGACATTATTGACACACGGCAATCTGATCCCAAACTAAGCAGAACTTATACCATGGAAACCAGATAACTGATATAATACTGATACTACTTTTCTTTTGTAAATTCATTTATTGATAATTACACCCTATTGTGCCCCTCAGGACAAACATACATGTTCATGCACACAAATATTTGTCCTGGGTAGGATCGTAACCACTACCTCCGGCGTGAAAGGAAAGCATTTACCAACCACGCCACAGGCCCGTTAAAGGATGCATTTAGCAATTAAATGCTATTTAATGTAAGTTGAATAAAACATGCCGGATCGTCACTGGTTGTCTCAAAGCGACACCGCGACGCTGCGATGTTATATCCACTGGCAGGTATAGCGTCACCAGATGTTTGCAGAGCGGTGGCAAGCTCCAATGATAGACCAAAAATGGGTAACGATACACGGCACCTTATGCACAACAGTAAGCTAGTATCACAAAGGCTTAAAAGTCGAAAACGCTTCCCGAAGTGTGTGCTTCCACTTTCTGGCGAACGGTCTAAGACACGGCTCAAACTGTGGCGAAACAGTGCTTGCCTACCCATCCCAATTGTCCCGCCCGCCGAAAACCTTTCTCCTGGAAACGAGTTGCCGTGGCCAACCTGGAAGTCTCAGAACAGACTCCGCGCCCAAGTTGGTCGAAGTAAAGAAAACCTGCTCAGGTGGTGATTTTTAAACGTTTCCAAACTAGAGTGCAAGTGTGGTTCCGTCCCTTAAACTATGACTCACTTGTTAAAATGTCCTGCGTGCCCTAATGCCTGCACGTTACAAGAACTAATGGACGCTACTGACAACGGTCAACTCGTAGCTGAATTCTGGACTGACTTAATTTAGATTGCCATCGACACGCTAAGAAGAAGAATGTAAGTAGGATAAAGGTCCATTCATCGATACGATCATTCATTCATCGATCTGTTAACGATAAGGCCGCCAATTACATTAAAATAAGTTAATTTCCTTGTTTGTAGCCATTTTTTTGTTTTACTTATTTTTGCAATAAAGTGTTTTTCTTCTTCTGCCTTCATCCCGTGCGTCCATATCAGTACACAATTTATTGTGAAAGGTTGCTATGCGAAGCGTTACGTAACGATGATTACAATATAATTATAAAAAAGCTGTTTTGAATGCTGTTAATATTAAAACAAGTTTTGTTTTCTTACTATTGACCTTAACCTACCTACGTAGTTATTTTTTCCTCATTCAAGTTTACGTCTTGATCAAAACAAAAGGTCAATAATAAAAATAGGGACATCAGTTTTGGGTGACTAAGAAATTTTATACCAACAATTTTTTTACAAAAAAAATGCATATAATACTCGTCCATGGAGGTTTTGTTATATTCTTTGCACCAATATGGTTATGGTCATATCACCTGCAAGATAATGCTGGCAATTCTATCCTTTACACAACGAATTTATTTCAAATGTCATCATTATATCTCTGTCCAATATAGCAGGTATGAAAAGAACAGAGGATACATGGAACTGTCAAACTTATAATACGCGCACCAATTATTCGCTCTTGGAGCACAGTTGGTCACCAGATTCTAACGTGTCATTTTTCTTTTATCGGTATTTCGCGCCAAAACTAAACTTCATACGAAGTAGAAATGCAATGATAGTATAACTTTTGTTGGTATTGAAAACTCAAACCCGTCACAAGCAATAAATATCTAAATATAAATATCTTTGGACAACTGACACACTGCCATCTGATCCCCAACTAGGTAGAACTTGTACTTATATATTTCTAAATACATACCTATAGATAAATTACACCTAGAGACAGAACCAATAATCAATATCAATCATAAGCACCTAATTAATTACCTATATTTAGTCAGTGTTGAAGAAACTCATTTGAATTTTGGAGTTCTTTTTAAGCACATGTGGCAATACTATAGGTCAAAACCTATATTTATAGAAACATATAGAATATTTTTCATGTTCGACGTAGGAAAGTAGTGGCCAACTACATATTATTTTATTGATTTTTGAGACACGGACATTTTATTTATATCATATTTTTTACCACCTCATTAATTCCGTTAGCATAACTTTGTCTATTACCCAAAGTGTCAATCAGGAAGAGTTAATAGGTACTATTAATAAAATAGATGACGTCTTAGTAATATAATTAATAGTGTTAATTGGTTGAAATATTATATGTAAGTAGGTAAAAATAAAATTGCTACCATGAGCTGCGGCAAATCTATGAACGACGAGGCACGCGGTGCCACTATGGTTTTACAAATATTAAACCAATCAAAGGCAAGCAAAAATAATAAAAATACGAGCCAAGCGTGTGTCAGACTAGTAATTTGTCTTTTTTTTTAAGTACCTATGTTCTTTATTGCATTCATGAGTTACAAAAGTGTTCGTTTACAAAATAGGCATCAGTCATCAAAATGTTAGGATGTAATAAAAGTATAGGTAGGTACATACATCTGGATAACTGTAGTCTAAACATTTCAATTTGTTTTAAAAATAATGGTACTACCATAAATACCTTGTTAACATTCTTTGAGAAAAAATTATTATTAAGTAATTCTTGTCAGGTTATTTATTATATTACAATATAATATACCTTTTATTAGTATTAGATTTTGTCCTCGAAAAGCACTTTGAGCGTATAGTAAGCTTTTTCACTAAGAAACTCGTTAAGTTTTTCTTTAAATATATTATTTATAGCTAATTATATATCCTTCAAAGACTGGGATTTTGTTATAGACTTTTATTGCCGTGTACGGTCCCGAGAAGAATATTGCCAAGGAATAGGGCCAATATCCCTATTTCGTAGTTTGTGTAGTAGTCTTTGTTTGTGCAGAATAAATGTGTGTGTTTGTGTGTGTGTGTGTGGTATTTAACCAAGTTATTAATTTCTAGAATTTATATAGAGGTAAAGGTCGGTATGCGAAGTTTTATAAAGTAGTGTCTTTCGATTCCCTCGATATTGGTTAGGATGCGAATATATTTATTTTTATTAAGTTATAGTGCATCTCCCTGTTCATACGATTTCCCCATAGCACATCATTCCGTATCTTAGCCAAGAGTATGCACTAGTGTATAATAAATGTATTGGTATAATTAATTGGTAATTTTTTGGTATGGTCTGAACTCCATTAATTTAATTTTAGATTGTGTTCTTTAAGATAATTAGATATTTCAATTAGTGTATTTTGGAGGTCCATGTTTGGGTTTTTGTCGCAAGGAAGTACCACCAATACGTTATCTTATCTGCGACACTTTCTTTCCCTATTATTTTTGGTTATAGATATTGTAGAGACATCCGAGAACGCTGCCTTGAGGGATCGATATTTTTTCATTTTTCTTTTGTGATCTTACATGGTTTATTCCTCCTGTTCCCCTTATTTGTGGGCCATACTTCGGATGCCTAAGCCTTCTAATTTATTTAATAGAATTTTATATTAAACTCTACCAAGAGCTTTGTTCATATCTTTATTACGTGTATCTTAGAATTCATGCTTACCTAGATTGCTGTGCTGTGATTGGTTCTTCGTTTGAAGCCAAATATAACGCTTCGATTTTGCTTAAGTTCGATGTCAAACATACGTTGCATCTTTTACTAAACAGTCTGTTACGGTTATTTGGGAATATCTCCAAATTCAGTGGAGGTTTTGTCACAGTTCTATTTCGGTTTTGAATTGATACTCCTTTAGCACAGTTGTGATTTCAAACTTCGATGTCAGAACGGAAAAGCTACGCTAAAAAGACGAAAATATTCTTAAATACGATTTATTGAATGAGATAGATTACAATGCTATCATGTGTCTTCGCGCCTGCGTACAACGAAGTCTTCGGATGTGTCATGTCATTAATAACGTGGTGTATCATGTGATTATTATATATTTTTAAAGTTATACTTCTTTTGGCGCGATGGAGAAAAATGATGAGAGTGAATTTTTACGATACGCGCGCACACCGACACCAAAAAATTTAACAGCATGAAGTTAGTTCTAGGTGGTATGAAAATGTATGAGAGTGAATTTTTACGATGCGCGCGCACACCGACACCAATAAATTTAACAGCATGAAGTTAGTTCCAGGTGGTATGACAGTGAATTTTTACGATGCGCGAGCATCTGCGCGCGCATCGTAAAAATAACAGCATGACGTTAGTTCTAGGTGGTATGAAAATTGATAACTATGTTCAAGTTGTATATTAAGAAGTATAACTTCTAACGCGTGTACATAAGTACACACAAGTTTTTTTTTATTTGCGTAGGTATTAAAATTCGTTACTTGTCCTGGGTTTAATTCATTTATAATATGTACGTGTTTATAAATATAAGTATATAGTATGTTTATCAATTGTCTGATTGCTATGGTGCAGCCTCTGTTTAGTTTGGAGTTTGTTAGTTGTCCCGAGATAAGTACTTCACTTCGTTCCCTCTACTTTATATTCCGGGGAACGAGATTGTTCAGGCCAATTTATAAAGGTATTTCTACGGTTAGTAACAACAATATAGCAACGCTTAACATCGCTTCATTAATAAATCAAAGCGGTTTGATATATTATGAATAATTAATTGGTAAAACATAAGCTTGTATGTCAATCTCATTAAAATAATTTATTTAGAAATTCTTCAGTACGTAGGTACTTGTAGAACACTAGTACGCAAAATACGCTATAGAAAATTTGCCTTTTCTATTTTTGACATAAAATAAGACTTCTATAACATTATTATAATAAGCATAACCATAATCTTCTTTATCGTTGGTATCAGTGTTGTACAGACGCCAGTACATCAAACTACACCTATCTGTCAAATTTCCCCAATTGAAAGTGAACCTAATGCTTATCCGTTCAAAATCTATAAAAGAAATTTGACAGATTGGGGTAGCTGGATGTACTGGCGTCTGTACAACCCTCCCAGAATACGTCTGATATGGCTTATTATGTTACGCTGTATGGATATGCTTAAATTGCCCTCCGGATCATGGAGACGCTTTGAAATTAAACTAATTTGGTGGTCATCCATCTATACACTGTCCACGTGCCTACGTATTTTACCTCACCATTCACTTACAGACTGGTGAGTGCAGCTGTATATCAGCCTACAATACGTATTAGTCGCTTAAATTAAGCTACTGGTTGAGAGTCTTTTGCGCTATCCAACTGCTCGTTGTTTTCAATTCTTTAACTTTAATATACAATTGCTAAATGTAACAATTATAGCTTGGTAACTTGCTATTTATTATTTATTTAAGAATATTAAAAATATATGTGACGAAACAGACCGCACGGACGGACTAATGTAATTTTGTTGCTTTAATGACTGGCTTTAAACTGTGTTTATGTAATACATTGTGAGTTTGAAAAGTACAAGTGTATGTAAATACCCAAGTGCTGAATAAATTTCATTATTTCTTTATTACGAATGTTGAGTATGTAAAAATCAATAATAAAAGTCGTAAAAATGTTGCAGCGAAGTATTTATTCACAACGAATTAATCACAGTATTATATCGTTTCTATGAATAATACAACTGAATGTAACCTCAAACACCAAATTACATTGACAGCTAGTGTTAAATAAAGTCAGCCAGATATAATTCTTTACAGAGTAAAGCAAAACAATCATTAAATTGTTTTATCCGAAACCTTAGAAAATAAATTTATTTTTTGTTTTATTTTATACTAGCTATACCCGGCACCACCAAAACCCCAAAAAATCTGTTTGTCCGATCACTACTATTTTGGACTCCATAGGAAACAGCTACACAACATAAAGATAAATTTACATATATATAATTTATGTAAATTTATTGTAGCCTATGAATTAATTTAGAGTGTAACGTATCTCTATTCGAAATTTCTTTTATATTTATAAATAAATAAAATATAAATAAAAAATGGTTTTATTCACGTAGACTTTAAAAAAGCGCTTGTAAATAGTCATAACATGTTTGTAGTAACATAGTTGTATACATTATTATTTCTAGTAACATAGATATTTAGGTACACATTGTATGTAAACATTTATAATAATTATTATTTATTTATTTATAATGTTGTATGTGTTAAAAAAGGCTGAACGGATAGATACACAGATAGTTTTTACCAGAACTAAAACAAAAAGAAAGAAAGAAAGAAAATGTTTTTATTGAACACATATACACACACATTGAAAATAAAGTTTGTACAAATCTTATATTTACTTACATAAAACTAAACATGATTAAGAAAACAAAAAACATTAAAAAGAAACAAATTACAACGAATAATTAATATATAATGTGTTCAATTGGTAGGCAGCTCAGCACACTGTTACAGCCAGAGTCCAACTGCAACGCTGATTTTCAGCTACCTACCAAGGTGAGTCACAGAAGAGCAAATCAGTTTACGCTTTATATAAACTAGATACTTATGAATAGATACAATAAAATGAAAGATTAAAAGTATAAAATACAATACACACTACACACACAATTAACAGTAAAAAAGATATAAAACAACCTTCTTTTTTATAAACTTAAATTAAACTGCTCCCTAAGAGTACCTAAATCTAAATTTGCCTTGACCGCCTATATACTTCAACTCCACTTCCCTGGACAACATAACAAAATATCCGTATGGATTGGATATTATTATATATTTAATATATATTATTTACAAAATTAATATAATATAATATAAATAACAAAAGTTACTTTCTGTTCCCGAAAAATGTTAGGATCCTGTGGATTTCCAAAATAAACTAGTTTTCAGATAAAATTTGTTGTTTTGTTTTTATTTTTTAAGGTAAAGTACGCGGTATATTATTTATAATTTATTAAAATAAATCAATATATCACCATTTTCTTTTGACTTCGAGAGACTGGCGTCTGTAGGTACTAGGCAACCCCGTACCACATCACCAGGATCCCCTTTGTCATATAATATTATACATAATATATATAATATACCTTTTGCCATAATTCTCTTGCGTTAATTCCTTGAACTCATGCAAATGTCTCAAAGTTTTGTTCAATAACACCTTTACGTTCTAGGTGTGACTTTGACCCAGAACTCAGGTATGGTCGTGATGATGCCTTGCATTCGTTTCGCCGGCTTCAGCAGCGGTTTCCCGTCGGCCGTGCTCACGTGGAAAGCTTGCATGAATGCGGTGAACACTTGGAACATTGTCTGACGAGCGTATGTCTCGCCTGCGCAAAGTCTTCTTCCTGTGAAAACGAAGTTTTCATTATAGTTTTAATAAATTAAAAGGTAGCACAGCGGTATTTCGCTGCCTGAGTACTATATCTTGGAAATCATCTGTATCTCGAAAAAATAGTAGATGTTATCATATATTTACAGTTACGAATTGAAAGCCAAAACAAAGCAGCAATCGATTATTTGGGTGAAAGCCTGAGGTGAGCCTAAACCTACTAAAGTTGCGAGTATGCGGTTTGCCATTAAGAACCTCACCGCTCAGTGTCATTTCGTTGTGTGACATGGTTAATCCTGGCCTACAGCAGTTGCAGTGGTGGGTAAGAGGGAGGGAGTAGTCCCGAAAAGGTGTGTCACTACGCTTAGTGCTAGTAGCTAGCTTTTCGGGACTACCTCCGCAGGTGGTTACTACTTTTTTTAATAAATTTTGAAAAGTGACTATTGTTGTTTTGCAGAATCGTCGTACAGTAAATAGCAATTGGTACCCAACTATTCATTTGCTGAAAATTATTGAAGAACTTCGTGAAATTAGCCAAAAATGCCGTAACTTTTTGCACCATGATAATGCCAACTCACAAACAAACAAATTTTATGCATACATTTGTGACCTGACTTCATGCGACTGCTATCCATTTACAGAATTTAAAAACGCAATAATTAATAACGTGATCATCGATGGACATCATTGGAACAGGCTGTTGAAGAGTATATAAAGCAGATTCCGAGGTTACCACAAAATAATGGCATAAATGTTTTCAAAATTGGTTTGTACATAAAAAAGGCATTGAACCAAAGAACAACATTTTGCCCAACAATTAATTAATTTATGATCATGATAAAAGTTTTTTTTAATATTCAATCCTAATTTTTACATCCCACGTAGTTATATAATAGACTTAAGTTTCCAGTTTTGTAATTATAACAACAACATATTTCGTCAAAGAGAAGAATGCAGTGATAGCTCCTAAAGCATTTAACTGTTAATCGGACACAGGTATTATATTTACCATAAATATTTAAACTCTATTATTTTGTAATAAGAGCTAGAACCAATGAATTATAAACACACACTATGGCCGATTAAAAATCTAACATCGGACGATCAGAAACTAAATTAGATTAGTCTTATTTTTATTGCACACAGGAACCAGAAAAAAAAATACAATGTATGATAGAAAGGCGTGTACACAGGCGATTTTAACTCATTGATGAGTTTTCTTACAGCATACCAAATAGAGAGGTTTTACAGGGTAGAAGAGTGTACAACATTATCTACCTACTTAAAATTAATTCTACCTACCGATATGTAAAAATACTTGCTTTCGTGTTTTCTGGGGATATGCTATCGTGATTTCTGAACTCTGTTAAGCATTTGAATTGAGTTTAGCGTCAATTGATCGCGTTCAATTTCATGGAGATATCGGCTCTTATTTACAGTTCTATTCATTTCCAGGGCTATCTATAAATGTCATCTTAAAATAAGCCATTCCGAGAGCAAGGCAAGCTTTTAACTAAATGTTAGAAAGTTTCAATGCAACTGCAAGTCATTTACCCCGTTAGTTCCGTATCAGATAACAATAACTTACAGTTAAATTCCTGTACTTATCTCTACCATCGTTCATTATGGTGATATCCTGGTATAACATAAACAGTGAACGTAATTTAGGGACCTATGAAACTAAAAAACGTATAGCACAACAATATACCTACAAAATACACCAAAATATTAACTGTATGCATTTTGTATGGGGATTATAAAAATATGTCAGAAAGATCATTAGTACAGAATGGTCATTAGTACGAAATATCAGCTCACTATGAAACGCAAGTGTGAAGTTGGCGCGCTTCGACAGAGTCTGGCATGATATTCGTACGAGCCTACGAGGCGTCCGCTGCGTGATAGAGTGAGCGCTCACTGCTCTTTGAGTTTCCGAGCGGACAACTTGCGCTTAGAAACTCTCATGTTTCGTTGTGTTAAATACATATACAAATTCATCTAAGACTTTAATTTTAATTGTACTTTATATTTACTCCCAGTAAACTGTCCGACGGTAAGATTCGAGCAACAATCAACCACTATTTCCGACCCACACATATATATGTATAAAGATAAATTTATTTGTATAAAACATGTGATCAACAACAAATTTGAGGCCTAGAAACAAGATATAAATTTATACAAGTCAAATAAATTAATAAAATTATCATAATACATGTAAAATCAGTGATCTGATACAACTTCATATAATTTATGTAAACAATAAAAATTAGAATATTTAAGTCAAACCACAATCACAAACATTTATATTTTGTCTATTTCACAAGCTGGTTTTTATTACGCCTTGTATACACGAGGTACGAACTCATTAGTTGAGGATACTTAATGAGCGCTATATACCCATGAAAATGAACATAAATGAGAAACAATTTATTAATTCTAAAAATATTTTGTGGCATCCTGTACAAATTTCATCAGCTGATGGTTATTCTGGTATGGAAAGTATAATATTATTGTGTACTATTCATGTCAATGTGCTACACGTTGTTCAGTTTCATAGGAAAATTAAACTTCTTAAATTGCGTTCACTATTTATGTCACACTTTGCACATATATGTACTTATTTTAACATGACGTTTACAGTTAGCCCAGAAGCAGGAGTTGGAAGGTAACTAGGCTAACTCGCTGCCAGTGAGGCGCTGCCCCTGGATCACGGGTGGTTGGACGTTCATGCAAAAGGTGGTAGAAGAAGCAACAAGGAGTGCATCGGGGGACATCCACATCTTAGCCCCGGTTTCCACCACTTTAAAAAAAAGCAAGAGTAGTGGTCAGGGTGGGGTACAAGGCGATAAAGTACCTGGGCCTCAACATAGACAGCCGATGTGGCTTCGAGGAGGATTTTGAGCGTGCCCGGTCTGGGAGGCCGAGAGGCGAGTCTTGGTCGCAGAGATCGGACGAGATCTTTTGCCGGCAGCAGTCGTGTTTGTGATGCTGGCAGACGACGCGACATAGAACGCCGTGGTCTATTTCTGTGAGGCAGTCATGCTTCAGAAGGAGGCCGCTGAGTGGAATCGGGAGTAAGCCGATCCCGCTTGCATACGGAGGAGGCATCGGGGCGTCGGCGGCAGCCATTAGCCCAACTCCCCTCGGAGCTGCGGTGGCAGTATGAGAAGTGTCCTCTACTGCTGCCACATGCAAGCAGCTCCGGGAAGACAGTGAACTGTTTATGGCACTGGCAGGAGTCAGCAATTAGGAAGGGCAACTTAGGACTCTTAGTTGGCCAGGTTGCGTGTTCCGACTATAGGGGACAAGGCGCAAAATAAGGGCACCGGAGCAGCATACCCGCGTTCTCGGGGCTCGCCCTATCAGGCACTAGAACATACCCGTAGATACTTTTTGCCGGTGACATACGTAGGCCTTCCTCCAGCCTTATAAAAAAACAGCCTTATATGGATCACCTCGCAGATCTCCGCATTAGATGGTCAGATTATAGGGACCTTTTGTTCTAATGTCGCTTAATGTTAGTGCACGGCGATAATGAACAGAACATAGCAAGAAACAAGTCATTCTCTTGCAATAATGGCACGAATACTTATCATAGAAAGAAAGGAAAGAAAATAATATTCTCGACAAACAAAGGTAACCCTTGACTTAACCTACTTTACATGTATGTTCATTTGGAAGCATGCAACATTATCCGAATAGGCGAGGAAAAGACATTTTCCTCAGCAAAGGCACTAAATAATTACTGTAACGCTAATCTTCCGATAGCTGTACCTACATACTACGCGTACTTGTAGTAACGTTTAGTTGCGACAATAATTACTATTATAGTCATTGCTGCGTACCTACCAATACTGGCAAAGATAGGAATAGTATACATGCCCGCTTGACTTGGGGAGTAAGGTGCGTGCGTGCCGAGAGCGATACGTAAAGTGTGATCGGATGAGGCGAATGGAAATTGAGAGGGAGAAATAAGTAATTGAAGATAGAAAAAGAGAGTTACGTTTCGTATATTACTCTCGGGCAAGAGAGTAGAGTAGAGTAGTAGTAGAGTTTCTTATATCTAAGATTTACTTAAGTCTTGTGGTCTGAAGCACACTTGTTTTTATATATAACGTTTTCAGTTAGTCTAGGAGGCTTTCTCTGCTTCACCGGACAAACGAACGGAACGGAACGACTCCAAGGGCGGTGGCCCCTTGGGGTCCTAACTTCAGCTAATGACGTTGAGGGATGCACGTGAGGGTCGGTTATTATCTTAGATCGAAGGAGTCTGTATAAGGGTGACTAGCAAAGTTCTTCATAGGGGTTACCCATCTCCAGACTGAACCAAAAAGTTACTTACTTATTTTTTTTATATATATATAATAGAAAAGCAAACGAGCAAGTAAATAGCAGCCGATGGACACTCGCGACACCGGAGGAGCCGCAAGTGCGTTGCCGGCCTTTAAGAAAGGAATAGGCCCGCTTCTTGAAGGTTGCCATGTCATACCAGATCGGAAATACCTCCGCAGCTAGTTAATTCCACAGAGTGGTAATACGAGGCAAAAAGTTTCTTGTGAAACCGACCGTAGTAGATGACCATTCATTCGGGTGATCTGTGGCGCAATGTGGTGGCAGATATAAGCTTGAAAAATTCCTCTGAACTCTCCCCGGGATAAATGCGGTAAAGGACACATAGAGAAGCCATGTCTCTCCGCGGGGCAAGAGGACTAAGCCAAATAGTGGGACCCCTGTCGTCAGCAACCATTCGAGCTGTCCGGCGTTGAATATGATCAAAGGGAAGAAGTTGATACTGTGGTGCCCCGGCCAGATATGGCAGCAATATTCCATATGCGGCTGTAACTTCAGTGATCTGACCTAAACCTGTGTTTCTACTAGTTACAGCATGCAGTATATCACAGTTTTAACAACAGATTGCAACTGTACCGGTTTGTTTACTAGGACAGTGTATGCACTAGTAATTTTTTTTATTCTGTGGCACTACATAATTTATATTTGATAAATATGAGTAGTGGTCATGCAATGCTTGTTAAGGCGAAGCATTGATAATAATAATAATATCCTGGGACATTATTTACACACGGCCATCTCATCCCAAAACTAAGCAGAGCTTGTACTATCGAAACCAGATATCTGATATACTACATATACTACTTTTCTTTTGTAAATACATACTTATATAAATAATTACACCCAGATTTAGGACAATCCGATATGTTCATGCACACAAATATTTGTCCTAGGTGGGAATCGAACCCACGACCTCCGGCGTGAAAAGCAAGCATTTGCCAACCACGCCAACAGGCCTGTCAAAAATTTAATCCTTGGTCAGCAGCAGAATGAGAGCAATAACCGGCGCTAGGCTTTAAATTGGCAAAGGATTTAGCTTCCGTTGAAGGTTTATTTAAAAAGTTCTGAGACTTTAACAGATTCTATAAAATCGCCGTCACCGGATTGTGGGGCAGTGACTCACGCTAGGCTTTAAACAAATTGACGAATGATTTACGAGTAGCTTGCGCTGAAGGTTTATTCGACGAGCAATCTATTTTATATAGGATTTATTTTTATATTTTTAAAAGTTAACCAAACCTGAACGTTGCATAATTGCTGAACCTGAATTTAGTACCACCCATATCTTCATAGCCGTGCCTTAACACCAGAGAAAATAAATGTTGTCAGTTTGTAGTATATAAAGACATTCATATCCCTTCAATTTTAATGATTTATTCCTTGAAGTGTTACCTACTTAATAAATGAATGTTATTAAGGAAAACGTTACGGGTGAGTAATTTGCACAATAATAATCTTTATTCGCTACATATATAGGTAAAAAATTTGATAACACGAATTTGTTCATATACCTAATTATTGCTAATATATGCATCGAATTCACAGCATTCAATTGAATTGAACATAATAATCTTAAATTAACAAAACGTCATAATAGTGATATGAGATACATATAATCTATAATATAGAGATATATAAGAGAGGGCTATGCTTGGAGTTTCTCTGCGAGATCGAATCAGAAATGCTGAGATCCGCAGGCGATCCAAAGTGAATGCCCAAGAATTGCCATACTAAAGTGGCAGTGGGTAGGACTCATAGATCGTAGACGTCGACGGCCGCTGGGGCAGAAAGGTTCTCGAGTGGCGACCATGAACTGGAAGGCGCAGCGTGGACAGGCCCCCTACAAGATGGACCAATGATCTAGTGAGGGTCGCTGGATGTCGCTAGATGCGGATAGGGCGAGACCGGCAATTGTGGAGATTTGTCGAGCGTTGGGAGTCTTTCCGCTGATATGATGATGATAATGTCTGCAGCTCTTACTCTCAAACAAAACAGGAGACTAAAGTTGGTGCAGGGTCACCGAAACGATGGCCACTGGAACTCTTTACATGGATGAAGGATTGATGAAAAGAGATTTAATCGTCAAACTTTCCAAAAATCAACTGAGATAATTCCGAAGGTAGGAAGTAACCACATTCCAGCATCTGTCATAGTTTGATCGAGAGTATACGAAGGCATGACAATTTTTTTTTTGTGAACAAGGGGTAAAAGAGTTCTTTGCAACCCAAACGATATTTTAGATACAATAGTTTAGCTCCTAAGTAACACTGTGATTGCGGATACAGCTGGATAATTAGACATTTACAGCACAAATCAAAAAATACCAGCGCTGGTAAGACGCGATTTTATTGGAGTTCATCGCCTCTGAAAATTCTTACAAAAATGTGATCTTTTCCAGACCACCAAATTAAATTAGTAGCATCAATAATACCAACATTATTTTAAAATGTTCATACGAGGGACATCACTTATGGTAAGATCGATAGGTATCTTGACTTAGGGAGTTCCTCCACATTACAGCATATACTCCTGGTATGACCATTTTGATGCTAATTCCGCAGTCCTTGGTGTACCTACGTAAGGTCGTCATAGCTAAACGATGACCGATGAAACGATGACCTGACTAATAAATGTTGACAACGCTCCTAGCTTGTTCAATCTGGCTCAGAGCTGATTTGTGGAGTACTGACCTGACTTATCATGACAAACTATTACGAACAAGAAGCTATAAGACACTGTCATAAATTACCAGATTGAATACACACACTTTTGTTCTAATGGGCAATGCCATCTCAAAAAGCACCTAGTCACACTAGGTATCAGTAACTCTCAAGCCATGCATTGATGCAGTTTTAACACCACTGCACTTGCACTTCAAATGTGAACATCTAATGCATAAACGTAAAAGCGTCCTCCAACATTACCTATTGCCCGAGGGTAATAGAAGTGTTATTCATGTAAAAACGATTCTGTAATGTACCTTCTATGTGCCAATATTAGTGTACAATGCAATATATTTGGAGCGGCGAGCAGAATAGTTCAACACTGGATGCAGAGTTTACAACTTTCGAGGCCTGGAAATAACAGCCAGAAGAACAACAATAAAAATAAACCCTCAGTGATACAGATAAGCCGTGTGAATTTCGGCCTAAAAATAATATCAGGGCCACCCCATACCATCCTGTAGGTGGCGTAAAAGGCGAATAAGGGATGCAGCAGGTGATGGTGATGTGATGTGTGATGTGATTTATTGCAATACGTAGAAAGTTTTTGGGGATCTATAACGTCTAGGTGCGTTAAAGCTCTTTATTTTTATATACATAAGTCGGCGACAAACGAGTGATCCACTTTGTCACCTGATAGTAAGTGATTACCACCGCCCCTGTACACTCGCATCACCAGAGAGGAATCGCGGATGCGTTGCTGGCCTTTATAAGAGTCAGCAAACCAGTTGCTGACCCTTTCCACCACCCCGATGAGCTCTGGCGACCTTAGTCACACGCAGAAACACAACATTAAGTTATTAATGTTATCATTAAGGAATGTGTTCTGTAAGGTGGAGGTACTTCTCCAGTCGGGCGGCTCTTTGAGCGAATGAACGCTGTGCCCTACCTCTCTTAAAAACTTTCAACATTATTCCATTGTTCCACGTCTATCAAACTCTATTTCCTCTTCCGTCTGCTTGCATGTTGTTTTACATTTTTGGTTGGTTGGTTGGTGGTTGGTTTTGGTTCGAATCCCGGTAAGTGTAAATATTTGTGTGATGAGCACGAATATTTGTTTCTGAGTTATGGATGTTTTCTATGTATATAAGTATTTATCTATTTATATAAGTATGTATATCGTCGCCTGGTACCCATAGTACAAGCTTTGCTTAGTTTGGGGCTAGGATGATCTGTGTGACATTGTCCCTAGATATTATTATTATTATTACTTAATTCCTTTTTACCCCTGGGTGGGCCCTGTGTGATTAGTGTAACTGTTATACTATTTTTCAAAGGCGTGTCTAATATTATATTTTGTATATATTGCTGGTCTGTAAGAAATATTTGCTATAATTTATAACAAACAAATTTTCACACACGGATAGTCTGCGGATTATTTTTTTGTACTAAAATAAATGTGAAAGAAAAATTACAAAATAATGGAACTCTGGAACCAGTGCATAACCGTTCATCCCTTCCAAAGATGCCTACAATTTAAAGGAAATGGCCCTTTGCCTTGTCGGCATTTTTAACTCCCAACTTTTATAAAGTTGTAGTGTAGTAATTTTCCAACCTTTTATAAAGTTGGAACCTAATAAATAGCACGTGGTGCTTTCTTAGTTACCAATATTTTAAAGTCTCATAGTAAAGTTTGGGTGATAACAACATATTACAAAATCTTTACACCGAAATCCCTCTTAACCTGTTTATAATATTATATTTTTATACTACAATTCAAATAAATAAAATTATGTATAATCAGACGTAGTAATGTACTAGTACTATAAATAATGAATTATTATACTTATCACACTTATATTTCTTAGAACGCCGAAAGATCTAATTTAATATCTCTCCCAATATACACTTTTAAACTTTCTCGTATCATAATTATATATGAACATTGTTAACAGGTATTAACGCGACTAACCTTATTGTTATTTTCCCGACGTTTCGACCAAGTTGCATTGATTGACGGGATGACCCGTGACCACGATCAATGCAACTTGGTCGAAAAGTCGGGAAAATAACAATAAGGTTAGTCGCGTTAATACCTGTTAACAATGTTCATATATAATCTCTCCCAATGCTCGCGATTCACGTTTAGAAACCATCTCTTGCTTGGAATTCTGATACAACACTTGCATTGGAACTAACTTTGTTGTCTAGTCACACATTTTTGCGTCACTTGAATTTCAATTTAGTTTAATATATTTCGAGGTTGTCTGCAATTAAGGTTCTTTTAGTTAGTTAGGTATACACTTTATTAATAGAGCTGGGCTCTTGCATCCTCTATTGCAATATTATGTTGGCCAAGACCTTGTCATATTGATACGAAATGATATTTTAATAATAATTAATACATAATAATAAAATCGTAGAAAAGTCACAACTGTACATTGAATACTATTTTTTAAATGATACTTGGGGCGTGATCTACAATCGAAGCCAAAATATGGTTTTTAGAATTTTTGTCTGTTTGTCTGTATGTATGTCCGGATTAAACTCAAAAAGTACTGCATGGATTTACTTAAAATTTTGCATGAATATTACTAAGGGGTCGGGTCAACATATAGGCTACATATTATCACGCTATCACCTACGGAGGAGGAGCTATGATAATTTATAAAGTTTAACGCGGGTAAAACCTCGGGGCATAGCTAGTTAGCGAATAAATTTATTCAATATATGAATACATACTTGAACTTGTCAAAGATGCACAAAAGATGCAAAACGTCTCAATTTAAGTGAATGACCTAAGGCCTCTGTCAGTCACACAAATGTTATTGAGTCTTGTAAATAAATATGCATGTTTATATTGCGAAGGTAGGATTAAAATGTTCGCGGTCTAGTGAAGAAAACAAAATAAAATTCTATAGTTTATTGTCGTAATCTCCATTTAATTCTATAGACATTACCTGCGTTTGTAAAGTTCCTTCCTCTTTAATATATTATTTTTGTATTTTGTAACTTTATAATTTATAGCCTATGTGTTAATCCAAGGTGTCAGCTAACTTCATACCAAATTTTAATAAAATCGCCCCAGCCGTTTGGACGTGAAGAAGTAACAAACATACACACTTACAAACTTTCGCATTGATAATAGTAGTAGGAAGTAGGATAAACTGTATTGTATTTTATAGAATGTATATATAGGTATTATGGAAGCCGCTGGATGCGAGTAGCGCAGGACCGGCTATTGAGGTGATCCTTGGGGGAGACCTTTGTCCAGCAGTGGACGTCTTTCGGCTGATATGATGATGATATATTTTGTTATGTTTATGATTGTATTTATGTTTATCATATATGTAGACATACTATGTATTTGGAATGTCCCTTTACGTTATTATACACTTTTATTACCCACTACGTCATTTGATACTCGCCTACTTTTAAAACAATTACAGGTCCTATCCATCCAAACGATCATCATGTCAGCCAAAGTACGCCCAATGCTGGACATAAGCCTCCCCAAAGAATGGAGGATATGCCATAATCGCCACGCTTGGCAGACGGGTTGGCGATCGCAGTTTGATGGTCATAGTTCGCAGAAAAACGCTGTTGCCCGTTCTCTGGAAGGTATTTCCTCGGTCGATTTCTACGCCCCCCATGGGATGTGATGGGGTGATGATATCCAAAGGATATCTAGAAGAAATTGCTTAATGCGATAAGACCACCCATTGTACAAGATTGTATTAATTTATCCCACTTATTTATCCTGCTTGTGTGTAAAGAGTATTCTATTCTAGAGATTTTGTTAGTACAAGAATGATGCGCTGGGCTGGAAGCGTGAGAATTCTAGACCACATACATATGTGTATACAAATAATACGTATGGCGTCAATCACTGGGGCCAACCAGAATATCAGCGCTACAGTATTTTTTGCAGTAGCTTATGCTGAAGTTGGCACCCATTTATGGTACACAGCAATTTGTTTTGTTTTTAAGCACCTTTTAACTAATTTGTATTTATTTTTACTATAAATAAATGTATTTCATTCTTTCTCTTTCTTTTTTTACATACGTGGCAGCATCAGGACATACGTACACATTATGTGTCGATCATGACTAGGAGAGGCCTGGGTGACTTTTAAGACCTTGAGATCTTTAAATAATAATACAAAGCAGAAATATTGTTGAATTATTATAACCAGGTAGAAAATTTTATGGCATTTATTTTTAAATATGAGTTCCAGCATATGTTCGCTGCGGTTATGAGTTAAATAGTCTATTCGATCAGTCCAGAGATCAGGCAGAGCCACTACTATGGGAACCAAACAACCGATAAACATATTTATATATTTATTAATATTAGACAAGGTACACAGACGCAGAACAAATAATCCTGCTCAAATCACAAATATTTGTCCTGGGTGGGATCGACCTTAGAAGGCAGGATGCCTGAAAACTGGTCCAACCGGCATGGACTAAACACACAGCCTCGGGGCCATATACCACTACAATAATTTTCCGCGTTTTATGTTCATACGTTTAAAAACCTACCTTATATCAACAGAAAAATACGTACAGAGGAACTAGGTATGCATATTTCATAAAAAGAGAGTACATAAAGATTCATGAAGTTCATACAGAAGAGAATCTGTTCAGAGATGCAACTCGAGACATGTACCGAAGCACGCACGGATGGATTCCACGCCATCATGCGTAAGTGATGCGCTTCTATTATGAACAGGGTACGAGGCAGTCCCAATAGCATATTAAACACGATCGTGGACCGGTGGGACAGACCAATACTGGAACATTGAATGCGCAAACATACCCCAATGGGGTGTTTTTGTAATGTTTAGCTTTAAGGTATTAACTAACAATAGTGTTTAAGTTGTAATTGTAATGATCTGAAATAAATTATATTATTATTATTTTTGTTTTGCTCTTTAGTTTCTCGGTTTAAACCGGTATCGTAAGGAGAACACGGGCCAAAGCCAAGTGATAACCTAGGGGAATAGTACTAACTTGTGATGTACTAGCCCCAGTTGGTAATATTTCTTGCTCGTTAGGAGTGTTGAGAATGACGGCTTTTTGAAGATTTCTATATGTATACGGAGGTATATCAAATGTGTTTAGTGAATGGTGAAGTTGATTGGGGATAATACCTAAAGTTGATAACACAATAGGAATTATAGTGACTTGCCGAAATTTCCACAGCCGTGTTATTTCTATATTATTATATTATTATGTGCAGATGTAATAGTGTATTCGAGGTGACTTCCACCCAAATTGTTAGAAGTTAAAATATGAGTAAGGAAGATGTCCAACATGTACTGATGGAGTGTGTGCGAGGCGAAGTTTTAAGGTCACGGAAACAGTTGCAATCGAATGACGTTGGTGCATGTAATACTTTGTTGGCTACACCGGGATCCAGACAATGCTATTTGTTGTATATGATTTATGTACTGTCAGTGAGTCCTAGTTTAAGTTAGATATATAGTACGTTGTCTGACGGAGGTGACGTCGTCATTTAATGTACAAAGCCTCCTTATAAATAAGATTAAAAAAAATAGTAAGAATATACCTTACATAATTACCTAATTCCTAGCCACTGCTATGGCATTCAATTTATGGTAATAAGTAATTAAGTCGACTTGACATTGGAAGGTTGAACTTAAGGGATCACTTCCTTAACTTACATAACGAAGTTAATGGCTACCAGTTTTGGGTTCGTGTTCCATTCAGTATTTTAATGAAGTAATGTTTTATATTATTTTATTTTGTTTATCTATAATATTTGTTTGGAAATAAGTTTAATTAATTATTTATATTTAAATTCAAATACAACAAAATTATAAAACAAAGTTAGGTTAATCACGCCTTATGTTTATTTATAGCACAAAGTATATTGTACATAGGCGGACTTTATGCCACAGGCATTATCTACCACTCAACCATTGGATGGTGCGAAGAGACTACTGTAGGTGCACTAAGATGTCGAATATAACTAACTTATAGTTTCTTTATTGGTTTAACTAAATACATAAACACTATGTTCGGACATTGACCGAACAGCTCAGCACTTTTAGGTTATTCATTATATAAATTCACTAATGTTAGCAAATAAAGTTAGTTCGTAAGTAACTCGCGATCGATACACTATCAAAGCAATCGGAAACCGCTCCGATTGCCGCGTAAAGATCAAATCAAATCATTTTAGCTTAATATATCATTTTATAAATCTTAGTATTAACCAACTAAATAATTGTAGTTTATATACTTTTAATATATCATTTAAAACCTCATATTTTGTATCATTAACAAATCAACCAGAATACTTAAAAGTGCAGGTCAGTGCTAACTACGGGAGCAGGCCTAAACTTTTATATGGTCCTTCGAGTATACTATCAGTTCGCGAAGTGCAGTGCAAGTGTTTCGTTTACCGAGTTTTAGTGTTCAGTGCTATACGCAAAATTAGGGCTTTGGTTTTCGAGATACTTAGCAAAGTATTACGTGCGCCGTTAGTTCGTAATCAGTGACTTGTGGACAAGCACATTAGACAAGGAAATCGCTGCTGGGCTGCTGAAAAGCTGTGACAGAGGAGCTGTATCGTAAGGAGAATATAAGGTCAGACCAAACCATTTAATTACATTTTTTTTTATCATATCGTATCATATAAACAACGAGCAAGATGGAGAGTATTGTAGTTGGCCAAACTGAAATCTATGACGCCCTGGTTCATCTCTTAACCAATTTTAAGAAGGATGGTGCTGGGCGGAAAACAGTTGACTATTGTAAGAGAAAGTTGGAGATATTGGAAGCTTATTGGAGAGAGTATCAACAGAATCATAAACAATGCTGTGAACTTGCTGAGTTTGACCATGTCTATTTTACTAAAAGATGTTATGATAAGGCGGAAGAAGTGTATATCGCGATCAAGGAGTTAATCAACAGGACTTTGAGTCAGTTGTTGTCGAAGCAACAAGAGTTAAAGCAACTTCCTATAGAGGTAGGAGTATCAAATCAAGGAGAACAAGCAGGACATTCTACTCAAATCGGAAAATTTAATCCAAATGAGGGGTCGTCTCGTTCCGAACCTGACCAGCAGCAGGCCGCCAACTTAAAACACGACAACATCAAACGGGATGAGATGATAAAGAAGCAAAACATAAACTTTAAGGCGTTTTTGAGGACAGTAACCAACATTGAAATTGACCATTTGAAAAATAACTGGGAATTCGAAGATACTCTACGGTCCCTTCAAAGTCGCTGGAATATTATTGACATTTTACATTGGGAGATAGAAGCTGAGAACGGTCGTGAAGATGTATGGTACCAAGAGGAATTCACCAGATATGAGAAAATGTATAATGATTTAAAGAAAAGTATTAGTTCTAATATGTGGTCTGAAGCGCATCGGGATAAGTCAACACCAAAAATGAATATTCCTGAATTTCATGGGAATTACCACCAGTGGACGTCTTTTAAAGATTTGTTCACAGAAACTATACATAAAAACCCGTCGTTATCGAAAGCACAGAAAATGCAGTTTTTGAAAGGTAAAGTAGTAGGTGAGGCTGAGCGACTGATCCATCATCTTCAGATTAGCTCAGAGAATTATGAGGTATGTTGGGAAATACTAAACCATAGATACGATAACAAGAGGCTGATATTCACATCGCATATCAATATTTTATTAAATATCCCCACAATGCAACAACAAACCGCAGGAATGATTAAAAAACTTCACGACGTCACAAAGGAATGTTTACGCGCCATACAAAACTTAGGTATCGATATTACTAACTGGGATCCGCTTTTAGTACATCTACTGTCGCAAAAACTGGACTCCGAGTCATTTTCAGAATATATAGAGTCTGTGAAAAAGCCTAGAGAAGTACCAGTACTTCAAGAATTCCTGGATTTCTTGGAGACCAAGTTTACTGCCTTGGAAGTAGCTCGGCGTAAACAGGAACCGAACAATCATAAGATGAACTATCCAGCATCGCATCTAAACTATCCATCAAGTCAAAAGAAACATTTTTATCATAACAATTACTATCAACCACCAAATAAAAGTAATTCATCAAACACGAAAAATATGAAAACTTTCCACGTTTCGCGGTCATTCACTTGTCCATTTTGCAATGCTGACCACGGATTGTGGATGTGCGCCCAATTTTCGCAACTGACAGATGAGCAAAAATTAAAAACCGTCAATAAATTAAATTGTTGCGTAAATTGTCTATTCAACCACTTTAATAAATCATGTATTTCAACAAAAAGGTGTCGAAAATGCGACGCTCATCACAATACATTATTGCATGAAGCAATTGTCGCGAAGAACAAATCTACCACCTCAGCAAAATCAAACAATAAGGGCGTGAACACACTGAGCGGTTCTAATAAAACAAATACTCAACATACATCGAGCTCAAATCATGTCTCATGGAATGATATAACTGAAACTCTTTTAGCTACGGCTATAGTGAAGGTGACAGCAGCCGATGGATTGCAGCATACCATGAGATGTCTAATTGATCAGGGGTCTCAAATCTCAATAATAAGCGAGAATGCGGCCCAAATTTTAAACTTAAAAAGATATAAGTGTAAAGGAAAAATTATTGGAGTTGGGGAAAACGAGAGAAGCTGTAAGGGAATGATGAATATTCGCATTCAATCAATCTATAACGACTTTTCGTTAGAAGGCGAAGTTCTTATCATGAGTAGTTTAATCAAATGTTTACCAAACAAATCTTTTACCTAACCGTCTTGGCCACACATACAAAATATAAATTTAGCGGATCCGGACTTCAATACAAGTCGCCCCGTGGACTTACTTTTAGGAGCGGATGTATACGGCATGATTGTCTTAAATGGCATCTTAAGAGGAGATAGTGAGGATCAACCGATTGCCCAGCAAACACAATTGGGATTTTTGCTATGTGGTGCCATGAAACCAAATTACATGTGCAACGTTGTCCTTCAAAATACAGATGACTTACGCAAATTTTGGGAAAATGAGGATATCAGCGAGCCGATTGAGATGTCTACAGAGGATCATGAATGTTTACAGTACTTCTTATCAACAACAGAGAGATTAGAAAACGGAAAATACCAAGTTCGACTACCATTTAAAACAGAAATAAAAGAACAGCTCGGGTCTTCTAGATCTTTAACATTAGCACAGTTCCGTAAATTAGAAGAAAAACTACAGAAACATCCCGAACTGAAATTGGATTACGTTAATTTTATGAATGAATATTCTACGTTGGGTCATATGATACCTTCGGCTGGGAACACGACACCCGAGTGTTATCTACCTCATCACTGTGTAACACGTGATTCAACTACTACAAAGCTGAGAGTGGTATTTAATGCCTCGGCTAGGTCAATGTCAGGACTCAGTTTAAATGACGTCATGTACCGGGGCCCAAATTTGCAACAAGATTTACAGGAGTTAATTTTGAAGTGGAGACAGTATCAATATGCTTTCACAGCCGACATTGAAAAGATGTACCGTCAAATATTGGTATACCCTGATGACCAACACTATCAAAAAATATTATGGAGAGAATCACCTGATCAACCTATCAAATCATTTTCACTTACAACAGTTACATATGGTACAAAACCAGCACCATTTTTGGCAATGATGTGTTTGAAGCAATTGGCCCAGGAAGAGAAACTAAAATTCCCTGACGCAGCAAAAGCATTAGAAGAATCCTTCTTCATGGATGACTATTGTGGAGGGGCCCACTCTAAACGGGAAGCAAATCAAATCAAATCGGATCTTATAAAACTATTACAAAAGGGAGGATTTAATTTACGAAAGTGGACCTCAAACAAATCACATCTTTTGGCAGACTTAGATAAAAGTTTATGCAATCAATCAACATATGAGTTCAAACAGTCGGACTCTACCAAAACGCTAGGACTCGCATGGAATCCGCAAAGGGATAAATTCATTTTTGACTCTAAATTGGAACTAGAGTCAAAAACATCAGAAACCAAGAGATCACTTCTTTCGGACATATCCAAGTTATTTGATCCGTTGGGGTGGCTCACTCCTTTAAGCATTAGCATGAAAATTCTATTTCAACAAGTATGGTTAGCAAAATTGGAATGGGATGACGTGCTACCAGAAGATATAAAGAGTAAGTGGCACGATTTAAGGAGAGATTTGGAGAAAATAAACACTATTACAATAAACAGATGGATAGGTACAACAGGAGACCAAAATGTGCAGTTACACGGATTTTCCGACGCATCAAATAAAGCTTATTCTGCCGTTATTTACTGCAAGACAAGCGGCAGAAACGGTTGTAACATATCTTTGGTTACTGCGAAGGCCAGATTAGTGCCTATAAGTAAAGTTATCTCGACACCTAGGTTGGAGTTAATGGGGGCTCATCTCTTAGCCCAGCTAATGAAGAAAGTGTGTGCTTGCTTTACAAATTACAAAATAGAAACATACTGCTGGACTGATTCCACCGCCGTACTCGGGTGGATTCAAGGAGACCCAGCGCGATGGAAACCCTTTGTAACAAATCGAGTTAAATTTATAACCAAAATCATATTATCAGAAAATTGGGGATATGTAAATACGAACGAGAATCCGGCAGATGCTGCAAGTCGCGGATTAACTATCAATCAATTGAAGAAACATTCGTTATGGTGGGACGGTCCATCATGGCTTCAGTCATTCCAGAACAAAAGTATACCACATACTATTTATGAAACAAACTTAGAAATTAAGAAATCTATTTTAAAACAAACAAATGCCGTTATCATAGAACATCAAAGTCAACCTATACTTCAAAATATCATAAACCATCTCTTATATAAATTTAGTTCATTTATAAAAATTGTACGTATTCTAGCATGGATACTGCGGTTATCTACAAAAAAGGTTCGTCAACCTTACCTCACGTTGCAAGAACTACGACGCGCTAAAATGCTTATTGTAAAAAACGTGCAACAAACAGAATTTGTCGACGACATACTTTACATAAACAAGCATGGAAAAGTTCATTCTAAAAGTAAAATTTTGAATCTGAACCCCATTGTTGATCAAGACGGCATTCTTCGAGTGAGTGGTAGATTAAGAAACGCTCAGATGTGCCCCGAGATGAAGTATCCCATCATCATACCTCATAATCATCGACTTACTACATTAATAATACAATATACTCATGAATTAACATTCCATGGTGGGGCCCGCCTTACTTTATCTAACATTCGACAAAAGTACTGGATAATTGGCGGTTATATGGCAACAAAAAAGTTTATACGACAATGTATTACATGCAGAAAACAAGAACCAGTAAAACAATTTCAACTCATGGGTGACCTACCATCATCTAGAGTTAACCCTGAAAGCCCTTTTTATCATTGTGGCGTAGATTACACGGGTTTCGTAGAAGTTGAGGCTAATAAAGGGCGCGGGATAAGGACGAGTAAGGGATACATAGCACTTTTCATATGTATGGTGACAAAAGCTGTTCACTTGGAATTAGTTTCCGATTTAACCACTTCAGCTTTCCTAGCAGCTTTGCACCGAATGGCCGCTAGACGCGGAGCACCACGTCACATATACAGTGACAACGGAACAAACTTCGTGGGAGCCAACAGAATGCTACAAACAAAGTATGAACAACTTCAGCAAATCTTTAGTGAAAAATTCTTTACGGAGATTACTGAGCTACAAATTGAATGGCACTATAATCCAGCTAAATCAGCACATGCCGGTGGAATTTGGGAAAGGAATATTGGTTTATTGAAAAAACATTTAAAACGTGTAATCGGTCAACAAAAATTAACATTCGAAGAATACACCACTCTACTGTCCAGAATAGAAGCTTGTATGAACACACGACCGCTCTGTGCGCTGTCAGAAGATCCTCAAGATCTAGAATTTCTAACGCCAGCCCACTTCCTATCGACACGACCAGGTTTATCTGTAATGGAAACAGAGGAAGATGCCCGGACCAGATGGCACTTAACGAATAAATTGTTTACAGATTTATGGAAAAGGTGGAAAACCGAATATCTAACACAATTATCTGCAAGAAACAAGTGGAAGGAGTATCAGAAAAATATTAGCGTGGGTGACCTAGTAATGATACATGATGATGAAATTCTACCGGCAGGAAAATGGCCAGTTGGTCGCGTTACAGAAGTCCACCCAGGAAAAGATGAGCTCGTGAGAGTGGTCACCTTGAAAACAAAGAATGGCTACTTAAAACGACCCATCGTAAAATTGTCGATTTTACCTTTGAAAAACGACACGGAAGATAAAAAATATCAACATATGAGTAAACCAGCATCCAAACAGACTTCTATATCACAGCCAAAGAAGCAAAACAGCCGTCAGTCGAACACAGGAACAAATTCCAAATTATTAAACATTGCACTAGCATTACTTTTTTTTATTAGTATTATATCGCCAACTACAGCCTCATATAACTTTACCCAATTCGACAGCAACCAGACTTTATATTTTGATCCAGTCGGAAGAATAAATTTAATTCGAGATAAATGGAAACTCGTAACATATTATGACATGTCTCCTTATTGGAAAGGATATAAAGCCGTTAAAGATTTTACAAACTACATTGAAAGGTCGTGTGAGTCACTATCAGTACCAACTCATTGTAACATGATTCTATTACAAATACGTCATGATTACAATGAACTTGAATACTATAACCAGCTTTTGCTGAGCCAACACTATGGCACGAGCTTACGATCGCGACGCGGTCTTATCAACGCGGTGGGTTCAGTCGCTAATACTTTGTTCGGAGTTTTAGACGAGAATTTCGCCGAAAAATACCAGGAGGATATTAAACTGGTGTTTAGTAACCAAAAACACCTTGCTCAGTTATGGAAAAACCAAACCTCTATAGTTGAAGCGGAACATAACATATTACAAAGAACCGAAGCTATGATAGAAACTCAACACAAAATCATAAATAAACATTTAAACGCTTTGGATTCAGCCACCAATGTACTCCAAAAAGAAATCAATAACATGGCAACTCAGCAAGATTTCACTCTCATATCGATTGCAACACTTAATATGATCAACAATTTAAGACGAATACAAGACACCTTAATCGAATCCGAGCTATTTATAATCTAGGCAGTCGCGAGTCTCTACGAAGCGTTTTTAAAGAGGTAAATATACTTACTGTTCCATCTGAATACATATATCAGAATATAATGTTTGTGCGGAAAAATTTAGATAAATATAAAAAACGGAGTGACTTGCACAATGTCAATACAAGAAATAAGGACAAACTAGCTAGCCTTTAGAGTTAGCAAAACAAAAAAGTCATTCATGGGAAATTGTACTAGGTTTTATAACAAGCTCCCTATTCATATAACTAAACTACCTGATAATAAGTTTAAGTCACACATTAAACATGAACTTATGGCTAAGGGTTACTACACTACTAAGGATTACATTGACGATAAAGACATTTGGCGGTCGGCATCTACCTGCACATAGTCCGCTGGAGATCTTATAGCCATATAGACATGAGTAATCTTTTATGTTAAATGAACTATCTGTAATAAAACTATCTATTATTTAAATATACTACGAATTTCAGAACTGTTGGTTGTGTCTCAAAATGATTAATGTTACTTTTATTTTGACGTTTTTATTTTCTCTTTCTAATATATTAAAGCTAAAATAAATAAATAATCAGACAACCGATCGAGCATATATTGTGTTTGCCTGCTAAATAATTACAGTAAGTGGACCAAATCTCGTGTATATGCCCCATTGAGTATGTTTCGCCGGAGCGTCTCAACTGGGCCGTGTTGAAACCGGTAGTAGAGACACCCGCTGAGTTTGTTTCGCTGGGTCTTCTCAGTTGGGGCGCATTGGATCCGGTGGTAGCATTAAAGCGCGACCGTCGTTATTAACACAAGGTCCGTCATAATAATATCACCTTAATATAGACAGAACCATTGCCAATATGTATCACAAATATTAGACTTAAAACTAGATAATTAGACTTAAACTAGATAATTAAACTTAAACATAATCTCTTGACAATAACTTGATTCGAGCTAGCTAAATATCATTGCTGTTATAAAATAAATTTTATTAATGTTTTAATACTATCAATACATGTGTACCTAATATCTATGTTACTAGAAATAATAATGTATACAACTATAATACTACAAACATGTTCTGACTATTTACAAGCGCTTTTTGAAGTCTACGTGAATAAAAACCTTTTTTATTTATTTATTTTATTTTATACCATTTCAGAAATTTATCATGGTCAGATTAGTCTGCATTTGTTGAACCCTAATCAGATGAAACAAGAATTACAAATCATACATAGTCAAATGCCCAAGGAACTAGCATTACCAATAACTAATATTGAAACCGATATACAGCACATTTATAAATTACTGAAAGTAAAAACACGAGTCACTCGAGAATATATCATATTTGAAATTACTTTCCCATTGATCGCAAGGGAAGATTTCCAATTATACAAAATAATAGCTATCCCGCACCAAAGTAATACTACCATGGTTACTATAATTCCAGTTTCTCAATACGTTGCAGTCAATCTGAAAAAAGATTCCTATTTTATACCTAAAATAAATCAACTAAATACATGTTTGCTTCACGGAGACTCATTCATGTGCGAACTATTTAAACCTATCATGAAACTAGAGAATGATAACAGTTTCTGTGATAGTAATCCATTGACCCATAAATGCAAAACACAAAGGTCAATGTGTATAAATAAATGGGTCGAATTACATTCAACGCCTCAGTATTTGTATTTTTGTTGTGATGCCTACACAATTAAAGTGATATGCGACGATCAAGTTACCGTACACCAGCTCACTCAGGCAGGGGTCATTAGCATGTCTGAGAAATGTGTTGTACGAGGCAAGGATTTCGAACTATATTCGCTATTGCAACAATCTAACCAAATCCAACTTTCATCAAAAATTACGGTACCAAAACTTGACCAAATAAATCACATCATCAATATTCAAATGCCTGAAGATGAGGTATTAACTGAAGATAAGTCTTTGAATAGATCAATATCTCTTCTTGGAGAACAAATAGAGACTTTGAGATCCAGCAAAGCAGAAGTAGAAGAGATGTCGTCTCATGATATCCATCATTACACCATCTCTTACATACTATTAGCCGTCGTTGTATGTGCAGCAATAATGTGGATATGGAGGAGGGCCTACTGCGGTTTGTGCCGCGGACCTCGCTGTGGGGAGGATCAAGGCGGACAGAACGGAAGGGCTTTATCACGAACAATCAGAGACAGAGTGAACAGTGAAAATGTGCAACCATCAAACCGTGAAAGTGAAGTGGAATTAAAAACTTTTCTGGTCAGACGGTGGCCCAGTGCAATGCGAAAAGCAGGACAAAGGGAGAGGGCTACAATGCCTTCTACTCGAAAAGAACGCGCCGTTTTCACTATAGAGGACTCATTAGTTTAAGACATGTTTTATTTAGATTTTTTACATTTTTTATCATATAATTACTATACCAATAAAACTAACCATTAAATATAATTCACTTGACTAACCATTTACAAATTTAATACATTAAATCAAATCAAATTTTATTTTTATAAATATTATTGTTTACATTAATATAGTTTTACATAATTGTGCTTAGATAAGATAGGGTATTTTATTATGCAAGTATGTACGATGATTTGATTTACTCACATCTTCCCTTCTCTTCTCGTGCTCGGGAGTATGTTCGGACATTGACCGAACAGCTCAGCACTTTTAGGTTATTCATTATATAAATTCACTAATGTTAGCAAATAAAGTTAGTTCGTAAGTAACTCGCGATCGATACACTATCAAAGCAATCGGAAACCGCTCCGATTGCCGCGTAAAGATCAAATCAAATCATTTTAGCGTAATATATCATTTTATAAATCTTAGTATTAACCAACTAAATAATTGTAGTTTATATACTTTTAATATATCATTTAAAACCTCATATTTTGTATCATTAACAAATCAACCAGAATACTTAAAAGTGCAGGTCAGTGCTAACTACGGGAGCAGGCCTAAACTTTTATACACTATATATTACATAATAATACATACTAGTTCAACATATATACATGCTATAGACATATATACAATATGTAAACAAACCTCATTCTTAATCTTAACTTATCGATCGTACTCCTTTTGAACGGCTGAACCAATCTCATGAGTGCATATAAATCTGAATTCTTTAACATGGAATAACACAAATGTCCCATTGAATTATTTTATTTTCCTTTTTTATTTTTTATTGTCCCAATTAATTTATTCGTGTTAACCTTGTTATATTAGTTTTAGTTTCTATCTTTAATTTAAAAACAAATTTTAGGTAATATAGTTTTTTAGGTTTTTGTTTTGTTATAATATTGTAAATGTTGTATGCACCTGTAATGGCAAATCACACAGAACTTGTGTTTAAACATAAAAACAATTTTAAGTTGCATTGTGAACTGTCGATGGTGTGTCATTTATAAATAAAGAATAAAAATTTAAAAGAAAGTAAAAGTATAGAGCTCTGCGTCACTACACTTGGCTGAATATTTGAAAGCAACAGAATTCTTTGTAGACCTAGTAATTATATTAGAGGAGCACTATTTAACAGATATGTATCTCATATAGGAAACTTTAGGTCTCCAATTAGGTATATACATACTATCTCTATTATTTTTTTTGTTTATCAGAATAAATTCTACCAGTATTATAAATGCCAATGTTTGTAAGTATGAATATATCGATGTATACAAATGCTTGTTAATCTTTCACGCAATAACTACCCAACAGATTTTAATGAAACATTGTTGTAATATAGTTTATACATCGGAATAACACATAGGCTATATTTTATAAAGTTTAACTCAAGGTAAAACCGTGTGCTAATAAGTCTAATAAACTATTGCATTAGCCAGCCTATTTCATCATACGTAGGTAAAAAATTGTATAAGTATCTACTGAACTAAAATACATTAGTTAAATGCCTTCTTTATTATTATTATAATACGATTAACTGCAAAGAACAGCAAATATTTATGTCAAATGAATGTCACATTGTAAAATTTTGCTTTCGCTATAAAAACTACGGTACCTCTAACAATCAGTCAATACATTACAGACTAGAAAAAGCCACGCCGTACAATAAGGTAATCGCGTAACAATTTTGCAATTGCCATAACTGCTGTGGCCGCGTTATATTGTCAAGGTTTTTGTATAAAAACAAAAAATAACCTGTTGATCCGATCGCCCCCTCATTTACAGGATAACCGTCTAGGCAAAATTTTCTGGATTTTTTTCCCAAAATCTTTGCAGCCCTTTTGGAGTCCATGAGAAACATAGACACAAATATCTACAATCTAAGATACAGGAGTGTAATCCCACCAATTCCAACACCCTGGGCTGATACTGGAATTTTTTCTTAACAAAAATATACATAATTATATATATAATATTATTAAATTATATATATCTCCCAGGAAATCAGTCAAAAATCATACAGATAGTAAGCCAATATTTTTTTTACATGACATTCGCAGTATGCCTAGGATGCATTCACTGCTTCACCGGACAATAGTAAGTAATCAACTGTAAATAACCAACCACTAAGCTAATTTAATGGACAATCTTAGTAAACCTACCGTAGTCTCTCTACATCATCCAAAGGTTGACGTGCAGATAATGTCTAGGACATTAAAGCCGCCTATGTACAAAATGTAATGTGTTAAAGTGTTAGTAAATAAATAAAGCACAGATAGTAACACGTCTACTAAATCTTCCGTACGAGTATGTTGGGTGGTATTACCGGAGCAGTAGAGGGCACTACTCTCACTGCCACCGCAGTCCCTAGCGGGTAGAGATGAGCAAAATGTATTACAGAAAAGATTCATATGTATCTTTTGATCACTGGGATATGTATCACTCTTTTCTATCTTTGTATCCTTATGTATCCGCTCATGATACAGAGTGAATTGCTCTGCGCTGCTCACTTCGCTCAACTCAATCCAATGAATCAGTGAGACAGTGATATGATCAGAAGTGAATGAATCAGAGTGATAGATGTGTATCTGACCTGTTTGCACGTTGCTACAGATAAAATAGAGACGCCGTGAGCGTATGAGTTGTAAAGATACAGTGATACATTCGGATCTGAAAGGATACAAAGAGTGATTGATACAAACGGAATGATTCATATCTTTTGTATCTATCACTCCTGAGTTACCCATCTCTACTAGCGGGAGTGTTGGAATACCTCCACCTCCGCGGCGCCGTCCCGACGCCTCCTCCGTTTGCGAGCGAAATCAGCCCGCTCCCGATCCCGCTCGGTGTCCTCCTTCTGGAGAATCACTACGAGGCGGCCTACTTTAACAACTGCACTACACGTGTAGTCAACTTTGAGTTAATAATAATAAATAAATCATTTATTTCAGACATAGTCCATGTTTTATGTTCACACTGAGGTTTTTCCGAATATTAAGAACCGTGTGGTTCAATCTAAGGGATACACCAGGTAGTCGGGCGGCAGCGCCACTTGTGTACCAGCTACCACCTATCTGCGGTCGCTTATAATAAAATAAGTAACTCTTTTATGGGGCAATGTATACGATTCTAAAACAAACTTCCCAATGATATGTAAAATGTAAAAACAAACTTCCCAATGATATGTGAAAGTAATAATAGGTCTTTACCTATGAAATTGCCGTTTTGTATGAAAAAATTTAAACGAATTTTTTTCACGAATTTTTTTATTTGTATTAATCGAAGTAATCACCCATGCAATCAATGCATCTTTGCCATCGCAGTGGCAGTTTATTGATGCCCTTCTTAAAGAAATCAGCTGGACGGGAGGCAACAAATTCTTCAAAGGCATTTTGTACTGCCTCTCGGGTATTGAATTTTTTTCCCGCCAAGAAGTTATCCAAATTCTGGAAAAAGTAGTAGTCTGTAGGCGCAAGGTCTGGTGAGTAGGGCGGATGACGGAGAGCTTCCAACCCCAGTTCTTGCAACTTGGAGACCGTCTGCTGTGCAGTATGAGGTCGCGCGTTGTCGTGCAGGAGCAGCGGAGACGAGCGATTGACCAATGCTGGTTGGAGATGCGCCAGCTTCTCCATCATTGTGCTCAGTTCTTCACAGTACACATCTGCAGTAATGCTCACCCCGTTTGGTAAGAAGCTGTGATGAATCACACCGGCGCTAGACCACCAAACAGTGACCATCACTTTTCTAGGGGTAAGTTTTCGTTTAGGGCATTGTTTAGGTGCTGAACCAGGATCCAACCAACTTGCTGAGCGCTTGCGGTTATCAAACAGAATCCATTTTTCATCGCAGGTAACAATGCGGTTCAAAATTCCTTCATTTGTGTGTCTGTTGAGCAGTGCAAGGCACGTCTCGACGCGTACTTCGCGCTGGCGATCATTGAGTTCGTGGGGCACCCATTTGTCAAGCTTTTTTACCTTGCCAATTTGACGCAAATGGACCAATATTGTTTTGACGCTAACGTCGAAAGCTGCTGCTAATTCAGCCGTAGATTGTGTATCATCAGCTTCCACAACCGCCTTTAATTCGTCATTGTCGACCAAAGTCTTCGGACGACCGCGAGGTTCATTTTTCAGGTCGAAATTTCCAGAACGGAAGCGAGCAAACCAATAACAGGTGGTGCGTTGGTTTGTAGTGTTAGCTCCGTAAACGTCGTTGATGTTGCGTGCCGCTTGTGCCGCGTTGCTGCCACGACGGTACTCATATTCCATAATTACTCGAATTTTTAACGTATCCATGATGACGAAAAAGATTGAAATGCGATGAAAATGTAACACTAATCAATAAAGAAATGACTACTTTTGGAAAAAAGAATCCATGTTTTTAAAATAAAATTAATTTGAAATTAGAATTCTTAGCCAAACAAAAATTATTTTGATTTGAAATGGCCAGTACTGCAGAACGGCAATTTCATAGGTAAAGACCTAATATGTTATTACTTTGTCAAAATTTAATTTTAGATTATAATTGTGTAACCGTCGTCGGTAAGAAGCGAGGCAGCCCCTACACAAGTATTACATTACTTACTGGGGATGTCTCAATTTTGTATAAATTGTTATTAGTTAGAGACAATAAAGATTTTTTATTTTTTTAAAAATATTAGAGAATTATCTACGAATAAGTTTACAGTCTACGAAGAATTATTAAAGCCAAATTGTGTAGCAGGGCATATTACAAAATTTCTGATTATTTAAGTGATAAAAGTGCTTGGGATTGAGTTGTTCTGAGTCAACACACATGATTGTAATTATTAATCTTAAGTATATTTTATTTTAAAAAAGGATTCCTACTGAGTTTTCTGGCAGTGTTTCTCAGTTGCTGCCACGTCATGCACTGCACGGTAAGGTAAAAAAATATGACGATTCCACATAAATGTAATTTTTTTACGGAATAAATGATTATGACTTTGACAACTTGCAGGCCAAGCGCGGTGACTAAGGTAAATACCTCCAAATGGCAACGTTATAGAAACCTTCGGAGGAAGCATAGGTTATCAAGTTGATGATGATGATGAAGAACCTTATATCTTTTGTTGCCTCAACAAATTCTTGGAACATTATGCTCTGTAGCCAAATAAGCAGATAGGTTTAAAATTTATACCTGCACCGAATGATAGAGTTTTGTCACTGGAAAGGTTGAGCTGGCCGTCCTTGATGAATCTCTCTGGCCTGAAGTTCTCCGGATCACCGTATATTTCCTTATCCATATGCAGCATGGTCAGGTTTGTGCTCACCATCGTTCCCTGAAATCATATATTTCAAATTTTTTTACGAATTACATTAAAATTTTTGCTTGCAGTATGTATGTATATAAAATATGGCATAGAGCATGATTTATTGAAACAAAGGTAAATTTAGTTTTGGAAACATAATCAACAATTATTTATCGTTTTAAATTATTAATATTATAAATTTCTTTAATTTTGTTTTTCAAATTTACTAATATTTATTTCAATTTAAAAAATCATGAAATCGTCTGTTTATATATATAACTATAAATAAAAATCTCAGAATCGCTACCGATCTGCACAAAATTGTGTGGGAGCAGTCCCTATTGATTTAACCCTTAACTGTGCCTTAACCAGACATTGCTATTCTTTATTTATATTGTTTTTGGACCTTTAAATGGATAACATTATTCTTTTGAAGTCAATTAAAGAGGTCGAGTAAGAGGGCACACAACTGCTACGTAAGATACTCATAGTATTGCGTTGCATTGCTGGATGCGAAAGACCAGCAATTGTGGAGATCTTTGAGGGAGGCCTATGTGTAGCAATGGACGTCATGCGGCTGATATGATGAAACAAAGGTTTCCACAGCACTGCCATCTCATCGTTCCCTTGATTAATACATCGTGAATAGTCGGTATTTTCCAAGAAATTTTTAAATGATGAGTTATAGAAGATTGCCAAAAGAAGAATACCTAGTTAACTAGTTCCTAAAAACAATTAAATTAGATAAATCAAACTTAGGGAAAATAATCCCCAAGTATCAACTAATACCTATAGCTATTTATTTTTTATTTATACCTTGTTGTGTTTGTTGGCGTGGTTGGTAGATACGCTGCCTTTCGAAACTGGTGGACAGGGAAGTTGTGATCTAGGACGGACAGCGTTCGAAATTAAAATGCCAGATCCTTTGGCCCTTTATAAGTGTGCCTAAGATCACGGTCAGAAGGTGGGAGCTATAACGCTAAACCACTCGCATGATAAAAGAAGAAACCCCACTCTTCACCGGAATGTCAACAACAAATTACAAATATAGTCAAAGCGTGGAATAAACTCCCAGAAAACGTAATCTCAGCCCAAAATGTGAATCAATTAAAAAATAGACTCGACAAATATCAAAGCTACAATAGAAACTAGTGCAGAAGAGCTGGATACAGGCACTTACCAGTTGAATCAACTGCTTGCCTGTTCACTAATAATAATAATAATAATTAATTAAATTTGTTGACATGCTGGATAGACTATAAAAAGGCCTATGACTCTGTGCCGCATGCATGGCTGATGAGGGTACTGGAGTTGTATAAAATAAATACAACTGTACGTGCCTTCCTTATGTCATGTATGGGGCACTGGAGAACAGTCCTTCTCTGTCCAGGGTCTCAACAAGTACTTGGTAGCGGCGAACCAATTAGGGTACAGCGAGGAATATTCCAGGGTGATAGTTTAAGTTCACTGTGGTTCTGCCTAGCCATGAATCCCTTAAGCACATTGCTTGAGAAATCAGGATTAGGCTATCGGTTGCGCAGAGGAGGTCAAATCATATCACACTTGTTCTACATGGATGACCTAAAAATATTTGCTTCTACCAACTCTCAATTGACAGGTTTACTAAAGGTTACTGAAAATTTTAGTAACTCTATCAGGATGGAGTTTGGTATTGACAAGTGTGCGGTCATGCATGTAGAACATGGGCACATAATGCAATCTGAAGGAATTCAACTTTCAGATTCCATTCACCTTAGGTCCCTCTGCGAGACCGAGAATTATAGATACTTGGGTATGACGGAGGCATTGGGCATCAATGATACTGATGTAAAACAGTCATTGCGGGAACGCTTTCTGTCCCGCCTTAAAAAAGTTCTGAAAAGTCTTTTAACAGGTGGAAACAAGGTGCGTGCCTTCAATGGCTGGGTTATGCCAGTGTTGATGTACTCCTTCGGCATACTCAAGTGGACCCAAGCTGAATTAGAAACCCTGGATCGGACGGTCCGTCTACTGTTAACTTCATACCGCATGCATCATCCTCGTTCATCGGTGATGAGGCTGTACATCCCGCGGAAGTGTGGGGGTCGAGGCGTTTTAAACGCCAAGAACCTACATAACCGCGAGGTGTGTAGCCTCAGGGAGTACTTTCTCCGCACCGCTGTCACGGGGGGTATGCATGCGGAGGTGGTTGCTGTAGATAAAGGCCTAACCCCGCTGTCAATGGCAAAAGGAAACTGGCGTAAATCTGTGGTACTTAGCACTGATGATCGCAGGGCAGTGTGGCAGGGCAAGGAGTTACATGGCAGGTTTTATCGTGCTCTTCACGCACCCGATGTGGATCTGCTTGCATCTGTGGCTTGGCTACGATGCGGTGAACTATTTGCTGAGACTGAGGGTTTTGTCTGTGCAATTATGGATGAAGTTATGATGACGAGAAACTACCGGAGATATATTCTAAAAGATGGCACAAACGATGTCTGTCGAGCATGTCATCGCCCCGGTGAATCCCTCAGACATATTGTCTCCGGTTGTTCTCGACTAGCAAATGGTGAATATTTGCACAGACACAACCTCGTAGCCAGGATTATTCATCAACAACTTGCTCTGCGACATGGCCTTGTAGCTTCAGAGGTGCCTTATTACAGGTATGCACCTGCGCCAGTTCTGGATAATGGTACTATCACGTTATACTGGGATCGATCTATCATTACAGACAGGACTGTGATTGCCAACAAACCTGATATTGTAATGATAGATCGACAAAAACGCTGCACAGTGATGGTTGATGTTACCATCCCGCATGATGAAAATCTTTTGAAGGCTGAAAAAGAAAAAGAAATTAAATATTTGGATCTTGCGCGGGAGATTGTCAGCATGTGGGATGTTGACTCAGCTATCATTGTACCGATAGTCGTTTCTGCTAATGGATTAATAGCAAAAAGCCTCGAAAAACACCTAAAGAGACTGACGCTAGGCGGTTGGGTCATGAACAAGATCCAAAAAGCGGTGCTTTTGGACACGGCTCGCATAGTCAGGAGGTTCCTGTCTCTAGAGTCGTAACCTCCGGTAGCATAGACCCTGTTCCTGCTGCCGGTTGCAAATCCTATTTTTTATATTTTAAAATGTATATTTCTGTTATTTATATATTTTAAAATGTATTTAATAAGAAATATATATGAATAAATGATAATAATAATAAAAATTAGTGAAGACAGAAGGAGAAGAAAAAGAAACTAACCAACTAGCTTGCATGATTGCATCAGGCATGTCCCGGGGAATCGCTTTAACTGTCATGGATCCCGCAACGAATTTAATCAGAAACAGAAAAAAGGAGGAGTTAGAAAATGAATAGTTCCACTTCCCTCCAGAGCAAAGCGGGATGTCTCCCGCTTTGCTCTGGAGGGAAGTGGCAGAATGATGTAAAGAGGCTATAGCCTCATAAAATGAGAGATTTGCAACTAGAGAAGCCAGCTGCAAAAGCACCGAGGATCAATTTAAGGGTCCTAAGTGAGCTGTTATATAACTAGCTGTGTTTACATAATGCGTAGTAGATTAGTCTCCATTCGGCCAGGGATACAATTATTATACCTACTATTGTTCTAATCCAAGAAGCTTTTTTTTATTCTTATATGTTTCGGGACTTTGTGTCAATATTTGACTATTCATTCATTTCATTTATTCACAGTAAATCGAGTTTACAATGTAGGTCTTATTATAGGGAAGTCCTTATAATCTACTTAGCTTCTTCAAGGCATGCGAACATAGTGCATAGCTTATATTAATTAATTGTTACATCACAGTAAATATCATGTCACAGATTTTAGCAGTCAGTAAACTATGTTGACGGTCTATATTGACGGTCACCGTAGCTTAGTTGGTAGTGATCCTGCCTACGAAGCTGGTGGTCCTGGGTTCGAATCCCGGTAAGTGCAAATATTTGTGTGATGAGCACGAATATTTGTTTCTGAGTCATGGATGTTTTCTATGTATATAAGTATTTATCTATCTATATAAGTATGTATATCGTCGCCTGGTACCCATAGTACAAGCTTTGCTTAGTTTGGGGCTAGGATGATCTGTGTGACATTGTCCCCAGATATTATTATTATTATATATGTCAGTTCTGTTGATCTTACTTCATACTCTAAACACAAAACAAGAAACACCAACAAACAACCAATAATCCAAGAAGTAAAATGAGAAACACGTTTGTATGTGAAAATGGCAACCAGGAATAAATAAACTTAACTGTTAAGGTTAATATTATATTAAATATTACCATAACATTTGGGTCAAGTATCTTACCTTGAATTGTTAAGTTAATATTACGTCAGTACACGTATAATAAATAACAGTTACCCACCCAGCATATATATACATATAATAAAATCGTAGGAAAGTCAAAACTGTATATTGAATATTTTTTTAAAGGATATTTGGGGCGTGATCTACATTCGATATCTAAGTCAAAAATATAGTTTTTAGAATTTTTGTCTGTGTGTCCGGGCGAAACTCAAAAAATACTGCATGGATTTACTTCAAATTTGCATGAATATTACTAAGAGGTCGGGTCAACATATAGGCTAAATATTATCACGCTATCACCTACGGGGAAGGAACTGTGATAATTTATAAAATTTAACGCGGGTAAAACCGCGGTGCACAGCTATAGTTATGATAATTACATGACATACAAGGAAGATGAGGACGCATCTCCGCGAGCCTGTTTTTCGTTGATTTTAATTCGGCTCTATAACCGGTCCTGTATTGGGTTGTCCACCTTGTAGCAACATATGGAGGCTTTTAATAATTGCCAGCACTTGCCCCAGTTTCCTGCGTCGGCGCCGCCGTGGCCCGTGTCGAAACAGGCTCGTGAAAATGCGCCCATATGTTTTTTAGGGACGTTAGAACAGAATCAAAGAATATAGTTTATCTGTAAGAATACTTTTTGTTTTAAAAAGACAACGCCCGCACAATTTTTATGTCATCCCTGTGTCGCGGGGTACTTTACAAACATAAACAACATGTAACGTGATTAACGCACACCCTCAAACACCCCAATTAGATTAGTATTTTTAATTTAATATGTATATGCTTTGTTATTTACGAAATCAGTTTCTTGGAATAAAGTTTCTTTTTCTTTATTTTGTATTGAATTATGGAATTTGTATGATTGATGTAAATGATACAAATAAAACTGCGATTTTAAGTCTTATTACTTTGACTTACGGTCCATTTCAATTTGTTTTGACTGTTCAGGGTTAATATTACAATAATTTCCGTAGATTTAATTAATTTTGGAAGAAAATTATCTACATTAAAAATTATATAAATCGATTTGGTAAACGATTCTGAACAAACTATTTTCAGGATGTGCATTAATTAATATACATGTTGTATATACGGACACAAATTCCATCCAGACTCAGAACAACTATTTGTGGGTCACACAAATAGTTGTCCGGCGCGGGACTCGAACCCGCGACACGAAGCGGCGAGGCGACTGTCTTAGCCGCTGCGCCGCACATGCATACAATATAGTACATAGCTCGTAGAACCAAAAGCCACTAGGCGCAGGATGGTTCGAGAACAATCTCGTTGGACTCGAGGGTGGCGAATGAATGCTGTTATACTGAATTTTGTAGTTTAAAGTAGCGACGAACGACAACCGTAAAATACTGAAACACGATTCACGTTAGTGCGTAAGTGCACCCCATCCTTATCACCTGGATGAACGGTCATCTACCACCGTGCGTTTCAGAAGAAACTTTTTGGCGCGCGCTACCAGTTTTGTAGCTTAAAGTAGCGATGAACTACAACCCTAAAGTACTGAAACGCGATTTACGTTAGTGCGTACGTGGACCCCATCCTTATCACCTGGATGAACGGTCATCTACCACCGTGCGATTCACAAGAAACTTTTGGCGCGCGCTACCAGTTTTGTAGCTTAAAGTAGCGATGAATACAACCCTAAATTACTGCAACGCGATTCACGTTAGTACGTAAGTGCACCCCATCCTTATCACCTGGATGAACGGTCATCTACTACCGTGCGTTTCACAAGAAACTTTTTGCCGCGCGCTACCAGTTTTGTAGCTTAAAGTAGCGATGAATACAACCCTAAATTATTGCAACGCGATTCACGTTAGTGCGTAAGTGCACCCCATCCTTATCACCTGGATGAACGGTCATCTACTACCGTGCGTTTCACAAGAAACTTTTTGCCGCGCGCTACCAGTTTTGTAGCTTAAAGTAGCGATGAATACAACCCTAAATTACTGCAACGCGATTCACGTTAGTGCGTAAGTGCACCCCATCCTTATCACCTGGATGAACGGTCATCTACCACCGTGCGTTTCACAAGAAACTTTTTGCCGCGCGCTACCAGTTTTGTAGTTTAAAGTAGCGATGAACTACAACCCTTAAATTTGATTCAACTCATTCTTATCACCTGCAAGAAACTACCACCGTGCGTATCACACGAAACTTTTTGCAGCGCACTACCACTCCAAATAAATAATAATAAATTCAATAAAAAAGGGTTTTAATCACGTAGACTTAAGTCTACGTGATTACAAGCGTTTTTTTAAAAAAGCGCTTGTAATCACGTAGACTAAAATAAATAGTCAGAACATGTTTGTAGTAATAACTAAGATTTACCCTATATAAGGGGATTTTAATTTTGTTTGTTTTGCTATTTTACCCCCGACATTGGTCGGAGATGTCACACACATTACATACACACATATTTGGACACAGATTTAGTGGTTGAAAGTTTGTAAGAAACTTGATCAAATATAAAAAATATATGAAGTGCTTTTTTTTATCTGGCAAAAGGGGGATGTGCTAAACGACAGTTACACAGTATAGGTTCGTTTTAACCTCTTCGGTCTAACGCCACGGGAATAAAGTCGCGGATAAAAGTTAGTCTTCACATGTTACAAAAACCATAGATTGTTTTTGTAACATGTGATCTCTTACTTTTTTATGTGGTTTCAGATACTTCTTTTTCTTTTCTTTATATTTAAAGACATCCTTGCTGTCTGGCGCTTATTCTCGATAAGGTAGCTACTTTCGCGCAAACGTGAATCGCGTTAATCGTTACTTCAGGGTTACATTTCATCGCTTTATTGAATTTCCAAATTCAGTATGGCAGTCCTTGTAATCCTTTATACAGAGAGAACAGTAAAACTGCGTTTTTGACATTGGTCTCCCAGCTGCACAAGTTTTATTTGCGTCTTACAAATATAAAATTAACTTCATAATGAACAAGCAAATACAAAGTATATGTTTAAGGTTATAGTTATTAGTGTCCATCCTCCAAGTTGTTTGCTCTGTATGTCGTAAAACATGTCTATCTTTACCGTGGTCTAACATGACGGTCAACATTGAAATATTTTTAAATTACGAAAAGAATTAACGTTTGTTCGTGAAGTTATCTGTTGCAACTCGGAAGCGCGAGCAAACGGGTTATTTTTAATACAAACAAGCTGAGCCCCGCGGTGTTACCGATAAGCTTTATATACTATAGCCTATGTGTTCTTCGGATATAAGCTATATTACTTCAAAGTTTCATCAAAATCAGTTCCGTAGTTTTTGCGTTAAATGGTAACAAACATCCATACATCGAAACTAAAAAAAATTTCGCGTTTATAATATTAGTAGGATATCTCGTTTTATAATCACAATTATTTTATAGGTTTTGTGAATGCATAATTTGTAACACCAGCTGCCTATAGTGAGGCAACCAATTAATATCAGTGACTGTCACATAGCTATCTTATTTACCTACACGCCCGAAATTTTACAATTACAAATACCCACCGTCGTCGTCGACGGTGTTTTAATGCTCTTTAAGGCACAATTTTTAAATATAGTTTAACAATCATACGATCCACCCATAAAGAATACTACATAATTAATTATCATTTGACCGATTAAGGTGAAATGTTGATTTATTTGCATTCGAACGTACTAGTAATTTAATTTATTGAATAAAGGAATTATTAAAGCTCCTTTATAACTAGTTACCTAAATGTGAAATGTCATATCTACACGCCGAGATCTCGGCAGAATGTGATTGATCCTGCTGTTATTGATATTCCTGTAACAGCTCTTATGGATACTCATATTCAGTAAATAAATAAACAAAGAATGGTATGTGGTTTCTAGTCTAGAAAGAATAACAAGGCCACCCCATAGCTACCATCCCGTGGGTTTCGTAAAAGGCGACTAAGAGATACACCAGGTAGTCAGGCAGCAGCGCCATCTGTGTACTAGCTATCACAACACTGCGGTGTCCAACTCGCGTGCCAAGCGCGGCGACTACGAGAAACCCTTCCAAATGGTAACGTATAGAAACCTTCGAAGAGGCCTATTTCTAGCAATAGACGATATCAGGCTGATGATGTATGTAAATGTACTTGGGTTTCTATGGTAACCCATAGTTTAGGACGCTTGCACAGACAAGGCAACACTCATGTATTGCCAACCCATTCCCCCTCCTCGATAAATTCAAGAAATCTTACTTACTCCCAATAACATAACATTACTGTATTTTGTAAATTGTAGGTACTTACCCAGTTGGGTTGTTCATCCACGTGTGTTAAAATTAAGATTTGATGAAATTATAATTAAAATTAAGATAAAATACCTCAGGTATATCGTATCCTGCTAGTTTGGTGTTAGTCATGGCGCGGTGAGGCACCGACAACGGCACCACTGTGTCATATCGCATGCACTCCCTCAGGCAGGCTTCCACGTACGGCATACTGCGAATTTAAAGTTGGTATTATTCCATTTTGCGTAGCGCTAGACGGAGAAGGGAAGAGAAGTAGAAGGTGCCTTCACCTTCGAGCAGAAACAATATTTCAATAGCGTGTTTTAAAATTGAAGGGATATTATTACTCATTTTCCCCGTGTGTGGTCTGAAGGGAAAGTTATAATAAAAAATGCATGTTGTGAGTTTGTTAACTATATTGCACGCATAAGCGCCAATTTACTAAAATATAAATAAATTAAAAAAATATAAATTTTCTAAAAACTTAATTGACAGAGTTTTATAGGCCTTAATCTAGCGCACATATCTCTCTCTCGCATTTGGATATTTTAAAGGATGTGAAATTGTATGCACTTGCAAAAAGTATGTTTCAGACACTGATAGATTAATAGTTCAAAATATCCAGAACTAGTCATCGTTCTCAGATTTTTCGTAATGTACACTTAAAATAGGGAAAACAAGTTTTGTTTACTATTTTTAATAATTTCATACGTTTTTGCAAATTGCTATACATTTTATAATTAGCATATTTCATTATAAATATGCACTTGATATGATGATATTGATATGCAAAAAACGCACAACGTGAGATAATAAATGCAATATAAATGCGCGCTGAAGTCTGGGCCGGAAAAGGAGAAAATAATTTGTTTTCAATCATATGTAACCAAATAATCATCTCAATATTGAATTACAGTCGGTTGTGAAGAAAAGTTGTAGTGTGACTGATGGCTGTTTACCAAATATAGACGAAATGTTATCATTTTGTAAATATATCTGGAGAGCGCTCGGTTACAACAGTCGACAATGGTTTGATGTGGTTGAGCGCTCATGTGAACATCTGCAATCTGAGACTGCGGTTCGTCCGAAAATTGTGTTCCCATAATTGTCGCCTTCTGTATCGTGCCCTTGACCCAGAGATCCATCGAAAACCTCTTGAAATTTTGGTCGAGGATATTTGCTATCGAGGCTATTTATTTATATGTATAATGAAATTTTAACTATAAAAATGTGAGCCGTCACGGGACGCCTGGCAGATGTGAAACATCGACATTATTTTGTAAAAGTAATATGCAGAAGTCGAAGTCGAAGTATAAGTCGCAGTCGAAATCGGAGTCGATATCGAAGTCGAAGTATAAGTCGCAGTCGAAGTATAAGTCGCAGTCGAAGTCAAAGTCGAAGTCATGTCGAAGTCGAAGACGAAGTCGAAGTCGAAGTATAAGTCGCAGTCGAAGTCGAAGTATAAGTCGCAGTCGAAGTCGAAGTATAAGTCGCAGTCGAAGTCGAAGTATAAGTCGCAGTCGAAGTCAAAGTCGAAGTCAAGTCGAAGTCCAAGTAGAAGTCGAAGTCAAAAAGAACATATTGTGATAGGAACTAAAAAAAAAAACCACGACATGCGTCGCCACGCCAGAAATCTGTTTTACGTGCGGCTATAGATGTTTCACATCAAAAATAAATATGTATGTATAAAATAAGGAGTTAAATGGATATGTTGAAGAAATAGTCTGAAAAACATACTTAAGTATTCCAAAATACATACATATTATACACAAATTACACTCAGACACAGAACAAATAATGAGCATAAATCAGTGCTCATCACACATAGATTTGTCCTGAGTCGCGTCACGACCTCTGGTCAGCAGTTTGAATCAATACCACTAGATCAATAGGCCAGTCAATACCTAGGCATAAAGATGCCCGAATCTTACGGTACAGAGGCTAGCACATCCAGCTATCCTAATCTTTTATATTTCTTTATAGATTTTCAACTTTATCACAAAAGCATAAGGTTCACTTTCAATTGGGGAAATTTGACAGATTAGGGTAGTACTTGATGTGCTGGCGTCTGTACATCGGATATCCATTTGTTTCGGTCATACGTTGTACAACCTCGATGTTTTCCTTGTTCATGATCACCATATTTGTGCCTGATGAATATACCTACGACCGCGTTTTAATTCTGCTAAATTATAAACAGTCAACTTACATGGTGGTTCATCGTCTGCTGAGGCGTCAAACTCCATTTAAAATCTTAGTTTAATTCCCCTCGTAAATTGCATGGCGACGTAGACAGACAATATTTAAAATGGCGCCAAAATGTAAAAAAAACAATTGACGAATATATTAAACAAACTTCATCATAAAGGCAAAGAGCTCCATTTTTTTATATCGTTATCAGTTTTACTAATGAAATTGGATGCTTCCGGATTTTTTCTGTGCTACCTACAGTTTCGTGATGAATTAAAATTATGCTGTCGGGGTATTCAGAATTTTAGATATGTTATTAATTGATCAAACAGCTACCAGAAATATTGTGTACGATTGTCTATGGGCGTTCAGATTATTGATTTGTTTACCAGAAGGTGGTAAAGCTAATGTTATCACGACGCGAAAAGCGAGATTCTTATGTTTCTTAATAACTAAAATTATATGGAGTTCAAGTTGGAGTTTGGAAATTATTGTATTATTTTTACTTTCATTGTAGTTTGATGTGTTAGTATCATTATATAAATTAATGATATCACCATCAAGGATGTAATCGTGTTATCAAACATCGTCTTTAATATCATCAAGTATTTAATCGTGGTATCAATAATTATGTTTAATATCATCAAGTATTTAATCGTGGTATCAAAAATGGTATTTAATAACTTCAAGTATTTAATCGTGGTATCAAAAATGGTCATTAACATCATCAATTCTTTAATATCAAAAACATATTCATTATATTTTAATAACTTTATTTGTCTATTGTAAATTATTTTTGGAATTACGTTCCTTAAAGTGGCTTAGGAATCGTCACGATGATTACGATGGATAAGCGTTATGCGCTCTCCATTCGCATTTAAATTATTTTCTGTTTGTTTGTGTAATAGATGAATGGGTATATGCCTGCGAGTATCGAGATTCGAGCAGGCGAGTATTGGCCGGTAGAGAACTAAGAAGAAATAACCTTGTGGTACAGACACCAGCCCATCAAGCTACCCCAGCCTGTAAAATTTACCCAATTGAAAGTGAACCTTATGCCTTAGTAATAAAGATGAAAATCTATAAAAGAAATTTGACAGATTGGCGTAGCTGGATGTGCTGGCGTCTGTACATATTATAAATTTCGTGCGGCCAGTTGTACAATATCTATAAAACTATATATCTATATGATATCTTTAACGCTATATGTTATTTGCACACGTACCTATTTTTACTTCTAATATATTTTTATGGTGACAATTCATCTTACGACTAATCGTAGCGCGCTGTTATCGAGTGCAAATAACTCCAAGCGTTCGTACGTAAGTGCGGTCGCGAGGCAGTTAACCCTCCCTGCCCCGCGACTCTACTCCGCTTTATTGATTTGCCGATACTAACTCTTCATCAATGGATTTGTTAACCCGTAACCGATATTCCATAGTTCAGTTAGTCACACTTAGGGTTGGAGAGACTATGACATCCCTTGAAAAACAAGAGGTACCTGGTACCAAACCATGATTGAGCCGCCTCCCATACACTATTCTTCTGATATTAAAATCTGTAGGTAATATACTGTCATAGATACAGCTTAAAGGTATTCTAAAATTGTTATTAAATTAAGGATTAAAAGAAATATAATCTGTACAGCCCGCACTGACGGACTAATACAAATTACTGTATTTAACTATTTTTATGTAGGTACTGCATTGTGTGATTGACAAGTACAAGCGTATGTTAATACCCAAGTGCTGAATAATAAAAAAACATATAGGAGAAGGTTTAAGTAAATACAGAAGTAACTAAAATTACTAATAAAGATAACAGATAATATTAATTCCATACTTATCTAACGACAAACATTTATAAAAAGGTCTATAACATTTGATATACAAGGTTAGATCTCCAACAAAGCATGACAATTTACGACATATTAAATCAAATTAAGATTTTTTTCTAGATGCTAAAATATATTTTCATGTTAATGCCTTATTAAATTCTAAGCTATGATATAAATGTGAATATTTGATATTGGATACTAAATTTCAAAGCAACGTGACTTATACTGATATGATTTTTATTTCTAAAAAGAAATACGTATTTAGTAGTCATTTTCTAATAATGATTGTACATAGATGTTTGAAAAACAGACTCGATCTACTTACTAATTTGTACCCCGACTTATTTTGTATTACACACATAGAACCAATACACAACACACACACGCACACACATACAAAACCTAACTACCGGGACTAGTAAACATATACAACTGCCATGATCTCCAAAATATCGTTCTACAGTTTCGTACAACGATATTATGAAAACTGCCATTATGATATTTTTTTCTTACTAATAACATTGTAGTAATTATTGTTATATATTAAGTAAGTAGGTCTTTATTGTTTTAGTGTACTACGTGAGCTCGACAAATACAAAACTGTGCTGCGACTAACCATAGTGGGAATGCACGCTAGTGCGACACTCTGAAGATCGACATCTCATCATCAGTAGAAAGTCTGATTATCTGTGATGATATTAAAATAAAACAAATATTTTTACATCAACAACTGTTTTTCTATTGACTGTAGGTAGGTACTTGCCTGACAAAAACTCTAAGGGGATCATACCGGAATGACAAAGATTACGGTGGATCAATCAGGAATTAAAAACATAATAATAATCGTAAGGGGATCCGATCAGGGGCTCTATCGGCTAAGTCGCCGAACATCGATTTATTAAATGGCGTTCAAATAAATAACGGTTAAAAATGACTTAATCAATCGTTAATTCTTCTTATGAAAAAAGTCTCTTGTCCAAATGTAATTTATTTTTTCAATGTAACGTTACATTTAGTATAGCAGGCTTTCAGTGCTTGCCTGGACAGAGAGGCGATCACGCCGCCAATCAAGTTATACTTTAAACTGAGTAACCCACACCGCACTATCTTTGGGGTTTATTTTCTTAACAGCTCATTAGACACATGTATTGTCTGAAAAATGAGGCTACAATACATGTATAATGTATAAGATTCTATAACAAACTTCCCAATGACATTAGAGAATTATCGACGAGTAAGTTTAAAAGAATTATTAAAGCCAAATTGTGTAGCAGGGCATATTACAATATTTCTGATTATTTAAGTGATAAAAGTGCTTGGGATTGAGTTGTTCTGAGTCAACACACATGCTTGTAATTAATCTTAAGTATATTTTATTTTATAAAAGGATTCCTACTGAGTTTTCTGGCAGTGTTTCTCAGTAGCTGCCACGTCATGCACTGCACGGTAGGGTAAAAAATATGACGATTCCACATAAATGTATTTTTTTTACGGAATAAATGATTTTGACTTTGACTTTGTATAATTTTTTTTTTTTATATATAATATTTTTTAATGTATTGTCTGAAAAATGAGGCTTTCACTGATTCACTGGGCAATATATTATTATATTAATAGTAAACTTCACTTTTGGAAAATAAAGAATCTAAGTAGAATCTCTGCGATGTCAGCCAGTATCAATGGAGACTGCCCATCTGCGGTTTTAAATGAAAAATCCCAATTTTTTATTGACTACAAATGTGGCACAGCGGGATTAGATTCCTTAATGCGGGCGTTATCTTTTTTTAATAAATAAATAAAATAAAAACATAATTTTTTGGCCCGGCTTGAACCGTGATGTGAGCCCATTAAAAAGTTTGAACAGACTACAACTAGAACAGTTAACATCTATATATATAAAAATGAAACCCGTTTTCCGTTGACACGACATCACGCGTGAACGGCTGGACCGATTTCACTATTTCTTTTTTTATTGTGTTTGTTAATGTCAGGAGAAGGTTCATATGTAAAAAAAAGAATTTAAAATAGCGCGGAAAATAAGAAAATTTAAGAATACTCCACAACCAAATATTATTTCAAATCTAACCTTAGCGCTTTGGACAATATAACCTTTTTTTATGTAACTTTTTTTTATTTGACATAGTATTGACAGATAGCGTGCGTTAATAGTCATCGTTAAGACAGGCCAAGGTCTGTCGGGTCAGCTAGTTATTAAATAAATAATTAGGTAAGTAAACTCACATTATTTTTCTTGACCTCAATCATAGTTGTATGCGTTACTTCCGATGCTACTTCGAAATGATAATGTCTGGAAGTAAACTCCAATAACACCGATTACTAACATAATTTTATAAATGTTTTGATTAGATAACAAGTTCACGATAGATTAATAAATGGTTACTGACCTGAATATAGAAATTTCAACACATTTATCGTTATTACTATAATGAATATAGAAATTTCAACACATTTATTATTATTAGGTAACATTAGGTTTTTAGGTACATTGATAAGGTTTACTAGCATTTTTCGGACAAACTAGCTTATCTACTATAAACCTACCCCAATTGATAAGTTTTGTGCTAACAGTCTACAAACGCAATTGACACATTGCTACTACATTGATGTTGACTTTAGGATAAGATAAAGTATAGATACTTTTTATACCGAATTAATATTACATAATAATATATATAATATCCATGACTCAGAAATAAATGTTCGTGCTCAACACACAAATATTTGCACTTACTGGGATTCGAACCCAGGACCACCAGCTTCGTAGGCAGGAGCACTACCAACTAGGCTACGGTGACCGTCAACAATAAGACATGTCTATGCCAAATTCACAAGTGATCTAACATTTTTCCGGAATAATAAGTATAAGTATGTTATACCAAATTTTATTCAAATCCGTTCTGTCGGTTTTATCATCAAATACCCAAACTTTCACATTTATAATATTATATTATTACTAGATGCGCAACACGGTATCACCCGCAATTTAGTTACCTATTTAGTGTTTTTATTCAGAGTATAACCTATATCTCCATTCCAATTTCAATTCAAATCCGTTTTGCGTGATTTATTCCGTTTTCGTATTACTAACTCCTATATATATATATATATATATATATAATATTATATTATTATTAGCTGCGCAATTCAGTATTACACGAAATTTGTCTATTTATTGTGCATGGCATTAGTACAGATCTTTAGTGGAGACAGTGTAGGCGCGTAATATATACATATAATAAAATCGTAGGAAAGTCAAAACTGTACATTGGATATTTTTTTTAAAGGATCCTTGGCGAATATCGAAGCCAAAAATAGAGTTTTTAGAATTTTTGTCTGTATGTATGTCCGGGCTAAACTCAAAAAGTACTGCATGGATTTACTTCAAATTTTGCATGAATATTACTTAGAGGTCGGGTCAACATATAGGCTACATATTATCACGCTATCACCTACGGGGGAGGAGCTGTGATAATTCATAACATTTAACGCGGGTAAAACCGCGGGGCACAGCTATAGTGACGCTTTAAGACCTGTCGATTAAATATCGGTGAATTAGGCGTTAGTCACACATGCATAACTGGTTTGCAGGTTGTTAGAAGAAAATGCAATGGTAAAATAAATAAAATAAGAAAGGTTTTATTCAAGTAGATTTTATAATAAAGCGCTTGTAAATAGTCAGGACATTTTTTTTTTTTTTTTCATATATAATAGAATGGCAAACGGGCAAGTGGGTCACCTGATGGTAAGTGATCACCGCCGCCCATAGACACTCGCAACACCTGAGGAGTTGAAAATGCGTTGCCGGCCTTTTAGAAAAGAATAGGCTCGCTTCTTGAAGGTTGCCATGTCATACCGGATCGGAAATACCTCCGCAGCTAATTGATTCCGCAGAGCGGTAGTGCGCGGCAAAAAGTTTCTTGTGAAACGCACAGTGGTAGATGACCATTCATCCAGGTGATAAGGATCAAATTTCCACTTTTGGCGAGAGGGTCTGTGGCGGAATGTGGCGGCAGGTATAACCTCGAACAATTCCTCTGAACACTCCCCGTGATAAATGCGGTAGAGGATACATAGAGACGCCACGTCTCTCCGCAGGGTAAGAGGATCAAGCCAAATAGTGGGACTCCCGTCGTCAACGACCATTCGAGCTGCACGATGTTGTATGCGATCAAAAGGAAGAAGTTGATACTATGGTGCCCCGGCCCAGAGGTGGCAGCAATATTCCATATGCGGACGTACTTGCGAAATATGTGTAGTAATATACTTAAGTATACATAATTATTTCTAGTTTCATAGGTAGGTACACGGAATCCTTAATCTATACATATAATAAAATCGTAGGAAACTCAAAACTGTACATTCAATATTTTTTAAAAAGGATACTTTCGGCGTGATCTACAATGGATACCGAAGCCAAAAATATAGTTTTGAGAAATTTTGTCTGTTTATCTGTATGTATGTACGGGCTAAACTAGTACTGCATGGATTTTTCAAATTGTGCATGAATATTACGAAGAGGTCGGGTCAACATATAGGCTACTTATTATCACACTATCACCTACGGAGGAGGAGCTGTGATAATTTATAAATTAAACGCGGGTAAAACCGCGGGGCACAGCTAGTACATTTATAAAATTTATTTTATAATAGCAGTGATATTTATCTAACTTGTATAAAGTTGTTGTCAAAGAGACTATGTTTAGGTTTAATTATCAAAATTTATAGTTTAAGCTATATTTTACTACATATTGTCGGAATGGTTCTGTCTATATTAAGGTACAAATTCAATATGATTATTGTAGCGGACCTTGTGTTTATAACGACGGTCGCGCTTTAATGCTACTACCGGATCCAATTCGCCCTAACTGAGAAGAATCAGCGAAACAAACTCAGCAGGTTTCGACACGGCCCAGTTGAGACGGTCCGGCGAAACATATTCAAGCGGGCATGAACACGGGATTTGGTCCGCTTAGTGTAATTTTTTATAATAATAATATCTGGGGACAATGTCACACAGATTATCCTAGCCCCAAACTAAGCAAAGCTTGTACTATGGGTACCAGGCGACGATATACATACTTATATAGATAGATAAATACTTATATACATAGAAAACATCCATGACTCAGAAACAAATATTCGTGTTCATCACACAAATGTTTGCACTTACCGGGATTCGAACCAGGACCACCTGCTTCGTAGGCAGGAGCACTACCAATTAGACGACGGTGACCGTCAAATAATTATTTAGTTGACAAACACAATATCTGCTCGATCGGTCTGAATGCTTATTATTTTAGATTATATTTTGGGTAAAAGAAAAACTTCGAAACAATAACATTTTTCATTTCAATAATTTTAAATGAAGTATTTGAGCAATCATATTATATTATAAGCTTATTATAAGCAATTTTTATTATAATATATTTTTATTATAATCATATTATAAGCTAGGCAAAACACAAAATTTTACAAATAATGTATAGTTGGAAGTGTTTGTCTGACTGTACTAAACACCTTTTTTTAATCTGTGTCCGAATTGTAAGCAAGACAAAAATTGGACGACATATCGATGTCAAATATAGTTGGACAATTTTGTAATTTACACAAACCTGTAGGTACCTATGTTTTGCCAAATAAATGTTTCATTCATTTATAATTAATTAATTTAACTTACATCATAATTATATGTATAAGATAAAAATTAAGAGCTACTTCGAAAAATAATACTAATAAAAAAACGAATTGTAAATTAATTCATTAAATCAACGGAGAAATCGCGTAACAATTATATAATTATAATATTTAACAGTATATGTATAACGAATATTTGTTTTGGTTTCATATACACAACGCGTCAGTTTATTTTTGCATGGAAAGTTGGTTAATCTGTATTCATTTCTCTTGCAAATTGATCTTCCACGTGTAGTTTTGTTTCATTGGCAAAAAGATTTATCCAATTTTTGTATTACACCTTCAAATCAAATCAAATCTCTTTATAACAGATAAAGAGATTTGATTTGATTTGAAGGTGTAATACGGGAACATTGACTGCCTCATTGGTCTAGCGGCAGCGTGTTCAACCGAAGATAATGAGGTCCTGGGTTCAAATCCTGGGTCGGGACAAAAAGTGATTCTGGGATTTTTCCGTAATAAGAAATTTCTCAGTGTTATATATTTCTCAGGGTATTACACCTCCGTACCTCGGAGAGCCTCGGAAACCCGTCGGTCCCATCCCGCTAGGCGTCCCATCGGATTATGAGAGTGATGGAATAGAAAGTGCTCCTATGTTTGCGCATATACTTGTGCACTTATAATACGTCCCGCGCAGATCGCTAATCTCTATTGAGACTGACCGCCGTGGCCGAAATTCGGCTAGGAGGACATTTCTATTATTACACCTTATATGTAGTATGTATTAGCGAAATATATTGTTTGGCGCGTCTAAAATGCTAATTATGACCTACCCCAATTGATTAGATATTCAGCTATCGGGCATTGACCACAAGTGATACGAACTCATATTATCTATAATAAATAAAGATAACTTGAATTGATATCATTTGTGAAGGCTGTGTGATTTTCCCTTTTTTTCAATAAATAAAGCAGGCCAAGTGCGACTCGAACTCGCGCACGAAGGGTTTCGTACCATCACACTAATATTAATTATTATAAAGGCGAAAGTGTGTGAGTGTGTGACTGTGTGAGTGGGTATGATTGTTACCTCTTCACGTCTAAACGGCTGGAGCGATTTTAATAAAATTTGGTATGGGGTTAGCTGATACCCTGGCACACATAACACATAGGCTATAATTTATAACGTTAAACGCAGGTAAAAATGTCAAAATGTGAACCGTACTACTAACTCTACTAACCGTCTTACTTTGAATGCTGTGGTTGTCTATAATTATTACAACACTACTTCCTATTCTATATACATGTGTCCTTTGTCTGTCTTAAGTGTCTGTAATGTTGATAATTCTTAAATAAATAAATAAAACCGGTGGGCACAGCTAGTTACCAATAAAAACAGCAAAATACCACGTTTTTGTATGGGAGACCCCTTTAAATATTTTTTTTTATTTTAATTTCAATTTCGCATCCATTCCATTCCAAACGCTGGATGCGGATAGCGCAAGACCGGCAATTGTGGAGATCTTTGAGGGAGGCCTTTGTCCAGCAGTGGACGTCTTTCGGCTGATATGATGATGATGATGATGATGATGAATTTCAATTTCAATTTTTCAATTTCAATTTCAATTTCATTTATTTATTTATTAGCTCTTAATTTCTATCTTATTCTTATATGGGTCAACCCCAGTAAGTTAAATTAATACTTGTGGTGGGGTTGACTCGCTTCTTTCCTTAATTGCTAATAACAAAATGGTGAGACCTAATTAACATCAAATCTTTATTTATTTTCAAAATTTATTTATTTATTTTGATAGTGAATATAATATAACTTAATATTCAGTGAATATGTCAAGTGTGTTGCCGATATCAATCTCGAACAAAAACGAACAAAAATATAACATTTGTTGCATGGGTATATAGTTGCCCCCTTAAATATTTATCTTATTTGTTTTTATAGCGGCAATAGATATACATCTGTGTAAAATTCGACTATCACGGTTTATGATATACAGCATGGCGACAGACGGGCAGACAGACAGCGGAGTCTTAAGGTCCAACCACACCAAACGGCCCGCATCGGGCCGCATCGAAACGAATTTTACAATTTTTAAACGAAATTAAATCTTGTATACAGTGTTTAAAGTTTATATTACCAAGTCAAGGGTAAACACAGCCGGTGACATGCCGCGACACGCGATCGGCTCCATCCGCATACGTTCGGATACCGGCGCATACGTTCGAATACCGCCGAATGCGCTCGGAGCCGTCCGCCTGCGTTCGGATTCCGCCGGGTGCGCTGGGGCTTAAAACTATGAAACTAAAAAAGAAGCGAAGGTAGTAGTATGCGACGACGCGACGTCCGGCCGGACGCGGTCGGATTCCACCGTATCCGACCGCATCCGGTCGGATGCGGCGGCATCCGACCGCGTCAGTGCGGTGCGATACTGGCCGATGCGGGCCGTTTGGTGTGGTTGGACCTTTAGTATACGGTCCCGTTTTACCCTTCGGTTACGGAACCCTAAAAATATGTGTAAGCCGGCACTCCCTTGGCCGGCTTACACCATTATTAACGACCTTTTATAAACTGATAATGATAAGTCGATAGGAAATACTTTAAGAATAGTTTCATACAATTCTCATGTTTGTTGTTTTTTGAAAGACGACTGCCTCGTTGGTCTATCGGTAACATGTTCAACCGCAGATAAAAAAGTCCTTGGTTCAAATCCCGGGTCGGGCCATAAAGTGATTTAGCGATTTATCTGTAAAGATTTTTTTTTAGTATCAACTCGGAGTTAGAGTTTGGCGGTATTTAAATGTAAACGTAAAGCCACACAAGTCCGGTACCTCTGCCTCTAGCACGAGTTCCTGCAGTTTACTTACTCGATCACACGTACAGTTTCGTCCCATACATTGAGCACCAGAGTTTTAGTTCTTAATAGTTTCCGCGAGAGGCGCTGGTGCTCAATGTATGGGAGGAAACTGTACGTGTGATCGAGTGAGTAAACTGCAGGAACTCGTGCTAGAGGCACTGCACTCTTGGGGTCACTAGTCGTCCCATCAGAATATGAGACTGATGAAATAGAAAGTGCCCCCATGTATACGTACTTGTGCATTATAATATGTCCCGCGCAGATGGCTAATCTCTATTTTTATGAAGGACTAGCTGTGCCTCGCGATTTTACCCGCGTTTAATTTTATAAATTATCTGAACTCCTTCTCCGTAGGTGATAGCCTTATAATATGTAGCCTATATGTTGAACCGACCTATAAGTATTATTCATGCAAAATTTGAAGTAAATTTTTTTTTTATAAATAAAAAAGGTTTTTATTCACGTAGACTTTAAAAAAGCGCTTGTAAATAGTCAGAACATGTTCGCAGTAATATATAATTAATTTATAATTATTTCTAGGTACATATGGATATTTAGGTACACGGATTGTAGGAAATAATTTACAATAAGATTTATTTTATAACAGTAACGATATTTAGCTAACTGAAATTAAGTTATTGTCAAGGATGTGTAAGTTTAATTATCTAAATTTAAGTTTTTATTTAATTATTTAAGTTTAGCCCGGACATACATACAGACAAACAGACACACAGACAAAAAATCTAAAAACCATATTTTTGGCTTTGATATTGAATGCAGATCACGCCCCAAGTATCCTTTAAAAAAATATTCAGTGTACAGTTTTCACTTATCTACGATTTTATTATATGTATAGATGAACCGTATTGTATTATGTAGAAACGCTTTCTACTTTCGACTACACGCACGTCAAAACGACACCCAAGCAGATTTAATTGCTATTGTGTAAAAATATTACTTTCACATTCATAATTAGGATATAAATAACATTTCATTATCCTTGGTAGGTAAGTTTAAACGAACGGTAGCGGAATATTAATTTATTGTGGATACACATTACACAATAGTAAGAGAAACGATTTGAGTAATTTGTATGTTTGTTTGTAATGGATAAGCTCGAAAACGACTTAAGTAATTAAACAATTCTAACGCCTATTCCACATTAACTACATTACCAGCGAGCATCAGGGATTGTATCTTATACAACTTGTAACTTAATTAACGCAAAATAGTTTGTTCAGAATCGTTTACTGAATCAATTTATATCATTTTTAATATACAGTCTATTTTTTCTTACTTGTCTTATTTAGTACACAAATATGGCGTACTGGTAACCAAAGACAATTGATAGAGTTGGGAAATTATCGAATGAAGGACTGAACGAATTCATACAGCTGTAACCGAATGATATTAGTAATGTAGGATTTCCTGACAAATAAAATTTTAGTTATGGCCCTGGGAATAAATTAGCGTTGATAATTTTGTAGTAAGCTGTAATATCACACATTATCTTAATCACAGAAATAATTCCTGAAATATATCGCTGGCCTATATAAAAAATAAAACAAAACTATTTTTAATTTATTTATTCATTTGATTCACTACATGTATCTTCACTTCTGGAGTCTTCCTTGGTAGGTGCATCTGTTGCAGCATCTAAAAGTCCGTCAAGCTGCATCATTTTATCCCCTTCTTTTTTTATATGGTTTATACAATTATTCCAAGACATCGTACCAATTTGGCTTAAGCCTTCTTTTAGTAACTCCTTGACTTCAGCCATTTTAAAAGTTTTATTATTTTTTCACTTCAAACACACACAGAGAGCACCCGTAACGTACAACATAAAGCGAGGCGACGAGACGAATGACAGGACGTATCCCGTCAAGTCAAAAAATTTCACTTGTCAAATAATACTTTTAGACTACGACCAGTTACAACAAAAACTTTAGTTTTAACAAATAATGCCTTACATTACCATACACACATATAACTTGAGATATATATATAAACATTCTGCTTTAATATTCAGTTTTTTACATTAAAATTATACAGTTCACACTGGTCAGAATCATTCATTCACTTTTCCCTTCTCTAAGTTCCGACCGAAGACAAACTAGCATTTTGAAATGTCAAATTGCCAATATAATTATTAATCTGTGAAAATGGATTCTGATATTATTTTGATTTTAAGAGAATTAATGTGTTTGGATGGTTAATTTGAAGCAGTTTTTGGTGTTATTTATATAGTATGTGTTTCGTCCAACAATCAAGATGTTCATACCTAACTAAAAGTGCGTGATTGATGACGAAACTATTGATTTTCGTGCCGAGTAGTGTTTGTTTACCAAATAAGACAAGTAAGAAAAAATGGACCGTAGTTAATTTTATTTTCCAAAATAATTATAACTACATAAATTATTGTCATATCTGTACAATCAAAATAAATTGAAATGGACCGTAAGTCAAAATATAATACTTTTAACATCGCAGTTTTATTTGTATTCATACAAATTCCATCATTCATACAAATTCCATCATTAAATACAAAATAAAGAAAAATAAACTTATTTTTTTTTTTTACTATGTATAGAAACTTAAAGAGATTATTTTTGCATATTAAGATATAACTAAAACTTACATACTATAATATAAAATTTATTCCAAGAAACTAATTTAGTAAAAAATAATGCATATAAATATTAAATTACAAATTCATGGTGTGTATTATGATTACAACATAATATTCTAATTGGAGTGTTTGAGGGTGTGCGTTAATTACGTTACATGTTGTATTCATGAACTGAACGCTATGAAAGTGACTTGTACAAGGTATAAAAAATTGCTATAAAAGTTATTATTTGGCGCTGTGACAACTGTTGAGACAAATAGAATAATGTGACTCATCATAACCCACGATAAAACTGTCAAATTATATTATTTCTAACTGTTATGGTGAAGTGACAATAACCGCATTTTGTCAAAATTATTAAATCAAAACACGTGTAAAAACGAATGACATTCGTCAAATAAAGTACTAATTTATCTTTATATCTATAAACCCGTGCATAACCTAATTTTAGTTTTCTTGGCATTAAGAACTAAGTAATTAACCATGAACCGTTGGGCAATCAGCATGTATGAGTATTAAATAGTGCTCACACATGCTGATTGCTAATTAATAGTTGTTAATAATAATTGTTAATATTTATATTATCGTTAATTCTAGACGGTCACCATAGCCTAGTTGGTAGTGCTCCTGCCTACGAAGCTGGTGGTCCTGGGTTCGAATCCCGGTAAGTGTAAATATTTGTGTGATGAGCACGAATATTTATTTCTGAGTCATGGATGTTTTCTATGTATATATGTATTTATCTATATAAGTATGTATATCGTCGCCTGGTACCCATAGTACAAGCTTTGCTTAGTTTGGGGCTAGGATGATCTGTGTGACATTGTCCCCAGATATTATTATTATTATATTATAATTTTCTGGCCCAGGAACTGCATTTCAACGTTTAAACTACGTGGCTGCTCCGTATTTATTAATATGTGAATATCTGAGCTTAGACACGGAATGTTGAGTTTCGATACCGATAGATAAGAGCCATGCCGTAAAAAAATATGTTATGTAAGTAATGTTAGAATCCTAAATAATCAAAATCACATCAGTATCATTAATTTAGTTTTTCAGCGGCCAGTCTAAATGGAGGCTAGAGCTGATACTGCACGGGAGATATTACAGTGCTGATATTGAGAATCACTTCGTTAGCAAAACCAAGGATTTGAACCCAGGATCTTCCTATCTGCAGTTGAGTATGCTACCGTTAGACATACAAGGCAGTCAGTATTTTTGTTATAGCGCCAGCAATATTTGTACATGTTTTACTATTTACGCTTCATGAGATACAGCCCGCTTACAGACAGTGGATAGACAGACGGACGGTGGAATTTTCTAATAGAGCGTTTGTACCCTTTCGGTATGGAAACAACTTTTTGGATATTCTTGTAGGGAAAACATTTTGAACGTACGGTACAAAGAAAGTACGGCGACAAAGTTGCTTACGAAAGCTATTTTAAAATATCATTAAGTAGTAATAAACGTATATGAACATTCAACATTGTTAACAGGTATTAACGCGACTAACCATATTGTAATTTTCCCGACGTTTCGACCAAGTTGCATTGATCGTGGTCACGGGATGACCACGATCAATTATGATACGCGAAAGTTTAAAAGTGTATAGTAAATAAACGTACTAATAGCAATTAAGAGAACAAAACATGCATGCTTAGAGATCTAATCGCCGCAGCTGAAGCTGTCTTAGACACGTTTTTTATCACCTAGCCTCAATTTGAAGTTCTACGACGTTCATTATGATGATTTTATAAACATAATCTTATGTTGATAACATCTATAAGCTTTAGAATGCTGACAATGTGTGCTTAATTAGATCTAGCCCAATTGATAACTAAGAAATTATCTATTGGGGTAGGTCTAATTAAGCACAGTGAATAGCAAAATTAATCAGGGCAATAATACTTTTAATCAACTAGCACATGTGATTCTATACTCTGCTGTGTGTTAAGGAAATTATCTAGCTACTATCCCAAAGCCTTCATATTTCAGGTTTTATTTATATATTTATTGAACTGTGCCCCGCGGTTTTACCCGCTTTATAAATTATAGCCTATGTGTTAATCCAGGATGCTAGCTAACTCCATACCAAATTTTATTAAAATCCTTCCAGCCGTTTCTAAAAGAAGTAACAAACATACACACTCAAACAGTCACACGCTCGCAAATTTTCACCTTTATAATATTAATAATGTGATAGCCACATCGTAAACTTTAAAAGTTCTCACAGTATTGTCTGGTGGAGCAGTGAAAGCCTCCTTTTTTATAAGGCAGGGAGAATGCCTACGCATGCCACCTGCAAAAATTATCTACGGGTGGGAATGTCGGACTCGCACCGACTAACTTAACCTGGGGTGGACATCTTATGACGCCTGATGGGGGAGCACCGGGAACACGATGCCCCCAGTACTAAAATTGGTGTACCTGCATTTTAGAGAGAGTATCGGTCACTGTATGTCTCTACTTTCTCGAAGTTTAGGTAAATATGCACTCGATTATTCGGTCTCTGATGATAATTAAATGAAGAATAAAATTAAAAGTTGGTTATATAAGCTTTATAATTATGGTTACGCAAATTCAATGTTAAATCAAATATATTATGTATATACATAGCGGAGGAAACTTGAACTGTGCAAATTAAACGAAACCACTTTGCGAAATCGCTGGATGCGGATAGCGCAAGACCGGCAATTGTGGAGATCTTTGGGGGAGGCCTTTGTCCAGCTGTGGACGTCTTTCGGCTGATATGATGATGATGATGTTGATTTTGCGAAATTATAGGTTTTAGCTCTATACACTAATCGTATCAGGTGATCGTCATTCTTGATATTTTTGCGTATTTTCTGTATTTTCTGTTTAGTTTTTTTTTATATGACCGCAAGGCAAACGAGAAAGAATCACCTGATGGTAAGTGATCACCGTCGCCCATGAACACTCGCAACACCAGAGGAGCCGCAAGTGCTTTGCCGGCCTCTTGCCGGCGCGCTTCTTGAAGGTTGAAGGTTCCGGATCGGAAATACCTCCGCAGTTAATTGATTCCACAGAGTGTAGCACGGCAAAAAGTTTTTTGTGAAACGAACGTGATAAGGATGAAAATTCCATGTTCTGTTTCGTATACAAAATAAGTTCCTTAAGTTATGTCTGTAATTACAAATTAGAACTATTCAAAAACCTTTTTTTTTCTTTGAGCTACGGCGATTAGACATCTAAGCCTTTGCTTAGAAATCTAATCCCCGTAGCTTAATTCGGTTAAGAGGGCATAAGGTTATTATCACCTAGCAACAATTTCAGTTACGTGTTCTATAAATTATGTTGATAAGATATATAGGCAGTCGAATGCTTACAACAACTCCGATGTGCTAAATAGGACCTACCCCAAATGATAAAGTATTGCACTATTAGTAAACTAGCACTAGTGATAAGATACTACTTTGATTTGAGCTAGTTAAAGTTGATTATTTGGATTAAGATATAGAATATAACTACGATATAAGCTAAGTTATATTCTATATCTTAATCCAAATAATCAACTTTTTCCTATATTATATGCTCGTCTATTTTTTGCTTTACACTTAATATAATTAGTTAATAATTAACAAACATCTAAATATACAAATTTCATCATGGCATTTTATGGGTAGGTACGCGCGGTCCACCTTCGACCACATCTTCACTCACCATCAGGTGAGATCATGGTCAGGCGCAAACCCATCCAACATAAAAACCGACTTTTCTATTTTACAACCGATTTATCCAAAATTTATATACCACTACACAGAAAGCAACCCTCCTCAAATAAAAAAAAAGGATGAAAGTAAAAGAATTGTCAAAATCTGGTCACATACAACTGAGAAATCGTCAATGTAAATGTGAATTAGATAGCTAGGCACTGTTTCTGTGCTTTAACTAATTCTTTAATTTCTCTAACTGGTTCCTATAATTCGTAACAAAATTGACTTAAATCTAGTTCTGAGATGGTTTGGGCATTTAGAAAGGATGAACTGAAATGAAATGAAAGAAGGTTGCTAAAAGAAGTATAACTATGTGTAGTCGTAGAACATTCTCGTACCAAATCGCAGATGTTCTCAAGAAAGGCCAGATCATAAGTACCCTAAACCGGCGAGCATGTATGAAGAATATAATGACACTAAACAAAAAAAAGAGGTGGGCAAAGATCGTGACAAATGGAAATCCGTTGTCTCTGCCCACCCCTCTTGGAAACAGGCGTATGTATGTAGATAGTTCTGTGATTGATCCATGCGTTACCGAAACTCCGGCAAGATTGAACGGATTGTAAGATGTGTTTTATACCAGTATCTTACTAACATATCATTAGTATAAACATAAAAATAAATAGGCTAGGCTATTTTTATACCTTTATCAGGTTATAATCGGATAGTTTGTGTCACTTTACTTTTATTATCATTAGTCATACACATTACGCTACATAGATAAGATTGGCATAGGCATTTCCAGCACAAACCTACATTCGAAAAGAATCAAGACGGCAATAAGTGCTAAGTCAATAAGCCAATCCTACCTCAATTGATAAGTTATTGTGATATCTATTGATAAGCGATACTAGTTACTATTATTATAAAGTTCATAAATATTTGAAATCTCAGTTATTTTATTTTATTTTTAAATAAAGAAAACTTGCAGCTAATTAAACAATAATAAGGTTGTATGATGTGCGGTAAAGGCGGCAAATATCAGAATATCATCACCCCATCTCATCCCAGTGGGGGACATAGAGGTCGACCCGAGGGAATATCTACCAGAGGCCGGGTGGCAGGTTTCTTCTGAGTACTATGATCATAATTCTGCTATCGCCAACCCGACTGCCAAGCGTGGCGATTATGGCCCTCGAATTTGATTCTAGGGGGAGGCTTTTATCCAGCAGTGGACTTCTTACAGCTATTATGATGAAGGTTTTATGTTTATGTTAAGGCAAATTACAAGTTTCCAATAATATTATTTTAACAAATAATAATAAAAGGCAATACTGGCACAAATTATATTTTTGATGATAAATCAATACATGGTAGTAAATAGTCATAAATAAATTTAAGAAAATACATAATATTTATTACACAATATCTTTTTCACTTGTGGAGCGCTCATATTAAAAGGGCCAATGTCAACACTCTGCCACGCACTATTGTACAGATGGCAAGCCCTAACAGAATCGAGTTCTGTCTATAGACAGAATCGAGTTCTGTCTATAGATACTCTGTGCGGCTGGAGTGTGAAGAAGGTCTTCGTCGAAGGTGTCTTTGAAGTAAAACCGATGGTACGCGCAAACCTATCTTACTAACAAGTTTAGTAACATCAGGCGGTCCGTTCATGATGTTGTATAAAAGAAAAATATCCGCTATTTTATTCGCTCCTCAAGAGAAGCATAAAGCGGATATTGCGGACATCACGAACTTAGGTTAAGCTTCTGCATCGGCTATCATCATCTGATATTCCTTATAAAGCTCACTAGCTACAAGTGAGTTCAATGTATGTTATGATAATAAGCCTGTATAAAAAGTTGCTTTTATCAATGTCAATGTTTTTTTGTAAAACTTACCGTTTACTATTTAAGGCCCATTTAACGAAACGGCTTTTCCAATACTTTAAGAGAATTTGAGAAATTGGACATAAATCGTAAACGGTAAGTTTAACAATAAATGTTTACAGGAAATAACGGATGGAAAATTTTATTCTGTACAATAATGGCAATAAATTTTGTCCTAAAGTGCATATTTACCGAGAAATAAGCCATTGAAATAAGAGATTGCGCTTAAAACTTCACCGGGGTCTGTCAACACGTTGTGATTTTATGGTCGGTAAGGTGACCCCAAAAATAATTTAATGGGAAATTTAGCGCGAGGATAAATTTTATTTTACAGGCCTGTAAGCGATAACCTGTCTTAATATTGATCACATCATATTATGTAGCACAACCGAGATATAGCTACATTGAGCCTCTGGAACAGTGTTCGCATGAGTTACAGTGTTCCACTTTCTAATATAAGTTAGAGTATTAGTGCAGAACTAACATCCAATTATAAACCACTACCTGTGCCCCGCGATTTAACCTGCATTCAACTTTATAAATTATAGCCTATGTGTTAATCTAGGGTGCCAGCTAACTCCATAACAAATTTTATTAAAATCGCTCCAGTCGTTTGGACGTGAAGAAGTAACAAAACACTCTCACACAGTCACACACTTTCGCCTTTATAATATTAGTGTGATTACTAATAAATAACTATGAATTATATATCCTACTTATAAATGCGAAACTTTCTGAGTATGGATGTTTATTACTCTTTCACACAAAAACTACCGTACGGATGTTCATGAAATTTTGTAGTAATGTAGTTTACTATCCGAATAACACATAGACACATTTATTAAGTTTAACGCGGATAAAACCGCGGGCACAGCTAGTCTGTAATAAATTTATCATTATTATGGACGACACGAACCCCGACCTACATACTCCGCTTCCTTTTATAAAATTGTCTAGTAACCTGTCTTAATATTGAAGTGATTCTATGACACAACCCAGATATTAAGAACGGCAAGAGCCCTCATCTAGCTACACCGTTGCCGTTTATAAAATATTCTACTATCAAGTGGGTTAAGAAAATGTGAAGACCAAGGAATACTGAATAATAATAATAATGTCCTCATAGCCGAATTTCGGCCACGGCAGAGTCTCAACAGAGTCTGGCCATCTGCGCGGGACATATTATAGTGCTCAAGTGTGTGCTCAAACACAGTAGCACTTTCTATTCCATCACTCTCATGATCCGATGGGGCGCCTAGCGACACGACCTGGAAGAGGTCAGGCACAGGACCGACGGCTTTACGTGCTCTCCGAGGCACGGGGGTATAATACCGCCAACTCCCAGACTTCGGGCTGATGCTGAGAAATTTTTCTTTTTACAGTAAAGTCCCAAAATCGCTATATGCCCGACCCGCGATTCGAACCCAGGACCTCGTTATCTGCGGGTGAACACGCCACCGCTAGACCAACGAGGCAGTTCATACTATACAATACTAAAAAATACTGAATACGCAGTGGGTAGTGAACCAGCCTTCTGGTGCCAAGATTGTGAGTTTGTTCCTCGTACAAGATAAATATTTGTGTTCATGAACATGTCTATTTGTGTTCGTCTGGGTGTTCTCTGCGTATTGCATGTATGTATTTGGTGTGTTGCTCCAAAAACCTTAATGTTAACCATTGAAGGTGCCCAAAGAGCAATACTAAAAGTTGCAACTTTTCGACCTTTCCTTTTTCCTACATGCCTTCTGTATGAAAAATGCAACGGCTTAACTGTCCGCCAACTCTATATTTAACATGCAATTTAAAAAAAAACACACAACGCTCACTTACAATGCTAACCTTACTATCACCAAGAGACGGAAAGATATTATCTGCACTAGTGCATCACTAGTGAGTCAAAGTTTATTTATAAAGACAGGTTTTATCCTTTTATCGGGCCATATCTTTACAATAAAATAAATAAGTCAATATCTATAAATAACCTTTATAAGAATAGTCTGTAATTTTGTTTTAAATTGTAGTGTACTTTTTAAGCCGTTAGAGCGCCTGTGCTACAGTGTGGGTCATACAGATCATCCTAGCGCCAAATTAAGCAAAGCTTGTACTATGGGTACCAGGAGACGATATACATACTTATGTAGATAGATAAATACTTAAATACATAGAAAACATCCATGACTCAGAAACAAATGTTCGTGCTCATCACACAAATATTTGCACTTACCGGGATTCGAACTCAGGACCACGGACTTCGTAGGCAAGAGCACTACCAACTAGGCTACGGTGACTTATTTTTAATAAATTTAATTTTGTGCACATTTTTCTTGAATAAAAAAATATTATTATTTACAAAGGAATATATAAAAATATATTACTAGACATTGTCTAGTATCCATAGTACAAGCTATGCTTAGTTTGGGCTAGATATCACGGTGGGATATGTCCCGGGTATTAACATACATTTTTAAAGATACAAGTCCGTGACAAGGAGTTAAATCTGACTGTACCTAACTTGCGCGCAGTCGTTAAAGTGTAGATAAATTCAGTACACATCCACAGCAATTCAGATTAAGAATGATAACAAAATATCCTTTGAGTATGTATGTATATTTACTTTTCCTTAACAAGCTCACAGTTTACATTTATGAGGACTCACTACGATATATATTAAAAACTCGACCGTATACGAGTTGTGAAGGATTTATATCGAATGCCACAGAATTGTGTCATCATTTTGCACGCCCTATGTTCATTGAAAATATACTCTTATGTGAGCGTATTTAAAAGAAGAACTGTAAGAACCCCGTATTTTATATTATGTGCAGACGTCAGCACATCCAGCTACCCCAATCTGTCTTATTTCTTTTATAGATTTTCAACTTTATCACATAAGCATAAGGTTCACTTTCAATTGGGGAAATTTGACAGATTGGGTTGCTTGATGTGCTGGCGTCTGTATATTTGAAGGTTATAACGAGATTAAAACACATCGGTTTAAGTTATAGATTGTTTATTGGGTGGAACCACGAAAACACCGATTACACGTTAGGTAGCGTATCAATAAAATTACAACCTTTGCACTATAGACACGTAACATTAGTCTCATTCTCGACCGACTCAGTAAAGCAAACATAATGTACTGTCGGCGGGCGCGAAGTGACGCGGCTTCTTGTCCCGCCCCCCCTGCGGGAGGTGCGCGTTATAAGGTTTAAAAATATTTATTTCGATGTAACACATATCAATGTAAGCATGAAGTGGTCCAAACAAAAGAGTTCAACAGTCCGGTTTTTGAAGGAAAACTTCTTTACGTTTGACTTTGGGATGAAGCTGCTGAATGCGTGACGAGAGCGTTACGGAAATTGTGATCGGGCAAGGCGCACGGAAGTTGAAAAGGTTATTACTTTAGGGGCAAAAGAGAGATAGGCACACATTTCTTCTCTTTCTCTCTAAGCCAGTTATGTTTCGTATACCCATCTAAGTTTTACTTCAGTCTTGTAGTCTAAAAAAGCACACTCGTTTTTTTAATAGTTACAATAAAAAAAATCTACAACAACAACTGATTAAAACAAAATTTATATGAGACGCTTCCTAATCCGTAGTTAGTTAGTATTCAGTTGTTTTGCACAACCAACTTTCGACTTAGTTGGGGGCTCATTTGGCTCATTTATTGGAAGAGAATTTTGCAGCTTAAAATAAAATAAAAGCTGCTTAAGAATGAAATTTATTATTTTTCGGTATTATGTAAAAAAGCCTTCATGCGAGTGCGGCGTGTCACCCCAAAGTATGGCACATTTATCTGATTGTCCCTTTTGTCCAGTTCCCTTCAGGACTTGTATGACGCCTCAGCCAAAGCGATCAGCGTTGCCCAATTTCGGGAAGATAAAATATTATTCTTACCATCGACACGATAAGAAGAAGATACCGAAATGGAACCTCTACTCAACATCTTTGGCAAAAAAAAGTCAGCAGATGCTGAGATACGCCGCTTTGGCGTCCGTCTGACAGTAGTTTTATATACTCTTTAAAAACAAAACGAGTCGATGAGGGTAGCATGTTTTTTATGGGTTAGACATGTTTTGTCTCATTCACTCGACTGTCGCAAGCTAAAGACAGAACGTATCACAAGTTAAAAAGTCTAATAACATCATTCCGACTTCGAGTGTACGCACTCAAAACGCATACTACTGAAAAAGAACAATTATCCTCACTTCTATTCAACCCGTTATTCAGTACTTCGGTACTGCCTCAGTCATGCCTACACCACTTTTTAGAATAGAATAGAATACTTTTTATTGTACACACAAGCAGGATAAATAGGTAGGACAAAAAATAATAATAGAATTTAGTACAATGGGCGGTCTTATCGCATTAAGCGATTTCTTCCATACAACCTTTGGATGGACCTTTTTATGTTTTTTTAACGGCTATTAATGTCTTAGATAGTAGCTAGAGAATGACTGCCTCGTTGGTCTAGCGGTAGCGTGTTCAACCGCAGAAAATGAGGTCCTGGGTTTTTTTAAGTGATTTTGGGAGTTTTCGTTAAAAGAAATTTCTCAGTATCAGCCCGAAGTCTGGAAATTGGCGGTATTACACCCCCCTGCCTCGGAAAGCACGTAAAGCCGTCGGTCCTGTACCTGACCTCTTTCCGGCCGTGTCGCTAGTCGTCCCATCGGATCATGAGAGTGATGGAACAGAAAGTGCCCCTGTGTTTGGGCACACACTTGTGCGCTATAATATGTCCTGCGCAATTGGCCGGGAAGACATCATCATCATTAGTAGCTAGATATTAGGTTAATGAATAAGGCATTATTTAAGAAAACATTTTCTTCATACGGTATTATCGTTATCTTGATGAAATAATTAGTACCTACCTACTTGAAAGACACATTAATTATGTTGTGAAAATTCACCATGCGTTACATACATAACTACATTTAATTTATGTATCACATAAATTGTACAAAATTAAAGATTATTTTTCTCGACATTAAAAACAAGGAGTTTTTCACTTTTCAGTGTTTGAAATAAAATTATTCCGTTGTTTTGCATTTTTTTTATTAATCAGTAGGGAAATTTTGCTTTCGAAATGGTCGGAATCGATTCGTGCTTCGGAAAGACGTTGTTCTTAAAAATGGTACCATCGAATAATTTAATAGTGATATATGAAATAATATACTATTACAATTTAATAATGTAAAAGACAAACTAACGGTCCAATAGATAACCGCCTTCTTTTCGAAACCGGTTAATAACAATAAATATTATTGAGTCATTTGCGTGTTTACCGTATATACATATACCAAACCACTTTAGTTATCAATATTTAAGTCGGTCATTCGCTTCTTGCTATCATTGTCTACCCACAGACTAAAACATACTGTTATTATTGTTTTCCTTGCCACATCCCATTGTAAGTTAAGAGACGCAAATCACGCCCATATAGACTTACAACTATGAGTCGAAATAAAGTAATCAGAAAACGAACGCATCAAAAACAGGGTAAAGAGTTATTAAGACCATTAACTCCGGAAAAAATAAGCTTTATGTGAGAAAACAAAGTTTATTCTAATCACAAACTTCGCTATTAATAAAATTACTATTCATTTCACTCATGCATTTCTCCCAAACTTATGGAAACAACTCCATTGAGAAGTTCTTTTGTGGTGGCAGCTACAACCCCCTACAGCCCTATACAAATTAGTAACTATAGTATTAAACCTGCGTCTAAATAGTAATATCTTGGGATATTATTCACACACAGCCATCTGAAACCAAACTAAGCAGAGCTTGTACTACGGAAAACCATATAACTGATATTCTACATTAAGTACATATATGTAGTACGTTTCTTTAAAAAAATACTTATATAGATAACTAGCTGTGCCCCGGGATTTTACCCCCGTTAAACTTTATAAATTATAGCCTATGTGTTAATCCAGGGTGTCATCTAACTCCATACCAAATTTTATTAAAATCGCTTCAGCCGTTTAGACGTGAAGAAGTATCAAACATACACACTCACACACGCACAAACTTTCGGCTTTATAATATTAGTGTGATTATACCCAGACTCAGGACAAACAGATATGTTCAGTTACACAAATATATCTGCTAGGTGGGAATCGAACCCACGACCTGCGGTATGAAAGGCAAGCATCTACCATCCAAGCAAACCGGCCCGTCATTTACATAATTATATCTACAACTCTCTAACTAACTCGAAGCTAACTCTCTCCTAAATTGCTTTACCTAATGTCTAATCTCCTAATCTTTGTAACCAATTTTGTAGTAAAATTAAAGAAATAAAGAAAATAATGTTACGTATTAAAGTTGGAAGTCACGAAGTGCATTTCGTTTATTTTCAACACGGCAATTACGTTTGCTGTACACGTAACAACCGTTAGGCGGTTACAAAGATTAACATCACGTAGTAACAGAAAAAATAATCAGTTACTTTCAACAATAACCGAAAAGATTACGAAAAGTTTCTCTTTACAATTAGACTCCCGTTACGACCTCGGCAACTTCGGCAAGTACTCTCCAATATCCATTATAAGAGTTTCCCGTTACGAGTGCCGCATGTACATATAGAGGCCTATATTTACTATTTGTTATCTGTGCAATCGACGTCAGTATGTACATTATGTGTACTGTTCCAACAGCTTCTTTAGGACATTGGATAGAAGCTGAATACGGCCAAATCCCATTTTTCTTTTTTACAAAATCAACAACATTAATTAAAAATCTAGTAGTTAGAGTACCTTGTCTGCTAAGACTGAGCTCGTAGCTTCAATTCCCATCCAGGACAAATCTTTTTGTGATAAACACGATTATTTTTGAGTATCTGAGTGTAAAGTACTTTTTGGGTGAATTAAAATTATGAATTTCGCATCATAGACACCGAACGCCTTCCCTAAGCTACAAGTATATTATGTATACTTTTTGGGTGACCGAAAAGCGTGAATCTCGAGTCATCTTCACCGCACTATCGCACATCTATATGTATACTGTGTATACATGTATATACATATACCTCAGTGCGTTATTAGTATACATACATAAGAGTATATCTCAATGTGAAATGTCAACTAATATATTGTAGACTAGCTGTGCCCGCGACTTCGTCCGCGTGTTAATTAGTTTATTTCGTTTTTTTTGTGCAATAAAAACTTTTTCTAAAATAAAAGTAGCCTAAGTTACTCCTTATTACATCAGCTACCTGCCAATAAAAGTCCCGTCAAAATCGGTCCAGCCATTTCAGAGATTAGCCGGAACAAACAGACAGACAGACAGACAAAAATTGTAAAAAATGTTATTTTGGTGTATGTACCGTATGTATATTCATATTTATGTAGTAAAAACCGGCTATTTCAATATTACAAACAGACACTCCAATTTTATTTATTTGTATAGATGTATAGATTATTTAATTTAGAAGTGTAAAATTGTTTTCACTTCTATCGGTAGTCCTCTACACTATAACTCTACACAACAACTATAAAGTTGTTCTACGTGCGGTTCACGCAAATAGTTGTCTTGATCAGGGATCAAACCTGACTGGATGACCTAACTCTTGGGTAGTAACAAGGTGTTAGTACGCTAATTACTGCGCCATACGCGCAGTCAGCTAAACAATTATCGTATCTCTTGTGCTAATTGATTAATATTAAAACAAGTTATCTATTGAGGTAGGTCTAATTTAGCACACATTGTGACCATTCTAATGCCTATAGATGTTATCAAAGTAATCTTATTAAATATGTTATTATGAGATGCCTATAGATGTTATCAAAGTAATCTTATTAAATATGTTATTATAAAGAACGTCGCGGCACTTCAAATTGAGGTTAGACGATAATTCCTAATAATCTCTAATCAACCTCAGCCACAGGATTAGATCTCTAAGCATGAATGTTTTGCCCTTCTGTTGGTTATCAAGTACATATCCTACTAATCCTTCTAATATTGTACATGCGAAAATTTGTGAGTACGGATGTGTGGATGTATGTATGTTAGTTACTCTTTCACGTAAAAACTACGCAACGGATTTAGATGGAAATTTGTAGTAATATCACACTAATATTATAAACGCGAAAGTTTGTGAATGTGTGAGAGTGTGTATGTTTGTTACTTCTTCACGTCTAAACGGCTGGAGCGATTTTAATAAAATTTGGTATGGAGTTAGTTGACACCCTTGATTAACACATAGGGTATAATTTATAAAGTTTAACGCGGGTAAAACCGCGGGGTGCAGCTTGTAGCTTATATATACGAATAACACATAGGCTATAATTTATAGAGTTAACGCGGGTGAAAGAAGAGATAGTTTTTAAGGCTGTCATTTGCATTATATCCAAGCCTTTTTTATATTCTGGCACATTATTCACACACGGCCATCTGATCCCAAACTAAACAGAGCTTGTACGATGTAAACCAGATAACTGATATACTACATATACTAGTTTTCTTTTGTAAATACACACTTATAGAGATAATTACACCCAGACTCAGTACAAATACACATTTTCATTCACACAAATATCTGTCCCGGATGGGAATTGAACCCACGACCTGCGGCGTGAAGGCAAGTATCTGCCAACCGGGCCGCCATTAAGTATTAATAATAATATAATAATAATAAATCAATCTAATTCAGACACAGTCCATATAATTTCTTATTGTACCGTTTCGCTATAAAGAATAAATAAGTACTTATTCCTCCTCTATTGATATTTTTTTAAAGGAACCCTCTTAAGTACCACTGTAACTCCTGTAATCCAGGATCAACAGTGGCACACAATAAGATGAAGCCAATAAACTGAAGACTGAGCGGTGAAGCACAATCATGTCCCAGGAAATCGCTGAAACGTTCATGGATTTCGCAACGAATTTAATCAGAAAAATACAAGGGAGTTATAAAAAAAGGAGTTTCACTTACCTCCACAGAAAAGTGGGAGACAGAATGATTTAACAAGACTGTAGCCTCACAAAATGGAGAGAATTGTTACGAGAGAAGCCAGCTGCAAAATCAAGTGAGCTGTTATATTTGGCTCCAATAATAGGTATGGCAAAAGGGTTAGAAACCGTGCGCGCACTAGGGAAGTGTATCATATATAAGTGTACTTGCTATTTCCCGCTATTTCACCCGTGTTAAAGTAGTTTTGGCGTAAAACAGTAACAAACATACATTCATACATCTATACTCACAAACTTTCGCATTTATAATATTAGTCGGATGTGTACTTCTAGCGGTTTTGGCAGTGCACGCCGGAATAGCTCGCAGATGGTAGATTTTTTCCTACTTAGTGACACTTATCGTCATATTTTGGACAGTTCACACAATATCTTTATAAATTGTAGCCTAACTTTACAATAATGTAGCGTATACATCAAAATACACATTCTGATGTTAATGATATTATAAAGTTAATGATTATTGTAAAGTTTCATTAAAATCCATTCAGTAGTTTTTACGTGAAAGAGAAACAAACATTGCTCTATCCATCCATATTTACAAACTTTGGCATTAATCATATTAATAATAGGATGTTGCGGTCATGAAATATTCTTGATTTTTTAAATTTTTAAACAAAAGAAGTCGCAAGGTGACACGAAGTGTCGAGGCGACTGTCGGTAATTATTTGAGATTCACTTGTTTAAATATTCATAGTGGATGAAGGTGACTTTGCGAAATGAGGATGCAAATTAATGATGCGGTGACTCTGGCAAAAAATGGTGAACAGACACAAAAAAAAGCAAATTAGAGAATTTTCAAAAATAAAGTGTTACGAAAACGTTGTAAAAAGGGTTCTTTCAAATCGATTCAGTGGTTTTGCGTCATACTTGAACAAACAAGCAAAGAGTAAACAAAATCCGGAGTAGGGTCACCTTAATACTACGTCTTGGCCTTTCTTTAGCTTATGCTTCAAGATTATATCTTCAATGTACGGTTCTTTTACAGATTTTTGTAATAGTAGGTATACATTTTTTACTGCTGAACAGCTCAGCTTTATTTAGCTTAATCATTATATTATTATACAACGTGTGACTTAAAGAGTGGAAATAACTTAAGTAACGCTATTTTACCATAAAACTGAACTAATCTATACATATAATAAAATCTTAGAAAAGTCAAAACTGAACGTTGAATATTTTTTTAAAGAGATACCTGGGGCGGGATCTACCATCGATATCGAAACCAAAAATATAGTTTTTAGAATTTTTGCCTGTGTGTCTGTTTGTCTGTATGTATGTCCGGGCTAAACTCAAAAAGTACTGCATGGATTTACTTAAAATTTTGCATGAATATTACTAAGAGGTTGGGTCAACGTATAGGTTACATATTATCACGGTATCACCTACGGGGGAGGAGCTATGATAATTTACAAAAAATTAAAGCGGGGCACAGCTAGTTAAACAAATAAAGTTAAAAAAAAATAATAACATCATATGATTCTTGTATGGGTCTGCCCATAAAGCAACAGATGATCGTTATTCATGTATGGGTCTTATCAGGGTTCATTTGATACATTCCACTGACGGGTAGAAGGTTTAATAATAGGGTTTAGTGAACGGGTGTGCGGAACTCTCAAAATTGTATTAAAAATACAACAAGAAAGTTGTTTTCTACCTCATAATACATCAAATTAAGGACACATACATTAAATTCAGAATACCAGAAAATGGAACACTGGAATAACGACTACGACTATGAATACAGTATTAAAATTGGATAAGGTGTCTTTAACCACATACTTGTTAAGTATTTTTATTTAACAGCTTTATAATACAGTGTTAGTAGACAAAAGTTTAAAAGAAAGCTAAACTAAAACTTGCTTTAACCGCATTATACATTACTAGCTGTGCCCCGCGGTGTAACCCGCGTTTAACTTTATAAATTATAGCCTATGTGTTAATCCAGGGAGTCAGCTAACTCCACACCAAATTTTATTAAAACCGCTCCCGCCGTTTAGACGTGAAGAAGTAACAAACTTACACCCTCACACAGTCACAAACTTTCGCCTTTATAATATTAGGGTGGTAGAGTCACTTAACGGTAATATTGCTAAGCTAGGGATCTTAATAAGTAATAAAAAACTGACTTTTAACACCTTAAGCTACATTTTGGATTAGCAATGATACTTAATGGCATTTTAGCATTGAAATCATATAAATTACTTGCGCATAACGGCATTATGCTATTTCGTATCTCAACCACTTGTGTGTGAATAATCTACCAGGATATTATTATTATTAATTATGTGTCCGGTGTACGTATAAGTGCGCAGTTTTAGTAATTTTGTAATTATACGTATGCCCTAATATTTACATAAGCAGTATATTCTGCTAACGAACGAACGTGCTAACGATAAGAGCAGTAAGTACCTTTTACATAGTTTTGTGTAAAAGAGAATCTACGAGGAATGAGACTATTAAAAAAAAATGTCATAATAGAAAAAGAATCTGGTTAAATTTACTGGTTTCTGATAACGTCAGTGTGTTATAGAATTGTTTTAAGTTTTATACGTTATAACATTTATTTATATCTGACGATATAGGTAGGTATATTAGATGTTTATAATTGTAACTCTGATCTCTTAAGATTGTATAGAGGCTAAAGTTCGTTTGTTATTTTAAAATAGTATAGGGTTAACATGCCAATTATTCAACCTTATTATAATTTTTACAGTAATAAGTGTGAGTGTATGTATTTATACAAGAGTTTGTAAAGTAAGATTTAGTGAGATTATACATATATTTGAGCCTTTTAGAGAGGAGAAGCTTAGGCCATGGGGTACGAGAGCGCGGGATTTTTCCGCGAAATATCTAAACGCTTGGTCGATGCTACATGCAACCAGAGGTTTGGTCCATTATTTGGACAGCGTTTAAGCATTGCCATCCAGCGTGGCAATACTGCCAGGATTCTGGCTACGATGCTCAAAGATGACTTCTTAAATTACCCTAGACTTAGGCATTTGTATATATAATAAATATAATAATAATAAAATAGTTTATTTCTCTCTACAAAGTTTATACAATGTACTTCTAGTTAGAAACAATTACTCATATACATAAAAACTTTTGAGAGAGCTGGAGTTCGTACTAGGCTCGAGACCTGTATGACAAATCTCCAGGCTCCCCCTTCTTGTCGATCTAGTGTTTGTATCCTATACAAATAGTAAAGTAAAAGTAAACCAAGTCACAAATGAAACACGTCGAGAGTTTAAACAATAATAAAAATAAAAAAATAAAATAAAGAGGTGGTGTGTCTGTGAGGATGTGTGCATGTGTGTAAGAGGGTGTGATGCGCTTATTTAAGAATGACAAGTAAGTTTTCGGTATCATCGTAATTTAGGTTACTTAACCAGTTTTTAATTGTATGCTTACATTTTGCCTTGTGCATAGGGTATATGTTAAGTAGATTATTGACCTTATTGTACGTGAAGCCACTAAGAAAACCAAAGGAACGTTGAGCAAGAGCTGTGTTAGCGAGTACCGGTGGGCAGACAATATATTTGCGTCGTTGAGATTGGAACTTAGTTGGTTCATAAGGAGTTTGTGAGTGGGTGGTAACAAGAAGATTGATGATGAAAAATTTTCGAACTGACAGGACATTACAGTTTTGGTAAAGTTCACTGGTGGGAAATCTATAGGGGAGCCGCCATCCTACTTTCAGGAGCGCTCTTTGCGCTATATATTGTAAATATTATTTAATTCCTATATTACTTACTTATCGTAAGGGCAGTGGTTACTTTAGTGTCAGAGTTGTTCAAGCTTAAAATTGTTGACCGACAGCTTAACGTGCCCTCTGAAGCACGGAGAAGCTAAGAAATTTAACCACTTTGGCGGTCGCCCAACTATGGACTGACCGTGAGCCTAGTTGCTTAACCTTGCCACTCACTTACAGACCGATGTGGGAGCACCTGGTTATGAGCGCTTTATTGTTTTATTAGTATTATCTAAATAGTGACATGAATTAAGTTTAGATTTAAAGTAAGTTTATGTTTTAAGTAAGTTTATTTTCTTTATGTTTTTATCTTTATGTGGACCAAGTCATATTGGAAGCATTACGCCTTCCAATATGACCATGCTTTAATATAATATGAGCAAAGAAATAGATTCCTAGATCTAGTATCAGTTGCTTATAAAAACAGCAGTAACTTATAACTTACTGCAGTTATTCTAAGCAACTGAGACCAATAAAAAACAAACTCTACATAAGTAGAAGTTGTTTTTGTTCTATTATTATAAAAAATAACAGTATAAATAGTTACAAATGATATTTTAAGTAACAAAAACTGAATAGTAAACAAGCTTTTCTCAATAATTCTTAAGAGTATTAATACTTTTGACAATTTATCATAGATGACTTAAAATTGAATTGCAGAAGCATGTGTAAAAACTTAATTAATGTGCATATTTCTTGAATCAATATGAATTAGTGTTCACCGTCTAAATAGGTTAACTTATAATGTAGTGTTATAAAAACCATAGAACCGAGTTTAACTTTCCTAAATGAATACAATATGCGTGGCGTGGTTGGTAAATGCTTGCTTTACACGCCGCAGCTCGTGGGTTCGATTCCCATGTCTGTTTGTCCCGAGTCTGGGTGTAATTTATTATCTATATTAGTATCTTTTTACAAAAGAAAAGTAGTATATGTAGTATATCAGTTATATATAGCACACGCTCTGCTTAGTTCAAGATCAGATGACCGTGTCTGTATAATGTCCTAAGATATTTTAAATAATATAGTTATTATTAGAACGTAATATTATGGGAAATTTATATTAGAACATTTCAAATTTCGCTAACATGTTCTGAATAATAGTTTAAAAGCTAAGTTAACGAAAAAAATATGATTCATTTTAAATTTTCGGTTTTAAATTTGTATTACAATGTTAGTTTTTAAACTTTAATATGTATACAATGTGTACAACACAGAGTAGTTATACTAACTGTTATCATATTAGCCGAAAGACGCCCACTGCTGGACAAAGGCCTCCCCCTAAGATCTCCACAATTGCCGGTATTGCGCTATCCGCATCCAGCGACTTCCAGCGACCCTCACAAGATCATCGGTCCATATTGTAGGGGGCCTGCCCACGCTGCGTCTTCCGGTTCGTGGTCGTCACTCGAGTACCTTTCTGCCCCAGCGGCCGTCGTCGGCTCTACGAGCTATGTGCCATTTCGACTAAGCAAAACTGACTGTTGCTTGATTGTAATTTGTCTCATGTGTTCAATAAAGACTATATATTATTTTATATATTTAAGTTACTCCTTGGAAACCAAATTGATAATCTCCTTCTTTTACTGGCGGTTTAAAGTATTTCACGGAGATAATGAGGTACTGGATTCTACACCCAGGTCGGGCCAAAAAAGGTTATTGGGATTTATTTGGCAAGAAAAACACCCCATAACAGCTCTGGACCAGAAGTCGATAAAGTTTGACCCCGTGCATCGTAGGGCACCTCAAAGTGTTATTACATATATCGTGTCATAACACTTTTAAGTGTCATATATGTGTATACATACATAGTATCGTGAGAGTGAGGCCAAGATAATCATCAACACAAGTCGTTGCTGTAGGTTTGACGGCAATCACCACTAATATCAATAATTTGACGGTCACCGTAGCCTAGTTGGTAGTGCTCCTGCCTACGAAGCTGGTGGTCCTGGGTTCGAATCCCGGTAAGTGCAAATATTTGTGTGATGAGCACGGATATTTGTTTCTGAGTCATGGCTGTTTTCTATGTATTTAAGTATGTATCTATCTATATAAGTATGTATATCGTCGCCTGGTACCCATAGTACAAGCTTTGCTTAGTTTGGGGCTAGGATGATCTGTGTGACATTGTCCCTATATATATTTAAAAATATCACCACCCCATCTCATCCCGTGGAGGGCTGAGAAGTCGTCCCGAGGGGATATCTTCCAAAGAAGGGGCAGCAACGTCTCTCCGTGTCCTATGACTATCATACTGCGTCATAACCCATCTCCCCAGTGTGGCGATTATGGCATATCCGGTAACCCTCCAAAGGATGGACACAACTCATCGTGGAAATCTTTTAGGGACGCTTTTGTCTCGCGGTGAACCTCATCGGCTAACATGATGACTCGTTATAATACGCACAACAATATAATATTATGCCCTGAATCGTTGTGCGTAGTTTGCTGGTCGCCGTACAGATAAGCCGCGGTACCCAAAATCGACGTAATAAATATAGATGTGTTAAATATATTGTATAAAAACAAAAGGCGTTAAATTTGTAAAAAAAGTCCATGTGTCCAGGTTGTCTGGCAAGTGTTATATTATCACGTGCCGGAATTCTTATCATATAACTAATTATTATAAATCATAAATATTTCATATGCATGATAATTTATTTTATATTTTGTATTAATGTGCAGGTTATAATATTTTTATTACTTGCTTTTAATATTTGTATATATTTAAATAAACTTCAATCTAAATTGGTTATGATATCCTTGAACTCTGGCAACACAAAGGTAATTAATATATTTAATAAATTAAATTTTAGTTTTTATAGCCTTATGCGCAACGCGAAACAAAATCTTAATTTTTTAAAAATGTTAAGTAATAAGAAAAATTGCTATGTGGCTGACGGCATAGTATATCGCCATCCCGTCTCATCCCTTTGGGGCGTAGAAATCGTCCCGAAAACCGACCTATGAGAGAACGGGCAGCAGTGTCTCTCTGTGTACTATGACAATCATACGGCGTTCGCCAACCCGTCTGCCAAGCGTGGCGATTATGTTATGGCATATCCCCCATTCTTTGGGGAGGCTTTTGTCCAGCAGTGGACGTACTTTGGCTGACATGATGATGATGACGATGAAAATCCTTCTTCCTCAACTTACGGACCATACCTCCTCATTATCTTAAACACAAAATTGGAAGTAGGTACGTCACCCTCACTACAAAAGTTTTACTACCTTAACCACACTTCTTTCATGGGCATGCAAAGTCATCTGCTTGGATTATATGTATAACTAGCTGTGCCCGCGACTTCGTTCGCGTGGATGTCGGAACTTAACAATGTATTAGTTAGTGTAAAGCGCTGTGGGAGGATACCGATACAATTTATTTTTTATTTAATTTAGTGCTTCTTTATTTTGCCTGTGGAACCATCTGGAGCGTACACAAAAACGTTATTGGGGTTGTTTACGCGTGAAAGAGCTACGTATAGTTGACCATGGGAAAAGCATACACCCCCGCAACGGATATTGTCTGGCCCTGAGCTTTATTAATCATCATGGCATAACAGAGACTGACTGGGAATTGCACTGGCTTGAAAGAGAAAGGAAAGTTTTTAGGAATTATAGGTATCCTTGGAATAAAAACAATATCACCGGCACCGCAACCTGTTAATATTTCAGCTTCGATAATGTTTTGCTGCAGATTTGTAACTTTGAGCCGAGTGCCGTTACAAAGTTTGGGAGGACATAAATTTCTGAGGAGAATTATTGGTACACCGATTTTTGAAACTATTTTGTGGGTTGGAAGTCCGGGTGTGCTGAGGGAATCCAAAAATTCTACCAGGTAGTGCGTGGCGTCATCTTCTTCCATAACTGTATTTATTGAGATATATTCTTTACTATTCCCGGACGCATGAGTCAATATTTTGAAATTAATTGCCGCAGCTTGGTCATTGCGGGGAGTCAAAATAGCTCGCTGACATAACCAAGAAACAGCTTGATTTCCCATGTTTGTGGTATCACGGTACACAGAAGAAATTAGCTCCTGCTGTGATGTAACGTAAGAGCAGAGATTACCAATCAAAATAACTTCCATCTTCTTGTACGGGGTATGTGCCATCGCCTATTTGTTACAATAAACTGGCAAACTCCTGTGCATTTTCGCAGCCTCTGACTGATCGGGCTCCCTCCTATACTTATAATTATCTCTTGAATAGCCAATAAGGACCTGTTGTGACAAATTTCACGTACCCTGTCAGGATTTTCTCCATCAGTATTTAGTTGTACATGTCTCATAAAATCTTCAGCAAACTTGTCATGGTACTTTTGCCATAACTGGTTAGCACCCGATAACGCACAAAAGGTCAATAAGATGGCAAACAAATGTCGCAAGCGATGTGGACTATCGCTTACGCATGCTTCCGCTAGAGTGTCATCCCAATGCTGACCTCCATCTAATAAATTGCGTGCTCGGAAAGCGGCCTGGTATGTGGGATGTTCAATATCATCCACTTTACGGAGCTCAGCAAAAGACGTAGGTCCTCTCACTACATGGACCAGACTGTGGGATGAACTCACACGTGAGCACGCCACGTGAACCTTCCTTAAGTCAATTCCAGCTAACTTGAGAGTTATACTTTGCGATTTGTTGATGGTTATCGCGACACACACTTTTATAGGGAACTACAGTATTTTAAACTGAAAAGGGAAATCATTTGGCACTAACGGAATACGTGACACGGACACTGTTTCTCCCTGGGCGGATCCAGGCATAATAGTAGCCTCTATAACACGATGAAAAGTTTTGACTTGAAGCCTAGTGCCCTTGCAAAGTTTAGGTGGCTTTAAATTCCTCAGAACCATTATAGGTATACCCACACGCAACATACATCCCCTATTATACGCCCTTAGGGGTGGAAATTCCTAAAATCCTGAAATACATATTTTTATTTTTAACGGAAAAGCCAAATACCAATTTTCATGCATTTCACTTAAAAAATTACACACTTTTCATACAAACTTACATCCCCTATTTTACGCCCTTGGGGTGGAATTTCCAAAAATCCTAAAATATATATTTTTATTTTTAGCTGAACTACTAAATTTATATAAGTTTCAATGCCTTTAACTTAAATTTAACTTAAAATGACGGATTTCCAATCTTTCATTCTCATGTCATTCAGTCAGTTTCCTCTTTTACATAGGTAGGTATATATATTTGTGCTGAGAAAATTATGAGAGACAGGGTTTATTTACTACATTCAAATACATTCAATCGGACAGGCTCAATAAAATTCGAATCGTCTGTACATTCCCGTTACAAACGAATCGACAGCACAAACTTTCGATCGACTGACATTATAATTTAAAATTAAATTATAACAAATCCAACCTTGTACATAATTCAATTTACCCAAAGAAAACAGAATATTTTAAATACCAATTTTGGACAACGACATACTTCTAGCCAACCAAGACCTTATTTCGAAACAATTCGGAACATTCAAAGCCCTAATCTGAACACCGCAAGTCAAAAGCAATGCACAACGACATCTATCGAAATAAAATTCAACTATCAAGCACAACGACATCTATCGAAATAAAAATCAACTATCAATAATTTTAAATGAAATACATGAAATCCAACCTTCTACATAATTCAATTTGCCCAAAGAAAACAGATTTTTATAATAACCAATTTTGGACAACGACTACGTACTTCTAGGCAACCAAGACCTTATTTCGAAACAATTCAGAACATTCAAAACCCTACGTAACTCATGCAATCAGCAAACACGGGCATATCTTAACACCGCGAGTCAAAAGAAATGCACAACGACATCTTCTATCGAAATAAAAATCAACTATCAACCTAGTTTGTTCAGAAAAGAGATGTCATATATGTAGATGTCATATATGCACAATGACAACTATCGGACAGTTAGGTAGTTCAACTATAAACATTAGTTCATCTTGAAGTAACGAAATGTGTGTAATTTTTCATGATTACTTTAAAATCTAATATCTTTTGATAGACTGAACCGATTGCAATAAAACAAAAACTAAATGTTTCCTCAAGTTACGCTCAATCGTTGTGTATAAAAGTTATCTACATTGCTTTAGTATATTTTATGTGATACCCGAACATATAAACAGACAAACAGACAAACAGACAAAAATTCTAAAAATGCTGGAAATGGGTTCTATTGGTTGTTATTTAATACCCTGGCTATTCTTTTTGGATTTTCTTTTGATGTACAATAATTATTTTTCTACAGATTTATTATATGTATAGATATAATATTTTTATTATTCAAATTGTTATTATACTGTATAGGAAATTAAATATTTTACCCAAAATTAGGTTTTTGGTCAACATTCCTACTTCGATTCCAATCAGTGCCGACAAAGCAAATTTTAATATAATTGCAATTATTACCATTTACCAGCGAGCATGTATGAAGAATATAATGACAGTAAGTCTCTCTGTGTACTATGACTATCATACGGCGTTCGCCAAGCCGTCTGCCAAGCGTGGCGATTATGTCATATCCCACCAAATGATGGACACAACTCTATTGTGGAAATATTTTGGAGAGGCCTTTGTCCAGCAGTGGACGTCATTCGGCTGACGTGATGATGAATTGGCATTTGTTACTGCTTTATTTTAAGATAAGATAAGATCAATCAAGATCATCTGTGTCTATTGAACAGAAATTAGGAAATTATTTATTTTTCTTTTTTAATAGATAGTAAAGCTTGCCCTGCATCACACGGGTTGTTTTTATTACCATCCAAATTGACGTATCGCAAAATTTGTCCTCAAAACACTAATTTAGACAACATTAAACTGAGTATTATAAATTTCAGTGCGGGTGGGAATCAAACCCACGAACCACGGTACTATAATTTATCCTGACAATTATGACCGTAACGAAAAGTCGGTCGAAGGGTTGTTTTTGGGTATCATTCATGCAGCAATTTATTTCTAAGGTTGTAGATCAACCTACTTTCTTCTCACCTCAGATATCGACGGGCTTATTGGCGTGGTTGGCAAATGCTTGCTTTTCACGCCGGAGGTCGTGCGTTCGATTTCCACCCAGGACAGATATTTGTGTGCATGAACATGGCTGTTTACCCTGAGTCTGGGTGTAATTACCTATATAAGTATTTATTTACAAAAGAAAAGTACAAGCTACACCTTGCGAATCTGCGTGCCAAAATATTACAGCGGACCGCCATCGATCTCGTCTCCCTTTCGATGTCAGAGTCATCTTTTAAATCCTCGGTAACCACATGGCCGAGGTATTTAAACTCGCTCACTCTTCGAAGAGCGACTGCGTTAAGCAGCACAGGTGTCACAACCCCCAGATTACGACCCTTGGCATGAAATACCAGGAGCTCACTTCTTTACAATTGTACAGGAGACCGTGTACCTTCGCATACTCCTCACACACGCTTATCAGCTTTCTGAGAGCGGCTTTTAATGGGCAGAGCAACACCATATCGTCTGCGTTACTAATATTGTTGATACAGTGACCATCAATTGGGCATCCTACACCGGTGTCGCTCAGCTGAGCGTGAAGCGAAGGCGAGGTTAACCCCCCCTGCCTCACCCCACACTTCAACCCGTACTCGTCAGAAAGTTCACCAAGCCATTTGACCTGGTTAGTTTGGAGGCCATACCAATATTTAAATATATTAATTAACTCATCCGGCACATCTTCATTCTTCAGCTTATTCCAGAGAATATCATATCCAACCAGGTCAAATGCCTTGGAGAGGTCAAGAAAGGCTGCATACACCGGCGTTCTCCTGTCTGTGTAATACCTGACGGTCTGCTTGAGACATAACTGCACATTCTGTCGAAAGTCCTGGCCTGAAGCCAAACCGTGCGTCATGCAAATTGAGGTGTTCTTTCAGCTGTTTCTCAAGCAAGCACCTTAGCTGTGGTTGTAGCTAATTATATCGGGCGGTAGTGGCACTTGTCGGAATTATCTCCTGTCTTGTTTTTAATTATAGGCACCCCGTCTTCATCAGCCCTCCTGGCAGGTAGGAATGCCTAATACAGAGCGTAAATAACAGCCCCAAAAGCCTCGGGAGGTGTGGCCCCGCATGCTGAAAATGTTCGATACCGAGGCCGTCGTGTCCGGACGACTTTCCTCGAGTCATGCCCTTTATTATTAGAGCTACTTGTTTTGCTGTGACACGCTCAGGCACCTCTGACTCGACGATCTCAGCATCCTTGGTCTAGTCATGCTTTAGCGGAGACTCCACTTGAAAGTGACATCTAAACATGTCAGCAATGTTTTTCGGATCGATGTTGCCGTTGATACTGACAGGGAGGCCAGCCTTTGGGTTTAAATGTTTAGTTTGCTGCCAAAATCTTTTAAAATCTTTATTTTTGTGTTTGGCAGCTAAAATAAATTCGATCAGGAATTAAATTTGATTAATATTAAAATGGATTTGGACGGAAATTTCTATATGTTATCTATGTTATCTAGAGACAACATATAAAAACTGTTTCTGTACTTTTACATGTATTTTATTACTATATGCTTGTTTAATAAAATTCAATTAAACTGAGGCCAAATGGGTCATCCATATGACCTTGGTTTTAATTGAATTTTGTTGCGAACGATAAATAATGTTAAAGTATTATTGTATTACTGCTGAACCATCCGGCTTTGCACGGGTAGGTATATACAAAAATTTATTAATACTTTATTTGAACATATAGAAGACTAGCTGTGCCCCGCAATTTTACGCGCGTTAAACTTTATATATTTATAGCCTATGTGTTAATCCAGGGTGTCAGCTAACTCCATACCAAACTTTATTCAAATCGCTCCAGCCGTTTAGACGTGAAGAAGCAACAAACATACACTCTCACACACTCACAAACTTTCGCCTTTATAATATGTATTAGTGTGATAACAAAAATATGTTATGCCGTGGGTTCGATTCATTCTGGACAGATATTTGTGTGCATGAACATGTCTGTTTGTCTTGAGTCTGGTTGTAATTATCTATATAAGTATGAATTTTCAAAAGATAAATATACAAATTTTTCATACCTTGGGTATATTGTATTAATTTCCGTAGAGATCTCTATTTTTTTGGAAAATAAAATGCAGCCCATGTTACTTGATGATAAGGATTGAAAACTAATGAAATGTTTTTGAGTATATCCTTTTTAGAGTTTGTTTTAAATAAACTTACATACATGTTTGTTTCATGTAAAATCTTTTCTCTTCATAATATTAGTTCAGGTTAAGGCGAAATACGCGTTCCAGTGATAGTCGTCTGGAACGCAAAATCCATCCCTGCAATAAAGTGTATGCATTATGGACACATGAGTTAGACGAGCTCACGCCGCGCCTAAGAGTCAGATATTTTTTTGTAATATTAGTGCATTTCTATTGATTCTTCATTTTTCTATTGATAACAATAGATGCATGAGATAATTTCGATCAGATCGATGAAGAGGAATCCGAACAGCACCTTGGAGCCACCACCTCGATAAAGGTGACGATCAAAACCCATACACGGAAAGTGTATATTTTTTGAAGGAGCTAGTTATTGAAGTCCTTACTGAAACTAGTTTCAAAGATCTTGGGCGAAGAGGTAGTTTGCAAGTTAAAGATATAATATTCTTAGTGAGGAAAAATCAACACAAATATACACGTATAAGCAAGCAACAAAGGCCTTTGATGAATTTAAATATGTTGGAAATCAGAATAACATAGACAATCAATCGACGCCATGCTTCTAAGAAATAAGTCAAAAGGAAATGAGCTGGAGGGAAAAGTTATTTCTTTTTAGCTGGGAAATAAGCTGTGGTATCAGAATATCATCACCCCATCTCATCACGTGGGTGGCATAAAAGTCGACCCGAGGGAATATATCTTTAATTATGATCTATAATTCTGAGTACTATGATCATCATACTGCGAACACCAGCCCGTCTGCCAAGCGTGGCTATTATGGCATATCTTCCAGAGATGATTCTTGGGGTAGACTTTTGTCCAGCAGTGGACTTCTTACAGCTGTTATGATAATGATATTGATGAGTATAATTAGAAATCATTTATTGCCATCCAGCGTGGCAATGCTGCCAGCATTTGGGGCACGATGCTTAATAGAAGCGATGCCGATCTTATTTTGACGCCCTAGGATAACTTTTAAGCTTATCTACTTAATATTATAAATATTATTGTATCATTTCGTTCTTATTATTAAATTGTATTGTACTATATTGTTTAGGTATCACTGAAAGACGCAGCGTGAGCAGACCCCCAACAAGATGGACCGATGATCTTGTGAGGGTCACTGGAAGTCTCTGGATGCGGATAGCGCAAGACCGGCAATTGTGCAGATTTTTGGGGGAGGCATTTGTTCAGCAGTGGGCGTCTTACGGCTGATATGGTTTAAATACTTGAAAGTAATTTTCTTCCTGTTTATATAAGATGTCCAGTGACGCCCTCATTGTTGCGTTTCATTTGTATTACTGGCAGTTTAATATTAGTACCTGGGTGGCAGAGCTTCCCTCGTGCCAATAGAGAAAATGACATTGAGTCGTTCTGTGTTTGTAAAATTTAAATACCTACATATATACAAGGGTAGTTCGTTAAATAGTAGTTAAGTAATTAAATAGAACTTACTTGGGTCTATCATCGATGGTAGGCAGGCGGTCCCTACCAACGACGCGGTCAATTTCTTCGTGAATTTTCTCTTGCACCTCCGGCTGCAGTAGCAGTCGTTCCACAAGCATTGTTAGAACGAACTGCACTGCCGAAGCCGCAGGGAACATGTAATCCGTACATGTTAGAGTCAACTGGTCCACTGAAAGTTAAAACTTTGATTAAAATATAAGTAAGTAGAATATATATAGAAATAGAAGAAGTTTGTCCGGGTCTGGGGGTACCTAAATATCCGCCCGATTTCTGCCCGTATTACCGTAGGATAGAATAAATTACTTCCTCCCTTCACTTGTTCGCGTGGTTGCCAAATGCCTGCTTTTCACGCCGGAGGTCGTGGGTTGGATTCCCACCCAAGAGAAATAGTTGTGTGCATGAACATCTTTGTTTGTCCTGAGTCTGGGTCTAATTATCTATATAATTAGAAGCTCTGCTTAGTTTGGGATCAAATGGCCGTGTGTAAATAATGTCCCAGGATATTATTATCTTTTGTTACATTGAGGAAAATGCATGTTGTTGCTCAACAAAACCCAGCACTCTGGATGTCATGAACTCCTGTTCTACCTTCCTATATACTAACGTCACATGACAGAACTGTCCAGTTCCCCAATCGGGCTGTTCTAAGCTAATGATGGAGGAACGTACCCAAGTTAACATCATGCCGTGACGACTGCACACTAGTTCTGCACAGCCTCCCCAAACCATGACAAGAGCGAAAAAAATATTAACATCACGCACGCGTGACGCCGCGGGTAAGACAGTCGCCTAGCCGCTTTGTGTCCCGGGTTCGATTCCCGCGCCGGACAACTATTTGTGTGACCAATAAATAGTTGCTCGGAGTCTGGATGTAATCTGTGTCCGTCTGTCTATTATATGTTTGTAAAGTACCCCGCTACATAGGGATTAGATAGATTATAGTGCGTGCGGTGTCTTTTCTTTATGAAAAAAAAATTAACATCACGACATTTTCTTATTAATACTCGACTACACTTCATTTCTAGGGCTCCGTACCACCAAAGGAAAAACGGAACCCGTACTTATAGGATCACTTTGTTGTCCGTCCGTCTTTGTGTCAAGTCTCTATATCAGAAGTTCAGGTCTACAATATCTTGATATTGAAAAATCAAATTGTAAGTTAACATTAAAAAGATCGAGCCGTTTATACCGAAAAAAGCGTATATTTGACACACTCAAGGGAATCAATATTTATATGCTATTTTCCGTAGATCTAGAACTATGAAATTAGACCGTCTTATACTACAAGTACAGAAAAAATTGTGAAAACGATATATTTTTAATTAAATTGTAAAAAGCAGGTACCTAATAATCGATTCCTGAACTATTTAAGATAGTACATACGAATTCGTACGGAAGCCTCGATGCGCGAGACGGACTATTACTTGTCCCGCCTTGTTATTTACTATAAAAACAGCTTCCGCTAGCAACTAGCGTGATTTCGACAGTTTGCAATTAAATAGTTATCGAGTGTAGAGCATGCCGCGCATTACAATCATCACATCACATCACACATCATCACATCAGCCGAAAGACGTCCACTGCTGGACAAAGGCTTCCCCCAAGGATCTCCACAATAGCCGGTCCTGCGCTGCCCGCATCCAGCGGCTTCCCGCGACCCGCACAAGATCGTCGGTCCACCGTGTAGGAGGCCTGCCCACGCTGCGTCTTCCGGTTCGTGGTCGCCACTCGAGAACCTTTCTGCCCCATCGGCCGTCAGTTCTACGAGCTATGTGCCCCGCCCACTGCCACTTCAGTTTGGCAATTCTTTGGGCTATGTCGGCTACTTTAGTTCGCCTGCGGATCTCAGCATTTCTTATTCGATCTCGCAGGGAAACTCCAAGCATAGCCCTTTCCATTGCTCTTTGTGTGACCTTGAGCCGCCTGATAAGGCCCATAGTGAGCGACCACGTCTCTGCTCCATAAGTCATCACTGGCAACACACACTGGTCGAAGACTTTCGACTTGAGACACTGCGGTATTTGGGACGAGAAGATATTACGTAGCTTCCCGAACGCTGCCCAGCCGAGTTGGATTCTACGATTGACCTCCTTCTCGAAGTTGGACCTACCTAGTTGGATGGTATGTCCTAGGTAAATATAGTTCTCAACAACTTCGAGTGCAGAGTCTCCAACCTTAACTAGAGTGGGTGCAACATGGATGTTCGACATGATTTTCGTCTTATCCATGTTCATTTTCAGACCCACTTGTTGAGAGACTCTACTGAGGCCATCGAGCATTGTACCGAGGTCGTCAAGAGTCTCAGCCATGACTACTATGTCGTCGGCAAATCTAAGGTGGGTGATGTACTCGCCATTGACATTGATGCCAAAGCCTTCCCAGTCCAGAAGCTTGAAAACATCTTCCAATGCAGCGGTGAACAGTTTCGGAGATATTACGTCTCCCTGTCTCACGCCTCGCTGCAATTGGATAGGTTTCGAGTTCTGGTCCTGAAGTCGGATTGACATGGTGGCGTTTTCGTACAAACACTTTAACACCTGGACATACCGATAGTCAATTTGGCACCTTTGAAGAGACCTCAGCACGGCCCATGTTTCGATAGAATCAAAGGCTTTCTCATAGTCCACAAACGCTAAGCATAATGGCTGGTTATACTCCACTGTCTTCTGTATAACTTGCCGCAGCGTATGTATGTGGTCTATGGTACTGTAGCCTTTTCGGAATCCGGCTTGTTCGGGAGGCTGGAAGTCGTCAAACCTTCGTGCGAGACGATTCGTAATGACTCTCGAAAACAACTTGTAAACATGGCTCAGCAGTGAGATGGATCTGTAATTCTTCAATAGGGTTTTATCGCCCTTTTTGAAGAAAAGCACCACCACACTCCTGTGCCATGCTTTTGGCGTTTGACCTTCGAGTATGACGGAGTTGAATAACTTCTGAAGGGCCCGTAGGATCGGTGTACCACCCGCCTTCAGAAGCTCAGCTGTAACTCCATCATCACCCGGCGCCTTGTTGTTTTTTAGTTGTTTGAGAGCCATTCTAATCTCGTACAGGCTGACGTCCGGGATATCTTGGGTGTAGTGTCGGGTTAGTCTTGCTCTTGGATCGGCATGACTATTGACAGGTAGTCGCGTTGTCGTGTATAACTGTCCGTAGAACTTCTCGATCTCACCTAGCAACTCTGGTTTTGACGTGACGATTCTACCATCCTCAGTCTTCAGCTTCGTCAGTTGGCTTTGCCCAATAGACAAATCTCTTGCGAACACTTTAGAGCCTCTATTCCGCTCGATGGCCTCTTTAATACTAATAGTATTAAATTGGCGTGTGTCGCGAGTCAGAGACTTTGAGATTTATCTGTTGAGCTGCCTGTATCTGGCAGCATCACATGAGGATGTTAGAATCATTTTCCGCCTTTCTTCCATAAGCTGTAGGGTATGGTCGGAGATCTTTTTGGTTCCATTTGTACGGCGGGTTTTGTAGAAGTTAGACCCGGCCGTATGGACAGCTTCCACGAACCTGTCGTGGTATGTATCCACTTCTTCACAGTCTGCTAGGCATTCGAATCGGTTCTGAAGTTCGAGTTGAAAAGGTTCGGGGTTTTGGAGGTGGAACGGTATGGGACGGAGCGTAGACTTCATCAGTCGGGACCTCTCGAGTTTGACATTTAGGTTCAATGAGCCTCTGACCAGTCTGTGATCGCTCCCGGTCTTACCGCATTGATCACAGAGACATCATTGAATACTTGTCTCCTCGTCGATAGGATGAAGTCTATCTCGTTTCTAGTTTTCCCATCGGGGCTCACCCAGGTCCATTTACGATGTGCCGGCTTCCTGAATAAGGAATTCATCATAAAGAGACCCTCCTTCTCCATGAAGTCAGCCAACATCTGGCCTCGGGGGTTCCGATCCCCGGTTCCAAATTGCCCCAATTTCAGCTCATCACCGATTCGTTTGCCCAGCTTCGCGTTGAAGTCCCCCATGACCACAGTGAAATAAGAGTTCGAGGTATGTATGGCTCTGGAAATGTCCTCATACATGACCTCGACTGCATCATCGGAGTATGTCGAAGTAGGTGCGTATACCTGTATAACCTTCAGCGAATACCGCCTGGTGATTCTGAGTATAAGGTACGCAACCCTCGTCGACACACTCTCGATTTTCACTACGTTGTTCACGAGGGACTTGTGGACTATGAACCCGACACCACCTTGGGATAGTTGGTCACCCTCCCGGTAATAGAGCAGGTTTCCGGATTTCAGTATTATCGAGTCCTCCCCCTCTCTTCGGACTTCAGATAATCCTACAATATCCCAATGTAACCTGCTCAGTTCTTCCTCCAGTTCGGTTATCTTCTCGTCGGACCGCAGTGTTCGTGTGTTAAACGTTGCCAGGGCCAGAGGTCGTCGTTTTTGGTAACGTGGAATCTGCCGGGGATTCTTAGCACCCCCTGCCCTGCCGTAACCACGGCTGTTACCACGGCTGGGAATAGCAGGGCTGCCGGGGACTGGGGGCCGCGGTTTAGTTGTGTCCATCATTTGAGGGGATTTGCCATAATCGCCACGCTTGGCAGACGGGTTGGCGATCGCAGTAAGGTGAACATGGTACTCAGGAGAACGCTGCTGCCCGTTCTCTGGTGTATATATGTATTTCCCTCGGGACGACTTTTACGTCCCCCCACGGGATGAGAGGGTGTGGTGATATTCTTAGGCCGTCACCACACAGCAAATGGTGCATTACAATACACCGTCCATAAAATCCAGTTCGTTCCACAAAATTAAACTCTATATAGCTTTATATTGTAGAACAACACGTAACTACGCACGAAGAAGTTAGCAAGTATGACGGGCCTGTTGGCGTGGGTGGCAAATGCTTGCTTTTCTCGCCGGAGCTCGTGGGTTCGATTCCCACCTAGGATAGATATTTGTGTGCATGAACATGTCTGTTTGTCCTGAGTCTGGGTGTAATCTATTTATATAAAAGAAAGTCGTGTTAGTTACACCACTTATAACTCAAGAACGGGTGCAGCAATTTAAATGATTTTTGTGTTTTTGGATATATCTTGGTCAGGAATAGGATATAGGATAATAAATAATAAAATATAGTAATATAATAATTATTAAAAACAACATTCAAATACATAGAAAGTAATTGCATCGAAATGAAATAAAAACTGTCAAGATTGACAATACAATTCTGTCAGTATATAGGCTATACATCGTGAAATTGTCTCTGGTTTGTTTTTTTTAATAGGTTATTAGTTAATTTATTTGTTCAGTGCGAATGTTGTTAAAATATTATTGTCAGAGTATTATTGTTAAAAAAGCCGCGAACTAATATTTCCCAACGAAGCCGTAATGCAATTAAGCTAGCTAAATTCATAAATAAGAGGATTCGATATTATTACATAATAATTGTTATAGTGTATAAAATTGGTGATGATGGTAGGAAGAAATCTATACAAATAAATAAAATTGGAGTGTCTGTTTGTAATATTGAAATTACCGGATTTTACTACATTAATATGAATATATATACGGTACATACACCAAAATGACATTTTTTACAATTTTTGTCTGTCTGTCTGTTTGTTCCGGCTAATCTCTGAAATGGCTGGTCCGATTTTGATGGGACTTTTATTGGCAGGTAGCTGATGTAATAAGGAGTAACTTAGGCTACTTTTATTTTAGAAAAAATCTTTTATTTTACTAGAAAAACGAAATAAACTAATTAACACGCGGACGAAGTCGCGGGCACAGCTAGTAATACATAAAAATATTCTAAAAAGTCTGAAGATAATAATCGCAGATAGAAATTGATACAAGACTTACGTCACCATAGAAATACGATTTTTTTTTATAAAATACAGGAGGATGTTATCATAAGACAGACGAAAATTTTACAATAAAAAAATTACACTTATTCAAAACATCGGAAGAATTTACGCAGTTAAAGATATACTGTGTGGTGATGGCGAAGAATATCATCACCCCATCTCGGGCGGGACTCGGGAATAATTTTATAGTAAATTTACAATAAACCTGCTTAGTGTAGTTGTATTTCTATTTGTGTGGCAGGGCGACGTTTGCCGGGACAGCTAGTTATCTAAATAAGTATGTATTTACAAAAGAAAAGTAGTATAAGTAATATACGATATCTGTTTTCTGGTTTCCATAGTAAGCTCTGCTTAGTTTGGGATCAGATGACCGTGTGTAAATAATATCCCAGGATATTATTATTATATTGGAATTAATTACCTTTTACTCGTAGAACCTACGGCCGCTAGGGCAGAGAGGTTCTCGAGTGGCGAGAAAGGTTCTGGAGGTACTCCAGTTGTTCCCTACAAGATGGACCGATGATCTTGTGAGAGTTGCTGGAATCCAAATTGAAGGTAAAACGAGACTGGTAATTGTGGAGTTCTTTGGGAGATGTCGATGTCTAGCAGTTGCCATATTTCGCCTGCCATGATAATATGCAATGAGGGTAAGTTACTTACAAGAATACGTAGTTTTTTCTTTTGTGTTCTGCTCTTCTTTCAGCTTAGTGAGGTACATATCAACAAAATGGCGGTCGTAAGTCTCATCGTGTGTTGCCATCGCTTCTTTGATCAGTTTCTGTAATTTGACAATATTTCTTCTTTAACAAGCCGTTGGACAACTATCTGAATCATATCTTTGTAACTACCCAGTGACACAGGGATTCATTTTACTACTGCGAATATAGTTTTAATAAAAAATAATAGTATTGTTTTGGGCAGTTTTATGACCAAGTGAGCTTATAGTGGCAGGATATCTACTGTCTATTTATTTATTTATTTGTTGTTACACACTTTTCTAATAACTAAGTTATGGTTTATAGGAGTTGTACATGTGTAACCCACATCGTTATCCACATTTTAAGTAAAATAATCTTAACGTGAAACTAGATACGTAACTAAGCACGAGTGAAGCTAGTGCCAAAAATATTTAATTTAAGTAATGGCATTTATATAAAACAACATTTTTTTTGCTATTGTTTCTCTTGATCAATATTCTCAACACATTATTTTTTTTTACTTTTTGTTTACTAGGTTATAGTAACAAAAAGTAATAACAATTTTAATTAATCGCTTATATTATTTTATGGGTCTGATGTAGTAAGGGTTAAGACAGAAGGTGACTCAACCGTATTACGACACATTATGTAAGGAGCACAATAATTCCCTTGACTACCGGAAAATTTTATGATGATAGAATGTTGATGATGTTAGAAAATAATAAAAGAAAACTATATCCACAGTAAGAAAAGTAAAGTGTTTATGCTTGCGTGCTTTTTCACTAGAAAAAATAATTACAATATTGCATCGGTGAATCTAGTGTGAAGGTCTAAATGCAGTCTGTGAAAGAGACATACATACATCCAAACGACATTCAAAGTAATCACAGCTGATAGCCTGGTAAAGTTATCTTCTTTGTACACTGTACATTAATTATTATTATTATCATTTACATAGTGAGGCGCTCATGGTCACTCACCGGTTCGTAAGTGATCGGTGAGTTTAAGCACCTAGACAATACACAGAGATGCAGCCTTTAAAGCCCATAAGCGATGCATTAGGGCAATGTTCAAACTAAAAATTCTAGATAGCTGTCAGCCATTTACAAAATATATAGAATTTTAACACTACCAGCCCTATATATATATGAAATAGCTGTATTTGTAAAAACCAATTCAGAGTTTTAAGAAACACTTGGCTCAATTGAACGGAATCGACGTGATAATTCCAGGTTAAAAAGGGCAGGGTAAAAACTAGTTTGATGCATAGAAATGTTTTCTGTATGACGGTTAGATTATATAATAAGATACCTAGAGCCATCAAACAATTAAAATTAGAATTATTAAACAAAAATATTGAGGGAGCGTAAGCCAATGTTATTTATTCGGTCACAGAATTTATGAATGACACTAATATATGGTTTTTATTGGTTTCGTATTACTATTATTATGTGACATAGTTATAATTATAATATTTTTTGCGATTTGTAGATTACAAATTAATTAATTTTCTTATATTTTATGGTGACCATATTGTGTGTAAAACTTGTTTTTGTATTATGTTCTCTGTTTTGACATTATTATAGACTAATTTTATTTTGTGATTTTAGATTATTAATTAATTCAATTTATTATTAATTATTATTAACATTTTCACGCCTTTAGGTAGAATGCAGAGTTCTATTATTTTAATATTACATCCTTTTATCTGTAACTGTATTCAGCAAATAAATAAATGATTGATTGATTGATTGACCTAGACACGCGGTCGGTCCATAGATGGGTGACTGTTCAAATGGTTTAATTTCTGAGCGCCTCCATGCTTCGGAGGGCAGGTAAATCTGTCGGTCCCGGTTGTCATTAGAAAACATTCGATAAGCCATGTCAGAGGCCTACTGGACGACTTGAATAACTCTGAAACCAGGGTAACCACTGCCCACACGATAAAGAGAAGAGAAAGACTGTACATATTAATTTCGCTAATTAGAACACGCAACATACCTCAAAAAATTCTAGCAAATATTTATTTCCTTCCACCAAGTCGTTATATCCGCTATAGTTGGGTAGTATGTCCTTAAGCCAAGGCGTCAGAGATAAAGCGCCACCCATATCATTGGATCCCCTTTGGAACTTTATTGTGCCCTTGGCTAAGGCCCATAGTGCATGGTAGTCGGACCTTGGCAATGTCATCCTGGATAGAACTTGCAGCATACCATTTATAAAAGGTACGGAGAAATAAAATGGCAGGTATACCAGGTCACCTTTCACGACTTCCTGAAATGATATAAAAGTATAATATTTAAATGTATGTGTGATAGGATATTTTTTTTCACACATAGTAGTTTCGTTGAGGTTGGAAGATGATATAAGAATGAAACAAATGAATAAAATTATTAGACACGAAATTAAATAAAACATTTTTTAAAGTATTTAAATATAGAAAAATCAATAGACATAATGCTAACTACTATAGAAAAGAAATAAACAATGTCAGTGAAGACAAGTATAGGTTAGCACCTACATAAAATACTACAATACTATAAAAAAAACACAAACATATGTGTCCAAAAGGCTGCAGCTCAGTATGTCTTTACCGCCTATACAGACTGTAACACTGATTTTCATCAATAAAGAGTTGTATAATAATGACAATAATAATATCCTCCAGGTTGAATTTCATCCGCGGCGACCACTCCCAATGGAGACTAACTCTGACTAACCAACTGCGCAGGACATGTTATAGTGCGCAAGTGTTATTTTTGAGTCTAGTTAAAGATGCATTTATATGATTGTGGTTTATTTATAAAGTGGCCAAGTGAAAGAAGATCTCGTGTATAAAAACCTTCATAACGTTGTTGTTAATCACACTAATATTATAAAGGCGAAAGTTTGTGAGTGTGTATGTGTGTTACTTCTTCACGTCTAAACGGCTGGAGCGATTTTAATAAAATTTGTTATGGAGTTAGCTGACACCCTGGATTAACACATAGGCTTAATTTATAAAGTTTAACGCGGGTAAATCTGCGGGGCACAACTAGTATTTAATAAAAAAAATATACCCATAATTAAGTTAGCTCGGAAAGAATTTTAGACCTTTTGATATCATTGTAACTTTTTCTGCCAATGTTCCACTATTTAGGCATTTTACTGAAGTAAAACTTTACGCGCGCGACTTGGGGAGTAAGCTGGTGAATGCGTGACAAGAGCGATACGAAAAGTGTGATCGGGTGAGGCGAACGGAAGTTGAGACCGAGATATAGTTAGTGAAGATAGAAACAGAGAGAGTAGCGCTTCGTATATTTCATACTAGCTGTGCCCCGCGGTTTTACCCGCGTTAAATTTTACAAACTATCACAGCTCCTCCCCCGTAGGTGATAGTGTGATATTGACCCGACCTCTTAGTAATATTCATGCAAAATTTGAAGTAAATCCATGCAGTACTTTTTGGCTTTATCCCGGACATACATACAGACAAACAGACACACAGACAAAAATTCTAAAAACTGCTTTTTTGGCTTCGACTTCGATTACAGATCGAGCCCGAAGTATTCTTTTTTTAAAATATTCAATGTACAGTTTTGACTTTCCTACGATTTTATTATATAAGAATAAGAATAATTTATTATCCAAAGTAAGGTTACAGAAATTCTTATATCTAGTTACTAAAATAAAGTACGAGAAGGAGTATAATTATTGCTTATGGCTTTCACACTAGGGCTAGCCTGTCTCGTTAAAACCCAAAAAATGTGTATAGATATACTGTAGGGGCAAGAAAAAGAGTTGGGAGCACATATTTTCTTTAGCCAGTTTCGTATATCTAAGTTTTTTTCAGTCGTGTGATCTAAAGCGCACTCGTTTTTTAAATAATATTTATTCAATAGTTAATTTACAATGAGATACAAAGTAATAATATTGTGTATGATTTAACCTATAGCGTGTAAAAAGCAACTCTGTTACATTTATTTTTGACATTCTGTATTATACCGTACGTATTAGTGTTTTTAGTTTGGTTTTGAATGCATTAATCTTATTCACAGCGTCCTACACGGTGGACCGACGATCTTGTGCGGGTCGCGGGAAGCCGCTGGATGCGGGCAGCGCAGGACCTGCTATTGTGGAGATCTTTGAGGGAGGCCTTTGTCCAGCAGTGGACGTCTTTCGGCTGATATGATGATGATGATGAATATTATTCTAGCTTTTTATGTCATCTGGTACACAATTCAACAGCTTTGCCCCTCAAACACTAGTGATTTTACTGTAGTTAGTCTGTTGTGAAGACCTTAATTGAAGTTTGTTTTTATGTATTATGTTATGACTTTTATGAGTTATGTTTCGATGTGTACGTTCATTTCTGATTGAATAGAATTTGGTGTGTTTATTTTTATTAATGTACATGTGGAATGTATAAGTGTATAGTTATGTGTGATTGGATAAATTATTTTTGTTCATATAATAGTTTTGTTAAGGTTGGAAGATGATATAAGAATGAAACAAATGAATAAAATTATAAGACACGAAATTAAATTAAACATTTTGTAAAGTATTTAAGTATAGAAAAATCAATAGACATAATGCTAACTACTATAGAAAAGAAATAAACAATAACAGTGAAAACAAGTATAGGTTAGCACCTACATAAAATACTACAATACTATAAAAAAACACAAACATAGTAACTATGTGTCCAAAAGGCTGCAGCTCAGTATGGTCTTTACCGCCTATACAGACTGTATCACTGATTTTCATCAATAAAGAGTTGTATAATAATGACAATAATAATATCCTCCAGGTTGAATTTCATCCGCGGCGACCACTCTCAATGGAGACTAACTCTGACTAACCAACTGCGCAGGGCATATTATAGTGCGCAAGTGTGTGCGTAAACACATGGGAACTTTCTGGTCCATCACTCACATGATCCAATGGGACGACTAGAGACACAATCTGAAAGAGGTCAGGTACAGGACCGAGGGCTTTACATGCTCTCCGAGACACAGGAGTATAATACCACCAACTCCCAGACTGATACTAAGAAATTTTCTTAACGAAAAAAAACGACCCGGGATTTGAACCCAGGACCTCAGTATCTGCGGTTGAACACGCTACCTCTACACCAACTAGGCAGTCGATAGTTGCGGTATGAGGTTCCCACAAACACCAAATGCATTTCAACAAGAGTTTCACATGTGTCGCATATTATATGGTCCATACATTCACATTCATTCCTTACCATTTAAACATGGTGCCTAGGCGTGTAAGTAGGTACTGTGTTTTCAGGATAGTCAGAATTCTGACTATCCCGTTATATCTTAAATAGTATTCTGACTTTCGATACATTACGCAATATTCAACAAAGCTCAAACGCATTGAAATCTATTAAAAAAGTGAAACTACTCTGAAACTAATCCTAATATTCAAAACTAGTAAATGATATATATATATCGGGCTAGAAAAGCATGTTTGGGCTATGGAAACTATGGCATGAGTTGGCTTTAGCTAAAATAACACATAGTAGTCAATAGTCAATAGTAATTTATTGGTAATGTTAATTACATGTCAAAAATGTTCACATAGATTATTTATATCACAAACAATGTCAATAATAGGTAGTCATGTCAAACGTAAAAATAATTAATAAATTGTCAATTTGTCCTACTATACAAATAAAATTAAAATAATAATACAGATTAAATAAGTCAATATAAAGTGAATATTATTTAAATTTAAAAAATTCATCGTAAGTGTAGAACGCCCGTTCGACTAACCAGCGTCTTAACCGATACTTGAAACCTGCGACAGTTAGGGCGGTTACTATACTCTCTGGGAGCTGATTATAAACTGCCGGGCCCATAACATGAGTCGATTTTGCTGACTTAGTTAGTGTTCTATTCACTAATGACAGTTTATCCCTCCGGCGAGTGTAGTACGAGTGTACATCGCTTTGCTTCGTGTATAGTTCCAGGCTTATCCTTACATACACCGCTACCTGATATATCACTATTGCTGGTAAGGTAAGAATCCCAAACTTTGTAAAGTATGGTCTTGCAGATACATCCTGCGGTATTCGCGCATACATTTGGTGCAACAGCAAATTATAGTCAGGCCTTCTCTTAGCGACCGTGAGACAGCCAAGTCACCTTGAGCTTCAAAGAAATCTTCCGAGCAAGCCGTGGCAAAATTTGCCATGAAAACAATGCGTAAATCCAAATATTTGTGACCAGACAGATATGCCTGTTTCAAAGCTAAAGACCGCTACTTAGAGTATAATTGTTTTAATTATTGCCAAGTCTTCAAAAAGCTTAGTTTCATTAACATCACATTAATAAACTAGAAAATATCAATTTGCACCTGTAAAAGGATTCATGACTGAATTAGTACAACATGTAACGTAATTAACGCACACCCTCAAACACCCCAATTTGAATATTATGCTGTCATCATAATACATACACTGAATTTTTTATTTAACATGTATATGCATTGTTATTTGCCAAATTTGATTCTTGGAATAACGTTTATTTTTCTTAATTTTGTATTAAATGTTGGAATTTGTATGAATACAAATAAAACTGCGATTTTAAAAGTCTTATTACTTTGGCTTACGGTCCATTTCAATTTGTTTTGACTGTACAGGGTTAATATGACAATAATTTCCGGAGTTTTATTTTGGAATAAAAAATTACCTATATTAAAAATGATATAAATCGATTCAGTAAACGATTCTGAACAATCTATTTTCAGGATGAGCGTTAATTAAGTTACATGTTGTATAATCGGTACCAATTCTCACCTCTTCAGCCGGAAATTTGGGTCCGTTCATCCCCATGTCAATCATTTCTTTGACTTCTTGTGCCACTACATTCTCCAGCGTTGAGTCTCGTCTCCCGAAGCCATAATCCCGAAGGTACCTCAACGAGTACCTCCTCTGAGTGTGCCAGAAGTATCCATCTGTGAAGAAGATGCCTGCCGACAAATATATTAGATTAAAGTCGAGTAAAAATATATGTATGCTGTGCGGGGATGGCATAGAATACCATCACCCCATCTCATTCCGCGTGAGACCTAGAAATTGACCGAGGGAATACCTACCAGGGAACGGGCAGCAACGTGTTTCTGTGAACTATGACCATAAAACTGCGATCGCCAACCCGTCTCCCAAGCGTGGCGATTATGTTATGGCATATCCCCCATTCTTTGGGGAGGCTTTTGTCCAGCAGTGGACGTACCTTGGCTGACATGATGATGCTGATGATGGAAAACCTTTCTTCCTAAACTTACTTACGATCCTTACGTCCTCTATATCTCAAACACAAAATTAAAATTACGTCACCCTCACTTCAAAGGTTTTAGTACCTCAACCACACTTCTATCATGGGCATGTAAAGTTATCTGCCTGGATGGAATGGATATGGAACGTTTTATTATAATGTGTAGGAAAAATAATTAAATTAAATAATTTATCCAATATTTGGTTTTTGGTCAACATTCTTACTTCGATTCTAAGCAGTGCCGACAAAACTAATTGCAACTATTACCCTAAACCGGCGAGCATGTATGAAGAATATAATGACAGTAAACGAGGCAAAAGAGGTGTGCAAAGATCGTGACAAATGGAAATTCGTCGTATTTGCCTTCATCATTACAGCTGGAGGAAGTCCACGGCTGGACAAGCCTCTCCCAAGAATCATCTTGGCGGGAAATGCTGGAAACACCACGCTTGGCAAATGGGTTCGCGATCGCAGAAAGATAGTCTCTGAAGGAAGCTGCTGCCTCTGGTAGATATTCTCTCAGGTCGACTTCTACGCCCCCCACAGGATGAGATGGGGTGATGATATTCTGATATTCGCCGTCGTCACCACACAGCCTATATGGGTATATAGGCTGCTGGGAAACAGGCTTAGTCTGCGCATGTAGTTCTAATGAAAAAGACAGAACATCTTCAGATCTGTCATTTTAGTTTTAGTGAAGGATAATATGCGACAAGAACCCTTAAAACGAACTAACGTGAGGCGAAGCGGCTAAGACAGTCGCCTCACCGCTTACTGTCGCGGGTTCGAGTCTCGCGCCGGACAACTATTTCTGTGACCCGTAAATAGTTGTTCTGAGTCTGGATATAATTTGTGTCCGTCTATTATTTGTTTGTAAAGCAACACTTTTACTACCTACGAAATCAAAAATACTTGAAAAACTGTTAAAAAATAGACTACTTAGACATTTGAATCGAAATAAGGTATTTAATAAACGCCAATTTGGTTACTTAACAAATGTGGGGACACATGATGCTTTTAATACATTAGTTAATGATGTTATTGTAAAATTAAATGACCATAAGAAAGTGGCTGGCATTTTTCTAGATTTAAGTACTGCCTTTGACACAGTGAACCATGAATTACTTTTAGCCAAGTTGGACTACTATGGAATCAGGGGACCAGCACAACAACTATTTACATCTTATTTAAAAAACAGGTCAATGTTCGTTGAAATTAACAACATTTGCGATCTGAGAGAGGGAAATAGCACAATTCAATACTACAAAGCCTTTAGATCTAAATTGGTGCCAATAAACGCAGGTGTGCCCCAAGGGTCTATACTTGGACCTATATTTTTTATTCTTTTTATTAATGACATTATTGATTATGTGACTAATACAATACCACATTCCGTTAATTTGACTGTTTTTGCTGATGACACAAACGCGATTGTCCATGCGGATGACATCTGTGACCTAAATCTAAAAGTAAATGATTGTATAAGGGCTTTTTATGAATGGTTCTCCGATAATGACTTAAAAGTTAATACAAATAAAACAAAGCTTATGCTATTCAAAACTACTTCCAGGAATACTGAGAAAGTAACAAGCACAATTAACAGAGTTAAAATAGACACGGTTAATGTAGTCAAATTTCTAGGTGTACATTTAGATCATTCATTAACCTGGAAGGACGAACTACTACATGTGGAAGCCACGATTAGCTCGGCGTGCTACGTTTTAAGAAGCCTAAGAGACGAACTCCATCCCGAACAACTTAAAACAGTTTACTTAGCTTTAGTAGAATCTAAACTAAGATACAGCATTCTTCTTTGGGGAGGTAGCTATTCATACAACATGCAAAAGGCGTTTATTGCTCAAAAAAGGGCTATTAGAACTATGGTGAGAATACAACAGCAGGAGTCATGTAAGCCATACTTCCACTCACTTAAGATACTAACGGTGCCGAGTCTCTATATACTGATATTGTTAAGTTATTTGCATAAATACATTCATGAGTACGAAACAAACGAAGAAAGGATAATTAGAGAACTGACAAGGAGAAAGGACTTACCGTCTGCCATAGCGCCCACATTAAATATTGTTAAACATAGCTCTCGGTATAACGCTGTCAAAAACGCTGGAGTGGTGGTACCGTCACAATACTCAATAGTCACGTTTTAACATTGCTCCCAATTAAATATATGTATTCAGTGTTAAAACCGCCAGTCACGTAATTTTAATTATATAACAGCTATAATAAAGTTATAATACAAGTTATCAAATAGTGTCTATAATCAGTTCCTAGTGTTTTATAGTGATAATTACAAAAACAAATTTGACAATCAATAAAAAGTAACGTCCATAATTCAAAGTGAACAGCAATCAATCCAAACGCGTAAGTGACACCAAATGCACGGCGCTTCAGACCTTTTGGACACGGCCTCAGTTACCGACATCAAGTGAGTACTGGAATCATAATAACAAGAAAGAATAAATACTTGCTCATTGCTGCACAATTACAAAATGGATTCATGTGGAAAAAATATCACAATTAGATCCAAAAACAGGAATAATTTTGAAACACCTAGCCATGAGGACACCATGAATACCTCTACTCTGAGCTGTTCCGATACTGGGCGAAGTCTCCCCGATCTATCGAGAGTTTTACTGAATAACGAAGTAGATGAATTGAGAAATGAACTGATGCAACTTAGAATGGAATTGGAAAGATCCCAGGGTGAAATAGACATTTTAATTCTGAAAATTGTTCTCTTCAAAAAATTATATCCTATCAACAGTGTAAAATCGATCAATTGAAATTGATTTGTACCAATTCAACAGATTTTAAAAATACATAAAAAAAACGAGAGAGAAACTTGCGTGTTTCGGAATCCCGGAAGAAGAAAAATCCGATCCCATCCAATATATGCCTTAATAATAGCTATGATGATTTAAATATTACTACAAACACGAACAATACTTCATGTAACTTGGAACCAAATATCACAGAGGGCGCCACAACTCATGAAAATACTGAAAATACTATAATTCCTAACCAATGCAGTATTAGTATGATGAACATGAACAAAACACCATCCAAAAATCTAGATTTCAACGTTCAATTAAAAAAGGATAACCGTTACCGAATTCTGATCTTTTCGGACTCCTACGTGTCACATTCTTCATATATTTAGTGTCGTCCATAAACAAATCGTGCGCCACGGCAGATAAACTTCTCGAAACCTGTGCTGAAACATGTAAAGACTTTAGCGTATACGACTATGTCATAATAATGTGTGGTCATAATGACAAAAATCCTCTGAAAATTCAATCAGTTCTATATCAAAGCTTAAATAGTCTAAAACATACTAATGTATTACTCTGTAATCCTAAATATAATAGGTCTCTAAATGAATCGAAACGAGTTATTCACTTATGTCAGTAATCAGTTTGAAAACACTACTCCTTTCAACCTAGATCTCGAAATACCTGTCCGATCTTACATACGCTTACTATCGGGATTTTTATTAAGACATATCTTACATTTAAAATATATGTATGAGTATCAACGGTATACAAACGCTCAAGGCACATCCTCTCCATTAAACGAATTAAAATGCTATACATCTAGTGGCACTCAAACAGACATATATCGATACAATATATCAATAGGAACACAAACTACAGAAGTTCTGGAAAATCAGTTTTTTCGAGGCGAATAATAACTTCACAATTTTACACCATAACGTTCAAGGTTTGCGATCAAAAGCAGGCGAAATAGAGCTTTTATTAGAGTCAAAAAATTTTGATGTATTTTGTGCACCGAAACATTTTTTCATAAAAATAGTGCTGATATATTACAAATACGCGGTTATAAAGCCGCTTCATATTTCTCACGAACTAGGAAACGAGGGGGTGTATGTATTTATATAAAAAATTATATAAACTACAAGAAAATAGACTGGATTCAAGATTTATGTGTTGAATTACATTTTGAGTGTTGTGGTATAATAATAACTGAAACTAATTGGATTATTATTTGTATGTACCGTACTCCTTCGCCTAATTTTAATTTTTTTATAGAAAAACTTGAAATATTGCTATATAAACTAACTATACAGAAAAGGTCGATTAACAAAAAAATATTTATTCTAGGAGACTTCAACATAAACATATTAAATAACGAAGCCAAAACTAATCAATTTATAAGTACTCTCAAGAAATTTAACTTAACTCTAACTTTAAAAGAACCAACCCGAATAACTCCGCACTCTGCTACATGTATCGACAACATAATAACAAACCATAAAAAATACAGGGTAGAAGTATGGGATATGGGTATATCCGACGGGTCTAGGTCTAGGTTTTCATGAAAAATATTGGTATGTAATGAAAAGGAATATTGAAAAATATATTGAAATCTTTTTAAATTACATATCACAATTAAGTTTTCAAGATGTCTTTAAGTCTACAGATGTTAACTCGGCGTATAAAATATTTTTAGATTTATTTTCTCTGATATTTAATTTATGTGTACCAATCAATAGAATAAAAATATGTCATAAAAAGAAAAACAACTGGAAAACTAAAGGTATAAAGAAATCATGTGTTACTAAAAGAAAAATGTACTTACACTCTCAAAATAACAAGAGCCCGACCGATTATAAAAGAAAGTACATTAAATATTGTAAAATTTTAAAAGGAGTCATCAATCAATCAAAAAAGAATACAAATATAAAGTTCTTACGGAATAGTAAAAATTTAACAAAGTCGACATGGTCATTAATTAAACAACATACACAAGCAACGAACGATTTAAGACAAAACATTGATTACATAATCAACAATAATAACATTTAAAAAAATCCTGAAGATATTGCGAATACATTTAACCACTTCTACGTAAATCAAAACTCGAACCTCTCAATGATGAGCAGATTCAAGCCTCTAGATGGGAAACAAACGAAGAGTATGTTTCTTTTTCCTGTATGTAAAAGTGAAATAATCAATATTATTAAAAGTTTGAAGAACAAAACAAGTTGCGGTTACGATGACATACCAACCAAGATAATCAAGCTAAGTTGTGATTATATTGCAGAACCCTTAGTACACGTAATCAATCTTATGTTGGAGTCAGGCGTTTTCCCAGACGATTTAAAGAGAGCAATTATCAAGCCGTTATTTAAAAAAGGCACCAGACACGACACAAACAATTATAGACCAATAGCTTTGCTTCCTAGTTTCTCTAAAATACTTGAAAAGGTTATTTTCAATAGACTTACTAATTTTCTAGACAGTAACAATATTCTAAATAGTAACCAATTTGGATTTCGAAAAAAGAAAACTAAATCTCTAGCTGTTTTTAAATTATTTAAAAATCTCTGGGAAAGTATGAATAAGAAAAATCAGTGTATTGCACTATTCCTAGATATGTCCAAGGCATTCGACTGTGTAATTTATGAATTTCTATATAAACAGCTAGAAAATATAGGCGTCAGAGGCATCGCACTTCAGCTATTTAAATCTTATTTAACCAATCGAACTCAGTCTACAGTTATCGAAGTATATAACAAAAGTACAAAAACTATTGACTATGTACACTCAACAATTGAAAAAGTTATTTTGGGTGTTCCCCAAGGAGCATTTTAGGACCACTCCTCTTTTTGATTTACATTAACGATCTTCCGAAGATTACGAATCACCTATGCGTAATGTATGCCGATGATGCTACGATATTTATTACAAATGAAAATCATATAAATTTAAACCTTAACTCAGACTAACCTTAATTTAGAGCCCTTATTATTGACATTTAATTATTTAGCATATTTTAATTGACATATGTTTACTAATTGTTCGTGTTATTTAATTATTATTTTTGTATTCTTTAGACATTTTTATTTTTTTAATTCGGTTATTATTTTATTATGTTGTATTAGTTTTTATATTTGTGATTAATTGTATATTCAAACACAATTTCACATGGGGATGGGGATTAGATAACCTAATGCGGGCTTTGTCTATAAAAAAAAATATGCACTCCGAATAAATTATATCATAAGCTCGATAGTTTTAAGTATGCCCTGTCTTCTTCATACAAGTTTTGATAGAAAGAGCAGTAACAACATTTCATTTATTAGGCGTGTAAAACAGATTCGCCAGCAATAATAACATTTTTATCTGTTATTTATTACGTTGTAGAGCTGACAACAGAGTGACAGTAACAAAGGCACGTGCTGCTTTTTGATTACGTAACCCTAAAACAGATATAGAATAGCTGTAGAAGTTTATCATTCACTTTAACCTCATGACGATAACATTAAAAAAGCTTAATTAAGAAAAACGTGTGTATTTTATCAATAAGCACAATAATAACGTCAAAACATTATATCATAACATTATATAAACTAACAACAAAGTTAAGATTTTATAAATTTACATAACAAGCTCATAAAATTAAAGCAAATATATTTTTAAGTACACCTTTTGCCATTTTTTTTTGTATTGATAAGGCAGGGGGATTGCCTACGCATGCCACCCACAAAAAGCGTCTGCGGGTGGATATGTCTGAATCGCACCGACTAGGACCAACCTGCCGTGGACTTCTCTTGGCGCCTGATGGGGTAGCCCCAGCAACGGGGGTATGCTGCTCCGGTGCACACCTCTTGCCCTAGTGAAATATTCCTAGAAGTTCTATATAGAATAGAATAGAATAGAATAGAATATGCATTTATTTCTCTCATCACAAAAGTAGTTTACATTTTTTCTTAAATAAGATGACATTTAGGATGGTACATTTAAGCAGTTATAGTAGTATAGTAGGTACATATAGTTAATTACTACGCCAGCCAGATGGTTTTTAACATTGATTTAAAAGGTTAGGTATATATTATTTTGCGCCGACTTTTTGACTTCGGGCTGTTCCTGTTACTCATTTTGATTTGACTCGGGATTTGAACACAGCACATAACTATTTACTTATTTATTACAAATCTTTTTGCACATCGATGTACAGAAAAGCACATGTACAGACGTTTGCACATCCAGCTACACCTATCTGTCAAATTTCTTTTATAGATTTTCTACTTTATCGTATAAGCATAAGGTTCACTTTCAATTGGAGAAATGTGACAGATTGAGGTAGCTTGATGTGCTGGCGTCTGTACATAGTCGTAACGCCATAAATCTAAGGGTGACATCGTCTGTCATTGAACGCAGGCGGTCTACTATCTATGGACGATTCATTATGTTGTCATCTGCGGAAGTCGAATCGGAATCACGTGGGTGAAAATGTAGTAGTAAGGCCACTACCTTAACCCCTGCGCACATAGTGTTTTCTTATCGGCTCTTCTAACTACGTAATTTTGCAGAGTCTTCATCTTGATGTTAAATATCAATATTCGCTTTAAATAATAAGCCTCTATAAAGTTTTCGTTTAATAGCATTATTTGCAATACAAATACCAATCCGGGGTAGATGCTCTACCGGGGTAGGCGATCGTAACCCAACAGACGATCATATTAAAGATTTCTCATTTTTGGGATAAGAAGGCTCTGCTTGGAACATAACTTTAAATATTTGTTTCTTCCATATTATAACAACATTTGCACAAGTTTAGGTAATGAGCTTATATCAAAATTAAAGTACTCTGAAATGAGTCAATAGCCTCTTTGAAAACTATACTGCAACACAGTAACCGTGGAAGATGCAAGCTACGTGAGGTGATCACAGGAAAGTCCATGAGATTTTTTCTACGTCTTTGTCTCTTTCTATTAATCATTGTACGTAAGATTGTACGTTTGCGAGCGAGTATGGATATTCGGGTCGACGAGTATTATGTGAAGCCCGTTGTTATACCTCAGTAGGTACTCATCGCGTGGAATTTTTTAAAAACAAATTTGACGTTGGCTTTTGTTTTAAATCACAAGATTTTTTTGAGACATCGCCTGCACTTGCAGTATTAATCGCTGTGTCGTAGGGTACTTTACAAACGTATCGCATCGCGATAATATAAGTTTGTGGCCACATACGGTGTAATGCTTTTCAGTTTAACCGGCTTTAATTTACCAGCTTTTACCGTTTTACTCTGGAGGGAAGTGGAACTATTCGTTTTCTAACTTCTCCTTGTTTCCTTCTGATTAAATTCGTTGAGGGATCCAATGTCTTGGATCTCGCTGTCGTTGAAGCGATTCCCCGGGACATGCCTGAGCCTCACTGCTCAGTGTCATTTCATTGTGTGCCACTGTTGATCCTGGCTAACAGGACTTGCAGTGGTGGGTTAAAGGGAGGACTAGTCCCAAATACCAGAGCTTCTACGTGATATTTTTTGGCTAATGAGACACTGTCTTGGTTCGAGGCCTCGTGCCACTGAAGCTGAGACCACACAATACTCATCTCACTCTATAATAAAAACAGTAATTGCCTACCTAAAAATTGTCTTTGATCTGTTGAGTACTTAATAACAACTTGTAGTTCTAGTAATAATGGTATATGTAGAAGGTTACAGTCTGTAAGCAACTTAAGTCACTTATCAAATTACTTAATTAATGAAAAACACCACACGAGTAATGACTTGATAAATAATTGTTATTATTAGATTCTGACTATACAGTATCGGAAATATTATCGCTTTGTATTTCATAAAGGTGGATAATACGCTTAAAATATTAGTTGAAAATAAATTTAAAAAAACCATCTATATCCCCCGCGGCAGTCAAATACACCTCAACGGTCTCTCACCTAATCACCTTCGTCCCTGGAACGACTTACGTCCAACGGACGAGGAGATCACAAATGCTGTTAGAGACACTCGTGATCTCAGTACTTTCGTGAACAGAGAGGTACAATCCAAAATGTCGTAAACGCCAAAATTGAGAGTACGAGCACAGAATAAAAAATATAGACAGTACAGAAACTACCTACAAACGCTTGAAACGGCACACTAACACAAACATGCGCATCGACAAGACCCAGTGGTTGTCGCGGCACGGCGCTGTCAGTAGTGAGTGCCCCGGACTGCCGCGTCAAGGTCCCATATAAGTTTATCTCTGCAATCTTTTAAAAGTCCACGAGCGTATTGCGTAGAATACGGCTGTTTGAACTCGGCTTTATCAAAACGGGAGCTATCGTATTTTAACCATCGTTATGATTTATAAAACAAATATGTTTTAACCTAAAAGCAATATCTAAATTATTAAAAGTTACAACCCTATAACGATAACAATAGAACGTCGGTAATTATTTCATCAACTAGGCTTAGTTTGCATACTGTCCATATTAATACTGTGGTACGACCGGGACCGCACCTCGATCTCCATCACCTTTCTATGTTATCTCTGATCGTAAATTAGACGAGTAGAACTTGTCTTCGCATATTAACGTGGAGCCACAGTTGCATTCAACGTCCCTAAAAATCGAACCTCTCATGCACATCCACGTCGGTAATCACCCTGAACCCAAAGCAAGCCATTACTACAAATTAGGTACCACCCTGATTTTTGTTTTTATTTGCTAGGTGTATAGAGGCCCAATCACTACTATTTTCCGGAGAAGCAATGATAGAAGACTTCTAAGCTTACCCATTTACTGTCGACGCATTTATATAGTGAACTAGCTGTGCCCCGCGGTGTTACCCGCGTTAAATTTTATACATTTTCTTTGCTATAAACCTCACGGAGCCCGAGACCTTTCCAAATAATGCAAAACCGTGGAAATCGGTTCGTGCGTTCTGGATTTATAGAGTCAGGAAGGAAAACCCGACTTATTTTTATATAGTAGATTTGGAAAACTATTATGTATATTTTAACATTCATGTTTTTATTGTGATATTCATTTCAATTTGACCCTAGATAACTTTCCCTTAAGTATAAAAATACATTGTGTCAATTAAGAAAAAGTGTTCAGTTTCCTTACTAAGAAGTTTTATATTAATCTTTAAACAAACAAACTTTTTCTAAATTGACATAAATTTTGATGTGTAACAACTTTCCTCTCGGTTGCTGGATATTTTTTGTTGGAGTAACTTTGGGAAAGGGATGGAAATGTGTTACAGGAATATATCATCGCATACACTATGTTGGCCGGTAGTAAGTCGTGGTACTAATCTTACGCTTAATTGGCTTTGCTTAGCATATCAAATACCACTAAGGAATACCGTTAAGTTAACATATTATTACCACTACGTATCCCTTTAAATCCGAGGTTTGTATTTAGGTGCAATTCCCTCGTTTTATGAGGCTCTAGCCTCGCTATATCATTCTCTCTCTAGTTTTTCTCTGGAGGAAAGGAATGGAATTATCCATTTTCTAACTCCTCTTTGTTTCTTGAGGTCCATGACAGTTAAAGCTATTCCCCGGGACATGCCTGAGCCTCACCGCTCAATGTTATTTCATTGAGTGCCACTGTTGATCCTGGCCTTCAGGATTTGCAGTGATGGGTAAGAAAGAGGGACTAGTACCACTAGGCAAATAAATGGCTTTGATTGTAATTTTTTTCGCCCAAAATTTTATTACTCAAAATATGTTAGACTATAACATTGTAACACCTTTTACACTATGTTTGAGTAAACATTATAGATTAGATTTTGATTTGATTATGAATTGTATTTTTATCTTTAGGAGTCTTTAGATAGAAATAATCTGTCCGTCAGTAATTTGCTTATCTTTGATGCGTGAATGTTTTAATTATACAAAATTATCCATATCTCGAATCATATGAGCATGAAAATCATCAGATATGGTCACATCGCGAGTACATTTAGATTAAGTGTAATACCTGTATTATGATTATGCATTTAAGACTATTTTTATCAACAGTCTATAAATATCATAACAATAACATTTTACAAACTGCGCAGTTGAACGTACTAAATACATAGTGCGTACTAAAAGATTCTGAAACCTCTGAAACGTGTTTTTTATACTCTTCAACGCCTCTTACAGTGATAAAAATGTGTGGACCGTGTAGATCTTGATTTTTGTAATTCGGAAAAAAGGAAAAAAAACCTGTTTTCCGAATTTCAAAAATCTGTATCTACGTTTTCCCTTTCATATATTTTTTTGAATGTCTTATGAGAGCTGGTATTGCCATGGTGCAAAATGATTTTTTAGGAGTTCTTCGATTACTTAATGGTACTTACTGCACGAAGATCTTCTAAAGTGTCAATAGCAATCCAGTATTTTAAAAGAATAGGACTATTTCCTCCCTCTTACCCACCACTGCAACTCTTATAAGCAACAGTGGCACACAAAATCAAATGACACTGAACGGTGAGGTTCAGGCAGGTCCCGGGGAATCGCTTCAACAGTCTTGGTTCGAAACGAAAAAAGTAAATTGACTTACCTACCTCCAAGGCTTTAAAAAAAACTGTTTCGCAATGTGTGTAAAAGTGTACAACAGGCTCCCATCAATCATTCAACAACTTCCACTAATAAGGTTCAAACGAATATTAAAGAAAGTATTGTTAGACAGAATGATATACTCCGTGGAAGAGTGGATCAGAAATGATGTGGTTGTCTCTGACTTGACATAATCTATGTAATTATTGTTATTAATTTGACATTTTATTTGGATTGGTTAACATTTTGATGTGACATTAACAATTTTTTACTTTTTTTTTTATAGATAATAAAAATGTATTCACATGCTTAATACAGGCTAAATAGAATATTATGTAATTTACCTAATTATCATATTAACTCTATTTAGTGTGAATAAATAAATTGAATTGAAGGCAAAGCGGGAGACAGAATAATATAACGAGACTAGAGCCTCATAAAACAATAATTGTAAACTTAGAATGTCTGAGTGCATTTTCTACCTCATCAAGCACCGTATTTTGAGGGTATCTAAAAATCTTACCCAGTTTCTTCCAATAAGATCTCAGCCTGAAGAGAATGATGTCCATACGCCCATCGAACTCTTCACGGTTCAGAACCTCCTTAATCAGGTGTGAATCATTCACTACCACAGTAGGTACGGGGCCCATGAAGCATCCTACTATCTTGGTCTTGTACTTCTCGCCAAGTTTACGGAATGCAGTGGAGAGGTCGCTAAAACTGTGTGCTAGGACGATCCAAAAAGCACCGTAGACTGGCAAACTTGGGGGTCCTGGAAGAAGAATTTAATATAAAATATACCGGCCCAGTGTGAGTCGGACTCGGACACGAAGGTGCCGTACCATTGTGTATAAAAACGGCATAAAACATTTTCGTTCAAATCGTTTATTTTATGGGAGCTCCCTTAATTATTTGTTTTATTTTAATTTCATTATTTATTTTTCTTTTTTATTCTTTATTGCACACTGAAAATAAATACATAAGTTAGAAGTAACAAAAGAAAAGGCATGTACATAGACGAGCTTAATTCATTATTGAATTTTCTTCCAGCAAACCATCAGGAAAGAGAGATTTTCAAAATTATGGGTATAGGCAGTGTACAACAAACTATTATAATAAAGTACCTTGTCGGGTAAATATATTGATAAAATACACACTAATAATTACATACTATACCTTATAAAAATATATATCTATTTAATAAACTACATAAACCTACATACCTTATATATACGTAAGTTACAGAGATAAGAAGTGATTTTTAGTTCTGCTCTTAAAAATACTCAATGACGAGCTATTACGTATGGAATGTGGTAAGGAATTCCAAAGGCGTACTGCGCGTACAGTAAATGAACCATTATAGCGGCTGGAAGTATGGGAAGGAGTCCTAAGAAGAAGAGATGTAGCTGTGCGACAAGGTTTGCCACTGGGCACCAGATACTCAAAGCGTTCACGGAGATAGATGGGAGCAACAGGGTTATGAAGGATGGGAACAAGTAGATTAAGAATATGACAGTCCCGACGCTGCCGAATAGGCAGCCACTTCAATTGCAACCGGAACTCCGACACGTGGTCGTACTTCCGTAGGCCGAAAATGAAGCGGATGCATAGGTTCTGCAGGCGTTCGAGCTTATCTAGAAGTTCTTCTGTTGCATCAAGGAAACAGACATCAGCATAGTCGAGAAGAGGGAGTAAAACCGATTGAGCGAGAGTGACTTTAGTCTGAAACGGTAAGAATTTTTGGAGTCGTTTCTTCATCATCATCATTATCATATCAGCCGAAAGACGTCCAAACTGGACAAAGGCCTCCCCCAAAGATTTCTACAATTGCCGGTCTTGCGCTATTTGCATCCAGCAGTTTCCAGCGATCCGCACAAGATCATCGGTCCATCTTGTAGGGGGCCTGCCCACGCCCACAATTTATTTTTAAAGTGAATATATAACTAAATATTCTGTGAATAGTTCAAGAGTCTACCTGTTACCATTATCCATATCGAGCAAAAACTAACAAAAAAAAATCATGTTTGTTGTATGGGAGCCCTTAAATATGTATTTTATTCAATTTTTTGTATTTCTTGTTATAGAAGCAAAAGAAGTACATCATTTGTGAAAATTTCAACTGTCTATCACAGTTCATGAGCCTGCCAGACAGACAGATGAAGTCTTAGTAATAGAGTCCTGTTTTACCGTTTCGTTACGGAACCTTAAAAAGGCTGAAGTGTAAGTCAAATTACGCACTGGACATTGTCCCAAATTATTGCGATCACACTTTAGGCGTCACATTCTATCACACTTGCACCCACCGACCCACAAGCGATCGCAGAGATCACATAGGCATGCCTTTATTCCAGAGACTGATCCTAGAATAAGGCAACAAGGTGGTTTTAGTTTTAACAGGCTCTCTGCTTCGCAGCTGAGGTGGCAGTGTCAGAAGTTCCCTCTACTGCTGCCACGAGCAAGCAGCTCCGGGAAGACCGCGATCTGTTTGTGGCGCAGTCGCTGGGCTGGACTGGCAGGAGTCGGCAATCAGGGAGGGCAATCCTCCGAGGAGACGTGTCCCAAACATCTGGGACATGGCGCAAAAGGAGGGCACCGGAGCAGCATACCCGCGTTCCCGGGGCTCCCCCCATCAGGCGCCAAAAGAAGTCCACGGCAGGTAGGTTTAGTCGGTGCGAGTCCGACATACCAACCCGTAGACACTTTTTACGGGTGGCAAGCGTCGGCATTCCCCGTGCCTTAACAAAAAGAAAGCCTCTGTGCTTCAGAGGGCACTTTAAGCTATCCGACTGGTCGTTGTCATTAAATAATCTTAAGCAATGTAATCAATACTGATATGATAAAGAAATAAATAAACTGTAGATACCCAACACGTGATCCTTGGAAAGCAATAGCTTTCGCAAGGATCACGTGTTTAAATATTTTAATAAAGTAGCTACATTTAATACAAGTAGAGCTTGGTGTCCTTTCGCCCAATGACAGCTGGTCCACTGGTTAAGTATCCCAGTACTTCCGAGCAAAGAGTAGGAAGATTCCAAATAACAAGTAAAGACGGGCTCATCGATGGGTTACGCTGTACTATTAGTATTATAATTTCTTAATAATAATGATAATAAATAAAAATAATAATAATAATGTCACTTATATATATTATTATTTTTATTTATTATTATGATATTATTTTTATTTATTATTATTAAATAAAAATAATAATATATTATTATTTTTATTTATTATAATGTCATTATAATAAATAAAAATAATAATAATAATGTCACTTCGGCACGTCATCCTGTGAAAATGGGGGTGCCCCAGGGGTCTATATTGGGCCCATTTTTATTTCTAGTTTATATAAATGATCTCCCTTATCTGGTAGAGAAAGTATCAGAGATAGTTTTGTTCGCTGATGATACGTCGCTCATATTTAAAGTAAATAGAAAGGATAAAGATCTTATTGACCATAATAAAACACTCAGCTTTATATCAGAATGGTTTTCGGCAAATAATCTCTTGTTAAATGCAGGGAAAACTAAATGCATCAGGTTCTCATTGCCGAATGTGACTCAAATTGTACCAACAGTTGCACTTAATGCGAAAATATTAGATTTAGTCCCATCGACCGTATTTTTAGGATTGACACTTGATTCAAAATTGCAATGGGGTCCTCAGATTGAAAAGTTAGCAGGTAAATTAAGTTCGGCTTCCTATGCTGTCTGGAAAATAAGGCAATTGTCAGATGAACAAACTGCTAGATTAGTGTATTTCGCGTACTTTCATAGCATTATGTCGTATGGCATTCTGCTGTGGGGTTCGGCGGCTGACATAGGTGCTATTTTTGTATTGCAGAAAAGAGCAGTCAGAGCCATTTATGGTTTAGGCAGTCGCGATTCTTTGCGAAATTTGTTTAAAGAAATAAATATACACTGTGCCATCGGAATATATATATCAGAATATAATGTTTGTTAGAAAAAATATTCATAATTATAAAAAGAAAAGTGAACTGCATAATATAAATACTAGGAATAAAAACAAACTAGCCATGCCAGGCTTTAGAGTAAGCAAAACTAATAAATCATTTTTAGGAAATTCTATTAGGTTTTATAACAAGCTTCCTACTCAAATTACTGATCTGCCTGACACAAGTTTTAAAACACATATTAAACGTGTACTTATGGCTAGGGGTTATTACACCACTAAAGAGTACATCGATGACAAAGACGTCTGGCTCTCACTTCCTACCTGCACATTGCTCGCTGGAGATCTTGTAGCCATATAGACATGACTGATCTGCTGTGTTACGTGAACTATCTGTAAATGATTGCTATCATATACTTAATTTAAAATTATTGACTCTGTCTCAAAATGAATAATGTTATTGTTTCGAAGTTTTTCTTTTGTATACCTAAATATAATCTAAATTAATAAGCATTCAGACAACCGATCGAGCATATATTGTGTTTGCCTACTAAATAATTACTCTAATTGGACCAAATCCCGTGTTCATGCCCGCTTGAGTATGATTCGCCGGACCGTCTCAACTGGGTCGTGTTGAAACCGGTAGTAGATGAACCCACTGAGTTTGTTTCGCTGGGTCTTCTCAGTTGGGGCGCATTGGATCCGGTGGTAGCATTAAAGCGCGACCGTCGTTATTAACACAAGGTCCGTCATAATAATAATACCTTTAATATAGACAGAACCATTGACAATATGTAGTAAAAATATTAGACTTAAACTAGATAATTAAACATAATCTCTTGACAATAACTTGATACGAGCTAGCTAAACATCATTTCTGTAATAAAATAAATTTTATAAATGTTTTCATACAAGATGTACCTAAATGTCTATGTTACTAGAAATAATATCTAATGTATACAACTATATTACTACAAACATGTTCTGACTATTTAAAAGCGCTTTTTTAAAGTCTACGTGAATAAAAACCTTTTTTATTTATTTATTTTATTTTATTTATTATAATAAGGAATATTATAATAATGAAGTTATTCCTAAATCCCTGAAGATTAATATTACAAGTTTAGGACTTGATATCTGGTTGGAAAGTTACATGCAGGAGGCAATTTTGCTGGCGGTGCGGTATCATGTGGAAATTTCTCTCCATTTAGCCCAAATATAGTATGACTTGTATTTGTATTAAAATTGTTTTATATATTGTAAATAATATTGGTAATAAACATGTAACAATAATAATAATTCGTAATAATAATATCCAGGAACATTATTCACACATGGCCATCTGATCCCAAATTAAGCTGAACTTGTAGTAGATATGGATACCAGATAATTAATATACTAGATATACTTTTGTAAATACATACTTATATAGATAATTACACCCAGACACATTAAAAACAGACATGTTCATGCACAGAAATAAACCCACGACCTGCGGCATGAAAGGCAAGCAATTACCAACCACGGCAACCGGTCCGTCAAATAATAGTAATAGTATTATAATACGATATTCAATTATGTTCTAACTCAGATAAGATTTGTGACCTAAATTTATGAATAGTTAACTCCTACTCGCCCACGGACCCAAAACAACTACTCGTGGTTTTCTAGAACGGGGTCAATCTTACCGACCTCTATAACCTGCCTAACTCGGCGCTTACAGGGTGCTCAAATGGGACTCGAAGACTTTTGACGTGAACGTGGAAGGAAAGGAGACCACGGTAACCATAGATTTAAACCTCCCTACATTTTTTTTTTTTCATTTTTACATGTCTCAAGCTGAGACTACACAGAGTGCATTTGATTTAAAGTTATATATATTGTTATTAGTAAAGTTTAGAACCCTTTTTATAATCGTGTCACGTGACTTCTGCTTGAAACTCGGCCATGGCGGCTAGTGTCAATGGAGCCATCTAGCCATCTGCGCGGGATATATTAGTGCGCAAGATTGTGCGCAAAAGGCGCAATTTGTATTGTCTCCATCTCCTAAACCGATAGGACTGCTAGCTGACGCGATCGGAATGCCTCCAGGTACAGAACTGACGTCTACATTTTTAGACAGAGTGATTAGTTTTCACCAATTGGAATAGCCCTAAAGATATTAAGTTTTAATTTGAAGAAAAAAAAGTTATTATATGATACCGCCCCTATAAAATACCACACCTCGCACCTTTATTTTAAATATTATATATATTTATAATTATTTAAATAAAGGTTACAAAGGGGGTTGCTATAAATAGAATATAGCAATAAAAAAAATTGCGGCGTCAACATTTCAAGCATGTGTAATAACGTACCATATGAAATGGCGACATTTACCTACACATTCGAAATTAGATTATTATTTTCGAATTTTCAAATTATTTTAATTTAATTACAACAGGTAACTTTTACAATTACTATTTTACAACTGTGTACCTACAACTGTTGGGAGAGTTATTAGGCGCAACATCGAAAGCTTTACGAATTATTTGAGGCACACGTGTATAACCACGCCTCTAGACTTTGGATTCCTATCGCGAAAAAATTTAAAGCACTTTTTTACTTTTCCTTGACCAGGGATTTGGGTCCAGGATCTTCTTATCTGCATTTAACCTCGTAAATGTTAGAACTACGTGGAGTCTCCACTCTTTTTAGGTACAATTCGAATGAACATGTAACTAAGTGAGTAAGTATGAGTTAAGCTCGCCTTTGTACATTAATTTACAAATGCACATGTATAAAATGTTTATTTTCTGTGTACAATAAAGAATAAGAATAAGTGCTCCTAATATCGGGGCGTCAAAAGGAAAATAGATTTTTAAGTAAAACACTCACCTGGTGGGAAATTTTCCGGTCGCTTGTAAGCATTTTTGTATAAATAAATGAATAAATAAGGAATTAATAAAGCGAAAACTATTGCGGCAATCATAGCGGTTATCTGGACACAGCTAGTGTGTGGCCGCTTGCCGTTTAGAACTTATAATGTCACAGACGAAACACATAATGATTATTAATAACAATAACGAGCGTAAAGGACAGCATTATGCACACATTTTAAAATGTCAAGACACATTAAATGCGTTTCCTACACATTTACTCAAAAAAATATTTTTGGAAGCCTAAAACAGAAGCCTAACTTAAGTATACATTGTTCATAACTAAAAAAAATCGCACCATAGACAATTGTGCGGTAAAATAGGTATCTTCCCTTACCTAAGTACCTGTTATACTGCATAGTGCATACTCTGTTGTATGGCGCCGTGCGTCCCACGGTTGCTTTTTTTAATTTCCCTAATAAAATAAGAAATCTGCCAAGGACATTACAAGAACAAATAGGCTAAATGATCGAAACTGCTTGGAAGTGCGTTTACTCATACGTTTGCGACACTTAAATACAAAAGAGAAAATGAGACGATAGACGTAGTTCTAATTTTCGCCACGCGTACGTGGCGCCGTTTGTAAATGCGCGCCAATTTCATATTAGAAACGTCAAAGATAGTTGCGAATTTCCAACTGATACTTACGAACAACATAATAAAGTGAGTTCAAACGAAGAATATATGGAATCAACTCTATTGAAATCTTAAATGCGGCGCAAATTGCATAAAATGGTATCTTCTCGCCAAAATTGCGTCAGCCATATTTAAGGATTCCACTACAATAATATCATGGAAGGCTTGAAGTATTACTCAAACATTCTCTTAAAAGGTTTTATGGCTTATATCAATAAATTGCGTATGATCGTACAAAATGCATAATATCTTGACTGGCCTGTTGGTATAGTGGTTAAAGAAATTAATTTATCTATAATATGTATGTAAGGAATAAGGAAGCTACTGGATGCGGGTAGCGCAAGACCGGCAATTGTGGAAATCTTTGGGGGAGGCCTTTGTTATGTAGAAATGTGTTTGCCAGTTGCCATAGTACTGGCTCTGCCTAGTTGGATCAGATGTTTTGATTGTTAGTCGTCCCAAGATGTTTATTATTATTTATTTATAATAATAATAGATAATACAATGGACATATGTAGAGCCTGTGGTGTCGCAGGGGAAACTCTGCGACACATAACATCTGGATGTTCTTCTCTTGCAGCCACTGAATACTTGTATCGCCACAATTCTCTTGCTAAAATCATCCATCAGCAACTTGCTTTAGATCGCCAACTTCTGCCGGGCCCAAGGGTTCCGTACTTCAAATATAATCCTGAAGCGGTCTTGGAAAATGACAGGTTTAAAATATACTGGGACCATCCCGTGCTGACTGACCGAATGGTAGGTGCCAATCGACCCGATATTGTCGTCATTGACAAACAAACGAAAAAGACATCCTTTGTGGATATAACAATACCGTATGATGGAAACATATCTAACGCAGAAAAAGAAAAAAAATCATAATACCTGGATCTAAGTTTTGAATATGCGCAAATTTGAAGAACCGAAAGACCTGCGATCATACCTATTGTTATATCCAAAAATGGAGTTATTCCTAAATCCCTTAAAATCAACCTTGCAAGTTTAAGGCTTGATATCTGGCTGGAGAGTTACATGCAGAAGGCGGTTTTGCTGGCGAATGCAAGGATAGTGCTGTAATTTCTCTCCATGTAGCCCATATATTTTATACGTTGTATTCATATTAAAATACCCTTATATAATATATTGTAAATAGTAGTGATAATAAACGTGAAAATAGTAACAATATTATATATTTATAGACTCTCATTTGTGGCGTGTTTTTAGGAGTACTTTCTACTGTGGTCTCAAGAAACCACAGAACACAGACCTAAGCACTTAACTACAAATTCGGGTGGTAATGCCGCGTTTGTCAGCTCAGAGAGACTATGATAATTCACGTTTTCGTTAAAAAACACTTAAGCACAGCGAATCGTGACCTTATCTTATTCATGGCCTCCTCGTGAATCTGCTGGCATAGGCTTTCATTACTGTATGTACAGATTGCTTACGAGAGAACAACAAATAAAAAATAACCTTGCTCATCACACAAATATATTTCCTGGGTGGGGATCAAACCCACGACTTCTGGCTTTACAGTCAGTGTCACTAGAACAGCGGCTCTCGAACATTTTTGATGACGGATCCCTTTTGGAAAGTGAAATACTTGACGGAACCCTACAATAAAACAATTGTTTTTAAAAATGTATTCTTTATTAATATATAAGCATAATAAAAGTACAATGTAACAGTTACTACTAATTACTTACTTTACTTAGTAAATTACTACATAAAAAGTATATAATAGAAGATATTAAAAATTAAAAAATCTAACTAATGGGAGGTTTGATACAATAATTACTAAACACAGTGTCAATTAATTAATTAATAAATAGATGTCAAATTTCAAAATATCTTTCTGGAACTACAATTAGGTGCTTTATTTATTATTTGTGACACTGTTCCTGCTGTTCATCTGTCATCGTCTTGGCCGCATCTGTACAAATGTCGATGTAATCGTTACAGCTGAGATTGAAACCTTGAGAACCCCTACAGAGGTCTCGCGGAACACACTTAGAGTATAGATAGACCAGAACAACAGGCCTGTCAAATTATAAATAAATAAATAATAAAAAGTATTTATTTTCTCTCACAAATAGGTGGGATACATTAACAATAACATGTCTCGCAATGTTAAGCCTATTACATAGAATTTGTAAGTATGCAACCTGTTTTATGAGAGACTGGTGCCTGAAGTAGGTTTAGAAAAACCTGTAGTACAGGTCACCAGGATCCCATTCCGCGGATTGTATATTACATGTATTTAAGAGCTTTAATTACATTTTAGATAACAATCGATTGTTATGCCAGAGAAAAACAAATTAAAATAAATAAAAATAAAAGACAAGGAAAATAATTCTTATAAAAATAACAATAATTTTGCTTACTGTATTTGTGTCAGTATATTGTATTTTTCATGTGTGTTATGTGTGTGTTATATGTGTGTGTGCGCGTAGTATATGACTAGGGAAGTGTGTGTGTCCCTGCGTGCGTAGGCTTTGGCGTAGATTACAAACTATAAATATATATATAAACATTATAACATTGTGGAGCCAAATACTGCGTATTACGAACTGTTAAAGGTTTGAACTGTTAAGGATTCACAATTCTATTGGGACTGTTTAAATAAACTACTGAATATATTAAATTAAATATTTATGATATCTTCATACTCAATAGTCTTCAAACTTAATCTTACGTCCATGACCATAATGTGGGACCAATTTGCAAACTTCTTGTAGATTGCGTAGGCAATAAGAAAGGAAACTCGTCAATCGGTTTTAAAATTCCGGAGTAATCGATATACCTACATACACGAAAAAAAAAACATCAAATGGAATTGAGTTACTTCCTCTTTTTGGAAACCGGTAAATAATAACAAGGTGTTTTGCTCACATTCACCCTATCCAATGCCCTTGAGAAAAGAATAGGCTAGCTTCTTGAAGGTTGCCATGTCATAAAAATAAAGAAAAATTCTATAATATTATTATTATTATACTATACCATATTTTATGAGCGTTCGGGAAGCTACGTAACATCTTCTCGTCCAAAATACCGCAGTGTCTCAAGTCGAAAGTCTTCGATCAGTGTGTGTTGCCAGTGATGACATACGGAACAGAGACGTGGTCGCTCACTATGGGCTTTATTAGAAGGCTCAAGGTCACCCAAAGAGCAATGGAGAGGGCTATGCTCGGAGTTTCCCTGCGGGATCACATCAGAAATGTCGAAATCCGCAGGCGAACCAAAGTCACCGACATAGCCCGAAGAATTGCCAAGTTGAAGTGGCAGTGGGCAGGGCACATAGCTCATAGAGCCGACGGCCGTTGGGGCAGAAAGGTTCTCGAGTGGCGACCACGAACCGGAAGACGCAGCGTGGGCAGGCCCCCTACAAGATGGACCGATGATCTTGTGCGGGTCGCTGGAAAATACTGGATGCGAATAGCACAAGACCGGCAATTGTGGAGATCTTTGGGGGAGGCCTTTGTCCAGCAGTGGACGTCTTTCGGCTGATATGATGATGATGATGATGACTATACCATATTTTAGCATTATCGGCAACTGAATATATATCTGAAACAGCTTGTCCATTGACAAAGACCTCATCTAAAGATGTCCACGTATTTCTGTCTCTTACTACACGGGCCCATATCGACCCAGCTATTTTCTTAAGCGATTTTCCCATCTTTTAATTTGTCTTCCTCTTTTTCTTTTGCCATCTCTTGGGTACGACTCGGTTGTTAACTTAGTCCATTTCTCTTTGATTTCTCGTAGTATATGTCGAGTCCATCGCCATTTTAGTAGCCTGTAAGCTATGTGTGCACTTTTAAATTTTGTTTTTAATTTTAAATCTTGTTCCTCTCTATTCCATTTTGGCAGACTTATAATTTGCTTTCTAGTTCATATAATTTCATATAATAGGTCTTTACCTATGAAATTGCCGTTTTGTATGAAAAAATTTAAACGAATTTTTTTCATGAATTTTTTTATTTGTATTAATCGAAGTAATCACCCATGCAATCAATGCATCTTTGCCATCGCAGTGGCAGTTTATTGATGCCCTTCTTAAAGAAATCAGCTGGACGGGAGGCAACAAATTCTTCAAAGGCATTTTGTACTGCCTCTCGGGTATTGAATTTTTTTCCCGCCAAGAAGTTATCCAAATTCTGGAAAAAGTAGTAGTCTGTAGGCGCAAGGTCTGGTGAGTAGGGCGGATGACGGAGAGCTTCCAACCCCAGTTCTTGCAACTTGGAGACCGTCTGCTGTGCAGTATGAGGTCGCGCGTTGTCGTGCAGGAGCAGCGGAGACGAGCGATTGACCAATGCTGGTTGGAGATGCGCCAGCTTCTCCATCATTGTGCTCAGTTCTTCACAGTACACATCTGCAGTAATGCTCACCCCGTTTGGTAAGAAGCTGTGATGAATCACACCGGCGCTAGACCACCAAACAGTGACCATCACTTTTCTAGGGGTAAGTTTTCGTTTAGGGCATTGTTTAGGTGCTGAACCAGGATCCAACCAACTTGCTGAGCGCTTGCGGTTATCAAACAGAATCCATTTTTCATCGCAGGTAGCAATGCGGTTCAAAATTCCTTCATTTGTGTGTCTGTTGAGCAGTGCAAGGCACGTCTCGACGCGTACTTCGCGCTGGCGATCATTGAGTTCGTGGGGCACCCATTTGTCAAGCTTTTTTACCTTGCCAATTTGACGCAAATGGACCAATATTGTTTTGACGCTAACGTCGAAAGCTGCTGCTAATTCAGCCGTAGATTGTGTATCATCAGCTTCCACAACCGCCTTTAATTCGTCATTGTCGACCAAAGTCTTCGGACGACCGCGAGGTTCATTTTTCAGGTCGAAATTTCCAGAACGGAAGCGAGCAAACCAATAACAGGTGGTGTGTTGGTTTGTAGTGTTAGCTCCGTAAACGTCGTTGATGTTGCGTGCCGCTTGTGCCGCGTTGCTGCCACGACGGTACTCATATTCCATAATTACTCGAATTTTTAACGTATCCATGATGACGAAAAAGATTGAAATGCGATGAAAATGTAACACTAATCAATAAAGAAATGACTACTTTTGGAAAAAAGAATCCATGTTTTTAAAATAAAATTAATTTGAAATTAGAATTCTTAGCCAAACAAAAATTATTTTGATTTGAAATGGCCAGTACTGCAGAACGGCAATTTCATAGGTAAAGACCTAATATTTCTTTTTGCCTTTTATAGGGATATCTTTATCTTATATAAATTTGCCTTAGTGTGTGCATTCGACCTGTCGTTGAAAATTTGCTTCGGAAATCAGCTTGCTCCTTAGATTGCGTCTTCTAGAATATTGATAATTCTACTTAATATTATTTTAAGAAAACACTTTGTATATATTAGACTTTGTATATATTAGAAAGCTTTTTGCTCTATAATTCCCAATACAGTCTTTGTCTACTTTTTTATAAAGTTTCTTCTTTTACGTTAGAACGTCGGAAGATTCAAAACTATGTAATAATTCATTCCAATGTGTTCGAGAATGTTAAGCTGTCATTTACATCCACAAAATGCATCGTCATAATTACAAAAGATACTCGTACAATGTCAGATATTTGATTCCATTTAATTTAATAAGTATATTATCAATTAGATAATATGCTTTCGACGTTTTTTGAACCCGTAATCTTTAAATATGAGGATCGATGGTCACTCATTATATACAAAACAAAAAAAAATATTGAACACACATAGGTGCAAAAGATACAGAAAGATATTACGCAAGCATAGTCATAGGAGTTTCCTAAAGTAGAAGAAGAAATAGTATTCCCTGGCTATAATAACACGTTCGCAGGTACCTAACCGCTGAATCTGCGCAACTCGCCGAAGTGATCCCAGCAATGTGAGGACAGCTTACTCTTTTGTCGATCGCCGATATCGCTAGGTTATTGTTAGAACTAAGTCTTACTTTGTAACTTTTATTCATTTTATATTAAATTTAAGTAAAACTTGTTTTTTTTTCAAACCCCCGTAGCCAGGGTTCGTGAGTAAGACACTATTAGTGTTGACATAAAATATAATATAAAACAATATACATACATAATACTCCATTACTGTTGCTCAAATATACTTTGTGGTCTTAAATGCCCACAATATGGCTGTAACACTGATTTTCAGCTACCTGCCACAGTGAGTCATAAATGTGCTACACAGAGAACTTCCTTTCAAAATACCACGTGACCCATTGCAATATACTTTGGTCGATAGCTAACAAGTTGTTTAGAATCGAATGCTTGAAATGAAATGAAATTTATTCAGCACTTGGGTATTAACATACACTTGTACTTGTCAAGGTCACAATACAGTACATAAACATAGTGGATAGTAAAAAGTTACAAAAAAAATAATAATTAGTCAGTCCGTACGGTTTGTATTATCGCATATATTTTCTGAAATCCTTAAATAAATAACAATTTACTAATCTATTATTTTGAAATTTAGTTCTACTATATTAAAATTAAAGAATGGAAGACTAAAGCAAAAAGACGAAATTCTAAATGAGGGTGTGATCACATGCACGGGATCACCGATCATGCGTTAATGGGCCAAAGCGATCCTCGCCGCTGAGGAACCTACCCTAGCTAGCCTGCGGCTTTCTCTAGCTATCTACTCGTAGGTGGACGACCCGGAGAAGAAAGCCACAAAGAAACTCCGGGCTTGCTTTTTTCGTCTTCTTTTGCTTTCAGTTTACTATTTTTTTTTTAAATGTCATGTATTTTACTTACATTGTTATTGGTTCTTATGTAGTAGCCTACATAACAACCAATGCACGCACAGAACCGTTGTCATCCAGGGAATCATAATAAAATAAATAAGCAATAGCATTCAATTTCACTTAGAATATCCTCTTGCTATACGAAAAAACGGTGGGTGCATCCGCGTAAATTTACAAAATTAACAAGTCACACAAAGTCTACCAGAGGCGAAAAAAAAAATGAGTACCCCAACAGTGTTCGACCAGTTACCGCAAGCAGCACCCGTTCACGAGTATGACGTGTGGGCCAGCCATCGCCTCCCTCGTCGTTTCCTTCCCTCATATTAGAGGGAAGGAAACGACCCGACCCACAACCCCACCGCAAGCATTAACAGACAATGGGAGCATGACGAGCTTACAAAGGGGAGTTCATATTGAAGTCGTTAACAGCCTTCGGCCGAACAGCGTTTGACATGTTCAAGATAATACACATTTGTTTTAATAATAGGTCTAAAAATCTATAAAGTTAAATTATTACAGCATTATTTCTATAGTCGATTGAGAAACATATAAATGTATATCCTTAACATAACACTAAGATGTTGCTCTTGTTTAACCAAGCGATCAAGCGTTTTTGTCGTTTAAATAATCATTTAGAGTGTAATAGGCCTTTTTTTGTTATTTGTACCTGTCTTTTGAGCGACGTGAAACACGGGTACTAGTACAATCGCCCGGCGAAATGCGGATATTTGTAGATAACTCCGGACGCGAGCCAGTGGTAGTAGTTGGCTCTTGTTACGTTGAAAGATACTAGTGCGCGCGTGGGCCTTTATTTTCCTTGGAGGCTAAGATAGTTTTCTTTGTTGCATGCCACGGCAGTTTTATTTTTGGAACCCGCGTGGCCAGGGTCCGTGAGTAGACACTATTACAGTTGACATAAAAGATGCCCTCAAGATGGACCGATTATCTTGTGCGGAGTGCTGAAAACCACTAGATTCAAATAGTGCAAGACCGACAATTGTGGAGATATTTGGGATATTCACCTTTATCCAGCAATGGACGTCTTTCAGCTGATATGTGGATTAATTGGTTGAGTTTATGTTCTGGAAGATTTTTTGGAGTCTCCCTCAGCCCCCTTGATTTGGTTTTTTGTAAGCATACATTATATGGTGTACTTTTTACTTGTACTATTAGAACAGATATGTTTATTGTTGCGTTATGAAATGAAATGAAATGAAAAATGAAATGAAATGAAAAACATTTAATTCAGCACAACACACAAGAAAATGAGGAGTACAAATATACAACACACAGTTCTACAAGACATAACATACCTAGATTTGAAGAAAATGCACACACAAATACGATTCTTGCATGTTCTGCCGAAAGGGTCACCACCTCAGCACTAGCTAGGTGGGTTACACCTAGCGCTGGTTTTCAGTTGGCAACCCTGGAAGTCACGCACGGACGGGGGTAGTGCTAGTACAATACTTAATGTTTATTTAATATAATACATACATAAATATATAACGAACGACGAAAGGCAAGCAATTACCAACCACGCCAACCGGCCCATTGCACTAATTAGATACCTAATTTATTTCCATACTATAAATATAGATACTATAAATATAAACATATTTTTATACTAGTTCTTATTAAATGAGAATACTTACATAATATAATACATAAACTAATATATGTACATAAACCAGTAATAAAAGAAAAGTTAGTATTAAATGAATGATACATTTATATTTACATCCTCATACTCAGTTTGTTTGTTTAACAAAAATAACTTTAACTTAACCCTAAAACGGTTAATACTACTTACATAACGCTCGTTATAAACACTACATCTTCCAAGGTCTTTTTTTACGTAGGTTAATTTAGCTCTCCGAAACGGAGACCAATCTATAGGTTCGACCCGCCACAAGTTGTAGAAATTGTATCGAATAATAGTATATAGTATAGTATGAACACAGACACATATACTGCAACTAATTAGTACTTATTATAAAACTTAAACAATTGAAGTATTTTGTTTAATATTATTAAACTTTAGCTGCGTAGACTAGTTTTAGTATGTTTGTAAGCTGTTTAAACTTTATGACACCGAATAGCAAACACGCGGGATTTCGTTTTTAGCATGTTTTATTGTTAAAAAATTGTAACTATTCTATAATTTAAAAATTTCAGCGTGTTCTCGGTGGGATGCAATAGTAACAACCGAGGGCCATAGGGCCATCTGCATAATTTAATTTGGATAGGATCAATGATTCAACCAGCTGTATCTGCAATTCTTCGGACAGTAACGGCCTAATTTAATAGAGAAACTTTAGACGAAAATAAGGTTTTTAACTGCGTCGGCTATGTGACTTTCGAGCCTAAAATCGGAGTCTAAATTAGGCCCAAGTTACGACCCTCATACTCTTTCAACTGGTATTCCAAGGACCGTGATATTTAGTATGGTTAAGTGTGGTAGTTTAGGGTCTCGATGTGGTGCCTAGTCCCAAAGAAAATATATTTTGTCTTTGCAGGGTTAAGAACTTGTCCATTTGTTTTTAACCATGCAGTGATTCTATTTAAATCGTCACTCAAATTTCGCATTGCTTCCTCGTATTCACTGGGCCGAAACTATATAAGCCGACGTACAGGCTTATATTATTTCAGCCCAGTAGCTCATGGTAGGTATGCGAAAATATTCTACAATGTCGGTATAGTCCAACGCAAATAATGGATGGAGGCCCTTACATAGAACTTTGCGGCACACCTCTATTCACAGAGCTCATTGTTCCATCACCAAAATATAACTCCACAAATTGTCATAGATTTTCAAAATAGCTATTAAACCAGTTGGTAGTTCTCAAAGTATTATATAATATTATATTTATAGTGTCAAAGGCACGCGAAAAATGGAGCAGGACCAGCACGTTCCTCTGTCCAATGCAGAGATTATATTATCTGTGGCGTATAATATTGCCGTTGTGGTACTGCGAGATCTTCTAAAACCAGATTGAAGTGGAGGGAGAATTTCATTTTTTCTACCACTACTTTCTCCATTACCTTGGACGTACATGGCAAGTTACTGATAGGATGATGATTCATGTCTCTCAAGTTATTTGTTTTTGTTTTTGCTTTGGAAAGTACTAGTAAACACTATTTTTAAGGGATAGGGTGTTTGACATCATTTATTATTAAGCTACTTTTAATCTGATTATTAATATTATGTTTGAAATAGGCAAATTTTTCGTAGAATAGGGGCGTGTTTACTAAAGAATGTAATTGTTTATAATATATTTTATTGTTTCAAGTTTAGTCGTTCGATATTTGGTTAGGGCGTTGTCTCTCAATCGCATCATTAATTTAAGTTATCAGTGACCCAAGTTAATGATCGTTCTTTTGTCAGTTTGCGTCACTGGTAATCGTAAATGGTCAAACTATACACATTTAACTGGTTTACCATATTAGCCACGTCACCCATATCTGACATATTGTTCCAAAACATGCTATCCAAATCCAATATACACTTAGCTTATCTTAGACTAGGTAAGGGGCAGCAAATTAGATAGAAAGCAGAACAAATGCCGTCCTTAACATGCTTTTAAAATCCAAGCTCACAGAAATTAAGTTAATCAGAAATTAAGACATGTTCAAGCATATTTTTTACCACCTGAAAATATAAGTTCAAAGTTATAAAACGCAGTGCTGCCTGCGAATTGAATTAGGTGTCGTTTTTAGGGATGGGAATGTTCCTTCGATACAGCACCAAGAGGTACATCACGAAAAGAATCCCAAATCTCGTAAGACATGCACGTCACGGTCAGACACAGCTTTTAAATTAAGCCCTCGTGCATGACCTTGTTGAACGCTTTAGCCACTTTAAAGGTGGTCTTCGTTCTTCTCATAACCGTCTGCTACAAGCGGTGTGGGGGACACACCGCTCTGACTTCATACACTCTTCTTTCCAGATACAGTCCATTCTCCTTTGGAATGTTCTTCCCCCAAAAATTAGAATGGCTTCAAGTCGTTACTCCTTCAAAAAGAAAATTCAAGAGCATTTTGATAAAAAAGCATTGGCTGAATCATCACAGTAGCAGTGTTGTTGTAATAACTATTATTATAATTTATCTGTATATGTATATATATTTATAAGTAATATTTATTAGTTTATTATAATGTAGGTATTTGTGTATTATATATATCCTTAGATTTTAATATTTTTTTCTCACTGTCCTTATAGTGCACCTACCATATTTTTCTCTGCATCACCACAAGGTTTACTGTGAGAGAATGGCTGTACAGTTTTGTGCATGAAGTTTAAAATAAAATAAAGGTAACACGGTAACGGTACCGGGCTGGTTTGACGACGAATATGTTCGATGTTATGGTGCAACCGGGAAACACATTAGACACTCATTTGTTCACTGCGTACATGGTACATGAGTGGTTGCCAGTCGAGCATATGTTCGCTTAGGCTTTACTGACAGAAGTTGCGATGCTTCATCTTGAGGTCTCTCTCGATAGTCACATTCCTCGCAAAGCAAGTGGCAGTAGCAATAGTCCTAAGCGTTACATTTCGTTCTTCCTCTAGCTTCTTTAAGTTCGCCTCGCTCATGACCATGGAATAGGATGGAGCAGGTTGGAGGTATATATATATCGTTTGTACACTTAGCTTTCAAAGAAAATGACGATCTTCACCAAATACGAGTAAAGTTCGGGGATAAAACGATATTTAGTCATAGATTTCAAAAGGATGATTACAAACGATTTCTCTGAGCTTCTTCAGAGTTCAATCAATGAATAATAAGTGTACGTATATAAATAACGTTTGTATACTTAGTTTAGGAAAATTGGAGGAGAGCATTGGGCGCGGAATGTCATGCCTAACACCTGACTGCCGAGTGCGGCCGAACGTTGATTCGGCTGGAATCGGTAGCCCCGCCTTCTGGCGATTAATTATTAAGTTACGCAGCTGATTGATATACTCGCATGGCACGAGTGGTGTTCTCGCTCTCTTCAACAGAGAACCGTTCACCTATACTTCAGAAAGTGGGTAAACACCGTCCAAGTCGAAAAACATATAGATACCAGTGTAGGGGTAATCGAAACAAATTAAAATATTACACACTTTACATGCAATTAATGCAGTCAAACCAGAACGAATTCATTTCTGACATTTGTATACCTTACATAACTTATAAATTGGATAGTGACGTTTTCTATAATCTGTATTAATGTGGTACATTATTGTGGAAGAAGATCCACTGTCAATATTTACATGTCGTGCTAACGGCGTAGCATCCTGTAATTTTTAAACGAACACCCTGTAAACCATTTTAAGCCGTTAATAAATAAATAATGATAATTGTGATTAGGAGTGCGTTACTATAAGACGATAAAATTTGCAAACAGATATTACTATTAACTGGGATTAATATAATAATGAGAAGTAATTAAATAATATATACATATAGTAAAGAATATATTTGATTGTATTACCTACATTATTATTATTTAAAAATATTTTATATCAAACATTTTAAATGCGCCAGGCACTAACACTGGCCAATCCTTAGTGGAAAAATTAAACGCTGAACTCTATAGGTAGCTCGCATCATACTCATCGCACACATGTCAACATCTAACTCGATTAATAATAAATGTATGTGCTTTGTTCATGATACGACCACTAGTACTCGTGTGGAGAAACTCTGATAAATTGTTTTTATTTGAATCATTTATTAATCATCCTTTTATATGTATCCTTAAAAATCATTTTTACCGCCGAACTCCACCCGTATTTGCGGAAGATCCCACGTCGTCACGAAGGCCCAAAGCTCTCCTCCAATCTACCTTTCAAAACTAAGTGTATACAACAAAGGTCCATGCCTACATACATACAACAGCCTAGTCCATGGTCATGAGCGAGGTAAACTAAAAGAAGCTATAGGTGTAAAGAAATTTAGCGCTTAGAAATATAATTGTTACTGCCACTTGCTACGTGAGGACTGTAACTTAGTCGTGTTCCCATTGCTTGCAGAGGCGATATGGGGCGTATCGTTTTCTTCCCTCTAAAATTGCGAGAGATACCATGGCTGTGAGCCCTCACATCATCATTGTGAACTGATTATGATGAACTGATTAAGAGAGATATGATATGCTTGCAAAATATTTATTTTTTTGTAAGGTTGAAGATTTTAGATGATTTATTAATTTGTCACCCACCACTTGTGTGTGATTACTTGAGTGAATTTGAATTTTTTCATTGTTGATTATATAACTTGATGGCTACGGTCCGTCCTGTGTGTGTGACAATTATAACAGAAAATCGCAAAAGGTTAAAGTAATCGCCACGCCTCTATTTTGGTGCCCTTGTGTACCAAGTTCGATCCCCACACACGTCACCAATTTATAAGGCGTAATAGAATTTTATCAGGGAAAGTCAAGAGAGTTGCGACGCAAACACATTCTACAATGTTGACTATGTCAGCTACACGTACAGCTGACACAGTCAACATTGTAGAATGTGTATATACATGGTGCTGATGGGCACACTGGTGAAGCATATTGGCGATGCAGCGAACCTTTTTAAAAGCTTAAAATATATTTTTTATTTCAATTGTTGTTTTCCGAGCCGAGTCTGTGTATGTCAAGTGAAGAAAAGAAAAACAAATGTTACGACTGTAAATATTATCATAACATTCGCATTTGATAAGCTAAACATTAACAGTCTTATTTAAAAACGCTACTTAAATTTAAGCCGGCCGCTCAACCATGGTTTATCAAATTTTTCATTTAAAAACACGATTTAACTTTGACCCGCGGTTGAGCCATGTCAAAATTTAAACCACGTCGGCCCCTGGTTTAAAGCTTGCTCAAATATGGCGGATTTTATTTGCATCAGTTGACGTTTTGTTTGACGTTTGCTTGTGAATGGAGGTTTTATTGAAGTTACTAACCGTTTTAATTTTTAAATAAATACTGAATTCCAGTGGGAATCTTATCACAAACTTCAAAATCCACCGAATAAAATCAATAGTCCTTGAAAATGCACTGTTACGATCATAAATCTATCATTCCATGTCTACCATAGAGCAAAAATCACAAAGTTTTGATAAATACTCCGATTTAGTCGATTAATTTTGGTCAAGCTCTATACCAGTCTCAGAAATGTTGACAGTGTAAAATAAAATGACGTTACTTAGCTGAGAAACCTTTAAGTAGGGTTTTTAAATAAAGAAATAGTTGAGCGGGGTTTAAGTGATTGAGCAGGGTTTAGCTGAGACATGGTTAAGCGGCGGATCAAGGAATTATTTTAAATAAGAGTGTTAGAGTTACTTAGTCGCCAACAAACAGAAAAGGGGCCATATTCGGTTGTTATGACTTTAGAGGTCAACGGTACGACCGATAAAAGAGTTGTGATCCGAACTCGTGAGTACCATACCAGTTCCTTATAACATTAGGAACTGCTATGGTACCTACTCACTGGGTATGACTAGGGAAACGTACAACATTATGAAATTGATTTAAAACATATTTTTCGAATTCTTTGGCACAAAATTTTAAGCATGTTTTGATTTCAACAGTCAAAAGTCAATAATAATTGATTGGTAATATTAATAAAAGGTTGGGGAAAAAGTTTCTTCGTATTTTTTAAGAAAATTCAAAACATTTTTAATATACGTAGATTACTTCTGATCAAAATACAACGACTAGTGGTTTTGGCAGTCCTCTTGTGATGTTAACCTGACACTGCCTAAAGAGTTCTGAAGAGACCGCAACAGGTGGAAATCTGAAGGTGCAAGGTGAAGACTATACGGCGGATGCAGTAACGCCTCCCAGCCAAATTCTCTTAACTTTTGCTGAGTGGCTAAAAATGTGTGAGGTCTAGCGTTATCATGATGAAAAACCACACCCCTTCTGTTGATTAATTCCGGTCGCTTTCTCTCAACTTCTTATCTCATCAGTTGTTCGCAGTAGAGTTCAGAATCGATGATTCTGCTTGATGGTAACAGCTCATAATGAATAATGCCCTTCCAATCCCACCACACACACAGCATCACCTTGTTGCGAGTTAACCCGGGTGTCGCCACAGTCTGAGAAACCTGAACGGCCTTTGACCACGACCTTTTTCGCACGTTCTCGTCGTATGTGATCTATTTTTCATCACCAGTTATCAGCTTCTTCAAAAATGGTTCGGTTGCATTACGTCGTAATAAAGAATCACAAAAGAGTACACGGTTCATTAGTTTTCTTTCAGGGAGCTCGTGAGGTACCCAAATATAATTTTCCTCAAATGCGTTAAAACTGTTTTGTGGTCAATTCCCAGTTCTTCAGCCACTTCGTAACTACTGATATGCCGATCTTGCTTCACTTTTTCAAAAATGGTATCCATTTTATCCGTAATAGGGTGACCAGAGCGACGTGCATCTTTGACATCAATTTCCGGATTGAAAACGCTTAAACCAAATTTGTGCTACTCTCACGGATATTGCACTAGGTCCATAAACATCGCAAAATTGTTTCGCGGCTTCTGTTCATTTTTACCTTTTTTTAGTAACATTTTTAAAATGTATCGAATTTCTTCATTAGATTCACTCATCTTGACAGTATGAAAAACAAATGAAAATCACACATTTTCCAAATTTGAATACCTGTAGCCCGTGACAGTGATCACAATCTCTCAATGTTAATCTGTCACTTAACTTCAGCGACTACTTAGGGCACCATAAGAGGGCCCTCAGACCTTTGTCATCTAGATTTAACTACTAGTCAAGTTAATTACACTACTACGGTATTATTAATACTTAAATTCTGAAGGTTGAAATAAACGGTAAGACATATGCGGGGTCTCCAGTGGTAATGGGCGTCCCACGAGGGTCGATTCTTGGTCCATTTTTCTTTTTAGTTTATATAAATGACTTACCTAAATATATAAGTAAGTAAGCATGAGATTGTGTTGTTTGCAGATGATAATTCCTGGACGTTAATAATAAAACGACAATTAAGCAATTTCGACGATATTAATGACGCAATTTCTAAAGTTATTCATTGGTTAAATGCCAATACATCAATTTCACTACACCTAATGTGAAACAGGTGACAACCTATGTACGACTTAATGGAGCTGGGTTGGCCCCTGTTAAGACAACTGTGTTCTTGGGTATCAAAATTGACTCAAAACTACAATGGCGCCCACAAATAGAAAAACCATCCGTCAAATTAAGTTCTGCAGCATATGCAGTTAAAACTATTAGACGGCTCACTGATGTTGACACAGTTAGAATCAACTAATTTATATTATTTTCATAGTATAATGTCCTATGGAACTCTTCTCTGGGGTAGCTCTGAAAAGGTTAACACTATATTTATATTGCCGTGCAGATAGGGTAAAAAAATAACGATTTCACATAAATGTAAAATTTACGGAAGAAACGAATTTTGAATTTGAATTTAGGAATGTAAATAATAAATAACCACTGGAAAACTGACGGGAGGCGGGCGGATTTGAACTCAATTTTTACATTGTAATTCCTACTAATACTTAACGTACAAGTGTATGTGAATGCCCAAGTGCTTTACAAGTATTATTCCATTTTATATGTTCACATTTAATCACAAATCAAATAGTTACCTAATGATAAGTGCTTATGACACAAAAATATATTTATTAATATAATTCCTTTCCTCATTTAGTTACGTATTTATTTTGAAAGAGAATTTTATATCTTGCCTGATTTACCAGGCAGGTAATGTTATTAAGATATTAAGCGTAATTAGAGCTAAATATTAAGCATTGACATGCTTCAATTCACCCCAGATCTATGCAGGGCTTCGATTGCCTATGCTAGAAGATGCACTGCCGTAATGTGTCAACATTACAGCACTGCATAGATCTCCATAGTCCGCTCCGTAAAACATTTTTATGGAGCAGACCATGGAGGAAGTGAAGGTTTAGAAATATTCTGTAAAATTCCCTTGATTCACACTATTTATATCAAGCTACTATATTACTTAATGCCAATAATTCAACTGTGTATTTGATTGACGACGCCTGTTTTTTTTTAAAAGACAACGCCCGCTCTAGTTAATTTAACCTCTGTGTGTATTGTTTATCATCAACATAATGTCAGCAGGAAAACGTACACAATTGCCGGTCTCCGCTACCCACATCCTTCCGGTTGATGGTCACCGCTCAAGTACCTATTTGCCCCAGCGGCGGTAGGACTGCCATTATTGTTGATAACTGATACGGGTCAAAATACTGGCAAATAAATAAAAACTGAAATAAAGTATAGTAAGGGTTTATTATAATAAAAAAGAAACAATGGAAATCAACGACAACCGCGGGCCCCCGCGTTGTTCTCTCAGCCGTTTGCCGGTAGCTTCGAGTCTTTAGCACGTGTATATTTTAATAATAGACAACGGGACAAGTTACAATACGAGACGTGACACCTAAATACCAAACCCTACCCTACCCAGCGGCCGACGTCGTTTTCTTTAAATAAGATAATAAGATTAGCTATATTCTTGGAACCTTGGGACCTGTGAGGAAAATTCAGGGTAACTTAGACCAACATCAATACAAGGCAATATTGGAAGAAACTATGCTTCCCTATGCTGAGGAGCATCTATTATATGGACGTATCAGCAGGATAACGAGCCGAAACATACCGCCCATTCAGTCAAGTCGTTTCTTACCAGTCAGTCTGTATCAGTGCCAGCAAATAGCCAGGACCTTAACCCAATTGAGCACCTTTGGCACGAAATCACGAAAAAAGTTGCCACTTATCGTAATACAAATTTGGATGAACTTCATGAAGCTTTTTGAGAGGCATGGGCAAACATTCCTGTCGAAACATGTCAGAATCTGATAATGTCTATGCCAGATCGGTGTCAAGCGGTAATTGCTAGCAAAGGTTTTGCTACTGGGTACTGATTTTACACGTAATAAAATGGAGCTGTTAAAGATATTATAACATTGCAGATTATAAGTTTTGTTTAACTGTATTTTTCATTATACTTTACTGTCCTTAATTAAATGTCCACTACAGAATTGTACCTTAATATTTAATATCAACATGTATTAAATATTAAGGTACAATTCTGTAATATCTTTAATATTAAATACTTTTTCTATTTATTTTATCTTTTATTTACAGCCATTTATAGCATAATAATCGGACCACATTATGCAAATAATAGGTGCTGAGAAATCAATAGGGTTTTATATTTATATGTACATAACCGGTTATAGCCCTTCACTATCTTGAATGTTCCTAATTAGTTGACCACGACTGTATGTCCCGCGCAGATGGGTAAAATCTATTGAGACTGGCCGCCGTGGCCAAAATTCGGCTAGGAGGGCATTATTATTATTATATAAATATTAAGCGCATCTAGGGGCGTGAATTTAAGCATTGTCACATTACGGCACTGCATAGATCTCCATGGTCCGCTCCGTGAAACATTTTTTTTACGGAGCGGACCATGGAATATTCTTTAAAAATGCCTTGATTCACACTATTTATATAAAGCTACGATATGATTTATTGCCAATAACTCCACTTTGTATGAAACGACGCCGCCTGATTATTTTAATCATCAACATAATGTCAGCGGAAAGACGTCTCCGCTACCCGCATTCTTCCGGTTCGTGGTCACCGCTCAAGAACGTACGAACTTAGGGTTGCCATTATTGTTGAGAACTGATACTGGACAAATTGTGGCAAATAAATAAAAACTGAAAATAAGGTTTATATAGTAACGGTTTATTATAATAAAAAAATCAATGGCAAACACATGTATATTGATAAACGGGACAAGTAACAATACGGGGCGTGAAACTTAAATACGGTGCCAGTCCCATATATACGGGACGTATGGCAACACTTCCCAACGGCTGTTTTATAAGGAGAAAGAAGAAACATAATGCATACAACAACAGTGAATACATTTATTTTACAAATTCAAATAAAATCGAACAATGTATTGTACCTACGATCATAAACAATTTAATGTCATGTAGTTATAAAAGTAAAGACTTTAATTACAGTCCATAGACACTGTAAGATTGTATGTCGTATAATTTACCGACAATTAGCTATCAATGTAACTTAATTTGAAATTAGAAGTCGTTAAGAGATTAAATGTATTTGTTGTGTTTATTTTATTACATACTAAATAAATAACTAACTAACATCCTGGCCTAAAAAAAGAGAGAGAGAGAACCTGGAATCTCAGTGAAACACTATATAATTAACCTATAATTTATCTATTTAAGTATAATATGACATTAGATATTACAAAAGAAAAGTAGTATATATGTAGTAGGCATATCAGTTATCTGGTTTTCATAGTACAAGCTCTGCTTTTTTTGGGATCAGATGGCCGTGTGTAAATAATGTCCCAGGATATTATTATAAATCATATCATCCGCTCAAGTTTTTTTTCGAGCGCGATGCACATTGTCGTGGAGGTGCCCTTATGCAAATAGCCTCAATAATTTAAAAGAACTTAATAAGTTACCAATTAAGGTTCCGTCCTTTCTTACAAACGTATTTTTTTCATGAATATATTTATGTCCTAGGTGTCACTTTGACCCAGAACTCGGGTAAAGTCGTGATGATGCCTTGTATTCGCTTCGCCGGCTTCAGCAGCGGTTTCCCGTCGGCAGTGCTCACGTGGAAAGCTTGCATGAACCCGCTGAACACTTGGAACATTGTCTGACGAGCGTATGTCTCACCAGCACATAGTCTTCTACCTGTGAAAAAAAATCTGTTTGATTTATGAATGGACTCTAGACTATGGCGGTCACCATAGTCTAGAGGCGGTCACCATAGTCTAGTTGGTAGTGCTCCTGCCTACGAAGCTGGTGGTCCTGGGTTCGAATCCCGGTAAGTGCAACTATTTGTGTGATGAGCACGAATATTTGTTTCTGAGTCATGGATGTTTTCTATGTATATAAGTATTTATCTATCTATATAAGTATGTATATCGTCGCCTAGTCCCCATAGTATAAGTTTTGCTTAGTTTGGGGCTAGGATGATCTGTGTGACATTGTCCCCAGATATTATGATTATAAAAAAAAACAAATGGACCCTTAGAAGGGGAAGTCAGTACCTCAAAATTGAAGAATAAATCAGTTAATAATAATATCCTGGGACATTATTTACACACGGCCATCTCATCCCAAACTAAGCAGAGCTTGTACTATGGAAACCAGGTAACTTTTTTTAAATACATACTTATATAGATAATTACACCTAGACTCAGGACAAACAGACATGTTCATGCACACAAATATCTGTCCTGGGTGGGAATCGAACCCACGACCTCCGGCGTGAAAAGCAAGCATTTGCCAACCACGCCAACAGAATAGTTGAGTGTTATATTTATAAATACCATTATCATGTTGTTTGAGTAAGGTTACTAGAGCTCTTCAGAGAAGGATAAAGGGCAAAGCGGGAGTCGTAAATCAATAAAATATTCTGACACTAGGTATATTATCTTTTAAGCACTAATCATTAAGACAGTCACGTGTGTCGTGATTGTATTCTATATCACTCGATGCAAATGTGTTCACAGCACCAATCAATTAAATGCCATATTTGTGTAAAGTTATTTATCTATACATAAAATAAAACCGTACGAAAGTTAAAAATATACATTGAATATTTTTAAAAAGGATACTTGGGGCGTGATCTACAATCGATATCGAAGCCAAAAATATAGTTTTTAGAATTTTTGTCTGTATGTATGTCTGTATGTGTGAGTGTGGGTGGTGGGTGTGTTTATGTGTGTGTGCCACCCTTATAGCAAATAAATTAAATATTTTTCTGTGTCGTCATATGATAGCTCTAACAGTAAAGAACGAACAGCAATTTTACACTGATAGTGGGTAAGTTTATAAATTGAAGAAGTAGCATTTATTTAATTATATAAAAATGGGCCAAGATAATGACAAAACCTTTTTGTGAAAGAATAGTTAATTTTAGGAAGGGAGCAAATCTTATCTTTGCGGCGTTTTGTAATGTCTGTGTAAGGAGTACGGTGGTGCTGTAATAGTATTGCTTGATGTATGAAGAGCTGCCTTACATTAAGAACCTTAGTGTCTTGGTAAAGCCGAGTAGTAGGGAACAAAAATGGTCGGAAGGTTGCAATCTTTAGTATCGCTCTATGGGCTATTTCTAATGGGTAAAGTATAGTTTTAGGAGCACCACCCCAGCATGAAATACAGTAGAGTATAATAGATTGACAGAGTGCGAAATAGACATTTCGTATAATGCTCTGGCTAGCAACGTGACGGAGAGTTTTAAATATGTAAATTAACTTCCGCACTCTTCCCGTCAAGGCTTCGATATGCACTCTAAAATTTAATGTTTTGTCGATAATTATGCCAAGGTATCTTTTTTGCTTTCGTATGACAAATCTTGGAGCATGTCTTGAAGGCTATCTGGGTTATCTGTTATAAGTATTATGTCATCTGCGAATCTTAGGTGATTTAAACGTTTTCCATTTATGTTAATTCCCATGTTGTCCCATTCCATCTTCCTGACGACTTCCTCCAGAACTGAAGAGAAAAGTTTTGGCGAGAGTGGATCTCCCTGCCTCACTCCTCTGTGTATTTGGAAAGTGTCCCCCTCAGTTTCTAGTTTTATTCGTGCTTTGCTGTTAGAATACACATTTTTTATTAAAAAATTTTAAAGTGTTTCTAGTAGAGTATAATTTCTGATAGTATTCCGTTGCTATCTTGAGAATTGACCGTCTCTTTGTTTCTTCTTTGCTGTTTTTACTTGTCATTTTCGGGACCCATGGCGTCGCATCTTTTAATTCTTTGAGAGCTTTGTTAACACCTCCTGTTTTAGTAATGTGGTTTAGGATACATTTGATTCTTTTATTGGACTTATCTAGTTTTATATTGCGAGTTATTTCTTTACTTAGTTGGGCTATTTCGTGTAATGTTGATTTAGTTCTTCTATTTTTAAGGAGTTCTTTCCTTGTTTGAATGAGGTCTAATATCTTTGAGTTTATTCTATCTTTATTTGTTTTTATCTTGTTGACTTTAATATAAATATCATTTGTTTCCATGTTGTAAATTTCTTGTGTTTTATTTATTTCTTTGGATGTTATGAAGTTCTGGGAAACATCCCAGAACTTCATAACATCCAAAGAAATAAACACAACAGTGTTGGTTGACAAAGTATTAAATTCCTGATGGAAGTGTTTTCTCTGTTTTTTTTTTGTTGTTTGTGAAATAATGTTGCCCTGACAATCCGGTGATTACTATTAAAGTTGAAATTATTCAGTACACTAACATCTTGAAAAAATTTGGGTTGGTTACTGGTTATAAAGTCTATTTCATTTCGATAACACCCGTCGGGTGATATCCAGGTCCATTTTTTTGCAGGTCTTTTCTTGAAAACACTGTTTAATATGGTTATTTTCAAATGCCATGTTTATAATTCTCTTGCCGTTCTTGCTTCTTTTTCCTATGCCATACTTTCCTACTACAGATTCTTCACCATTCTTTTGTTTGCCTATTTTGCCATTAAAGTCTCACATGACGATAATATTTTTATGGGCAGTCTCTAGTGTGGAAGAAAGTAGGTTGTAGAAATCATTTATTTTTGTTTCGTCAGCTAACTCTGTTGGTGCATATATTTGTACTAAAGTCCACTTGTCCTTGTAACCTTGTAACTGAATATTCAGTATTGCAATTCTTTCAGATATGCCTTTGAACTCTAGGATTTGTTTCTTTAAATGTTTTTTCACTATAAATCCTACTCCATATTGACCCTTTGTTTCGCCAATATAATACAGGATATAGTCATGATGTTCCTCGATATGGTTGCCTACACGTCTTACTTCGCTGATACCGAGAATATCCCAATTAATTTTACTCAAAGCTATCTCTAGTTCGAAGAGTTTTTCTGGTGTCCTTAATGATAATGTGTTTAAGGTAGCAATGTAGATATTATTTGGTTTTTCTTTAGGTGTTTTGTTTGCTGAAGGGTCTAACAATAAACAAAACAAAGACCAAAATAATAACAAACAGAAGCCAAAAAAACATGTCAATAGGTGATGAGGAAATAGAATATGTAAATTCATATATATACCTGGGGCAACTTATAGCCTTCAGCAACCAGATGGACACTGAAATTGAGAGACGTGTAGCCAATGCATGGAAAAGATATTGGTCTCTCAAAGAAGTGCTAAAAGGTAAACAATATAATATTGCAACGAAAAGGAAAATTTACAACACATGCATATTACCAATTCTAACCTACGGTTGCCAGACCTGGGCAAATACAGAAAAACAAAACCAAAAACTGATAACATGTCAAAGAGGTATGGAGAGGAGTATACTGGGTTACACAAAGAGAGACAGAAAAAGAGCCGTGGATATCAGACATATCACGAAAATTGAAGATGTTGTTGTAAAAACAAAAAAACTGAAATGGAGGTGGGTAGGCCACATGATGAGAGAGAAAAATAATAAATGGACAAAAGACATAACGGAATGGACTCCCATATTCCAAACAAAGAGGAAAAGAGGAAGACAAAGAAAACGTTGGTCTGATGAAATAAGAAAGATTGCAGGTCCACTATGGGAGAGAACAACTCAAGAGAGAGTAGACTGGAAAGCGCTGGAGGAGGCCTTCGTGTCGCAAAGACACGCCAACACCCAATAACTTATATATACCTACTTGTATTTAATTATGTAATGTAATATTATAATGTATCCTTGTTGGCAATAAAGGCTTAATACTAATAAAAAAAAATGCCAAGGTATCTAATATTATCCGCTGAACATATTTTTGAGTAGCGACAATTTTGTACCGTTTGATTGAGACATGTGTGGGCTATAAGTGTCAATGGGATTTTTGGTTGAGAGATAGTACTAATGGTAAAAGTTACAAATTTTGTTTTACTCGTATTGAGAGTGAGTGTGTGAGATGAAAGAAAGTTAACGATGTAATTGAAACCATTTTGAGCTTTATTTTGAAGGTCTGGCCATGAATTCCCGATAAAAGTTATGGCAGTATCATCTGCGTATGAGACAATTTCAGTGTTAGGTATATTAAGTTCACATAAGTCGTTGATGAAAACACTATATAGTGTAGGTCCAAGTATACTGCCTTGCGGTACGCCATATTCTATACAAGACTCTTCACTGAAATGGTTATCTATTTGTACGACTTTTGTTCGACCTGTGAGATAACTTTTAAATAACTTCAGTTGTGTACCTCTGACCTCTGTTTTCTAGTTTTGTCAAGAGACTTTGAATAGGAACGGTGTCAAAGGCTTTTGCCAAATCTAAAAATATTGTGAGCACCCTGTTATTGTTGTTTAGATTGGACACAATATATGAAGTTAGTTTATGAACAGCATCTGATGTGCATTTATTTCTACGAAAACCAAATTGTTTTGATGAAATAAGGTTGTAGCGATCGAGATAATTTCTTAGTCGTTTATTAATAAGACGTTCCAATACCTTAGAGAGAGCTGTAAGAACAGAAATAGGTCTATAGTTGTTTACTAAAGTCCCATCACCACCTTTATAGATAGGATGAATAATTGCCTATTTTAATATATTTGGAAATACAAAGGTATGAAACGATACATTAAATATATGGCATAAAATAGGTGCTAAAACATTAGAATATCTTTTTAATATGGTAGGTGAGATCCCATATTTAATCAAGTATAATCGAAATTAACATTAATATCAACTGCATAAAGTCTTCTGTCTCTTTTACGCTCCGCTGGTCTTGTCCGCGAACTGTCAAATTCGCTTATCGGACTGGTGCACCGAGTGGTAGAAACAAGATATTATAATAAAAATGGATTCAGCCTGCTCTTCTAATACGGATATACCTACATTGGATGATATATCAAACGTGAGCAATCGCCGAGTACAAAAGAAAGCACGAAAAGAAGACCTCTCGGAAATGTTTGAAAGGTTTGCTACCGATATCTCCTCCAAATTAAGCTCTTTAAATACCGATCTCAGTAATAAAATCTGTGGAATTCAAGATCATATCAACACGGTTATTAAAAAAGACTTGGAACGTATTCAATTAGATATAACAAACATAAACGCTAGGCAATCTGAGTTGTATGCTGATTTGAGTGAAGTGAAGGCAACCTTGGACTTCCAGGGAAAGGAACAAAAGGACTGCCAAATACTTATAAATGACACCGTAAAGGGTACTAAACACAATTCCCAAGAGATCGTGGCATTGAAATTAGAAGTGGCTAAATTAAAATCGGATTTTAACACGGCCCAACAACGTGAACGATATGAAAATCTAGAAATTTCAGGGATACCTGAAAAAGTTAATGAAGACCTTAATACATACGTTACCAATATTGCAGAATATGTGAATGTCCAATTGTCCCCATCCGACATCATACATATTGTCAGAATCCAGCCCCATGTCAAAATATCCGGACGCCCTAAAGTTATTATTGTGAAAATTAAGACAAAAATTCTCCGTGACTCCATTTTGTCCGGTGTGCGTAACAAGAAGGGTATCACTACTACGAATATTGGACTACAAGGTGAAGAAAAAAGAATTTACGTAAATGAACATCTGACGCCTACAAACAAGTTGTTATACAAAAATACCAGAGAACAGTCAAAGCTAAAAAACTACTAATTTACATGGATTCGCGATGGCAAGATTTTTGTAAGGAAAGACGATACTTCTCCTCACATTTTAATCAAAGAAATGGCAGATCTGAAGAAGATTTCTTAAACTATTTAATTTTTGTTTCAAAACTTACATCTATGTGAGAGCATTGCCGATACTATGCGCATACTTCATGCTTATACATATATATTTACACATTATATTATATTTCTTATACTCCAAACACGCTCAAAGTACTTTTTTATATTTTTGGAAGGGGCGATATTGTTACCTACTAATATTTTGTAATCACGCCATAATCAATACATTACTATGTCATTGGTCAATTACTCGAGACTTAATCATGTTATTATCTTCACTTCTAAAGAAAACTTTAAAATATTATATCAAAACGTACGTGGGCTACGTACTAAGTGCACAGCTATTTACAACAGCATTTTGTCAAATGAATATGACATTATATTTTTAAACTTGGAAACTTGGTTGCAGAACGATATTCTCGACTCGGAAATATGCGACAGTAGGTATGTTGTATTCCGTTGCGACCGCGATCGTAAGTTATCAGGTAAACAATCCGGTGGCGGCGTCATGGTATGTATACGGCACGAGCTTACTGCATCGATTAACCGTACGTGGTCTTGTAATTTAATTGAAACACTTTATATCATCTCGTAAATTACATTCAGCTGTCGACTTACACGTCGTATTGATTTATATACCCCCAGAGGAAAACCTCCGACTTCAAGCTATTCCATAAATCGTTAAGCAATTAAATATATTAAATAAACTGAACCCTTTTGATAACTATTTATTAGTCAGCGATTTCAATTTGCCCTATTTCAATTGGACAAATACAGGATACTCCATAAAACATGTCGGTAGAACGTTAATGCAAGAAACAGCTCAGCACTTTATTGACGACCTACAACTATTAGGTCTAAATCAATATAACCGCACGTTGAATATCAGTGGTAATGTTCTAGACCTTTGTTTTTCCAACCTCTTTTTGGAAATAGTTAGGTGTCAGCCTCTTATCAAAGAAGATACATTTCATCCCCCGTTTGAAATTAATATAGTAGATTTACAAGTAAAACCATTTAAAGAGAATACTCGTTCACAATTTAATTTCCATAGATGTGACTACCATCTTATAAACAATTATCTTCAAAATATTAACTGGGATGATACACTAGCGACTGATAACATTAACGACGCCTTAGAGAGTTTTTACAGGAAACCACATGAATGTTTCGCTTTATATATTCCAATAACTACTAGGAACTATTCCTATCCAGTGTGGTACAGTCAAGCACTTATAAAAATTATTAAAGAAAAAGCGAGAAAACATAAAAAATTGTTGAAATACAAAAATCCTAGGGATTACGATGAATTTGTTTTGCTCAGAGACCGCCAGCGTATAGTAGAAAAAGATTGTTTTGACCGTTTTACTCAAAATACTGAAAAACACATTAAGCACGATCCAAAACTTTTTTGGAAATATGTGAAACACAAAAGATTTGTTGTACGCTGATGATAAAAAAATATTTATAAAAATTGAATCGTTAACAGATTGCAGAAATTTACAAAAAGATATTGATAACCTTTAAGAATATTATAAAATAAACAGAATTTCATTAAATATAGATAAATGTGAATGTATAAGTTTTAGTCGCAAAATGAATCCAATAGAATACACATATAACTTCAATACAATTCCAGTTAAAAGGGTTCGTGAAGTGCGTGACTTGGGAGTAAAACTTGATTCATCACTTAGTATGTCTATTCATATCGATGAAATTATTAACAGATCTTACAGAAATCTTGGATTAATAATAATAACCTGCGAGCCTTTCAAACATGTACTAAGTCTTAAAGTTGTTTATTTTGCCTATGTTAGGACAATTTTGGAATACGCTAGCTCTATTTGGTCACCGTACTTTGCAGTCCATATAAACAGATGGGAACGCATTCAAAAAAAGTTTATTGCACATTTAAACTTCAAGTTTCGAAAATCTGCTTCTTACTACGTTGAAAACTGTCGTATGTACGGTTTACTTACATTACAGGAAAGACGGACTTACATAGATATGGGACTTCTCTTTGATATATTGACTGGGCGTGTTGATAGTCCTGAATTATTAGCACAAATAAACTTTAATACCCCTGCTTACCGTACCCGACATACTAACATGCTAAGCGTCCCACAACATTCAACTTTATATAGCCAAAATGCTGTTGTAACAAGAATTACTCGCACGTACATCTCTAAATTTTCCAGTGTCGATCCATTTATAAATAGTAAAAAAAACATTTTTAAGGAACGTAAAACAAATAATATCGACCAATGACCTATAATTAATTAATTAAAGTATGATTATAATTGAAAACATAATTTTTTTTACTAACTGTGCCCCCGGGTTTTTACCCGTGTTAAGCTTTGTAAATCGTGGCCTGTGTGTTATTCAGATATATAGGCTACATTACAAAGTTTCATCAATATCCGTTCGGTAGTTTTTGCGTGAAGGAGTTACAAACATACACACTCACACAATCACAAACATTCGCCTTTGTAATATTAGTGTAATAAAGTACCTTATTGATTTAAATGGGAAAGTTGTAAGCAGTCTCCTGACCGCTACTTACCATTGTGCGAAATGAAACCGATTGGAATGTGTGTCTGCATGGTGTTGGCCCGGCTCATTACACATTGTTAATTTTTTGTATATCCTTCCTACTTTTTTGTTTTATATATAAATTCGTATTGTGTTACAATACCATAATTGTTTGATGCACGATTTGAAATGTAAATATTTAAGTTCCTACCTCACATAGCACATGAAGTTAAATATTTCTTATTATAGGTAATATTATATATACTTAATATCACTTTAAAGAAATAGTTCTAGCACGCTTACTGTTCATATATTTACATAGTGGATAGCTGTAATTGGCCTTTTTTAAAGTAATTATGTATAGTAATTTCATGTATAACGGCTGTTGTTATCCCAAATAAATAAAAAAAAAAAACTTGTGTGTACTTATGTACACGCGTTAGAAGTTATACTTCTTAATATACAACTTGAACATAGTTATCAATTTTCATACCACCTAGAACTAACGTCATGCTGTTATTTTTTTTGGTGTCGGTGTGCGCGCGCATCGTAATAATTCACTCTCATCATTTTTCTCCATCGCGCCAAAAGAAGTATAACTTCAATAAATAAATGAGAGCTCTGAGAAGTATGTGTGGTGTGACTTTGAGAGACAGAATTCGAAATACTGATGTAAGAGAGCGTTGTGGTGTGAAAGAAGATGTAGTCACAAAGATTGAAAAAGGAATGCTGATATGGTTTGGCCATTTAGAGAGGATGAATAAAAGAAGATTGACCAAAGAAGTATACCTGGCCTGTGTGAATGGAACAACCGGAAGGGGAAGACCTCGTCGAACATTCTCTGACCAAATCGGAGACGTTCTCAAGTCTCAAGAAAGGGCAGGTCAGAAATACCCTAAACCGGCGAGCATGTATGTAGAATATAATGACGGTAATCGAGGCAAAAGACGTGTGCAAAGATCGTGACAAATGGAAATCCGTTGTCTCTGCCTACCCCTCTGGGAAACAGGCGTGAGTCTATGTATGTAGTCCTTATCATGTCTGACTCAAATAGTATTACGCCGCGCCGCGACATAGCTCGTAGGACACTGACCCAATATAAATCATAGATAAATTGTCCCTATTGATAGTCTAATAGAGAGCATGTAGTTCAAACACAAATATTTTACCTAAATGTATATTATTATATAAATACATACATGATAGCGTACCAATTAACTAATTAGTTAAACTTAAATTTTGGTTATATTTACTTACGGGTTTGGTTAAATTTATTTTATTTATTTACGTATTGTTTTGGTCGCCTTATAAATACCTGATATCTGTATTGCTGATTCATTCGTGTTTGAGCTGTCACTGATTAAACACAGTTTTTAAGTTACCGTAAAGTATTTTATTATGGTTCAACACCTCGCTCTAACATACATACATTTATACACCACCATTATGTAATAATCATCACCACTAACGTATGGCAATATATTCATATTGATATTCATTTATTGGTAACAGAAAATAATGTTACACGTCAAGATACAATTATAGGTAATAAAATTAAATAACAAAGAATTACAACGAATTAAAAAAGAGTTAAACGGTGTGAGTATATAATAATAATCCATTTTAAACATTGATAAATAAAATAATACAAAATAAAAAATAATACAGTTCAATTACAAAAAAAATAAAATTAATTAATGTACATTCTATGTCAATGGCAGTTTCAATAAATCGTCATATGAATAAAATGTCTGTTCAACAAGCCAATTTTTAGTATTATATTTAAACGCATTTCTAGAGCCAGGCTTTCTCACATCATCTGGAAGTCTGTTGCAGACGGCCGGCGCCATTGCATGCACTAGCCTAGCTGTTTTTTCTAGGTGTCGTGGCACTGGTCGCAGGCGGTCTTTATGCCGCATGCTATACGTATGACCGTCACCGCGCCTCAATACTGTCATTGACTATCAGTAGTTGAAATGTAGAACATAAACATACACCTTCCCAACCAAATAGTGATGATGCGATGGGTTTGTTCAAATTCATGGCCCACGATTTGTAAAATTCAATTGATTAGGTACCAATGGGACTGGCATACCGGTGAGGTTAAGCAACTTGGCTCGAGGTCAGTCCATAGATGGGTGACCACCAAAGCGGTTTCTGAGCGTCTCCGTGCTTCGGAGGGCACGTTAAGCTGTCGGTCCTGGTTGTTGTCATTAGACAACAGTCGTTAACCCATGTCAGAGGCCTACTGGGCGGTTTGAACAACTCTGACACTAGAGGGTAACCACTGCCCATACGATAAATAATAAAGATTTTTATTTATTCATTAAAACTAGCAAAATAAATATTGCACATGGGTGGATTTAATGCCGTAGCGCGTAGGCATTACCTATCAGTCAACCTTTGGGTGGCGCAGGCACCTATACAAATAGTGCATTTATAAAATTGTGAAAAATAATCAACTTAATAACTTACTTTATGGTTATGGTTACATATATTTACTTGTATCCATAATATAAATATATCTACACTAACCAGACCTTAATGATGTTTCTAGCAGCTACACGGGTGCGAGTCTCCTTAAGTGACAGCTAGAGTATGTTTTAAAAAGGTGGGTCCTACCTTTTTAAAACATACTTTAGCGTGTATTCCAACAACTCTCTAACTACGGATTGCTACTGATATTTATTTTCAACTAGCTGTGTGTTAAACTTTATAAATTATGCTATGTGCTAATCCAGTGTGTCAGCTAACTCCATACAAAAATTTATTAAAATCGATACAGCCGTTTAGACGTGAAGAAGTAAAAAAATAAAATATAAAATAAAATACACTTTATTGTACACAAAAAAATAAAAGAACATTTCACAATGAAACATTAATTATAATGTACAATGGGCGGTCTTATCGCATAAAGCGATTTCTTCCAGACAACCTTTGGATGGATAGGATTTAAATGTGTAAAAATGCCGGGGATGGTGCAACAAAGTGTGGTACATAGGTAAAAAAGAAGAAAAGAGATAATTAAAAGGTATACTAAAAACTAAAAATATCTTAATGATCATATTATTATTACACATACATATACGTAAATAAAATACTATATTATACTATACTATAAATATAATACTATATTAAAATACTATATTCATATAAAATAAATTAATAATTATTATGATAGAGACAGATAGTGGTCTTTCACAAGTTTTTTGAAGGTTACTATATTCTGAGAGCATTTAATAGAAAAAGGTAACTCATTCCACAAACGAGCTGCTTGGACTGCAAATGATTTGTCCATAAAGATGAAAGAGAGCGCTGGAATGTGCAATTTAAGGTTTTCTGATGATCTTAAAAGCCTCGAATGTGTGTCACAAAGGAATTCAAAAGGTTCTTTAAGATATGAAGGAGTAGTGGGATTGAAAAGTATATTGAATAATAAAGCGAGAATATGGGCATTCCGAGGAAAGCGAATTGGCAACCACTTGAGCTTGGTACGAAACTCGGAAACATGATCATATTTGCGTAAGCCAAATATGAATCTGATACAAAAATTTTGGAGTCGCTCAAGTTTATCAAGTTGTTCTTGTGTGAGATCAAGATAGCTGGTGTCGGCATAGTCGAGAATCGGTAAGAGAAGTGATTGTGACAGTTTTAGTGGTAATGGGTAGGAAGTTTCGAAGACGTCTTAGGGAACCAGCGGATGCAAAAAGTTTTCGACTCACTGTCTTTAATTGTGGACCCCAAGATAGAGTGTTGTCTATTATTATCCCCAGGTTCTTCACTTGATTGCTAAATGGGATCAGAACACCATCAAAATTAATTTGGGGGATTCTAGACCAATCTACCCTGGAAACCATTCGAGAGCTGCCCACGACAATGGCCTGGGTTTTCAATGGATTAACTCTGAGACCATACTCTTGACTCCATTTACATATCTTAGCGAGATCATTGTTGACTAAGTTAATAGTTTCCGTAAGTGTAGCTAGTGGAGTATGAGTATAAATTTGGAGATCATTAGCATAAAGATGATAGGATGAGGTTAGGTGTCGGGAGATAGTGTTAATAAAAATTGCGAAGAGTATCGGAGAAAGTACGCCACCCTGAGGCACGCCGGCTGTTGTACTGCACCATGAAGAAAAACGATTTTCAATACGAACTCTTTGCCGGCGGCCGAACAGGTAAGTACGGAACCAATCAATTACAGTTGGAGATATGTTAAGAGAGTTTAAAATACCAAGGAGAATGTCGAAATCTACCGAGTTGAAAGCGTTACTAAAATCAAGAAGAATGAGAACTGTTAGATTCCCATCCTCCATGGCCTCCATGGAAGTAACAAACATACACACTCACAAACTTTCGCCTATATAATATTAGTGTGATGTGTTAATCCAAGGTGTCAGCTAACTACATACCAAAAAATATTAAAATCGGTACAGTCGTTTAGACGTGAAAAAGTAACAAACATACACACTTACAAACTTTCGCCTTTATAATATTAGTGTCATATACCAAGTACCTTTTCTTAACTTAACTGAGCTCCAAACTAATTGACAGATTATATCAATATACCTGCACCGAATGGTAGAGTTTTGTCACTGGAAAGGCTGAGCTGGCCGTCCTTGATGAACCGCTCCGGCCTGAAGTTCTCCGGATCGCCGTATATTGCCTTGTCCATATGCAGCATGGTCAGGTTGGGACTCACCATCGTATCCTAAAATGATGGAGACTTTTTTATAATTATATTCCATATGTTTAAACTTTATTTTCCACCGGCATGCATAAATAGCCGGTTTTTTATACAAAGCCGATCGGAGAGGTTTTTTTTTTTATTGGCTCACTAATCATTGTTTACACTAATACAGTTGAGTAATTACAGTAATATTAACAAGCCTAGTGTAACAATTACTAACAGGTAAGCACCACATTCACTAAATTAATATAAAATAAATAGAAAACTAAATACAAACACCTACATTAATAAACTTCCAGAAGAATTAAAAACAGAAAAAAGGATAATACTTTTATTAAAAACTAAAGCTTTTCTTATTACAGAAAAGCTATTATACTGTTAAAGAATACTTGGACTCAAAGAAATAATTCTATAGATCTTGACATTCTAATATTAATTTGATAATCTTTTTCGCTTTAATCTTGACATTTTTAAATTAAAATTTGGCATACTTAATAATTCTCACAAATTGCATAAATTCTAAAACTTTTTAGTATTAACAAAAAGCCTTCTTCCTCTCTTCTACTATGCTGTGCCCAACAGGGTCCATAATTGTTACATAATTATAAGATTTCAAATTATAATAATAAGAAATTAAGTAAAAATAAATGTTGCTTTTTTAAACTTCTGAAACGAGTCATAATGCAAATACACCTCGTGACTGTAGCTATTGACTAGTTTACAAAGTCGGGGCATAACAGAACTAGCACCGAGGACAGTCCTACGAAGAGGGTGATGCAACTATAAAATAAAATAAAAAAAATATGTTTATTTCGGGTAACTAATTGCGACCCATAGGCAGAAAATACTGGATGCCAACTGCCAACGTGGTTAATCCACATTCTGAACGTCTCCGCGTTTCGCAGGGCACATTAAGCTGTCGGTCCCGGCTGTAGTCATTCGACAACGATCGTCAAGCCATTTCAGAAGCCTACTGGGCTGCTTAAACAGCTCTGACAATAGGGTAACCACTTCCCGTACGATAGGTAAGTAACCTAAAGGTAAAATTTGATACTTTCAACGGCTAGAATGATCTTGGGACTGTTTCAACACGACTGGGTGCAGAAAATTTGGAATTCAATTTCCTGCACTGCCGCACTGCCAAAATGAAAAAGGCTCTATAATTATCACGAACAAAACTGACAACCAGATGCAAGACCATTAAAAAGCCGTCTCACGACTTAGCTAAATTCCGTCTGGTGAAAATGCGCCCTTACATTCCTTCTGCCAAATAGTTATCACAACTTTGTATGATAACATGCGTAGTGGTCGGAGAGGTTATCTGTTATTTGTTATATGTACACATGGCTACATATCAAGCTATACATGGAAATGTATAGCTTGATGTGTACATATAAGCTGGCCTCTCATTGTACAGAAATCCTATACAACGTGAGTTCAGCTTATACTGGAAATGTACAGCTTTTATCGACTGTTTTGTCTGTTATATGAACTTTGATTCCCTGTGCAAAATTGTAAACTGGAATAAATTATTGTGGCCCTAGATGAATCACAAAAGGTATAAGAATAGCAAGTATAAACAAAAGAAAACTAAAATATAACTGCTACAAAAATAAAAATATGCAAAATAAAATAAACTACAATAAATACACTAAATTACTTAAAAGCTGTGTAACTTGGTCTAAAAAGAATATAAACAATAAACATTTACAAAAGTCAAAAAATAAAAACAAAGCAACGTGGGAAATCACAAAGAACAAAGAATATAATGATACAGGAACCAAAGAAATTGAGTGGATAAATGATAATGGTACTAAAATAAATGAACCTTTGCATATAGCTAGTAAATTCAATAATTATTTTGTAAATACAGTTCATAACAACAGAATAGTAAATAATGTTACAATAAGACCAATAGACAGCTTAGATTCAACCATTTTTATAAACCCATATTCTGAAAATTAAATTCCACGAATAATAATTTCTCTAAAGAATACTCTCTCGGTAAGTTATGACTCAATTTCCACACTTGTACTTAAAGCATGTGTGCAGGAGGTTTCTCCTATATTAACATCGCTAATAAACCTTTCTTTCGTACATGGAACATTTCCTGAAAAACTAAGACATCCACAGTCAAACCCCTTTTTAAAAAAGATAACCGTCATGAATTTAACAACTATAGACCGATTACTTTAACACCTATATTGTCAAAAATTTTCGAAAAAGCTATGTACAGTAGAATCTATAATTTTATTAGCAAACATCATATTATTCTAGATGAGCAGAATGGTTTTCAAAAATCGAAATCCACCACTCTTGCAGGTTTTTCAGTGATTCGCCAAGTTACTGAGTATGCTAACAATAAAGTTCCAGTAGTTGCTATCTTCTTTGATATGTCAAAGGCCTTTGATTGCATAGATCATAATATTTTATTACAGAAGTGTGAAAAATATGGAATTAGAGGATCTGCATTGGAATGGATAAAGAGATATTTCACATATCGAAGTCAGTGTGTTGAAATATCACGAGTTAACAAAAATATGAGTTAATAAACTACAGATCATCCTATATTCAAAATAATTATGGAGTACCTCAAGGTAGTGTTCTGGGGCCTTTACTATTTATATTATATATAAATGATTTACCAAGCATAACGAACCATCAATCAGTACTGTTTGCAGATGACATATCAATCATTATACCGCATAATGATAAGTCACAAGTGTACGAACATGAAATTAACAATACTATAGAGTCCATCATGTCCTGGCTAGAAGATAATAACCTTCAAGTAAAAATAACAAAAACAAAATACATAAATTTTTGTAATTATATAACTCAACCAATAACAGTAAATATATTATGTAGAGTAGAAAAATTGGCAGAGGTAACAAATACAAAATATTTAGGCATAACAATAGACAAACACATTAATTGGAAAGAACATGTGAAAAACGTATGTAGCAAAATAAATAGGTTTGTTTATGCACTTCGTACACTGCAACATGTAGCTAGTCCACAGGCCGCACGAACTGCTTACCATGGATATGTGGAATCTATTCTTGGCTATGGTCTTTTACTATGGGGAAATTCAACAAATGCTAACAGAGCTTTTATAAGTGAATAAAAGTGTGTTCGCGCTCTGTACATCGTTAGTCCTCTTGAAAGTTGTAGACATTTATTTAAAAATAATAACTTATTAACATTAACCGGAATCTATACATTTCAAGTATGCATGTTCGTCAGAAATAATTCAAGCCTATTTATTACTGCACATCGCAATAATCCAAATATTGCCAAAAGAGATCCAACACGCATACTAAAGCCATATTGCAGAACTACAATACTCGAAAGAAATTCATTTGTAATGTGCATTAAAGTGTTTAACAACGTTCCCAAAGGCATCAGAGAACTACCATTATTTCGAATGAAGAAGGTGTTCAAAGAATGGCTTGTACATAATGTATTTTATAATATTAAGGATTTTTTTGAATATAAATATTATAATTAGGTAGTGTGTAGTATGTAATAGTTGTACCAAATATTTTAATTAAGCTACTTCTTAAGTAAACCTTTTTTTTTGCATGTCAGTACGACAAAATATGTGGAACTTACTTTAAGACTCTCCATCCATCTGTCTGTAACCATATTTTATGCGAATTAAATACATTTGAATTTGAATTTGATATAGCTTGATATGTAGCCGTGTGTACACTTACTTATTATTAACTAAACCTAAACCTTAATTTTTGAGTTAAGAATACCACTGGCATTTAAGATTTCTTTATTAGGATGAGATTTACATTACAGAACGTTCCCTAAAATAACTACTTAGAAAACTAATACAGAACAAAACCCTGCCAGCAACGTTTGTATGTCACCTGTAGAACCGTCGACAATTTTTTGCCTAAATGTATCACTAGCTGTGCCCCGCGGTTTTACCCGCGTGAAACCTTATAAATTATAGCCTATGTGTTTATCCAGGGTGTCAGCTAACTCCATACCAAATTTTATTAAAATCGCTCCAGTCGTTTAGACGTGAAGAAGTAACAAACATATACACTCACACACTCACAAACTTTCGCGTTTATAATATTAAGCATTTTGCTGTGTGATGACGGCGGCAAATATCAGAATATCATGATCCCATTTCATCCTTTGGGGGGTGTAGAAGTTGAACCGAGGTAATATCACCCAGAGGACGCGGAGCAGCTTCCTTTAGAGTACTATGACCATCATACTGCGATCGCCAACCCGTCTGCCAAGCGTGGCGATTATGGCATATCCTCTCAAGATGATTCTTGGGGGAGGCAGTGGACTTTTTACGATGAAACATTTAACTACTTATAGCATTTTAGCCTAAATATATATTTCTTTTCAATTTAAACAAACATTGTTGAATATTTACAGCTCACCAAAGCGTGAGAGAGAAACGTGCTCTTTTTCTACCAGCCTTAACCTACTTATCTTTAGCATAATAGTATACAGGTTATCTTACAAATAATATTATTATAAATACTATGTTATCTTTTAGAAACCCGACAGCAAATACAAGTGGAGTGACCGTGAGGGGGTTTCGCCATCACAAGCACATCGCTACCTTATCGCATTTCGTATTTACACCATCTAGACGCAAATCTCTTGATTTCAATCAATTTATACTTTAAGATACTATTTTTGTTCTTTCGAATAATAGGATTAGATATTCTGATATTATTCTATGAGTCAGTGACTGACTGTCAATGCTGAAATTATTAGACCAGGAATAAGAATCAGCCATAATTATTATCAAGGACGTTATCACAACAAACTGCACAGATCAATCCTCCCATGATCGAATAGTTATTTTTTTCAATCCATCTGCAATCAGCCTTAAAGCTATAATCAGATTGTTTGTTTTGTCGTTGACGTTCGAGTTTATTCACACCCTGTGATGTGTCAACTCATTTATATAATAATATCTAGTATTTGCTAGTTAAATTCTGGCTATTTATTTTCTCTTTAATCTCAATGTGGAATTTGTGGAGTCCAACAGTGCTGTAGCAAGTTGGTTTTTGTGTCGCCGCAGTCTTTGTTTATAGATTCTACGAGAATTTTCAACATCCTCCTTTATACTTGGTATTTGGAGGTACTCATGTACTACAGAGTTATTTATGAACTAAGGTGACCAGGTAATGCCTTTTAATACATTATTTTGAAAGCGCTCTAGGATTTCTATGTTAAAGTCGAGTCGATCGAATAGTATTAAATCCAAGTTTCTTCATTTAGTATGTTTGCCCAAGCTTGCGTGGATGACTTTTATGCAGTAATGCGAAAAAAGATTGCATCTCTGATGAACAGGGTGCAACGTAGCTCGAACAGAGTCCTGAGGATGGTGGGTGAACAGTTAGATTCAGCCCTGGTTGATAGGTTCACCGAGCTACATGTTGTTAAGGTTCGGTGAGTATGCCCATGTGGTATAAATTTATTATGTGTACTAACATAGCCTGTAAGTTATATTGTAACTAACACTATGGATCTGCTGGTCTGAAAATAAATGATTTTTATTTTATTTAAATTACCTCAGGTATATTGTATCCGCCTAGTTTGGTGTCAGTCATGGCACGGTGAGGCACAGCCAAGGGCACCACTGTATCATATCGCATGCACTCCCTCAGGCAGGCTTCCACATATGGCATACTGCGAATTAAAAGGAGGTATTATTCCTTTTAAGAAGTATAACTGGCCTGTATGAATGGTACAACCGGAAGGGGACTCGTAGAACATTCTCTAACCAAATCGGAGACGTTCTCAAGAAAGGCCATGTCAGAAGTACCCTAAATCACCGAGTATGTATGAAGAATATAATGACAGTATACGAGACAAAAGAGGTGTGCAAAGATCGTGACAAATGGAAATCCGTTTTTTCTGCCAACCCCTCTGGGAAACAGTTGTGAGTCTATGTATTTATGTATTATTTCATTTTGCGTAGCGCAAGACCAGCAATTGTGGAGATCATAAGAGACGCCTTTATGCAGCAGCGGACTTGTGTGACGGCGACAAATATTTATTTATTTTATTTATTTATCTTCTCTTAAACTATTTTTACAGGTGTTAACCTAATACAATAGTGTAACTATCTATTGATTGTAGCTTATTACAAATAATGCTATCTTCGTGAATTCATTCAGAGAACATGAAAATAATATCAAAATATCATCACCCCATCTCATCCTGAGGGAGGTGTAGAAGTCGACCCGAGGGAATATCAACCAAAAGACGGGCAGCAGCTTCTTTCTGAGTACTATAGCCATCATACTGCGATCGCCAACCCGTCTGCCAAGCGTAGCGATTATGGCATATCCCCAACATGATTCTTGGGAAGGCTGTTGTTCAATATTGGACTTGTCTTAGCTGTTATGATCATTGCCTTGCTGACGAGTTATGGTTCTATCCATGTCAGCAAGGTAAAGAACATTTTTTAATAATAATAATTTACCAGGACATTATATACACACGGCCATCTGATCCCAAGCTGGTAGAGCTTGTACAATGGAAACCAGATAACTGATATATTACAAATACTCTTCTTTTGTAAAAACATACTTATATAGATAATTATACCCAGACTCAGGATACACAGACATGTTCATGTACACAAATATCTGTCCTGGTTGGGAATCGAACCCACACGGAGGTTGTGAAAAGCAAGCATTTGCCAACCACGCCAACCGGCCCGTCAACACAACATAATAGTAACTTACTTTATTTTTTTCCCTATCAAACCATTAATAATATTATTGGGACTGGTAACATAAACAACCGAAGTAATGTAAATTAAATGTTTACGAAACTACCTCATTCTCCTTTATAATAAAATAAGCAGTACGGAGATTGATCAACAAGAATAGCAAACAAAATAGTAGGCGCTTTTGAACAAAAATATTCATTTAAAAACGGAGTAATTGTTGAACCAGCTCCAATAAGCTGGTTTAAAAACTACTCCATCTAATTCTTAGACCATAATGTGGGACTAATTAGAAAGCTTTTACAGTTAAAAAACAAAACCGTTTAAATCGGTTCTCAAATTCCAAAGTTCTTTTTGAAGTAGATAAAAATGTCCAAAAGTGCCCTAAAATGCATTAAACTCTATGTATAACGGCTGAAAAATGTTTCAGAACATACTTGGATCTATCATCGATGGTAGGCAGGCGGTCTCGGCCAACTACACGGTCGATTTCTTCATGAACCTTCTGTTGTATCTCCGGCTGGAGTAGCAGGCGCTCCACCAGGAATATTAGCACAGACTGCACTGCCGAAGCCGCGGGGAGCATGTAATCCATGCATAATAAAGTCAGCTGGTCCACTGAGAATTTAAAACAGTGACATAGATTTATACGACACTTAAAAAATGTTACAATGGCAGGAACTATAAGTCCAAGCGGTTGCTCCCCATCTGAGGTCAACCTAAGATATTTAAACACTGCACGCTGAGAAAAAAAGGTGTCCTGTAACCTAGTAAAGAAACCTAGTATGCCTGATGATAGTCTACTGACCCACCTGACTAGTTAGCAATTACACAGCATAAATTATTGACTCTAAGAACTTTGCTAAATGGAATTGCTAAATGGAATACTGCCAAGGCTCTATTCCAGTGCTTTACTGTGTTCTAGTGACTAAAGAGGTGTGGCATTGATAAGTTTTCAATAAGCCAAAGCCATTGTAATTTGAAAACACAGCGACCTATCAAACAATACCCACATCCTTTTTCTTATCTGACATAACCTATTTTTTTCTATCACTCACTGGGAAGTAAACTCGCTAGGAAGATAACCAAACGTGACACAATTTTTTTAAAAATCTAGTTGCTGCAATACAAACCCAGGAACCAGGAGGACACTGATATTGTATTATATCACTAGCTTCCTAGTGGTGGCTTCTCCAGGCATCAGATTCATGATTATATCAGCCGAAATACATCCACTGCTAGTCAAAGGCTTCCCCCAAGGATCTCCACAATGGCCGGTCTTGCGCTGCCCCCATCCATGATTTATTACACTCAACGAAAATATGTAGGTACCATTCTTACCAAGGCAAACGAGCAATTCTGTCACTTGATGGTTAGTCATCACAGCTGTGCCCCCCATGGACACTCGCAACACCAGAGGGGCCGCAAGTGTTAAGAAAGGAATAGGCTCGCTTCTTGAATTTATATTTGTGACTTAATTATTTATAGGAAATGATAAACGTAAATGGACTATATTGGTATTTTTAAAAAAGAAATTGTATTAATGTAAGAATGAATGCTATGTAAATTAAAACTTATAAAATATTGCACACCACATTGGTATGTTACAGAGATCCTTAATATAAGATACAACACATTTACCTACCTGTAACAAGCAATAAATAAACTTTGTCTTTGTCTTTGTCTTTGTAAAAAAAGAATGTTGCTATGTCATACCGGATCGGAACCACCTCCGCAATTAATTGATTCCACAGAGCGGTAGTGCACGGCAAAAAGTTTCTTGTGTAACGCACGGTGGTAGATGACCACCAGGTGGTCATCTACCACCATTCACGCATAAGGCTGAAATTTTTAACTTTTGGCGAGAGTTGTGTGGCGTAATATGGCGACAAGTATAAGCTCGAACAATTCGAAGAAATACGTGACCAAGCTACTTTTTGCCCCCGACTTAGAGTAGGCGCTTAATGGCGCTCCACTTAAACTCAAATCAATCATAGAGTGACCATCTTTAGATTTTTCATCCAAATTACGAAATCTAAACGCAACAGAAAGTTTAACTAGATTAAATACTGAAATTTATCATAAATATTGATAAGAATTTGCTACATACTCTAAAATGTGCTATACTCTTAAGTTACCAGTTTATGGCTTACTATTTTGGATATAATTGATTCCACATAAAATGTTATCAAAAATCAAAATTCATTTATTCCGTAAAAATTTTACATTTATGTGGAATCGTCATTTTTTTTTACCCTAACCGTGCAGTGCACGACGTGGCAGATACTGAGAAACACTGCCAGAAAACTCCGTAGGAATCCTTTTTTTAAATAAAATATACATAGGATTAATTACAATCGAGTGTGTTGACTCAGAACAACTCAATCCCAAGCATTTTTGTCACTTAAATAATCAGAAATTTTGTAATATGCTACACAATTTGGGTTTAATAATTATTCTTTTAAACTTATTCGTAGACAATTCTCTAATATACCTAATTGGGAAGTTTGTTATAGAACTTATACATTGACCCATAAAAGAGTTACTTAATTTGTAGATTGTAGATATATGTTTTCGCGGATTTTTATTTCGAACTGTTTAAGACAAACAATCGCACGATACATTATCTTCAGGTAAGTCCAACGGCTTAGACAGCGCACGCCAAAATAGTTTAGAAAGAACAGGATTCTTTCCGCCTTACTTAATACTTATTGTAGTGTTATGGCCAAATTACACAAAATCTTTATAAATTTTAGTGTACGTGTTATTCTGATTTATAAGCCACATTACTATAAAGTTTCATCCAAATCTGTTCAGTAGTTATTGTGTTAGAGTAACAAACATCCATCCATCCTCACGAACTTTCGCATTAATAATATTAGTAGGATATTAGGATTGTATTTCTTTTTGCTCCCAATGAATAAATAAAATTGTAAATGTCACTTACCAGAATAGGTGGTTTTATCTTTAGTCTTCTGTTCCTCTTTGATTTTAGTCAGGTACATGTCGACGAAATGGCGATCGTGAGTAACATCGTGAGTCGCCATCGCTTCATTGATCAGTTTCTGAAATGGACACATTTTAATATCTTATTAATTTAATATTAATTTTACGTTAATCTTAATGCCAAGCCTCTCAAACAAAGAACAGTACTGCGCTATTCCCTGTTGTAAAGGGCTATATTAGCCTCGCGCGTTGATATTGGCATGGTACCTTGTATAATAACTGAAGCGTGACGTCGTCCACCGCAAAAAGTACAGATAACAAAAATATTTAATTATAATTTTTACTTAATTATAAACTGTTAGTGTGACTAAAATTATTGACTCTGTCTCAAAATGAATAATGTTATTGTTTCGAAGTTTTTCTTTCGTATACCTAAATATAATCTAAAATAATAAGCATTCAGACAACCGATAGAGCATATATTGTGTTTGCCAACTAAATAATTACTTAGGTACTCTAATTGGACCAAATCCCGTGTTCATGCCCGCTTGAGTATGTTTCGCCGGACCGTCTCAACTGGGTCGTGTTGAAACCGGTAGTAGATGAACCCATTGAGTTGGTTTCGTTGGGTCTTCTCAGTTGGGGCGCATTGGATCCGGTGGTAGCATTAAAGCGCGACCGTCGTTATTAACACAAGGTCCGTCATAATAATAATACCTTAATAAAGACAGAACCATTGACAATATGTAGTAAAAATATTAGACTTAAACTAGATAATTAAACATAATCTCTTGACAATAACTTGATACGACCTAGCTAAATATCAATGCTATAAGAAAATAAATTTTATAAATGTTTTCATACAATGTGTACCTAAATATCTATGTTACTAGAAATAATAATGTATACCTACAACTATATTACTACAAACATGTTCTGACTATTTACAAGCGCTTTTTTAAAGACTACGTGAATAAAAACCTTTTTTATTTATTTATTTTATTATTTTACTACGTGACATACCTTTATCTCTACCACGACTCAATATAGTCACTCGAAGAAACTTGCCGTTTCTTAGTATAGACATTTTAAGTTATTGAAATTTCCGCTAGGGGCGGTGCTAGTTAATGTACCGAAAAAACTGCAAGTATCATCGAGGAAGTAAACTACATGGACTTGTGTTTGTGACATGACTGCCTTGACGAAACATCCGTGTATTCTGATTTATGTAAACATAAGAAGTCTAATAATAAATAATGATAAATTATGGTACTATCAAGGGTCGATTAATCTTGGGTTTACTAGATGAAAACCATCTTAAGAATCCCCTGCTTTCCGAAATGATCCGTTGTTTAAATATAGCACCTGAAATCTGGATATCGCGTTCAAAATTGAACGTTAAGGCAAATTACTGATATAATTTAAACAAATAGTTTTGTTTCTAATAATTAAATAGTAACGAATTATTCAATTAACAATGTAGGAACTTAATAGGTCATAAATAGACCCTCAAATGTCTTTTTTTCGTATGGTGGAAGGCAAACAACCACAATTCTAGTCCAGACTCTGCACGATGTTTCGGTACCCGAAACGGACTACTGGGTCTCTACCGGCTAAGACGCCGAACATCGATTTCTTAAATGGCGTTCAAATAAATGAAGGTTGAAAACGACTTAATCAATCGTTAAATTGGCTTCCATGAACACATGTGACATCATATGTGGTCCGGAATAGATTGTCAACGTTGAAGTCGATTTAACGATTGATTAAGTCATTTTTAATCGATGTTCGGCGACTTCGCCGGTAGATCCCCTGGGTGCGTCAATACATATAATAGTTCAAAGCCAGTAGGGTTTTGAACTATTTCCATAAGGAATGAGTCCGCTTCAGACAATAGAATATAAATTAAATGCCTTGCTATCTGTTTGTCATACAATTACAAGTATATATGAACATTGTTAACAGGTATTAACGCGACTAACCTTATTGTTATTTTCCCGACGTTTCGACCAAGTTGCATTGATCGTAGTCACGGGATGACCGATGAATGCAACTTGGTCGAAACGTCGGGAAAATAACAATAAGGTTAGTCGCGTTAATACCTGTTAACAATGTTCATATATAATTATGATACGCGAAAGTTTAAAAGTGTATAATTACAAGTATGTCAGGGCAATTAAAAGTTTATTAAAAAGTTTTCATAGTTCCAATACGCGACACTATACACACCTCACAGAATTCCATCAACAATTGATTGCCATCCACCAAGTCGTTATATCCGCTATAGTTAGGTAGGACATCCTTAATCCAAGGCGTCAAAGGTAGAGCGCCTCCCAAATCAGTGGATGCTCTTTGGAACTTTATTGTGCCTTTGGAGAGGGCCCATAGTGTGTGGTAGTTGGACCTCGGCACTGTCATCCTTGACAGAACCTGATGTATGCCGTTTGTAAACGGCACAGTGAAGAAATAGGGGAGGTATACCAGGTCACCTTTCACTATTTCCTGAAACGATATCAAAGTTTTTTTAGCGTCCAGTGAATTTTTTTTAGACAGGTTCTTTTTATATTTTCATCCTGTTATTAAAATGTTGGCCAAATGGGAGTCGAGCTCGCGTTTCAAAATGTTTAAAGATAGATTTTTTTCCTCATCTATACATATAATAAAATCGTAGGAAAGTCAAAACTGTACATTGAATTTATTTTTTAAAGGATACTTGGGGCGTGATCTAACGAAGCCAAAAATACAGTTTTTAGAATTTTTGTCTGTTTATCTGTTTGTCTGTATGTATGTCCGGACTAAACTCAAAAAGTACTGTATGGATTTGCTTCAAATTTTGCATGAATATTACGAAGAGGTCGGGTCAACATATAGGCTACATATTATCACGCTATCACCTACGTAGGAGGAGCTGAAATAATTTATAAAATTTAACGCGGGTAAAACCGCGGGGCACAGCTAGTATTCTAATAAAAACCAGACGGCATAACTAAGTTAGTTCGTAAAGGAATACTGTTAATTAGAAAAATTACAAAAAGATCAAATTTTGTTGATCGTTCTTCTCATGTCTCTAATGTTCAGACGCCAGCACATCCAGATACCCCAATCAGTCAAATTTATTTTATAGATTTTCAACTTTAACCCAAAAGCATAAGGTTCACTTTCAATTGGGGAAATTTGACAGATTGAACTGCAATTTTGACAGATTTGACTGAATTTTAGCTTGATGTGGTGGTGTCTGTACTTTGAGACCTTAACCTCGATTTTGAAGTATCGTAATTCTTCGGCCTTTGTTCCTTCACCCAGGCTGAATGAGGAACCTACAGAGGCACTCGAAAATGAGAGAGTGAGACTAAGATCGAGATCACATGTCTGTGGCATCGATTTCCATTTCAGTCTCAGTATAAATACAAACAGATTTGAAGGGGTAACCCCCCTTCAAATCTGTTTGTATAAACCGTAACCCTTTGCTCGAGTAGAACAGACTATAAAATACGAGCAGATTCTTTGTTAAGTGCCCGCTAGGACGTCATTGAAATGGAGAAGGAAAGTTCTCAATACCATGCATAATTATGACAAATAAAAATGACAAAAAACGGAACCCTTATACATAGATTCGTCATGTCTGTCTGTCTGTCCGTCCGTATGTCACAGCAACTTTTTTCAAAAACTATAAGAGCTGTACTGTTCAAACTTGGTAAGTAGATGCATTCTGTGAACCGCATTAAATTTTTTCGTCGCACCCATACATGTGGGGTATCTATGGATAGGTCTTCAAAAATGATATTGAGGTTTCAAATATCATTGTTTCCTAAACTGAATAGTTTGCGCGAGAGATACTTCCAAAGTGGTAAAATGAGTGTGTCCCCCCCCCCCCCCTGTAACTTCTAAAATAAAAGAATAAAAAATAAGAGAATTATAAAACTAAAAAAATATATGATGTACATTACCATGCAAACTAACAACGAAAATTGGTTGGAACGAGATCTAGTAAGTAGTTTTTTTTAATACGTCATAAATCGTAAACCGCAATTTACCTTTCAATTAATCAACTGAAATACTTGCTGTTACGGAACCCTTCATGGGCGAGTCCGACTCGCACTTGGCCGGTTTTTTTATCGTGTGTGTACAACGATAACTTAAGTATTTGTGAAATTATTTTTATTATAAGCTTCAAATAAGAATGCTTGCGAGATGATCCAATAAAAAATTATAATCTTTAGATTTATCTGTTTACGAAAGCTGTTCACATTGCGCTTTTGTTAAATTTTTAATCAGGTTTAGAATTTAACGAGTAATTAGTATGGTAATTAACACGAACCCTGTTACGACACTGCAAATAATTAATTCTAATATAAAAATAAGCCTATTGACAATAATTATATGGATTATCCAATTTGTTTCATTTAGTTAACATTTATAACTTTAGAATATTATATTATAAAGAATTTGACAATAACTTGATACGAGCTAGCTAAATATCATTGCTGTTATAAAATAAATTTTATAAATGTTTTAATACAATCAATACAATGTGTACCTAAATATCTATGTAACTAGAAATAATAATGTATACAACTAAAATACTACAAACATGTTCTGACTATTTACAAGCGCTTTTTTAAAGTCTACGTGAATAAAAACCTTTTTATTTATTATTATTTAACAGTCAGTAAATAAGTTGTTTAAAACAACACAGACAATACTCATTCATTACATATCATTTTGGTACCTACTAATTCTCACCTCTTCAGCTGGAAACTTAGGTCCGTTCGTTCCCATATCAATCATTTCCTTGATTTCTTGTTCGACTACATTCTCCAGCGTGGCGTCTCGTCTACCGAAGCCATAATCTCGGAGGTACCTTAACGAGTACCTCCTCTGCGTGTGCCAAAAGTACCCATCCGTGAAGAATATACCTGCCCACAAATTATTATTATTCAACTTCATTTATTTATTATTTTCTTAAACTCATAACAAAATTGAATATATCATCCCGTCGGGGGCGTAGAAATCGACCGAGGGAATACCTACCAGAGAACGGGCTGGTGCAGCGTTTTTCTATGAACTATGATCATCAAACTGAGATCGCCACCGGTCTGCCAAGCGTGGTGATCATGGCATATCCCCCCATTCTTTGGGGAGGCTTTTGTCCAGCAGTGGACTTACCTACTTTCGCTGACATGGTGATGATGACGATGATACCAAAAAACAATAATAAATATGTTAAAACGGAGCTCGTCCCTTGCTGGGGTTTCGTCTCGGGAGTCGCGGGTGGTCAATCGTACTGTTCCGATAATTGCTACTTTCTGTATCCATCCCCTGATCCAATGATCAAGCGAAAGTCTCTTAAGATGTTAGTCGAGGCTCTTTGCTATGAGTTTTGCGTATACCGAGACGACTATCTTATCATTAATATAAATATATATTATTGATATCCATATTAATCTATATCTTAGTCAACTAACACATCGTGATATATTGTTCTAGTTAGGTTAAAATACATTTTTTTAAAGACTACAAACATAGGGTTTTAATTCCTTTAAAGACATGCAATTTACGGACACAAAACAGGCAACTCAAAACAACTGTAGGTATATCAGCTACAAATATATAGTTGTTCTGGAGGAGAATCAAACAATACTACCTAGTATTGACTACAAGATATAGAATAATATGGATATCAAAGGCAGGTGCCTACCTTAACCACAAAGCACTACCACCTCCAAATACAATCGACAATAAGTTAGTCTCGGAAGGACAATTACATTTACAGATGAAAACTACACCTTTTAACAGACTTCCAATAAAAGTTAGGTTAGCAATTGGTCTGCATGTTTATTTCTGTAACGGAAAATTGAGTATTATATCTATTAAGAAATCGAGTTAGATAGAAGTCGATTTCTCCATTGTTTGTTCCGTTCGGTCGTTAAAGTAGGTTTTAAACAGTAATAATTTGTAATAAATTTTTTTCATCCCCAATTGGTACGGTGAGATTTTTTTAATTTCAAGACTATGTAATGTGTACCAGTCGTGGTATCCAATTTTCAGTAAAAATAATATATAATACCGAATTATTATTGTATGTTGTTTGTAAATTTTTAGTTCCCGTGCTTCCGTTAATTAACAAATTTGAAAAGAAATTAATCACCTGTCTAAACGTCTTGCTTGTAGTTAAGAGAGGTAGGGCACAGCGTTCAGGAAGTACCTTACAGAAGACATTCCTTAATAGTAACATTATTAATTTAATGTTGTGTTTCCGAGTGTGAGTAAGGTTGCCAGAGCTCATTGGGTTGCAGCCAGCAACACTTGTTTTCTGACTCTTAAAGGCCGGAAACGCACCCGCGACTCCTCTGGAGTTGCGAGTGTCCATGGGCGGCGGTGATCACTTACCATCAGGTGACCCACTTGCTCGTTTGTCACCCTCTGATATATAAAAAAAACATAGTGATTGTCCTTCAACGAGGAATATATTATGAATAGCTTAACGAATTTCCGTAAAACTAAAAATCTACTGACTAGAGATCTCGCATTGAAATGGTGTATAAGCGCTGCGCGATACATATAGACAGACACCTCAGACAGATATCTCACCTAATTTCTTCCAATAAGACCTCAGCCTGAAGGTAATAATGTCCATACGGCCATCGAACTCTTCACGGTTCAGCAACTCCTTAATCAGACGTGAATCATTCACAATCACAGCCGGTACGGAACCCAGAAAGCATCCTACCATCTTGGTCTGGTACTTCTCGCCAAGTTTACGGAATGCAACGGTAAGGTCGCTAAAACCGTGCGCCAAGATAATCCAGAAAGCTCCGTAGACTGGAAGACTTGGAGGACCTGGACAAAGAAAAGCAGAAGTACCTACGGCTCCAAGTTATTGAAGCTTTTATATTCTTTACTTACTCCAAAATGGGATAACCACAATCTCGCCCGGAGTAAGCCTATGCGGCCGGAAGGAGGCCGATTCCCCACCCTCTATGACCCTAAGATATAAAAAAGTCCCACGAAACAGATCCTGTTGACCCTGACTTTTTGAGAAACTGCCGCGAAGCCCCAAAGCCGCTCATCTGATTCAGATTCGCAGCGGATGTTGTATCTATAGAAATGCTATCTTAGGGTCATAGACGATGGGGAATCGGCCTCCTTCCGGCCGCATAGGCTCACATAAATCTACCTGTCAGTAACAGTCCTAAGTCGTGGTCCTCACTCCAAAAAGAGCGCACTTTATGGCAGAATAGTTAGTTTATAGTTTTATTCTGCTCGTTTGCCTCAATTCTCCGGTGATGCTCACTGGTTCAATAAACATCAAAAGCTAACCCTAACATTAAAAAAATAGGTGTTAACAAGTGTCCATGGGCGGCTGTAATATTTACCATCAGGTGAACCACTTTCTCGTGGCTTTGGGGCTTCGAGGCAGTTTCCCAAAAAGTCCCACTAAACAGACCCTCACATAGATCTACCCATCAGTCTCCCCGTCCCGTCTGCCGATAAGCTATGAACTATACACACCAGCTGGAGTAGATAGGAGCGATCTATCGGCTTCATTATATACAATAGACCCTCTCAAATGATAATAATAATCTTGGAAAATTGTTTCAACAATTATTTGTACAGACGCGAGCACATCCAGCTACCCAATCTGTCAAATTTCTTTTATAGATTTTCAACTTTATCACATAAGTATAAGGTTCACTTTCAATTAGGGAACTTTGACAGATTGGGGTAGCTTGATGTGCTAGCGTCTGTACATTACATATTAAGACACTACCCCGCGTAAAGCCCATCTCTATACTTGGCTCTCCCCGCGCTCACACAAATCGAGAGATCAGGCAAAGTATATATAATATGACAATATTCAAATATGTTCTAATTCTAATAAGATTAATAGTTAATAGATTAGAAAAGTCATAAAGCAGCATTTAGTTAATTAATTAAGGTCTCACTGATTCAAACTTATTTGATTTGATTATAAAGTGATTTGATCTTGATTTAAGGTTGATGTTAATGTGAAACATACATTATGATAATTTTGGGCATTTTAGAACCATTTAGAACATATGCAATGTAGAGAACAGGAGTACAGTTTACAAGATATTCATAAACCTGGTGTAGTTACAATGGTATTGAGTAGGCAAATTGAAAAAATCTTTTTAATTAAATCATACAAATTCATTTAGGCGGATTGTTTCCAACCTGTTTGTCCTATTGTTGCGCTATTTTTTTTCTGAATAACAGGACACGGATGTGATAGTGGTCATACTATCTGTTGGTTGTCGTAACAGGAGACTAAGGGATACACCAGGTAATAGGTGACGGTGACGGTCACCGTAGCCTAGTAGGTAGTGCTCCTACCTACGAAGCTGGTGGTCCTGGGTTCGAATCCCGGTAACTGCAAATATTTGTGTGATGAGCACGAATATTTGTTTCTGAGTCATGGCTGTTTTCTATGTATTTAAGTATTTATCTATCTATATAAGTATGTATATCGTCGCCTGGTACCCATAGTACAAGCTTTGCTTAGTTTGGGGCTAGGATGATCTGTGTGACATTGTCCCGAGATATTATTATTATTAATATAATTATTATAATAAAAATTAATTATAAATTAATTTACCTAAACTTTTCTTGTAAAATTTAGACATTTTTAAGTGAAACACATACCTGGCGGGAAATTAACCGGTCTTCTGTAAGCATTTTTGTAAAAATAAATAAATAAGTAAAGAATTGAAAAAGCTAACACTACTGCGGCAATCATAGTAGTTATCTGGACACAAGTAATGTGTGTCCGCTAGCCAACTTATTATAATGACAAAGAAGTAACACATTGAGATTATAAAATAGAATATCACGTGTAAGGGACAGCGTTTAAAAATCCGAGTGCTAAACATTCCCACGTGCAGAGCCACGCATTCCAGCGCGGTATAGAAACGAACTTATGTAGCCCATAAAAAATACAGAGAAATAAAAACCTATACAAGTAACGGAGTCCATACAAGTTTAATGGTTTAATATTATGGTTTAAAATATAACAAAACAATAAAGATCAGTCAATTCTAAATGACAACCAAACAATTTTTTAAAGTTCAGTAACTTTTTAAAAATTTGTGATATTAACCGTTCGCGTCGTCATTACTTCGTCAGTTAAATGACGAAAAAAAAACACTGATGTGATATAATAATATATCTATCTATACAGTATCCCCCTTCCTTTATCTATACACTTCATAACTTGTTGTCTGGAAGAAAACGCAGTAGAAATAAGACCGCCCATTATACCTAATATCTGTACCTCAATGTTAACTGTAAGTACACCATAGTGTACCTACATTAAAAAATATTTAAGTTCTTTACCTCCATATTAAGTTCATTGTTGGCTGTGGACGCCCATTTTTTAAATCAAATTTGGAAACGTTTTACTTATAAAAATGGTTATTGACGGTGACCACCTTTTTTTCAACTTGTTAGATTCCAGAGAACAATATTCATAATAACTCCTTGGATAAAACTTCGAAACCACCTATAGACATGCATTACGGACAATTACCTAATTAAAAATGTGGGCAACGTATGACGATGTAGTAACTTATTATTGTCGCGGAACCGACTATTTTGTAATTAAACTAATAACTTGTGCCAATCTTAACTACTGGTACAGTATATCCTATACTTATTGAGTATCAATCAAGCTAATGATTCCTCATTAAATCATTACACAAAATAGGCCCTGATCACGAAATAGTCTCATACCTAACTAATCAGTCCATTTAAAGTACCCACCTTACATTGTACGAAAATGAATTATTATGCTCAGCGCTTCAAAGATTTCTTTTCGAGGAAATCGTTTGATTTTGATAGACCGGACATTAATCTTCACAATTTTCATCCGCAACTATTTATATTTCTGGCTACGAATGGAATATTTTATAGTAATAAAAATTCACGTCTCAGGTAACTAGACGTTGGGATACAGAGTTACTTATAAAACACTTTGGATAATTGATTTTATCTTTTGTCGTACCAAAATAATTATTAATTTAATTTCCCGCTTGAATGTTTATAACTCTACGGGAAACAAGAAGATTAAGTAAATATACCCTTGCAAGACTCGGGAAAGGGTTGCAGCGCTAGCGCCTTTGAACTTTTCCCATTTAAATTTTCAGTACAATTATAGAAAGATAGAGTTCCAAAGTTGTTTGGTTTTCAGGATAATTTGGCCATTGTTATGCGTCGTGCTGTCATTATTAGGATTGGGATTAGAGATGATGTTTATATGGCACGCAGTTACAGTGCAGGACTACTCGTTCGCCACAGAATGTTTCTGCTATCTTATCATCCTCGGAACTGTACCTACGGTGTATGCTAGCCTAGCAATCAACGAGTCCAAAATATATGAATTGCTCGAAGAAATGGATAGAGATATCAGATATGTATGCAGTCTAGGGGACAGGTACAGGTTAGATTTAATTAATACTTTTACCAGAAGAATCTACTGACCAGTGCAACACAAATTATGTATAGTCCTACTGATTTCATAAATGTGCAAGTTTGTATGTCTCCAATCAATGCAAAACAAGATACGTTATACCTTGAATTAACCTACTTAAGATTTAATTAACAACAACCCATACTGAACAAACTCAAGACTGAACACGGGGAAAGTTATTATTGGCGTTTGATTTTAATCAAACGGGATTTATACTGTCTCATTACGGCATTCCTGCAAGGGTTTTGTACAGGAACTTTTGTGCTTGTCGGAGGCCCCGACCGCCTGATTATGCAGCCAATTACTATCCCACTGGTTGGCAAGGAATTCCTCTCACAATGTGAGGGGATAGGCCATAGTCCACCACGATGGCCTAATGCGGATAGGCAGACTTTACATGCCATCAAGACATGCAGGTTTCCTCACGACTTTCACCGTTTTAAGTATGAGATAATTTATTTTTAATGCGCACATGAATTCGAAAATACAGTGGTGCGCGCCTTGCCTTTGAATTCCAGACCATTGACTCCACAGTTCAACGGTCTACCCACTGTGATCTCGACTTTTTTTTCTTGTCAAAGTCCTGGCCAAGCGTAATTCTAAACTCAATATTGGAAAATCATAAATAGACATAGCCGACGGATAGCACCTACATCCTCCGTAAAGGTGATGAACATGAAACTTGTAAATCGATCCACCAGTGCGTATCGTTTGTAGCTTAACGGCAAAGCGTTTACCTCGGATTCGTACCCTCTAGTCGATTCCCCGCCGGACGGAGCTTTGAGTTAATTTTTTCTTAAATTTCCAGGAAACCATTCCTCGAGGGCCAGCTCTTGATATGGCAGCTTTGCGTGGCATGGTTCTGTTTTGTGTACTTTGTTGGATTCCTATTCGGCTTAATGCCTCTCGCACAACTTTCATTTCAATGCCTCTTGGGGATTCAAAACGAAGACACGATCAGGCCACTTCAGTTCCCCGTGTGGCTACCATTTGATGATCCATACAGGACGCCCAACTATGAAGCATTTTTGCTTCTTGAGATCATCCTGTGTGTAGATGTTGTTCAAACATTTTGTGGTAAGTTAATATCTCGTGATTTTAATTCAGTCATCGGTGTTTCCAGTTGAATAGTTACTAAATTAAGTACATCAGACGGCACTTGTGGGCAACTAGCGCAGTAAGTCGACGTCCTCGCGTTATAGGTTCGATCCCAGCTGGGGACAACTATTTGTGCGGCCAATAAATGGATGTTCGGAGTGTGAGTATGCTTTATGTTCAAATGCATGTCTATAAAGTTCGTAAAAATAATACCGTGTTGAATGTTAGCGAGCTCTGAGGGCGAGCGGTGTAAGCCCACAGATCGGACCATGTGCCTGATGATTTTTTGTGAAAAAACTTTATGCCTACATTTACGGAATCTAGTTGGTTGAGGGTCTACACTAATTAAGGATTTATTTAAAATAATTACCGGTAATCAGATGTCAGATTCCTCATCTTACCATCCTGATTACTGGTTCCCTTTAAGCTACAAGGCGAATTGGTTGTTTGCCGTTTAACGTTTTAGGCTCGAGGCGACCCCAATAAAAATAGGAAAATGTCAAGGAAGAAAGTTTACTATGTCTTTCAATCTTCTATTCTACATCCATGACTGTACAGGATTATTTGTAAAACACCATAAGCAATAACGTTTGTTCTAAAACTTTTGATATTTTGTTAGATTTTACTTTCTTTCAATAATAAGTATTAATTTAATTTCTCAAATATTAATTTAACTCTATGCGCATCGCAAAGATTACGTAAACATACGGTAGCCAAATTACCTACACCAAGTCGTGAAATTAACTAGATAAATATCTGGCAAAGAAAGTGTTATTACTATTTGCAGCGCAAGCGCAAGCGCGAGCCGAACGTCGTATGAAACATAGACCTACAAATGTCTCGACAGTACAACAAAAACATTATATATATTTTTTTAATTTTAATGTATCGAATTATGTCCGAACTCTTAGAACAAAAGTTGTAGCTTATGATACTAGCTATCTAGTACTGCGAGATTGTCGGTGTTTTACAAGTAACCCTATAGGTATATGTATTTTTCAGTGTATATCTACGTTTTGTTTCACACTTTGATCCACAAGTACTTCATATTGAAACTGATAGAGCTTGACTTCGAGGTACTATTCGATGGGCTTAACGAGGCAGTCGCTGTTTTGCCTCGAGATGATCCACGCAGGATAGAGACGCAACTCACACTTAATCGGAGGTTCGCTAGGATCACTGAATGGCATATCTCGATGTTCCGGTACCTAATTTTATTATATTATCTGACGTTTGGTCTAAACTTCTTACTATAAATAAAATCTTCATATATTCCAATTCAATTTTTTTTAAATAAAGGTCTTTAGCGGTATAGTGCACTTTTTTGGGATGGATGAAAAATCTCAAACTCACGTCAGGACACGACACCTTATCGAATATTAGTAAGACGGAGGGACTTTTTTTTATTCACACTGGCCGTTCATACACTCACATGACCGCAAAATTTATTCCCACCATAGGGAGGGAAGCAATTACTATGAGTCTTTACCGCCCATAGGTGGGAAGTAGGTAGCATCATCCACTCCCTAGTCGGATGAAATAAACACTACTTTCCGAGTATCGGCAGTTCCCAAAGACTGCCCCGCATGTTTTTTTTTAATAATAAACGTTGTAACACAATGTATACATACATAATATATATGGGACCTTACAGAAAGCATTTTCTACGGAATAAAATTATAATAATGACCTCCAATCTTTCTAGCACTAATGTTCCGGGTCTTTACCACCAGTTGTTTTGTACGTTCATAAACCTACTTTGTATGAATATAAAGAAGGCTCATTTTTGTTTGTACGCAACTATAAATTTGTGTTCAATATCTGTTAAAGGTCAGTTAAATACATATCGTTGCTCTATGGACCAACTCTGGTGTACCAAGTGATGTTCAGTTCCATCGTCATTTGTGCAGTCGCTTACCAAATTGCTGAGGTGGGTACCTTTATCTTTACCTTTTGTACCTTTAGGGCGCTAATTCAGATAATCAAACATTTACAGTGCGTGGATTTGTGTTAGATACCGTCTATACAATGGGCTGTTACGGAAGAACTGTTAGATTTGATGCCCAATGCGCTTTCTACCACCACATCTCATCCGACTTCCACGCGATCCATCCTCACTACTCTAGTCTTCATAAAAAAATCGCCTCCGAGAGGCCTTTAAATCCCTGTTTCGTGGAGGACTTTACAAACATGTTATACTCGGACACAAAGATTTACTAATCACACTTAGGTACACTTACTCCAACCTCGAACCTCGAGCCACGAGTTTCCCAAGGGCAGACCGCATCAAATAGGTACTGCAGAGTCCGTTAAAAAGGAGTCCAAAGGTCCTCACTTTCATATAACTCCTTTGTGCATGTTTCTTTGGTTATGTGGCGACATTGTGTTGTATAAGCAAAAGTACGTCTCCCCGCTTCCCCCGGGGGGCAGTCGCCTCAGTAGTCTTGTTACGCACGGTCGTGCGAATAAAAGTACCAAGTGAAGTAATAACGAATGTTTTATTTGATGTGGGTTTGATGCCAGACACCTGAACACTTATCTACAAATACATATGAACATTAGTTAAAGGCTACAAAGACATTACCCGCACAGTGGTGACCCTGTGAAAGTGAACAAGTGATTTTGTGTAATAGATTATTCAAAATGTTTAACACAGTACCGCATGGAGCAACGCCAGTGCCCGTACCTGCAGCCACGATGTCAACAGAACAGAAGTCGGACATGATGGAAGAGAAGCCAGACTTATTAGCTATCTCTCTACAGTCCAAAATACCAGACTTTTGGACAGACCAACCACGTGTTTGGTTCCTACGCACGGAGGCGATCCTCGCACCGCAAAAGATGAGTGATGAAAACAAGTTCAACATGGTTGTGGGTAAGCTAGGCAAAGAAGCGATCCAACAAGTGACAGACGTGCTGATGAATCCACCCGAGCTTATCAAATTCGAAACATTGCGAAATAGGTTATTGTCAGTTTATGAGGAATCTGAAAACAGACAAATCCAGAAGCTTATGTCAGAGATGGAATTGGGAGAGCAAAAGCCGTCACAACTTTTACGTAGAATGAAGGAATTAGCAGGAAAAAAAACTCCAGATGAAACATTACGCATTTTATGGCAAGGCCATTTACCATCCTCGGCACGCGTGGTATTAGCGGTAACGGAAATTACAGACCTAGACAAATTGGCAGTGTGCGCGGACAAGATTACGGAGACGACTCGGCCTTGCGTTACAGAGATAGCGCAGGTCTCAACACCAGACACGGACAAAATCATGGCAGAGATTGCCAAGATAACCGTGAGACTCGACCAGTTAGACAGATCAAGGTCAAGACAAAGAGACTATAGTAATAGACGCCCGGTATCTCGTGGACGCAGTCCTTCAACTGGTAGAAATAACAGAAAGAAGACTGGTTGTGTTTCTATCATTATCGGTTCCGGGAGCAAGCTAGGAACTGTGTGAAACCGTGCAAATGGAAGAGTCAGGAAAACTAGAACGAGTACAGGCAAAGGTGGATGGCTGTACTTCGAGTATTTTACCCTCCCACCGTTTATGTGTAACCGATAGTAATAGTGGACTAAAGTTCCTTGTGGACACAGGCGCATGTGTATCAGTTATCCCAGTGACTTATAAACGGGTTAGTGATAACAAGTGTAGTGACTATACATTGTACGCAGCGAACGGTTCGCCGATAAAAACCTATGGCACTCAAACTTTGGTTCTGAACTTTAAATTACGCCGTCCTTACTGATGGACATTTATAATCGCGGATGTGAAACAACCAATAATTGGTGCCGATTTCCTAAAGCAACATAAGTTACTCGTGGACTTGAGTAGGTGTAAACTCATAGATACAACGATAGAACTCAGTGTTATCGCTTCGTTAGTGAAACAACCTGAACCGCCTGTTCAAGCCGTGGACAGCAGTCATCCGTATTATGAACTTTTACTAAAATTTCCTGACATTACGAAACCGGTACTATCCTTTCGAGAACCGTCACGACATGGAGTGTACCATCACATCGAAACTACTGGACCACCGGTATATGCACGGGCCAGGCCGTTACCACCTGCCCGATACAACAAGGTAAAAAAAGAGTTCCGTGTGATGCAAGAAATGGGTATCTGGCCAGCCCTTTACATGTGGTGCCAAAAACCAATGGAGAACTTAGACCGTGTGGAGATTACCGTAGGTTAAACGCAATTACAAAACCGGACCGCTACCCGATACCACGGTTGCAAGACTTCACATACTTACTGGCAGGTAAGCAGATATATACCAAACTAGACATACGCAGAGCTTACCATTGTATTGAAATCGCTCCAGAAGACGTAGAAAAAACTGCTATCATAACTCCATTTGGTTTGTGGGAGTTTCCAAGGATGAGTTTCGGTTTGAGAAACAGTGCCCAAACCTTCCAACGCTTTATGAACACGGTAGTGTTTTAGGGACTAGATTTCCTATTCTGTTATCTCGATGACGTCATCATCGCCAGTGACGTCACTCAACGTAAACATCACTTGGAGCAAGTATTTGAACGATTTAATAGATACGGTATTTCGGTTAACATGGCAAAGTGTTGTTTCGGTAAGACAAAACTCGAGTTTCTAGGCTATGAAGTATGTAAAAAAGGAATACGACCGTTGGAAGACAAAGTGCAAACAATTAAAGAGTTTCCCAAACCAGAAACTGTCGACGACTTACGCAGATTTTTGGGAATGGTAAATTTTTATCGCAGTCACCTTCCGAACGCCGCATCATATCAATCAATATTAAGTAAATTTTTACATGGCGCCAAACGAAAGGACAAAACCATCATTCAATGGACGGAACAGGCAGATAAAGCGTTTATACAATGTAAGGACAGCCTACAACGCGCTTGTACATTGTATCATCCAGCCGAGAATGCACCATTAGCCCTGATGTGTGACGCATCCAATACATGTATAGGCGCCGTATTGCAACAGTATACCAACAAGGCATGGAGGCCACTTGGATACTTTTCGAAAGCGTTATCTATTGCGCAACAAAAGTACTCCACTTATGATCGAGAACTTTTATCAATATATTCGGCCATCAAACATTTTCGTTATTTGCATGAGGGACGAGAGCTAACGGTATATACAGATCATAAGCCATTAACTTTCGCTTTTACAAAAATTGGTACTGATAATGAGACGCCAAGACGCACTCGCCAACTCATGTTTATCAGTGAATTCACAACGGACATCCGCCATATAACAGGTTCTAAAAACTTAGTTGCCGACGCGTTATCGCGCATAGAGACCATACTGTGCCCAACGGTCATTGATTACGCAGAATTAGCAAAAGCCCAACAACACGACACTTACGTCACACAGGTATCGAGTAACCGTGTTGGAACACAATTGCGACATGTTTACTTACCCGACTGCGAAGAAAAGGTATACTGTGATTTTACCAATAACCACATGCGACCGTACTTACCTGAGGCTTTTCGGCGAATAGCATTCAATAGTATACATAATCTGAGCCACCCCAGCATACGTACTACACGTAAGATGATCACTGAAAAAATTTTCTGGCCGTCAATGAATAAAGACACCACACTGTGGGCTAAAACTTGCGTACGTTGTCAACGGTCAAAGGTACAACGGCACACAGTATCACATTTGCAGGAGTTCCCAGCATGTGGCAGATTCGAACATATTCACGTGGATCTCGTTGGACCACTACCTACATCGCCGCAAGGACAACGGTATTGTGTCACAATAGTGGACAGATATACGAAATGGCCCGAGGCATTTCCAGTAGTAGATATGACAGTCGAGACAGTAGCTAAGGTCCTCTACGAAGGTTGGATCACACGTTTCGGTTGCCCTCACAAAATCACCAGCGACCAAGGGCGACAGTTTGAAAGCTCTTTGTTCACTCAACTGTTACGATTTATGGGAATAGAGAAGTCACGCACCACAGCATACCACCCGCAGAGTAATGGAATGGTGGAGAGGTGGCATCGCTCGTTCAAGGTCGCAATGACGGCACGGCTCGATTCTATGTCATGGGCAGAAGAGTTACCAACCGTAATGTTGGGGTTACGCGCGGCGATTAAAACAGATAGCGGCGTAAGCCCAGGTGAATTGGTGTATGGACAAACATTGAGACTTCCCAGTGATTTTTTTTGCACTGAAAGCACAGGTTCCATTCCCGCGAACCCAGAAACATTGCTAGAGAAGATTCGAGAGACAATAAAAAAATACAAACCGGTGTCTAGAAACCTTCGGGACTCACATACAGTTTTCGTTCATCCCGATCTCGCTACCACTGAATTTGTCTTTGTAAGAAACGACGCGGTACGAAAACCATTTCAGTTCACGTACAATGGACCATACCGTGTCGTCAAACGAGAGAATAAAACATACGTCATACAACAAGAAGATAAACGGACACGCATTTCGATCGACCGATTGAAACCAGCATACTTATTGGCAGAGGAGGCCGTACCACAGAGACGCACAACGTGCGCTGTGCCGCAGAACACAGATACAGTCGGACGGTCTGAGGCACCTTCAACTGTCGTACCACAGAGAGGTTCCACGAACCAAGTACCACGGGATAATAGTACTCAGGGTACAGATAGGGGGCCGCCAAAGGTTACTAGATTTGGTCGTGTTACGAAGATACCGGAACGTTACCTATAAACACCTAGTAGTAATAAGTAGTTACTTAAGAACTTTTATATTTTTGAATTTTCATTCTTAACACATTTACCTGTTATTTGTTTTTACAGTACTCTAAGGAATAAGACCAGAAGTAGCTTTTTTTAAAACAAATTTTAATACAACTTACGACAACAATAATCACAAAAATATTAAACAACCAAATAATTTTAATTCAAACAAAGAAAACGAACAAAAGAAGTAAAATCACCCGCACTACACTGGCTAACAATTAGAAACAAAGACTTTTACGAATCGATCCGCAATCGGACAGAGTAACAGCCTCGACAACTGTTGGGACCCAAAGAGAGCGATGCCGGCGAGGCATCGCCTTTTTATAAAAAATCCCCACTACTGTCGTGTTTTCTCTTCTACAGTACATAATATTATTGAATAATTGATTGTTATAACATTGATCGCATTATTGTATAACAAGGTAGACGGTGTCATATTTTATAACTTTAATATTATAACTGGTACATTTGTAGTCAGGGCCACGGAACTTTGCAAGCTAGCATTTCGTAAGTAATCAGACGACCGGACATACTGTGACGTATTATAGGTGGTAAATTGAGTCGTGATGTTGAAATAATATTTATACTTACTAATTTATATAGCATTTCTAATTTGTAACTCGAACGTATTATAGTTCTTTACAATGGGAAAGTCTTATAGCAAGGAAGAAGTAATAGTGGCGCAGAATGGTAGTCAAGTGGAAGCTCGTTTATCTAATCATGATATATTTATGATAATGATCTCGAGCATCCTGGTAATTTTGATAGTCTTTGTGGTGTGGAAACAAGGCAAAGGTCGTATCAAAAAGTGGCTTCGAAAGGAGATCACCAGCAACGCTGTGGTACCAAATATACCAAACATCGCAGCTACGATGAGGACACAGCTACAGCAACCAGTAGCCACGGGAGTCACCACAACGATACCAATGCAAGTTGTGTGATATATACGATTATTTAAGGGAGAACTACGAAATGCTAGGTTACAAGTTTTTTGTTTTTTTTTTTCATTTGTGTATCGTGTAATTAATTTTGAATTTTTTCTTAATATTTTTTTAACATTGTGTTAATGATATTTTTTGCAAAAGGGGGTGTTGTGTGGCGACATTGTGTTGTATAAGCAAAAGTACGTCTCCCCGTTTCCCCCGGGGGGCAGTCGCCTCAGTAGTCTTGTTACGCACGGTCGTGCGAATAAAAGTACCAAGTGAAGTAATAACGAATGTTTTATTTGATGTGGGTTTGATGCCAGACACCTGAACACTTATCTACAAATACATATGAACATTAGTTAAAGGCTACAAAGACAAGACCCGCACAGTTATATCAAGGAAGAAGTAATAGTGGCGCAGAATGGTAGTCAAGTGGAAGCTCGTTTATCTAATCATGATATATTTATGATAATGATCTCGAGCATCCTGGTAATTTTGATAGTCTTTGTGGTGTGGAAACAAGGCAAAGGTCGTATCAAAAAGTGGCTTCGAAAGGAGATCACCAGCAACGCTGTGGTACCAAATATACCAAACATCGCAGCTACGATGAGGACACAGCTACAGCAACCAGTAGCCACGGGAGTCACCACAACGATACCAATGCAAGTTGTGTGATATATACGATTATTTAAGGGAGAACTACGAAATGCTAGGTTACAAGTTTTTTGTTTTTTTTTTTCATTTGTGTATCGTGTAATTAATTTTGAATTTTTTCTTAATATTTTTTTAACATTGTGTTAATGATATTTTTTGCAAAAGGGGGTGTAGTGTGGCGACATTGTGTTGTATAAGCAAAAGTACGTCTCCCCGTTTCCCCCGGGGGGCAGTCGCCTCAGTAGTCTTGTTACGCACGGTCGTGCGAATAAAAGTACCAAGTGAAGTAATAACGAATGTTTTATTTGATGTGGGTTTGATGCCAGACACCTGAACACTTATCTACAAATACATATGAACATTAGTTAAAGGCTACAAAGACAAGACCAGCACAGTTATGTCGACGGCACTTATTACATACCAGTTTATTAAACTGATTTATTATGGAAATTATCATCTTCAACCTGATATTTTCTATTGCTGGACATACGCCAACACCAATAGTTTCCACAACGTTGCCATTTGGAGGGGTTTGGAGGGCGCAAGAACCGCGCAGGGGACAAGTTATAATATATGTTTTTAGAAAATACTGGCCACTTTAAATAAAGTTAAAGTTGGATAAATATTTCTTTTCTTTAATCTATGACCACAGATAACCAAAAAAATATTACTGCAATAATCCTTGGGTTAGGGATGACACCCATTCAGTAAATAACTAGTATATAAGTCAAACGGGCACCAGCAGAACAGGCCGGGGGGCCATTTTGCGGGCTGTTAGAAATCAGGCACTCATTGTATGAAATAATGAAATTTATTCAGCACTAGGGTATTAACATATACTTGTACTTGTCAAGTTCACAATGCAGTACATAAACATAGTCGAATACAGTATAAAAATTACAAAATTATAATTAGTCTAAAAAAAATAATCTATTATTTTGAAATTTAGTTGTACAATATTAAAATTAAAGAATTGAAGGCAATGAGCATTTGGCTAGCGCAGAAGGCTCTTAACCAGTAGCTTAAATTAAACGATTAATACCCGAGGCCACTTTTTTAGGGTTCGGGCCACAGCTCAGGGGGCCGCTGAAGCAAAAGGACAAAATTCTAAGAGAGGGTGTGATCAGTTGCACGGGATCACCGATGACGTGTTAAGGGGCCAAAGCGATCCTCGCCGCTGAGGAGCCTACCCTAGCTAACCTGCGGTTGTAGTCATTTCCATGCGAGTGAGTGACCGCAAAGTGGTGGTAGCTAGTACACAGTTGGCGCTGTTGCCCGCCTACCTGGTATTCCTGAGTCGGAGCACCATTATTATTACCTATTATTGTTTACAGTTGAACCTACTACCAAAGTACTTTTCATTCTGTGCTACTACCACTAAGACAACAAGGCAGGCCAAATTATACTTAACTTATTAACATTATTTTCAGAGGCTGGATCAGGGGCAAATCCACGTACTATTTTTCATATTAATCGTGGCAACGTGTTTACAACTGTGGATACCGTGCTACCTTGGCACCATAATTATGAACCAGGTATGTAACCACCGCCTACCGCTTAATCGTAATCGTGATCGGCGTTCAAATAGATGAAGTTTAAAAATTACTAAATCATTCGTTGAATCGGCTTCAACGTTGAAAATCGAGTCCGGACCATTTATGACGTCACATATGCTCATAGAAGCAGATTGAACGAATTAGTAATTTTAACCTTAACTTAGGCGGTAGCCCCTCAGGTCCAATTATTTATTAATATTCGTATGTGCATTGTGGTAGTGGTAACCCTATGGTAAAACTAGTGTCAGTTGTTCTAACTGCCCACTAAGCTTTGAATGTTGTCTAATATTACAATCGGGACCGACAGTTTTACGTGCCCTCTTTTTTTTATGGCATAGGGCGACAAACGAGCAAGCTGTTCACCTGATGGTAAGTGATCACCGCCGCCCATGTACGCCCGCAACACTAGTGGTGTCACGGGTGCGTTGCCGGCCTTTAAGAGTCAGCAAACAAGTGTTGCTGACCCTTCTCCCCACCCCGATGAGCTCTGGCGACCTTAATCACACGCAGAAACACAACACTAAAGTAATTAATGTTATTATTAAAGTATGTCTTCTGTAAGGTAAGGTAAAGCTTTCGATAGTGTCAACCATTCTATACTGTTATCAAAATTGAAACACTATGGTATCCACGGTGAACTGTTAAATTGGCTGGGTTCGTACTTAATAGATAGAATGATGAGGGTTACAACTAACGGTTTCATTTCGTATTCTTTTACTCCCTCTTCCGGTGTACCACAGGGATCGCATCTTGGTCCAGTACTCTTTCTGGCCTTCATAAATGACATATCACACTATATATCAAGTAGTTGTTATTCGTTGTTTGCCGATGACTTAAATTTATATAAAAGGATAGATTGTCACAACGACGTTATTCTTCTTCAAGCGGATCTTGATGCTATTCATGCCTGGTGTAAAGATAATAAAATGGCTTTTAACCCTACAAAGTGTCATTACATAACTTACACAAGAAAAAAAAATATGATTCCATCCTCCTATGGTATCGATAACGATTCCTTAGAAAAATCTATCTTGGTTAGGGATCTCGGCGTCTTGGTGGATAGCAAGTTGAGTTTTGTAAAACATATCGATGACATTGTTTTAAGATCCTGGAAAATGCTCGGTTTCCTTAAAAGAACTTGCAAAGACTTCAGAAATTCTGCATGTATACTTACCTTATACAATGCCCTAGTCCGTAGCATACTTGAATATGATTCTCCTATCTGGAATCCTCAATATAAAGTGCACTGTAACAGAATCGAACGCATCCAACGCAATTTTACTCTTTTTCTTGCCTATAAAGATCCCCATGGTCCATACCGCGCTGATTACAACACAAGATTACAACATTTCAAAATGGATACTTTGGAAGCACGACGTAAAACCAACGATATGTTACACTACACAGATTGCTACATGGGGGGCTACTATCCCCAGAGACGCTTATGCATTTAAATTTGACTGTTCCTCATACTATACCTAGACATCCAATAACTAGATCTTTCCAGCCAAATAATAGCCGAACCAACTTAGGACTCAATGCTCCTACGAACAGAATAATGCGTACTTACAACGAAATGTTATCCTACGACGGTAGTATTGACATTTTTCATACGACCAACATAAAAAAGTTTAAAAGGGTAATACTGTATATTCTTAGTCAGACTACAAATAATTAGTTTCTCTGAATATATTTTTTATTTTAATGTTTTTTTATACATATATAACACTGATCTAACTTCCTTTATTCGTTTTAGTTTCTATCTTTAATTTAAAACCAAATTTTAGGTAATATAGTTTTTAAGTTTTTGTTTTGTTATAAAATTGTAAATGTTGTATACACCTGTAATGGCAAATCACACAGTACTTGTGTTTATACATAAAAACAATTTAAGTTGCATTGTGAATTGTCAATGGTGTGTCATTTATAAATAAATAAAGGTGGAGGTACTTCCCCAGTCGGGCTGCTCTTTGAGCGAATGAACTCTGTGCCCTACCACTCTTAAACTAAACCACGGAGACGAAACTAAACCACTTAGGCACTTAGCAAGTTACTATCTATACTTTACCTACTTACCCTACGTCTAAAGTTCTGGGGCCTTAAGAAAATACCTCGCTGAGCTAGATTACGGTAAGTATTTTAAATTTAAGTAGGTACTTATCAATGCGTCCATAGTTCCACTAGCATCTGCCATGCTGGGAAGTTCCTAGATCGCCTCGTTAACATACTTAAGCTTAGGGTCACTAAATATATTTCTGATTGGGTACCTAGCTATTTATCAACGATTGGAATAATAATATAATGAATAATAAGTTTTTGTTAGCATAAGAAACATCTTGGGTGTATATGCTACGGCTCGCCTGTGTGGGCTGATAGGGCTACCATCGGAGCTGCTCGCCGTAAATTACTACAAAGCCAGAGGTTGGCGTTGATATTTCTGTGTAAAGCCTATAGAACAGTGAGCACAGAGGCCCTACCTGTCCTAGCGGGTGTACTACCGGTTGATCTTGAAGTACAAAGACGAGCAGCAATGTATTATTCTACGCGCGATAATTTAGAAAATGATTTCTTATCATTACGCGACCGTGCGAAAATAACCAGGCTATTTATGCCAATAACTGACTTAAATAACGAACTACTAAATGAATGGCAATGTAGATGGAATACGTCAACCAAGGGTCGCCATCTGCACCAGTTCTTTCCGGACGAACGCGAACGGTTAAATAAAACTTGGCTAATCATAGACCATTGTGTTGCACAATTTCTTACCGGACACGGCAATTTTAAAAGTAAATTGTATAGTTTCAAATTAGTATCTTCACCAATCTGTCTGTGCTCAACATCCAGTAACGAATATGAACAAACTGCTCACCACATCCTGTGGGAGTGTGATCTCTGGCAAAATCAGCGTGATATTATGTTAAACAGCTTGCAACCAATATCTGGAGTAGTTTATTATACGGATCTTGTAGCAACAAGGAACAACTTCCGTGCGTTTAAGCGTTTTTGCCATACCTACTATTGGAATCAAATATAACAGCTCACTTAGGACCCTTAAATTGATCCTCGGTGCTTTTGCAGCTGGCTTCTCTAGTTGCAAATCTCTCATTTTATGAGGCTTAAGCCTCTTTACATCATTCTGTCTCCCGCTTTGCTCTGGAGGGAAGTGGAACTATTCATTTTCTAACTCCTCCTTTTTTCTGTTTCTGATTAAATTCGTTGCGGGATCCAAGACAGTTAAAGCGATTCCCCGGGACATGCCTGAGCTTCACCGCTCAGTGTCATTTCATTGTGTGCCACTGTTGATCCTGGCTTACAGGAGTTGCAGTGGTGGGTAAGAGGGAGGGACAAGTCCCGTTAAAAAAAAAAAAAGAAAAAAAAAAAAATAAGAAACAAGATCACTCAGAATGTTATGTAATTGAGATATACTCAAATAACTTTGTCAATTCTTAGAGTTCTGTACCCAAAGTAGTGTTACCCAAAATCAGTCTTGGTCTTGTTCTTGCATTTTCGCAAGACCAAGACCAAGAGCCACTTATTGTAGCAAGACCAAGACCAAGACTGACCCTGCAAGATTTGAGCAAGAACAAGACTAAGCCTGCGAGACTCTTGCGTCTCGCATTTAAGTCAAACTGAGATTTAGGCGTTATTAAGTAGATAGCTATTTGGTTCCTTCCAATATAAATGTTGATAGACGTTCCCCAGTACCTATCAGTATCAAAACCGTATCGGTAGGTAGGTATAGGTAACACTAAAAACTGTTGTACGAGTAGGTATTGATTATTATATTTCGACTATTAAGTACCTACCTAGCGCGTTACCTACTCACAAATCTGTTCCCATGTGATAAAAATATACCTAGCATAAAATAAAATATCTTTCTAGCAAAGTTCTACCCAGTAGTACCTACTACCTATAACAATATTACGTAATAATATGCTTGTACAAGTCTTGTGTCCAGATGTAACATCTAGTATGTGCTTAAAATTGTAACCAATAAAATTATAGATAGGTTATTATACAAACATTATGTAGGGACTTAAGTTTCAAATTTTATATTACCTATTCTTCTATTCAGCAAGATGTAAACTATCAACTAACTAACATCGAGTGGAGTACCTACTTACCTATAGTAACAGTTTTGCGCCAGCCAATGCTATGGTAGGTATGGTCTAGATCTCTAAATTACGTTACGCGAATAAACCGTTGGTCGGTTTTTATCTACCTAATTATTTGATAATTTACCGACAAAGACACCGCTTTGTCAAAGACTGTGCGACAGTTTTGACACTGTTTGATCGCCGCCACGGAGTAGGTATAGAAAGAAATATATAGGGAAGGCTTATATTTAGCAGTGGACGACCTACAGCTAATATGATTATGAAGAAATTGTATTAATTTCGTGGTTCACTATGCATATGTCAATTTAAATTAAAAATTTACCTACTCTGTTACGTTGTTCTAAGATTTTAACGAACGTCTTTAATAAATTGCAACAGGCTAATAGATAATTGCAAGACTTGTAAGACTTGCGAGACTCTTGCTGCAAAACCGAGACTAAGACCAAGACTGAGAGCGCAATACCAAGGCCAAGACCAGGTATATTGACGCAAGACCAAGACCACGACTCGCTAAGTCTCGTCTTGGTCTTGCATTTGGGCAACACTAACCCAAAGGGTAAAACAGGACCTTATTACTAAGACTTCGATGTCTGTCTGTCCGCCTGTCACCAGGCTGTATCTCATGAACCGTGATAGTTGAAATTTTCACAGATGATGTATTTCTGTTGCAAATACTAAAAACCAAAATAAAATAAATATTTAAGGGGGCTCCCATACAACAAACGAGAAGTTTTTGCTCGTTTTAATAGATAATGATACGGAACCCTTCGTGCGGGAGTCCGACTCGCACGAGGCCGGTTGTTTTCTAGAGCACAATTTTGTGTTTAACCCGTATCTAATATGTTACAGCCATGTTTAAAATATCTGCGGCAACTCGTCAAGTATGGAGACCATATAGGTAGGTACGAGTTTTAGATTGAAGCTGTACATAATATATTCAGCGAGAATGGGAAGACAAAAATTATACGCCACAATTGACTATTTATTTAAACTTTATCACAAAAAATATTGTACATTGGCGGACTTAGGCTGAGATCTATAGAGCGTACTTAGACTTTGCTCAGACTTTACTTAGACAGAAGTTAATGCATGTAACGAAATTACAATTGGTGTTTTGACTCTGTCTATCTTAGCTTATGCTAAGCATAATCTTAACTTCAAAAATTCTATAAATACCAAATCAAAGTATAAGCTTAGCATACATTTAGCAAAGTTTTACGTAAGTAAAGTTTGAGCAAAGTCTAAGTAAGCTCTATAGATCTCAGCCTTAATGGCATTATCTGCCAGTGAACCTTTAGGCAGCCTGTATACGACGCCGAAAAAGCACCGGTGCCGGACCTCAATACTGTGTATTCACATCAAAATCGCATCGCCACCGTGCTGTAGCCGCGTCACAGCCGCACTTTCAGCGAAAAAACGCTGTACCCTACCTCTCTTGAACTTTTTATTGAATTTCTACTTCTGTTTGTGCAAGGCGTTCGCAGTAGGAGACGCGTGCTGGCATTCCGGTTGGCACGAGACACCACTGGCCCTCCTAGTGCGACAAGATATCATCATCTTCATCGTGAGGGCTCAGCAACCTGTTACCATCAAGTTCACTGGCTTGCCTAACGTGCAACTTGAGACCTTCTCGTCGGTGAGTAGCCCTTAGGAAGCAGCCTCAGAATTAATGTCTGAATACCCATATAACCAACAACTTGAGAGGAGTTCAAAGACACGGTAATATAATAATATTGACGAACCTTATCTTTTAGAATGTGTCGCGTATGATCATAAGTAATCGTGTTCATCACACAAGATTTGTCCCGAGTGGGAATCGAACGCATGACTTCGGGCTTAGCAGTAAAGATCACTAACTACTAGACCAACAGGCCAGTCAAATGGTCTAATTATAAGCCTGGTGCACGTATAAAAATATTTCTCTGGATCCCTATATAAATTGCATCCACCTGATGCAATTTATATAGGGATCCAGAGAAATATTTTTATACGTGCTTTTATCGTCACTTGTTGATAAAGGAACGTTATTCAGTTCCATCGGAAAATTAAGGTTCTTAACTCTTTGTTTTTCCTTGTAAGTATGTAATTTGAGTCCGTCAAACATATTTTTGTAACATACTTCGCGATATAGGTTGATTTCCCTTGTTGTCTTTTCAAATAAATATACCTACGTACATTAAGATACCGAAATAAACTATTTTTATTTTTTATTATTATTTGACTGCACGTGTGGCGCAACGGTTAAGACAGCCGCGTCGCCTCTTCGTGTCCCGTGTTCGATTCCCAGATTCAGGACAACTATTTGTGTGACCCATAGTTAAGTAATTGTTCCGAGTCTGGATGTAATTTGTGTTCGTCAATTAGGTATGATTTTAAAGTACCCCGGGACACAGGGATTAAATTAACTAGTGCGGGCGTTGTGTTTTAAAATCAATTATTAAAAATTATCCCGCTAATGTTATAAATGCGAAATTTGTGAGTATGGATGTTGGTTACTCTTTCACGCAAAAACTACCGAACTAATTTTGATGAAACTTTGTATTAATATAGCTTATATTATACTTATATCCGAATAACACATAGGCTATAATTTATAAAGTTTAACGCGGGTCAAATTGCACAGCTAGTTAATATAATTTACGTAAATTATTTGTAATAAGTATACACGGTTACTTGGAAAACACCAACTACCTCTTTTGTTCTACAACTTTTGGTAATTTATGAATGAATGTTTATAATTCTACACACAGAGATTACTGCCGCCAATATGCAACAAGGTATCAAAATTTGCCTACACTAAACCGTTAAATTAACTAGATAAATATCAAGAAACTTGTCTGTTATTATTATTTGCAGCGCAAGCGCACACGATCCGAGCGTCGTATGTTGTATATTAATAAGAAATAATGTGGGTATATAAATAAAAGTTAGTCTGTGCGCAACCATCTTGTAGTTTTACTTCATGGTGACAGCGGTGTAGAAATTAAATGTAATTTATAGTTAAAAGTGTTCATTGTGAGTTGAAACTGAATTAAATCTTGTGCTGCTGTCTAATTACATCGGGGTATAATGGAACAACACGCCATCATTACATTATTACATATATACCTATATAAAATTGTACTCGTCATCTGGAGCTAAGCATAGTTCTTAGCTCAGGTAATAAGATTAGTGTAGAATTTATATTGTATTCTTTAAACAATTAATTTGTTTCACTTTACTTGTTAAGGGGAACATGTTATATATTAATAAGAAATAATGTGGGTATATAAATAAAAGTTAGTCTGTGCGCAACCATCTTGTAGTTTTACTTCATCGTATGAACATAGACTTACAAATGTTACGACAGTAGGTACAACAAAAACTTTTTTCATGTCTTTTATGTTATAGACAATTTAAATTATTTAGTTACGTCCGAACTCGTATAACAAAAGTTGTTCCTTATTATGTTAGCTATGTAGTCCTGCGAGGTTGTTGATGTTTATTGTTAAGTAGGTACTTGTAGTACCTACATAACCTGTATAATGTAACGTTTATTTTTAATTACAGATATTGAGTACATCATACTCTTATTTCAACATGATTCGACAATACACCAAGTAAAGAGATATTCATCAATTAATGAAACTACTCAACGGAATGCAATGTACCTAAATAAATATATTCTTCATAGAATCTTAACAGCTCATGAGAATATGTATTGCAATAGGGAATCGAACAAAATAACAGAAACATAAAAACGCACCATAATGGATAAGTATATGTACCTACCCAGGAATATATAAATTAATATATATAAAGGTATTTATAAGCATAAATATACAGAATGTACCACAGCGCCATCTAGCACAACTAAGCGAAGCTTGTACTAGGTATAGATATTACTCAATGGACGGAAATATTTGCCTTTTTACTTTTTTTGTAATTTTATAAATCCAATATGCACCCGGACAAAGTCTAATAGTCATGTTCATAACCACAATTATTGCAGACTTAATACTTAGCATTCCATGGATTCACCATGCCGAAACTGGGTACATCACATGGTGGAGGAGGGAACACTCAACAGAGTCTGAGGCTGAGATCTATAGAGCGTACTTAGACTTTGCTCAGACTTTACTTAGACAGAAGTTAATGCATGTAATAAAATTACAATTGGTGTTTTGACTTTGTCTGTCTTAGCTTATGCCAAGCATAATCTTAACTTAAAAAAGTCTATAAATACCAAATCAAAGTATAAGCTTGGCATACATTTAGCAAAGTTTTACGTAAGTCAAGTTTGAGCAAAGTCTAAGTACGCTCTATAGATCTCAGCACGAGACTCGTGACTCAGATGTAGGTTTAAGGCTCTATACAGACGGACCGCATTTCAACTGCAATTCAACCGCAAATTGCAGTTCAAGTGCAGTTTGAATGCAGTTGACACGACTGCAATGGAATAAACGCGCAGTCCGATTGCAGTTCAATTGCAGTCGGCGTGCAGTTGCAGTTGAAATGCGGTCCGTCTGTCTAGAGCCTAAGGGGTCCCCTTTGATGCATCAACGCTCACCTTCTCTGTCTCTCAGTGTTCCCCCTTTCAGTATTATGGGAGAATCGAACCCGTAACATATGTATAAGAAGGTTCACTTATTTTAATAATTTTAACCTTCAAATTACTTATGCGAGATAAAATGTTGATGTTGTTATGTAAAACATATGTTATCACTGCTGTTTTTACTTTAAATTAAAATAAAAGTATTCTTGATTTAAACTTGTCTCTTTAATATGATGATCCTTTATGCTCAGGTAAGAGAAAAAATATTGTGACTGGTCCTTTTGATGTGTGCACTGTCTCTTGGTGTCTAATCAACTGTGTTGCAGCTAATCCATACAGCAAACACGGTATACCTGAGAACATATACAATGTTTTCACATAGAATATCTCCTTTAATACAACCTAAATAGCTGAGGTACCCATGAAACTGAACAAATTATATTATTAAATTTTAATTGGTAAAGTAAAGCTGGTTTATTCAAAACAAAAAGTTTACTCACTCCTCATATGAAATGCATCAGCTAATCATTGGTATGAGATTTTTTTTTGTACAGACGCCGGCACTTCAAGCCAACTAATTTGTCAAATTTCCCCAATTGAATGGAACCTAATGCTTATGTGATAAAGTTGAAAATCTATAAAAGAAATTTGACAGATTGGGGTAGCTAGATGTGCCAGCGTCTGTACACATGAAACTGAACAAATTATAATATTCAATTTTAATTGGTAAAATAAAGCTGGTCTATTCAATACAAAATATTACTTAATTCCATCCACATACAGAATGCATCAGGTAATCATTGGTATGAGAAGTTAATAATATTTTTTTTGGGTATTTGGCATGTTAATGTGAAACATATTTTTCAGGTTGATTAATATCCCTAACACTTTCCTGGATAGTAAAAATATATTTCCCATCATATTTTGAACTCTATTAGCTTGTTAAAAAGTTCAAATCAGTGGTGCTATGCTGATGGTTGTCACTTCGCTACTACCTCAGCATCTTTGCGTTTGGGGTATAAACCCTACACAGGACAATTTATGTGACCACTGTATATATTATACCACACATTGCTGGGTGGAATCGGTGTGCTTCATGTTCCTGAATTGCAATGTGGGGGTCTTTACAAACTAAAGACGCCTACAATACAACCAAGAGTAATTTTAAAAGGACAAGCATTGCTTTTAAAAATAAATTTTACACCTTGTATATCTACTCCAATGGTATTTTATTACGTAACCTTACCTTTAAACCTATTTTTAAGTTGAGAAATAGCTTTGTTTCATATTTATGGTAGGAATTACTAATTACCTATTTCAAATCCAGCTTAAACTGCTGAAATAGGCAGTACCTAATATGGTATAAACAATGGATTGTTTATACCATATTAGGTATAAACAATCCATTCTTACTCATACCCAGTTTTGTACTATTAGCTCCAGCTATGTAGGTTGTAGATTACAATGTCCTTTTAAACATTTAAATAACCTGATTAAACCCTAATTTACTGACTGACCAAGAAGCATAATCTGAGGGTTCTTTAAAAAAATGAATCAATATTTTTTTAACTCACCTAAATTAACAACTTTTATTACTCGCATGAATTTATCAGACATCTCCAAATCTTCAATATGTCTCTTCGAACAATGGTATTTGATGTATGGATAGCATCCAGTTCGCAGAATCTGATAATTTGAGTTACCAACCTTCCAATTGAAGTTTGACATGCCAAATTGATCATTCTTGACACTACTGTACTGGAAAAAATCATTTGTGATACAAGAGGCAGTTTTATCTCAGCTAAAAATCTCTTCTAGACATTCATAGGCCGTGAAATAAAAAAAGAGAAGAATATAAGAAAGATATATTTACTTATTGAACATAGTATACACACAGAAGCATGCAAGATGTACATTGTTTATAAAAATCATTGTTCATCATGTTTGGCCTATTATGCACATATTATTTTTACAATAAATTATAAATAAACTTACCTATTACAATACAATTAATTAAACTCAAAAGAATATAATATGATAGCATATATGTCACAAAGGGAAAATGCGGCTAATCAACTCAGATTTTAGAGTAATGACTAGCCATATTATTATTATACAACAGTTCAGAAGATATTACCTTAACGAAGTATGAGGTCCAAGGAGGTTCATTGCATTGCTTCAAATAGGCAGTAAGCACTTCTGATGCAGTGGGTTTTGAAGAAAAATGTACTATGCCGATTTGACTTATTTTGACATTACCCAATAATCTCACATTTAAAACCATTTTGTTTATTAATTTTATAATATAATTGTATACTTGAACACTTGCAGTTAGATTCGATTACATAAATATAGTAAGTAAACAACGATCCGGCAATCACCAATCAGCTGTTAATTTTATTTTTTTTATATATATTTTTTGCCCTCTTGGGGCAGGCTAAGGTCTATGACCATACCGCCTCGTCTTCAGTTGTAATTTTTCTGTTTCAAAGTCAGTCAGTCATGTCCGTCACGTCCGTCACAGTCATGTCCATCACGTCCGTCACAGTCAAGTCATAGTCCTACCCCAGTAAAGCAGTGGAGACTTTACTAGAGGCTTTACTGGAGTTTTGGTTATAACACGGAAAATCACAATTCACGGCAATATCGCACTTTCCTCCACTTGTGTACGTTGTCGAAGATGTTATGTCTAAAAATCCACCATATTTACACATAAAAACTCGAATTTACACCAGTTTTTGAAAATAAAACATAGCCTCGATGCGTCCTTTTCCGCGTTGGCGCCAAAACTCTCTCAGCTGTTAATTGATATTGACAGTTGACGTTTCTATCAGTTTTATAAAAAATCTTCGAGCCTTGGGCTTATTGGTCTTTTGAGTATTTAGTAACCCTTACCCAAATGTTCACGTCAATCATCATGATCGATCGAAGGAGCTTCGAGCATAGACAATCGAAGATCGATCAATGCTACGACAAGTAAGTGTGAAATACTAATAAAATTTGTTTAGTAATTTCATATTACTAGGTATTCGACATTCGCTTTCATTGTATTTGACGTAGTCGGAACGTAGCTTATTACATTATTTTTGGTCTTCAATGTGTAGCAACAAATAGAGCGGTTTCAGAAGTCTTTCTCTTTGTTTACTATATACAAAAAAGATTACTGCCCCGAGAACGTCGCTAAATTTAAAGAATGTCTCAGTAATCTAACATGGTCGGACGTATATTCAGACGATGATTTAAATAAATCTTTTAATAGCTTTTACGAAATGTTTTGTTTATTATACAACCTGTGCTTTCCTAAAATAAAAGTTACAGTAAATAACACTACTAATCATCATAAAAAATGGATAAGCAACGGTCTTTAACATAGTTGTAACACAAAACGATCACTACGTTATCTTTATTATAAAAACAAAGGCCCATTACATAAAAATAGGTATTTAAAGTACTCACATATACTAAAAAAGTGTATTTACAATGCAAAAAAGAACTGTAATATTAAATACATTAATAAGAGCAAGAATAAATGTCGAGCAACCTGGTCAATTATTAATAATGAAATTGGTGATAAAAACATTGACAGTAGCATCTCGGAACTGCGACTAGACAATGAATTACTGACCAATCCTATTGACATAGCGGAGGCTTTTAACAAATCAAGCCATAATATTTTAGTAATTATGGAATGAATTCAAATTCTATGTTTCTTAGAGCTATGACGACCGAAGAGGTAAAAAAGGAGATATTGACATTAAAGGCAGAAGGCAAATGCAGAAGGCTTCGATGGCGTAAGTACTAAAATTATTAAAACCTGAGCTCCAGAATTGATTGAGGTTTTGACATACTTAATAAATCTACCTTTTTTCACAGGGACTTTCCCTGAGGTACTTAAAATGTCTATTGTAAAGCCACTTCATAAAAAAGGTGAGAAAAATAATGTCACGAACTATCGCCCTATAACACTGATACCCATCCTCTCAAAAGTATTAGAGAAATGTATGTACAAAAGACTAGCTGACTTCTGTAGTAAATATAATATCATCACAAACGATCAGTTTGGATTTCACTACTAATAAACAAAAGTCAACTACTTTAGCAATATTTACGCTCTTGAGAACAGTCTTGACAAATTTAAATAATAATCACTTAACAACAGGTCTCTTTTTCGATTTATCCCAAGTAGGGTTGTAACGGATCTTCGCCTCCGCTTCCGTTACTGCGGAAGTTCCGCATGAAATCGTACCTTCGCCTCCGCCTCCGCCTACGCTGTTTTTTTGCGGAGTTATAACGGAGGTTTATTTACGGCATAATCATATATCTCTGCATCACTCAAAGGTTGACTGGCAAAGAATGCCTTTGGCATCAATTCCACCTTTGTCATCATCATCATCATATCAGCCGAATGACGCCCACTGCTGGACAAAAGACCTTTAAGACCCACTTGTTGAGAGACTATCCTGAGGCCAATGAGAATTGTACCGAGGTCTTCTAGGGTCTCAGCCATGACAACTATATTGTCTGAAAATCGAAGGTGGGTAATGTACTCGCCATTGACATGGATGCCAAATCCTTCCCAGTCCAAAAGCTTGAAGACAATGCAGCAGTGAACAGTTTCAGAGATATAACATCTCCCTGTCTCACACCTCGCTGCAAGTGGATAGGTTCCCAGTTCCGGTCCGGGAGTCGCACTGACATAGTGGCGTTCTCATATAAACACTTTAACATCTCGATATACCGGTAGTTGATTTGGCATTTTTGGAGAGACCTCAGTACGGCCCAGGTTCTGATCGAATCAAAGATTTTTTCATAGTCCACAAACACTAAGCATAATGGCTGGTTATACTCTTCGGTCTTATTTATGTGGTCTATGGTACTAAAGCCTTTATTGTATCCGGCTTGTTCGGGAGGCTGGAAGTCGTCAAACCTGCGTGCGAGACGATTTGTAATTACTCTCGAAAACAACTTGTAAACATGGCTCAGCATTGTGATGGTTCTGTAATTCTTCAAAAGGGGTTTTCACCTTTTTTGTATCGCCACACCTCTGTGCCATACTTGTGGCGTTTGACCTTCTAGTATGACGGAGTTCAATAACTTCTGAAGGGCCCGTAGAAGAGCTAGAAGCTGTAACTTGCTGTAACTCCATCATCACCAGGCGCCTTATTGTTCTTAAGCTGTTTGAGAGGGATTCTTATCTCGCACATGCTGACGTCCGGGATGTCTTTGGTGAAGTCTCGGGTTAGTCGTGCTCTGGGATCTGAGGCACAGCTATCGACAGGTGACTGGGTTCTCGTATACAGCTGTCCATAGAACCTCTCGATCTCTCCCAGCAACTCAGGTCTAGACGTGACGATTCTGCCATCCTCAGTCTTCAGCTTCGTCAGTTGGCTCTGTCCAACAGACAGTTCTCTTGCTAAAACTTTAGAGCCTTTGTTCCACTCGATGGCTTCTTAATACATTTTGTATGAATTGGGCGCGTGTCGCGAGTCAAAGACTGTCTAGATCTGTCTGTTGAGCTGCCGGTATCTGGTAGCATCATCAGAGGATGTCAAAACCATTTTCCGTCTTTCTTCCTTTAGCTGCAGGGTTTAGTCAGAGATATTTTTGGTTCTGTTTGTACGGCGGGCCTTAAAGACCTAGCCGTATGGACAGCTTCTACGAACCTGTCGTGGTATGACTCGACTCGGTTTTGCAGTTTGAGCTGAAAGGGTTCCGGGTTTTCGACGTGGATGGGTAAAGGTCGGAGCATAGACTTTATCAGTCGAGACCTCTGGAGCTTGACATTAAGGTTCAATGAGCCCCGCCTGTGATCGCTCCCGCTTTTAACCGTATCGATCACAAAGACGTCATTGAACATCTGTTTTATCGTCGACAAAATAAAGTCTATCTCGTTTTTTGTTTTACCTTACCCAGGTCCATTTGCGGTTATCCGGCTTCTTGAAAAAGGAGTTTATCATAAAGAGTCCCTCCTTCTCTATGCAGTCTAATTGATATTGCCCCACTTTCAGCTCATTCTTCATTTATTGAGATTAAAAAAATATTAATATTACTCATAAAATACTATTTTTTCACATCCACTTTCACCTTCGCATTCGCATCCGTTAACCTCCGCATCCGCGGAGGTGAGACCCGTCACCTCCGCATCCGCCTCCGCCTCCGCTAAGAGGCCTCCGTTACAACCCTAATCCCAAGCATTTGACCTCGTGGCCCACGATCTTTTACAAAAAAAGCTTGAAATTATCGGCATAAGAAGACCGACACCACAATGGATAGCAAATTAAATATCACATCGAAAACAATGCGTGGCGATTAATAAAATTGTAGATGATGAACTTATGACATTTTCATCTAGCTTTAGGGAAAACAAAACGCGGTGTTCCTCAAGGGAGCGTATTGGGACCAATTTTATTTATATTATTTATTAACGACATATCACAACTCACTAATTATAAAAGTATATCATTCGCCGACGATATTTCAATTATAGTGACATCTAATAAAAAATATAATTCAATAAGCAATCATGAAACTGACATCAACAACACAATTGATAAAATCATAAATTGGCTAGATAAAAATCAATTACAGATTAATTTAAATAAATCTAATTATGTACAATTTAATAAATCGAAGCACGAGAAATATAATTTTAATCTCAAAGTTGACAAAATAGAAGAATTACCACAAACAAAATTCCTAGGGGTTCTAATAGATCATAACTTAAATTGGAAAACACACTTAGACAGCCTATGCAATAGGATCAACCAATTTGTGTATGCTCTTAGTCAAATTAAAAAACTTACAAATAAAAAAACTGCAATAATATCTTACCATGCTTACATAGAATCGATATTGCGTTACGGACTCATCTTATGGGGGAATAGCACAGATACAAACAGAGCTTTCATAGCCCAAAAGAAGTGCATACGGGCGATTTGTGGCATCCGCCCTGACGAATCCTGTAAACCTTTATTTAAAGAACTTGGTTTATTACCACTACCATCATTATATATTTATGAAATTTGTTATTTTGTTAAAAAACATATAGAAATATTTAATCGAGCATGTGACGTCAACACAAGATTAAAAAGAGATCCATTCAGACTTGTACTAATAGATACTCCAAAATCGGAGAAATATGCGAAAAGCTGCCTTGTAATGTGTGTACGGATCTATAACAAAATACCTGATAGTTTAAAATCGCTAAACGAATTCCTATTTAAAAAGAAGTTATACGAATGGCTGACTGTAAATAACTTCTATGACATTAAAGACTTTTTTAATCACAAGACATAAAAATGTGCAATATTTAATAGATTTAATTTGAACAAATGTATAATTTATTTTACCTTAAGATGTTTATGATTATATTATCGATAATTACCACTAAAATGTATATAGTATTTAGAATCGCCTCTTAGTTTTTTAAGTAATATTTGCATGCTATTGACTTGCGTAGCTAAACATGTGGACATAACAATCGCATGTATTGTAACTTTGACACCTTTATATACTGTGTTTAAAGCAAATAAAGATTTATTATTATTATTTATTTATTTAATTTTGATAAATGCTGTAGACCTACAAGTAATAAGATCCGCTCTTTGCTCATCACGTCCTCATCTTTATCAAATCGGTAGTTATTTTATTTATGTAGATTTAGACGAAATCTATAAAAATAAGTCAGGTATTTTATTGCCAATAAATAAAATGCAAGAATTTATCATTCTCTCTGGTCGTGCCATATAGCCGTCTCATCGACTTGTCTAGTTATGTTAGAGATAAAGGATTCCCCTGTAGTTACGCGCATGTACTCGTGCATTATAAAATTAGCTGCATAATTGGCTAGTTCCCGTTGATATTGGCCATCATTGCTGAAATTTAGTCCGGAGAAGTATTTCAAAAGGGTCAATTAATGTGGTGGAAAATAGAATTGATTTTAATTTTACTTTACCTAAGTTTAAACCTTACCTAAAAGTAAAGAAAAGACCTAACTAGGTACGTTTTACCGGTTATAGATAAGTTTAGGAATCTAATTTCAATCGAATAAAACTACTTAGTTTTATTTTAGATCACATATTTACCCATGACATGCACAAGAATGATATGTCGGACGAAAATTTTAAAACTGTATCTGATGCTATAGCACATGCTCGTAAATTACTCAAATATAAAAAAATTAAAGGATGGAAAATTTTCTGCCTTTCTATTTCTCCTCGTGTTCATACCTCAATAGTCTGGCAGAATATACGACGATTTCGTAATGGTGTTAGTGATTGTCGGATTTCTACTATACCTCCAATGACATACCTATACATGCCCGAGATTCTCGGATTCACTAGGATATTCAAAATCTGCTTATTATAAAGTTAGCTATAATTTTTAGCGGTTTTCTTTTGTAAATACAGATAATTACTTAGATACTTATATAGATAATTACACCCAGACTCTGGACAAACAGACATGTTCATGCTCACAAATATTTGTCCTGGGTGGGAATCGAACCCACGACCCAGCGGAGTGAAAGGCAAGCATTTACCAACCACGCCAACCGGCCCGTCAATCATTGCATCTTAAATCTTGCAAATTAGATCATTTGACAAATATGCGCCATAATTTTCAGTTGCAATATCATATGACATATTAAATTTACATTATGGTCTATGGTGAAAAAATGTCGCAATAATTGCTCCTCAATTCCTAATTTGTTATATTCCACGTGTTCCAGATGGGTTCACCTTATGTTATCCGCCGTTACCAGTAGGCGAACCTTTATTTAGCTTGATTAAATAAATTAGTGGTTCACCTATTACTGTAAACTATTAAAATAATTTTTGGTTAACAGGGTGTAAACTGTCTATTATTCGCTTCATTACGGGGTAAAGTAAAGGTTTCTTTAAATAAAAAAGTTATAATAAACGTACCTGATTTAATTACAATTCATAAATCATGCATTTTGGCTTAAATTCCAACAAAATAAAATTAACTATTTCTAAAAATATTGGGGAAATTATAGTAAAAGTCGTACTTAAGAACATTACTTACAAAATTAACATAGTCATAATTAAAAACAGTCATAGTTTCTTAATAATTTTGATATCACATTCATTAAATCCAAATACATTCATCATTTATTAATAATAAACATTAAACAGTTCAAATCACAAACATCAAAAAGCCAACAAATCTGCTGGTGATTCACAGGAATCGACACCACTAATTTAAATACATCTCTTTCTATCATCATAGCTCCAGAAAACGACAGAACATCCACAAAACTGCTATAGCTGTTTATTCAGACCACGCCATAAGGGATCGGACAGGAAACGAATTAAAATTAACCATAATTTAGAAGTACTAACCTAAAAAGCATTACCGCGCATAACTTTACGCTGTTAGACATCACATTAGATATACATGTGTAAATAAACACGATATTGTGGTACAATTTGAATGTTTTGTGATCTTTTAGTCACGGAATGGAACTAAAAACATCAAAGAAATCAGTAGATCTGGCAACCGTCAAATGCGAGTTGACACGACGCGAATGACGTTTGTTTACTTACATATGACGTCATTCGTTGAGGTTTGTCTAAAAATTATTGATAATATTTTTTGGTAGAATATAAATTATGAATAGTTGACAAAAATATTCAAATTGAGGTCTTTAAATCTTATACGTACCTACTATAACGTACTGCCTAACGTAGATTTAGATTTTTCCATGATTACTGTCCGATTGCCTATTGGTCATGGTCCTTTTGTCCAATTGACTGAACGGTCATTTGAAAGAAATGCTGCAATATTAAAACAAGTTACGTTGTATTGCTTAGATCGGAACTACTGGCTGAAATTAACCGATGACGAAACACTATAATAATTATAATGACTACTTATTTATTCTTCTTTTACTTTTTTCGTATAACAATATTCAAAATAAAAAAATATACTTATATGTCACCAGATAGTTGCACTGGTACTTTTTAATAACTACCTGAACCCTCTCAGCTAGTGAAAAAGTTCCTTACGTTCTAAGTTTAGTACAAGTATAAGATTGCTATTTAGAATGAGATCCGACCCTAATATGTAGACGCCAGCACATCAAGTTACCCCAATCTGTCAAATTTCCCCAGTTGAAAGTGAACCTTATGCTTATGTGATAAAGTTGAAAATCCATAAAAGAAATTTGATAGATTGGGGTAGCTGGACGTGCTGGCGTCTGTACGTCCCATGTGAAAGAGTGTCTTTTATTTTTTCTAGATATTTTTTATAAGTAGACAAATATGTATATTCACGAAGACATAAATCATTTCGCATAAAACTTAAGTGGTACTTTTGTGGTAATTAGAATATGTAGATTCGTTAATATGTAAATTCTCCTGTCTATCTTCGTGAACGCTTTGAGTACTTAGTCCCTCGAGGCAAACTCTGTCGCACAGCCACGTCCTTTCTACTTCGTATACCTTCTCACACTTCCAACCGTTATGATGGCTCTTTTACAAAATGTGCCGTTCGACTATGGAAATCTCTTCCACACTCTATTCTTTCTAGCTCATCTTTAGAGGTATTTAGAGGAAGAACAAGGGAACACTTTTTGTCACAATCACTGTAATCTATAATATTGTGTATTATAATCTATGTATTAGTATCTAAGTATATTTAGGAGTTTTATATATATGTGATGTGTATAGTATTTAATGCGTTTCTATTATTAGTATGTAGATATATATCTATTTCTACCAGTTGGTAGTAGCAATTAGCATCACTTAATTTTATTTTTCTTTTGATGTTGTACACTGTTTTTAACCTTCTTCTACAAATCTCTCTCTGTCAATGGTTTGCTGGAAGAAAACTCATCAATGAGTTAAGCTCGCCCGTGTACATTAATTTACAAATACACGTATATAAAATGTTTATTTTCTGTGTACAATAAAGAATAAGAAAGTAAAAAAACCTATGTCCCCTTGAAACATAAAGCTGTAAGACCTTTTAGATCTCACCTTATATCTTAATATAGCACACCACAACAGACTTGTCCCAAATTAAGCCGACCGCCCACGAATCATAATGTTACCATTTTCTGCCAAAATTAATTAAAATAAAAACCGGCCAAGTGCGAGTCGGACTCGCCCATGAAGGGTTCCGTAGCAGCAAGTATTTCAGTTGATTAAATGAAAGCAAATTGCGGTTTACGATTTATGACGTATTAAGAAAACTACTTGCTAGATCTCGTTCAAATCAATTTTCGTTGTTAGTTTGCATGGTAATGTACATCATATATTTTTTTTAGTTTTATCATTCTCCTATTTTAGAAGGTACAGTGGGCGGGCGCCACTCATTTTGCCACTTTGGAAGTGTCTCTCTCGCGCAAACTATTCAGTTTAGAAAAAAATGATGTTAGAAACCTCAATATCATTTTTGAAGACCTATCCATAGACACACCACATGCATGAGTAAGATGAAAAAAAATTTTTGAATTTCAGTTTTATGCCCTCCATAATTATTGTTCTTTTTCTATTTTTGTGTAAAAATCTTAATGCGGTTCACCGAATACATCTATTTACCAAGTTTCAACAATACAGCTCTTATAGTTTCGGAAAAAAGTGGCTGTGACATACGGACGGACAGACAGACATGACGAATCTATAAGGGTTCCGTTTTTTGCCATTTGGCTACGGAACCCTAAAAAGTATCTTTAACTACCGCAGAAAGTGATCCCCAGTATGTCGTAGGCGTTGGGTTTTACTTATTTAAGCTTAAGAGTAGTTTAGTATGATTAATTATAGTTTAACATAGCTTCATGCTTTTAGCCGAAGGGGTAAGTAAAGATCTCAACTCTAAGGCTGAGATCTATAGAGCGTACTTAGACTTTGCTCAGACTTTACTTAGACAGAAGTTAATGCATGTAACGAAATTACAATTGGTGTTTTGACTTTGTCTGTCTTAGCTTATGCTAAGCATAATCTTAACGTCAAAAAGTCTATAAATACCAAATCAAAGTATAAGCTTAGCATACACTTAGCAAAGTTTTACGTAAGTAAAGTTTGAGCAAAGTCTAAGTACGCTCTATAGATCTCAGCCTAAGAGAAGCAGGGTCGCCCATATGCGTCAATAGGTAGAGATTTTATAAACCGATACATCCAATTAAAATTTTTGCACCTCGTAAATTATACATTTTAGCTTACATACCAGTAAGTATGCAAACTATAAAAAATATCATAAATTTAGATATAGTGTAACATTAATAGCGAAGGGAACCAGCTTGTGAATTAATAATAATAATATCCTAGGACATTATTTACACACGGCCATCTGATCCCAAACTAGCAGAGCTCGTACTATGGAAACCAGATAACTGATATACTACATATACTACTTTTCATTTGTAAGTACATACTTATATAGATAATTACACCCAGACTCAGGACAAACAGACATGTTCCTGCAAACAAATATCTGTCCTGGGTGGGAATCGAACCCGCGACCTCCGGCGTGAAAAGTAAGCATTTTCCAACCACGCCCGTTAATCGGAAATTTTTGACTCCCCGTTAATCGGAAATTTTTGATACAAAAAGTATCAGCTGATCGTTATTCTTGAATGGGAAGTAAATATTTTCTTTTGTGTAGACACTAGCTGTGCCCTGCGGTTTTACCCGCTTTGATCTTTGTCTATTATAGCTTCTGTGTATAGGATATATAAGCAACATCACCACAACGTTTCATCAAGATCCGTTCGGTAGTTTTTGCGGGAAAGAGTAACAAACATCCATACATCAATACATCCATACATCAATACATCCATACAAACTTTTGCATTTATAATATTAGTAAGATGTTTAAGTTACGTCCACTATTTATGTTACACCTTGTATAATCGAATCTGCTGTCTATTAGATTCGAATAGAAATCTTAACTTAATTACTGCGAGTTGTATAAAATAACAAAAAAAAGGACTTTTGGTAGAAATATCAGTAGAAATATCATTACTGTATTTTGTTGCTTCACAACAATTTACTCCATTACAGACAATACCTAGTCAGGGTATCGAACCTGCATCCCCTCATACAGAGTACTAAAATATGATCTATTACAATTTTATTATCAAATAAAATAAACCTATACAAAATATGAGTGATAAATTTTAAATTACTTTTCACTGTACTAAATAGATTACAATGGAACACTCGGGTAGAAAATGTGAATCTCAAAACGTTTGGTTTGAAGACTTCATCATCATCCTCATATCAGCCGAAAGACGTCCACTGCTGGACAAAGGCCTCCCCCAAAGATCTCCACAATTGCCGGTCTTGCGCTATCCGCATCCAGCGATTTCCAGCGACCCGTACAAGATCATCGGTCCATCTTGTAGGGGGCCTGCCCACGCTGCGTCTTCCGGTTCGTGGTCGCCACTCGAGAACCCTTCTGCCCCAGACTTCATACTTTTTCTTAAAACTGCTCTACCTTAATCATAATTATTTCACCCCCCATCCCACCCCCTCCATCTTTGGTAAACAGTCACTTTAACCCCTCAGTGAACAATGTAATAAACTTCATAACAAATGCTTAGAAACTTATATGCTAACTTATCGTCATACTATTTTCTTTGCGCATTTTCTCCTTGCGTCAGTCGAGGTACCTTCGGATGATGCCGGCAGCCTCGGTCTGGCCAATGTCTTCTAAGATCAAAGCCAACGATTTGGATGTTACGTCGTCTCGGGACTCCTACAAAAACAATATATTTGTTAGTATTTTTAAATTGAGGAATGGTAGAGTGTATGAGTTGAACGTAATGTAGTAGGTATATATATTATTGGAGTCAAAAAATAAAAAAGGTTTTTTATAATAATATCTAGGGACTATGTCACACAGATCATCCTAGCCCCAAACAAAGCAAAGCTTGTACTATGGGTACCAGGCGACGATATACATACTTATATAGATAGATAAATACTTAAATACATAGAAAACATCCATGACTCAGAAACAAATATTCGTGCTCATCACACAAATATTTGTACTTACCGGGATTCGAACCCAGGACCACCAGCTTCGTAGGCAGCAGCACTACCAACTAGGCTACGGTGACCGTCAACGGTTTTATTCACGTAGAATTTAAAAATGTGCTTATAAATAGTCCGAACATGTTAGTAGTAATATAGTTAAGTATACATAATTATTTGTAGTTACATACAGATATTTCTGTTCTAACGGCTACACATCAAACTATAATTTTCAATATAAGCTGACCTCTCATTGTATGGAAATCCTATAGAACGCGAGATCAGCTTATACTGGAAATGTATTGCTTGACATGTAGCCATGTGTAAATAGATTGTTAAAACGTTTTTAAAATTTATTTCATAATAGTAATGATATTTAGTTAGCTTGTATAAAGTTATTGCCAAAAAGATTATCTTTAGGTTTAATAATTGAAATTTATACTTTAAGCTATATTTTACTACATATTGTTTGAATGGTTCTGTCTATAGTAAGGTACGAATTCAATATTATTATTATGGCGGACCTTGTGTTTCTAACGACGGTCGCGCTTTATTGGACTCTGTAGAACTGACGATGGTACACCATCATACCAGCTGCCTGTCATTTTGAAATTATACTAGTCCATCCTACGGTTATACGGAAGAAACTGCTATTATGCGGTAAGACCGACAATTGTACATTATTTTATTTTATTCCATCCTGTTTTTTATATGTTGTGCAATAAAATGTATCTCTCTATCTTAACATCAACTCAGAAAAAAGTATTTAACTAATTATTGACAGCCTTGAATACCTTGTTTGTCTAGCGGTACAGACGCCAGCACATCAAGCTACCCCAATCTGTCAAATTTCCCCAATTGAAACTAACCGACGACGAAATTTGACAGATTGGGGTAGCTGGATGAGCTGGCGTCTCTACCATCTCACCCCGAAATTAATGACGTCATGAGTTCTAAATTCGTGATTTAAAACACCCAAGACAGAAGGAATAGTAGGTGTACCTGTGTTTAAGAAAACTTTACTCTGCACTATAATATGGCCCACGTAAATGGCTAGACTCCATTAAGACTGGCCGCCAAAGCCGAAAAACAACGAGGATATCAGCATTTTTTTTTATATGGACTAAGTATCCTCCTCACCATTCACGTAAGAAGCCGATGAAGACCAGCGCGGTGTATAAGACCGCATGTACCCCAGTGGGTAGTTACCTTGAGGTGCTTGAGCAAGGTGCGCGTGGGGCTGGGCTGCGCCGCGTACCACTCGAGCAGCGCGTCGAGGCGCAGGCGCCGGGCGAGCGCGGTGTATAAGGCCGCATGTAACCCAGTGGGTAGTTACCTTGAGGTGCTTGAGCAAGGTGCGCGTGGGGCTGGGCTGCGCCGCGTACCACTCGAGCGCGGTGTATAAGGCCGCATGTAACCCAGTGGGTAGTTACCTTGAGGTGCTTGAGCAAGGTGCGCGTGGGGCTGGGCTGCGCCGCGTACCACTCGAGCAGCGCGTCGAGGCGCAGGCGCCGGGCGAGCGCGGTGTATAAGGCCGCATGTAACCCAGTGGGTAGTTACCTTGAGGTGCTTGAGCAAGGTGCGCGTGGGGCTGGGCTGCGCCGCGTACCACTCGAGCGCGGTGTATAAGGCCGCATGTAACCCAGTGGGTAGTTACCTTGAGGTGCTTGAGCAAGGTGCGCGTGGGGCTGGGCTGCGCCGCGTACCACTCGAGCAGCGCGTCGAGGCGCAGGCGCCGGGCGAGCGCGGTGTATAAGGCCGCATGTAACCCAGTGGGTAGTTACCTTGAGGTGCTTGAGCAAGGTGCGCGTGGGGCTGGGCTGCGCCGCGTACCACTCGAGCGCGGTGTATAAGGCCGCATGTAACCCAGTGGGTAGTTACCTTGAGGTGCTTGAGCAAGGTGCGCGTGGGGCTGGGCTGCGCCGCGTACCACTCGAGCGCGGTGTATAAGGCCGCATGTAACCCAGTGGGTAGTTACCTTGAGGTGCTTGAGCAAGGTGCGCGTGGGGCTGGGCTGCGCCGCGTACCACTCGAGCAGCGCGTCGAGGCGCAGGCGCCGGGCGAGCGCGGTGTATAAGGCCGCATGTAACCCAGTGGGTAGTTACCTTGAGGTGCTTGAGCAAGGTGCGCGTGGGGCTGGGCTGCGCCGCGTACCACTCGAGCGCGGTGTATAAGGCCGCATGTAACCCAGTGGGTAGTTACCTTGAGGTGCTTGAGCAAGGTGCGCGTGGGGCTGGGCTGCGCCGCGTACCACTCGAGCGCGGTGTATAAGGCCGCATGTAACCCAGTGGGTAGTTACCTTGAGGTGCTTGAGCAAGGTGCGCGTGGGGCTGGGCTGCGCCGCGTACCACTCGAGCAGCGCGTCGAGGCGCAGGCGCCGGGCGAGCGCGGTGTATAAGGCCGCATGTAACCCAGTGGGTAGTTACCTTGAGGTGCTTGAGCAAGGTGCGCGTGGGGCTGGGCTGCGCCGCGTACCACTCGAGCAGCGCGTCGAGGCGCAGGCGCCGGGCGAGCGCGGTGTATAAGGCCGCATGTAACCCAGTGGGTAGTTACCTTGAGGTGCTTGAGCAAGGTGCGCGTGGGGCTGGGCTGCGCCGCGTACCACTCGAGCGCGGTGTATAAGGCCGCATGTAACCCAGTGGGTAGTTACCTTGAGGTGCTTGAGCAAGGTGCGCGTGGGGCTGGGCTGCGCCGCGTACCACTCGAGCAGCGCGTCGAGGCGCAGGCGCCGGGCGAGCGCGGGCCACGCGCCGGCGTTGTCTACTAGCATCGACACTTCCCGATCGTACGAGCTAAGCTCTTGTAGACCGCTCTCCGTGAAATCCTGGAGAAATAATAATAATAATATCTAGGGACAATGTCACACAGATCATCTTAGCCCCAAAATAAGCAAAGCTTGTACTATGGGTACCAGGCGACGATATACATACTTATATAGATAGATAAATACTTATATACATAGAAAACATCCATGACTCAGAAACAAATATTCGTACTCATCACACAAATATTTGCACTTACCGGGATTCGAACCCATGACCACCAGCTTCGTAGGCAGGAGCACTACCAACTAGGCTACGGCGACCGTCGAAATATCCTAACTTTAGTTAAAATGAACCATAATTGATATGCAGAGATCTTGTAAAATACTAACAACCTCGCCGGACTGGATAGCTAACAGCATAAGCAACAACTTTTGTCGTACAACTTTTAATTGCAGCTTGCCGATTCGTGCTCACTGGCATGGGATCATATATCAAAGTAAAAGGTCCTTATTATCGTGTCCAACTGTTATTTGCATAACTTTTGGGCCTTGGTCAACAAGGTCCAAACATTATGCAAATTAAGGTATATATGTAGGATTATCGTGTCCAGCTGTTGACCAAGGTGCAAAAGTTATGCAAATAACAGTTAAGATATATATGTAGGATTATCGTGTCTAGCTGTTGACCAATGTGCAAATTTTATGCAAATAACAGTTAAGGTATATATGTAGGATTATCGTGTCCAGCTGTTGACCAAGGTGCAATAGTTATGCAAATAACAGTAAAGATATATATATGTAGGATTATCGTGTCCAGCTGTTGACCAAGGCCCAAAAGTTATGCAAATAATAGTTAAGGTATGTAATTATATAGGATTATCGTGTCCAGCTGTTGACCAAGGTGCAATAGTTATGCAAATAACAGTAAAGATATATATATGTAGGATTATCGTGTCCAGCTGTTGACCAAGGCCCAAAAGTTATGCAAATAACAGTAAAGATATATATATGTAGGATTATCGTGTCCAGCTGTTGATCAAGGCCCAAAAGTTATGCAAATAACAGTAAAGATATATATATGTAGGATTATCGTGTCCAGCTGTTGACCAAGGCCCAAAAGTTATGCAAATAATAGTTAAGGTATGTAATTATATAGGATTATCGTGTCCAGCTGTTGACCAAGGCCCAAAAGTTATGCAAATAACAGTAAAGATATATATATGTAGGATTATCGTGTCCAGCTGTTGACCAAGGCCCAAAAGTTATGCAAATAATAGTTAAGGTATGTAATTATATAGGATTATCGTGTCCAGCTGTTGACCAAGGTGCAATAGTTATGCAAATAACAGTAAAGATATATATATGTAGGATTATCGTGTCCAGCTGTTGACCAAGGCCCAAAAGTTATGCAAATAATAGTTAAGGTATGTAATTATATAGGATTATCGTGTCCAGCTGTTGACCAAGGCCCAAAAGTTATGCAAATAACAGTAAAGATATATATATATGTAGGATTATCGTGTCCAGCTGTTGACCAAGGCCCAAAAGTTATGCAAATAATAGTTAAGGTATGTAATTATATAGGATTATCGTGTCCAGCTGTTGACCAAGGCCCAAAAGTTATGCAAATAACAGTAAAGATATATATATGTAGGATTATCGTGTCCAGCTGTTGACCAAGGCCCAAAAGTTATGCAAATAACAGTTAAGGTATATATGTAGGATTATCGTGTCCAGCTGTTGACCAAGGTGCAATAGTTATGCAAATAACAGTAAAGATATATATATGTAGGATTATCGTGTCCAGCTGTTGACCAAGGCCCAAAAGTTATGCAAATAATAGTTAAGGTATGTAATTATATAGGATTATCGTGTCCAGCTGTTGACCAAGGTGCAATAGTTATGCAAATAACAGTAAAGATATATATATATGTAGGATTATCGTGTCCAGCTGTTGACCAAGGCCCAAAAGTTATGCAAATAACAGTAAAGATATATATATGTAGGATTATCGTGTCCAGCTGTTGACCAAGGCCCAAAAGTTATGCAAATAACAGTAAAGATATATATATGTAGGATTATCGTGTCCAGCTGTTGATCAAGGCCCAAAAGTTATGCAAATAACAGTAAAGATATATATATGTAGGATTATCGTGTCCAGCTGTTGACCAAGGCCCAAAAGTTATGCAAATAATAGTTAAGGTATGTAATTATATAGGATTATCGTGTCCAGCTGTTGACCAAGGCCCAAAAGTTATGCAAATAACAGTAAAGATATATATATGTAGGATTATCGTGTCCAGCTGTTGACCAAGGCCCAAAAGTTATGCAAATAATAGTTAAGGTATGTAATTATATAGGATTATCGTGTCCAGCTGTTGACCAAGGCCCAAAAGTTATGCAAATAACAGTAAAGATATATATATGTAGGATTATCGTGTCCAGCTGTTGACCAAGGCCCAAAAGTTATGCAAATAACAGTTAAGGTATATATGTAGGATTATCGTGTCCAGCTGTTGACCAAGGTGCAATAGTTATGCAAATAACAGTAAAGATATATATATGTAGGATTATCGTGTCCAGCTGTTGACCAAGGCCCAAAAGTTATGCAAATAATAGTTACGGTATGTAATTATATAGGATTATCGTGTCCAGCTGTTGACCAAGGCCCAAAAGTTATGCAAATAACAGTAAAGATATATATATGTAGGATTATCGTGTCCAGCTGTTGACCAAGGCCCAAAAGTTATGCAAATAACAGTTAAGGTATATATGTAGGATTATCGTGTCCAGCTGTTGACCAAGGTGCAATAGTTATGCAAATAACAGTAAAGATATATATATGTAGGATTATCGTGTCCAGCTGTTGACCAAGGCCCAAAAGTTATGCAAATAATAGTTAAGGTATGTAATTATATAGGATTATCGTGTCCAGCTGTTGACCAAGGTGCAATAGTTATGCAAATAACAGTAAAGATATATATATGTAGGATTATCGTGTCCAGCTGTTGATCAAGGCCCAAAAGTTATGCAAATAACAGTAAAGATATATATATATGTAGGATTATCGTGTCCAGCTGTTGATCAAGGCCCAAAAGTTATGCAAATAACAGTAAAGATATATATATGTAGGATTATCGTGTCCAGCTGTTGATCAAGGCCCAAAAGTTATGCAAATAACAGTAAAGATATATATATGTAGGATTATCGTGTCCAGCTGTTGACCAAGGCCCAAAAGTTATGCAAATAACAGTAAAGATATATATATGTAGGATTATCGTGTCCAGCTGTTGACCAAGGCCCAAAAGTTATGCAAATAATAGTTAAGGTATGTAATTATATAGGATTATCGTGTCCAGCTGTTGACCAAGGCCCAAAAGTTATGCAAATAACAGTAAAGATATATATATGTAGGATTATCGTGTCCAGCTGTTGACCAAGGCCCAAAAGTTATGCAAATAATAGTTAAGGTATGTAATTATATAGGATTATCGTGTCCAGCTGTTGACCAAGGCCCAAAAGTTATGCAAATAACAGTAAAGATATATATATGTAGGATTATCGTGTCCAGCTGTTGACCAAGGCCCAAAAGTTATGCAAATAATAGTTAAGGTATGTAATTATATAGGATTATCGTGTCCAGCTGTTGACCAAGGCCCAAAAGTTATGCAAATAACAGTAAAGATATATATATGTAGGATTATCGTGTCCAGCTGTTGACCCACGTCCAAAAGATATGCAAATAACAGTTAAGGTATATATGTAGGATTCATATGTAGAACATTAAATACGAGTTAATGCTTTCCATCTCTATGCCCTATAACCAGCAACAGACGGCACCGACGGACCATAGAGTTCAAACGTTGATTCAGGTGATTAACGACTAATAGATGCGTCGATGTCGGACTTTTGCCGCTTAGCCTTATCATCCACTTATCGTGTCGAAAACTCGTCCTTTGGATTATGAGACCCAATAATAATAATATCCTGAGTCATTTTTCACACACGGCCCAATGATCCCAAACTAAGACGAGCTAATATTATGGAAACCAGATAACTGATATACTACATTCTTTTGTAAATACATACATATATAGATAATAACACCCAGACTCAGGACAAACAGACATCTTCATTCTCACAAATATCTGTCCTGGGTGGGAATCGAACCCACAACCTGCGGCGTAACAAGCACACAAAGCATGAATAGAGAATGTAGTTGTGTTTGCGCACACGCTGGGAGTTGGATAGTTTCCGCTAGATTTGGTAACGTATGTGCATTGTGCAGTCAGTACTCACTCCCTCGTCGGCGGACTCGTACTCGTCGTCGGGCTCGGACTTGACGTCGTCGTCGTCCATGAGCTCGGCCATGACGTAGTGGCGCAGCACCTCGCACAGCGCCGGCTTGTCCTTGGCCAGGCGCCACGCCGACTTGCTGCTCTCTTCCTGCTTGAGGATCGGGTTCGCCTGTACATAATCAATAATAATATTAGCGCCATCTATCGCCGTTGGTCAGAATTTAATCCACTAGATGTCACTTTTTTCAACTATATTATAATATATAATTGAAGTGTTCTGCAGTAGCTCAACCTCGGTTAGAACACAATTAAACAATGCATTCTTTATTAGATTAGATGTTCCACACATGAGTTTTGTTTTAGTGGTTAATTTAATCAATATATTAATCTTTTAGTCTATATGTGGAAGCTTGTTATTAGCAATTTTAGTTAAAATATATTTCTTTTTATGTTTTGTAATTTCTTAAAATCAATAATAATTATTATTATAAAAATGTGAAACAAATTTTCTGTGTTATCTATGCAATACTTTGCTTTATAAAACTTTAAAAAGTTGAAAATGTTGTCTAATAATCTCAAAAAGGTAGAATAAAAGAATTCTTCTCGCGCATTATTCTCGGGTCTGCTATGTTTACTAAATTGTTTATACAAAATATACAAATTGTCTTAATAAAATTAACAACAAGAAGACTCATTTCCAGCCACAACTTCTGCCCATGAACTCCTGATGCCATAATGCTACATATCAAGCTAGCGTTCCCAGTATAAGCTGATCTCGCGTTATATAGGATTTCCATACAATGAGAGGTCAGCTTATATTGTATATGTAACCGTGTGTACTATAATATAAAGTAAAAAAGGTTTAAAATCACTTGAAACTGCATGTTTTTAGTTATAATAATAGAATACATAATTATTTCTAGGAACGTAAAGATATTTGGATATTTGATTTGCATGAATACATTTAGATATAACATTAAATTTATGACAGTAATGATTTCGTTACTTATTTAAGTACTTAGCGAGATTATTTAAGTTTAATAACTTAAATAATCTAGCTATTTTTTATAGATAATAACACGAAGGGTTCCGTGCGCGAGTCCGTGGCGCACTTGGCCAGTTTTTTAAATATTTTAAACAATGGATCGAAATACATATACTTTTTTGTAAATATACAAACCAACACAAATGTGCATTAATACAAATATTTGTCTTGTGCCAGGATCGAACCCGCAATATTTAGATCAGAAAGCAGGTTTACTGCCAACTGAGTCACAGCGGTCCTCAGCTCAGTTTCTATGGACGTTTGTGAAAATGTCCTAGCTTTTGCGAACACACTTGTGCACTATAATATGTCCCGCGTAAACGGCTTGATCTCTCTAGAGACTGTCCATCTTTGAGACTGGCCGCCATGGTCCAAATTCGACCAGGAAGACATTATTATTATTATATACTTGATATTATAGCAGTACCTTTTTCTCGAGCAGCAGTTTAGCGATGGCCACAGTACTTTCGTTGATAGCGCCCGCGCCGCAAACTATTTGTAATGCTGTGTTCCCGGCACCGTCCATCACATCGATTTCACTCTGAAATAACAAGAATTATTGTATTTTTTTTATAACTATAATTATTTGATGTCCTCCCGCCATTAATTGCCGTGGCCGATCTGACTCCTAACTCACGTGGGCCGAAGCAAAGAAATAAGCAGGTTAGCTAGGGTAGGCTCCTCAGCTTCATCGCTTTGGCCCCTTAACACGTCATCGGTGACCCCGTGCAACTGATCACACCCTCTCTTAGAATTTTGTCCTTTTGCTTCAGCGGCCCTCTCGAGCTGTGGCCCGAACCCCAAAAGGGTGGCCTAGGGTATTAATCGTTTAATTTAAGCTACTGGTTAAGAGCCTTCTGCGCTAGCCAAATGCTCATTGCCTTCAATTCTTTAATTTTAATATTGTACAACTAAATTTCAAAATAATAGATTAGTAACTTGTTATTTATTTTTGGATTTAAGAAAATATATCGGATAAAACAGACCGCACGGACGGACTAATTAATTTTTAGTAATTTTTATACTGTATTCGACTATGTTTATTTACTGCATTGTGAACTTGACAAGTACAAGTGTATGTTAATACCAAAGTGCTGAATAAATTTCATTATTTCATGTCTAGGTAAAATGGACTGTACTTGTGGAGCATCAGTCCAATCCATGGCCCACCTAACATCGTGCCCAGCTTGCCCTACTACATTTTCATGGCAGGACCAAAGACGCACCACCAAATAACACCAAACGTGGCCTCACTGATTGCCACAAGCATTTTTGGAACGAAATTCCTTATCGCGCGTTGTGAAAGGGGGCTAGACGGAAAAAATTCTCACAAAAAATTGTTCACGACACATTTTGCAGCTGTATATGGACCACGTGATGCTAAGCTGTCACCGTAGCCTATGGTCGCGTCCAACAAACAAGTATACGGACCACGTGATGTTAAGCGGTCACCGTAGCCTATGTTCGGTTCTATCAAACAATATGGACCACGTGATGCTAAGCGGTCACCGTAGCCTATAGACGCTTCTAACAAACAAGTATATGGACGAGGTGATGCTAAGCGGTCACCGTAGCCTAAGGTCGCTTCCAACAAACAAGTATACGGACCACGTGATGTTAAGCGGTCACCGTAGCCTAACGGTCGGTTCTATCAAACAATATGGACCACGTGATGCTATGCGGTCACCGTAGCCTATAGACGCTTCTAACAAACAAGTGTTTGGACCACGTGATGCTAAGCGGTCACCGTAGCCTATGGACGCTTCTAACAAACAAGTATACGGACCACGTTATGCTAAGCGGTCACCGTAGCCTATGGTCGCTTCTAACAAACAAGTATACGGACCACGTGATGCTAAGCGGTCACCGTAGCCTTTGGTCGTTTCTAACAAACAAGTAAATGGACGACGTGATGCTTACCGGTCACCGTAGCCTATGGTCGCTTCCAACAAACAAGTATACGGACCACCGTGATGTTAAGCGGTCACCGTAGCCTATGGTCGGTTCTATCAAACAATATGGACCACGTGATGCTAAGCGGTCACCGTAGCCTATAGACGCTTCTAACAAACAAGTGTTTGGACCACGTGATGCTAAGTGGTCACAGTAGCCTATGGTCGCTCTCAACACCAAACAAGTATACGATGTTAAGAGGTCACCAGAGCCTATGGTCGTTTTCAACACGAATCAAGTTTACTATGTTAAGTGGTCACCGTAGTCTATGGGCGCTCTCAACACCAAACAAGTACCTATACAATGTTAAGAGATCACCGTAGCCTATGGTCGTACTCAATACGAATCAAGTTTACAGTGTTAAGCGGTCACCGTAGTCTATGGACGCTCTTAACACCAAACAAGTATACAAAGTTAAGAGGTCACCGTAGCCTATGGCCGCTCTCGACATGAAATAAGTATATAAACCTCTTGATGTTAATTGGTCACCGTATCTTGTTGACCCTCTCAAAACCAAACATGTAATAATAATAATGTCCTCCTAGCCGAATTTAGGCCACGGCGGCCAGTCAATTCCTTCACTAATTAATCGAAAGGAACTTCGTTCCATCCGGGTGTCCCTTGACACCTCTCCAGTTTTTTAATTCAGTTTTACGGCTCTGGCTTTTTTGACCTTATGAGCCTTCAGTAAAATATATTTTTATTCCATTTATTTTCGTCATTGGGCAATGTCAAGTATAGTCCGTAACAGTCAAGTGATACATAGTCCTTGTCCTACCCCAGTAAAGCAGTGGAGACTTTACTTGAGGCTTACATATATGGAGTTTTAGATTCAACATAGAAAATCGCAATTCATGGCAAAATGGCACTTTCCTTCACTTGTGTACGTTCTCCATGATGTTATCAAATGTCAAAAAATCCACCATGATGAAAATGAAACAATGCCCTGGGGCTCTACCGGCTAAGTCGTGAATGGCGTTCAAATAAATAAAGGTTAAAAATTACGTAATCAATCGTTAAATCGGCTTCAACGTTGACAATCGATTCCGGACCATTTATGACGTCACATGTGCTCATGGAAGCCGATTTAACGATTGATTAAGTCATTTTTAACCTTTGTTTATTTGAACGCCATTTATGAAATCGATGTTCGGCGACTTAGCCGGTAGAGCCCCTGATACATATTTTTCCGCGTTGGCGCCAAAGCGATGTGGCCACAAAAATGTAATAAGTTTGCCATCGACCGCTAAGAAGAAGTTATTAGTGACTCACGGGTGGGATGAAGTCGAGCAGAGTGGCGATGACGGCCAGGCGGTTGTCGTAGGCGGCCAGGTGCAGCGGCGTGCGGCCCGCCGAGTCGCGCACGCTGTAGCTGGCGCCGTGCTGCAGCAGCAGCCGCGCACTGCCCGCGCAGCCCGCCACCACCGCCATGTGCAGCGCCGACTGCTTGTCTGCATACCAATAAAGTTAGTTACTCAGCAACCTATTTTCTGCTATATTGCCTATTTTGTTTTCTGTGTGGTGACGGTATAGAATATCATCACCCCATTTGACGGGCCAGTTGGCGCGGTTGGCAAATGCTTGCTTTTCACGCCGGAGGTCGTTGGTTCCATTCCCACGTAGGACAGATATTTGTGTGCACGAACATGGTTTGTCCTAAGTCTGGGTGTAATTATCTATATAAGTATGTATTTACAAAAAAAAAGTAGTATATGTAGTATATCAGTTATCTGGTTTCCAGGTAGAAGCTCTGCTTAAATCTGTGTGTAAATAATGTCCCAGGATATCATCTAATCTCGTGGGGAGCGTAGAAATTGTCCGAGGGAATACCTACCAGAAAACTGGCAGCATCCTTTTTCTGTGAACTATGACATTCAAACTGGGATCGCCAACCCGTCTGCCAAGCGTGGCGATTATGGCATATCCTATTCTTTCGGGGAGGCTTCTTTACAGCGGTGGACGTATTTTGGCTGACATGAGTCAGGAACCAGTAGCGGCTGTTGCGAAGACAACTAGCCTAGGTCACCATTACAATGAATTGAAGAGGATTGCACCGTGCATAGGACATCACAATAGCGATACACGAGGTTTCGTATTCGGTTGTCTTCGCTTCATTTGACCTAACATCGGTAAGAACGGACGTTGTGGAAACTGAAATATACCAATTTACTACAGGAAATTCTACTATTTCATTGATTTCCCAACGGTAGTCGCCTTATAAGCATATAGCGGCTGTATACAGGTTATTTGCTTTTAAAAAAGACAAGTATCGCAGGGTACTTTACAAACATATAATCGACGGACCCAAACAGCAACTATTTATGGCTCACACAAATAGATGTTCTATGCGGGAATCGAACCAAGAACATGAAGTGGGGAGGCGACTGTCTGAACAAGTGCAGTAAAAAGTTATGGGATTTATTTTAAAACGTTTTGTAACCTTTACCGTATAACAGCCTTTTAGGGGTGTAACGTAAGAACAGAGTCTGAACCATGCATAGATGATATTGGCATAAAACCTGCCAGAAAGTAGCACATCTTTCTGAGTGATTGTCAGATTTTTGCTAACACAATTCGTTGAGATAATCTCATGTTCATCAGTCAGGACAAAATCCCAAGTACTAAACTTCGCTCCAATGCACCCAAAGCTGATGCTGGGCGAGTGATGACAGATCACAATCAATTGGGTTTCTGCAAATACTCGACATTGACGTTGTAGGCCCAAGCAGAGATGGCATGATGACCAGGACTCATTTTGTAATAACAAAATGCAAAAAAAAAACTGCAAAACTAAGTGAGAGGCCTTTTCGCAGCATCATTATCATATTATGCCGAAATGCAAGATAGCCGAAAAACACCCACTGCTGGACACAGGCCTACCGCAAAGATGTGCATAATTGCCAGTCTTGCGCTACCCGCATCCAGCGACTTCCAGCGATCTTCTCCCGCAAAGATGTCCATAATTGCCAGACCTCCAGCGACCTTCATAAGATCACATCAGGTCTATCTTGTAGAGGCCCTACCCTGCGTCTTCCAGTTTGTGATAGCCAATCGAGAACCTCTCTGCCCCACCAGCCGTCGCTTCTACGAGCTATGTACCCTGCCCACTGCCACTTCAGCTTCACTTTTTCACAGACAATAATATAAAGAAGGAACTAACCATTATTATATTCATTTAAATCACAAAGCACGTTATTTTTCTTGATAGCTTCCAAAAGTGTATCCAGACACGACCTGTACTTAACAGCATAGTGGATCGCGTTCAAGTCTTCGTCATCTTTCATCATTGGATTAGCCCCTGTAATAAAATTTAATATATTAAATTTGGATGGGCCTGTCGCACTCGGCACTTTTGACGCACCGCTACAAGTACATCGCTACGTGTATAGGCATAGTTACAGGCCCGCAGGTAGGCCTCTTACACGCCCTCAATACAGCTACGACAAAACTGACACAATTACTATTGAAACTAGAATAATAGACCTATATAGTCAAACAAATTTAATCTCTAAATTGAACAGCAACATTAATATCATCCAAAGATTCCAGAATAAAGTGTTACGAGATATCGTAAATGCACCCTGGTATATAAGAAATGACGATTTACACCGCGATCTAAAGATGGACTCCGTTGCAGAGACCATTCGGAAATACGCTACAGCTCATGAACATAGGCTTCTACATCATGTGAACGTCGAGGCCATCCAGCTCCTCGACATTACAGAGCTAGTGAGACGTTTAAAGAGAACAAAACCCTATGAACTAGTGTCGTGATTAGTGATTAGTGTATTTAGTGATTAGTGTTAGCAATAATGTAATTATAAAGAACACATGAGCAAAGTGTCTTCCCCTTAACAAATATGACTAAGGAAAGTCGGTGGACTGATTCTTAGAATTAATTATGTTTATGTAGAAGTTTAGGTTAATATAAAATTACTTATTAGTCTCTAGACTAGATTGTAATATATATAAAGTACTACACTTGGAACTTTATTAAATTAAAAAAAATTAAAAAATCTTTCATCATTGGATTAGCCCCTGTAATAAAATTTAATAATTTAAATTTGGATGGGCCTGTCGCACTCGGCACTTTTGACGCACCGCTACAAGTACATCGCTACGTGTATAGGCATAGTTACAGGCCCGCAGGCAGGCCTCTTACACGCCCTCAATACAGCTACGACAAAACTGACACAATTACTATTGAAACTAGAATAATAGACCTATATAGTCAAACTAATTTAATCTCTAAATTTAACGAAAACTATTTTAGTACTTAAATAGATTTTCAATAGGGAATGATTTCGACATGTTACCTTAAAATTCAGCTTTATAACTAATATTATAAAGGCGAAAGTTTGTGAGTATGTATGTTTGTTACTTCTTCACGTTTAAACGGCTGGAGCGATTTTAATAAAATTTGGTATGGAGTTAGCTGCTGCTCTGGATTAACTCATAGACTATAATTTATAAACGCGGGTAAAACTGCGGGGCACAGCTAGTATTTTATATAACAGTAATTATGTACCTTTGGCAATGAGCAAGGCGACCATTTTAGGCACGTCGTTAATGATAGCGAGATGTAACGTCGTCTGTTGCTTGTCGTTGTAGCAGTCGAGCAGGTGCGTGGCTTTCACTGTGTGTATAATCTTCACGATGTATTCTAACGTCGGCTCGTTGCTGCATAACGTCATGTGGAGGAACCTGATGGCAACATATTTATTATGTAATTTTAAACGTCGTTTCAGCGTGCCGCGAGTGTTATGGTAACCAGTTTTGACTAATATATCTATCGAACTCGTCTCGAACTCGAAACGACCAACCAATCAGCATTAAGTTCATTCCCGCGCGATCTAAGGCTCTACACAGACGGACCGCATTTCAACTGCAATTCAACCGCAAATTGCAGTTTGAATGCAGTTGACACGACTGCAATGGAACAAACGGGCAGTCCGATTGCAGTTCAATTGCAGTCGGCGTGCAGTTGCTGTTGAAATGCGGTCCGTCTGTCTAGAGCCTAAGAAAGCTAATATTTGTGCCGTGAATGGTTTTCGTGCCCAGATACTTGTTCAACGTCTACTTTGAAACATTCCGTTTAAGTGTTGTGTATTACCTACCGCCTGATTGCCGTAGGGTCAAACTCGAAACACAAGGACGCCGAGAAGTATCGAAGCGATCACCTTAACCACTGCACCACTAAAAGTTATAGCAGTTTTTGTGGTTCTGAGGGGTAGTTGGCAACGCGTAGTGATACAGTGTAGAACCTCATAGGCTACCAGTGTGGATCCACGAGATGACATACATTTTTACACTGTTTTGGTTCTAAGCAAAAGAGGTACGTCCTTTGTGATCGGGTTTGAAGTGATTCATGATAACATTACCTACTACGTAGTTAAAAGCATTACCTACTACTACCTACAAAGTTGTTGGCAACGCGTATATATATATAAAGTGGCTGTTATGATGTCTGCAGGCTGGAAAGATTAAAAAAACTCAGCTGCAAACTGGATAATAGGCTTTTTTATGCAATGTAACTTGAATATAACAACTTACGTATCTCCGTTAGATAATCGTATTTCGAAGAGACGCTCCAATTTATTTCTCACATCCTGCTTCTTAAAACCTTTTTTGTTTCGAATCATATCGCAAATATCTTTCACAAGCTGTGGACAAAAATATTTATTTTATCTATACATATAATAAAATCGTAGGAAAGTCAAACCTGTACATTGAAATTTTTTTTAAAAGGAAACTTGGGGCGTGATCTACAATCGATATCAAAGCCAAAAATTTAATTTTTAGATTTTTTGTCGGTGTGTCTGTTTGTCTGTATGTATGTCCGGGCTAAACTCAAAAAGTACTGCATGGATTTACTTCAAATTTTGCATGAATATTACTAAGAGTTCGGGTCAACATATAGGCTACATATTATCACGCTATCACCTAGGGGGGAGGCATCACGCTATCACCTATGGTAATTTATAAAATTTTACAAGGGTAAAACCGCGGGGCACAGCTAGTAATAAATAATAGTGTCAAGGAATGCATGGCACGGTAAAAGATTCTAAAAAAAATGTTACTTTTTACTGAATATAATATTTATGACTGAATATTATTATTAGTATAGACTCCAGCTCTCACAAAGGTCTAAATCTACGCTATCAAATTGTAATTATGTTTAATACGCTATGTACCTAAAATGAGAGAAATAAATAATCTATTATTATTATTAAAAAAAATAGAGATATAGAGATTGTGTGACTTAACACCACGGCACTATTTTGTATGGGGCAAATAACAGTCAATTGCCGCTCTAAAGCCCAACTAAATTCGCGTTCTACGTGAAATTATGCCCGATTCATGCGATGATGTTATCAAAAAATGCCCAGCTACAGCGGAGTCGCGGCGGCTACTTGACTGAAATGATATACTATACATAAATCAAAGTTCGAGCGATCGTAATGAAAAACCCTTTACTTGTAAATTGTCATGCTCAAATGCCGTATTATAATATTGCCGTGTTAAAACGCTTAAAATAACCTCAAACTCACGTCATTTTACCGTAACAAATTTGTCGTATACCTGTTTAACTTCAACACCATCTTCAGTTTTGTAGAATGCAGGGTATTCAGTTTTCATTTTTTTACTATCAGATTTCGACATCACCCATGTTGAGGGGCCTTGAGGTTCAATTTCAGGCTTAGGCTGAAAAACAAACGTTTGTCAACTCGTGTCTGTTGCTCTATTCCGCTGGGTATACCAAATTTATGATATTAAGGTAAGTTTTCATGCTTTTTAACATGAGTGCTTGAAGTCTGGAAGTAGTCAAATTCATTTTTACGCTATCACAAATAGCGTGAAATAGCGTGGCATCGATGATATATTCGGTTGATGCATCGTTTTCGATGTTGAGATATCCGAGGTACTCACGTTAGAGGTAATGTAAGAAACTCATACCCACCTTAGCTCGTCCTGAATCAGTCATCAACAGCGAACGAATGAACTCCATGCTGTTTTTCTGTGAAAAAAAAAAACACAATATTATAATTGAAACTATTTTAACATCGCCTAAACATTTTTCATCCATCTATCGCATGTCGCAATATGGCGACGCATTCTCACTCATTGGTGCAGGTACTCCAGTGTATTTGTGTTTTATTTATTTATTCAATATATTATTTCAATACACATTGCATTTAACAGGCCGAACCGCAGAAACCTCGAAGGCGTATCGTTCCAATATTTATAATTATTAATCTGTATTCTTGTTCTGATCGTGATGGACAACGATACAGTCCCGTCAGTACAGACGCCAGCACATCAAGCTACTCCAATCTGTCAAATTTTCCCAATTGAAAGTGAACCTTATGTTTATGTGATAAAGTTGAAAAGCTATAAAAGAAATTTGAAAGATTGGTGTAGCCGAATTAGCTGAATGTGCTGGCGTCTGTACAATTTTAATTCATATTTCCTCTAAAGTTACAACTGTAATATACAGTGTTTTTTTTTGTAACTATACAAATTACTATTTCCACTAAAAGCACATGTTCTTAAGCGCAATATTAGAACCTATCTCTTCGGTTTCATAAACTATTAACGCTATAAATACTTTTTACTAAAACTATATCAAACTGATGGGTTGTTTGTTTTGCAATTTGAAATTCGACTAAAGTACGCGACAGGTTGACATGGAAATTTTCTGTCATTTTGAAACAACAACAGACAACAACGTGAGCGAGATTGTAATCGATAAACGCGGGCGATGTGAGATCGTGCAGTACTTATACTAAGGAATGCGCAGGTGACGTGCGGTTTGCGGGGTGTCCCTTCCCCCGCGCCTCACCTCATACCCCGATTGCCACGTCAACCTGTCGCGTACTGTACGTGCAAGCGAGTGGGATTTAGTCAATGGACACGCGACTGAGGGAGAATGGATATAGCCGCTCACTTTATATGCCGTATGATACTCGCAACAAAAAACTTTCGACACGATTTTAAATTATGACTAGTTCAATGATTCAGATGTTAGAGAGGAAGGTTCCGGAGTTTGTTCCGTAGAGTGAAAATGTGGATTGAGGGTTCTCGTTCACGGCTAAGCCGACCGATTGTAAAGAAATATTGGGACGAAGTTCCTTATCTCGCGTTGTGTAAGGGGGCTGGATAAAAAAATCTTACGAAAAGTTGTCACGACACTTTTTGCAGCTGTGCGTCGTGCGCATGTTTCTCTGTCTCTCTCTTTCTCTCTCTCTTATAGAAAGCAAGCCAGATATTTTCATTTCTATTTCGCATTGAACAGTGTGGTGGCGCGACGATTATTTTTGTTGAGTGTATACAGGTTTTTTGTACATAATAAATAATAAGAAATAACTTCGTTCCATCCGGGTGTCCCTTGACACCTCTCAAGTTTTTATTTTTTTATGTGTGTTGGAGTGCCAGGCTGGATGACTTTAATATGCAATAAGACACAGTAGGTGACGCTGTTGTCAAAAAATTGCAAAACTTCCAACATTCAATTAATTTTACGCCCTAAGAAACAATGTTTCACTTGGATCATGGTTTCATAAAAGCACATACTTAACATTTTATTTTTATAAACATATTATGGCTCGAAAAATTAAATGTGTTACGCATCATCCTATCTATATTGTGCATATATAACGCAATATAGTCTCTGTATAAGTATGAGCATAAGTATTTGAAAAAGAAAAAAGATTTTATTTGGTATAGATGTCAAAATATAAAACATTATTTGGTAATAAAAAGGATTCTTTATCTTATTCTAAAGTCAACGCGGACGAAGTCGCGGGGGGAATCTAGTGGACTATATTAGTGTCCATAAGTTATTACTTATGGAGTTAAGTGGTAAGCCCTATTGGCTTACTACTTAAAACTAGTATTTAAAACTTTTTGCTTTAGAGGATTAAAATGTGATGTTAATTTTCTTACCTCATCGATACTGTCACCAAAACTCTTGAGATATTCTGCAAATAAAGTAAATAATTAATATCAAAACCCAATTTGGTAATACAAGATCCGAGTAAACCATTATTAAAACATTGCGGAAATTGTCTATTACATTTTGTTCCTAATCTATTAAAGTTACCTATTACTTTCAAGTACATTCTAAAAACCTTCTCGATGATGCAGACCATAGTAACTCCATTTGCACACGTTTGAAAAACTGGGAGATAAATGTAAGAACGTAACTAGATATCCTAAGAACTTAATTATTCCTAGAATGAGAACGGAACTATATATACGAAGTTATTATCCAATATGTGTTCGGATTTATTGCAAGTTCAATTCCTGGAAGAAAGAAACAAAGAAGGAAAAATAAATTTTAATTTGGAGATTTCTTTTTTCCTCTTTCTTTCTTTCAGGAATCCTGTTAAAAATCCGAACTCACATTGGATAAAAACTACTTAGGTAGGTACTTCCAATGGTCCGATTCAAAAAAACTTTACGCAAATGGCTAATTGGGAATTCCTCCTATACTGTAAAGGAATTCCTGCAGGCAAAATTTTGTAGACAATTGTCTACAAAAATTTGCATGTCATTATATGATTAGATATGTTAAGCTACCATTGTGCTACCAATGTAAGATAAGACCTTTTAAAACCACATTAAAGCATCTTCTACACGGTTGCAAACCAACGTCCCAACAGAGGTCACCCTGGTGACCATCTAGACTGCACAACTGTAGTCTAGGTGGATGGCAACCATCAGGGTGACCATCTAGACTGCACAACTGCAGTCTAGATGGATGGCAACCACCAGGGTGACCTCTGTTGGGACGTTGGTTTGCAACTGGGTAGAAGATGCTTAACTTGCAAATAAATCTTTGACTTTACCGTCTTTGAATCTACCAACCTAAATGCGTAGTCTGTTGAACAAATTAATATAAAACCTCTGGTTTTTGGTTAAGACAGATAGATAACTTACCGCTCAAAAAATGTTGAACATTGGGTTCGCTCCTCACGTTACCAATGTCCTCCAGTTCTCCGGACTGCAGCTGCAGGTCCACTAGGGGCAGCTCGGGCGAGTTGATACTCACGCCCCACATAGGACTGGACAGTGGGGAATGGTTTGACTCAGAATCAGTGGCTTGGCTGGAGTTAGACTGGGGGGCTGCGTATAACGCGTTAGCCAAATCGCATTGGTCCGGAACTGCGTCTGGTACCTGTAATAAAAGACTATATCAGAGGGCGACAAACGAGCTAGTGGGTCACCTGATGGTAAGTGACGCGGACAAAACACCTCTACACCTGCTCTGCCACTGTGAACCACTGATGCATAAACATAACACCGTCCTGGGCAAACACTTCTTGCACCAGGACGATGTTATCGTTACTCCTGCCAAGAAGATTTTGCAATTTATCTATGTTGCAGGGTTAGACAGGGAAGTTTAGTTGGAGCGGCGAGCACAATAGTTAACTTTATTATACTTTAAAATTATCACTGGACGCAGTGTTACCAGGACCTCCGGGGACTGGAAATAGCCGCCACCAGAAGAATAAGAATGATTATAAGATGGTAAGTGATGAACGCCGCCCATGGGCACTCGCAACACCAGAGGAGTCGCGGTGCGTTGCCGTCCTTTAAAAGAGTAAGCAAACAAGTGTTGCCTTCCCCACACCCCGAAGAGCTCTGGCGACCGTACTCACACGCAGAAACACAACATTGAACTAACTTTCTTCATGAGAAAAGCAAACTTTGCTGATGGATAGTGTCCTGACCGTAGATAGTGTCTTACAGCTAACTTGACATAACTTCTACTTAACAGACGCTTTGTTGAATGCCAATACTCAGATTCGAAACATTACCAATAGATGGCGCTTTAATAAATCATTCATTTTTGAATATTTTTAAAATCATTCTACATTATCTTAACGTAATGTAGATGCCCTCACAGGTCCGTAAGTGATCGGCGAGGTTAAGCAACTCGCGAACAGTCTATAGATGGCTGACCACAAAAGTAGTTTAATTAGTGAGTTTCTCCGTGCTTCGGAGGGCACGTTAAGCTGTCGGTTCCTGTTGGCAATTAGACAATAGTCGTTAAGCCATGTCAGAGGCCTACTAGGCAGCTTGAACAACTCAGATACTAGGGGTAACCACTACCCATACGATAAGCAAGCAATTTTAACGTAATTAATGTAAAAGTAACAGTGAACAATAAGCCGTGTAGTCACATAACATAAACTGACATCACACATCATGACAATTAAATCAAAATACCTCTAATATACTACCTCCCTTATATGTTTAAAATGACAAATTACATTTACATTTGGTACTGCACCTCCTCGATTGTTAAGACCTATATAAACCCATGAATGCAATATATAAATTGAAATATCACCAACCTGTGGGATGACACCAACCGATGGGAAGTACTTGGAGGTGGCGGCGATTTCTCGCTTCATGTCATCGACTAGCATTATGTCATCTGGTTTACTGGCGTCATTTTGTTGCTGAAAGTAATCATCAAATTAATATACAGGCCGAGATAAATTCTATATTGAATGACCTTCTAGTCCCCCCCCCCCCTCCCCTCCTGATTCGAACGTATCCGTCCTGTCCACAAATATGCCCCGACTATTCTCCCGTATCACCCGCCCGGGGGCGGAGTTTAAGTTGACGATTTCTAAGCTCACATAACTCCTACTATCCTGCTTTAATAAATAAATAAACAAAATATGTTTATTTCGGGTAACTAATTGAGACCCACGGTACAGAAAATACGTACACGATAAAATACTAAATCAAAATGAATAATTTAAAAGAACATAATATGAATAATAACATACACAATACTAATTGAATATGTAAGCTACATTACTATAAAGTTAGGCTATAATTTACAAAGTTTAACGCGGGCACGCGGGCGAAGCACAGTTAGTAATTAAATAAACTAATTCTATTACGGATTTAATTACAAAGATAACCAAGATAAAGATAAAGATTTATTTATTGCCAAACTATGTACATGTTAGGTCTTATTTCTAGGTTAGATTCACAGTCTACCCAAATCGGATATACAATAAAAGGCGCAACAATGCGGCTTAAAAACTTAAATTAACTAAAACTCATCATCATCATCATCATTACAGCTATATAAGTCCACTGCTGGACAAGCCTCCCTCAAGAATCGTCTTGGGGGGATATGCCATAATCGCCACGCTTGGCAGGCGGGTTGGCGATCGCAGTAAGATGGTAATAGTAATCAGAAGGAAGCTGCTGCCCGTCCTCTGGTAGATATTCCCTCGGGTCGACTTCTACGCCCCCCACGGGATGAGATGGGGTGATGATATTCTGACTCTGATATTTGTCGCCGTCACCACACAGCAGAACTAAAACTAAAACTAAATGTATTTATTCCCAAGTATAATGATAATATTTTTGTTCTTAAATATAATTGCCGCAGAACATTATTCTGGTCGCTGCTTTTATTATATATACGTTATCAGTTTGCAAGACTATTAGTACCTATATCTTGTTGAAATATAATGATAATATCCTGGGACATTATTTACACTTGGCCATCTGATCCCAAACTAAGCAGAGCTAGTACTATGGAAACCAGATAACTGATATACTACATATACTACTTACTTTTCGTTTGTAAATACTTACTTATATAGATAACTAGCGGCCCGGTACGTGCTTCGCTACGTATTAAGTTCATTTATTCAAACAAAAAATATTTTAAATTGCTAAAAGATGTTGATTTTACACTTGTTCAAGGCTTTTTTTAAATTTTCTCTACGTACAAACCTTCCCTGGACTTCCACGAATAATTCAAGACCAAAATTAGCCAAATCGGTAAAGGTGTTGTTGAGTTATAACATTACAACGAAAAGTGGCATTGATTACACTCAGAGTCAGAACAAGCAGACATGTTCATACAGACAAATATCTGTCCTGGGTGGGAATCGAACCCACAAAGGCAAGTATTTAGCAACCACTTATTTTACTATTCTTACTTACATGCATAACCGTAATCGGAATGTCGCAGTTGCTCGTCAAAGACCCACCTGAAATTGTAACAAAACATTAACTGCGATCAGTTTTAATAAATACAGATAAAGTTTATTATATATTTATTATTATTATATATTTTTATACCAAATATGATATGAATATTATTAAAAAAAATGCAGTGTAATTCACCCATAAAATCCGCTATGTACTCGTGGTGCAACAAGCTAATCTACATGTTGAAGCCAGGTCACATGGTCACTTCCTCCTATGGCAACAGCCAGAAAATTCAGAAGTTAACTCACTGGAAGAACTGCCAATAGAGCAGAATGAAGAGTTAGGTTTCCTCTTCTTGCTGCGTTGCATCTGCGCGGCGGCCTGGTTCTTCTTGTACTTGAATTCTTTGGGTTCGCTGCACCTCCCGTCCGAAGGTCTTACCAGCTCTATGAACACCTTCACGTCTTTGGTGGTCTCAGGATTTCTGTACGCCGGAGTCCTGTTTGCAAAATAGTTTTAAATGGACACCGTAGGACATTCAATACGTACCTTAATATAGACAGAACCATTCGACAGTAATAACATTTAATTCGTACCTTAATATAGACAGAACCATTCGACAGTAATAACATTTAATTCGTACCTTAATATAGACAGAACCATTCGACAGTATGTCGTAAAAATATAGCTAAAATTTAAAATTTTGATAATTAATCCTACACATGGTCCTTGACAATAACTTAATTTAAGTTAGTTAAATATCGTTACTGTTATAAAATAAATCTTATTGTAAATTATTTCCTACAAGCCGTGTACCTAAATATCTATATGTACCTAGAAATAATTATATATTACTACGAATATGTTTTGACTATTTACAAGCGCTTTTTTAAGGTCTAAGTGAATAAAAACCATTTTTATTTTATTCACACACGGCCATCTGATCCCAAACTAAGCAGAGCTTGTAGTATGGAAACCAGACAACTCATATAATGCATATACTACTTTTCTTTTGTAAATACATACTTATACATACACCCAGACTCAGGACAAACAAACATGTTCACAAATATATGTTCTGGGTGGGAAAAGAACCCACGACCTGTGGCGTCAAAGGCAAGTGTCTACCAACCCCGCCTACCAACCTTTTACATAATAATAATAATGTCCTCCCGACCGAATTTCGGCTACAGCGGCCAGTCTCAATGGAGATCAGCTAATTGCGCAGGACATATTATAGTGCACTAGTGGGTGCGCAAACACAGAGGCACTTCCTATTGCATCACTCTCATGATCCGATGGGACGACTAGCGACACGACCGGAAAATGGGCAGGCACAGGACCGACGGCTTTACGTGCTCTCTGAGGCACGGGGGTCTAATACCGGCAACTCCCAGTCTTCGGGCTGATACTAAGAAATTTCTTTTTAGGGAAAAATCCCAAAAATCGCTTTTTGACCCGACCCGGTATTTGAACCCAGGACCTCATCATCGGCGGTTGAATACGCAACCGCTAGAACAACAAGGCAGTCACTTATACATATAGTATATTTTTAAATAGCATAACACGTGTGTTCTAAAATAACAATAAAATTAACGAATAGCCTATATGATTACGATGCTGCCCGTACGGTCAATGCTATCTCTATGAATAATGATCGCGTCGTTGGTTAAGTGGTAGCGTATATATAATGAGGTCACAGGTTCAAATCTCGAGTCTCTCAGCAGCGTCTCTCTGTGTACTGCTATCGCCGATCTGATGCTCTACCGGCTAAGTCGCCGAACATCGATTTGTAAAATGGCGTTCAAATACTTAAAGGGTTAAAATGACTTAATCAATCGTTAAATCGGATTCAACGTTGACAATCGATTCCGGACCAGTTATGACGTCACATGTGCTCATGGAAGCCGATTTAACGATTGATTAAGTCATTTTTAACCTTTATTTATTTGAACGCCATTTAAGAAATCGATGTTTGGCGACTTAGCCGGTAGAGCCCCTGTTTCCCAAGTGTAACGAATATATCATATCGCCTTATCGTAAGATCACTGAGGACCCTTTTATCCAGCAATAGACTTCATTCGGCTGTTATGATATTGTTTTCCAAGTTCAAAACTTTTATTTACATACATACATAGACTCACGCCTGTTTCCCAGAGGGGTAGGCAGAGACAACGGTCTTCCATTTGTCGCGATCCTTGCACACCTCTTTCGCCTCTTTACTGACATTATATTCTTCATACATGCTCGCCGGTTCAGAGTACTTCTGACCTGGCCTTTCTTGAGAACGTCTCCAATTTGGTCAGAGAATGTTCTACGAGGTCTTCCCCTACCATTCACACAGGCCAAGTATACTTCTTTTGTCAATCTACTTTCATATAACGGATCATTAAGTCACTCTTAATCTAGTTCTGTCAGTGACCGCAAATTTTCCAAGCCTTCCTGCCCCAACCCATTTACATTGTCATCTTTCCAAGAAGAACCTTCAGTCAGTACATACTTTGTAAGTAATAATAACGTGAATAATATATCAAGGGGACTGGGGAAAACCAATACAACGTAAAAGGTTATCTACACTGACGAACTGTTGCTTATCTGCGCTATATGTTGCGTCGGCCTAGCGGTAGCGTGTTCATCCGCAGATAACAAGCTCCTGGGTTCAAATCCCAGGTCGGGTCAAAAAGTGATTTAGGAATATTTTCGTAACAAGAAAAAATACTTGTGTGTACTTAATACTTTATGTACACGCGTTAGAAGTTATACTTCTTAATATACAACTTGAACATAGTTATCAATTATCATACCACCTAGAACTAACTTCATGCTGTTATTTTTATGCATCGTGCGCGCATCGTAAAATTCATTCTCATCATTTTTCTCCATCGCGCCAAAAGAAGTATAATTTGAAAAATTCTAAATATCAGCCCGAAGTCTGGGAGCCGGCATTAATATACCCCCGTGACTCGGAGAACACGTAAAACCATCGGTTATGTACCTGATCTCTCTCAGGTCGTGTAGTCGTCCCATCGGATCATGAGAGTTATGGAATAGAGAGTGTCCCTGTGTTTGCGCATACACTTGTGCACTATAATATGTCCTGCGCAGTTGGCTAGTCTCCATTGAGACATTTATTTAATACTAGCTGTGTCCCGCGGTTTTACCTGCGTTTAATTTTATAAATTATCACAGCTTCTCCCCCGTAGGTGATAGCGTGATAATATGTAGCCTATATGTTGACCCGACCTTTTAGTAATATTCATGTAAAATTTGAAGTAAATCCATGCATTACTTTTTGAGTTTAGCCCGGACATACATACAGACAAACAGACAAAAATTCTAAAAACTATAGTTTTGGCTTCGATTTTTATTGTAGCTCACGCCCCAAGTATCCTTTTTAAAAAAATATTCAATGTACAGTTTTGACTTTCCTACGATTTTATTATATGTATAGATTAACATGTTTTAGACCCAGCCTAGCGGTGGTCAGCGCTCCAGACTAAGGTACCGTCACTCCCTTGAGCCAACTTTGTAGCGAGAGGGTTCCAACTAGTCCCGAGATGACATTTGAAACTCTTAGCGAATAGATGACAATGGGAACAATGCTTGTTGAATTCGCGCCACACTTACTGCTAACTAAGTGAGTTAGCTAAAAAATATATAATGATTATTGAAAAAGAAATACTTATAATGATTATTGAAAAAAATATTGTTGTTTGTGATCCGATTGTGATAATTCAAGTACTGTCAATATAATACATACATACATACATAGACTCACGCCTGTTTCCCAGAGGGGTAGGCAGAGACAACGGATTTCCATTTGTCACGATCTTTGCATACTTCTTTTGCCTCGATTACTGTCATTATATTCTTCATACATGCTCGCCGGTTTAGGGTACTTCTGACCTGCCCTTTCTTGATATAATATATAATATATATTTTTTATATAATATATATTATATATTTTTTTTATATTTTTAAATAATATAATATCCTGGGACATTATTCACACGCGGTCATCTGATCCCAAACTAAGCAGTGCTTGTACTATGGAAACCAGATAACTGATATATTACATATACTATTTTTCTTTTGTAAACACATACTCATATGGATAATTTACACCCAGACTCATTGCAAACAGACATGTTCATGCACACAAATATTTGACCCGGGTGGGAATCGAACCCACGACCTCCGGCGTGAAAGGCAGCGTATCTACCAACCACGCCAACAGGCCCGCCAGTATATTTAAGTCACGCTACGATGGTTACGAGTGATAGTGTTTTTTATTGTATAGGGAATGTTTTCGAGATAAACCCCTGAAAACAAGTTCTTTTCACAAAAGATGTTGAGGACATATAATAAATGTTTGTCAGACAGGTTGGCAATCGCAGTAGCATTAACATACTGCGAATTACAGTACTCCTTCGGGGCACGGGGGTGAGAATTGAACTTTCACTGTGTATCACAACTTATAGCTAATTATATACCTACCTACTAAGTGGAATCCTAATAAGTATTATACATCCAGGTAAGGTCCATAGCCATAGAAGTGAGTCCTATGCCGTTGACCGCCTTAATTATATAATGCACATTATTAAGAGGCCTATTAAAGTCCACTAGCGCCGCCAATCGAAAAAATGTCATAACTCGTAAATAGAATCAAAAATACAAAATACGTTCTATTGTTACTGTGGAAAAGGCAATAACGTAATTGTATAACACCTTATCAACACTTGAAATATAGCTGTTTAGCTAAATCGTGCATTCAAAACATAAACGGCCGTTTTTGTTACAAATGCACGATTTAGCTATACAGCTATATTTCAAGTGTTGACAATGTGTTATAAAATTACGTTATTGCCTTTTCTACAGTAATAATAGACCACAATTTGTATTATTGATTCTATTTACGAGTTATGACATTTTTTCGATTGGCGGCGCTAGTGGACTGTAAAAGGCCCCTTAAATAACGGCTCAATGGTGCCTAGATAGACCTTGAGAGGTTTTCGTGGTACTAATTTGAAAGTTCTCTATGTATATACATATGTGTATATAGAAACCAAAAAAAAAATTAGATAGTCATAACACTTACCTGAATACAATAGCGTATTGATGGTGGACATCAGTCTGCATAAACATCCCATCGCTGTACCAAATCCTACTGCCATTCTCATCCAGCTCAAAGAAACGAATGATAATATTCTCTGAAAGAAAAAGCAAAGCATTGTCTAAATGACACAAATGGGGATGGGAGATATTTTTTAAAACAAAATGAAATAAGTATTTTACGCGTTCAGCATTAAGGTTATACAACCGGCTGTGTGGTGACGGTGGCGAATATCAGAATATCTTCACCCCATCTCATCTCATTGGGAGGCGTAGAAGTCGACCGGAGGGAATATCTACCAGAGGACGGGCAGCCAACCCGTCTGCTAAGCGCGGCGATTATGGCATATCCTCTCAAGATTATTCTCGGGGAAGGCTTTTGTTCAACAATGGCCTTAACTACTGAGCTACACGTTTTAAATTTTAATAGTTTTACAGCGGTTCAAACAAGCGCTATATTACTGTAAACAACGTTCGAGGGCTCAATTTTTTATCGTTCGCATCTAGTAGTTTTTCTTTCCACCCATTTTTTACTGCTTTATTTGTCGACGCTTAAGTGGGACCCAAATCATATCCATAAATTTTATTTGAGTTGTTTATTTAGCACCGAAAGATAAGTAAAAATAAGGAATTTGTAGTATCTACGAAATACTACTTATTAATTCTGTTAGACGCAGCGTGGGCAGGCCCCCCTACAAGATGGACCGATGATCTTGTGCGGGTCGCTGGAAATCGCTCGATGCGGATAGCGCAAGACCGGCAATTGTGGAGATCTTTGGGGGAGGCCTTTGCCAGCAGTGGACGTCTTTCGGCTGATATGATGATGATGATGAAATTCTGTAAGCCCGATTGAACATTTTTTTTATTTTGTCGTCCACTTGTATTTTAACAAAATTACTATGATCTTGTCAGCCGAATGACGTCCACTGCTGGACAAATGCCTCCCCAAAACATTTCCAGTTTTTTTTTATAATAATATCTAGGGACAATGTCGCACAGATCATCCTAGCCCCAAACTAAGCAAAGCTTGTACTATGGGTACCAGGCAACTATATACATACTTATATAGATAGATAAATACTTATATACATAGAAAACATCCATGACTCGTGCTCATCACACAAATATTTGCACTTACCGGGATTCGAACCCAGGACCACCAGCTTCGTAGGCAGGAGCACTACCAACTAGGCTACGGTCAGCGTCTGAATGAAGTTGTGTTCATAATTTGGAGGGATATGCCATAATCGCCACGCTTGGAAGACGGGTTGGTGATCACAGTATGATGGTAATAGTACACAGGAAGACGCTGCTGCCAGTCTTCTGGGAGATATGCCCTCGGAATGACTTTTACGCTTCGACTGCTGCTGCCCGCTACTGACATGGAGGGAGCTTAGTTGCACAAAAAGTTTCTAAAAACCGACCCATGCATCTTCTGGGGCTCTACCGGCTAAGTCGCCGAAATTCGATTTCATAAATGGCTATCAAATAAATAAAGGTTAAAAATGACTTAATCAATCGTTAAATCGGCTTCCATGAGCACATGTGACGTCATAAATGGTCCGGAATGGATTGTCAACGTTGAAGCCGATTTAACGATTAATTAAGTCATTTTAACCTTTATTTGTTGTTCATGCCCGCTTGAGTATGTTTCGCCGGACCGTCTCAACTGGGTCGTGTTGAAACCGGTAGTAGATGAACCCACTGAGTTTGTTTCGCTGGGTCTTCTCAGTTGGGGCGCATTGGATCCGGTGGTAGCATTAAAGCGCGACCGTCGTTATTAACACAAGGTCCGTCATAATAATAATACCTTTAATATAGACAGAACCATTGACAATATGTAGTAAAAATATTAGACTTAAACTAGATAATTAAACATAATCTCTTGACAATAACTTGATACGAGCTAGCTATTATATCATTGCTGTAATAAAATAAATTTTATAAATGTTTTCATACAATATGTACCTAAATATCTATGTTACTAGAAATAATATCTAATGTATATAACTATATTACTACAAACATGTTCTGACTATTTACAAGCGCTTTTTTAAAGTCTACGTGAATAAAAACCTTTTTTATTTTATTTTATTTTATTTATTTGAACGCCATTTAAGAAATCGATGTTCGGCGACTTAGCTGGCAGAGCCCCTGATCCGAGATTCGAACCCCATCCCTTTTGCACGGGTTACTTAGTTTGTAGTCTTATTTGCTACATGGTTGTACCCGTTTGAAACTTAAATTTTAATATTCACTTATATACATATACATAAGTATAATATACATAAATATATATACATAAAGATATATTAGCAAACATATACCTAAGTAATAATAGAATTTATTATGTCTAACTAAAGCCCTCTTCCTCTCTTCTACATTTCCTGTGGCCGACAGGGTCCATAATGATGCCATATATAATTATAACACCTAATCAACATTGTGGAATGCAAATAAAACATTGAGTATTGAGTATTAATGTTTGTGTTCACTTAATGTTGGTGTTCACTTAATTTTGGTGTTCACTTAATCTCTTTAAATGAGGGTCGGGCAAAGTTCAGTCACGGCTAGGGCGTTAAATCTGGAGGGGCGCCGTCTAAGCGTAAAAATCTTGCCTAGAGTACTCTACTTAACAACTTCAATAATAATAAAAATATTTACTACTAATAAATACTACTACAAGATGGACCGATGATCTTGTGAAGGTCGCTGGAAGTCGCTGCATATAGCGCGGGACCGGCAATTGTGGAGATCTTTGGGGGAGGCCTTTTGTTCAGCCGTGGGCGTCTCTCAGCTGATATGATATGATAATGATGAACTACTTACTTTTGTTAACTTTCTCTACAAGTATGAAGACATCTTCGCCTCCAGAAGCACTTCCTGATGACTTACTGATCCGACAAATCTTCAAATCGTTCGTCGCTGCACTTTCTATAGAAATTTATTGAATTATTAATAGATAATAACTGAGAAGAAAGAGAACTATTCTAGGATTTAGTCTTACTTAATTAAGTACCTCGTAATTAATTTTGTTAACTCGTTTTTTTACGCCATATAGAAATCTGCTAAGACTATGCCCGTCCGTTTCCTTGAGGCACTCACAGCGAGATGCTCTCAACGGTCCGTAAGTGATCGGCGAGGTCAAGCAACTAGGCTCGCGGTCACGGCATAGATGGGTGACCGCCAGTGGTTTAATTCCTGAGCGTATTCGTGCTTGATAGAGCACGTTAAGCTATCGGTCCCAGCTGTAGTCATTAGGCAACAGTCGTTAAGCCATGACAGGGGCCTACTGGACGGCTTGAACAACTCTGACACCTGTGTAACCACTTCCCATACGATAAGTAAGTTAGTAAGTTTCATAGAATATGTCGGTAAACCTATGACTAAAACAAATAGTCCTATCTATTTTTTTAACCGGAAACAGCTAACCTATTACAATCTGTAAATCACACTAATATTATAAAGGCGAAAGTTTGTGACTGTATGATTGTGTGAGTGTGTATGTTTGTTACTTTTTCACGTCTAAACGATTGGAGCGATCTTAATAAAATTTGGTATGTAGTTATCTGACACCCTGGATGTTAATCTAACATTATAAATTATAGCCTAGGTGTTAACACAGGTTATAATTAATAACGTGTAACGCGCGTAAAACCGCAGGGCACAGCTAGTAATCAATGACAGATAAATGAAGTTGAAGTTACAATCATCGTATCAATCACTGAGAGTCACAATTATTTTGGGGCACGGGGATTTCCTCAATATATTTTAATATAAGCGGAAATCACCAGTGCCATTGGCGAGGTCGGCATATGAACCCGCACACCGCATAACAACATGAATATCCTTCACGTGGTAATGCAAAAAATATGTAAATTGTTATCCTTATGTGCACTCGACTGATTGTTACAAAACGCCTGAATCCATGAGCATATTACGGATAAATTAATATTATCTATACATATAATAAAATCGTAGGAAAGTCAAAACTGTACACTGAATATTTTTTTAAAGGATACTTTGGGCGTGATCTACAATGGATATCGAAGCCAAAAACATAGTTTTTAAAATTTTTGTCTGTTTATCTGTTTGTCTGTATGTATGTCCGGGCTAAACTCAAAAAGTACTGTATAGATTAACTTAAAATTTCGCGTGAATATTACTAAGAGGTCGGGTCAACATATAGGCATTTACATTTTATCACGCTATCACCTACGGGGGAGGAGCTGTAATCATTTATAAAGTTTAACGCGGGTAAAACCGCGGGGCACAGCTAGTATAATTATAAAACGGATTAAATATTGCTGTGTCCCGCGGTTTCACCCACGATGAACTTTATGAACTACTAGTTGTGCCCCGCGGTTTACCCGCGTTATACTTTAAAACTTAATACAGGGTGTCAGCTAACTCTATACCAAATTTTATTAAAATCGCTCCAGCCGTTTAGACGCCAAGAAGTAACAAACATACACACGCACAAACCTTCGCCTTTATAATATTGGTGTGATGTTATCCTTATTGGTATACGAGCACTAGACTGACAGTTACAAAAACGCCTGAATCCATGAGCGTAGTACGGATAGGTAAGAGCTCAATACTGCAATACACTTTACTAGCTTTGCCCCGCGGCTTTACCCGCGTTAAAATTTACAAATTATAGCCTATATGTTATTCGGATATATTCAATTATATTAAAAACCGTTCGGATGTTTTAGCGTGAAAGAGTAACAATCATCCATACATCCAAAGTCACACACTCTTTCGCTAATTCGCATGTATGATGCGAAAGTTTGTGAGTATGGATGTTTGTTATTCTTTCACTAAAAAACTATGGAACGGAGTTAGATGAAAATTTGTAGATAGATAAAACTTTCGCATTTATAATATTAGAAGGATTGCGTTTCATCCTATTATATTCTTGTGAAAGTTTTTTAACTATGGATGTATGGATGTTGGTTACTCTATCACGCAAAAACTACCGAATGGATTTTGATGAAACATCGTAGTAAATAACAGAATCAGATTAAACATAGGCTATAATTTCGAAATTAAACCACCGTAGTAAGTCACCGTAGCCTAGTTGGTAGTGCTCCTGCCTACGAAGCTGGTGGTCCTGGGTTCGAATCCCGGTAAGTGCAAATATTTGTGTGATGAGCACGAATATTTGTTTCTGAGTCATGGGTGTTTTCTATGTATATAAGTATTTATCTATCTATATAAGTACGTATATCGTCGCCTGGTACCCATAGTACAAGCTTTGCTTAGTTTGGGGCTAGGATGATCTGTGTGACATTATCATTATAAAACAGCGGGTCACAACTTGTACCTAATGTAGAAATACCGGTGCTCCAAATCAAATATAAATTGATCCACCCACTATAAATCCAATATGTAAGTATACGTCGGTTCACGAAAGTTGACCACAAATGGCGGCGGTCGCGCATATGTACATTCATGAAGAAAAGACTTAAGACAAAATAATATTTTATTGTTAGTAAAATAATATATGTACCTAGGTACCTAATAATATTGTAATTGGTGGTTATGAAAATAAATTAAACATAAGTAATTTAAAATGTTTATTGAAATAAATTGAACTAAAAATATTATGTATAAATAAAACACATTTATTCGCTGTCGCTATCAAGTTCCATAATTCCCTCTATCATGGAACTTGGGGGAATCGTAGCCCTTGAGGAACTAGGTCCGGGTTCCGTATTAAATTCTTCATCTTCCGTTGATTCAGAAAAATCCACATCTGTCAGATCTTCGCTCTCATCAGATTCTCCCACACGAATAATTAATTCATCCGTAAGCTCATCTACGACGTGGTCACTTTGTATATAACTTTCTTCAATTGATATTACTTTGTCAGTTAACTTTTTCCATTCCTCTGGTCCCATCAGATTCACTTTTTCTTTAATCAAATCTACAACGCAGCCAATATTCCACTTTACGTTTTTGCTACTCACGTAACCTTTTATAGCGGCCCAAGCCATTTCGATGGGATTTAAATCTGGATGGTATGGTGGGAGACGGAGAATATCGTGACCATGTTCCATCAAAATTTGGTCAATTGAGAATTTCTTTGTTCTTTTTTATTAAGTCGTACAATTGAGGTTTAAACATATTGGGATCAAAGCTAATTCCAATTTTGATAAGCCACGCTTGCATATCTGATTTACGCGAATTAGATGTCGGGGCCATATCATATTGTTTGTTGTGGTATGAGGCGTTGTCTACGTTTCGGACGGACGGACGTTAACGGAGTTCGGTGGTAGATTGGGTATCAATTGAGTTCGAATCCATTTTTGGTAATTTTCAAAGTTCATATCGTTATGATAATCTCCCGATTTTGTGCCCGACTTGAAAGTTAATAATGCATTGGGCACAAATCCAGCCTCTGACCCGGCATGAACGATCACGACTCGTTGGCCTTTTGAGATAGGCTTTTTCAGACCTGCTGTAGAACTGTCAGCCCAGCCCATGGGTTTAGTATGTGTGGCATGGACGTATGATTCGTCAGTATAAATGATCGGTCTATTATCTCTTTGATATTCTTTGAGTTTCTGCAGGTAATTGATTCGTAACAACCGAATAGCGGATGTTTCTATTAATATTTTTCGGTTATTTTCTGTCCTTTTCCACTGAAATCCATTTTTTTTTATTAATCGACCCAAACTTGTTTTGGATCCTTTAAAGTTGATATCTTCACTCAATTTCGCTCGTAACTTTTCTAAAGTTGGCAATTCTTTTTCAGTTATATGAAAGTTATGTATACACCTCTTAATTACCCCTTTGTCAAAGTCGTCAGCGTCTGTGACAGGGCTACCGCGCGGTCTCTTTTTTCCAGGGGTTCTAAAAACTACCACAAAAGGCGAAGATTTGCTTTCTTTTATAATTCTTTGCACTGTCGATACAGACGTGTTTGTCGCCGCTGCCGTTTTTTTTATAAGTTTCGAGTGTTTTAGACTACCGTGAAAAATATTTAAACACGTCGTATACCATCCTTCTCGACTGTCTATTCAGAGCACTGCCTTTTCCTCGGGGCATATTTATCCACTCAAGTCAAAACAAATAACTTAACAAAAACAACGAAATACTTAAAAAAACTTAACGAGTAACAAAAATAATATAAAACAAATAACTAAAACAACGAAACACTTTTCTTTTCAATTGTAATTGAGAGCAGTGGGAGCGTGTCAATGCCGCGATTGACGAATAGCGACTGAGCGGCCTATCACGCGACGCGCGCGCACCAATGGCTTCGCTCCGTTCTTGACGCATTCCGCCCGCGCCTCACCCCGCACCTCCACGGGGACCTAAAAAATGATTTCTGCGCAGTGGTCATCTTTCATGAACCGAACAGTAACTCAAACATTTATAATTACTAAAGGTAAAATAACTAACCACTTTGATAATAACTGAAATAAGCTTACTAAGTAACATTGTTACTATCATAAATTAAGTGTTAATTGTTAATGATCAGATACAGAGAGCACACGTATAATATAATAATAATAATAATATCTAGGGACAATGTCACACAGATCATCCTAGCCCCAAACTAAGCAAAGCTTGTACTATGGGTACCAGGCGACGATATACATACTTATATTGATAGATAAATACTTATATACATAGAAAACATCCATGACTCACAAACAAATATTCGTGCTCATCACACAAATATTTGCACTTACCGGGATTCGAACCCAGGATCACCAGCTTTGTAAGCAGGAGCACTACCAACTAGGCTACGGTGACCGTGTATATATCTACATATACCTAATTATATAGAAGTATCAACAGATTTTCCGTTTTTGAGCGTCACATATAGGCATTGACTTTTGAGAGCAATATACAGTAACTTTTCATTCGATTTATTTTATACTAAGAAATAATAAATTAATTTAATAATCAATTAACAAGTTACTTCTCCATTTCACTTGTTACTACGAGTATCCTTATTACTTGCAAATCTAAGGTACTAGATACCTGCTTAATACAATAGTATTATTTGTACAAGCTAGTAAAATAAACAATTAATACTTAGGTTATACAAACAATGAATGAACTCTAATGATCAAATGCAAAATATTAATCGTTTCGGTTCAGCAGTTGTTCGATACTGAAACTTTGCCAACGCAGGTAACGAGGGGGGGGGGGGGGGGGGGGTATGCCGGTTTATAGAAGAAGATAGTTTTCCAAACATATCAATGAGTATTTATCTTCGAATGAGAGCTTAGAGAGTGCACACGACGAAAAGTCATAAAAAATTGAAATAGTGCCAAAATTTAATATTGCTAAACATTCTGCTCAATAAAAATAAAATATATATAAACATGCATTTTTAACAGGTTACCAACTCCTTTAAAATCAATAATTTACAATTCGCTGTTCAAAACTCAGTTAAAGGCATTTTCAACGGTTTTTATTCAGTATCAGAGTTGACAAATTCCAATAATAATTAACGTATCAGATGATTTGAAATCCTATTACGTTATTAATTGCACTGGTTATTTTATTGCAAAAGTTGTGTGTGTTATAGATTATTGTGTTTTATTTTATTTAATGTTATTTTATTATTCAACTAGCTGTGCCCCGCGGTTTTACCCGCGTTAAACTTTATAAATTATCACAGCTCTTCCCCTGTAGGAGATAGCGTGATAATATTTAGCCTATATGTTGACCCGATCTCTTAGTAATATTCTTGCAAAATTTGAAGTAAATCTATGCAGTACTTTTTGAGTTTAGCCCGGACATACATACAGACAAACAGATAAACAGACAAAAGTTCTAAAAACGATATTTTTGGCTTTGATATCGATTGTAAATCACGCCCCAAGTATCCTTAAAAAAATTTATTCAATGTACAGTTTTGACTTTCCTACGATTTTATTATATGTATAGATATTATTGATTGTTAATGTACAGACGCCAGCACATCAAGCTACCCTAATCTGTCAAATTTCCCCAATTGAAAGTGAACCTTATACTTTGTGATAAAGTTAAAAATCTATAAAGGAAAATTGACAGATTGGGGTAGCTGGATGTGCTGACGTCTGTACCTATTTGTGTAATTGAAAACTGCTTGTTATAAGCAAATTGTATTTTGAACACAATGTATATTGTTAATGAAATCTATACATATAATAAAATCGTAGGAAAGTCAAAACTGTACATTGAATATTTTTTTTAAAGGATACTTGGGGCGTGATTTACAATCGATATCAAAGCCAAAAATATCGTTTTTAGAACTTTTGTCTGTTTATCTGTTTGTCTGTATGTATGTCCGGGCTAAACTCAAAAGGTATTGCATCGATTTACTTCAAATTTTGCATGAATATTGCCAAAAGGTCGGGTCAACATATAGGCTACATATAATCACGCTATCACCTACGGGGGAGGAGTTGTGATAATTTATAAAGGTTAACGCGGGTAAAACCGCGGGGCACAGCTAGTAATAAATGAAATGAAATATAAATAGTATATTACTCACTCATATTGTGGATAGGTTCCGAATAAACAGGTTCGCATATCTCTACGCCAGTGTTAACATCGTGAGCACTAAACTTCAGCCGAACAATATTCAAGTTGATATTCTTGGCCATAGTTTCACATTGGGCTTGAAGCTAGAAATAAGAAAATGTATACATACCGTCATTATCACACATCTTGATTCAAACACTTAGACACTGTATTCTAAAAACACAATACACATTCCTCAACCGAAAGGCCACAGTACAACGAATGATCGTGTTGAGGCAATATTTGGGAGTATCAAATAGCAAAAATGTTAAGTGGCGAACGCATTTCAAGTGTAGGTCCTGAACTATATACAAGCCATGGGCTTATCAACAAATGACTACTATTATTAAACCAGTTCTCTATTAAGAGGCTGACAACAGTGTGACAGTAAGCAGTGGGAAGTGTTCCCTACACAGTGTGAAGTGTGCCGTGTACGTCGGGACATTAACTTCGGCAGTGCTCGTTACGGGAACTGTACTGTACGTTCTGAAGAACTGTACTGTACTTTCTTAAGTGCGCTTCGTGTGGACTTTAACAAAGAACTAGTCACCGGGACTCTTAAGTACGTGTCTTCCGTGTTGTAGTGGTGAACTCAACAATACGTCTTTTTACTTTACTCTGTCAACATTTCTGGGACTGGTATAGAGCTTGACCAAAATTAATCGACTAAATCAGATTATGTATCAAAACTTTATGATTTTTGCTCTATGGTAGACATGGAATGATAGATTTATGATCGTAACAGTGCATTTTGAAGGACTATTGATTTTATTCGGTGGATTTTGAAGTTTGTGATAAAATTCCAACTGGAATTCAGTATTTATTTAAAAATTAAAACGGTTAGTAACTTCAATAAAACCTCCATTCACAAACAAACGTCAAACAAAACGTCAGCTGATGCAAATAAAATCCGCCATATTTGAGCAAGGTTTAAACCAGGGGCCGAAGTGGTTTAAATTTTGACATGGCTTAACCGCGGGTCAAAGTTAAATCGTGTTTTTAAATGAAAAATGTTGATAAACCATGGTTAAGCGGCCGGCTTAAATTTAAGTAGCGTTTTTAAATAAGACTGTAAAAGTTCCTGTGCAAATACTAGGTTCTTTTCCAATCGCCTGACCCACCGCTCGCCCTTTTTTTAAGATATCGCTCGCACTATGGATTGTCGACCTAGTATTGCGAGGGACATAACACAAGCAATTCACGAACACAAAGCACAACCACTATTAATCATACAAAAAATAGCTGTACTGTGCGTGGCTCGAACCCGGAACACGGGTCGCCGGGGTAGTAGCGAGGCAACAACCTTAACCACTGCGCAACTCGTGCAGTCAATTGTATTGTAAACAAATGTATTTACTAGAAAAGTAGGTAAGGTTAAATAAGAACTGTGACCAAACAACGTAGAAAACAATTTTACACAAACAATCCACTTTTAAATATATAGCAAAGCATCATTAATTTAAATTTCTGCTAAGAGTATTATTGAGCCGTGTGGTTTACGGCTCAGAAAGAATAACCAGACCACCCCATACCAACCCGTCAGTGTCGTGTGACCCATAAATAGTTGTTGTGAGTCTGGATATAATTTGTGTCCGTCTATTATATCTTTGTAAAGTACCCCGCGACACAGGGATTAGATTTCCTAATGCGGGCGTTGTCTTATAAAAAAGCCGAAAGACCTCCACTGCTGGACAAAGGCTTCCCCCAAAGATCTCCACAATTGCCGGTCCTGCGCCATCCGCATCGAGCGACGCTCATAAGATCATCGGATCATCTTATACATTCTTTGATATGCAGTTAAATACTCAAAAAAATGTATATCCCGTGGGTGTCTTAAAGATATTGACTGAGGTATACACCCGCCACCAGCGGTCTCAAGCCAAGCGCGGTGGCTGCAGCAAATCCCACAAATGGCAACGTTTTGGAAACCTTTGGAGGAAGTCTCTGTCCAGCAGTCAACGAAATAGGACTGATGATAATCAACAGTTAATTAGTTAATTTAAGTAACATCAATTCGGTTGTTGCCAGTTAATTAACAATGGTAAATTAATACTATAAATTGCGCTCATAGACAGATGCTCTCACCAGGGCCCTGTTTAATAAAGCTGACAAGTCGACATATATTTCCAAAAATGACATAATTGTAGAATTGTCAAAAAATTAGTAGCGACAATTCTGCAAATATGTCAATATGTCATGACAATTTTCTGTAATAAAGCAGAATTGAGAAGGTTTTCACGACAAATTGTCGCCTGTCACCTGTCGCTAAAAAAAGTTTTATTTAACAGAAATATGTCGGATTGTCGTGACAACCCGACATATTTGTGGATTTTCCACCGTGACAATTTTATCACCTGTAAGTTTTATTAAACAGAAACATTGTCGAATTGTAACTATTTGACATATGTCGGACTTGTCAAATTGTCAGCTTTATTAAACAGGCCCCAGTCCCTAAGTGATTGGCGAGGTTAAGCAACTAGACACACGGTCAGTCCATAGATGGGCGCCAAAGTGGTTTAATTTCTGAGCGTCTCCGTGCTTCGGAGGGCACGTTAAGCTGTCGACCTGATTCTAGCCATTAGGCAACAATCGTTAAGATATGTCAGAGGCCTACTGTGCAGCTTGAACTACTCTGACACTAGGGTAACCACTGCCCATACGATAAGTAAGTAATACTCTAAATTAATACAATTTGGTTGAAGCCAGCCTCTTAAGTAACTATGGTAAATTAATACTACGAATATAAATAAATATAAATCCGAAACAAAGGATTTGTTGAAACATTCCCGTGGTTTCAAAACAACTGGAGTTACTCGTAATAGCGCCAACGCAACATTACGTCCGCTTTAGATAATTATATATATTATGTGTATGGGACTCACTTTATAAACAAAAGTACACTCAACAAAATACATATTATGTACGAGGCCCATACTTATATTAAGTGATTGCCTCGTTGGTCTACCGGTAGCGTGGTCCTGGGTTCAAATCCCGGATCCAAATCAGATTAAAGGCACTGATTAAAAAAATCGCACAACACACACACAGGCCCTAAAATTATGCTTGATCCCGCTGCATCGCGGAATCCCGCAGGGCCTAAAATTATGCTGGATCCTGCTGGATCGCGGGATCCCGCTTTGCTGGATTGCAACCGCTAGTCGGAACAAAAGTGATTTTGAGAGTTTTCTGTAAAAAGAATTTCTCAGCATCAGCCCGAAGTCTGGCATTTGGCGGTATGGCCCCTGTGTCCGAGGCACGTACTGAACCTGACCTCTTTCCGGTTGTGTCGCTAGGCGTCCCATTGGATCATGAGAGTGATAGAATAGAAAGTGCTCCTGTGTTTGTGCACTATAATATGTCCCGCGCAGATGGCTAATCTCTATTGAGACTGGCCGCCGTGGCCGAAATTCGGCTAGGAAGACATTATATTAACAGACTTACACGGTGTCACTTAAATAGTGAAGGACTGTCTTGTTGATCTAGTGGTTCCTAACCCTGTCTGTTAAGAAAGAGGTCAGGACAGATATTTGTGTGCATGAACATGTCTGTTTGTCCTGATTCTGGTTGTAATTATCTAGTACAAGCTACCACACACAATTTTTTTTCAAAGTTTACAATATTACCGTCACCCGATCTCATCCCGTGGGGGCGCAGAAGTCGACCCGAGGGAATATCTACCAGAGGCTGGGCAGTAGCTTCCTTCTGTTTACTATGACCATCTTGCTGCTATCGCCAATCCGTCTGCCAAGCGTGGCGATCATGGAATATCCCCACACGATGATCCTTGGGGGAGGCTTGTCTATCTACGGCTTGAGATTGATAGATTGACAATATCAACAAGAAAAACTTACATCTTTGAGATTGAAATTTCCAGATTTTTCAATTTTCTCAGAATATTTCTTGAACAGCAGCGCAGCCACATCCTTCTTGGCTGTATGAATAATTCCAATTCCACCAAACCTAAAGAAAAAACACATTATTTTTTTTAATAATAATCTATGGACGAGAGTTTTGGCGCCAACGCGGAAAAAGACACATCGAGGCTCTGTTTCATTTTCAAAAATTGATGTAAATTCCAGCTTTGTGTGTAAATATGGTGGATTTCTAGACATAATCTAGTAAAGTCTCCACTGCTTTACTAGGGTAGGAATATGAATTGACTGTGACGGACTTGACTGGACGTTGACTAAATGAAGAAAAACAGAATTAAAACTGAAGACGAGGCGGTATGGTCTATGGTCTTAGCCTGCCCAAAGAGGGCGAAAAAATGGACGAGCGGCATAGCGTTCGGATCGATCGTGCACGAGTTCATTTCTGCACCATATAAAGGTGATAAAACTACGCAAAGGTCAGGCTGTTTAAGAGACTAAGTACTCTCCGTATCTCGGAGAGTTCGTAAAACCTCCGGTCCTGGGGCTCAACCGGCTAAGTCGCCGAACATCGATTTCTTAAATGGCGTTCATATAAATAAAGGTTAAAAATGACACTATTAATTGTTAAATCGGTTTCAACGTTGATAATAGATTCCGGACCATTTATGACGTCACATGAGCTCATGGAAGCCGATTTAACGATTGATTAAGTCATTTTTTACCTTTATTTATTTGAAAGCCATTTAAGAAATCGATGTTCGGCGACTTAGCCGGTAGGGCCCCTGATTGTCATTAAAACATCTATTACTAGCACTACAGAAAGTCAGAATTCTAAGATAGTCTCCATGAAACACCAGGAGTTTTAATGTAGGGATGAATATAAACCACAGTGCGTATGCGCGCTGTAAATGACACACGTACGCACTATCATAGTATTTTTATATTTCTTAGGGTACCATCGGAATCCTATTACAAAAGCTCCGCTCCGCCCATCCGTCAGTCTGTCTGCCAACGGGCTGTATCTAATTGTTACTTCTCAATTTTCACACTTCACTTTACTTGATGTATAACAACAAACATTAAAAATAACTTCTCTGTATGGTACGAAACCTTAGTGTGCGCTTCCGTATCACAATTAGTCGGTTTTTGTACTTTTTTCGCCAGCACTTGCACTTCATCATTGAAAGAACAAACAGTACAACAGTTATTCCTTCTTATTTCAAATATTCAAACACATTAACCATCAGGTATTTAAATATATTTGTATAATCTATGGTCCGTAAAACCGCACACGCAGATTACACACGTACGCACCATACCACTTCAGTTCAACTCACTTATAAATACACTTTGTTACTGGCATAGCAAAAGGGTAACTAAAGTTAAATTTGAAAAAGGTACTGTTAGTTTTTATTGTTTTAAAAAACCCGCCGCTGTTTGCAGAAGCAAAAGAAAAGAACACATTTAACCAATAAAATAACCTTACCGAGTTATATGGATTAACTGCCTTAGTAACCATTGTACTTAAGTAAAACTTTCCAATTTCGTATAACATTAACAAATATAAATGTATTCTCCGTTCCCGAACAAAACATGCTACAGGGGTACTATTTTATTTGGTTATACAGGCTGGCCGGGGAGTTGACATTCAAACGCAAAATTTAGATACTTTATGATGAGGAGTACCCGAATGTTCTACGATTTTGCGTAGTTTTCGAGATAGATTTTTTTCTCGTTCTGTTGAACATTTGCGGTTCAGTTTTTTTGTGATAACTAATTAGCATAGTTTAACCTAACACCGAAAAAAGTATGGTCTATCTAATCATTGCAGAACAGACGTAGCATTTTATCGAAATTTCAAAATTAGGGTCACTCAACTCAGGATTCATAAATTTTCAAAGTATCAAAAAATCGCAAAATCGTAGAACATACATGGGGGTGATTCGGATACTTCCTTATCAAAAAGTATCTAAATTTTTCGCGTTTGAACGTCAACTCCTCGGCCACCCTGTATCGTAAGCTTCATACATTCGTTACAAAACCTTTCCCACCCAGTTGTCCATAGACGTTTAAAAGTTTTTTAAACTTTATCTTTTTAGTTTTCAAACTTTCAAGTGTCACTTTGGTGTACAACATTTTTTTTTTAAAGCATGGGGAATGCTAATGCATGCCACCCGCAAAAAGTGTCTGCGGGTGGGTATGTCGGACTCGCACCGACTAAACCTAACCTGCCGTGGACTTCTTCTGGCGCCTGATACGGGGAGCCCCGGGAACGCGGGTATGCTGCTCCGGCACCATCTGTAGCCAGTTTACTACAGATGGTACATGGTGTACACCAAACAATACATGCCTTGATTTATTATATCCCGTTGAAACAACGGACGTTTTAAAAAGACCTTTTTGCCAGAGAGGTTATTTTTTTTTGTTCCACCCCTTTTTTCTCGTATACAAGTTATTTATGGTCACATTCACATGGAGAACGTACCTCTAAATATATATTTTTTAAGACAACGCCCGCACTTGGGAATCTGATCCCTGGCACAAATTGACAGACACCAATTACATCCAGACTCAGAACAACTATTTATGGGTCACACAAATATTAGTCCGGCGCGGGACTCGAACCCGGCGAGAGAAAGCGGCGAGGCGACTGTCTTAGCCGTTGCGCCACACGTGCAGTCAAATCACAATCTGACGCGGGGCCCCTCTTTTTTCGTTCTCATAAAACGTTTCCACTTCACAACTATCAGGCCTGTTAGAACTTAGGAATATTTACATACCTAGGTTTGTACGGAACCCTCGCTGAGCGAGCCCACCTCCCCCTAGACCTATGGACAGACGCCAGCACATCCAGCTACCCCAATCTGTCAAATCTCTTTTATAGATTTTCAACTTTATCACAAAAGTATAAGGTTCACTTTCAATTGGGGAAATTTGACAGATTGTGGTAGTTGGATATGCTGGCGTCTGTACATATTTTTTTTAAACTCACCCAACTTTGTAGCTGCCTTGGTCGGGCACGTGGTAACTGAGGTCCCGGTCCTGTTCATCCTCGAGCAGTTTATGTGGGTGCTCGTTCTCATTGTTGTGTTGCGCCAAGCGACACCTGATCAGCGCTTGACCAGTGTAGTTCACAAGCTATGAAAGAACATGTGTATTACTATAATGACACAATGGAAACCAGCTATTTACGTGAGACATGATAACAGATTGCATAAAAATACCCTGAACTAATTTGTAAACTACTAACTTCTAAACGCATTTTGTACATCTACGCCTCAGGAGCTTCCTGAATAACTGAAGTATGACGTGCTTTGGGTGTATTTCAGACATAGCGGCCAGGCGCGGGATATAATAATACTATAGTGCACAAGCGTGTAAGAAGCGGGTACAGGACCAACGGCTTTACGTGCTCTCCGGGGCAGTCACTTCCAAAATCCCAGTTGATACTGAAAAATGTTCTAAGCAGAAAAGTCCCAATATCACTTTTCTTTGGCCCCTCATCACATCTCATTATCTACGATTGAAAAATCGTATAAGTTTCCTAGCCACTACCGCAGCTACTATCGATGCACAGAAACCTTATGGCAACCTTATGGCGAGATAAATTTGCTCCTCCTTTGTTTGTCCCAAATGAAAACTTACCTCCGGGACATAATTTGCCATGGTCAACCTGGAGAACTCTTAATAGACTACGTACCCAGGTTGGTAGAAGAAAACATGTGCAAATGGGTTTACATCACAAAACATCTGCGAGTGCGGCGTGTCACCTCAAACTATGGCATATTTATCTCCCTCCTGTCCAGTCTCAGGTTCCCTTCAGGACTTGTTTTACGCCAAAGAGGTCAGCGTTGCTTAATTTTACATACATACATAGACTCACGCCTGTTTCCCAGAGGGGTAGGCAGAGACAACGGATTTGCTCAATTTTGGGAAGATAAAATTTAATTCTTACCATCGAGACGATAAGAAGAAGAGGATTATTTACGGTTGAACACGCTTCGCTAGGCCGTCCAGTACCATGCATAGGTATGTTGTGTTCTTTTCAATTTATTTTTCGCTCATATACTAACCTCCACACTGGGGTGTGTTTTAGTTTTATTTGCGCCATATGACTTGCCCAGCAGGCAGCCATGAGTGCCGATCATCTCACTCACATAGCGGAACCGGAAATGGTTCTGCGGCTGCTCCGTGATTCGCAGTAACGGTCTGCTGCCTGTGAAAGAAAAAATCACTTTTATTGTATCTATTTATCTTAAGAGCTATCGGGTGGATCTGTCTCCATATAGTTGCCAACTGGTTGTACAAGATTATGAAAACACGGAAAACATAATAACCACATAAGGTCCAAATTCATGCACAACTCACACGAATATATGCACACATTCACGCGCCCGCACACACATATATAATACACTAAGTTCTTACTATCAAGCTATACATTTCCATATATGAGCTGACCTCTCATTGTATGGAAATCCTATAAAACGCGAGATCAGCTTATACTGGAAATGTATAGCTTTATTATGTAGCCCCGTGTACAAAGCCACTAAAATCCTAAATGTGTGGGTATAATACCGCATAAGTGATTTAGTCTCTTACTTATTTAGCATACCCGTGATTATGAGAGCGTGATAACTTGATAAGCTATCGGTCCCGGTAAATGATAATTTATTTAGCACAATTTGTTATTGACCGATAAGCAATATTGAAGATTGAACAAAAATTTGAACACGTTTAAATATTATTGTTATTGCACCCCTGTATTAATTAGTATTAAAAAAATTCGCCCAAGTGCAAATAGAACTCGCGCCTTTAGGGTGTCAGCGCCTTTAGGGTGTCAGCACCCTAAGGTTCAGCGCAGACCGAGAGGAGCGCAGCGGAGAGGATTTTATTAAGGCACTAGAAAATCAACTTTAAAATTATTGAAATAAAGTGCATGTATGCTTGAACATTAAAATGCGCGAGACTGCGCGAGCATTTTGTCAGGTTCAAGCATATATGCACTTTATTCCTATAGCTCTAAAGTTGATTTTCTAGTACCTTAATAAAATCCTCTCCGGTGCGCTCCTCTCGGTCTGCGCTGACCCTAAGGGCGCGAGTTCTATTTGCACTTGGGCGGATTAGCTCAGCGCTAAATGGGATAATCAACTTTTAAAGTGCTCCTTTCAATGGTTTGAACAAGATTTTTTTGAAAATATATTTTTACATATTTTAATAAACTTATTGTACCGTCACCAAGGAAATTCATTGAATTTTATGTTTTTCGTAGTAGCTGCGAAGTTTTTGTTATATTTTCGGATATTTTCTATACTTTATGATTATGGATCTCTCGCGTTACTAAAATTAGGACTTATTATTATGGAGTAAAACACAACATATTACTTATACAAATTGTATTAGTGGTTAGAGATAATCAAACAGTAGATATTAATATAATCAGACTTTCTTTTTCATTATATTATCACATAATAAATGATGTTTTAAGGTCTACGGTGTTACCATAACCATTGCCACAGGCTATTTTTTAAAATAATCATACTTGAACATAATCAGTATTAATAGTTATATAATATGACAACAAGCAGGTATTAAGGTTTACATTTCGTTAGTTTTTATGTATAAATGAGTGAAAATCTTGTAGCAAACTACCAAAACAAAATCGAAAAGGTAGGGACATTTAGTAACGCTAGAGAAAACTATTTGGTAACAACAGAGAATGTGTTGAAAATCCGCATGTTAAAAATAAATGAGATCTAAGGCCTAAAAGAGATCTAAGAAACCATTATAAAATAAAAGCAATGAAAAATATCTACTCAAATAACAAATACTTAATATAACCTTCTTCATTATTTTCTTAACTAATATTTGGCGAGTTATATCAACATAACATTCAATTTTTTATTTTAAATTTTGTAAGAATCTGCGTAAATGTTGAGGAGTAGATCACCAACTGCGATTTTAGAATTTTCTTCATTGTAACTTGAACAAGGTTGTTCATCATCAGAAGAATATATCGTCATATCAGCCGAAAGACGCCCACTGATGGACAAAGGCCTCCCCGAAAGATTGCCACAATTACCGGTTTTGCGCTATCCGCATCCAGCGACCATGGCTCCATTTTGTAGAGGGCCTGCCTACGCTGCGACTTCCGGATCGTGGTCGCCACTTGAGAACTTTTCGGCCGTCGGTTCTACGAGCTATGTGTCCTGCCCACTGTCACTTCAGCTTCTCAATTCTTCGGGATATGTCGGTTACTTTGGTTCGCCTGCGGATCTCAACATTTTTGATTCGATCTCGCAGGGAAACTCCAAGCATAGCCCTTTCCATTGCTATTTGGGTGATCTTACTGGCAACACACACTGGTAGAAGACTTTCGACTTGAGACACGGCGGTATTTGGGACGAGAAGATGTTACGTAGCTTCCCGAACGCTGCCCAGCCGAGCTGGATTCTAAGAATGACCTCCTTCTCGAAGTTGGACCTAATTAGTTGGATGATCTTGTCCTAGGTAAATATAGTTCTCTACAACTTCGAGTGCAAAGTCTCCAACCTAAGCTAGAGTGGGTGATTCATGGATGTTTCAGACCCACTTGTTGAGAGACTCTGCTGACGCCATCGAGCATTGTACCGAGGTCTTCAAAGGTCTCAGCCATGACATTGATGCCAAAGCCTTCCTATTCCAGAAGCTTGAAGACATCTTCCAATGCAGCAGTAAACAGTTTCGAAGATATGACATCTCCCAGTCTCACACCTCGCTGCAAAATGGATAGGTTTCGAGTTCTGGTCCTGGAGTCGCATAGACATAGTAGCGTATTAATACAAACACTTTAACACCTCGATATACCGGTATTCGATTCCTTTGGAGAAACCTTATTACGGCCCAGGTTTCGATTGAATCCGAGATTTTCTCATAGTCCACAAACGCTAAGCATAATGGCTGGTTATACTCCTCGGTCTTCTGTATAACTTGTCGCAGCGTATGTATGTGGTCTATGGTACTAAAGCCTTTACGGAAACTGGCTTGTTCGGGAGGCTGGAAGTCTTCAAACCTGCGTGCGAGACGTTTCGTAATGACTCTCGAAAACAATTTGTAAACATGGCTCAGCAGTGTGATGGGTCTGTACTTCTTCATGAGGGTTTTATCACCCTTTTTGAAGAAGAGCACCGCCACACCTCTGTGCCATGCTTGTGGCGTTTGACTTCTAGTATGACGGAGTTAAATTACTTCTGAAGGGCCCGTATGATTGGTGTACCACCCGCCTTTAGAAGCTCTGCTGTAAGTCCATCATCACCAGGCGTCTTGTTATTCTTAAGCTGTTTGAGAGCCATTCTAATGTCGTACAGGCTGGCGTCCGGGATGTCTTCGGTAAAGTGTTGGGTTAGTCGTGCTCTGGGAATATACCTCTTCATATATATTTTGCGCCTCTTATTAGTAATGTCCTTTGTTAAATTTGAGATTTGAGAATTAAAACCAAGGGTTCATCATCGTCCGAAGATTTAGATGTTTGTCAAGATTGGTGAGCATCATTATTTACCGTACCATCATTGGGAGTGAATATAAAAATGTTCATCATTTTCTGTGATTTTCCGCATTTCTTAAATCATAATATCAGGTCTCCGAAAACTTGGCGGTGTATTTTCCAAAACTCTGTTTAACATATTTTTCGTTATTTTCTTTTGGAGTCAAATCTTTGACTAATCTTTGTGTTTCGGGATATCGTTCCCTTGGCTTTCTTTGCCTCTTCGTAACTCTCGGAATTATTTTCCAATCGTTCTCTATAAAGTTACTGTTTTTCAGCCGCACTAATTGACATTTACACTTTTTGTTTTGTATTTTATTTCAATCTGAAATTATATGTAATACAGTTATTTAAATATTTAATTCAAATATTTTAAAATTAATAGAAAGTTGACGTTAATATTACAAATAAAGACGAATTATTATGATTAAAATCGGTATCACCTTTGCCATACATTCTCTAAAGTTACCCACAACGCCAGAGAAATTTACAGAAACGCGGGGGAAAAAATAACAGAAAATCGATTATAAATTCACATTTACGGAATGAAACGAAATGATAGTGGTCTAATTTTAAAATTAGAGCAAAAAGGCTTTAAATTTAAATAACAAAAGCTACTAATTATAAAATCTTACCCAAATTTATGTCGTAACTTAGTAGAGCGGTAATAAAACCACGCACACCTCTTGAGAGCTTGTCGCACAGTGACGGCCGACCTGTGAGACATTGATCTTGCTGCGGCTTGCCAACGTAGTTAGAGACAATCACTCTCGCTAATAACTAAAGCTTAGAGCTATTTCTCGAGAAAATTTGGAATTTTTTCATATAACGCAGTAGAATTGATGTTTCAGATACTCTTTGGGGACAAACACTTAAAAAAATAAAAAAGTACGTTATAATTAAAAAAATATGTATCAACTGTCTTTTTAGCTAAGCTTACTCCAATAGCTATCTAATAAAAATATTATAAACCTATGTCTCTAAGCAGCTAAGCCGAAAAAAGGCAAATGTTTGTTGTGACCCATACCTGGGGACATACTGTTTTTGTACGAATATCGACAGTGTTCCCCTGCGTTTTTACAAAAAAGCGACTAATAATTTAAAAAGTTGTACATATAAACATAGAAACATAACATCTAAGCATCTTATTCCATAATATAACAACAATATTTACAAAATATTCATATTTAATATCGTTTTTGGATTTTAATTTCATAGGGACACGAAAGGAGTACTTTAAAAGTTGATTGACCCAAATACTTAATTTAAAATAAGACCCTGCTCTTATTTAAATGAAGTATTCATTTTATTGAAGTTATACTTCTTTTGGCGCGATGGAGAAAAATGATAAGAGTGAATTTTTACGATGCGCGCGCACACCGACACCAAAAAATTTAACAGCAAGAAGTTAGTTCTAGGTGGTATGAAAATTGATAACTATGTTCAAGTTGTATATTCAGAAGTATAACTTCTAACGCGTGTACATAAGTACACACAAGTTTTTTTTTATTTATTATTAACTAAACAATTGCTGTGTTCAACAATGCTTGAATTTCCATATTGCCTAAACTTGTTTAAATATTCGAAAAGCTAATGCTTAGTTGCTCAGACACTAATAAATAATAATATATGTGCAGACGCCAGAACATCAAGGTACCCCAATCTGTCAAATCTCACCAATTAAAAGTAAACCTTACGCATTTGTGATAAAGTTGAAAATCTATAAAAGAAATTTGGCAGATTGGGGTAGCTGGATGTGCTGGCGTCTGTACTTAATTTACTTCACCGGAAACAGTTTAGAATTACAAAGGATGGTTCAACCATAGATGCAGAGATCAATTTCCAAAAAAAATATATTCGGGCCTTGGCCGTCTTGGAAGATGCATTAGGTTCTTTTTGCGATTTGTCCAAAGCATTTGATGTTTCATCATGATACTCTTTTCAGAATACTACACCAATACGCTACGGTATCCGGAACAAGGCTCTATATAGAACTTCTGATATCTTAATTGGCCATAGAATTCAGAATGTTGATATAAGCCGGAAAATATCAGTGGTAATGTGCATTCCAGAGGTCAAGTTTCGGCCCATTCTTGTATTTATATACTAGCTGTGCCCCGCGGTTTTACCCACGTTAAATTTTATAAATTATAATAGCTCCTCCTCCGTAGGTGATAGCGTGATAATACGTAGCCTATATGTTTACCCGACCTCTTAGAATATTAATGCAAAATTTGAAGTAAATCCATGCAGTACTTTTTGAGTTTAGCCCGGACATACATACAGACAACGAGACACACAGACAAAAATTCTAAAAACTATATTTTTGGCCTCAGTATCAATAGATACAGAATATAGTGATCTACTATTGTACATCACTTGGGCCGTGATGTACAATAGTAGATCACGGCCCAAGTATCCTTTTAAAAAAATATTCAATGTACAGTTTTGACTTTCCTATGATTTTATTATATGTATAGATATTACTGACTTAGCTTACTATATAAGGGACAAGCATTTGATAATTTTGTTTCCAGATGAAACTTCATTAAAGTTTAAAATAAACCAACAATTGCGCCATTTTGACGAAGTAAAAGACGCAATCTCTAAAGTTGTTCATTGGTTTAATGTCAATAATCTTTTGTATTACAAGAAAACTACACACACAAACAGACACTGCTGGATGCGAATAGCGCAAGACCGGCAATTGTGGAGATCTTTGGGGGAGGCCTTTGTCCAGCAGTGGACATCTTTCGGCTGATATGATGATGATGATGTGAAACAGGTAGATTACCAATGTACAGCTTAGTCGGGCTGGGTTAACCCTTTATGAAAAAACTGCGTTTTTGGGTATCACAGCTCAAAATCAAGTTCTGCAGCATATGCAGTTAAAACTAAACGGCTCACTGATGTGGACACAGCTAAAATGGTAGATTTCAGATATTTTCTTAGTAAACTATTTTACTAAGTAATATTTAGTAATAGTAGTAATATTTAATAAAAAACTAAAAATATTTAGTAACTATTTAAGTTAGTAAACTATAAATTTTGATAATTAAACTTAAACATAATCTCTTTGACAATAACTTAATACAAGCTGGCTAAATATCATTGCTATGATAAAATAAATTTTATAAATGTTTTCATACAATCCCTGTACCTAAATATCTATGCAACTAGAAATAATAATGTACCTATACAACTATATTACAAGTGCTTTTTTAAAGTCTAAGTGAATAAAAACCTTTTTTATTTATTTTATGTTTTTGTCTTATAAAATGCTTCTCTCAGGGTAGCTCTGTGTAAATTAACACCATATTTATATTGCAGAAAAGAGTTGTAAGAGCTATATAAAACTTATTCCACAAGTTCAAACATTCTGACATTCTGAATACATATGAAAATCTACTTGATGTGTATAACAATATAAAGATTCCTTCTATATAAATACTAGATATAAACTTAATCTTGTGTTGCATACTATGCATCTCTACAAAATAAGTAAATGTTTTACGGAGCAATTTATCAGATTGTATAACAAAGTTCCCAGTGATATCAATAAAAGTCTACAAAGAGAAAGAACAAAGAACTACTACTAAGCCAAATTGTGTAGAAGGGCTAAATACAAAACTTTTGATTTATTTAAGTGATGAAAGGGCTAGGATTGAGTTACTTTAAAAATAAACTGACATGCCCAATATCATTCATAGCAAAAAAAGTCTGCAAGTTGGCGGTGTTACACGCCCATGCTTCGTTGAAGAGAGCCTGATGTCTCTCCGGTCGTGTCAGACAACCATGTCAAGCGTGCCAGGATTGATCCCAAACATATGATAATTATTGATCCTGAGATTAGGGGCTCTACCGGTTAAGTCGCCGAACATCGATTTCTAAAATGGCGTTTAAATAAATAAAGGTTAAAAGTAACTTAATCAATCGTTAAATCGGCTTCAACGTTGACTATCGATTCCGGAACATTTATGAGGTCAGATGTCGTAATGGAAGCCGATTTAACGATTGATTAAGTCATTATTAACCTTTATTTATTTGAACGCCATTCACGAAAACGATGTTCGGCGACTTAGCTGGTAGAGCCCCTGATCTCCATTTGTCTGGGAAAAAAAGTATCATATAAATTTTATTTCATGCAAATGTAACTATGGGTGGAAACCTAATATGTAATACAATTAAGTTGTAATTATTTTAAATATGTGCATTAAACTAAAAGAGAAATAGAATTTATAGGACTATAAACCACTTCATATGAATAAACAATAAAATTAGGTATAACAATATTAATTTGAATAGTAGTAAATATGTAGGTATCATTATTATAAAGCAACAATATACATATTGTCTTCAAACTATTAATTAATTATAATATACAGTCAACAGGATGTATGTATTTAGGTTGCGTTTTCTTAGTATAGGCAGCAACTGAAGTAGTTACACAGAAAGTAATCTATATCATCATTGGAAAACATATATATTATATATGCTCTTGTGGCACAGCTTCTATGACAGTCACCTTGCCGCTTTGTGTCATGCGCTGAACAACTATTTGTGTGACCCATAAATAGTTGTTCTGAGTCTGGATGTAAGTTGTGTCCGTCATTTATATGTTTGTAAAGTACTCCACGACACAGAGATTAGATTCCCTAGTGTGGGCGTTGTCTTTAAAAAAAAAACATGAACAGAAATATGTTTATTATTAACAGCAGTTCAATTTGAAAACATTTTCATCAGAAAAATAGATTTGAATAAAATGAATTGTATTCAGCACTCAGTCACTGAACCTTCTCTAGCTCTACATGCAACTAAATCTAATCTGGAAATGTGTTCATTTCTACTATTATTATATACTTGGATTGTGTTCCACATGTGTACATTTACCAAACCCCATCCATAATATCAAGTTATGAATACAACTATTCTTTATGAATTTGGTTAGCATTGCCAGACGACCAGAAAAAGCCAGACAACATAACAATCAGGCTGTTTGATTGCGTGTGCAGCTAAATTAGATGGTGACCATCTGGCTTGGGTTAGTCCTCTTAAAAATGACCATTTTTTAAAATGTGTTATGTATTGGTTTCTACCCTACCTGTCTGGAAGGAATAGACTGCCCATTGAACATGATTGTGTTATTAGTGTCCTATGAATTTGTCGTGTTTGAGTGTGTACAAGAAACAGTAATCTATTCCATTCTACCTGGCCCACCACAACTTGTATTGCTAGCACAATCACTGACCAGATATATTGAAACTAATATTGTACTATTAAAAAGAGAAGTCAAAACCACAAAATTTTATTGAGTTCTTATTAGAATTTAAGGGTTTTGGGTTATTACTTTATGGTTAATGATTAAATGGCTGGTCTGACCATCTTTTCGTTTTAATACCTAGACTGGTAGTAGACACAACTTTATGATGCAATATATCTAGGAACACATTCTAGGTCCGCTAAAATGTTATATTAATGTTGAATATTCTAGACTTAATATGTGAATTTTACTGTGGCATGTTTTATTATTTATAAAATAACAATTAGAGTTAGCCTAGGAGACTTTCACTGACTGAAAGCAGTCTAGCAAGGGCTCAAGCCATCTCACAAATGTGCAATGTTTTGAGCTGCCAGTCAATTTGAAGATCAGAGGAGGCATTTCAAACATACAAATACATTCAAGGGCAATGGAGGCCGATGGTGATATCGGCGGGTTCACGTTCGTGTACTACATAGATTAAGAACTATGTGAACATCCAACAGACATGGTTGGTCGAAAATATATAAAAAAACTGACAGGCAAAGTATTACTATGACTTGGATTATTATAAAGGACGATAATTAAGAACACAATCGGGAATTATGTGCGTCAAACATATCGGTACCCATTCCGTACGATAAAACTCTCTTACACTCACCTTGTTTTAAAAACTGTCGCTTATCGGCACAAGACAGCTCATGAAGTCCATTAACTATATGGGGCACTTGTTGTGAAGGTGAACTACTTGGAGAATACCTCACAAACGAAACGGGAGAGCTAGAATCACTCATATCGTGGTCACTTGTAGTTGTTGAAGACATTTTCACAATATCCGTCTCGGACTACATAAAATTCACAACCGGTTATCGACGAATTGTGTCACAAATTAATGTTCTTGATAGTTAGTTCTACGCACAGTATCTTGCACTAACTGTTGGACCAGGTTATCATTTCTTAGAACTCGCCAACGACTGGCAACAATAAATTAAAGTGGACAAACTGACTGAAATGTTGTTTGCCTTACTCATTGCTTCTTTAGTTATGACAGTCGTGAGTAATGTTGTCATATTTGAACTAGGACTTTCCTGACATCTTAAAAAATATGCTAAATGATCAAATTTGAATGTAGTGTATAATTTTTAATACAGTACATGGAAATTTGATCATTTAGCATATCTTTAATTAGTGAATGGACAATATACCATTGTCAAATTGTCTGGATAAACTAGCCTATCAAATTTATAACCGGGTTTTATAAAGTTAAGTACACTTTTAATATTTAAACTAAAAAGTAAGTTTGTGTGATGTAATATTACATCACACTCACTCAACTCAACATGTTTTAACATACTCTAGTGTTGTATTAAGAAAGCAATAATATAAATCGACTATGTGCTTAAACTTTATTTTATTACGGGTCTTACCACTCCTCCTTTTTTTTAGATGATCCAGGGTGAGTGCCTACGCATGCCACCCGCAATAAGTGTCAATGGGTGGGTATGTCGGACTTGCACCGACTAACCCTACTTGTCGTGGAATTCTGGCCTGATGGGGAAGCCCCGGGAACACAGGTATGCTGATCCACTGCTATTGCACCGTGTCCCTGATAATCGGGACACGCACCCTGGGAGGGCTCTAGTTTGCCCTCCCCTATTGCCGACTCCTGCCAGTATTGCTGTCTTCCCGGACCTACTTACACGTGGTGGCAGTAGAGGACACTTTTCTGACTGCCACCGCAGCCCCGAGAGGGAGTTGGGCTACCGGCTGCCACCACCGCTCCGACACCTCCTCTGTCTGCGAGTAGGATCAGCTCTCCCACTCGGTGGCTTCTTTTTGGAGCATGACTGCCTCACAAAAGGAGACCACGGCGTCTCATTTGGAGGAGTCACCTGCCAGCATTGCCTATATGATTGCCGGCGGGGACAGATTCCGTCCGTCTACTCCTCCCTGTTCAGGCGGTCAGATTATTGGCGTTTAAAACCACAATATTATTCCGCGACATATTGCTTCCATCGCTCGATGTCACTGATAGTCAAGGGTCCAATAGGTACCGCTAGCGTTGTAATTTTTCCATTCGCATTTGACATCTGCTAATAATGGCACCAGCAAAGTTTAGCAACACGTAGTAGAAGACTATGGTGGTTTTATTGTCACTAAAATAGGAAAAACTTACCTGAATCTCACATTTTTTCATTCATAGATCTGTCGTCTCACAACTTTTTTCGAATATTTCAATGTGTTTCTCCAAATTATACTATATTATTTATTATCAGAAGACTGCTATTTCTTCTGTTTTTCTCTGCACTGAATTACTACGATTCACTACAGTCACACTTCCAATGATAATTAGATCTCCAAGGGGCACTTAATGTAGTAAGAGAAATGTTATCCGGTTCATCCCCTTACTAAACAGTTTCATTAATGTTGTTCTCCCTCCATAGCCTTGCATTTTCTTTTATTTTTTTAAGGTCATCATTAGGTTTAGGAAATGATAAAAGAACTTTATAAAGTATATCAAAATATATATAAAAACATATAACTTAGAGATCAGCTTCAAGTAAATGGAAATAAAGATCAGAATCTTAATCTGCTTAACACAGATACTCGTAGTATTTGTGGAAATCCTATCCTATTAAGGTTCGTATCGTTTTTTATCAGGATGTAATCTCTCACTCGTATGCTGTCTATTCTAAAGTGCTGAAGTAACAAACTTACTTAATCAGCGTTCTACGTGAACTTAAGTTGAAATGTTGTTTAAATATTGGTGGTATTTTATGACAGATCTATTTATAAGCATAAAATAATATAATTAAACATGCTGAAATCCACGCTTCAAATCAAATTCGACATACCTACATACATTTTAAAATATTAGTGAAACTGATGAGTTTCACAATTTTAAGGAAAATTGAATTGATGAGTTGCGTTATAATTTAGTTTTCACAACTTCTTATTAACAGTTCGTGTTAATAATTATTTACCCTAACTTTTCCATGATTACCCCTAGAAGTGGGAAATTCTACTCACGCGGTATCATTTTAGTGCAAAATGACGTCATTAGGGGGAAGAACCAGCGAAGTGACTCACAAAAATCCCCGGGTTATAAAAGATACGTATTATATATAGGTATGTACTTGATATTGCTATACGTATAGAGATGTATAATATGTTTATCTATGAATGATTGAAGGAAACGTAATGTAAAATGGCGTATTGTCAAGTAGTGTGCACGTGTTTCATCATCATTCTCTACAAAGAGGCATGAATTACTTACGTTTTATTGTTAGGGCAGATTTCATGGCGGGATTGGGTATTTGACTAGCCTGACTGATTGTTTATTTTAAAGGCCAAATGTGTGCATAACACTTTTGGTATCAGTGTTTCAAACTAATAAAAAGTTAACAATAGCAACATACCTACTTGAACGAATTTTCAGGATTTTAGTTTGTTTATAATCTACAATCTAAACTTTTGCATAACTTTTCTATTGTTTACATTTTGCACACATTCCGCTTATCGTATGCTCTTAATGGCCAGGCGCCACAGAAAGTTCTACAGTTTCTCACTTTAGCGTTGAAGTATATCTAAGTATATTATAACACTTCAAATATTCACTGATCATACAATAACAGATATCATTGCAGTGAATTTCTGAAGATTTATATACCTAACTAACTAACCTATGAAGCGCTTTCCCTGTTCTTATAAAATTATTGAGACACTCTTCAGTACCTATTCAAAGGGTTTTATCTGTATTTTATCAATGACATGTAAGTTACGAGCGAATAAGATAAACAAGTTAAAGAGATTCTGATGTATCCTGGAATTTCAAGATATTGTATAAATATGATATACCTACCTATTTCTATTTTTTTATTCATAAGAGAAAAGGAATTTCAGTCGATCTTTTTCAAAACAAAATAATATTTTAGACAAACTAATTGTTTATCATAATACTTACATAGGTTGAGCATGGTGGCCACGTCAGGGTGATCATGGATCTGAAGATGAAGATCTGGAAAAGACCTCGGGTCTTTTCTAGATCCTCCAGGGCCTGTTAAAGACCAAAAAGAGATGTATGGTCTGTTGATAACCATACAGTCTTTTGTTGATGATTGAAAGTCGATAGTTCAATTAAATTGGTATACCTAATGTCCAAATACTGATAAGAATGAGTTAATGAACTGTGACTGATTGCGAGTTGAGGTTTGTAGCGAACACACGCGGCTCCTGATAGCTTAACGTTGTTCTTATATTTCTACAGACCTTTAGGTAGATATCCCTTAGTGGACACTACACTACTCCCTTGGTGGAGTGACGCGGCTATATGTATATATATAGGTCTTTTCCAGATCCTCCAGAGCCTGCTTGCACAACGGCACTGCCACCTGAAAAGAACAGTCACAATATGGGCTGTGGGTACTCTAGTGTCATAGTTGTAGGTACATAGGTACCTACTTACAAGCCGAGTAGGCCTCTGTCATGGCTTAACAACGGCTATAGGTACTCTAACGACCGGTGCCAATAGTTTTTTTTTTACCTGTCCTCCGGAGCACGGAGTCGCTCGACGTTCAGAAATAAACCGCTTTGGCGTTGATCCATCTATGGACTGACCGTAACATCAGCGAGCAACCAGCTATGAGCGCCTCAGCTGGCTAGACAATTAATGATATATTCCCAGAACCATGAAAAAATTACATCCGGAAACTACCTACATTGGTTAGTCTCTGTAGAACATAAAAAGGTGTCCCAACTGATTGCCAGCGACGACGTCTAGTCCTCTAACTCGACGACGACATAAACGTACCTACATATATACCTATCGTTTGAATTATTTTGCTCCGCTAAGGAATCGAAACTCAATAATAATAACTCCAGTTTAAATAATTATGCTGCGCTAACGAGGCTAGGTAGATATGTTCCATTCATGCGTTCTTTGGTTTGTAGCAGTAGCAGCGGAATGCGTGAGCGATTGCTCACAGCCCCGTGGACCAAGGGACGTAGGTCTTCGGTGAAAATAAATAAGTTTTTTTCTTACTGAAGCCTCGGGCAGCTAGCAACTGAGGCCTCACTTAACTCTTCTCGTCCCCAACCCAAAATTATTTTACGCCGCCATTGATTTGTAGCAGCCCGGATCCAGAAAGTTAGCGGTGCTAAAAGCCAGGCGTCAATCCTCATGGAATCATGAGAGAAATTGAATAGAGAGCGCACCCGTGCTTGCGCACAGATCGCTAGCCTCTATTGAGACTCACCGAAATTCGTCCACAAGGCCATTAAAATTTACTTTTATAGCATTTGACTCAATTCAAACTCAAATCTGAGTAATTATAAATTGAATCGTCCGCCGGAAACCAAACCTAATCTTTTTATCAATCCAGGATATCTGCTTTGGCGCTAAGCTACGAATGATACACACCGACAGTTCAAATTTACGAGTTACTAACGCCGGACGCAGGACATTGATGCCATAAATAGGCTTTGTTGAAATAAAAATGACTTAATATGTTTACAGTTGTATTATTATTTGTTAACATCTCCTAAACTAACACGCTTAAGTTTATAGTTTATTCCGCAATGCTAAGCGTTATTCGAAATTCGTTATTCGTTTTTTTAGCAATTATTATTACTGTAGATTTTTTAATATACAAGTTGTAATCATGTCCATGGGGTTGCATAAATATCTTCAAACGGTTGTTCAACATCGATACTACTTCGCAGCAAACACTAATTAATAATCAAGTCAAGAATATTAATGTAATGATAATACATAAAAAGCCGCATGGAAATAGGCCCATCCGTTTGAGAGCTACGTTGCGACAAACACACACACAGACTACGACGTCGAACTTATAACCCCCTCTTTTTGCGTCGGTGGTTAAAAATAAACTTTAAACCTTAATATGACTATAGTACAATAGCTACTACCTCATTTTAAACTCTATTATCTTGTAATAAGAGCCATTACCAATGAATTTTGTATGTTAGTTATAGTAGTGATATGACCAATTAAGGAAAACCAACTTAAAAGTACAAAAGTTAGCTTAAAAAGTCGGCGTTTTAATTGTACTCTTAGCGACTATCTATTAAGCCTCGTTTCGAAATTTAAGATTAAATTCCTTATCAATCGTAAGTTGTTATCAAATGTGTAGTACCTTGATATCAAATTACGGTAAGTAGAATGAAATATTCTTTTACTTATACGGGAAGTCCTTTGACACGAATTTATTCTGACTATAACTTCTTATCACAAAAAATTCGCGATCTCGATATCTTTGATGATGGTGTTTCTGAGTTCAGTAATAAAATATTTATATGAATACTTTGCCAATATTAAGATACACGCTGTTTTTCATGTTGTTACTATTAGTTTTACAATTAAATATATGTTTTAATAATGTGCATTGAAACTTGAGGTGACTAAGGGCTGGGGTGTTCACACGGCTACAATCAAGCTATATATTTCCAATATAAGCTGACCTGTCATTGTATGGAAATCCTATACAACGCGAGATCAGCTTATACTGGAAATGGATAGCTTGATATATAGCCGTGTGTACCTCGGCCAGCGTATCCGCTTGGCTATAACGAGCGGTCCCCCACCCCAAATTGAAAGCCAAGTAACTAAATGTCTAAATACTTCGAGTATTTTGTTCGAGTTGGGTATCGTACTGGCGCATGTAATTTGCTTTTTATATTGTCCTTCTTTGCATGTGCACATTTTTGCGGGCGGGAGGGCGGTGCAAATTGCATCCCAGCATGATTAAACTGACAATTAGCGGAATTAACACTAAATATTGATTTTGTATTTTGATTGTACATATTCGATTATATGTTTAATGTATTAACCATTCGATATTATGAACGTTCGAGTAATTAGACATCCGATTACTTGGTATATTATAATGAGGTAACGTTGCCAGTTTATTGGGTAACCACCCCCAGATGGGTCACTTGAATGCTATTTTGTATTTGTAAATTGTTTTAAGTAGGCTATATATCAAAATCAAAATTAAGTTAATAGGTATATAGTACTTGAATATATGTGCATTTATTTTAAACCGCCCGATTTCATTTTAGGTAGTTGACTTTGTTTTGCCATATATAAGTGTATCGTAGTTTTTTTACGAAAAAATGATCTGGAACCATAAAATTCTTGTAACGAATAATACTTAAAATTGAGTACCAAAGTCTGTGAGAAGTTGTTTTTTTTTTGGTCATTGTTTCTTTAGCACTATTTGTTTTCTCTCCGGAAGGTAAAACGAAAAATTACATTACAATGCATTAAAATATTATGATGGTACGAAATTGGCCAAACAGCTAATATTAAATAACAATAACTGAGGAAATCACGGAATAAGAAGGCATCCATTTCATCAAAATATTTTTATTACAAATAATATAGCTCTTATTCTATATCCAAATATATAGTATACAATTATTATTAACATTAAATGCTTTTGAAGCATCTTTAATTAAGAACGGAATGATTTAATATACCATCAATATACACCGAGATTTATGTAAATATAGTGTTCTTTTAACTATTCATACTGCCTAATCATGATAAACATAAAAATGAAGCTTTGAAATACATTTTTTTTGTATTTTTTTTTTATTTATTTATTTATTGGACTCAACTTAATTCTACCATTACAGGGAACCTAATGCGATATAAAAGTTACAATTACAACTCCTTTGCGAATTATGTTCATTAAATTTCTAAACAATTATAAACATACAATCAAATAAGCCGCCCTTGTGAAGTCGTTCAGTGAGCAAGCGAATAAGTCTACTATTTCAGCGACCTGGTTGAGCGTGCGCAGAGCGCGAGTCATTGGCGCTTGTTGCAACAAGTTAGTGCGTGCAGTGGGTACCGTCAGCAACGGCGGTCGTCGCCGCCGCCCCAAGTAACCATCCGGCACACAAAGCTGAAGTGTTTGCAGGATTCCGGGGTTATTCGTTACACCCCGGAGCACTTTAACTAAATATGTCACCAGTGATACTTCCCTTCTGGCTTCCAGCTTATGGTAACCCACCATGCCAAGCAAAAACAATGTTGGATAGATTGCCGGATAACCTGGGTAAACTCCATATAACTTTAAGTATAGGTATCTTACGAATTTATTCTGAATTCTTTCCAACATTGTCTTATACTTAGCTTCATTTGGGCTCCAAATAGCTGCGCTATATTCCAAATGACTCTTCACTAGTGCTTCGTACAAAGCTTTTATGGCGATAACGTTAGTGAAGTCACTTGTCTGCCTTAACATGAATCCAAGGTTACGGTATGCTTTCTTACATACCTCCACTATATATGTTTCTGAAACCGTAGGTCAACAGTAAATCGAATACCCAGATCTTTGACCTCTGTTACACGCTTTAAGGGTTGTCCATCTATGTGATACGGATAATAAGTCGGGGTGCGTGCCCGGGTAAAGGATAGTACTGAGCATTTTGTTCCATTAAAACCCAGCTTATTCTCTTGACTCCACTTAAGTGCATTATCTATGTCCCGCTGTAATAAGCTATGGTCGCTCGGGTCTTTCATTACCATGCTCAATTTAAGGTCATCTGCGAAAAGAAGGCATGTGGATTCCTCGATAGTATTCGGTAGGTCATCTATCATCAAAATGAAAAGTAAGGGTCCTAAATTACTTCCTTGACTGACACCGGATCTCGTATAGTATTGCTCAGAATAGCATCCGCCACAGTCGACAAACTGACGTCTATCCCGTAAGTAACTGGCGAAGAACATCAGAGTATGGTGCGAGAAACCTGCAGTCGCTAATTTTAGAAGTAGCACATCATTATCGACTGTGTCAAAGGCTTTTCTGAAGTCGAGGTATGCAACGTCCACCTGCAACCCCGCGTCCACAGCTGGTATCATGGTACTTATCTGATGCAGAAGATTACCTGTCGTGCCTCTTCCCGGTCGGAAGCCATGCTGTGCGTCAGACAAATGAGCACTCACCTGTGCATATAAGCTGTTATGGATGGCTATTTCAAACACTTTAGCTGGTGCGCTCAGAATTGCTACTGGTCTATAATCACTGGCTTCGTTTCTACTTTTGCCTTTTGGCACCGGGACTACTCGAGTTAGCTTCCAACGGTCGGGATATTTCGCTTCTGTAATACATCTATTAAATAAATGACACAATGGCTCCTCCAACATTGTTCGGCAATCCTTGAGTATGAAAGGTGGTATGCCATCCGGTCCCACAGAACGTTTAGCGGGCAGGTACCTGAGGGCACGACTCACTTCAGCCCGCGCGAGTTGTTCTAGGTGCGTCCATCCACCACTCTGTGTTGCGCTTGCGCTCGCTGCAGCTACATTCAAGGTAGCTGGTTCCGGGTTGTATACCGAGTGAAAAAACTGGGCAAACTCTTCTGCGCACTCCTGACCCGATAAAACACGACCGCTTTTCATCAACTTATATTGGTTGGAATTTCCTTTTTTTGATCTCATATAACTCCAGATCCCTTTTGGGTCCTTAGCCATCTGGCTCTGAACGCGGTCACGATGGCTATCAAGGGCTAATTTGATATTTTCCTTAACTCTTGCCCGGCACCGAGAGAAAGACTCATAAACATCACGTGACTTGCTTTTTTTATACTTTTTATGTAGGTGGTACTTAAGTTTAATGTCTTGAATAATGCTAGATGTATGGATGGATAAACGTATTTGCTGTTTCCCGATTTGGGTTTTTTAATTGGTATACATTTATCCAAAACGTTAGTGATCTGATCATAAAAAAAGTTTAAAGCTAGATCTGGACATTTTACAGTATACAATCCACTCCAGTCTATTATGCTTAAAAAGTAATACAATTGATAAAGGTCTGCTTTAGTAAAGTTCCACTGTTTAAATGCTACTTCCTGTTTTTGCGGGTTAACGATACTCGCAGTGGCAATAGTTAACGGGGGCGAAGCGGCGACGTCGATGGTAACGGCGAGTGGTGGATGGTATGTATCTACTGGTTTCAAACCCTCCTCCTCTGCACAGACTGTCACCTCACTGCGCCCACTCAACACTAGATCTAACTGTCTATCATTACAATTAGGTACCTTATTACACTGATCGACTTCACAGTACGCCATAAAGTACTCATAATAATTACATATATAGCTATTGCACGAAAATAAATTAAAATCTCCTAGAATAATAAAATTATTTTTATATTTAATACTTAGTGTTTCTAATATACCAAACATTATCATATATTCGCTCTCATCTGTTTGTGGTGGAATATAAAGAACGCAACATGCAAATAAAAACCTATTCTGTATGTGAACAGTAGCACACACCAGTTCGAATTTATGTATGTCGATATCGATGCCATGCGCAGTTACCTGACGTAACTCAAACCTCGGTGTAGCCGCGAGAAGTACGCCACCCTGCTTGCGTCCATCCGCTCGGTCACAACGCAATATCTGGTAACCAGGTAAGACTAATTCAGCGTCATGGATGGAATCGTTACAGCCGGTTTCTGTTATCGCAAATAAATCTGCAGCTGATGATTCTTGTAGTGATATAAATTTCGACGTCTTTGTTCGAAGTCCTCTGACATTCTGATAAAAAATGTTGAAGCTTCTACTGGGTTTTTGGTTAGGCTTAGGCTGCTTTGATTGGGGATGGGCGACGAAAAAAGATCCACTCGCTAAACTCTACATTTAACGGCCATACTTCTGGATTACATAGTTTTTCAAAGTCACTCTGTATGACGCCAATTTTATACGAAGCGTAGTCCCTCTCAGTCTTTGGTTTTAATTTCTCAATAATAATTTCCGAACTTTGTCCCAGTAAATTCTTGATATACTCTAATAATTTTTCATCAGTTGTAGTTTTATCCAGCCTCCAGACATGTAAGTATTTTTTACGTTCAACTGCCTTCAAAGATACGACCGAGCTGTTGCCGCCCTTTCTGATGATATTGTTTCTTTTTTTGTTTCTAACTTCAATCCAATTATAATTAATCTGAGATTCCGGGTCCGTTGTGCTCCTGTCCGCCACAACCGTGTTAGTAGGGGCCAGCTGTGGAGTAGTCTGGGCCACAGATGACTTAAGTGGCTTCGTTGTTGTCAGCAGGGATACGGTAGCCCTCGGCGCGGACTGTGATGGCCGCGCGACGGGTTTCAGGTTCGAGTTATTAGTGTCGACAATACTAGCGCCTAACTGCACAGGCTTTGACGGTGGATAACACCTTGTTTCGGAACTGTTATTAATTTAAATTTTCCTGTTGTTCTCCCTGTTCGACTTAAGATTTTTAATTTCCTCTTCGAAACTTAAACATTTATTCTTGGAAATAATTAACTCCTCTTTTAATTGACTATTTTCAAGCGCCAAAGCGGTCACGGAAGTCTTTATTTGTGAAATTAGTGTATTTTCCATAGCATTCAACTTCTTAGTAATCATATCTTTGACGGTTTCCAATACACTCAACATACTATTGTCGATAGATTCTTTTACTATCGACATATCCACCATGGATAGATGAGGTTCATCCTTTTCCATCATATTTGATCTAGTTCTAATACCTCGGAATGGTTTATCTTCTGATACACGGACCCGTTGCGTTACGTTTGAACAGGACTCGCAATTGTACTTATTTCTTAATTGTATCAGTTTGTCCGAGAACTGAGCCGAAGTAACATTTAAACAATAATAATGGAATCCAGTTTTACATCCAACGCATCTGAGTAGATCTCCAGGTTCAACTTTATTTTTGCATTCAAAACAATAATCACACATTGTCAATTTCGCTAAGTCACTGTGCGAGTGAGATGGCTTGCGGCACTCACGCTAAGAGTAAAAGAACGCGTACCCTGGCTGACCGCCCGCGCCGCCGCGCCGCTCTGTTCTCGGCTGATAACACTGTTTGATTGACAATTGTAATGTCTTAATAACTTGGTAAATCCACAGAATTAACACTGTACTCCATTGATGCGAATACATAAGGGTTTATTAATCACTGATAACACACTTTTAGTAACATATAGTCATTATTTATCATTTTAAAATACTATTAACCAGGAGCTTCCTTCTACATGCACCGCACTCGCCGCGCATGCGCACTACCTACATATAACACTGTGCCATCTAGGAAACTAAGCAAAGCTTGTATCCACAGTACAAGCAAGACAATGGATAGATATAGTTAAATACTTTTTGTAAATATATATATTTTTTTTATCCTGGGACATTTTTCACACACAGTCATCTGATCCCAAATTAAGCAAAGCTTGTACTATGGAAACCAGATAACTGATATACTCCATATACTATTTTTTCTTTTATAAATACATACTTATATAGATAAATTACACCCATACTCAGGACAGACATGTTACATACATACATACATAGACTCACGCCTGTTTCCCAGAGGGGTAGGCAGAGACAACGGATTTCCATTTGTCACGATCTTTGCATACTTCTTTTGCCTCGATTACTGTCATTATATTCTTCATACATGCTCGCCGGTTTAGGGTACTTCTGACCTGCCCTTTCTTGAGAACATCTCCAATTTGGTCAGAGAATGTTCGACGTGGTCTTCCCCTTCCGGTTGTCCCATTCACACAGGCCAGGTATACTTCTTTTGTCAATCTTCTTTCATTCATCCTTTCTAAATGGCCAGACCATCTCAGCATGCCTTTTTCAATCTTTGTGACTACATCCTCTTTCACACCACAACGCTCTCTTACATCAGTATTTCGAATTCTGTCTCTCAAAGTCACACCACACATACGACATGTTCATGCACACATATATCTGTCCCGGGTGGGAATCGAACCCACGACCTCCGGCGTGAAAGGAAGCGTATCTATCAACGACTCCACGCCCGTACATGTACATGTATGGCCTGTTGATCTAGTGGTTAGTGAAAGTGACTGCTAAGTTATAGACTGTGGGTTCGATCCCTACCCAGAACAACTCTTTGTGTGTTGAGCAAGATTATTTGTTGTCTGGGTGTAATGTATGTATAATATGAATGTATTTAGATATTTATTTATTTTTGGCTTACCAACAGTAACTTATACTAATACATAAGATAAATTCGGTACACAGAACAAATTCCAGTATAGTTACTACTTATAGGCAAGCACCACACACAAGCACAATATAAATAATTGTTACTCAAACTAAAACAATTAAACTCAATAACATCATTTTTTATTTAAAATTATTTTTTCTTAACTTATTGTAGCCAATAAGTTAAGAAAAATTAATTAAAAATAAAAAGAAACATTTTGTGGCATTAATGAACAATGTCAGAAGAATTAAATTAAATGTAAATTATAAAGTTAAAAATTAAGAATAATCAAAGATACCATTGAACAAATATATAAAATTTCATGCTACAGTGTTAAGTATATGTTTACGAAATGAATTGAGTGGAACAGCGTGCACATCAACAACGTCGCTGCAACCGTTTAAGAGCTTGCACAGCCGAGGGATTGCGGAGTTAGCTCCAAAGACGGTTCTTCTGATATATGTTTAACAGTTATCTGGTTGCCATAACAGGCTCTTCCCAGTGTAGGATCAGATGACAGTGTATTAATTATCCTATCTATCCCAATAACACTATATTATCCTAATCACACTAATATTTAAAAAGGCGAAAGTTTGTGAGTGTGTATTGTTACATCCCTATTTCCAATGTTTACTGCTGAGTTGCAATAATCGCCGATTGACGCAAATGCCAACCAGCAAATCAGCAGTAAATACTGTATATAAACTCGCGTTTTTACTATTTCCATCAGTGTATTATTCTCTGGTGAAATTGCTGCCCAGCTACGGAATGGTCATAGATCTGCCGGCTAGCTTTCAGCAAGGAAACTAGAAGTAATATATTCCGGGTCGTCACTCTGCCCTTCACTAGGGCAATAGATAACAAAGTTATTATTAGTGTTCCCTATTAGTTAAATACAGTGTAGTGTTATAAATAAAATAAAAGTGGTGCTAACACTTATGTAGTTTTTTTTTTAAACTACCGAGTCGCACAAACTAACAGTATGTTTGCTACTTCTTCTCGACTTAACGGCTGAATTGATTTTAATAAAATTTGGTATGGAGTTCGCTGACACCCTGGATTAACACATACAATTTATAAAGTTTAACGCGGGCAAAATAGCGGGGCACACATGCACACAACAAACATACACACTCACAAACTTTCGCCTTTATAATATTAGTGTGATGACTCTGCAGGTAGTGATTGCACTATAAATTGGAATGTCCTACCACCTATTTAGAACACATTTGTTCTAAATGTAAATATGTACTTTAAGGAGGTATATTTCAGCGTAAAACATCAACAACATTTTTATATAATAACATTTAATTAATGATTTTCAAAAGAATTACAGTAAAATCTTAAATTCTAGTATACACCTAATATAAATGTTTTAGCTAGTTGGGACATTACTGTTCACAATACATCATAATTATAATATATCTTGGACATAGAGTGTGAAGGGCCGTGTATGGTCAGCTTAATTACTAACTTATCTTTATTCAGAGGTTTCAGAGTTGTTCAAGCCACCGAGTATGCATCTGGTATAGCTTGACTGTTGTCTAATGAATATAACCGGAACCGACAGCCTACCAGGCCCCCCGAAGCACGTAGATAACAATTTGGTGATCACCCATCTAAGGACTGACCACGAGTCTTGTTGCTTAACTTCGCCGATCACTTATGGACGGATAAGTGTCTGGCTATTAGAGTAATTGGCTAAATGCTCTCATCGGTCCGTAAGCGATCGGCGACGTTAAGCAACTTGGCTCGCGGTCAGTCCTTAGATGGGTGACCACCAAAATGGTTTAATTTCTGAGTGTCTCCGTGCTTCGAAGGCACGCTACGCTGTTGGTCCCGGTTGTAGTCATTAGACAACAGTCGTTGAGCCGTGTCAGAGGCCTACTGGGCGGCTTAATAACTGACACTAGGGTAACCACTGCACATACGATAAGTAAGATAACTCTCATGTAAAACATTTTAAGTAAAACAATAATATTCGAACACAGGACAGTCCTTGCCATGGCTTAATTGGCGAATTTGGGACTTACACGAAACATACCGGTTTAAACCCTGACGGTGGTTTAAATTTATTATTTTACGAGTGTATTCGATACGTCCAGATCTTCAAGATATTGTAAAGAGATCCAGCAGTTTAGGACTACAGCTAGTAATTAAATAGATATAAGGCAAAAACATAACTACTTAATACGGTTTTATAGAATAATCTGAACTAAATATTTTATATAGTTTTTTACCTTTGCTGCTGAAAAGGACTAAGGACCTAAAATCTAAAAAAGAATCATCCTCAAATAGAATTAAGCCTCCAAAAACCTAGTACTGTCACTTTTCAGTTCAGCTATTCAAAAACAGTTTAGTTCCAAATACGCAGAATTATTGTTATATAGACAATCAAAGTTGAGCGTATTGAGTGTGTGGTTAAGATATAGCGAGCTGAATAAGTCTGGTATAAGTACTCCATTCGCTGCCCCTTACACTCTATATTAATTAAAAACGACAGTACTTAATATTTTATAATTATATGACAGTGCGACCACGAACTGGAAGACTCACAATGGACAGGCCTCCTACTAGAAGAATTGATGATCTTGTGAGGGTAGATGGAAGCTGTTGGATGCGGGGAGCTTGCAAGACCAGCAATTGTGGAGACCTTTGGGGAGACCTTTGTCCAGCAGTTAACGTCTTTCGGATGACATGATGATGAAGATAGGAATTTGTATAAAATAAAATAGGAAAAATTTACAAGATCTTTCGAGAGCACAATTATTTTGAGATTAGTATTTTTTCTATTCTGCTAGCAAAGAGTGGCGACAAAATCCATTATTTATTTGTTGTAGAGAACAATAATTAACAGTATTATTCAAATGGAATGTAAGTTATCTATTTAGGTACTTTATGGGTAAAACGAAATTTTGGAGATTGTGAGGTACCATAAAACATTTTAGATTTACAGCCAAAACAAATTCTTAGCAGCAGTCCGGAAGTCTTCGCCACTGTTGAGAGCAGTAGTCTTAGACTACTGTGTTAGCACAGTATCCTAATGGTGGAAGAGCCGCAGGTTGGTGTGTGCCAGTACGATCTTGTGTTCGTTGCAAGCTTCGATCACTTCATTGTCGTTGTTCGAACCAGACGGACTACCGATGTATTCGACTCCACACTGCGGATAATTAATAAAAATATTATTATATTAAATTTTCATTTGATGAACATTATGAAATGAAATAAAGCAATGAAGACTATACTGTATAAGCCAAGGATGATCATATTCTATACGGCAAGGAAGATCATGTCGTTTATGGCAAGGATGATTATGGCAAAGAAAAATAATGTTGCATAAGAATAATAAAAGAAAGGCAAGAAGATCATGTTGTTTAATGCAAGGAATATCACGTTGTGGACGGCAAAGAAAGTCACGTTATATAAGGCAAGGAAGATTATATTGTATAAGACAAGAAAGGTCATTTTCTATAAGGCAAGGAAGATTATGTTGTATAACTCAACAATGATCATGTTGTATAAGACAAGGAAAAATAAGGTTGCATAAGGCAAGAAAGATCATGCTGTATAAGTCAACGATAATCATGTTGTATAAGGCAAAGAAAAATAAGGTTGAATAAGGCAAGAAAGATTATCTTGTATAAGACAAGGACGATCATATTGTATAATGCAAGGAATATCATGTTGTTTAAGGCAAGGATGATCGTGTTATTTAAGTCTAGGACGATAATGTTGTATAAGCCCACCTGCACAGCTCTGTCGATGTTATCTCTGAAGGGGAAGAAAGCGTCCGATGCAAGCGCGACCCGGTCCATCTTCTGGATCCATTCTTCTTTTTCTTTCTCAGTGAGAAGTGCGGGCGCTGGGCCTTCGAATAACGTATTCCATTGTTCTAACGGGAGGTCCGACCCTAATAAATAAAAAATAAACCAAATAAGTATAACTTAAACAATACTAAACTAACTATGCAATCAAATATTAACGGACAAATACTTTTTACCTCCTGCCAAATAAAAATCGAGGGATTGTTTTACCATAATAACATTTTAGAGTAATGAAGATAAAAATAACTAATTATTTTTCTAAAATTATTACCATTCGTAGTGACTTAGACAAAAAAGAAATCCATATTATGAAAATTATTATTTTTAATATTTTGTAAAATATGGTATAAAAAAATTTATTATAATATAGTCAGTGCCGTTACCATGATTGCCACCCTCTATTTCTGGCCCCTGATCCAGTGATCCAGCAATTGCCTCTTAAAATGTTGGTCGAGGCTCTTTGCATTACCGGACTATAGAGCTAGCAAATAAGTCTATGTATGTAACCAGTACTAAGTGACCTGCGCCAGACGGTATCCTCTTTGGGGTTCGTACCACAGCGCACAACGATTACTGACGTGGAGATCTAAGTATGAGAGGGTCGGAATATCATTAAAGTTTTGTGCAACTGTCATTCTACGTTAGTATGAGAAGCCATGGGCCACTCAAGCGCTTAAAGATCGGAGGAAGCATTACTTCGATATGAATGCAAACTAAGGGAGCGTCATGGAGCGTGATGGTGGTCCAGCGCGTTTGCAGTCATACTCTCGGCCGGCGAATACGTTATATTGAATTGTGTATAGTGTCACGAGAATTTCTAATTGTTATCCCGATCGTTTAAGGCCCAATAAATGTTTAGGCCTAACCATGTCAAATGGGCTGTTAACAAATTCAAGCCATACAAATCGGCGGGAGAGGATGGCATATTCCCAGCACTGGTTACAACAGGGATTTTATCTTCTCCTCCCGCATCTGGTAAAGCTCTTCAGAGCAAGCTACCCTTGGGGAGTTATACCAAAACAATGGTCTAGGGTCACGGTACGCTTCATACCAAAAGAAGGGAAAAACGATTATTCTCAACCTAAATCCTTCAGACCCATAAGTCTAACTTCTTTTCTGTCAAAAACAATGAAGAAAATCTTAGACCAGCACATCAGAGCACATTACTTAGTGAATAGACCACTTAGTCCTAAACAACATGCTTACCAAAAGGGAAAATCAATGGAAACAGCGCTACTCGATCTGATCGACAAAGTGGAGAAATCCCTAGAGGACAAGCAAACTTCTCTGTGTGCTTTCTTAGGCATCGAAGGTGCCTTTGACAACACCCCCATAGAAACCATCCTTCGAGGCATGGGAGCAAAGGGAATTGATGTGACCACTATTAGATTGGTGGAAAATATGCTCCTCTAATAAAACTGCAACAATCTAATTAAATGAAACATTGCACGAATTTCAGACCACGAGAGGATGTCCACAAGGAGGCGAATTGTCACCACTACTGTGGACCCTTGCGTGGACCAACTCCTTGCAGTAATGACACACCAAAATCATGACACTCAAGGTTATGCAGATGACCTGGTACTCAGAGTCAGAAGGCCCTGTCTCCACACTACTACAAGGAGCTTTTAACACCATCAAGAAATGGTGCAGAGACAACGAACTATCAATTAACGCACAAAAAACTGTGATAGTTCCTTTCACAAAGAAAAGGAAGCTAGAAAGGCTGGTAAATGTATACCGTGGAAATACCAGACAGGGACGAATGGCTAAACGATCAACTGTCCCACAAAACTTGCAGTCACATTTGGTTTGCAGACGGCTCAAAGAAAGGCAATAATGTAGGATGTGGCATTTACGGAGAACGGCCCAAACACAGGAGTAGCGTCAACCTGGGTAAAGAGGCCACGATATTCCAGGTTGAACTTTTTGTCATTAACAGATGTATGGAAATTAACCTGGATAGAAAACTAAGGCAACAAAACATCTACATCAACTCTAAAGCGACGCTGCTTAGCACTGGACTCTTTTGAAACCAACTCCAAACAAGTACAATGCTGCAAAAAAAACCTTATTTCCCTGGGACAATCCAAAAGAGTTACACTCAGATGGGTACCTGGGCACCCAGGAATAGACTGGAATGAGAAGGCAGATGAGCTCGCGAGACTTGGAGCCGTTAACCCTCAAAACGGACCTGAACCATTTTGTGATATAAACAAGCTAAGGGCCTACGCCATTCTCAACGACCAATGCACAGCAGCAGCCATAGAACAGTGGAAATCCTCAGCTGGATCTCTAAACTCAAAGGCTATCAGGGGCTACAACAAAAAATTGTCGAAAGAATTACTTGAATTCAAACGTTACTAAACATGCGCAGCAATTCGAATCCTCACTGGACACTGGAAGCTGAATAAGCACATGTACAACCTACAGTTGGTCAACAGCACAATTTGCAGATTCTGCCAAGAATCAAAGGAAATTCCAATGCACATTTTGTGTTACAGAAGTATCTATCTACTTGGGATAGCAATTCATGCAACCGGAAGAGATACAAACACTGCAAAATCAATCTGGAAGTTTATTAAAGCTATAGGATTAAGCGGTGAACTCTAATAATCATGGAGCTCTGCTACAATAAATCAGAAATGGTTGAGGTAGCAAGATGCCTACAAGGCATCAATCCCCAACTAACAAATAATAATAAAGCAAATGCAATAGTCAATACTCACCGACTGTGCCATTGACATAGTTGTCGATGGCGTTGGACTGCACGGCGCGGGTGACCCCCTGCCGGAACTTCATGGCCAGCACGCGCGGGTGGTGGCGCGCCCACCACAGCGCCGCCTTGCCGCCCGCCAGCCGCGTGCAGTGGATGCGCGACTGCTGCCCCGCGCCTATGCCCACCACCTGCGGGCATACGGGCAGAAACTGCTCAAACATCCTTCTATTTGTAGCAGGATTGAAGACAGTCTAATCAATTCCCCAGGACATGCCTGGGTCTCGACACTCAGTATCATTCATCTGTCAGTTATCTGGTTTCCATAGTACAAGCTCTGCTTAGTTTGGGATCATATGGCCGTGTGTAAATAATGTCCCAGGAGATTATTATTTTCCACTTTATTTATTTTTATTACTTTTAGTGTGCCACTGTTAATCCTGGCTTCCAAGTTGTAGTAGTGGGTAAGAGGGAGGCACTAATCCCAGAAAAAAAAAAGCTGAAATATCTGAAACTATGGAGGGCAACACAGGCGACTGGGGTGCACTCACATTTAAATTCCCTTAAAACCAACGAAGTTATATACCTTTAAAGATCATGCCAGACAAAGAAAGCAATATACTAACATATGACGTCACTTGTAGGGAAGTCATAGAACGTCCATACTTACAATTTTTTATTTTTATACACATTATTTATTTATACATTATTTGGTATGGTAGGTTCTATAATTAGTGCGGCTGGTGCTTAAAAAAGGAAAACCTGAGCTATAAGCACCAGCACCTTCCAATTTAATTATTTAATTTATTATAATTATACACAAAAATTAAATTAATGAAGTTAAATGTCTCGCATTATTTACATTATGTGTATGAATGGGAGCTTGAGTGTGTGTGGATAGGTGAGTGCGGGTGCAATGAGTGTATGTGTTCAAGTTTGTGTAAGTGTTGTAATAAAATTAAACTGTAAAATTATGATATTAATTAGAGGGATGAATAAATACTTCTGTTTCGTGATAATTAAGTTTTTTAAGAGTAATTGTTACCATTTCTTTCAAGTTATACTTACTTTTGGTTAGTAGGGCTGGTGAGTAGTTCAGAAATTTGTTGTATAGATAGCGACCGAGAAAGTAATAAAATTTTTGTCCAATAGATGTCTTACATGTAGTGGTAACAGGAATTTTATTTTTACGTTGGGTGCATGTTTGTGTTAAGAAAGGTTGTGTTTGTGGGAGTGTATTTTTATGTTTGTTGGGAATAATTTCTGTGTGCTGTCTCAATATTATGTGGAGTATGAAAATCTGCCTCACACTGAGTACTTCACAGTATTCGTATAGCTCTTTAGTAGGAAAGAGATACGGTTTAAAAGTGCATACCTTTAACACCGCTCTCTGTGCACGCTCTAGTTGTATTAGGTGGGTCTTGCATGCACCACCCCATGTAGAAATACAGTATCCTATTACAGACTGGCACAAGGAATAATAAACCACCTTAACAGTGTCAGGGTCAGCAACATGCCGCAAGTATTTAAATACAAAGATTAGTTTGCGTATTCTACCGGACAACTTGTTAATATGCGGTTGGAAGGAGAGTTTCTCGTCCAAAGTCACACATAGGTATCGAGTTGCTGTCACCATAACAAGTTTAGGGCAGTCGCAGTCTGTATCACAACCAACCTGCTTATGGGCACTAATGTTAAGGTGGTTTAAAGAACCTGCTTCCGTATTTCTATTCTGTATGTCATGAAGGTTGTTTTGTTAACATTAAGTGTGAGTAGGTTAGTTGTGAGCCAGTGTGTAACTCTTTCAAAGCCACCTTGAGCTGCACGAAAAGTGTCCTCCCACGTTTGCGTTCTAAATGTTAAGGCGGTATCGTCTGCATAGGCTACTATTTTACCGTTGTTTAACTCTAGTTCACACATGTCATTTACGTACACAAGGAATAAGGTAGGCCCGAGGATGCTTCCTTGAGGAACACCATACACAACTGAAAGTTCTTCGCTAATCTGGTCATTTACTTTGGAGCACTGTGTACGATTACTTAGGTAACTCCGGAACATTTTAAGTTGGTTTCCCCGAATACCCAGCTTTTCTAGTTTAAGACATAGTCTCGGAATTGAAACTGTATCGAACGCCTTGGCCAGATCAATGAAAATTGACAAACATTTCTCCCTTCTGTCCAAAGCTTCGACTACAGAATTAGTCAAGTCATGTACAGCATCATGACTGACATATATTTTAACTTTCTGAATTATATATAAATAATTTTATTATTAAGTATGTTTAGTATATTAAAACATTAGTCTTTTGCCCTATTGTGGAGGATCTTTAAGTGTGACCTGTGTCCAGCAGTGGATGTCATCAGGCTGACTTTATGGTAATGATATGTACTCAGAACCAGTTGCCTAAAGGTTTAAAAAATAGGCACGCCGACAGTTTTTAGTTGGTTGAACGCAAAAATGGGTCGATTCATGAGTCTCCGTGCTTGATAGGGCACGTTAAGCCGTCTGTTCCCTTGCAAGGTCGCTAGTCCACCTTTTAGGGGGCCTAATTGACTTTACTTGGTCATATTTCGTTCAAGTGTAAAAGTCTCCTAACGAAATAAATTTATTGAAAGTACACATAAGAAGGTATGACGGGCCTGTTGACGTGGTTGGCAAATGCTTGCTTTTCCCACCCAGGCCAGATATTTGTGTGCATGAACATGTCTGTTTGTCTTGAGTGTGGGTGTAATTATCTATATCAGTATGTATTTACAAAAAAACAAAGTAGTATATCACTTATCTGGTTTCCATAGTACAAGCTCTGCTTAGTTTGGGATCAGATGGCGGTGTGTAAATTGTGTCTCAGAATATAGTATTAAAGAAGATATTGAGCATATGCCCAGCAAAAAGTGTTTAACAATAATTACTCTTCTTGAGAGTCGGTTAAATATTTACCTGTCCATCCCTCGCGAAACAGACAGAGTTACTCTGCGTGTACTTCAAGGCGATGGTAGCGACTATGAGGTCTCTGACCGCATTCTCCGGGAGTTCCTTCTTATTGGTAACTACATTTTTGAACAGCTCTGAAGTTATTTTAGCATCGTTGCGCTTCTGTTCCAACGTGAGTCCGAAGATCGTCTTTTGTTCCATTAGGTCTGGTTCGTATGTAGGGTCCATCTGCAGAAAAGAAAAACGACTTAAATTATTTCACCTATGAAATAATATAATAATAAAGGCACGTTAACACCAGAAGTATTGTCCGCCGCCGAATGTGAGTATGCTCACTGTCTGCCCCAGTGTGAAATTGGACTCAGTCTGCAGTACGCGTTCTCACCAAGCCTACAATATGCTATAGCGTACCTATGTTAATGGTTCAAAATCAAAAATCAATATCAAAAATTCTTTATTCCGTAAAAAAATTACATTTATGTGGAATCCACATATTTTTTTACCCTACCGTGCAGTGCATGACGTGGCAGCTACTGAGAAAAACTGCCAGAAAACTCAGTAGGAATCCTTTTTATATATACAGTTAGAATCAGAACCTCTTTGAACTTTTCTCTTAGAGACACTCTCGGGCCAAGATTATAGATTGCTCTTACAGCTCTTTTTTTGCCCCAGAGAAGAATTCCATAGGACATTACTATGAAAATTATGAAAATAACTGAAATAAACCATTCTAGCTGTGTCAACATCGCCAACGTAGCCAATCCATGTCCGCCGTGCATAGACTCGTAGTACAATAACCGGCCACCGAGAGTCAGCGACAACGCACTACGTAATAGCGTAAAGTCAGTTCTGTGTTAACGAGAAGTTAAATATATATATGGAAAAGGGATAAACTACGTAACGCGCGCTCACAGTCAGCGGCCGACAATACGTTTGGTATGAACGATGCCTAAAACACTGTTGTAAAAGTATAGTTAAGTGATACGTTTACTTATAAGTAAAATTAGCATAACTGAAAAAAATATAGCGTTATTTGTAAAACACCAACAACCTCACAGGACTAGATAGATAATGGCGCTCATAGCCTTATGCTCTCACCGATCCGTAAGCGATCGGCGAGGTTAAGCAACCAGGCTCGCGGTCAGTCCATAGATGGGTGACCGCGAAAGTGGTTTAATTTCTGAGCGCCTCCTTGCTACGGAGGGCACGTTAAGCTGTCGGTCCCGGTTGTAGTCATTAGACAACAGTTATTAAACCATGCCCGAGGGGATTCTGCCACTAGGGTAACCACTGCCCATACGATAAGTAAGTAAGTAGCTAACATCATAAGCAACAACTTTTGTAATACGAGTTCAGGTATAACTCAACACATAAAAAATATATATTTTATAAATTGTACCGTCCTGACATTTGTAGGTCTATGGTTCATACATACGACACGTGTGCACGCGCTTTCGCTGGTAATAATAATAAAACTTTCTTCGCCAGATATTTATCTCGTTAATATCACGGCTTGGTGTACGCAAATTTGTAAAACTTGTTGCATATTGGGGGCATTAATCTCTGCGACGCGCGTAGAGTTATAAACTTTCCAGCGGGAAATTAAATTAATACTTATTATTGTACTAACTAAAATCTAACAAATTATCGAAAGTTGTAGAACAAACGTTGTTGTTTGTGGTATTAGCTATCTAATCCCGCGAGGTTGTTGGTGTTTTAAAAATATTCCTATATCACACTGATATTGTAAAGGCGTGAGTTTGTGAGTGTGTATGTTCGTTACTTCTTCAAGTCTAAACGGCTGGAGCGATTTAAATTAAATTTGGTATGGAGTTAGCTGACACCCTGAATTAAAACATGGGCTATAATTTATAAAGTTTAACGCGGGTAAAACCGCGGGGCACAGCTAGTACTTCATAAATCATAAAGACATACCCTGATCAAAATAATAATACATAACATTGTATTTTAGATAACTTGTAGGCACAAGATAATTAATAAAAAATAATTCACAGATTAAATTAAATAATTCCAAAGTCACAACTGAACTGATGCGCGTAATATATGGTTTAATAATAATAATAATAATAATCGTTTATTTCGGATAAAACATTCTCCATATATTAATGATATACAAACCTGTAGGACACAGTAATTCCCTCCCTTCTTCTTCTTTAATATCGCCAGCGCTTCGTCGGTGTAGCCGGGCGCGATGATCCCGTCCGACACCTCCCTGGAGATGATCCGCGCGGTGACGGCGTCGCACGTGTCGGACACGGCGATGAAGTCGCCGAACGAGCTCATGCGGTCCGCTCCACGTGCGCGTGCGTAGGCGCACGCCAGCGGGGACAGCTGCGCCGCCAGGTCGGCCACCATGCACACGGACGCCTAAGGGAAATAAAACCGTCTCTGTATTCATACAATATTTAATAATAATATCTAGGGACAATGTCACACAGATCATCCTAGCCCCAAACTAAGCAAAGCTTGTACTATGGGTACCAGGCGATGATATACATACTTATATAGATAGATAAATACTTATATACATAGAAAACATCCATGACTCATCATGACCACAAATATTCGTGCTCATCACACAAATATTTGCACTTACCGGGATTCGAACCCAGGACCACCAGCTTCGTAGGCAGGAGCACTACCAACTAGGCTACGGTGACCGTCAAAATTGGATTGGATAAATAAATTTAAAATATCAGAAAAGGAGAAATCCGCAGATGAACGAAAGGCACCGACACAGCCCGAAGAATTGCCAAGCTGAAATGGCAGTGGGCGGGGCGCATAGCTCGTAGAACCGACGGCCGCCGGCGCAAAAAGGTTCTCGAATGGCGACCACGGACCGGAAGACGCAACGTGGGTTTGCCTTGTTCAAGATGGACCGATGATCTTGTTAGGGCCGCTGAATGCAGATAGCGCAAGACGGGCTCGTTGAGATCTTTAGGGGAGGCGTTTGTCCAGCAGTGGGCGTCTTTCGGGTGATGTGATGATGATGATGAAATTATTATAATATTCCACCGTAGCCTAGTTGGTAGTGCTCCTGCCTACGAAGCTGGTGGTCCTGGGTTCGAATCCCGGTAAGTGCAAATATTTGTGTGATGAGCACGAATATTTGTTTCTGAGTCATGGATGTTTTCTATGTATATAAGTATTTATCTATCTATATAAGTATGTATATCGTCGCCTGGTACCCATAGTACAAGCTTTGCTTAATTTGGGGCTAGGATGATCTGTGTGATATTGTCCCGAGATATTATTATTATAATTCCAATATTTATTCAGAACCCAAGTTCTGAATGACTGCACTTGTGGCACAGTTAAAGTGGTCACCTCGCCACTACTACAGCTCCCTAATATTATTAGTTTGATCCCCACTCAAGACCTGTTATATGTATATGTATGTTTGTGTGACCCGTAAATAATTTTTCCAAGTTTGCGTGAGCTGTGTGTCCGTGAATTTCAAGTTCGTAAAATCCCTCTCGATACGGAGATTTGTCTATAATATATAATATCTTATATATAGGTTTAAAGAACATTTATTCTCAAAAGAACATTTACAGTTCACTTATATAAGAATTGCAAAGATTTACAATAGCGTGTCGTCTTGTGACAAAGCATGCATAAAATAAATGTAAACATAAATATAACTAACTAAAATACCACAAAAACTTAACAATTATTGATTACATTAACTAATTAATGTTGTAGGCAGAATTAAAAAATAATAATAATATCTAATATATAATATTATTATAATAATAATAATATCTTAAGACATTATTCACACACGGTCATCTGATCCCAAACTAAGCAAAGCTTATACTATGGAAACCGAATATCTGATATACTTCATACTTTTCTTTTGTAAATACATACTTATATAGATGATTACACCCAGACTCAGGAAAAACAGTCATGTTCATGCACACGAATATCTGTCCTGGGTGGGAATCGAACCGACGACCTGCGGCGTGCAAAGCAAGCATTTGCCAACCACGCCAACAGGTCTAAAGCTGATAAAGGGATCTAGACTCAAATCAGGTATCTTTAACATACCTCTTCGTCAGATAAGGGTAGTCCAATAGCAGCGCCTGCAGGAGACACGTGCTTGAAGCTGGTCGCAGCTGGCAACCCTAGCGCTTGCTTCAGTTCCCGCACCAACTGCCACGCGTTCAGTGCGTCGCACAGGTTGATGTACCCCGGAGAGCCGTTGAGGGTAGTCAGCGGCAAGTGATCACGGGTCGTGAACACTTGTGCTGGCTTTTGGTGCGGGTTCATACCTAGATACACCACAACACTATAAGTTTCTTCTTCGCTAAAATATTGACATATTGCGACATATAAAGATTCCATAGTTGTAGATAACTGGCGCATTTATTGTAATAAAATATGTAGTATTTTATATTTTAGATATTATTTATTCTGTGGTTGGTTACAAAAATAAAATAAAAAACGTATAAGTAGATGGAGATACAGATATATACCTCCAGAGCACCTACACGTTTTTATTCCAAATTTCTTCAAATTATTGGAAAATATATTGAGATTATCCGATAAACTTGCCAGGGAATTATATCAATTAGTGATCCTTGTAACCGGCGCATAATTCTGTTATTTCATAAATATTTCTGTGCTTCCGTATTTCATACTTAGATTGTTTTGTAACAAATAAAACAAGATTCCGGAATAAATAAATAATAATAAATGAAATAACACTACGTTCGGTTTCGGGCTTTTACGGCCGGAAAGTGGTGGGTTCGATTCTTTGTGTAAAAAACCAGATTTCGAAACAAATCTGGGTTTTTACATAAAGAATAGTCTGGTTGGTTGACGGGCTACCCTCCGTAACTCGGAGAACCCCTTCAGCCGTCGGTCCCGGTTGTAATGGGAACATTTATGACCATCGTTAGAAGTACAGAAGTCAAATAGAATCGCACACCAGATTTAACCTTCTTAGATAGTGGCTCCCAACGAGTTCCAGTGTCAGATAACAATCTCTCATAATTTAAGTAGCTAGCCGCAACTGGTTAAAATGGGAGCCTACCTCAATAGAAATGAGAAAAAGACGAGGCAGAAGCACCAAAATAATTTACCATATCTGAGCGTCAGCTGCGCTTGTCCAGGGGAATACTGTCTGCGGAAATAATCTGATATCGCGAGGTCGTACTCCGACGTATGAGTGAACGCTTTAAGCGCCAATGTCTTCCTAAAAACAAAATATAATAAATCAGTACCAAATAATATTGTAATGTCATCCGATTTACATATGCATGCGAAATTGCAGCTTTTTTGGATGAGACATGAAACATTACCAGGGAAATAAAAGCTTATAAAATAGAGAAAAGCATCCTATATGATAATTTTAACACTAGGATAAGCTATACATTTTCGGTTTATATTTAAATTTTCGTTATTAATTTTCATTGCAACTTTCTGCTACCTTCATCAGATTCTTTCAATTCTGGTCCATTCACCGTAAATCGGTTGCCTGGAAGAGATCTCTTTTAGTGATAAGGCCGCCAATTGCATTAAATAAGCTAATTTTCTTGTTTGTATCCATATTTTGTATTACTTATTATAAATGTGGAAATCTTAAATAGTATAATCTGTCTGTGCAATTGAACATTTTTTTGCAAACTACTTGATGGAAATAACGTATGCTGAGGAGCATTTTCATCTAGAAACTGAAAATCCAGGGCAGGAGCAGAAAAAGGGTCCTGGCGCTTCGCGTCTGGCGAAGGTTACGCTTAGAGATAGTAACTTCCTGACAATGCGAGCCATGTCCTAAAGCACCAAATTGTAACCAAGCTACGGACGCAAGCAGATCTAGATAGGGCCAGTGAATAACACGATCCAACCTGCCATGTAACTCGTTGCTCTTGCACAGTGCCCTGCCATCATCAGTGCTAAGTACTGCAAGTTTACGGCAATTTTCTTTTCCCACAGACAGCAGGATATATGATATTTTTAGTCTAATTTTACCTGCTACGTCTCTAATACTCCAGTTATGTAAGACCTGTCAAGATATAATATATGGGTAAGGTTTGGTAATATTTTAGCGTTTCAAGTATCCTTGTTCACAGGCCACTATAAATTTATAATTTACGTACAGTCTGTATTGATCTTTGGAGTTCACAATGAAAACCTAGATCCTTAACATATCACTTATAGGCTTATTCCAGTTTCTGCACATCTAACTTAGCACGTAACAATATGTCAAATCATCAGTTTGATATGGTCCACTGGTGGATATAGGCCACCCCAAATGGTTTCAATAACGTTGCCATTAGGGGGTGTTTACCGTAGTGACCCCGCTTGGCATGCCAATTGGTGACCGCAGGTGGTAGGTAGGACACAGGTGTTGCTGCTGCCCGACTACCTACTCATGTATAACAATGTGATTGTGACTAATTATTAACCCTTAAGTATTATAATAATGTCCTCCTAGCCGAATTTCGGCCACGGTGGCCAGCCTCAACAGAGATTAGCCATCTGCGCGGGACATATTATAGTGCTCAAGTGTGTGCGCAAACACAGGAGCACTTTCTATTGCCTAGCGGCACGACCGGAAAGAGGTCAGGCACAGGACCGACGGCTTTACGTGCTTTCCGAGGCACTGGGGTATAATACCGCCAACTCCCAGACTTCGGGCTGAGGTTGAGAAATTTTTCTTTTTACAGAAAAGTCCCAAAATCACTTATGGCCCGACCCAGGATTTGAGCCCAGGACCTCTTTATCTGCGGGTGAACACGCTACCGCTAGACCCAACGAGGCAGTAAGTATTATAGACAGCTAGTAATGTAGGGTCGAAACGGGAAACTATATATTCACTGAACCGGCGACTATTTTAAAATCCCCTTACCCTAGCCTTATTGCCAGTTGAAGGAAGGGTACGACTACGCATAAATTATATATATATATGTTTAAGAGTGCTTATAAAATAATTCTTGTGTTGTAATCTCGACTGCACGTGTGGTGTAGTGGCCCACCTGATTTAGTTTCGATTCCCGACTATTTGTGTGATCCATATGTAGTGTGTTCTGAGTATGGGTGTAAATACGTGAGCTGCATGTTTCACAAGTTCGGGAGTGGACGTTAAAAAGACAGAGCCAGTCCGAGAGAGTTTATTTAGATTTTTAGGTTTAAGACATGTTGAACCTACCTCGTTTCCAATGAAGTCTGGTGGTCCTTGCTCTCCTTTAGCTCGGTAATGACCCGATCGTAGTCCTGGGGGTCACAGATGATGGTCACTCTGTCGTGGTTCTTAGCAGCAGCGCGGAGTAGCGTCACACCTGAAGCCATGGCATTGTTGTAACTTAATCACACTAATATTATAAAGGCGAAAGTTTGTGAGTGCGTGAGTGTGTATGTTTGTTACTTCTTCACGTCTAAACGGCTGGAGCGATTTTAATAAAATTTGGTATGGAGTTAGCTGACACTCTGGATTAACATAGGTTATAATTTATAAAGTATAACGCGGGTAAAACCGCGGGGCACAGCTAGTCTATTATAAAAATAACTAGCTAAGTAACAACATCATTACTGCCATAAATTAAATGTTATTTCTGAATGTATTTCATACAAGCCGCATATCGAAATATCTATATGTACCTAGAAATAATTATGTATACTTAACTATATTACTACAAACATGTTCTGACTATTTACAAGCGCATTTTTAAAGTCTTTAGTAAAAGCCTTTTTAATTTATTTAAATGGCTTTTTCTAATTTGATATTCTTAATCAATTGACCGACGATCTTGCAAGGGTCACGGGAAGCCACTGGATGCGGATAGCGCAAGACCGGCAATTGTGTAGATCATTGGGGGAGGCCTTTGTCCAGCAGTGGACGTCTTTCGGCTGATATGATGATGATGATGATTCATCCATCGCTATCCGCATCCAGGGGGTTCCCGTGACCCTTGCAAGATCGTCGGTCAACTGATTAAGAATATCAAATAAGAAAAAGCCATCAAATGGGAAATAGCCACTATACCTTAATTTGCTAATAAATGAAAATCTGCATGATGACTTCTGCCGCCGACATTCGATCGATGACGAATTCTCACTCTTAACGAAACTTACCTCCTATATCAATGTTCTCCACTGCATCAGCGATGGTGACGCCCGGCTTAGACACGGTTTGCACGAAGGGATACAAGTTGCACACGACCACTGAGATCATATCAAAGTTCTGTCGTTTCATATCCTCCTGGTCAGAAGGGGTGGTTCTGCAAAAATAGGGTTGGGCATTTTATATAAAACATTTTAGAACTTACTTATCGAATGGGTAGTGGTTACCGTAGTGACAGAGTTGTTCAAGCCTCACAGTAGGCCTCTGACATGGCTAACGATTGTGCTCTAATCACTAAACAGCTTAAAAATTAAACCACTTGGTGGTCACCCATCTATGGACTGACCGCGAGCCTAGTTGCTTAACCTCACCGATCACTTACAGATAAGAGCATCTAGCTATGAGCGCCTCAACGAAACGAAAGGACATAATCTTATCAGATTCCTACATGGCGTAGAAAATGTTCTCCTCTGTCGTCTTATACTTTCGATGCTTGGATACGTTGATATAAATGACGGCCCAGGTGTTGAATGCATCCAGGGAATTCGGTAGACGGTTACCAACAGGGGCTCTACCAGCTAAGAACATCGCCGAACAACCTTTTCGTGGATGGCGTTCGAATAAATAAAGGTTAAAATGACTTAATCAATCGTTAAATCGGCTTCAACGTTGACAATCGATTCCGGACCATTTATGACGTCACATGTGGTCATGGAAGCCGACTTAACGATTGATTAAGTCATTTTTAACCTTTATTTATTTGTAGACCATTCACGAAAACGATGTTTGGCGACTTAGCCGGTAGAACCCCAGGACGCCCTTTCACCCTTAGACGCCATTTCTTTCTTGTTAACTGAGTGGTGAGATCTTTATCTACTGACTATAAATCCACCTATCCTGAATATCCTACCTTCTACTTTTAAAAATAAGATTTTTCCTTTTTGACAGGTGTACGCAAATAAGATAATGCATTTTTAATAATATTCTCTTCAACGCTGCAACTCCCTAGAGTTCTGCTGTGACACGTATTTGCGGTCATTGAAGCACCAGAAAACTTAAAATTGCATTTCCCAGCACTCAAATAGGTACATATTTATGGACTAGTCTTTTAGTGTACAGGCAGCACGATTGTGTAATGCTTTGACTATAATGATTAGACATGCTCTAATCGACTTTCAAAAAACCAGCCAAGTGCGAGTTGGACTTGAGCACGAAGGGTTCCGTAACGTCTATAAAAACGACCAAAAAAATTCACGGTTTTGTATAGGAGCCCCCTTAAATATTTATTTTATTAGGAACCCTAACAACTAGTCGACGAACTATTTGTCTTTATAATATGTGTATGTAAATAAAAAAATCTTCCTTTAAAAAAACCGACTGCAAAAACTAAAAAGTATAAAAAAATATCTTAATAAAGATTTAATTTAATACATCTCTTAAGCAAACTTAATACCTTTAATATTAATGAAATACTATAATTTGTATGTGCTATTACCTATTGATAGGTTTGAAGTCGGTGCCAAGCCAAATGTAATAGTAGGTACCACACTCGCCGCGCGATACTTTCAGCGGGGAATTTCTACACAAACAACCCATGCGGGCAGACAATACTATAAAGACGACAAATATAGTAAATTTTTGATGCGTTGTCTCCTAACTAATAATTTATCTATTTGTTTTTCAGGGCCACAAATATATTCATATATACGCATAATATAGATTTATTATAACTATAGTAACTCATTCAGGTATTAATATTAAATATATTTTTATGATACAGTTTCATCTGTTTCATATAATTCATATTGTTCTTTAAGTTTATTTACGTTAATCTTTAGTGTAGGAATATCATCTCAAAGTATGAAAGCTGTAAGTAATATTAACTTTTATTTTGCTTAGGGCTTGGCACCGACTTCAAACCTATCAATAGGTAATAGCACATACAAATTATAGTATTTCATTAATATTAAAGGTATTAAGTTGGCTTAAGAGATGTATTAAATTAAATCTTTATTAAGATATTTTTTTTATACTTTTTAGTTTTTGAAGTCGGTTTTTTTAAACGAAGTTTTTTTTATTTGTTACTTTTTAGTGTCTAGCTATTGGTAGGACTACGAAAGGTGCCGCACGCCTCAAAACTATAGGTCCCAATAAACGAGAACGGAAAAAAGAAATATCCTCCGAAAAAATGTTGTCCGAAACTCTTTTTCACGTTCTTGGGAGATAGTGAATGACCGAAAAGACCGTTTGTAAAGTAATAAAAACTACATAAAATTATCTCTTATTTTAGAAGTTACGGGGGGGGGGGGGACATTTTACGCCTTTGGAAGTGTCTCTCGCGCAAACTATACAGTTAAGAAAAATGATATTATAGACCTCAATATCATTTTTGAAGACCTATCCATAGATACCCCTTATGTATGGTACGATGATTTTTTTAAAATTCAGGTCGAATTATGGGGAACGCCCAAAATTTATTGTTTGTTTTTCTATTTTTGTGTGAAAATCTTAATGTGGTTCACGGAATACATCTGCTTACCAAGTTCGACACTATAATAATATATAATAATAATAATATCTGGGGACAACGTCACACAGATCATCCTAGCCCCACACTAAGCAAAGCTTGTACTATGGGTACCAGGCGACGATATACATACTTATATACATAGAAAACATCCATGACTCAGAAACAAATATTCGTGCTCATCACACAAATATTTGCACTTAACGGGATTCGAACCCAGGACCACCATCTTCGTAGGCAGGAGCACTACCAACTAGGCTACGTCGACCGTCTATAGTTCTTATAGTTTCGGAAAAAAGTGGCTGTGACAAAACCATAAGGTTACCGTTTTTTGCCATTTGGCTACAGAACCATTTCTTTTTTTTTTTTTGATTAGGCAGGGGGATGCCTACGCATGCCACCCGCAAAAAGTGTCTGCGGGTGGGTATGTCGGACTCGCACCGACTAAACCTAACCTGCCGTGGACTTCTACTGGCGCCTGATAGGGGGAGCCCCGGGAACGCGGGTATGCTGCTCCGTTGTCCCCCTTTTGCGCCGTGTCCCAGATGGTCGGGACACGCACCCGGGGAGGACTGTGGGTTGCCCTCCCCATTTGCCGACTCCTGCCAGTACGGCACAGCGACTGCGCCACAAACAGTTCGCTGTCTTCCCGGGGCTGCTTGCACGTGGCGGCAGTTGAGGACACTTCTCATACTGCCACCGCAGCCCCGAGGGGAGTAGGGCTAACGGCTGCCGCCGCCACCCCGACGCCTCCTCCGCCTACGAGCGGGATCGGCTCTTTCCCGATCCCGTTCGGCGGCCTCCTTCTGCAGCAAAACTACCTCACAGAAGGAGACCACGGCGTCCCATTTGGTGGAGTCGCCAGCCAGCATCGCATACACGACTGCTGGCGGCGAAAGATCCCGTCCGATCTCAGCGACCAAGACTCGTCTCTCGGCCTCCCAGGCCGGGCACTCCTCCAGCGTATGCTGGGCAGAGTCCAGGTCGCTCCCGCAATGGTAACAGTGTGTCGTCGCTTCTCGGCCAATCCGGCACAGATACTCACCGAAACACCCGTGTCCGGTGAGTATCTGTGTCAGTCTGTAGGTGACGAAACCGCCCTTCCTTCCCACCCAGGCCTCGAGGTGAGGCAGGATAGCACCGACGGCACGTTGGCGCACGTTCATGCGCAACTCCAGCCGTGCGCGCCACTGTGTAAGTACGCGCCGGTGTGCATCCCGCCTATAGGCAATGAGCGTCTGCTCTGGCGCCTCACCGCTCTCCCGGCGGACGCGGATCTCGGTGTAAACCGTCGCGTCGACTGCCGCCATGGCTACAGAACCCTAAAAATGGGAGCTATTGCGTATCAAACTACAGAAGAATCACGTAAATCGGTTCATAAATCTCAGCGTAATCGGTGAACGTACATAAAAAATGCGCTTGTGCTAAAAGGTGCGCCCACATGCGCTTCCATATACGAGCTTATACGCGCATATTAAACGCTAGTAGTCTGTAACTGTCATTAATGTTCATGCCAAGACACACTTGAACAGTATGAGTCTAGCTAGACTGGCTAAGATTTTAAAACAGCTGTGCCAAAGACAATTACATCGTCTACATAAACAAAAATTTTCATATAAAAATGTCCATAAAATGAAAACTACTGGGCCAAACTATATAAATTTTTTATGGGACCAAATGGCAACTATTCCGCATCAAACTAAAAAAGAATCACGTGAATGGGATCATAAATCTACGAGTAATCAGTGTACATACATAAAAAAAAAAAATACCGGTGAACTTGAGAACCTCCTCCTTTTGAAGTCGGTTAAAAAGAACATAGATGCACCTAAAATATTCTGACTCCAGAGAATAATAATGTTTATCTAAAGATTGAAGACAATGACACTAGAGTAGATAAAAAACGACGCCCTCTGATGGACCAAGGCTGTGATATAATAACAATATATTTATCGGTTGCCGAGTAGGTATATCAATGACATTTATTTAGTATCCAAGTCAACAGCATAAATACGTACGTAACATTACCGATAATAACAGATACAAAAACATTTTTTTTTTTTATTCAAATATTTTAAACGAACTTTACCTTGACAAAATTCCAGCGTGTACTGCAGGGTGTAAAGTCTTGACGCGCCCGCCAAGCATTTCAGGTGCCTTGGTGATGTCGGAGACTTCGGTGACTTTGTAGCCCGCGTTGCGAAGCGAGGTAGCTGTACCACCACTCGCCACCAGCCCTAACCCGATCTCGGAAAGGCATTTAGCCAATGGTAGAAGGCCTGTCTTGTCTGACACGCTCAGGAGAGCTGAAAATTGTCCGTTTGTGGTTATATCATACATATATAGCTAAGTTCTACGAGTTCGGACATAACTCAATAATTGAAAAAAAATATTTTAATTTTTTTTTGTACTTTCGTAACATTTATTGGTCTATGTTTAGTTCATAAACGAAGGGAAGACGCGTGAACGACACCAAGCACGCGCGCATGTGCGCTCCTTTGCAATGCTCGTAGAGTTATAAACATCCAAGCGGGAAATTAAAATATTACTTATTTTCGTATGAAAATAAAATCTAACAAATTATCGTAAGTTGTAGAACAAAAGTTATTGCTTATGGTGTTAACTATCTTGTACTGCGAGGTTGTTGGTGTTTTAGAAGTTACCCTGTATATATAGAAAAGATGTTACATAAATAATGGAGAAAAACAACCAGACTCTGAAACTACAATAACATTTTTTGGGCTCCCATACAAAATGCTTCAGTTGATCGTTATTCTTCTATGGGGAGTAAAATTTTATGTGTTTTGATTGTTGACGTGGTAATCGTCGCTTTCTCCCAGTTCCACCAATGATATCACAGAACACGCATCAATGTATGACTACGGGCGTGGATTGGTGGTCGCCATTAATGCAAATCGCTTAAATTGGCGTCATAATGTTGTGGCGTCTTTGATATTGTATGGTAATCGCACACACTCTTGATGGTGAAGTCCCGCATTTATTTATTTGGACAACCAGTAGTTGTTACATTGTTTCTTACGTCTAGATTATTAAGTACAAAATTACTATAATTAAATGCACAACATTTTAAGGTGTCACAGCATGCGCATAAATTTCATAATAGTGACACATAAAGAAAAATAATATTAAATGAAATAAAATATACTACATAAAACAAATAAAATTAAACATATTTTTTAACATAACAAAAATTAAAACGTATTTATAATCAACTCAAGCAAATAACTGAAACACATTCTTATGCTAAATAAAAAAAAACTATTTACACTAATATAACACTAATTAAAGCCTACTTAATAAACTCAAGACATTTTTTTTTGAAAGTGGGTAGGCCATCCTTAACGATGTCTACCTCCCCGGAGATAGCATTGTATGCTTTTGCTATTCGAGATATAACCGAGAACTGCTTAAGATTGGTTCTGGCAAACGGTTGGTGTAATAAGCCAGACCCAACGAGCGCACGCCTGGGCACCCGACGTGGAACACGTAAAGTAAATTTTGTTTACTATAAAGCCTATTCATTGATCTACTATATTTGAAATGTATCTTTTTGTCTGGCGGTAGCGTGTTCAACGGCAGAAAATAATGTCCTGGGTTAAAATCCCGGGTTGGGACAAAAAGTAGTTCTGGGTATTTTCTGTTAAGAAAAATTCTCAGTATTACTACAGTATTAGTACCAGAAGTCTGGGAGCTGGCGGTATCACTCTCCCTTTCCTTGGCGTGCACGTAGGTAAAGCCGTTGAGTCTTGTACCTGACCTCTTTCCGGTCGTGTCGCTAGTCGGTGAATCGAGTCACGAGAGTGATGGGATAGAAAGTGCCCCTGAACTTGCGCTGATGGCTGGTCTCCAATTAGACTAGTATCCGTGGCCGACATTCGTACGACATTATCATTGATTTAAATAAAAATATCTTGTAAAGAGTAAAAAAACTAATACATATACTCTTACAGAAGGTATTCAGGTACCAGTCTGGCAACGGTTATAAAAAGCTTTAAAACAATGCGAAACTGTCTAATTAAAAGAATGCTCTACCTGTACACATTAGATCAGCGAAGTCTCTTTACAGTTTTAGAAATAAGGTGAAAGAGTTTTGTCTTAAACTCAGTAATTAATAATATAATTGCTGCATTTAGTTAGTTTCTATATTTATTTTTATGTGAATTTGTTTATTTATTAATATTATCTACTTATATATACTTTGTGTATGTGTAGTTTATACGTATTCATTACGCAATTTTGTAGGTTAGTTAATTTCCTTTCTATTCTGTACACTATCTTATACCCCTTTTAATATCCATATAAATTTTAGTTCATCCAACTGAATGGTTGCCTGGAAGAGATCGCTTTTAGCGATAAGGCCGCCTATTGCATGAACATTAGGTACTGTTATTTATTTTACTGAACTGTATACTAATGACGCAATAAAGTGAACTTATTATTATTAAAAGTTTTCTTTTAATTCTGAGGTCACTTACCCAACTTTCCGTTAGCGGCCATGTTGTCCGTATCAATTGAATAACTTTATTGTAATGACAATAAATTATTATTGTTCTCAACTGGCGTGTAGACGTACTGGGGTCAAGTGCGCAGGGGTCCTGATAACAAAATAATCATGTTTACCACTCGAATAAGGTTGACAACAAACGATAGGGGTGTGGAATCATGTTTACTCTCTAAAACTGATCAAAAGTAGCACGAAGCTGCGAAAGTATAATCAAAACTGCCTAAAACACAAGTTTTTGAAGTTATACTTCTTTTGGCGCGATGGAGAAAAATGATGAGAGTGAATTTTTATGATGCGCGCGCACACCGACACCAAAAAATTTAACAGCATGAAGTTAGTTCTAGGTGGTATGAGAGTGAATTTTTACGATACACACGCATCGTAAAAATAACAGCATGACGTTAGTTCTAGGTGGTATGAAAATTGATAACTATGTTCAAGTTTTATATTAAGAAGTACTAATATATAATATACTAACTTCTAACGCGTGTACATAAGTACACACAAGTTTTTTTTTCAAAATACAAAATCAATATGTAGTGTTAATTCCGCTAATCAGTTTAATCATGCCGGGATGCAATTTGCACCGCCCTCCCGCCCGCAAAAATGTGCACATGCAAGAAGGACAATATTAAAAAGCTTCTGTGTCTGTCACTTGTAGCTTAGAAGAACGATAGTACTATGAACAGAAGATTCACTTCAACACTTAAATAGCGACTCTCATTACGAAGAGATAAGATCCAATTTAGCTCACGCAGACACAGTAGACCCTTGATTTTGTTTTCTCGAATGTTAATCACATCAGCGTAATGAATAATACTGCATCATTACGCACAAGTTTATTTTGTTTTGACCGTTGAGAGATCGCATTTACTCTCCTTTGCTTAAAAATCTACCAAATGTTGATTGCAGCCGAACCGAACGACGAGATTACTGCCTACTTAGAACAAATTAAAGTCATTAGAAACTCTCGTGACACTACCCACAAACCGATTATTCATACTCGTCGGACGAGAGTACGACCGCGAACGCGTCGCGACCACCAACGCCCTCCATGACCCTTAGTTTGCATATCGTATCGATAAAAAGCCCCTCAACGCGGGGGGGCCGCGTCATGTCATTAACGTAGAGCGAAAGTTGCACAAAACTCCCTAAAATGATGATCTCTGCCCTCTCCCCGCCAGTAATCGCCCAGTGTCGAGGTTTAATTGCTAGACGGCTCGAGCCCTCTGCTCGCCTCTATAGTCCGGTGAAGTAGTGAAAGCCTACTAGGCTAACTATAGCGTCATAAAAAAACAAAAAAAAATCTATTCCAGGAGCACCGATGTAGTTGTAGGGTCGTCGCCTCATATGTACTGCGAAAGTCAAGCCCAGGTAGTATAAAAACTCAATTCAATCAAACTCAACTCAAGTTAACAGGAGCACAAAATATAACTGCTATTCATTGTTTATTTTAATTTTGAGTATGTCTGAAATGGGGTATCAACAAGTCAAAAGCTATTGATTTTGTATAAAAATCATTAGCTTGTGAATAGCTATTGTTACTATATTTAGTGAATAAAATAAAAAAAATCTTGGTGGGCCCAAAAATTAATTCTACAGGGTCCACAAGGCATGAGTTATATTACTAGTGACTGACATAGTTAGCAAAAATAAATGAAAATATTAAGTGCCAACCCTACAGAACCGAGTTATAAATATCCTGATGTAAATAATCCAGTTATTGCTCTCTGTGGGCCATAACAACATTACATTGAAAAAACAAATAGTTTTAGTAGCAATGCATACCAAAAATTACAAAACAAAGATATATATGATTGTATTTCATCAGACTGTTTAACACCTAATATATGGTTTTCAGTTTTGGGAGAAATTGTAGGTATCAATTTAATATATTTTTCGAGACATCAAAATAAATTTTGATGACTGCACGTGTGGCGGAGCGGCTAAGACAGTCGCCTCGCCGCTTCGTGGCGCGGGTTCGAATCCCGCGACGGACGACTACTTGTGTGACCCATAAATCGTTGTTCTGAGTCTGGATGTAAATTGTGTCCGTCAATTATAGCAACACAGGGATTAATTTCACAAGTGCGGGCGTAATCTTCAAAAAAAATTTTTTTCTTTGCTTCAAGTCAATTCCGACTACAATATCAAATCAGCAAAAAATAATTAAAAACTAGCTATCCCTTTACATTACTAATCAGAAATTTGTCAGTAAGCCAGTAAACCACAATATTAATAAAAGTAAAATTAAATTGATTTAATAGTCTGTAAGATGGATAGCGCAAGACCGGCAGAGGGTGTCTTTCGGCTGATAGATGACGATCTGTAAGTCTTATTTTTGTAGCCTCCTAACTATGACTACATTGTTTTAAATAACATAAGTATTTTTGATACCATATCTTTGTTTCTTTTAAGAATATCTACTGACAGTTTTCTATAATAGAAATCCATAGTCAGTAAAGCAGTTGTCAAGTGATGACACTTGTATAGCATTTGGTTTTTATATACATACACTCAACTAATCTGTCTATCCTTTTTTTTCTTTTATATCAGAGGGCAACAAACGAGCAAGTGGGTCACCTGATGGTAAGTGATCACCGCCGCCCATGGACACTTGCGACACTAGAGGAGTCGCGGGAGCGTTGCTGGCCTTTAAGAGTCAGCAAACAAGTGTTGCTGACCCTTCCCCCCACCCCAATGAGCTCCTGATTATGCTATGTTGTTATGTGCAAATTAATACATTATTACTCAATTTTTAAGTTCACAGATTATTAAACAAAAGGTTCTGGTTTTTTTTTGGTGACTACCCACATTATTTGCACACGATTTTGCAAATGTAAAAGGAATAGGTATTAAGTTTGTTTGGCATTAAGTATATTATAAGTGCAGATATATTTTTTCAAGGAGTATGTAATATAAATAGCAGAGAAACTATGGATATCCATCCAATACCTATGGATATCCCCAAAAATGAAAAAATGTAACCCATTACAGGGCATTTGGGATATAGTTGCCACTATATTTTAAACTCTATCAGCTTGATAGAAAGTTCAAAATCAATATATATCTTCTGCTTTTTAAAGGTTAAGAAAACCAGTTTGTGGAATATCGTTATTTCAACATATTATTTTTTTCCTCCCCAACAATATGCCTCAGTTGAACATTATTCATGTACTTATAACATACATAAAAAATACCAGTGAACTGGAGAACCTCCTCCTTTTGAAGTTGGTTAAAAAGTTTATATTTTCTTTAGTGTTCCCAGGTTGAGTTCAGTTTCTAAGCATAATATGGTCTTGTATAGATGAAAAGAGAGCATAATCCTACAAAAAATTTTGTATTTGGAAAATCAGTCTACCATTAATATATTCATATTCTATTTTATAGTTACTTATATAATATTTGTAAACAATCCGCATGTAATGGAAGGTTTCTAAAATAACATTATGTAGTGACAACTCAGTTAATAAAAGAGTTATCATATTTCTACTTTTCAGCAAACAGATAAAAATTCAGTAGGTACTTCATGACGAAAAATAATATTTACATTAACATACATAGGTATCTTCAAAGATAGGCCAGTGATTAACACCATCATATAGAACCTTTATGTTAAACAATATGACACAGAGACCATCAGGAAACGATAGTACTGATATATTTTGGAATGGCTGCAGAGTTCAGGGTTCACTGGAATGGATCAATATTTAGTAGAATATTTCAGAATTCACAATTGTCTTATTAATAAAGAATTAACAAAAAAGGATACCTACTTACAAATTTGTTTATGTTTGATTATGACTGACTCAATTAAAAAAATATAACTTTTAAGGATTCTCTGAATATTTTAAATTATAATTTTCAGCTCTTGCCCCTACCTAAACTTGAATTTTTCATGAGTCTAACAAAATGATTATAAATAAGCGTGATCATCACTCGAACATTTGTCCTGAGGCTCTACCGGCTAAGTCGCCGAACATCAATGTCGTCCAAATAAATAAAGGTTAAAAATTACATTCGATCGTTAAATCGGCTTCCATGACGTCATAAATGGTCCGGAATCGATTGACAACGTTGAAGGCGATTTAAAGATTGATTATGTCATTTTTAACATTTATTTATTTGAACGCCATTCACGAAAACGATGTTCGGCGACTTAGGTGGTAGAGATCCTGGGGCTCTACCGGCTAAGCCGCCGAACATCGTATTCTTAAATGGCGTTCAAATTAATAAAGGTTAAAAATGACTTAATCAATCGCTAAATCGGCTTCAACGTTGACAATCAATTCCGGACCATTTAGGACGTCACATGTACTCATGGAAGCCGATTTTGCGACTGATTAAGTCATTTTTAACCTTTATTTATTTGAACGCCATTTAAGAAATCGATGTTCGGCGGCTTAGCCGGTAGAGCCCCTGGGTGGCGATCGTAGCCGAGACCTCTGGCATAACAGTCAGTGTCACTAACCATGTAACCACAGGCCAATCCTAAGGGAACGTAAGGTGTGGTGTGAACTACAAGTTTTTGAATTTCTCAATGTATCGGTAGTTTACACGTGTTGGTTTAATGTAACGAGATACTGATGTCAAATAAGGTTATACCTGCACGTTATATTGCGAGCACATGTTTTATTCCTTACTTTCGTTATATTACGAGAATTCCATTTAATTTATAATGCATACAATGTTGATATAAATATAAAAGAGTGTGTAGCATTAGACATAAACAATACTTACTGAGTTCAAACTTTTGAAAACTTTTGTATGACGTTACGGGCGAAAGCAAGAAGTTTCAACACACCAAATAAAAACAAACAATTAAGTAAGGCTTATTTACACGCAGGTGATAGCGAACCAGAATTGCTAACCAAAGAGGGATTCTCTAATTTTCGGGATAAGTATATCATATACAGTAAGATCAATACAATTTCTAGATTTCAAGTTAAAATTAAAATATTTGTATATAAGACGGAACATTTTTTATGCGAAAGTGAAAAAATGATTGTTGCTAGATGGAATGTTTCAGAAATACATACTTACAAATCGGCGTTCCTAATAGATATTACTTTCCACAAATCTACGAGGAACATAAAAAGTTCATTTAAATTTTATTTTATCATTCAAATTATATATAAAATGTACATACATCAAGATAGTGAAGCTCATTCCAAACTTACTTTGGACCGTTAACATTCTCTCTTTGGACATAAATTATTTGGATTTGGACAATACATCTCCGAATAAAAGGTTCTGAGTACTAAGCTCTGAAAAAGATATCCAAAATATTTCTATGTTATATTCAAAATGTGTAGGTAGTGATTTTAGATTGGAAAGGGGAATTGGTTTAACATAATTGGTAAATCATTTTATTTTGTCGGTACCCCGAATTGTACCTCATTTCACACCTACTGTCATTGATTGACATTTGACATTGCGTGTAAATATCCACTTTTTTGTGGTTATGTTGTGGTTTTTGTAAAAATATTTGTAATTTGGAAACCATGTCTGAACCAGCAATAAAACCGCCTGGTAAAAGTTGGCGTGAAATAAATCAAGAGAGAAAAGCCTTAAAACGTCAACGAAATGAGGAGAAAATTGTGAAACGGGAGAAGAAGGTTGCACTCGAGCAGGAAGTTGAAGCTAAGGTTAAAGAAGAAGTTGAAAGGGAGAAGAAAAATGCTGAAATATCTACTGTTAGTATTGCTATACCGGGATCTATATTGGAAAATGCTCAAAGTGCTGAATTGCGTACATATTTGGCGGGGCAGATAGCAAGAGCCGCCTGCGTGTTTTGTGTCGATGAAGTTATCATTTACGATGATATTGGAGATAAAATAGATACGAAAAAGTCGAAACTTGATGATGCTGATGGTGTGAAGGTAGCTCGTAAGAGTTCTGTTCAATTGGCGCGAATTTTGCAATACTTGGAGTGTCCACAGTATTTGAGAAAGCATTTCTTTCCTCTTCACAAAGATTTGGAGTTTGCAGGATTACTCAATCCATTAGACGCACCACATCATCTGAGGCAATCCAATAATTTCCAATTCAGGTTGGATTTGTGCTTTTACACTATTTAAGCTCAGAAAATTGAATATCATAATCAACCTTTGAAACACTTCAAACATAATTATAAAACTAATGAACACATTTGATCGGTAAATATCTCACATCAAGTCGCCTTCACACGTAAGTGAATTGAGGGGAGAGGGGGCTACCCTCCTGCTTTTTTGTGGTTATGTTGTGGTTTTTATAAAAATATTTGTAATTTGTCGCTCAACAGCCGCTGCCGCGGCACGCTCGCCTTCGCGCGCTATATGGTCACCATTCTAACCTAACCTAACCCAAATTATTTCATAAAAGTACATTTTTGCAAGAATATCATGATAGTGACAATGAAAAATTCAGTTTTGGGTATTTTTCTGATAATTATATAAAGGCTTTATAAAAAAATATATAACTTCTAAACACGAAACCAATGTTTTTACATTGTTTTACAAGCTTTAGGTATCGAAATCCTTAGGAAATGTATCAAAATTGCTTTCTGTTTTAGGCATCTGTATCAAGTCTTAAGATTTTAAAAAAAATATTAAAAAAATTTGGCACGGCTCCGGCAGAAAAAAATGTGTTATATCACTTAGTACGAAACCCCTTAACCCCCCCATATACACACTTAACTCAAATTCAGGTGACTCAATATGAGATCCAACCCCATTTGATCCATATTTCCTAATGGGATGGTTCCTCCAGGGATAATTAAGATAAACAAATTGAAAGAGATTCAATTTCTCATTCCTTTTTTTTTGGATAAATATTAATTTTGTACTAGTTCTCTCTCTATAAGAATACCCACTAAGCCCACTCTCCAATAAATTAGAGCCTTTGTGTCCTTTGGGTATAAGCTATATTACGGGTTGGATCTCATATTGAGTCGCTTGAATTTGAGTGAAGGGTGTATATGGGGGGTTAAGTGGGTTCGTACTAAGTGATAAAACAAATTTTTTTCTGCCGGAGATGAGCCAAAAAAAATTAATTAATTTTTTAAATCATAAGACTTTTTTATATGATATTTTTGCAAAAATGTACTTTTATGAAATAATTTGGGAGAGGTTAGGTTAGAATGGTGACATTTAGCGCACGATAGCGAGCGAGCGTAGCTAGCATGCCGCGGTAGCGGCCGCCGAGCGCTAGAAAAACATTAACCATGGATATCTCCATAACCATGGGGTTCCGCAGGGTGGGGATAGTACAAGAGGGTAGCCCTCTCCCCCGTTCACTCCTCCCCCCCTCCACCCTCACTCGTTACGTTTCAAAGCGATTTGATTTGAGATATTTTCCTATATTACTACAAAGTTTAATCAAAATCCATTTCATAGTTTTTGCATGAATAGTAACAAACATCCCTTGTATTTAAGATGGGCTTATCTTCTATATGAGAAAGTGACAAAGATATAAAGAGTTATTACTATTATTATTTTGTACTTTCAGGGAAGGCATTACAATGAATAAGAAAGTTAAACCTGGCCGTGGTTCTCAGGTCAATGTTGGACTACTTCAAGATGTTTCTACAGACAAGCTTCTAAATCCTGGCATCAGAGTAACTGTGAGGATGTTGCATACTCAGGAAGGGAGCAAAAAGTTAAAGGGCAAAATAGTTAGCCTGACTACACCAAGAGCAGAAACTGGAGTATACTGGGGATATACTGTCAGAATTGCCAATACTATAAGTCAAGTGTTTACCCAGAGTCCTTATAAAGATGGGTAAGTAGTCTATTATATTAAGTTATAAATATATATAACATTTCTTATGTGTGGTGTTGCCAACAAATATCAGAATATCATCACCCCATCTCATTCCATGGGGGGCGTAGAAGTCGATCCGAGGGATCTGCCAGAGGACGGGCAGCAGCGGCCTTCTGACAACTATGACCATCTTACTGCGATCGCTAACCTAACTGGCAAGCGTAGCTATAATGGGATATCCCCCCATTCTTTTTTTTCTAACTCCTCCTTTTTTCTCTTTCTGATTACATTTGTTGCAGGATCCAAGACAGTTAAAGCGATTCCCCGGGACATGCCTGAGCTTCACCGCTCAGTGTCATTTCATTGTGTGCCACTGTTGATCCTGGCTTTCAGGAGTTGCAGTGGTGGGTAAGAGGGAGGGACTAGTCCCGATAAAAAAAAATTCTATGGGGAGGCTTTTGTCCAGCTGTGGACGTACTTTGGCTGATATGATGATGATGAGAGCTTCTTATATGCAAGTATATGCTTCATATTTTGATATGGCCTTTTGGCCTCATGGTTAGTGAACCTGACTCTTTAGACAGAGATTGTTGGTTCAATCCCCACCCAGGAAAAATCTTTGTGTGATGAACATGATTATTTGTTTTGTGTCTGGGTGTAATTTATCCATAAAATGTATTTTTCAGACATCTTTAAATATATGTATTTAGCAACATATAAGTATGCTTATCAGTTGTCTGGTTGCCATAGAACAGCTCTGCCTAGTTTGTAATCAGATAGCAGTTATAATATCTGGGTACAATGTCACACAGATCATCCTAGCCCCAAACTAACCAAAGCTTGTACTATGGGTATGGCGACGATATACATACTTATATAGATAGATAAATACTTAAATACATAGAAAACATCCATGACTCAGAAACAAATATTCATGCTCTTCACACAAATATTTGCACTTACCGGGATTCGAACCCATGACCACCAGCTTCGTAGGCAGGAGCACTACCAACTAGGCTACGGTGACCATCAAGCAGTGTGTTAGTTGTCCCAAGATATTTATTTATACTCATTAAGTGCACATCACATTCACCTACAATGAGAACCTTAAATATTTCCTATTACAAACAAACTTTACTATGTATCTACATACTAGTTTGAATTTGAAATTCAATAAAAATTATGAAAGGTGGAAAGAGTGGAAACCACGAAGAGAAGTGGCAGCATGGACTGATGATCTTGAGGTTGCGGAAAGCCGCTCTATGCGGGTAGGAAGACCAGCCAGTGTAGAGAACCTTGGGGGTTATCTTTATCCAATGGCCGCCTTTCTTTGACCCTTTTTTTTATGGCAATCTGATAATACATCCAATGACAAGGCGTTCACTATACTGGGTATCCCAGTAACAATAAAGGTTCTACTTATTAAATAAAAATACTTTAATAAATACCTGTTAAAGTGTTCTATAGGCTTATTCACTTTACATTTTATATAGGTAGGTGTATTTTAATCGCTTCTTATAATGAGTTTCAGTTAGTTTCACTTATTAAAAGAAAAATGGCATCTATGAGGAACGAAATTGATTTGCAACATTTTGTGTCAATTATTTTAAAAGTAATAATAATAATATCTTGGGACATTATTCACACGCGGTCACATGATCCCAAACTAAGCAGAGCTTGTACTTTGGAAACCAGATAATAGATAATATATCTATTATCTGGTTATATATATATATATATATATATATATATATATATATATATATATATATATATATAGACAATATATTGATCGACTGGTAGAGAATGCCTTTGGCATTAAGTCCGCCTTTGAACAGTTCGTGTACTAAAGTTTAAATAAGTAATCTAATCTAATGGCAATCTAATAAATCTAATGGCGTTCAAATAAATAAAGGTTAAAAATGACTTAATCAATCGTTAAATCGGCTTCTACGTTCACAATCGATTCCGGACCATTTATGTCATCACATGTGGTCATGGAAGCCGATTTAACGATTGATTAAGTCATTTTTAACCTTTATTTATTTGAACGCCATTCACGAAAACGATGTTCGGCGACTTAGCCGGTAGAGCCCCAGATATGTTCACAAATATCTGTCGTGCATGGTAATCGAACCCACGAGCTGCGGAGTGCAAAGCAAGCATTTACCAACCACCCCACAGGTATTATTACAGTCTGACAAAATGCACCAATGTCTACGATTATTAGTTAGACATTGTTATTCATTTAGCCTGTTTCTTGAAATTATTTAGAATCTGCAAAGCCAACGAAAGACCTAGATTATATTAGTCAAGTGTTACATCGTTCTAGCTATAAATGTCTACTTAGAAGTACATAAAATAAAATTAAAAAAATTATTCACGTAGACTTTAACGACGGGCCGCAGGTTCAGTATAGCGGTAGTAAATGGGAAGACTGTTATGTCTCGCAGCGTATCCAAATCCATATTACTGTCGTAAGCCTTACCTGATCGAATGTCTCTGAGATGCAACGCCGTCCACTGTTATCACTGTACCCAACTGTACTAGATTGCGGAATAATCCATCCAATTAGCGCGTGTAATTACGATTCCTTTCGCACCAACGAGTCAAGCACTATCTGAGCTCTGTCGTTTTAATAAGAAAAAAGAAACCATTTTAAAAACAAAACATCCTCTTCAATATCAATCTGCCGTTGAAAAATTACGTTAACATTAAATGTAGTAAATAATAATAGGGCGTTCTTTTATTTTTAAATAGTCTTTATTGATCATTATTTGATAGTAGGGTAAATAAGCAAAGAAAATATTTTTATCATTACCTCAACGTTAATTGCAAGTTACGTCGTCCATTCGATCACGTTAGTTTATAGATTAACCACCAAACCAGATAATTATGTCATGTACCAATTTATGTCATCCATATATCGCATGTCGCATTACAGCCGGCCAATATGCCTGCACCTATCGCCCGCATCAGCTGACCGTGAAGCTTTTACATTCTCAATTATTTGTGGAAGTACTCCAGGGTATTTGTTGATGGACAATGATCTACTTAGTCATGTATACCAGTCAACAGAAAATCCAAGAATAATGCGAATATATCTGACAATGCATTAATTTTAAGCCGTAGGAGACAAAGTTTAACTTGCATCGTGGTTTCATAAAACCACACAATGATATTTTATTTTCTACTTCAACACAAAAAGATACATATTGCAGGCTGTCAGGATGTAGTGGCTAGTGCAGTTCATCTTCATAAAGACTACCGCCACTTAACATAAGGTGGATTTGTCCGTTTCGTGATATAAAAAAGGAATAAACTTTAACATAAACATTTATAGACTACTTTACAATAAAAAACTTGAGAGGTGTCAAGGGACACCCGGACGGAACGAAGTTATTTCTTATTATTTATTATGTGCAAAAAACCTGTATACACTCAACAAAAATAATCGTCGCGACACCACACTGTTCAATGCGAAATAGAAATGAAAATATCTGGCTTGCTTTCTATAAGAGAGAGAGAGACAGACAGAGAAACATGCGCACGCCGCACAGCTGCAAAAAGTGTCGTGGCAACTTTTCGTAAGAATTTTTTCCGTGTAACCCCCTTTCACAACGCGCGATAAGGAACTTCGTTCCAATATTATGTTGTTCTACTTTCAGATACGACTTAACAATAGGCACATCTGACAGAGGTGCTCCAATAGACGACTTGCCCACCAAAGCGCTCACTTACAACCACGCACTCGTTGTATTTGGAGGTCTACACGGCATTGAGGCAGCCCTAGAAAGTGACGAGCAAATACAAACAGATGATGCAAGTCTGCTTTTCAACCATTACATCAACGTCTTGCCCCACCAAGGTTCCCGGACTATAAGAACAGAAGAAGCAGTACTTATCACTTTAGCAGGACTACGTAACAAGTTGAAGGCGAACAATGAACCTATGGTGTTTAAAGGAACAGGTATTGCTACTAGCTCATTATTCCCAATCGCAAAAATGGACTCCGACAATTCAGGCGCTGAAAGCAACTTAGATTTAAGCAGATTTGACTAATAAAACATATTATATAATCTTTTTGTAATTTTATTATAAAACAAATATAAATCCAAAAATATTCTTCACCTTATAATTAATAGGAAGACACTAGTTTTTCATGATTTGTGTCGTTTAACTTATTAGAAGTATGATTGCCGAAACCATCCCATATCTCTGGATGAAATGATGGAAGTCCACTGTTGGCTATTAAAATTTAATGTACAATGGTTATCGCTTGTCAATAGCCTCTTGTACAATGTTTCGCAATGATCTGATGGTTGCCGCTTGGTCTGCCGCTCCTATAACAGCTGTTCCTGATACTATCATGTTTGCTCCGGCCTGCAAAAAAGAAAATAATTATTTATTGCTTAATGTGAAATGGATATTCGATTAATTCTTTACAACTAGCTACACGTAAATGCCTCTACTGACTCTATTCTAGCAGTATAGTTTCCCACCGTATATTAAAGTCTATATCTAGTCCATACTGGATATATGTGATATATATACTGGGTTTAAATCTTGATATGGTTGAAGTGTTAAAGACATGTTTCTGTGAAGGAAAGCTACCAGAGAAGCGTAGTTTGTGAGATAGTGGCGTAACAGTCTCATGGCATGGACACACCACGTAAACCGCCACCTGCGCGTGATCTCTCCATGGTGGCGTTTTTACTGGATTACTCCTTTATTACTTATTTACTTATCGTATGGGCAGTGGTTACCCTAGTGTCAGAGTTGTTCAAGCCGCCCAGTAAGCCTCTGACATGGCTTAACGACTGTTGTCTAATGACTACAACCGGGACGACAGCTTAACGTGCCCTCCGAAGCACGGAGACGCTCAGGAATTAAACCACTTTGGCGGTCACCCATCTATGAACTGACCGCGAACCTAGTTGCTTAACCGCACCGATCACTTACGGACCGGTGAGAGCATCTAGCTATGAGCGCCTCCTACTACTAACTCCTTTATTATTATTAGTATGAGAGAATATTATTATCTCACCTGTTTGTACCTACACACTCATGTACTATATAATTTCCTGGGTAGTTAACTAATCCTCGTTGAGATACGTTGCCGTAGCAGACTTACTGATACACTTTTGGGTTATTGTAATAATTATATTATGATACTTATTCACTATAAATTGGTCGCAGGTATTTTTTTATTAACACATGTGTTAATATACTGTTATCTGGTCACGGTATGACTGAAATACGATGCGATGATTTATATTTTTGCATAGACGGCAGTAAAGCCGTTTGGTAAAAAATATTTTCATTGAAATGTTTAATTAAATATTTTACTATGCTTTCAGTAAATTATTATGTGTGGCATGAATAAAATATATGGAATTTTGTAAGTGTTGTGTACGTGCTTGCGAAACTAGGGAAATCTCAAACTAAAAATGTCTGCACATAGTTTCTGACGGATTGAGTTAGATACCCATAACAGTAGATACGTCAAACTGAATCTTTACACGAATTTAAAGAATTTGTGAAGTGTTTGAGATCTTAGGGAAATAAAAGAAAAAATTGTCTGTTGTTTCCGTCTCTGGAACGAGCTACATTAAGCAAAGCTGAATTTCTTCTTTAAATGTGCTCGAGATCTTGGGAAAATCTTAATGTGAAAATGTCTGTACAGTGTTACTGGATCTGTAAATCCTTAAGAACATTATGTCAAGCTGTATCTCGGCACAATTGTAGTCCTTTAAATTCGTGCAGAGATTTAGCTTGAGATATTGTTCACCAGAGATGGAAACTTTGTACAGACATTTTCAATTAAATTTATTATTATTATCTGGTCTGTATCCAAGAACACCTTAATTATACTTAGTCAGATACTCTGTACAACGGCTACTACCCAGTCTGTATAGATCTCCCTCTACATAGAGGACAAAAAACAAAGGATAACCTTTATGTGATCTCTGCCAGAGATCACACTTTAATGAATCCGCCTAGTCGAATTTCGGGCATAGCGGCCAGGCACAATGGAGACTAACAATCTGCGAGGGACAGTATATAGTGCATAAGTGTACGTAAACATGTACACTCTTATTTCCTCAGTCTTGATCCGATGGGACGGGTTTACAGATGCAACCAGTAAAAAGTCAGGGGCAAGACTGAAAGCTTTATGTGCTTTCTCAGACTCGAGAGTTTAGTGTTGTAAACTTCCAGGTTCATAATCATAATCATTTATTTGCGGTTCTGGACTGATTTTGATAATTTTTCTTATTGCATAATCCTATAATATCCATCTTATACTATTAAGAACACATGAGGACTTTACTAGAATCTGACACACGGAACATGAGTCAGACAATTTTTATACATTCTTCATATGGCCACACCAAAGCAGATGTCAAATGCATGAGGAAACAGATCCCACCTCTGATATCAATCTTATATCGTATAACAATAATAACGATTATATCGTATATAATCATATAGTAAATTGGATTGTTAAGGTTTGTAGGTATTTTATAAATTTCTATGTTAATATAATGTACACATGACAATGTGTTCTTTGAATATGCAAATACTCACATTAGCACAACAGGCAATAGTAGATGGGCCAACTCCACCATCCACTTCAATATCCAACAATGGATGATGCTCCCTCAAGTACTGGACTTTGACCATCTGGTCCTCCATGAACTTCTGGCCTCCAAACCCAGGTTCTACAGTCATTATAAGCACCATGTCTGCTGCATCAATGTATTTTTCCACTTCAGCAACTGGCGTTCCTGGCTTAATTGCTAATCCAACCTAAGAATATATTATAGTATTGAGAGTCAAATATTGAAGCTATTCTAGTCAGGCAGCTTGTTAACAATGGTCTAATATCTCAGTTATGGACGACGTAAATAAAGTGGTTTCTTCAATCAGGTGAATTCCATATTGGGCCCTCAAGTTATTTTACTTTTGGCTCACACTAGATATTTTTGTTTTGTAATAAGTAATATTGATTTAATTTGGTCGTCAATAAAAACTATGTTATAAGAGGCTCAACTTCCATCGAGGTATTACCAGATAAACTTACCTTCATGCCATTTTCTTTTATTTTGCGGCACACATCTAAAACATTATTAACAGGCTCAATATGGAATGTATATTGATTAACACCAGCATCTGCCATTGGGACTATCCACTGCAAAAGAAAATAAAAGATTAAAAACAACAACAGCCTTGCGCAATGTCCCTGGATTGATTCCCGCACAGGACAACTATTTGCATGAACCATGAGTAGTTCTGAGTCTGGGTGTACTATGATAATTATAGGTTTTGCAAGTAGCCTGCATATCAGGGATTCTTTTAACAAGTACATGCACTCTCATTAAAAAACTACATTACTTAATTTAAGAAATAATTACAGCACTTTTTCACTTTGAATTTAATTTAACCAAACCATCAGACATCCCCTGTTACAACCCATATAAGCTGTAAAGTTGTGAAGAACTCACATTTACCAAGTAAAAAATAAATTTAAACATATGCTTTAAAATTGGTCCTTCAGTTTAGGGTGTACATAGATACATGAAGACATGGATGTGATTGCTATTTATAACTATTCATAATATAAACAATTATTTGACAAATGTTGAGTTTAGCCAACAATTACAGTGCAGCAGAACATTAGATTAGCAGAGAAAATTAATGTAATTAACATAACTAAAATAAGTCGCCCATATTATAACTCCCCCGAATCATACTAAATTTCATATTTGGGCACTAAATAATCTGATGGAGTTCTTCATGTGTTCATACACCTACACATGTTCGGATGATACACCAACTCATTGAAAGTAGGTACAACTGTATAAAAGTTAATGCATCTAAATATTATGGCAAAGACTAACCTGTTCAGGTTTTGAAACCATCATGTGAGTCTCAAAAAATACGTCCTTTATTTTACTACGCAGGCATTTGACCACAGGGTGGCCCAAAGTTAAGTTTGGAACAAAGTGTCCATCCATTACATCCAAATGCAAGTAGTCTGCCCCATTGTCTAAAAGTTTTTGAGATTCTTCATACAATCGTGATAAGTCGGAGTTTAGAATGGAAGGGCCGATAAGGGCTTTGAGATGACGGCTCATGTTAGTTTCTTTATAATTAAAGTTGAAATAAATGATTTTTAAGTTATTACTAAGTGAATACTGACTGAGTAAGTTGTCAAGTCAAGGTGATAGATAAGGTTATCAATTCGCGCGCCGGTTTTAACAGAAGAATGTTGCCAAGTTTTATAGCGAGATAGGGAAAGTAATTGCTGAAAAAGAATGGATGATTGATGGACATGAGTCTTTGACATCCTCCAAGGCGTGAAGTAGGTCAATAGATTTTGTTTTGTGTTGGTATTTTCCTGAATACAAATCCATATTTCTTATGGTTTGCCAAGTAGAAGGAAAAACATTTTTTCCATGGTATTAGTGAGAGCACAAATATCGTTCATTCGCTCTTTGAGCTGCTCGACTGGGTCCACATTTCGCAATACGTTCTACGTTCTAGGTTCTGGTATGATGTAGGTAGGTTACGGGGCTGTAGGTATGCCGGGACATTATTTACACATTTTAAAAAATATAATAATGTTGTAGTCTTTCCAAGGTTTGAATAATTTTGTCAGAGGAAAGGAAAGGTTCAGCAACGGATAAGTTGTGTACTATATGTTTTCTTGGTTGGCGATAGGTTGTAAAAAAAGTACTGATTTAAATTCAAAATGAAACCTTACTAGATTAGAACGCTGAATTTAAGCATACTCGTCTTCTTTGCTTTTAGTAATCAGATAATCAGTAATTAATAATAAAAGTACATCCCTCATTGGTACATATTGGCACAATTCCCACAAAAATGTTAGATTTGGTAACCCTGTTGCAAATTACGCTCCGTGCTACGCATTTATGTCTGTTTACGAAACAAGATTCTAAGTTGGAAGCTAAAACGGAGGGTTCGTGGATAAGAATGCGTTACCTGCTGAAAGTTGTATTTTTTTTAAAAAGACAATGCCCGCGTATGGGACTTTATGCCCCGTGTGGCAGGTTACTTAACAAACACAATAGACTGACACAAATTACATCCAGACTCAGAACAACTATTTACGGGTCACACAAATAGTTGTCCGGCGCGGTAATAGAACCCGGGACACGAAGTATACAATAAAAACATACTAACGCAATGTCCCCAGTAGGAAAACTGTTAGCAGTCGACTGCGTGAGCCGCAAATTTGTGTCGAACTGAAATTTGATTTAGCTGCAAACTCGGATCAATTTTCGTGCGTCGCAAGCTAACTGTTATGAGTTAGCCACTTAGATATTAAGGTCGACCGATTGAATTTTCACTTTACTATTGCTGTACGAAGGGAGTAGTTGTGTTGGTCGCGATGGATAATTTTGAGGTAACGTGTCGTTACCTCAAATATATAAGTATACTAGCGGCCCGGTACGTGCTTCGCTACGTATAAGGCATAGTAATAAAAAAAAATATTATTAAGTTTATTTATTCAAACAAAAAATATTTTAAATTGCTAAAAGATGTTGAATTTACACTTTTTCAAGACTTTTGCTCTACGTACAAACCTTCCCTGGACTTCCACGAATAATTCAAGACCAAAATTAGCCAAATCGGTAAAGGCGTTGTTGGGTTATAACATTACAACGAAAAGTGGCATTGATTTTTATATATATAGATAAGCGATTTACACACACACAAATTCACACAAATTTGGCGGGCGTGCAATGCCTTTTTTTGCAGTGCCATCTTTAGACTCCAAGTGTGTTTATTGGTAGATATTAATTAATCTATGAATCTAGGCCATCCTGAGTTTGAAGTTAGTCATTTTGAGTTAACAGTAACTTTTAGTATACACGTACACAACATTTGCCGATTATGGATACGGTATTTTTTATTTATTTTTACTTATTGGCACTTGTATTGGATAGCAGAGCAAATGATTTTTGTAGTGCGAAGTACTGTCGTAATACCAAACAACACACCTTATGTAAATTTCAGGTAACTTCCTAATTCCTAAACTTAGAGAAACATTATCTGCGAGATGTGACTGATTTTTAAATACTCTAAGTAATGCGGAGAATGTTTGTAAATTTAGCTTAATTCGTGCATCTTAAATCCTAAATTGAGCTAATTTAACCAGTCACAAATAAAACATTTTATTTTATGTCTATAATCACTTTCAGGTCCTTAACTAATGAGCTAGCTACAGGAGTCACTACGTATAATAATTTAATGTTATTTACTAATGCTTATGCTACTATAACCCAAATGCACCTGCCATGATCTCTCTGCACTACCCTAAAGTTGACTGGTAGAAAATGCCTTTGGCATTAAGTCCGCCTATGTACAGACGCCACTTAAACATACCCCAATCTGTCAAATTTCCCGGAACTATTAATATTCTAACTCCTCCTTTTCATTTCTGATTAAATTCGTTACGGGAACCAAGACAGTTAAAGCGATTCCCCGGGACATTCTGTCACCGCTCAGTGTCATTTCATTGTCTGCCACTGTTAATCCTGGTTTAGGTACAGGAGTTGCAGTGGTGGGTAAGAGAGAGGGAGTAGTCCCGATAATTGTCTTTGTATCTGTGTCACTGCGTCTGAGTTCCACTTATGTGTAATGAAAACTTTATCAAGTATAAAGCTCAATCAAGCTTTAAGTTTATAACAGGTCCTTTGTAAACATAAAGTTGTTATTAACTTGAAGCCTTGACTGTGGCATAGTAACTACACAATCGATGTACCTATACAACAAGTTTAAGTAGGATGGTGCTCAGTTATATTTCATGAAAGTTTCAAAGTTAAGGCCTTGTTATAACGTATATTTTTATTGTTATTTTATCAGTAATTTGTAAGACAGCTCAATTGTTCGTGACTTACCTATTATATTTAAGTTAATGTTCCGTGATAGTCAATCGGCACCATCAGAATAATTACCAGCGCTAGAACAATAAAATGTTCTAGCAAATGCAGAGATGGTGTCATTTCGATCTTGCAGGGGAAACCGTGTCTTTATATTTATTTTATATTTTTCTTATCTATGCCATTTTTGAATAAATCTTTTTTCTTCTTCTTCTTGTAGTTGGGGTTTTGGGTCCACTGACACTGACGAAGCTAATTCGGAAGTTGAAATGAAGTATTTCAGTAGTATAGTATATATTATCTGTTTTAGTCCTCAAAACCAGCCAGTCATTGCATTGATTATGAGAAAACTACAACAACTGATGAAGTGAAGCGGGCAATCTTGGACAAATTAAACAGTCGTCGAAATAAAGTTGCCGCAGGGGAAATACGGTCGCTGCCGCCCGCAGCCAGTATGATCAAACTGGTAATGTGTTATCAAATTAATACTTTTGTTTAATACGTATCTGAACGAAGGCATAGGCATGTTAGAATGTGGTTTGAATGCCCTTTTCGATAAAAGAATTACCCTGAAGAGGGGAAGCATGGTAAGAGGGTTTCATACATAGATGGTACAGACAAACATAGACTCTCGTATGTTTTCCAGGCAGATACAACCGATTTCCGTTCAGTTTATGGACCGTAGGATACTTGCCCACATTTTTTTAAGTTAGCTTCCGCACTAGGTAATCTTATACCTGTGTCGCGGGGTAGTTTACAAACATATAATAGACGGACACAAATTACAACCGTATCTACTCAGAACAACTATTTATGGGTTACATAAACAGTTGTCCGGTGCGGGATTCGAACACGGGACACGAAGCGGCGAGGCGACTAATGTAAATGTGAAAGTAGTGATTAGTTCATAAGTTGGGGTATATTGAAGCGTTCGTGACGGTTCTCTGCGAATCTCTCCGCACTGACAGCGTCGTTCAAACTCTCAAGGAGCGCTTACCGCCATGTGTGGTACCTACAGACGCCAGCACATCTGTCAAATTCCCGCAATTGAAAGTGAACCTTATGTTTTTGTGATAAAGTTGAAAATCTATAAAAGTAATTTGACGGATTGGGTAACGGGATGGCGTCTGTACAAAAACTTTGTGGATAAATACATTGTGTGTGCTTATCCATAACAATTGGCAAAAGTATTTTTCAAATTCGCAGGAGTGGAATAACGATTTGGAAGTTTCGGCACAACGTTGGGCTGATCAGTGCGTGAAACATAACACTCCGGATCTACAAGACACTTGTCGAGATCTCGGTAAGATATTGCCATACATAATGTTAAAATTTTTTGCAGTTTCATGGAATTAGATACTTTTAACTCATTTCACTGTTGTAGACCGTCGTTAAAGCAGGTTATTTTCATTGCCTAAATTACAATTATCTACTATGATCTTGAATTGAGCTCATTCGATTTGATTTTTGGTTAAAATTTATCATGATAAAGTCGTCGTTAGAATGGTAAAAATAAACATATTCACATTCAGTTAGCTGGTAGAACAGAAGAAACAGAAATGTGGTTGCGAAGATGGGCAAACGCGGTTCGCTTTTGCTACCCATAAAATGCCTTATGACGTATGTATTGTTAGGGAAGTCGTTACACAGGTAAACCATGCGTATTATTAAAGAAGGGAAAGTTCGAATTAAAAAACTAAGGGGGCCTCTACCTCCGTTTTGTTTATATCCCAGCTTTCCAAAGCCTAGTCCGATTGAAGCATAGGGAAGGAGGGACAAGCTCATGTGCTCTGTGAAACAGACTGTTGTAAACAAATAAGATTGTAACCTGAGGTCGATAGTCCAAATTTTACAACTTTTAACTCATTAAGTACCTCTCCCTGTCATCAATTTAACGAATCCAAAGAGTCAACTATTTTTGTCTTTGGGATGGCTACACAATATGTCAATAATCCTGTCCTATACATGAAAAAGTACTCCACACGTGGTTGGACTTTCACAGACTTCACTATATACTTACTTATAACTATAGAAGTTAACAAAGTAAACCGCTCATTCTAACTTTATTACGTATGTAGTATTTTGTGAGCTAATAAAAAATTTCGCCAACCACAAAAATAAGGATTACAGGACCACTAATAACATCGTAGGTTACGGGATGTAATAATAAGTATTGCTAGGCTCTTAAGTGATCGCATTCTATTCAATGCGGCTTAACAAAATTTGTTAAACCACTTTGAATATTGTATAAGCGTCTAAAATAGGAATTTTTGGCCGTCGACTTCACTCTCAGCGCCATTACAATATATTTTTTATGGAATAATCGTACTGATATGCTCTAAACAGTGCATTTTTTGTAAAATAGAAGCTGTGCCTGTGGGACAGAATATAGCAACCGTACACGGAGACGCTCCAGGTTTGACGCCCACCGCTTTGGTCGATGTATGGTATATGGAGTTATTGAACGCCAATACATCGATCATGTCCCGATATGTGCCGTGAGTATTCTCTTCTCTAATCAGAAAGCGAAGTAGTAAATGTGTGAGCAAAGTGTACCTACGTATAGACAATATAAGTATAATGCCTTGTTGGTCTAGCGGTAGCGTGTTCACCCGCAGAGGACGAGGTCCTGGGTTCAAATCCCGGGTCGGGCCATAAAGTGATTTTGAGACTTTTCTGTAAAAAGAAATAATTCTCAGCATCAGCCCGAAGTCTGGGAGTTGGCGGTATTATACCCCCGTGCCTCGGAGAGTACGTAAAGCCGTCGGTCCTGTGCCTGACCTCTTTCCGGTCGTGTCGCCTAAGCGTCCCATCGGATCATGAGAGTGATGGAATAGAAAGTGCTCCTGTGTTTGCGCACACACTTGAGCACTATAATATGTCCCACGCAGATGGCTAATCTCTATTGAGACTGGCCGCCGTGGCCGAAATTCGGCTAGGAGGACATTATAAGTATAATATAAATTATTGGCCGTTCATTATCGTATTGATTATTATCTGGTGTGTTAGATTTAACAAACCAGATAAATAATAAGCGTTTCTCTAGGCATTTTTAGTTAATGCTTGCTTTTCACGCAGGTGTAGCTTTTAAGAGAGGTAGGGCACAGCGTTCATTCGCTCAAAGAACGCAGACCGTCAAAGCAGACCGAATGGGGGAGAACCTCCACCTTACAGAAGACATTCCTTAATAATAACATTAATAACTTAATGTTATTAATGTTGTATGTGTTTCTGCGTCTGAGTAAGGTCGCCAGAGCTCATCGGGGTGGGGGAAGGGTCAGCGACACTTGTTTGCTGACTCTCTTTAAAGGCCGGCAACACACTCGTGACTCCTTTGGTGTTGCGAGTGTCCATGGGCGGCGGTGATCACTTACCATCAGGTGACCCGCTTGCTCGTTTGTCGCCCTATGACATAAAAAAGGTGGTGGGTTTAATTCCCACCCAGACACAGGACAAACAGACATGTTCATGCACACAAATAGTTGTCCTGGGTGGGAATTAAATTTAATTGTCATTATCTATATAAGTATGTATTTACAAAAGAAAAGTAGTATATCAGTTATCTGGATTTCCATAGTACAAGCTTTGCTTTGTTTGGGATGAAATGGCCGTGTGTAAATAATGTCCAAGGAAGGATATATTATATTATTAGTAAAGTAGCTAATAAAAATCCGATCCATGAATTTCTCCTATGTTTTTTCTTCATAAAACATGAACATATTATTATGAACTAATTTTTAATTTACAGATCATCTGAAACTGGACACTCGCATTATGATTACTTTACACAACTTATATGGGACGAATCACATCAAGTTGGTTGCGGGGGAGTCAAATTTAAAGTATGATTACATATGCACCAAATTCTTTACTTTACTTTCACCATTATTGCCTTATTTAAAAGTATAACATACATACATTATTCCAGGAACGCTTAGAAAATGAGAATACAGTAAAATATAGGACAATTTATAGACTGGTGTGTAATTTTGCACCGGCTGGAAACCGTCTAAACAAGACTGTATACTCAATTGGCGAGCCTTGCTCCCGGTGTCCACTTGAAGGAGTGTGTGATGGAGTACAAAAAGCTTTATGTAGTGAGTATATTTGCATTCATACACTATGGGCCTAATTAGAAGGCTCAAAGTCACCCAAAGAGCAAAGGAAAGGGCTATGCTAGGAGTTTCCCTGCGAGATCAAACGAGAAATGTTGAAATCCGCAGGCGAACCAAAGTCACCGACATAGCCAGAAAAATTGCAATACTAAAGTGGCAGTATATGGGGCAGAAAGGGTCTCGAGTGGCGAACACGAACCGGAAGACGCAGCGTAGGCAGGCCCCCTACAAAATGGATCGATGATCTTGTACGGGACGCTGGAATCTGTTGGATGCGAATAGCGCAAAACCGGCATTTGTGGAGATCTTTGGGGGAGGCCATTGTCCAGCAGTGGACGTCTTTCGGTTGATATGATGATGATATCTGCACTCCTAGAGATATTAATAAGTTACCTACTTACTATTAGAAGTAAGTCGTATGTATAGTAACAATTAAATATAACAGATATGTTAAGATAACAGTATTTTAACTTTTTAAGTGTTCCAAACAACAGCTCCACGTTACCTACATACGACAGTCACAAGCTTTTCTTTGTTTAAGCATATGACAGTTAACTTCGTAAGAACAACATAATAATTAATGTTATAGGTACGTACAAACTGTACGTACCTATAACATTTATTTTCTGAAGTTACACCGGAGTTAGAAAGAGAAGTTTGGATATGAGGCCTTCTAGTTCTGTTTCTGCGCTCGGATACACGAATTTACGAAATGATTTCGACCGCATTAATTCATTACAAAGCATATATTCTAGTTCAATATTTTTATAAGCTTATTTATACGTATTTAAATAAATTTATAAATTAAATAATTATATTATAATGTCAACCCCTACGATACTATTTTATCTACTTTTTTATAATAACTATTAAGAATAGCTGTTACAGACAACAGGCTATATGAAATATTAGATTGTTCATATACAGGGTGGTTAAATTTCAAGGGCCGATGTTAAATGTGAACCACGCCTAAATGTTAAGATTTTTTCTGCATTTCTTTTGACAGTTCTCAACTTCTGACTAACTCAATTTAAACCATGGAAAGATACACAATCAAGCAACGCGTTAAAGTTATTCAGGCCTATTATGAAAATGGGCGTTCAAATTAAAATGCATATCGCGTACTTCGTGATTTTTGAGGCACATTTTCACCTCGGTCGGTGAATTCGTCAATAAGCAGAATTGCCGCATTTGTGCGAATGAGAATCCAAGAGTAATTGACTTAAAACCAATGCTTCAACAAAGAGTGACTATTTGGTGCGGTTTATGGGCTGGCGGCATCATCGGACCGTACTTTTCGAAAATGAGGCCGGTCAGGCAGTTTCTGTGAATGGTGTTTGCTATCGTGAGCTGATAACAAACTTTATATGACCCGTATTGGAAGATAAGGATGTGGATGATTTGTAGTTTCAACAGGACGGTGCCACTTGTCACACAGCTAACGAAACAATCGCTCTTTTGCGAGAAAGGCAGTGTCATCGAAAACTTGGACCTTCGGATGGAGGCGTGTCGCCGAGTCCGTGGCGGCCATTTGGTCGATATTTTGTTCTATACATAATTGAGTCATACCAATATATCATAATAAAAAGAATTGTTAACAATTTACTAAATAATTTAAAAACGGGACTAGTCCCTCCCTCTTACCCACCACTGCAACTCCTGTAAGCCAGGATCAACAGTGGCACACAATGAAATGACACTGAGCGGTGAAGCTCAGGCATGTCCCGGGGAATCGCTTTAACTGTCTTGGATTCCGCAACGAATTTAATCAGAAAGAGAAAAAAGGAGGACTTAGAAAATGATTAGTTCTACTTCCCTCCAGAGCAAAGCGGCAGACAGAATGATGTAAAGAGGCTATAGCCTCATAAAATGAGAGATTTGCAACTAGAGAAGCCAGCTGCAAAAGCACCGAGGATCAATTTAAGGGTCCTAAGTGAGCTGTGCTATTTGATTCCAATAGTAGGTATGGCAAAAGCGCTTAAACGCACGGAAGTTGTTCCTTGTTGCTACAAGATCCGTATAATAAACTACTCCAGATATTGGTTCACACTCCTACAGGATGTGGTGAGCAGTTTGTTCATATTCGTTACTGGAAGTTGAGCACAGACAGATTGGTGAAGATACTAATTTGAAACTATACAATTTACTTTTAAAATTGCCATGTCCGGTAAGAAATTGTGCAACACAATGGTCTATGATTAGCCAAGTTTCAAGTGTCTATGACAAGCCAACTGGTGCAGATGGCGACTCTTGATTGAGGTATTCCATCTAAATTGCCATTCATTTAGTAGTTCGTTATTTAAGTCAGCTATTGGCATAAATAGCCTGGTTATTTTCGTACGGTCGCGTAATGATAAGAAATCATTTTCTAAATTTTCGCACGTAGAATAATACATCGCTGCTCGTCTTTGAACTTCAAGATCAACCGGAAGTACACCCGCTAGGACAGGTAGGGCCTCTGTGCTTACTGTTCTATAGGCTTTACACAGAAATGTCAACGCCAACCTCTGGCTTTGTAGTAATTTACGGCGAGCAGCTCCAATGGTAGCCCTATCAGCCCACACAGGCGAGCCGTAGCATATAAACCCAAGATAGGTTGCCACGTAAATGATTTTAAGAGTATTAAAAGAGAGGCCCCAGGTTGCAGTTGATATCCTTGTAAGTGCAAAAAAGTTTCGCTTAGCTTTTTCCCCAACTCATTTCATATGTTCTATAAACGAGAAATTCTTTTCTAAAACTAAACCCAAATAACACGTTGATATCTTGCGTTTTACAGTAACATTATTAAGTTTTACGCACGGGGGAGATTTTAGTTTACCTTTAAGAAGGAGTTGGTAGGTTTTATGAGGAGCAAATGTAAGGCGATTTCTTTTACCCCATTCACTTATCATACTTAAACAAGTTGGAGCCAGATTTTCCAACTCTCTCCTGGAGTTACCCTGTATAAGTAACAGGCCATAGTCGGCATATGCCGTTAGAGAGCAGCGTGATGGCAAGGGTAATGTCAAGAAGTCATCAAAACCCAAGTTCCAGAGATACGGCGCGAGCACTGAGCCCTGGGGGCAACCCATGGTTAACGATTTAGTGACTCTGTAGTGACCAAGCTTAAGAGTTGCAGAGCCATGTACAAAATAATAATAATAATAATAATTTATTAAATTCACTTAAGGTTTACAGTTTCTCTTATGTATATATAAACATGAATCTAAGAAATGAAGTTTTACATACTTAATAAGAGGTTGTCGTTGACGGCTGTACTAGTGTAAACTGTGTTACAGCCGCCAGCGTCTTCCACCCTGCATTTTACAATGTTAATCATTTATTAGACATGATTACACAACATCATAAATAAGTACATTAGTTAATGTGAAAGAATTAAACGAAAGAATAATATAGTTAAGTACTAAATATTTAACTGATTAAATAAGTTGACAATTTACCACAATGTATGTGTGTGTGAGTGTGTGTGAGTGAGTGTGTGTTTGTGTGAGTATGTGTTTGTACGAGTGTGTGATTGTATGTGTTTGTGTATGTGTGTGTTTGTGTGTGTGTGCACTATGCGCAAAACTCGTGTGTATGTATTGCTGTGCTTTGTGTATGTTGTTAATCATGAAACAACATTGAAAAAGGCCTCTGTTTCAGCATAATTTAATTTAAGTAGCCATTTACGTATTGTCTCCTTGCATTTATGTAAAGGTAGAGAGTAAATATTATTTACTCTGTTTGCTTCGTTATATAAATGGTTACTTATAACATAATATTGGCATCGGGCGAGTGTCGTTCTGTGAGGACACACTGAGCATATGCGAGTTTTGTTCCGCTTTAGAATGGGCTTATATTCTAGATTACTGTGCTTCCGAAGAACTGTCGATAGGATAAAAAGCTGTCTAATTGATAATACAGAGCATTCTCTATATAGGAGATCGGTGTTGTATCTACGCGGCTTCCCAAGCATCACTTTTAAGATTCCTCTTTGAGCACGTTCTAGGGGAAGCAAGGTAGTTTTGTTAATTCCACCCCATGCAACAATACAGTATTGTAGCAGACTTTGAGCCAGAGCGTAATAAACACAAAGTAGAGTTTCGCGATCTGCAGAGCTTCGAAGTTTTCTAAAAACTGGTATCAATTTTCTTATACGATTTGTGACGTCACTTATATGTGCAGACCAGCTTAAAGAACTATCAATAACAAGACCGAGATATTTTACAGAAGAAGCGCGCATTAGTTTGGGACAGCTGCAGTCGATTTGTGTATTACACGTGTGGGCTTTAATATGGAAATCTACCGGGGGTTGAGTTTTATTACGGTTAGAAAAAGTTACGTATTTAGTTTTATTTACATTTAGTGTTAAGAGGTTAACATTTAGCCATGACATTACCTCTCCCAGTGCGTGTTCAGCGTAGCGGTGGGTTTCTTCCCAATCTCTTCCAGTGACAATCAAAGCTGTGTCGTCTGCATAGGTGATAATATTACAGTTAGGTAACGTTTTCGTACACAAGGTATTGATGTACACGAGAAAGAGAGTAGGACCCAGAACGCTACCTTGTGGTACACCAAAGGAGAGGGATTTTCCTGAGCTGGTGTGGGCGCCAATCTTAACACACTGAGTTCGGTTTGAGAGGTATAATCGGAAGATGTCGAGTACAAGTCCACGTATGCCTATTGATTCTAACTTCCGAAGCAGCAGAGGAACAGAAACGGTATCGAATGCTTTGGACATATCTAGGAACACTCCTATTACATTTGAAGAGTTATCCAAGCCCGTAGCAATCAGTTCCGTTAATTCCAAAGTTGCATCCTCTGTTGATTTGCCTTTAATGAAGCCGTATTGGTTTTTCGCAATAATGTTGTGTTGATATGAATAAAATAAGATGTGATTATCGAATATATATTACTGTAACAACCGCGTAACTTAAGTTTTTGTAACAAAATTGGCCACCAAGTATTATCAAACGCCCCTGAAATATCTAGGAATATGGCCAAAACGTATTTACATTCGGACGAGTTTACAGCTTTCCTCACTGAGATAGCTGCGTCCACTTTCGATTTACCCGCAGTAAAACCAAATTGATTTCTGTGAAATTTTGGTCCTCCCGGTAGCAATCGCGGTACGATAAGTCGTTCTAGAAGCTTGCCTAAGGAAGGCAGTAACGTTATTGGTCGGTATGACTTAGGGTCTTCAGGCAGTTTATCACCATTTTTTGGTATAATACGAATAAAACCGCTGCTCCAAGTACGCGGAAAAGTCCCTTCAGATATGCAACGATTAAAAACTTTTAGTATTGAATCACCGGATTGTTTTGTGGCTTCTATTATCATTGTTGGATATTTTATCTTCACCTGAAGCTTTGTTAACAGGTAGCGATTTCACAGTATTCATAAACTCATTAATTGTAGGAAGACTAGACATATACGTAGCGGGTGGATTGTTTGCCCACTGTCTAATCTGCTTGAGGTAGTCATTATCGTTCAAGGAACTATCATCAGGTATGAGCGATTTAAGTAGGGATTCCGTGGTCTCGTCTATGCCACTGGTGTAGGTATTATTGATTTATATGTTTTGACTATAAGCTAAATCTATAGACCTATTTGCTTTAAACTCATGGTATAGGGGTGACCACGGGCCTTCTTTATCTAATTTATCGACAATTTTTCTAATAAGATTGCCTTTGGATTTCTCTATTGACGAGCGGTAACGTGAACGAGCTATTTTGAGATTTATATATGCATTATTTAAAACATCGCCTACAATTTTACGTCTTTTAGTTTATTATATTTTTTACGTGTTCTCCGAAATTCACATCAAACTTTAATTAAGTAGTTATTCCAGCAATCGCATCTTCGAATATTAGTGATAGGGACGCGGCCTATGGCAATATCGGCAAAGTAAGTAAAAGTGTCCGACATAACTACAGCACATTCCTCTGTTGTTAGTTCATCCCGGGTCAAATCCCTGGCATGCGCGGCAAAAAGAGCTCTGAAAAAATCCCAATAGGCCCCTTTGAGCCGATATCTATAGTTACCGTAAATAGCCGTAGGTCTTTGTGCCAACCGAGGGACCTACTCGTACACGATTAAGCGGTGATCACTGGATGAAGCGTCAGGCAAAACACGCCATCCATCTACTCGGACGTCTGAGCTTGAAAAAGTGACGTCAATAAAAGATTCGCCAGTAGGGCTACAATAAGTAGGCGGTGCATCAGGAGTGTTATGTTATTCATCTCAGCGACGAAATCTTCGACGGTGTTCCGCCGTTCTGTATCGCTTGAACGGTATTTGCCATACCATAACGTAGAGGATGCGTTAATATCTACGCCAATAATGATTTTGTGTCCTTTGAGGGACATCAAAACATGGCGCAAGTGATGTAAATGGGGACCGACAGGATCTGAATACTGAAAATAACAGCTCACTACGTAAACTATCTGGATAGTTTACGTAGTGATCCTGGGATGGGGATGATATTTCAGCGACAGCACAGTGTGACGTCATGAGGTTTCACATAGCGCTTACTGTAAAATTAATACGCGTGACGTAAATAGTAGCCCGTGATTTGTTGTCTAGGTGCAACAATTTATTTTTTAAACGCGCATGTTGATATTGTTCTTGTACAAGCACTATATCTAAGTTGTATTCATTGACTAAAGTTTCCAACTCAAATGTCGCAACCCTATCGTTGTGAAGATTTAGCTGCCCTATTTTTAAGTAAGCCATATTAATATTTGGTATTTAGGACTAACTGCTCAAGTTTATGCTTAAATGTGGGTCAGTTGTCCGAGCCGCATTTGTGGTTATGAGGTTTTTTATATGCTTTACACGATGCACAAACTGGTTTAAATTCTGGGTCATTGTGGTGACTACAGGATTTTGTGGGATGTGCTTCTGCGCATAAGGTACAGGTAGGTAATTTATTACTACAGTACTTGAAAACATGACCATATTGCTGGCAGTTTAAACACCAAACTACCTCCAAATCATCAATGAAGCGGCATGTAGCCCAGTCGATGAAAAGTTTTTCTTTAGTGCTGACTAAATGTTTTCTAATCTCCGGTTCGAGCTCAATTCCCACCCACTTACGCCCATTAGCTACGTTACGCTTGCGCACAATTTTAGTCTTAGATGCAAAATCGTCTTCGCTAACTTTAAGATCACTATCTTTGATATTTTGCCTGTATAGCGCCGTTAAAAAGACCTGGTCGTCCATTGACGATGGTATATAAGTATGCGCGGTCGTCGCCCGGATGGAGTTTGAAGTTTTAAACCCACCGAACGAATGGCCTCGACAGATCGAATTTTATTGAGTTGGGTTTCATTTGCCACTCGGAGTACAACCCCAGAATTGGAAGTTTTTTTAACGCCTACTATTTGAAAACCGTCGTCCGCCGGTTTTATGGCCTTCATAAGCGCTTCCTTGGTCGCCGACGAAGTCGCGTACTCCGCTGATTGCTCAGCGGTGGGATACGCAATAATTGAAGGAACCGGTTTTCGCGTCTGTACAATGGGGGCGGCGGCTTTTTTCGGTAAACGCAGTTTTAATTGTTCCGCGTACATAGGAATCTCAGAATTGGTTTTATTTACCTACGCAAAGATCTAACTGACGTTCTGCGTTCGCCAATTTAGTTTCATTGCATGAAGATTTAAGCGCAAGTAATGAAATAATACTGGTAAAGCGCTGCGTCCAATCCATCACCGATAGCTTATTCGCGTTATTCATACCAGTTGGAATCACTGACTAATTCGTTAATCTTTGACAGATAAACGGAAGCTTGGGTCACAAGATCGCAATAATTATAGTCCGCACTGTTTGTATCGCTAATATTTAATGTAGACGAATAATCGGATTGAGATCCCCGAAATCGTTTTATGTCCGATTCCTGTTGACCATCGGGAGTACAAAACGTCGGTGACGCATCGCCTAACACTCGTTTGTTGAAGCCTGAAGGGGGCGTTCTGGGCGTTTGTTTAATTCTAACAAATACGTCTCGGCCCCGGTCGGGAGGGACATCATTTATTTTTGACATGTTATTCACAAGAAATAAGCAAGCGCTTAAATGTAAACAGCACGATAACAGGTAACTGTGACTATGACGCGGTACCCTCACAAGAAAAAAAGTTAAACTTACTCACCGAACGATAATTTGAACAAAAATCCAGATATTACTTATCAAAACACTTAAAAAACTTACAGATTATTGTATTTAGCACTAACACTAAAGTTAGAAACAAAACACAGGTCACAAAACAATTACGAAATAGCAGAAAAATAATATTATTTCACAGCGAACCTCCAACGCACTGAGCCCTAGCGTAGCGGGAAGGGAAGTGTTACTAAATAATTTGTGTTTTATTCAAAATCAACATCGGCCCTTGAAATTTAACTCATAACAGTTTCTTGGAACTGTTATATTACACCTGTTCGTGTTACCTACACATACTGAAACGGGAACAGGCATAACAGTTATACAACTTTAGGAACTTAACTTAGGAAGTTAACAATTTTCCATTATTTTTGTAGATCATAGAACAACTACTACTGAAATAGTATCTGATGAAGAAATTTATACTGTTGAACCTTTAACACCTATATCTACTTCAGTTAGTGTAAATGGAACTCAAAATGCAAGTGAGACGGCTTCCACAGATGAAAACGCTGAACTTATTGATGAGATATTTAATATTGATTCTAAATCTCTTTCAACAACTGATTATTTTGCTCATAATTACCCTGTTACAAAAATTATAGATACATTAATAACGCAGTCCCAGTCTTGTAAAAATGGAATGGCAGTTGATGATCTTCTGGAATTACTAAAAAGAAAAATTAGCGATGATAAAGAGATGAAAGATTTATTATTATCGACTACATTGGCTGTTAATAATGAAAGTTCTTTAGATAATGATGCTGTTGCAGCATTTCTTAGTCGAATTTATAGTAAAAAAGATAGCCCTACTAAGAGAACCACAGTATCTAGGGATGATCTAAATCCTACATTGCTTGTTGATTTGATAGAAGCTGTAATGTTTAGAAGTAGTGGTATGTATTATTCAATAAAAAGACGTGTAGAGTTATTACAGTTTCACTACAATTTACATTTAACTATTCGGTTTCAGACAAAACTCATGTGACGGAGGAAACCCACTCAAATACTTACGCTTTGCCCACAATTCAACCTGTTATGATGCAAGCTGAATTAGCCGAAATTAAGCAAAATGCAGATTTTACAGGACATTACTTTTTCCCAGAAGATGATGATGAGAAAACAGAAAGACTCACCGAATCGTATTATGATAATACATTGCCTGCATCTGATATAATGAGGGAAATTCAAGATTTTAAGATTAGCACTAATGACTTTCTAGATGATATTTTGGAGTCTGATTCATTTACTGAAAGTACGACCTCGTTAAATTCGATTTCGCCAGATCAAATGAATTTGTACACAAGTGGATATATCTTTATGAAAAAATTTTTACACAACATTGTTGATCAATCACATGCGTCACACTGTCATGAATAGACGTCATTAACGGTTTAATTATAAATTAGGTTTCCTCCTGAAAATATTACCCAATTAAAAAGTTCTACTGTTTTCAGAAGCAATTCATAGATTTTCAAGTATTAAAACTACTAAAAGCATGAAGAAAATATACAATTTAAAATCAAAAATAAAAAGGGATTGGAATAATCGCAACTGTCTTAATAATGATGGCAGTGAGTGTTGTACCAGAAAGTATAACACAGAGAATCGTGTTCGTTACAAGGATTTTCTACTAAAAATCGCTTGTGATTTAGAGAAGTCCAAAATAAACAAAATGCTACATTGCTCGCAGAATAACTCGAGTCAAATTTCATTTTTTATAACTACTCTATTAATGTTCAATATGATATTTTTGAATAAAATTTTGTTTCTTTTATATTAAAGAAAATCCTTGATTTTTTATTTGATATGATTCTTTAGATCCAGTAAGTCAATTATTTAAAATTAGTGGAACAGTATTGTAAAAAAACATTAGAATTGAGAGATGACAAACGTTGCTACCATTGCAAGGACACTGATAATTGCTACACTTTTGACTCTGGGTTAATTGAATAATTTTTTTCATAATCCAAGAATAAAGATCTCCATATGACGCTTTCTCACGATTGCCAGAACATGGCTTATTTCTTATAAATAATTGTTCAACCTCTCTTTCATTTCTCTTTTTTCTATTGTTTCCATTGCAATTACAACCAGGTGCTTTGGAGTCACTAATAACACTATGATCTTGTTTTAAATTAGCCTCGGTTATAGCCGAGTTCACATGATTAAATTTAATGACATGAAATGAGTTTTTTGTATCTGAGTTTCGCTTCTTAATATCAAGCGATTTTTTTTCGCAGTAATCTTCCTCTCCATCTTCAGCGCCATCTTGGCCACCAGTATTTTGAATAGGTACTGTGGAAATTTTATTACGGTCCATAAAATCACGGGTACAAGTTGAAGTTCGAGTGCAACCTTCTACATATCCAGGTGGGGTTCGGGATCCTATGTCTATGGGTCTACCGTCTCCCTTACCGTTTCCATCTTCGCCAGTCATAAGGGTCCATGTACATGTTAATTTACGAGTACAATGTTTCTTGCGTTCAAATGGCGTATTGACTGTATACGCTGATGTACTTGGTTTCTTGGTCGTTATATTACCCGTCGCCCCAGACGGTTTTACGGGCGCAGCTGTTTTCGTAGTTGGTTGCCCAGCTTGTTTTGTGGTTGGTTTTGTAGCCGGCTGCGTGGCCGGTTTTGCAGTATCCTTCGCTAGTGGCTTTGCAGGTGCCTTCGCAGGTGGTTTCGTAGGTGGTTTCGCAGGTGGTTTTGCAGGTGGTTTTGCAGGTGGTTTCGCAGGTGGTTTCGCAGGTGGTTTCGCAGGTGGTTTCGCAGGTGGTTTCGCAGGTGGTTTTGCAGGTGGTTTCGCAGGTGGTTTCGCAGGTGGTTTTGCAGGTGGTTTCGCAGGTGGTTTCGCAGGTGGTTTCGCAGGTGGTTTCGCAGCTGGTTTTGCTTGGCGTCTAAACTCACTATCAGCATATTTATGAGTTAATTTTCGAAGATGCATTAATTCATCAAAAGACAAATACTTTTCTGACACATGTTGTTCGTTAGTTTCTTCGTTGGTTTCGATTGTAATTGCTTCTGTGTTTCTTAATAGTTTAGGTGAACCAATATATCTATTTGATAACGTTGTATATCTCATAATTTTTATTTGTTGGGGTTTCTTAGTATTTATAGCTTCGGCTTCCCAAGGAGGTTCTATACTAAAATTATCTTCAAATATTTGGCGTTGTTTTCTTAAACTTCTACCATACGATGGGTATAGATAGTCATTTTCAATATTAGATTGAGGGTGAATTATTCCAATTCTTGCTGGTTTAGTCTGACTAGGCAGTTGGTCATGTTGTTTTCTTTCCTGAATTAATTTAAATGGTTTGTATATTCCTGAATTGTCGAACACCCACAGGTCTTTTTTCGATGACCTTTCTTGTGATCTATAGTTGCCCCTTCGACCTATATTTGGAAATTCATCGTAGTATTTAATTGCATCCTTATCATCGCTTCTGTAACCAGATCCTAACCTTCTGTTCGAAAAAGATGTTACGTGACAATTTGATGAACTATGTATATCTGGATTCTGACAATCACCACAATGGTCGCAGTTGGCACATATAGGTGCACAAGTAGATCTAGAGCATCGACATACATCGTGAGATAATAGATATCCAGTAGAAAATGACTTTGGATCAAGTACACGACAGTAATCATTGGTTTCGCAATATCTTGTTGTTGGACAATAAGTGCTTGAAAGGTGGCCCCTTGTACAACAATTATTAGATAGGACCTCAAGTGCTCGGGTGCATTCTTGATCATTATGCCTTCTATAATTATCAACAGGATATGTTAATTTATATGGCGAAGGAGGAGTTGTATAGTCATATCGTCTAAAATTTTGGTAATAATTGTAATCTTCGTTTATAGTTGTATAGCTCTTTGTCGATAGGGGTTCATAGCCGTGATAAAGGCGTGAGTGTCCACGTGGATGGTAATGATAATCATAATCGTTTCTCGATAGATTCACTAAACTCTTCCAATAATTTCGCTTTTGTGATGGTGTAATGTTTTTTATGGTTCTACCTGAAAAGAAAATACAAGGAATTTAATTTTGTTAATTTAAAAGTATTTGTGTGGCCGACGGCAAAGAAAATCATTACCCCATCATATCCTTGTGTGTGTCTTTCGAGGGAATATGTATCAATTACGACCAAGAAGAATATTATCACCACATCTCATCCCATGGGATTATGAGTTAGGTAGGAATATAGCTGATCCCCTCAAACAGTAGACACAACCAAGACTTCAGTTCCCAACAGCCCTGCTATTCCCACCATTGGTAACAGCTGTGGTTACGGCACTGTGGGTATCGTGAAAGGCGACTAAGGGATACAGCAGGTAATCGTGCAGCAGTCACCTGTGTACTAGCTACCACCTAACTACGGTCGCCAACACACATGCCAAGCGCAGTGTCCACGGAAAACCCCCTAAATGGCAACGTTGTGGAAACTTTTGGGTGAGGCCTATATCCAGCCGTGGACGATATCAGGCGGAGGATAATGATGAATAAATTCGTGCTAGCTCTGCTGTAATGAGAAACCCTACCTAGGCAAATAATGGAAATGAAATAATGTGATTTATACGATAGGATGACCTTAGCGTAACCTCAGTCTTAACTTGCCAGCGCATGTGTGAGCAACCCTAAAATCTTCATGTAAATGCGTGGTATGACAACTTATTAGTACAGATTATGTATACAGTTTACCGTAAGAAATATTTGGAATAATATGTCTCATCTTCTGAATTCTTTGCTCGTTGGAACTTCTATTATTGATGTTAAATGGTTTCAAATTACTCCGAATTGGGTCCATATCCTGTTTTGCAGTGTGGTTCGTTAAATTTAATACCCTTAGTATGCTGCTTACCGGCGGTCTCTCGGTATTTGATATTATTGCTAGAAGTAAGCAATATAAATAATGAAAAAAATATAAATTATGTAAAATTTATACATTATGTAAAGGTGAAAAAGGTACGCCTCTATACGTGGGCAATAAATCGACAAATTTTCTTAAAGAAGGTGATAACTTAACGTGACGTCTGAGATCGTGTTTTAATGTAGCAAATGCTATTGTGTCCGCAATGTGTGTGTATGGGTGTGTATGTGTGTGTACGCTGTGACGGTTGGATAAAAACGTTCCTAACGATAAAAAAGCTTAAATTCATATCTATAATATAGCTAGTGCTGGATTTATATCCTACTAATGTTATAAATGTGAACGTTTGTAAGTATAGATGGATGTTTTTACTCTGTCACGTAAAAAATATTGAATGGATTTTAATGAAACTTTACAATAATATAGCTTATACATCAAAATAACACATAGGCTACAATTTATAAAGATGAGATGGGAATTGTCCAAAATATGACGATAAGTGTCAAGTAAGTAGGAAAAAATCTACCATCTGCGAGTTATTCCGGCGTGCACTGCCAAAACCTCTAGAGGTTTCACATCCTACCAATATTATAAATGCGAAAGTTTGTGAGTATAGATGTATGGATGTATGTTTGTTATTCTTTTACGCCAAAATACGGGTGAAACCGCGGGGCATAGCTAGTATTCAATATTTTATATTATTATTATGAATGAGACTTTGTAGTAATATACGAAGAAGCATATATCCGAAGAACACATAAATATTTATCAAGTTTAACGCAAGTAAAACCGCGGGGAACAGCTAGTAATTTATATGGCACTAGCTGTGTTATATGGCACTAGCTGTGCCCCGCGGTTTTACCCGCGTTAAATTTTATAAATTATCATAGCTCCTCTCCCGTAAGTGATAGCGTGATAATATGTAGCCTATATGTTGACCCGACCTCTTAGTAATATTCATGCAAAATTTGAAGAAAATCCGTGCAGTACTTTTTGAGTTTATCCCGGACATACATACAGACAAACAGACACACAGACAAAAATTCTAAAAACTATATTATTGGCTTCGATATCCAATGTAGATCACGCCCCAAGTATCCTTAAAAAAATATTCAATGTACAGTTTTGACTTTCCTTCGATTTTATTATATGTATGGATTTAGTATGTTTCTAATTGGTTTTGAACCTTACCACAAGTCAATAGAGTTCAAAATATGGTGACAACTATGACGCCACTGCCCTAGCAAGTGTCGCAGTTGAAATGTTAAGTGAATAGTGTTTTATTTTATTTGCTGTGAAGCTTAGCTGGAAGTAGAAATCTTTCAAAGGGAATATCAATTCGATTCCCAGCCAAGACATATATTTTTGTGCATGAACATATCTGTTTGTCCTGTGTCTGGGTGTATTATAACCTGGGACATTATTTACCGACACACGGCCATCTGGCCATCTGGGTGGGAATCGAACCCACAACCAGTGGCGTGAAAGGCAAGCATTTACCAACTACGCCAACCAGCCCGTCATAATAATCTGTTAGTACTTACTTACTTATCGTATGGGCAGTGGTTACCCTAGTGTCAGAGTTGTTCAAGCCGCCCATTAGGCCTCTGACATGGCTTAACGACTGGTGCCTAATGGCTACAACCGGGACCAACAGCTTAACGTGCCCTCCGAAGCACGGAGACGCTCAGAAATTAAACCACTTTCGCGGTCACCCATCTATGGACTGACCGCGAGCCTAGTTGCTTAACCTCGCCAATCACTTACAGACCAGTGAGAGCATCTAGCTGTGAGCGCCTCGTTAGCAGTATCTGTTAGTAGTATTTATATTTACACAATATATCGTCGTGAACACAAAGTCCTTTATGTACTTCATCGGGTATCATTTTATATCCACATTGAGTTCCAGGGTATCCAATGGTGTACACTGGTTTCGTGTTAATGTTTCCTTTGGGGGCAAAGTTGCAAACCAGCCTCTCTATCATTAGATCTCTTTCGTCTATCTGCAACATACATAACTTACATCTAAGCTACAACAAAGTAATTTTACTCGGTAAGTGATTGTATGTTAAATGATAAACTGATGAAACCAGATACAGTAATACCCCGCTTTACGCGAGGGATACGTTCCGGAAAAAATCGCGTTAACTGAATTTCGCGTAAATCGAGGTTTATGATTAAACATAGTCAAAATTTTATGACAAAAATTACGAATATTTCATCTCACAGTCGATTCTGAGAGTCCAAAATCTCTCCCAGCAATTGTTGCATTACCTCCATTTTCCAGTCTTCTTAACACTTTTATCTTCAATTCCAAAGTTACGTTTTTACGCTCTTTTTTCTTTATAGGCGACATTTTTGTCGTAGCGTTAAATTATGTATGTATGTAATCTCCAATAAATGTTAAAACACGACTGCCAGCCGAACTAAACACGACGGAACAAATTAAACGAACGAGGGAATCCCCATAAAACAAAGTCTTAGGACGGGGAATCCCTAATTCTGCAATCAGAATGTTCGGGGGAAGGGAGTAACCAAAGAGATGTTAATGACTACATTATGTTTATACACATTTTTCGAGTAATGCAAGGCATTTGAACGCCAAAGTCTAAATTCGCGTTATAGTGAAACCGGATATAACGGATCGCGTAAAGCGGGGTATTACTGTAGTCTGTAGCCAATATTTTACCATGCAAATGAAAAATATGTTTATTCGCAGACGCATGAATAACAAAAAAAAAACAACTGAATTACTGTGCAAACTCTATCAACTTTAAAAATACTTATAAAGAAGTCGGGAAATAGGGGCAGACCGAATAATAAAATATCTTGGGACAACTAACACATTGCCATCTGATCCCAAATTAGGCAGAGCCTGTCTTATGGCAACCGGACAACTGATAAACGTTATATATGTATTTCTAAATACAGTAATACCCCGCTTTACGCGAGGGATACGTTCCGGAAAAAATCGCGTTAGTTGAATTTCGCGTAAATCGAGGTTTATGATTAAACATAGTCAAAATTTAATTTAAAAAAATACGAATCATTTCATCTCACAGTCGATTCTGAGAGTCCACAATCACTCCCAACAATTGTTACTTTACCTGCATTTTCCATTATTTTGAACACTTTTATCTTCAATTCCAAAGTAACGCTTTTACGCTCTTTTTTCTTTATAGGCGACATTTTTGACGTAGCGTTAAATTATGTACATATATGTAATCTCCAATAAATGTTAAAACACGTACACGACTGCCAGCCGAACTAAACACGACGGAACAAATGAAACGAACCAGGGAATCCCCATAAAACAAAGTCTTAGGACGGGGAATCCCTAATTCTTCAATCAGAATGTTCAGAGGAAGGAATAACCAAAGAGAAGTTAATGACTACATAATGTTTAACACATTCTTTCGCGTAATGCAAGGCATTTGAACGCCAAAGTCTAAATTCGCGTTATAGTGAAACCGCGTATAACGGGGTCGCGTAAAGCGGGGTATTACTGAACATATATATTATAAATACATTACACCCAGACATGGAAAAAATAGTCGTGTTCATCACACTAAAATTTGTCCTGGGTGGGGATCGAACCCACGGCTTCTGGCTTAGCAGTCAGGATCACTGACCACTAGATCAACAGACCAGCCAGTGAAGAATGATTATGTAATAACTAATAACTTAACGGTACTTGGTAATAACTTTAATTAATCTACTTACATAGAATTTAACTCTGCCACATCCAACTAATTCGGTTTCGGCCCATATTAGCTGCGTAAAATAATTTGCTTTATAGTCTTGTGACCTGCAACAATTTACAATTCTATTAAAGGATTCCAAATTTGAGCGTGGACATGGATTATAGTAAATTTGTGTCTATGCTCAAAATCTATGGTTCAGAATTGTTATGCTATTATCATAAAAATAAAAAAGGTGCATCATTCGTTCTTTAAATTGACGTTACGCAACTGTCTACTTGTACTACGATTTTGTTTTTAATTCTAATTTATTTAATGGCATCCACGTACAATTTTAGCCCATGAAAATTAAGAATTAATATTTGAGACGGTATTGTTATAGATATTTCGGATAGTTTATATACATAAAGTACAGTTACGACACTACTATGCTCGGTAGAATATCCAACCGTCATTCCTCGCTTTTCAAAACTATCTTAGCTGACTGCTCAACGGACGGCACTAAGTGCACAAGTCTTGTGGCGCAGCGGCTATGACAGTCACCTCGCCGTATCGTGTCGCGGGTTCGAGTCCCACGCCGGACAACTATTTTTGTGACCCATAAATAGTTGTCCTGAGTCTGTATGTAATTTGTGTCCGTCTATTATATGTTTGTAAAGTACCCCGCAACACAGGGATTAGATTCCCTAATGCGGGCGTTGTCTTTTTCTTTAAAAAAATATACCTTGTCAATGCCAGAGGACATAACATCATGACGTAACGTCGTAAGCACCTTACTTACATTATAACATTACTTTTTATTAGTTAGTAAAAGGATAAAAAGTACTTTTTATTATTAAGGGATGTAGAAGGATAAAACGGACTGAATCTTCAAAAAATTTATTGTTACCTATGTCCAAATTTAAGTTATATAATCATCGCATCTAAAATATTTTACAAAAGGTACATATATAAATAGCAAGATAAATTATTCGGTTCCAGGTTTTTTTTATTGTATCACTTCTTCTTCGTAATAGAAAATTGGAAAACACAACTTACTGATTATAATATGAGACGCTGCCTGCGTATTCCACTATCTGGTTGAACCACATTTCCACAAAGCTGTTCAGATGGAGAACTGGTGCAGAATCTGTTATGCTGCCAATGTTCTGTCCCACATTTGTATTTTCTGTAATAAACGAGATGATGGGAATAATGGTTTCCATTGATCTTGAGAGAAATGTATAGGCACAATATACCAATCAAATTTTAAGACTTCAATCATTGACTTATATTATGTATAACTAGACACGCTGTTTTGAATAAAAACTCTGTCCCAGTCCGGCTGTGCGCGAGGTGAGGGGCGCGGGCGCGACGGCCAAAATTGCTCACTGAGTTGCAGCGCCCGCGCTGCAACTCAGTGAGCAAATTCTCAATATGGGATTGCGCGTCTAGTAGAATACACATAGGTCAATGAGTTCAATAATTTTTTTATCAATCGTGGGTCTTTTCCCATCTGCGATGCGGATGGATTATTCGACGCCTGTTATTTTAAATAGGGTTTCTGTAGATTTTTCTTATAGTTAGCTTATATATTATGATTAGGTCCATTAATTGATTTCATTATTTACTTTTAAAATGAATAAATGTCTTTCTCATTACAGTAACAATTAAACATCGTGGGTTGAAAATTACTTGTAACGGGGCTATATTATTATTCCAAGTAGTGGGTCTAAATTCAAGTCACTTTGCATTACCAAAACCGCACATATTGCCAAAGGTTCAGGCCATAAAAAGAGCGAGGATGAAATCCTCCCTCTTTTTATGGTCTGAACCGGATGACCTGAACTGGAGATAAAAAAATGTTCGTCGTAAAAGTTACCGAAACCCAGTTAATTATTCCTAATATCCTAATATAATAACTAATATGTTACTACTATATTATAATACTACGATATTCTATTTTAATTTACATCTGTAATCTGAGGCCGATAATAACATAGCAGAGTGTGTTAGTAACTAGGTATACCTTTAATAAATAAAGGTATATTTCAAAACTCCTGACCAGATCAAATAAACCTGATTTGTCTGGACCAACCTTAAAATGGTAGCGGTAACTCTGCCCATGTTGCCACCTTCAGAATGTGAAGCATACTATTGGTTTTTAGGCACTTACCCAGAGCTCTACATTGATCGTGTCTGTCTGGACGTACGAACGGATCGCATTGGTCCGCCCATCGTTGAGCTATAGTTGCCAGTATTGGGGACCACACCTGAAGAATAAATAGGTCTATGATTTACTGTTAAATCTTTCATGAAATAGTAAAAGTAGTACTACTTAATTATAGCTTTTAAATGAGATCTAGAATTTATTTTCCAAATACTCTTCTTTGAATAACCCCAACAGTATATCTCCCAGTTTTGGAACAACACAATCTATACACATAATAAAATCGTAGAAAAGAGAAAACTGTACATTGAATATTTTTTTTAAAGGATACTTGGGGCGTGCTCTGCAATCAATATCGAAGCCAAAAATATGGTTTTTAGAATTTTTGTCTGTTTGTCTGTATGTATGTCCGGGCTAAACTCAAAAAGTACTGCATGGATTTACTTTAAATTTTGCATCTATTACTAAGAGGTCGGTTCAACATATAGGCTACATATTATCACGCTATCACCTACGGGGGAGGAGCTGTGATAATTTATAAAATGTAACGCGGGTAAAATCGCGGGGCACAGCTAGTATAGCAATATCTGAGTTCAGATTTCTGCTTCCTTATTTATATACGTACACATATATAATATTTATCAAATGTTACATAAATTTAGCATGCGAAGACACTAGTGCACTAAATGCACGTGTGGCGTAGCGGTTAAAATAGTCGCCTCGCCGCTTCGTGTCACGGGTTCGAGTCCCGCGCTGAACAACTATTTGTGTGGCCCATAAATAGTTGTTCTGAGTCTGGATGTGCTTTTTGTCCGTCAATTATATGTTTGTACCCCGCGACACAGGGATTAAATTCCCTAGTGCGGGCGTTGTCTTTTTAAATAATAAAAAAAATGTTTCGTGCACATGGATAGTCTCTATTGAAACACGTCGCCTTTGCTGAGTTTCACCAGGACGAAAAAGGAAGAGTAGGATGCGTAAATTAGCTAAACATAAATTACGACTCCTAAACTATGTAGTTTAGTTTTTCAAGATAAACGCTGAATGAAAAAAAATCTAAAATTTCAACAGCTCAATTATATTAAAATAAATATGTTGGTCTACACGTCAGTAAGTCAAATTTTCAAAAACTACCATCTTAGTTACAGTAAATATTATATACCATAATAAAGGATTTTATATGAACCAGTGAACTTATATGCTAACTTATATGAATATTTTAATGCGCAAGCTGTCCGCCTCTGGAATGAATTACCATTAACTACAAGACGTGCGCCGTGCGCGACTTTTAAAGGAGAGGTGAAGAAGTATTATCTTTCCAAATTAGTTTCCTAAACTAGTCTTAAAAGGTATTCTTAATATAAATATTTATTATTATATGGATATTAGTATATTTATTTATTTATGTCTGTATTTTATATCTGTTGACTTTTGTTAGTTTAAGTTAGGTTAAGTTTAATTTATTCAAACACCTTCACTACCCAGTTTATTTTTAGATTCTTTGATTATATTCCGTTTAAGGTTGTCTGGCAGAAATCGCAGCAGCGATAAGACCGCCCATTGTACTTTAATACCTTTATGTTCAATTATTATGCTATATGTTGGTGTACAATAAAGAGTATTTTACTTTACTTTACTTTATAGGTACTTATGTCAAATAATATTGTCAATGCTTACAATTTTCCTCATATTTGCCGCCGGCGGAAGAATCTTTGAGTGTCCCATGGCGATAAAATTTCTCCTCTCATTAATTTTATTTACCAGTTCTATTGTGTCTTGCCTGGTCAATAACACTGTATTGTCATAGAACTTACATGCTGCACCTGGAGCTGATGACTGTATTACAAATAAATTATAATTATATCAAGTTTAATACTTAACCCCTAATTGAAATTAACTAGATATGAAGTAATCGTACATTGTATTTACAGAAAGTATGGTTCGCACATATTTCACAATAATTAATTTGACTCGCTTCATTAAAATAAACGTAACACCACAAAACAATGAATTTAAATACTATCATAATAAATTAATACGAATATATAAATATTGTCAACGTCATTCGGGGAGCACCATCGCGAATCGTGACCAAGTGGATAGCCGTAACCGTCTAGAAATACCTTGTATGTCTGGTCGAGCCATTTCATTTAGGATGTCCAATTTTTTCTTATCAATTTGTTATGTTTTTTATGTTACAGATTTTAGTATTAATAATTTATGTAACCCAGACTAATAACTTAGTTTTCAAGAGTAATGGTGCAGTATATAATGTAACACGTATTGACAATCATACCATAGGACCAGGTATCATAACATCAACTTCCCCATTACATAATTTTCATTATTTCACATATTTTTATCACCAGTTAAATAACTGTTTTATTGTCATTATTTTCAGACGTATCTACCAGATTACCAATTACCACAGAAAAAATCTTGCAAACGATCGTTAGGGCTAAAGACAACACAGAAAATCCTCAGAAGAAATGGCTATTGGATAAAATGTTACCAATAAAGCGGCATATAAAAGAAAGTGATTTGTCGTATACAAGAGTTTACAAAAGTAACAAGAATGCTAAAGACAAACCAAAACTAGAATTGGAACAGAAATGGCCAATTATAAAGTTTATCACCAGAGCAGACCCCTCCAAAATAAAATCGCAGTACCTAGAGGAATTCGAAAATGTTTATCCGAAACAAGATTTTGTTAATAAAATTAAGAACAAGGAGGCAAGTTCCGAAGTTTCTTTAAAGGCTAACGATTTAAATGTCTATAGAAATAATTCTAAAGATAAAATTATTAATTCCCGATGTGCAACAGGGCAGGGTGCCGCAAATGCCTATGGCTACAATCAAGGTCATAAACCACAATGTTTTTGTAAAAACCCTAACCCGCCTCCAAAAGCTATGAACCTGCCTGGAAATGATGGATGTACTGGTAAAAGTCATCAACCTGACTGCACAAGGACAACTGGTGGATCATATACAGTAATTCCGTTTTATATGCCAACAGTAGGATTTTACAACCCCGTTTATTATCAACCAAGAGAAATGTGGCAAATGCCTTCAGCTCTAAAGCCAACTACATGTCAACAAGAGAAAATGCCATCGTTTAATCATGATTTATTTGACTATGAACTCCAGAAACATTATATTGACGATACTACTAATGTAGAAAAAGAAAATTTCAAAGACAAGGTTGTATTGAATATTGAATATGAAGACGACCCTGCTGACAAAACTGCTGGTTGCAAACATAAACTTCGCAAAAATAAATCAGAGATTTTATTAAACAAAGTGATAGAGGACCTGAAATTACTGTACAGTGATACATTGAATAAACCATGCTATTGTTCTGCTTCTGGTGTTAATACACCTCAAATTGTTTTAGTGGTGTTAATGTTTTCAATAAATTATTTTACGTGGCTTTTTTGATAATATGTAGTTTCATTTGGATCTAAAATTTATTATGCGGGGTGAAATAAATAAATAATTCATAATTACAAAAAAGTACCGTGAAAATTAAATTTTAATGGTAGTGCCGTTAGATAATTCACTAAATAATTCTATGACGTGACTTAAAATTACATGACTTAAATTTAAATTTTCACCAATAGCCTTCATTTATATTAATAAAAACTTCTAAATATCGCCAATCGCATAATATATAGTTAATAAGATTAATATTTAAACTATAATGTCAATGGAATTAACTAGGACCTATAAATATAAAAAAATAGAATAAAAAAGCAACGTCTCTGTCGTCTTCTGTCTCATTCGCTCACTCACTTTTCTGATATTTTTAAATAATTGCTATATTTTTTTGTACTAACCTTCTCCTGACAATAACGAACTCATAAAGGATAGATTTATCCAATTCCAACTCTCAAACAAATGCATTTGAGAGTTATGAGCGTACAAACATTTCGGTGATGCATTTTATTTTATATCGATTAATGAATACTAGATGTTTCTTTAGAATACCCTATACAACATGTAACGTAATTAACGCACACCCTCAAACACCCCAATTAGAATTTATTTATTTAACACCATATAATTAACGTGACAGGTTTACACCCAATGTGTAAATTATTTATAACATCACTAGTCTAAAACATATCATATTATTAAAAAAGAAGATTAATTAAATTACACATTATTACATTGAAGATACATTATTTTTATACATTATAATTAAGTGTTATTATAAAATTATTAAATAACAAATCCTTACAATTATGTCAAGTAATCAAGAGTCACTCTCATAAATTCCGCCAGTGTACAAGTAAAGAGGTCAAGTCTTTGGGACACTTCATTAAGTATCTTTAATGAGGTACTAATTGGTGAAAATTTTAATATATTAGTCCTAGCTGATGGAACTTTAAACAGTCTTCGTCTCGGTCCCTGTCTTAATCTGGTATTTGGAACCATCAATTTTAATGATTCCAACACCTCAGGATTATTTATCTTGCCGCGAAATACACAGAAGCTGTATTTAGCTAGAGCTAAGTTTCGCCTCACCTCCAATTTATAGTATCCAACCATTTTGTATCTTATCCATGAGACCATATTTAGCTTCATGGGGATTCCAGATGATAGCATTCGTTTCTAGCCTACTCCTTACCAATGCATTGTAAAGTGACTTTAGGGCTACTATACTCGTGAAGTTCCTGGTTTTTCGTAAAACAAATCCTAGATTTTGAAAAGCTTTCTTACATAGTTGGACAATAAAATGGCGAAACGTCAAATCACTGGAGAATAAGACGCCGAGGTCACGCACGGACGTAACGCGTGAAATCGTCTCTCCTTGTATGAGATACTTGTGATGTATTGGCACCACGGCACGTATAAAAGACATTAAATTACATTTTGACACATTAAAATACAATTTATTTTTCAGACTCCATTCCACTACGCGATCAATGTCTTCTTGTAGGCGCTTGCAATCATCATCGGTCCTAATCTGTGTAAATAACTTGAGATCGTCTGCAAACAGTAAGCATCGTGCCTCTTTCTGGGAGGTCATTGATCATTACAATGAATTCTAGCGGGCCCAAGTTACTCCCCTGACTGACTCCAGTACGAGTGCGATATGAGCCTGACATGCTGCCAGCATACTCCACGTATTGCTTCCGATCTTTAAGGTAGCTCGCAAAGAACTGTAGTAAGTGCGGTGTGAATCCTACTTTTGCTAATTTCGACAGTAGAATATCATTTTCGACACTATCGAACGCTTTCTGAAAATCAAAGTATGAGAATATTATGTTGTTATCATAATACATAATGCATGGTTATTTACTAAATTAGTGTCTTTAAATAAAGTTTATTTTTTTTATTTTGTATTGAATGATAGAATTTGTATGAATACAAATAAAACTGCGATTTAAAAGTCTTATTACTTTGACTTACGGTCCATTTTAATTTGTTTTGACTGTACAGGGTGAAAATAACGATAATTTCCGTAACTTTGATTATTTTGGAATAAAAAATTACTTATATTAAAAATGATATAAATCGATTCGGTAAACGATTCTGAACGAACTATTTTCAGGATGTGCGTTAATTAAGTTACATGTTGTAAATGTAGACTACCATGACTCAGTTGGTAGTGAACTTGCCTTGATCTAAAGGTTGCGGGTTTGATTCTCGCACAATCAAATATTTATGTTTATGAACAAGTCTGTAATGTATAGATGAGTAGCAGCACTATTTTCACAGACAATAAAGGACACAGCCAGGCAAGATAGCTACAACGAGGTGCAGTTGTAATTGTTTAAATAAGAGGAGGTACTGAATATTATAGATAGATAGATAGAGTACACTTTATTACACCAGAAAACACAATACATAATATCTTAATAAAGAAAATATAGGTACAATCGGCGGTCTTATCGCTTTGTAGCGATCTCTTCCAGACAACCGTTGGGTGGACAAGAAGAATTAAGATAGAAAAGGCGGTAGTTGTAAGTGTACTATCGTGTGTATTAAACGTTATTACATACATACATTGCATATGTACAAGCTTCATAAATATATACTTATATTTGTATAAATACTAATAATACTATACTATAATAATATAACATACATACATTATATATCTTTTTAATTAAGGAGTTATGCAGAAAGAGGTTACTAAAAGAAGTTAAGAGACAAGAAAAGAAGAGATGAAGATATTTAGAGCGATAAAAAGTGTTTTTTTAAGGAAACTTTGAAAGATGCTAGGGTTTGTGCACGCCTAATTTCTACAGGAAGTAAATTCCATAGCCGGGCTGCTTGGACAGTAAACGAGTTATCAAAAAAATCTGTTGAGTGCACTGGGATATGTAGTTTTAAGTTCTCTGATGATCTCAAAGGCCTAGAATGTGTATCACAAACGAATTCAAACCGTTGCTTAAGGTAAATGGGAGCTGTCGGATTAAACAAAATATTGTAAAGGAGACAAAGTATGTGAGTATTACGGCGAAGGCGGATTGGTAACCACTCGAGTTTTTTCCGGAATTCAGAGACATGATCGTATTTGCGAAGTCCAAATACAAATCTAATACAGAAATTTTGGAGACGCTCGAGTTTATCAAGTTTGTCCTCTGTAAGGTCAAGATAACTGGCAGCAGCATAGTCAAGGATGGGGAAAATAAGAGATTCAGCAAGAGCAATTTTAGTGGCGGTTGGGAGAAAATTACGCATTCTTCGTAAGGAACCCGCTGCCGCATATAATTTGCGACTAGTTTGTTCAAGTTGTGGACCCCACGAAAGCGTTTTATCAAAGTATATCCCCAGATTTCTCACATTATCGCTAAAGGGTATTAACGTATTATTAAATATAATCTGGGGGATTAGTGACCAGTCAACCTTGGCTACCATGCGTGAACTTCCCATGAGAAAAACCTGAGTTTTAGATGGGTTCACCGTTAGACCATGCTCCAAACTCCATTGGTTTATTCGACCTAAGTCACTATTAATGACACCTATTGCTTCACCAAGTCGTTCGATAGGTGCCTGTGTATAAATTTGTAGATCGTCTGCATAAAGGTGGTAGGAAGAAGTTAGATTAAAGGAAATACAATTTATAAATATTGTGAAGAGTAATGGAGATAAAACGCCACCCTGTGGCACGCCTGCACTAGTATAGCACCACGAAGAATATGACTCTTCGATGCGAATACGTTGCCGACGACCAAACAGGTAACTACGAAACCAATCAATTGCCTTTGGAGATATGTTAAGAGAGCGTAATATACCAAGCAGAATGTCAAAGTCCACGGTGTTGAATGCATTGCTAAAGTTTAGCAGCGCAAGCACCGTCAACTTACCACATTCCATGCCCAGTCGGATATCATCCGTAATATTGACCAGTGCTGTGGTTGTACTGTGGCCGGGGCGGAAACCGGACTGCAATGGATTAAGGAGACAATTTGTACATAGGAATGAACTCAGTTGGAGATGGATAAGACGCTCCAGGACTTTAGAGAGGAAAGGTAAAATGGAGATGGGCCGATACTCAGAAAAGGAAGAAAGATTAGGTTTTTTAGGTAGAGGAGTAATTTGTGCAGTTTTCCAAGCAGAAGGAAATGTACCACTGCCAATTGAGTAATCTAGGATGTGAACAAGGACTGGTAGGATCTCATCTAGTATGGGAAGGACCATATTACGACTGATACAATCACTTCCAATAGAATTGGATGTCATTGATAGTACGCTTTTCTTGACATCACAAGCAGAGAATTGATTAAAATTAAATTGTGAGTGGTTAGGGGTAGGAAGTGATGAAAGACGCTGCAGAGTATTATTTTTTATGGTCCTATCAAAATTGGACGACGTTGAGAAATGAAGATTTAGTGACTCAATATCTAAATCTTTAGAAATGTTTTCTTCACGTGACTTCCCTATCCCCAAAGATCTCAAGTATCTTCAGACTTTTGCTGGGTCTCCATTATGGACAGATTTATGAATGTGTTGGCGTTGAGCATTCCTACACACCTTATTACAGTGATTCCTGACCGAATAATATTTTTGTTTATTTTTGTCTGAAGGATCAGATTTGTATCGAGACTTGGCTTTATTATAGTTTTATTTAAGAAGAAACCACCCAACATTATAAAGTCTATTTGTCTTTGTAGTATACTCCTATGTATATGCTTAAAAATACTTTTATATGACTAGGTTAGTATTTCTATCCGTTGTAATATATCCCAACCTAAGCAAAGTTTGTATACTATGGATAGGTACTAGTATCCGTAGTATAAAAGCTTTGCTAAGTTTGCGTTAGATGGCGCTGTGTAATAAGTCTCGAATATTTACTATTTATTTAGTATTATTTATGTTTGCACATTACTATATGTATAATAAGTACTGTACCACGAAATTTTATTTTATATTTCATTGATAAAATAATAATGCCCTCCTGGTCGAATTTCGGCTATGGCGGACCGTCATCCATCTCGGCGAGACAGGGCACATCGTTCATTCGCTTAAAGAGCTTCAACTGGGGAATTACCTCCACCTTACATAAGACATTCCTTAACCATTTTAGTGCTGTGTTTCTGCGTGCAAGTAAGGTCGTTAGAGCGGTCAGCAACACTTTTTTGCTGACTCCTAAAGGCCAGCAACGCACCCGCGACTCCCCTGGTGTTGCGAGTATACATGAGCGGCGGTGATCACTTACCATCAGGTGATCCACTGGCTCATCTGTCGACCTCTAATATAAAAAAAATAGACAACCGTTGGATGGACTAGATTAGCAAATGGGAAAGGCGGCTAGTAATGTATTTATTTAGGACAACCAGTAACTGTTACCTACATTAATGCTAGTCATAATACAATACTTAAAATTAAAATCAAATGCACAGTTTATTAAGGTGTCACAACATGCACAGATTCATGACACTCGTGAAATCAATAAAAAACAAAAAATATTTAACAACTAAAACTAAATATAAAATGAAAAATACTAGAAGCTAAAATAAAGTTAAGGAAACGAAATTAACATGTACTGTAAAATAACTTTAAATTCTATGTTAAGTACATACTAAAGACAAAATATATGAAATACATATATAAATAATACCTAATAAGATGTATAAATACTTACATACTATAAATAAATATATATATACACCATATTTGGTGCACGAAGAAGATTTGAGAATACTTAAAAAAATAGCAGGTGTATGATATAAAGAAGAGTTCTTTACTGAATTCTGAAACGCTTTAATGGACTGAGCGTGTTTTATAGGTAATTTCACAGACGAGCTGCTTGGACAGCTTAGCATAACAAAGCACGTCCGCTTCTAGACGATGGGTCTCAAATATCCCTTAGTGAAAAAGTTGAAGAACTATTTATTACTTAAGACTTGTAACAGTCGCAATGCGATGTAAAGAAAAATTTACTGTACGTTGACAAGACAATATAAACATAAGCATAATCTTGTTGTACATTCGAACGCTAAACGTCATAAGAAATTCGTTTATGGGCAATGTATAAAAAAGCCTCGTTGGTCTAGCGGTAGCGTGTTCACCCGCAGATAACGAGGTCCTGGATTCAAATCCTGGGTCGAGCCAAAAAGTGATTTTGGGACTTCTGTACAAAGAAAAATTTCTCAGCATCAGCCCAAAGTCTAGGAGTTGGCGGTATTATACCCCCGTGCATCGGAGAGCACGTAAAGCCGTCGGTCCTGTGCCTGACCTCTTTCCGGTCGTGTCGCTATGCGTCCCATCGGATCATGAGAGTGATGGAATAGAAAGTGCTCCTGTGTTTGCGCACACACTTGAGCACTATAATATGTCCCGCGCAGATGGCTTATCTCTGTTGAGACTGGCCGCCGTGGCCGAAATTAGGCTAGGAGGACATTATTATTATTATAAAAAAGTTTATAATTAGCATATCTTCGTAAGTTTTAAAAGACATCTCGGGGGACTTTGCAAACATGCAGAAAGATTTTCGAGTGGCGACCACGAACCGGAAGACGCAGCGTGAGCTGGCCTCCTGCGATGATCTTGGCCGCTAGGTGCGGATACTGCAAGACCAGCACTTGTAGATATATTTGAGGGAGGCCTTTCTTTAGCACTGGACAGCTCTTTCGGCTGCGAAGATGATGATAATGATGATGACGAATAGTGAGGTGACTACCTACATTCGACACACGTGCAGTCTTATCAATATATCGCCCACTAGAAACAAATTATCGAGCGTAGTGTCTGATATAGACATTGATTTAGATCTAATGCAAACATTATTGGTTTTCTATTACATATGGCCTACGTTAAAATTAACTTTTTAGAACCCCTTTCTCTAAATATTCTGACTAGTTAAACTTTTATTTTTTATTTTATTTTACATTTATTGGGATACTTACAGCTAGCAGGTAACTTAAACATAACTTATAGAAATCTAAAAGCCATTTACATGTTTCCACTGATAGATATTACATTAATAAATTAGGTTAAAGGTCGGTTAGCAAATGCGAAATTACGAGAAATAAACTTGCGTTAATGTATGTTTAAGCTTGGAAACACTGGTATTGAATAGGTCAAAATCATATACACAAAAGAGCTTGTTAAAAATCCTACTGGTACGTATAATAAATGAGTTTTGCCTGTATGTATTCTTAACGCTGGGGAATGAAGATTATGTGAGGTTTCCGTAATGGTATAGTGCGCGCTATTAAACCTATCTTTTCTAAAAGTTCGGGACAGTTAATTGAACCATTTGCAATTTTGTGTAAGTATGTTAAGTCTGCGATGCGCCTACGTTCATGTAAGGGTAAAAAAAACTTTCAGCAACGGATATCACCACTTCATCTAATACCGTGGGCCCCCCCTTCTTCCTGAGAACGGGGAGAGCCGTATCTGTGTGCTATGACCATCATACTGCGATGGCCAACCTGTCTACCAAACGTGTCGATTATGGCATATCCATCCAAATGATGGATAGAATGCCATTGTGGAGATCTTTTAGGAAGGCCTTTGCCAAGAAGTAGATTTCATTAGGCTGACATGATAATGATGAAATTTAAATTTATCCATTGCAAATAATTAAAACTTTCGCAAACGTATGATGGAATCTATGGCTATAGAAACTTGGTAATAAAATGATGCAACGCTATTGAGTGTGAGTCATCATACTGCGATGGCCAACCCGTCTACCAAACGTGTCGATTATGGCATATCCCTCCAAATGATGGATAGAATTCCATTGTGGAGATCTTTGAGGAAGGCCTCTGCCAAGAAGTAGATGTTATTAGGCTGACATGATAATGATGAAATTTAAATTTATCCATTGAAAATAATTAAAACTTTTGCAAACGTATGATGGAGTCCATGGCTATAGAAACTTGGTAATAAAATGATGCAACGCCATTGAGTGTGATCACTCTAAAAACATACTTAATGTTTTTAGAGTGATCGTTCAGTACGGTCAGCTAATAAACTTACAAGTTTATTAGAATAAATAAAAGCACGTTTAAAATACTAAATTTTATTTTAATTCTATATTCGATATCCGACAATTACAGCATGTTGGAATGTTGAATATTGCTGTGCCCAATTCTCTTGATTGTGTATTAAAGACAACTAGTTTTATCGCAGTTTCTGTTTGTTGGCAGGATGTACTCCAGAGACTCTCCAAACGGTTCCCTTGGAAGCATTCTAAATTTTTTTCCGAGGACTTTGCGAGGCGACTATCAATCACATGTTTTCTGCAATAAAAAACACTTTTAAGTATAAAAATACGTTACGATGTTAATTTTAAGTAACGAAAATCCCCTAACTCCAAATAGTTTAATTATTTTATGTTTTCTCGTTTCAGGGTTAAGGATTTTACGAAACATTAAGAACATTAATAAGGATTCTAGTTAGCTTAGTTCAGGTAAAAAGGTATTGAATCACTACATCCGTTTTGGTTGACTATGTCGTAGGCTTGCATCAAAGTAAAAAAACAATCATCATCTTCCTCTAGTCTTTCTTCGAAGCACGGAGGACTGTTCTTTGTGTTCTAGCCAACCAGACCCGAAAACTAATATTATTCTCTAGACAAAAAATATCAATCATTGGCGATAAACAGTTTCGGGTCTTAGTGTTCCTCAAAGTAGTATTCTTGGCCCATCCCTGTATATAGTTTACTCGCCAAATTACATGGTGGAAAATTATCACGTACGATTGTGTCCGAGATCATTACCCAGAGTTCATACTCTGGGTGCCACTGGCGTCGCGGCGGACTACTCGTCGACTCAAGTGCACGCTTAAAATATGATAAAAAAAATACTCACGCGCATGTAATGGTTTCCAATTTTTGATAACATCGCGATGTCTGCACAATGATATTATGTGGGTTTTGGGGGTCTAAGTAGTAATGTTTCGTCTGAAATAATAAATTAAAATACCATTAAATTTCTTGCTTGAAAGAAATATAATTCTACTAATATTATAAATGCGAAAGTTTGTGAGTGTGTGACTGTGTGAGTGTGTATGTTTGTTACTTCTTCACGTCCAAACGGCTGGAGCGATTTTAATAAAATTTGGTATGGTGTTAGTTGTCACCCTGGATTAACACACAGGCTATAATTTATAACGTTTAATGCGGGTAAAACCGCGGGGCACAGCTAGTGTTAGATACACTAAAATTAGTCTAGTTAAATTAATTTTCGAAATACAATATCAATGTTAATTCCGCTAATTGTCAGTTTAATCATCATTCCTCATCAGTCCTCCACGGACCATTCTCAAGGGCTGCTAACTGGTACTCGTAGGAAAACACGTGTTGGGCACGATACATTTACACGTGTTTCATCTACTGGCGTATGTAGTTTGCTTTTTATATTATCCTTCTTGCATGTGCATATTTTTGCGGGCGGGAAGGCGGTGCAAATTGCATCCCGGCATGATTAAACTGACAATTAGTGGAATTAACACTACATATTGATTTTGTATTTTGATTGTTATGGATTTCCGATCTCCGCAAAATAACGCCTCATTCCATTACCTAAATTAATTTTGCTAGTATTTAATTCTGCCTGTCCTCTGTCAGAGATGCGACTACCAATGGTGACATTCACGACTCCATTTAATTAAATATCATGGAGGACTTTTCATTCATATTATTATATTAGATAATACATTGAATAGGTATACATATCAATGTAAATATGGAAATAAGTACCACATAATCGAAGTGATCGCGTCTAAAAGTGTAAAAAATTCTATTCAAAATTTTCAATATGGAATACATAAATCCATTAAAGAAACGCAAAATTTGTACAGCGAACCATCAGGCGTTATAATGAGTTATCTTCGGCCAATGATAGGACACGGGTTGGTTTACTTCGAATGAACAGGAGACCAGCAGCAATCTAAGCTATTAGAGAGAGAAAGAGAATTCGTAGAAATATTATCCGCAAGCCGACAATCATGGCACATGAAAATTCCCTCTATGTTTAACTTTCAGTTCATAAGAAGAGACCTTAAGCTTAGTTCTAATCGAAGAAGGAAAGGTTAACTATTAACCCTGCCTATCAAACAAAACATTAACGAAACGTAACTGGCTATGAGATGAAAAGAGAATATTTTTTTTCTTTTTTTTTATTTGTATTTTTTTTTTATTTATTGAAAATAATTGAATTTTTTTTTTGCCCTCCAGTATATTCTAAACATAACTGTCTTACTTTCTATCCTCACTAACTTATATCTATCAACTTCCGTTCGCCTCTCCCGATCACACTTTTCGTAACGCTCGCACGTCACGCATTCACCAGCTTATACCCCAAGTAAAACGTGTGTAAAGAAGTTTTTCTTCAAACATTCGATATCAAAAACGATAAAAGGGTGGTAATATGGGATAGCTTCACATTTGTCATAATCTTGATAGACTATCAGCTATTGATGTACTCACCTCGTTATAGTATGGGCAGTTTTGTCCATCGTCATAAAGTTGAGGTCCCAGTAATGAATCCCTGTCTATGAAATCCTGAAAAACCACCATGAACTTAAGTAATAGTATAGTAGGGTTATTTTACGTAAGGATATCATCATCATAAAGGAAACAGTATAGGTTTTAGATTAATATATAAATGCGATACTTTGGTAAGACACAGAATGGCTATCCTCGGGCTGGCATATCCAGAACCAGGAGACTACAAGGATCTACCCCTAAAAAGCGTACTGAATTATGTGCAGACTTCGTTCAGGGCTCTAATAGGGATAGAATCAAAACCAATGGGGGTTATTACAAAAGATCCTGAAGGGTCGAAATGCTCTACGCAAGTACACCCCAACCAAGATAAGACAAAAGTACGACGGTTGCCCATTACAGACATTTAAACAATAGCTTCTAGATCTTAAAGAATACACTTATGTATTCATGTTGTGTGTCTGGGTGTTAGGGAGGTCAATAGAGAGCACTGCGAGGGAGAAAGGTCGGCAACGACTGAGTGATGCCATGCGTGTTGATACCCCTTAACATCAGGGCATATCTCGGGTATATTTGCCGATTTTAGTTTATGTATGTATATAATCCATGTATCGTAGGGGATATTAAAAAAGATAGAATGCATGGTTTCTTTTTCGGGATTAGTCCCTCCCTCTTAGCCACTGCAACTCCTGTAAGCCGTGGCTGACAAAATTACACTGACCGGTGAGGCTCACGGGGAATTGCTTTAACTGTCTTGGATCCCGCAACGAATTTAATCAGAAAGAAAAAGGGAGGAGTTAGAAAATGATTAGTTCCATTTCATTCAAGAGCAAAGCGGGAGACAGAATGATAGATCGAGCCTCGAACGAGAGATTTGTTACTAGGAAAACCAGCTGCCTATACACCGAGGATCAATTATAATCCTAAGTGAGCTGTGAGTGAGTGGCAAAAGCGCTTTAACCAACGGAAGTATTTCCTCGTTGCTATAAGATCCGTATAATAAATTACTCAAGGTATTGGTTGCAAGCTCATCATGCTCATTTTGCCAGAGATCACACCTCCAAAGTATGTGGCGGTGAGTTCATATTTGCTATAGGCAGACGAGCAAAGGCAGATTGGTCCAGATAAAAAATTTGAAACTAAAAAATTTACTTTTAAAACAGCCGTGACCGGTAACAAATTGGGCCGCACAATAATAATAATAATATCCTGGGACATTATACACACACGGCCATCTGATCCCAAACTAAGCAGAGTTTGTACTATGGAAACCAGAAAACTGATATACTACTTTTCTTTTGTAAATACGTAGTTACATACTTATATAGATAACTAGCTGTGCCCCGCGGTTTTACCTGCGTTAAATTTTATAAACTATCACAGCTCCTCCTCGTAGGTCATAGCGTGATAATATGTAGCCTATATGTTGACCCGACCTATTAGTAATATTCATGCAAAATTTGAAGTAAATCCATGTAGTATTTTTTGAGTTTAGTCCGGATATACATACAGACAAACAGACACACCGACAAAAATTCTAAATACTATATTTTTGGTTTCGATATCGAATGTAGATCACGCCCCAAGTATCCTTTTAAAAAAATATTCAATGTACAGTTTTGACTTTCCTACGAGTTTATTATATGTATAGATAACACCCAGACTTAGGACAAACAGACATGTTTATGCACGCTAATAACTGTCCTGGGTGGGAATCTAACCCACGACCTTCGGCGTGAAAGACAAGTATCTACCAACAACAGCACGTATGATTAGCCAAGTTTTATTTAACCGTTCGCCATCGTCTGGAAAGAACTGATGCATACTCTTGGTTGTGATATTCCATTTACATTGCCATTTCAACAATTCACGGATATAAAGCACACCCTGACTCAGTAAACTCAAAATAGTTCATGGAAATAGGTGTCCAGTACCTAGACCGAAAGCGTATAACGTGAGCACCGGGCAACTTTTTCAAATATAAATATACTTATCTATACATATAATCAAATCGTAGGAAAGTCAAAACTGTACATTGAATATTTTTTTTAATAGATACATGTGGCGTGATCTAGCTCTTAGAATTTTTGTCATTTGTCTGTTTGTATGTCCGGGCTAAACTCAAAAAGTACTGCCTAGATATACTTCAAATTTTGCATGAATATTACTAAGAGGTCGGGTCAACATATGGGCTACATATTATCACGCTATCGCCTACGGGAGAGGAGTTGTGATAATTTATAAAGTTTAACGCGGGTATAACCGCGGGGCACAGCTAGTAGGCAATAAAGCTTTTTGATATTGTTTAATATTGTGTAAGTAGTTATAAGTATAATTTAAGTTTGTTATGTTAACCTATTTTTCATGTTATACTATTGCATTGGTTGTATAACTGTAATGATAATGTGTAATTTGGAAATAAATAAATATATGTACACGCAATTAAACACTAGAAATATAATAAAGATAAATAAAGGCACAAAGTTAATAATAATAATTTTCTTTATTTCTAAAAAAGGTACCTCCTATATACTTTTGTGCAGTAGAGTAGTATTTGTTTTAAGTACACACAGACGATGTGTGTCTCGCTGTTGCCTATTATAACAATTTTTATTACTATTATTTGTTTTTGTTTCTAAGTCTTGAATTCTTGATATTTAATTACTGTTGTTTTAATATTTTGTTGAGCTGTTTATTGCTTGTATGATTAAGTTCTGAACATAATTTTGACTTGTTAAATGTTAATGACGATTTAATTGTGAGAAAAATAATATTTAAATTTATTTTAAATTGTTGATTGTTCACAACATATTACATTTTATTCAACACCTTCATATGTGTGTATGTCCTATGACAAAATTTGGACACCTTGTGGTAGAACACAGTGCACATGTATTACAATGTTACCACCACTTATAACCTGTGTTATGCAAATAAACGATTTGATTTGATTTATGAATTATTATTAACTTTGTGACTTTATTTATCTACACAAGAATTTAATATTAATACTAGGTATATAGTGAATTAGATGCAAAAAAGAGACCAAACCACATTGATGAATAGATAGTTTTGTTTCAGTTTCACGGGTTGATATTAAAGTTAAGTTAAATCTAAATTTCCTCTGCTATCTATAGTAGATATCGTATGTATAAAATAGAAGGAGTAAAATGTACCTCAATGATGTTGTCTGGGAGTAGTTTGTTGATCTCTTCTGCAAGTTCATCGTACCATTCAGGTTTCACAGCACATAAGCCTGTCTGGTTTCGGCACTCTTCTGGTACTTGTAAGGTCGGATAACGGCTTTTACCTATAATTGTAAATAAAACAACAAAATTGAAACATATATATATTAAAAAAAAAAAACAAAAATGTTTTTATCCACGTAGACTTTAAAAAAGCGCTTGTAAATAGTCAGAACATATTCGTAGTAATATATAATTAATTTATAATTATTTCTTTATTCAAACTTTATACAAACGTATATCGTCGGCTGGTACCCATAGTACAAGCTTTGCTTAGTTTGGGGCTAGGATGATCTGTGTGACATTGTCCCTAGATATTATTATTATTATATTTGTATAATTGACGGGCCTGTTGGCGTGGTTGCCAAATGCTTGCTTTTCACGCCGGAGGTCGTGGGTTCGATTCCCGCCCAGAACAGATATTTGTGTGCATGAACATGTTTGTTTGTCCTGAGTCTGGGTGTAATTTTTCTATATAAGTATATATTTCCAAAAAAAGTGGTATATGTAGTATATCAGTTATCTGGTTTCCATAGTACAAGCTCTGCTTAGTTTGGGGTCAGATGGCCGTGTGTAAATAATGTCCAGCGATATTAAATAAAAAAAAATTGCAATTGAAACTGTTTCGCCTTCTATTAACTGTGTTTAGTTCTTGTATACTCCAACTCTTATTTAAATGAGCAGATAATTATGCTTAAAGTACGAAAGTTAAGGTAAGCTATACAAAAACTTATTGATGAACATAATGTAAACACCTTCGTCTTCTTTAAGGTTTATTATAAATATAAATTATATTGGTGGTATAACAATAAAAATTACTTACTGTTAGGAGCAGCATTGGACACAGCTATAACAGAAGTGGCCTGAAACAATATAAATAGGTATATAATTAAAAATATTATAATTAAAAATATTTAATAATATTAACAAAAATAATAAAATTAATTTACCACAAATACTACAAATGCAGATGTCACCATTTTAATGGATACTGAATCTATTTTAATATAAATAACAAATAAATGTCGTACTTGATAATATCTGACTATTACTTTTGGAATGGAAGAGTTACTATTCGGTTCACTGTTTAATTGAAACTGACGATTCATCCTCCATCTGTATATTATTTAACGACTAAAACAGGAAAATTGACTACAAACAGGGGGGCTATAATTTGTAGTGTCCTATTTAATTTTGCATGACCATATCGGTATGTATGACGTGTTTTTTTCATATTATGACGTTATTTAACGCTTCAAATCCAACATACCACATAATTATATTACATCACAGGCAATATAATTATCTGTAGGTTTTTCCTACATACCATTTAAATATCAACTAAAGTGTTTATGGCAACATTAACTGTTTGTGATAAAATGGTTCATAATATATTTTTACGCTCGCTTGACTTGGGGAGTAAGCTGACGAGAACGTTACGAAAAGTGTGACAAAATTTGTTAAGAAGTTTAAATATAAATAATTGAGGGATAAGAAATAAATACGTGTATATTTCTTTAATTGTCACAAAGAAATCTTTGTGACTATTAAAGAAATATACATAAAACATTTACTTACATTAGATTAATTATATTATAGCTTCACAAAATATTCACTCACCTATAACAATTTTACATTCCATTCGCCGTAATGCCTCCAAAACTTTTGCCTTTGAAAAAGAATATCTCACTTGCCCAAACCCTGATACAGCCCAACAAGGACTACGCTGATAGCTGCTACGCTCCTGAAGAGCTTCTAAATAAACTTGAGCGTCTATAAAATCTATGCATTCGGTTTGTATTTGCACTTAAAAAGGTCGACCAAGTTTCCAAGTTACGTAAAGACCTCAAGTGTCTTCCCATTCGATTTCGTAGGAACACTCGCATATTGTGCCTCCTTTTCAATATCCTTCATAATCCTCTATCACCGTCCTATCTGCGAGAGCGGCTTTCTTATAAATCTGCAAGTGATGCTCTGTGTAGATCTCACCTGAATGCCGTCCTAAAACTCCCCATCCATAAAACTGATTTTTAATCTTACCTACTCATTTATTGTTCATGGAGTCAGTTTGTGGAAGTCTCTTCCGCAAAATATACGAAACAGCAAAACTATCCACTCTTATAAAAGACAAATGAAAAGACATTTCATCCTCATAATGTATTAAGTATATTGTTAAGCCTTAATTTGATATACTATTTGTATGTATGTATATTTACCTAAGTATTTATTAGTATGTACTTAAATGTATAATAGACCTACACACATTATTATAGGTCTTCTCTCTCCTGTCGCGGGTCTGCTGGAAGAAATTTCATGCGAGATAAGCAGTGATATTGTAATAATAATTTCTTAGTACTTGTCTCTATTTATTGTATGATTTGTGTGTACAAGAATTAATAAACAAATCAATAATAAAAGAAACACTATTGGCCTTGGCCTTAGGGATGGGGGTGGCGTAAGTATACAGGACTCGACTACAGGAGTGGTGTAAGGGCCGAGTTATGCCAAACTTTTTACCTAATTAGGTGAGGACTGAATAAAGCTCAGTTGAAGCGGTATTCGAAGTAGTGTTGCCCACAATCGGTCTTGGTCTTGTTCTTGCATTTTCGCAAGACCAAGACCCACTTATTGTAGCAAGACCAAGACCAAGACTGACCCTGCAAGGTTTGAGCAAGAACAAGACTAAGCCTGCGAGACTCTTGCGTCTCGCATTTAAGTCAAACTGAGATTTAGGCGTTATTAAGTAGGTAGCTATTTGGTTCCTTCTAATACCAATGTTGATAGACGTTCCCCAGTAACTATCAGTATCAAAACCGTATCGGTAGGTAGGTATAGGTAACACTACAAGCTATTGTATTGATTATTATAATATTTAGACTATCTAATAAGTACCTACTTAGCATAAATATAAAAATTACCTAGCATAAAATAAAATATCTTTCTAGCAAAGTTCTACCCAGTAGTACCTACTATAACAATATTACGTAATAATATGCTTGTATAAGTCATGTGTCCAGATCTAACATCTAGTATGTGCTTAAACTTGTAACCAATAAAATTATAGGTAGGTACAAACATTATGTAGGGACTGCTAGGGACATAGTTTCAAGTTTTTATATTACCTATTCTTCTATTCAGCAAGATTTAAACTATCAACTAACTAACATCGAGTGGAGTACCTACTTACCTATAGTAATAGTTTTGCGCCAGCCAATGCTATGGTAGGTATGGTCTCTAAATTACGTTACGCGAATAAACTGTTGGTAAGTCGGTGTTTATGTACCAAATTTTTTGATAATATACCGACAAAAACACTGCTTTGTCAATGACTGTGCGACAGTTTTCACCCTGTAGGCATACAAAATTATTACCTATTTTGGTAGGGTTGGCACAGGAGGATGAAATGACCTTGCAGATTTCTCAGTAGGAGGTAGGTATAAATTGATGCTCTGAGTTACTTGTATAGATACATTCTCACACTAGGTCGAACTCGAACACAACAGCGTTTAAAGCTATCGGGCGAGATCTTTACAAACTTGTTGATTATAAAACAATATGTATGGTATTTGTTAAATTGCTTGAGCAAACCTTTCACAAATATTTTAATTTCGAAATCATCATTGTTAACATCCTGTAATAATATGCTTGTATAAGTCGTGTGTCCAGATCTAACATCTAGTATGTTGGAGTTAGTATAGAAATATATAGGGGATGCCTATATTTAGCAGTGGACGACCTACGGCTGATATGATTATGACGAAATTGTATTAATTTTGTGGTTCACTATGCATATGTCAATTTAACTTAAAAATGTACCTACTCTGTTACGTTACGTTACTTTAATAAATTGCAACAGGCTAATAGATAACTGCAAGACTTGCAAGACTCTTGCTGCAAGACCGAGACCAAGACTGAGAGCGCAAGACCAAGACCAAGACCAGGTGTATTGACGCAAGACCAAGACTCGCTAAGTCTCGTCTTGGTCTTGCATTTCAGCAACACTAATTCGAAGCGTTTGCTCCGAAAAGATGTCTTGAAAGAAGATTTGCACGAAATCCGGCATTTCGAGTTCAAACAGGATAAAACTGAGCTGTTGTGCCAGATATTGTAAAATCGAATTCGTAAGAATACCTTCATAATTTGAAATTGCCTACAAATAAGCGCCTAGAGACTATACCGTCATATTCGTTCTTATTACAAACGTATCTGACGTCAATATTAGTGAGTAGGTACTTAATACATAACTAACAGGAAACTCGATTTATGAATGAAGTAGGAAAAATATCCCAGTTTTAATTATTAACTGTGGTATTTTGTGACGTAACAGCTTGAAAAACACCGCGTTATTGGACCGGGAAAGAACTAAACATTTAAATTGGCCCATACAAGTAACTCTAAACTACTCATAGAGAGTTCATTAGTTCTTACATACCTATTGTATGGATAGTGGTCACCCTAGTGTTAGAGTGTACACGTGTGGCGCAGCGGCTAAGACAGTCACCTCGCCGCTTCGTGTCGCGGGTTCGAGTCCCGCGCCGGACAACTATTTGTGTGAGCCGTAAATAGTTGACCAGAGAATATAATTTGTGTCCGTCTATTAAATATGTTTGTAAAGTACCCCGTGACACAGGGATTAAATTCCCTAAAATGTGCGTTGTCTTTAAAAAAGATGAAATGAAAAAATGAGAGTTGTTCAAACTGCCCAGTAGGCCTCTGACATGGCTTAACGATTGTACAGTGGGACCGAGAGCTTAACGTCCCTTCCGAATCTGTATACTACATATATTACTTTTCTTTTGTAAATACATACTTATTAGATAATTACACCCAGACTCAGGACAAACAGACATGTTCACTGTTCATGCACACAAATATCAGTCCTGGGTGCGAATCTTATCATGGATGTTCTGGAATTAACCAAGTATCGAGGTCACTGATGACTGACCGCGAACCTATAGTCTTTTCGCCATAAGATGAGTTCCCTGAAAGTTCTTGTCTGACAATTGTAGTGACGTGACCTAACGAAATATAATCGATTTTTTTATTATATCGATTCAGTTGGCAAAGATAATGGAATGGGATTCGTGTCAATCTATGAGTAGTGTCAATCTCTATTGGCCGAGGTTCCGTTCAACGCATTAGACATTTTTAAGATTTATACTTTTTTATTTTATTTACATAATTTATTAACAGTTAATTATAACTACAATAATTTACTTAGTAATTTACGAAAGGCAATATTTTTTTTGAAGTTATACTTCTTTTAGCGCGATGGAGAAAAACGATGAGAGTGAATTTTTACAATGCGCGCGCACACCGACACCAAAAAATTTAACAGCATGAAGTTAGTTCTAGGTGGTATGAAAGTGAATTTTTACGATGCGCGCGCATCGTAAAAATAACAGCATGACGTTAGTTCTAGGTGGTATGAAAATTGATAACTATGTTCAAGTTGTATATTAAGAAGTATAACTTCTAACGCGTGTACATAAGTACACAGAAGTTTCTTTTTATCATTTCTTTTTTAATTTTTTTGCCAGTTTATTTTTCGTCTAAAGTAGTATGCGTGCCACGGAAAAAAATGAACTGTCAGGGAACTCATCTTATGGCGAAAAGACTATAGTTGTTTCACCGTGCCGATTAGTGACGGACCGGTGTGAGCATCTTGCTATTAAATATCATAATTAATATCCTATAAAGCGAAATGTTCAGTTTTCAAATATATTTCAAGCTAGCTCGCGATAGTAAAGTTTTCATTGATGATGTTTAAACAAATGTGATTTTGCTAAAGTAGTAAACACCTTGTTGGTTTGAATGGTGTTCACTACTTAAGTAAGTTCTAAGACGCGTCATGACGCTGCACCCACTTAACCATTAACATAAGTGTGATATTTTTAAGAGAGGTAGGGCACAGCGTTTTATTCGCTCAAAGAGCAGCCCGACTGGGGAAGTACCTCCACCTTACAGAAGACATTCCTTAATACATTTCATTCAATATATAAGTCAATTCAAAACACAATACAATTCAGTTCAAAACACTCAATTAGAATAACATTAATAATTTTAATGTTGTGTTTCCGAGTGTGAGTAAGGTCGCCAGAGCTCAGAGTGAAAGGGTCAGCAACACTTTTTTGCTGGCTCTTAAAGGTCGGCAACGCACCCGTGACTGGTGTCTCGAGTGTCCATGGGCGGCGGTAATCACTTACCATCATAGTCTCTAGCACGAGTTCCTGCAGTTTACTTACTCGATCACACGTACAGTTTCGTCCCATACATTGAGAACTAAAACTGTGGTGCTCAATGTATGGGACGAAACTGTACGTGTGATCGAGTAAGTAAACTGCAGGAACTCGTGCTAGAGGCACAGGTGACCCACTTACTCGTTCGTTGCCCTCTGATATAAAAAAGTATCAACTAAATAGAAACTATTTTGGTGTTAAAGTGTTTATTACTGTTAGTATGTTCATATATAATTTATGTACATGGAATAATACACGGCACGGCTATGGCATGACTTACCAAAATTTAGTGTCATACATTTTTTTTTTAGTACTATTTAGGTAACTTTTCCGCCTTTTTACGAAAATTTTACGGCGGTTGATTGTGGCCGGCAATTTCTCAAAATTTCACAGAAATCAATCAAACTGGTTGATACCAATAATGCAATACATCTACAATATATTTTGAAGTATAGAACAGCATATTATAAGACCTAAATGGTTATTCATTAGATATACTCACTCTAATATTATAAACGTGAAAGTTTGTGAGTGTGTATGTTTGTTACTTCTTCTCGTCTAAACGGCTGTAGTGATTTTCATAAAATTTGGTATGAAGTTAGCTGACACCCTGGATTAACACATAGGCTTTAATTTATAAAGGTTGACTGTCCCGCAGTCAACATTATATTTTGTTGAGATTTGACGGTCACCGTAGCCTAGTTGGTAGTGCTCCTGCCTACGAAGCTGGTGGTCCTGGGTTCGAATCCCGGTGAGTGAAAATATTTGTGTGATGAGCACGAATATTTGTTTCTGAGTCATGGATGTTTTATATGTATTTAAGTATTTATCTATCTATATAAGTATGTATATCGTCGCCTGGTACCCATAGTACAAGCTTTGCTTAGTTTGAGGCTAGGATGATCTGTGTGACATTGTCCCTAAATATTATTATTATTATTACTTCCGTACCTAAGTATAAGCAAGTTGAAAATACTATAACTGAGAGAAAACCAAACCAACGAACCAACATCCCCTTGTTTCAACGTCAGGTTTATTTATACTTTTTTGGGTTAATTAGACTCAAGGGCCTTAAGGGTCTGACTCTAGGATTATTCAGCGGTTGGGACCCTGATATCAAGAAACAAAATTACATACATGGCAGATACCGGGAACAAGAAGGTGAGAAATCACGCCCCAAACAAAACAGGGTGTTCCGTTTACTACATCGATTCGAAATAATATTATTCATTTAATTATACTTTTTTTGGAAGCTTATGGACTAAAATTTTTGATTTTATATGAACTATATATACATATCAGTGTTTCAATTACCAGCCCCCACATATAATGACGCAATGGTAATCATCATGCCTTTTAAATATGTTAAATTATATGTTAAGGAAAACCAATTTTTTCCCATAATCACTTTATGAAGTCTATATAAGTCTATGTAACTAACACAACACTTTCATACCTACTTATGGAATATATATGACGCAATGGTAATCATCATGCCTTTAAAGTATTTTAAATTATATATTAAGGAAAACCTATTTTTTCCCATAAACACTTTATGAAGTCTATATAAGTCTATGTAACTAACACAACACTTTCATACCTACTTATGGAATATATATGACGCAATGGTTGTCATCATGCCTTTAAAATATTTTAAATAATATATTAAGGAAAACCTATTTTTGCCCATAAACACTTTATGAAGTCTAATATGTATGTAACTAACACCACACGTTCATACCTACTTATGGAATATGTATGACGCAATGGTCATCATCATGCCTTTAAAATATTTTAAATTATATATTAAGGAAAACCTATTTTTTCCCATAAACACTTTATGAAGTCTAATATGTATGTAACTAACACCACACTTTCATACCTACTTATGGAATATACAACATGTAACAGAAAGTGTGAACGTAACTTAAGGGGGTTATAGGGTAGACGAAACTTCAAACAGAAATAATCATTTTTTATTCAACTAGTAATTTATTTTTCTATCGACAACCTAAATCAACAAGTAAGATTACCGACATTATGAACAACACTAAAAACTCAGCCGCAAGGGTAATGAACCTTACCGCGAACTCTTTGGGTACCTACTACTTAGACTGTAAATAAAAAGTGTGGTTCTGTACAGTCACATAATTTATTACACGTGTTTATTTTAAGATTCAATCAAATGTTTAACTGAATTTTTGCTCTAATTTTTAAAGGTTCCCTGTAACGACATTTTAGTCATTCATACAAATTTGATAACTAGGAAAAATCACTTAATTTAATTTAAATTGATATTCCGCAAGATGTTGGATCTAGGAGAAATAAATAATTTAATTGACTTATGTAACTGCAGATATTTTTTTGTGTGTTAAATAGTAAGAATATTAAATTTTTCTTTCAGTATGTGAATTTAATCTGGCCGGAAACGAATAGGTACTTAATTTTTAATACAAACTATACAATCTAACCAGATAAATACACGCGGTACGACTACTGATAAATTACGAAAAAATATGAATAATGTACTTGGCTCATATGAACATTAGGGGACATTTCGAATTCCGTCCTGATTTTGTCACAAGGAACTCTAATACGGCGGCGAATACAAAGGATTGATGTAGGTTAATAATAAATGGTTAAATATTTTTTAATATTCATCAAAGCGGGCCCCGCGCGTGGTGGTGGTATCTTTGAGAGACTCAAAGATGCCGCCACCGCGCGCCGCGCCATTTGAATGTGTTCGTGTATAACTCATTAGTCTAGCGGTAGCGTGTTCAACTGCAGATAATAAAGTCCTGGGTTCAAATCCCGGGTCGGGCCAAAAAGTGATTATGGGAATAATGAAGTCCTGGGTTCAATTCCCGGGTCGGGCCAAAACGTGATTATGGGATTTTTCCGTAAAAAGAAATTTCTCAGTATCAGCCCGAAGTCTGGGAGTTGACGATATTACACCCCCATGCCTCAGAGAGCACGTAAAGCCGTCGTTCCTGTGCCTGACCTCTTTCCGGTCGTATCGCTAGTCGTCCCATCGGATCATGAAAGTGATGGAATAGAAAGTGCAGGGGCACTTTCAATTCCACCTTTAAAATTTAGAGTGATACACTCTAAATTTTAAAGGTTCCCTGAAACGACATATTAATCATTCATACAATACATACAAATAAAAAAATATGAATAATGTACTAGGCTCATATGAACAGTAGGGGACATTTCAAATTCCGTCCTGATTATATCCAAAGTTACACTAATATGGCGGCAAAATCAAAGAGTTGATGTAGGTAAATAATAAACGGTTAAATATCTTTTAATATTCATGAAAGCGAGCCGCGCGCGTCGTCGATACCTAGGCGGCTCTTTTGAGTGGACTCAAAGAAGCCGCCAAAGGGACCGCGTTCGAAAAAAGCCGCCAAATTCATCAAATATTGTGCATTTATTTAAAATTATTAATAAAATCATCAGTTGTTCGTAAACTGCTGTCTATTTAGGTCGTGTTTAGTTACTAAATCGTCTAAAATGTCGTTTAGTAATGAGTAAAGTGTTCCGCGAAATCCTTAACTATGTCGTTTAGTGATCGTAATAATTTTGAAAATTTCGTGCATTCATCTATGAAAGAATAGCCTCAGACGTGCACTTTGTGATGATGAGGATTCATAGGTCACAGAATTTAAGGCGGTTTAATTACGAGGAACCTATGTCGTGAAGGGTACAGTGTCGCGATGGAGGCCACGCCTCTTTATAACTAAGAAACATGAAAGCTTTACGATTCTATGAATATGTTGTACATGAGAGAGACTCGTGTTAGTTGGCAAGTCTTAGAGTTAAGCTTTCGGTGTCGGTGCAGATTTTAGTGAACGTGAAATAATGAAATTCTTCCATCAGTACTGAAAACAACTTCAACTAGAAGTTAAACTATAAAAAGATTCTCGTAATGTGTTTGTGTATCACGTACTTATACGATGTAAAGTATCCAATAGCTATTCAGCAGTGCTATAAATAAAAACATAACTCGAAAATAAAACAAAATATGTGTAGTGAGTGCAATCGGAATCAAACTACCAGGCGTGCATAGAAACACAGAGGTATGTCAAACAATTTCTAGCGTAAATCAGAATCAGCTGTGCTGTGTTAGTACGGATGTTCGTTATATCGATAAAAATACTTGTCGATATATTGAATGGTATATTATTTTACGATCAAGATTAAAATGATGGTATTTCGGTATGAGATTTTGTGTATAGGTAGGCTTAAGGAGACCGTATATGCCCCTTAAGTTACGTTCACTCTTTCTGTTACACGTTGTATATATGACGCAATGGTAATCATCATGCTTTTAAAATATTTTAAATTATATATTAAGGAAAACCTATTTTTCCCATAAACACTTTATGAAGTCTATATATGTATGTAACTAACACCACACGTTCATACCTACTTATGGAATATATATGACGCAATGGTCATCATCATGCCTTTAAAATATTTTAAATTATATATTAAGGAAAACCTATTTCTTCCCACAAACACTTTATGAAGTCTATATAAGCCTATGTAACTAACACCACACTTTCATACCTCCTTATGAAATATATATGACGCAATGGTAATCATCATGCCTTTAAAATATTTTAAATTATATATTAAGGAAAACAAAAACATAGAACATATTGATTGTTGCTCAATATTTACGGATAGCGGAAGTTTAAAAGTTGAATGAGCGGTTTTTCCACTCTTTAGAAGAGTTGCAGCAATTCCTGGCGAAGCAACTGCTATCGCTATGATTGTCTTATTTTAGCAAGTATTAAATTTCCAAGAAACGTCATTCCAGTGCACCATGGCGCATCCAAAAATTTATTTGTTTTTGTTTATTATTCACGCTATCGACTATTTCAAAAGCATATCTTTGATCTGGGACTAATTTTGGCAGATTTTCATTGACAAAATCTTATTATTATTGTGCCGTATAACCGAGCGGCCTGAGTGGCGACCATGCAACATTTTTATGATAAGTTGCATTTTTACACTTGTGATCTCTTTCGAATGGAATGTCCAAATTAAACAGTTCAAAAAGTTATATAATGGTCAATACCATTATATAACTTTTAGACTTTAGACTTTTGGACTTAAATAAGAAGTCATTTATTTTTTTATTAGAAATTTATCATTTATAGTCTCAGACACAGCTTTCGCTTGCCAATACATAAAATATAACATTGGGAGCAAACTTGTCATATAACCAATTAATTTCAAATTAATTAGTTATACATTTAAAAAATACAATGTTATTATAAGTTAATTTATTATGAACTAACTGTGCCCTGCGGTTTTACCCGCGTTAAATTTTACAGCTCCTCCCGCGTAGGTGATAGCGTGATAACATGTAGCCTATATGTTGACCCAACCTCTTCGTGATATTCATGCAAAATTTGAAGTAAATCCATGCAGTACTTTTTGAGTTTAGCCCGGACATACATGACATACAGACAAACAGACACACAGACAAAAATTCTAAAAAGTATATTTTTGGCTTCGTTATCCATTGTAGATCACGATTTATTAAAGAAGCATCGAATGCTAAAATTCTTGGTTTAACAGTTGACAGGTTTTGTAACTGGAAAAATCATATCGAAGAAATTTGCAAAAAAAATTAACAGCTTCGTATATGTTCTAAACAGGCTTAGATCAACAACAAGCAGTCACACCGTATTACTGGCACATCATGGATACATTGGTTCAATGCTACGGTATGGTTTGATATTGTGGGGAAATTCTACGGATATCCAACGAGCATTCTTGTCTCAAAAGAGATGCATTAGGGCAATGGTTAATATCCCTCCTTGGGATTCATGTAAACCACACTTTAAAAAGTTAAATATATTGCCTTTACCAGGTATGTACGTTCTCGAGATCTGTCTATTTGTAAAGACTAACCCAGCTCTATTTAAAAAAGCAAAGGATATTTACCCTCGAAATACTAGACGAGGGGATAGACTTGTCATGGACATTGCACCTAAAACAACTTTATTCCAAAAAAATTGTTACCCTATGTGTATAAAAATCTATAACCAACTTCCATCAGATGTCCAGCAACTACCGCTAGTAAAATTTAAAAGAGTTTTAAAGAATATATTGATAGACAAAATGATTTATTCCGTTGACCAATGGCTACATATAAAATGATAAAATGTGACATAAATTCAATATTAGACCTATTTATATACTTCTATTTTAATTTGACTGAATTCTAAAAGCTGTGACATAATATTTACTGTGTTGGACAATGAATTATTATAAACTATGTACTATGTTCGCATGCCTTGAAGAGGCTAAATAGATTATAAGGACCACCCTATAATAAGACCTACATACATTGTAAACTCTATTTACTGTGAACTGTGAATAAATGAAAAAAATGAAATGAGCCACGTATCCTTTAAAAAAATATTCAATGTACAGTTTTAACTTTCTTACGATTTTATTACATGTATAGATAAACAATGTACAGAATAAACGTAATCCCTATTTTGCAACATAAATAGCAAGTTTTATCATAATTGGAATGACCCATATTAAATGTTTCTCGATGAAGTCTGGGAAGGTATTATTGGGAGGAATAAGTATTAAACTTAAAAAAAATTGTTATAATTTTATAATAATTACACAGCATTAAGTTAGAGTTAACCACAGTCAGCGATGATGACTTTCTTTGAGGGCTGCCCGACTGGGATCCAAAAGATTCCACCTGCTTTACAACATCCATGCCTTCAACGACGGTGCCAAAAACAACATGTCTCACATTAAGCCCATAGGTCTTTACAGTCGTGATGAAGAACTGGGAGCCATTGGTGTTGGGGCCAGCGTTAGCCATGGAAAGGACACCAGGTCCGGTGTGCTTGAGGACGAAGTTCTCGTCACCAAACTTCTCACCGTAGAAAGACTTGCCTCCAGTACCATTGTGGTTTGTGAAGTCACCTGTTTGCGACATGTAGTTGGGACACGACACGACACGGTGGAAGCTGGAGCCCTTGTAACCGAAGCCCTTCTCGTCTTTTAGAATTTGATAAGAATTAATTCCAAAGTCAAATAAAAGAGCTTTTATAGCGGCGGCATTTATATATATTTTTTTAAATGAAAAAACACTTATTGTGACATAACTTTATGCTGTCGCGACATTTTTTGTAGATAGTTATAAATTCTCCAAAGACGTAGTATATTATTTAGTTCTATAAACAATAGATTTCGCAGCGCACGCGATGTAAGAAAGTTTTTTTGTATTTTTTTCACACCTTGGGTTACATTATTGGAGTTTTAGTATGGATCCCTAATTAATAATTAATTAATAAAATTAATTTTTAAATTAATATAGCCTTTGTTCACCGGAGATAGTGTAGCTGATCAACAGTGAAAGACTTTTTCAAATCGGTCTTTATAATATTAGAAGAAGAAAAAGAAGATAGAAGAGTAAATTATATATAAATACAAAAAAAAAATATTTCGGTCATGAACAAAAAATGGTAAACTTACATTAAATGTTGTATATTTTAATTGTTGTTAGTGACACTTACATTAGCCAAATATAGCAGAAAAGTTTCAAAGGAATGTTGAAGTCAATGTTGAAGTTGAGAGTACCGCTTGTGTCAATAAGTTGTGTTGTGATAATCTCCGCTGTTTTATTGCAATTTAGTGCATAAACCTGTGTATCTCATAACAAAAGTGCGTGGAAGTGAATTATAAGCGGCAGACTTAAAACGTACAGTTACCATCAATGTTCCAAGCGTATAATAAAACCGTGTTAATGTTTGGAGTTTTGTAGCCCAGTGATTGAATGCTGTAATTTTTCTAGAAGGCGTTTGTGAATACTTTGTATTGTAAACTTGGAACCTATCAAAATTGATATTTAATTATTAACAACTCTCATATCCACTAATATCTAAATTATAACGGGCAAAACTGGAACATTTAAGTGACTTCACTAATATTAGTTTAGTCTTTAACACTCGATATGGACTCAGAGGGCTCATCGAACCCGGATATACCGTCGTCATCCGAAGCTCCTTCTAAAGTATCTACAAGGAAGCGTAAAACGCTTAAAACACTTGAAACAGAACTTGTTTGGTACCCTAAGATCGGATCTAAAGAATTCCCTTGAACCGTGGCGGGAGGATATCAATACTCAATTCAGTCAATTGAATGCTAAAATTGATGGCGTATGATCAGACATGGGACAATACAAAGCTGAGCTAAAGAAGGAAATTGAGCAAGTAACCACTCAACAGAAAAATATAGCTCTGCAATACGCGGCAATAACAATGGACGTCACAGATATCAAATAATCGAATAGGTATAACACAGAGCTTTACAATGATCTAAAGTTAAAAGTGGACGAATGCGCATTGAAAAACATAGAGCAATATGGTAACACCTTCTTAACACTGGAGGGTAAGTAAAATAAAAATAAAATAAAATAAAAAAGGTTTTTATTCACGTAGACTTTAAAAAAGCTCTTGTAAATAGTCAGAACATGTTTGTAGTAATATAGTTATATACATTATTATTTCTAGTAACATAGATATTTAGGTACATATTGTATGAAAACATTTATAAAATTTATTTTAATAGCAATAATATTTAGCTAGCTCGTATCAAGTTATTGTCAAAAAATTATGTTTAATTATCTAGTTTAAGTTTATATATAATGGTTCTGTCTATATTAAGGTATTATATAGTATAATATTGATACACTAGAACAACAGGCCAGGCAGTGTAGTATTGAAGTATCGAATCTACCTGAAAGACGAAATGAGAACCTGTGTAACATACTGGCCGAATTATGCAAGCAAACTGGCGTTTCTCTAAGAAAAGAGGACTAAGTATCTATTCATCGTGTCCCGCATGCTTCGGAGAGCAAAATTCCTGAGAATATTATAGCAAAATTTTCTACAACAATTTTCCGTGATAACTTTATTTTCGCGTACAGGCTTAAAAAGGGACTGACTTCCGAACAGCTCGGTATTTCTGGAGTGGGGCACAAGGTCTTCTTGAATGAACACTTGACTTTCCGTAACAAACAACTTTTTCGTCAGGCTCGTGAGACAGCTAAAATGGAAAGTTTTAAATATGTATGTATGGACAAAACACTCTACAATACTTGTCAGAGAGACTGACAAATCTCCTGTCTTTCGAGATCTTTGGCTGATCTAATCACCAGATTAGATCAGCCAAAGATCTCAAAAAGGTCATATCTAAAATCCATGATAACAACATCTCATCAGTTTAATTTTATTTTTGAATTGGATTGTTTTCATAGTTTTTTGTATGGTTACTTTATATTCATTTTGTCTTATAGGTTGAATCTTCTAATTGGGCTTCTTGTGGTGCCTAATAATAATAATAATAACAATTTATTTTCAGATAAACATCCATAGTGTTAGTAACAATTTTTCTTAACCTATGTTAGTACTCCTACTTCATTAGGACTCTTAAAAACTCCTTCATAATGCAGGAGTTATACTTCTCAGCAATGACTTTTAGGATGCCATTAGTGCTGCTCCGCAATCTACTGAGTAAAGACGCAACCCACTTACGCATAATAGCATGAAAACCGTCCACTCTAGCTTCTGTAAACATGCTAGAGGCACTACAAAAGCGTGGCTGGCCCAATAGCATCCTAAAGCCATTGTTATACTGAACGCGCAGCACATTAAGCGATCTCTGGGTATACTTAACCCACAGGCTGCTCGTGTAGAACGTCTGACAGTATGCTTTAAAAAGAGTAACTTTAACATCGTTACTACAGCGAGCAAACCTGCGGGCCAACATATTAGTCCTGATCGCCATTGCCCTCCGCTCTCTTTCAATATCCACTTGGTCATCAAGGTCCTCGGTAAGGTAGTGGCCTAGATATTTAAATTGTTGTACTCGTTTCAACTCAACACCATTTAACATTATTGATGGTACAACAGATGGACACTTACCAGAGGCCCTGAAAACCAAGTATTCACTTTTCATACAGTTATATATGAGGCCATGGTTGTCTGCGTATTTTTCACAAATCGCTACCAGTCTTCTTAAAGCACTATCACTTTGAGCAAGCAATGTCATGTCGTCAGCGTAACTAAAGTTATTCATGCTAACATTATCAACTGAGCATCCGACCTGGGCACCACTGAGTTCAAGTATCAGTTCATTTACATACAGGTTAAAAGCTTGGGAGAGCTTATCCCACCCTGCCTAACCCCGCATTCCAACCTGTATGTATCCGAGAAACTGTCAGCCCACTTCACAGAGTTGATCTGGTTGGCATACCAGTAATGGAATAGCATTTGTACTTGTGCATGGACACTTGTTTTCTTTAACTTTGATATTCATATTTTATATATGTATTCTTTAATTTTAATGTTGGTCAATATTGGAAGAGGCTACTCGTATTCTTGCAGATTTACAGAAACAGAACACAGAATCAAACTGAGTTTTTATTAATTATTCAAACAAAAGAAAACTATAATTATTTACTATTATAGTGTGTTTTGTAATATCACAATTGGGCTATGATAGGTACAGCAAATACTTTAAAATAATACAATTTAATTGTTATAAAATACATAATGACAAATAATAGTATAAATAATAATTTATTAAATTATTATCCGAATTGTCGAGGCATGCGAACAAAACTGCAGACCCTATTTTTAACATATTATCTAATTGCTACGATATAATCATTTTAACAGAAACATGGCTTACCTCTAATATACTTGACTGTGAATTTATAGATCAAAGATACATAGTATTCCGATGTGATAGAGATTTTACAGCTACAACGAAACATGATGGAGGAGGGGTATTGGTGGCTTTCATGAAGCATCTCCAACTCTGCATTGTTACAGTGCCATCACGTGAATTACTATCAAAGTATTTGGAACTAGTCGTAGTCCAAATTCCGGGTACAGAGCTGACGGTTTGCTATTTAATTGGTGCAGCCTATATCCCTCATACATCGCCCAAAGCAGCTTACAATCTTTATTTTGAAATATTGTCTGATATCATAAGAAGCCTGGAAATACATAACCTAAAACATCATAATAATACAGTCATCCAGCAATAAATGTCAATAGCGACATCTGTGGTGAAATAAAGGTACTTCAATCACAGAGTGCACGCATTCTCACCGTTGATCTACGCTACCAGTAAATTTATATTAAGTTCTAAAAAAATACGATAGAGGGCACAAGTAATACGAAATGGAACAAATTGCAGAAATATTAAAATCACTTCAAAACAAGTTAGATGAGCAAGCAAAGGAACTGAAGGAAATAAAAGAAAATATTCCAAAGAGCATAAATAAGAATATAGATGAAAAATTTCTTATACTAGAATCCAGACAACAACAACTGGAAAAATATACCAAAAACCAAGAAAAAAAAATTCACATGTTTGATAAGATTATAAGAAGAAAAAACTTGATTTTTTTTGGTGTTGAAGAGACTGAGAACTCCTATTTCAGTCTACAAAATAAAATTCTTAACATAATACTCAACAACATGAAAGTAGACTGTCATAAAGGAGACATAGAATATGTAACAAGAATGGGGAAAAAATCTGAAAAATCTAGACCAATTATTGTCACCTTTACTACTATGGGAAAAAAGATCGAAATACTCAAAAACAAAAAACATCTGCTAGACACCTCCTACTACATCAAACAGGATTATTCGCCAGAAGTTCTAGCGCAAAGAAAGAACCTAAACGTCCAACTACAAAGAGAAAAAGACCAGGGAAAGAAAGGTTACATAAAATATAATAAATTAATAATTCTCTCAGACAAAGAAAATGTCGAACATTTAGAACAACAAGGCCGGCAAAAGAGAGTTTTATCACAATCACCTGAAAAGGGTCAGCAAAAGATAGTAAAAAACCGCATTAAGAAAAATAAAATTGATCAATATCTAACAAAAAGCGATACAGCAACAAGATATTCGTTACACGAAGCTATAAAAGGTCCTTCAACATCCAACATATGACAAGACGCAGCCGCCTCTCTTCGTCCCCCAATACGGCCGGTCACCGCGGGGGCCACAGACTACAACCCTCCACTCAACCCACTATACATATGCACCTACAACGCTCGATCGTTATTATCACACGAAAGGCTACTAGAATTTAAACAAGCAATATCATCGATTAATTATGATATAATTGGTCTGGCAGAGATCAGGCGCACAGGATATAACATAGAGGAAGATGAAGACCATATATTCTGTTACTTCGGCGAGACAAAAGGTCAATATGGTGTAGGTTTTCTTATAAAAAAATACCTCAAAAAATATATAGAAAGTTTTAGTGCAGTGTCTGAAAGAATTTGTTTCTTACAGCTAAATTTTGAAACGACAAGCTTATCTATAATACAAGTTTATGCTCCCACAACCGATGCAAAGAAACAGGACATACAGGATTTCTATAGCCAATTACAAAAATGCCTTTTGGGGTGTACTAAAAATATTATTATTATAGGCGATTTCAATGCTAGAGTTGGCTGTAAATTAAAAGGCGAGGATAGAATACTTGGAAATTCGTGCTTCGGAAAAAGAGACGAAAGAGGAGAAACTTTATTACAATTTTGCTGGGAAAATAGCTTGTTTGTAATCAATAGCTTATTTCACAAAAATACAAAAAACTTATGGACATGGCTCTCGCCCAAAAACAATAAAAGTCAGATAGATTACATCCTATCGAACATAAAAGAGAAATTCATGAACTTTGAAGTATTACACAAATTTACCTTCCCGAGCGACCATAGACTTCTGAGAAGCACTGTTATGCTGGAAATAAAGAAAAAACCTAGAAACAATTATAAAAATAAATACTACGCCCTGGCAACAGCTGACCAGCAGCAACACCTTCAAGAAGCACTAGAATTCCACTGTTCCTGCATACAACTAGATGATATAGATGATGTAGAGTCGTATTATAGAAAAATCAAAACGGCGATCGAGGTGAGTTTAAAATCGACATTAAAAAATAATAAGAAACAAAAAAGAAAACCTATTATTTCGGATAAGACAAAATTGCTCATAAATAGAAGAAACGAGTTAACTAATAAAAAGCAACTAACAATTGAAGAAAAGAAGGAGAAAACCTATTTATACAAAAACATTTATAAAATCATTAAGAAAGAATATGAAGATTACAGAATATCAACTATTGAGAGACATTTAAATATGTCAGGAAGCATGAAAAAAGGCCAAAGAGAATTAGCAACGACTAAGAAATGGATTCCTTGTTTACAGCGGAAATCTATGAATAGTAAAAAGACCTATTCCAGATCAGAAATAATAAAAACAGCAACTGAGTTTTATAAAGAACTGTACTCATTCAAGACACAGACACTTAAAGAGGCACCACCAAAAAAGGATAATATTACTACCCTACAAAGATTTACATATCAGGAAATATCTATAAAAATAAAATCACTGAAGAACGGTAAAAGCAGCGGACCAGATGGCATACCAAACGAGGCAATCAAAATAGGTGAATATGTACTGGTACCACTCTTGACCAAATTATTCAACAAGATACTGGACGATAAAACTATTCCTGTAGAGTGGGCATCATCGGATATAATTCTCCTGTATAAGAAGGGAAACCCGGCTGATATAGGTAATTACAGGCCAATTAGTTTACAACCTAACATCTACAAGCTATTTGCCTCTTGTGTAGAAGATCGTCTCGCGGCGTATACTGAGAAGAACCAGCCAGTGGAGCAGGCAGGTTTCAGAAGAAATTATTCAACTATAGATCACATCCACTCTCTAGAACTTATAATAGAGAAGTACGAAGAAATGAACCGCCCGCTCTACCTAGCGTTTATAGATTACGCCAAAGCTTTCGACTCTATCTCACACAATAGTATATGGAGAGCTTTACAAGAATGCGATGTACCCTCAGAAACTATTGAACTTATTCAAGATATATATAAGAAAAGTAAAAGTAGAGTTAGATTAGAACAACCAGGGTGTGAAATAGATATACGTAGAGGAGTCAGACAAGGTGACCCTATATCGCCCAGAATTTTTATAACCGTGCTCCAAAGTATTATGAAGAGTCTGAAATGGAAAAATAAGGGTATATTTATAAATGGCAAATATTTGAGTAACCTCAGGTTTGCTGATGATATAGTTCTCTTTGCGGAAACTGCATCACAACTAGAGACTATGATAAGGGAAATACACAGTGTTAGCCTTGAAATTGGCCTACAATTAAATACAAGCAAAACCAAAATTATGACAAACAGTAAAATTATTCCGATAATTGTTGACAATGCTCCAATAGAATATGTTCATGAGTATGTATATCTAGGCAAACAAACATCATTCAAAAAATCTAGGCACCGGGATGAACTAAATAGACGAGTGAACATAGCCTGGAATAAATTTTGGAGCCTAAAAGAAGTCCTCAAGTCAAAACTTCCAATCAGACTAAAGAAAAACATCCTAGACTCTTGTATTTTACCATCTCTCTCCTATGCGTCGCAAACATGGATATTCAACAAATTAACAAGAAACAAGATATTAACAACTCAAAGAGCCATGGAACGGAGCACTCTACACCTAAAACTAAAACATAAAAGAACAAATAGAGATATCCGAAATACAACAAAAGTTATAGACGCCTTACATCATTGCAAAAAACTTAAATGGAAATGGGCTGGCCATGTCGCACGTATGGATGAGGAACGATGGACAAAAAAGATTACCATATGGAATGGTCCATTAGGCAAGCGAAGTAGGGGTAGACCAATGGAAAGATGGCTCGACGAGATTCTAAAGATAACGGGCAATAACTGGACGGAAAAGTCAAAAGACAGAGACAAGTGGAGAAAAATGGAGGAGGCCTTTACTCAGTAGAGAGGTCCTTAATAATTTTGAAAAAAATTTGAAATAAATATCAATAAATAATAGAATACATTAATAATTAAATACAATATGATAATGTGAAAAATAATATATAAGTAATCTATAATAATGTATAAAATAATATATAAGAATCGTATCTTCAATTTATATGTAAACTAAATTAACAAATTAAAATTTTTATCAATGAAAATAAAACAAATTAAATTGTATAACTAAATAACTTAAATATTTTAAATGAAATTGTATGTATTTTATTATTATTTTTGTGATGTATTTTATTAAGGAATAAATAAGGCTTAAAATAAAATAAAATCATAAGAAGCAATAGTATTACTCATTTTTTACTAGCCGGAGACTATAACATTCCAGATGTAAATTGGCAACTCGAGTCAGATTTCCTTAAATGTACGGGAACTTCTAGTTTATGTGAGACACTGAAAAAAAATATGACGATTATGATGCTGTCCAATGCAACTCATTCAAAAATAGCAATGATAGAATACTAGACTTGTGGTTCACTAATATCAACGTATGTTCTGTCTCTCTATCACAAAATTTTGTATCAGTGCCTTTAGATGCTCACCATCACTGTTTAATATTGATACCCTTTATGTTAAAAACAGCACAAATGACCCGTAGACCTTTAAAAAATATAACATTTTGAAATGTAACTATGACTCTATAAATAAAGACATAAACAAAAGTACTCTGGAATACACTTCTTAAGCCTCTTAATGCAGATGAAGCAGTTAATACATTTTATAAAAAACACCACTAGCTGGACAAACGCAGGTGAACGTTCGCCCCTTCAACGAATGTTCAAAATTTACAACGATCAGTTTGTGGGCGTCGTAATATTACTTTTTAAAAGAGTATTTGGATGTTACAGAACAGTATCTGTAACATACAAATACTCTTTTAAAAAGTAATATTATAAGTATTAAAGTCGGTTGGCGCCACAAACAAGACAAAAACGTAATATAAGTTTGAAAAGTTTTAGATATAGTTAGTTTATTTCTGTTTAGTTTAAACCGTTTCAGTTACTGTTAGTTATTTTCTTTTTAGTTTAATTAGCTCAGTTATTGTTATTTTTCTATTTCTTCATGTATTTTTAGAATACTCACAACACAAAAACATGTCAATACTTGGAAAATGTGGTTGATATTGCAATTATTACTCTAATTTTTAGCTTACTTTGTAAATATGTATATTGTTATGCTGTTTATTTTCCCAAATATATAAAATAAAAAGTAAGTACTTAAATAAGGTTGTACTATGTTCTTGCACCAATATTTGTTGTTGATGGCATTTACTCTACCCAAAGGCAGCACATTTTGCTGACGAAAAGACGTTAAATAGTCTGATCTTGACATAGTTGGCCTCAAGTTGAGGAATCATCTTCTTATAGTCACTCTTATACTATTTTGCCCGGGCTCTGTTCAATTTCAATTTCAATTTATTTATTGCTTTCATGGGTTTTACATAGGTATTTAAGATTATAATACAGTACCAAACATGAACCCCGTAAGGGCACTGCAACAATACAATATACAAACAAATAATTTTTTGTCAAAACTTCACAATGTTAAACTTAAATTAAAATGAATACAATAAAATAGCATTTTCAATATCTGTAAAGTGTGCTTTTTATGATTTTTCTTTATTGAATAGGCAGTGATGTAATAATGTTATTAAAAAATATATATTATTATGAAGGGAATTATTAATTAGGATTTATTTTCCTACTGACCACTGTATCTTATAAGTGTTTACATTATTTATGTCAAAATTTTTGACGGTATTAAAAGTATTTCAACTGGATAGATTTTATAAATAGTTAATAAATTTAATAAATATTTATTACATAGTTTTAGCATTTAAATATTCATTTATAGAATAATAACTTTTATTTATGAGCAACAATTTTAACTTTTTTTATAAATTTGAAATTTTTTTGTTCTTTCTTTCTGCCGTGGGTATTGTTCGATTGACTCCGGTTACCTATAACCAACGGGCTCCGTCCCTCTTGCTCTGTTGACTTCCAATGTGCCAGTGATGATTATCATTTAATTAAAGGCTTTTCCTCTTAGAGTCCTTTCACATAAGAACCCAACTTAGATTAATGAGCTGTCCTCGTGAAAGGTGGGTTCACTATTCACATTTCATAATATTAACTTATAGATCTAATGTGTTATATGTTTATGATTTGTTATTTTAGATCAAGTGGAGTAGACAAGCGTAATAACCTTAAAATTGTGTACAATTTTATATATTTTTTATATAATACCAAGCCAAACGAGCAAGCATAATGATGGTAAGTGATCACCCCCGCCCATAGACATTCGCAACACAAGAGAGGCTACAAGTGCGGACTCATTATGATATTAATATCTATAGTGGCATTATTAAACAAAAGAACTTGACAAACATGAAATTCACAGACACCCTGATTTGGAACAGATATATGTATATGGGTCATACAAATAAGTGTCCGGTATGGGAGTCAAACCCGAAATACGAGGGCACCGAGTCTGTAACGAGGTGAGCATTCTAACCATTTCCACCATTATAATCCTCACAAAAACAGTTGAAAGTTCGGTGTAACAGCAAACTGCTAGTTTAATGAGTAATACGTAATAATAAATCTATTTATTGCTCAAAATTATAATATTAAATATAGTTTAAGCAGCTATTGAGTTTAACGCCGTCTATGTACATGGTGAAGTTAATAAAGCGTAGTACTTTAAACAGCTATTGACTAATGTAACTAATTCAGTTAGGATTTTAATAGAGTACCTACGCTGATCTTAGAATTAAGTACAAGAAATGATCTAGGTATGATAATTACATTTAAATATAAATTAATAATTAAATTGATAATGCCCCGGCAAATTATTAACCTTACCTATATTATTAACCTAAGTTTTACCCGCTATTTGAAGTAAATCCATGCAGTACTTTTTGATTTTAGCCCGGATATACATACAGACAAACAGACAAAAATTCTAAAAACTATATTTTTGGCTTCGATATCGATTGTAGAACACGCCCAAGTATCCTTTTTACAAAATATTCAATGTACAGTTTTGACTTTCCTACGATTTTATTATACCTATGTTTAGAAATCTTTTGTATGGTTATTTTTATGATAATAATCTAGCTTTATTTCGTGACTATATCATAATCCGTAACATATTTCTAGGTTCAATAAGGCAAAGCGTTGATAAGTCGAGGTTTTTTTAATCAAAGGCCCAATTATCTACTCCTGAACCTGGACAAATTAAAGGAAACGTGTTTGTGAAATCGGATAAAATCCCTTATACTTCTTCACCTGATTGACACTTAAACGCGATCAAAGATCGTTCAGTTTCATGCGATTACCACACAGACAATTAATAGCAGTCACCATCTTTTTTTTAAATCAACTCTACATATTAATAATAATTTGACAGGAAGCAAGTTTCTACTCAGAACTATATTCGATTAAGACTAAAAACTAGTTCCGTTCTCATATTTTAATACAGGACTATAACAGGACATCTTGCGCCAGATAGTTTAATTAATTTGCAGTGTATGACGCAATTTTAAAATATATGACTTTTACGCTTACACATTTTCCACATTCCATAGATTTTACGTCAATCGTCAATTTTTAGTACCTATTAGGTATTTCTAATATTTATCCTTTAGGTTTTTAATTACATACATACATATAAATCCTCACGCCTATTTCCCAGAGGGGTAGGCAGAGACATCGGACTTCCATTTGTCATGATCCTTGCACACCTCTTTCGCTTCGTTTACTGACATTGTATTCTTCATACATGCTCGCCGGTTTTGGGTAATTATGACCTGACGTTTCTTGAGTACGTCTCCAATTTGATCAGAGAATGTTCTACGAGGTCTTCCCCTTCCGGTTGTACCATTCACATAGGCCAGGTATACTTCTTTTGTCTATGTTCTTTCATTCATCCTTACTAAATGGCCAAACCATCTCAGCATACCTTTTTCAATCTTTGTGACTATTGTATGTATTTCGAATTCTCTTTTTCTACAAGTTACACCACACATACTTCTCAGAGCTCTCATTTCCACTGCATTTATTTTACTTTCATTCTTTTTCTGCCTCACCCAATTTTCACTTCCATACATTAAACATTTTAGATTTTGAATTCGTTATCGTCCTGACGATAACGAACACATATGTTTTGAGCTTACAAATATTTCGGTGATTCATTTTTCAAGGTTTTGTAGGAAATAAACTACAAATATTTAATCCTATCTGCATTTTTTATCCTGTTGTAGGCTGTATAATTAGACAAATGTAACAACATACTTTAAGGCTTCGAAGATTAAAAAAATAAAGAGGTAGATCAAGGCATTAATAATTGCAAGACCAACGCTAAATTATCAACTTAAAAAGTTGAACGGAAATTTATGAGTTAAAAACTTCTAAAAAGAGAGAGAGAGATAAGTACTAACTAGATCTTGTCACCGCTTGAATGACAAGGAACTGAATAATGAATTAGCAGGGATTAAGCTATTTAATCCAGTGAAGTTCCCTGATTTAATCAACTAACTAACAATGTGATAGATTTTTTATCATGGGATTATTAGACCCTTGTCGCCTATGAACCCCAATCTTATATTTATAGAATTTAAAGAAACAGAACGGGAACGAGACACTCTATTCGCCTTGCATGAAGCCATCTCGTTTACACAATGTCTAACTGAATTCTTGAGTTGGCCGGGTAGAAATAAATAAGAGTGTTTAAATTCTACATTTTGTTGCAGTTGCAGTAATAAAGCAATAATACTAATAACTCTAAACACATTAAATACTAGTAAGTTTACATTTACTTTCTCAAGCTTATTTACGTCATTTAAATGATGATGATGTGGTCCCGGCCAATTTCGGCCACGGCGACCGCTTCTTCTCCTACTGTAGCCGACGTTCATGTGCTCGCATGTGACTTATGTAGCCAATTTTATTTGAAAAAATCCTCGCACATTGCGGGCATGTGAGCACACCATTGTCATAATTGTAATTGATCACTGACAGGTGGTCTGGCTTTCAATTCATCCCGCTTGGTATCCAGCTCAGCGCGCCTTCCAGACTCGAAACAGTCGATTTTGGCCTGGACTGAAGTCCGCCATTGTGACCGTTTGGCTGCCCGCTGTTCCCATTGCGAGGGCTCTACCCTACAGTTCTTCATGTGGCGCTTAAGCACATCTTTATACCTGAGGAGTTGTCCGCCATACTTTCGCTTGCCCTTCTCAAGTTCCGAGTAGTAGATGCGCTTAGCCACTCGCTGCTCTGCCATGCGTGACACATGACCGCACCACCGAAGCTGTCGCCGCATGAGATAAGCCTCAATTCCATTAACATTGGATCTTCGCAGCACTTCTGTGTTCCGTATATAATCAGACCATCGGATGTTCATGATCTTGCGTAGACATCTGAGGTGGAAGCGGTCGATCATTCGGATGTGCTGGCGGTATACAGTCCACGTTTCGGCAGAGTATAGAATGTTAGGCAGCACGACTGCCATGTAGACCGAGATCTTGGTCGCCAATTTTAGGTCATGTGAGCGAAAGACCTTGGTATCCAGTTTACCGAATGCTGCAGCAGCAGCATTTATTCTGCTGTTTATCTCAGCTTCAAGGTGCTCCCCAGGTAGCGAAACTTATCGACCTGCCTTAGCTCGTCCTCCCCGAGTTTTATGTTCAGCGCCTCATGACCGTGAGTATCTAGTAACATCACTTCCGTCTTTTTGACGCTGACTTTTCATTTTAATATACAATTATTGTATATGTGATATTCACCGATTAATTGCCTTTTGGTTTTATTTTTTAACCCCTCGAGACTATTGTTTCATACTTTTACACATGCAGCAGACGGGGACCCCGTCCCTAGCCTTAGCTCTACTCAGCTTAAAGCTTCCATCGTCAGCAACATCAAGAACCACGAACTCGAAGGATTTCAAATAATTGGTAACAGATTTAAGGTGCATATTCTTCACGAACGCTGCTTTCGGGTTTGGAAAGTTCTTCGTTTTACTAGTGATAGCACCGTCATGTCTGAAAAAAAAAGAATTGGTGAAATTAAATAGGTACTTCACACATTTTCTTATGTTTTATTATAATCTATACATATAGCCAGCGCGCACTAACCTGCTGCAGAAGGCACCCCTGACACGGGCGCTGCACGCGGTCAACGCGGTGTCCCAACATACTGATATATTTAAGTGTACTCTGAGTGAATTCACACGGGCAGCTTATTATGTAACAACACTATTGAATTAGGTGTAACCTGTAAAGATAGTTGTTGGTTGTTAATAAATAAATAAATATAATAAAATCGTAGGTAAGTCAAAACTGAACATGGAATATTTTTTAAAAAGGACACTTGGGGCGTAATCTACAACAAACATCGAAGCCAAAAATGTAGTTTTTAGAATTTTGTCTGTGTGTCTGTTTGTCTGTATGTATGTCCGGGCTAAACTCAAAAAGTACTGCATGAATTTACTTCTAATTTTGCATGAATATTACTAAGAGGTCGGGTCAACACATAGGCTACATATTATCACGCTATCACTTAGGGGGAGGAGCTATGATAATTTATAAAATTTAACGCGGGTAAACCCGCGGAGCACAACTAGTTACTACTAAACAATTGTTTACAGCAAATTAAGCAACAATTGTATAAATTGTCGATCTCACTGACTAAGGTTTTGTAAAGGTACAATCAGTTAAGGTTTCACAAAATATGGTTAATCTTTACTTATAAACGTATTAAAATACTACTTATAGATCCTATGTAAATAAAAAATCAGAACGCCCGCACTAGGGAGATAGACCTCTTTGATATTACTGTTTCTGTGTCTGTGAAAAAGTCAAATTACTTGTTCGTTTCAAATAACATTTCAATAAGGGCACTAACGCAGTACAGACAAATGAGGCGATTCTAAATAGAATTACCATTCGTAATGAAAAAATTATGTATTAAAATCTAAAACCATCCATCATTAGTAGACGGACATATGGGATACAGCCAAACCATGATTGTAACGCAAATTGAGTCCAAATTGGCTTTGTTGTGTTGGGTCTGTGTCGGCGTTATTAATGACAGTTTCTTGGGACCAGGTAAAACAAAAACTACAGAGGCAAAGTTTTGCAAATTGAAGGCAAGTAATCAAATTATTTTGACAAAACGGCGTGTGGGTGTGTTCATGAACACTTTGTACATAGGACGGCCTCTAACTTAAAGATTTCTCCAATTGATTTGTTTTATTTATTTTACAGAAGAATCATTACAAACATAATGAGGACGTGAAAACCAACTTTAAAAATATACAGTATGACTGTAGAACTGTTGACCTTCTTAATGTATAATTCGAATTCACGCACGACAGTAACTTCAATGTCGTAGAGCACTACAACTTAGGTTTTCGTCAATTTCTTTATTTAAAAAAGAATACCTCCATTTAAAACCTATCAACCCATTATAACCTCAAACTATTAATTTCAGCATGCCGATTATTGTCTGTGTACTCTAATTTTACCAATAATCTCGAATATTAAAAATATTTATGAAGCTATAATATAAGTGCTGTGTACAGTTACAATTGGACTACAGGTTAAAATTTTGTATATAACATAAAATATGTAGAACTCCATAAAATCTGTTTCTGTACCAATCAAATTAAATAAACATATTTTTATCAGTAGAAATTAAAGTTTAAATATAAATATAAATTCATATCTAAGTAATACGTAAATCCTTACTTGCACCACACCATGTTCACGTTTTGCTCAATTTTATCTGCCGATTGTACCACCACTCGCACTTTGTTATGTTCATCAACCATGTAGTAGAGCGGCTTTTCCTGTAATATAAAAAAGTAATATAAATAGCTTACCCTAAGGAATTATCAACAGGTACTGGCAGTAACTCCCAGGTTTAAATCAATGTAAAAAAGGCTATAAAGGCCTACAACTGTAAATCTGCCACTGAGTTGGAATCTATGCATCCGTATTGAGCGTACCAGTGGTGCATTGACATACAAAAATCCACCTGACCACCGCGGCCTGCAGGTTTGTAGTAGACACTCGCAAAAACGAGTTGAACTCACACTCTCAGATTTTATTATCTAATACGAACTTAAAACAAGCAACGTGTTTACGTCTTCTACAACATTGAGAGATCGGTGTCATCCAGATACGGTGAAAACGATTTGAACGAGAATGTTTTTATTACAAAGATATGGACACTGAATAGCGTCGTTGACATTATTAATACTAACAGAAGAACACGCCGACGGGCAGTCCTCGCTGGCGGCACAAGGATGCCCCTCACGATCCACCGTATTGAAAACGTTTTGCTGTAATAAAAACATATATTTTAGTCATTTGAAGTACCTAATTAAATTCGTCGTGTTCAATCGCCATTCTGTAAATCCTGGACTCAAATTCCGGATCTGGCCAAATGGGATAATTTTTTGCAAGCAATACCTAGCAGTAGCAGCCCGTAACCTGGATTTTAGCGGTGTTACACTCCCGTGTTAAGGAGAAGAACGAGAAATCGTACGAGAATCCGCGTCAGTATGGCCCAAGTTTTGAGTTTATCAAACTCAAGAGGAAAGAGAGGCAGTCCGTGAAACGGCTCGGTTGGTGATGAGAAATCGTTAAGCTTATCACAAAGATCAATAACTAGATAATCTGCGACGCACTAGAAGAAATACTTCAAGAGGTGATCTGATTCGAGCAGCATACAATTCCACAATTGATTACAGTTCGCATTCTTTAGTTTGTATTACGACTAAGCTTAGTCGATCTTAGATTTATCGAATCTGTCTCCGCTAGCAGCCGACTAGCAGAATATCTACTAAACCATCGGAAAACATATTTTATAAAATTAATTAATATTGGCCTGGCCCGGAAGTGGGGCCCAGGATTTTTATTATAATTATAATTTTTTTATTAATATTAGATATAGTAAATCAAACTTATAACTATGTTAGTGTATCAATATTAAATGTCAACATTACAAATTATTACATTATTACATGAGCTATTTTACATTGAATAGGATCTCTCCAGATCCGTGTGCGGTATTCCAGTGCCTCACAACCGGACAATCAACCCTTCCCAATATGGTGTTCAGAAGGCTGTTGGTGCTGCCACGCACGCGCCGCATAAGGGAAGCCTCTCTTTTCCGCACTATAGTCCTAAAGCAGTCCGTGCTAGACTTAGCAAAAATACCGGATGCACGGCAAAAACGAGGCAACCCCAACAGCATCCTAAAACCATTATTGTTCAGGACTCGTAGGGCATTGAAAGATGTACGCGTATATCGGACCCACAGGCTGCAGGTATAAAATAATAATAATAATAAATTTAAAAAAAAAATATGTGTACAAAATTTATATCTATTTATATTAAAAATAATTAATAGGTACTAAGCTTTTGACAGTTTGTGCCTGTACTGGGTTAAACCACAGGCTTTCTAACGGCTTAAAAATGTCTGGCAGTATGCTTTAAGAAGAGCAATTTTAACCTCTTTTGTGCACCGTGCAAACCTGCGCGCTAGCATATTGAATCACACTGCCAATGCCTTACATTCCCGCTCAATATCTAAATCATCTGAGAGGTCCTCGGTGACCCCGTGCCCCAGGTACTTCAATTTGGTAACCGTACTTACGGCATTCCTCCAAGCCTGACCGGTGAAACGGTTTTAAGACTTACCCGCCTTGAAAATAAGTAGTTCACTCTTTTTGCTTTACATGGAACGGCTTTTTAATGATTGTTTGTCTTAGGCTCGAGAAGTTTCCACGTGCATTGGAGAAGATGTGAGAGAAGAGACAGAGAAGATTCGTAGTCGGAATCTTCCATATGGAACGCATATGAGTGCTGTGCCACTAGCATACCAATCACACCAGTTTTTAATTATTTTATTTGTTTAGGGTGTAGAAACTATGTTGTTTTGTTTTATTGTTGAAAATGTTTGTTTTATTCTTATTATATCATTCATTTGTCCGTGACATACTTGTATCTTAAGTATTTATAGGTTAATGTTTCGTGATAGTCACTCGGCACCATCAGAATTACCAGCGCTAGAAGAATAAAATGTTGTAGCAAATGCTCAGATAGTGCCATTTCAGGTTTGCACGGACAACAATGGTTATGTTTTTATTTTATTTTTGGTTTTATTGTTATTTTATATTTTTGTGGTCTGTGCATTTTTTTGAATAAATGTTTTCTCTTCTTCTTCTAAACGACCGGACTGATTATAATGAACATTTTTGTACTCGTGCACTGAAGGATAAGTCGGATAAAAACACCAAAATTTAATACCTAATGAAGTATTGATTACAAGTAAATTTTCGAACCGCAAACGATTTTTGACCATTTTCCTGTACTTGTGCTATGTGGCCTTGCTTTATAAAATAATGAAATTTATTCAGCACTTGGGTATTAACATATACTTGTACTTGTCAAGCTCACAATGCAGTACATAAACATAGTCGAATACAGTATAAAAATTTCTTAAATCCTAAAATAAATAACAAATTACGAATCTATTTTTTTTAAATTTAGTTGTACTATATTAAAATTAAAGGATGGAAGGCAATGAGCATTTCAGTAGCGCAGCAGGCTCTTAACCAGTAGCTTAAATTAAACGACTAATACACCCCAGCCACCCTTCGGTTCGGGCCACAGCTCAGGGGGCCGCTGAGGCAAAAGGACAGAATTCTAAGAGAGGGTGTGATCAGTTGCACGGTATCACCGATCCCGCGTTAAGGGGCCATAGCGATCTTCGCCGCTGAGGAACCTACCCTAGCTAACCTGCGGCTCTCTAGTTACCTAGGTGGACGACCCGGAGAAGAAAGCCACAAAGAAACTCCGGGCTTGCTTTTTTCGTCTTCTTTTGCTGTTTGTTTTCGATTTTTTTTATATCTTGTATTTTCTTACATTGTGATGGGTCTTATGTAGGCTAATGCGGAGAACCGTTGTCATCTAATAAATCAAAAAATTGTGAGATTATAAAAAATAACATTAAGTTTCACTCATTCAATTAGAATAACCTCTTGCTAGATGAGAAAACGGTGGGTACATCCGCGTATATTTACAAAATTAACAAGTCACACGAAGTCTACCAGAGGCGACGACTGTATGAAAAAAAATATTATGACACCATATAATATATATACAACAGCAGTTTTTATAAATATAATATGATCATATATATTTATCACAGTTCCTAAGGATATAAGTTTGTAATTTTAAATTCAATTACTTCCATGCTCTTAGATAGTTGGTCATGACCGTCACATATAGATAATATCTAATAATAATAATATCTGGGGACAATGTCACACAGATCATCCTAGCCCCAAACTAAGCAAAGCTTGTACTATGGGTACCAGGCGACGATATACATACTTATATAGATAGATATATACTTATATACATAGAAAACATAGATGAATGAAGAAGTGATCGTATATGGGTTTTTGTGACCATTTTTAGTTTTATTGAATTGTTTTAAGTTTTATTCTATCCTGTTTAATATTTTATGATAAAAATATCTTGTTTTTTATGATATAATTTTGTGAGTCCCATCAATTGTCCGTGATGTATCCATGCCTAATATAAAAAAATGGTTCGTGAGAATCAGCCCATCCGAATTATTAGCATTATAACAGTAAAATGTGGTTGTTAATGCTGAGATGGAGCCATATCGCACTTGCACGGATATTTTTCTTTTTGTGTTATATTTGTTGTCTATGCATTCTTGAATAAACTTTTTTTCTATCTTTCCTTCTTTCTAATTATATGTATGTATTAACTGCCTTGTTGGTCTAGCAGTAATGTGTTCAACCGTAGGTAATGAGATTTTGGATTTAAATAAAAAAAAACTATATACCCTGTACCTGACCTCTTTCCAGTTGTGTCGCTAGTCGTCCCAAATCTGGCAGATATGCCCTTGGAACGATTTCTACACCCCGTACGGAATGAGATACGGTGATGATATTCTGATATTCGTCGTGCCGAACAACAACGTGGTAAAGACGACACAGTAAATGATTATGTAGTAAGCCAATAAATGGGCTCTGTCGCAAAATGACCACTTCGCAAAATGTCCCTTTCTCAGTATGTCCCTTTCGCAAAATGTCCCTTTCTCAGAATGTCTCTTTCACAAAATGTCCCTTTCTCAGAATGTCCCTTTCGTAAAATATCCCTTTACTTTAAATTACTTTCATCAGTAACAAAACTGGTCACGAGCCAGCCAGAGCTGTACAGGAAACAAGTCCCACCTGCAGGAATTCCTTTGTCTTCAGAAACTGGAGTGTTGGGTAAAAACCTATCACTGCTCTTACTTTAGGAAAGTATTAAGATTGTGGACAATACAATGGTTCTGAACGGTAAGCACCTAAGTAGAATTATAAAATTGATACTGTTTGTAAAGTCTTGAAAATCTTGAGCTATCTATTGAGATTTGGAACTGCACTATTTATTTAATAATTAAAAAGAAAAAAGAATCGTCTAGCAAATAGCGTAGGTCTTCAAAATAAATACTTTAACTGAGAGTTCATTGTACGTGGTTTTCTTAATTTATTTGTGTGGTAGGGTTCTCTCTATCTAACAAGTACACTAAGGAATAAAGGAGTGAGAAAGACAGCCATACAGTGTTAGGATGACATGACAGTGAAATATGTGAAATCGTGACGTTAGTTAGTTACGAGGTTATTTGAACTTATTTGGGAGGTAAGATTCTACCTTTTTTCTTTGGTAAAGCAGGGGAAATGCCTACGCATGCCACCCGCAAAATGTATCTGCGACGGTGGACTTCTCTTGGCGCCTGATGGGAGGAGCCCCGGGTACGCGGGTATGCTGCTCCGGTACCCAACCCCCTTTTGAGCCCAGAAGATTCTCCCTACCTATCAAATAAATTAAGGAACATAGGAGTAAGGGAGAAAGGGATAATACTCACTCAAGTAGTCTACGTCCTGAGGTATTTCACTGGCGTCATATGTTGCCTTGATGTCATTGTTGTCGACGTAATCATTTCCATTCCAGCCTTGCGCTTGCACTGAGTTTAGGTTAACATTGAGAATGAACTGAAAAATATATGGAACATAGATATGCAAGACTATTTTCTTTTTTTATAGAATCATATTAATTTTAATTTTTAGATAGTTTTATGTTATTTATTCATTTATTATACTGTAATATTATTTTGATTAAATTAATTTTTAAATTTAATTTCAGAATAATTTTTAGAATCCGTGAGTAGCGTCAGATGGTGTAAGAAAACTCTGCAAACGTTCAACCGAGGAGAGTCAAATCTCGTCTACGACATCATCAGTGGTGACGAATCTTGGATCTATACCTACGAACCTGATTTCATACAACAATCTACAATCTGGGTCTGCGTCAGCCACAACCGACTAAAGTGTTTCGTTCTCGAAGCACTTATATATATTCAGCAGTTTTGTATTTACATGCACTTGTATTTGTTAGTAATATTATGTTGAAACTGAATTTTGACCAATACAAATAAATAAGTAGTTATCATATGTTTCACGGGCCTTGCACCCACCACGTGTTTATATATAACAAGTTTTAACCCTCCATTTTCTATCGAATATTAAACTTAAAAAACAACTGAATATCTTACCAAACACACACAAACAACAAAGGAATAAATTTTGTGTAAATTGTACACAAATTAACAAAAAAAAAATTACACTTTAACAGAGCTATTAACAAAGCCACCTATTGTGCGGTTATGACGCATATGATAAAATTCAGCTATTATATACTGCTACCATTATTTTTTGAGGAAATTAATATAATAGTTATAGTTGCGACATTTTTTAAAGTTTAACATTATAATAAATATTATCAAATATAGATGGTAGAAACAGTTAAAATCATTACCCTGTTAAATCTTCAGCGTAATCTCAACATTTGAGATGAAAACTGTGGAGTGTCTATCACACATACCTTCCTAAAAAGGATACCTATATTATGTATATTTGCCAAATGTATAGTTATACTCTCATGTAAGTGGCTCTGTCTTTTATGAGAATAAATGATTTAAACCTTAAATCTTTATATAATTGCAAATGAATTGATTGCCTCGTTGGTCTAGCGGTAGTGGGTGCAACAGCAGATAATGAGGTCCTGGGTTTAAATCCCAAGTCGGGCCAAAATCTTATTTTGGATTTTTCCGTAAAAAGAAATTTCTCAGTACCAGCCCGAAGACTGGGAGTTGGAAGTATTACACCCCCATGCCTCGGAGAGCACGTAAAGCTGTACCTGACCTCTTTCCGTTCGTGTCGCTAGTCGTCCCATCGGATCATGAGAGTGATGGAATAGAAAGTGCCTCTGTGTTTGCGCGCACACTTGTACACTATAATATGTCCTGCGCAATTGGCTAGTCTCCATTGAGACTGACCGCCGTGGCCGAAATTCCGTCGGGAGGAGGACATTATTATTATAATTGCAAAGGCAAAGTCAGTATATGTATGTCTATGGTTCTGGTGGTCGTAAAGGTTACGAATCCATTGTCACAATATTAAGTTTATGAGTAAATTATTTAAATAAGTTTTATTAGACTAAGGGCTGTGATTGATGACAGCAAGCCAAAAACATTTTCTAATTCTACCAATCGGCAACATTAATTGAAAATGGAAACACGTTATGCTTTAGAATTGCACAGCTTTGATTTTATTTGATAATAAACAGTATAATTAGGCTACAATACTAATAAGCAGAGTAGATTGCCTTGTTAGATAATCTACTCATTAGCAAATTCTAGCAGAATACCTAAATCGACAACATTAATATAAAAATGTATAAAAAAATAGAAAACTTCTACAATAACTTTGCACAACTTTTTGTAAATTTGGATAAAACAAAAGTATAATATTTTATAATGAAATAATGAAATTTATTCAGCACTTGGGTATTTACATACACTTGTACTTGTCAAGCTCACATTGTATTACATAAACACAGTTTAAAAACAGTAATTAAAGCAACAATTTTTTTGAATTAGTCCGGTCTGTTAGGTCACATATATTTTTAATATCCTTAAATAAATAATAAATAGCAAGTTACTAAGCTATTATTGTTACATTTAGCAATAGTATATCCAATTAAAGAATTCAAAACAACGAGCAGTTGGCTAGCGCAAAAGGCTCTCAACCAGTAGCTTAATTTAAGCGACTAATACCCGAGGGCACCCTTATGGGGTTCGGGCCACAGCTCAGGCGTTCGCTGAAGTAGCCAATTGTATTTTTTTTTTATTATTAGCAAAATAAACTACAAACTAAGTACCCGCGCCGGAGGGCACCCCCTGTGGGGTTCGAACCTCGGCTCTGGGCGGAAACTGACGGGGAGAGGGCAAGAGATCGTGATTTTTAGGGATTTTTGTGCAACTGTCGCTCTATGTTAATGCGCGACGCGGGCCTCGCTTCCATCCTCGCTTTCGCAATTGTAGCGCGATAGCTAGATGCTTGCAATTTTGTGTGCATGAACAGTCTGTTTGTCCTGTCTGGGTGTAATCTATACATATAATAAAATCGTAGAAAAGTGAAAACTGTACATTGATTTTTTTTAAAAGGATACTTGGGGCGTGATCTAAAATCAATATCGTAGCGAAAAATATGGTTTTTAGAATTTTTGTCTGTGTGTCTGTTGTCCGGGCTAAACTCAAAAAGTACTGCATGGATTTACTTTAAATTTTGCACGAATATTACTTAGAGGTCGGTCCAACATATAGGCTACATATTATTACGCTATCACCTCCTCCTGTGATAATTTATAAAATTTAACGCGGGTAAAATCGCGGGGCACAGCAAGTTATCTATTTAAGTATGTACCAATTTACAAAAGAAAAGTAATATGTGCCATCATCATTATCATCATTAGACAAAGACAAAGGCCTCCCCCCCCCCCCCAATGATCTCCACAAATGCCGCTCTTGCACTATTAGCATCCAGCGGTAGTATGTGTATGTTATCTGATTTCCATAGTACAGACGCCAGCACATCAAGCTACTCCAATCTGTCAAATTTCCCCAATTGAAAGTGAACCTTATGCTTACGTGACAAAGTTGAAAATCTATAAAATAAATTTGACAGATTGGGGTAGCTGGATGTACTGGCGTCTGTACAAGCTCTGCTGAGTTTGGAATCGGATGGCCGTGTGTGAAAAATCTCCCAGGCTCTTATAGCATATATTTTTTTTAGTATATATTTGTTTTTTTATGTAAACTTTGTTACAATTTGTACACATTCCACCTTTCCACAGCTCATGCTTAGTTTGAGGTCAAGTTTGTCATACATTTTTAAGGTAAATTGGTAGGTATCCTCCTTCTTCTGCGTTGCCTTATTTCCATGTCAATTGGGGTTAACTGTGTTTTCGCAATGTTACTATAACTTTGGGAAGTTGCGTATTTGGCTAGTCTTTGTTGAGATTGGCCGCTTCAGTGGAAATCCTGGAGGTATGTGAACTATTCATTTTCTAACTCCTCCTAGTTTATTTCTGATAAAATTCGTTGCGGGATAAAATGTAAGACAAAATAGAATACAAGATAGTTAAAGCGATTCCCCGCGCCATGCCTGAGCTTCACTGCTCAGTGACATTACATTGTGTGCCACTGTTCATTCTGACTTACAAGGTTGGTGGGTAAGAGGGAGGGGCTACTACCGATAAATAAAAAGTCTAAATCCGACCAGGAGCAGTGTCAAATGTTTCTACTGTTTCGCACTAGGCAGGAGTCACGTGCAGGATTTCTACAGCTTACTTACTTATCGTATGGGCAGTGGTTACCCAAGTGCCAGAGTTGTTCAAGCCGCCCAGTAGGCATCCGACATGGCTTAACGACTGTTGCCTAATGGCTATAACCGGGACCGACAGTGTAACGTGCCCTCCGAAGCACGGAGACGCTCAAAATGAAACCACTTTGGCGGTCACCCATCTATGGACTGACCGCGGACGTCGTTGCTTAACCTCGCTGATCGCTTACGGACCGGTGAGAGCATCTAGCTATGAGCGCCTCATTTCTACAGCTAAAGTCCATGAACCCCAAAAGATAAATACTGACTTTTAGGTATTTAGGATTCATGCTCCAGTTTAGTTGTAAAGTATTAAATTGAATCGAAAAGAGCGAGGCAGTACCTAAAGGGTTGCATCATCAACGGCAACATTGCGAATTGTCGTCCTGCGCGAGGTTCGAAAGACGGCTTCTGAAGCAGTAGTGAATAGAATAGAATTGAATTGAAGCAGTAGTGAAGTGACCTCCTTAGCCACTGCGCCAGACGTGCATCAACTTTGATAATATCTTTTAAATAAAATAAAAAAGGTTTTTATTCACGTAGGCTCTAAAAAAGCGCTTGTAAATAGCCAGAACATGTTTGTAGTAATATAGTTGTATACATTATTATTTCTAGTAACATAGATATTTAGGTACACATTGTATGAAAACATTTATAAAGTTTATTTTATTATAGCAATGATATTTAGCTAGCTCGTATCAAGTTATTGTCAAGAGATTATGTTTAATTATCTAGTTTAAGTCTAATATTTTTACTACATATTGTCAATGGTTCTGTCTATACTAAGGTATTATCTTCGGAATTACTCCATTAAAATTTTGTTATAATCAGTTGTTATAAAGGAAAATTGTAGTCGGATGTTGTATTTTTAAAGCTACTGTTATAATGGTTATTGTCGTTGGATAAGGATATAGCACAACTTATTTGTGCAATAATTAGGGGCGTACCTAAAACCCAATGTTTTATCCGTGTCTTTGGAGAAGGTTCCCGATGTATCATGCCAGCCAAAGTACAGACGCCAGCACATCCAGCTACCTCAACCTGTCAAATTTCTTTTATAGATTATCAACTTTATCACATAAGCATAAGGTTCATTTTCAATTGGGGAAAATTGACAGATTGGGGTAGCTTGATGTGCTGGCGCCCTTACTGGAGAAAAGCCTCTCCAAAGAATGGGGGAACGTTACGCTTAGCAGACGGGGCGGTGATCGCAGTTTGATAGTCATAGTTCATAGAAAAACGCTACTGCACGATCTCTAGTAGGTATTCCCTGGAATGTTTCTACGCCCGCCTCGTGATGAGATGGGGTGATGATATGCTATGCCGCCGCCGCAAAAGGAGTAAGCTATAAAGTAGAATGTATGTTATTTTTTGTATGTACGGAACATCCAGCACATCAAGCTACCCGAATCTGTCAAATTTCCCCAATTGAAAGTTTACCTTATGCTTTTGTGATAAAGTTGAAAATCTATAAAAGAAATTTGGCAGATTGGGGTAGCTGGATGTGCTGGCGTCTGTACGTGAGGTGACTTCTCAGTTGTAGGGAATGCTTCAGTAATGTTCTCATATACATTTTTGATATAAAGTCGACATAAAGTTTGATATGAAGAAAATATATGTATTCCTTATGTTTTGTTTTATTTTGTTTACAGGTTTGTAGGCAAATAGACAATCAAAATCTTTATCGTGATAACTAAGAAAAAAATCAACGTTGACAAGATAAAAACGATTTTGTTCACGTTGGCGACGTTGCGAGAGATTTTTTTAGAAACATAAAACATAATTTAATCATTATTTTAATGTTGTAGATCTCCCTGGTATTCGTGAATCCATTTTGATTAGTGGCACGAAACTTAAGGAGCCTTTGCCATAACGCTGTACTCTAACGGCATATGCCGGCGATGGCCTCTTTCAAAGTAACTCTAGGAGAGTGCTGGAAAATCTAGCTCAAATTAGCTTAGGTTTGATATGTGAATGGAGTTAAAGAAATCGCCTTACGTTTGCTCACCATAAACCCCACAAACTTCTTCTTAGGGAGAATTAAAAATATCCCCCGAGCGTAACATAGAATAAAGGTCTCTGCACACAGCGGGCGCGGCGCGGCGGGACGGGACGGCGACGGTATTACGGACGACGCCACACACAGCGTCGCGTCGAGCGGGACGGCTCTGTGTGGCGTCGCCCGTAATATCTAGTACATTACAACTCCTCAGTGTCGCGTCGCCGTCCCGTCCCGCCGCGCCGCGCCCGCTGTGTGCAGAGACCTTAACGTTACTGTTAAACGTAACTTCAACATGTTTTTTGGGTCTAGTTTTATAAAAACACCTATCGTTCATAGAACAAATTGTTAAATAAATTGGTGAAATTGCGAAGATAAACTTGTTTGCATTATCAATGATTGTTGATATCGACCGCAACAGCAACGTGGAGAATCTCTCTCTTCTTAGAATTATTTAAGGGTCTTCCTATCTTGGATATATGCAAGGACTCGCCTGTGTGGGGTAATAGGGCTACCATCGGGACTGATCGCCGCAAATTGCAACGAAGTCACCGGTTGGCATTGATATTCTTGTGTACAGCCTATAGATCAGTCTGTGGAGGCCCTACCTGTACTAGCGGGCGTACTTACAGTTGATGTTGAAGTACAAATAGGTGCAGCGCTGGATTATTCTGCGCGCCAAAACTTCGAAAATGTTTTACTATCACTAAGCGACCGTGTTAAAATTTCCAGGACATTTTTGCCAATAGCTGACGTAAATGACGAAATGGTAAATGATTGGCAATACACGGCATATATCAATCAAGGGATGCCACTTGCATCAATTCCTTCCAGACGTTCTCATTCTTTATTGCAAACAGGAACATACATGTAGTTTAAATGTTACAAAAGAAAAGGAATGTAATAGATGAGCTTAATTTATTCATGATTTTTCTTCCAGCAAACCATCAGGATAGTAAGATTTTTAATATAATGGTATGGTACAAGCAGTGTACAACAAAATATTATAATTATGTACCTTTTCGGGTAAAAATATTGATTGATATGAATCGATTCTTAGTTCTGCTCTTAAAAATACTTAATGATGAGCTATCGCGTATGGAATGTGGTAAAGAATTCCAAAGGCGTCTTTCCATCATAGTGCCTGGAAGTATGGGAGTCCTATGAAGAACAGAACGGTTAAATATTACTTGGCTAATCATAGACCATTGTCTGCCACATTTTCTTACCAGAAACGAAAATTTTAAAAGTATTTTTTTTATATTCCAGATTAGTAACTTCACCAATCTGGCTTCTTCTCAACTTTCTATTGCAAATATGAACAAACCGCGCACCATAACGTTCCTTAAAAATCTGTTGATCAGCAGACATTTATGTGGTGAAGTCAAAAATTGTTTTATGTGTTGTCTGTATATAATCGTATTTAAGATTCAGTCTTTTCAAGATAATATATAAATAAAATAGAAGCACTCTGGAGGCAAAATTTGGTGGTAGAAAACATCCTTGGCTTAGGGGGCACGTAATGCTGTGTACTCCCAACCTGATCTAGTAAAAAATTAATAAAAAATAAAAATAAAATAAAAAAGGTTTTTATTCACGTAGACTTTAAAAAAGCGCTTGTAAATAGTCAGAACATGTTTGTAGTAATACAGTTATAATTTTTAGTTACTTACGAGTATTACAGATTTTTAGGTACACGGAATGTTATAACATTTATACAATTTATTTTATAATGGTAGTGATATTTAGCTTGCTTGTATTAAGTTAGCGTCAAGGAGATTATGTTTAGTTGAAGTTTTTAATATTATGTATTGAAATTTTAGTATAATAATACATAAGAAATTTTAGTATAATAATACATAAGAAATTGAGAGGAGGATTGGCACCACAGTCCAAATTCGGCTAGGACCGATAATGTTATATTCTAACTTGGCTAGGAAGTTGTGAAATCGATTCATTTGTTTTTATTTTTTTACATTATATTTTCTTTCAATTTAATTTAACCCACATACCAACATATAACAAATCAACAATTAGAATTTGATCATTATACTATGCATCGCCTGAAATATCAGGCACAAGGTAATCTACACAATTATATATATATATTAATTATATATTATATGCCAGCTTATTGGAATGTTATCAACATTATTACGTTCTTATTTATTGTTAAATGTCTATTTCAATTTAATTTAATTATTATTCCTTAACTGAAGGAAACTTGCTAATCGGAAATTACAATACCGTCATTGTATGAACCATACTATTATAGTTTACGCCCGTATATAGAAGTAGGCATAACCAATAATAATTAATTATTATATCATATTTAAAATAATAATTGGTTCAACACTTATAAGGTCATATAATAAATAGGGCGTTGGTTAGATAGCTCTAATTGAATAATTTTCAGCGCTATAAATATTCTTTGCCTGGAACAAAGAATTAGCCTACTAAATAGTTGTTCTGAGTCTGGATGTAATTTGTGTCCGTCTATTATATGTTTGTAAAGTACCCCGCGACACAGGGATTAGATTCCCTAGTGCGGGCGTTGACTTTAAAAAAAAGAAAAAAAAAACTGCATGTTGTAAGAGAAGGAGGTCAGGTTGCACCCTTGCCTTGTGTGTGGAGTATCAAGAAAACTAGTATGGCGTGGTCATATGCTGTAACCGAAAACACAAGGTCTAATGGAGAAATTGGGTTGGCTAATGCTGAACTGGATACCTATATGCTGCAATTGACAGACACATGCACCCACTTGAATATTATCTATTTTTTTTATATTGACAAGACGTATATGTATTTGTGTGTCTTTCAATGTTAGCAATAAATTTCCTTTAAATTGCTTTTCCAGGGAAATGTTGTGAAGGAAAGTCACAGAGTGCTCCTATCGAGTTATAGGAGTTTTTCCGTTTAAATAGACGAAAGCCTGGGGTTTTAGTCGGTTAAAGTCCAACAAAATCCACTGCTTTCCACTGGGTCGGGACCCATGATAAATTCTCTTAAAATAAAAGAAACTCTTAATTAACGTGCTTATCAAAATGGGGAAAATAAGGGGGTATTACAAGACGTCTGACTTTTTGATACAGAATTAGGATGTACCAATTTCTGATACGAATACGTTTAAATGAAGAAACAAAATGGAAATCTGTTCATTCATTTGTGAGCTACTATTTCACAATAAAAAAAAGTTTAATAAGTCGGCCTCAACCCTAAGCTGTGTCATTAGACAACTGACAAGCCATACCAGATGCCTTCTGGGTGGTTAAATAATTCCAGGGTTAGGGTAACCACAGCCCGTTCAAATGAATGACGATAATATATTCTATTCTACTTGTTATCCCTCTATAAACTAGATAATTAAACATAATCTCTTGACAATAACTTGATAATGAAGCTAGCTAAATATCATTGCTATAATAAAATAAATTGTATAAATGTTTTCATACAATGTGTACCTAAATATCTATGTTACTAGAAATAATAATGTATACAACTATATTACTACAAACATGTTCTGACTATTTACAAGCGCTTTTTTAAAGTCTACGTGAATAAAAACCTTTTTTATTTATTTTATCTACTATTCGGTCATAATCATGTACCTATGTAATAATGGCCCATTAATGTTTGCCTGGAAGAAATCGCGGCTAGTGCATTTTATTTACATGTACTAAAAAAACAAAAAGAAAAAGATTGCACAAAGGTAATCAGGCTGATATCGCCCACTGCTAGACATAAGCTTCCTCCAAAAGTTTCTATTACGTTACTATTTAAGTGTCCTCTACTGCCGCCACGTGCAAGCAGCCTCGGGAAGAAAGCGAACTGTTTGTGGCGCAGTCGCTGTGCCGGACTGGCAGGAGTCGGCAATATGGGAGGGCAATCCAGAGCCCTCTCAGAGTACGTGTCCCAAACATCTGGGACATGGTGCAAAAGGGGGGCACCGGAACAGCATACCCGCGTTCCCGGGGCTCCCCCATTAGGCGCCAAGAGAAGTCCACGGCAGGTAGGTTTAGTCGGTGCGAGTCCGACATACCCACCCGTAGACACATTTTGCGGGTGGCATGCGTAGGCATTCCCCCTGCCTAAACAAAAAAAAAAATACGTTACTATTTGAAGGAGTATGCGGTAGTCACCGCGCTTGGCAAGCAAGTTGGCAACCGCAGTTAGGTGGTAGCTATAGTACACAGGTAGCGCTGCTCCCCGTCTACCTAGTGTACCTATAATGTTATATCAATCCAGGATTTTGTCTTAGCTTGTAAGTATCATAATGTAAATTCGTCTGGTATCAACGCTTCCAGTACCTACTGGCCCTATCGGAATATCAGCACTGCAGAAATGCAGTACTAGCTGAGATAGGGCCATTTTTCATACCACTACGGATAAAATTAATAATGTTTAAAATGTATACACAATTTTGTATTTCCGTATTTGTTATGAACATAAAATTATTTCTTTCTTCTTTCTTTCTTAGAAATGAAAAAATGAAACGATTGATGTATTTATTTGCTTAGAATTTAGGTTAACAGTTCAGGTCTTATATTTAAAAACAAGATGTGTAGGAACGCCCAACGCCATAATATCCATAAATCCATCGAAAATGGAGATCCAGCCAAAATTTGGAAATTTCTTCGATCATTAGGAGTTGGAAAACCCAGAGATATACTTTCAAATAACTTAGATATTAATTCTCTTAACCAGTACTTTTCCTCTTCATCTTCGAGTAATGCGTCAGCTAAAGCTCAAACTTTAAGCTATCTTTCATCTCTTCCAACTGCCGATCATCCACCTTTTGCTTTCAATCAATTCTCCGATTGTGATGTTAAGAAAAGTATCCTGTCGATATCTTCCAATGCGGTCGGTAGCGACAGTGTCAGCCGTAATATGATCATTCCTATCCTTGACGAAATCCTACCCATTATCACCCATATTCTTAATTGTTCCATATCCTGTGGCTTTTTTCCTTCCGCATGGAAAGAAGCTCTTGTCACTCCCCTTCCTAAAACTAGAAATCCATCCTCATTCTCCGATTACCGTCCCATATCCATTCTCCCATTCCTATCAAAAGTCCTCGAACGGCTTATTTACTCCCAACTGAACTCCTATGTTTGTAAACACAATCTCCTTAACCCTATGCAATCCGGTTTCCGTCCTGGTCATAGCACCGTCACAGCACTGGTCCATATTACGGATGACATCAGGAGTGCCATGGCACTCCTGATGTCATCCGTAAGGAGAATTGATTGAGAATTGAAGATTTCCACTCTCCATGAAGAGTGGAAATCTTACAGTTCTCCTCTTACTTGATTTTACAAATGCTTTTAACACTGTAGATTTTGACATTCTCCTTGGCATTTTGACTTCGCTTAACATATCTCCAACGGCAATTGAATGGTTTCGATCTTACCTGTTTGGCCGCCGGCAAAGAATCCGTATTAATGACTTGTTTTCTACATGGTCTAATACAGTTGCTGGCGTGCCGCAGGGTGGCGTTCTGTCTCCATTACTTTTCGCTTTATTTATAAATACGATTTCTAATAATCTTGCTTCCGCCTACCATCTTTACGCAGACGATCTACAAATTTATTCCCATGGTTCGCTTGCAAATTTACCCAGTGTCATCGCGGCAATTAATGGTGATTTAGCTCGGATAAAGACGTGGAGTAATAGCTTTGGTCTTAGAATTAATCCATCTAAGACCCAAGCTATAGTAGTTGGCAGCTCTGGAATGATTTCAAAAGTGGACTGGTCTCAACAACCACAAATCATCTTTGACGGGACTGTTATCCCTCCCAGTAATAACGTCAAGAATCTGGGAATTATAATTGACAATACGTTGTCCTGGGGTCCTCATCTTAAAAATGTTAGTGGTAAACTTTTCGCATCAGCAGGTTCCCTCAGGCGTCTACGCAATTTCCTCCCTATTACCACTAAAACTGCTCTTACACAATCACTTCTCTTACCTATTCTCGACTATGCCGATGCCAGCTATCTAGATCTCACGGAAGAACAACTGGATAAACTTGAGCGTCTCCAAAACCTTTGTATAAGATTCATATTTGGTCTTCGCAAATATGATCACGTTTCATCATTCCGTTTAAAGCTCAAGTGGTTGCCAATTCGCCTTCGTCGGAATGCACATATTCTTTCCTTATTATATAACATACTCTTTAACCCTGCTACGCCTTCATATCTTAAAAACCGATTCGAGTTTCTCTGTGACACGCATTCGAGATTCCTAAGATCATCGCATAACTTAAAACTGCATAATCCTATACATTCCACAATATTTATGGACAAGTCATTTGCCGTTGAAGCAGTAAGGTTATGGAACGCCTTGCCAATTAATATAAGACGTGCCCAAACTGTTGCTACGTTTAATAAAGGCGTTAAAGAACACTACCTGCGTTTGTAAAGATCCTTACTCTTTTATATATTATGTATGTATTTTATTAGTTTATATATTATACACTGTATTGTATTTTATAGAATGTATATATTATGTAATGTTTATGTATGTATTTATGTTTATCATATATGTAGTCATAGGTACCATGTATTTGGCATACCCCTTTACACTTTTATACACATATTTTTTCTTTATTTTTAAATGTTATTTATCCACTACTTCATTTGTTACACACCCACTTTTTAAAACAATTACAGCTCCTATCCATCCAAAGGTTGTCTGGAAGAAATCGCTTAATGCGATAAGACCGCCCATTGCACTAAATTTATTATTATTTTTTTGTCCTACCTATTTTTCCTGCTTGTGTGTACAATAAAGAGTATTCTATTCTATTCTTGTACATTCTACCTTTCGGCATGCAAAATTTCTAAATAAACAAAATATGACACAGCAATTGAAAAAATAATAATATAAAAGCACGCACAGTCCAACACACGCACCTGCATGAACGCGCGTGGATGCAGTTTCAGTGTGTTGTTTCGTGCGTGTTTTCTATACAAACGGGGATACTTACCTACAAGCAACGGTAGAACACACACTAACGCTCTACGCTGCAACATGCGGGGCAGTGTGTCAATCGCCTTAGTACCCTTTTACGACACCCGTTAGTCGTGTGGTTTCGGGCTCAGAAAGGTAATGCTTATTTCAATAGAAATCTCTTCCAGCACTCCCGCGAGAGGAGAAACTAACGGGCCTGTCAGCGTGGTTTGTAAATGTTTGTTTTCTATGTCGCAGGTCGTGGAATCGATTCCCACCCAGGACATATTTGTCATGTTTATGCGCACATGTCTGTTTGTCCTGAGTCTGGGTGTAATCACACTAATATTATAAAGGCGAAATTTGTGAATGTGTGAGTGTGTATGTTTGTTATGTTTGTTACTCTTTCACGTAAAACCTTATATATCCGAATAACACATAGGCTATCATTTATAAAGTTAAACGTGGATAAAACCTCGGGGCACAGCTATATAAGTAAGTATTTACAAAAGAAAAGAAGTATATGTAGTATATCAGTTATTTGGTTTCCATAGTACAAGCTCTCCTTAGTTTGGGATCAGATAGTCGTGTCAGTCGTGTGTAAATAATGTCAGGATATTATTTTTATGTAAGAGGGATATATACAATAGCTATATAATATACTACATATAATATCAGGATGAAGTTGAGAGATAATGTGTCTTTCACTCGTTTTTGAATAAAGTGATGTTATTAATATTTCGAATGTTAAGCGAAAGAGAATTCTAGAACCTGATTGTATGTACCGTAAAAGATGAAGAGTAAACATAGGTTTGTGGATAGAAAATTTTAAGAGGGATCTTAGGTGTCACCTATGTGAGGCATCACTTGAATGAATAAAGGAGAAACACCCCCGTAGGTAGGTATAAGGACATTAAATAAGAGATACAATATGCAGGTTTTCTCTTAGTGTACAATAAAATATATTTGTATATTAATTATATTGTTATGTAATGTTAATGCCCTATTTTGTTAAATATTAATTACATAATTAAACACATGTTGGTGTTGTGTAAGCGTCTATTATGAAATTCAATATAAATTAAGCTGGCAATTTTAATTCAATTTACCTTAAACAATAATATTATTGTATTCCCCAATAAAATAATATTATTATTAACAACAATGAATTATTGTGGTATGGTACTTTTCCATATTAAGAAAAATATGTTATAAATTGAATATGGTATTACTAATATTATGTAGAATTATTCTTAGCTCATAAGTAGCCATTATACAAAGTATGTACAAAAATAGTTTAATACACAATAGGTTATTCCAAACTGCATAAATTAAGCATATATTAACACACTATTGGGTAAATACAATTACGAATACGTAATGTACGTAATGTGTAACTTTCAGCTGCCCCAACAATAATTCTCCAATACACTTGATCTTTATATATTTACGAAGTCGCATTAATGATAAAAAGAAACATACGACATTATGAATGTCTCAAAAATCCGAGACACAAAAATATACTGTGTAATAAAAAATATAGAACAACACAGTTTCAAAAAAGTGTATTTGTGATTGGGGTCAAAATATATAACCAACTGCCAAATCATATTAAAAATATTGACAAAATATATGAATATAAAAATAAACTAAAAGAATTTTTAATTTGTAAGGCATATTATTCAATGAAGGATTACATCAATGACAAACATGTGTAAAACTGTAACTTTTTTATATAAATTTGTGTGTTTAACTTAAGCCCAACGCGTTTTTAATTATTATTATGCTACTTGACAATTGCTAGATAACTATGACATTGATGCTTATAATATTGACATTTAATAATATATATAATTTTTCTTTATTCTTGTAATTAGTGAATTGATAATATATGTGTTTATCTGGAGTTAGGAGATTATATTTGAACTTTAGTTTTAGAAAATATTGTACACCCTATGGGTATGTTACAGCGGACTTATGACGCATGACAACAAATATAAAATTGTAAATAACCTGTAACAAGCAACCTGTAACAAGCAAAAAAGGAAATTTGAATTTGATTTTGAAAATCTGGCTACTGTCTACCGGGATCACAACCTTCTTTCATTCGCTCGCTCATTCCAGTCTGAATATCGTCCGCAGTTGGATGAGTGTTTCAAAGACCCCATCTTTGAAACACTCATCCAATTGCGGACACGGTGCGGCGGTAGCGATAGCGGTGTACATACCTACCGGAGCCTTTTTCTTATTCCGAGCCAATTCTTTAATACGAATTAGATCATTCAGTTAGGTTATAGTGCTCGTTTGTACCCACAGTAACTGCCTTGAAGAAGGCCAGTGTAAGATCCACCACTCATAGCCAGCCGCCCTCACCGGTCCGTAAATGATGGGCGAAGATAAGCGCCTATTTATAGGTGATCGCCAAACTGGTTTAATTTCAGAGTGTCTCCGTGCTACAGAGCGGGAGTTAAGCTGTCAGTCCTGTTTAACATTGTTAGACAGTTTTAAGCTATGTCAGAGGCCTACTGGACGGCTTGAACAACTTGGCAACCATTATCCATACAATTAAATAATAATATAAATATGTTTATATACTTCTAAAAGGAAATTTACAAAACAGCATGTTCACAATTAGTACTATAGTAAAATTGCTCTTTGTGTGAGTCTGAACTAGGTCGAGACCTGTAATACAGAACTCCAGGCTCTCTCCGGAAAATTAGATCTAGGTGCATTGAGTCCATTGCGATCTGATTCACTGTATAGTGTATACACTTGACATAGCTTAAGAACTGTCTAATAACTTCAACAGGGACTGACCACCCGCTCGCATATTAAGATATATGAGGCGCTGCGGCATGGACTGCATCAGGTCACCACATTGACATTGCGTCTTGTTTTTACACAATAATGCTCTACTTATAAAGAATGTATTTGCAGCTTGCGTGTAAATAATTCCAAACCCAAGTGCCCAATTTCAATCCAGGTGGAATTAGAATTTAAACGCGAGCCAGAACAACTTATAACCAGTCGGAACATTTTCCACTGACTCCAAAGTGTGCTGGTGTTGGGAATTTTGCTGTTCTCTTGTAAATCTGAGAATTATAATATTTAAGTAGCTTTTCCTGGGTAGTATATTTTTTTATCATTTATCCCTTTTAATTACTGTATTCTTCAGTAGTCTCAGCGGTACGTAAAGGTAATTCCTATGATGTAATTAATTAAGAATGTTGTTAGATGACATGTCCTTAATGTTATTATGTTATTGTATATTACGTGTCTATGTTACGGTTTATGCGTTTAATTAATTTTGCAATGTTATTTAAAAATAACTAGCAAAGTAAGCAATATACAGGATTAATACTTTCAGATTTTCTATCCAATATGGAATTCGAAATATGGAAATTTATCTTACATACTTTCCCTCCATTTTATTGTGGCATCTTTCACTTTTTTGTGTAAATCATATCTCAATTTTATCTAAATATTATATAGTTGCAACCCTAATGTTTCTTCCAGTTAACGTAATACTTTAGTAGATGCCACGTCATAAAAATTTGCTCTCAAGCATCACGTCAACATAACGTTAATTGCCCTACGCTGAGGTCCTGAGCCCCTAAGGGTAAGACTTTGGCGCGAGTCACTTAGTTTATAGTTAAGAAAAATAAGTTAGGTACTATCAAAGTTATTACAGCATGGTGTGTAAGAATAAAAACGACTTTTCCACACAGATATCGAAGAGTAAATATGCTCGTCGTTTTTATCCTCTAGAGGTTAAAGTAAATTTGGATTTAGAACATTGTGTGCACCAAGTTTGTGGATGCAAGATATTAGTAAACCTATTTACTCCTACCTCTATGGTGCCGAATTTATCTAACAACTTTTTTTTTAATTTATATAAAACGAAACCTACTTGGTGTACTTTTTTCAATTGTTTTGCGCAATATTACTGTTCTATCACACTCAAACTGTAGCAACGTTACTTTTAGTTTTTCTCAATTATACCCAAGTATTATTTGTTATAATTTAAAGGACAATCTTTAAATTATAACAATTACATATCATAATATAGTAATTAATACCTAAACTGTGATAAAAGTATTTATGATAAGATTTTTTTTTCGCATTTAGTCATCCATCCTCGTTGAGGTATGATGAAAAGTTACGTGTTGCACTCGAGATTTTTTACTTTGTGCTCTTTTGATTTCCTCGCTAATGCTCAGGATTCTATTTTTTAAATCCTTTTCCGATTCTTTCGCTTGCCCGGTCATCAAAATTGAGCACGCGGTTAAAAAGCAACTTTGCACTCTTGTATAACAAACAACTATTATTTTGTTTTTTTTTTGTATGATGGAGTATTATCTTATTACATTTTTACATTAATGACAGTCTCAGAAATATTATTCAATGTTGTTATTATGATGCTAAAAGATACTTTAACCGTAACTTGAACGTCACAAGATGATATAATATTCCTTGAATATAATAAGCATCAAAATATTTATTTTATCCTCAAGCATAAATATATAAAAGCTATAAATTATTGAACTGTCTGTCACTGTTAACCGATTGTTCGACGAATAACACCTTTGTAATATTATTATTTATAAATTACTTATAAGTAATTATTTAATAATATTGCCAATTAAAGAAGTTATTAAAACTTTTAAATCAACACAAATGGCTTCGTCGTGCATATTAACATCTTTTGCGGTAATTAGGAATATATTCAATTTTTTCATATTATTTATAGACTGATTGTAAATATCCATCTATATTCTAAGTTTTAATCTATTTTCGTTTGATGATCACTTATGCATTAATAACTATAAAGTTTTATACTTGCAAATAATTGCGTACCTAATACACGGTGACTAGTTTGACATTAAGCGGTTTATTGTCGTGGGAATCTAATTGTACTTTTGTTTTTACATTATAGGTTTTAACCATATTCCTGGTTTCCTGCAGTGCAGCACCTAAACGTAAGTTGTGGTCATATCATATGTATCTTTTTTGCATTTACGTGACGATACCCATCCATTTCAAAAACTATAACTATGCTATTAATATTTATCAATGAAATTTTATTATTTTTAGGTTATGATAACGAAGTGCTGATAGAGGTACCAGATGAGTGTAAAAATAGCACTGAACTATGTACTGTCAAGCCTAAAGGATACGATGCTCTTCTGGAGAGGATTAATCGCCTTCTGCCAGCAGAACTAGTTGAGGTAACCATTTAACTGTATTATAAGGACATAATTTTGTAGGATACAAAATCGTTCAGTGTTAATCTTTCTCCATGTCTAAATATTGCTGAAAGCTGATAGGCGTATATGAGGAGTAAGCGAGGGCACACGGTCTCCTGTACAATTGTAAAAAAAGTTAGCTCCTGGTATTTCAAGCCAAGGGTCGTAAACTGGGGGTTTTGACACTTGTGCTGCTTAACGCAGTCGCTCTTCGAAGAGTGAGTGAGTTTAAATACCTCGGCCATGGGGTTACCGAGGATTTAAAAGACGATTCTGACATCGAAAGGGAGAGGAGAGCGATGTCGGTCCGCTGTAACATGTTGGCACGCAGGTTCGCGAGGTGTAGCTTGGGGGTAAAAATTACTCTGTTTACAGCATTGTGCCAAACCCTCTACACCTGCAATCTGTGGGTCAATTACACGCAGCGGGCCATCAACGCTCTCCGAGTACAGCACAACAACGCGTTCAGGGTGCTGGTGGGGTTCCCACGCTTCTGTAGTGCGTCTGCAATGTTTGCGCACGCGCACACAGGGCTTTCACACGGTGCTGCGGCGCCGGATCACTTCGCTGATGTTTTGTACGCGTGGGAGACCCAACACCATCCTGAACGTGCTTAGTCAGACGACAGACAGTCCTATTCTGGGGCACTGGATTCAAGCACAAGTGCGTGTACCTGGAGCCCCAGAAGGTGGTAATTACTTAAATTAATAAATTTTATTACTAACATAGCTTTTAAGTTGTAATTTACTAACAATATTATGGGCCAAGTGTCTGAAATAAAAAGATTTAAAAATATACCAAAAATACTCGAGTGCGGTGTTTTTTAGTTATGGAGTTCCACAGAGGAGTGTCCTAAGTCCTATATTGGTCGTCATATACATTTAAAAGTTTTTGTTCTTTATTATAATTAATTTCCTCTATTAGCGACCTTAAATACACGGTAAACATTTGCGGTGCCAAATAAAGTCGAACACTTTACCTGACTGATCGGTCTGACGTTCACTAACTATCTTTGTAAAACTTGCAAAGATAGTAGTCACGGAAAAAAAAGATTTGTCTACGTGACGACACCAAGACAGACATTTTACAGTGTTTTGTATTTCTTAAAACAATTATACACAGTTTATATTATTAGTAGAGGCGCTCAATGGTCGGTAAATGACGTTTTTAATTATCAATTTAACATTTTCAGCAATTTCCTGATAGGGCAGGTGAGAATCTTGGACCTCGAATCACCGAAGACAGGCATAACTGTGCATATAAAACTACGGTAAGTACTCATTAAAGGTTTTAGATCAAGTTGATTATATGATCAAAACTTTTTTTCTCTTATTGTATCTGCAATCAGGTGTGTTGTACGCTTTGACAGTTTGAGTGTTCCTTCTAGTGAGGCTCCTTAATAGGCCATATTTATGTATAAGGCCAGTATATCTTTCCACATAAGCCGTTTACGGTAGCTTTGAGTTGTTAAAAATAATTAAATGAAGAGTAATTTGAACTAAGAAATTGGCTCCAATTCGTAGCTATACATCTAAACTATCATTATAACTGTCATTGCTTTTCTTCCTTTTACATTCTTATGAAATATGACAGGGCATTTTTATTTCGGTAAATTTTGCCGTGTGAAACAAAGGAACTTAGTGTCTTTTTACATGTATATATACGCGCCTCATATACGATGATAAAGTATAATAAGTTTAATAGTTCTAAGAATATTCTGTTCATACAAGTTATAATTGAATGTGACGTGTAATTGTGAAAATGATGACGTGTCAATATTATTTGGGTGAAATTATGTGTTTACTGAAACGAAAACTAGCAATGCTGGATAAACTGTATTTTATACCACTTACTTTTAAAGAGATTAGAAAAGTCAAACTAATAAGACGGTATGTCCGTAGCGTATTAAGTCAACAGGTTCTAACGAGTCTGAAACTGAAAATGAACTGGTCTTTTCACAAGAATGATGGTAGACATTTGTCGCTCTAGACCAAATATGACCTAAATAACATCAATTATTTTAAATGTTTCAGGTAAGAGACGTTTATCTAGATAAAATGCAGGATAATGCGACACTTAACGAAATTATTATCCAAACGTCACGCCTTTACCAAAGAGTTGAATACGTTGAATGCGAGTAAGTCCTTTCCACTTTTAAGTTCATTAAAGAGTCTGATATAGCGTCTTTAATATTATCCATAATCTAGAAGGTTTAATTTGGCATGTCATTGGATGCGTGAAACCTGCACCCTTCCGAATACCAATGCCAAATAATAACGAAAATAGGAATTAATAAAATTACAAAACTACAACCATTAAGGGCAGTTGTAGATGAGACATTATAACGTGCATGATGTTCATAGGGGTTCCATCTAATATTCATATGCTACTGGGTACAGTTTGTAGGTTTAAACTTATTACGATTGTCTCCTTGTGAATATAATTATCAATTCTGATCATTAGCTTTTGGACCAAGTAGCTCTCAATTTTTTGTTTAAAAATAATGTAAGAGCCACCTGGTCCTAAACTTGGGGTTAAATAGGAGCAAAAGAATACATGAGACACATAGGCATCAGTTGAGTCGAGCTGCATGGCCAAAAAAAATCCAGAATCAGAATCAGAATCTTTATTTCATTTATTCGTCCATAAGGACGTTATTATAACCATCAACATTCTTACATATTAGAAATGAAAAGTGGTTGTTAAAACTCAGTCAGTCTCATAAGAATTAAACGCAGGGTCTAAGATGGACTTTAGAAATAAAAGATCTATTTTTGGGCATTCCCTTTTACACACCCATGATAAAACACAGTAAAACTTCTTAATACTGGATACCCGGACTGCAGAGTTTATTGACCTTTACAACATTAGTTTTCCAACATATCTTGAGAAACTATAGACCTCCACCCCATACTCACACGTTTGTACATCTTAATACATTAATTTTACGGAGCTTCTAGCACGAGAGTTTCTGATTTTAAATAACCAATACGTTGTTGATTGTTATGTAATAATTTTCAGATCCAAAATTATAAAAAGCAAGCAAAATAGTGATGAAGAACAATGTCTGTTGGATATAGGACCTAACGCCCTAGGAATGAAGGCTACTTGCGAAGAGTCCACCACGCCTGTAACTCTGTACGTTTATTTGATCAAGGAAGACAAACTTGCAACGAAAACTTTTTATATTCCTACATGCTGCAGCTGTAGGTTATCTGAAGTCTTGAAGTAGTAATACAAGGTTTTATGTGCACCGATTTCTTACTCTAATTTGCAATGTTAATAAGGCTCAATTTCATGGAAACACCTATATCCATATATATTATATTTAAATTGGTTTACACTTATTTATCGCACCATCACTTTTCCGATTTTCTTAAGGAGGTCACAGAATACATAAAATACAATTAATTGTTGAATTTCAAGAAACACTCAACTTTTTTATTTGTTTTTAATTATGTTGATGCTAAGAGTACCAGAAAAGAGAAGAATGACAGGAATAGCGAGCATAGTTCACTAGAAATGAGAGGAAAACTGATTTGTCTAATCTTCACTGGTTATAGAGGCACGAGAAGAAGAAAAAATAACCAATGTTCTATAAGCGGTACATTTTTACGCATTCCCACAGTTATAACTTGTGTTTGATTTGATAATGCTTATAGTGAGTACTCATAGTTTTTTTTGGATTGGGACCAGAAGCAGACCCAACACAAGCTGGAAAAGACTCAAAAGAGTGCAATGTCGCCGATGAAGTTGTCGATAGCTTGTGAGGTAAAGGAGACAGATAAAAAGGCTGACCCTACTACAATGTAAAACACATAGTCATTAAAGTGAGATTTTTTTAAAGTAAACTCACTTTTACACTATGTGTGATCACATGAATGAACATAATTATTAGTTGTGCTTGAACAAATTTATTTTGTATTTCGCAATAAATATATTTTCAGCGCTATTATTTTATTTTAATCAAGAATGAGATTTTACACTTGATATTACAGGGAAAAATATTTTTCACAATATATCATTGTACTATTCACATGTACAGATATTAAATAATTTATTATATTGTAAATTGATGTATTAGTTAATGTAACAATTACAAATCTACTTATCATCATCATCATCATCATGTGTGCCGATTGAGGTCCACTGCTGGACAGAGGCCTACCCAAAAGATTTCCACTATGGACATGTGCCATCATTTGGCAGGAAAAGCCGTAATCGCTACGCTTGGCAGACAGGTTGGTGTTCGCTTTTTCTAGGACATATTCCCTCGGGTCCACTTCTAAGGTCCACACGGGATTCAATGGGGTGGCGATATTCTTTGCCGTCAGCCACACACAACTAAACTTCACTAATACTTTTGCATCGAAACATATTGACTAAGACATAACACATCGAACATACATGGGGGTGATTCGGATACTCCTCATGATAAAGTATCTAAATTTGCGTTTGAACGTCAACTCCTTGGCCAGCCTGTATAATATACATAGATACATCCTAATATAGAGAGCGTCAAAGTATTGACGGTCACCGTAGCCTAGTTGGTAGTGCTCCTGCCTACGAAGCTGGTGGTCCTGGGTTCGAATCCCGGTAAGTGCAAATATTTGTATGATGAGCACGAATATTTGTTCCATGACTCGATGTTTTCTGTGTATATAAGTATTTATCTATCTATATAAGTATGTATATCGTCGCCTGGTACCCATACTACAAGCTTTGCTTAGTTTGGGCCTAGGATGATCTGTGTGACATTGTCCCCAGATATTATTATTATTCCTTCGAAACGAATCCATGGGATAATATTTCCACAAAATTACCAGTATTGCTATGTTAAATAGTCATGCTTCTTTGGCCAAAAATGTGGTTGGTCTCGGGGAGAGCCAATCAAGGCCCCTTGAAGTTTGACGATAAAGAGCGCGGGCAGTTCGACCTTAAGTTCAAAGGGGTTCTCCCCAAAAGTCTCTAAACGTAAATAATCAATAAATGAAAAAATTACGGTAGCAAAGCATTTTCATATCATATAATTTTTATTTAAAAATAAGGTTATTCGTTTTAATTATAGCTGCATGATGCTTCGGCCATCGAATATGAATTACACTTTTCATTTCTTATTTACCCCAAATATAAAATATCCAAGACTCGATACAGGGTCATAGTAGGGATGGACATAAGTATCCAAGAAGACACAATATCCAGGACCTGACTTCTTTATTCATCATACCGTCAATCTGTGGCCAAGATCAGGGTGGTCATGGGTGTCCAAGAGGGCTACCGGCTAAGTCGCCGAACATCGGGATAGTAAAAGTAAGTAAGTAAAAGTAAAATACTCTTTATTGTACACCATAACTTAAAATTAAAATGAGCATACATAAATTAAGTACAAAGGGCGGTCTTATCGCTACTGCGATTTCTTCCAGACAACCATTTATGGAGTGGATAGACTAAGGAGAGGGAAAAACAGGGTAGGTAGGTGTAACAATCAACTTAATGTAAACTTATACAAAATAATAATAAAAAGTAAAAAAAAATAATCATAGAATAATTTAAAAAAAGTCTCATAAAGCAGGAATGTGCGAAAAAAACCAAAGGCGACAGCGGTAAATAAATGTGCTTAGTAATCTAGGCAGATAAATACAATTTTTTAACGTTATTTTTAAAAATATTTAATGATTGCGCTTGTCTTATTGTTAAGGGCAGTGCGTTCCACAGGCGCACAGCCTGCACTGTAAATGATTTGCCGTAATAATCGGTGGAATGACTTGGCATTTTCAGTTTAAGGTTCTCTGATGACCTCAAGCATCTTACCTGACCTCAAGGATAGTGATCGGCGTTCAAATAAATAAAGGTTAAAAAATGACTCAATCAATTGTTAAATCGGCTTACATGAACACATGTGACGTCATAAATGGTCCGGAATCGTTTTGCAACGTCGAAGCCGATTTAAGGATTGATTAAGTCATTTTTAACCTTTATTTATTTGAACGCCGATCACTATCCCGATGTTCAGCGACTTAGCCGGTAGCCCCCCTGGGGACGCATTTTATATCCAGTAACAGTTTAAGTATTCATGACCACGTCATTCAGGATTTAGATCAGGGCGGTCTTGGATGTCCAAGTGGTCATAGGTAGGTATTCAGCAGGACAAAGGTTACATCCAGAAACGGTATTCTTTTATCAAGTACAAAATGTAACCTTTTTATCTATTTATCGCTAAAATTTCTTACTCTTCATTAATTATAAACCACCTCTTTGTGGCGAGTAAGTGAGATAGTGAATGCTGTTTTAACAATATGACCTATTTAACAATGTCACTAAGACTGTTAAGCCAGAGGTCGGGGTTCGATGCCCACCCAGGATAAATATTTGTGTGCTGAGCACGATCATTTGTTCTAATATGTAAGTGCCAGGCGCTCATAGCTAGATGCTCACACCGGTCTGTAAGCGATCGGCGAGGTTAAGCAACTACGCTCGCGGTCAGTCCATAGATGGGTGACCGCCAAAGTGGTTTAATTTCTGGGCGTCTCCGTGCTTCGGAGGGCACGTTAAGCTGTCGGTCCCGGTTGTAGTCATTAGACAACAGTCGTTAAGCCATGTCAGAGGCCTACTGGGCGGCTTGAGCAACTCTGACACTAGGGTTACCACTGCCCATACGATAAGCAAGCAAGTATATGTAAGTAAGTAATCATTTATTTGCATAGAATGTAGGTGTTTACAATTGGTGTTACAGATATAATATATCTGAAACCGCCTAAGATGGCGGCGAACCGTAACATCGAGCTCCGTGTATTTAACCATTTTAAAATACTTAATCAGTATAACTGAACCTGAATTAGTGATATAATCACGAAACTTTCATCAGTATCGGAAGTGCAAGTGTTATTTCAACTGTAAACCGTGTAAATTCTGTGAAAACTCTTCAAAACATCTGAGTGTGGAACAGTTACGTAAAGTGCATAAGAACAGTGCGAACTTTAATTTTAATTCTTTAAGTAAACTAGAACACAAATCTAAAAAAAATCTTAAACATTAAAACAATTAATCAGTGTTATTTAAAGTGGCTTTAATATTCTACCTACCTGCTATTTCTTCATAATCAAACAGTTATTAAATCATCTTCAAACAGACAATTTGCGATTAACTCAGCTGTACTATGAGATCCACTATTTCGCACGATCTAATAGGAACCTGGTAGTGTGACTCGTAACAGTGTTGCTTTACCGCAGAAGATCCGAAGTTCAATTCACAGCGAGCCATTAAGCTCTTTTTGTGATATTTATAAAAGGAAGAATTCAAGTGGATTAAAAGTTAAAAGTTGACAACTTAACAAATTAAATTGTACTGCAATGTTTATAAAACACACGTTGACAGCTACTTATTTAATATAAAGTGATACCTACAAGGACAGGTAAAAATATCACATAAACAGTATGGCAGAAGACTTAGATTCAAAGACTTAGATTTAGATAGAGAAGATTACTATTCAACAAAAATAATATAACAATGAGAATAAAAAAGCTACAAATATCTAAATCTACCGAATCTCTGAACGCATTACCTACTATTATTTCTTTGATATCGACGGATTCACAATTGGATATGAGAAGTCTAGACTTATCGACCGGCATAGATATGTGTATAATTGCTGACTTAAAAAGTGAAATTGCCGATCTAAAAATGCAATTGGAAAAAATATCACATGAATTGGACACCACTAAATTAGAGAAAAATGCTTTAAAAAACGTTGTTTCGCGTCAACAGGAACAAATAACCAATTTAAAACGTATTTGCACTGGTTGTAGCTCAGGGAAGCAGCAGAAACAAGATATAGATTTAGCCCGAAAACGAAATAGACACTCATTAAATGATCAAAACCGCAACTTTTTACATACAAGCCAGACTATATTACAGAAAACGGCAGAGGTCAGCCGTAATAACTTAATAATCCCAGAACACGCATCACAGAGCGATCCGATGGAACATAAGAATATTACTAAGAATTTAGATAACCAAGACAACGCATTGACAAAAGCTGACCATTGGCAAACTGCGCCTACACCAAGGAATGTGTATATATTTGGAGGTAAACAAAGTGTGGGGCTCTCTACTCATTTGATCAAATCAAGGATCCATAGCCAATATGAAAACTACCAATTTACATCATACACGAAACCTGGCGCCACTTCGTAAGAGATATTGAGGACATGTAACCTGTTTAATTTTACCCAAGATGATATCATCCTTCTATCAGTGGGAGAACATGATACAAGCCCAATAGAAGTGACAATTGAACTGAGCACTACTCTTAAATTACTTCCTAATTGCCATATTTTTGTGGTAAACGTTTTTAATAACATACATTTAAATGAATTTAAACTTAACGATACGTTGATGATGATATGTAACAAGTTTCCTAATGTAACATTTATCAAATCGTTGGACTATTATAAGACATAGTATTATTATAAGAATTATATGTATTATATTTATTATAATGCTATTTGTAACCAGATAAATTATGTTCTAGATGTCCATTATTACAACCAAACATATTTAAATATTTCTAATTCCTTAAAGATTTCTAAATTAAAATTTAAACAAAGTACTAACAAAAATGAATAGAGTTCTGGCCCAGTGACTATTACGAACTTAAATCCTAAAAAAGGGACTATTCCTTATTACTTTTCTATAGAGAAACGGTATGAAAAAACCAATGATTTGTTTTTTCGAGCCTAGAATCAATGACCAAGATTTCACTAATAAGTCGTGTAATTTTTCATTTAGGGTTCTTCACCAAAATATAGCTGGACTATTATCAAAAAAAAGTTTACTAGAAGTTGCGTTATACGAAATGCGTAACAATAAGGTAGAGCCGGACGTGATGTGTCTTACCGAAACTTTTATCAAAAAGCATAGCGAATCTAACATCAATATAAATGGTTATACTCTAGGTTCTAATTATTCCAGATCAAAAGCTAGGGGTGGAGTGTGTATAATGTTAAAAAAGGGAATTAAATACAAAGAAATAGAGTATATAAGAGATTTTGCAACTGAATATACTTATGAGTGTTGTGGAATAAGTGTTCCAAATCCCAACATGTACATAATATGCTGCTATCGGACACCTAACTCAAATATAGACACATTTTTTGATAAACTAGATTGTATGTTACGAAAAATAACGCAAACAAAACAGCGAAAAATCATCGTAGCAGGTGATTTTTACATAAACATCTTGAATCAAACTAAAGCCTCCCAATACTTATTAGACATCGCCAATAATTATAATTTAAAGGTCCATATAGACAAGCCTACGAGAATAAATACATGTATTGACAACATACTTAGTAACGTACATGAAGCTACTAGTGAGTTATATCACTTTGGTTTATCGGACCACTGTACAGCGCAAATGCTTACATTCAAAACGGAGCGTCAAAGCAATATTCCTGCAGTAGTGTATGTTTACAAAAGAGACTATAATGAAGAAAATATTTTAAAATTTAAAAATTATTTAAGAAGCTTATCTTTTTCAGAGGTTTACAAAGAAAAATGTGTACATAAAAGTTTTAACTGTTTTCACGATTTTTTTTGTCTCTTAAACAAGCTATGTTTTCCAAAACTTAAACTAAAAAAAATGATTAACAAATCTAGAACTAAGTGGATAACTAGAGGAATAAAAATATGTTGTAAGCAGAAAAGGTTTTTACGTTTTAGATACTACAAGAATAAAGATGTAAACAATAAGAATAAATATTAAATGCAATGCATAGATCTATCTCAAAAAATATATAATAACAAATACATAAGTAACTCAAAAAATATCTGTAGAAGTACATGGGAACTTATAAATGAACAAAACAAGAAACTTATTGACTATAATTATATTAGTGAGTTAAATATTGACAACGAACCTATAAAGACGCTGCTACCATTGCAGAGAGTTTCAATGACTACTTAATTAACTTGACAAATAAAGAACGTATAGTGACACAAAATAACACAAATAAATTCAAACTAGATAATAGTCTGTTTTTTATACCATTGACCAGCATGGAAGTATATAATATTATTCATTGACGGTCACCGTAGCCTAGTTGGTAGTGCTCCTGCCTACGAAGCTGGTGGTCCTGGGTTCGAATCCCGGTAAGTGCAAATATTTGTGTGATGAGCACGAATATTTGTTTCTGAGTCATGGATGTTTTCTATGTATTTAAGTATTTATCTATCTATATAAGTATGTATATCGTCGCCTGGTACCCATAGTACAAGCTTAGCTTAGTTTGGGGCTAGGATGATCTGTGACATTGTCCCTAGATATTATTATTATTATTATATTATTATTCATTAAATAACACAAATGCAGAAGGTTACGATGACATATGTACGAAAATTATTAAATCATGTAGTCATGAGATAGCGCCGGTACTAACTTATCTCATAAATCTTTCTTTCGAAAAGGGTGTGTTTCCATCCTCGTTAAAATTGTCTATAATAAAACCTTTACACAAAAAAGGTGAAAAAACTGAAATAGGTAACTACCGTCCAATAACTTTGACCCCCATAATAGGAAAAATATTTGAGAAAGCTATGTACAATCGTTTATCAGGTTTCTTTAAAAAATTCAAAATTATTAATCCTGAACAATTCGGCTTTCAACAAAATAAATCTACTCAAATTGCAGCTTTCCATTTGATAAATAAATTAATGTTGAGTATGAATTCACGAAAGCCTACCACCGCTATATTCTTTGACATGACAAAAGCCTTCGATTTAGTTTCCCATGAAATTCTACTCAATAAATTAGAAAATTATGGTATTCGTGGTCTAGCTCTAGATTGGTTACAATCATTCTTACAGAGTAGAAGACAAGCGGTAGAAATTTCGATGATCGGAAAAGACAATACGGTAGTATCAACAAAATCAGCCTACAAAATTAATAAATATGGTGTACCACAGGGAAGTATATTGGGCCCATTGCTCTTTTTAGTTTATATCAATGAACTGCCTGACATAATTCCTTATCCGTGTATTTTGTTTGCTGATGATATCTCAATAATTGTGACCAATAATAATATAATAGAACATGAATTTGCAATAAATAAAACTATAGAAATAATAATCAACTGGCTCGACTGTAATAATTTGAGTGTAAATATAAGCAAAACTAAGTATATTCAATTTCTTAATAAAGATAATTTGGCAAAACCATTAAATATAAAATATAACGATAATAACATTGACGAAACACACGAAACAACTTTCTTAGGGATAATAATTGACAACCATTGCAACTGGAAATCTCAAGTATTAAGGGTCTGCAACAAGATAAACAAATATGTGTATGTACTTAATAGGCTTAGAAGAACATCAACCGTTCAAACTACTCTCATGGCTTATCATGGTTATGTAGCATCGGTTTTAAGATATGGTATTATAGTCTGGGGGAACTCAACACACTTTAACAATGCTTTTATATCCCAAAAAAAATGTGTAAGGGCTATATGCGGTATACCAACCAACGAATCATGCAGGCCATTATTTAAAAAGCTAAATATCCTGACGTTACCATGTATGTACATTTTCGAGGCTGCTGTATTCGTAAAGCAAAACATGGAAATTTTTACAATGGCGAAAGACATGTATCCGCGAAATACAAGAAATCGTAATAGACTAGTTATGCCATTTAAAACCGAAACGACGCTACTCTCCAAGAATTGTTACGCAATGTGTGTCAAAATATTTAATGCTACGCCAACAGAAATTAAAATATTGCCGGTTGTACCCTTTAAGAAAAGATTAAGGGCATGGCTTCTAGAACAAATGTATTATTCTGTAAATGAATTCTTAACAAGGAACAAAAAATCATAATAACGTACTTACTACTATTTTATTTTGACTAGAATACTTTTTAATGACATTTTTATAAATTTGATTATGCGACGACTTATTTATTGTAACTGTAGGTAGTGACTTGATATTAATTTGTGTTTTGTATTTGCATGCTTTTGGGCTAAATGTGAGGCCTTTCTAATTTGTAACATCATTATGTAACCATATTTTTTGGCAAATAAAGTGAATTGAATTGAATTGAATTGTAACACCAATTATAAACATGTAGGATTCATTATATTATAATGAATCCTTATACATTCTGCCTATTTAGGCATACAAACATTTATGAGCGACATTTGCTCACAATAACCTTAAAACTAATTACAATGTTAGTAGCATAAAAAAATATTTATAGAAGAACCATTTAAGAATTCTCGAACTGAGTAATAATAATTATTAACAATAAGGTGGTGAGTCTCTTTTGAAAAACTTCTAAAGGTTTGTCCTTAATACAATTAGGATTTTATTACAAATAACAGGAGCCATTCCCATAACACTTTTTTTAAACAAAGCTGTTTTACAGTTTCTTTCATACAATAAGTTTAGGTACTGTGATCTCATAGAGACTGTACGATATCGAGCTTCTTTTAAAGTCTTAAATAATTGAGGATTGGTTTTAACAAATATTGCCATTTCTAAAATATAAATACATGGGAATGTTAATAATTTATGTTCTCTGAAAACTAGAACACAACTGTCTGTGACCTTAATATTGAACATTGAACGTATGCAGCGTCTTTGAGCACGAAAGATAATATCCTCTCTATAATTACAATTTCCGCAAAAAATAATCCCAAATCTTAGTATCGAGACGACCAAGCCGTGATAGGCTACTAGTACTGTCTTAATATATACTGCAGATGTACTTAGTTTCTTACATATTGTTTCAGCTTGAGCTTTCCTTGTTAATTGCCTATCGAATGTAATATCTAAAAATTTTGCGACTTCTACTCTTTCAATAGTTTGACTATTATAATTTATGTTTAAGTTTTCAATACGCAATTCAACTGCCGCCAGGAGATCAAACGGCGGGAGGCGCGCCAGGTGTGTCGCCGCCTTTAAGGATACCGTTCGGTAGCCTAGTGCGATCCGTATGGCCACCCCACGCTGCAGGCTGTTCAAGACAGCTCTGTAGCGGGAGGCGTCCGTCAGGCGTTCAGACCAGACGGGCGCCCCATAAAGGACCATGGATCGCACGACGTCTCCGTAGAGGCGGCGAACTTCTTCCCTGGGACCCGCGAGGTTCGGAAAAAGCCGGTGCAACGCTCCGGTTACCCGGCGCACTCGGGGGGCCAAACGCTCGAAGTGCTCCTCGAAGCCCCATCGGCTGTCTAGGGTGAGATCCAGGTACTTCATGTACCGCCCCACCCTAACTTCTGCGTCACCTACACGCATCGACATACTGGGTGGTTCCTCCCTACGGCGTAAGCCGTGGAACCATAGCGCCTCGGTCTTGTGAGGCGCTACCCGAAGGCCCAGTCTCAATATGGCCACGACGACACATGCGACACCGAGTTAGGCGAGCCGTACCGCCCGCTGGAAGCTTACCTCCCGGGCTATGACGAGCGTGTCGTCCGCATAGCAGACGACGCTCACCCCGGGAGGGAGGCTTATCCGCAGGACCGCATCGTACGCGAGGCTCCATAGCAGAGGTCCCAACACGGACCCCTGAGGAACCCCGCAGGAGAGCTCCCTCTGGAACTCAGTCCCGTTCCGACCGACGAATTTAATCGTCCTGTCGCGCAAATATGCCCCGACTATACCACGGAGATAGGGAGGCACGTTATGATGGACCAGTGCCTCCCGTATCGCCCGCCAGGGGACGGAGTTGAAGGCGTTAACGATGTCTAAGCTCGCGGCCAACGCCACCCCCCCCCCGCCCGAACGGCGGGCTTCGACAGGGCGCGGGCGCGGTTAATCGCGTCCAGCGTCGAACGTCCCTGCCGGAAACCGAACTGGCTGTCCGATAAGTTGGTTTTCCTTAACCTAAATATGGAATACTTATTTAATCTAAGCAGGAAACCAGATGCATATGCGATAATTTTAATAATGCAGGCAATTAATAATCAACGAATTTATTATTACTTTACCCTTACCAACTAGTACTGACCGATCAGTGAGTACGGGAAGCGGTAAGACCAGACTTAAGCCAAAATGAATTTATTTTTCCTTTGGTGTTGTATTTTGGTAAGTCTTTTTTCTGTATTTTTAGTTGTGTTCGGCTCTTGAAGAAACTGTGCCATATCAGTATCTTGAGGGTCGTCGGTAGCATGTTCAACGGCAGACAATGAGGTCCTGGAATCATATCACAGGTCGAAGAAAAAACGGTCACCGTAGCCTAGTTGATAGTGCTCCTGCCTACGAAGCTGGTGGTCCTGGGTTCGAATCCCGGTAAGTGCAAATATTTTGTGTGACGAGCATGAATATTTGTTTCTGAGTCATGGATGTTTTCTATGTATATAAGTATTTGTCTATCTATATAAGTATGTATAGCGTCGCCTGGTACCCATAGTACAAGCTTTGCTTAGTTTGGGGCTAGGATGATATGTGTGACGTTGTCCATATATATTATTATTAAGTCTGGGGGTTGGCGGTTTTACACCCCCATGCCTTGCTGAGCACGTAAAGCCTCTGTTCCTGTATTTGATCTGTTTCCAATCGTGTTGCCTAGCCTAGCCGTTCCCTTTTTATCATGAGAGTGAGAGAATAGAAAGTGAACCTGTGTTTGCGCAGACATTTGTGCACTATAATGTACTCTTTGTGTGCCAATGGCGTGAGATCGAATATCGCCGATATCTCAATGGAGTGATTGAGCCATCGGCGATATTTGATCAGGGGCTCTGCCGGCTAAGTCGCCGAACATCGATTTCTTAAATGGCGTTCAAATAAATAAAGGTTAAAAATGACTTAATCAATCGTTAAATAAATGGTCCGGAATCGATTGTCAACGTTAAAGCCGATTTAACGATTGATTAAGTCATTTTTAATCTTTATTTATTTGAACGCCATTTAAGAAATCGATGTTCGGCGACTTAGCCGGTAGAGCCTCAGGTTGAATTAACGTATTATTCATGTAAATAGACTAAATAACTCGGCTCTTGCTAAGGCGCTCGTAGCCAGTTGCACTCGCCGGTCAGCAAGGTAAAGCCCCTAGCCTAGACACGGAGCCATCCTATAAATAAATAAATAAAATAAATAAAAAAGGTTTTTATTCACGTAGACTTTAAAAAAGCGCTTGTAAATATTCAGAACATGTTTGTAGTAATACAGTTATTATTTCTAGTTGCATATTACAGATATTTAGGTACACGGAATGTTAAAACATTTATACAATTTATTTTATAATAGTAGTGATAATTAGCTAGCTTGTAAAGTTATTGTCATAGTCAGTCTCGGTTGTTGTCGTTAGACAACGGTCGTTAAGGCATCTTAACCAGTAGGCATAAAGGGAGGTTTGAACAACTCCATGTACGTACTTTACTGTAATGATGTTGCACGGTTTATGTAACAATAGATCTCACTGCACTGACCTACCGAATTATGTTACATAGTTCCTAATGTAGGACCAATTTAATAGATCATATTTGACATATTATGTCAGTTACAAGTAAAGTGAATTGTAAAATGACCTTATTTGGTAATTATTACAATAAAGATAAATCGTAATGGAAAAAATAAGCAAATCTGCAGTTTAATTTCGATAATTAAACCTACTCATGGTCCTTGACAATAACTTAATTTAAGTTAGCTCAATATCGTTACAATTATAAAATAAATCTTATTGTAAATTATTTCCTACATTCCGTGTACCTAAATATCTATATGTACCTAGAATTTTTTTTGGAACGAAGTTCCTTATCACACGTTGTGAAAGGGGGCTAGACGGAAAAACTTCTTACGAAAAGTTGTCACCACACTTTTTGCAGCTGTGCGGCGTGCGCATATTTCTCTGTCTGTCTCTCTCTATCTCTCTCTCTCTCTTAAAGAAAGCAAGCAAGATATTTTCATTTCTATTTCGCATTGAACAGTGTGGTGACCCGACGATTATTTTTGTTGAGTGTATACAGGTTTTTGTACATAATAAATAATAAGAAATAACTTCGTTCCATCCGGGTGTCCCTTGACACCTTTCAATTTTTTTCATTACTACAAACATGTTCTGACTTATTTACAAGCGCTTTTTTAAAGTCTACGTGAATAAAAACCTTTTTAATTTTATTTTAACTACGAAATTTAAATTATTTTAAGCTAAACCAATGTTAGCTTAAAATAGGTAACATTGTTGAATTTTGATGAAGTGTCAAATGTGATCTATAAAATTGGCCCTACTATAGAACAGTAATCCAGCGGGCAGTACGCCCGCCGCGTTTATTCCACTCAAACATGAGTAAAACTAATGCCGTGCACATCAAGCTACCCCAATCTGTCAAATTTCCCCAATTGAAAGTGAACCCTATGCCTATGTGATAAAGTTAAAAACTAAAAGAAATTTGACAGATTGGGGTAGCTGGATGTGCTGGCCGTACCCGCTACCTCTCCGCCAGCTCGTTGAAACATATAACACACACTTTATGAAGCTCGATATATTCTCTCTATTAAATAATCAACTTAGATGTAAAGTAATTGTATTACTATCCGTGAAAGATAAAGCTGATTTAAGTTAATTTATACTATATATTGTTTAACCCCCATTCGTTTTCTTCTTTCTAATTATAATTGCATTAATTTGTGGGCAATGGTCTTGGTTGTATGTTTGTCAAATTTAGCTTAAGATTTTTATTGTTATACCTGACATGTGACAGTTTTTGTTCCTAATAAAATAAAATAAAATTAAAATAATACTCCGACACGAGAGTAGCAACTGTCCATACGATAAATTAAAAAGAAGATTAAGGGCATGGAATAGGCTAAATGATTGTAAATACATTTTTAATTTTCTACCAAATTCTTTCACAAATGTTATCAATAAAAAGTCGTGGAATAGATTTCTACCTACGACTTTTGATAAACTTCACCATCTTCATCATATCAGCCTAATGACTTCCATTGCTGGAACGTCCCTAAAAGATCACCACGATTGCAGCTGGTCTCGAGCAACGCGCATCCAGCGGCTTCCAGCAACCCTCACAAGATCATCGGTCCATCCTGTAGAGGACCTGCTCATGATGCATCTTCCGATTCGTGGTCGCCATTCGAGAACTTATCTGCCCCACAGATTGGGCCACAGTTTGCTATAAAATAACCTACGTGTTAGCCTAATTCATTAGGGAAAAAATATAATATCATCTAAAGTCGTGCAGGTCCATTGCACAGCTTTTGTATTGTTTACATTTTTAATTAGGTATTTTATCGAGGGAGCGCTATAGCTATTTAAATAAAATACAAAATATTAATAATAGAGACGAGTATATGCTCGGAGTTTCCCTGCGGGATCGTATCAGAAATGTCGAAATCCGCAGGCGAACCAAAGTCACCGACATAGCCCGAAGAATTGCAAAACTGAAGTGGCAGTGGGCGGGGCAAATGGCTCGTACAACCGATGGCCGTTAGGGCAGAAAGGTTCTTGAGTGGCGACCACGAACCGGAAGACACAGCGTAGGCAGGCCCCCTACAAGATGGACCGATGATCTTGTGCGGGTCGCTGGAAACAGCTGGATGCGAATAGCGCAAGACCGGCAATTGTGGAGATCTTTGGGGGAGGCCTTTGTCCAGCAGTGGACGTCTTTCGGCTGATATGATCATGATGATGATATTGTTCGACGGTCGAACACGAAGTTTCCGTATAGAATAGGGCAGAACTAATTCCAAGACAGAGTGGGTGGTGGAATAGACCACCGAGATGAGCAACATATGCATTACACTTGCTTTGCCATCAGCCTGTGCCCAGCAGACTGGTGACTCTATGAAAGGATGTTTAAACTACCAGGTCGTATGGAACCTTCTGGAATATATGCACGGGTAACTAGGTACTGTTTTGCACACATTTTGCCTATCCTATAAGAAATCGGCACCGGTTTTGTATGTTAAGGCCTTGACATTAGCCTAATGCTTTTTCCGCAAGTCTTTACCCAACACTTCACGGTTCATCCTGTAAAAACACATGTGCCAAATCCTACTAATATTATAAATAGTATGGATGTTTGTTACTCTTTAACGCAAAACCACAGATCGGAATTTAATGAAACTTTGTAGCAATATTGACGGTCACCGTAGCCTAGTTGGTAGTGCTCCTGCCTATGAAGCTGGTGGTCCTGGGTTCGAATCCCGGTAAGTGCAAATATTTGTGTGATGAGCACGAACATTTGTTCCATGACTCGATGTTTTCTATGTATATAAGTATTTATCTATCTATATAAGTATGTATATCGTCGCCTGGTATCCATAGTAGCTTTGCTTAGTTTGGGGCTAGGATGATCTGTGTGACATTGTCCCCAGATATTATTATTATAATATTATATTGCTTATACATATATCCGAATAGCACATGGGCTAGAATTCCGAATAACACATTGGCTCTAATTTTTAAAGTTTATCGCGGGCGTAACGGCAGGGCACAGCTAGTTTGTCATTAAAATATTCTATTAAGGATTTTTGCTGTATTGATTTCGTTACAACGGGATCCCGTGTAGTTTATAGTTTTTTTTATACATACTTTGTTATTGTTATAATCACCTTTTAATTAAAAATACAATAATCAACAACGCCTTACTTACCATTAATTGGTAGTTTGGCTATTTATTTATCAATAAAGGAAGTACAAACACATAAAAAATATCAATATTTTGTAAAACTTTGTACTTATGTACTAACAAAAAATATTAATTCTAATCTTTACCTGAAGTAATAGTTATAATCAGTCTTTGGTATTCACAACAAGTAGCATGTAGACTAAAATTAAACTAAATTTATTTTTCTACCTAAATAATTAATCGCAACGTTAGAAATATAAAACAATAAAATAATCAGTCACTTCTCTTTTGAAAATATGATCTTAAAAATCAAATGGTATCAATGGTGTTCTTATAAAATTACATATGTAGCCAGCGGCCGAAAATGCTCTTTCTGCCTCTACACTTGTTGGCTTGAAAGTTAGTAAATAATCATGCAACAAAATTAAATACTTTCCTCGTAAAATACGTTGCTGAGAAGATCAAAGGCGCCAATTTAAAAAAACCGGCCAAGTGCGAGTCGGACCCGCCCATGAAGGGTTTCGTAGCAGCAAGTATTTCAGTTGATTAAATGAAAGGTAAATTGCGTTTTACGATTCTTGACGTATTAAAAAAAACTACTTACTAGATCTCGTTTATACCAATTTTCGGTGGTAGTTTGCATGGTAATGTACATCATAAATTTTTTAGTTTTATTATTCTCTTAGTTTAGAAGTTACGGGGGGGGGGGGGGGGGCACTCATTTTACCACTTTGGAAGTGTCTCTCGTGTAAACTATTTAGTTTACAAAAAATGTTATGAGAAACCTCAGTATAATTTTTTAAGACCTATCCACACTGAAACCCCACATGTATGGAGATGATGAAAAAAAATTTTTGTGTTTCAGTTCTATGTATGGGGAATCCCCAAAATGATTGATCTTTTATTATTCTTGTGTGAAAATCTTAATGCGGTTCACAGAATACATCTACCTACCAAGTTTCAACGACGAATCTATAAGGGTTCCGTTTTTTGCCATTTGACGACGGAACCCTAAAAATCGCACCAACAGATGCTTGCGGATTCGCATTGCGGATCCGCAAGATATTGCGGGATCCCGCAGGGCCTAAAATTATGCTGGATCCCGCTGCATTGCAGGATCCCGCTTTGCTGGATTGCAATCCCTTATTATAATCGCAGGGCAAAATATATGTTATTATATATTTTACCCTGCGATTATTTAGACTGTATTAGTCTTAGTTTGGTATATATTAATAATACAATGGTTCTACTTATATCTATAAATACTTAGTACGTTGAAATGGGTGAACAACATTTTGTGCAAATTTGTAAGATTATTTTTCTTCTGAGCAACTCTTGCACTATCTACTTAGAAATATATAAGTAGGTATGTGTGTCAGTTGTTTGGTTGGTCTACCTAGTTTGAGATCAGATTGCAGTGTGTTAGTTGTCCTAAGATATATAGTATATATATAAAACATAAACAGGGATTTATATAAATAAATAAAATAAATAAAAAAAGGTTTTTATTCACGTAGACTTTAAAAAAGCGCTTGTAAATAGTCAGAACATGTTTCTAGTAATATAGTTGTATACATTAGATATTATTTCTAGTAACATAGATATTTAGGTACATATTGTATGAAAACATTTATTAAATTTATTTTATTAGAGCAATGATATTTAGCTAGCTCGTATCAAGAGATGTCAAGAGATAATGTTTAATTATCTAGTTTAAGTCTAATATTTTTACTACATATTGTCAATGGTTCTGTCTATATTAAAGGTATTATTATTATGACGGACCTAGTGTTAATAACGACGGTCGCGCTTTAATGCTACCACCGGATCCAATGCGCCCCAACTGAGAAGACCCAGCGAAACAAACTCAGTGGGGTCATCTACTACCGGTTTCAACACGACCCAGTTGAGACGGTCCGGCGAAACATACTCAAGCGGGCATGAACATATATATTATCCCTGTTTGCGGAAACTCGAACAAGCAATTCACACGAAGATATGAAACATACTCGGGCTCAGAAGAACCATTTATGTGTAACTAGCTGTGCCCCGTGGTTTCACCCGCATTAAACTTTATTATTTATAGCCTATCCAGGGTGTCAGCTAACTCCATGACCAAATTAAAATCGCTACAGCCGTTTGGACGTGAAGAAGTAACTAACAATCACACTCACAAACTTTCGTATTTATAATATTATTAAGATACATTATAGCAATATATATTTCCTTTCAGATGGTGCTAACTCTGTTTATAGATTCTGCAATATCCACATGTGAAGACAGTTTAACACAATTGTAAGTATTATGTTCTTTGATGTTTGAAAGTGTTTGGGACCAAATTGGGATGGACCAAAATGGGAAGAAATTTCTCAGTATCAGCCCGAAAGATGGCGGTATTGCCCCGTGCCTCGAAGAGCACGTAAAACCGTCGGTCCTGTGCCTGACCTCTTTCCGGTTGTGTCGCTAGTCGTCCCATCGGAGCATGAGAGTGATGGAATAGAAAGTGCACCTGTGTTTGCACACACTCTTGTGCCCTATAATATGTTTTGTGCACTATAATATGTCCTGTGCACTTGGCTAGTCTCCATTGGGACTGGCCGCCGCGGTCAAAATTCGGCCTACAGGACACACACAGAATAGTACCCGCATATGCATCTTGGACTTCAGTAAGCATGGTATAGTGTCATTCCCAGCTGTAAGTCATTTCGCACAGCATGAAAAAGAGATAAAATTATTTTCTTTCTATTTTTTTTTTCAGAATAGATAATGCATACGGCCCTTGTTTGTGTTTCAAGTAAGTATATCTTAAAATAATATAGTAACGTGGGTGCTACCTTTTCTGTCTATCTGTAGTTCTCGAAACACATATACTTTTTAGAATGAAAAAGACAGCACTCCTAGTAGAGAAATAATCCTTTCTAATATTATAAATGTGAAAGTAACTCTGTCTGTCTGTCACGCTTTCACGCCAAAACTACTGCACCGATTCAAATGAAATTTGGTATACAGATAGTCTGGAGCCTGAGAAATGACATAGACTGACTTATAATGCGAAAAAAAGGTTGCAAGGGGTTGGAAGGGGGGATGAAAAGTAGTATGGAAGTTGATGATACTTCCATACTACTTTTCATCCCCCCTTCCAACCCCTTACAACCTTTTTTTCAGAGCTAGAAGCTTACAACTTATTTTGTGGGCTGTTGATTCGATATAAATAAATATGACATTAAAAATTTGTTAAAGTTTTACCATCAATGGTGCAAAATAACATTAGGGAATAGGGGATGAAAGTTTGTATGGAAAATTGTAAGGTTTATGTAAATGCGAAATATTAGCAAAATTCTGATGAAATATTTACGGGGTCATTACATAATACGTGGAAGAAGTCGGGGGCACAGCTAGTTCCCTAGATTGTGGAAGACATGCAACTGGTGGACACAAAAGACCCCCTAGACTCAAAATAACTATCTATGGGTAACAGTAACGATTTCCTGTGCTGCAATCTAAAACACGAGGGCTTTGACCCTGTGAAATTTGTCAAATTACTCCTCTGTAGCATAGAAAGGGGAAAGAAATTCAGGCTAATGCAACTATTTGTTTGTTATTTTCAGTGTCAATCTCAAAGAAGAATCAGAACGTGACGTAAGTGGATCCATATTCAACCCATTTTGTTGTCAATATAAAATATTATCTATACATATAATAAAATCGTAGGAAAGTCAGAACTGTACATTGAATATTTTTTTAAAAACGTGATCTGCAATCGATATCGAAGCCAAAAATATAGTATTTAGAATTTTTGTCCGTGTGTCTGTTTGTCTGTACCTATGTACGTCCGGGCTAAACTCAAAATGTATTACATGGATTTACTTCAAATTTTAGCATGAATATTACTAAGAGGTCGGGTCAACATATAGGCTACATATTATCACGCTATCCTCTACGGGGGAGGAGCTGTGATAATTCATAAAATTTAACGCGGGTAAAACCGCGGGGCACAGCTAGTCATAGAATAAATATATGCAGTAAATAATCTCAGAATTAAGAGCAAATCGACTGTTGTGTATCTCACAGGACCGTAGCGGTGTAATTTCATGACAGATAAAAGTTTGCAAGAAAGTAGAAAGCGTTCACTGTAAGAGAAGTCTATATGTACCCGCTCTTTGTGATTGCAGGCAAAATCGAATTCGCCAGGTGGGATGTCAATCATGTTTTAATCGTGATTTAAAAATGATTACAAGGCAAATTGAACTCACAGTGTTTATAGTTTAGAGAGGTTTTTGAACGGCGAATAGTTCCTTCGTTCGTGCTAATCCTCAGTCCGACTAACACGCTCCCTACAATAAATGAAAGCGACAGTACCATTTTTTTTTTTTTTTTTTTTGTTTATGTCAGCCAACAATTATTCACGCAATACATTTAAAGTTATACTTGCTTATTAGTACATTTATAAGTGCGAGAATTACTTACAGGCTAACACAACATGCACCAATTATGGTTATATAAGTAAAATATAATAGTATAAAGCCAAAAGGTATTATAATAATATAAAATAAATATATTATTTCAGGTACATAAAATATTTATCCTAAGAATTATACAGTCCCAGTCTCCAAATCAAAAATCAAGAAAATCAATGAATGAAAGTTACTATTGTAATCATTGGTTGTGAGAATATTGTTCGATAATTACTTTGTAACAATGTTGTATGCTGTCATGGTGTATATCAGTTAGATCACTGCAACTGTTTAGGATTTTACACATGTATGAAATCGGCGAGTTGGCACCCAGAACTGTTCTGCGCAAGGGAGGGTACAATGGTGTGATAGGTTACGCGGATATCGGGCTGGGGCCCGGAATTTTAGGAGACTCAGTAGGTTTGGGCAGTCGATTTTATTTCTAAGCAACTTATAGAGAAACAAGGCATCAATAATTTATCTCCGAGTTGATAACGAGCGTATTTTAAAGTAACTGAGACGGGTATTATAAGAGAGCAGCTGCCTATTTTTTCCTTTAGAAAATGCAAGGTGCCACAAAAACCGTTTCTGAACTCTTTCCAATATACAACACCACCCAAAGTAATCTTGTAATTATTACGTAGGTCCTGTCTGCTGCAATGTGATTTTTATACGCATAGTGCTTTTTATTTATTAATAGCATCCTATTTGAATAACATTTAGTTATGATTTCATTATAGTGCCGAAAGCAATGCCAAAGCAAGCTCAATTTTTTTAAACCTATCTATGGTCAAGTAGTATTTGCAAATTGTATAAAATAACGTGTTTTACTTTTATCGATAGTTTCGGTTAGTATCCTATCTCTATTCGAAAGTTAATCATAGAGGCGCTTCGAGGAAATAAAAGTTAATATTTTTAATTACTATCGGGAGCGCTACTAAAAGTAGCGCTCCGAGGAATAAAACAGGAGCGACTCATTAGTAGCGCCTCAAAATGGTAGCGCTTCGAGGAATACTTCAATTAAAACTATGGATGAACTGAGATGAAGCAATCTACACAAATACAGCAAACTTCCAGTACATAAGAACTAGTTAATTTTACTTGAATACTATGGTATTGTAAGTCACAAGACATTTTTATTATATTATTATCTATACATTATTATTAGTAACCCGCAATTCAAAAACAAACATTAATTTTAGAAAACTAATAAAGGCCAGTAATACCTTTTTAATTTTTTTTTCGTCGGGAAATGTGTCATGGGTTTGTACTTGTTGTAAAACAATAATGAGCCTTATCGGACTCTAATCGACTAAAACTTCACTGTGGCCTCCTCCAACATTATTTAGAAGATCACCGGTAACTTCATTGACCAAAGACCTCATAATCTACAAAGACCGAATATGTATATGCATATATCTAGATGAGATCTGTCTGTATAATTATATTATGTAATATGTTTTTTTATTTTACAGGAAATTTTTTGTGAAGACGACAAGAATCATACTCAAATGTAAGTACTAGATTTCTACTATATGACTATCAAGGCGGTAAACAAGCCATGACCTTACGATAGCAGTTCTCAAGGCCACAACTTAAACAGCCAGCCCTCAGGGTCAGTTTATTTTTTTGTTTCCGCAGTCGAGCTGCTCACTTAAGAAAAAAAAAACCTCTTATCATCTTATCAGTTGAGTCCGTGGTGGCGCCACACACTATTAGCTTATACCTCTACAAATAACTATAGGAAGAAATATCTTGGTACAACTAACACACTGCCAGGTGACCCCAAACTTTGCAGAGCCTGTACTATGGCAACCAGACCACCGATAAACATACTTATATTAGGTCTTTACCTATGAAATTGCCGTTCTGCAGTACTGGCCATTTCAAATCAAAATAATTTTTGTTTGGCTAAGAATTCTAATTTCAAATTAATTTTATTTTAAAAACATGGATTCTTTTTTCCAAAAGTAGTCATTTCTTTATTGATTAGTGTTACATTTTCATCGCATTTCAATCTTTTTCGTCATCATGGATACGTTAAAAATTCGAGTAATTATGGAATATGAGTACCGTCGTGGCAGCAACGCGGCACAAGCGGCACGCAACATCAACGACGTTTACGGAGCTAACACTACAAACCAACGCACCACCTGTTATTGGTTTGCTCGCTTCCGTTCTGGAAATTTCGACCTGAAAAATGAACCTCGCGGTCGTCCGAAGACTTTGGTCGACAATGACGAATTAAAGGCGGTTGTGGAAGCTGATGATACACAATCTACGGCTGAATTAGCAGCAGCTTTCGACGTTAGCGTCAAAACAATATTGGTCCATTTGCGTCAAATTGGCAAGGTAAAAAAGCTTGACAAATGGGTGCCCCACGAACTCAATGATCGCCAGCGCGAAGTACGCGTCGAGACGTGCCTTGCACTGCTCAACAGACACACAAATGAAGGAATTTTGAACCGCATTGTTACCTGCGATGAAAAATGGATTCTGTTTGATAACCGCAAGCGCTCAGCAAGTTGGTTGGATCCTGGTTCAGCACCTAAACAATGCCCTAAACGAAAACTTACCCCTAGAAAAGTGATGGTCACTGTTTGGTGGTCTAGCGCCGGTGTGATTCATCACAGCTTCTTACCAAACGGGGTGAGCATTACTGCAGATGTGTACTGTGAAGAACTGAGCACAATGATGGAGAAGCTGGCGCATCTCCAACCAGCATTGGTCAATCGCTCGTCTCCGCTGCTCCTGCACGACAACGCGCGACCTCATACTGCACAGCAGACGGTCTCCAAGTTGCAAGAACTGGGGTTGGAAGCTCTCCGTCATCCGCCCTACTCACCAGACCTTGCGCCTACAGACTACTACTTTTTCCAGAATTTGGATAACTTCTTGGCGGGAAAAAAATTCAATACCCGAGAGGCAGTACAAAATGCCTTTGAAGAATTTGTTGCCTCCCGTCCAGCTGATTTCTTTAAGAAGGGCATCAATAAACTGCCACTGCGATGGCAAAGATGCATTGATTGCATGGGTGATTACTTCGATTAATACAAATAAAAAAATTCATGAAAAAAATTCGTTTAAATTTTTTCATACAAAACGGCAATTTCATAGGTAAAGACCTATTATAACTCCTAATACATAGATACATATTATGGATTAATAAGACACATAGGCATGGATAAAATAATTGTGCTTAACACAAACATAAGGGTCACCATAGCCTAGTTGGTAGTGCTCCTGCCTACGAAGCTGGTGGTCCTGGGTTCGAATCCCGGTAAGTGAAAATATTTGTGTGATGAGCATGAATATTTGTTTCTGAGTCATGGATGTTTTCTATGTATATAAGTATTTATCTATCTATATAAGTATGTATATCGTCGCCTGGTACCCATAGTACAAGCTTTGCTTAGTTTGGGGCTTGGATGATCTGTGTGACATTGTCCCCAGATGTCCCCAGATATTAACACAAACATTTGTCCTGGACGTCGAACCCAAAACCTCTGGTTTAACAGTCAGGGTGACTAACCCCTTAATCATCAGGCCAGTCAAAATATGAGTTACTCAGCGATAGTATAAATCCTAGTAATTGTTATAAATGCAAAGTTTGTGAGTATGGATGGATGTATGGATGTTTGTTACTCTTTCACGTAAAAACTACCGAACGGATTTTGATGAAACTTTGTAGTAATATAGCTTATATATTCTAATAACACATAGGCTATTATTTACAAATACATACCGCGGGCCACGGCTACTATAATATAAAGAACGAACAATACGATTTTGCTTTATATTAGTGTAAGCTTGTTTATTTAATAACAAATGTATTCAGTTTAAAACTTTTTTTAATTTCCAGGCACATATATCTAAAAAAGTACTGTGATGCATTGAAGTGAGTATTTTATTTATTTTATATCATCATCATCATCATATCAGCCGAAAGACGTTCACTGCTCGACAATGGCTTCACCCAAAGATCTTCACAATTGCCAGTCTTGCTCTATTCACATCCAGCAGTTTCCTGCGACCCGCACAAGATCAAGAGAGACAAAAAAACGTCGCGTTTATTTGCGTTAACATTTGTATTACTTTCTAAGTAAGTAAGTAATCTTTTATTTCGCTCAAAATATGGTACTACACTATACACTATATTTTATAGTCATCACAATTACAGTTTCACACATTTTGTCGACAATGACATGCGAAATTTTATCAAATCATGTACATCTAACATTAATTATAATATTCTAATACATTGTTCATAAAAAAATATAATATAAAAATAATAATAATAATGACATCTATATTAGTACCCATGTCAACATCGTAGTCACTATAAAATAAACATCAACATAATATAGTACATTACGTGCCAAGGGAGGAAAGTAGGACATTTCAACCCGCGCGATATTGTCCCCGACAACCGGAGCAACCCGAGCCGAAGGCGAGGGTGACAAAAGCGTGGGTCGAAAAGTCCTGCTATCTTCCCGTGGCGCGTATACTATTTTTCATCATACCAGGACCGAAAGTTTAATGACATTGTATAATCCGATGAATTCATTGTCAGGTTTTTTTTTACACAGCTGTATTCACTTTTTTTTTATACACAAGTTTTTTTCTATGTATATTTTTGATGTAATTTTTATCAGAATCAGAAAATTTGATTCTTAGATAAATATTATTTTATTTTATTATTATTAAATGATGTTATTGCCGCGTGTATAATAATATGGGCTTGAAATAACAACTGCACGGTTACCATGGTAATGAGTTATTTCAAATAGATCACGGGAAGAAAATGAAAACAAAAATAGACTAAATTTTAAACTGTCACTAATTGTGAGCAGTCTGAAATATGCATCTTTCTTCCCGCAAACAAAAGAAGAAATTCAAACTTTCGGCCTCGGAATGATGAAAATATTATTACGCACTCGTAGGTTCTGCACATAAAAATTCTGAGATATTTTCCACACACAATATTTAATCGAACAGAGTAACGTTCTCATCTACCATCGTACAAAGAATGTCTCTTTAATAATTCTCCTACCCTATTTATATTTTTATCAGTGACAACCATTTGAAAGTCTAATGACGATTATTAATAGTTTTAAGATGTAAAATTATTATAGAATTATTATAGTCATTAATAAAATGATAATCACTAATCAAATAAATAATCACAGTGTAAAAATATTATTATAACATAGCAGCTACGTTATAACCGTTGCGCAGCCATTGAGTACTTGATAACGATATCCTGTAGTCAAAGAATTCTTTTAAATTATAAAAAACATTACTTAAAAGCCACTGTTTTCGTGCTCTTTTCATTTGTATTAGTGGAAGCTTTCGAACTCCCTTTGGAACTTTATTAAACACTTTAATGCACACTAGAAAGCAATTCCTTTGAAACAGAGTTGTCCGAGCAGATTGAAAATGATTTGGGTTATTTTTTACAAAGACATAAATCTCTAATATATATAATGACGTCACTGTTAAAATATTATTTTTTTGAATAATGATCTACAGCTCTCAATCGGTCCTACATTACAAAGCGCACGTACACATTTCTTTTGGCTAATAAATGCTCTATTGGCATCAGTAGAGTTACCCCATAATAATACGCCATAGGTGCCAGTACGTGCAGCCATTGGACTAGCCACATTTTGGAGTTTTCGAAGTGCGTATACAAATTTATTAATCTTTGTACAAGTATTACAAACATGAGATTTCTAATTACCATGTTGGTCGATTGTAATTCCTAAAAAAATTGGTTCGGGGACTTCTACCAATTTTTCATCTCGACTTTGTAACTAAACATAGGTCACGTTACTTATAGTAAGATTCAAATGATTTTATTTATTTCCACTTTATTGCTCGCTTTGATCTTATTAATCATTGTATCCATGAGGAAGAACACACAAACATTTGTTTAAAATAACTCATCTCTGGAATTATTAGGAATAATAACAGAATATCATAATGCCAAACAATGCGCCTGAGTCGTTACTATTCTAATTTTTGAAGCAGTCTTGAAGTAAATCAATAGACGTCGCTAGAAAAAGTCATGAGTATCCTCGTAGAACTTTGGTTTATGCTCTAATAGTTTCATTCATTTTATTTATTTCCACTTTATTGCTCGCTTTGATTTTATTATCTTTCTTTTATCCATGAGCAGTAACTCTCAAACATTTGTCTAAAATAACTCCATCTCTGGAATCATTAGGAACTAATAGCCGTTAGTATTTTAATTTATGAAGTAGTCTTGAAGAAAATCAATAGATGTCGCTAGTCTCGCCGATAAACTGTTGCGCAGTTTGGTGGGTTTATAAACCAAAAGAAATAATTTGATTGCAATAAAAACTCTATTTATTTATATTTATTTAGTAAAAGTCATAAACGAATTGTGGTTCCTCGTAGAACTTCAGTTTACGTTTTAATAAATTATAAGTCGCGGGTATCTCTTTCTAAGTGGCAGTGTGTTAGCACGACATTTTCTGAATATTTTAATATTTAGTTTGTATGAAAGTGAAATTATTTTCTACGAGCTGATATCTTTTAGTAAATGATTAAAACTATAAAGAAGGTAATATGAGAAGACGTGTAGCGTAAACAAATTAGCTTAAATCAATCGTTTTGGTTCTTTATTATAAAAATATGTAGAATCTGATGATAAATCAAATGTAAAATTACCACAGACGCTCTAATTATAGCTATACTCCACAATAGTTTAAAAGACATTTAAAGATCAATAGCATTCATTTGATAAAGTTAAATAATAAATATACTCCAATAGTGTCGAAGTGATATGAAGTAGTTAACTGATGTTTAATTACTAACTTTTAACCATAAATTTTAATTCGAATTATGAAATTTATAATCGTGAATTTTGTTACACCTTGACATTTCCATTTTTACTTTTAGACGTTTTTTGTTCTACTTTGTAGTATGGCGTTGGTTACGTGTTTAAACTACCTTCACTGTTCAATAAAATAAAAGGTTAGCGCAATGTCGAGCAGCCTATATAAAGGATACATGTGGCAGCTTCGTGGCAGTTCGTGTTTATCGTTGAAGAATAGTTTTTGGTGTATCAGTGAACGTGGAAGAAGTGTTTATTTAACAGTGAAGAGAGTACGGGCTCTCATAGCTAGGCTGTCTTTCTGTTAGTCGAGTCTTTGAGTTAAAATAATTAGTTTGTTCTTTTCAAGGCGAAGTTGATCGTGCTTTCTCTTTGCAAATAAGGAGACGGCATGGGCGATTCTGCATTGGAGAGAATTCACCAGTTTGTATTAGAGTAAATTTAAAGTAACCTCTAAAGTAAAAGTGCCTCGTGTCGAGTGTGAGTGGTGAATCTTTATTTTATGAGAAGAAACCTGTAAGTACTTTTATTATATTATTTAAAAGGCACCTGATGGCCTAATGCTGCACGGAAGAACTTTTGATATCTGTGAAATTCATAACACGTGTTGTTTTGTGTGGTTTATACTTTGTAGATGTTGAAAATACGCTCAACGTTTGTTATATTTAATTATTATGGTGACAATATGCGCGTTTTGATGGTTAAATAGTTTGAACGGTTTATTTAAAAGTCTATGGATGTAGGGGCAAGTTAGGTCACATACACGTATTAACCTTTTTAATTACTGTGAATTCTACGGCTAGGTAGGACCAGGTACAATATTAGGTATTATAATCAGGAAATAATCATTTCATATTACAACGTGACATGTAGGTATTTTGAAATCAACGTATTAATTCTTATTTAGAAATTCCTTTGTTTAAAACTGTGTGGCGCCACATTATTGGAGGTAGGAGACACTAAATAATTATCGTTTTCGCAGTAATGCGTTTGATGCTGACAATATTTTGATTTATAACAGTTTTGGAGTTCATTTGAAAAGTAATTATTGGATATTACTTATTTTCAATGATCTGATGGCTGGGTGATCCATGTTGGAGCAAAGTTGCAGATATAAAATAATTTCCTGATAATGGTTGCAGAAACAGTTGTGCACTTCATCATGTGTCTCGCTTAGAGCATGGCAACTAAAATGACCACTCTGTGAACAGGTGGAATCTTTTCTTCGGAGATCATGTGAATGTACTGATTGTTTTTGGAGATTTGTTCGAGATATTTATTAGGAGATTAAGTCTACGGTGTTTCGTCGTTGCTGTTGGTGTGGAATACCCCAGTTATTGGTCCAGTATTTAGTATATTTAGATTTTAAAATACCATTGAAGTATGTCAGTTTCAAATACCCACCGCCGACTACAATGATTTAAGGAGAGTTTCTAACATGTGAGATAATTGGTGGTATATTCAAGGAATTGCTCATACATACTTGAAAACATTATACCATGAAATTATATTGAAATTTGGATGTACAGTAGGAGACAAAAGTATTAATACATATTATTTTAGTATTGCTAGATGACATGTAGGAGGTTTATCCCACGTAGGTCGAAGGATTATTGACTACTGATAATGTCTGACTGTTAGAGTTGAAAAAAGAGAATGCCCTCTTGTACCATATTTATTGATGCTGAGTCCCATAATAAGACCATCAGTGGTCCAGTCTGGAAGATGGATGCCCTAGTATGGTGGATGAGTCCAATTGGTTTCAGCGACGGCGGTGCTGCTACCCTCGAGCCGGTAAACACATGTAGCTCGAGCCGGAATACATTAAACTTAAATGATAAACTTACAAACTCTTATGTTGAACAAACTCTGTTCACGTTCTCACAGCTTATACATATACGCTGTTATAGCTATGGATTGACGTTATTATTATATACTGACATGACTCTCAAATAATATTCATGTAATTACTATATCTTTATAACATAAGCTGACAGTAGGCAAGTTTACTGCATTAATTTTGACTATAGAAATAATATGAAGGACATACACAATAACATAGAATATCCTGATTTATTTTCATGTTTGTAAAATTGTATCATTAGGCCTTATTTAGATTTTACTATAGGATATTGTCACATATTAAGAATTATTTTAATTAGGTTCTACTAGTTAGTGTAGTTTAAAATAGAATCCTTTTCTCCTTTCAATAGAATGGGGGTTATGATTGACCATGATGATTAGTAGACGAATAAAAGGTCCAAATATATGATTTAAATTGATTAAGTCTCCGGTGCAATCTAATGCAATCCAATCCAATATAGTTCAAGTTAATACAATACATTTATGCTTAGGTTATCGACGTTTAGGTTATTAATTAATTAGTTATGTATTCTTTTAGATGTTTTGTCTTTAGTATTATGGGGGTTTTTTTAGTAGGGGGGATTGTTACAACATATAATGTTAAGAGTTTGTGACTGTGTTTTATAGTTTTTGAATTGAATATATTTTGTTTTTGTAGTATTCACTCGAAGGTGGTTATCATCTAGCCAAGATGTAATCAATTCAACATTTGCACTTATTTCTTGCTCATATACAGTACTTTTATCGATATAAGGTATAATTATGGATACATCGTCGGCAAAAAGTATAGTTTGATGATTAGTTATAGGGGGTAGGTCATTTATATATAAAAGAAAGAGCAACGGTCCTAGAACACTCCCTTGAGGCACCCCTGATTTATTTTGTAAATATGAAGATCTACAGCATTTCAACTTGCTTTTGTTGTCTATATGTGATACTTCAACTCATTGATTTCGATTAGTCAAGTAGGTTTTGATCCATTCCATAGCTGGACCTCTAATTCCATACTTATCGCATTTTTGTATTAGTCTCTTATGTTCTACGCAGTCAAAAGCTTTTGACATGTCAAAACAGATAGCTATTAAAGGAACCCTATTGTTTATGTACTCGGTAACACAACGCATCAATGAAAATATAGCAAGTGTGGTAGACTTAGACTTCTGAAAACCATTTTGTTCATTTCTAAGTAATATATATTATAATAATTCTATTATACATCCCTTTTTCAAAAATCTTGGACAGTATAGGTACGAGCGTTATTGGTCTTTTTTTTATTGCCTTAGTAAGCAGACGAGCTAGCGGCCCACGTGATGGTAAGTGGTAACCGCTGCTCATGGACATTCGCAGTGCCAGGGGGCACAGCAAACCGCTGCCTACCGTGATATTAGTACTCTTTTTAAACCTCGTTTGAAGAAGGACATGTCGTAGCGCTGGGGAAACACCGCAACAGGTAATTAATTCCAGAGCCGGCACGTACGTGGGATGTATGAACGCTGAAAGCGAACCGTGCTAGACTAGATCGCTTCCAGGTGATACGGATGAACCTTACTGCGAGTGCGCGTGGTCCGATGATAAAAAGGGGACGGTGGCACCAGCTAAAACAGTTCCTCAGAGCATTTCCCGTGATAGAGACGGTAGAACACGCAGAGAGAGATCCAAAGTCTCTCCGCTGCTCTAGCGACTCCAATCTGTCCGTAAGATAGGAATCCCTAACGATTCTAATAGCACGACTTTTGAGGGAGTCAAGTGGGTCGAGCTGGTATTTAGGGGCTCCTGCCCAGATATGTGAGCAATACTCCATGTGCGAGCGGACTTGTTCTTTATATAGCGCAAGCCGCTGTCTTGGAGTGAAGTACCGCCTAGCTCTATTCAGGACGCCCAACTTCTTACTTGCCAGTTTGGCTTTGTCCTCCAAATGACCCCTAAATTGGCAGGTGATCGAAATTTCGATTCCGAGGATCCCAATACACGGATACACGGAGATCAACCCCTTGGAATCGGGGCGCTACGACAAATGGGTCCTTCTTGGCAGTGAACACGCACACTTGTGTCTTATTGGGGTTAAACTGGACTAGGTTCTCTACACTCCATTCATAGGCCCGCCCGAGAGAACCCTCGACTTTAGACACAAGTTGCAACCGTTTCTCTTGTATCGAGCTGCGAGAGACATTCTGGTGGCCGCTATACCGCGCATCACCCGTGCTGTCATCCGCATAGCAATGCATGTTTTCTATAGATAACATGTCATTTATATGCAGAATGAATAGCGTAGGGGAGAGCACCGAGCCTTGTGGTACACCAGCGTTAATGGTTTTGGTGTCGGAGCAAGAACTGTCTGCTACGACTTTAATGCTCCGACCGTCCAAAAAGCTGGTATAGTTGTTAATGTCTTGACAGTCGCCATTTTTATAAAGTGGTTTGACTATGGATGTTTTTAATTTATCAGGGAATGTTCCATTTATAAATGAGAGGTTTATCAAATGTGTTAGTATAGGTGCAATTTCCTCTACACAAGTTTTTAAAATATCGGTGGAAACAGAGTCATAACCGACAGATTTTGTGTTATTAAGGGATAAGATAATTCGTTTAATTTCTGTAACTGAGCATGGATTAAGAAAAATAGATGAGTTTTTATTATCTATGGGTATTTTATTATTGTTACTATGTTTATTATAAAATTATTATTTGATTCGTTTATATAATTATGATTAAATTTATTAGCAATGTCCAAAGGTTTATCGATTTTAATTCCATTGTAATTAATACATTCAATGTTATTGGTTTGTGCATTGTTATATTCGTAGTTGTTGATAATTTCCCACGTTGCCTTACTTTTATTTTTTGCCCTCATGGTATGTTTTACATTAATATTTTTTTAGACCAGTTGACATATAATTTTAATGTCTTAGTATATTTAATGTATTTTGTCTTATTTACTATGTTTTTATTTTTATAGTAATTAAAATTAAGTATTCTTTTATTTTTACTAGCCATTCTTAATCCTTTTGTAATCCATTCGGAGCATGGTAGTCAATTCTAACTTTATATTTATGCAGTGGAAAACAAAGATTATAAAATAGACAAAATAAATCATGAAAGCGATCGTAGATGTCATTATAAGTAATGTCGTACACTCTATATTTTTTTTTCTTCTTTCTAATCTAATTTCATCTCATTACATGCCTGAATTTGTTTTTAATCAATCGTCTAAGATATGGCATGGTGACTGTTGTCTAATGACCCCGTGCTCTCAAAAGCATAAAAAGAGAGGCAAGTTCAATGTGTTTTCTATGTTTATTTTAACCAATTGTTAAAGCCACCCAGATATGGATTGATGACTGTTGTCCAATGACTCCGTGCTCCATTCACCGTGTAATAGTAATTAAACTACCTAGGCACTCAGCTATCTAAAGACCATACGCAGAGGTGCCTAATCTCGCGGTTGCTTACTGAACTCCGTGATATATTACCGATCGATCTGGATCGACCTAGAATCGATCGCATTATCAGCGTGCATATCTAATAAGTGAAAGCAATTTTCGATGCTGGTGGTTCATATTTGCTGCATTAGCCTCGATGGTTGTTAAATTGCAGTCAATTAATTCTTGGGCTAACTTGGGTAACTGACACGATCGGAAATATGTCAGGTAAAGGTACGACGGTTCTCCGAGGCACGGGGTGTAACACCGCCAACTTCCAGACTCTGGGTCGGTACTGGGAATTTTGTATATTATAAATACCAGTATCACTTTTTTCCCCGACGCGGGACTTCTCGATCTCGAGATCGGGAGATCTGCGATTGAATTGGCGCCCGCTAGACCAACGAGCAGCAAATTTCTTACTAAACATTCGTGATAATGTTAGAACCTTTGATTACCAAATAATTTTTCCTTCCACAGATCGATGATAGTGACTACACCGGAACAGGGCCAAGAGTATGTATTTTTACTATTTTTTTTAACAAAACGTTTATAGTGTTCCTAGAATGCTTTCACTGCTTCACAGTAAAGGCGAGCGAGGCCTTAATCCGTAGAACAAAATAACTAAAACTAGCAGTAGTATTAATCTATACATATAAAAATCAATCTTATTTTACGTTGTAATGTTATAACTCAACACGCCTTTACCGATTTGGCAAATTTTGGTCTTGAATTATTCGTGGAAGTCCAGGGAAGGTTTGTACGAAGAGAAAATTTAAAAAAAATCTTGAAAAAGTGTAAAATCAACATCTTTTAGCTATTTAAAATATTTTTTTGTTTGAATAAATCAACTTAATAATATTATTTTTATTACTATGCCTTATACGTAGTGAAGCACGTGCCGCTAGTTAAATCATAAATAAAACCACCGTATGGTAATCACATAATATTTATTCCCAAAACTTAGAGACAGTGATTTCTTATAGGCGAACAAGTACTAACAATTTAATTCCTATAAGCATACAGCTACCGTGAATTTATATTAAATACCTAGTTCAATTGTTAACAATAAAATAAATCACTTAAATATAATAATAAATACATTTATTTCAGACTTTGGTCCATAAATTTGTTAGTAACAGTGTTCTTAACCTATTGTTAGTAAAAATACAGATTACGAGTAGTTAGTAACAATTTTCTTAGCCTAGTGTTAGTAAAAGGTACAAATAAGTCAGGCGCTTGATCTTGCGTGAAGGCCTATCCAGTGAGCCATCAGTACCGAGTCCCAGCGGCTGGCACACGCGACCAGAATGGCGCTGGGGCTGCCGTGAACCCGTGACATCATCGATGCACAGCGCTTACGCATGATGGCGTGGAAGCCATCCACGTGAGCCTCTGCGAACATGCCACTCGCGCTACAAACGCGCGGTAGCCCCATCAACACCCTGAACGCGTTGTTATACTGTATACGCAAGGCGTTATACGTCCCCTGCGTGTATTTAGCCCACAAACTACACGTGTAGAAGGTCTGACAGTACGCCCTAAATAGTGTAACCTTCACTTGTTGCGTGCAACGAGTGAATCTGCGAGCCAACATATTACAGCGGATACACAACGCCCTGCGCTCTCTCTCCATATCCATGTTGTCTTTAAGGTCTTCGGTGACCCAGTGGCCCAGATACTTAAAGTGACTCTGTTTAAAGGTGAACCATAGAGTGAGACGGGTGGTACGTCTGAGCAATCTCTTTTGAGTGCTCTAAAAACCATAACATCACTTTTCTTCACATTGTATCTGAGCCCATGGGCCTCCGCATACCTCTCACATATGCGAAGTAGCTTACGCAACGCGCTAATTGAAGGACTGAGCAGCACCATGTCATCAGCGAAGCTAATATTATTAACGCAAATTCCATCTATATGACACCCAATTCCTGTGCTGCTCAGCTCTCCAATCAGGCGGTCCATATATAAATTAAAAAGTTTCGGAGAGGTCAAACCCCCCTGCCTCACCCCACATTCTAACCTGTACTCGTCCGATCTAGTTCCCGCCCACCTAACAGCATTTTTCTGATTATTGTACCAGTACTCGAATATTGATACAATCTCTGGATGCAGACTAGTGTCTTGACGCATTTTTGTCCACATCTGGTCATAAGAGACCATATCAAATGCCAGGGACAGGTCTAGGAAATACGCGTATACTGGCGTTTTACGCGCAGTGTAGTAGTGCACGGTCTGCTTGAGGCACAAGATCGCACTTTCCGTGGATAGACCAGTCCGAAAACCGAACTGACCGTCGTACAGTTTTATATGTTTAGTTAAATGGCCGTCAAGCAGACCGTCCATCACCTTCGCTATAATCGTGGCTAAAGAGATAGGCCTATAATTTAACCTATCTGAGACATCACCGGTCTTATTTTTTACAATAGGGACAACAATAGTAAACATGAGATCGTCAGGTAGGTAGGAGTGGCTAATACACAGATTAAAAAAACAAAGCTAGAACCCTAGGCAAGTGTACCCCGGCATGCCGTAGGTGCTCAATGCTGAGGCTATCATGTCCTGGAGACTTTCCTTTTTTCATAGATTTTATGATCAAAGCTGTATCCTTTGCAGTAAACCTCACACTGATGTCTCCAGATGTAGCCCCAGCACCGGACACCGGCGACAGGCTAGACTGAGCAGGCCTCAAAAACGGTTCAACCCTGAAATGCTGCTGAAACAATCTCGCGATGTCATCCGGCTCCAGTACACCCTCGACGCTCACGGGCAGGCTCGGCTTCAGATTCAACTTATTTGTTGATTTCCAAAATTTTGAAAAATTGTTATTGGAATGGTGTTGTGCTATTATATCCATTCTAATCTTTTGTTGGTTATTTTGACACCATTTCAATTTTACCTTAAATAATCGCCTAGACTCTGTCATTTCATTATATAACCATCCATAGCTAGGTTTTCCGTACAATTGCCAATTCTGATAACATTGCTGAGCCTTACCGTGAGCCTCTCTAACATGTCTATTCCAGCCTATGATGTGTTTACCCCTACCACGATTTGAAAACGCGCCGTATGAATATTTCGCGCCTTCAGCCAGTATATGCACTATACTTTTATACAAATCATTAATTAATGATTTATGAATTGTACAATCACACATTTTATCCGCACAAGTAGCAAAATCAGATGGAAAGTCAATATTCATTAACTTATTATGACAAAAATTATGATAAGTATCAATTTGACAAGCCTGTCTCTCTCCCCAAACAACTGTATTTTTAGGAACACTATTCATTAAAATTTTAGGTTTTATTAAATTTAAATTACAAGTTAGCTCCATGGGTTAGTGATCTGACCAGTATGTATCATACAATATAGTAACGTGATGGATAGTTGCGCGCGCGGCGCTCGAGACCACACAGTGATCGAGCCACCGGCGACATCCGTGAGCCTCACTAACAAAAGTGTATGAATCATTAGGTAACATCTCAAGATCAACGCACGCCCATGATTGTTCCGTACAAAAGTCTAAAAGTTGATTAGCGAATAACTCACCCGGGTGCGCGTTGAAATCTCCCAACACATACACAGATTCCACATCACTATTTTCAATTATAGAATTTATCTCACCCAAACACTCCGTAAACTCAATCAAGTTGTCTTTTGAATCCGTAGGCATGTATACACATATAATTAGCATAGAACGCTCACGTATCGCAATCTTAATAGCTGCTATGCGATCACTACGACACTGTAACACTGACACTGAGGGAAACACAGACTTCCTCCACAGCACTGCCACACCTCCATACGGTCGCCCGCGGAGCACGCCGGCCGAAGTGTCCACGGCAGACTTGCCAGTGAACGCGAAATTATCGCTGATGCTCCCCAGGAACGTGATATCATGCGGCAAAAGCCACGCTTCCTGAAGTGCTATTATGTCAGCTGTTTAACATATTTTTCTTACACACTCCACCGATCTTATAATATTTTTACAGTTAAATGTTACGAGTTTGGCGTAATTATTCATAAAGAAGGTTTTTTGACACTCTTTATATCATTACTTCTAACCTTGAAGTCAACAAAGCGCCGGTATGCGACGCCTTCTGGCCAGAAGTCATCATTCAGAAAAGTTTCTACTTTATGCTTCGGTACTAATATTTTATAGGCATCATACGATTTTGGCATCTTCATATGCATTTTTTCTAATTTAACAGTAACATCAGTTTTACTCGCAATGTAACTCATAATGTCACACACGGGCACGTCCTTTGCAACATTGTATATGTAAATAGGAATACTTTTGTCCGCGGTTTTAAAACTCGCTTTTGGACTTAAAACTGCCCTTCCTTTATTTGCAATAAAGCGATTCTGCAGACGCACCACCAACGAAGCTGTCGCCGCATGAGATAAGCCTCAATTCCATTCACGTTGGCTATTCGCAGCACTTCTGTGTTCCGTATATAATCAGACCATCGGATGTTCATGATCTTGGGTAGACATCTGAGGTGGAAGCGGTCGATCATTCGGATGTGCTGGCGGTATACAGTCCACGTTTCGGCAGAGTATAGAATGTTAGGCAGCACGACTGCCATGTAGACCGAGATCTTGGTCGCCAGTTTAAGGTCATGTGAGAGAAAGACCTGGGTATCCAGTTTACCGAATGCTGCAGCTGCAGCATTGATTCTGCTGTTTATCTCAGCATCAAGGTCGCACTTGGTTACTGTGCTCCCCAGGTAGCGAAACTTGTCGACCTGCCTTAGCTAGTCCTCCCCGAGTTTTATGTTCAGCGCCTCATGACCGTGAGTATTTAGTAACATCACACTATTGTTCCACTTAACTGATTTCTTTTTTTTTCATTAATGTGAGTTATTGTATGCGCCAAAAATGAAACTTGTATTCCTGGCTACAATTTCATAACCCTTAGTGAATATAATGAATGACAGAGTATTATTTTCGTTCCACAGAACGACGACAGTTCAGCCAATAAATCCTTATGATGATGAAAACAAAAGGTGCGTTGTTTCTGAATGTACTGTTTTGAAATATGGTTTTTAATTAATAATTCATGCTTATTTTAATTAAGTTACATCAAGAGAAATTAAAATGACTGAATTTAGCAAGGATTTATTTTTATAAAATTTTGATTAGTTACTGTTTGTATTGTTCTACTTAACTGATATTTTTTTTCATTTATGTGACTTAAAGTATTTGCCGAACATGATACTTGTATTCCTGGCTACAATTTCATTACCCTTGGTAAATGTAATGAATGACAGAGTATTATTTTCGTTCCACAGAACGACGACAGTTCAGCCAATAAATCCTTATGATGATGGAAACGAAAGGTGCGTTGTTTTTGATGGTACTGTTTTGTAATATGTTTTTTAATTAATAATTCATGCTTATTTTAATTTAGTTACATCAAGAGAAATTAAAATGACTGAATTTAGCAAGGATTTATTTTAATAAAATTTTGATTAGTTACTGTTTGTATTGTTCTACTTAACTGATAATTTTTTTGATTTATGTGACTTAAAGTATGTGCCAAACATGATACTACAAAATTTTGATTAGTTACTGTTTGTATTGTTCTACTTAACTGATAATATTTGTGATTTATGTGGCTTAAAATATGTGCCGAACATGATACTTGTATTCCTGGCTACAATTTCATTACCCTTGGTGAATATAATGAATGACGGAGTATAATTTTCGTTTCACAGAACGACGACAGTTCAGCCAATAAATCCTTATGATGATGAAAACGAAAGGTGCGTTGTTTCTGATAGTTCTATTTGAAATATGTTTTTTAATTAATGATTCATGCTAAATTTAATTTAGTTACATCGAGAGAAATTAAAATGACTGAATTTAGCAAGGATTTATTTTTATAAAGTTTTGATTAGTTACTGTTTGTATTGTTCCACTTAACTGATAATTCTTTTGATTTATGTGACTTGAAGTATGTGCCGAACATGATACTTGTATTCCTGGCTACAATATCATAACCCTTGGTGGATGTAATGAATGACAGAGTATTATTTTCGTTCCACAGAACGACGACAGTTAAGCCAATAAATTCTTATGATGATGAAAACGAAAGGTGCGTTGTTTCTGATAGTACTGTTTTGAAATATGTTTTTTTATTAATAATTCATGCTTATTTTAATTAAGTTACATCAAGAGAAATTAGAATGACTGAATTAAGCAAGGATTTATTTTTATAAAATTTTGATTAGTTACTGTTTGTATTGTTCTACTTAACTGATAATATTTTTCATTAATGTGACTTGTAGTATGTGCCAAACATGATACTTGTATTCCTGGCTACAATTTCATTACCATTGGTGAATGTAATGAATGACAGAGTATTATTTTCGTTCCACAGAACGACGACAGTTAAGCCAATAAATTCTTATGATGATGAAAACGAAAGGTGCGTTGTTCCTGATAGTACTGTTTTGAAATATGTTTTTTTATTAATAATTCATGCTTATTTTAATTAAGTTACATCAAGAGAAATTAGAATGACTGAATTAAGCAAGGATTTATTTTTATAAAATTTTGATTAGTTACTGTTTGTATTGTTCTACTTAACTGATAAAATTTTTCATTAATGTGACTTGTAGTATGTGCCAAACATGATACTTGTATTCCTGGCTACAATTTCATTACCATTGGTGAATGTAATGAATGACAGAGTATTATTTTCGTTCCACAGAACGACGACAGTTAAGCCAATAAATTCTTATGATGATGAAAACGAAAGGTGCGTTGTTCCTGATAGTACTGTTTTGAAATATGGTTTTTAATTAATAATTCATGCTTATTTTAATTAAGTTACATCAAGAGAAATTAAAATGACTGAATTTAGCAAGGATTTATTTTTATAAAATTTTGATTAGTTACTGTTTGTATTGTTCTACTTAACTGATATTTTTTTTCATTTATGTGACTTAAAGTATTTGCCGAACATGATACTTGTATTCCTGGCTACAATTTCATTACCCTTGGTAAATGTAATGAATGACAGAGTATTATTTTCGTTCCACAGAACGACGACAGTTCAGCCAATAAATCCTTATGATGATGGAAACGAAAGGTGCGTTGTTTTTGATGGTACTGTTTTGTAATATGTTTTTTAATTAATAATTCATGCTTATTTTAATTTAGTTACATCAAGAGAAATTAAAATGACTGAATTTAGCAAGGATTTATTTTAATAAAATTTTGATTAGTTACTGTTTGTATTGTTCTACTTAACTGATAATTTTTTTGATTTATGTGACTTAAAGTATGTGCCAAACATGATACTACAAAATTTTGATTAGTTACTGTTTGTATTGTTCTACTTAACTGATAATATTTGTGATTTATGTGGCTTAAAATATGTGCCGAACATGATACTTGTATTCCTGGCTACAATTTCATTACCCTTGGTGAATATAATGAATGACGGAGTATAATTTTCGTTTCACAGAACGACGACAGTTCAGCCAATAAATCCTTATGATGATGAAAACGAAAGGTGCGTTGTTTCTGATAGTTCTATTTGAAATATGTTTTTTAATTAATGATTCATGCTAAATTTAATTTAGTTACATCGAGAGAAATTAAAATGACTGAATTTAGCAAGGATTTATTTTTATAAAGTTTTGATTAGTTACTGTTTGTATTGTTCCACTTAACTGATAATTCTTTTGATTTATGTGACTTGAAGTATGTGCCGAACATGATACTTGTATTCCTGGCTACAATATCATAACCCTTGGTGGATGTAATGAATGACAGAGTATTATTTTCGTTCCACAGAACGACGACAGTTAAGCCAATAAATTCTTATGATGATGAAAACGAAAGGTGCGTTGTTTCTGATAGTACTGTTTTGAAATATGTTTTTTTATTAATAATTCATGCTTATTTTAATTAAGTTACATCAAGAGAAATTAGAATGACTGAATTAAGCAAGGATTTATTTTTATAAAATTTTGATTAGTTACTGTTTGTATTGTTCTACTTAACTGATAATATTTTTCATTAATGTGACTTGTAGTATGTGCCAAACATGATACTTGTATTCCTGGCTACAATTTCATTACCATTGGTGAATGTAATGAATGACAGAGTATTATTTTCGTTCCACAGAACGACGACAGTTAAGCCAATAAATTCTTATGATGATGAAAACGAAAGGTGCGTTGTTCCTGATAGTACTGTTTTGAAATATGTTTTTTTATTAATAATTCATGCTTATTTTAATTAAGTTACATCAAGAGAAATTAGAATGACTGAATTAAGCAAGGATTTATTTTTATAAAATTTTGATTAGTTACTGTTTGTATTGTTCTACTTAACTGATAAAATTTTTCATTAATGTGACTTGTAGCATGTGCCAAACATGATACTTGTATACCTGGCTACAATTTCATTATCTTTGGTGAATGTTATGAATGACAGAGTATTATTTTCGTTCCACAGAACGACGACAGTTCAGCCAATAAATCCTTATGATGATGGAAACGAAAGGTGCGTTGTTTCTGATAGTACTGTTTTGAAATATGTTTTTTAATTAATAATTCATGCTTATTTTTACTAAGTTACATCAAGAGAAATTGAAATGACTGAATTTAGCAAGGATTTATTTTTATAAAATTTTGATTAGTTACTGTTTGTATTGTTCCACTTAACTGATATTTTTTTTGATTTATGTGACTTAAAGAATGTGCCGAACATGATACTTGTATTCCTGGCTACAATTTTATAACCCTTGGTGAATATAATGAATGACAAAGTATTATTTTCGTTCCACAGAACGACGACAGTTCAGCCAATAAATCCTTATGATGATGACAACGAAAGGTGCGTTGTTTCTGATAGTACTGTTTTGAAATATGTTTTTTAATTAATAATTCATGCTTATTTTAATTAAGTTACATCAAAAGAAATTAAAATGACTGAATTTAGCAAGGATTTATTTTTATAAAATTTTAATTAGTTACTGTTTGTATTGTTCTACTAAACTGATAATATTTTTCATTTATGTGAGTTATACTATGTGCTGAACATGATACTTGTATTCCTGGCTACAATTTCATAACCCTTGGTGAATATAATGAATGACAAAATATTATTTTCGTTCCACAGTACGACGACAGTTCAGCCAATAAATCCTTATGATGATGAAAACGAAAGGTGCGTTGTTTCTGATAGTACTGTTTTGAAATATGGTTTTTAATTAATAATTCATGCTTAATTTAATTTAGTTACATCGAGAGAAATTAAAGTGACTGAATTTAGCAAGGATTAATTTTTATAAAATTTTGATTAGTTACTGTTTGTATTGTTCTACTTAACTGATAATTTTTTTCATTTATGTGACTTGTAGTATGTGCCGAACATGATACTTGTATTCCTGGCTAAAATTTCAGTACCCTTGGTGAATGTAATGAATGACAGAGTATTATTTTCGTTCCACAGAACGACGACAGTTCAGCCAAGAAATCCTTATGATGATGAAAACGAAAGGTGCGTTGTTTCTGATAGTACCGTTTTGAAATATGGTTTTTAATTAATAATTCATGCTTATTTTAATTAAGTTACATCAAGAGAAATTAAAATGACTGAATTTAGCAAGGATTTATTTTTATAAAATTTTGATTAGTTACTGTTTGTATTGTTCTACTTAACTGATATTTTTTTTCATTTATGTGACTTGTAGTATGTGCCGAACATGATACTTGTATGCCTGGCTACAATTTCATTACCATTGGTGAATGTAATGAATGACAGAGTATTATTTTCGTTCCACAGAACGACGACAGTTCAGCCAATAAATCCTTATGATGATGAAAACGAAAGGTACGTTGTTTCTGATAGTACTGTATTGAAATATGTTTTTTAATTAATAATTCATGCTTATTTAAATTAAGTTACATCAAGAGAAATTAAAATGACTGAATTTAGCAAGGATTTATTTTTATAAAATTTTGATTGGTTACTGTTTGTATTGTTCCACTTAACTGATATTTTTTTTCATTTATGTGAGTTATACTATGTGCTGAACATGATACTTGTATTCCTGGCTACAATTTCGTAACCCTTGGTGAATATAATGAATGACAAAGTATTATTTTCGTTCCACAGAACGACGACAGTTCAGCCAATAAATCCTTATGATGATGAAAACGAAAGGTGCGTTGTTTCTGATACTACTGTTTTGAAATATGGTTTTTAATTAATAATTCATGCTTAATTTAATTTAGTTACATCGAGAGAAATTAAAGTGACTGAATTTAGCAAGGATTTATTTTTATAAAATTTTGATTACTTACTGTTTGTATTGTTCCACTTAACTGATAAGTTTTTTGATTTATGTGACTAAAAGTATGTGTCGAACATGATACTTGTATTCCTGGCTACAATTTCATAACCCTTGGTGAATGTAATGAATGACAGAGTATTATTTTCGTTCCACAGAACGACGACAGTTCAGCCAATAAATCCTTATGATGATGAAAACGATAGGTGCGTTGTTTCTGATAATACTGTTTTGAAATATGTTTTTTAATTAATAATTTATGCTTATTTAAATTTAGTTACATGAAGAGAAATTAAAATGACTGAATTTAGCAAGGATTTATTTTTATAAAATTTTGATTAGTAACTGTTTGTATAGTTCCACTTAACTGATAATTGTTTTGATTTATGTGACTTTAAGTATGTGCCGAACATGATACTTGTATCCCTGGCTACAATTTCATAACCCTTGGTGAATATAATGAATGACAAAATATTATTTTCGTTACACAGAACGACGACAGTTCAGCCAATAAATCTTTATGATGACGAAAACGAAAGGTGCGTTGTTTCTGATAGTACTGTTTTGAAATATGGTTTTTAATTAATAATTCATGCTTAATTTAATTTAGTTACTGTAACAACCCCCCTACTAATAAAAAAACACCCTAATGCTAAAGCTATAAACATCTAAATGGAATACATAACTAAAGTATTAATAATTAACAATAACCTTAAGCATACATGTATTTTATTAACTTGAACTATATTGGATTGGATTGCATTAGATTGTATCGGAGACTTAATCAATTGAAATCATATACTTGGACCCGTGATTCGTCTAGTGATCAGTAATACGTCATGGCCGATAATAACCCCAGTTCTATTAAAAGGAGAAAAGGATTCCTATTTATAAACTACACTAACTAGTAGAACATAATTCCAAATAATAGTTAATATTTGACAATATCCTATAGTAAAATCTAAATAAGGATTAATCATACAATTTTACAAACATAGAAATAGGTAACGATATACGATGATGTTGTGAATGTCCTTTATATTATTCCTACAGTCAAAATTGATGCAGCAAACTAGCCTACTGTCAGTTTATGTAATAGATATATAATAATCAAGTTACACGAGTACCTAGAGTACGACGAGTACCACGAGAGCAAGTCATGTCAGTATATAATTACAAAATAAATCCATAGATACAGTGTATATGTATAAGTAGTGAGAACGTGAACAGAAAACATACAACATCAACACAAACGTTCAACATAAGAGTTTGTAAGTTTATCATTTAAGTTTGAAGTATTCCGGCTCGAGCTACTTGTGTTTTCCGGCACGGAGTCACAGCCCCGCCGTGTCGCTGAAACCAATTGGACTCATCCACCATACTTGGGCATCCATCTTCCGGACTGGACCGCTGATGGTCTTAATATGGGACTCATCAAAAATAAACTCAGCATCGATAAATATGGGACAAGAGGGCATTCTCTTTTTTCAACTCTAACAGTCAGTCATTATCAGTAGTCAATTGTCCTTCGACCTACGTGGCATAAACCTCCTACATGTCATCTAGCAATACTAAATACTGTACATCTACATTTCAATATAATTTTATGGTATAATGTCGTCAAGCATGTATGAGCAATTCCTTGAATATACTGTTAATTATCTCACATATTAGAAACTCTCCTTAAATTATTGTAGTCAGCGGTGGATATTCGAAACGGACATATTTTAAAATCGAAATATATTAGATACTGGACCAATAACTGGGATACTCCATGTCAACAGCAACGACGAAACACCGTAGTGTAAGAACAAGCTTTCCACTTGTCTTAAATCTCGAACAAATCTCGAAGATATCTCGAACATATGTCGAACAATTCTCGAACAACAATTGCACATTCACACGGTCCCCGAAGATAAGATCCCACCTGGTTCACAGAGATGTCACTTTATTTGCCATGCTCTAGGCGAGACACATGATGAAATATACAACTGCTTCTGCAGCCATATCAGGATATTAATTTGTAACTGGAACTTTGCTCCGCCATAGGTCACCCAGCCATCAGCTTATCACCATAAGTAATGTTTAACAATTACTTTTCAATGAACTCCAACAAAATTATTTTAAATCAAAATATTATCAGCTTCAAACACCACCGCCAAAATAATAATTATTTGGTTACTCGTACCTCCAACAACGCGCCGTACAATTTCCACTAAAGGAACTCTCAAGTAAAAATCAACAATTGATTTTCAAATATCTACTACCTAATATTGTACCTAGATCTACCTAACCCTATATTCCCTATTATTCAAAATATAATACTACATGAAAATCTATTAGTACGAACGATTAATTTCTCTAATACCTACCATAATTTCTTCAAACATTTATATAAATTCTCCTTAGTTTATTATAACCAACAGCTCTCATTCGAAACTGACACACTTCGATCATATTACAAATTCAAAATATCACATTAAATACTGAACTAATAACTGGGGTATTCCACGCCAACAGCAACGACGAAACACCGTAGACATAATTTCCCGATAAATATCTCGAAGAAATCTCCAACAACAATTCGTACATTCACACGGTCTCCGAAGATAAGATTCCACCTGTTTCACAGAGTGGTCACTTTAGTTGCCATGCTCTAGGCGAGACACATGATGAAGTGCACAACTGTTTCCGTAGCCATTATCAGGAAATTATTTTATAACTGCAACTTTGCTCCAACATGGATCACCCAGCCATTAGATCAATAAAGCAAAAAAATATTCAATAATTACTTTTCAAATGAACTCCAAAACTGTTATAAATCAAAATATTGTCAGCATCAAACACATTACTGCAAAAACGATAATTATTTCGTGTCTGCTCCTACCTACAATAATGTGGCGCCACACAGTTTTAAACAAAGGAATTTCTAAATAAAAATTAACACGTGGATTTCCAAATACCTACATGTCACTTCCTAGTATGAAATAATTTTCTGATTATACTACCTAATATTGTATCTAGTCCTACCAAGCCGTAGAAATCACAGTAATTAAAAAGCTTAATACGTGTATGTGACCTAACTTGCCCCTACATCCATAAAATGCTAAATAAACCGTTCAAACTATTTAACCGTCAAAACGCGCATATTGTCACCATAATATTTGAATATAACACACGTTGGGCGTATTTTCAACAACCAATATGTTGCATAATAATACAATAATATGTTGGTACAACGTCACACAGACCATAGAAAACATCCACGACTCAGAAACAAACACTCGCGCCCAACACACAAATACCCGCACCCACCGGGACTCGAACCCAGGACCACCAGCCTCGCAGGCAGGAGCACCACCAACCAGGCCACGGTGATCGTCCGACCACAAAGTAGAAATCACACAAAACAACACGTGTTATGAATTTCACAGATGTCAAAAGTTCTTCAGTGCAGCATTAGACCATCCGGTGCCTTTTAAATAATATAATAAAAGTACTTACGGGTTTCTTCTCACAAAATAAAGATTCACCACTCACACTCGACACGAGGCACTTTTACTTTAGAGGTTACTTTAAATTTACTCTAATACAAACTGGTGAATTCTTCTCAATACAAAATCGCCCATGCTGTCTCCTTATTTACAAAGAGTAAGCACGATCAACATCGCCTCGAAAAGAACAAACCAATTATCTTCATATGTTAATATTCCGTATTTTCTCGAAAGAACTCAAAGACTCGACCGGCAGCAAGACAGCCTAACAATCAGAGCCCGTACTCTCTTCACTGTTAAATAAAAACTTCTTCCACGTTCACTGATACAGCAAAACTATTCTTCAACGATAAACACGAACTGCCCCGAAGCTCCGACATGTATCCTTTATATAGGCTGCTCGACATTGCGCTAACGTTTTATTTTATTGAACAGTGAAGGTAGTTAACACACGTAACCGAGCCTAAATTACAACGTATACACAAAAACGTCTAAAAATAAAATTGAAAATGTTAAGGTGTAACAAAAATTCACGATTATAAATTTCATAATTTGATTTAAAATTTATGGTGAAAACTTAGTAATTAGACGTCAGTTAACTATTTTGTATCATTTAGACACTATTGGAGAAATTTTATTATTTAACTTTGCCAAATGAATGCTATTGATCTTTAAAAGTACACTATTGTGTAATATAGCTATAATAAGAGCGTCTGTGGTCATTTTACAATTTATTTATTATCAAATTCTACATATTTTTATAATAAAGTACCAAAACGATTGATTTAAGTTAATTTGTTTACGCCACACGTCTTCTGATATTACCTTCTTTATAGTTTTAATCATTTACTAAAAGATATCAGCTCGTAGAAAATAATTTCACTTTCATACAAACTAAATATTAAAATATTCATTCGACATTGCGCTAACAGTGTGCTATATATACTACATATACCTATATATATATATATACAATATGTAGCCATAAATAAATACCCACTTCTCTAAATTTATTAAAACCTAAACTGAAGTTCTACGAGGAACCATAATTCATTCGTGACTTTTACTAAACAAATATAAATTAATTAATTAATCGAGTTTTTATTAGAATAAAATTATTTCTTTGCTTTATAAATCGGCAAACGTTTGTCGTCAGGACTAGCGACATCTATTGATTTTCTTCAAGACTATTTCATAAATTAAAATACTAACGACTATTAGTTCCTAATGATTACAGAGATGGATTTACAAATGTTTGAGAGTTCCTACTCATGAATAAACGATAGATTATAAAATCAAAGCGAGTAATAAGGTGGAAATAAATAAAATGAATGAAACTTTATTATAACATAAACAGAAGTTCTACTAGTACCGACTCGGGCGCATTGTTTGGCGTTATGAAATTCTCTTATTAGTTCCTAATAATTCCAAAGATGGAGTTATTTTAAACAAACGATTGGGAATTTTGCTCAGGGATGAAATGATAAATAAGATCAAAGCGAGCAATAAAGTGGAAATAAATAAAATGATTTGAATCCTACTATAAGTAACGTGACATGACCTATGTTTAGTTACATTACATCGAGAGAAATTAAAGTGACTGAATTTAACAAGGATTTATTTTTATAAAGTTTTGATTACTTACTGTTTGTATTGTTCCACTAAACTGATATTTTTTTTGATTTATGTGTCTTAAAGAATGTGCCGAACATGATACTTGTATTCCTGGCTACAATCTTATAACCCTTGGTGAATGTAATGAATGACAAAGTATTATTTTCGTTCCACAGAACGACGACAGTTCAGCCAATAAATCCTTATGATGATGAAAACGAAAGGTGCGTTGTTTCTGAAAGTACTGTTTTGAAATATGTTTTTTAATTAATAATTCATGCTTATTTTAATTAAGTTACATCAAGAGAAATTAAAATGACTGAATTTAGCAAGGATTTATTTTTATAAAATTTTGATTAGTTACTGTTTGTATTGTTCTACTTAACTGATATTTTTTTTCATTTATGTGACTTGTGGTATGTGCCGAACATGATTCTTGTATGCATGGCTACAATTTCGTTACCCTTGGTGAATGTAATGAATGACAGAGTATTATTTTCGTTCCACAGAACGACGACAGTTCAGCCAATAAATCCTTATGATGATGAAAACGAAAGGTGCGTTGTTTCTGATAGTACTATTTTGAAATATGGTTTTTAATTAATAATTCATGCTTAATTTAATTTAGTTACATCGAGAGAAATTAAAGTGACTGAATTTAGCAAGGATTTATTTTTATAAAGTTTTGATTACTTACTGTTTGTATTGTTCCACTTAACTGATATTATTTGTTTTATGTGACTTAAAGTATGTGCCGAACATGATACTTTTATTCCTGGCTACAATTTCATAACCCTAGGTGAATGTAATGAATGACAGAGTATTATTTTCGTTCCACAGAACGACGACAGTTCAGCCAATAAATCCTTATGATGATGAAAACGAAAGGTGCGTCATTTCTGATAGTACCGTTTTGAAATATGGTTTTTAATTAATAATTCATGCTTATTTTAATTAAGTTACATCAAGAGAAATTAAAATGACTGAATTTAGCAAGGATTTATTTTTATAAAATTTTGATTAGTTACTGTTTGTATTGTTCTACTTAACTGATATTTTTTTTCATTTATGTGACTTGTAGTATGTGCCGAACATGATACTTGTATGCCTGGCTACAATTTCATTACCATTGGTGAATGTAATGAATGACAGAGTATTATTTTTGTTCCACAGAACGACGACAGTTCAGCCAATAAATCCTTATGATGATGAAAACGAAAGGTGCGTCATTTCTGATAATACCGTTTTGAAATATGGTTTTAAATTAATAATTCATGCTTATTTTAATTAAGTTACATCAAGAGAAATTAAAATGACTGAATTTAGCAAGGATTTATTTTTATAAAATTTTGATTAGTTACTGTTTGTATTGTTCTACTTAACTGATATTTTTTTTCATTTATGTGACTTGTAGTATGTGCCGAACATGATTCTTGTATGCATGGCTACAATTTCGTAACCCTTGGTGAATAAAATGAATGACAAAGTATTATTTTCGTTCCACAGAACGACGACAGTTCAGCCAATAAATCCTTATGATGATGAAAACGAAAGGTGCGTTGTTTCTGATAGTACTGTTTTAAAATATGGTTTTTAATTAATAATTCATGCTTAATTTAATTTAGTTACGTCGAGAGAAATTAAAATGACTGTATTTAGCAAGGATTTATTTTAATAAAGTTTTGATTATATACTGTTTGTATTGTTCCACTTAACTGATAATTTTTGTGATTAATGTGACTAAAAGTATGTGTCAAACATGATACTTGTATTCCTGGCTACAATTTCATAACCCTTGGTGAATGTAATGAATGACAGAGTATTATTTTCGTTCCACAGAACGACGACAGTTCAGCCAATAAATCCTTATGATGATGAAAACGATAGGTGCGTTGTTTCTGATAATACTGTTTTGAAAAATGTTTTTTAATTAATAATTTATGCTTATTTAAATTAAGTTACATCAAGAGAAATTAAAATGACTGAATTTAGCAAGGATTTATTTTTATAAAATTTTGATTAGTAACTGTTTGTATAGTTCCACTTAACTGATAATTTTTTTGATTTATGTGACTTTAAGTATGTGCCGAACATGATACTTGTATCCCTGGCTACAATTTCATTACCCTTGGTGAATGTAATGAATGACAGAGTATTATTTTCGTTCCACAGAACGACGACAGTTTAGCCAATAAATCCTTATGATGATGAAAACGAAAGGTGCGTCATTTCTGATAGGACCGTTTTGAAATATGGTTTTTAATTAATAATTCATGCTTATTTTAATTAAGTTACATCAAGAGAAATTAAAATGACTGAATTTAGCAAGGATTTATTTTTATAAAATTTTGATTAGTTACTGTTTGTATTGTTCTACTTAACTGATATTTTTTTTCATTTATGTGAGTTAAACTATGTGCTGAACATGATACTTGTATTCCTGGCTACAATTTCGTAAGCATTGGTGAATATAATGAATGACAAAGTATTATTTTCATTCCACAGAACGACGACAGTTCAGCCAATAAATCCTTATGATGATGAAAACGAAAGGTGCGTTGTTCTGATAGTACTGTTTTGAAATATGTTTTTTAATTAATAATTCATGCTTATTTAAATTAAGTTACATCATGAGAAATTAAAATGACGGAATTTAGCAAGGATTTATTTTTATAAAATTTTGATTAGTTACTGTTTGTATTGTTCTACTTAACTGGTATTTTTTTTCATTTATGTGACTTGTAGTATGTGCCGAACATGATACTTGTATGCCTGGCTAAATTTTCATAACCCTTTGTGAATATTATGAATGACAGAGTATTATTTTCTTTCCACAGAACGACGAAAGTTCAGCCAATAAATCCTTATGATGATGAAAACGAAAGGTGCGTTGTTTCTGATAGTACTGTTTTGAAATATGGTTTTTAATTAATAATTCATGCTTATTTTAATTAAGTTACATCAAGAGAAATTAAAATGACTGAATTTAGCAAGGATTTATTTTTATAAAATTTTGATTAGTTACTGTTTGTATTGTTCCACTTAACTGATATTTTTTTTCATTTATGTGACTTAAAATATGTGCTGAACATGATACTTGTATCCCTGGCTAAATTTTCATAACCCTTTGTGAATATTATGAATGACAGAGTATTATTTTCGTTCCACAGAACGACGACAGTTCAGCCAATAAATCCTTATGATGATGAAAACGAAAGGTGCGTTGTTTCTGATAGTACTGTTTTGAAATATGGTTTTTAATTAATAATTCATGCTTATTTTAATTAAGTTACATCAAGAGAAATTAAAATGACTGAATTTAGCAAGGATTTATTTTTATAAAATTTTGATTAGTTACTGTTTGTATAGTTCCACTTAACTGATAATTTTTTTGATTTATGTGACTAAAAGTATGTGCCGAACATGATACTTGTATTCCTGGCTACAATTTCGTAACCCTTGGTGAAAATAATGAAAGACAGAGTATTATTTTCGTTCCACAGAACGACGACAGTTCAGCCAATAAATCCTTATGATGATGAAAACGAAAGGTGCGTTGTTTCTGATAGCACTGTTTTGAAATATGGTTTTTAATTAATAATTCATGCTTAATTTAATTTAGTTACAGCGAGAGAAATTAAAGTGACTGAATTTAGCAAGGATTTATTTTTATAAAGGTTTGATTACTTACTGTTTGTATTGTTCCACTAAACTGATATTTTTTTTGATTTATGTGACTTAAAGTATGTGTCGAACATGATACTTGTATTCCTGGCTACAATTTCATAACCCTTGGTGAATGTAATGAATGACAGAGTATTATTTTCGTTCCACAGAACGACGACAGTTCAGCCAATAAATCCTTATGATGATGAAAACGAAAGGTGCGTTGTTTCTGATAGTACTGTTTTGAAATATGTTTTTTAATTAATAATTCATGCTTATTTTAATTAAAATACATCAAAAGAAATTAAAATGACTGAATTTAGCAAGGATTTATTTTTATAAAATTTTGATTAGTTACTGTTTGTATTGTTCCACTTAACTGATATTTTTTTTGATTTATGTGACTTAAAGAATGTGCCGAACATGATACTTTTATTCCTGGCTACAATTTTATAACCCTAGGTGAATGTTATTAATGACAGAGTATTATTTTCGTTCCACTGAACGACGACAGTTCAGCCAATAAATCCTTATGATGATGAAAGCGAAAGGTGCGTCATTTCTGATAGTACCGTTTTGAAATATGGTTTTTAATTAATAATTCATGCTTATTTTAATTAAGTTACATCAAGAGAAATTAAAATGACTGAATTTAGCAAGGATTTATTTTTATGAAATTTTGATTAGTTACTGTTTGTATTGTTCCACTTAACTGATATTTTTTTTGATTTATGTGACTTAAAGTATGTGCCGAACATGATACTTTTATTCCTGGCTACAATTTCATAACCCTAGGTGAATGGAATGAATGACAGAGTATTATTTTCGTTCCACAGAACGACGACAGTTCAGCCAATAAATCCTTATGATGATGAAAACGAAAGGTGCGTCATTTCTGATAGTACCGTTTTGAAATATGGTTTTTAATTAATAATTCATGCTTATTTTAATTAAGTTACATCAAGAGAAATTAAAATGACTGAATTTAGCAAGGATTTATTTTTATAAAATTTTGATTAGTTACTGTTTGTATTGTTCTACTTAACTGATATTTTTTTTCATTTATGTGACTTGTAGTATGTGCCGAACATGATACTTGTATGCCTGGCTACAATTTCATTACCATTGGTGAATGTAATGAATGACAGAGTATTATTTTCGTTCCACAGAACGACGACAGTTCAGCCAATAAATCCTTATGATGATGAAAACGAAAGGTGCGTTGTTTCTGATAGTACTGTTTTGAAATATGTTTTTTAATTAATAATTCATGCTTATTTAAATTTAGTTACATCAAGAGAAATTAAAATGACTGAATTTAGCAAGGATTTATTTTTATAAAATTTTGATTAGTTACTGTTTGTATTGTTCTACTTAACTGATATTTTTTTTCATTTATGTGACTTGTAGTATGTGTTGAACATGATACTTGTATGCCTGGCTACAATTTCATTACCATTGGTGAATGTACTGAATGACAGAGTATTATTTTCGTTCCACAGAACGACGACAGTTCAGCCAATAAATCCTTATGATGATGAAAACGAAAGGTACGTTGTTTCTGATAGTACTGTATTGATATATGTTTTTTAATTAATAATTCATGCATATTTAAATTAAGTTACATCAAGAGAAATTAAAATGACTGAAGTTAGCAAGGATTTATTTTTATAAAATTTTGATTAGTTACTGTTTGTATTGTTCCACTTAACTGATATTTTTTTTCATTTATGTGAGTTAAACTATGTGCTGAACATGATACTTGTATTCCTGGCTACAATTTCGTAACCATTGGTGAATATAATGAATGACAAAGTATTATTTTCATTCCACAGAACGACGACAGTTCAGCCAATAAATCCTTATGATGATGAAAACGAAAGGTGCGTTGTTTCTGATAGTACTGTTTTGAAATATGGTTTTTAATCAATAATTCATGCTTAATTTAATTTAGTTACATCAAGAGAAATTTAAATGACTGAATTTAGCAAGGATTTATTTTTATAAAGTTTTGATTACTTACTGTTTGTATTGTTCCACTTAACTGATATTTTTTTTGATTTATGTGACTTAAAGTATGTGTCGAACATGATACTTGTATGCCTGGCTACAATTTCATTACCATTGGTGAATGTAATGAATGACAGAGTATTATTTTCTTTCCACAGAACGACGACAGTTCAGCCAATAAATCCTTATGATGATGAAAACGATAGGTGCGTTTTTTCTGATAATACTGTTTTGAAATATGTTTTTTAATAAATAATTCATGCTTATTTAAATTTAGTTACATCAAGAGAAATAAAAATAACTGAATTAAGCAAGGATTTATTTTTATAAAATTTTGATTAGTAACTGTTTGTATAGTTCCACTTAACTGATAATTTTTTTGATTAATGTGACTTTAAGTATGTGCCGAACATGATACTTGTATCCCTGGCTACAATTTTATAACCCTTGGTGAATGTAATGAATGACAGAGTATTATTTTCGTTCCACAGAACGACGACAGTTCAGCCAATAAATCCTTATGATGATCAAAACGAAAGGTGCGTCATTTCTGATAGTACCGTTTTGAAATATGGTTTTTAATTAATAATTCATGCTTATTTTAATTAAGTTACATCAAGAGAAATTTAAATGACTGAATTTAGCAAGGATTTATTTTTATAAAATTTTGATTAGTTACTGTTTGTATTGTTCCACTTAACTGATATTTTTTTTGATTTATGTGACTTAAAGTATGTGCTGAACATGATACTTGTATTCCTGGCTACAATTTCGTAACCCTTGGTGAATATAATGAATGACAAAGTATTATTTTCGTTCCACAGAACGACGACTGTTCAGCCAATAAATCCTTATGATGATGAAAACGAAAGGTGCGTTGTTTCTGATAGTACTGTTTTGAAATATATTTTTAAATTAATAATTCATGCTTAATTTAATTTAGTTACATCGAGAGAAATTAAAATGACTGAATTTAGCAAGGATTTATTTTTATAAAGTTTTGATTTGTTACTGTTTGTATTGTTCCACTTAACTGATAATTTTTTTGATTTATGTGACTTAAAGTGTGTGCCGAACACGATACTTGTATTCCTGGCTACAATTTCATAAGCCTTTGTGAAAATAATGAATGACAGAGTATTATTTTCGTTCCACAGAACGACGACAGTTCAACCAATAAATCCTTATGATGATGGAAACGAAAGGTGCGTTGTTTCTGATAGTACTGTTTTGAAATATGGTTTTTAATTAATAATTCATGCTTATTTTAATTAAGTTACATCAAGAGAAATTAAAATGACTGAATTTAGCAAGGATTTATTTTTATAAAATTTTGATTAGTTACTGTTTGTATAGTTCCACTTAACTGATAATTTTTTTGATTTATGTGACTTAAAGTATGTGCCGAACATGATACTTGTATTCCTGGCTACAATTTCGTAACCCTTGGTGAAAATAATGAATGACAGAGTATTATTTTCGTTCCACAGAACGACGACAGTTCAGCCAATAAATCCTTATGATGATGAAAACGAAAGGTGCGTTGTTTCTGATAGCACTGTTTTGAAATATGGTTTTTAATTAATAATTCATGCTTAATTTAATTTAGTTACAGCGAGAGAAATTAAAGTGACTGAATTTGGCAAGGATTTATTTTTATAAAGGTTTGATTACTTACTGTTTGTATTGTTCCACTAAACTGATATTTTTTTTGATTTATTTGACTTAAAGTATGTGTCGAACATGATACTTGTATTCCTGGCTACAATTTCATAACCCTTGGTGAATGTAATGAATGACAGAGTATTATTTTCGTTCCACAGAACGACGACAGTTCAGCCAATAAATCCTTATGATGATGAAAACGAAAGGTGCGTTGTTTCTGATAGTACTGTTTTGAAATATGTTTTTTAATTAATAATTCATGCTTATTTTAATTAAAATACATCAAAAGAAATTAAAATGACTGAATTTAGCAAGGATTTATTTTTATAAAATTTTGATTAGTTACTGTTTGTATTGTTCCACTTAACTGATATTTTTTTTGATTTATGTGACTTAAAGAATGTGCCGAACATGATACTTTTATTCCTGGCTACAATTTTATAACCCTAGGTGAATGTAATTAATGACAGAGTATTATTTTCGTTCCACTGAACGACGACAGTTCAGCCAATAAATCCTTATGATGATGAAAGCGAAAGGTGCGTCATTTCTGATAGTACCGTTTTGAAATATGGTTTTTAATTAATAATTCATGCTTATTTTAATTAAGTTACATCAAGAGAAATTAAAATGACTGAATTTAGCAAGGATTTATTTTTATGAAATTTTGATTAGTTACTGTTTGTATTGTTCCACTTAACTGATATTTTTTTTGATTTATGTGACTTAAAGTATGTGCCGAACATGATACTTTTATTCCTGGCTACAATTTCATAACCCTAGGTGAATGGAATGAATGACAGAGTATTATTTTCGTTCCACAGAACGACGACAGTTCAGCCAATAAATCCTTATGATGATGAAAACGAAAGGTGCGTCATTTCTGATAGTACCGTTTTGAAATATGGTTTTTAATTAATAATTCATGCTTATTTTAATTAAGTTACATCAAGAGAAATTAAAATGACTGAATTTAGCAAGGATTTATTTTTATAAAATTTGGATTAGTTACTGTTTGTATTGTTCTACTTAACTGATATTTTTTTTCATTTATGTGACTTGTAGTATGTGCCGAACATGATACTTGTATGCCTGGCTACAATTTCATTACCATTGGTGAATGTAATGAATGACAGAGTATTATTTTCGTTCCACAGAACGACGAAAGTTCAGCCAATAAATCCTTATGATGATGAAAACGAAAGGTGCGTTGTTTCTGATAGTACTGTTTTGAAAAATGTTTTTTAATTAATAATTCATGCTTATTTAAATTTAGTTACATCAAGAGAAATTAAAATGACTGAATTTAGCAAGGATTTATTTTTATAAAATTTTGATTAGTTACTGTTTGTATTGTTCTATTTAACTGATATTTTTTTTCATTTATGTGACTTGTAGTATGTGTTGAACATGATACTTGTATGCCTGGCTACAATTTCATTACCATTGGTGAATGTAATGAATGACAGAGTATTATTTTCGTTCCACAGAACGACGACAGTTCAGCCAATAAATCCTTATGATGATGAAAACGAAAGGTACGTTGTTTCTGATAGTACTGTATTGATATATGTTTTTTAATTAATAATTCATGCTTATTTAAATTAAGTTACATCAAGAGAAATTAAAATGACTGAAGTTAGCAAGGATTTATTTTTATAAAATTTTGATTAGTTACTGTTTGTATTGTTCCACTTAACTGATATTTTTTTTCATTTATGTGAGTTAAACTATGTGCTGAACATGATACTTGTATTCCTGGCTACAATTTCGTAACCATTGGTGAATATAATGAATGACAAAGTATTATTTTCATTCCACAGAACGACGACAGTTCAGCCAATAAATCCTTATGATGATGAAAACGAAAGGTGCGTTGTTTCTGATAGTACTGTTTTGAAATATGGTTTTTAATCAATAATTCATGCTTAATTTAATTTAGTTACATCAAGAGAAATTTAAATGACTGAATTTAGCAAGGATTTATTTTTATAAAGTTTTGATTACTTACTGTTTGTATTGTTCCACTTAACTGATATTTTTTTTGATTTATGTGACTTAAAGTATGTGTCGAACATGATACTTGTATGCCTGGCTACAATTTCATTACCATTGGTGAATTTAATGAATGACAGAGTATTATTTTCTTTCCACAGAACGACGACAGTTCAGCCAATAAATCCTTATGATGATGAAAACGATAGGTGCGTTTTTTCTGATAATACTGTTTTGAAATATGTTTTTTAATAAATAATTCATGCTTATTTAAATTTAGTTACATCAAGAGAAATAAAAATAACTGAATTAAGCAAGGATTTATTTTTATAAAATTTTGATTAGTAACTGTTTGTATAGTTCCACTTAACTGATAATTTTTTTGATTAATGTGACTTTAAGTATGTGCCGAACATGATACTTGTATCCCTGGCTACAATTTCATAACCCTTGGTGAATGTAATGAATGACAGAGTATTATTTTCGTTCCACAGAACGACGACAGTTCAGCCAATAAATCCTTATGATGATCAAAACGAAAGGTGCGTCATTTCTGATAGTACCGTTTTGAAATATGGTTTTTAATTAATAATTCATGCTTATTTTAATTAAGTTACATCAAGAGAAATTTAAATGACTGAATTTAGCAAGGATTTATTTTTATAAAATTTTGATTAGTTACTGTTTGTATTGTTCCACTTAACTGATATTTTTTTTGATTTATGTGACTTAAAGTATGTGCTGAACATGATACTTGTATTCCTGGCTACAATTTCGTAACCCTTGGTGAATATAATGAATGACAAAGTATTATTTTCGTTCCACAGAACGACGACTGTTCAGCCAATAAATCCTTATGATGATGAAAACGAAAGGTGCGTTGTTTCTGATAGTACTGTTTTGAAATATGGTTTTTAATTAATAATTCATGCTTAATTTAATTTAGTTACATCGAGAGAAATTAAAGTGACTGAATTTAGCAAGGATTTATTTTTATAAAATTTTGATTAGTTACTGTTTGTATAGTTCCACTTAACTGATATTTTTTTTCATTTATGTGAGTTAAACTATGTGCTGAACATGATACTTGTATTCCTGGCTACAATTTCGTAACCATTGGTGAATATAATGAATGACAAAATATTATTTTCGTTCCACAGAACGACGACAGTTCAGCCAATAAATCCTTATGATGATGAAAACGAAAGGTGCGTTGTTTCTGATAGTACTGTTTTGAAAAATGGTTTTTAATTAATAATTCATGCTTAATTTAATTAAGTTACGTCGAGAGAAATTAAAATGACTGTATTTAGCAAGGATTTATTTTAATAAAGTTTTAATTATATACTGTTTGTATTGTTCCACTTAACTGATAATTTTTGTGATAAATGTGACTAAAAGTATGTGTCAAACATGAAACTTGTATTCCTGGCTACAATTTCATAACCCTTGGTGAATGTAATGAATGACAGAGTATTATTTTCGTTCCACAGAACGACGACAGTTCAGCCAATAAATCCTTATGATGATGAAAACGATAGGTGCGTTGTTTCTGATAATACTGTTTCGAAAAATGTTTTTTAATTAATAATTTATGCTTATTTAAATTAAGTTACATCAAGAGAAATTAAAATGACTGAATTTAGCAAGGATTTATTTTTATAAAATTTTGATTAGTAACTGTTTGTATGGTTCCACTTAACTGATAATTTTTTTGATTTATGTGACTTTAAGTATGTGCCGAACATGATACTTGTATCCTTGGCTACAATTTCATTACCCTTGGTGAATGTAATGAATGACAGAGTATTATTTTCGTTCCACAGAACGACGACAGTTCAGCCAATAAATCCTTATGATGATGAAAACGAAAGGTGCGTCATTTCTGATAGGACCGTTTTGAAATATGGTTTTTTATTAATAATTCATGCTTATTTTAATTAAGTTACATCAAGAGAAATTAAAATGTCTGAATTTAGCAAGGATTTATTTTTATAAAATTTTGATTAGTTACTGTTTGTATTGTTCCACTTAACTGATATTTTTTTTCATTTATGTGAGTTAAACTATGTGCTGAACATGATACTTGTATTCCTGGCTACAATTTCGTAACCATTGGTGAATATAATGAATGACAAAGTATTATTTTCATTCCACAGAACGACGACAGTTCAGCCAATAAATCCTTATGATGATGAAAACGAAAGGTGCGTTGTTCTGATAGTACTGTTTTGAAATATGTTTTTTTAATAATAATTCATGCTTATTTAAATTAAGTTACATCATGAGAAATTAAAATGACTGAATTTAGCAAGGATTTATTTTTATAAAATTTTGATTAGTTACTGTTTGTATTGTTCTACTTAACTGGTATTTTTTTTCATTTATGTGACTTGTAGTATGTGCCGAACATGATACTTGTATGCCTGGCTAAATTTTCATAACCCTTTGTGAATATTATGAATGACAGAGTATTATTTTCTTTCCACAGAACGACGACAGTTCAGCCAATAAATCCTTATGATGATGAAAACGAAAGGTGCGTTGTTTCTGATAGAACTGTTTTGAAATATGGTTTTTAATTAATAATTCATGCTTATTTTAATTAAGTTACATCAAGAGAAATTAAAATGACTGAATTTAGCAAGGATTTATTTTTATAAAATTTTGATTAGTTACTGTTTGTATTGTTCTACTTAACTGATATTTTTTTTCATTTATGTGACTTAAAATATGTGCTGAACATGATACTTGTATCCCTGGCTAAATTTTCATAACCCTTTGTGAATATTATGAATGACAGAGTATTATTTTCGTTCCACAGAACGACGACAGTTCAGCCAATAAATCCTTATGATGATGAAAACGAAAGGTGCGTTGTTTCTGATAGTACTGATTTGAAATATGGTTTTTAATTAATAATTCATGCTAATTTTAATTAAGTTACCTCAAGAGATATTAAAATGACTGAATTTAGCAAGGATTTATTTTTATTATATTTTGATTAGTTACTGTTTGTATTGTTCTACTTAACTGATATTTTTTTTCATTTATGTGACTTGTAGTATGTGCCGAACATGATACTTGTATTCCTGGCTACAATTTCATAACCCTTGGTGAATAAAATAAATGACAGAGTATGATTTTCGTTCCACAGAACGACGACAGTTCAGCCAATAAATCCTTATTATGATGAAAACGAAAGGTGCGTTGTTTCTGATAGTACTGTTTTGAAATATATTTTTAAATTAATAATTCATGATTAATTTAATTTAGTTACATCGAGAGAAATTAAAATGACTGAATTTAGCAAGGATTTATTTTTATAAAGTTTTGATTTGTTACTGTTTGTATTGTTCCACTTAACTGATAATTTTTTTGATTTATGTGACTTAAAGTGTGTGCCGAACACGATACTTGTATTCCTGGCTACAATTTCATAAGCCTTGGTGAAAATAATGAATGACAGAGTATTATTTTCGTTCCACAGAACGACGACAGTTCAACCAATAAATCCTTATGATGATGGAAACGAAAGGTGCGTTGTTTCTGACAGTACTGTTTTGAAATATGGTTTTTAATTAATAATTCATGCTTATTTTAATTAAGTTACATCAAGAGAAATTAAAATGACTGAATTTAGCAAGGATTTATTTTTATAAAATTTTGATTAGTTACTGTTTGTATAGTTCCACTTAACTGATAATTTTTTTGATTTATGTGACTTAAAGTATGTGCCGAACATGATACTTGTATTCCTGGCTACAATTTCGTAACCCTTGGTGAAAATAATGAATGACAGAGTATTATTTTCGTTCCACAGAACGACGACAGTTCAGCCAATAAATCCTTATGATGATGAAAACGAAAGGTGCGTTGTTTCTGATAGCACTGTTTTGAAATATGGTTTTTAATTAATAATTCATGCTTAATTTAATTTAGTTACAGCGAGAGAAATTAAAGTGACTGAATTTAGCAAGGATTTATTTTTATAAAGGTTTGATTACTTACTGTTTGTATTGTTCCACTTAACTGATATTTTTTTTGATTTATGTGACTTAAAGTATGTGTCGAACATGATACTTGTATTCCTGGCTACAATTTCATAACCCTTGGTGAATGTAATGAATGACAGAGTATTATTTTCGTTCCACAGAACGACGACAGTTCAGCCAATAAATCCTTATGATGATGAAAACGAAAGGTGCGTTGTTTCTGATAGTACTGTTTTGAAATATGTTTTTTAATTAATAATTCATGCTTATTTTAATTAAGTTACATCAAGGGAAATTAAAATGACTGAATTTAGCAAGGATTTATTTTTATAAAATTTTGATTTGTTACTGTTTGTATAGTTCCACTTAACTGATAATTTTTTTGATTTATGTGACTTAAAGTATGTGCCGAACATGATACTTGTATTCCTGGCTACAATTTCGTAACCCTTGGTGAAAATAATGAATGACAGAGTATTATTTTCGTTCCACAGAACGACGACAGTTCAGCCAATAAATCCTTATGATGATGAAAACGAAAGGTGCGTTGTTTCTGATAGCACTGTTTTGAAATATGGTTTTTTATTAATAATTCATGCTTATTTTAATTAAAATACATCAAAAGAAATTAAAATGACTGAATTTAGCAAGGATTTATTTTTATAAAATTTTGATTAGTTACTGTTTGTATTGTTCCACTTAACTGATATTTTTTTTGATTTATGTGACTTAAAGAATGTGCCGAACATGATACTTTTATTCCTGGCTACAATTTTATAACCCTAGGTGAATGTAATTAATGACAGAGTATTATTTTCGTTCCACTGAACGACGACAGTTCAGCCAATAAATCCTTATGATGATGAAAACGAAAGGTGCGTCATTTCTGATAGTACCGTTTTGAAATATGGTTTTTAATTAATAATTCATGCTTATTTTAATTAAGTTACATCAAGAGAAATTAAAATGACTGAATTTAGCAAGGATTTATTTTTATGAAATTTTGATTAGTTACTGTTTGTATTGTTCCACTTAACTGATATTTTTTTTGATTTATGTGACTTAAAGTATGTGCCGAACATGATACTTTTATTCCTGGCTACAATTTCATAACCCTAGGTGAATGGAATGAATGACAGAGTATTATTTTCGTTCCACAGAACGACGACAGTTCAGCCAATAAATCCTTATGATGATGAAAACGAAAGGTGCGTCATTTCTGATAGTACCGTTTTGAAATATGGTTTTTAATTAATAATTCATGCTTATTTTAATTAAGTTACATCAAGAGAAATTAAAATGACTGAATTTAGCAAGGATTTATTTTTATAGAATTTTGATTAGTTACTGTTTGTATTGTTCTACTTAACTGATATTTTTTTTCATTTATGTGACTTGTAGTATGTGCCGAACATGATACTTGTATGCCTGGCTACAATTTCATTACCATTGGTGAATGTAATGAATGTCAGAGTATTATTTTCGTTCCACAGAACGACGACAGTTCAGCCAATAAATCCTTATGATGATGAAAACGAAAGGTGCGTTGTTTCTGATAGTACTGTTTTGAAATATGTTTTTTAATTAATAATTCATGCTTATTTAAATTTAGTTACATCAAGAGAAATTAAAATGACTGAATTTAGCAAGGATTTATTTTTATAAAATTTTGATTAGTTACTGTTTGTATTGTTCTACTTAACTGATATTTTTTTTCATTTATGTGACTTGTAGTATGTGTTGAACATGATACTTGTACGCCTGGCTACAATTTCATTACCATTGGTGAATGTAATGAATGACAGAGTATTATTTTCGTTCCACAGAACGACGACAGTTCAGCCAATAAATCCTTATGATGATGAAAACGAAAGGTGCGTTGTTTCTGATAGTACTGTTTTGAAATATGGTTTTTAATCAATAATTCATGCTTAATTTAATTTAGTTACATCAAGAGAAATTAAAATGACTGAATTTAGCAAGGATTTATTTTTATAAAATTTTGATTAGTTACTGTTTGTATAGTTCCACTTAACTGATAATTTTTTTGATTTATGTGACTTAAAGTATGTGCCGAACATGATACTTGTATTCCTGGCTACAATTTCGTAACCCTTGGTGAAAATAATGAATGACAGAGTATTATTTTCGTTCCACAGAACGACGACAGTTCAGCCAATAAATCCTTATGATGATGAAAACGAAAGGTGCGTTGTTTCTGATAGCACTGTTTTGAAATATGGTTTTTAATTAATAATTCATGCTTAATTTAATTTAGTTACAGCGAGAGAAATTAAAGTGACTGAATTTAGCAAGGATTTATTTTTATAAAGGTTTGATTACTTACTGTTTGTATTGTTCCACTTAACTGATATTTTTTTTGATTTATGTGACTTAAAGTATGTGTCGAACATGATACTTGTATTCCTGGCTACAATTTCATAACCCTTGGTGAATGTAATGAATGACAGAGTATTATTTTCGTTCCACAGAACGACGACAGTTCAGCCAATAAATCCTTATGATGATGAAAACGAAAGGTGCGTTGTTTCTGATAGTACTGTTTTGAAATATGTTTTTTAATTAATAATTCATGCTTATTTTAATTAAGTTACATCAAGGGAAATTAAAATGACTGAATTTAGCAAGGATTTATTTTTATAAAATTTTGATTAGTTACTGTTTGTATAGTTCCACTTAACTGATAATTTTTTTGATTTATGTGACTTAAAGTATGTGCCGAACATGATACTTGTATTCCTGGCTACAATTTCGTAACCCTTGGTGAAAATAATGAATGACAGAGTATTATTTTCGTTCCACAGAACGACGACAGTTCAGCCAATAAATCCTTATGATGATGAAAACGAAAGGTGCGTTGTTTCTGATAGCACTGTTTTGAAATATGGTTTTTAATTAATAATTCATGCTTATTTTAATTAAAATACATCAAAAGAAATTAAAATGACTGAATTTAGCAAGGATTTATTTTTATAAAATTTTGATTAGTTACTGTTTGTATTGTTCCACTTAACTGATATTTTTTTTGATTTATGTGACTTAAAGAATGTGCCGAACATGATACTTTTATTCCTGGCTACAATTTTATAACCCTAGGTGAATGTAATTAATGACAGAGTATTATTTTCGTTCCACTGAACGACGACAGTTCAGCCAATAAATCCTTATGATGATGAAAACGAAAGGTGCGTCATTTCTGATAGTACCGTTTTGAAATATGGTTATTAATTAATAATTAATGCTTATTTTAATTAAGTTACATCAAGAGAAATTAAAATGACTGAATTTAGCAAGGATTTATTTTTATGAAATTTTGATTAGTTACTGTTTGTATTGTTCCACTTAACTGATATTTTTTTTGATTTATGTGACTTAAAGTATGTGCCGAACATGATACTTTTATTCCTGGCTACAATTTCATAACCCTAGGTGAATGGAATGAATGACAGAGTATTATTTTCGTTCCACAGAACGACGACAGTTCAGCCAATAAATCCTTATGATGATGAAAACGAAAGGTGCGTCATTTCTGATAGTACCGTTTTGAAATATGGTTTTTAATTAATAATTCATGCTTATTTTAATTAAGTTACATCAAGAGAAATTAAAATGACTGAATTTAGCAAGGATTTATTTTTATAGAATTTTGATTAGTTACTGTTTGTATTGTTCTACTTAACTGATATTTTTTTTCATTTATGTGACTTGTAGTATGTGCCGAACATGATACTTGTATGCCTGGCTACAATTTCATTACCATTGGTGAATGTAATGAATGTCAGAGTATTATTTTCGTTCCACAGAACGACGACAGTTCAGCCAATAAATCCTTATGATGATGAAAACGAAAGGTGCGTTGTTTCTGATAGTACTGTTTTGAAATATGTTTTTTAATTAATAATTCATGCTTATTTAAATTTAGTTACATCAAGAGAAATTAAAATGACTGAATTTAGCAAGGATTTATTTTTATAAAATTTTGATTAGTTACTGTTTGTATTGTTCTACTTAACTGATATTTTTTTTCATTTATGTGACTTGTAGTATGTGTTGAACATGATACTTGTATGCCTGGCTACAATTTCATTACCATTGGTGAATGTAATGAATGACAGAGTATTATTTTCGTTCCACAGAACGACGACAGTTCAGCCAATAAATCCTTATGATGATGAAAACGAAAGGTGCGTTGTTTCTGATAGTACTGTTTTGAAATATGGTTTTTAATCAATAATTCATGCTTAATTTAATTTAGTTACATCAAGAGAAATTTAAATGACTGAATTTAGCAAGGATTTATTTTTATAACGTTTTGATTACTTACTGTTTGTATTGTTCCACTTAACTGATATTTTTTTTGATTTATGTGACTTAAAGTATGTGTCGAACATGATACTTGTATGCCTGGCTACAATTTCATTACCATTGGTGAATGTAATGAATGACAGAGTATTATTTTCTTTCCACAGAACGACGACAGTTCAGCCAATAAATCCTTATGATGATGAAAACGATAGGTGCGTTGTTCCTGATAATACTGTTTTGAAATATGTTTTTTAATAAATAATTCATGCTTATTTAAATTTAGTTACATCAAGAGAAATTAAAATAACTGAATTAAGCAAGGATTTATTTTTATAAAATTTTGATTAGTAACTGTTTGTATAGTTCCACTTAACTGATAATTTTTTTGATTAATGTGACTTTAAGTATGTGCCGAACATGAAACTTGTATCCCTGGCTACAATTTCATAACCCTTGGTGAATGTAATGAATGACAGAGTATTATTTTCGTTCCACAGAACGACGACAGTTCAGCCAATAAATCCTTATGATGATCAAAACGAAAGGTGCGTCATTTCTGATAGTACCGTTTTGAAATATGGTTTTTAATTAATAATTCATGCTTATTTTAATTAAGTTAAATCAAGAGAAATTTAAATGACTGAATTTAGCAAGGATTTATTTTTATAAAATTTTGATTAGTTACTGTTTGTATTGTTCCACTTAACTGATATTTTTTTTGATTTATGTGACTTAAAGTATGTGCTGAACATGATACTTGTATTCCTGGCTACAATTTCGTAACCCTTGGTGAATATAATGAATGACAAAGTATTATTTTCGTTCCACAGAACGACGACTGTTCAGCCAATAAATCCTTATGATGATGAAAACGAAAGGTGCGTTGTTTCTGATAGTACTGTTTGGAAATATGGTTTTTAATTAATAATTCATGCTTAATTTAATTTAGTTACATCGAGAGAAATTAAAGTGACTGAATTTAGCAAGGATTTATTTTTATAAAATTTTGATTAGTTACTGTTTGTATAGTTCCACTTAACTAATAATTTTTTTGATTTATGTGATTTAAAGTATGTGTCGAACATGAAACTTGTATTCCTGGCTACAATTTCATAACCCTTGGTGAATGTAATGAATGACAGAGTATTATTTTCGTTCCACAGAACGACGACAGTTCAGCCAATAAAACCTTATGATGATGAAAACGATAGGTGCGTTGTTTCTGATAATACTGTTTTGAAATATGTATTTTAATAAATAATTCATGCTTATTTAAATTAAGTTACATCAAGAGAAATTAAAATGACTGAATTAAGCAAGGATTTATTTTAATAAAATTTTGATTAGAAACTGTTTGTATAGTTCCACTTAACTGATAATTTTTTTGATTTATGTGACTTTAAGTATGTGCCGAACATGATACTTGTATCTCTGGCTACAATTTCATAACCCTTGGTGAATGTAATGAATGACAGAGTATTATTTTCGTTCCACAGAACGACGACAGTTCAGCCAATAAATCCTTATGATGATGAAAACGAAAGGTGCGTCATTTCTGATAGTACCGTTTTGAAATATGGTTTTTAATTAATAATTCATGCTTATTTTAATTAAGTTACATCAAGGGAAATTTAAATGACTGAATTTAGCAAGGATTTATTTTTATAAAATTTTGATTAGTTACTGTTTGTATTGTTCCACTTAACTGATATTTTTTTTGATTTATGTGATTTAAAGTATGTGCCGAACATGATACTTGTATTCCTGGCTACAATTTCATAACCCTAGGTGAATGTAATGAATGACAGAGTATTATTTTCGTTCCACAGAACGACGACAGTTCAGCCAATAAATCCTTATGATGATGAAAACGAAAGGTGCGTTGTTTCTGATAGTACTGTTTTGAAATATGGTTTTTTATTAATAATTCATGCTTATTTTAATTAAGTTACCTCAAGAGATATTAAAATGACTTAATAGCAAGGATTTATTTTAATAAAGTTTTGATTACTTACTGTTTGTATTGTTCCACTTAACTGATATTTTTCTTGATTTATGTGACTTAAAGTATGTGCCAAACATGATACTACAAAATTTTGATTAGTTACTGTTTGTATTATTCTACTTAACTGATAATATTTTTCATTTATGTGACTTGTAGTATGTGCCGAACATGATACTAGTATTCCTGGCTACAATTTCATTACCCTTGGTGAATATTATGAATGACAGAGTATTATTTTCGTTCCACAGAACGACGACAGTTCAGCCAATAAATCCTTATGATGATGAAAACGAAAGGTGCGTTGTTTCTGATAGTACTATTTTGAAATATGGTTTTTAATTAATAATTCATGCTTAATTTAATTTAGTTACATCGAGAGAAATTAAAGTTACTGAATTCAGCAAGGATTTATTTTAATAAAGTTTTGATTACTTACTGTTTGTATTGTTCCACTTAACTGATATTTTTTTTTATTTATGTGACTTAAAGTATGTGCCGAACATGATACTACAAAATTTTGATTAGTTACTGTTTGTATTGTTCTACTTAACTGATATTTTTTTTCATTTATGTGACTTGTAGTATGTGCCGAACATGATACTTGTATGCCTGGCTACAATTTCATTACCATTGGTGAATGTAATGAATGACAGAGTATTATTTTCGTTCCACAGAACGACGACAGTTCAGCCAATAAATCCTTATGATGATGAAAACGAAAGGTGCGTTGTTTCTGATACTACTGTTTTGAAATATGTCTTTTAATTAATAATTCATGCTTATTTAAATTTAGTTACATCAAGAGAAATTAAAATGACTGAATTTAGCAAGGATTTATTTTTATAAAATTTTGATTAGTTACTGTTTGTATTGTTCTACTTAACTGATCATATTTTTCATTTATGTGAGTTATACTATGTACTGAACATGATACTTGTATTCCTGGCTACAATTTCATAACCCTTGTTGAATATAATGAATGACAAAATATTATTTTCGTTCCACAGAACGACGACAGTTCAGCCAATTAATCCTTATGATGATGAAAACGAAAGGTGCGTTGTTTCTGATAATACTGTTTTGAAATATGTATTTTAATAAATAATTCATGCTTATTTAAATTAAGTTACATCAAGAGAAATTAAAATGACTGAATTAAGCAAGGATTTATTTTAATAAAATTTTGATTAGTAACTGTTTGTGTAGTTCCACTTAACTGATAATTTTTTTGATTTATGTGACTTTAAGTATGTGCCGAACATGATACTTGTATCTCTGGCTACAATTTCATAACCCTTGGTGAATGTAATGAATGACAGAGTATTATTTTCGTTCCACAGAACGACGACAGTTCAGCCAATAAATCCTTATGATGATGAAAACGAAAGGTGCGTCATTTCTGATAGTACCGTTTTGAAATATGGTTTTTAATTAATAATTCATGCTTATTTTAATTAAGTTACATCAAGGGAAATTTAAATGACTGAATTTAGCAAGGATTTATTTTTATAAAATTTTTATTAGTTACTGTTTGTATTGTTCCACTTAACTGATATTTTTTTTGATTTATGTGATTTAAAGTATGTGCCGAACATGATACTTGTATTCCTGGCTACAATTTCATAACCCTAGGTGAATGTAATGAATGACAGAGTATTATTTTCATTCCACAGAACGACGACAGTTCAGCCAATGAATCCTTATGATGATGAAAACGAAAGGTGCGTTGTTTCTGATAGTACTGTTTTGAAATATGGTTTTTTATTAATAATTCATGCTTATTTTAATTAAGTTACCTCAAGAGATATTAAAATGACTTAATTTAGCAAGGATTTATTTTAATAAAGTTTTGATTACTTACTGTTTGTATTGTTCCACTTAACTGATATTTTTCTTGATTTATGTGACTTAAAGTATGTGCCGAACATGATACTACAAAATTTTGATTAGTTACTGTTTGTATTATTCTACTTAACTGATAATATTTTTCATTTATGTGACTTGTAGTATGTGCCGAACATGATACTAGTATTCCTGGCTACAATTTCATTACCCTTGGTGAATATTATGAATGACAGAGTATTATTTTCGTTCCACAGAACGACGACAGTTCAGCCAATAAATCCTTATGATGATGAAAACGAAAGGTGCGTTGTTTCTGATAGTACTATTTTGAAATATGGTTTTTAATTAATAATTCATGCTTAATTTAATTTAGTTACATCGAGAGAAATTAAAGTTACTGAATTTAGCAAGGATTTATTTTAATAAAGTTTTGATTACTTACTGTTTGTATTGTTCCACTTAACTGATATTTTTTTTGATTTATGTGATTTAAAGTATGTGCCGAACATGATACTTGTATTCCTGGCTACAATTTCATAACCCTAGGTGAATGTAATGAATGACAGAGTATTATTTTCGTTCCACAGAACGACGACAGTTCAGCCAATAAATCCTTATGATGATGAAAACGAAAGGTGCGTTGTTTCTGATAGTACTGTTTTGAAATATGGTTTTTTATTAATAATTCATGCTTATTTTAATTAAGTTACCTCAAGAGATATTAAAATGACTTAATTTAGCAAGGATTTATTTTAATAAAGTTTTGATTACTTACTGTTTGTATTGTTCCACTTAACTGATATTTTTCTTGATTTATGTGACTTAAAGTATGTGCCGAACATGATACTACAAAATTTTGATTAGTTACTGTTTGTATTATTCTACTTAACTGATAATATTTTTCATTTATGTGACTTGTAGTATGTGCCGAACATGATACTAGTATTCCTGGCTACAATTTCATTACCCTTGGTGAATATTATGAATGACAGAGTATTATTTTCGTTCCACAGAACGACGACAGTTCAGCCAATAAATCCTTATGATGATGAAAACGAAAGGTGCGTTGTTTCTGATAGTACTATTTTGAAATATGGTTTTTAATTAATAATTCATGCTTAATTTAATTTAGTTACATCGAGAGAAATTAAAGTTACTGAATTTAGCAAGGATTTATTTTAATAAAGTTTTGATTACTTACTGTTTGTATTGTTCCACTTAACTGATATTTTTTTTGATTTATGTGACTTAAAGTATGTGCCGAACATGATACTACAAAATTTTGATTAGTTACTGTTTGTATTGTTCTACTTAACTGATATTTTTTTTCATTTATGTGACTTGTAGTATGTGCCGAACATGATACTTGTATGCCTGGCTACAATTTCATTACCATTGGTGAATGTAATGAATGACAGAGTATTATTTTCGTTCCACAGAACGACGACAGTTCAGCCAATAAATCCTTATGATGATGAAAACGAAAGGTGCGTTGTTTCTGATACTACTGTTTTGAAATATGTCTTTTAATTAATAATTCATGCTTATTTAAATTTAGTTACATCAAGAGAAATTAAAATGACTGAATTTAGCAAGGATTTATTTTTATAAAATTTTGATTAGTTACTGTTTGTATTGTTCTACTTAACTGATAATATTTTTCATTTATGTGAGTTATACTATGTACTGAACATGATACTTGTATTCCTGGCTACAATTTCATAACCCTTGTTGAATATAATGAATGACAAAATATTATTTTCGTTCCACAGAACGACGACAGTTCAGCCAATAAATCCTTATGATGATGAAAACGAAAGGTACATTGTTTCTGATAGAACTGTATTGAAATATGTTTTTTAATTAATAATTCATGCTTATTTTAATTAAGTTACATCAAGAGAAATTAAAATGACTGAATTTAGCAAGGATTTATTTTTATAAAATTTTGATTAGTTACTGTTTGTATTGTTCCACTTAACTGATATTTTTTTTCATTTATGTGAGTTATACTTTGTGCTGAACATGATACTTGTATTCCTGGCTACAATTTCATAACCCTTGGTGAATATAATGAATGACAAAATATTATTTTCGTTCCACAGAACGACGACAGTTCAGCCAATTAATCCTTATGATGATGAAAACGAAAGGTGCGTTGTTTCTGATAGAACTGTTTTGAAATATGGTTTTTAATTAATAATTCATGCTTAATTTAATTTAGTTACATCGAGAGAAATTAAAATGACTGAATTTAGCAAGGATTTATTTTAATAAAGTTTTGATTATATACTGTTTGTATTGTTCCACTTAACTGATAATTTTTTTGATAAATGTGACTTAAAGTATGTGTCGAACATGATACTTGTATTCCTGGCTACAATTTCATAACCCTTGGTGAATGTAATGAATGTTAGAGTATTATTTTCGTTCCACAGAACGACGACAGTTCAGCCAATAAATCCTTATGATGATGAAAACGATAGGTGCGTTGTTTCTGATAATACTGTTTTGAAATATGTTTTTTAATTAATAATTCATGCTTATTTAAATTTGGTTACATCAAGAGAAATTAAAATGACTGAATTTAGCAAGGATTTATTTTTATAAAATTTTGATTAGTAACTGTTTGTATAGTTCCACTTAACTGATAATTTTTTTGATTTAAGTGTCTTTAAGTATGTGCCGAACATGATACTTGTATCCCTGGCTACAATTTCATAACCCTTGGTGAATGTAATGAATGACAGAGTATTATTTTCGTTCAACAGAACGACGACAGTTCAGCCAATAAATCCTTATGATGATGAAAACGAAAGGTGCGTTGTTTCTGATAGTACTGTTTTGAAATATGGTTTTTAATTAAAAATTCATGCTTAATTTCATTAAGTTACATCGAGAGAAATTAAAGTGACTGAATTTAGCAGGGATTTATTTTTATAAAGTTTTGATTACTTATTGTTTGTATTGTTCTACTTAACTGATATTTTTTTTGATTAATGTGACTTAAAGAATGTACCGCACATGATACTTGTATTCCTGGCTACAATCTTATAACCCTTGGTGAATATAATGAATGACAAAGTATTATTTTCGTTCCACAGAACGACGACAGTTCAGCCAATAAATCCTTATGATGATGAAAACGAAAGGTGCGTTGTTTCTGATAGAACTGTTTTGAAATATGGTTTTTAATTAATAATTCATGCTTAATTTAATTTAGTTACATCGAGAGAAATTAAAGTTACTGAATTTAGCAAGGATTTATTTTAATAAAGTTTTGATTACTTACTGTTTGTATTGTTCCACTTAACTGATATTTTTTTTGATTTATGTGACTTAAAGTATGTGCCGAACATGATACTACAAAATTTTGATTAGTTACTGTTTGTATTGTTCTACTTAACTGATATTTTTTTTCATTTATGTGACTTGTAGTATGTGCCGAACATGATACTTGTATGCCTGGCTACAATTTCATAACCCTTGGTGAATATAATGAATGACAAAGTATTATTTTCGTTCCACAGAACGACGACAGTTCAGCCAATAAATCCTTATGATGATGAAAACGAAAGGTGCGTTGTTTCTGATAGAACTGTTTTGTAATATGGTTTTTAATTAATAATTCATGCTTAATTTAATTTAGTTACATCGAGAGAAATTAAAATGACTGAATGTAGCAAGGATTTATTTTAATAAAGTTTTGATTATATACTGTTTGTATTGTTCCACTTAACTGATAATTTTTTTGATTAATGTGACTTAAAGTATGTGTCGAACATGATACTTGTATTCCTGGCTACAATTTCATAACCCTTGGTGAATGTAATGAATGTTAGAGTATTATTTTCGTTCCACAGAACGACGACAGTTCAGCCAATAAATCCTTATGATGATGAAAACGATAGGTGCGTTGTTTCTGATAATACTGTTTTGAAATATGTTTTTTATTTAAAAATTTATGCTTATTTAAATTTGGTTACATCAAGAGAAATTAAAATGACTGAATTTAGCAAGGATTTATTTTTATAAAATTTTGATTAGTAACTGTTTGTATAGTTCCACTTAACTGATAATTTTTTTGATTTAAGTGACTTTAAGTATGTGCCGAACATGATACTTGTATCCCTGGCTACAATTTCATAACCCTTGGTGAATGTAATGAATGACAGAGTATTATTTTCGTTCCACAGAACGACGACAGTTCAGCCAATAAATCCTTATGATGATGAAAACGAAAGGTGCGTTGTTTCTGATAGTACTGTTTTGAAATATGGTTTTTAATTAAAAATTCATGCTTAATTTCATTAAGTTACATCGAGAGAAATTAAAGTGACTGAATTTAGCAGGGATTTATTTTTATAAAGTTTTGATTACTTATTGTTTGTATTGTTCTACTTAACTGATATTTTTTTTGATTAATGTGACTTAAAGAGTGTACCGCACATGATACTTGTATTCCTGGCTACAATCTTATAATCCTTGGTGAATATAATGAATGACAAAGTATTATTTTCGTTCCACAGAACGACGACAGTTCAGCCAATAAATCCTTATGATGATGAAAACGAAAGGTGCGTTGTTTCTGATACTACTGTTTTGAAATATGGTTTTTAATTAATAGTTCATGCTTAATTTAATTAAGTTACATCGAGAGAAATTAAAATGACTGAATTTAGCAGGGATTTATTTTAATAAAGTTTTGATTATATACTGTTTGTATTGTTCCACTTAACTGATAATTTTTTTGATTTATGTGACTTAAAGTATGTGTCGAACATGATACTTGTATTCCTGGCTACAATTTGATAACCCTTGGTGAATGTAATGAATGACAGAGTATTATTTTCGTTCCACAGAACGACGACAGTTCAGCCAATAAATCCTTATGATGATGAAAACGATAGGTGCGTTGTTTCTGATAATACTGTTTTGAAATATGTTTTTTAATTAAAAATTTATGCTTATTTAAATTTGGTTACATCAAGAGAAATTAAAATGACTGAATTTAGCAAGGATTTATTTTTATAAAATTTTGATTAGTAACTGTTTGTATAGTTCCACTTAACTGATAATTTTTTTGATTTAAGTGACTTTAAGTATGTGCCGAACATGATACTTGTATCCCTGGCTACAATTTCATAACCCTTGGTGAATGTAATGAATGACAGAGTATTATTTTCGTTCCACAGAACGACGACAGTTCAGCCAATAAATCCTTATGATGATGAAAACGAAAGGTGCGTTGTTTCTGATAGAACTGTTTTGAAATATGGTTTTTAATTAATAATTCATGCTTAATTTAATTTAGTTACATCTAGAGAAATTAAAGTTACTGAATTTAGCAAGGATTTATTTTAATAAAGTTTTGATTACTTACTGTTTGTATTGTTCCACTTAACTGATATTTTTTTTGATTTATGTGACTTAAAGTATGTGCCAAACATGATACTACAAAATTTTGAATAGTTACTGTTTGTATTGTTCTACTTAACTGATATTTTTTTTGATTAATGTGACTTAAAGAGTGTACCGCACATGATACTTGTATTCCTGGCTACAATCTTATAATCCTTGGTGAATATAATGAATGACAAAGTATTATTTTCGTTCCACAGAACGACGACAGTTCAGCCAATAAATCCTTATGATGATGAAAACGAAAGGTGCGTTGTTTCTGATACTACTGTTTTGAAATATGGTTTTTAATTAATAGTTCATGCTTAATTTAATTAAGTTACATCGAGAGAAATTAAAATGACTGAATTTAGCAGGGATTTATTTTAATAAAGTTTTGATTATATACTGTTTGTATTGTTCCACTTAACTGATAATTTTTTTGATTTATGTGACTTAAAGTATGTGTCGAACATGATACTTGTATTCCTGGCTACAATTTCATAACCCTTGGTGAATGTAATGAATGTTAGAGTATTATTTTCGTTCCACAGAACGACGACAGTTCAGCCAATAAATCCTTATGATGATGAAAACGATAGGTGCGTTGTTTCTGATAATACTGTTTTGAAATATGTTTTTTAATTAAAAATTTATGCTTATTTAAATTTGGTTACATCAAGAGAAATTAAAATGTCTGAATTTAGCAAGGATTTATTTTTATAAAATTTTGATTAGTAACTGTTTGTATTGTTCCACTTAACTGATAATTTTTTTGATTTATGTGACTTAAAGTATGTGTCGAACATGATACTTGTATTCTTGGCTACAATTTGATAACCCTTGGTGAATGTAATGAATGACAGAGTATTATTTTCGTTCCACAGAACGACGACAGTTCAGCCAATAAATCCTTATGATGATGAAAACGATAGGTGCGTTGTTTCTGATAATACTGTTTTGAAATATGTTTTTTAACTGAAAATTTATGCTTATTTAAATTTGGTTACATCAAGAGAAATTAAAATGACTGAATTTAGCAAGGATTTATTTTTATAAAATTTTGATTAGTAACTGTTTGTATAGTTCCACTTAACTGATAATTTTTTTGATTTAAGTGACTTTAAGTATGTGCCGAACATGATGCTTGTATCCCTGGCTACAATTTCATAACCCTTGGTGAATGTAATGAATGACAGAGTATTATTTTCGTTCCACTGAACGACGACAGTTCAGCCAATAAATCCTTATGATGATGAAAACGAAAGGTGCGTTGTTTCTGATAGTACTGTTTTGAAATATGGTTTTTAATTAAAAATTCATGCTTAATTTCATTAAGTTACATCGAGAGAAATTAAAGTGACTGAATTTAGCAGGGATTTATTTTTATAAAGTTTTGATTACTTATTGTTTGTATTGTTCTACTTAACTGATATTTTTTTTGATTAATGTGACTTAAAGAATGTACCGCACATGATACTTGTATTCCTGGCTACAATCTTATAATCCTTGGTGAATATAATGAATGACAAAGTATTATTTTCGTTCCACAGAACGACGACAGTTCAGCCAATAAATCCTTATGATGATGAAAACGAAAGGTGCGTTGTTTCTGATAGTACTGTTTTGAAATATGTTTTTTAATTAATAGTTCATGCTTAATTTAATTAGGTTACATCGAGAGAAATTAAAATGACTGAATTAAGCAGGGATTTATTTTAATTAAGTTTTGATTAGTAACTCTTTGTATAGTTCCACTTAACTGATAATTTTTTTGATTTAAGTGACTTTAAGTATGTGCCGAACATGATACTTGTATCCCTGGCTACAATTTCATAACCCTTGGTGAATGTAATGAATGACAGAGTATTATTTTCGTTCCACAGAACGACGACAGTTCAGCCAATAAATCCTTATGATGATGAAAAGGAAAGGTATGTTGTTTCTGATAGTACTGTTTTGAAATATGGTTTTTAAATAATAATTCATGCTTAATTTCATTAAGTTACATCGAGAGAAATTAAAGTGACTGAATTTAGCAGGGATTTATTTTTATAAAGTTTTGATTACTTATTGTTTGTATTGTTCTACTTAACTGATATTTTTTTTGATTAATGTGACTTAAAGAATGTACCGCACATGATACTTGTATTCCTGGCTACAATCTTATAACCCTTGGTGAATATAATGAATGACAAAGTATTATTTTCGTTCCACAGAACGACGACAGTTCAGCCAATAAATCCTTATGATGATGAAAACGAAAGGTGCGTTGTTTCTGATATTACTGTTTTGAAATATGTTTTTTAATTAATAGTTCATGCTTATTTTAATTAAGTTACATCAAAAGAAATTAAAATGACTGAATTTAGCAAGGATTTATTTTTATAAAATTTTGGTTAGTTACTGTTTGTATTGTTCTACTTAACTGATAATATTTTTCATTTATGTGAGTTATACTATGTGCTGAACATGATACTTGTATTCCTGGCTACAATTTGATAACCCTTGGTGAATGTAATGAATGACAGAGTATTATTTTCGTTACACAGAACGACGACAGTTCAGCCAATAAATCCTTATGATGATGAAAACGATAGGTGCGTTGTTTCTGATAATACTGTTTTTAAATATGTTTTTTAATTAAAAATTTATGCTTATTTAAATTTGGTTACATCAAGAGAAATTAAAATGACTGAATTTAGCAAGGATTTATTTTTATAAAATTTTGATTAGTAACTCTTTGTATAGTTCCACTTAACTGATAATTTTTTTGATTTAAGTGACTTTAAGTATGTGCCGAACATGATACTTGTATCCCTGGCTACAATTTCATAACCCTTGGTGAATGTAATGAATGACAGAGTATTATTTTCGTTCCACAGAACGACGACAGTTCAGCCAATAAATCCTTATGATGATGAAAAGGAAAGGTGCGTTGTTTCTGATAGTACTGTTTTGAAATATGGTTTTTAAATAATAATTCATGCTTAATTTCATTAAGTTACATCGAGAGAAATTAAAGTGACTGAATTTAGCAGGGATTTATTTTTATAAAGTTTTGATTACTTATTGTTTGTATTGTTCTACTTAACTGATATTTTTTTTGATTAATGTGACTTAAAGAATGTACCGCACATGATACTTGTATTCCTGGCTACAATCTTATAACCCTTGGTGAATATAATGAATGACAAAGTATTATTTTCGTTCCACAGAACGACGACAGTTCAGCCAATAAATCCTTATGATGATGAAAACGAAAGGTGCGTTGTTTCTGATAGTACTGTTTTGAAATATGTTTTTTAATTAATAGTTCATGCTTATTTTAATTAAGTTACATCAAAAGAAATTAAAATGACTGAATTTAGCAAGGATTTATTTTTATAAAATTTTGATTAGTTACTGTTTGTAGTGTTCTACTTAACTGATAATATTTTTCATTTATGTGAGTTATACTATGTGCTGAACATGATACTTGTATTCCTGGCTACAATTTCATAACCCTTGGTGAATATAATGAATGACAAAATATTATTTTCGTTCCACAGAACGACGACAGTTCAGCCAATAAATCCTTATGATGATAAAAACGAAAGGTGCGTTGTTTCTGATACTACTGTTTTGAAATATGGTTTTTAATTAATAGTTCCTGCTTAATTTAATTAAGTTACATCGAGAGAAATTAAAATGACTGAATTTAATAGGGATTTATTTTAATAAAGTTTTGATTATATACTGTTTGTATTGTTCCACTTAACTGATAATTTTTTTGATTTATGTGACTTAAAGAATATGCCGAACATGATACTTGTATTCCTGGCTACAATTTCATAACCCTTGGTGAAAATAATGAATGACAAAGTATTATTTTCGTTCCACAGAACGACGACAGTTCAGCCAAAAAATTCTTATGATGATGAAAACGAAAGGTGCGTTGTTTCTGATAGTACTGTTTTGAAATATGGTTTTTAATTAATAATTCATGCTTATTTTAATTTAGTTACATCAAAAGAAATTAAAATGACTTAATTTAGCAAGGATTTATATTTATAAAATTTTGATTAGTTACTGTTTGTATTGTTCTACTTAACTGATAATATTTTTGATTTATATGACTTAAAGTATGTGCCGAACATGATACTTGTATTCCTGGCTACAATTTCATAACCCTTGGTGAATATAATGAATGGCAGAGTATTATTTTCGTTCCACAGAACGACGACAGTTCAGCCAATAAATCCTTTTGATGATGAAAACGAAAGGTGCGTTGTTTTTGATGGAACTGTTTGTTAATATGTTTTAAATTAGTAATTCATGCTTATTTTAATTTAGTTACATGAAGAGAAATTAAAATGACTGAATTTAGCAAGGATTTATTTAAATAAAATTTGGATTAGTTACTGTTTGTATTGTTCTACTTAACTGATAATTTTTTTGATTTATGTGACTTAAAGTATGTGCCGAACATGATACTACAAAATTTTGATTGATTACTGTTTGTATTATTCTACTTAACTGATAATATTTTTCATTTATGTGACTTGTAGTATGTGCCGAACATGATACTTGTATTCCTGGCTACAATTTCATTACCCTTGGTGAATGTAATGAATGACAGAGTATTATTTTCGTTCCACAGAACGACGACAGTTCAGCCAATAAATCCTTATGATGATGAAAACGAAAGGTGCACTGTTTCTGATAGTACTGTTTTGAAATATGTTTTTTATTAATAATTCATGCTTATTTTAATTTAGTTACATCAAGAGAAATTAAAATGACTGATTTTAGCAAAGATTTATTTTTATAAAATTTTGATTAGTTACTGTTTGTATTGTTCTACTTAAGTGATAATTTTTTTCATGTATGTGACTTGTAGTATGTGCCGAACATAATACTTTTATTCCTGGCTACAATTTCATTACCCTTGATGAATGTAATGAATGACAGAGTATTATTTTCGTTCCACAGAACGACGACAGTTCAGCCAATAAATCCTTATGATGATGAAAACGAAAGGTGCACTGTTTCTGATAGTACTGTTTTGAAATATGTTTTTTAATTAATAATTCATGCTTATTTAAATTTTGTTACATCAAGAGAAATTAAAATGAATGAATTTAGCAAGGATTTATTTTTATAAAATTTTGATTAGTTACTGTTTGTATTGTTCTACTTAACTGATAATATTTTTCATTTATGTGACTTGTAGTATGTGCCGAACATGATACTTGTATTCCTGGCTAAAATTTCATTACCCTTGGTGAATGTAATTAATGACAGAGTATTATTTTCGTTCCACAGAACGACGACAGTTCAGCCAATAAATCCTTAAGATGATTTAAACGAAAGGTGCACTGTTTCTGATAGTACTGTTTTGAAATATGTTTTTAATTAATAATTCATGCTTATTTTAATTTAGTTACATCAAGAGAAATTAAAATGACTGAATTTAGCAAAGATTTTTTTTTATAAAATTTTGATTAGTTACTGTTTGTATTGTTCTACTTAACTGATAATATTTGTGATTTATGTGACTTAAAATATGTGCCGAACATGATACTTGTATTCCTGGCTACAATTTCATAACCCTTGGTGAATACAAAGAATGACAGAGTATTATTTTCGTTCCACAGAACGGCGACAGTTCAGCCAATAAATCCTTATGATGATAAAAACGAAAGGTGCGTTGTTTTTGATACTACTGTTTTGAAATATGGTTTTTAATTAATAGTTCCTGCTTAATTTAATTAAGTTACATCGAGAGAAATTAAAATGACTGAATTTAATAGGGATTTATTTTAATAAAGTTTTGATTATATACTGTTTGTATTGTTCCACTTAAATGATAATTTTTTTGATTTATGTGACTTAAAGAATATGCCGAACATGATACTTGTATTCCTGGCTACAATTTCATAACCCTTGGTGAAAATAATGAATGACAAAGTATTATTTTCGTTCCACAGAACGACGACAGTTCAGCCAATAAATCCTTATGATGATGAAAACGAAAGGTGCGTTGTTTCTGATAGTTCTGTTTTGAAATATGTTTTTTAATTAATAGTTCATGCTTATTTTAATTAAGTTACATCAAGAGAAATTAAAATGACTGAATTTAGCAAGGATTTATTTTTATAAAATTTTGATTAGTTACTGTTTGTATTGTTCTACTTAACTGATAATATTTTTCATTTATGTGACTTGTAGTATGTGCCGAACATGATACTTGTATTCCTGGCTAAAATTTCATTACCCTTGGTGAATGTAATTAATGACAGAGTATTATTTTCGTTCCACAGAACGACGACAGTTCAGCCAATAAATCCTTAAGATGATTTAAACGAAAGGTGCACTGTTTCTGATAGTACTGTTTTGAAATATGTTTTTAATGAATAATTCATGCTTATTTTAATTTAGTTACATCAAGAGAAATTAAAATGACTGAATTTAGCAAAGATTTTTTTTTATAAAATTTTGATTAGTTACTGTTTGTATTGTTCTACTTAACTGATATTTTTTTTCATTTATGTGACTTGTAATATGTGCCGAACATGATACTTGTATTCCTGGCTACAATTTCATAACCCTTGGTGAATATAATGAATGACAGAGTATTATTTTCGTTCCACAGAACGACGACAGTTCAGCCAATAAATCCTTATGATGATGAAAACGAAAGGTGCGTTGTTTCTGATGGTACTGTTTTGAAATATGGTTTTTAATTAATAATTCATGCTTATTTTAATTTAGTTACATCAAGAGAAATTAAAATGACTTAATTAAGCAAGGATTTATTTTTATAAAATTTTGATTAGTTACTGTTTGTCTTGTTCTACTTAACTGATAATATTTTTGATTTATATGACTTAAAGTATGTGCCGAACATGATACTTGTATTCCTGGCTACAATTTCATAACCCTTGGTGAATATAATGAATGGCAGAGTATTATTTTCGTTCCACAGAACGACGACAGTTCAGCCAATAAATCCTTTTGATGATGAAAACGAAAGGTGCGTTGTTTCTGATAGTTCTGTTTGGAAAATTGTTTTTTAATTAATAATTCATGTTTATTTTAATTAAGTTACATCAAGGGAAATTAAAATGACTGAATTTAGCAAGGATTTACTTTTATGAAATTTGATTAGTTACTGTTTTTATTGTTCCACTTAACTGATATTTTTTTTGATTTATGTGACTAAAAGTATGTGCTGAACATGATACTTGTATTCTGGGCTACAATTTCATAACCCTTGGTGAATATTATGAATGACAGAGTATTATTTTCGTTCCACAGAACGACGACAGTTCAGCCAATAAATCCTTATGATGATGAAAACGAAAGGTGCGTTGTTTCTGATAGAACTGTTTTGAAATATGTTTTTTAATTAATAATTCATGCTTATTTTAATTAAGTTACATCAAGAGAAATTAAAATGACTGAATTTAACAAGGATTTATTTTTGTAAAATTTTGATTAGTTACTGTTTGTATTGTTCTACTTAACTGATAATATTTTTCATTTATGTGACTTGTTGTATGTGCCGAACATAATACTTGTATTCCTGGCTACAATTTCATAACCCTAGGTGAATGTAATGAATGACAGAGTATTATTTTCGTTCCACAGAACGACGACAGTTCAGCCAAAAAATTCTTATGATGATGAAAACGAAAGGTGCGTTGTTTCTGATAGTACTGTTTTGAAATATGGTTTTTAATTAATAATTCATGCTTATTTTAATTTAGTTACATCAAAAGAAATTAAAATGACTTAATTTAGCAAGGATTTATTTTTATAAAATTTTGATTAGTTACTGTTTGTATTGTTCTACTTAACTGATAATATTTTTGATTTATATGACTTAAAGTATGTGCCGAACATGATACTTGTATTCCTGGCTACAATTTCATAACCCTTGGTGAATATAATGAATGGCAGAGTATTATTTTCGTTCCACAGAACGACGACAGTTCAGCCAATAAATCCTTTTGATGATGAAAACGAAAGGTGCGTTGTTTCTGATAGTTCTGTTTGGAAAATTGTTTTTTAATTAATAATTCATGTTTATTTTAATTAAGTTACATCAAGGGAAATTAAAATGACTGAATTTAGCAAGGATTTACTTTTATGAAATTTGATTAGTTACTGTTTTTATTGTTCCACTTAACTGATATTTTTTTTGATTTATGTGACTAAAAGTATGTGCTGAACATGATACTTGTATTCTGGGCTACAATTTCATAACCCTTGGTGAATATTATGAATGACAGAGTATTATTTTCGTTCCACAGAACGACGACAGTTCAGCCAATAAATCCTTATGATGATGAAAACGAAAGGTGCGTTGTTTCTGATAGAACTGTTTTGAAATATGTTTTTTAATTAATAATTCATGCTTATTTTAATTAAGTTACATCAAGAGAAATTAAAATGACTGAATTTAACAAGGATTTATTTTTGTAAAATTTTGATTAGTTACTGTTTGTATTGTTCTACTTAACTGATAATATTTTTCATTTATGTGACTTGTTGTATGTGCCGAACATAATACTTGTATTCCTGGCTACAATTTCATAACCCTAGGTGAATGTAATGAATGACAGAGTATTATTTTCGTTCCACAGAACGACGACAGTTCAGCCAAAAAATTCTTATGATGATGAAAACGAAAGGTGCGTTGTTTCTGATAGTACTGTTTTGAAATATGGTTTTTAATTAATAATTCATGCTTATTTTAATTTAGTTACATCAAAAGAAATTAAAATGACTTAATTTAGCAAGGATTTATTTTTATAAAATTTTGATTAGTTACTGTTTGTATTGTTCTACTTAACTGATAATATTTTTGATTTATATGACTTAAAGTATGTGCCGAACATGATACTTGTATTCCTGGCTACAATTTCATAACCCTTGGTGAATATAATGAATGGCAGAGTATTATTTTCGTTCCACAGAACGACGACAGTTCAGCCAATAAATCCTTTTGATGATGAAAACGAAAGGTGCGTTGTTTTTGATGGAACTGTTTGTTAATATGTTTTAAATTAGTAATTCATGCTTATTTTAATTTAGTTACATGAAGAGAAATTAAAATGACTGAATTTAGCAAGGATTTATTTAAATAAAATTTGGATTAGTTACTGTTTGTATTGTTCTACTTAACTGATAATTTTTTTGATTTATGTGACTTAAAGTATGTGCCGAACATGATACTACAAAATTTTGAGTGATTACTGTTTGTATTATTCTACTTAACTGATAATATTTTTCATTTATGTGACTTGTAGTATGTGCCGAACATGATACTTGTATTCCTGGCTACAATTTCATTACCCTTGGTGAATGTAATGAATGACAGAGTATTATTTTCGTTCCACAGAACGACGACAGTTCAGCCAATAAATCCTTATGATGATGAAAACGAAAGGTGCACTGTTTCTGATAGTACTGTTTTGAAATATGTTTTTTATTAATAATTCATGCTTATTTTAATTTAGTTACATCAAGAGAAATTAAAATGACTGATTTTAGCAAAGATTTATTTTTATAAAATTTTGATTAGTTACTGTTTGTATTGTTCTACTTAAGTGATAATTTTTTTCATGTATGTGACTTGTAGTATGTGCCGAACATAATACTTTTATTCCTGGCTACAATTTCATTACCCTTGATGAATGTAATGAATGACAGAGTATTATTTTCGTTCCACAGAACGACGACAGTTCAGCCAATAAATCCTTATGATGATGAAAACGAAAGGTGCACTGTTTCTGATAGTACTGTTTTGAAATATGTTTTTTAATTAATAATTCATGCTTATTTAAATTTTGTTACATCAAGAGAAATTAAAATGAATGAATTTAGCAAGGATTTATTTTTATAAAATTTTGATTAGTTACTGTTTGTATTGTTCTACTTAACTGATAATATTTTTCATTTATGTGACTTGTAGTATGTGCCGAACATGATACTTGTATTCCTGGCTAAAATTTCATTACCCTTGGTGAATGTAATTAATGACAGAGTATTATTTTCGTTCCACAGAACGACGACAGTTCAGCCAATAAATCCTTAAGATGATTTAAACGAAAGGTGCACTGTTTCTGATAGTACTGTTTTGAAATATGTTTTTAATTAATAATTCATGCTTATTTTAATTAAGTTACATCAAGAGAAATTAAAATGACTGAATTTAGCAAAGATTTTTTTTTATAAAATTTTGATTAGTTACTGTTTGTATTGTTCTACTTAACTGATAATATTTGTGATTTATGTGACTTAAAATATGTGCCGAACATGATACTTGTATTCCTGGCTACAATTTCATAACCCTTGGTGAATACAAAGAATGACAGAGTATTATTTTCGTTCCACAGAACGACGACAGTTCAGCCAATAAATCCTTATGATGATGAAAACGAAAGGTGCGTTGTTTCTGATAGTACTGTTTTGAAATATGGTTTTTAATTAATAATTCATGCTTATTTTAATTTAGTTACATCAAGAGAAATTAAAATGACTTAATTAAGCAAGGATTTATTTTTATAAAATTTTGATTAGTTACTGTTTGTATTGTTCTACTTAACTGATAATATTTTTGATTTATATGACTTAAAGTATGTGCCGAACATGATACTTGTATTCCTAGCTACAATTTCATAACCCTTGGTGAATATAATGAATGGCAGAGTATTATTTTCGTTCCACAGAACGACGACAGTTCAGCCAATAAATCCTTTTGATGATGAAAACGAAAGGTGCGTTGTTTCTGATAGTTCTGTTTGGAAAATTGTTTTTTAATTAATAATTCATGTTTATTTTAATTAAGTTACATCAAGGGAAATTAAAATGACTGAATTTAGCAAGGATTTACTTTTATGAAATTCGATTAGTTACTGTTTTTATTGTTCCACTTAACTGATAATATTTTTCATTTATGTGACTTGTTGTATGTGCCGAACATAATACTTGTATTCCTGGCTACAATTTCATAACCCTAGGTGAATGTAATGAATGACAGAGTATTATTTTCGTTCCACAGAACGACGACAGTTCAGCCAAAAAATCCTTATGATGATGAAAACGAAAGGTGCGTTGTTTCTGATAGTACTGTTTTGAAATATGGTTTTTAATTAATAATTCATGCTTATTTTAATTTAGTTACATCAAGAGAAATTAAAATGACTTAATTTAGCAAGGATTTATTTTTATAAAATTTTGATTAGTTACTGTTTGTATTGTTCTACTTAACTGATAATATTTTTGATTTATATGACTTAAAGTATGTGCCGAACATGATACTTGTATTCCTGGCTACAATTTCATAACCCTTGGTGAATATAATGAATGGCAGAGTATTATTTTCGTTCCACAGAACGACGACAGTTCAGCCAATAAATCCTTTTGATGATGAAAACGAAAGGTGCGTTGTTTCTGATAGTACTGTTTTGAAATATGGTTTTTAATTAAAAATTCATGTTTATTTTAATTAAGTTACATCAAGGGAAATTAAAATGACTGAATTTAGCAAGGATTTACTTTTATGAAATTTGATTAGTTACTGTTTTTATTGTTCCACTTAACTAATAATTTTTTTGATTTATGTGACTTAAAGTATGTGCTGAACATGATACTTGTATTCTTGGCTACAATTTCATAACCCTTGGTGAATATTATGAATGACAGAGTATTATTTTCGTTCCACAGAACGACGACAGTTCAGCCAATAAATCCTTATGATGATGAAAACGAAAGGTGCGTTGTTTCTGATAGAACTGTTTTGAAATATGTTTTTTAATTAATAATTCATGCTTATTTTAATTTAAATACATCAAGAGAAATTAAAATGACAGAATTTAACAAGGATTTATTTTTGTAAAATTTTGATTAGTTACTGTTTGTATTGTTCTACTTAACTGATATTTTTTTTCATTTATGTGACTTAAAATATGTGCTGAACATGATACTTGTATCCTTGGCTAAATTTTCATAACCCTTTGTGAATATTATGAATGACAGATTATTATTTTCGTTCCACAGAACGACGACAGTTCAGCCAATAAATCCTTATGATGATGAAAACGAAAGGTCCGTTATTTCTGATAGTTCTGTTTTGAAATATGGTTTTTTATTAATTATTCATGCTAATTTTAATTAAGTTACATCAAGAGAAATTAAAATGACTGAAATTAGCAAGGATTTATTTTAATAAAATTTTGATTAGTTACTGTTTGTATTGTTCCACTGAACTGATATTTTTTTTGATTTATTTGACTAAAAGTATGTGCCGAACATGATACTTGTATTCGTGGCTACAATTTCATAACCCTCGGTGAATATTATGAATGACAGAGTATTATTTTCGTTCCACAACACGACATCAGTTCAGCCAATAAATCCTTATGATGATGAAAACGAAAGGTGCGTTGTTTCTGATAGAACTGTTTTGAAATATGTTTTTTAATTAATAATTCATGCTTATTTTAATTTAGTTACATCAAGAGAAATTAAAATGACAGAATTTAACAAGGATTTATTTTTGTAAAATTTTGATTAGTTACTGTTTGTATTGTTCTACTGAACTGATATTTTTTTTCATTTATGTGACTTAAAATATGTGCTGAACATGATACTTGTATCCCTGGCTAAATTTTCATAACCCTTTGTGAATATTATGAATGACAGATTATTATTTTCGTTCCACAGAACGACGACAGTTCAGCCAATAAATCCTTATGATGATGAAAACGAAAGGTCCGTTATTTCTGATAGTTCTGTTTTGAAATATGGTTTTTTATTAATTATTCATGCTAATTTTAATTAAGTTACATCAAGAGAAATTAAAATGACTGAATTTAGTAAGGATTTACTTTTATGAAATTTGATTAGTTACTTTTTGTATTGTTCCACTTAACTGATAATTTTTTTGATTTATGTGACTTGAAGTATGTGCCGAACATGATACTTGTATTCCTGGCTACAATTTCGTTACCCTTGGTGAATATTATGAATGACAGAGTATTATTTTCGTTCCACAGAACGACGTCAGTTCAGCCAATAAATCCTTATGATGATGAAAACGAAAGGTGCGTTGTTTCTGATAGTTCTGTTTTGAAATATGGTTTTTTATTAATTATTCATGCTTATTTTAATTTAGTTACATCAAGAGAAATTAAAATGACTGAATTTAGCAAGGATTTATTTTTTATGAAATTTGATTAGTTACTTTTTGTATTGTTCCACTTATCTGATTTTTTTTTCATTAATGTGAGTTATTGTATGCACCAAAAATGAAACTTGTATCCTGGCTACAATTTCATAACCCTTGGTGAATATAATGAATGACAGAGTATTATTTTCGTTAAACAGAACGACGACAGTTCAGCCAATAAATCCTTATGATGATGAAAACGAAAGGTGCGTTGTTTCTGATAGAACTGTTTTGAAATATGGTTTTTAATTAATAATTCATGTTTATTTTAATTTAGTTACATCAAGAGAAATTAAAATGACTGAATTTCGAAAGGATTTATTATTATAAAATTTTGCTTAGTTACTGTTTGTATTGTTCCACTTAACTGATATTTTTTTTCATTTATGTGACTTGTAGTATGTGCCGAACATGATACTTGTATTCCTGGCTACAATTTCATTACCCTTGGTGAATATTATGAATGACAGAGTATTATTTACGTTCCACAGAACGACGACAGTTCAGCCAATAAATCCTTATCCTGATGAAAACGAAAGGTACGTTGTTTCTGATAGTACTGTTTTGAAATATGGTTTTTAATTAATAATTCATGTTTATTTTAATTTAGTTACATCAAGAGAAGTTAAAATGACTGAATTTAGAAAGGATTTATTATTATAAAATTTTGCTTAGTTACTGTTTGTATTGTTCCACTTAACTGATATTTTTTTTCATTTATGTGACTTGTAGTATGTGCCGAACATGATACTTGTAGTCCTGGCTACAATTTCATTACCCTTGGTGAATATTATGAATGACAGAGTATTATTTACGTTCCACAGAACGACGACAGTTCAGCCAATAAATCCTTATCCTGATGAAAACGAAAGGTACGTTGTTTCTGATAGCACTGTTTGGAAAAATGTATTTTAACTATGATTTCATCTTTATTTGATTTTAGTTACATCTAGAGAAATTAAAACGACTGAATTTAGCAAGGATTTATTTTTTATCAAATTTTGATAAGTTACTGTTTGTATTGTTCCACTTAACTGATATTTTTTTAATTAATTTTTCGAGCTATATGTTTTGCTAAAATTGATTTTCGTAAGATGATCTACAACTATGTTCTGTGTTTTAATGAATAATGATATTTATTAAAATATTTGTTTTGTTTTCACAGAACGACGACGATTAATCCGGATGAAAAAGAGAGGTACGTTGCTTCTGAGAGTACTGTATAGAAAATTGTTTTTTTATTATTAAATTCAACTTTATTTTATTTTAGTTACATCTTGAAAATTTAAGCGACTTAATTTTGAAAGAATTTATGCGTATTTAATTTTGATAGATTACTGATTCTCATCAGTAATCTATCAAAATTAAATACGCATAAATTCTTTCAAAATTAAGTCGCTTAAATTTTCGGTCGGACGACGGTTAGTCCAGATGAAAAAGAGAGGTGAAAAGGAGGTTGTTTCTGATAGTACTATTTTGTAAAATGTTTCTTGGTTATTAATAGAAGCTTATTTTATTTTAGTTACATTTTGAGAAATTTAAGTGACCTAATTTTGAAAGAATTAATTTGAATCTAATTGTGATATATTAATGATTGTTGTGTTCCACCTAATTGGTAAATACTTTTCATTGAAATGAGTTATTTTTTGCACTTGCTCGTAATGTTAACTGTATCCCTGACTACTATTTTGTTGAACGACATAGAATTATTTTCTTTCTACAGACCGACGACAATTAATCCAGTTGAGATCGATAGGTATAGTGTCTTTGTCAATACTTTATAAAGGGATTACGAATTTAGCACTTGCTCAGACAGATTATTGTTTACTGGGCTACAGCTTCCATGACGCTCATATTGTTTGGTGAATTCCTTTAAATAAATATTTTTATTTTCTTTTCACAGATCGACAACGGTTAATCCAGTCCAAATAGAGAAGTATGTTGCTTATGTTATTTATTTATTTGTAAACAATATATTATGTAGCTTCATTCTCCTATCACGATCTGATTGATATGTGTTACGATGTACGTCCTCCTAAACTTAAATCAAAATTTCTTTTTCTAATGCATTAATTTGGAGATGTTACAGTGTGATGCAGAAAGTATAGTTTGGTCAAATATCTTTAACTCACCTAACGTTGATGATAAAGTGAACAATAATAATATTCTAGCTTTGCATGATCGTGATAAGCAAACACGTTATTCAGCAACCATATACGTATATTCAACTCCTCAGGATTGCACCATTACAACACTTATCCAACTTAAACTAAACCAATTCATTTCAGCATTATAATAAATGAAGGTACACACAAAACACGATACTTGTTAACAACGTTTCGGTTCCAGCGCTCACTGAGCTCTGCCCAATTAGGCGAGCATGCTGAATGGCATGAACGGGAATGAACTGAATGCTTCGGCCATTCCGCTCATTCATCTCTTTTAGACAGATTATATCCTTTTAATAAATATTAAATTAAATACAAAGCAAAATCATACCTTTTTAAGTAAACAAATCATCAAAAATGTTACCAATTATTTGGAAATCATAACATTCGACCATCCGACCCTGTGTTGCCTCCTGGCACACACAATACATAAACATAAGTTACATATACCTTTCAAAAAAACCATCAGCAAATCATAACATTCAAATAAAATAAAAATAATAATATATAATACAAACGTTTTGAATACAACCATAAAATACATTTTGTCAATAACACATTATTACAAAACAAAAACAAAGTGAAAATAAAAAGTACCACTATAACAATGACAAAAATAGACCCTCTAAGCCATATCCTGAACATTGGATTAGCTTCAGATATTTGCCTAGACAAACTAATAAAGCCTCTCTTTAAAAATAGAAAAACGATATGTATAATTCTATAAGCCTAGAGCTCTCTGGTCGGTATTCTCTACAATCATCAAGTATATATACGCCCAAATTTATTCTTACTTCGAAAATAAAAGAGGAATATGTTTGTTGCAGAACTAAAAGGTTGTCGAAAGTATAAGACAAAAAATTTAAGATTTCTTAAATATTAATGTATCAAGAATTGAGGTCAATGTCACGATTTGCTCACGATAGCACTGCTATAATTGAATGTAATTAATACTTCAATGTAAAAATGATATTAACGAATGTTTGACATTACATAATAGAATGGATGCGAGGTAATAATAATAAATTTGATAAAAACAACATAATTCAATTTAGACAATGAATTACTCCACCGACACTTAATATTCACTATCATGACAACCAAATAAAATAAATTTCTAGGCTTAATTATTGACTACAAAATTGACTGGATTGCTGATATACATGGTTTGAGCAAATATTTAAACTTCCCTCGATAAGAAACCGAGATTCATTACTGCCTATGACAATCAGAATTTCATCCAAGATACGGTACTACTTATTGGGTGAGTTTCCCCACAAACACAGTAATGCAGCTTTTAATGCTCAAAACAATGCATTAGGGCTATGTCTAAATTAAAAATTCTAGATAAGTGGGACCATTTTATGTGTAAAACTTGGTTTTGTATTCTGTTAGTCTGTTTTAAATTTGTTATGTACCAATTTTATTCTGTGATTTTAGATTATGAACTAATTAAATTGATTTATGACTTTTTTATATTTTTTTTTGCATTATGAAGCAATCAAGATGGAAATTTTCATGCATTAAGATATAACATAGAATACTATTATTTTAACATAACATCCGTAACTTTGTTCAGAAAATAAATGATTGATTGATACGTGACTACATTAAAATTATCAATAAAACAGCAAATAAAATACTTTTGTGTAGAGCTAATCAGAACCATGTTTCTGGATTATTATAATTTTGAGCTCATATCAGATTCAATTTCATCAACCTTAGCTAATACATGTCTTTTATGCAGTGGCAAAACTGCTGGTTGTCCAAAACCCTTAACTACTGGAACTTATTAAAACTTTTACCCAAATTAAGTAGCTCGGCATCGGTTTTGCGCGAAGGTCTACAATCACTATCAAATTCAATGTAAGCATTTATTATTTATAGAATAGAATAGAATAGAATAGAAATTTTATTTTTCAAGTAACTGTGACTCATATGTTAGTAGGACTTACAGCTATGTTAGTAACATACATTATTATTACCCTGTAACCGTCATCCCCGCGACAAGCCATGGGAGACGGCACAGCAACGTCTTATGTAGGCGCAGTCCAACCTACTTGCAATCATTTTTAGGATACTGTTAGAGCTGGTCCGCACCCTATGCACCAGAGAACCGCATCTTTTACGCATTGTTGCATAAAAACAATCTACATGTGCATCTGCGAACATTCCCGACGCACTACAGAAACGGGGCAGCCCTACCAGCACCGTAAACGCATTGTTGTATTGTACGCGTAGAGCGTTGTAGGATCGTTGAGTATATCCAGCCCACAAGCTGCAGGTGTAAAAGTTTGTACAGTAGGCTCGAAAGAGCGTTATTTTGACACCAAGTGAACAGCGCGCAAACCTGCGGGCTAGCATATTCGCTCTGACCGACAACGCTCTACGCTCCCGCTCAATATCACCATTGTCTTTGAGGTCAGGGGTCAATACATGACCAAGGTATTTAAATTCACGTACTATCTGTAGAGGTGAGCTGTTAAGTATTAAAGGTGGTACTTTCTCTACTGTTTTACCCCTGGCTTCAAATACCATGACGACTGACTTTTTAATGTTATACGTCAAACCATGTATTGCAGTGTACTCTTCACATTGTGCTAACAATTTCCTAAGGCCACAAGGTGATGCACTGATTAAAACTAGATCGTCGGCGTACCAGATATTGTTAACGCAGACACCATCGATGTAACAACCGACTCTAGCACTGCTGAGCTTATATATTAGATCATTCACATACAGATTGAAGAGCGTTGGCGAGCTCAACCCCCCCTGTCTCACCCCGCATTCCAACCTGTATGGACGTGACAATGATCCAGCCCATCGTACATTGTTGATCTGGTTTCCATACCAATATTTAAAAACGTTAATTAGTTCAGGTGGTACAGTATTAAGTAACTTATTCCAGAGAATATCGTAGGAAACCGAATCAAACGCCCTAGATAGATCGAGGAAGCAGGCATATACAGGTGTATCGCGTTTCGTGTAGTATGAGACAGCATGCTTAAGACACAACACCGCACTCTCTGTTGACAACCCTGGACGGAACCCAAATTGGTTGTCATGTATCGGAGAGCACTTATTTAGTTGTGTGTTAAGCATGCCGTCAAAGACTTTCGAGATCACGGTAGCCAAAGAGATAGGCCTATAGTTATTGCTATCTGCAAGGTCACCTGTTTTATTTTTAGGTATCGGAATAACTATAGTCCTAATCATTTCGGCCGGCATATAACTATGGCTTATACAGAAACCATAAAGCATACCAAGAACTCGAGGTAAGTGCGGTCCAGCGTATCGGAGGTGTTCGATGCCGAGTCCGTCATGTCCAGGGGACTTACCCCGTGGCATAGATTTTATGGCGCTGGCGATCTCGCTTGCTGTAAACTTTACGTTGACTGCCATGCCGGACTCAGAATCAAGCACCACCTTCGAAGGTCCCAAAGGAGAACTAACAAAAAATTTTTCTTTAAAGATGTTCGCTATATCTTCTGGATTACTGACGCCGCCGACACTCACAGGGATACCCGGCTTCGGCTGCAACTTAGATGTATGCTTCCAAAAACCCCGGAAATCATTTTTAGAATGGTGCGAGGCCAGAATATCCATTTTAATTTGGTCCTCGTGCTTTTGGCACCATTTTAATCTTGATTTAAATACTTTTCTAGCCTCGCACATTTCATCATATGCACACCCAGAAGTACGCTTACCATACCACGACCATAGCATAAATTTTTCCCTGGCCTCTCTGTGAGCCACCGCGACGTGCTTGTTCCAACCTATCACAACCTTTCTCGGATACCTGATGCTGCTTCGCCGACCCACCAGTGCAGCCTCTTTCAAGGCATGTACGATGTCTGCATACAGCTGATTTATAACAAATTTGTGACTAGGATCACTACACGTTCTATCACAACACTTACTTAGCGATTGAGGGAAATCGATTAGTCTCAATCTAGCATGACAAGCTTTTTGAAATGACTCAATCTGACTCTGACTTCTCTCTCCCCATACAATTTGGTTCAATTTCATTTCAGTTGCAAATATCTTTGGCATAAGTGACTCTAAACTACATTCCACTATTAAGGGTAAGTGGTCAGACCAAACTACATCATACATCACGTATACATTTTTAACAGAGTTTACAGTTGCTTCTGTTACCAAGCAGTGATCCAGCCACCGCTTTGAATTGTGTGCCTCACTTAAAAATGTGTACGTGTCAGACTGTATTCCTAGAATTTCCGTATCTATACATGTCCATCTCTGTTCACTACAGAACTCCGACAATTCGTCATAAAATTGACTACACGGGTGTGCATTAAAATCTCCTAAAATGTATACATAGTCTAAGCTACAACTGTCAATTATTGCACTCACCGAGCTTAAAACATCCGTGAAATCCATTAGATTTAGCACAGTATCCGTGGGCATGTACACACTTAGCACTAAAAAGGATTTATCCTTCACCGTCACTTTCACGCCACATATGGGTTACCGCACTCCACTATTACCACATCGTGAAAAAGATTTCGTCTCCAAAGAAGGGCCACGCCTCCATGTGGCCTACCATGTAGAATACCTGCCGATGTGTCTACTGCAGACACTCCAGTGCAGCTAAACTCGTCACTTATGGTGCTCAGAAATGATATTTCTTCCGGCAACAACCAGGTTTCCTGAAGCGCTATTATGTCTGATATTTTACACAATTCACGAATATCTTGAACGGAACGTTAAACATTTTTGCAGTTAAACGACACAAAATTGTGAATATTATCTTTATTTGACATGGTTAATGTTTTGCGGGCCGGCAGACATTTCAGTTGACGTCTCGTATCTACGTTTAGGTCTAAAATTTACAAAACGTCTAAATATGACTCCCTGAGGCCATAACTCCTCATTCAAGTACATTTCCAGCTTACTCTGCGATACGAAGAACTTATATGCAGTATGTTCACATTGCCGTTTAATATTTATGACAGGTGATTTAAAATATTCAAGGAAAATTTCCTGATGCACTTAAAATATCACTTGTTAAACCGATCCATTAAAAAGGGGCACACATACGCCTAACAAGTACAAGCCATAACCCTTTTACCTACCTTCTCGAAAGTATTTGAAAAGGCAATATTATGCAACCGATTAAACCAGTTTCTTAAAAAAAATTGAAATACTGGACGAGAATCAAAACAGTTTTTGAAAGTCAAAATCGACTACATTAATAGTGTATAAATACGTTCAAACATCCTTACAATATGTGAATGACAGAAAAAATGTTATAGAATTATTACTGGACATGACGAAAGCGTATAAGATTTAATATATATAAGGTTTTGTGCCATAACTACTCAAAAACTATAAGGCTCCGGAATCCGAGGATCTGCTTAAAATTGGTTTAAATAATACCTAGAAAACAGATATCCAAATAGTACAAATTATTCACCACAACATGGTCACAATTAAAATAAAGCACATACGATCTGACATTACACAATTAACTAGTTCGATTCTCCAAGGAAGTGTATTAGGTTGCATACTGTTTCTAACGTACATAACCTTTCAAAAATACTAAATAGCGAATTACTGTTCCGGATCTCTTCGCGCATGATATCTCAATTCTTATAAAATGAATGAGAATAATTATGATCCTGTCCAACCAATACATGAAACATTGGATTTTGCAATAACTTGGTTACAAGACCATAAATTAATAATAAATTACGGTAAAATAAAAATTATACAATTAAGATCCCACAAGAAACCACTCTTAAATACAAATATTATAAACCAAAAACATATTTAGAAACCGTGGAATCATTTAACTTACTTGAAATTCATATAGATACACACGTAACTTGGAAACCACATATAGGACCAATAAAATCGAAACTATCAAGATTCTTCTAACAAAACTATCAAGAACTTCCAAATTAATCAAAGCTCTAACACAAGCACCTCTCTATCTGCCTACTATGCATATGCATATTCGTGGCTAAAATATGGTATAACGCTGTGGGGAAATAGAGAAAAGCAAATCAGTTGTTTATCATACAAAAAAATGTGTCAGAATTATAGCCCACATAGACAACACTTAACCCTGTAAGCCTTATTATATCTAATACGAGCTCTTGACTCTGCCTTCAATATACATCTATGACATTTCTTTATACAAAACCCGTACAAACATTTACTAGAGTTAAAGAAACATACACCTTAAATACATGACACAAAAAGGATTATACATCCCGCCATCTCGGACTAAAATGCTCAACGAAAGCCCATACTACATGGCAGTAAAAATACTTAATAAATTACCATTAGACATTAAAAATGAAACTCATACCCTGGTATTTAATAAAAAGCTAAAGAAACTCTTAGTAAAAAAATATTACTACAAGAATATTTAGGAAAACGATTAGGTGAATTGCCTAATCTCAAGTAAACTCTTTAATACGGCGACTAAAGACACTTCTTTATTAAAATCACAATTCAACCAATCTAACCACAATCTTGACAAATTCCTAATCCTGTATGTAACCCTTCATATAATGCAATATGAACCAGTAATCAAAATGACTAACGATATTTTTATCAATTATCCAGTAAGTCAAATCCAAGTTTATATAAATTTATTTTAAGATTATGTTTCAATAATTATTTACATATTGAAGTATTTATTTAGATTAAATAGTGTTGTTTTTATTCCAATTGTTTTATATAATTATTGATATATTATTAAAGGTTGTAAAATAATATATTATAATTATAGTGGCAACGCCTGTAAAAGGCCACTAACTCCAATTTGTACCTAATTAAGATCTGTACAAATCTTAGTTGCAAATTAACTTGGAACTTTGAACATTTAAAATAGGGATGGTCATAGCAACGACAGCTTAACATGTAAGAGAACAGGTAGTAAGTCCATTAAACTTTTAACATTTCATTAAACTTTTAACATTTAACATTTCATTTAACATTTAACTATTACCAGGACCACACAAACTTGGTATTTTCTTTGAGCGTATCACTATGCTCGCCAAATTTACTATTAAGTAGTGGTTGAGGGTTTTGGGAAGTAGGAAAGAAAAGTGAGTCTTACGACTCAGAACTATTCTGCGCCTGTGCCCTATTTCTCACTGAACTATCATTAATACTGTATACACTATTATTAGACAGCCCTACTACCACAAATTTTACTATACTAATGGGAACTATTTTACGATGGACTTCGTAGTTTAACCATACTTTTCCGAGATCTCCGAGGTGTATCAGGAGGAGCACCTGCTTCATCATCAGTCGTCATCAACATCTCACTGAAACATATACATTCTCCGCTACATAATCCATTCATAATCATGTTACAATAAATAAATTTGTTAAAATCCAGTTTATCATAACTGATGTACAGAATCATTCTATTCAAAACATAGACAAAATCAACACAGTCTTTAAAATTAACCCCAGCATAATCCATTCATAATCATGTTACAATGAATAAATGAGTTAAATTCCAGTAAATCATAATAGATCGACAGAATCATTCTATTAAAAAACATAGAAAAATCAACACCGTCTTAAAACATAACCCCGGCATAATCCATTCATAATCATGTTACAATGAATAAATGAGTTAAAATCCAGTAAATCATAACAGATGTACAGAATCATTGTACTAAAAACATAGAAAAATCAACACCGTCTTAAAACTTAACCCCGACATAATCCATTCATAATCATGTAACAATGAATATATGAGTTCAAATCCAGTAAATCATAACAGATGTACTGTATCATTCTACTCAAAACAAAGAAAACCCAACACAGTCTTTCAGTTCTTTCTTTTCAGTTCTCAACACAGTAAAAGTCTTCTAAATGTTTCACATGTAAAAACAAAAATAAATAAAACTGGCTAAGTTTTATCGAGTAAACTACTCATTGACCAGATCACTTGTTTTGATTAGCATAGACTTTTTTTTTCTTTTTTTTTTTTTTTTTACATGGTGGAAATGCAAATCTTACGCATACCCGCCGCTTGGGAAGGCGACGGGTTATGTGGGACTCGCCGGGCTAGTCCCGGAATACGCACTAAAACCACCATGGTAGCCAGCCTCCCAATGCCTGTAGCGGGGGGTCTGGGTACTCGTGAACGATCTCGCCAGTACCCCCGCTGTACACTGAGCGTCTGAGACTCTCCTCCGGGGACGGGAGGGGGCCAAATGCCTCCTCCCCTCCCCTTCACGCATAAGTGCGTTTAGGCAACCTGAGCTACAGCAGGTTACCTCTTCCCGGGACCGCTTATGTAAGACGAGTGGAGTGCCCCTCCTCCAAACGCCAGCGGTCCCAGGGGCGACGTCAAGCCGGGGAGAAGCCAGCCGGACGCCGCATTCTCTCTCGCGCTGAGATTAGCTCCCAGCGCCGGCGCCGATGAAGCGGATATTAGTGTCAATATCCAGTTCATCGGCGCCGTCTCGTTCTCCTACGGGAGGGATCGTTGCGCTCCCTCTCGCGCTCGGCGGCCTCCTTCTTGAGCATAACAGCTTCACAGAATGAGGCCACCGCGTTCCATCCGGTTGTCGCCGCCAGCATAGCCGAAACCACTGCTGGCAGCGAGAGGTCCAATCCTATTTCAGCGACCAGGACTCGCCTCTCGGGGGCCCAAGCTGGGCACTCCTCGAGTGTATGTTGGGCCGAGTCCGGGCCGCCGCCACAATGGTGACACGACGGTGTCGCCTCTCTACCTATTCTACACAGGTACTCACCGAAGCACCCGTGTCCGGTGAGTATCTGTGTCAACCTGAAGGTTAGGCTGCCCCGTTTCCGGAGCAGCCATGCGTCAAACCATGGCAGGACCGCACCGACAGAGCGTTGACGCGAGCCTCTCGGCAATTCAAGCCGCTCGCGCCAAACCTCTAAGGCCTGTCGGTGCGCGTCCCGCCGTACGTTTGTCCAGTCCGGTTGTTGGCCCCCGGCATCCGAGCGGGCACGGACGAGATCGTAAACTCTCGCGTCCATGTCCGCCAGGATGTCCAGTGGCGGGAATCGTCCTAGTAAAGTCGCCGCCTCGAAGGAGATCGTCCGGTATCCACGGACCACTCTGATGGCAACCACCCGCTGCACGCTATTCAAAAGAGCTTTGCAGCGGGAAGCTATCGCCAGTCTAGACGACCAGACGGGAGCACCGTAGAGGGCCATAGACCGGATAACCCCACAGTAGAGGCGGCGGACTTCTTCCCGGGGTCCCCCAAGGTTGGGCAGCAGACGCTGGAGTGCGCCCGCCGCTCCGCGAAGTCGGGGGACTAGCTGGACAAAGTGGGCGTCAAAAGCCCACCTACTGTCCAGTGTCAGCCCGAGGGATTAGCATAGACTGTTGTAAGCATTCATAGAACACTTTATTTGACAACTAATCACACACTCAATTACCAGCAATAACCATAATTATCCAAAACTCCAGTGTATCCATATAGTAAACCCACTAAGTAACTTTATCCGACGACTAGCGACCTACTCAACATCCAGTGAGACACCTACTCACTCATCTAACCAGCGCAGTCACATAGTACGCCCGCTAACTAACATTATCCGACGACTAGCGACCCGCTCATCATCCAGTGAGATACCTACTCACGCAATTAACCAGCGAAGGCACATAGTACGCTTCCAAACTAACTTTATCCGATGATTAGCATCCCGTCCACCATCCAGTGAGATACCTATACTGACTCAATTAACCAGCGAAGTCACATAGTACGCCCCCTAACTAACTTTATCCAACGCCTAGTATCCCGCTCATCATCCAGTGAGATACCTACTCACGCAATTAACCAGCGAAGGCCGATAGTACGCTTCCAAACTAACTTTATCCGATGACTAGCATCCCGTCCACCATCCAGTGAGATACCTACTCACTTAATTAACGATCAAAGTTACATAGTACGCCCCCAAACAAAACTGGTCAAAATTCTCACTGTATTTGTCCACTAGCAGTACCCGCGGACATCGTTCCGCATTATAAGTATTTTTGTCTCTGCCCGTTTGTCCCGCGTAATACTTCAAGATTAATAAAAATTATGATGATGAGTCATATTCTATGACACTCCACAACAACGTAGCTTTCTATTGGTGAAATAATTTTAAGAACCGGTTCAGTAGATCCAGAGATTATCCCTTACAACGACACCATCTCACAAACTCACCAACGTTTCCTCTTTATAATATTAGTACAGAAGTATAGATAAAAACAAATAATCATAGCAGTAATTTAAGTAACCAACAATATAAAATCTGCATAATGGTGCTTGTAATTTAATCATTCCATCAAATAAATATATTCAACTATTTCCATTTAAATATTCCAAGAAGTTTATGGATGTAGTCATAAAGGTATCAAAATTCAATTTTATCCATCTCGACCGCACACAATACGTTCGGCCACTATATACAATAATGTGTGCTTATTAGTACTGCCAGAGAGAAGCCCCGGCCACGTACCCGCGCCCACGGTTATATAACACAGTTTACACAGCATAATCCATTATCAGAGAGTTGCCCTGACCGTATGGGTAATGCTACGCAATTACCATTTATTTGGATATAACACAAAGCTTTGAATCCATAAAATTGCTCCATGCCTACACACAAACCCTTGAACGTGGTGATTATTTAACAATTATTTTTAAGTATGACCAATTACAAGCGGTTTAATCATATTATATCTTTGTTTTATTTTTAAATATGGTCTACATACCTTTTTCCTGGGTAATATCCCACTTCTGAGATGATAAGAAAACACGTTATTCAGCAACCATATACGTATATTCAACTCCTCAGGATTGCACTATTACAACACTTATCCAACTTAAACTAAACCAATTCACTTCAGCATTATAATAAATGAAGGTACACACAAAACACGATACTTGTTAACAACGTTTCGGTTCCAGCGCTCACTGAGCTCTGCCCAATTAGGCGAGCATGCTGAATGGCATGAACGGGAATGAACTGAATGCATCGGCCATTTCGCTCATTCATCTCTTTTAGACAGATTATATCCTTTTAATAAATGTTCAATTAAATACAAAGCAAAATCATACCTTTTTAAGTAAACAAATCACCAAAAATGTTACCAATTATTTGGAAATCATAACAATCGACATGCGCTAAAACGCCGAGTTAAGGTTAAGCACTCTCCTGCACCTTGAATTACTGCTTATATTAAAGATTTTATGGCCCGCAGAGATAAGGCAAAACTTAGGTACAAATGCAATCCTACAGAGGGAAATTTAGCCCAGTTTAAACACCTACGGAACCGTTGCAATCGCCGTTGTAGTAATGTTCTTAAACGCCACTTCTATAAGTCTCTTGATAGTCGGGATTGCTCTTTAGTTTGGATTTTTTTTAATCCAATGGTATCGGTAAATCTCCCTCCTTGGTCTATAAGGAGATCGATTTTGATGTACTAAATATCCAGTTATCCAATCCTTCTCTCGCTCTTGACATTCGAAGAAAATCTGCCACCTTGCACGATCTCTCGCTTTTGCCGATACCACAATGTTCTCCTTGCAACCTATGTCCCGTTACCGAGGAGGACGTTAAATAATCTATTCTTTCTCTATCTTCAACTGCAGTTGGACATGAAAATATTTGCTCAAGGATGATAAGCCCTATTCTTTCTACTCCTTCCTTCTCCGTCCTTACTTATTTTATTTTTTTATTTATTCCCTTTCATTTTTCCATTAGCTTGGAAACGAGCTCACATTATCCTTTTGCCCAAAGTGGCCAATCCTGTTATACCGTCCCAGTTCCGCCCTATTTCCATTTTCGAAGGTCCTTGAGCATATTGTTCATCGTCAGCTGACAGACTTTCTATCCTGCAACAAGTTCCTTAGCCCATTCCAGTCTGGATTCCGCTGTGGCGATAGCACTGTCACTGCCCTTTTCAAGGGGACCGAAAATATTCGCTGGGCTATGGACAATAAATTCCTATCCCTTTTGGTATTGCTAGAATTCAGTATTGCTCTGTCGACTTTGATGTCCGTCTTTATGTCTTATTTTCGCTAAAGCATCTCCTGGTTTAACTCTTATCTTTGGGGGCGCTCGCAGTGTATCCACCATGAAGAGTCTTACTCAGATGGGTGTTCTATCACTGCGGGGTTACCTAAGGGTGGCGTTCTTTCTCCTTTCATCATCATCATATCAGCCGAAAGACGTCCACTGCTGGACAAAGGCCTCTCCCAAGGATCTCAACAATAGCCGGTCCTGCGCTGCCCGCATCCAGCGGCTTCCCTCGACCCGAACAAGATCGTCGGTTCACCGTGTAGGACGCCTGCCCACGCTGCGTCTTCCGGTTTGTGGTCGCCACTCGAGAACCTTTCTGCCCCATCGGCCGTCAGTTCTACGAGCTATGTGCCCTGCCCACTGCCACTTTAGTTTGGCAATTCTTTGGGCTATGTCGGCTACTTTGGTTCGCCTGCGGATCTCAGCATTTTTGATTCGATCTCGCAGGCAAACTCCAAGCATAGCCCTTTCCATTGCTCTTTGGGTGACCTTGAGCCGCTTGATAAGGCCCATAGTGAGCGACCACGTCTCTGTTCCATAAGTCATCACTGGCAACATACACTAGTCGAAGATTTTCGACTTGAGACACTGCGGTATTTGGGATGAGAAGATATTACGTAGCTTTCCGAACGCTGCCGAGTTGGATTCTACGATTGACCTCCTTTTCGAAGTTGGACCTACCTAGTTGGATGGTCTGTCCTAGGTAAATATAGTTCTCTACAACTTCGAGTGCATAGTCTTCAACCTTAACTAGAGTGTGCGCAACATGGATGTTCGGCATGATTTTCGTCTTATCCATGTTCATTTTCAGACCCACTTGGTGGGAGACTCTACTGAGGCCATCGAGCATTGTACCGAGGTCATCAAGGGTCTCAGCCATGACTACTATATTGTCGACAAATCTAAGATGGGTACTCGCCATTGACATTGATGCCAAAGCCTTCCCAGTCCAAAAGCTTGAAGACATCTTCGAATGCAGCGGTGAACAGTTTCGGAGATATGACGTCTCCCTGTCTCACGCCTCGCTGCAATTGAATAGGTTTCGAGTTCTGGTCCTGAAACCGGACTGATATGGTGGCGTTTTCGTACAAACACTTTAACACCTGGACATACCGATAGTCAATTTGGCACCTTTGAAGAGACCTCAGCACGGCCTATGGTTCGATAGATGGGACGACTTTTACGTCCCCCCACGGGATGAGAGGGGGTGGCGATATTCTTAGGCCGTCACCACACAGCCAACAGCCTTTTTCGAGCCTATCCCGAGATCCTGTCCATTCCTGCAGTTTATTTAGATGGTTTTGCAATGCAAACACCAAAACCGCAAAAATGGGTGTAACTTTTGACTGTAATCATTCTTGGAAGGCATATGTCTCTGAAGTCAGTAAGAAGTTCACTTTACTTTTCACTCACTGAAACATCTCCGAAACTTTCTGCCTTTGAAAACGAAAATCTCTCTCGCTCAAACTCTTCTACAACCCATTTTAGACTACGCTGATTGCTACTATCTGGTTGTCACGGAGGAGCTGTTAAATAAACTTGAGCGCTTGCAAAATCTCTGCATTCGTTTTATATTCGGTCCTTAGAAATATGATAATGTCTCCAATGTGATCAATTTTCGCAAGGATCTCAAGTAGCTGCCCGTACGGCTTCGCAGGAATACTCGTATATTGTGATTTGTGTCTCCTCTGCAACATCTTGTTCTGCTCCGATACTCCCTGCAGATCCCATCGTCGATCTCTTCTCCTACATGCGGTCAGGTTGTGGAATTCTCTTCTCCCTAACATTATCCAATGTAACACATTATTTGTATTTAAAAATCATGCTTAAGCACATTATCTCTCTTTCTCATCCTAGTTGTATGTATATGAATGTGTATTTTAGTAAGTATATTTTTTTAGTATTTTATAAGTATTTATGTATTATTATATATATTGTACTATTCTACCAAGTCGTAGAAATTAGAATTAAAAGAGCTGTGAGCTATATGAATACATGTTTATGTACCAGCTTATAATGATAATGGTTTGTTGGTCTACAGCTTAAACCAGTCTAAAATAATGGTAAATTGCTTTTGGGCTTTGTTATCAGATTGACCGTATGCCGACTTTCTGAAAAGCGGGTTTTTGACCAGACAATACAAAGAAAATCACACACACAGACAATACAAACACGAACAAAAACACGCCTTACCGTGACGTAGCGGCGTTGGCGTAAAAACGTGGATTTTGACATTTTATGTTTCGTTTCAGCTTCTAGAGATATAAATATATTGATTGCTTCTTCCGCTATAGTAACCATATCCGTATATTAAACCAAAAATGGAAAACAGTACTGGTCCTTTTCCTGGTAACGTTTATAACGATTGGTTGCAATACCTATCGTTTACAAGATTTATAAAATACTTAAAATCGTTTTTATTCACATAAAGGTCCTATAACCTTGATGTCAATTTTATTAATTATGTTAGAAATTATTCAATTTTTTTTAAAAAGGTTTGCATTCAAGCTAAATCTTTATATATATGAGATAAAATTAAAAAATCTGATAATAAAATAAAATCAGCTTGGCAAATAATTAATACTGAAACTGGTAAAAGTAGATTAAGAGATCAAACATTAGTATTGAATATTGGTGATGAACTGGTTTCAGACAAGCTTACCATTGCCAATTTTTTAGCTGCTTTTTTTGCAAATATACCCGTGGATATTACTAAGTGTCTCGCATCATCACCAGATGTGGCTGAACTCTTTTTAAATCAAAGCGTAAAACAAACTGTGTCTAAATTTAGTTTTAAATCTGTAACAAGTGCTGATATTATAAAAGCTTTTAAGAGTATTAAAAGGAAAGGCACAGAAGATTTGTGGGGACTCTCTGTTAAAGCAATTGAATCAATCTTACTAAACATTGCTACAATCCTTGCAGCCATCTTCAATGGCTGTATAAGTGATGGTGTCTTTCCCGATATAATGAAAATAAGTAAGATAGTACCCGTTTTCAAGGCAGGTTGTTCAAAAAATGCCACGAATTATAGGCCTATCTCAATACTGCCAGCTTTAAGTAAAATATTTGAAAAGCTGATGCTCAGCCAAATGTTGTCGCACTTTAACGTAAATGAGATATTGCATAACAAGCAGTTCGGGTTTACAAGGGGCCGCTCTACTCAGGATGCAGGTTGCACATTAATTAGGTCAATATTGGAGGCTTGGGAGGGATCACAGGATGCGCTGGGAGTTTTCTGTGATCTCTCTAAGGCTTTCGATTGCGTTGATCATCGTACGCTCGTTGTTAAACTGAAGTACTATGGAATATCTAGCACATCTCTTGTTCTTGTGATGTCCTATTTATCGGGGCGACAACAGATGGTTTCGATTGGCGATGTCACTTCGGCACGCCATCCTGTGAAAATGGGGGTGCCCCAAGGATCTATATTGGGCCCATTTTTATTTCTAGTTTATATAAATGATCTCCCTTATCTGGTACAGAAAGTATCAGACATAGTTTTGTTCGCTGATGATACGTCGCTCATATTTAAAGTAAATAGAAAGGATAAAGATCTTATTGAGCATAATAAAACACTCAGCCTTATATCAGAATGGTTTTCGGCAAATAATCTCTGGTTAAATGCAGGGAAAACTAAATGCATCAGGTTCTCATTGCCGAATGTGACTCAAATTGTACCAACAGTTGCACTTAATGCGGAAATATTAGATTTAGTCCCATCGACCGTATTTGTATGATTGACACTTGATTCAAAATTGCAATGGGGTCCTCAGATTGAAAAGTTAGCAGGTAAATTAAGTTCCTATGCTGTCTGGAAAATAAGGCAATTGTCAGATGAACAAACTGCTAGATTAGTGTATTTTGCGTACTTTCATAGCATTATGTCGTATGGCATGCTGCTGTGGGGTTCGGCGGCTGACATAGGTACTATTTTTGTATTGCAGAAAAGATCAGTCAGAGCCATTTATGGTTTAGGCAGTCGCGATTCTTTGCGAAATTTTTTTAAAGAAATAAATATACTTACTGTGCCATCGGAATATATATATCAGAATATTATGTTTGTTAGAAAAAATATTCATAATTGGGTGAATTTCAACAAGTCATTTTTATTTATCATTTCGGAATGGAATTTTTTGATTTCAATGCTATTTACATATTTTTAGTGATAAATTAAACTTTAGCCTATTTTATAACATTGTGCGTGAGTGGACACCAAATATCATAAAACTGACATAAATATTTAAGGATGAATTTTTAAGCGTCCACTGAAATGAAAAGTGTCTAGCGAAATGATAAAAATGACCACCGAAATGATAGACTGTGCACCGGAATGAAATAAATCCACCGAAATGATACAGCTAAGAACAACCGTGCCAGGCAGCCAGGGTTCCGTACTTTGTTAGTTTTGATATCCATAAATTTTAGATTAACACTGAGACAGGACAGTACACAGGTATTTTAATATCATTATTGATATACAGATATTACATTTAGTATTACCATATATCATTCTTTGAGGTTACAATATCCCTAAAATATGATATCAATGTAATGTTTATTACGATATGAATGAATTGTTTTTTCACTTATATAACCTTTGGTATTTTTTGTGGTTGTTGTTGGGTGAAAATGTTGGAAAACTTTATCGTAACTGCTGATAACCATACATAAATATTTTTGTTTGTTTAATGTGTTTTGAACTAATACTAATTTACTTGATATATTTTCAAAAGAGTTAACGAAGTGCGATTAGGAAGTTTAAAGTTTCTGATTAATATTATGGCTGCATTTGTAAGTTTTGTCATTAATTAATTAGTAATACATAACTAGTCTACCTATTGAACTTAGAGAAAAATGCTAGGTATAATTTAGTTAAATTGGTATCTAGACGAGAATAGTGTTTCTACAGGTATATAAGAAAAACTTATAAAATTAAATCTATTTCAAAACACAATAAATGAATAAGAAACATTATAAACATATCTAAGTAGTAATAGCTTAGTACTTTTATTCCTTTTACATAAACGTATGAAACATAACAGAAACCAAATTGAGATCACATTATTCTTAATTTACTACAACAATAGAGAAACGTATATATCTAAAAAGAACAAAGCCAAAAATTTTGTTCCACATAATTACTTATACAGAACTGTGAAAAGATACATACATAAGCCTAAAAAGATTGATTTTTCATCATGTTACTTTAAATCACACAATAATTTCTCAAAATCACTAATCAGCTTCTTTTTATGAGTGTAAATATAGGTTTTTAATTTATATATGTACCTACTTAACAAGTCTTCTTTAATTATTAGACCACAACACGTCTTTACTATAATTATTATAAACATCAGTCTTTTTTAATAAGTTTAATTATAGATTTATTTGTTATATCTTGTAAAATTTAGAAATTATATAAAACTAGCTGTGTCCCGCGGTTTTACCCGCGTTAAATGTTATAAATTATCACAGCTCCTCACCTGTAGGTGATAGCGTGATAATATGTAGCCTATATGTTGACCCGACCTTTTAGTAATATTCATGCAAAATTTTAAGTAAATCCATGCAGTACTTTTTGAGTTTAGCCCGGACATACATACAGACAAACAGACAAAAATTCTAAATACTATATTTTTGGTTTCGATATCGATTGTAGATCACGCCCCAAGTATCGTTTTAAAAAATATTCAATGTACAGTTTTGACTTTCCTACTACGATTTTAATATATGTATAGATATTCTTTACTCATAATAAATGACATAAAAATAAAGGTAAGTAACTTACTTAAAGTGAAGGTAAACCCTTGAAATTATTATTTTGTAGACAATTAGTAGGTATAAGGTGGTGACTCACACACTCATCACATTATCGTTGAGCCGAACAGATGTCTATGTAAAGTAAGTATATACATATACTTACTACATAAATATGTGTATACATTATATATCGTAAACACAAATATTACACAACAAATACACCCGAATAATCAAATCTACACTCTAGGTAAAATTACATTACAAAACTATGACCTTGTATTTGCCACAAGGATCTCTAAAACTATATGGTTTTATCATTTCGGAGATACATTTCATTCCGTTGGACTATAATTGGTATAACAGTCCACCGAATCCACTGAAATGATAACACTGAGATGATAAAATACAGGTTAGTTCTACATTTAACTCCGAAATAAATTTATTAAAAATATATGAACACTACTCATACAAAACAGTACTTACGGCGAATTTAATTCATAATTTTGAAACAAATTAAACGAATCTAGCACGAGTTATAACAGCCACCGAAATGAAACCGAAATGAAACAATTTTTGTCCCCATATCACTGAAATGATAAACTTACTTTTTTGGTGGAAAACCGCAAGACATTGGGATCAGTGCGTTCATGCCGAGATTTTGAGCCGGACGGATCCGACGTGAGGAAATTTGACACAGGCCTAACAACGCAATCTTGACGTGGCTATTCTACTAAAACTTACTGTCCTCTGAAATGATAACTTTTTTCCGGACAAAAGTTGACTGACTGTCAAATCCATGAGAAAGAAGATAAACAAACAAAGAAAGTTTTATTTGATCGAAAATATTATAATTTAATGATATCAAAATCGATTTAAATCCATATTACGAATGTATTTACAGGGGAAGGTATTTTATGAGAGCAATTGGGGTCAGGACAGGCCACCGTGATGATAAAATAACACTTTGTAATTTTTTTTTTCGGCCTATTAGTGGGTAGAAATGAATGATTTTTTTTGCCGAGGTAGAGAAGTACATTCGCTATTCAGAAAAAATGTGTAAAATTAAAAATCGGCACATTGCACTACCGTTCTCAGGTATGCCGTTAATTTTTTTGGGTTGGGCAATTCACCCATTTATAAAAAGAAAAGTGAACTGCATAATATAAATACTAGGAATAAAAACAAACTAGCCATGCCAGGCTTTAGAGTAAGCAAAACTAATAAATCATTTTTAGGAAATTGTATTAGGTTTTATAACAAGCTTCCTACTCAAATTACTGATCTGCCTGACACAAGTTTTAAAACACATATTAAGCGTATACTTATGGCTAGGGGTTATTACACCACTATAGAGTACATCGATGACAAAGACGTCTGGCTGTCACTTCCTACCTGCACATTGCTTGCTGGAGATCTTGTAGCCATATAGACATGACTGATCTGCTGTGTTACGTGAAATATCTGTAAATGATTGCTATCATATACTTAATTTAAAATTATTGACTCTGTCTCAAAATGAATAATGTTATTGTTTCGAAGTTTTTCTTTTGTATACCTAAATATAATCTAAAATAATAAGCATTCAGACAACCGATTGAGAATATATTGTGTTTGCCTACTAAATAATTACTCTAATTGGACCAAATCCCGTGTTCACGCCCGCTTGAGTATGTTTCGCCGGACCGTCTCAACTGGGTCGTGTTGAAACCGGTAGTAGATGAACCCACTGAGTTTGTTTCACTGGGTCTTCTCAGTTGGGGCGCATTGGATCCGGTGGTAGCATTAAAGCGCGACCGTCGTTATTAACACAAGGTCCGTCATAATAATAATACCTTTAATATAGACAGAACCATTGACAATATGTAGTAAAAATTTAGACTTAAACTAGATAATTAAACATCTCTTCTCTCTCCTCTCTCTTCTCGATCTCTTGACAATAACTTGATACGAGCTAGCTAAATATCATTGCTATAATAAAATAAATTTTATAAATGTTTTCATACAATATGTACCTAAATATCTATGTTACTAGAAATAATATTTAATGTATACAACTATATTACTACAAACATGTTCTGACTATTTACAAGCGCTTTTTTAAAGTCTACGTGAATAAAAACCTTTTTTATTTATTTATTTATAAACTAAGAGCTCTTGTAAATAGTCACAGCACTGTCCCCGAATTTATGCAATAACAACTAAGAGATTTTAATATAATCGCATTCCCTTCTTACACACGTTTTATGAGAAGGACAGGCAATCCATAGTAATAATAAGCGACACGTTATAACCCTCGTCAGTGTGAAAAATTATAAGCCTTTTTTGGTAGTTTGACAGATTTATGTATGCCCTGTTCTTTAATATAGGATATATTGCAGAGATCTAATACATTTAAAAGTAGTTTAGGGGTGTAAAAGGCACAATCACCAGCATTATTTGTATTAATAAAACTGTTTATAAATATTAAACTTATGATTTAGTTTATCGTTAGCTTAAATAAGCAGTTATATACATTTTAAGTTTTATAAATTATGTTAAGATTTTATCGGGTTCTTTTTTCTATCTGTATATAGTTGGACATTCCAATCGTTATTATTCGAACGGACCTTGTGAGTATGACGTCGGTCGTGCGTTAATGTACTACCAGATCGAATACGGTTCAACTGAGATGATCCGGCGGAACAAATTCAGCCGTAACATTATGCATTTACTTTTAATGTTTATTGTTTACAGGGCTTCGATAAATATATTATTACTTGGTATATTCCTTGGGCTGGCAGTCGTACTGCTTGCTCTCATTGTAGGAAAGGCGCTTTATAAAAAGTACACTACACACAGAGTAAGTAAAAATGATTATTCAATTTCTTTATTTTGTTTTTACAAACATGAAATAATACTTACCTAATAATTGTAACCGAATTGTGTCTACAGTAGAATCCCAACAAAGACTAGCGTACTATGCAGGAAATATTATAGGCCACAATTATGTGCACGAACACGGGTGCACTGTTTACAATACGGGTCATAATGACTGAAAGGCCGTGGCCGATCCTGTAACCGAATTAAGTAACCGATTTAAGCCGTTCTGGGGCATCTTTGTGGTACAGTGCAATTAATCAAAAAGTTAGTTATGCGCTGATACACAGAAAGTGCGGCAAATGTGAACATTTTAGTGTGCAGTTTTAGTTTTAGTATGGCAATTTATAGCATTTTGGGTACACAATATATTGTGGTACACAATATAAAACGGATGGAACATAAATAAAACTTTGTGCTTGTATTCCCAAGTACAAGTATGTCTGTGAAAACTTGTAATTGGCCTTAATCTTTTATTCCATGCGTCATTTGCATTCTAACTGTAAGTTTTCTAAAGCAATAAAATAAATTCAACCTTACCTACATAGTACAGCCAAATTCAAAACAATTTGTACAGTGAAGTGTAATCGAAATTAATTACACCTGCCCAATAAAAAATAACGGAGTTTTACAATCGCTTTTTTTGTAAAGTGACATTAACATCCTCATATTATGACGACAGATTTATTTTGAGTAAATATAAATTGTTAGAAAAATAATTGGATTGTAAAGTTAATTGTTAGTTTTTAGCAATTCGTTGAGCTCACCTAATGATTGTTAATTTTTTTGTTCCAGTACTCCGTTTCATTAGCATAAATTGGCAAGAATGCTTCGTTATAAAACAAATAAGAAGTTTTATTAATTATACTTTTTTGTCAAAAGAATGCAGTTTTTTAATTCCTCAGTTCTTATGACACTCCACCAGTCTATGTTCTTACAGTTTAAGAAAGTTACACAGCTAGCAAATACAATTGTACAAATACATAGAATTTTGGTTTACGCATATTATAATTTTTTTGTGTTTTTAATTATATTGTTCGCGTATTGAGGACATAAGATAGGATCACATTTATCTTTTTGTACCAAAATCGGCAACATGATGTTATAATCGGCCGAGTAATGTTGCCGATTTTGGCACAAATAGAAAAATGTAAACAAAGACAACTTATGCAATAGATTTGCACGAATTTTGATGATTACGAACTAGTTGGCCTTTTTTAATTTAAACATAATAATTGTGCAAATTTATTACACAACATTTCAATTGTTTAAAACTAAATTGCCGATTTTGGTAAAATATTAATATTAAATTAAATTAAATTAGTTTATGAAACGCCCCATATCCCATATATGGGGCGTTGCCTAATGTGCCTCAATATTGAATTGGCGATGTCAACAATGCAGGTTGTAATAAGTTATTTTAATTTAAAAAGCTTTTAAAATTTTTTTATTTACCACGGTTGCTTATTATTTAAGCTAATTACTTGTATATACTTGTATATGTACGTCTAAAGTGTTTATGTAATTTCTAATTTAATAAAAACAAAACCCGTGCTCAAGTTGAGACCTTAGCGTGGTGACGCTGTAAGAGAAAAAACGTTTAGTTTCCATCATCTTACCTTAAGGTAAGTCTGTCGTCATGCACAATGTTAAAAAAACTATATAACCCGGCTCCTGAATTCGACATTTCTACCCCACACGCCTACAATGTCACCGCGCTCAGGGTTCATGTTGTCGCGCACCGATAATACTTTTCGTTCTACGTTTAAAATGTTTTTAACATTTATATATTTTTTAAATTAATACTTGATTATATTTCATATAGTTTTCTTTTGATTATGTTACAATTAAAAATGGTAGACTTATCGTCAGATGTAATTTTTGTACATATTATTATATTAATTAGATCTACCTAGCTTTTCTCTTTCGGTGCGTACAAATAAATTTTTAAATACTAATAGTGTATTTTATTTTAATAGTTGGTTATCATCCCAACAAAACACTCATTGGGTTTTTTCCACAACAAAATTTCTGACATATTTACTAACATTTAACCCATGGAGTTTGGTGAATTCTGGCTTTGACAGCATCATGTAATTAATTTCTCTACTGTATAATCCCAAAATCCACTACAGAAAACCCGGCATTTGAATCAAGGACTTCATTAACTGCGATTGAACACGCTTCGGTTAATATTTGAATTAGAGTTTCAATAAGGTAAAAAAGACAACTGACTACACTGCTACTTTTGCGATGAATTTGGATATCCCTTGCTTCAGAAAAAGATTAAAACGATAAACACAACTCGATTAACGTTGTTGGCCAGATATTTACGAACTCGGTTTATAATGAGCTCCCAGTAAGTATACTAAGTATACTAAGTGGCTTAGCACTCTGCGGGCATTCGCGGGTATATGATAATTTATACATTTGCTCTAATATTAAGTTTTCTGTTTCACTAAAAGAAAATGGATTGAAATTGATTTATTTATATTTGCTTTTGACATTTAATTTAATGTATTAAATTTTTATTTATTTATTTATTATCTCATCACATAAACATTGTTTACGATACACATGATCCAGAAATAATACTTGAACCTGTCCACGGTGTCCAGGGATGGAAAGAAACAATATTATAATAATTACTGGCTAAACTGGGCACGAAGATTCAAAGTACTGATAATTTTAATGTACTTCGGATGACCAACAACCGCGCTCAGCGTGCCACCCAATTGGTAAATAGGAGTAAACAACCTATTTTGTGAGAGACTGGTGCCTGATGTAGGTTCGAAAGAACCTGAATTACAGGTCACCAGAAACTCACTCCACTGATTGCATATTCCTGCCATGCAGGCATTTTATGATTATAGCAGTACATTTTATAATAACTAATAGCTGTAGCTGAGTAGCTAATATCGATTACTTTTAATTTTTGTGATATGAGATTAATCGATGTAAATATTTTTGATATGTAATTAATGTATCATCAGCCTGATGTCGCCCACTACTGGCCATAAGCCTCCTGCAAAGGTTTCTATAACGTTACTATTTAGAAGGATTTGCCGTAGTCACCGTGCTTGGTATGCGAGTCGGCGACTGCACAGCCACAGCTGCAGTAGCTACAGTGCACAGGTAGCGCTGCTGGCCTATTACCAGGCGTATCCCTTAGTCGCCTTTTACGACACCCGCGGGATAGTATGGGGTGGCCCTGTTATTCTTTCTAGGTCGGAAACTACACGGCTTATTAATATTACAATTATTAATAATATCTGGGGACAATGTCACACAGATCATCCTAGCCCCAAACTAAGCAAAGCTTGTACTATGGGTACCAGGCGACGATATACATACTTATATAGATAGATAAATACTTATATACATAGAAAACATCCATGACTCAGAAACAAATATTCGTGTTCATCACACAAATATTTGCACTTACCGGGATTCGAACCCAGGACCACCAGCTTCGTAGGCAGGAGCACTACCAACTAGGCTGCGGTGATATTGTTAACTATTGACGTCCTATCGAGCATAGTGGAAGTAGAAGACAGGAAAACAGGCCTCACGCGATCAGATGACAACAATAACGACCAAAGAAATGACAGGGACGATTGATTGATAGATTGATTGAATGACGGGCCTGTTGGCGTGGTTGGCAAATGCTTGCTTTTCACACTGGAGATCGTGGGTTCGACGGGTTGGACCAGGACAGACATTTGTGTGCATGAACATGTCGATGCCCCCGGGCAATAAACCCTTAAACGAAAAATCTAAATTTAACAGGAGAAAAGATTTACTCCTTTTTTCGAATATCTTTTCAGCAAGTGGGATTATTGATGTCATTGATGTATCAATTGAAAGCACAATGGTTAGCGTCCAGCCTTGGTGTCTTTCCAGGTTGGCCAGTGTGTCCAGGCGGAAGTTTTTCGGCAGCAGCGACGAATGGGATGGCTCTGTCAAGCAAACACTGTCTCGCCACAGTTTGAGCCGTGTTTTAGACAGTTCACCAGAAAGTGGAAGCACATACTTCTTTTGGGACTTTTAAGCGTTTGTGACACAAGCTTACTGTTGTGCATAAGGTGCCGTGTATCTTTGCTCATTTTTTATCTTTCATTGGAGCTTGCCACCGCTCTGCGAACATCTGGTGGCGCTATACCTGCTAGTGGATACAACATCTGTACCGTGTCCTAAAAGGCTTAAAGAAATCGTGTTATCTAGTGAAAAGTTGGAAGAGAAATTAAATTCCTATTTTAAATTAATTTGTGAAGAAGTATATAAGTATGTGGTAGAGGTAGTTAAAAATGGCGAATTAATTAACAAGCTATTGTTTATTTTTAATAATGGCTAATGCTAAGAAATATTTTGTAATTAATATACTTCAGTGGAACTCGCAGCAGCAGTTTAAGACCAAAACTAACGGAATTTCAATCTCTTTTAATTCAGGAACAAATACATATTGCTATTATATCTGAAACTTGGTTAAGAGAGAGTAGTTGTTTAAAGATTTCACAATATAATATTTATAGAAAGGATAGATTAGATTCTTATGGTGGAGTAGCCATTATAGTACACAAATCAATACGATCTGAACTGCTTTCAACTAGAATTAATAATGCCGGAATTGAAATAGTACACGTGAAAATCCATAATTGTAAATATTTGGAAAACGTATTTTCTATATATTGTCCATCCTCGGTTCAGACGAGATATGGTGATTGGGATGAATTGTTTTCAATGGGTTCATGTAAGACGGTGATAGCGGGCGACTTTAATGGGCACCATTCAAATTGGTCATGTAAAACTGATATTAGAGGTAATCAGATTATGGATGCTGCGTTAGACCATGGCTATGTTCCCATTAATAATGGTAGGGCAACGAGAGTTAAGTACGTCAATAATATTTTACAGCAAACATCTCCCGACATCACGTTTTCTTCCTCAGACATAGTAATTCATTTTTCTTGGGCGGTCTTGAATGAAAACCTAGGAAGTGATCACATGACAATTAAGTTTAAAATGAACTACCACGATAAAAGTAATATAATCAGGAGACGTAATTATAAAAGAGCTAACTGGTCGAGTTATAGTAAATATATAGAACAGGCTTTCATTGATTTAGTTTTGAATACAGTGGACGTGCAGCGAATGTATAATATTTTTACAGGTATTCTTATAAATCTGCGGATTGTAATATACCTATGACAAAAATTTGTGCTGATCCTCAAACTGTATTTAACCCAAAACCCTATTGGGACCCTAATCTGTCTAAGCTTGTAGCGGCGAGAAGACGGGCTTTGAGTAAATTTAGACGTAACCCGACACCTACAAATCTGACCGTGCTAGAGGATAACATGTTGAAGGCTCAAGAGCAGATAAGGCTAGCTAAATCAAGTGATTGGCAACATTTTTGTACTTCAATGGATGGCTCAATATCAGCCTCTGAGATGTGGCAAAGAACGCGATGGATCAAAGGCTGTAATCAACCTAGAGGTTTTGTACCAATGGAGAAACGAGAGGCTCTTTTGCGAAATTTTGTGCCTCATTCTAACCAACCCCCCAAACCTATTTTTACGTCTAATTATTTATTCTTGGAATCAGAATTCACGTTACAAGAACTTAAAGCATGTTGTACGAAAAATGACACGGCTCCTGGGGAGGACAATATTAAATGATATATTCAATGATATTTAAATTACCGAGAGTAGCTAAATTTTTTTTGCTTCGTATCTACAATAATATATTCAAGACCGGTGATATTCCTCAGGAGTGGCGTAATATTAAGATAATTACTATTTCAAAATATGGTCCCAATTCAGAAATCTAAGACCAATTTCATTGATATCTTGTTTCTGCAAGATATTCCATTTGATGTTGGCTAAAAGGTTAGAATGATTCGTTGAACATAATAAGGTTTTATCTGCTAGCACAACCGGTTTTAGGAGAGGGCTTCCTTAACTCAGCTGGTTACCAGAACGAATAGGATTTACTAAAAATATACCTACTTTAGCATGTTTTCTTGAGATAGAAAATGCCAACAATAATGTTTTAGTTAAGAGTGTAGTTAAAATATTAGATAAATTAAAAGTTGGTAGACAAGTTTGTAATTATTTTTAGGATTTTTTGAGGGAGAAACACTTAACGATAAGGGATGAATCAGGGGGGAATAATGAAGTCATAAGGCGGACTAATAAAGGACTGGCTCAGGGAGACCTACTATCTCTTCTCAGCTTTTTGATATTGTGACATCTGAAATATGTAAATATAGTATAGTGCAGATATCTGCACAATATGCTGATGATTTTGCTCTCTTTGTTAATTGTACCAAATTAAGCGATAGCTTAAATAATATGCAATTTTCTTTAGATAAGATTGTCGAATTTCTGTCACGAATAGGTTTAAAATTGTCAACTCATAAATCACACGCATGTCTTATTAGTAGAGGATATAGAAAACAACATGTTGAATTATTAGTCAATGATACGCCCTTAGTAGAGTCTCAACAAATAAGGTATTTAGGTATGTGGTTGGATTGTTCACTACGTTGGGGGAAACATATTAATGAGCTTTGTGAGAAAACTAATAGATTGTTAAATATTATTAAAGTGTTAGCTGGATCTGGGTAGGGACTTCATCCCAAGCATTTAAGACGCCTTTATGTCTCATTAATAAGAAGTAGATTGGATTATGGTTGCTTTTTGTACGACAGTAGTGCAAAGTGTAGATTATATAAAATAGAAAAAGTTCAGAACCAAGCAATGTGGATTGTAGGTGGTTTTATTAAATCGACGCCCATACATGTAATGGAGAGTGAATTATGTCTACTTCCATTGGATGTAAGCAGTAGGTATTTGGCTTATAAGTATTACGTTAAAGCTAAGTCTTGGGCCAATGGGGTAACGGGTAATCTTTTATGTGAATTTAGTGCTCTTTGCAACCATAGTTATTGGTCGAAGAAAAAACATCCTATTTGGAAGTCGTCTTTTAATATAGTAAAAAACGAAAAAAATTATTCATCTGATGTACTTGGTATCTTTAAATGTCATGTTTGGTGTACTAATATTATAAATGTTAAGGACACGATTGAAGTGAATTTAAGTGTGGGTGGGCCAAAAAGTAGTTATGATACGAATAATCTGAGAAATGAAATTTGGGGGAGTTGAATCAAAAATATAGAGATTGGTATAAGATATATATGGATGGATCAAAGAGTAATGAAGCGGGTGGCGCTTATTATGATCCTGTAACTAAACGTTGTGAATGTTATAAGATTGTTTCTGATGTCTCTATTATGACAGTGGAGTTATTGGCAGTTTCTAAGGCATTATCACATATCCTTCTGTTGCAATGTTCGAAGGTGGCTATATTAACTGATAGTAAGAGTGCTCTCCAGCATTTGGCTCGGTGCGCATCTGGATACAGAGGTGTGCCGGTAGCCTATGATGTATTGGATAAAATACATATATTAGGTCTTTACCTATGAAATTGCCGTTCTGCAGTACTGGCCATTTCAAATCAAAATAATTTTTGTTTGGCTAAGAATTCTAATTTCAAATTAATTTTATTTTAAAAACATGGATTCTTTTTTCCAAAAGTAGTCATTTCTTTATTGATTAGTGTTACATTTTCATCGCATTTCAATCTTTTTCGTCATCATGGATACGTTAAAAATTCGAGTAATTATGGAATATGAGTACCGTCGTGGCAGCAACGCGGCACAAGCGGCACGCAACATCAACGACGTTTACGGAGCTAATACGGTATGAAATTTATATGTTTCCTGTGTATACCGAAATTCTATCAAATTTTAAACGAGACTGTTGCAAAGAGTGGGAACGGGAATTTAACAATAAATCGCAAACTAAAGGCATATGGCACAAAGTTATACAGAGTGTGCCTCCTCACGTTCCATGGTTTAATGATCTTAATATTAGTCGTAAGTTATTGGTTACTGATCTAAGGGTCCGTTCTGGTCACATGCCAGTGAAAGTGTTTGCATTCTTGATGAAAAAAGTTGAGTCTCCTTTGTGTGAGGTATGTAAAAAAGTTGAGGATTTGCACCATATTTTAATGGAATGTTAACGGAATCAAACCCAAAGAGACAGCATTATAAAATATCTTAATATTAATCAATTAGATTTAGGCTTCTTCCACACTATTTTATCGGCACCCATATCATATGAAGCCAAAATGTTGTATGAGTTGTGTAATTTACGTACTTAGTTAGTATTATAGTCTCATGCTATAAGTGTTAATACGTTAGATATAAGTTGGTTTGTGGTATGATGGAACTGGCGTGACAGTTGTCAAAAGTTCCGAAATAAAATAAAGAATAAAAATAAACATCTGTACTGGCATCGCTTTGCGATAATCAGTAATGAAGTTTCGTTCAAAGCAGCAGAGAATCCACTAATTTTCACGCGGCTTCTCCACATCAGACGAAGCACCCCATTTATAGCAAACAAGACGTTCCAAGATACAATCAAAAATCGGTCCAAAGTAACACCAAGATATTTTGGGGATCAACTGTACTCGATAGATACCCCGACCCAAACTATGTCAAATTTTTTACCCGCCTCTCTGTTACGAAGATGAAATATGCACGACTGGGTTTTGCTTGGATTAGGCCTAAGTGAGTTAAGTTGAGCCTAAGAAATCAACTTTTGGGTATATTAACTTCATTTTAATTCTTGTTAAGAAAATTTATATACAAAAAGTAGTATATCAGTTATTTGGTTTCCATAGTACAAGCTCAGCTTAGTTTGGGATCAGATATTATTATTATTATATGACACCTCCAGATAGTTTAATAACTTACAGAGTTTTCCATAAGCCGCCGGCCGCGGCATTCGGTTTGAATCGTAAAGTAATAATTCTTGAACGTTGACATCGTTTAATCCAATCAACAGACATGAAAGTAGGTAATAGATTTATTTAGGTTATACATTGGGTTTGTACAGACGCCAACACATCAAGCTACCCCAATTGTCAAATTTCCCCAATTGAAAGTGAACCTTATGCTTATGTGATAAAGTTGAAAATCTATAAAAGAAATTTTACAGATTGGGGTAGCTGGATGTGCTGGCGTTTGTATCTATAAAGAGACCCGATGGCTTAACACTGGATGGCGGCGAGTGCTGCGGCGGATCTAGCAGCGGATTAAATTTTTGCATTTTGATATGTTACGCGTTGTATAGGCATAGGCATCATATTTTATAGGCAAATTAAGCTTCATAAGTTACGTCTACAATTATGTTACATTTTGTGTGTAATATTAATATTTAGTATCGAATCCACGATAATGAGTTTAGCTATTATAATGAGTTTCATTTTCGTAAGTAGTGACTAAAACTAGGTAGTGTAGCACTGTTGCCCAGTTATTACGTATTGTTCACAATTTAGGTATAGAAGAACATTCGCGCTAGATAAAGTTAATATATAAGTTCTGTTAGAAATTCATCATCATATTAATTGTTATGTTGCAACGATTAATAATGGAACTAAGAGTGGTTGTGTTTTTAATTACTTTTATACAATTCTATGATTTTGTTTCAACATGTAGGGGTGCTTGTATATATAAAAACAATAAGCCACAGTTTAGAGAAAATATGCAAGTAAGTTATTTATTTTTTATTACGATTATCGACGGGCCTGTTAGTCTAGTGGTTCGTGACCCTGACTGCTACGCCAGAGGTCGTGGGTTCGAACCCACCAAATCCAAATCTTTGTATGATGAGCACGATTAATTAATTTGTGTGTTGGATGGAATTTATCTATAATATATATACTTAATTATGTTTATCAGTTGTCTCATTGCTATAGTAAAGACTGCCTAGTTAGTTAGGATCAGATGGCAGTTGTCCCAAGATATTTATACATTAGATTTAGATTTAGTGTTCGAACGTATAAACTTATGGTTTTGTATATTTTACGATTTCTCCCTAGTTTTTTAATTGATTTTGATTTGAATCGGATTTTTTTATTTAATGTGAAATGTTTTCTGTATTGTGATTATAGTTTTTAGAAGTGTGTTATCCATCAGTATTGTTTTTCAGTTTTGGATTATTTTATGATTAAAAGATAAAAAAATATCGGTGTACGCGTAACGCAAAGGTACATTGCTCGTAAAACCGACGCCGCTGGAGTAGAAAGGTTCTCGAGTGGCGACCACGAACCGGAAGACGCAGCGTGGGCAGGCCGCCTACAAGTTGGACCGACGGTCTCGCAAAAGTCGTGGGAAGCCGCTGGACGCGTTGTCCTTTACTTTTGCAATACGCGTTTTTCTCAGCGTGCGGTGAAGAGTCTTGAATTCTTTATAGTTCTCATACTGGCCGACTTAGCCGAACCTAGCCGTACATTTATTGAAAACTGAATTGTGATTTCAGCAACCAAAAGGCACGTCTTTTGAAGTATGCTGTCATGACTTCTTCCGTAGAAATGTCGGAAATGCTGGGCCTTCCGATGTTAAGTAAGTATATCTAGTAATCCCACGATGTATTGTAGTTTTACGCTAATATTACTAGATTCGGCTCGTTAAAAAACATAATTGTCAAATTTGACTATATTCAAGAGGATTTAGGAGTATATAATCGTGTTTTGTGATCACTCAATCTTATTAAATTTAAATTTCAAAAACGAATAATATAACAAAGTCCTCTCTAAAAACATCATTAAACAAAAGAATCTCGCAAAACTACTACTCAATTTAAATTGTTTTGGTTTTATAGAATTATGTATATATTAATCTAATCTCAAAAATATTACATGTTGTCTATTTTATTAATAGGAAAATCTTTGTTGTCTTCTATATTTGTCATAAGGATTACCTGTATTTAGTCGGCAATTATACATTTTGTTCAATTTTACTAATTTTTTTAGTTGACAAAGCTCTCTTTGTTCCATGTTACTGGTACAGCTTATTCGGGTGAGGATGGCTGTTGTCAGACTCTTAAATCTTTATATTACAGTCTTTTATTTTTTATTATAATATATACATACAGCACACACACACATATTTATATAATTGAAAGAGACTGATAAAGAAAGTTCTAAATACAAGGAGCATAACGATGTTTTTCTATTTTGATGATTGTATGTCTATCAATCTAACTAGTTTTTGATGGATAATTAGCATCCATTTCATTTTAAAACATTCATACGTGTTATTAGCATTCATAACTTTCCAGAAACATTCCCTTTTTATAAATGTTGAGTAAATCGGAAAAATCTTAGGAACCTAAAAATTCACAGACTAATACATGAGACATGTCATTATAGTAGGGTAGTGCTTTTTATGGTCCCTGGGCATAACGGGAGAAGACTGCATAGGGCTGGAAGGTTTCCATACGTACTTATTGATGTACTCACGGGTATATACATATGGTATAATATTATAAAAAGGAAAGGATAATATAGCATTCAAGGAGTCACATAAGGAGTCAGGGAGAGTTAAGGAGCTTAATTTGACTCTGAAACTCTACAACATGTATGGGCAGTGGTTACCCTACTTCCCATACTGAAACATTTGTTTCCAAATATTTTCCTACGTATTTTACTAACCGGTTTCGTTTAATTAGTTTAGTTCATGGTAAATGTCGTCATTTAAGATGGGTACTTTTTATTGTACACACTCAAACAAAAAAAATCCATTGGAGGACAAAGGATATAACGTAATAGTCGATGTAATATACACATCTATATATATATATTACATCGACCATTGAAACTATTGAAGACCGTCCACTAAATTGTGCATAATTTTCCAACTAATCAGGTCGCGAAGAACCCAAAATTTTAAAATCAACTTTAGACTATTAATATTAATGAAATTAAATGCAATCTTTTTGATTCAGAAAAATGTGCAAGCCAAAATGCTCGAAACCCTGCAACAACGGATTTTGCCGAAATCCAGAAGAGTGTGGCTGCAATATCGGATATACCCCTGATGTGAAGAATAAATACAATTGTATACCACGATGCGAAAAGAATTGTGGACATGGAAGTTGTGTTGCACCAAACTTTTGCAGATGTGAAACTGGTTACTATTTTACTAACGGAATATGCCAACCAATTTGTACTTCATGCTCAAATGGTATATGCTCTGCACCTGAAACCTGTGTATGTTTACCAGGCTACAAAAAATCAGATAAAAATATCTGTGGGCCTCATTGCTCTAATGGGTGTCCTCATGGTAAGTGTATAAGTCCTGAAACTTGTGCTTGTGATTCAGGATGGATAAATTCAAATGATGGAAACAGCTTTTGTAAGCCTGTGTGCACCAAATCATGTATTAATGGGACATGTATAGCGCCAGAATCATGCGAATGCCTACCTGGTTATAAAAAAGTAGAAGAGAATGTTTGCAAACCTCAATGTTCTAAAGGGTGCCCACATGGTAACTGTGTTCGACCAGAGACATGTGATTGTAATCCAGGATGGAATATGATAACAGCAAATGGGATAAGTTCTTGTAAACATGTGTGTACCAAATCATGTATTAATGGGACATGTATAGCGCCAGAATCATGCGAATGCCTACCTGGCTATGAAAAACTAGAAGGGAATGTTTGTAAACCTCATTGTTCTAAAGGGTGCCCACATGGTAACTGTGTTCGACCAGAGATATGTGATTGTAATCCAGGATGGAATATGATAACAATGAATGGGATAAGTTCTTGTAAGCCTGTGTGTACCAAAGCATATATTAATGGGAGATGTGTAGCGCCAGAATCATGCGAATGCCTACCTGGCTATAAAAAAGTAGAAGAAAATGTTTGCAAACCTCACTGTTCTAAAGGGTGCCCACATGGTAACTGTGTTCGACCAGAGACATGTGATTGTAATCCAGGATGGAATATGATAACAGCAAATGGGATAAGTTCTTGTAAGCCTGTGTGCACCAAATCGTGTGTTAATGGGAGATGTGTAGCGCCAGAATCATGCGAATGCCTACCTGGCTATAAAAAAGTAGAAGAGAATGTTTGCAAACCTCACTGTTCTAAAGGGTGCCCACATGGTAACTGTGTTCGACCAGAGATATGTGGTTGTAATCCAGGATGGAATATGATAACAATGAATGGGATAAGTTCTTGTAAGCCTGTGTGCACCAAATCATGTATTAATGGGACATGTATAGCGCCAGAATCATGCGAATGCCTACCTGGCTATGAAAAACTAGAAGGGAATGTTTGTAAACCTCACTGTTCTAAAGGGTGCCCACATGGTAACTGTGTTCGACCAGAGGCATGTGATTGTAATCCAGGATGGAATATGATAACAGCAAATGGGATAAGTTCTTGTAAGCCTGTGTGTACCAAAGCATGTATTAATGGGAGATGTGTAGCGCCAGAATCATGCGAATGCCTACCTGGCTATAAAAAAGTAGAAGAGAATGTTTGCAAACCTCACTGTTCTAAAGGGTGCCCACATGGTAACTGTGTTCGACCAGAGACATGTTATTGTAATCCAGGATGGAATATGATAACAGCAAATGGGACAAGTTCCTGTAAGCCTGTGTGCACCAAATCATGTATTAATGGGACATGTGTAGCGCCAGGATCATGCGAATGCCTACCTGGCTATAAAAAAGTAGAAGGGAATGTTTGCAAACCTCACTGTTCTAAAGGGTGCCCTCATGGTAACTGTGTTCGACCAGAGACATGTGATTGTAATCCAGGATGGAATATGATTACAGTGAACGGGACAAGTTCTTGTAAGCCTGTGTGCACCAATCATTGCGTGAATGCAATTTGCGTTGCTCCCGAAATTTGCGAATGTATAACTGGCTACAAAAATGTAACAGGTAACCTTTGTGAACCTTATTGTTCAAATGGTTGCCCATTCGGAAATTGTGTTCGACCGGAGACATGTGATTGTTATCCAGGATATAAAATGATAACACTGAATGGAACAAATTCTTGCCAGCCAGTGTGCATTAAACCATGTATTAATGGTACTTGCAGTGCTCCTGAAATATGTGACTGTCTATCAGGGTACATTAAAGTAGACAAACATATTTGCAAGCCCTATTGTTCCAAAGGATGTCCACATGGAAGCTGTATACACCCTGAGATTTGTGTATGTGATTCGGGGTGGAAGATGACGGTGGTAAATAAAACTCTAGATAACATGTGTCAGCCAATCTGCAGCAAGCCTTGTTTTAACGAAAATTGTAAAGCCCCTGAAACTTGCGAATGTCTACCAGGTTATGAGCAGTCTGATAAGTATTTGTGTAAACAACATTGTTCTACAGGCTGCGCTCATGGAAACTGTATTGGCCCAGAAAAATGCACCTGTGACCCAGGTTGGAAGATGATTAAAGCAAATACAACAGTAGACGGATCTTGCCAACCGATATGTTCAAAATCATGCATGAATAGTACATGCATTGCACCAGATACATGCGAGTGCCTTCCAGGCTATGAAAAGTCAGATAATTATACTTGTAAGCCTCACTGTTCCAAAACATGTCTTCAAGGAAGCTGTATTAGTCCAGAAATTTGCGACTGTCACGTAGGCTGGATAATGATCGCAGCGGATGGAACTAGCAATAGCACTTGTCAACCAATATGTTCCCAACCTTGTGTGAATAGCATTTGTACTGCGCCAGATACCTGTGAATGTCTACCAGGTTACGAGCAGTCTGATAAGTACATATGCAAACCACATTGTTCTAAAGAGTGCGTTCACGGGAAGTGTATTGGTCCAGAAACATGTGATTGTGATCCAGGTTGGAAAATAATGAAAAACAATACAGCAAAATATGAGTTTTGCTTACCAGTATGCTCAAACCCTTGTGTAAATGGTACATGTACCGCACCAAATACTTGTAATTGTCTACCGGGTTATGTCAAATCAGACAAATATATTTGTAAACCCCATTGTTCTAAAGGCTGTCTTCACGGGAGCTGTATTGGCCCAGAAATATGTAATTGTGATTCAGGTTGGAAGATCAGTAAAAAAAATCAAACTAGTTTATGCCAACCTATATGTACCGAGCCTTGTTTAAACGGTAATTGCATAGCTCCAGAGACTTGTCACTGTTTTCCTGGTTTTAAAAAAGATGACAAAAACGTTTGTATGCCTCATTGTTCGAAAGGATGCCTTAATGGTACCTGCATTGCTCCAGAAACTTGTGAATGTAATGCAGGTTGGAAAAAGATCGAACTGACAGAAAAGAGTTATTGCGAACCGGTTTGCTCCAAATCATGTATCAATAGTACTTGTGATGCTCCTGAAATCTGCAAATGCTTTGCAGGGTACAAAGTGTTAACCGAAAATGTTTGTGGGCCGCATTGTTCAAAGGATTGTTCTCATGGAAACTGCGTAGCGCCAGAAACGTGTGTTTGTCAACCCGGGTGGGAAATGAATAGAGGTAATGAAATAGGGCTTGATTTATGCCGACCAGTGTGCTCTACTTCATGCGTAAATAGTATCTGCACTGCGCCTGAATCTTGTGATTGTCTACAGGGTTACAAAAAGATAGACAACTATACGTGTGAGCCACATTGTTCAAAAGGATGTCCATATGGAACGTGCATTAGTCCGGAGACTTGTATTTGTGATCCAGGAAGAAAAATGATCTTATTGAATGATTCTTTAGACAAAGTTTGCCAACCAGCGTGCAATATTGACTGCATTAATAGCACATGCAGTGCACCAGAATATTGTGAATGTTTTCCAGGGTACAAAAAAGTTAACAACAATACTTGTGAACCTCAATGTTCTGGAGGATGCCTAAATGGAAGTTGCATAAGTCCTGAGAATTGTGTCTGTCACTTAAGGTGGAAAAAACAAAAATCCAATAGGACAAGAACTTGTCTACCAGTATGTAACAAACAATGTATCAATAGTACTTGTCTAGCTCCTAACACATGTGAATGTCTCTCTGGCTATGAGAGAACAGAAGAAGAACATATATGTAAGCCTCGGTGTTCTAAAGATTGCCAGCACGGTAGTTGTGTGAGTCCAGGCATATGCGTCTGTGAAGAAGGATGGTACCAAAGTAATATGACCGACGTATGTATTACTGTTGAAACGTCACTGGCATCTGCTCAGGATATACTTAGAAGTGTTGGTCGCTGGTAAGTACTTTAAAAAATCAAGTATTTTTATTTGAATTATGGTGATTTTTATTTATATTTGGTGCCCTTTTTTCTAAATTTGGCTATATACTGAGACAGCTTGCCGCATGCAAGCTGTCTGAGTAATAGCATCCATTATTGTCCTTTGAGACTACCGTGTATATATATATTTCGAAAAAAAAATCGAATGCTAAACTCAAAACTATTAGCACTTTTAATATCAATTTTTATTTTAATAAATATTGTTTATTTTGCTTTGGTATCGTTTCTAATTTACACTTTTTTTCAGGATAAGCTCTAATTGGTTGTATTTCATTGCGGGCCATATTTTATTTGTGGTTGTGCTAATTTCTATTACTATTGCTGTGCATCTGTGCAACAGACCAAAACATATTAATGGTGAGTGAAATTTATATATAAAAAAAACTACGATAGTTTATTACTTTCGTATGCCAACCTATTTATTATACATTATGTATTTTATAAGTTTTGGGGTTAGTATCGAACTATGTACAATTTTTTTATATAGGTATGCGATACACTAACTGGATATTACTATTAGTTGACTGACTCGTTGGTTTAGTGGTAGCGTGTTCAACCGCAGACAATGAGGTCCTCGGTTCAAATCCCAGGTCGGGCCAAAAAGTGATTTTGGGATTTTTCCGTAAAAAGAAATACCTCCGTATCAGCCCGAAGTCTGGGAGTTGGCGGTATTATACCCCCTTGGAGAGCACGTTAAGCCGTCGTCGGTCCTGTACCTGACCTCTTTCCGGTCGTGTCGCTAGTCGTCCCATCGGGTCATGAGAGTGATGGAATAGAAAGCACCCCTGTGTTTGCTACACTTGTACACTTGTTCACTATAATAAGTCCTGCCCAATTGGCTAATCTCCATTGAGACTGGCCGCCGTGGTCGAAATTCGGCCGGGAGGATATCATCATCATTACTATTAGATTTTTTTTTATTTGTTCTTTGATCTCTTAAATTCAATTTATTGAACTATGGTTTACACTTAATATAAAAAAAAAATATTCCTTATTTCAGTTCCTGACAACCCTATGTGGGTTATAAAACCAAATCCTACACCACCGTGTGAAGATATGGCGTCAGCATTATAAAGGATATGGAAAAAAAATGTGTAATGTCTAGCACCAAGGCACCGGAGAGAGAATACACAGGAGGCCTAAGAAGATTTCTCTTTGTCCAACCCGGAAATAAAAAAAAACAGGACTAGGCAAGATGAACTAGATGAAGTCAAAAGAGTCTGTAAACAGCCATCTAATGAGTTTAGCGGTCGTCGCGAAAAGTCTATTTTTTTTTTCCAGAAAGCATTACTAGTCATAATTCCTGCCATGGGATGACAGGATCTTTGAGATAGATCCTGATAATAACATAATATAACCCCATTCTGGAACATCCTTTTTTATAAGTAAATTCCAAAATCCTAAGTGTAATGTTAGATGCATTCATTTCTAAAAAATGCTGTTCCCAAAGGATAGAAAAATAATAAATATTGTTCCGGGTATTTTTGTCAATCTGACATCCAAGAAAATTACAATAAATTACTCATGAGTTATCATAATTCTATTTTTATCGCAGTTACAATACAATTAGTCACTGTTATACATTTTGCTTAGTGTAAGCACTACGATAATGTTATTGTTTTGTAATATAAATAAGCTGTGTACTTTGCACTAATTGATAAGCATGGAAATATTTAACACTTAACTGTTACATATAACTAGTTTTTCTCTACATCACGTAATATTTACAACAAACTGTATTTTTCTAGCGTACGGTCACCGAAAAAAGTAGATGAATAAAATCGGATATTCAATGTTCATCATATCAGCCGAAAAACGTCCACTGCTGGACAAAGGCCACCCCCAAAGATCATCATTTTGGGGGGTTGCCACACTTGGCGATCGCAGTATGATAGTTATAGTACTCAAAGACACCTTACAGCCCATTCTCTAGTATATAGTCCCTCGGGCCGAATTCTACGCCCCCCAGGGAAGAGCTGGGGTGGCGATATTAATTTTGCCCGTCAGCCACACAGCCAATTCAATGTTTTGAATTTGAAATTGCTTGCACGTATGGCGCAGCGGCTAAGACAGTCGCCTCGCCGCTTCGTGTCGCGGGTTCGAGTCCCGCGCTGGACCACTATTCGTGTGACCTATAAATACTAAGTCTGGATGTAATTTGTGTCCGTCTGTTATATGTTTGTCAAGTACCCCGAATATAGAAATTCTTCAGCGCTACCAAAATAAAGTTCTGAAGATATTAACCAATGCTCCATGGTTCACGCGGAACACAGAGGTGCATGATTATCTGGAAGTCCCAACAGTTAATGAAGAAATAAAAAGGTCTTGTGCAACGTATAAACAAAAACTTGAACAACATACAAATCAACTAGTTACAAACTCATGAATACAAATGACTCTATAACTCGGCTAAAAAGGATGCGACTAGCTTCTATATGAACACTGTAGTTTAGAAAATACGAGATGACACATCATAGGAAGTGCACCCACAAGTTTTCATGTCGACAACAAATCTGATTAAAGCCATGGGGGTAACAAGAAAGAAAACAAAAAAATGGTAACCCGCGTCACAGGGATTAAATTCCCTAGTGCGGGCGTTGTCTAACTATCGTAAATTACCTCAATCTGAAGTCTTGCAAAGTGCATAAGTGTCAAAAATTTTAGCTAAAATAACACTGCCGCCCAGAGTCTATGATCATTCATAAACCCAAACCTCTCGTCTTATTTGGTCATCTACTTTGCCGTTAACGGTATAGTAGATGGGCTGGTATTTAGAAACGCAGATTGGAGTCGATTTGAATTAAAGTTGGAAAATGGGCTAAAATACAAAGTTCACCGAATGCTTATAAAACACAAGTTCATAAAGTACCGTAAAAAGGGTTGAATAGAAACAGGCACCTAATTGAAATAATCTATACATATAATAAAATCGTAGGAAAGTCAAAACTGTACATTGAATATTTTTTTAACAGGATAGTTGTGGCGTGATCTGCAATTGATATCGAAACAAAAAATATAGTTTTTGGAATTTTTGTCTGTATGTATGTCCGGGCTAAACTCAAAAAGTACTGCATGGATTTATTTCAAATGCATAAATATTACTAAGAGGTCGGGTCAACGTATAGGCTGCATATTATCACGCTATCACCTACGGGGGAGGAGCTGTGTTAATTTATAAAGTCTAACGCGGGTAAAACGGCGGGGCACAGCTAGTGAAAAATAAAAAAGCCAGATGCCCTCACCGGCCAGTAAGTGATTGGCGTGGTTGAGTAAATAGGTTCGCGGTCAGTCCATAGACTGGTGACCGCCAAAGTGGTTTAATATCTGAGCGTCTCCGTGCTTTGGAGGACACGTTAAGCTGTCGGTCCCGCCTGTAGCCATTAGGAAACAGTCGTTAAGACATGTCAGAGGCCTCATGGGCGGCTTAAACAACAACAACTGATATAAGTCGTACCCTACTATAAGTAAGTAATTTAAATAATGTATAGAACATGGTCTTGTCTCCATTCCTGATAGTAAAATGTATTAGTCTATCTAAGTAGTTATCACGTTTAGATCTAAATTACAATAATAGGGACAATCGGGGACTCAAGCTGTCTACAAAGGACTACTACCCACGCAAGAGGGTAGCGCCTTTTTTGTTTGAGCGAGGGCATTTAGTTGGTACAGACCCCAGCACATCAAACTACCCCAATGTGTCAAATTTCCCCAATTGAAAGTGAACCTTATGCGTTTGTGATAAAGTTGAAAGTCTATAAAAGAAATTGGACAGTTTGAGGTTGCTGAATGTGCTGGCGTCTGTACAAATTCTTACTGTGTTCAATCGTATTTGTGTGCGGTCCAGGCCAAAAGGTAATAAATAACTTTTGATATAGGTATGTATTCCCCCAGGACGACTAAAAGTCCCCTCCCAGTCTTAAGTCGCGGGAAACCGCTGGATGCACAAGACAGCACAAGACCGGCCATTGTGTAGATCCTTGGTGGAGGCCTTTGGCCATGTGTGCTGTGAACGTCTTTCGGCTGATATGAAGATGATGAATCCACGTGCATTTTATCCATGTGTATTAACACACATACCTATTATCTTTAAAATACCCTCCTAAATACTAATAACCAGAATACTCACTGCCCATTGCCAAAAAGTGCGTGATTAACGCGGAAAGCAAAACCATTAAATGAATTATAATTAGAACATTCTAGTCTGCGTTGATCTTGGCTGCCATAGTCTTAATCTGCCTAAAAGTATTATTTTAACAGTTCCTCAGTTCATTGGCTGGGTTGTAGTAAGAAATTTAGTGGCCCTTAAAATTTTAAGTTTTGCATAATTAAATATTATGTTGCTGTCTGTACAAGATGAAGATGTTTTTGAAAATGACACGACTGTATCTAAAAATGCTATGTTTATTCTAAAATTTGTATTCATTCGGATTCAGGCTATATTTCAAATAAGACTTATTTTCTGTATCAATAATGTTGACACGATTATTTTTGTTAATTTCCATACTCATATTTAAATTTGAATTAAAATTATGTCAAGTTTGCGTCGAAACAAAATTGTAAGTAACACCATTTTATGGTAATATATAATATTGATTTTACTATTTTAAATAAACTGGTTATTATTTTATTTAGCTCCATAGAAGTTCGCTCCAAAAATCTAGAGTAGTCCATAGAGATTAAGAAATTACACATTCAATAATTACCAATGATTTTGGTAAATGCGCTTAAAAATGTATAGTCTCCTAACTTTTATTTTAACAAATAAACCAATACTAAAAAAAACAACAACTAGTTCTTACAAAAAAATCCCTTAAATGATTTGTTAGTAGCTGTGCCCCGCGGTTTTACCCGCGTTAATCTTTATAAATTATAGCCTATGTGTTAATCCAGGGTGTCAGCTAACTCCATACCAAATTTTATTAAAATCACTCCAGCCGTTTAGACGTGAAGAAGTAACAAACATACACACTCACAAACTTTAGTCTTTATAATATTAATGTGATACCAACTAAACTAATATCAATATCATTGCATTTCTTTTTAATATAGTTCTAATGAATTATATGATGGGCATTAAGTTATGTGTAACATCGTTCCATTTGGTTGCTAGATATTTATTGTGTGGAGTGATTTTGGGAAAGAAACGGAAATGTGTTACAGGAAACCGGGGAAGCACACGTGCGCGCCATATTTGATTTGATATGGCTGGATTAGGCCTTTTTGTGTAATTTAGGTATCTACTACTATTATGCCCAGCCTTTTTGTTTTTTATAAATGTGAATTTAATTCGGTTTACCTATTCTTAAAAGAATATAGAACAGTTACAATGTCAAAGGGCAGGGAAAATCGGCAATATTTGTTTAAAATCCAAACAACAGAAAAGTGCAATGTGCAATGTATTTGGACGATCAAATGTCGTCCAAATACATTGCAATTGGACTTTAAAAAATTTAACAGCTGTAGCCGTATTCTTTAGAGCGTATTTTTTACATTTTTTTATTAATGTTGCCGATTTCGTCAGAAAAAGGAAAATGTGTTTTGCAAACATTCAACACATCCACAGACCTTAAACCCTAGTTCCATGGTTATTCAGCCGTTATTATGATTTTGTAAGAAATATGTTTCAAAATATTTTATGCATATTAAAAATATCGGATGGATTACAAATAAAATTATAGTTATGTAGCATTATTCGCAATGCCAAGCACATATGATATATAAGTCAGCAATGTTTCTAGAAAACAAAGTCGATAGATAACACCTAAATCCTCCGGTAGTAAGGGAATCCTAAATATGATTCCAGTGTGTATCGTTCGTAGCTTTACGTAGAGCTAGGTGCTGGATTGGTAGAAAGTGTTGGTTCGAGACCCGACGAAAAATTCAATTTATTGTTTCTCATTTTCGAGATTCGATTATATAATAAGTTGTTACCCAAACTCAGGTAATTGAGTGCACATGTGGCGCAGTGGTTAAGGTGGTCGTTTCACCACTACCTCAGCGTTCTCGTTGTTTCGGGTTGTTCTGAGTTAAGGACATGTATGGGCTTATGACAAGCAACTAAGATTTAGTTGCTTGTCATAAGCCCATACATGTCCTTAACTCAGAACAACAATTCATGATTCCCACGAACCCGAAACAACGAGGACGCGGGTTACATACCTCCTTCTTTCATAAATCACAAAAGCTTATAAATACCAAGATAAACTTATATTTCGCCCACAATTGTAGGGAATGGCGGGAGGTCTCCGAAACATATTTGTATACGTATATGGAGGCTTATAAGAAGTCAAACTGTCTATTTTGGTGCACTGATACTAGAGTTGCCACTGCTATAGGAACCAGGAATGTGCAGGTAAGTTTGTAGACATTAGAATAATCTCACTGTAAAATCTACCATCTACATTTACTGTCTACATCTATCATCTGCATCTACCATCTACATCTACCAACTACATCTACCATCTGCATCTAGCAACTACATCTGCCATCTACATCTACATCACCCATCTACATCTACCATCTACATCTACCAACTACATCTATCATCTACATCTACCATCTACATCTACCCTCTACACCTACCATCTATATCTACACCTACCATCTACTACGTACGTCGAGCCAACGTACTCAATACCTATACAAACTATGAACTGTATCATGAATGGAACAATAAACATTCAATAAGGCCGTTTGTGCACCGAACTACGACACCACGCGACAAATAGGGACAGACATGTCAGTAGTTCTATTTTTAAGAATCTTTGTACGTAAGTTTGTCGACGAAATCACAGTGCACAAACGTCTTACAAAAAGCAATAATATACTTTTAATCGTGCAGCCATTATGATTAAAATTTATGATTTTTGTAGAAAAAAGTCCCCGAACAAATAAATGTATGCTGCGATGGCTACGTTACAGATGAGAAAAATATTGCTAACGGGTAAGAAACACCAAATAATAATAACTAATAAAGTGATTTTATTTGCACGAACCCTCAAAGTGGCAAGCAGATTTTCATAAAACATGAAACTCATCAGCATAGATGAAAATTAGACTATATCTAGTAAATATATATTAACGACGCGCACACTAAAGTAAATAGCGATCGATATATTTGTGTTGAGACCGATGCCTGCTGAGTTTTTAGAGAGAGATTAGTTTAATTTTATTTATTTATTTATAAGTATTATTGAGCTCCGCATTAATAAGTTCTGTTATTTCCCTAAGATTGATTATTTAAAGTTAGAGAAAACTCCATAGTCTCTTTAAAATATGAGGTTGTGACCTAGATTAAATTATTTAATGACAATCTATGTTCTAATCTTCTTTGTTTTGCTGACGATATGAAAATTTACTCTATTATATAGTCGCCAAAGGATGTAGTGAATCTTCAATGCGATCTGACGCGGCTTGACAAGTACTGTCAAGTAAATAAGTTAGACCTTAACCCATCCAAATGCTCAGTACTCACTTTTAGCAGGAAACGCTTCCCACTGTCAACATCGTACCAACTTAAGGGCCAAGTATTACCAAGATGCGACGGTGTACGTGACCTTGGTGTCTATCATGATTCGAAGCTACAGTTTGACATACACATCGAGCAAACTATCGCCAAAGCATCAAGGGCTTTGGGATTTGTAATGAGGATATCTAGGTGCTTTAAAAAAGTTAAAACATTTAAAATACTTTATTGCACCTTCGTAAGAAGTCATCTGGAATATGCCTCACAAATATGGAATCCCTGTTACAATAAATATATTGATCGCTTTGAAAATATTCAAAAACGTTTTATGAAGTGCGTTTGTTATCGTCTCAAAATCCATTACAGTTCTACGAATTACTTAGACCTATCTAAGAAGTTCCACATTCAACCTCTAATAAATCGAAGGCATTTGGCCGATTGCACATTATTAAAGCTATTATCTAATGAGATTGACTGACCCCATATTTCACAGAAACTGCACTTTAACGTTCTCCAAAGATCGCCTAGATTTAATACACCTATATCTATTCCATTTTTGTCGATTAATTATAGGCAAAATTCATAAATAGTGCGAGTAAGCTATGATTTTATTAAATTATATATTATAAGTTTGATTTTGAGTCTTTTAATACCAAGAGCAAGGTGGCACGCAGGCAGCTGAACCTTAATTTTTTCCAATAACTTTTAACATATGTTTTCAGCTACTCTGATTAAGAGTAAAATCGAAAGCATTGTATGTGTGTATCAGTCACTATCCGTGGAAACCTGTAATTGGCTTTACGTTTCCTATTATAGCAGTAATATTTTTTATGTATAGCTGTTGGTTTTCCAAACAATAAAAAATAAATAAAATTTCTTAACTAACAACTAATACACTGCCATTTGATTCCAAACCAGGCAGAGCCTGTACTATGTATTAATTATTTTTAAAGTACATATATATAATTTTGTACACATTATTTCTTGAATAAAATTTATTATTATTATTATATTATGGCCACCAGACAACTGATAAACATACTTATATATTTCTAAATATATACTGTGTACTGGTTACTGGGTGTAATATATATTATAGATATATTACACCTAGATACAAAACAAATAATCGAGCTCATTAATCCTGTTTTTTTAGCATACATTGTAAGCCTTCCTGCTCTCCAGAATGCAAAAATGGATACTGCAAAGCTCCAGGAGAATGTGCTTGTAACCAAGGGTATATTGTAGATGTGACGGATCCACATAATTGCCTACCTCTATGCATTGACGGCTGTAACCATGGCACATGCGTCGCACCAAATACATGTGAATGCGACTCAGGATATGAATCTATTAATGGTAAATGTGAACCAGTGTGTACTGAGTCATGCCACAACGGAGCTTGTATCGCGCCCGACACTTGTCATTGCCTTCCAGGTTATCAAAAGACAGAGAATAACACATGTGAACTTCATTGCTCTAGTTACACAGACAATGGCGAATGCATATACACTTTTGCTTGTGATCCAGGCTGGACAAAAATAAACACTGGTGATATTGAGGTATGCGAACCGATCTGCACTAATCAATGTGTCAATGGCTATTGCGTAGCGCCAGACACGTGTGAATGTTTCCATGGATACAAATATTCTACGAAAGAAAAATGTGAGCCTTTTTGTATGTCTGGGTGTCCTCATGGTAAATGTGTTGGCCCAGAGACCTGTGTTTGTGATCCAGGCTGGTACAGAAAAGGGACCGATGATGTGTGTCTGGCGCATTGTGATCATGCATGTGGAAACGGAACGTGTATCGCTCCCGACGTATGCGAATGTTACCTGGGTTATAAGTTACGAGATAACATCGATTTAGAAGACATGACTTTACCATTGTGCGTGCCAGTTTGTAGAGATTGTGAAGGCTCTTGCATAGCGCCGGCTCGATGCGTTTGTAAGCCTCCACTGGAAACGCGACATTTGACAGCGGATGATATTCCGTGTGACTGCTATGATAACTGCTCAGATTGGACCCGACAATGTGTTAAAACAATATGTGTAAATACAATTACTGATACTACTGCTATTCATAATGAATTTGAAAATGCTGATATAGCCACAGAATCATCTTTAACAAATAACTTTGAGTATGCTGGCTCAATAGAAAATAACTACAGTCATAATTACGAACAGGAAATTGAGAAAGCCTCGTGGTAAGTTATTTATTGCATGTGAGTTAGGATTCCTAATTATCTACTTGTAAGCAATCGTTACGAGTAGAAAGAAATAAAAAATATATAAAAAGATCGCACGATTTAAATGATGACATTAAATTGTATTAATATACCAGATATCAAGTGTTTTGTTTACACCTAAAATATGGATGTACAAAATGGCTGCCCTATGCGGTTCATTCCCGCTCAGGAAATAAAAGTATTAAATATTTATATCAGGATCGGTGACTCTAAGTGCTCAACGATGCACACTGATGTAAAATCGCCAACTTTTAGGTTCCTCGCTGATAGTGAGAAAGTAAATTTTTATTGTTGTGTGTTGTATGTTTATAATATTGCTAGCAATTTTTTCTTTTACACCTCTAAACTAATCGAAATTAAAGTAAATGAAAAGTACTTTTATTTCCGAGCAACTTAGCAATTAATTTTACCTTTTATTTCCTTTATCTCTCTACTAAAGCTCGACCCTAGAACACGCCTTCGTGTTCTGCGTTCGATTCTCACACGAGGAAACTGCTTGTGATATAGTTTTGAGTCGATTGTACTTGGTCTCTGCGAATTTCATGTTTGTATAGTACACACAGGGATTTATATACCTGTGCAGTGGTGACTATTTTTTAATCATTTTGTCATCAACAGGTTTGATTCTAAATGGATCTATGGAACAGTAGCAGTGTTGATAATAGGATTCTTAATTCTTACCATAGGAGCTATAATGAAGAAAAAAATTAAGTTTATCAGTAAAAACATATTATTCTATCGAGATGGTAAGTTACTTATCTGGACTATATATATTAATAGCTTGTTACTTATGTCGCATTTTATTGTTTATTATCATTCTTTTACATGTTGTTATTTAATGTAAATATAAGGAGGCATACGCGATTTCACTAAGTTGGTATTCCAAAGATGAATACTCTTTTATTATACTCATCATTTCTAGTCCATGCAAGGATTTTCTGGAAAAGATCGCGGGCTGCGAAAAGACCGCCTATTATAAGTTTTTATTCCGATTGCTCTCATGTATCGTATAACTTAAACGTATGCAATAAAGCATGTAGTATCTTACGTTATCTTAGGTTTTTGAAATTAGGCAGGCATTTGATACTATAGTTATGAGGCAAGGTCATTTTGTACTACGATATTCAGTATTTTTTAATAGGGACATAACTGCATTATATATATCGTGCTCATATTTATCACTTCTATGGAGTGCCCCGGTGTAATATTCAAAGTATAAAATGCCCAAGGATAGCTGGTTGACTTAGTAAAATGCGAGTAGGTATCTGAATATTGTGACTAAAACAGCGTTTAGTTTAACTAAGCTGACATGTCGTTAGTTTAACTAGAATGAAATAATTATATTATTTATTTCAAGTACTAATAAATTTCGATTTGATGTATCACGAAGCTATATTTAGATCGGACCTTATGTGTATGTCGACGGTCACGCTTTAATCAAACTATCTGAACGAATCTTTCCAATAAGACCATTTTGGTCTTATTGGAAAGATTCAGGGGAACAAATTAAATGAGTTGTCTAGCACCGTCTTAGGCCCAGACTGCGGTCCGGCGGAACATACTCGAGAGCCCATATCTCTCTCCATTAGACCGTCTCTCATTATCACTGACAGTAGAAGTAGTCAGTGTGGTGGTGGTATTACATGGTACTAATCATTATAACATATCCATATCGAAAAGATATTTGTCATAGTTTATGTACAGGATTTGGAAAAGGAGCAATATAATATACTGGAACATTCGTTGTATCTGAAGTTAATAAAGTTCTCGAATAAATGAGGAACTGGAAAAACTGGTTATGCACAACATAAAAGAAAAAAGTGAATGTTATTTTATTTTTATTTTCAGCTACAAATAAAGACGCATCTCCAGTTTCTGTGCACTACAAACAGAATAGTGCAATATAATTGGATGAACATATTGTTAATTATGACAATCTACAACTACATGAACTAAAAACTAAAGATTTCTTCAAAATACTTCATCTTAAAAACATCCGGTTTAAAATTCCCAGAAAATATGATTTACACTTACATTTGTGGAAAAATAACTGTGTCTATGAACGTGATTGTTCTTGTTTTAATATTTTGGTTTTTGTATAAATAAAATATTATATAAGATAAGATAATTGTTTATTTTACCACATAACATAAAACTATAACAATAATAGGTGCGTACAGTTAAATGCAATACATTTTTACATACTAAAATTGTTTGTTTGTTACAATATATTTAGCAATCTTTGTGGTGGCTTGCACCTTAGCTAAGTTATTCGGAGATAACTTGTATTAAAGGTGCTAGGCCCAACTTTGTTTATATAGTTCCATCATTATTCATCAATAATTTATAGAGTGAAAGTTAACATAAAAATAGAAAAAGTAATAATATGAACGAAATACAACAAACTTATATTAGATAATGGATGTTAATAGAAAGCTCTTATATTAGTGTGTGTGTGTGTGTTTGTGCGCGTGTGTGTGCGTGTGTGTGTGTGTGTGTGTGTGTACGCGCGAGCGTGTGAGTGTGTACGTATATACTGTACCGTAGACGACACGTCCGTGGAAACAACTTGAGCGTATTTATAACTTTAATAAGATTATAAAATATTATAGAAGTATTAATGGTTGATAACCACAACCATGATAAATGTTAGTGGAACCATACATTGGGTTTCCAGTTTAGTAACTGTAAACCTAGCCGTGTGGATAAAATAGAAAAAAATACCGTGCCACCCTATACCATCCTATGTACCAACTACCGCCTAACTGCGGTCGCCAACTCGCATGTGAAGTCCGGTGACTACGGCAAACCACTCAAAATCGCAAGATTATAGAAACACTTGGAGGAGGCCTATGTCTGTCAGTATGACTTCAATATTGTTGCATTTATTTTTGAATAGCTATGCCCCGCGTTTTCACCCGAGTTAAACTTTATAAATTATAGCCTATGTTAATCCAGAGTGTCAGCTCCATACCAAATTTTATTAAAATCGCTCCAGCCATTTAGACGTCAAGAAGTATCAAACATACACACTCACATACAAACTTTCGCCTTTATAATATGTTGGATGTGTTGAAAAATATAAGAGGACTTTTTATCTGTAAAATGTGTTAACCTTTATGTTTGTATTTTGACTATCCTACGATAAGTTTAAACAATATAATAAGTAAACGGTTCAGACCTTTGTGAACTAGTTAAGGTGTAACTGCTTGTGCATTTTGTGTAACAATATTTATTTCGGAGTCTTGTGGGTTCAGAGCTAGTTAAGCCGATGATGCCCAGATGGCATGAGAAAATGCAGGTTTTTACTTGCATTTTCTCATGACCCTAATAGAATCTGACCGTTGGTCTAAATAGTTACTGGGCTTTTTTGTGTTTTGAGGTCACAGCAGGTTATGTTAGGTTAGGAAAAAAAATAAAGATTTATGAACAAAATGTATTTTATTTACTTTTAAGTATTTATTAACAATAAAGTTCATGTACATTATCTATCATAACTACATTATCACTTTTTAATAAACACCTGTTTAGTTATTTACATACATTTTACTAACTATCACAATTACTTATATGTACTTGAGTGAGTATTTGTATTTTAAGACGGTATCTACGAGTATAATCAACTCTAAAGTCGTTTGCCGAGTGGCTGACGGTAAAAAAAAGGTTTAAAGAAATAAATAGTATATTTAAGTGATCTTGACTTATTATTTAAAGGAGTACAATGATAAATGTTATATTTACATTTTTATTGGTTAATCCCCTATTTCACCCTAAGGGAATTTCTACACGGAACGACGACTCAGTAGTCAGTCAGTCAATAATATAAATTGCCGTTAATACACAAACGCTCTTTATTGCGATCGTCGATGAAATGCAAACGCCTTTGTTTGACTATTGTGTACCTACCGTATAAATTCTATATGTGGAAAATAATTAGCAATAAAAAAAAATGTTACGTCATTAATATGTAAGCTTCCCTTAGGAGCAAAACAAGAAGAAAAAAAGGTTTAAGTTAATACATTCCATAATGGGACATCAAGGAAAACAGTTGGATAAATATTCTTTATCGACGGAAATATTTAAATAAATTACTTTTTGGTTCGATACAATAAATAGAGTCTACGTTGAGAGAGACGGTTTCTAGAACATCTTTGGTAACATAGCTAGTGAAGCGAAATTTGTTTTACATCATTTGAAACCAGCCTGATTATGTTCTGTTTTCAGTTTCTTCTGTTTACCTTCCATCGTTCTTTTCTGAGACCCTATTTAATACTGCATCACATTCACTGGTTACTTTCTGCAAATTAAATATCATATTTTTATTATATTATTGCTTGCCTTTCATAAAAATTTGCAGTCAGGAAAGATTTTATGTCCATAAATTAAATAATCTATGCGGGGGTAATTTATATTTATAACATGAAACAAAAATAGTACAATATCGATACAAGGTCAAATAAAAAAGGGAATAACATTAAATTGGATTTATGTACGGAATTTTCCCTATTTCTACTTACTCCTCACTGCAATTGACTATGCGCATAAATAAATATGGTTTTGCTGGAAATAGTTACATTGATAACAGTGTATGATTTATAAGGAAAATGTAATATTTACAATAATGGACTTCACTATCAACAAGTCTTCAATAAAACAGAGCAACTAAATTTAACGATGTCATTTTTCGATTGATTAATTTTTAATTACCATTTGTTAGGTGACTGTGCTTATATATTATGATATTGACTTCGTGGCAGTCTCGAAGTTAAATCGACTTTAAATATCCTGCTCTAAAGTTGTTATATGTTTAAATTATCAAATTTTAACTAATTATTTGATAATTTATTTATTTTCAATTGAGCTCCATAAGTATCACACACTAATTATAATACACGTACTTATTGAAATAACTTTATGTTGATGTTAGAAAATATATAGTATTTTAGTAGCTTCGGTAAATGTTTCATGCATGATCCGTAAATTACTTATATATTAATAGGCTTTTGAGAATTCAAAGAAGAGTATTTGAAACCTATTACAAATTAGAAATGGTTTTGTACGGTGTCAGCCACCTGACTCATAAATCTGATTGGTCCATCAGCTCTTCAACTGACTTTGATCACGTATGTATGAAACAAATTTGCGTTTTAAATAATAAAAAAAGCATACCACATTTCTTTTTAATATCTGGACGGAATGACATAGTAGCTTTCTTGAACATTTTCATGCTGATGTCTTGAGCTGGTACGGATACCGTATTATCACCTGAAATGCATAAATTTCTTTACCAAAGGAACCAAAATTATGGGGCAAGGATTTATTTCTAATCTTTAAACTTGTTTACCGATGGAAGGAATAATTCATTTTAGTCATGTGATGACAGCCGAAGATAGCACTGTCCATCTCATCTCGTGAAAAGCATAGAAGCGTCCTTAGGGAATATCTAGCAGATAACGGCGTCCCTGTCCATTCTCTGCTAGATATATATAGTAGTACCATCATATAGTGATCAGCAACCTGCCTGCCAAGCGTGACAATTGCGACTTAATCCCCAAAATGATGGACACAATTCTATTGTAGAAATCTTTGAGGAGTCCATTATCCAGCAGTGGACCTCTTTTAGCCGACATGATGATGAGAATGATTCCCCAAAGGATTTGAACCTGCAGTATCTGGTGTAGCTTCCAATGCTTTGCCAATTAAGCTACGATGAATCCTGTTAATTTTCAAAATATTCTCTTTCTAATATTATACTGGAAGTTTCGTTATTGAAGTCTAGGATTTAGTGGTTTTCAAAGGAGAAGTAATGCCAATATGAGCGTTTGGACTAAGTAGCCTAATATCATGTCAGAGAGCACTTCTATACTTAGCATCATCATCATCAGCCTGATAATACCACAAAACCGGAAGTACACCGGAAGACATAAGCATCCTCTAAAGGTCTCTACAATGTTGCCATTAGGAGGGTATGCCTTAGTCACCGCGCTGGGCATGCGAGTTGGTAACTAGTACACAGGTGACGCTGTTGCCCGACTACCTTGTATGTATTTATATATCTCTTTACGTCGCCTTATGTTATGTTATGTAGTGGCCCTGTTATTCTTCCTAGGCCGGAACACCACACGGCTAATATTTAGCATATTGATGCGATTTCGTGAAATTTACCTTTTGATTGGAATTTTCGCCCTTTGTGAAACTTGATAACAAGTATTATTAAAGATAAAATCACTATCAACATGATCAGGCTCGCCAAAAGATACACCCAATTGAAGATTATCCTGAAATTATACAAGTAGACCAAATACAATTAAATAAAAAAAAAAGCCTCTAAGTGATCTTTATGTAAGGAGGTAAATAAGATTCAGTTGATGCCGATAACAATTTATTTTATGGCAGTGGTAATAAAATATGTACAGTATTTATATGCACTGCACTAGATTTTGGTCGTTGTGGATTTAATTTTTCTTTGCAGTTATTGTAAGCAATTAATTCACCTTTTAGCCAATCTGGGCCTCTATTTAAATATGTACAATTTAATATACATACCTAAATAAAAAAAATAAACACATCACGATTAAAATATGTAGTCAGTGGTTCAGAATCAGTTTCAGAAAATATTATATAGGTAGTTAGTTATTAGTAGTAGTAGTCAAAATGTTTTGCCAATACAAATAATACAAGAATTGTTAAGTACATTTTTCTTGTAATCGGTTTGAATCATAGTTTGAAATTATTATATGGTACTCACCAGTTTTTGATACTGCTCAATGAATAATTTTTTGGTGTTATTGATTCTTCGGTGACACAAATCTCGCTCTCATTACTGTAGTGCCATCCTTCATCACAAACACATACGTCAGGGCTCACACAGCTACCGTGTAGACAACTTCCAGAACAGTGAGGCTTGCAAATATACTCAACCTCTGTTTTATTATAACCAGATAGGCATTTACATTGGTTTGGTGCCACACAGGTACTATTGAGGCACCCGTTAACACATATAGGTACACATGTTTTAGTATTTGTTATGTCTTCTCTAATTATCCATCCTGTATTACAAACACAAATACCTGGGCTCAAGCAGATACCATGAACGCATCCACTGGCACAGTGAGGTTTACAAATATTACGATTCTCCGTTTGTTCATAGCCATCCAAACATTCACAGGTATCGGGGGCGACACATGTTCCATTAATACAGGGACTTGTGCAATGCGCTTGGCATTTCATAATATCATTTACTTTATCCATGCGCCATCCTTCATTGCAGACACAATATTCTGGACTTTCACACGTTCCATTAGAACATCCTTTGGAACAATGTGGCTGACAAATAGTTTCTCCATTTCTATTATCCATTTCCTTGTAGCCTGATGAACATTTACATAAATCTGGAGCAACACAACTACCATTACCACAAAATTTAGAGCATATTGGTTGGCAAGAATTAGTACCATTAACTACAACCGTCTTCCACCCTGGATCACAATTACATGTTTCTGGACTGATGCATTCCCCATGAAGACAACCTTGGGAACATTGAGGTTTGCATGTGTACTTGTCTAACAACTCGTAACCTGAGAGACATGTGCAGATTTCCGGGGCAGTGCATGCGCCGTTTACACATGGTGTAGAACATATCGGTTGACAAGAACTCGTTCCATTTGATGTGGTCATTGTCCATCCTGGATCACAAACGCATATTTCTGGACTGATACATTTGCCATGAGGGCAACCTAGGGAACATTGAGGTTTGCATGTGTACTTGTCTAACAACTCGTAACCTGAGAGACATGTGCAGATTTCCGGGGCAGTGCATGCGCCGTTTACACATGGTGTAGAACATATTGGTTGACAAGAACTCGTTCCATTTGACGTATGCATTATCCATCCTGGATCACAATCACATGTTTCTGGACTTATGCAATCCCCATGTAGACAACCTTGGGAACAATGAGGTTTGCATGTGTACTTGTCTAACATCTCGTAACCTGAGACACACGCACAGGTTTCCGGTGCAGTGCATATGCCGTTTACACATGGTGTAGAACATATTGGTTGACAAGAACTCGTTCCATTTGCTGTGATCATTGTCCATCCTGAATCACAATCACATGTTTCTGGACTGATACATTTGCCATGAGGGCAACCTTGAGAACAATGAGGTTTGCATGTGTACTTGTCTAACATCTCATAACCTGAGACACACATACAGGTTTCCGGGGCAGTGCATGTGCCGTTTACACATGGTGTAGAACATATTGGTTGACAAGAACTCGTTCCATTTGCTGTAATCATTGTCCATCCTGAATCACAATCACATGTTTCTGGACTGATACATTTGCCATGAGGACAACCTTGGGAACATTGAGGTTTGCATGTGTACTTTTCTAACATCTCGTAACCTGAGAGACACCTACAGGTTTCCGGGGAAGTGCATGCGCCGTTTACACATGGTGTAGAACATATTGGTTGACAAGAACTCGTTCCATTTGCTGTAATCATTGTCCATCCTGAATCACAATCACATGTTTCTGGACTGATACATTTGCCATGAGGACAACCTTGGGAACAATGAGGTTTGCATGTGTACTTGTCTAACAACTCGTAACCTGAGAGACATGTGCAGATTTCCGGGGCAGTGCATGCGCCGTTTACACATGGTGTAGAACATATTGGTTGACAAGAACTCGATCCATTTGCTGTGATCATTGTCCATCCTGAATCACAATCACATGTTTCTGGACTGATACATTTGCCATGAGGACAACCTTGGGAACAATGAGGTTTGCACGTGTACTTGTCTAACGTCTCATAACCTGAGAAACACATACAGGTTTCCGGGGCAGTGCATGTGCCGTTTACACATGGTGTAGAACATATAGGTTGACAAGAACTCGTTCCATTTGCTGTGATCATTGTCCATCCTGAATCACAATCACATGTTTCTGGACTGATACATTTGCCATGAGGACAACCATGGGAACATTGAGGTTTGCATGTGTACTTGTCTAACATCTTGTAGCCTGACAAACATGTACAAGTTTCCGGTGCAGTGCATATACCGTTTACACATGGTGCAGAACATATTGGTTGACAAGTATTCGTTCCATTTGCTGTGATCGTTGTCCATCCTGGATCACAAACACAAATATTTGGACTTATGCATTTTCCGTGTAGGCAACTTTTGGAACAAAGAGGTTTGCAAGTGTTCTTATCTATCTTTTCGTAACCTGATTGACACGTACAAGTTTCAGGTGATGTACAAGTACCGTTAATACAGGGTTTGGTGCAAAATGGTTCACAAATGTTATTTCTTAATTGATATCCAGGCATACACTTGCAAATGTTTGGTCCAACACACCTCCCGTGTACACAATTATTATCGCATCGTGGTAAACAGTTGTATATTTTTGTGTATTTGTTATTATTAGGGTCTGGTTGATATCCACTATTGCATTTACAGTGAGCCGGATTCGTTACGCACTTGGAATTCAGACACCTGACACTGAAAAAAAAATAGTACCATTGTTGAGTTTTTTTAGATAATTTCTGTATGTAAATTATAAAACATTGTGATTGCAACCACCCATGTCTGGACCACGGGGGACACACGGGTGATCAAAGGGATCTGATCTATGTCGGCTGGAGAGCCGGGGCACTAGCTGTCTTACGAGCCCCGAATAAAGCCATCTTCTTTAAATTGTATTTTTATTATTATCTAACATACATATTTTTATAGACAACGCCCGTACTAAGGAATCTAATCCCTCTGTGTGTGTGTACTTTACAAACATATAATAAATGGACACCAATTACATCAGACACAGAACAACTTCATATTTATGGATCACACAACAACAACTTATTGGTTAGGCGACTGTCTTAGCCGTTGCGCCACTCGTGCAGTCATCACTTAACTTAATCCTATTTTCCAAATGTAATCTTGTTATCCTATAATAGCCTACACGTGTTAAGTTTACACCTTTATTTATAGTAACTAGTAATTGCTAAAAGTAATTTAAAAGAGTGATATTAAATTTAAAATCTTTACAAAAGACATTCAGAGAGACTTGTCACTTGCATGTGATCCTTAACACAAAAACTGCATGTACAGTTACAGTTGTTTCGATAGAAACGATAGATTCTTCATCAAATATCGAGTTATCGACTTCAAAATCGCATTTACGTAACATTTCTATTCGGTTCTATTTTTACCTAGATAGCCTAGTAGGTAGTCTGTTGGGCTAAAGCGTCAGTGGTCTTTAACAATGAACACTGCCTTTTCATGTGCATATTAAAAATTAATATATCGTACTTACAACGGAAGAAAAGCATTGTGAAGAAAACCTACATGCTTGAGAGTTCAGGAAAATGTATTTGAATGCATGTGTTGTCTGTCAGTCAGGACAAATCTTTATGTGATGAGCACCATTAATTGTTCTGTGGCTGTGTGTAATTTATCTATAATATGTATTTATGTATTAAGAAATATATAAGTATGATTATCAGTTTCCATAATATAGGCTCCGCCTAGTTTGGGACAAGAAGGCACTGTTTGTTGTCCAAAGATATTTATTAAAAATATAAGTGGTTAATGATAACTAACTAATAAGTGATAACATCTGACTTTAGGTTACTTGGTATTTTAAGTAGCTATTGTTTCTACGGGCAAAATTAATTGACGTCACTTGAAAAAAAATCACGAATACCTAAAAATAATGAAGTAAATATGCTCACTATTTATATTTAGTATATTTGTTGTAATTGCAGCACTGTTTCTTTGGTGTACTTCTTGTTTCCTGGAATAAAAAATATATATTCATTCCCAGTTGCTTTAGGTGTGAGCAATTTCCATAAGCTCCACAGTTTATTTGTGTTATCGTGGCCCATCTTTTCGGGATGGCTTTTATGCCACGCCGTAATTAATTACGGGATGGGATGCCACGCCGTAATTAATTACGCCGCCGCGCCTCGGCATTATTGTACCTTACGTCACATCGTCCACATGCCAGCTTTCTTAGAGCCTGATGGAATCTCTCGTGGCAATGGCACTAGGCCTGATGGTACGACGTAGGTGCATCGGAGTCGTGGAAGGCTACTGGAGTGGAACGCAACTTTACACTGGCTCCCCATATATATTGACCCTGCTGTATTATACTTAATCCAGATTAGGTATTCGCAAGGTTGATATAAGTTGATGAATAATTTATGACATACTTACATAGCGGTATTTGAAGCAGGTTCGGTATGGTGAATAGCACTTCGCCGTGTATCTGATGCGATGCCGTGATCTGTTATCATCGAATACATACATATTTTCAATATATTTTAGTGTATACATGCTGGCCGAGGAGTTGACGTTCAAACGCAAAATTTAGATACTTTTATGACGATGAGTATCCGAATCACGCCATCTATGTTCTACGATTTTGCGTAGTTTTCGAGATAGAATTTTTTCAATAATTTTTTCAGTAAATTTCACCTAACATCAGTTTTCGATTTTCTTCTCGTTCTGTTGATTATTTCTATGTGAGTTTTTTTTTTGATAACTATTTTAACATATGGGTGATTCGGATACTCCTCATGATAAAGTACATAAATTTTGCGTTTGAACGTCAACTGATCGGCCACCCTGTATACCTTTCTTAGTACACACCCATGTACAGAAACCATCCAGCTACCCCAATCTGTCAAATTTATTTTATAGATTTTCAACTTTATCACATAAGCATAAGTTCACTTTCTATTGGGGACATTTGACAGATTGGGGTAGCTTTATGTGCTGGCATCTGTACGTCACTTTGAATATTTGTACAAAATATCATGCTTCAAGACCCGGCGCTTTCAGCTGTGCATTGATCGATTAGCCAGTCAGTTTCTGCTTTTACACAGAGTTACTTGTAAAACACCAACGAAATCGCAGGACTAGATAGCTGAGATTATAAGCAAAAACTCTTGTTTAACGAATTTGGACATAACGCAATACAATAAGTTTTTGTTGTGCTGTCGTAACATTTCTAGGTCTATGTTTCATTCATACGATGCTCGGCTCACGTGCGCTTACGCTGCTAATAATAATAAAACTAATTTCGCCAGTCTCCAGATTATCTGAATCTGTATCTGATGAACATGGCCTGGGTGTCATTATCTATATAAGTATGTATTTGCAAAAGAAAAGTAGTGGGTACCTAATGTAGTATATCAGTTATCTGGTTTCCATAGTACAAGCTCTGCTTAATTTGGGATCAGGTGGGCTTGCGTAAATAATGTCCCAGGATATTATGAATACATTTTTTTTAAATAGAATTTAGGATATCATCCTGTGATGTTTATTGTTTTAAGTGCTCACTAAAGTGTACCAATCTAGCGACACTGATTGCTGGAAAATCGTGTAAGAGATAAACCACAGCATAAACAATACTTGACAACTTTTAAGCATATCTAAAAAAACTTACGTGACATTACTAGTGCACACCGCATTAAAATTTAAAGCATTCACTTCGCACAAACCATAAAGTTTTATGAAAAAAAATAAACACAGAATCACAGACATACATGTGCCCGGGCTTACGACACACATGTTTGGTAACGATCGCTCTTAAAAAATGACTGATGCCCGATTTGTTTAATTGCTTTTAAAACTGATTTACTTTTCGCCCACTCTTGAGTTTATTGAATTCCTATGACGCATAGTAGGCCGTATTCTGGAAAAACATAAATGTATTATCTATGTGCTTCATACATTTAATATCATAACAGTACAGACGCCAGCACATCAAGCTACCCCAATCTGTCAAATTTGCCCAATTGCAAGTGAACCTTACGCTTATGTGATAAAATTGAAAATCTATAAAACAAATTTGACAGATTGGGGCAGCTGGATGTGCTGGCGTCTGTACCATTGGGTATTCATATGACACTGAGGAGGTGGTATTTTTGAAGTGAAAATATCTATAGACGCGTTGACTACTTTTTAGGTGAATATAATTCATGGAACTCGCGTTATCGTCTCGAACGCTTTCCATAAGTAATATGTAAGTATACTGAATATATATGTGTACGTACATACATATATCGCCGTGCATTATTATAAGTATATATAGTAGTGAAGTCTCAACTATTATATTGTAGATTATTTAGATTAGAACTGTAAAAAATTGTTTTCACTTCTATCGGTAGTCAACAAAGACTGCACAGCATTTCTCTTTGATATAGACGATTATATTATTTGCCAGTGTCAAGTAATTTGATATTTTTTTTTTATTAAAAATTATGTAATTTAGTCACCGTAAAAGTTAATTAAAGTCCGTGATAATCAAGTCAACAGCCTACCCCAGTAAGGTAGTGGCTTCTATTTAGTTTTCGAATCAACACGGAAAATCACAATTCACCGTAATATGGCATTTGTCTCCACTTGCGTACATACGTACATAATGCTTGAAAATCCACCATATTCACACTTAAATTCTCGAATAGCAGTACACCAGTTGCAGAAAATGAAACAATGCCACGATCAGTCTTTTTCCGCGTTGTCGCCAAAACTCCGAAGCGGCATCTTCTAAGTTCAAATTCCATGTTCATATTTGAACTTAGAAGATGCCGCCTCCCTAGTTGTATGAATGCACAATGCTACAGTTGACGGAAACTCACTGTATACACTTTGACTTTGATATCAACTTTATTACGGAGGTATTGAGCCCATATTCGAAGCATAAGTATATTCAGCAGAACGCATAACTGTAAGATTTTGTTTTAAATAAAAATTAGTCTCACTATGATATGTTGTACTTTTATTCAATGCTATTTTATTTTATGTTTTTTAACTAATGAATAGGCGACAATTTACTAAGAAGTAGGTTATTTTATAGAAAATTGTAGCCCAATCTGTAACTCTTTTTAAAAATCGGAACTTATAAAAGGTTGCACTACTTCTTTATTTTGTATTGACGCAATACTAACCCTTTTTTAAAATCGGAACTTATAAAAGGTTGCACAACTTCTGTATTTTGTATTGAAGCAAATCGGATCTTACAAAAGGTTGCACAACTTCTGTACTTTGTATTGAAGCAAATCGGATCTTAAAAAAGGTTGCACAACTTCTGTATTTTGTATTGAAGCAATACTAACCCTTTTTAGAAATCGGAACTTATAAAAGGTTGCACAACTTCTGTATTTTGTATTGAACCAATACTGCCGATTTTGGTGCAAAGATAGAAATGTGTAGAAATTCTGGATTGCTCGTTGAACGTCTTTCCAAGAGCAACAAGGGTTTTTTTTTTAAACTAAAGTTTTGATACCAGTCCGTTCTAGTCATTGTTAAATATTTTTTTATAATAGCAAGGAGGATTCACCCACGGCCATCTGATCCCAAATTAAACGTACCGTGTACCGTAACAAGGTTGGTATCTTGTACTATGGGAATCAGATAACTGATATAGGAATTACATATACTTTTTGTAAACACATACTTATATAGATAATTACACCCAGAAAAAGGACAAACAGACATGTTCATGCACACAAATATCTGTCCCACGGACTACGGCGTGAAAGCAAGCATTTACCAACAACGCCGACTGGCCCATCCAAATACGGGTCTAAATCTACTCATTTTTTGCATATGTATTTTAGAATCACGGCCATTGTCTATCATCTCATTAACAGGACGCGCTATGACAAATAATTTAATCACAGTAACTTCCCGTTGCTTTTATCCAGAATGGACCGAAATATTCCACATTATATTTTTTTCATATTAAGCATGTAATTGACTTATCTATACTTTATTTGTCATGAGTTAATAATAATTCTGTAGGTAGCATCAATTTGAAATCACCTTGTTTTTACATAATGCATCAACTGTTCGTTATTTTTGTATTGGAAGTTAATATTTTCATTGTGTATTTTGTAATGCAAAAATTCAAAATTATAGCAGCACACGTTCTAGGGAATCTAATCCCTGTGTCGCGGGGTATTTTACAAACATATAATATACGGGAATAAATGACATCCGACTACACTCAACTATTTATGGCTCACACAAATAGTTGTCCGGCACGGGACTCGAACCCGCGACACGAAGAGGCGAGGAGACTGTCTTAGCCGTTGCGCCACACGTGCAGTCAAATTAAGCAGCAGCTAGGCGCAGTCTTCTTCCTTGAGTGAGTTGATCGTTTTCAAATATGCAGTAATAATGATTGGGATTCGTCTCCCAGACGCATGTAGCTTGGTCTGTGTCACTATATTAAAGATGGCCAGGACAGCCACATGTAAACCAAAAACGGGGTCTTCACAAGCTTACAGCTTCAAAATCAATTTTTCTCTATTATTTTGAATAAGGAGTCTGGAAATTGAAATGGACGACACATTTTGCAAATCAAATCGTTTATTTTATTGTTATTTTTTATCAGAAGGCAACAAACTAGCAAGTAGTGTCCCACACTCACTTACCATCAGGTAACCCTGATGGTAAGTGATCACCACCGCCCATGGTCACGCACACAATACCAGAGGAATCGCGATTGCGTTGCCGGCCTTTAAGAGTTAGCAAACAAGTGTTGCTGGCCCTTCCCACCACCCCAATGAGTTCTGGCGACCTTACACTGTAAGATGGAGGTACAGATCCCAGCACATCAAGCTACACCAATCTGTCAAATTTCCCTAATTGACAGTGAACCTTATACTTATGTGTGTGCTTTGCATCAATTGTATGTTTCTAAAGGACCCCTCGGCACAGGCGTTCCAATAACAGACGTAAAGAACGATATGCTAAATGAATGGCAATGTAGATTGAATATCTCAACCAATAGGACGTTCGGAAATGATTAAATACAACTTTGCTAATGATATAGCATAGATTGGCACAATTAATTAAATTGTCTTACCAGGCACGGAAATTTTAAATTTTCAATATTTTTTCGTTTCAAATTTGAGGCGCCCATAGCTTGATGATCTCACTGGCCTGTAAGTGATCGGCGAGATTAAGCAACTAGACTCGCAGTCAGTCCATTGATGGGTGACCATCAAAGTGGTTTAGTTTAACTTAACCACTTAACCAGAAATTAAACTAAATTACTCCATTCTGGTATATATATATATATATATATATATATATATACATATATATATATAAACCAGAAATCACACTTCTAAACTTATAGCTTGTGACTAATATCTGGAGTAATTTATTATACTGATCTTGTAAGAAGCAACTTCGGTGCGTTTCAGCTTTTAATTTACTTTTTTTACTTTTACTTTTACCTCCTATCGGAATCAAGTCAAACAAATCACTTGATAAGACCCCTAAAATATACTCTTTTTCCTTTTACAGCTGTCTTCTCTAATTGCAGTTTTATGACGCTCTATCCTTGTTATATCATTATTTTTCCCGCATTGCTCTGGAGAGAACTGGAATTTCTTTTTTCAACTGCTCGTTGGTTTTTGCTGAGTCAATTCGTTGCGGGACCCAAGACAGTTGAAGCAATTCCTCATTAATTACATGCCTAAGCCACACCTCTCAGTTTCGTTTCACTGTTGATCCTGGCTTACAGAAGCTGCAGTGGTGGGTGTGAGGAGGGGCCTGTATATGTAATAAAGTAAAAAAAAACATTAAAAAAAACTGTATGATAGTTAGGTTTTATACAAACTGATATGGACGGTGTTATGAACACCCGGTCTGTAACAGCCGACTTATGTTCGGCGTATCTTTTTTTTATACAGCTGTCGACTAAGCTGTATAAAAAAAGATACGGCCCACCTAATGGTAAGTGGTCACCGTAGCCTATGAACGCTTGCAACACCAAAGGCATCATTAGCGCGTTACCGACACTTTAGTAACCTTACAACTCCCTTTTTCAAGGGCCCCATGCTGTAGTCTCTTGAGAAAACCGTAACAGGGAGTTCAATTCAGGGCGATTATGATAGCTGGGGTCCAATGATTATGATAGCTGGGGTCCAATGATGTATTTCAAAGACAACGTAAAACGCGATTCGGAACCTTAAAAATACGGTAATAAGGAAACCAAGGCCGAAGATCGCGGTGCCTGTGGATAAACCGTTACTGACGGTGTGTTAGCTCACGATAAGGCTTGGTTCGACCAGTTGGCTCACAGGCGGGCTTTAGGGCATCAGTATTCCACTAACCCTACAACACCCGCATGGATTTTTACGTGCCAAAAATATGGTCGTAGCTACCACTCCCGTATCTGACTTTTTCATTTTAATTTGTTCATGAACGAAAGTGTTCACCTGTTCTGCAACCTGATGCCATGATGTCATATCTATAACTACTGGCGCAGCTGAAACTGGGAGAAAACAAAATATTTATGCACATGGTGTTATTATATTTCTGTAACAAAATAATAAAGGGCTACTAAACAACGGTTACTTAGAGGAAGGAAAATTGTAACACATTTTCAGAGATCCGTAGATGACGGCAAATGCGTAACTCGTGTGTATGCCAGTGTTTATATACATTAACAGGGTGCACGTTGTGTGCACGAACCTCTCGAAATAAGATTGCTTATCCTGATGTGTATTGACCGACCACGGTGGAAGCGCATTGTACACACTAAGGTGTGTAAGGAGTTTGAGAATAAGCGGAAAGAAGAGCTCGATGCTAAACGAGACGAACTCAATGCCCGACCACCCGCGGCCATATATTATAATTATGTCGGAGGGGTGCTGACTTGTAAGCGCATGTGGTCGAACGTGCACTTCAAATATAGGTTACGTCAGTCACCTGAGAGCACATAAACGAAGCTTTCAATAGTTAGTAGCCAGTCGCTGTGGCCGAATACGGTCAGGATATATATGTATATAATTTAAGGGCACATGAGGGGGCCGACCAGCTAAGCTCCCGCAATGAAATCCAATAGCAGTCGCTGTAGCGGGAATCGGCTTGGAACGATCATCACCATCATCATATTAACAGGGTCTACTAGACCAAAATATTGAGATCTCATTAGAATACGTTTAACTTGATTGATCTGGTGGTGGAAATTGTAGCCTTTTTTAACTTGACGTTTACAGTTGCAGCCTAGGAAACAGCAGGTTCACCGGGCAGTACGACCGAGACGGCACTCAAGCCGTTTGGCACTCAGTAACCCGCGATATAGAGGACCCCCGTTGCAGCTAGAACCTCGGGTAATCAGTTACTGACGTGGAGATGCATGACAGGGTCGGATTTTTAGGAATGTTTTCTGCAACTGTCGCACTACGTTAGTACACAAAGACACGGTCAGATCGTCCGATCGAAGATTGGAGTGGCTATTTTATCTATACGAATGCAAACGAAGGGTCATAAAGGGCAATCGTAGTCGCCGCGCGTTTTCAGTTGTTCTCTCGGCCGAAGGGAACTATATATCGGACTATATTTAGTGCCACGAGAGTTTCTAATCGTTACTTTTTCTATATCAGTCGGGATATCGTCATCCTGAACGTCTAAGACATTTCTGTGACGACGGTGCTTACTAGAAAGAACGATCGCAGTATATTTGATTACCGCGACCAAGTAATGAATGGTTTGTTACATGGCTAAGTCAAAAAATCCACCTACAGTAGAGCCAATTTAATAGATCACATTTGAAATCTGTCAGTTACTAGTAAAGGGAATTGTAAAATGACCTTATTTGGTAACTATGACGGGGCTGTTGGCGTGGTTGGTAGATACGCTGCTTTTAACGCCGGAGGTGGTGGGTTCGTCTCCCACCCAGGACAAATATTTGTGTGCTGGCGTCTGTACATACCTACTAAATATAAGCAGGGGACCTACCGCCTACGTCACCGATCATCGTTATCGTAATCGGCGTTCAAATAGATGAAGTTTAAAAACAACTTAATCATTCTTTCAATTACCTTTATTAATTCAATATTATTTTATTATTATTATTTAATTTTCAAAATGGGAAATAATAAATTAAATCGTCCCGCGGCCATACACACTATCGGTTCAAATATAGGATTCCCTTGCTTGCACTTGTGTGCATGAACATGTCTGCTTGTCTTGAATCTAGATGTAGTTATCTATAGAAGTATGTATTTAAAAAAACTGACAGATAATCGGTGCAAAAACGTAAAGTAAAGTAGTATATGTACTATGTACGATGTAGTTTATCAGTTATCTGGTTTCCATAGTACAAGCACTGCTTAGTTTAGAAAAAGATGGTCGTGTGTGAATAACGTAAAAGAAAAATATATGTTAAAAACAAAAAATTTACTATTCCTATTAAGTACATAAAAAAATTGTACAATGTGACGAGTATGTGTATTAGGACAAAATCAATTTAAAAAAATCTTTTAAGAGTTTTGGATATCACATCACTTAGCTTGTAATATCAAATGTAACTATAATAAGTAATAATAACACTTAAAACTATAATAAAATTATGATAATTAAACTTAAACATAATCTCTTGACAATAACTTAATACAAGCTAGCTAAATATCATTGCTATTATAAAATAAAGTTTATAAATGTTTTCATACATTCCGGGTACCTAAATATCTATGTAACTAGAAGTATAGTTACTTAATTATATTACTACAAACATGTTCCGACTATTTACAAGCGCTTTTTGAAGTTTACGAGAATAAAAACCTTTGTTATTTATTTAAATGTATGAATAAATAAATAAATCTTACTGAAATCTGCTAGGGTATCACAGCTGCACCGGAGCAGCATACCCGCGTTCTCGGGGCTCCTCCCATCATGAGCCAAGAGCTGAAGTCCATGGCAGGTTATTTTAATAGGTGCGAGTCCGACGTACCCACCCGCAGGCTTTTTTGCCGGTATTCCCCCTGCCTTATTATGACCAACAAATGGCAAATTTTCATTATTCTTTTTGAATAATTCATATTTTTTACGGAACTTTAAAAAGTGCGTGTGTTACTTGCTTGGCGAATTTTTGGCCCGAACTATACCCAAAACGACCAAAACCCAACAATCTGAACAGGAAACTAAAGTTGCGGTTGATAATTTTAATGAGGTGCCTTTTATCAACTGACTTACTTTTTGTTACTCCTATGTTACCCTCGGCCATTGTTGCTTAATCAGTCAGAAGAGGAGGAAGAACAGAATCTTGGACCAGACATAACCAATCATGAATTTGTTCTACATTCTATTTGGAGTTTTGGTAAGTTTATTTGTTGTTAAAATCCTTTGAATTAAAGCTGTTCCAGCTCTATCTAAGATTATTGTAAGGTAATTTAATCGTAGATTCTATAAAAAAGTTTAAATTGAAAGACAGTCCCCGATTGAACGGGAGTAGGATAGTGCTTCTATGTATAGCTAGCAGCAGTAATAATATGGCGCATGGTGGGTCAGGCGATTGAAAAGAAACTAGAATTATAAAAACACTAGCTGTGCCGGTTTTATCAGCGTTACACTTAATAAATTATATCTAGGGTGTCAGCTAACTCCATACCAAATTTTATTAAAATCACTCAAGCCGTTTAGACGTGAAGAAGTTACAAACATACACACTCACACACAAACTTTCGCCTTTATAAGTGAGATTTAAAGCATATCTGCGCTATCCAAATTTTTTGAGCAAATTTATCTTTAAAAGCCATATTTTAAAACACCATTTAGTCTTTTATTTACTTAGGTGTATCATGTGTTAGATAATTCGAAGAACTTCTGACAGCAGAATCCTATACCTAATAACATTAGAAGATTTTTTCCCATGTCCAGTAATTATTGTGTAGTTTTAGAGGTTAAATTCAAAAACAACATCTTTTTATCGAATCTATAAAAATTATATTGTGTGTATCTTCCAATCAGACTAATTAAAGAAAAAGCTCTTAATTTTGCGGCTTATCACTGTCCTACTACACAACCTAAATAAGTACTGATAACATAAATTAAAATCATTTGGTTAAGTACAAGTCAAGGTCATTTTATTTGACCTTGACTTGATCGTTGGTTGAACTAGCATCGACACACTTAAGTAGGCTTAAGTGAGTCGATAAGTAACATGCTAGCTCCCTAACATCTAATTTAATTGTAGCCTTTGATCCTGACGTTCCAATACTTCAAATACTGCCAGAAAATGCATTTATATAATATACTAGCTGGTGCCCGCGACTTCGTCCGCGACAATTTTGAATGATTACCAATTTAACTACTTACTTCTAGCTTAATCTAAAAAAAAATACTTTGAAAAGGAATAATATAAATTTAAGAAAACCTAACCTATAAATAACCTAGTTAAGAATTAAACTAAAGACTACTTTGCTACTGTTAAAAAAAAAGACCCGATATCATAAACCCAAAAATATCAAAGAATACATATCAATTGTCGTTAAGTAAAGTCAGTAAGTCAAATAAAGTAATATAATAATCAACGATGCATTAATCACCAAGGTAACTCCCATTAGCTTAGGCATAGGTCTAATATCACTTTTTGTGAACGAAACCATAGCGCGATCTAAAACGATGATTACACCATCTACATACATACATCTGCATGACAATAGAGAAGTGTGATAACTTTCTAATTCTATCACATCAAAATATAAACCGCTTCTCTGGCAAAATTCTAGACATAGAACTTTTTAATGAAAAATATGAAATAGATATCCTTTGTTTTACAGAAACATGGCTGAAGGCACACAAGATGGCTTTTAGTGTCTGTGGCTATAGGGTCGCCAGCTTTTATAATAGGGTTTCGGCAGAAGGTGGTGGAGTACTGATACTACTTCGAGACCAAATTAAATTTAAAGAACGTAAAGATATATGCCAACTATCTATTGAGCGTGTGTGTGAGGTGGCATGTGTAGAGACGCAGTTTTATTGTATAATATGTGTGTATAGACCACCAGCATCCGATTTAAAGCTTTTTACAGCAACAATAGAAGACATTCTTAGGAAAATTAAAAGTAAAAAAAAAAATCCTTGTATGTGGTGATTTTAATATGAACATTTTAGCAGATTCATCTGAAATAAACATATTTCTATCTGTATTTCGGTCCTTTAACCTTAAATGCTTGTTCTCTGAGGCCACGAGAGTCACACCCACATCTGCTACTTGCATTGATAACATAATTACCAACTTTGATGTCTCTGAGAAGTGTTTGGTGGCTGGTGTTCGCTCTGACCATAAATGCCAAATAGTAAAGATAAAAAATGAGATAAATGTAAATAAACAAAAAATTAGTTTTAGACCTTTAACAAAATCTAATTTGGGAAAGTTCAGTAACAACCTGGAGAATAGTTTGTGCCATCTATTGCCAAACAAAAGTAACCCTAACGATATGTACACTACATTATTCCACTGTATTTGCAAAGAATTTAATAAAGCTTGTAAAATAAAAAACATAACGGTTGACAGTAATAAGATAAAATTTAGTTCTTGGGCAACTCAAGGCATTAGACTGAGTAGAGATTTTTTATATGAGTTGTATGACAGAAGGTCCTATAACCCTGATGTCAATTTTATTAATTATGTTAGAAATTATTCAAAAATTTTTAAAAAGGTTTGCATTCAAGCTAAATCTTTATATATAAGAGATAAAATTAAAAAATCTGATAATAAAATTAAATCAGCTTGGCAAATAATTAATACTGAACTGATAAAAGTACTGAAACTGGTAAAAGTAGATCAAGAGATCAAACATTAGTATTGAATATTGGTGATGAACTGGTTTCAGACAAGCTTACCATTGCCAATTTTTTAGCTGCTTTTTTTGCAAATATACCCGTGGATATTACTAAGTGTCTCGCATCATCACCAGATGTGGCTGAACTCTTTTTAAATCAAAGCGTAAAATAAACTGTACCTAACTTTAGTTTTGAATCCGTAACAAGTGATGATATTATAAAAGCTTTTAAGAGTATTAAAAGGAAAGGCACAGAAGATTTGTGGGGACTGTCTGTTAAAGCAATGGAATCAATCATACTAAACATTGCTACAATCCTTGCAGCCATCTTCAATGGCTGTATAAGTGATGGTGTCTTTCCCGATTTAATGAAAATAAGTAAGATAATACCCATTTTCAAGGCAGGTTGTTCAAAAAATGCCACGAATTATAGGCCTATCTCAATACTGCCAGCTTTAAGTAAAATATTTGAAAAGCTGATGCTCAGCCAAATGTTGTCGCACTTTAACGTGAATGAGATATTGCATAACAAGCAGTTCGGGTTTACAAGGGGCCGCTCTACTCAGGATGCAGGTTGCACATTAATTAGGTCAATATTGGAGGCTTGGGAGGGATCACAGGATGCGCTGGGAGTTTTCTGTGATCTCTCTAAGGCTTTCGATTGCGTTGATCATCGTACGCTCGTTGTTAAACTGAAGTACTATGGAATATCTGGCACATCTCTTGATCTTGTGATGTCCTATTTATCGGGGCGACAACAGATGGTTTCGATAGGCGGTGTCACTTCGGCACGTCATCCTGTGAAAATGGGGGTGCCCCAGGGGTCTATATTGGGCCCATTTTTATTTCTAGTTTATATAAATGATCTCCCTTATCTGGTAGAGAAAGTATCAGAGATAGTTTTGTTCGCTGATGATACGTCGCTCATATTTAAAGTAAATAGAAAGGATAAAGATCTTATTGAGCATAATAAAACACTCAGCTTTATATCAGAATGGTTTTCGGCAAATAATCTCTTGTTAAATGCAGGGAAAACTAAATGCATCAGGTTCTCATTGCCGAATGTGACTCAAATTGTACCAACAGTTGCACTTAATGCGAAAATATTAGATTAAGTCCCATCGACCGTATTTTTAGGATTGACACTTGATTCAAAATTGCAATGGGGTCCTCAGATTGAAAAGTTAGCAGGTAAATTAAGTTTGGCTTCCTATGCTGTCTAAAAAATAAGGCAATTGTCAGATGAACAAACTGCTAGATTAGTGTATTTCGCGTACTTTCATAGCATTATGTCGTATGGCATTCTGCTGTGGGGTTCGGCGGCTGACATAGGTGCTATTTTTGTATTGCAGAAAAGAGCAGTCAGAGCCATTTATGGTTAAGGCAGTCGCGATTCTTTGCGAAATTTGTTTAAAGAAATAAATATACTTACTGTGCCATCGGAATATATATATCAGAATATAATGTTTGTTAGAAAAAATATTCATAATTATAAAAAGAAAAGTGAACTGCATAATATAAATACTAGGAATAAAAACAAACTAGCCATGCCAGGCTTTAGAGTAAGCAAAACTAATAAATCATTTTTAGGAAATTGTATTAGGTTTTATAACAAGCTTCCTACTCAAATTACTGATCTGCCTGACACAAGTTTTAAAACACATATTAAACGTGTACTTATGGCTAGGGGTTATTACACCACTAAAGAGTACATCGATGACAAAGACGTCTGGCTCTCACTTCCTACCTGCACATTGCTCGCTGGAGATCTTGTAGCCATATAGACATGACTGATCTGCTGTGTTACGTGAACTATCTGTAAATGATTGCTATCATATACTTAATTTAAAATTATTGCCTCTGTCTCAAAATGAATAATGTTATTGTTTCGAAGTTTTTCTTTTGTATACCTAAATATAATCTAAAATAATAAGCATTCAGACAACCGATCGAGCATATATTGTGTTTGCCTACTAAATAATTACTCTAATTGGACCAAATCCCGTGTTCATGCCCGCTTGAGTATGTTTCGCCGGACCGTCTCAACTGGGTCGTGTTGAAACCGGTAGTAGATGAACCCACTGAGTTTGTTTCGCTGGGTCTTCTCAGTTGGGGCGCATTGGATCCGGTGGTAGCATTAAAGCGCGACCGTCGTTATTAACACAAGGTCCGTCATAATAATAATACCTTTAATATAGACAGAACCATTGACAATATGTAGTAAAAATATTAGACTTAAACTAGATAATTAAACATCATCTCTTGACAATAACTTGATACAAGCTAGCTAAATATCATCTCTGTAATAAAAAAAAATTTATAAATGTTTTCATACAAGATGTACCTAAATATCTATGTTACTAGAAATAATATCTAATGTATACAACTATATTACTACAAACATGTTCTGACTATTTACAAGCGCCTTTTTAAAAAGTCTACGTGAATAAAAACCTTTTTTATTTATTTATTTTTTATTTATTTACTAACAAAAATATAACCTTGTAAAGCGGTAAAATTAAGATGTGGGCATATATTTTGGGTGAGATTTAGGCGATCATCTTTTGATTCAGTTTTGGACTACCTTTTACTTCAAGCATTTATTTATTTTAACCGATATGTCAAATGAGTTCTGCGATCTGAAACGATATAAAAGCCATCGAGTTACCAAATTGTGAACTTGTAGATCAGTAAAATTAAGATGATATTTTTTGGGTGCGTACATCTCGACACGAACAATTTATACTACGCTAACTCGAATTTTGGGTCAATGACTTTTTATCCCAATTTTATTAAATTGACGTTTTTTAATATGTTATTAAAAATACAAAAAAAAAAGAAGTTACAAATCTTATAAAACGCTAAATCTTTACTTAGACGACAACAAACACAACATTTTAAGCAATAAGAAACGAATTTCTCTATAATTTAAGTTGGCGAACATTTTTGGTGTTGACCTATTGAATCAGTTATGGATTACCTTTTTTAACAACAAATTATTCCCTTGATTGCTTTATTTTTAACTGAAATACCAATTTACATGGTTTTAACTCCAAAAAAAAACAGTTTTTCATACAAACTTACAACCCCTATTTTAGTCGTCTTTAGGGGTCGAATTTCCAAAAGTCCTGATGATATATTTATAATGTTTAAATGAAAGGCGAAATACTAATTTTCAAGCGTTTACCTTAAAAAATGTCACATTTTTCATACAAACTTCCATCCCCTATTTGTCACCCTAAAGGGCTGGAATTCCCAAAAATCCTGAAATACATATTTTTAAATGAAAGGTCAAATACCAAATGTTCATGAGTTTACCTTAAAAAATGTCACATTTTTCATACAAACATCCCCTATTTGTCACCCTACGTGGTAGAATTCTCGGAAATCCTGAAACACATAGGTACTTTTCATTTTTAACTGTAATGCTAAATACCAATTTTCATGCGTTTAACTTAAAACTTGTTGGCACTTTTTTCATATAAACTTACATCCCCAATTTTACGACCTTGGGGGTGGAATATTCAAAAATCCTGAAATATATATTTTAATTTTTAACTGCAAGTCTATATACTAAAGCCTTTAACATCAAAATTAAGCACTTTCATAAAATATTTCATCCCTTATTTTAGTCCCTTAGGGGTAGTATTTTCAAAAACCCTTCTTCAATGGATGCCTACGTCATAAAATGTAACTACTGTCAAAATTCAAGTCCTAACTGCAGCCGTTTAGACTGTGCGTTGATATGTCAGTCAGGCAGTATAAAATTATATCCCTTATTTTGCGCCCTTGGGGGTGTAATTTCCAAAAATCGTGAAGTAAATTCTATATGTTAAATTCTATATGCGCCCTTCGGGGTGGAATTTTCAAAAATCCTGAAATAAATATTTTTTATTTTTAACTAAAAAGCCAAATGCAAATTTTCATGCGTTTAACTTAAAAATTGGGACTTTTTTCGTACAAACTTACATCCCCTATTTTTTGCCCTTGGGGGTGCAATTTCCAAAAATCCTGAAACATATATTTTTTATTTTTAACTGCAAGGCTAAATACCAACTTTCATGCCTCTAACTTCAAAAACGGCAAAGTTTCATACTAACTTCGCACCCCCGTTTTACCCCTTAATCCTTCCTTATTCCTTGTCTACATTATAAAGAAAACATCTGTGCAAAATTTCAGCTTTCTAGGGCCAAGGGTCTGGGCTGGGCGTTGATGAGTCAGTCAGTCAGTCAGGACTTCTCTTTTTATTTATATAGATAATATAATGGGTGATTCATTCGGAGTTACTTTTTCCAAAACTAAAAAAAATATGAATAAAACAAATTTATCGGGTAATCTTTATTATAATACAAAAGAACCATTCCTTACATTTACTTTTTAAAGATTATTTCTTTCAAATGTTGTCCGTAACTGCAATTAAGGTGGTCCATTCTGGAGTTCCAGTTTTCGATGACCCGACCGAGCATTTCCAGTGGTATTTGGCGAATAACGCGAGTAATGTTGGCTTCCAGTTGATCAATCGTACGCGGCTTATCCATATAAACTTTGGACTTTACATAACCCCACAGAAAAAAGTCTAAGGGTGTGATATCACAGGATCTAGGCGGCCAACTGACTGGTCCGAAACGCGAAATTAACTGTTCACCAAATTTTTCTCGCAACAAAGCCATGGTTTCACGTGCTGTGTGGAAAGTGGCGCCGTCTTGTTGGTACCAAAAGTTTTGAAGATGACGGGCTTCAATTTCAGGAAACAAATAGTCCGTTATCATGGTACGATAACGGTCACCATTGACAGTGACGTTCTGGCCGGCATCGTTTTTGAAGAAATATGGACCGATGATTTCACCACCCCATAAACCACACCTAACTGTTGTTTTATCTGGATGTAATGGTAGCTCTTGAATCTCTTCAGGTTGCTCTTCAGACCAAATACGGCAATTTTGTTTGTTAACATATCCGTTGAGCCAAAAATGTGCCTCATCGCCAAACAAAATTTTCGTTGAAAACAGTGGATTTTCTGCAAGCTTTTCAAGAGCCCAAAGACTAAATCGGTGGCGATTAGGTAGGTCAGTCTGCTTCAATTGTTGCACCAGTTGAATTTTGTATGCTTTGAAACCAAGATCTTTGCGTAAAATACGCCAAGTTGTGGTATACGACAAGCCAAGCTGTTGCGAGCGGCGCCGAATCGATTCTTCGCGATCATTGCGTACACTCTCAGCTACCGCCATAATGTTTTCTTCAGTGCGAGCTGGATGTGGTCTATTTGGTCGTGTATTGTCTAATAATGAAAATTCCCTTTCAAACTTTTCGATGGTATAGCGAATAGTGCGTTCGGTAGGGTGATTATGTGGACCATATGTTGCTCTAAGTGCACGAAACACATTCCTCGTAGAACGCTGATTTTCTTAATAAAGTTGAATAATTTGTGCCGTGCTTAGTCTTTCCATGATGAAATGTCAAACTATAGTGAATGAAAATATTAGGTTAGGTTGTCATGACTGACGCTTAATCTGACAAAAAATGCATAGACAAAAAAGTAACTCCAAATGAATCACCCGTTATTATATGTATGTATGTATTTAGAAAATATACATAAACGTGTTTTTGTCAGATGTATGGTTACCCGCTCTGCCTAGTTTGGGATCAGATGGCAGTCTGTTATTTGTCCCGACATGTTCAACCAAATGCGTTCAACTGTTTCGCATGATTGTGATCTATCGTCTAACTGTGGGCGCACCCTTACAGTGCCAAGGAACTGTTAGAGTGCGCCCACATCTGGCGAAAGTGCCGCGAATGTGCTCGCGAGCTGTCCGCGTGCAGTAACGGCAATGGTTTGGTGAGCCTCTTTAGCGCAACTCAAGCAAAGCTCGTATGAGGCTGGTTTCAGAATCATGCGCGCGGCACGCGCCGTAGGCCAGCACATCTCAACAGCGCGCGCTTGACGCGTGGACCACTATGAAACGAGTTATAGATAGTATCGCGCGTTTCTTTGCAATGTACAGTTGTGTAAAATCGTCATCATGGAGAGGTTTAGCTGTTTATTTTTTATGGAATATAGTGCAACAGCGACGTCGTCGTAGAAGATAGCAAATTGTTCCGTTCAATGTCACAAGGTTAGAGGCGCCTTCGTAACATCGTTTTCCGATTTACGAGAAGACAGTTATAGGTTTTTTAAACAATTTCGCCTTTTATCCAGCGTCCCGTATTGAGGAACATAATATCGTTAGTCATGCGACTCGCGTCACTCTGAAACGCTAGCTGCCAGTAGAGGAGCTCGGGCCGCGCGCCGACAGCGCGCGTCTCACTGACGGCGCGTTTGAACTCCGTGAGTATGAAGCGCAACTAATATCTAGTGTAATTGTAATCGCGTGCGTCTGGACGGCGCGGCGACTGTGAAACCAACCTAAAGGCGTGTACGCGGCGCGCACTCAATTCTCGCGCTTGCAGTTCCATTTACTGGCTCAAAACGCGCGCTGATCGCGTACGGCGCTAAGGTTGCGCGCGAACTGCACATTCGCCAGATGTGGACGCACCCTTATGTAGCTTAACCGATTTATATTAGTTATTTTTATACCTACAGATATTGAAAAACAAAACATCTAGACATAGAAACTTTCACATTTAATAAAGCTTGATACCAGAATACCTGCGTTTATTTTATAACTTTATGTTTTATATTTAAAACTAACACATTTTAATAATTGTGTTATTTCCAGTTGGCGCAAGTACTGATGCTGCAATCCGCACTAGCCGAAGATGAAAACCCCAAATCAGAAATTGATAGAAAATTCTTAGACGAGTTGTAAGTATTTTTTTTAAAGACAACGCCCCCACTAACTAATTTAAGCCCTGTGTCGCGGGGTGCTTTACAAACATATCATTGACGGACACAAAGTACGTCCAGACTCAGAACAAATTATTTATGGGTTACATAAATAGCTGTCCTCTGCGGGATTTGAACCGGCAACCCGGGACACTAAGCGGCGAGGCGACTATCTTAGCCGCTGCGCCATACGCACTTCGAAACAAGAGAGGCGGTGATGATCATTTACCATCAGGAGACACAACTCCTCGCTATTATATTTTGTCGTATGGGCAGTGGTTAGCCTAATGTCAGAATTGTCCAAGCCGCCTACTCTGATATGGGTTATCGACTATTGTGTATATACTTCAACGGATACGTTCGGAAAATGAAACCACTGTGATGGTCACGCATCTATTGACTGGCCGCGTGCTTAGGTGCTTAACCTCTCCGTTCATACGTTCTGGCTATGTGTTTTTTTTATCTAATACGGCAAATATCTCATTTCCTCACACATAACTGGTTTCAGCATTAAAAATGCAATAAACGAATATGGCATTTTTAATGCTGGTGCGTGCGAATGCATTAGTTTAGCCCCACTAAAAGGATTTTTCTACAATATTTCATCTTCGGTCGTCATATAGACTATACTAATATACTATTTTGCAAACCATGTACAGACGCCAGCACATCAAGCTACCCCAATCTGTCAAATTTCCCCAATCGAAACTGAACCTTTAAATACTTTTGTGATAAAGTTGAAAATCTATAAAAGAAAGACAGATCGGGGTACCCAAATGGATGCAACCCAAAAACATGTCAAATAAAAAATTATCATAATGTTTTTTTTTTAATTTCAGAATAAATGGTATCGGTCGTATTATTAAGGAGTAAGTAAGGATATCAATTCAATTTACTAGTTTATTTCATCTATTGGGGTTGCACAGACGTCTTCTTAAAAATTCAGGTATCAGAGTTGTTAGAGCCATTCCATAGGTTTCTGTTCATCTGAATACTCCGAAAGATGAAAACGATTTGAAATGCGACGTTGTTTTTTTTTTTAAAGACAACTACCGCTTTAGGGAAATTAATCCCTGTCGCGAGGTACTTTACAAACATATAATAGACGGACACAAATTACATCCAGACTCAGAACAACTATATAACACACAAATAGATGTCCGGCGCGGGACTCGAACCCGCGACGCGAAGCGGCGAGGCGACTTTCTTAGCCGCTGCGCCACAAGTGCAGTCAACGCACTTTGGTGGTTCCCCTTCTACAACATGTAACTTAATTAACGCACACCCTCAGACACCCCAATTAGAATATTATGTTGTAATCATAATACATACACTGAATTTTTAATTTAACATGTATATGCATTGTTATTTACTAAATTAGTTTCTTGAAATAAAGTTTATTTTTCTCTATTTTGTATTGAACGATGGAATTTGTATGAATACAAATAAAACTGCAATTTTAAAAGTCTTATTATTGGACTTACGGTCCATTTCAATTTATTTTGACCGTATAGGGTTAATATGACAGTAATTTTCGTAGTTTTAATTATTTTGGAAAAAAAATTACCCATATTAAAAAGTATATAAATCGATTCAGTAAACGATTCTGAACAAACTATTTTCAGGATGTGCGTTTATTAAGTTACATGTTGTATATACCAACGAATTCGCCGATGACTTTCGGATTTGTAAGAGCAAATGGCATCGAGTGCCACACAAGTAAATATTAACGTTAATAAAAACGGTACATGATCACAAAGCAAAAAGACGTCCACTGCTGTCAGCTTCCTCCAAGGATCATGCACTTGCCAGACGGGTTCACGATCACAGTACAGACGCCAGCACATCAAGCTACCCCAATCTGTCAAATTCCTGTAATAGATTTTCAACTTTATCACAAATGAATAAGGTTTACTTTCAACTGGGGAAATTTGACAGATTGGGGTAGCTTGATGTGCTGCCGTCTATACAATGGGCATGGCAGTCAGAGAGACGCTGCTGCCCAGTATCTGGTGGATTCGTTTAGCGGTAGACCACACACTTGCCAAAACGTTGGCCGGTTTTGGTACACCTGGAAAGGCCCAAATATAATAGTAATAAGTTGATATCATTGTCCCATTTGACGATAACCTCGTAAGCCAAATCTAAATAATAATAATAATATCCAGGCACAATGTCACACAGATAATCCTAGCCCCAAACTAAGCAAAACTTGTACTATGGGTACCAGGCGACGATATACATACTTATATAGATAGATAAATACTTAAATACATAGAAAATATCCATGACTCAGAAGCAAATATTCGTGCTCATCACACAAATATTTGCACTTACCAGGATTTCGTAGGCAGGAGCACTACCAACTAGGCTACGGTGACCGTATAATATAATTGTCGAGTATTTCTTTATTTTAGGATGGTAACGCCAACAGGGTAGTAGTCAATACCTGAAAAACACGGCTCTGACTCTTTCTGCCAAAAATAGTTTTGCAGAAAATACTAACGGATCTTAGCAAAACCAGGTTGGAATTTTGTCGGTCTTCTATAGATTGTTTCATGTAGAATGCAGTCCCACCAGACATTTATTAACATACTTTTTATTTATATCTTGCCTATGATATAAATAGGTTGATAGCCGCTACTATTTCAAAACGTCAGGCTACGTAAGTTAGCATTGAGCATGCTTTTATAATAATAATATCCTGGGACATTATTCACGCACAGCCCTCTGATCTTGTACTACGGTAACCAGATAACTGATATACTACATTTTTCTTGATATGCTTTTCTTTTGTAAATACCATGGAGTAATACCATGGATACAAAGAGGAGACGTTGTAATTCGATTTTTCTATGAAACAACGCGTGACATTTTGCGGGGGGGAGAGGGTGTTAGATCCCGCCTACTTCTTTATTTTCCATCTACCGGTCAATAGGTAAACTATTCGCATGTTATGTCGAGTATAATTAGTAGTAACGTAACTTTCTTACACTAGATGTCACTAGTGCAGGATGCAACAGGGCCGGACTCATAACTTCGTACCAGGGAGTACTGTTTTTTTTTAACTTTTGCGAACCATAATGATATCTTTTTTTATTGACAGTGATATTATTATAAAATAAATGTAAGAATAAAAAGGTCATTGATGAATGACGATTGAAGATTATGAGATTTTCTTAATGACTTATTTTACAAAAAAAGCGGCTGAGTCGGACTCGCCCATCAAGAGTTCCGAAATGCAAGTATTTGAGTTTATTGAATGAAAGATAAATTGCGGTTTAAGATTCATGACGTATAAAAAAAACTGAGATCTCGTTCCAACCAATTTTCGGTGGAAGTTTGCATGGAATTGTATATCATATATTTTTTTTTAGTTTACTTTTATATTTTTTTTCTCAAAAAATATTAAATTCAAAATTCGTGCCAGTACGTTCCTAGAATACTGGCAGCATTGCCACGTTGAATAGCAATGTTCAGTTGTTGAGCGAAATACAGGCCAGCATTGCGGAAACGTGTCGTTTCTACTAGTCGAGCTGCCGTTTCTCTATAGATGGCGATGACTTATTATTAATATTCCGAATTGTTATTCATAGTTATATGGGAAATAAAATTAAATATTTTATGGGTAAAAAAAACTCCATTGTTACGAACCGATATATCCAGTTTTAAACAAGGTAAAGTTCCCTTCTTTAATTTTCTAAGGCCTTTTTTTGTTACTACGAAGTCTTCCTCGTTAAAATGGCAAGAACAAATTTTTGTATATTTAGAAGCAGACCAGTCGTGTCTGTTAATTTTTGCTATTCATTTTTGTCTAAGATTATCTTCAGATGGCAATCTGACAATGACTAACATTCATAATTTAAAATTTGACTAAATAAACTAGGTAGGCTTGAAGTACTTAATTTAAATTAAGTAAAAACGAGCATACTAACGAAGGGAAGTAGGTACTTTAATTAAATTACTGTACATAGAATATTTAATTTATAGAAGATTGTATTTTTTTTGTGCAGTGTATTCCATGATTTAAGTACTTTCTATTTATGGTACAGCTGCGGGACATTAGGTAAAATAACTGGATTCTAATTACGGCCCTGTTTTTTGTTATGTTCATGTTTGTTCGATAGATGGCGGTTTATTAAAAAAATGATATTAAAAGCTACAAAAAATGTATTTTGGCCATTAAAGGGGTTTTACGAATGAATGTACAACAAAGAAGAATGGGCAAAAATATATGGAGCTTGGTCCAAATTTCCACCATCAATAAGAACTATGACATATGATGGAACACTGCGTTCTGAATCATTATAAGAAGACCGCAACCAAAAATATTTACTCAGTAAAAAGTTATGACCCCATGAAAACTTGCAATTTAAAAACCTTTTTACGCTTCATTATTTCACTATATCTTTTAAACTACTCGATTGATTTAGGTGTATGACATTTCGTTGTAATTCATACGTTATTCTGGTTGTTATAAGCTATATGAGCCAAAATATAAACAATATGGCGGTCGCGGTAGGTACCTCGCTACGTCAAAAAATCAAACCCTATCATGTGGGGTATCAAATCAAATGAAAGGACTTATAGCTATCTTTACAATGCTTATATTTATTTTAAAATATTTGTAATACTGGGAAAAATGTAAACACAAAAATATTTCACGTTCAAGTTTTATTTATTCCTGTCTCACAGTGTGGAGTCTGTCCTTAAAAGAATACATCTCATATGTCTTCATCCACAATAACATTGTCCAGATTCGCAGCTGGAAGTAGAATTGTGGGTTGGTGTCTCGCCCATCCAAAATACCAAATAATTACCATGACGTGGGCACAGCAACCCACAGTTCGCATTCCAGAAAGACAAGAACAGTAGTAGTTCGAAATGGTTTCTCGATTATGGATCATTACATACGTGTAGTATTGTCTTGCACGTGCGTGTCGGGATTGTATTCTTGCGCGTAACAACATAGCGTTTTCAGGTTCAATGCCAAAATCAACTATTTCACTAAATGCTCCATCTCTTGCTACTTCAATCTGATACACGCCATTGCGTACGTGTTCGCTATAGTAGCTACGCGCAAGTTTTATGTGATATGAACCAAGTGCAAACAATGTCAAGTCTTCTTGAGTCAGAACAGGAAATTCATCTGCTCCTATGGCGTCGGCTTCAATATTTCGAAAACTTGCCCGCCTTCTATTTATATTTCTATTTGTAACATATGCTCCCAATTGATTTGGTACATGCAATCTCTCTCTAATTATTCTTAAATATTCTTCCGCATGCGCGTTATCTTCGATTAAAAGATGAAAAGCGTTAATAAGCGCAGCAGCCACCCGGAAATCATCCATCATGTGGCTCATAGCACGATTAAAAAATTCTTGCCTGAATAGGCGAAAATCGCGCTTAAAACGTCCGTTTACGACCTCGACGACCCAGCGGCATATCGTCACTTCCCTATTTTTATTGGCTTCTAACGTGGTTAACTGGTCTTCGCCACGCCGTTTGCTAATTGGCATACGTGCCACATAACCACACGATTCCATGTCACCAATAACGTCTCTAAAGCCGCGGTCGCAGATAAAAACATCGTTTGCTTCAAAAAAGTAATGGAATGGATTGTCTTCTCTTTCGTTAATAAGACCTTTCATTATAACGGCATCCGATGTTGTTGCTGCGTGAGGCCCAGTAACATCTAATATGTAGCCATCACAACATACAATGAGAAATGGTTTTAACAGGTTCGTGTATTTGTGCAAACTGTATGTTTTCCGCTGGAAAAGGAAGTTGGAAGACTTCTGAGTATAGACGTAGGTTCCATCTATCACCAGAATAGCTTTCCTTTCTTGTAAGGGTGCATCTGGGTTTCCAAAAAGACCATTTGGCACAGTCAGATTTTTCGCAACTACTTCATTTCTTGAAATATGATCCAGGCCCAGGTGCCTTGGTACGAAATCTTGTACCAAACATTTGCGCACAGTATTCATTTTCCTTTCGAGCGTACGGCGACTCATTCTGAAAAGTACGCTGAGTCTTTCGTTCGACTCACCCGTCCGAAGCTTCATCAAAAAAATAGCAAGTGCAGTATTGGGGTCGGTTACTTCTTGCTGCAATGAAGGGGTTTCTCGTATCACTTGCTCAAATGCGTTATGAGTGATGCCCACACGATGATGCAATATTTTTGGATCCATAGTTTGTATATTTTCAAAGTCCATTGTGTTGGAACTATTAAGAACGGCTGTTTGTAAGATTTTCGTAATGTCTACGAACATTTCTCCGGTAAAATCGTGGGATAAGTTTGGAGCATCAATTAAGTGACCCCATTGATTTTCATCCAAATGTTGTTGACATACTCTTGCGTTTGGAGGTATGTATAAATTCGAGTGTACCAACAGTTCTAGTTTGATAGACGCCGGAATACGGCATCTACTTGCATTGCCACATTCATGATAAATGCATGTGTTAGATGTATTTGGTGCTCTTTTGAATTCATTGGTTTCGAAGATTCCTCCAGATGGTCTTCCGACACGAGGAGGCGGCTGGTCAGCTTGGTTTTGACTGCGGTCAACTGCATACCTTACCCGCAACCAACAATTGCGGCAGATATATTGCTCGCCATCCAGTATTAACTGCAACAAATACAACACCTTTATTCATGACGTTCTGTCTAACTGCGTGTGTTAGCTAACATGTCTACTCGCTAAGAGAGGTCCTAGGTTCGATTCCTTCCGCATACAGGCTCTCCGGCAATAAGCTAGTGTTGATTCTGTGCGTCTGGGTATATTATCCATATAAGTATGTATTCAAAACAAAACAAGAAACGGTAAGAATGATTAAAACATGACGTTACTACCGATAGTAAAATATTGATTAACTAACTTAACAAAAGTGTTACTTACAAGTAATCTTTTTGTTCACGCCATCCCACGTCTGGATATATTATCTATGTTATGTACTTATGTATTCAAAACAAAAAACGGTAATGATGATTAAAACATGACGTTACTACCGATACTAAAATATTGATTAATTGACAAACAATAGTAACAAAAATGGATCAAGACTGAAAACGTCCAAAATATTTCGCTTCAAAAAGGTTTTTCTAGGGATCTTTCGTTACAAGTAATCTTAGGCTAAGTTCAGATGAACGCGCGGCGACGCGCGGTATGCTCGGCGCGCGGTTTGAGATTGTAACAAATCAATGTTGTTGTGTACATGACCGCGCGTCGTGTGTCACGCGGTCATGTACACAACAACATTGATTTGTTACAATCTCAAACCGCGCGCCGAACCAACCGCGCGTCGCCGCGCGTTCATCTGTCAGAAGCCTTATTGTTCACGCCTTCCGACAATCTCAAATGGAGTCGGGGCACGGCATTTGAAATAAAATACACATATGCATGTACTAACCTGTCGAGGTGCTAAAAGTCCTTGAATATGCTCTGCAGTTCCTGGGTGATTATCCAGAAACGGTTGAAGCAACTGATAGTTTCTTCTTTGAAACAATGAATAACTGCAACATATGCAGTTTCTTCTTTCCGCTTCCATTGTCACAGATACACAAAGCAATAACAAATAGTCCGATGAGATATAGCCGTAGTCGAAAGTAGAGAATCAGAAGAAATCAAGTACACAAAAGTCGCAGGGAAAATATAACCAGAAAATGCACAGTACGCACCGAAAGCAAGCAAACGAACGACTGCGTGGGACACAATATGTGTTGATTGGGTCAGGTAGTTAGGTAAAAACCAGTTCAACGTCGTCGGCGCAGCGTATACCGTATTGCTTCCTAAGTGCGAAAGGGACAAAACTAATGCTATCTCCATCTACGAGTCGACGCTAGCAATCCCCGGGTTCCGAAATGCAAAAATATTAAAAAATACTTTTAGCACGATTGCGAACCGTTCCGATTACATTTTTATATGGGTAGGTGCGCTAAGGTTATCATTGTATACTTTGCAGACGATTTGAGCGCATAACAGAACAGGGGGAATGCGTCATCATTGCTACCATGTTTTTACTGCTTGAAATGTGGCTATGTGCGAAAAATTAACGGTTAAATAACTAAAAATACGTATTTTTAAAACAGTCATAACTTTTTTCTGAGTGAATATATTTTTTTCACCTAGTAATCAAAATTGTATGGTATTTAGTCGACTTTAAGCTTACATAGCCCTCAATGGTGGTGGAAATTTGGACCACTTCTGCTCATTGTCTTTTCATTGATTATTAGATTATGATAGTACTGAGCTCTGCGTACCTAAATATTTTTTATTCCCATAACCCCAAGTGTCGCCATCTAATGTCGTGTAGAATTATGTTTCGAAACGCCGAGGCTAAGGGAATTTTCTAGAACTATTTTGATAATCGCATAAAATTACTTACAAATGAAATTTGATGCCATCCATAGCATAAGAACGTCTGTCCGAGTAGTTTTTACAAGATAAATCACAACACTTCATTATTTTTCCTTTCTAGCGCAAATATTGCTTTACATTGTGAACGTTCACGTAGTTGTGCACAGGACGAACGTCAACAATACATTGACTTAGGCCACGCCTACATGATGACGTCAGGACTCAGTTGAAAATCACAGTGCTCAGTTGCTTAGGCCGTCTCCTCTTTGTAATAGCTCCATGTTAAATACATCCTTATATAGATATTTACACCCAACTCAGGAAAAACAGACATATTGATGAACCCACGACTTGCGGCATGCAAAGCAAGCATTTACCAACTACACCATCTGGCCCTTATAATATTATACGATATATGAAGATAGTATTTTATTGTAGCTAACAGTCTTTCTCTATGAAGTATAGTCGTATAATATAAATAAATAATATGTAGTAATAGTATGATACTATGAGTATTATGAGTACGAGTGTAATTTTGGATGGTTGTTAATTAATTAATGATTATGAATCATCGATGTATGACAGATGCGGGTATGATGCGATGAGTTGAGATATAGATTGTGATATACATTATAGATTGAACTATAATAAACTATTAAGATATGCAATAAATAAATAAAGATGACTTGATTTGATTTATTATTTTATTACTTGGAGGAAGCTGTGCCCCGCAGTTTCACCCGCGTTAAACTTTATAAATTATAGCCTATTTGTTATTTGGATATATACCTATTATAACAAAGTTTCATCAAGATCCGTTAGGTAGTTTTTTCGTGGAAGGATAACAAACATCCATACTCACAAACTTTCGCATTTATAATATTAGTAAGATTGCAACATAGGTACATGACTAATTTCAATTGATTTAGCTTACTAGTGAAAAGACTGCAACGGAATATCATATTTTTGAGGGGTACACGCAACATGAAGACGTTTGCCTGGATGTGGCGTAACGGTAAAGAAAACATCATAAGAGTTTAAAATTGTTTTGTTTCTTGATTCAGATTGGAGAGAAAACCTCAAGATGACAAGGTAAGTTTTTTTTTTTTTTAATAGGGACTAATCCCTCCCTCTTACCCACCACTGCAACTCCTGTAAGCCAGGATCAACAGTGGCACACAATGAAATGACACTGAGCGGTGAGGCTCAGGCATGTCCCGGGGAATGGCTTTAACTGTCTTGGATCCCGCAACGAATTTAATCAGAAAGAAGAAAAAAGGAGGAGTTAGAAATGAATAGTTCTACTTCCCTCCAGAGCAAAGCGGGAGACAGAATGATATAAAGAGGCTATAACCTCATTAAACGAGAGAATTGCAACTAGAGAAGCCAGCTGCAAGAACACCAAGGATTAATTTAAGGGTCCTAAGTGAGCTGTTATATTTGATTCCAATAGTAGGTATGGCAAAAGCGCTTAAACGCACGGAAGATGTTCCTTGTTGCTACAAGATCCGTATAATAAACTACTCCAGATATTGGTTGCAAGCTATTTAACATAATATCACGCTGATTTTGCCAGAGATCACATTCCCAAAGTATGTGGTGAGCGGTTTGTTCATATTCGTTACAGGAAGTTGAGCACAGACAGATTGGTGAAGATACTAATTTGAAACTAAACAATTTACTTTTAAAATTGCCGTGTCCGGTAAGAAATTGTGCAACACAATGGTCTATGATTAGCCAAGTTTTATTTAACCGTTCGCGTATGTCCGGAAAGAACTGGTGCAGATGGCGACCCTTGGTTGAGGTATTCCATCTACATTGCCATTCATTTAGCAGTTCGTCATTTAAGTTAGCAATTGGCATAAATAGCCTGGATATTTTAGCACGGTCGCGTAATGATAAGAAATCATTATTTAAATTTTCTCGCGTAGAATAATACATCGCTGCTCGTCTTTGAACCTCAAAATCAACCGGAAGTACACCCGCTAGTACAGGTAGGGCCTCTGTGCTTACTGTTCTATAGGCTTTACACAAAAATATCAACGCCAACCTTTGGCTTTGTAGTAATTTACGGCGAGCAGCTCCGATGGTAGCCCTATCAGCCCACACAGGCGAGCCGTAGCATATACACGCAAGATAAGTAGCTCCGTAAATGATTCTAAGAGTATTGAAAGAGAGGCCCCAGGTTGCCGTTGATATCCTTGTAAGTACAAAAAAGTTTCGCTTAGCCTTTTCTCCAACTGATTTAATATGTTCTATAAACGAGAAGTTCTTTTCTAAAACTAAACCCAAATAACACGTAGATATCTTACGTTTAACAGTAACATTATTCAGTTTTACGCTCGGGGGGGATTTTAGTTCACCCTTCAGAAGGAGTTGGTAGGTTTTATGGGGAGTAAATGTAAGGCGATTTCTTTTACCCCATTCACTTATCATACTTAAACAAGTTTGAGCCAGATTTTCTAACTCTCTCCTGGAGTCACCCTGTATAAGTAAGAGGCTATCGTCGGCATATGCCGTTAGAGAGCAGCGTGATAGCAAGGGCAATTTCAAGAAATCATCAAAACCCAAGTTCCAAAGATACGGCGCGAGCACGGAGCCCTGGGGGCAACCCATGGTTAACGATTTAGTGACTCTGTAGTGACCAAGCTTAAGAGTTGCAGAGCCATGTACAAAATAAGATGTGATTATCGAATATATATTACTGTAGCAACCGCGTAACTTCAGTTTTTGTAACAAAATTGGCCACCACGTGTTATCAAACGCCCCTGAAATATCTAGGAATATGGCCAAAACGTATTTACATTCGGACGAGTTTACAGTTTTCTTTACCGAGATAGCTGCGTCTACTGTCGATTTACCCGCAGTAAAACCAAATTGATTACCATGAAATTTTGGCCCTCCTGGTAGCAATCGCGGTACGATAAGTCGTTCTAGAAGCTTGCCTAAGGAAGGCAGTAACGTTATTGGTCGATATGACTTAGGGTCCTCAGGCAGTTTATCACCATTTTTCGGTATAATACGAATAAAACCGTTGCGCCAGGTACGCGGAAAAGTCCCTTCAGATATGCAACGATTAAAAACTTTTAAGATTAATTGACCAGATTGTTTCGTGGCTTCTATTATCATTTTGTTGGATATTTTATCTTCACCTGATGCTTTGTTAACAGGTAGCGATTTCACAGTATTTATAAACTCATTAATAGTAGGAAGACTCGACATATACGTAGCGGGTGAATCATTTGCCCACTGCCTAATCTGCTTGTGGTAGTCATTATCGATCAAGGAACTATCATCAGGTATGAGCGAATTAAGTAGGGATTCTGTGGTCTCCTCTATGCCACTGGTGTAGGTATTATTAATTTTTAAGTTTTGAATATAAGCTAGATCTATAGACCTATTTGCTTTGAACTCATGGTATAGGGGTGACCACGGGCCTTCTTTTTCTAATTTATCGACTATTTTTCTAATAAGATTGCCTTTGGATTTCTCTATTGACGAGCGGTAACGTGAACGAGCAATTTTCAGATTAATATATGCACTATTTAAAACATCGCCTATGATTTTACGTTTTTTTAGTTTATTATATTTTTTACGTGCTCTCCGAAATTCACAGCGAACTTTAATTAAGTAGTTATTCCACCAATCGCATCTTCGAATATAAGTGATAGGGACGCGGCCTATTGCAATATCGGCACAGGAGGTAAAAGTATCCGACATAATTACGGCACATTCTTCTGTTGTTAGTTCATCCCGGATGAAATCCCTGGCATGCGCGGCAAAAAGAGCTCTGAAAAAATCCCAATCGGCCCCTTTGAGCCGATATCTATAATTACCGTAAGTAGCCGTAGGTCTTTGTACCAACCGAGGAACAAACTCGTACACGATTAAGCGGTGATCACTGGATGAAGCGTCAGGCAAAACACGCCATCCATCTACTCGAACGTCTGAGCTTGAAAAAGTGACGTCAATAAAAGATTCGCCAGTAGGGCTACAATAAGTAGGCGGTGCATCAGGGGTGTTATGTATTGATAGATTCATCTCAGCGACGAAATCTTCTACGGCATTACGCCGTTCTGTATCGCTTGCACGGTATTTGCCATACCATAACGTAGAGGATGCGTTAACATCTGCACCAATAATGATTTTGTGTCCATTGAGGGACATCAAAACAGTGCGCAAGTGATGTAAATGGGGAGCAACAGGATCTGAATACTGAAAATAACAGCTCACTACGTAAACTTTCCAGGATGGGGATGATATTTCAGCGACAGCACAGTGTGACGTCATGAGGTTTCGCATAGCGCTTACCGTAAAATTAGTACGCGTGACGTAAATAGCAGCCCGTGATCTGTTATCTAGCTGCACCAATTTATTTTTTAAACGCGCATATTGATATTGTTCTTGTACGAGCACTATATCTAAGTTGTATTCATTGACTAAAGTTTCCAACTCTGATGTCGCAACCCTATCATTGTGAAGGTTTAACTGCCCTATTTTTAAGTTAGCCATATTAATATTTGGTATTTAGGACTAACTGCTCAAGTTTATGCTTAAATGTGGGGCAGTTTTCCGAGCCGCATTTGTGGTCATGAGGTTTTTTATATGCTTTACACGATGCACAAACTGGTTTAAATTCTGGGTCATCATGATGACTACAGGATTTTGTTGGATGTGCTTCTGCGCATAAGGCACAGGTAGGTGATTTATTATTGCAGTACTTGAAAACATGCCCATATTGCTGGCAGTTTAAACACCGAACTACCTCTAAATCATCAATGAAGCGGCATCTAGCCCAGTCGATGAAAAGTTTTTCTTTAGTGTTGACTAAATGTTTTCGTATTTCCGGTTCGAGCTCAATTCCCACCCACTTGCGCCCATTAGCTACGTTACGCTTTCGCACATTTTTGGTCTTAGATGTAAAATCGTCTTCGCTGACCTTAATATTTTTCTCATCTATATAAATAAAAAGACAAGTCCTGACTGACTGACTGACTAATCAACACCCAGCCCAAACCCTTTGACCTAGAAAGCTAAAATTTTGCACAAATGTTTGCTTTATAATGTAGACAAGGAATAAGGAAGGATTTTTTGAAATTCAACCCCTGAGGGGGTAAAACAGGGGCGCTAAGTTAGTATGAAACTTTGCCGTTTTTGGAAGTTTAAGGCACAAAAATTGGTATTTGGCCTTCCAGTTAAAAATAAAAAATCACGTATTTCAGGGTTTTTGGAAATTCCACCCCCAAGGCCGAAAAATAGGGGATGTAAATTTGTATGGAAAATGTGACAATTTTTAAGTTAAACGCATGAAAATTGGTATTTGGCCTTTTAGTTAAAAATAAAAAATATATATTTCAGCATTTTTGGAAATTCCAGCCCCAAGAGCGTAAAATAGGGGGTGTAAATTTGTATGAAAAATGTGACAATTTTTAAGTTAAACGCATGAAAATTGGTATTAAACATTTCAGTTAAAAATTAAAAATATATATTTCAGGATTTTTGGGAATTCCACCCCTTAAGGCGTAAAATAGGGCATGTAAGTTTGTATGAAAAATGCGACTTTTTTGAAATTAAACCCATGAAAATTGGTATTTGGCCTTTCAGTTAAAAATAAAAATATGTAATCCAGGATTTTTGAAAATTCCACCCCCAAGGGCGTAAAATTGGGGATGTAAGTTTGTATGAAAAATCTGAAACGTTTTAAGTTAAACGCATGAAAATTGTTATTTGGCATTTCATTTAAAAATGTTAAATATATATTTCAGAATATATAAGAATTCCCCCCTAAGTGCGTAAAGTAGAGTACGTAAGTTTCTATGTAAACTGCGACTTGAAGTTAAACGCATGAAAATTGGTACTTAGCATTTCAGTTAAAAATTAAAAATATATATTTCAGGATTTTTGGGAATCCACCCCTTAGGGCGTAAAATAGGGGATGTAAGTTTTGTATGAAAAATGCGACATTTTTGAAGTTAAACCCATGAAAATTGGTATTTGGTCTTTCAGTTAAAAATAAAGCAATCCAGGGAATAATTTGTTGTTAAAAAAACGTAATCCAAAACTGATTCAATAGATCGCCACCAACAATTTAAGCAAACTCAAATTTAAAAAAATTAGTTTCTTATGCCAAGAAGCTTAAAATGTCGTGGTCGTTGTCGTCTAAGTAAAGATTTAGCGTTTTATAAGATTTGTAACTTCTTTTTGTTGGTAAATTGTATAACAAATTAAAATAACGACATTTTAATCAAATTGGGATAAAAAACGAATTTATCTAAAATTTGAGTTAGCGTAGTATAAATTGTTGGTGTCGAGATGATCGCACCCAAAAAACATCATCTTAATTTTACTGATCTACAAGTTCACAATGTTGTAACTAGATGGCGTTAATGTCGTTTCAGATCGCGGAACTTGAGTGGCATATCGGTTAAAATAAATAAATGCTTGAAATAAAAGGTAGTCCAAAACTGAATCAATAGATGATCGCCTAAATCTCACCCAAAATATATACACACATCTTAATTTTACCGCTTTACAAGTTTATATTTTTGTTAGTAGATGGCATAATCATCGTTTTAGTTCGCGCTATGGTTTCGTTCACAAAATGTCGCAACCTATTCTAATTGGAGTTACCTTTGTGATTAATGCATCGTTGATTATTATTTTACTTTATTTAACTTACTGACTATACTTAAGGACAACTGATATGTATTCTTTGATTTTTGCTTGATGATATCGGGTCCTTTTTGTAAATAACAGTAGCAAAGTAGTCTTTCATTTATTTCTTAGTAAGGTTATTTATAGGTTAGGTTTTATTCAATTTATATTGCTTATTTGATTTAAAAGTTATATTTTTTAGATTAAGCTAGAAGAAAGTAGTTACATTGGTCATCATTCAAAATTGTCGCGGACAAAGTCGCGGGCACCAGCTAGTCTTTGATATTTTGCCTATATAAAGCCGTTAAGAAGACCTGGTCGTCCATTGATGATGGTACATCTTTAATAAGTATTCGCGGTCGTCGCCCGGAGGGAGTTTGAAGTTTTAAGCCCGCCGAACGAATAGCCTCGACAGATCGTATTTTATTAAGTTGGCTTTCATTTGCCACTCGAAGTACAACGCCAGAATTGGAAGTTTTTTTAACGCCTACTATTTGAAAACCGTCGTCCGCGGGTTTTATGGCCTTAATAAGCGCTTCCTTAGTCGCCGACGAAGTCGCGTACTCCGCCGATCGCTCAGCGGTGGGATATGCAATAATTGAGGGTTTTCGCGTTTGTACTATGGGGGCGGTGGTTTTTTTTGGTAAACGCAGTTTTAATTGTTCCGCGTACGTAGGAGTCTCAAAATTAGTTTTATTTACGCAAAGGTCTAACTGTCGTTCTGCGTTCGCCAATTTCGTTTCATTACATGAAGATTTAAGCGCAAGTAATGAGATAAAACTTGTAAGGCGCTGCGTACAATCCATCACCGATAACTTATTCGCTATATTCATACCCGAGTTGGAATCACTGACTAACTCGTTAATCTTTGACAAATAAACTGAAGCTTGTGTCACAAGATCGCAATAGTTCTCACTGTTTGTATCGCAATTTTTTAAAGTAGACGGATATTCGGATTGATATCCCCGAAAACGTTTTATATCACAAGGTAAGTTGTAAATATTTGCAGACATCTTTTTTTGTATTGAACCCTGTGTGGGGAGGGACTTTACAAACATGAATAACACGTACAAAAAGAGCACCCAGACTCAGAACAACTATAAACAGGTTACACAAATAGTTGCCCCGTGCGGGAATCGTACCCGTAACACAAAGGCACCTTTTTTTTTGGTAAGGCAGGGGGAATGCTTATGCGTGCCACCCGCAAAAGTGTCTGCGGGTGGGTATTTCAAAAAACCCAACCTGCCGTGGACTTCTTCTGGCCCCTGGTGGGGGAAGCCCCGGGAACGTGGTATGCTACTCCGGTGCTCCTCTTTTGCGCCATGTCCCAGATGGTTGGGACACTTACCCTGGGACATTAAAATTTTTCGTCCCGCGGGTTTGAAGCACCACCCTCTTCCATTCCATTTTTTCGCAATAAAATTCGTTTTGGTAACTTTCTTCTTTTTAAGTCGTTTAACAATAATTTATTTCGGGAAATATATAAACATACTTACAAATCGAAGACAGCATTGTCTTTTTTCTGATCATAAAATGAACTGCAAGTTAAATTGAGTGTAAATTTATGTGATTCCGCATTTTTTTTTCTATCGAGAAACCCTTTCTTGAAGTTGTTTGTTCAAGCAGCCCAGTAGCCCGTTGCACTGTTATAAGGGACCGACCTGCGACATCTTGACATATCCTACGAAGCACTGAAACGTTAAAAATAAGACTTTTGTCACCCATCTATAGAACACCCGTACACTTGGTGCTTAACCTCTCCAATCACTTACGGACCAGTGATAGCAATGAAGTTATTTCAAATGACCTGTGCCCCGCGGTTTTACCCGCGCTAAACTTTATAAATTACTAGCTGGTGCCCGCGGCTTCGTCCGCGACAATTTTGAATGATGACCAATATAACTACTTACTTCTAGCTTAATCTAAAAAATATAACTTTTAAAATAATCAAGCAACTAAGAAAGAAACTAAGGACTACTTTGCTACTATTATTTAAAAAAAAAAGGAAGAATACATAACAATTGTCTTTATTGTACCTAAGTCAAATAAAGTGAAATAAGAATCAACGATGCATTAATCACAAAGGTAACTCCCATTAGATTAGGTTGCGACCACGGCATTGATAGGTCTAATATCACATTTTGTGAACGAAACCATAGCGCGATCTAAAACGATGATTACGCCATCTACTAACAAAACTATAAACGTCTAAAGCGGTAAAATTAAGATCTGAGCATATTTTTTGGGTAAGATTTATTCGATCATATATTGATTCAGTTTTGGACTACCTTTTATTTCAAGAATTTATTTATTATAACCGATATGGCAAATAAGTCCCGCGATCTGAAACGAACGAACGCCATCTAGTAACAAAATTGTGAACTTGTAGATCAGTAAGATATCTATACATATAATAAAATCATAGGAAAGTCAAAACTTAATATAATATATTTTTAAAAAAGGATACTTGGGACGTGATCTACAATCGATAACGAAGCCAAAAATATAGTTTTTAGCATTTTTGTCTGTGTGTCTGTTTGTCTGTATATATGTCCGGGCTAAACTCAAAAAGTACTGCACGGATTTACTTCAAATTCAAATTTTGCATAAATGCAACATATAGGCTACATATTATCACGCTATCACCTACGCGGGAGGAGATGTGATAATTTATAAAGTTTAACGCGGGTAAAACCGCGGGGCACAGCTAGTATATAACATTCCCTATTTTTCGCCCTCGGGGGTGGCATTTCCAAAAATCCTGAAACACGTATTTTTTTATTTTTTACTGGAAGGCCAAATACTTATTTTCATGCCTTTAACTTCAAAAACGGCAAAGTTTCATACTAACTTTGCACCCCCGTTTTACCCCCTTGGGGGTTGAATTTCGAAAAATTCTTCCTTATTCCTTGTCTACATTATAAAGAAAACATTCGTGCAAAATTTCAGCTTTCTAGGTCCAAGGGTTTGGGCTGGGCGTTGATGAGTCAGTCAGTCAGTCAGGACTTGTCTTTTTATTTATATAGATGTGTGCCTATGTGTGTCTATGTGTGTGTGCCTAAGTGTTAATCCAGGGTGTCACCTAACTCCATACCAAATTTTATTAAAATCGCTCCAGCCGTTTAGACGTGAAGAAGTAACAAAAATACACACTCACACAATCACAAACTTTCACATTTATTATATTAGTGTGATGTAATCAAATATTAGACATATATATTTTTTAACAAGGTGAACCAAGTAGTTAGCGATAAACTTGTAGGAATAAGCCAATTCAATACTGAATGTATTCATACCAATTACTTATTTACGAAGGGGGTTATAATAATTCTTATATAATTATATGTATATTGCCCCATTACTATTGGTGTCGGCTCTTTTCCTAACCTGTTGGGGTTACAAGAATTAATCCCTCAAGTAATTGTGGTAACCCTACACTACAACTAGTAATCCTTACTCTACTCCTCAGAACACACAGAATTTTAAGCGATTTTTTATGGCATAGAAAATTACCTAGAACAAATATTTAAAAAGATATTGTTATCATCTAGACGATTACAAGGACGCTATTTATATTTTACCCAGAGTTTCTTTAAAAGTCAATTCAATGTTAGAGCATGCAACTAGATATTTTTGTCTTTTATATAACCTAAATGTATAATATATTTTAATATTTATAATAACTAAACTCATCAGATGTACATGTAAAATATTAATAACTTAAAAAACATTAAAAAAGAAACATACTATGCACACAAGTAAAAATTAATTAAATAATTTAATTACATATATATAATTTTTTTGAATTTAAGAAACCGATGCGAAAATATGGGATGCACAGGCGGGTTTTCGGAAAGGAATGGGATGCACGGATCAGGTCTTTTCTCTGCGAAGCATAGTAGAGAAGTTTTTGGGCAAAAACCAAAAGGTTTACTGTGCCTTCGTAGACTTAGAAAAGGCCTACGATAGAGTGTTGAGGAGTGAACTATGGTCGGTACTGTCCATGTATGGGTTGAACGACGACCTTGTTCAAGCACTGAAATCTCTTTATAGGGATTCCAGAGCTTGCGTGAGGATTAACGGGTCATACACAGAGTGGTTTAGCATCCAAAAGGGTGTTAGACAGGGATGTGTAGCGTCACCGTGGTTGTTTAACCTATTCATGGATAGCTGTTTAAAAGATTTGAAAGAAAGTGAATGCGGTGTAAGGATGAATGAGTTACTTATCAAATGTCTGCTTTACGCTGATGATCAAGTTTTACTTGCATCATCGGCGGACGAGTTGCAGGTGATGGTAACAAGTATGCATGAATCTTTTGAAAGGAAAGGGATGAAAATGAATGTAGGTAAGACGAAAGTAATGGTATTTGAGAGGGATGAATACACGACAGCGTGTGATATTGTGATTGGAGGAGAGAAAGTCGAACAGGTGAATGAGTTTGTATATTTGGGAACTTTGTTTACGAGAGATGGGAAATATGAAAAAGATATTGTTAGAAGAGTAAATGCGGGGAACAGAGTGAATGGGGCACTACACGCCTTTATGAGTAGCCGGCAAGTATCAAAGAAGGCTCGACTAGCCGTGCACGATGGAGTGTTAGTGCCAACTTTAATGTATGGAAGTGAAAGTTGGGTATGGCAGAAAAAGAATGAAAGTAAAATAAATGCAGTGGAAATGAGAGCTCTGAGAAGTATGTGTGGTGTGACTTTGAGAGACAGAATTCGAAATACTGATGTAAGAGAGCGTTGTGGTGTGAAAGAGGATGTCGTCACAAAGATTGAAAAAGGCATGCTGAGATGGTTTGGCCATTTAGAAAGGATGAATGAAAGAAGATTGACAAAATAAGTATACCTGGCCTGTGTGAATGGGACAACCGGAAAGGGAAGACCACGTCGAACATTCTCTGACCAAATTGGAGATGTTCTCAAGAAAGGGCAGATCAGAAGTACCCTAAACCGGCGAGCATGTATGAAGAATATAATGACAGTAATCGAGGCAAAAGAAGTATGCAAAGATCGTGACAAATGGAAATCCGTTGTCTCTGCCTACCCCTCTGGGAAACAGGCGTGAGTTTATGTAATTTTTTTCAATTTAAACATTATCCTTGGTATTAATTACACATTATAATTGAAAAACCCTTAATAGACACAATTGATATAATTTTAACTATTTTTTTAACTCTCTCTCTTTTTGGGCGTTTTTATCTATATATTTATATGCCAACCCCATCGTGCCTTTTACATTCAATAATTTAAGCAACGATTTAAAAAATCCATCATTCATACATTATTATCATAACACATCTTCGTTTGCACACAAAAATCAAAATCTTCCGAGAGTGCCGGCAACACACCGCTCATGTATTAACTTTATATGCATTATAATTAAAACGATGTTGTACGTTACAGGACGATCATGATGCTGCAAAAAAACTACTAAAGTAAGTGAACATTTTTCTCAAACTCTTAAATTTATTATGGTAGTACGTAAAATAGAGTTATTCTATTAACTAGAGGGGATGCTATGCCAAATCGAATGCCAAATAGTCGAATATTAATTGATCGGCTAATATAAATTGAATATCTAAATACCCGAACGTTCATAATATTTAATGGTTATTAAATCGAACATTCAATCGAGTGTATCCTTTAATGAATGATATTTTTTGACGTTGTATGGTAGCAGTTAAGAAGAGAAGCTAAACTACGTTTCTAGTAGAGAATTTTCGATTTGTTAACCATTCATTATTATAAACATTTCAATATTTAGAGACTAAAAATAAAAAAAAGCGCAGTAAAAAATCTGGTGTGAATAGGTAAAAATACAATACCTGGTCAAAAAATAATTAATAATACTAAAATTAAATAATACTAGAATTATCCTCCCTTAGCAATAATACAAGCTTTGAAAGCGTCTATATCCACCTGATGACCAGGAAAGAAAGTCAGAATAAGATTTCAGTCTCGATTATTAAGACTCTTTATGGCATTTCCTTTGTTTATTCGATTGTAGTCTTCGTGTTTCTTATGTTGTTTTGACATCGCTTGGCAAACAGTATATTTTATAAATACTTATTTCTCGCAAATTATCGCGGGTCGCTGGAAACTCACCGAGCCCAGTAAAGTATGTGCAATCAGAGTTCCTCTGGGATGTATTTGTACCTTAATATATTTCTTTATTTTTCCAGAGACCGGATGTTAGATGTCTGCAATAGCGTCGAGTACGTACATATATATCCAGTAGCAAACGTTATCCACCTGAAATACCTCTTTGAGCTTTTGTAACTTGAGTTTGATACTATACTATAATAACTGGATATAAATATATTTTATTAAAAACTATGTTTTTGTTTGCAGGGAACTTACATCTATTACGTATGTATTATTTTAATATTAAGAATCTGGCAACACCCCATTTGATCGCTTCTAATATCCGGGTAGGGATAATTGAAGTAATAAAGTCCGGCGATTTAATATATAAGCTAACATTGAAGAAAAAAAAACAGATAGATTATGGCTTTACATAATAAGTTAACTTTTACAACAGAAAATAGAATATCAGAAACTGCTCTATTAAAACTCTTTTTTTTTTTTTTTTAAGTTCATTTTTAAATTAATAATAATAATGTTTTATTCTCTCACCACAATATTACAGAATACATTGTATAAGGTGTATTAGTTATAGGTATAAATTATAATATTGTAGGAGACTGGTGCCTAAACTAGGCTCAAGGCCAGTATTTCAGGACACTAGGTCCTGGTCCACGCTTTATGAAGAGATACATTCTTAGGAATAATAGGATCACGTGCATATGTACATAAGTAATTTGGTTTATGAGAATAATTAAGTTAACAAAGTAAAGAGTAAAAAAGAATACAAAAACTATGTGTGTGTGCGTTTGTGTGTGCGTGTGTGTGTGTACACGTGTGTGTGTGTGTGTATGTGCGTGTGTCCGTGTATTTGTGTAAGAACTCATATATCAATAGGTAGTTATAATTTATTTTATGTTTCTATTTTATATCTGTTTCTGAATTTTAATAAATTTTATATTTATTGTGACATGCAATGAATTAGTTAATTGATTAATTATTTTTGTGTTATTTATTTTAAATTCATATTTTAAAGTTAGTTTTAAAGTTAAACTGTGTAAGTACGTTGAAATGAAATATTTAAGAAATTTTAACCTAAACTGCTGATGTGAACAGGTTATTTAATGCATGCTTAATATGTCATAACTGTTTCAATAGAGTTTCAACATTCAAGCGAGCCAAAGTTAAAGTTAAAGCTAAAAAAATAATAAAAATGTTCTTTAAACCTGAGTTAACGAGTACGAATATAAGTTGCAATTTTTTTTATAGGTGCTTGTATTTTTGTATTCATTAAACTGTTTATAAGATTTTATAAAATTAGAACCTAACAGTCTTAATTTTATAAAAGTAAAACTTTTATGGCAGCAACGGTCCTAAGACAAGCTGCTTGCATTGATTTGTATGGATCTATCACCGCCGCCCCACACTGCCAATCAGTCCGCTTAGCTTCTTTATCATTACCATTGTTAAAAAATAATCATATAACAATCATTTATTAAACAATGAAACTTTGCATCTTTTTCGGCTGCATGTAATAGTGTGATAAGTGAACATTTCTACAACACATTAGCGGTGTGTTAGTTCTAAATAATAAATATTGTTTTTATTTTGCAGACTTCCGCCGTCGGAACCATACGAAGATGACGAGTATGTTTGGTTATTTGTTAAGTCAACAATAGAATAGAATAGAATAGAATACTCTTTATTGTACACCATAAGAATACATATTTATAGGATATTAGATAAACAAGTTGTACAAAGGGCGGTCTTATCGCATAAAGCGATCTCTTCCAGACAACCTTAGGATGGATAGGAGCTGAACAATAACTAATAGCAGTAGGTGTGCAACAAGACATACACCAAAATTGTGGTATATCCATAAAAAAAAAGATTTTTAATATATTTACTGTTAAAAAGATGGAAATGTAAAATAAACATAATTAAATAACTAAATAAGAAAAATACTTCATTTAACGTAGGTACCATAAATTATACAGACAAATAGTGTTCTTTGACCAGCTTTTTAAAAGCTGATATTGTCTGGGCACGTTTAATTTCAATAGGCAAGGCATTCCATAGTCGAACTGCCTGCACACTAAACGATTTTCCCATAAAAATGGATTTGTGCTCTGGGATATATAGTTTTAAATTTTCTGATGCTCTTAAGGATCGCAAATGTGTGTCACAAAGGAACTCGAAGCGTTCTTTAAGATATGTAGGAGTAGCAGGGTTAAAGAGAATGTTATAAAGCAAAGAAAGAATATGAGCATTCCGGCGAAGGCGAATTGGCAACCACTTGAGCTTAGTACGAAAGGAGGATACATGATCATATTTGCGAAGACCAAATATGAATCTTATACAAAAGTTTTGAAGTCGCTCAAGCTTATCGAGTTGCTCTTCAGTAAGATTAAGATAGCTGACGTCAGCGTAGTCGAGGATGGGTAGGAGAAGCGATTGAGCAAGCGCAATTTTAGTGGTAATAGGGAGAAAGTTGCGTAGACGCCTAAGTGAGCCTGCTGAGGCAAATAACCTTCGGCTAACCGTCTTCAGTTGTGGGCCCCAGGATAAAGTACTATCTATTACTATCCCCAAATTCTTAACATTATCTTTATAATAACAGTACCTTCAAATGTAATTTGGGGAAGTTGGGACATGTTTATCCTAGTCACCATTCGAGAGCTGCCGATGATAACAGCTTGCGTCTTTGACGGGTTAATCTTCAGACCATAGTTATGACTCCATTCCCCAATGCGAGATAAATCAGAGTTGATTATTCTGATAACATCTGGCAGGTTTGCAGGTGGAGAGTGGTAATATATTTGGAGATCGTCTGCATAAAGATGATAGGAGAAAGAAAAGTTATTTGAAATTGAATTAATAAAAATAGCAAAAAGCAATGGAGATAAAACGCCACCCTGCGGTACACCGGCTAGTGTGTTGCACCACGAAGAGAAAGAGTCATCAATACGGACTCGTTGCCGGCGACCAAACAGGTAGGTGCGAAACCAATCAATCACTATTGGAGATATGTTCAGAGTGCTCAGAATGCCAAGAAGAATGTCGAAATCCACAGTATTAAATGCATTACTGAAATCTAATAGGAGAAGAACTGTAAGATTTCCATTCTCCATAGCACTCCTAATGTCGTCCGTAATAGTGACCAGGGCTGTGACAGTACTATGACTAGGACGAAAACCGGATTGCATTGGATTTAGGAGACTATTTTTGCAAACAAAGGAATGAAGCTGTTCATGGACCAGGCGTTCAAGGACTTTGGAGAGGAATGGGAGGATGGATATAGGACGGTAATCGGCAAAAGAGGTAGGATTTTTGGATTTGGGTATAGGAGTAATTTGGGCTTCCTTCCATGAGGAAGGAAAGCATCCACTGGACAAGGAATGGTTCAGAATGTGACATATGACGTGAAGGATTTCATCAAGGATAGGAATGATCATATTACGGCTGACATTGTCACTACCAACAGCATTAGATGCTATAGACAAAATGCTTTTCTTAACATCACAAGTAGTGAATTGATTAAAAAGAAAAAGGTGAATGATCAAAAGTTGGAAGTGATGAAAGACTTGTCAAAGTGTTTGCTTTAGCTGTTCTGTTACATACAGCTGAAGAGGAAAAATGTGCATTAAGCGCGTGAATATCCAAAGTTGTAGGAAGTGTATGCACTTTTCAACTCCTAGTGATCTTAGAAATTTCCAGATTTTAGCTGGATCACCGTTCTCAACCGATTTGTGGATATTTTGGCGTTGGGCGCTCCTACACATCTTGTTACAGTGATTCCGAATCTCCATATATTTAGTTTATGTTAATTTGGAGTTATTATATTTAGCAGATTAATATAGAGCTAAACCTACACGTCTTATACTAAAGTTCACCACCCAGCGTGATGGACTATGGCCTATCCCTCGTTATTATGAGAGGAGGGCCTTGTGGTGTAGTGGGATACTAATGGGCTGAGTTATTATTTATATTTATGTATTATCAATACAGTTGACCTGGTATATTAATTAAGACTGTACGTGTGGCGCAACGGTTAAGACAGTCGCCACGCCACTTGTGTCCCGGGTTTTATTCCCTTACAAGACAACTATTTACAAATTACAGACGTACCTACTACAGGCTTCGTCGTATAAATTACATATAACAAGGTGTAACTATAAATTTATAAGTTTGGAATTATGTATTAATTGTATGCAATGTAATAGAATCGCGACTCATGGGGGAAAAAAATAATATAAGAAAAAAATAAAGAATAATAATAAACAGTAGACAAAAATAAAATAGTCAAAAAGGAAGGTTTAAAATAAAATTAAAAGATTGGAAAAGGAAAACTAAACATAGAATCTTAACCCCTAGAAACAATGTTGCTGCAATAAAATAACAGCAGTGAATCGTCGTAGGCTAATTAGCCCACCAATAAAAAAGTTCCTAAGCGGTTGTCGCGGTGCTGTCAGTTCTGTACCGCATGGTGTCATGTCAATTTTCCCACGAGATTCCACATAGAATAGTAAAAAATCATTTAAAAAATATAATATAAATGTATAAGTTTAAAATATATGTTTAATTTTTCAGAAAAAAACAAGTTGGCAAGCTTTGTTCCTGTATGAAGTAAGTACCAAAACTTTCATCAAATTTAATAGTTGTAACCATGGTAACCGATTTTTTATTTTATTTAAGAAATTTAAACGTTATATGAGAAACAAGCTGTGCCCGCGCTTTGATCGCGTGGTTTATGGAAACTAAACCTCGTTATTTAAATAGGAGTAAGGAAGCTGAAAGAGGGTAGGTAATAAAAGCCACGGACTAATAAAGAAATTACGAATTAAGGACATCTAACTTTATTCAATGAGGCACTTATGTTAATGATTTTCTATGTACTATGTTATCGGTGGAATCACCCGGAGCATATAGAAAAACGTTTGGGGGATCCCTGAGACCTACTTATTCCCATCCTCTTGGAATTTCGGTTACGCAGCGCAATGTTTGTTTTTTTTTCTACAAGGCATTTTCAAGAAAAATAGAAAACCAATAAATCAAATAAATTCAATCAAGTGTTAGGTGTATTATTTATATTTATGTATTATCAATTATATTTTATTTATAATATTATGAATTATATATTATTAATAACTCAATTAACAATATTTTTTTAAGAAATGGCTAGCAAATTACATAAAAACAAAAATACCTACCTGATTCTAATGATAAATGAACTTTGTACAGCACCTACACTCATTCTCCTCAATGCAGCGTATGCAGGTCCCATGCAAGATGGACCGATGATCTTTTGAGGGTTGCTGGATACCGCTGGCTGCGAATATCGCAAGACCCAATTGTGGAGATGTTTGAGGGTGGTCATTGTCCAACAGTGGATGTCTTTGGGCTGATATGACGAATCAGGCGTTATTGTTTGTAGCAGATATGGGCTTTTCATAGAAGGCTGTATGAATATGAGTGGAAGATGTAGGAACAACCAAAATTAGTTACGTTTGGTTATTGTATCAACGGTGACATAAGTTTGCAGTAAACTAGTAAACATTCTACACTATCAAATATTACAGTTGACCTGGTATATTAATTAAGACTGTACGTGTGGCGCAACGGTTAAGACAGTCGCCACGCCACTTGTGTCCCGGGTTTTATTCCCTTACAAGACAACTATTTACAAATTACAGACGTACCTACTACAGGCTTCGTCGTATAAATTACATATAACAAGGTGTAACTTAAGTAGCCAAGAACTCATGGTTGAGTTAACCTCGTCTCTGTTCATGCTGTATCTAAAAAGCAGCTTATTATTAGAGCAGGTTACAGAGGCTGGCAACTCTGCCATGAGTTAATTCTTTTCGCTAAAGCTTTATGAGACTTATGTGAGATGGGAATACAAACAGTTTCCTTCGTCTTTTAAATATAGTAAAAAAGACAATTTTAATAATATAAATTAATAAATGAATTGTTTTCTTTTCACAGACTTGCACGAGAACTCCAAACAAAATATGAGACTGTGTAAGTGTTTTACCTACTTGAATTAATGTTATTGACAATTTAACAAATTTAAGGTGACACTAATATTATGATTGTACTTCCTATAATAATTATGATAGTACTATTCTTACCTATGAAAGTGTCGATTTACAATTATGCCAACAGTGAATACATTTCTACTTAGAATTCCTAATCGATATTAATACAGTAAAAATAACTCTCGCTTTCAATAAAACAAGATCAGCAAATTGGCACCACATGAACTCACTGAACTACCACAAAAATTCTTTGAAACTTGCCTTATCTTGTGTAATAATACTATTAGGAGGATACGTGTGATAACAATAGTATTTTGTATGCTCAACAAAAACCTCTTAAAATTACAATATTTAGACTAAATTCTCTTCTTATCGTGATACTCGATATACTTCACTTTTAAGGATTTAATTAATTCCCATCCCAGTGTTTGTTCGGCCAAAGCATCAAAGGGCAAAACTGCATCGATAATAATAAACTATAAATCGAAAATTTTTATTTATGGTTTTCTAATCCAATATGTTCTTGTAATATTTATTAAAGATAGCTCGTCAATTTTCTTAAGGCTAGAAGAGTTTCAATGCCACATCGTGCAAAAGACGGCCTTACGGATTAATGCTCAAGCCATCTATCATATAAAACTACAAAAACCCCTTTCAAGGTTCAACCCCCGGCTCAAAGCGGTTTTTAACGTAGAAAATAATGCGATACATATTGCGTTTTGACCTCAGTATAAAAATGGACAATACGGAAACTACCTACAAACGGTTGAAACGGCACACTCACACAAACATGCGCATCGACAAGATCCCTAAGCGGTGTATAAATTTATTTATAAGTTTGGAATTATGTATTAATTGTATGCAATGTAATAGAATCGCGACTCATGGGGGGAAAAAATAATATAAGAAAAAAATAAAGAATAATAATAAACAGTAGACAAAAATAAAATAGTCAAAAAGGAAGGTTTAAAATAAAATTAAAAGATTGGAAAAGGAAAACTAAACATAGAATCTTAACCCCTAGAAACAATGTTGCTGCAATAAAATAACAGCAGTGAATCGTCGTAGGCTAATTAGCCCACCAATAAAAAAGTTCCTAAGCGGTTGTCGCGGTGCTGTCAGTTCTGTACCGCATGGTGTCATGTCAATTTTCCCACGAGATTCCACATAGAATAGTAAAAAATCATTTAAAAAATATAATATAAATGTATAAGTTTAAAATATATGTTTAATTTTTCAGAAAAAAACAAGTTGGCAAGCTTTGTTCCTGTATGAAGTAAGTACCAAAACCTTCATCAAATTTAATAGTTGTAACCATGGTAACCGATTTTTTTATTTTATTTAAGAAATTTAAACGTTATATGAGAAACAAGCTGTGCCCGCGCTTTGATCGCGTGGTTTATGGAAACTAAACCTCGTTATTTAAATAGGAGTAAGGAAGCTGAAAGAGGGTAGGTAATAAAAGCCACGGACTAATAAAGAAATTACGAATTAAGGACATCTAACTTTATTCAATGAGGCACTTATGTTAATGATTTTCTATGTACTATGTTATCGGTGGAATCACCCGGAGCATATAGAAAAACGTTTGGGGGATCCCTGAGACCTACTTATTCCCATCCTCTTGTAATTTCGGTTACGCAGCGCAATGTTTGTTTTTTTTTTCTACAAGGCATTTTCAAGAAAAATAGAAAACCAATAAATCAAATAAATTCAATCAAGTGTTAGGTGAAAAGTGTGAAAACCACAAAAACTATGAAATTACCGAAATCTATAAATTTACGAATTTTAAGCAACGAACAGTCAGCTTCGCATGCATGTTGGCGGCCTCACTAAGTTGTATACTTAGTGCGGATGCTACTGCCAAACTACCTGGTGTATCCCTTAATCGTCTTTTACGACACTCACGGGATCGAAATATGGGGTGGCCCTATCATTATTTCTGGCCCGGAAACCACACAGCACATTATTAGTTTTAGTTGTAGTTATTAGTAAAAGTGCAGTCGTGGAGCAGGAAGAATTACGTACGTTAACATGTCTCTTTCTCTCCCACGTAAATACATTGCGTCGTGCCGGTATGTATGCAATGACTGCCGTTTTAAGGGATTGCAAACCTTTTACAGTAGTGTCTGATTTTTTTTTTCAAATATTTCATATTTTAAACTCACTCATATTACAATAATATTCGTTACCACTGTGATTAGGTACTAGGTCATTGTACGATTTTCTACCTGCTCCATGATCGCACTTTAGTCAGAAAGCGATATTGTGTATATGATACCTATAAACATTTGTTTGTTGCTTTCAGTTTCAAAGTCAAAGGAGAAGAAGACGTAAGTAATTTTATAATTTATAAACGTATGTATTATGTCTATGAAACGATATGGGTTATTATATGGATAACCTGCAATACATTCTCAGTGAATTATACAAAAAGGGTCCAAAGGAAATTTAAGCCAAATATAATATTACACCTTAAAAGTACTGTTATAGTGATATTTTTGTCAACTTCTAATCATAAATATTATACCAAGTGTAACATAAATAGTTAAGGTGTAGGACATCAACATTCAAAATACACAAAAATTCGACACAAAAATAATGATGATACTGATGCATTGTGTATGGCGAACAAAAAATATTTTTTCTTATTCCACAAACTATTAGTTAAGTACTAGTTAATTCGTTTTGATGATGTTTCGCAGGCTGCTTGGTTTGGGCCCTTATACCTATTCCTTTTAAGGAAACAAGTAATGTATATGATACACGCGTTTTCATTTCATTTGTGACATATTTTAGCTATTTTATTTTATATATAAAACTAAACTGATACAATAAATGATTGGGATGATTACAAGTTTTAACTGATATACCTACTGTGTAAATATGTATAGAAGAAAAGATACTCTGTAGAAAAAGCACGTGAAATACAGCAAAAAACCATGTTTGAAAACAAAATTTCAAAGTAAATATTCATAAAAAGTAAGTTTATACATTTAAGGTAGTTAAGCATGAGAAAAGCTTTAAGTAAATGATTTTTAAATTAGGCGATGTTCATTCCAAATAAATTAAGGAGGGTGGCTCTGGCACTCTCCGTTAAAGGGGCGACATACCTTGCATAACAAGGAAGATGAAGAACTCTTCTCCGAAGAAAATCCGAGAGCATTCTAAGTCCAATCTTGCCAACCAATTCAGGAATGCCAATCGCACCATTCGTAATAATTTATAATAATTTTAGATTTACCAATTATTTTTATATTTATAAGGACACAAATTTTATATTTTTACAGAAAGAACTTTGTGCTGATGTAAACAAAACAAATTCTACGCCTCTAATGTAAGTCATATACATATTTCAAATAAGTAGTGTAGGTATGGTCAGAAAATTGTAAGTGATCAATATTTTTACTAAGTAAACAAAAAATCTTAAACAACAATAAACTTCGTCAGTCCAGAGTCCGGTTGCAAAATCTTATGGCAACTGGTTTTAATATTCAAAAATTACAAAGTTATATTAATTCAAAATTAGTGAAAATCGTTCGATGTAAGAAACAAGAGTGACCAATAACTGGAAGACGATGCCGCTGCCCGATGCGCCGCGGGGGTCACGTTGAGTCTTGTCAGCATTTCCACGGTGGTATGGTAGCTGGGGTGATGCAACATTTACATTGTGTTACAATTAGTTTCCTTAATCTGCACATTCTGACGGTCTCCGTAGCCTAGTTGGTAGTGCTCCTCCCTGCGAAGCTGGTGGTCCTGGGTTACCGGGATTCGAACCGAAATGCAAATATTTGTGTGATGAGCACGAATATTTGTTTCTGAGTCATGGATGTTTTCTATGTATTTAAGTATTTATCTATGTATATCAGTATGTATGTCGTCGCCTGGTACCCATAGTACAAGCTTTGCTTAGTTTGGGGCTAGGATGATCTGTGTAACATTGTCCCTAGATATTATTATTCTAAGTAAGTCTGGTACTTAACATCTCCCTCCCGTAGATCAGCGACTACTAGTGGACTGCTTCGCAAGTACCGCTGAGAATGTAGCTTGTGTTATGTCGTTATGGCTAGGGTTATGTATTTCTAAAATGCCTCTATTATTTTTAATCGTAGTTAGACACTCACTTATGTGGCAATTCGATATAACTAGTTCTGAAATAATAACCTCACCATCTTGAATGTTAACTGGCAATTTAACAAATTTTGAAGACCGAGCTGGAATGATTTCTTCGTACAGATTAGCGTTACGGGAGTCATATACTTGAATCGGATTCGATGCATTCTTTGTAATTAGAGACTTGGTTTTAAAATAGTTGCTTCCCATTTATCTAACAATTCCGACCCTATTAGACCGTCAAAGTAATCGTGAAATTTATAAACAAAAAGTGTAATGGAATTATTGTCATTCAACTCCTGAAAGCAAGGTAGAGTGATAGAAGCATCGCTACGTGTTACTGCGTGCATGTTGCACACTTCAAAAGGATTATAATCTAAGCTTATGTTACTAAAGTATTTTTGGACGGCTTCAGGACTAATAAATGATTGATTAGCACCTGTGTCTTTCAAAAGTTTTAAAGGAGGATTCTGAATCTGGAGATAGGGAAGTTGTCGTTGTGTCTGATAGTTAACCTCTATAATAGTCTGTCGGACTTTGGGTCCTCCTGAAAATCCGCATGTTCATCAGGCTGCACGTTTAAGTCTACAGTCACATTAAAATCAAGTTATGGTTGTTGAGACGGCATGTTGTTAAAATCGGTACAGTGGTTGGCAGAATAATAATGATCATAAGAATCATAAGGATCGCAAAAATAATAATTATCGTTACAGTTACCTCCATATTCGTAGTCCCAACAGTTGTTAGTTGTAAGTAGTTACTAGGTGGCGGGTTACCAGATTTCAACTAATCATGACCCCTTATACCAGGATTGGGAGCCAGATTACGCGGTACAAAGTGACTAACACCGCTCATAGGGCGTGGTTGATTATTTAAATTAGTCTGTTGAACTTGGTTACGTGGGGTGAACCTAAATGCATTATTTGGGTTGTATTGAGGGGGTGCACTTCGGAACATCTGTTGTGTGCGTGATGGCCCAGCCTGGTTTTGATAGTTAAAATTAGGACGCCATTGTCCAGGACCTTGAGCCAGCATTGGTTGACCAAATTGAGGCTTAGACGGTCCACCTACATTAAAAAGGGGTGGTCTGGGCAAGGGAAGACTGTCAGGGGAACAAATCAGAAGGGAAGAAATCCCTGTACGGGAAACTGTTTCGGTAACGTTGGCTGCAGTGATAATAATTTTTTATCTAGGACTGCACTATTACGTTGCTGCAAATATAATGTATTTTGTTCCTCGTGAACAAACTCTAAAGCCTTTTCAATATTATTCTGGTGCATACAACGAATGCGCGCGCCTAATGGATCCCTTAAGCCGCGTAAATACGCTTGTAGCGTCAATTTTTTATAGAGGACCCTTTTCGCGTCAACTGTAGTGTGTACGGTTTCATGTAGCGAAACATAAGTCATTAATGTACTGAATAAATTTTGACACCGTTCGTAAAACTCCTGTGGAGTCTCATTACCTTGCGATAAAAGAGCCAAGTCATTATACAGGGCTGTATCATCGCGCTGGTCGGAAAAATTATTGATCAATGCTTTTCGAATGCCTGTCCAATCTGATGGAATGCTATTGGTATTTATTAATCTAGCCGCAGGACCGGTTATTTTATTCAAGATGCCGTTAAGAAGGGCCGATTCGCACAATTTACTAGCAGGTGTATCCCTATTAACGAATTCACTGATTAACTCTTCACATAGGCCAATAAAACGCGTAAGACCGTTGACGTTACCATCAAACTCTGGTACCAAGCGGAGGGCTTTAAAAAAAAACATCTAATTCTGCTGACATCCTTATTTCTAAGTCAAAAGATTCAAATCTCGAATTTAAATTCATATCTCTATTTAAATCGAATGTATTTTGCCTACTACTATGTCCTAACCTATCAATCCGAGATTCTCGTGGATCGAAAATCTTGAGAAATTATAAGGAAACTTAAAAAGAAAGGGATGAACAATTCACAAAAAAATTTTAGAGGTACTCATATTTTGCATATCGGCGTTCTCTGCGGTATCGATGGCTGGAGACTCCCGTCGCATGGCCTGACCGTAGATTCAGTTCCATCGTACAGGCTTGAAAACCTCCAGGACGACTCGTAGACACGCAGTAGTCCTCGGGAATCCTACCGCTCAGCGCCAATTACGTCAGTCCGGCAGACGAGTTGCAAAAAAAAAAAACGATTTTATTGCAACTGGTTTTAATATTAAAAAATTACAAAGTTATATTAATTCTAAATTAGTGACAATCGTTCGATGTAAGAAACAAGAGTGACCAATAACTGGAAGACGATGCCGCTGCCCGATGCGCCGCGGGGGTCACGTTGAGACTTGTCAGCATTTCCACGGTGGTCGCTGGGGTGATGCAACATTTACATTGTGTTACAATTAGTTTCCTTAATCTGCACATTCTAAGTAAGTCTGGTACTTAACGAATAAATTAATATAATAAAAAATAAATATTTTTAAACTTTGCGAGGTATAGAATATAGATATCAAAAATAAATTTATTATCTCTGGTTTGTAAAAGGGATTTTTATTTGGCAATAAAACATTTGAAATCAACTTATCAGAAATCGAAGCATTTCGCTTTTGTAGCCAGTTGGTCCCGCGGCTCGCTCTTATCGTGCGTTTGGCTCGGCCTTTCGGGGTCGTAATTCTAACCTTACCTAACCTACTTTTGAAGCAGCAGTTCGTAACACGCAATAAAAGTTTGCTAAATTTTATTATAATATTTTAGTCACTATCTTTATTAAAAGCTTTGATATAGGCAAGATCACCAGTTGATAATAATAATATCTAGGGACAATGTCACACAGATCAACCTAGCCCCCAAACTAAGCATAGCTTGTACTATGGGTACCAGGCGACGATAAACATACTTATATAGATAGATAAGTACTTAAATACATAGAAAACATCCATGACTCAGAAACAAATATTCGTGCTCATCACACAAATATTTGCACTTACCGGGCTTCGAACCCAGGACCACCAGCTTCGTAGGCAGGAGCACTACCAACTAGGCTACGATGACCGTCTACATGTTACGTTGATAATTTACAGTAAGACATAACTCATGATTTTTTATTGATCGGTTGACGTATTATTATTTTAATAATATACGCACTCGCTACAAATTGAAACAAGGAAGTCTTGCAAAAGGCTGTAGTATCTAGTGACAGCACGAATAGTGCGACGCACAGTGGGGCAGATGCCATGGAAACATAGCAAACATGATTTTACTTACTGTTCGTCGTGTTTAGTATCAGCTAACAACCCAAAGCATGTTTTGGTTTGGAATCTGTTATTTATGCATAGAAATCCACAAAAACTTTAATTCGGAAAATTACTCCATTGGAACTGTATAAAGATGAGCTATATAGATAGAAAATTTATAAAATAAAAAGAAACAATGTAATTCAATAAAGAAAACATTCATTGTAGAACGATTATTCATCATCATCGACCAAATCATCTGAAACTAATCCTCGCGTCCCTGAAATATTAATTGCTCATCTAATTTTCCACGACCAGACTTGATCAGTTTGTTATAGAAATTCCTCCGTAATATAAAAACATCAGAAAATCCAGATCCTATAATAAAAAGAAATAAAGAAACTAAATCATTTAAAAATATTACTCAAATTTACTACGTTATAGAGCTAGTAAATCTTTGATTTACAAATATGGGCATTAATTTTACTTATAAATTAAAAGAGTATGTTATCAGGTATAATAATATACCAAAATCTTAGCAACTAGTGGTATTTAAATAATTCAAATAATTTTCAAATAATTTATTTTCCATTCACAAAATTAGTACTACAGCTAGTGTTTGAAGTGACCTTTTAGGCAAAAATTGCCTGTGTTAGGGCTCTTCGCTCTTCCAAAACTTAAAATTAAGCGATGAACCTACTAACAATTTAAATAAAATCTTAATAGTTACTTAAAAGTCTTAAAGTTTTAATAATTTACATAAGAAAAGATATATATGCAAGATTGATAATGACAAAAATTTATCAAGCATAAAAAAAAATTTACAATAAAATAAATAAATAAAAAAGTGGGTGCATGTTTTGGATGCGAGTGGGTGTGGGATGTATGAGTAATGTGTGTAAGTGAGTGAATAGGTGTGGGGTGTATGCGTGATGTATGTGAGTGAATGAATATGGAGTGTATGTTTTTGTAAGTGAGTGTTAGTGTGGAGAACAGGGTCAAATTGCGTGTTGTAAGAGGGCTTCAGTGTCCTTATATGTGAGTCCTTTAATCCAGTTAGTTATAAGTTTTTACATTCGTAATATTTTTTAGTGTATAATTGTAGATTTTTATTAAATTTATTGTATAGGTAGGATACTCGTCTGTCATATTGAATACTACAAAAACTGGTTTAAGTTTGTGGGACAAGCGCCACATGATAGTTTCTTCTTTTTTTTAGATGAATCTTTGAACAACATATAATTTTCTCACAGAGAGTAGTTCACTAATTTGATAACTCTTGAAGCATTACTTTGTTCAGAGCTCTTTGAGCCCGTTCCACCTCGATAAATTTTGACTTAGCTGCTCCTCCCCATATAGGAATACAGTACACTATGACGGATTGCACCAAGGCGATATAAATTTCCTTCAATAGATTTTAAGAGGCGTCCTTACTTATAGTAGCCCTAGATGGAACAATATGTCTCAGTGTCTTGAATATCCAGCTGAGTTTTCTAACTCTTTTTACAACTTGTTCAAGTTGGGGGTGCCAGGACAACCTGTGGTCAAGAATAACAACTAAGTATTTAACTTGTGAGACTTTGGTTATAGAGGAACATGTACAGTTTTGATTTTGAGAGTCCCCACATACATGAACTTTAATAGTAAAGTCATATTTCGGTTGAGTACGATTACTTATACTGAAGCATATAAAATATATTTTTGATGTGTTCAAAGTAAGCAAGTTGTTTTGTAACCATTTAGCAACTAGAGTTATCCCTGTGGAAGTAATCATCAGCATAAGAAAAGACTTTAGCGTTATATAAATTCATGTAACATAAATCGTTAATGTATATTAGGAAAAGGCTGGGACCTAAAATGCTACCCTGTGGCACACCGTAAGATGTGGTATCTTACGTATCATCACTACAGTGTTGTCCTAGCCTAACCCTCTGTTTCCTATTTGAAAGATAATCTTTCAGAAGTTTGAGTTGATTTCCTCTTATACCAATTTTCTCTAGTTTGTTGACCAGGATTGGGACAGAGACGGTGTCAAATGCCTTTTTGAGATCTAAAAAGATGGTTAAGCATTTATCTCCTTTATCAAGATGATTAGTTATAAGTGTACTTAACACTTTGAGTTTACTCAAACACAACCAAATACTAAGACATATTAAAAATCTGTTATTATAAGTAAAAACCAACTAATAAATATGTTTAAAAGCCTAATTATATTACTTACTAGATGCCGAGGCTTCCTTAGTATATTTTTAGGGTTCCGTAGCCAAATGGCAAAAACCGGAACCCTTATAGATTCGTCATGTCTGTCTGTCTGTCCGTCCGTATGTCACAGCCACCTTTTCCGAAACTATAAGAGCTGTACTGATGAAACTTGGTAAGTAGATGTATTCTGTGAACCGCATTAAGATTTTTATAAAAAAATTGAAAAAGAACTTTTGAAAGATTGAAAATTCAGGTGGGTCGCCATACATAAATCTGAAACTCAAAAAAAATTTTTTCATCGTACCCATACATGTGGGGTGTCTATGAATAGGTCTTCAAAATGATATTGAGGTTTCTAATATCATTTTTATCTAAACTGAATAGTTTGCGCGAGAGACACTTCCAAAGTGGTAAAATGAGTGTCCCCCCCCTGTTACTTCTAAAATAAGAGAATGATAAAACTAAAAAATATATATGATGTACATTACCATGGAAACTAACAAAGAAAATTGGTTTGAACGGGATCAAGCAAGTAGTTCTTTTTTAAAACGTCATAAACCGCAATATGCTTTCATTTAATCAACTGAAATACTTGCTGCTACGGAACCCTTCATGTGCGAGTCCGACTCGCACTTGGCCGTTTTTTATAAATGATCACCCAAACTTAACATTGAAGTACATCAAAAAATTGCCAAAATCGTACTGTCTGCGAAAGGCGTAAGTTTCGACTGACATGTCTTAAATTATTGTGTGAGATCGCGAAAAAAAACCGGTTATCGGACTGCCGGTTCTTCCTGCTCTTTTTGAGCCATAAACCACAGCAATAGAATATACTTTTCGCTCGGGACTTTTTGCCAGCGATTCATACGTTCTGCCCCTATGTGCGACGGTTCCTCAGTCTGGAGCATTGAACATCGTTAACCAGAATGTAAAACATCTTACTACGGGTGGAAGCATGTTTGATATACATCATCATAATCATATCAGCCCAAAAACGTTCACCGCTGGACAAAGGCTCCCTTTACATGGAGATTTTATAAAAGATTTTTATAAAAAAGACATTGACACAAAAAAACTTACGTCGTGGTACCAGCCGTACGCAAAATGATAGCTTTCGCTTCCGCGCTTCCCCCTGTTTCCTGTAAGACATTTCCGTCCCATTTCCAAAATCACTCCCACAGAAAATGTCCAACCGAAAGGAAAGATTTTACTCATCAATAATATACTTTTTAGATGACACGGCTACTATTGTAAGTACTCAGTATAACCATTTTGTGAGGAGCACTTTGGAAAACGTGGTTCGCGATTACCGATCCGTATCCGTATCTAAAACCAAACGCTTACCTCGGTTACCCATCCACAAAAAAAACAAAGCCCTGGTGTGTGTCCTCGACTCAATTCTGTCCCCATATTTCGACAATTGTGTATCTCTTGCTGCTTGCCGTTTAGCCCACGTGAAACTGCCGAGTTATAATTTGGGTACAAAAACCAGATTCATTGTACCGGCATGGCAGAGCAGAATTGAGCGTCGTATAGACCACGCTAGGGTTCTTGTTGGTAAACTCATTTCCTTCCGAGAAGGTAACATACGCCCAAGAGTAATTCGTTTTGTTAAACAAGCATTCTTTGGGACAGGAATTTCTGTCCTAGGTTATAACATATCCAATGTCACAGAACGCATCGATTTTTGGAAGCAAAAGATTTGTGCATGGGCAAGTCGTATTAAACGGTATAAAAAACGTTCGGATCGTTATAATCAGAACCACATGTTCCAAAGGAACGAAAAATGGGTCTACAGAAACTGGGAGCAATCACATCAAGCAGTAAATGGATGCTCACCAGATGCGGAAATGATATCTACATTTTGGCGCAGTATTTGGTCAGTACCCGTCTCCTACTCCGAAGGTGACTGGATACGAGACGTTGAGCGAGCATGTGAACCAATAAAAGAAATGGATGATATAAACATACACCAAGAAGACGTAACCAGCGCAGTCCGTCTTATGTCTAACTGGAAGGCACCAGGATCAGATGGACTGCATATTTTTGGATTAAATGGTTACGTAGCTCACATGCCCGCCTAACATCCCTTTTCCAGGGAGCCTTACAGTCAAGATTGCTCCCAGAGTTTATGACACTAGGCGTAACTCATTTGCTCTTTAAATCTGGTAGTTCCGGGGATCCCAAAAACTATAGACCGATAACTTGTCTCCCTACAATGTATAAATTGCTTACATCTATTATAAAATCAAAATTCCCGAGACACGTAGAATCTAATTCAATAATGTCTATCTCACAAAATGGTTGTCGCAGTGGAGCCCGCGGTACAAAAGAGCTTCTCCTCATAGATATGACCTTTAACCGGCAAGGTCGTCGAAATCGAAGAAATTTGTTGACATGCTGGATAGACTATAAAAAAGCATATGACTCTGTGCCTCATGCATAGCTGATGAGGATACTGGAGTTGTATAAAATAAATTCAACTCTACTTGGCTTCCTTATGTCATGTATGGGGCACTGGAGAACAGTCCTTCTCTGTCCAGGGTTTCAACAAGTAGTTGGTAGCGGCAAACCAATTAGGGTACAGCGAGGAATATTCCAGGGTGATAGTTTAAGTTTACTATGGTTCTGCCTAGCCTTGAATCCCTTAAGCACATTGCTTGAGAAATCAGGTTTAGGCTATCGGTTGCGCAGAGGAGGTCAAATCATATCACACTTGTTCTACATGGATGACCTAAAAATATTTGCTTCTACCAACTCTCAATTGACAGGTTTACTAAAGGTTACTGAAAATTTTAATAACTCTATCAGGATGGAGTTTGGTATTGACAAGTGTGCGATCATGCATGTAGAACATGGGCTCATAATGCAATCTGAAGGAATTCAACTTTCAGATTCCATTCACCTTAGGTGCCTCTGCAAGACCGAGACTTATAGATACTTGGGTATGACGGAAGCATTGGGCATCAATGATACTGATGTAAAACAGTCATTGCGGGAACGCTTTCTGTCCCGCCTTAAAAAAGTTCTGAAAAGTCTTTTAACAGGTGGAAACAAGGTACGTGCCTTCAATGGCTGGGTTATGCCAGTGTTGATGTACTCCTTCGGCATACTCAAGTGCACCCAAGCTGAATTAGAAACCCTGGATCGGACGGTCCGTCTACTGTTAACTTCATACCGCATGCATCAACCTCGTTCATCGGTGATGAGGCTGTACATCCCGCGGAAGTGTGGGGGTCGAGGCTTTTTAAACGCCAAGAACCTACATAACCGCGAGGTGTGTAGCCTCAGGTAGTATTTTCTCCGCACCGCTGTCACGGGGGGTATGCATGCGGAGGTAGTTGCTGTAGATAAAGGCCTAACCCCGCTGTCAATGGTAAAAGAAAACTGGCGTAAACCTGTGATACTTAGCACTGTTGATCGCAGGGCAGTATGGCAGAGCAAGGAGTTACATGGCAGGTTTTATTGTGCTCTTCACGCACCCCATGTGGATCTGCTTGCATCTGTGGCTTGGCTACGATGCGGTGAACTATTTACTGAGACTGAGGGTTTTCTCTGTGCAATTATGGATGAAGTTATGTTGACGAGAAACTACTGGAGACATATTCTTAAAGATGGCACAAACGATGTTGTCGAGCATGTCATCGCCCCGGTGAATCCCTCAGACATATTGTCTCCGGTTTTTCTCGACTAGCAAATGGTAAATATTTGCACAGACACAACCTCGTAGCCAGGATTATTCATCAACAACTTGCTCTGCGACATGGCCTTGTAGCTTCAGAGGTGCCTTATTATAGGTATGCACCTGCGCCAGTTCTGGATAATGGTACTATCACGTTATACTGGGATCGATCTATCATTACAGACAGGACTGTGATTGCCAACAAACCTGATATTATAATGATAGATCGACAAAAACGCTGTACAGTGATGGTTGATGTTACTGTAAGCACACTCGCAGCTGCAAGAGGTATTTCTATACGGGACCTAGGGAGATCTTCTCATTGATAACACATGTATTCACAAACAATCACTGATTTTATTGAAAAAAATAATTATATTTGATTCACAATGTTTACTTTAGCACACCATTTTTATAACTCTTGACAAATATCAGTCAAACGTAACATCATACTTCTTATTTGATTCGAATTCTATTCTGATTTTAAAAGCTATGTCTAGTTATATTAATAAAATGACCAGAGCTACCAGCTATCTTGATAAAAGAGGTTTTATTCTATAGGAGGGCAGGTAATATCATTACATCACCCCCTCCCCAAAAAAAAATTTTGGAAGTCTTGAAACACTTCCAAAATTCTGTTACCTTCCTACATTATAACTGTCTACCTATGTTGGGAGTTATCAAATACATAGGTGCAATAAAAAAGAGTAGAATTGAACCCAGGACCCACTGAAAGTCTAGCAAATGGGAGTGTGAGTCCGACTTGCTCAAAGTATAAAAAAAAAACAACCAAAAATTATACTTTCAAGGCCCTAATTCTACTTTCCTAACACTAGCTAAGCGCTACCTAATTATAGCTATCCTAGCTAAAATAAAATATTAGTCAACCTTCACACACAATAGCTTCAATGATCATACTTGGTCCTATCACCAAGTAAAAGTACAGAAAAAAAAATGAAATTAAATTATTACAACTTTTAACCATTTAAATAAATCATAAATTAACGATCTGAAAATAATTATTTTAAAAGGGCAAACTTAATTATAACAACTGGTTAAAAGTTTAATCCAAATTAAATTATGACAACAGTTGACCGTTCAACTAAATTATTAATGATAATCTGAAATGATTAATTAGAACAAGTGGTTAAAAATTAATTGAAGCATATATAAAAGTTGGCTAATGGCTATCCTATTATAAAACCTAACTGCTAAACTATCCAAATTAATTGATAACAAAAAGATATTAATCTTATCAATCAAGGATGGGGTTCCAGAGAGTCAGGACCATGATGGAAGATAATATACCAACCAAGATTAATGAAAAATAAATATCTCATTTATACGGTCACCGTAGCCTAGTTGGTAGTGCTCCTGCCTACGAAGCTGGTGGTCCTGGGTTCGAATCCCGGTAAGTGCAAATATTTGTGTGATGAACACGAATATTTGCTTCTGAGTCATGGATGTTTTCTATGTATATAAGTATTTATCTATCTATATAAGTATGTATATCGTTGCCTGGTACCCATAGTACAAACTTTGCTTAGTTTGGGGCTAGGATGATCTGTGTGATATTGTCCCGAGATATTATTATTATTATTATTATACCAATTAACCTACCCTATCATCTATTTGTCCCCAGACATGAAAATAAAAGTGTTAGGTAGAACAGAATACCCATCAACATCATGGAGTCCATGAGGTTCTCCCACATCTATAGGCTACTATGTGCTAGATGTGTGATGCAAATGAATAATTAGATTCTATCACCCACTCTTAACTATTGACGGAAATATCCCCTTAATCTACGCTTCACCCATTTCCTAACTCCCTATCTCTACCTGGATATTTACTTCTTGTAAATCCCGTTATTCATTTTCCGATCTTCCATCATGTTCATTGTGGTTGTACTGGAACACCGCCCCTGGTCATCGTTGCTCTCGTACGTTTCACATGAAAACAAAATTTATGCGCGAAAGTATATTCATATATTTGACAAATAAAATAAAATTGTAATTATAAACATTCTCATCAGTAACATAAATAAACGGCTTATGTATTCTACCACTGCCATAACAATAGCAATAAAACTCGCAGTCTTATCGCAGCGCCATCTATCGGGTCTATTAACAAATCTAAGTCATCGAAAGACATTTGATTGGGTGCAAAAAAATTATCCAAATAAACATAAAATTAAACTATTGTTTTTTTTTTTATTAAAGGCAAATATTTAGTAGTGGTTCACCCTTAAACTTAAGGTAAAAAAAATATTCGCCAGATATTCATACAAAATTTTATGCGAATCGGTCCAGCCGTTTCGGAGATGTTTGGTCGCAAACACCGTGACATGATAATTCCATATTTTTGATGTAATCTATAAATATCGTGTGTTTTCTGGCATAAACAACATAATAACAGGACTTGGTTAGTCTAGGAGGCTTTCATTGCTTCTCCAGACAATGAACATCCTGTGTGTGTGCCTCAAAAACGACTCTTTTCAGGGTAACACCTGATAATCATGTAGCAGCGCCACTTATACATCATCACTACCAATAAAATAAGTCATAAGTGTGATGACTATAGTCAATCATAACCAGTATTAAAATTATGAAAATATTTGGGCTACGCCCATGTCCAGCAGTGGACAACATTAATATTATAATTTTATGCTAATCGTACAATGTTAAATAACAATAACGGAACAAATAAAATAACTCTCATTAGACATAGGAGCCCAGCATACCAAGTATTTATTCAAATCTCCCTTGTCTGGATTGATTTCATACGATTGATATGTACTGTGTCGGATTTATTCCGTCCAGGCTTTCGTACCACATAAATGACATCACTTACGCGTCTAACCACCACCCATGGTCCTATAAATAAACGTTGTAATTCGCGGTTCTTACCAGAAAATCGTCCCGAAGAGCGTAAGATAACTAAATCTCCCGGCCGGAACTCTCGCCTTGTTCTCCTGTCGTAGTGGACCTTTTCCTTGTGACGTACCTGAGTTATGTTATATACCGCTTTTGCCGTTAAATTGCCCAACGAAGTGACCTTATCATCACTAACTCGATCTCTCTTTCTTTCATAGACTTCGCTATTAATTACTGGCGAAGAATTCTTATTTACTACAAAATTATTATTCTTACCAATCTTCTTGTCAACATTTTGGTGACATTTGACATGACTGTCAGATTTTTTTTCAAAACAATTAAAAAATCTTTGGTCTTGGCAAAAATAGACCACTTCCGTCCCAATGACTATTCTCATCATCATCATCATTACAGCTAAATAAGTCCACTGCTGGACAAGCCTCCCTCCTGAATCGTCTTGGGGGGATATGCCATAATCGCCACGCTTGGCAGACGGGTTGGCGATCGCAGTAAGATGGTCATAGTAATCAGAAGGAAGCTGCTGCCCATCCTCTGGTAGATATTCTCTCGGGTCGACTTCTACGCCCCCCACGGGATGAGATGGGGTGATGATATTCTGATTCCGATATTTGTCGCCGTCATCACACAGCAGATGACTATTCTACTCTCAGCAAAATCCATGACAACAGCATTCGCATTCAAAAAATCTCGTCCTAAAATTAATTGGCATGCAAGACCTTCTATGATATAAATATTATTACAAAATTCCTTACCGTTAATATAAAGATTAAATTTAGCTGTTCCAGTCGTATCGATCGTCCTTCCATCAACGCCTTGTATTGAGCCGACTGCAGTTCCTGTCGAACCTAACCCTAATCTACGCGCCATCGTTCCCGACATACATGACACCGCAGCTCCCGTGTCTAAGAGAGCTGGACATGACTTGTTCTTATACATAACCCTAATATACGGTATACTATTTCTAAAACTATTAAAAAAATTAAATACTTCCTTTGTTTGAGCGCCATTTTCACACGTCGCCACGTTCTGCTGACTCGAAACTGCCCGATTTGTGACGTTCAATGCCGCCGACGTTCTTTTCCCTCCCGGCGTCACATATCTGGAGTTGTCTAACGGTTGACGTTCTGGTCCCGCTTGCACATGAGTTTTCGGGGAACGTATCAAACTATCTTCATTATGTGGTTTTAAATCGTCCATATTATAAATATCTTTTAGCTGTATAATCAATTTTTTTAATTGTTTCTTGTCTTCTAGTAGTGAAGTTGCTAGTATATGTTTATAAAACGGTGCTGATGATTTAATAAATTTTATAATAAATTTCCTTTCATCTTTAATTTCTGCCTTGAACGCCAGTTCTTGTAATCTATAAAAGTATTCTAAAATATCTTCCTCAAATTTCTGTCTTGTCATATAAAATTGTTCTACATAGTCGATAGTCCCTGAAAATTCCTCCAGAAAAGCCTTTTCAATGTCGGCAAATTCTGTTGCCGTATCTACTATTACATTGTAGAACGATAATGCTGCTCCTTGTAGAAACGACGGGATGATTGTTACTTTTTCTTCATCTGATAACCTTTTCACAATAGCAAATCTTTTAAATTGTTTTAAAAACTCCTTCGCATCTTGTTTTAAACCATTAAATAATTGTATATTCACGTTTGTCGATTCCATAGTTTCTTATTTTTCTCTCGTTTTCTTGTACAATCTCTCTCCCCTTTGAAAACTTCAAAATCTTTTCAAATAACCAAAGGCGCCTACCACCATGTAAGCACACTCGCAGCTGCAAGAGGTATTTCTATACGGGATCTAGGGAGATCTTCTCATTGATAACACATGTATTCACAAACAATCACTGATTTTATTGAAAAAAATAATTATAATAGATTCACAATGTTTACTTTAGCACACCATTTTTATAACTCTTGACAAATATCAGTCAAACGTAACATCATACTTCTTATTTGATTCGAATTCTATTCTCATTTTAAAAGCTATGTCTAGTTATATTAATAAAATGACCAGAGCTACTAGCTATCTTGATAAAAGAGGTTTTATTCTATAGGAGGGCAGGTAATATCATTACATTACCATCCCGCATGATGACAATCTTTTGAAGGCTGAAAAAGAAATTGAATATTTGGATCTCGCGCGGGAGATTGTCAGCATGTGGGATGTTGACTCAGCTATCATTGTACCGATAGTTGTTTCTGCTAATGGCTTAATAGTAAAGAGCCTCAAAAAACACCTAAAGAGGCTGACGTTAGGCGGTTGGGTCAAGAACAAGATCCAAAAAGCGGTGCTTATGGACACGGCTCGCATTGTCAGGAGGTTCCTGTCTCTAGAGCCGTAACCTCCGGTAGCATAGACTGCTACCGGTTGCAAATCCTATTTTTATATTTTAAAGTGTATATTTCTGCTTTTTATATATTTTAAAATGTATTTAATAAGAAAGATATTTGAATAAATGATAATAATACTTTCAATTCTTACTGCCCACGGTGCGTCATTCAGTACGTCAAATAAGACGTCTTACTTAAAGTCCTAACGACGCGGGACGGGGCGACGCAACACCGCGACGGCTGATTGAAATTTCTGCGTATTAATTAGTTTTTTTATTTTTCAGGAAATATTTAGAGGATATTTGCCACGTAGTAAAGTAAGTACTCATTTTTTATGGTCACCAGTAACATAAAATATATTTGTCCTTTTTTTCCTATGAATGTGTATTTACAAAAGAAAAGTAGTATAATGTAGTACTTATATCAGATATCTGGTTTCCAAAGTACAAGCTCTGCTTAATTTGGGATCAGATGCCCGTGTGTGATAAATGCCCTAGGCTATTATTATTTTTTTTTTCAAAATTATCAGGTGAAATAATTTTAATAAAATATTAATATTAAAGAAGCGCTCATAGCCAACTGGCTCTCACCTCTCGCTAATGGAACGTAGTAGTAGAAGTAAAGTAATGGACAAGGATAGGCACGTAGGAGGTTGGTCAATCATGTGCCTGTCCCACGATAGCCCGAAAGATACCGTAACTTATTTAGGAGTCCAGATTGATAGTGGGCTAAGGTGGGACAAGCAAATCGATACCCTTACCACTAGAACTATGCGCCTAATCCACATCTTCAAGTCCCTTAGAGGTACTGCCGACAGTGACACGCTAAAGATGGTTTACTATGCACTCTGCCAATCAATTATCGGACACTGTATACCTGTATGGGGTGGAGCAGCTAAAACCTACTTCCTTAGAATTGAGAGAGCACAAAGGGCGATACTAAAAGTAATGACAAAAAACCTTTTAGATATCCTACAACTGACCTTTACGCTGAATGCAAAGTGTTGTCAGTACGACAGCTCTTTGTATTCAGAACAATACTAAGAAACCATAAGTACCTGCCACCTTTGGATCCAAACAAACGCACCCAAATCGTATAGATACCCCACATGTTTGGGTACGATGAAAAAAAAAATTGAATTTCAGTTCTATGTATGGGGAACCCCCAAAATTATTATTCTTTTTCTATTTTTGTGTGAAAATCTTAATGCGGTCACAGAATACATCTACGAGTACTTACCAAGTTTCAATAGTACAGCCCTTATAGTTCCGGAAAAAAGTGGCTGAAACATAAGGACGGACGGACAGACAGACAGATAGACAGACAGACATGACGAATCTATAAGGGTTCCGTTTTTTGCCATTTGGCTACGGAACCCTTTAGTCAACAATATGTAGTTAATGTTAATTTGGAGTTATTATATTTAGCAGATTAATATAGAGCTAAACCTACACGTCTTATACTTAAGTTCACAACCCAGCGTGATGGACTATGGCCTATCCCTCGTTATTATGAGAGGAGCGCCTTGTGGTGCAGTGGGATACTAATGGGCTGCGTTATAATTTATATTTATGTATTATCAATTGATTATTATTAATAATATTATGAATTTTATATTATTTATAACTCAAAACACATTTTTTTTTAAGAAATGGCTAGCTGATTACGTAAAAACAAAAATACCTCCCTGATTCTAATGATAAATGAACTTTGTGCAGCATCTAGGTACCTACACTCATTCTCCTCGAACTTCGTCAGTCTTATTTTGACTTGCATAATAATACTTGTCATTTAATTTTAACTTCTAGTTTTACACCTAGATCACTATAAGTTTGTTTAAGTTTGTTATGATTAGAACAACGTAGTACAAATTGTCATTGTGTTTTACTGTTTGTTATATGTTTATTTTTATTTTTTTACTATGTGCCTATGCCAACGAATATATATTATTATAATTTTGTTTATATATAAGTGTTCATGTGAGTAACGTATGTCTTAAAGAGAATAAATGCCTTTAAACTTTTATATTATATTCTGTTTTTTCAGATCTTCATCTACAGTAGCACCGTCAGAAGTTCCCACGTATGTTTACTTGCTTATTACCTAATAGCTAGGTAATGTTTAATTGGGAGTTAACCAAAGTCATCGACATAGTCCGAAGGATTGCAAAACTGAAGTGGCAGTGGGCGGACACATAGCTCCTAGAGCCGTCGGCTGTTGGGGCAGAAAGATTATCGAGTGGCAACCACGAACCAGAAGACGCAGCGTATGCAGGTCCCATGCAATATGGACCGATGATCTTTTGAGACCTTTTAAAATTACAATATTTACTAGACTAAATACTCTTCTTATCGTGACACTAGTAAACACTGTTACTAGTGTCCAAAACATGTAATTTTTGTTTTAGCTCCTCGCTGCTAGATGGCGCTGGGTGTCGTATTCGGGTGTTTTTTTGTAGCGACAACCCTAGAATTTGTCAATTTTTGTTTCAGCTATTGGTCACTGGAGCGTTAGTTAAGGTACAAAGTTCACTTTTGTTTAAAAAAGGTCTTTCAACGGTTCTATTTTGTAGTATTTTTAGATTATTTCACTATAATATTATATGACTAAATTGCGTATAAGTTTAGTAATTCTTCTTGAACTATTAAAACACGCTATGTTGTCTAATTAAGGGTTTAATGTTTGTTTACAATTTTTATAGTATTTCGTCACTGTTATCATAACACTGTTATAAGTTTTCTTGTAGTTGTTTAATAGTTGTGTAATAATACTGACAAAATTTGAGGAGAATGAGTGTAGGTACCTAGATGCTGTACAAAGTTCATTTATCATTAGAATCAGGGAGGTATTTTCGTTTTTACGTAATTAGCTAGCCATTTCTTTAAAAAAAATATGTATTGAGTTATAAATAATATAAAATTCATAATATTATAAATAATATATAATTGATAATACATAAATATAAATTATGACGCAGCCCATTAGTATCCCACTACACCACAAGGCGCTCCTCTCATAATAACGAGGGATAGGCCATAGTCCATCACGCTGGGTGGTGAACTTAAGTATAAGACGTGTATCTTTAGGAGAATCACGATAAGAAGAGTATTTAGTCTAGTAAATATTGTAATTTTAAAAGGTCTCAAAAGATCATCGGTCCATATTGCATGGGACCTGCATACGCTGCGTCTTCTGGTTCGTGGTTGCCACTCGATAATCTTTCTGCCCCAACAGCCGACGGCTCTAGGAGCTATGTGTCCGCCCACTGCCACTTCAGTTTTGCAATCCTTCGGACTATGTCGATGACTTTGGTTAACTCCCAATTAAACATTACCTAGCTATTAGGTAATAAGCAAGTAAACATACGTGGGAACTTCTGACGGTGCTACTGTAGATGAAGATCTGAAAAAACAGAATATAATATAAAAGTTTAAAGGCATTTATTCTCTTTAAGACATACGTTACTCACATGAACACTTATATATAAACAAAATTATAATAATATATATTCGTTGGCATAGGCACATAGTAAAAAAATAAAAATAAACATATAACAAACAGTAAAACACAATGACAATTTGTACTACGTTGTTCTAATCATAACAAACTTAAACAAACTTATAGTGATCTAGGTGTAAAACTAGAAGTTAAAATTAAATGACAAGTATTATTATGCAAGTCAAAATAAGACTGACGAAGTTCGAGGAGAATGAGTGTAGGTACCTAGATGCTGCACAAAGTTCATTTATCATTAGAATCAGGGAGGTATTTTTGTTTTTACGTAATCAGCTAGCCATTTCTTAAAAAAAAATGTGTTTTGAGTTATAAATAATATAAAATTCATAATATTATTAATAATAATCAATTGATAATACATAAATATAAATTATAACGCAGCCCATTAGTATCCCACTGCACCACAAGGCGCTCCTCTCATAATAACGAGGGATAGGCCATAGTCCATCACGCTGGGTTGTGAACTTAAGTATAAGACGTGTAGGTTTAGCTCTATATTAATCTGCTAAATATAATAACTCCAAATTAACATTAACTACATATTGTTGACTAAAGGGTTCCGTAGCCAAATGGCAAAAAACGGAACCCTTATAGATTCGTCATGTCTGTCTGTCTATCTGTCTGTCTGTCCGTCCGTCCTTATGTTTCAGCCACTTTTTTCCGGAACTATAAGGGCTGTACTATTGAAACTTGGTAAGTACTCGTAGATGTATTCTGTGACCGCATTAAGATTTTCACACAAAAATAGAAAAAGAATAATAATTTTGGGGGTTCCCCATACATAGAACTGAAATTCAATTTTTTTTTTCATCGTACCCAAACATGTGGGGTATCTATACGATTTGGGTGCGTTTGTTTGGATCCAAAGGTGGCAGGTACTTATGGTTTCTTAGTATTGTTCTGAATACAAAGAGCTGTCGTACTGACAACACTTTGCATTCAGCGTAAAGGTCAGTTGTAGGATATCTAAAAGGTTTTTTGTCATTACTTTTAGTATCGCCCTTTGTGCTCTCTCAATTCTAAGGAAGTAGGTTTTAGCTGCTCCACCCCATACAGGTATACAGTGTCCGATAATTGATTGGCAGAGTGCATAGTAAACCATCTTTAGCGTGTCACTGTCGGCAGTACCTCTAAGGGACTTGAAGATGTGGATTAGGCGCATAGTTCTAGTGGTAAGGGTATCGATTTGCTTGTCCCACCTTAGCCCACTATCAATCTGGACTCCTAAATAAGTTACGGTATCTTTCGGGCTATCGTGGGACAGGCACATGATTGACCAACCTCCTACGTGCCTATCCTTGTCCATTACTTTACTTCTACTACTACGTTCCATTAGCGAGAGGTGAGAGCCAGTTGGCTATGAGCGCTTCTTTAATATTAATATTTTATTAAAATTATTTCACCTGATAATTTTGAAAAAAAAAATAATAATAGCCTAGGGCATTTATCACACACGGGCATCTGATCCCAAATTAAGCAGAGCTTGTACTTTGGAAACCAGATATCTGATATAAGTACTACATTATACTACTTTTCTTTTGTAAATACACATTCATAGGAAAAAAAGGACAAATATATTTTATGTTACTGGTGACCATAAAAAATGAGTACTTACTTTACTACGTGGCAAATATCCTCTAAATATTTCCTGAAAAATAAAAAAACTAATTAATACGCAGAAATTTCAATCAGCCGTCGCGGTGTTGCGTCGCCCCGTCCCGCGTCGTTAGGACTTTAAGTAAGACGTCTTATTTGACGTACTGAATGACGCACCGTGGGCAGTAAGAATTGAAAGTATTATTATCATTTATTCAAATATCTTTCTTATTAAATACATTTTAAAATATATAAAAAGCAGAAATATACACTTTAAAATATAAAAATAGGATTTGCAACCGGTAGCAGTCTATGCTACCGGAGGTTACGGCTCTAGAGACAGGAACCTCCTGACAATGCGAGCCGTGTCCATAAGCACCGCTTTTTGGATCTTGTTCTTGACCCAACCGCCTAACGTCAGCCTCTTTAGGTGTTTTTTGAGGCTCTTTACTATTAAGCCATTAGCAGAAACAACTATCGGTACAATGATAGCTGAGTCAACATCCCACATGCTGACAATCTCCCGCGCGAGATCCAAATATTCAATTTCTTTTTCAGCCTTCAAAAGATTGTCATCATGCGGGATGGTAATGTAATGATATTACCTGCCCTCCTATAGAATAAAACCTCTTTTATCAAGATAGCTAGTAGCTCTGGTCATTTTATTAATATAACTAGACATAGCTTTTAAAATGAGAATAGAATTCGAATCAAATAAGAAGTATGATGTTACGTTTGACTGATATTTGTCAAGAGTTATAAAAATGGTGTGCTAAAGTAAACATTGTGAATCTATTATAATTATTTTTTTCAATAAAATCAGTGATTGTTTGTGAATACATGTGTTATCAATGAGAAGATCTCCCTAGATCCCGTATAGAAATACCTCTTGCAGCTGCGAGTGTGCTTACATGGTGGTAGGCGCCTTTGGTTATTTGAAAAGATTTTGAAGTTTTCAAAGGGGAGAGAGATTGTACAAGAAAACGAGAGAAAAATAAGAAACTATGGAATCGACAAACGTGAATATACAATTATTTAATGGTTTAAAACAAGATGCGAAGGAGTTTTTAAAACAATTTAAAAGATTTGCTATTGTGAAAAGGTTATCAGATGAAGAAAAAGTAACAATCATCCCGTCGTTTCTACAAGGAGCAGCATTATCGTTCTACAATGTAATAGTAGATACGGCAACAGAATTTGCCGACATTGAAAAGGCTTTTCTGGAGGAATTTTCAGGGACTATCGACTATGTAGAACAATTTTATATGACAAGACAGAAATTTGAGGAAGATATTTTAGAATACTTTTATAGATTACAAGAACTGGCGTTCAAGGCAGAAATTAAATTGTTGTCGCTACAAAAAAACACCCGAATACGACACCCAGCGCCATCTAGCAGCGAGGAGCTAAAACAAAAATTACATGTTTTGGACACTAGTAAACACTGTTACTAGTGTCCAAAACATGTAATTTTTGTTTTAGCTCCACATTTAAAAAAGCAAATTAGTCATACCTCAACGCCATCTAGTATTGGGAAGCTGAACTAAAATTGACAGCTAACCTAAAGAATAGTGCTGCTACACCAAAAAAAAGTTGGTAATACTACTATAATAACCTGATACTAAATTAGTAGAATATACAAAATTACAAAAGCCTAAACTAGATCAACTTTCCAAACGAAACTCTTAAGAATCAGCATCTAGTATGGCATCGAAGGCAAAGAGTGCTACCAACAGTGGCCGCAAGGTGCCACTAGTCATATGCCACAAATGTAAGAAAAAAGTTGACCACAGAAATACATTGCAATGTTCAATATGCAGGAACAATTTTGAATTTGATTGTGTTGGTTACCCCCAAGGACTACGTCGATTGAAGGATCACGAAGAAAAAAAGAATTTTAAATGGGAGTGTGAGAGATGCACAAAAAAAGCCAAAGACCAGATGACACTTACTTTTGAACCTTCTTTTGTGACTACAAGAAGAAAAAAACAGTCTGCGACAAACTCCTGTGAAAATGTTACGCCTAATCAATCACAAGAGACAACGCCATGGTCTACACCGAAAAGCACAAATTCAGATTTACTATTTCACTCTCACATACTTACCGAAGTAGATTCTACACTCAGTGAATCACATGCTACGTGTGAAAAAGCATTATCTAAGAGCATGGATTGTACATTATCTGACGCAATATCAATACAAGAATGGAAAGATACCGTACAAACTCTCCAGTCACAACTTGGAAGCGCGCAAAATGAGTTAGATAATATCATATTGAAAAATAATGAGCTCCTAAAACAAAATAATAAATTAAATAAATAAACAACATTTTAAAAACTCTCTTACGGCAGTCACCACAAAGACAGAGCCACAGTTGTTTTGGTGAGAAAGCAGTAAAACGACTGACCACGCACTCTATGCTACACCCTGAGATTCGTGCTATTTTTGCGCCACCACGATTACCGGCTAAAACTAAAGAAGATACACCATTTTTCAGCGAGTTTATACCTATACAAACTTTTCAAAAGAGTATCGAAACCCTTGAAAAGCAATTACTTAAGTCCAAGAATGAAATAAAAAACCTCAGGGACAAAATCCTCCACTTAGAACAAGCACTTCAAACACAAAACAGTCGTGACACTCTTGGCTTTCAACACAAAATCAAACTGACTTCAACAGAAACTGTTGAACGTTCGCCTCCCAACAGAATTCTTATCCTCGGTACTCAGCAATGTGTTGGGCTATCTTCTGCATTGTCACGGTCACGAGAAAACACTGCACACGAAAAATATCTGAGTATGTCTCTAACGAAACCATATGCACTTACCACAGACGTCATTCAAAACTATCAGAATATAAGGTTAGCGCTCAATGACAAACTCATAATCTGTGTAGGTGAAAATGACTACGACATGAAAATCTTGACATCACAGCTTCGACAACTTATTAACTTCTTTAGTAATAACAATGTGATTATTTTAAGTATATTGCAAAATATGTACATGAATATTGATGACATAAATTTTGCTTTAAAAAATATGTGTAACGAATATAAAAACTGCCATTTTGTTCAATCTAAACGTAATTCATACAATTTGTGTAAGTCAATTAATAAATATAAACCCTCTTTGAAAGGAACTATTCCCTATTACTTTGACCGACTCCAGTCAAAGCGCGATGAGGCAAATAAGTCTGAGATAAAAGACTCTACAGTGACAAGGAAAGGGACTATACCGCACTATTTTCCTGTAGTCGAAAATAAACAGGTTTTTCGTAAAAGAAACCAAAATAAGTGACCCTTTATTATTTAAAATCTTACACCAAAATATTGCAAGTATCTTATCGAAACAGGAAATTGTAGAGTTAACCCTATTAGAACTACGTGAGGATGGTTATGATCATGACCTAATTAATATGCCTGACTGAAACTTTTCTTTGCAATGGAAATAAAAAATACTTAAAATTTAATAATTACGACTAGCCTTAGACTTAGCTACTGCGTTTTGTAGAGACAGTAAGAGGGGTGGCACGTGAATTCTTACAAAAAAGGGTCTTATTTACAAGGAGCTACCGTACTTAAAAAAATACGCAACGCCAAAGACGTTTGAAGCCTGCGGCATTGAAGTTCCTTTGCACAAATTACTAATTATCTGTTTATATAGAACACCCACGTCTGACCCAAATATATTTTTAAATAATTTAGACCAACTATTGTATGACATATTAAATAAATATAAAACGAAAATGAACATTGTTATAAATGGGGATCTTAATATTAACATTTTAAAACCTGGGAAAATCACCAGTTACCTGAAAGATATATGTCATAACCATAATTTACAACTGCACATCGACATTCCAACTCGAAAAGACTCTTGTATAGATCATATACAGAGCAATATTAGAAAGGCAAAAGCTGACGTTCTGCCTCTCTATCTTTCAGATCATGAAACAGCGCAATTCCTAAGTTTACCGGTGAATCAAAAAAAATCCATACAGAAATGTTATACTATATACAAAAAAGATTACTGCCCCGAGAACGTCGCTAAATTTAAAGAATGTCTCAGTAATCTAACATGGTCGGACGTATATTCAGACGATGATTTAAATAAATATTTTAATAGCTTTTACGAAATGTTTTGTTTATTATACAACCTGTGCTTTCCTAAAATAAAAGTTACAATAAATAACACTACTAATCATCATAAAAAATGGATAAGCAACGGTCTTACATATAGTTGTAACACAAAACGATCACTACGTTATCTTTATTATAAAAACAAAGGCCCATTACATAAAAATAGGTATTTAAAGTACTCACATAATTATACTAAAAAAGTGTATTTACAATGCAAAAAAGAACTGTAATATTAAATACATTAATAAGAGCAAGAATAAATGTCGAGCAACCTGGTCAATTATTAATAATGAAATTGGTAATAAAAACATTGACAGTAGCATCTCAGAACTGCGACTAGACAATGAATTACTGACAAATCCTATTGACATAGCAGAGGCTTTTAATAATTATTTCATTGACATAACAAATACTTTGACATCGGACAAATCAAGCCATAATATTTTTAGTAATTATGGAATGAATTCAAATTCTATGTTTCTTAGAGCTATGACGACCGAAGAGGTAAAAAAGGAGATAATGACATTAAATAATACGAATGCAGAAGGCTTCGATGGCGTAAGTACTAAAATTATTAAAACCTGTGCTCCAGAATTGATTGAGGTTTTGACATACTTAATAAATCTATCTTTTTTCATAGGGACCTTTCCCTGAGGTACTTAAAATGTCTATTGTAAAGCCACTTCATAAAAAAGGTGAGAAAAATAATGTCACGAACTATCGCCCTACAACACTGATACCCATCCTCTCAAAAGTATTAGAGAAATGTATGTAAAAAAGACTAGCTGACTTCTGTAGTAAATATAATATCATCACAAACGATCAGTTTGGATTTCAAAAACAAAAGTCAACTACTTTAGCAATATTTACGCTCTTGAGAACAGTCTTTACAAATCTAAATAATAATCACTTAACAACAGGTCTCTTTTTCAATTTATCCCAAGCATTCGACGTCGTAGCCCACGATCTTTTACTAAAAAAGCTTGAAATTATCGGCATAAGAGGACCGACACTACAATGGATAGCAAATTATATATCACATCGAAAACAATGCGTGGCGATTAATAAAATTGTAGATGATGAACTTATGACATTTTCATCTAGCTTTAGGGAAAACGAACGCGGTGTTTCTCAAGTGAGCGTATTGGGACCAATTTTATTTATATTATTTATTAACGACATATCACAACTCACTAATTATAAAAGTATATTATTCGCTGACGATATTTCAATTAAAGTGACATCTAATAAAAAATATAATTCAATAAGCAATCATGAAACTGACATCAACAACACAATTGATAAAATCATAAATTGGCTAGATAAAAATCAATTACAGATTAATTTAAATAAATCTAATTATGTACAATTTAATAAATCGAAGCACGAGAAATATAATTTTAATCTCAAAGTTGACAAAATAGAAGAAGTACCACAAACAAAATTCCTAGGGGTTCTAATAGATCATAACTTAAATTGGAAAACACATTTAGACAGCCTATGCAATAGGATCAACCAATTTGTGTATGCTCTTAGTCAAATTAAAAAAAATAACAAATAAAAAAACTGCAATAATATCTTACCATGCTTACAAAGAATGGATATCGCGTTACGGACTCATCTTATGGGGGAATAGCACAGATACAAACAGAGCTTTCATAGCCCAGAAGAAGTGCATACGGGCGATTTGTGGCATCCGCCCTGACGAATCCTGTAAACCTTTATTTAAAGAACTTGGCTTATTACCACTACCATTATTATATTATATATATATGAAATTTGTTATTTTGTTAAAAAACATATAGAAATATTTAATCGAGCATGTGACGTCAACACAAGATTAAAAAGAGATCCATTCAGACTTGTACTAATAGATACTCCAAAATCGGAGAAATATGCGAAAAGCTGCCTTGTAATGTGTGTACGGATCTATAACAAAATACCTGATAGTTTAAAATCGCTAAACGAATTCCTATTTAAAAAGAAGTTATACGAATGGCTGACTGTAAATAACTTCTATGACATTAAAGACTTTTTTAATCACAAGACATAAAAATGTGCAATATTTAATAGATTTAATTTGAACAACTTTTACTTTAAAATTTTTATGAATATATTATCGATAATTACCACTAAAATGTATATAGTATTTAGAATCGCCTCTTAGTTTTTTAAGTAATATTTGCATGCTATTGACTTGCGTAGCTAAACATGTGGACATAACAATCGCATGTATTGTGACTTTAACACCTTTTTATACTGTGTTTAAAGCAAATAAAGATTTATTATTTATTTATTTTGACTTGCTTAATAATACTTGTCATTTAATTTTAACTTTTAGTTTTACACTTAGATCACTATAAGATTGTTTAAGTTTGTTATGATTAGCACAACGTAGTACAAATTGTCATAATGTTTTACTTTTTGTTTTATGTTTATTTTTATTTTTACTATGTGCCTATGCCAACGAATATATATTATTAAAATTTTGTTTATATTTAAGTTTTCATGTGAGTAACGTATGTCTTAAAGAGAATAAATGCCTTTAAACTTTTATATTATATTATGTTTTTTCAGATCTTCATCTACAGTAGCACCGTCAGAAGATCCCACGTATGTTTACTTGCTTATTACCTAATAGCTAGGTAATTTTAAATTGCGAGTTAACCAAAGTCATCGGCATAGTCCGAAGGATTGCAAAACTGAAGTGGCAGTGGGCGGGCACATAGCTCCTAGAACCGTCAGCTGTTGGGACAGAAAGATTATCAAGTGGCAACCACGAACCAGAAGACGCAGCGTATGCAGGTCCCATGCAAGATGGACGTATGATCTTTTGTGACCTCTTAAAATTACAATATTTACTAGACTAAATACTCTTCTTATCGTGATACTCCTAAAGATACACGTCTTATACTTAAGTTCACAACCCAGCGTGATGACTATGGCCTATCCCTCGTTATTATGAGAGGAGCGCCTTGTGGTGTAGTGGGATACTAATGGGCTGCGTCATAATTTATATTTATGTATTATCAATTATATATTATTAATAATATTATAAATTTTATATTATTTATAACTCAATACATAATTTTTTAAGGAAATGTCTAGCTAATTACGTAAAAACAAAAATACCTCCACGATCCTAATGATAAATGAACTTTGTACAGCATCTAGGTACCTACACTCATTCTACTCGAATTTCGTCAGTCTTATTTTGACTTGCTTAATAATACTAGTCATTTAATTTTAACATTTAGTTTTACACCTAGATCACTATAAGATTGTTTGAGTTTGTTATGATTAGAACAACGTAGTACAAATTGTCATTGTGTTTTACTTTTTGATTTATGTTTATTTTTATTTTTTTACTATGTGCCTATGCCAACGAATATATATTATTATAATTTTGTTTATATTTAAGTACTCATGTGAGTAACGTATGTCTTAAAGAGAATAAATGCCTTTAGACTTTTATATTATATTCTATTTTTTCAGATCTTCATCTACAAAAGCACCGTCAGAAGATCCCACGTATGTTTACTTGCTTATTACTTAATAGCTAGGTAATGATAAATTGGGAGTTAACCAAAGTCATCGACATAGTCCGAAGGATTGCAAAACTGAAGTGGCAGTGGGCGGACACATAGCTCCTAGAGCCGTCGGCTGTTGGGGCAGAAAGATTATCCAGTGGCAACCACGAACCAGAAGACGCAGCGTATGCAGGTCCCATGCAAGATGGACCGATGATCTTTTGAGACCTCTTAAAGTTACAATATTTACTAGACTAAATACTCTTCTTATCGTGATACTCCTAAAGACACACGTCTTATACTTAAGTTCACAACCCAGCGTGATGGACTATGGCCTATCCCTCGTTATTGTGAGAGGAGCGCCTTGTGGTGTAGTGGGATACTAATGGGCTTCGTTATAATTTATATTTATTATATATGATTTGTAATATTATGAATTATATGTTATTTATAACTCAAATAACAATTATTTTTTAAGAAATGGCTAGCAAATTACATAAAAACAAAAATACCTCCCTGATCCTAATGCTAAATAAACTTTGTACAGCATCTAGGTACCTACACTCATTCTACTCGAATTTCGTCAGTCTTATTTTGACTTGATTAATAATACTTGTCATTTAATTTTAACATTTAGTTTTACACCTAGATCACTATAAGACTGTTTGAGTTTGTTATGATTAGAACAACGTAGTACAAATTGTCATTGTGTTTTACTTTTTATTTTATGTTTATTTTTATTTTTTTACTATGTACCTTTGCCAACAAATATATATTATTATAATTTTGTTTATATTTAAGTTTTCATGTGACTGACGTATGTCTTAAAGAGAATAAATGCCTTTAAACTTTTATATTATATTCTGTTTTTTCAGATCTTCATCTACAAAAGCACCGTTAGATGATCCCACGTATGTTTACTTGCTTATTACCTAATAGCTAGGTAATGTTAAATTGAGAGTTAACCAAAGTCATCGACATAGTCCGAAGGATTGCAAAACTGAAGTGGCGGTGGGCGGGCACATAGCTCTTAGAGCCGTCGTCAGTTGGTACAGAAAGATTATCGAGTGGCAACCACGAACCAGATGACGCAGCGTATGCAGGTCCCATGCAAGATGGATCGATGATCTTTTGAGACCTCTTAAAATTACAATATTTAGTATACTAAATACTCTTCTTATCGTGATACTCCTAAAGATACACGTCTTATACTTAAGTTCACCACCCAGCGAGATGGACTATGGCCTATCCCTCGTTATTATGAGAGGAGGGCCTTGTGGTGCAGTGGGATTCTTATGGGCTGCGTTATTATTTATATTTATGTATGATCAATTTATATATTATTTATAATATTATGAATTATATATTATTTATAACTCAATATACAATTATTTTTTAAGAAATGGCTTGCAAATTACATAAAAACAAAAATACCTCCCTGATTCCAATGATAAATGAAATTTGAACACCATCTAGGTACCTACACTCGTTCTCCTCGAATTTCGTCAGTCTTATTTTGACTTGCTTAATAATACTAGTCATTTAATTTTAACTTTTAGTTTTACACCTAGATCACTATAAGATTGTTTGAGTTTGTTATGATTAGAACAACGTAGTACAAATTGTCATTGTGTTTTACTTTTTGTTTTATGTTTATTTTTATTTTTTTACTATGTACCTATGCCAACTAATATATTTTATTATAATTTTGTTTATATTTAAGTACTCATGTGAGTAACGTATGTCTTAAAGAGAATATATGCCTTTAGACTTTTATATTATGTTCTATTTTTTCAGATCTTCATCTACAAAAGCACCGTCAGAAGATCCCACGTATGTTTACTTGCTTATTACTTAATAGCTAGGTAATGTTAAATTGGGAGTTAACCAAAGTCATCGACATAGTCCGAAGGATTGCAAAACTGAAGTAGCAGTGGGCGGGCACATAGCTCCTAGAGCCGTCGGCTGTTGGGGCAGAAAGATTATCCAGTGGCAACCACGAACCAGAAGACGCAGCGTATGCAGGTCCCATGCAAGATGGACCGATGATCTTTTGAGACCTCATAAAATTACAATATTTATTGGACTAAATACTCTTCTTATCGTGATACTCCTAAAGGTACACGTCTTATACTTAAGTTCACAACCCAGCGTGATGGACTATGGCCTATCCCTAGTTATTATGAGAGGAGGGCCTTGTGGTGTAGTGGGATACTAATGGGCTGCGTTATTATTTATATTTATGTATTATCAATTATATTTAATTTATAATATTATGAAATATATATTATTTATGATATGATTAGAACAACGTAGTACAAATTGTCATTATGTTTTACTTTTTGTTTTATGTTTATTTTTACTTTTTTGCTATGAACCTATGCCAACGAATATAATATTTTATTATAATTTTGTTTATATTTAAGTACTCATGTGAGTAACGTATGTCTTAAAGAGAATAAATGCCTTTAAACTTTTATATAATATTCTGTTTTTTCAGATCTTCATCTACAGTAGCACCGTCAGATGATCCAACGTATGTTTACTTGCTTATTACTTAATAGCTAGGTAATGTTAAATTGGGAGTTTACCAAAGTCATCGACATAGTCCGAAGGATTGCAAAACTGAAGTGGCAGTGGGCGGACACATAGCTCCTGGAGCCGTCGGCTGTTGGGGCAGAAAGATTATCCAGTGGCAACCACGAACCAGAAGACGCAGCATATGCAGGTCCCATGCAAGATGGACCGATCCTCTTTGGAGACCTCTTAAAATTACAATATTTCCTAGACTAAATGCTCTTCTTATCGTGATTCTCCTAAAGATACACGTCTTATACTTAAGTTCACCACCCAGCGTGATGGACTATGGCCTTTCACTCGTTATTGTGAGAGAAGGGCCTTGTGGTGTAGTGGGATTCTTATGGGCTACGTTATTATTTAGATTTGACGATCACCGTAGCCTAGTTGGTAGTGCTCCTGCCTACGAAGCTGGTGGTCCTGGGTTCGAATCCCGGTACGTGCAAATATTTGTGTGATGAGCACGAATATTTGTTTCTGAGTCATGGATGTTTTCTATGTATTTAAGTATTTATCTATCTATATAAGTATGTATATCGTCGCCTGGTACCCATAGTACAAGCTTTGCTTAGTTTGGGGCTAGGATGATCTGTGTGACATTGTCCCTAAATATTATTATTATTATTATTATTTATGTATTATCAATTTATATATTATTTATAACTCAATACACAATTGTTTTTTAAGAAATGGCTAGCAAATTACATAAAAACAAAAATACCTTCCTGATTTTTCTGATAAATGAACTTTGTACAGCATCTAGGTACCTACACTCATTCTCCTCAAATTTCGTCACTCTTATTTTGACTTGCTTAATAATACTTGCCATTTAATTTAAACTTTTCATTTAGCACTAAGATTACTATAAGATTGTATAAGTTTGTTATGATTAGAACAACGTAGTACAAATTGTCATAATGTTTTACTTTTTGATTTATGTTTATTTTTATTTTTTTACTATGTGCCTATGCCAACGAATATATATTATTATAATTTTGTTTATATTTAAGTATTCATGTGAGTTACGAATGTCTTAAAAAGAATAAATGCCTTTAAACTTTTCTATTATATTCTGTTTTTTCAGATCTTCATCTACAGTAGCACAGTCAGAAGATCCCACGTATGTTTACTTGCTTACTACTTAATAGCTAGGTAACGTTAAATTGGGAATTAACCAAATTCATCGACATAGTCCGAAGGATTGCAAAACTGAAGTGGCAGTGGGCGGACACATAGCTCCTAGAGCCGTCAGCTGTTGGGGCAGAAATATTATCCAGTGGCAACCACGAACCAGAAGACGCAGCGTATGCAGGTCCCATGCAAGATGGACCGATGATCTTTTGAGACCTCTTAAAATTACAATATTTAGTATACTAAATACTCTTCTTATCGTGATACTCCTAAAGATACACGTCTTATACTTAAGTTCACCACCCAGCGTGATGGACTATGGCTTATCCCTCGTTATTATGAGAGGAGGGCCTTGTGGTGCAGTGGGATTCTTATGGGCTGCGTTATTATTTATATTTATGTATTATCAATTTATATATTATTTATAATATTATGAATTATATATTATTTATAACTCAATATACAATTATTTTTTAAGAAATGGCTTGCAAATTACATAAAAACAAAAATACCTCCCTGATTCCAATGATAAATGAAATTTGTACACCATCTAGGTACCTACACTCGTTCTCCTCGAATTTCGTCAGTCTTATTTTGACTTGCTTAATAATACTAGTCATTTAATTTTAACTTTTAGTTTTACACCTAGATCACTATAAGATTGTTTGAGTTTGTTATGATTAGAACAACGTAGTACAAATTGTCATTGTGTTTTACTTTTTGTTCTATGTTTATTTTTATTTTTTTACTATGTACCTATGCCAACTAATATATTTTATTATAATTTTGTTTATATTTAAGTACTCATGTGAGTAACGTATGTCTTAAAGAGAATAAATGCCATTAGACTTTTATATTATATTCTATTTTTTCAGATCTTCATCTACAAAAGCACCGTCAGAAGATCCCACGTATGTTTACTTGCTTATTACTTAATAGCTAGGTAATGTTAAATTGGGAGTTAACCAAAGTCATCGACATAGACCGAAGGATTGCAAAACTGAAGTGGCAGTGGGCGGGCACATAGCTCCTAGAGCCGTCGGCTGTTGGGGCAGAAAGATTATCCAATATATATATATATCCAACCACGAACCAGAAGACAAAGCGTATGCAGGTCCCATGCAAGATGGACCGATGATCTTTTGAGACCTCTTAAAAGTACAATATTTATTAGACTAAATACTCTTCTTATCGTGATACTCCTAAAGATACACGTCTAATACTTAAGTTCACAACCCAGCGTGATGGACTATGGCCTATCCCTCGTTATTATGAGAGGAGGGCCTTGTGGTGTAGTGGGATACTAATGGGCTGCGATATTATTTATATTTATGTATTATCAATTATATTTAATTTATAATATTATGAAATATATATTATTTATGATATGATTAGAACAACGTAGTACAAATTGTCATTATGTTTTACTTTTTGTTTTATGTTTATTTTTACTTTTGTGCTATGAACCTATGCCAACGAATATAATATATTATTATAATTTTGTTTATATTTAAGTATTCATGTGAGTTAAGTATGTCTTAAAGAGAATAAATGCCTTTAAACTTTTATATAATATTCTGTTTTTTCAGATCTTCATCTACAGTAGCACCGTCAGATGATCCAACGTATGTTTACTTGCTTATTACTTAATAGCTAGGTAATGTTAAATTGGGAGTTTACCAAAGTCATCGACGTAGCCCGAAGGATTGCAAAACTGAAGTGGCAGTGGGCGGACACATAGCTCCTGGAGCCGTCGGCTGTTGGGGCAGAAAGATTATCCAGTGGCAACCACGAACCAGAAGACGCAGCATATGCAGGTCCCATGCAAGATGGACCGATCCTCTTTGGAGACCTCTTAAAATTACAATATTTCCTAGACTAAATGCTCTTCTTATCGTGATTCTCCTAAAGATACACGTCTTATACTTAAGTTTACCACCCAGCGTGATGGACTATGGCCTTTCACTCGTTATTGTGAGAGAAGGGCCTTGTGGTGTAGTGGGATTCTTATGGGCTGCGTTATTATTTATATTTATGTATTATCAATTTATATATTATTTATAACTCAATACACAATTGTTTTTTAAGAAATGGCTAGCAAATTACATAAAAACAAAAATACCTTCCTGATTCCAATGATAAATGAAATTTGTACACCATCTAGGTACCTACACTCATTCTCCTCAAATTTCGTCAGTCTTATTTTGACTTGCTTAATAATACTTGCCATTTAATTTAAACTTTTCATTTAGCACTAAGATTACTATAAGATTGTTTAAGTTTGTTATGATTAGAACAACGTAGTACAAATTGTCATTGTGTTTTACTTTTTGTTTTATATATTTTTTTATTTTTTCACAATGTACCTATGCCAACTAATATATTTTATTATAATTTTGTTTATATTTAAGTACTCATGTGAGTAACGTATGTCTTAAAGAGAATAAATGCCTTTAGACTTTTATATTATATTCTATTTTTTCAGATCTTCATCTACAAAAGCACCGTCAGAAGATCCCACGTATGTTTACTTGCTTATTACTTAATAGCTAGGTAATGTTAAATTGGGAGTTAACCAAAGTCATCGACATAGTCCGAAGGATTGCAAAACTGAAGTGGCAGTGGGCGGGCACATAGCTCCTAGAGCCGTCGGCTGTTGGGGCAGAAAGATTATCCAGTGGCAGCCACGAACCAGAAGACGCAGCGTATGCAGGTCCCATGCAAGATGGACCGATGATCTTTTGAGACCTCTTAAAATTACAATACTTATTAGACTAAATACTCTTCTTATCGTGATACTCCTAAAGATACACGTCTTATACTTAAGTTCACAACCCAGCGTGATGGACTATGGCGTATCCCTCGCTATTATGAGAGGAGGGTCTTGTGGTGTAGTGGGATACTAATGGGCTGCGTTATTATTTATATGTATGTATTATCAATTTTATTTAATTTATAATATTATGAAATATATATTATTTATGATATGATTAGAACAACGTAGTACAAATTGTCAGTATGTTTTACTTTTTGTTTTATGTTTATTTTTACTTTTATACTATGTACCTATGCTAACGAATATATATTATTATGATTTTGTTTATATTTAAGTATGCATGTGAGTTACGTATGTCTTAAAGAGAATAAATGCCTTTAAACTTTTATATTATATTCTGTTTTTTCAGATCTTCATCTACAGTAGCACCGTCAGATGATCCCACGTATGTTTACTTGCTTATTACTTAATAGCTAGGTAATGTTAAAATGGGAGTTAACCAAAGTCATCGACATAGTCCGAAGGATTGCAAAACTAAAGTGGCGGTGGGCGGGCACATAGCTCCTAGAGCCGTCGGATGTTAGGGCAGAAAGATTATCCAGTGGCAACCACGAACCAGAAGACGCAGCATATGCAGGTCCCATGCAAGATGGACCGATGATCTTTTGAGACCTCTTAAAATTACAATATTTACTAGACTAAATACTCTTCTTATCGTGATACTCCTAAAGATACACGTCTTATACTTAAGTTCACCACCCAGCGCAGCGTGATGGACTATGGCCTTTCACTCGTTATTATGAGAGGAGGGCCTTGTGGTGCAGTGGGATTCTTATGGGCTGCGATATTATTTATATTTATGTATTATCAATTTATATATTACTTGCTGTGCCCGCGACTTCGTCCGCGTGTTAATTAGTTTATTTTGTTTTTTTTTGTTTTTAGTAAAATAAAAGACGTTTTCTAAAATAAAAGTAGCCTAAAATACTCCTTATTACATCAGCTACCTGCCAATAAAAGTCCTGTCAAAATCGGTCCAGCCGTTACAGAGATTAGCCGGAACAAACAGACAGACAGACAGACAAAAATTGTAAAAAAAATATTTTGGTGTATGTACCGTATAAATATTCATATTTATGAAGTAAAAACCGGTTGTTTTAATATTACAAACAGACACTCCAATTTTATTAATTTGTATAGAAGATTAATAATATTATGAATTATATATTATTTATAACTCAATACACAATTATTTATTAAGAAATGGCTAGCAAATTACATAAAAACAAAAATACCTTCCTGATTCTACTGATAAATGAACTTTTTACAGCATCTATGTACCTACACTCATTCTCCTCAAATTTCGTCAGTCTTATTTTGACTTGCTTAATAATACTTGCCATTTAATTTAAACTTTTCATTTAGCACTAAGATCACTATAAGATTGTTTAAGTTTGTTATGATTAGAACAACGTAGTACAAATTGTCATAATGTTTTACTTTTTGATTTATGTTTATTTTTATTTTTTTACTATGTGCCTATGCCCACGAATATATATTATTATAATTTTGTTTATATTTAAGTATTCATGTGAGTTACGAATGTGTTAAAAAGAATAAATGCCTTTAAACTTTTATATTATATTCTGTTTTTTCAGATCTTCATCTACAGTAGCACCGTCAGAAGATCACACGTATGTTTACTTGCTTATTACTTAATAGCTGGGTAATGTTAAATTGGGAGTTAACCAAAGTCATCGACATAGTCCGAAGGATTGCAAAACTGAAGTGGCAGTGGGCGGGCACATAGCTCCTAGAGCCGTCGGCTGTTGGGGCAGAAAGATTATCCAGTGGCAACCACGAACCAGAAGACGCAGCGTATGCAGGTCCCATGCAAGATGGACCGATGATCTTTTGAGACCTCTTAAAATTACAATATTTACTAGACTAAATACTCTTTTTATCGTGATACTCCTAAAGATACACGTCTTATACTTAAGTTCACAACCCAGCGTGATGGACTATGGCCTATCCCTCGTTATTATGAGAGGAGGGCCTTGTGGTGTAGTTGGATACTAATAGGCTGCGTTATTATTTATATTTATGTATTATCAATTATATTTTATTTATAATATTATGAAATATATATTATTTATGATATGATTAGATCAACGTAGTACAAATTGTCATTATGTTTTACTTTTTGTTTTATGTTTATTTTTACTTTTTTACTATGAACCTATGCCAACGAATATAATATATTATTATAATTTTGTTTATATTTAAGTATTCATGTGAGTTAAGTATGTTTTAAAGAGAATAAATGCCTTTAAACTTTTATATTATATTCTGTTTTTTCAGATCTTCATCTACAGTAGCACCGTCAGATGATCCCACGTATGTTTACTTGCTTATTACTTAATAGCTAGGTAATGTTAAAATGGGAGTTAACCAAAGTCATCGACATAGTCCGAAGGATTGCAAAACTAAAGTGGCGGTGGGCGGGCACATAGCTCCTAGAGCCGTCGGCTGTTGGGACAGAAAGATTATCGAGTGGCAACCACGAACAGGAAGACGCAGCGTATGCAGGTCCCATGCAAGATGGACCGATGATCTTTTGAGACCTCTTAAAGTTACAATATTTACTAGACTAAATACTCTTCTTATCGTGATACTCCTAAAGATACACGTCTTATACTTAAGTTCACAACCCAGCGTGATGGACTATGGCCTATCCCTCGTAATTATGAGAAGAGGGCCTTGTGGTGTAGTGGGATACTAATGGGCTGCGTTATTATTTATATTTATGTATTATCAATTATAGTTTATTTATAATATTATGAAATATATATTATTTATGATATGATTTGAACAACGTAGTACAAATTGTCATTATGTTTTACTTTTTGTTTTATGTATAGTTTTACTTTTTTACTATGTACCTATGCCAACGAATGTAATATATTATTATAATTTTGTTTATATTTAAGTATTCATGTGAGTTACGTATGTCTTAAAGAGAATAAATGCCTTTAAACTTTTATATTATATTCTGTTTTTTCAGATCTTCATCTACAGTAGCACCGTCAGAAGATCCCACGTATGTTTACTTGCTTATTACTTAATAGCTAGGTAATGTTAAATTGGGAGTTAACCAAAGTCATCGACATAGTCCGAAGGATTGCAAAACTTAAATGGCAGTGGGCGGGCACATAGCTCCTAGAGCTGTCGGCTGTTGGAGCAGAAAGATTATCCAGTGGCAACCACGAACCAGAAGCCGCAGCGTATGCAGGTCCCATGCAAGAAGGACCGATGATCTTTTGAGACCTCTTAAAATTACAATATTCATTAGACTAAATACTCTTCTTATCGTGATTCTCCTAAAGATACACGTCTTATACTTAAGTTCACCACCCAGCGTGATGGACTATGGCCTATCCCTCGTTATTATGAGAGGAGCGCTTGTGGTGTAGTCGGATACTAATGGTGTGCGTTATAATTATGTATTATCAATTATATATTATTTATAATATTATGAATTTTATATTATTTATAACTCAATACACAATTTTTTTTTAAGATATGGCTAGCAAATTACATAAAAACAAAAATACCTTCCTAATTCTACTGATAAATGAACTTTGTACAGCATCTAGGTACCTACACTCATTCTCCTCAAATTTCGTCAGTCTTATTTTGACTTGCTTAATAATACTTGTCATTTAATTTTAACTTTTGGTTTTACACTTAGATCACTATAAGATTGTTTAAGTTTGTTATGATTAGAAAAACGTAGTACAAATTGTCAAAATGTTTTACTTTTTGATTTATGTTTATTTTTATTTTTTTACCATGTGCCTATGCCAGCGAATATATATTATTATAATTTTGTTTATATTTAAGTATTCATATGAGTTACGTATGTCTTAAAGAGAATAAATGCCTTTAAACTTTTATATTATATTCTATTTTTTCAGATCTATATCTACAAAAGCACCGTCAGAAGATCCCACGTATTTTTACTTGCTTATTACTTAATAGCAAGGTAATGTTAAATTGGGAGTTAACCAAAGTCATCGACATAGTCCGAAAGATTGCAAACCTTTAGTGGCAGTGGGCGGGCACATAGCTCCTAGAGCCGTCACCTGTTGGGGCAGAAAGATTATCGAGTGGCAACCACGAACCAGAAGAAGCAGCGTATGCAGGTCCCATACAAGATGGACCGATGATCTTTTGAGACCCCTTAAAATTACAATATTCACTAGACTAAATACTCTTCTTATCGTGATTCTCCTAAAGATACACGTCTTATACTTAAGTTCTCAACCCAGCGTGATGGACTATGGCCTTCCGTCGTTATTATAAGAGGAGCGCCTTGTGATGTAGTGGGATACTAATGGGCTGCGTTATAATTTATTTGTATGTATTATCAATTATATATTATTTATAATAATTATGAATTTTTTTATTATTTATAACTCAATACACAATTTTTTTTAAGAAAAGGCTAGCTAATTACGTAAAAACCAAAATACCTCCCTGATTCTAATGATAAATGAACTTTGTACAGCATCTAGGTACCTTCACTCATACTCCTCAAATTTCGTCAGTTTTATTTTGACTTGCTTAATAATACTTGTCATTTAATTTTAACTTTTAGTTTTACACTTAGATCACTATAAGATTGTTTAAGTTTGTTTTGATTAGAACAACGTAGTACAAATTGTCATAATGTTTTACTTTTTGATTTATGTTTATTTTTATTTTTTTACTATGTGCCTATGCCAACGAATATATATAATTATGATTTTGTTTATATTTAAGTATGCATATGAGTTACGTATGTCTTAAAGAGAATAAATGCCTTTAAACTTTTATATTATATTCCATTTTTTCAGATCTTCATCTACAAAAGCACCGTCAGAAGATCCCACGTATGTTTACTTGCTTATTACTTAATAGCTAGGTAATGTTAAATTGGGAGTTAACCAAAGTCATCGACATAGTCCGAAGGATTGCAAAACTGAAGTGGCAGTGGGCGGGCACATAGCTCCTAGAGCCGTCGGCTGTTGGGGCAGAAAGATTATCCAATGGCAACCACGAACCAGAAGACGCAGCGTATGCAGGTCCCATGCAAGATGGACCGATGATCTTTTGAGACCTCTTAAAATTACAATATTTACTAGACTAAATACTCTTTTTATCGTGATACTCCTAAAGATACACGTCTTATACTTAAGTTCACAACCCAGCGTGATGGACTATGGCCTATCCCTCGTTATTATGAGAGGAGGGCCTTGTGGTGTAGTTGGATACTAATAGGCTGCGTTATTATTTATATTTATGTATTATCAATTATATTTTATTTATAATATTATGAAATATATATTATTTATGATATGATTAGAACAACGTAGTACAAATTGTCATTATGTTTTACTTTTTGTTTTATGTTTATTTTTACTTTTTTACTATGAACCTATGCCAACGAATATAATATATTATTATAATTTTGTTTATATTTAAGTATTCATGTGAGTTAAGTATGTTTTAAAGAGAATAAATGCCTTTAAACTTTTATATTATATTCTGTTTTTTCAGATCTTCATCTACAGTAGCACCGTCAGATGATCCCACGTATGTTTACTTGCTTATTACTTAATAGCTAGGTAATGTTAAAATGGGAGTTAACCAAAGTCATCGACATAGTCCGAAGGATTGCAAAACTAAAGTGGCGGTGGGCGGGCACATAGCTCCTAGAGCCGTCGGCTGTTGGGACAGAAAGATTATCGAGTGGCAACCACGAACAGGAAGACGCAGCGTATGCAGGTCCCATGCAAGATGGACCGATGATCTTTTGAGACCTCTTAAAGTTACAATATTTACTAGACTAAATACTCTTCTTATCGTCTTCTTCTTAGCGAGTCGATGGCAATCTAAACTGTGTCCGCCCAGAACTTGGCCACGAGAATCGCATTATGATTAGCCTCCATCAGATCTTTAAGCGTGCAGTTGTAAGGGCACGCGCTACATGATAGTAGATGTCCCATTGTCTGTGGGACTACACCACATTTGCATTGAAGGCGATCATTAATGTAACCCCACCTGAGCAAGTTGTGCCTACTGCGACCAACCTGGGTTCGAAGCCTATTTAATGATTTCCAGGCTAGCCAAGGCAGTTTCCATCCAGGGGCGAGACTTTCAGATGGTGGAACAAATGGTACAGGCAGTTTGGTACACTCTCGCCACAGCTGGCATCTAGCCTGTGAGAGTTCTCCGCTCAGTGGAAGGACGCACTTCACGAAGCTGTGTCGACTTTTAAGCCTTTGTGACACAGGACTGTGATCATGCAATGGGTGCCGTGCGTCACTGTCCATTTTTAATCTCTCGCTGGAGCTTGCCGCCGCTCTACGCACCGCCGGAGGAGCCATGCCTGCCAGTGGATACAGCAATTGAACTGGTGTTGGTTTAAGACAACCAGTGATGGTTCGACACGTTTCGTTTAAAGCTATATCCACTAGCTTTGCATGGGCTGAGCGACTCCACACCGGGCATGCGTATTCATCTGCAGAGAATGAGAGCGCTAATCCGGTAGTACGTACAACGTCGGGCGAGGCTCCCCATTTGGTTGCAACTAGACGTTGTAGGAGATTGTTACGAGAGTGTACCTTCTGCTTGATATTTTCGCAGTTTTTTCTGAAGTTTAGAGACCTATCCAGAGAAACCCCAAGGTATTTAGGGAACTTACTGTGTGCAATGGGCGTTCCGTTCCATACTATATTCAGTGTGCGGCTTGCCTCTCTATTGCGCAGATGAAAAACGCAAGATTGGGTTTTGCTCGGGTTAGGTTTTAGTGAATTTTTGACATAGTACTCAGCCAAGTTTTCAAGAGCATTTGAGAGGTCAACCTCCACTTTCTCAAACGTGGCGGCTTGTGAGGTGAGAGCGAGGTCATCAGCATATAAAAAATGGGACGTGTTTGTATTCAGCGGTTGGTCGTTGGTGTATATGTTAAATAAAAGAGGGGCCAAGACACTACCCTGAGGAAGGCCGTTTTTGTGTGTTCTCCAACGACTTTTATCAAGTAGGAGATGGACTTGGAAACTGCGATTATGTAGCAGTTCACGCAGTACCTTCACAAAGTTGTGGTCCTTGGTGATCGTCTCCACTTTCCACATCAGCCGCTTTAGGTTAACTGTGTCATAGGCAGCTGATAAGTCAACAAATACAGCACCTGTAACTTTTCTGTCCTCAAAACCGTCCTCGATGTGTTGTACAAGTTTTAGGGACTGGTTGCCGCAAGACTTAACTGGTCTAAAGCCGGCCTGCTCTGGTATTAACTTAGGGTCTATAGCGATTGTAAGACGGTTAAGTAATAGCCTCTCAAAAAGCTTATAAGTATGGCACAGTAGAGATATCGGCCGAAAGCTTCTTATCGTGATACTCCTAAAGATACACGTCTTATACTTAAGTTCACAACCCAGCGTGATGGACTATGGCCTATCCCTCGTAATTATGAGAAGAGGGCCTTGTGGTGTAGTGGGATACTAATGGGCTGCGTTATTATTTATATTTATGTATTATCAATTATAGTTTATTTATAATATTATGAAATATATATTATTTATGATATGATTTGAACAACGTAGTACAAATTGTCATTATGTTTTACTTTTTGTTTTATGTATAGTTTTACTTTTTTACTATGTACCTATGCCAACGAATGTAATATATTATTATAATTTTGTTTATATTTAAGTATTCATGTGAGTTACGTATGTCTTAAAGAGAATAAATGCCTTTAAACTTTTATATTATATTCTGTTTTTTCAGATCTTCATCTACAGTAGCACCGTCAGAAGATCCCACGTATGTTTACTTGCTTATTACTTAATAGCTAGGTAATGTTAAATTGGGAGTTAACCAAAGTCATCGACATAGTCCGAAGGATTGCAAAACTTAAATGGCAGTGGGCGGGCACATAGCTCCTAGAGCTGTCGGCTGTTGGAGCAGAATGATTATCCAGTGGCAACCACGAACCAGAAGCCGCAGCGTATGCAGGTCCCATGCAAGAAGGACCGATGATCTTTTGAGACCTCTTAAAATTACAATATTCATTAGACTAAATACTCTTCTTATCGTGATTCTCCTAAAGATACACGTCTTATACTTAAGTTCACCACCCAGCGTGATGGACTATGGCCTATCCCTCGTTATTATGAGAGGAGCGCTTGTGGTGTAGTCGGATACTAATGGTGTGCGTTATAATTATGTATTATCAATTATATATTATTTATAATATTATGAATTTTATATTATTTATAACTCAATACACAATTTTTTTTTAAGATATGGCTAGCAAATTACATAAAAACAAAAATACCTTCCTAATTCTACTGATAAATGAACTTTGTACAGCATCTAGGTACCTACACTCATTCTCCTCAAATTTCGTCAGTCTTATTTTGACTTGCTTAATAATACTTGTCATTTAATTTTAACTTTTGGTTTTACACTTAGATCACTATAAGATTGTTTAAGTTTGTTATGATTAGAAAAACGTAGTACAAATTGTCAAAATGTTTTACTTTTTGATTTATGTTTATTTTTATTTTTTTACCATGTGCCTATGCCAGCGAATATATATTATTATAATTTTGTTTATATTTAAGTATTCATATGAGTTACGTATATCTTAAAGAGAATAAATGCCTTTAAACTTTTATATTATATTCTATTTTTTCAGATCTATATCTACAAAAGCACCGTCAGAAGATCCCACGTATTTTTACTTGCTTATTACTTAATAGCAAGGTAATGTTAAATTGGGAGTTAACCAAAGTCATCGACATAGTCCGAAAGATTGCAAACCTTTAGTGGCAGTGGGCGGGCACATAGCTCCTAGAGCCGTCACCTGTTGGGGCAGAAAGATTATCGAGTGGCAACCACGAACCAGAAGAAGCAGCGTATGCAGGTCCCATACAAGATGGACCGATGATCTTTTGAGACCCCTTAAAATTACAATATTCACTAGACTAAATACTCTTCTTATCGTGATTCTCCTAAAGATACACGTCTTATACTTAAGTTCTCAACCCAGCGTGATGGACTATGGCCTTCCCTCGTTATTATAAGAGGAGCGCCTTGTGATGTAGTGGGATACTAATGGGCTGCGTTATAATTTATTTTTATGTATTATCAATTATATATTATTTATAATAATTATGAATTTTTTTATTATTTATAACTCAATACACAATTTTTTTTCAGAAAAGGCTAGCTAATTACGTAAAAACCAAAATACCTCCCTGATTCTAATGATAAATGAACTTTGTACAGCATCTAGGTACCTTCACTCATTCTCCTCAAATTTCGTCAGTTTTATTTTGACTTGCTTAATAATACTTGTCATTTAATTTTAACTTTTAGTTTTACACTTAGATCACTATAAGATTGTTTAAGTTTGTTTTGATTAGAACAACGTAGTACAAATTGTCATAATGTTTTACTTTTTGATTTATGTTTATTTTTATTTTTTTACTATGTGCCTATGCCAACGAATATATATAATTATGATTTTGTTTATATTTAAGTATGCATATGAGTTACGTATGTCTTAAAGAGAATAAATGCCTTTAAACTTTTATATTATATTCCATTTTTTCAGATCTTCATCTACAAAAGCACCGTCAGAAGATCCCACGTATGTTTACTTGCTTATTACTTAATAGCTAGGTAATGTTAAATTGGGAGTTAACCAAAGTCATCGACATAGTCCGAAGGATTGCAAAACTTTAGTGGCAGTGGGCGGGCACATAGCTCCTAGAGCCGTCGCCTGTTGGGGCAGAAAGATTATCGAGTGGCAACCACGAACCAGAAGACGCAGCGTATGCAGGTCCCATGCAAGATGGACCGATGATCTTTTGAGACCTCTTAAAATTACAATATTCACTAGACTAAATACTCTTCTTATCGTGATTCTCCTAAAGATACACGTCTTATACTTAAGTTCACCACTCAGCGTGATGGACTATTGCCTATCACTCGTTATTATGAGAAAAGGGCCTTATGGTGTAGTGGGATTCTTATGGGCTGCGTTATTATTTATATTTATGTATTATCAATTTATATATTATTTATAATATTATGAATTATATTGTTAAGTGTTAACGGTGAGATTCAATGAAACAAATGTGAACGTTAAACATAAGTTTATTATTTAGCCTAAGATGATGCCATGGGCATGTACACTATCTGCTTATAGTAATGTTCTTAATCACTATATTAAAGTTACTTAACTACTACTTAAACTTACCTTATCTATTTGGACGCCAGGAGGAATTTGCCTTCAACAATACTAGGTATGTCGGTTCGCTGGCTCCTGCCACACCCCTACTAGCTCAGTCTCGTGTTGGAGGTTCGCCCGTGACGTCTTAGCGTCGCGCCCATTAGGCTCCCAGAATAAAGGGCATGACCCGAAGCTATAACAATGCAAACCATTCGTTATTGCCTACTTATTGATTGTGAGCAGAGTTGTACCAGTATATTGGATGCAATTACTAAAGTTAATCAGAACACAATAAGTTAAACTTACCCCTTGCACAACGTAACTTAGTTACGTTTTCAGTATCCCTACGAGTCGGCACACTTGTCTTCCAGGGTTCTCTTAAACTGCCCCAAGTAAACACAACGGCACCATAAAATTAATGTCTTTGTTCGACTACTATAAACTTTAACTTATTTCTTTAATTATTATGACGGTAATCACACACTCACAGTACGGTGTTCTCCGAACGAATGCCTAACCCATTCACATATCTTATACACTATCTATTTAATAATGAATAAATTTAGAAATGCACAAAAAGACAATTAGATGCGCATGAGAATCGAACCGGCGTCGGTAAGATATGCTTCCGAGCACTTTACCCCTCGTCTATCTGTTTCCTTAGCACTCATTGCCAATTAAGTAACTGCTTGCGTTTATTGTTGTGACGTCACACTGCTAAGTTCATTATAGCCCTAATAATATATTATTTATAACTCAATACACAATTTTTTTTAAGAAATGGCTAGCAAATTACATAAAAACAAAAATACCTTCCTGATTCTACTGGTAAATGAACTTTGTACAACATCTAGGTACCTACACTCATACTCCTCAAATTTCGTCAGTTATTTTGACTTGCTTAATAATACTTGTCATTTAATTTTAACTTTTAGTTTTACACTTAGATCACTATAAGATTGTTTAAGTTTGTTATGATTAGAACAACGTAGTACAAATTGTCATAATGTTTTACTTTTTTATTTATGTTTATTTTTATTTTTTACTATGTACCTATGCCAACGAATATATATTATTATAATTTTGTTTATATTTAAGTATTCATGTGAGTTACGAATGTCTTAAAGAGAATAAATGCCTTTAAACTTTTATATTATATTCTATTTTTTCAGATCTTTATCTACAAAAGCACCGTCAGAAGATCCCACGTATGTTTACTTGCTTATTACTTAATAGCTAGGTAATGTTAAATTGGGAGTTAACCAAAGTCATCGACATAGTCCGAAGGATTGCAAAACTTAAATGGCAGTGGGCGGGCACATAGCTCCTAGAGCCGTCGGCTGTTGGGGCAGAAAGATTATCCAGTGGCAACCACGAACCAGAAGCCGCAGCGTATGCAGGTCCCATGCAAGAAGGACCGATGATCTTTTGAGACCTCTTAAAATTACAATATTCATTAGACTAAATACTCTTCTTATCGTGATTCTCCTAAAGATACACGTCTTATACTTAAGTTCACCACCCAGCGTGATGGACTATGGCCTATCCCTCGTTATTATGAGAGGAGCGCTTGTGGTGTAGTGGGATACTAATGGTGTGCGTTATAATTATGTATTATCAATTATATATTATTTATAATATTATCAATTATATATTATTTATAATATTATGAATTTTATATTATTTATAACTCAATACACAATTTTTTTTAAGAAATGGCTAGCTATTTACGTAAAAACCAAAATACCTCCCTGATTCTAATGATAAATGAACTTTGTACAGCATCTAGGTACCTACACTCATTCTCCTCAAATTTCTTCAGTCTTATTTTGACTTGCTTAACAATACTTGTCATTTAATTTAACTTTTAGTTTTACACTTAGATCACTATAAGATTGTTTAAGTTTGTTATGATTAGAACAACGTAGTACAAATTGTCATTAATTTTTACTTTTTGTTTTATGTTTATTTTTATTTTTTTACTATGTACCTATGCCAAGGAATATATATTATTATAATTTTGTTTATATTTAAGTTTTCATGTGAGTAACGTATGTCTTAAAGAGAATAAATGCCTTTAAACTTTTATATTATATTATGTTTTTTCAGATCTTCATCTACAGTAGCACCGTCAGAAGATCCCACGTATGTTTACTTGCTTATTACTTAATAGCTAGGTAATGTTAAATTGGGAGTTAACCAAAGTCATCGACATAGTCCGAAGGATTGCAAAACTGAAGTGGCAGTGGGCGGACATATAGCTCCTAGAGCCGTCGGCTGTTGGTGCAGAAAGATTATCCAGTGGCAACCACGAACCAGAAGACGCAGCGTATGCAGGTCCCATGCAAGATGGACCGATGATCTTTTGAGACCTCTTAAAGTTACAATATTTACTAGACTAAATACTCTTCTTATCGTGACACTCCTAAAGATACACGTCTTATACTTAAGTTCACAACCCAGCGTGATGGACTATGGCCTATCCCTCGTAATTATGAGAAGAGGGCCTTGTGGTGTAGTGGGATACTAATGGGCTGCGTTATTATTTATATTTATGTATTATCAATTATAGTTTATTTATAATATTATGAAATATATATTATTTATGATATGATTAGAACAACGTAGTACAAATTGTCATTATGTTTTACTTTTTGTTTAATGTATAGTTTTACTTTTTTACTATGTTTCTATGCCAACGAATGTAATATATTATTATAATTTTGTTTATATTTAAGTATTCATGTGAGTTACGTATGTCTTAAAGAGAATAAATGCCTTTAAACTTTTATATTATATTCTGTTTTTTCAGATCTTCATCTACAGTAGCACCGTCAGAAGATCCCACGTATGTTTACTTGCTTATTACTTAATAGCTAGGTAATGTTAAATTGGGAGTTAACCAAAGTCATCGACATAGTCCGAAGGATTGCAAAACTTCAATGGCAGTGGGCGGGCACATAGCTCCTAGAGCCGTCGGCTGTTGGGGCAGAAAGATTATCCAGTGGCAACCACGAACCAGAAGCCGCAGCGTATGCAGGTCCCATGCAAGAAGGACCGATGATCTTTTGAGACCTCTTAAAATTACAATATTCATTAGACTAAATACTCTTCTTATCGTGATTCTCCTAAAGATACACGTCTTATACTTAAGTTCACCATCCAGCGTGATGGACTATGGCCTATCCCTCGTTATTATGAGAGGAGCGCTCGTGGTGTAGTGGGATACTAATGGTGTGCGTTATAATTATGAATTATATATTATTTATAATATTATGAATTTTATATTATTTATAACTCAATACACAATTTTTTTTTAAGAAATGGCTAGCAAATTACATAAAAACAAAAATACCTTCGTAATTCTACTGATAAATGAACTTTGTACAGCATCTAGGTACCTACACTCATTCTCCTCAAACTTCGTCAGTCTTATTTTGACTTGCTTAATAATACTTGCCATTTAATTTTAACTTTTCATATTACACTAAGATCACTATAAGATTGTTTAAGTTTGTTATGATTGAAACAACGTAATACAAATTGTCATAATGTTTTACTTTTTGATTTATGTTTATTTTTATTTTTTACTATGTGCCTATGCCAACGAATATATATTATTATAATTTTGTTTATATTTAAGTATTCATGTGAGTTACGAATGTCTTAAAGAGAATAAATGCCTTTAAACTTTTATATTATATTCTATTTTTTCAGATCTTTATCTACAAAAGCACCGTCAGAAGATCCCATGTATGTTTACTTGCTTATTACTTAATAGCTAGGTAATGTTAAATTGGGAGTTAACCAAAGTCATCGACATAGTCCGAAGGATTGCAAAACTTAAATGGCAGTGGGCGGGCACATAGCTCCTAGAGCCGTCGGCTGTTGGGGCAGAAAGATTATCGAGTGGCAACCACGAACCAGAAGCCGCAACGTATGCAGGTCCCATGCAAGAAGGACCGATGATCTTTTGAGACCTCTTAAAATTACAATATTCATTAGACTAAATATTCTTCTTATCGTGATTCTCCTAAAGATACGCGTCTTATACTTAAGTTCACCACCCAGCGTGATGGACTATGGCCTATCCCTCGTTATTATGAGAGGAGCGCTTGTGGTGTAGTGGGATACTAATGGTGTGCGTTATAATTATGTATTATCAATTATATATTATTTATAATATTATGAATTTTATATTATTTATAACTCAATACACAATTTTTTTTTAAGAAATGGCTAGATATTTACGTAAAAACCAAAATACCTCCCTGATTCTAATGATAAATGAACTTTGTACAGCATCTAGGTACCTACACTCATTCTTCTCAAATTTCTTCAGTCTTATTTTGACTTGCTTAACAATACTTGTCATTTAATTTAACTTTTAGTTTTACACTTAGATCACTTTAAGATTGTATAAGTTTGTTATGATTAGAACGACGTAGTACAAATTGTCATTAATTTTTACTTTTTGGTTTATGTTTATTTTTATTTTTACTATGTGCCTATGCCAACGAATATATATTATTATAATTTTGTTTATATTTAAGTATTCATGTGAGTTACGAATGTCTTAAAGAGAATAAATGCCTTTAAACTTTTATATTATACTCTGTTTTTTCAGATCTTCATCTACAGTAGCACCGTCAGAAGATCCCACGTATGTTTACTTGCTTATTACTTAATAGCTAGGTAATGTTAAATTGGGAGTTAACCAAAGTCATCGACATAGTCCGAAGGATTGCAAAACTGAAGTGGCAGTGGGCGGACACATAGCTCCTAGAGCCGTCGGCTGTTGGTGCAGAAAGATTATCCAGTGGCAACCACGAACCAGAAGACGCAGCGTATGCAGGTCCCATGCAAGATGGACCGATGATCTTTTGAGACCTCTTAAAGTTACAATATTTACTAGACTAAATACTCTTCTTATCGTGATACTCCTAAAGATACACGTCTTATACTTAAGTTCACAACCCAGCGTGATGGACTATGGCCTATCCCTCGTAATTATGAGAAGAGGGCCTTGTGGTGTAGTGGGATACTAATGGGCTGCGTTATTATTTATATTTATGTATTATCAATTATAGTTTATTTATAATATTATGAAATATATATTATTTATGATATGAATCAGTCTCATCCGTGAGTTCGCTGAGCACGGTCGCTAACACGAATAAACGCGCGCCGCGTGAGTCATACCTGTTATCGCTCGCTCGATCGCTCGCTTGTTGTTCTACCGCATACACATAATTTATCGAAATCTGAAGCTTTGTATCTTTGAACAATTATTAGTGTTGTTCCATAATGTTCTGTTCTAAGTGTAAAGAGTCTGCTACTGACTTTATACTATGTCAGGGGTGCAACTGTCGTTACCACTATGGATGTGCAGGAGTAGCCGAAACAACCTATAGGAAGATGGGTCAAGACAAGAAAGCTACGTGGCGATGCCAGTTTTGCCGAAACGCAGCTTCTTCAGATGTTCTGGAGCCTAATTCAGGTCCTGTGACGGGTAGTAGCAACCCTACCGGTGGTGAAATATCCTTAACAGAACTTTTAAAGGAACTGAAGGAATTTCGACTTGAATTCAATTGCATGAAGGGTGATATTTCCACCATAAAATCGGAAACAGTTAGTACGTCTTTGCATATTCAAGATTTATCGACTAGATTTGATGATATTGACCAACGCATAATTGGCATGGAAAAAAGATTACTGCTTGTCGAGGGTAAAACAGCTAGTCTGACCAACATCCAAAATAACCTAGCTATGGCTGAGAAGACCATTGCACAACTACATTCGGAGAATAATTTACAAAATCAGTTTTCTCGTTTAAATAATTTGGAAATCATCGGTGTTCCACCAACAAGTGGCGAAAACTTAATATCTGTTTTACGTGAGATCAGTAATAAGGTCGGATTCAATTTATTGGACACAGATATCGACACTATTCACAGAGTTCGGCCCTACAATAACGATGCAAACAAAAATAATAGATCATCTCCTGCCCGGCACCCGTCTATTATTGTGCGATTTACTCAACGTTATCGTAAGAACCAGTTATTAGCAGCGGTCCGCGTTCGCCGTGGCCTCACAACAGCTGATATCGGCATACCCGGCGCAGCTACCCCATTGTATGTCAACGAGCATCTCACACCTACTAATAAAATACTATTAAAGAAAGCTCGGGATCGTAAGATGGAGCTTAATTATGTTTATATCTGGATACAGGAATGTAAAATTTTAATGCGTAAAAACGATCGATCAAAGATAGTGCGTATTAGTAATGAAAGTGATCTTTTAAAATTAAAATGACTATTTTACATCTTTATTAGTATATCAATTGGTTACGTTAATTATTTACTTCGTTTATTTAAACTGTACGTGTTATACTGTAAGTCAAGTGATTGTTTACATCATAACAACTATAATTTATTGTCATTTGATAAGTATATAGTAAGATTTTTGCATTTGTGTATGAGATTACCTACTTTTTACGTGATATAAATGTCACAATTATATAATTATATTGGGTTCAACAATGTATTGTACTGTGCACTGTGGAAAGTTTTATTTCATAAAATACCAGAGATTATCCAATGTCGCAAATAAACGCACTTAATATATATTACCAAAACGTGAGGGGGTTACGTACTAAATCGCAAGAATTTTTATCAAACGTACTAACGTCTAACTATGATATTATTTGTTTAACTGAGACATGGTTAACCCCTAACTTTAGCGATGCCGAGTATTTTTATCATAATTATCATGTTTATCGTCGGGATCGTGGGAGTGGTGACGTTCGAGGCGGCGGGGTTCTCATTGCAGTTAGGAGCGGTCTAAATGCGCAGCGTCGAGACGATTGGTGCTCGTCACGTACCTCCGAGGAGTTGTGGCTGAGTGTGGAGTTGACACCGGCTACAAATCAACTACGACGGGCGCGCGGCGACGCTCAGCCTTCTTGTATTCTGTGCGTAGGGTGTGCTTACTTTCCACACAATTCACAGCATTTAAATTCGCTTCAAACTTTCTTTGAATTTGTATCGAACAGAGTGGAAGTAGATAACGATGCTATGTTTTTGTTGTTAGGCGACTTTAACATTAGTCATGCGTCATGGATTCCAACTATTGATACTTACTTAACAATCTCAATCAATAGTGACCCTAAAGCCGCTATGTTATCAAACTTCATAGATTTAACAAATTTACAGCAATATAATAGTTGCACTAATGCCAACGGGCGTATTTTGGATTTAATTTTGAGCAATTCGTTTTGTGAAGTAGCGGCTTGTCGCACATCTCTCACTGTTGAAGACCTTCACCACAAATCCTTAGAATTAGTATTAAATTTAAGTAGTGAAATAAATTTAACCGTAAATGAAAGTTATAAATATCTTTTCCATTTAGCAAATTTAGAACAGATTGGTATAGGTTTACGTGAGTTCGACTGGACGTTGCTTGATAACATGACCACAGAGCAGGCTGTTACATATTTTTACAGCATCTTTCACAAATTAATAGAAGATCATGTACCCAAACGAAAAATTTGTACTGGACACAGATATCCCCCTTGGTATTCGCGTGCTCTTATTAAATTAATCCGTAGGAAATTAAAAGTGCATGCGAAATGGAAAAACTATAATGATCGTCTTCATTACAACGAGATTCAATTATTAAGAAAAAGGGTAAAAAAACTAGAATTGGAGTGCTATAATAATTATATACAATTTGCAGAAGAAAAAATTACGAATAGTCCTAGGTATTTCTGGAGCTTTATTAAATCTAAATTTGCAAAAAATGACATACCCAATTCTATGACATACGATGACATTACTTCTGCCAATGGTGAAATAATAACCAATATGTTCAACGATTATTTCCATTCCGTTTTTATCACAGAAAATGATCACGACGATACCTACCATGCTGTAAGCACTTGGGCATCTCCAATTAATATTTCTGCTATAAATATATCTGAAGATATAGTTATGAAGCATCTCGAACGAACTAATGTCAATAAGGGCGCTGGTTTTGACATGATACATCCTTTGTTAATTTCAAAGTTGTTTAAAGAGTTAACAGTTCCCATAACGAAGATATTTAAAAAGTCATTGTCCGAAGGTTGTTTTCCACGCATTTGGAAGCAAGTTCTAGTAACACCAATTCCAAAAGGAGGTAATAGGCATGACGTCAAACAATACAGATCTATCTGTAAATTAAGTATTTTTGGAAACATTTTAGAGAAAATTGTTACAACAGAATTAAATGCTCTCGTATGCAGACATGTGTCACCTTACCAACATGGTTTCTTCCAAGGCCGAAGTGTGGACACCAATTTAGTCACATACACGGATTACCTTCTCAATGCTCTGGACAGCGGATGTCAGGTGGATGCCGTGTATACCGACTTTTCTAAAGCATTTGATAAATTAAATCATAACACATTATTACAGAAATTAGCAAGATTCGGTATACATGGTGATCTTCTCAGATGGCTGAACTCATACATAAGAAATCGCAGTCAAGCTGTGGCACTTAAGGGTTATATATCCCGATTCCTTAAAATACCATCAGGAATTCCCCAGGGATCGCATTTAGGCCCTTTTCTTTTTATTTTGTATATTAAAGATATTGAAACTATCTCTGACAATTCATGTCATTTGCTTTACGCGGATGACACAACATTTTTTAAAGTTGTGGCTTCAGAGTCCGACTGTATCGAACTACAGAATGATTTAACCAAATTTGAAATTTATTGTCATAATAATCAACTTTACCTAAATCCGGACAAGTGTCATGTTATTACTTTCTCTCGTAAACATAATTCCATATATTATAAGTACACTTTTGCCAATAACCCAATTAATCGAGTTAATATAATAAGAGATCTAGGTATTCTACTGGACCAGAAACTTCACTTCAATTTTCATATAGATAGTGTCATATCTCGAGCATTCAAACAACTTGGTTTGATTCTACGTTTTTCTAAACCCTTTAAGAATCCATTTACATACAAGGTTTTATATTACGCTTACGTTCGCAGCATTCTGGAGTTCGGAAGTATCATATGGAATCCACAGTATACGGTGCATATTGAACGTTTAGAGAAAATACAAAACAAATTCCTGAAATCTCTTGATTACCGGACTGGAAATACTTTTCTAAACTTTCAGACTGCTGCATCGAGGCATGGCATCGACTCTTTGGTGATCAGACGCTCTTATCTCGATATCATGTTTCTATTTAAGATTGTTAATAACAAAATTGACTCATCATCATTGTTGGAGAATATCACGTTAAGAGTACCGCGTCCCTCCTCACGTCTTATGGATACCTTTTCTACCACAATGTGCAGTACAAGATATGCTAAAAATACCTTTATAAGACGCTCTTGTAATTTTTATGATAAAAATGTTAACAGTGTTGATATTTTCTCAAACTCTTATACACAATTTAGACTTAAAATAAGAAAATTATTACTAAATAATAGCTAAAAAGATACAAAACACAATACAAAAATTTATTTGATAATCTTGTATGTGTTGCTCAGTGTTCTCAAAGTAAACTAGGAACACAATGTTAGTTATTAAGATAATGGAACTTTAGGTCTATTAGAAATTAAGTTTTGTATACATTTTTTGTAAACGACTGTTTGTTTCCTAAATAAATAAATAAATAAATAAATGATTAGAACAACGTAGTACAAATTGTCATTATGTTTTACTTTTTGTTTTATGTATAGTTTTACTTTTTTACTATGTACCTATGCCAACGAATGTAATATATTATTATTATAATTTTGTTTATATTTAAGTATTCATGTGAGTTACGTATGTCTGAAAGAGAATAAATGCCTTTAAACTTTAAAATTATATTCTGTTTTTTCAGATCTTCATTTACAGAAGCACCGTCAGAAGATCCCACGTATGTTTACTTGCTTATTACTTAATAGCTAGGTAATGTTAAATTGGGAGTTAACCAAAGTCATCGACATAGTCCGAAGGATTGCAAAACTTAAATGGCAGTGGGCGGGCACATAGCTCCTAGAGCCATCGGCTGTTGAGGCAGAAAGATTATCCAGTGGCAACCACGAACCAGAAGCCGCAGCGTATGCAGGTCCCATGCAAGAAGGACCGATGATCTTTTGAGACCTCTTAAAATTACAATATTCATTAGACTAAATACTCTTCTTATCGTGATTCTCCTAAAGATACACGTCTTATACTTAAGTTCACCACCCAGCGTGATGGACTATGGCCTATCCCTCGTTATTATGAGAGGAGCGCTTGTGGTGTAGTGGGATACTAATGGTGTGCGTTATAATTATGTATTATCAATTATATATTATTTATAATATAATGATTTTTTTTATTATTTATAACTCAATACACAATTTTTTTTAAGAAAAGGCTAGCAAATTACATAAAAACAAAAATACCTCCCTGATTCTAATGATAAATGAACTTTGTACAGCATCTAGGTACCTTCACTCATTCTTCTCAAATTTCGTCAGTCTTATTTTGACTTGCTTAATAATACTTGTCATTTAATTTTAACTTTTAGTTTTACACTTAGATCACTATAAGATTGTTTAAGTTTGTTATGATTAGAACAACGTAGTACAAATTGTCATAATGTTTTACTTTTTGATTTATGTTTATTTTTATTTTTTTACCATGTGCCTATGCCAGCGAATATATATTATTATAATTTGGTTTATATTTAAGTATTCATATGAGTAACGTATGTCTTAAAGAGAATAAATGCCTTTAAACTTTTATATTATATTCTATTTTTTCAGATCTATATCTACAAAAGCACCGTCAGAAGATCCTACGTATGTTTACTTGCTTATTACTTAATAGCAAGGTAATGTTAAATTGGGAGTTAACCAAAGTCATCGACATAGTCCGAAAGATTGCAAAACTTTAGTGGCAGTGGGCGGGCACATAGCTCCTAGAGCCGTCGCCTGTTGGGGCAGAAAGATTATCGAGTGGCAACCACGAACCAGAAGAAGCAGCGTATGCAGGTCCCATACAAGATGGACCGATGATCTTTTGAGACCTCTTGAAATTACAATATTCACTAGACTAAATACTCTTCTTATCGTGATTCTCCTAAAGATACACGTCTTATACTTAAGTTCACAACCCAGCGTGATGGACTATGGCCTATCCCTCGTTATTATGAGAAAAGGGCCTTGTGGTGTAGTAAGATACTAATGGGCTTCGTTACAATTTATATTTATTATATATTATTTGTAATATTATGAATTATATGTTATTTATAACTCAAATAACAATTATTTTTTAAGAAATGGCTAGCAAATTACATAAAAACAAAAATACCTCCCTGATCCTAATGATAAATGAACTTTGTACAGCATCTAGGTACTTACACTCATTCTACTCGAATTTCGTCAGTCTTATTTTGACTTGCTTAATAACACTTGCCATTTAATTTAAACTTTTCATTTAGCACTAAGATCACTATAAGATTGTTTAAGTTTGTTATGATTAGAACAACGTAGTACAAATTGTCATAATGTTTTACTTTTTGATTTATGTTTATTTTTATTTTTTTACTATGTGCCTATGCCAACGAATATATATTATTATGATTTTGTTTATATTTAAGTATTCATGTGAGTTACGTATGTCTTAAAGAGAATAAATGCCTTTAAAAATTTATATTATATTCTATTTTTTCAGATCTTCATCTACAAAAGCACCGTCAGAAGATCCCACGTATGTTTACTTGCTTATTACTTAATAGCTAGGTAATGTTAAAATGGGAGTTAACCAAAATCATCGACATAGTCCGAAGGATTGCAAAACTGAAGTGGCAGTGGGCGGGCACATAGCTCCTAGAGTCGTCGGCTGTTGGTGCAGAAAGATTATCCAGTGGCAACCACGAACCAGAAGACGCAGCGTATGCAGGTCCCATGCAAGATGGACCGATGATCTTTTGAGACCTCTTAAAATTACAATATTTACTAGACTAAATACTCTTCTTATAGTGATACTCCTAAAGATACACGTCTTATACTTAAGTACTAACCCTAGTTTCGTAGTTTAATTATGGACTTATATCTGTCATTGTACATATTTGTCTGAAATAAAGATTAAATTAAATTAAAAATTAAGTTCACAACCCAGCGTGATGGACTATGGCCTATCCCTCGTTATTATGAGAGGAGGGCCTTGTGGTGTAGTGGGATGCTAATGGGCTGCGTTTTTATTTATATTTATGTATTATCAATTATATTTTATTTATAATATTATGAAATATATATTATTTATGATATGATTAGAACAACGTAGTACAAATTGTCATTATGTTTTACTTTTTGTTTTATGTTTATTTTTACTTTTTTACTATGTACCTATGCCAACGAATATAATATATTATTATAATTTTGTTTATTTAAGTATTCATGTGAGTTACGTATGTCTTAAAGAGAATAAATGCCTTTAAACTTTTATATTATATTCTGTTTTTTCAGATCTTCATCTACAGTAGCACCGTCAGAAGATCCCACGTATGTTTACTTGCTTATTACTTAATAGCTAGGTAATGTTAAATTGGAAGTTAACCAAAGTCATCGACATAGTCAAAAGGATTGCAAAACTGAAGTGGCAGTGGGCGGACACATAGCTACTGGAGCCGTCGGCTGTTAGGCAGAAAGATTATCCAGTGGCAACCACGAACCAGAAGACGCAGCATATGCAGGTCCCATGCAAGATGGACCGATCCTCTTTGGAGACCTCTTAAAATTTACTAGACTTAATACTCTTCTTATCGTGATTCTCCTAAAGATACACGTCTTATACTTAAGTTCACCACCCAGCGTGATGGACTATGGCCTATCACTCGTTATTATGAGAGGAGGACCTTGTGGTGTAGTGGGACTCTTATGGGCTGCGTTATTATTTATATTTATGTATTATCAATTTATATATTATTTATAATATTATGAATTATATATTAATTATAACTCAATTTACAATTATTTTTTATGAAATGGCTAGCAAATACATAAAAACAAAAAAAACTTCCTGATTCTACTGATAATTGAACTTTGTACAGCTTCTAGGTACCTACACTCATTCTCCTCAAATTTCGTCAGTCTTATTTTGACTTGCTTAATAATACTTGTCATTTAATTTTAACTTTTAGTTTTACACTTCGATCACTATAAGATTGTTTAAGTTTGTTATGATTAGAAAAACGTAGTACAAATTGTCATAATGTTTTACTTTTTTATTTATGTTTATTTTTTTACTATGTGCCTATGCCAACGAATATATATTATTATAATTTTGTTTATATTTAAGTATTCATGTGAGTTACGTATGTCTTAAAGAGAATAAATGCCTTTAAACTTTTATATTATATTCTATTTTTTCAGATCTTCATCTACAAAAGCACCGTCAGAAGATCCCACTTATGTTTACTTGTTTATTATTTAATAGCTAGGTAATGTTAAATTGGATGTAAACCAAAGTCATGGACATAGTCCGAAGGATTGCAAAACTGAAGTGGAAGTGGGCGGGCACATAGCTCCTAGAGTCGTCGGCTGTTGGTGCAGAAAGATTATCCAGTGGCAACCACGAACCAGAAGACGCAGCGTATGCAGGTCCCATGCAAGATGGACCGATGATCTTTTGAGACCTCTTAAAGTTACAATATTTACTAGACTAAATACTCTTCTTATCGTGATACTCCTAAAGATACACGTCTTATACTTAAGTTCACAACCCAGCGTGATGGACTATGGCCTATCCCTCGTTATTATGAGAGGAGCGCTTGTGGTGTAGTGGGATACTAATGGTGTGCGTTATAATTATGTATTATCAATTATATATTATTTATAATATAATGAATTTTATATTATTTATAACTCAATACACAATTTTTTTTTTAAGAAATGGCTAGCTATTTACGTAAAAACCAAAATACCTCCCTGATTCTAATGATAAATGAACTTTGTACAGCATCTAGGTACCTACACTAATTCTCCTCAAATTTCTTCAGTCTTATTTTGACTTGCTTAACAATACTTGTCATTTAATTTAACTTTTAGTTTTACACTTAGATCACTATAAGATTGTTTAAGTTTGTTATGATTAGAACGACGTAGTACAAATTGTCATTAATTTTTACTTTTTGATTTATGTTTATTTTTATTTTTTACTATGTGCCTATGCCAACGAATATATATTGTTATAATTTTGTTTATATTTAAGTATTCATGTGAGTTACGAATGTCTTAAAGAGAATAAATGCCTTTAAACTTTTATATTATATTCTATTTTTTCAGATCTTCATCTACAACAGCACCGTCAGAAGATCCCACGTATGTTTACTTGCTTATTACTTAATAGCTAGGTAATGTTAAATTGGGAGTTAACCAAAGTCATCGACATAGTCCGAAGGATTGCAAAACTTAAATGGCAGTGGGCGGGCACATAGCTCCTAGAGCCGTCGGCTGTTGGGGCAGAAAGATTATCCAGTGGCAACCACGAACCAGAAGCCGCAGCGTATGCAGGTCCCATGCAAGAAGGACCGATAATCTTTTGAGACCTCTTAAAATTACAATATTCATTAGACTAAATACTCTTCTTATCGTGATTCTCTTAAAGATACACGTCTTATACTTAAGTTCACCACCCAGCGTGATGGACTATGGCCTATCCCTCGTTATTATGAGAGGAGCGCTTGTAGTGTAGTGGGATACTAATGGTGTGCGTTATAATTATGTATTATCAATTATATATTATTTATAATATAATGAATTTTATATTATCTATAACTCAATACACAATTTTTTTTTAAGAAATGGCATGCTATTTACGTAAAAACCAAAATACCTCCCTGATTCTAATGATAAATGAACTTTGTACAGCATCTATGTACCTACACTCATTCTCCTCAAATTTCTTCAGTCTTATTTTGACTTGCTTAACAATACTTGTCATTTAATTTAACTTTTAGTTTTACACTTAGATCACTATAAGATTGTTTAAGTTTGTTATGATTAGAACAACGTAGTACGAATTGTCATAAATTTTTTTATTTTGTTTTATGTTTATTTTTATTTTTTTACTATGTACCTATGCCAACGAATATATATTATTATAATTTTGTTTATATTTAAGTTTTCATGTGAGTAACGTATGTATTAAAGAGAATAAATGCCTTTAAACTTTTATATTATATTCTGTTTTTTAGATCTTCATCTACAGTAGCACCGTCAGAAGATCCCACGTATGTTTACTTGCTTATTACTTAATAGCTAGGTAATGTTAAATTGGGAGTTAACCAAAGTCATCGACATAGTCCGAAGGATTGCAAAACTGAAGTGGCAGTGGGCGGACACATAGCTCCTAGAGCCGTCGGCTGTTGGTGCAGAAAGATTATCCAGTGGCAACCACGAACCAGAAGACGCAGCATATGCAGGTCCCATGCAAGATGGGCCGATGACCTTATGAGACCTCTTAAAGTTACAATATTTACTAGACTAAATACTCTTCTTATCGTGATACTCCTAAAGATACACGTCTTATACTTAAGTTCACAACCCAGCGTGATGGACTATGGCCTATCCCTCGTAATTATGAGAAGAGGGCCTTGTGGTGTAGTGGGATACTAATGGGCTGCGTTATTATTTATATTTATGTATTATCAATTATAGTTTATTTATAATATTATGAAATATATATTATTTATGATATGATTAGAACAACGTAGTACAAATTGTCGTAATGTTTTACTTTTTGTTTTATGTATAGTTTTACTTTTTTACTATGTACCTATGCCAACGAATATAATATATTATTATAATTTTGTTTATATTCAAGTATTCATGTGAGTTACGTATGTCTTAAAGAGAATAAATGCCTTTAAACTTTTATATTATATTCTGTTTTTTCAGATCTTCATCTACAGTAGCACCGTCAGAAGATCCCACGTATGTTTACTTGCTTATTACTTAATAGCTAGGTAATGTTAAATTGGGAGTTAACCAAAGTCATCGACATAGTCCGAAGGATTGCAAAACTTAAATGGCAGTGGGCGGGCACATAGCTCCTAGAGCCGTCGGCTGTTGGGGCAGAAAGATTATCCAGTGGCAACCACGAACCAGAAGCCGCAGCGTATGCAGGTCCCATGCAAGAAGGACCGATGATCTTTTGAGACCTCTTAAAATTACAATATTCATTAGACTAAATACTCTTCTTATCGTGATTCTCCTAAAGATACACGTCTTATACTTAAGTTCACCACCCAGCGTGATGGACTATGGCCTATCCCTCGTTATTATGAGAGGAGCGCTTGTGGTGTAGTCGGATACTAATGGTGTGCGTTATAATTATGTATTATCAATTATATATTATTTATAATATTATGAATTTTATATTATTTATAACTCAATACACAATTTTTTTTTAAGAAATGGCTAGCAAATTACATCAAAACATAAATACCTTCCTAATTCTACTGATAAATGAACTTTGTACAGCATCTAGGTACCTACACTCATACTCCTCAAATTTCGTCAGTCTTATTTTGACTTGCTTAATAATACTTGTCATTTAATTTTAACTTTTGGTTTTACACTTAGATCACTGTAAGATTGTTTAAGTTTGTTATGATTAGAACAACGTAGTACAAATTGTCAAAATGTTTTACTTTTTGATTTATGTTTATTTTTATTTTTTTACCATGTGCCTATGCCAGCGAATATATATTATTATAATTTTGTTTATATTTAAGTATTCATATGAGTTACGTATGTCTTAAAGAGAATAAATGCTTTTAAACTTTTATATATTCTATTTTTTCAGATCTTCATCTACAAAAGCACCGTCAGAAGATCCCACGTATGTTTACTTGCTTATTACTTAATAGCAAGGTAATGTTAAATTGGGAGTTAACCAAAGTCATCGACATGGTCCGAAAGATTGCAAAACTTTAGTGGCAGTGGGCGGGCACATAGCTCCTAGAGCCGTCGGCTGTTGGGGCAGAAAGATTATCGAGTGGCAACCACGAACCAGAAGAAGCAGCGTATGCAGGTCCCATACAAGATGGACCGATGATCTTTTGAGACCTCTTAAAATTACAATATTCACTAGACTAAATACTCTTCTTATCGTGATTCTCCTAAAGATACACGTCTTATACTTAAGTTCACCACCCAGCATGATGGACTATGGCCTATCCCTCGTTATTATTCGAGAAAAGGGCCTTGTGGTGTAGTAAGATACTAATGGGCTTCGTTACAATTTATATTTATTATATATTATTTGTAATATTATGAATTATATGTTATTTATAACTCAAATAACAATTATTTTTTAAGAAATGGCTAGCAAATTACATAAAAACAAAAATACCTCCCTGATCCTAATGATAAATGAACTTTGAACAGCATCTAGGTACTTACACTCATTCTACTCGAATTTCGTCAGTCTTATTTTGACTTGCTTAATAACACTTGCCATTTAATTTAAACTTTTCATTTAGCACTAAGATCACTATAAGATTGTTTAAGTTTGTTATGATTAGAACAACGTAGTACAAATTGTCATAATGTTTTACTTTTTGATTTATGTTTATTTTTATTTTTTTACTATGTACCTATGCCAACGAATATATATTATTATAATTTTGTTTATATTTAAGTTTTCATGTGAGTAACGTATGTATTAAAGAGAATAAATGCCTTTAAACTTTTATATTATATTCTGTTTTTTAGATCTTCATCTACAGTAGCACCGTCAGAAGATCCCACGTATGTTTACTTGCTTATTACTTAATAGCTAGGTAATGTTAAATTGGGAGTTAACCAAAGTCATCGACATAGTCCGAAGGATTGCAAAACTGAAGTGGCAGTGGGCGGACACATAGCTCCTAGAGCCGTCGGCTGTTGGTGCAGAAAGATTATCCAGTGGCAACCACGAACCAGAAGACGCAGCGTATGCAGGTCCCATGCAAGATGGACCGATGACCTTATGAGACCTCTTAAAGTTACAATATTTACTAGACTAAATACTCTTCTTATCGTGATACTCCTAAAGATACACGTCTTATACTTAAGTTCACAACCCAGCGTGATGGACTATGGCCTATCCCTCGTAATTATGAGAAGAGGGCCTTGTGGTGTAGTGGGATACTAATGGGCTGCGTTATTATTTATATTTATGTATTATCAATTATAGTTTATTTATAATATTATGAAATATATATTATTTATGATATGATTAGAACAACGTAGTACAAATTGTCGTAATGTTTTACTTTTTGTTTTATGTATAGTTTTACTTTTTAACTATGTACCTATGCCAACGAATGTAATATATTATTATAATTTTGTTTATATTTAAGTATTCATGTGAGTTACGTATGTCTTAAAGAGAATAAATGCCTTTAAACTTTTATATTATATTCTGTTTTTTCAGATCTTCATCTACAGTAGCACCGTCAGAAGATCCCACGTATGTTTACTTGCTTATTACTTAATAGCTAGGTAATGTTAAATTGGGAGTTAACCAAAGTCATCAACATAGTCCGAAGGATTGCAAAACTTAAATGGCAGTGGGCGGGCACATAGCTCCTAGAGCCGTCGGCTGTTGGGGCAGAAAGATTATCCAGTGGCAACCACGAACCAGAAGCCGCAGCGTATGCAGGTCCCATGCAAGAAGGACCGATGATCTTTTGAGACCTCTTAAAATTACAATATTCATTAGACTAAATACTCTTCTTATCGTGATTCTCCTAAAGATACACGTCTTATACTTAAGTTCACAACCCAGCGTGATGGACTATGGCCTATCCCTCGTAATTATGAGAAGAGGGCCTTGTGGTGTAGTGGGATACTAATGGGCTGCGTTATTATTTATATTTATGTATTATCAATTATAGTTTATTTATAATATTATGAAATATATATTATTTATGATATGATTAGAACAACGTAGTACAAATTGTCGTAATGTTTTACTTTTTGTTTTATGTATAGTTTTACTTTTTAACTATGTACCTATGCCAACGAATGTAATATATTATTATAATTTTGTTTATATTTAAGTATTCATGTGAGTTACGTATGTCTTAAAGAGAATAAATGCCTTTAAACTTTTATATTATATTCTGTTTTTTCAGATCTTCATCTACAGTAGCACCGTCAGAAGATCCCACGTATGTTTACTTGCTTATTACTTAATAGCTAGGTAATGTTAAATTGGGAGTTAACCAAAGTCATCAACATAGTCCGAAGGATTGCAAAACTTAAATGGCAGTGGGCGGGCACATAGCTCCTAGAGCCGTCGGCTGTTGGGGCAGAAAGATTATCCAGTGGCAACCACGAACCAGAAGCCGCAGCGTATGCAGGTCCCATGCAAGAAGGACCGATGATCTTTTGAGACCTCTTAAAATTACAATATTCATTAGACTAAATACTCTTCTTATCGTGATTCTCCTAAAGATACACGTCTTATACTTAAGTTCACCACCCAGCGTGATGGACTATGGCCTATCCCTCGTTATTATGAGAGGAGCGCTTGTGGTGTAGTCGGATACTAATGGTGTGCGTTATAATTATGTATTATCAATTATATATTATTTATAATATTATGAATTTTATATTATTTATAACTCAATACACAATTTTTTTTTAAGAAATGGCTAGCAAATTACATCAAAACATAAATACCTTCCTAATTCTACTGATAAATGAACTTTGTACAGCATCTAGGTACCTACACTCATACTCCTCAAATTTCGTCAGTCTTATTTTGACTTGCTTAATAATACTTGTCATTTAATTTTAACTTTTGGTTTTACACTTAGATCACTGTAAGATTGTTTAAGTTTGTTATGATTAGAACAACGTAGTACAAATTGTCAAAATGTTTTACTTTTTGATTTATGTTTATTTTTATTTTTTTACCATGTGCCTATGCCAGCGAATATATATTATTATAATTTTGTTTATATTTAAGTATTCATATGAGTTACGTATGTCTTAAAGAGAATAAATGCTTTTAAACTTTTATATATTCTATTTTTTCAGATCTTCATCTACAAAAGCACCGTCAGAAGATCCCACGTATGTTTACTTGCTTATTACTTAATAGCAAGGTAATGTTAAATTGGGAGTTAACCAAAGTCATCGACATGGTCCGAAAGATTGCAAAACTTTAGTGGCAGTGGGCGGGCACATAGCTCCTAGAGCCGTCGGCTGTTGGGGCAGAAAGATTATCGAGTGGCAACCACGAACCAGAAGAAGCAGCGTATGCAGGTCCCATACAAGATGGACCGATGATCTTTTGAGACCTCTTAAAATTACAATATTCACTAGACTAAATACTCTTCTTATCGTGATTCTCCTAAAGATACACGTCTTATACTTAAGTTCACCACCCAGCATGATGGACTATGGCCTATCCCTCGTTATTATAAGAGGAGCGCCTTGTGATGTAGTGGGATACTAGTGGGCTGCGTTATAATTTATATTTATGTATTATCAATTATATATTATTTATAATATTATGAATTTTTTTATTATTTATAACTCAATACACAATGATTTTAAGAAAAGGCTAGCTAATTACGTAAAAACCAAAATACCTCCCTGATTCTAATGATAAATGAACTTTGTACAGCATCTAGGTACCTTCACTCATTCTCCTCAAATTTCGTCAGTCTTATTTTGACTTGCTTAATAATACTTGTCATTTAATTTTAACTTTTAGTTTTACACTTAGATCACTATAAGATTGTTTAAGTTTGTTATGATTAGAACAACGTAGTACAAATTGTCATAATGTTTTACTTTTTGATTTATGTTTATTTTTATTTTTTTACTATGTGCCTATGCCAACGAATATATATTATTATGATTTTGTTTATATTTAAGTATGCATGTGAGTTACGTATGTCTTAAAGAGAATAAATGCCTTTAAACTTTTATATTAAATTCCATTTTTTCAGATCTTCATCTACAAAAGCATCGTCAGAAGATCCCACGTATGTTTACTTGCTTATTACTTAATAGCTAGGTAATGTTAAATTGGGAGTTAACCAAAGTCATCGACATAGTCCGAAGGATTGCAAAACTTTAGTGGCAGTGGGCGGGCACATAGCTCCTAGAGCCGTCGCCTGTTGGGGCAGAAAGATTATCCAGTGGCAACCACGAACCAGAAGACGCAGCGTATGCAGGTCCCATGCAAGATGCACCGATGATCTTTTGAGACCTCTTAAAATTACAATATTCACTAGACTAAATACTCTTCTTATCGTGATTCTCCTAAAGATACACGTCTTATACTTAAGTTCACAACCCAGCGTGATGGACTATGGCCTATCCCTCGTTATTATGAGAAAAGGGCCTTGTGGTGTAGTAGGATACTAATGGGCTTCGTTACAATTTATATTTATGATATATTATTTCTAATATTATGAATTATATGTTATGCATTACTCAAATAACAATTATTTTTTAAGAAATGGCTAGCAAATTACATAAAAACAAAAATACCTCCCTGATCCTAATGATAAATGAACTTTGTACAGCATCTAGGTACTTACACTCATTCTACTCGAATTTCGTCAGTCTTATTTTGACTTGCTTAATAATACTTGTCATTTAATTTTAACATTTAGTTTAACACCTAAATCACTATAAGATTGTTTGAGTTTGTTATGATTAGAACAACGTAGTACAAATTGTCGTAATGTTTTACTTTTTGATTTATGTTTATTTTTATTTTTTTACTATGTGCCTATGCCAACGAATATATATTATTATAATTTTGTTTATATTTAAGTATTCATGTGAGTTACGTATGTCTTAAAGAGAATAAATGCCTTTAAACTTTTATATTATATTCTATTTTTTCAGATCTTCATCTACAAAAGCACCGTCAGAAGATCCCACGTATGTTTACTTGCTTATTACTTAATAGCTAGGTAATGTTAAAATGGGAGTTAACCAAAGTCATCGACATAGTCCGAAGGATTGCAAAACTTTAGTGGCAGTGGGCGGGCACATAGCTCCTAGAGCCGTCGGCTGTTGGGGCAGACAGATTATCGAGTGGCAACCAAGAACCGGAAGACGCAGCGTATGCAGGTCCCATGCAAGATGGACCGATCCTCTTTTAAGACCTCTTAAAATTACAATATTTACTTGACTAAATACTCTTCTTATCGTGATTCTCCTAAAGATACACGTCTTATACTTAAGTTCACAACCCAGCGTGATGGACTATGGCCTATCCTCGTTATTATGAGAGGAGCGCCTTGTGGTGTGGTGGGATACTAATGGGCTGCGTTATTATTTATATTTATGTATTTTCAATTATATATTATTTATAATATTTTTAATTATATGTTATTTATAACTCAATTAACAATTATTTTTTAAGAAATGGCTAGCAAATTACATAAAAACAAAAATACCTCCCTGATTTCAATGATAAATGAACTTTGTACAGCATCTAGGTACCTACACTCATTCTCCTCAAATTTCGTCAGTCTTATTTTGACTTGCTTAATAATACTTGTGATTTAATTGTAACTTTTAGTTTTACACCTAGATCACTATAAGATTGTTTTAGTTTGTTATGATTAGAACAACGTAGTACAAATTGTCAAAATGCTTTTCTTTTTGTTTTATGTTAATTTTTATTTTTTTACTATGTACCTATGCCAACGAATATAATATATTATTATAATTTTGTTTATATTTAAGTATTCATGTGAGTTACGTATGTCTTAAAGAGAATAAATGCCTTTAAACTATTATATTATATTCTATTTTTTCAGATCTTCATCTACAAAAGCACCGTCAGAAGATCCCACGTATGTTTACTTGCTTATTACTTAATAGCTAGGTAATGTTAAAATAGGAGTTAACCAAAGTCATCGACATAGACCGAAGGATTGCAAAACTTTAGTGGCAGTGGGCGGGCACATAGCTCCTAGAGCCGTCGCCTGTTGGGGCAGAAAGATTATCCAGTGGCAACCACGAACCAGAAGACGCAGCGTATGCAGGTCCCATGCAAGATGGACCGATGATCTTTTGAGACCTCTTAAAATTACAATATTCACTAGACTAAATACTCTTCTTATCGTGATTCTCCTAAAGATACACGTCTTATACTTAAGTTCACAACCCAGCGTGATGGACTATGGCCTATCCCTCGTTATTATGAGAAAAGGGCCTTGTGGTGTAGTAGGATACTAATGGGCTTCGTTACAATTTATATTTATGATATATTATTTGTAATATTATGAATTATATGTTATTCATTACTCAAATAACAATTATTTTTTAAGAAATGGCTAGCAAATTACATAAAAACAAAAATACCTCCCTGATCCTAATGATAAATGAACTTTGTACAGCATCTAGGTACTTACACTCATTCTACTCGAATTTCGTCAGTCTTATTTTGACTTGCTTAATAATACTTGTCATTTAATTTTAACATTTAGTTTTACACTTAGATCACTATAAGATTGTTTAAGTTTGTTATGATTAGAACAACGTAGTACAAATTGTCATAATGTTTTACTTTTTTATTTATGTTTATTTTTTTACTATGTGCCTATGCCAACGAATAAATATTATTATAATTTTTTTATATTTAAGTATTCATGTGAGTTACGTATGTCTTAAAGAGAATAAATGCCTTTAAACTTTTATATTATATGCTATTTTTTCAGATCTTCATCTACAAAAGCACCGTCAGAAGATCCCACGTATGTTTACTTGCTTATTACTTAATAGCTAGGTAATGTTAAATTGGATGTAAACCAAAGTCATGGACATAGTCCGAAGGATTGCAAAACTGAAGTGGCAGTGGGCGGGCACATAGCTCCTAGAGCCGTCGGCTGTTGGGGCAGAAAGATTATCCAGTGGCAACCACGAACCAGAAGACGCAGCATATGCAGGTCCCATGCAAGATGGACCGATCCTCTTTTAAGACCTCTTAAAATTACAATATTTACTTGACTTAATACTCTTCTTATCGTGATTCTCCTAAAGATACACGTCTTATACTTAAGTTCACAACCCAGCGTGATGGACTATGGCCTATCCTCGTTATTATGAGAGGAGCGCCTTGTGGTGTGGTGGGATACTAATGGGCTGCGTTATTATTTATATTTATGTATTTTCAATTATATATTATTTATAATATTTTTAATTATACATACATACATACATACATAGACTCACGCCTGTTTCCCAGAGGGGTAGGCAGAGACAACGGATTTCCATTTGTCACGATCTTTGCATACTTCTTTTGCCTCGATTACTGACATTATATTCTTCATACATGCTCGCCGGTTTAGGGTACTTCTGACCTGCCCTTTCTTGAGAACATCTCCAATTTGGTCAGAGAATGTTCGACGTGGTCTTCCCCTTCCGGTTGTCCCATTCACACAGGCCAGGTATACTTCTTTTGTCAATCTTCTTTCATTCATCCTTTCTAAATGGCCAAACCATCTCAACATGCCTTTTTCAATCTTTGTGACTACATCCTCTTTCACACCACAACGCTCTCTTACATCAGTATTTCGAATTCTGTCTCTCAAAGTCACACCACACATACTTCTCAGAGCTCTCATTTCCACTGCATTTATTTTACTTTCATTCTTTTTCTGCCATACCCAACTTTCACTTCCATACATTAAAGTTGGCACTAACACTCCATCGTGCACGGCTAGTCGAGCCTTCTTTGATACTTGCCGGCTACTCATAAAGGCGTGTAGTGCCCCATTCACTCTATTCCCCGCATTTACTCTTCTAACAATATCTTTTTCATATTTCCCATCTCTCGTAAACAAAGTTCCCAAATATACAAACTCATTCACATGTTCGACTTTCTCTCCTCCAATCACAATATCACACGTTGTCGTGTATTCATCCCTCTCAAATACCATTACTTTCGTCTTACCTACATTCATTTTCATCCCTTTCCTTTCAAAAGCTTCATGCATATTTGTTACCATCACCTGCAACTCGTCCGCAGATGATGCAAGTAGAACTTGATCATCAGCGTACAGCAGACATTTGATGAGTAACTCATTCATCCTTACACCGCATTCACTTTCTTTCAAATCTTTTAAACAGCTATCCATGAATAGGTTAAACAACCACGGTGACGCTACACATCCCTGTCTAACACCCTTTTGGATGCTAAACCACTCGGTGTATGACCCGTTAATCCTCACGCAAGCTCTGGAATCCCTATAAAGAGATTTTAGTGCTTGAACAAGGTTGTCGTTCAACCCATACATGGACAGTACCGACCATAGTTCACTCCTCAACACTCTATCGTAGGCCTTTTCTAAGTCTACGAAGGCACAGTAAACCTTTTGGTTTTTGCCCAAAAACTTCTCTACTATGCTTCGCAGAGAAAAGACCTGATCCGTGCATCCCATTCCTTTCCGAAAACCTGCCTGTGCGTCCCATATTTTCGCATCGGTTTCTTTCACAACTCTTTCAACCAATACTTTTGCATACAACTTACCAACGACGCTGAGTAGACTAATGCCCCTATAGTTTTTACAGTCTTGCCGTGAGCCTTTCCCTTTGTAAAGAGGTACGATGACAGCCTTGCACCAATCACTTGGCACTTGGCCGGTGGTATAGCATAAATTGAATAGGCTGCACAGCTGACTCGCTATGACGCCATGTCCAGCCTTCAGCATCTCGGAAGTTATCCTGTCATACCCTGGTGACTTACCTGATTTCATACCCTTAATAGCTTTCACAATCTCATCCATACCAATGTCATCTTTACATTTGTTCTTGTCTATACTTAGTGAACTACGTTCACTCTCTGTTACACCTCTTTCATACAAACTTTCAAAATACTCCTTCCAACGTTTTAACACGCATTCTTCCCCTTTCACTATATTTCCATCTTGGTCTCGTATGGATTTCAGTTCTGAGGTTTGAGTTATGCCTCTTACTGATCTAACGGATTTCCAGAAAAACTTAATGTTCGTCTGAAAATCCTTAGACAACCTTCTATCAAAATTATCCTTTTGTTCATTTTTCTTTTCATTCACCACATCCTTTACAATTCCTTTCATTTTCCTATAATCATTCCAGGCCCTTTCTATATCCTCATTCGTCGCCTTATGCATTCGTTCGTTTGCTCTGGTGGCTAGCCAGTCTAACCACGCTTTCTTCTTTTCACATACAACTTTTTGTACACTTTTATCCCACCAAATATTCTTCATCTTTCTTCCTCTTCGTCTCTTTATTACACCACATACTTCACCAGCTACACTCACCACACCTTCTTTGACTACCTTCCATAGCTCTTCTACTTCTCTTATGTCTTCAGATCCCTCAAACTTCTCAACCAACTTACTTTTGTACTCATCTGCCACTTCTTCCTCTTGCAGTTCCTCTACTTTTATTCTCTCAAGTACACTTTTAGTCTCAGGGATTCGGTGGCGCCATCCTTTGAATAGACCACTTATTCGGCTCATTACCAGAAAGTGGTCTGTATGGATTGCGGTCCCACGATAGACTCTTGTGTCTAGAACATTCTTTCTCAGTCTTTCATCTACAATCACGAAGTCAATCATACTCTTTCTCACATTTTTCCTCTCTCGTGTAAACGTATGGATTCTTTTATGTTCAAACATAGTATTTGTAACACAAAGACCCCATTCCAAACATATCTCAAGCAGACTGTACCCATTCTCATTCTCACTTTCGTCACCGAATTGACCTAGTACTCTTTCAAAACCATCACGTTTTACCCCAACCCATCCATTAAAATCACCTAACATTATTACTCTTTCATTATACTGACTTAACCGCAACACATCTCTCAGGGTCTCCCAGAATGCCTTTCTTTCCTCTTGTTCTCGCTGTATTACAACTGCACCCATATCTACAGGAGCGTATACTCCTACTAGGAAGATACGGGTCATACCAACTTTCATTCTCAACCACATTACTCTTGCATTCACGCATTCGAACTCAGTCACACACTCAGACATACTTGTGGAAAGAATGAGACCCACACCTTGGCAACCTCTGGTGGTGTTCGGTACTCCAGACCAATATGCCGTGTATTGTCCGTGTGTTGTAGTATCACACCCTTTCCGCTTCGTCTCATTCACACACAACACATCGATCCGCTTTTCACTCATCAGCTGACATACTTCGTCCATCTTACCTTCTATTCCTCCTCCCACATTCAACGTAGCAAAACGGCTCTCCGTTGGCCACTTTTCGCCTCTCCGGGAAACGAGACGTGACGGGTGGCGGACCACGTCGCCGCCATTTGAACGATTAAAATGAATTATAACCATTGCGTTCCCACGAGTATTAGGGACTAAACGGTCCACCCTCGCAGAGCCCTATACGGGGGTAAGGCGGATCCATGCTGTGTCCTATGACCGCCAACATAGACACCCTCCGTTATCGACCAGAATACCCTCTGGCCAAGGATCCCTCAGCACGGGTCGGATAACACCTTGGATCGGGGTTTTGTTTCAGGTATGCCTCGGACTAAATAGCTCACTTGTGCTCGTCCCCTGCGTCTCGGTGAGCGTACAGTAAGCCAGCTAACTCGGCCTGTGAGCGCCGCCGTTGGTATGCATAATTATGCCTACTCTTCCGCCGCCGCTCTAAGTTACTATCCTGTACTGATAGTAACTATGCTATCGTAGGCCTCTGATGAATCCTAAGATTCTAGAGCCCCCGATAGAGGCAGTTTAAGGTCATACCCGGGACCTGGATTGAGTTATAAATAATTATATGTTATTTATAACTCAATTAACAATTATTTTTTAAGAAATGGCTAGCAAATTACATAAAAACAAAAATACCTCCCTGATTTCAATGATAAATTAACTTTGTACAGCATCTAGGTACCTACACTCATTCTCCTCAAATTTCGTCAGTCTTATTTTGACTTGCTTAATAATACTTGTCATTTAATTGTAACTTTTAGTTTTACACCTAGATCACTATAAGATTGTTTTAGTTTGTTATGATTAGAACAACGTAGTACAAATTGTCAAAATGCTTTTCTTTTTGTTTTATGTTAATTTTTATTTTTTTACTATGTACCTATGCCAACGAATATAATATATTATTATAATTTTGTTTATATTTAAGTATTCATGTGAGTTACGTATGTCTTAAAGAGAATAAATGCCTTTAAACTATTATATTATATTCTATTTTTTCAGATCTTCATCTACAAAAGCACCGTCAGAAGATCCCACGTATGTTTACTTGCTTATTACTTAATAGCTAGGTAATGTTAAAATAGGAGTTAACCAAAGTCATCGACATAGACCGAAGGATTGCAAAACTTTAGTGGCAGTGGGCGGGCACATAGCTCCTAGAGCCGTCGGCTGTTGGGGCAGAAAGATTATCCAGTGGCAACCACGAACCAGAAGACGCAGCATATGCAGGTCCCATGCAAGATGGACCGATCCTCTTTTGAGACCTCTTAAAATTACAATATTTACTAGACTAAATACTCTTCTTATCGTGATTCTCCTAAAGATACACGTCTTATACTTAAGTTTACCACCCAGCGTGATGGACTATGTCCTATCACTCGTTATTATGAGAGGAGGGCCTTGTGGTGTAGTGGGATTCTTATGGGCTGCGTTATTATTTATATTTATGTATTGTCAATTTATATATTATTTATAATATTAGGAATTATTTTTTTATTTTTATTTATTTATTCTCCACATTTACAACTATTTTTACAGGTACAACCCAATACAATAGTGTAGTAAAAAAAAAAACTTATACAACCTAATTTCTATAACTAATTATATATAATGTTATCCTTGTGAATTGACTCAGTGTACAGGCAAAAATGTCTATATCCTCTGCTACCCTGTTTAGAGTGCGAAGTGCTTGGGTCAGGGGCGCCTTATTAAGGAGATTTGTGCGGCCACTAGGTACGGCCAGCAGCTGAGGCCGACGTCGCCGCCAGACATATCTGTTCGGAACATTCAGACATACTAAATTTAATATGTTGGCGTTATGCAATTTGCCTCTTATTATTTTAAATATATATAATACAAGAGCAAACTCACGCCTAACTCTCAGCTCGTTGTAACCAACCATGCCTAATATAAACAAGGTTGGATACATAAGCGGGTAAAAAGGATATACTCCATAGAGCTTCAAATATAAAAATCTAACAAATTTGTTTTGTATTCGCTCCAACATGACACTATATTTAGTCTCATGTGGATGCCAGATCACTGCATTACATTCTAATTTACTTCTCACCAAAGTGTTATATAAAGCGATAATCGCCGTGATATTTGTGAAACCACGAACAGTTCGCAATATAAACCCTAAATTTCTGTAGGCTTTTTTACAGCAATTGACGATGTGATTACGAAACCACAGTCCAGTGTCAAGACTAACTCCTAAGTCCCTAACCTCTGTGACTCTTGCCATAGGAAACCCATCAATATTGTAATTATATACAATAGGACTACGTGCACGCGAGAAAGTAATAGTGACACATTTTTCGACGTTAAATTGTAGGTGATTTTCTTTGCTCCAAGTAATTATGCTATCTATTGCCTTCTGTAAGCGTATACAGTCATCATTACTCCTCACTGCCAGGCACAACTTTAGATCGTCTGCAAATAATAAACAATTTGCATCTTTTACGACTTTGGGCAAATCGTTTATCATAATTAAAAATTGCAGCGGTCCAAGGTTACTCCCTTGGCTCACACCAGACCACGTAAAGTACGGCTCTGACCTGAATCCCTCGTACTCTACGTATTGCTGCCTATCTCTCATGTAACTGGCGAAGAAATTAAGTAAGTGTGGTGTAAAACCAACAGCTGCTAACCTCTTGAGCAACACGTCATTATTGACCAGGTCGAATGCTTTTTTTAAGTCGAAATAAGCAGCGTCAGCCTGCACCCCACTATCCACAATCGGCAGCACATGAGACATGTAACTCAGCAAGTTACTGGTGGTGCCTCTCATTGGTCGAAACCCATGTTGTGCATCCGAGAGCTGCGCCTTTACCTGCATATAGATACTGTTATGAATAGCGCACTCCAGGACTTTAGCCGGGGATGACAGTACTGCAATAGGCCTGTACCCACTAACATTGCCCTTACTTGTTCCTCCTTTCGGTACCGGCACAACACGAGTGGTTTTCCATCTGACGGGAAACACAGCCGCCTCCAGACACTTATTAAAAATATGGAGCAACGGTTCAGCCAGCCCAGATCTACAGTCTCTTAATATGTAAGGCGGAATACCGTCCGGTCCCGCGGACCTCTTCGGCTTAAGTTGATCAAGCGCACTTCGCACATCCTTCAACTGTAGTTTCTGCAAGTGAATCCGCGCTGCTCCATTCTCACCACCCGCCCCTTCTATCGCTGCGGCAACGTTCAACTCGGCCTGGGTCGTGCTATAAACCGAGTGAAAATATTGAGCAAACTCATTTACGCATTGCTCACCCGACAAGATCTCCCCGTTTTTTAAAATCCTTTGTGGATTCCGACTACCTCTTTTGGACTTAACGTGGTTCCAAAATGATTTCGGGTCTTTTTTTAGTTGATTTTGAACCCTGTTATTATATTGTTCTAATGCAAATTGAATCAACTGTTTTATTTTTGCCCTACACCTAGAAAACGCTTCGTAATCATCGTGGTTCTTACTTGCCTTGTACCGTTTGTGTAGAATAGCCTTATAACGTATGTTGCGAATTATTTCAACAGTGTAAAACTCGGGGTAAATATACTTCGAGCTTACATGACTTCGCTGTTTTCTGGGAACACAGTCATCTATTATCGCTTCAATTGTTTCATAAAAATAATTTAAACTCATTTCTAAATCGAGATTATACATATCAGTCCAATCTATTGTTGCTATTAATGAGTACAATGTCAAAAAAATCTGCTTTATTAAAATTCCAACTTGTGGGCACAGTACTCGACTCATACGGGAATGAACCTGAGACCCGGCGTGGCCTCAGTTCGACCAACACGTCAAGCGGCGGATGGTACGCGTCCACAGGCACGAGGGGCGCCCCCGCCCCGTGCACATTCACACACTCGCCCTCAGGAAACGTACTTAAAACTAAATCTAAATATCTATCATTACAGTTAACAATCGTGTTACACTGAGTAAATTCACAATAAGATAACAGGTATTCAAAATAATTACATACGTTTATCGAACTGGAATGCATGTTGAAGTCACCAATTACGACAATATCACTGTATTTATTACACAACTGTTCTATTATCCTAAACAATATCATGTAGTCATTCTCACTACTGTTTGGCGGAATGTAAACAACACACAATAAAAATAAAAGTCTACTTCGTAAGTAAACGGTTGCAGAAACCAGTTCAAACACCTTATCGTCTATGTTGACGTCACTCGGCAGTGCCACTCGCCGCACTTCGTAACGCGGTGTGGCCACGAGACATACACCGCCTTGCTTTCGTCCGTCCGCGCGATCACAGCGGAGTATTGTGTATCCGGGTGGTACCAATTCTGCATCATTAATAGATTCGTTGCAGCCTGTCTCTGTAATTGCGAACAAATCAGCCTCTGAAGACAATATACCTACATAAAACTCGTTCAATTTTGTGCGCAAACCTCGGACGTTTTGGTAATAAATCTCAATAGATGTCTTAGTTATTTTGCGGTTTTTTGGTTGTTCTACGAAACCACAGCCATTCGCAGAATTCGATGTTCACAGCCCAATTTTCCGATTTACATAAGGTATCATAACTACTTTCAGGTACACCTATGATAAAAGAAGCATAATCCCGTTCGGTTTTATGTTTTATTGCCTCCACCGTCACCGGCGAGTCACATATATTTTTCACGTATTTTGTTAAGCTTTCTACTGTAGTTTCCTTACAAAGGCGCCATACATGCAAAAACTTTTTACGTTCAGTGCCCTTTATGTCTACTGCACTCGTGCTACCACCTTTTTTTACTTCCGTGTTCGGGTATCTTCTTCTTTTATTATTTACTGTTATCCAGGTTTCTTCCTTTTGAGATGACAACACTTCCTTTTCTGCATTTTGATCATATTGATTTCTTCCGTTTTCTGGTACATTTATTTCCTTCAATGCCTTGTTCGATGGTTTCGTGGCCATACTGTCTTTTGTCGGATCTTTATTTCGATTTACCCGGTTATGATTTTTCGTGGCCGCTGCAAATGTCGAATTTAGTTCTTTTTGGGATTTAGTTTTAGCATTTGTATCCATTGAAGAACCCCCCGTGATAATGCAGCCTTCAACCATGTTATTCTTGTGTTCTGTAATGTTAATATTTGTTTCTATTTCTTGTACTTTGTCTACCTTATCTTGAAGTACCTTCATTTGTTTTCTTAGTTCTTTTAACTCTGTTTCGGTCGTTATAAACCTATTTAGGAGTATTTTATACTCCTTAGTTTGGTATTCCATGAAAGTTTTCATTTCCAAGCGAAACTCACGAATCTCTTCCATTATTCTTTCTTCTTTAAAACGGCTGCCGCGGCTACCGCGCTCGGTGGTCACATAATCACCAGGCGTTGATGGTGTATTGTCCATATTGAAGAATCTTCAAAAAACGGTGTGTCCCAGCGTTTCCTTTAGGTACACTCTCATCCGGAGCGACTTCACTGATTTTTTAAAAACAAATAACTACGCCAGACCACTAAACACGTCCGTACACTAGCGCGTACACAACGAGTTATATTATATATTATTTATAACTCAATATACAATTATTTTTTAAGAAATGGCTAGCAAATTACATAAAATCAAAAATACCTTCCTGATTCTACTGATAATGAACTTTGTACAGCATCTAGGTACCTACACTCATTCTCCTCAAATTTCGTCAGTCTTATTTTGACTTGCTTAATAATACTTGTCATTTAATTTTGACTTTTCATTTTACACTTAGATCACTATAAGATTGTTTAAGTTTGTTATGATTAGAACGACTTAGTACAAATTGTCATAATGTTTTACTTTTTGATTTATGTTTATTTTTATTTTTTACTATGTACCTATGCCAACGAATATATATTATTATAATTTTGTTTATATTTAAGTATTCATGTGAGTTACGAATGTCTTAAAGAGAATAAATGCCTTTAAACTTTTATATTATATTATGTTTTTTCAGATCTTCATCTACAGTAGCACCGTCAGAAGATCCCACGTATGTTTACTTGCTTATTACTTAATAGCTAGGTAATGTTAAATTGGGAGTTAACCAAAGTCATCGACATAGTCCGAAGGATTGCAAAACTGAAGTGGCAGTGGGCGGACACATAGCTCCTAGAGCCGTCGGCTGTTGGTGCAGAAAGATTATCCAGTGGCAACCACGAACCAGAAGACGCAGCGTATACAGGTCCCATGCAAGATGGACCGATGATCTTTTGAGACCTCTTAAAGTTACAATATTTACTAGACTAAATACTCTTCTTATCGTGATACTCCTAAAGATACACGTCTTATACTTAAGTTCACAACCCAGCGTGATGGACTATGGCCTATCCCTCGTAATTATGAGAAGAGGGCCTTGTGGTGTAGTGGGATACTAATGGGCTGCGTTATTATTTATTTTTATGTATTATCAATTATAGTTTATTTATAATATTATGAAATATATATTATTTATGATATGATTAGAACAACGTAGTGCAAATTGTCATTATGTTTTACTTTTTGTTTTATGTATAGTTTTACTTTTTTACTATGTACCTATGCCAACGAATGTAATTAACCAAAGTCATCGACATAGTCCAAAGGATTGCAAAACTTAAATGGCAGTGGGCGGGCACATAGCTCCTAGAGCCGTCGGCTGTTGGGGCAGAAAGATTATCCAGTGGCAACCACGAACCAGAAGCCGCAGCGTATGCAGGTCCCATGCAAGAAGGACCGATGATCTTTTGAGACCTCTTAAAATTACAATATTCATTAGACTAAATACTCTTCTTATCGTGATTCTCCTAAAGATACACGTCTTATACTTAAGTTCACCACCCAGCGTGATGGACTATGGCCTATCCCTCGTTATTATGAGAGGAGCGCTTGTGGTGTAGTGGGATACTAATGGTGTGCGTTATAATTATGTATTATCAATTATATATTATTTATAATATTATGAATTTTATATTATTTATAACTCAATACACATTTTTTTTTAAGAAATGGCTAGCTATTTACGTAAAAACCATAATACCTCCCTGATTCTAATGATAAATGAACTTTGTACAGCATCTAGGTACCTACACTCATTCTCCTCAAATTTCTTCAGTCTTATTTTGACTTGCTTAACAATACTTGTCATTTAATTTAACTTTTAGTTTTACACTTAGATCACTATAAGATTGTTTAGGTTTGTTATGATTAGAACAACGTAGTACAAATTGTCATTAATTTTTTATTTTTTGTTTTATGTTTATTTTTATTTTTTTACTATGTACCTATGCAAACGTTTATATATTATTATAATTTTGTTTATATTTAAGTATTCATGTGAGTAACGTATGTCTTAAAGAGAATAAATGCCTTTAAACTTTTATATTATATTCTATTTTTTCAGATCTTCATCTACAAAAGCACCGTCAGAAGATCCCACGTATGTTTACTTGCTTATTACTTAATAGCTAGGTTATGTTAAATTGAAAGTTAACCAAAGTCATCGACATAGTCCGAAGGATTGCAAAACTGAAGTGGCAGTGGGCGGACACATAGCTCCTAGAGCCGTCGGCTGTTGGTGCAGAAAGATTATCCAGTGGCAACCACGAACCAGAAGACGCAGCGTATGCAGGTCCCATGCAAGATGGACCGATGACCTTATGAGACCTCTTAAAGTTACAATATTTACTAGACTAAATACTCTTCTTATCGTGATACTCCTAAAGATACACGTCTTATACTTAAGTTCACAACCCAGCGTGATGGACTATGGCCTATCCCTCGTAATTATGAGAAGAGGGCCTTGTGGTGTAGTGGGATACTAATGGGCTGCGTTATTATTTATATTTATGTATTATCAATTATAGTTTATTTATAATATTATGAAATATATATTATTTATGATATGATTAGAACAACGTAGTACAAATTATAATAATATATTACATTCGTTGGCATAGGTACATAGTAAAAAAGTAAAACTATACATAAAACAAAAAGTAAAACATTACGTACTTTTTGTTTTATGTATAGTTTTACTTTTTTACTATGTACCTATGCCAACGAATGTAATATATTATTATAATTTTGTTTATATTTAAGTATTCATGTGAGTTACGTATGTCTTAAAGAGAATAAATGCCTTTAAACTTTTATATTATATTCTGTTTTTTCAGATCTTCATCTACAGTAGCACCGTCAGAAGATCCCACGTATGTTTACTTGCTTATTACTTAATAGCTAGGTAATGTTAAATTGGGAGTTAACCAAAGTCATCGACATAGTCCGAAGGATTGCAAAACTTAAATGGCAGTGGGCGGGCACAAAGCTCCTAGAGCCGTCGGCTGTTGGGGCAGAAAGATTATCCAGTGGCAACCACGAACCAGAAGCCGCAGCGTATGCAGGTCCCATGCAAGAAGGACCGATGATCTTTTGAGACCTCTTAAAATTACAATATTCATTAGACTAAATACTCTTCTTATCGTGATTCTCCTAAAGATACACGTCTTATACTTAAGTTCACCACCCAGCGTGATGGACTATGGCCTATCCCTCGTTATTATGAGAGGAGCGCTTGTGGTGTAGTGGGATACTAATGGTGTGCGTTATAATTATGTATTATCAATTATATATTATTTATAATATTATGAATTTTATATTATTTATAACTCAATACACAATTTTTTTTTAAGAAATGGCTAGCAAATTACATAAAAACAAAAATACCTTCCTAATTCTACTGATAAATGAACTTTGTACAGCATCTAGGTACCTACACTCATTCTCCTCAAATTTCGTCAGTCTTATTTTGACTTGCTTAATAATACTTGTCATTTAATTTTAACTTTTGGTTTTACACTTAGATCACTATAAGATTGTTTAAGTTTGTTATGATTAGAACAACGTAGTACAAATTGTCAAAATGTTTTACTTTTTGATTTATGTTTATTTTTATTTTTTTACCATGTGCCTATGCCAGCGAATATATATTATTATAATTTTGTTTATATTTAAGTATTTATATGAGTTACGTATGTCTTAAAGAGAATAAATGCCTTTAAACTTTTATATTATATTCTATTTTTTCAGATCTTCATCTACAAAAGCACCGTCAGAAGATCCCACGTATGTTTACTTGCTTATTACTTAATAGCAAGGTAATGTTAAATTGGGAGTTAACCAAAGTCATCGACATAGTCCGAAAGATTGCAAAACTTTAGTGGCAGTGGGCGGGCACATAGCTCCTAGACCCGTCGCCTGTTGGGGCAGAAAGATTATCGAGTGGCAACCAAGAACCGGAAGACGCAGCGTATGCAGGTCCCATGCAAGATGGACCGAAGATCTTTTGAGACCTCTTAAAATTACAATATTTACTAGACTAAATACTCTTCTTATCGTGATTCTCCTAAAGATACACGTCTTATACTTAAGTTCACAACCCAGCGTGATGGACTATGGCCTATCCCTCGTTATTATGAGAAAAGGGCCTTGTGGTGTAGTAGGATACTAATGGGCTTCGTTACAATTTATATTTATTATATATTATTTGTAATATTATGAATTATATGTTATTCATAACTCAAATAACAATTATTTTTTAAGAAATGGCTAGCAAATTACATAAAAACAAAAATACCTCTCTGATCCTAATGATAAATGAACTTTGTACAGCATCTAGGTACTTACTCTCATTCTACTAGAATTTCGTCAGTCTTATTTTGACTTGCTTAATAATACTTGTCATTTAATTTTAACATTTAGTTTTACACCTAAATCACTATAAGATTGTTTGAGTTTGTTATGATTAGAACAACGTAGTACAAATTGTCATAATGTTTTACTTTTTGATTTATGTTTATTTTTATTTTTTTACTATGTGCCTATGCCAACGAATATATATTATTATAATTTTGTTTATATTTAAGTATTCATGTGAGTTACGTATGTCTTAAAGAGAATAAATGCCTTTAAACTTTTATATTATATTCTATTTTTTCAGATCTTCATCTACAAAAGCACCGTCAGAAGATCCCACGTATGTTTACTTGCTTAATACTTAATAGCTAGGTAATGTTAAAATGGGAGTTAACCAAAGTCATCGACATAGTCCGAAGGATTGCAAAACTTTAGTGGCAGTGGGCGGGCACATAGCTCCTAGAGCCGTCGGCTGTTGGGGCAGAAAGATTATCGAGTGGCAACCAAGAACCGGAAGACGCAGCGTATGCAGGTCCCATGCAAGATGGACCGAAGATCTTTTGAGACCTCTTAAAATTACAATATTTACTAGACTAAATACTCTTCTTATCGTGATTCTCCTAAAGATACACGTCTTATACTTAAGTTCACCACCCAGCGTGATGGACTATGGCCTATCACTCGTTATTATGAGAGGAGGACCTTGTGGTGTAGTGGGATTCTTATGGGCTGCGTTATTATTTATATTTATGTATTATCAATTTATATATTATTTATAATATTATGAATAATATATTATTTATAACTCAATTTACAATTATTTTTTATGAAATGGCTAGCAAATACATAAAAACAAAAAAAACTTCCTGATTCTACTGATAATTGAACTTTGTACAGCTTCTAGGTACCTACACTCATTCTCCTCAAATTTCGTCAGTCTTATTTTGACTTGCTTAATAATACTTGTCATTTAATTTTAACATTTAGTTTTACACTAAGATCACTATAAGATTGTTTAAGTTTGTTATGATTAGAACAACGTAGTACAAATTGTCATAATATTTTACTTTTTTATTTATGTTTATTTTTTTACTATGTGCCTATGCCAACGAATATATATTATTATAATTTCGTTTATATTTAAGTATTCATGTGAGTTACGTATGTCTTAAAGAGAATAAATGCCTTTAAACTTTTATATTATATTCTATTTTTTCAGATCTTCATCTACAAAAGCACCGTCAGAAGATCCCAAGTATGTTTACTTGTTTATTATTTAATAGCTAGGTAATGTTAAATTGGATGTAAACCAAAGTCATGGACATAGTCCGAAGGATTGCAAAACTGAAGTGGCAGTGGGTGGGCACATAGCTCCTAGAGCCGTCGGCTGTTGGGGCAGAAAGATTATCCAAAGGCAACCACGAACCAGAAGACGCAGCATATGCAGGTCCCATGCAAGATGGACCGATCCTCTTTTAAGACCTCTTAAAATTACAATATTTACTTGACTAAATACTCTTCTTATCGTGATTCTCCTAAAGATACACGTCTTATACTTAAGTTCACAACCCAGCGTGATGGACTATGGCCTATCCTCGTTATTATGAGAGGAGCGCCTTGTGGTGTGGTGGGATACTAATGGGCTGCGTTATTATTTATATTTATGTATTTTCAATTATATATTATTTATAATATTTTGAATTATATGTTATTTATAACTCAATTAACAATTATTTTTTAAGAAATGGCTAGCAAATTATACATAAAAACAAAAATACCTCACTGATTTCAATGATAAATGAACTTTGTACAGCATCTAGGTACCTACACTCATTCTCCTCAAATTTCGTCAGTCTTATTTTGACTTGCTTAGTAATCCTTGTCATTTAATTTTAACTTTTCATTTTACACTAAGATCACTATAAGATTGTTTATGTTTGTTATGATTAGAACAACATAGTACATATTGTCATAATGTTTTACTTTTTGATTTATGTTTATTTTTATTTTTTTACTATGTACCTATGCCAACGAATATATATTATTATGATTTTGTTTATATTTAAGTATGCATGTGAGTTACGTATGTCTTAAAGAGAATAAATGCCTTTAAACTTTTATATTATATTCCATTTTTTCAGATCTTCATCTATAAAAGCACCGTCAGAAGATCCCACGTATGTTTACTTGCTTATTACTTAATAGCTAGGTAATGTTAAATTGGGAGTTAACCAAAGTCATCGACATAGTCCGAAGGATTGCAAAACTTTAGTGGCAGTGGGCGTGCACATAGCACCTAGAGCCGTCGGATGTTGGGGCAGAAAGATTATCCAGTGGCAACCACGAACCAGAAGACGCAGCATATGCAGATCCCATGCAAGATGGACCGATGATCTTTTGAGACCTCTTAAAATTACAATATTTACTTGACTAAATACTCTTCTTATCGTGATTCTTCTAAAGATACACGTCTTATACTTAAGTTTACCACCCAGCGTGATGGACTATGGCCTATCACTCGTTATTATGAGAGGAGGGCCTTATGGTTTAGTGAGATTCTTATGGGCTGCGTTACTATTTATATTTATGTATTATCAATTTATATATTATTTATAATATTATGAATTGTATATTATTTATAACTCAATCTACAAATATTTTTTAAGAAATGGCTAGCAAATTACTTAAAAACAAAAATACCTTCCTGATTCTACTGATAAATGAACTTTGTACAGCATCTAGGTACCTACACTCATTCTCCTCAAATTTCGTCAGTCTTATTTAATAATACTTGTCATTTAATTTTAACTTTTCATTTTACACTAAGATCACTATAAGATTGTTTATGTTTCTTATGATAAGAACAACGTAGTACGAATTGTCATAATGTTTTACTTTTTGATTTATGTTTATTTTTATTTTTTTACCCTGGCCTATGCCAACGAATATATATTATTATAATTTTGTTAATATTATAGTATTCATGTGAGTTAGGTATGTCTTAAAGAGAATAAATGCCTTTAAACTTTTAGAAAGATTATCCAGTGGCAACCACGAACCAGAAGACGCAGCATATGCAGGTCCCATGCAAGATGGACCGATCCCCTTTTAAGACCTCTTAAAATTACAATATTTACTTGAATAAATACTCTTCTTATCGTGATTCTCCTAAAGATACACGTCTTATACTTAAGTTCACCACCCAGCGTGATGGACTATGGCCTATCACTCGTTATTATGAGAGGAGGGCCTTGTGGTGTAGTGGGATTCTTATTGGCTGCTTTATTATTTATATTTATGTATTATAAATTAAGATATTATTTATAATATTATGAATTATATATTATTTATAACTCAATACACAATTTTTTTTAAGAAAAGGCTAGCTAATTACGTAAAAACCAAAATACCTCCCTGATTCTAATGATAAATGAACTTTGTACAGCATCTAGGTACCTTCACTCATTCTCCTCAAATTTCGTCAGTCTTATTTTGACTTGCTTAGTAATCCTTGTCATTTAATTTTAACTTTTCATTTTACACTAAGATCACTATAAGATTGTTTATGTTTGTTATGATTAGAACAACGTAGTACATATTGTCATAATGTTTTACTTTTTGATTTATGTTTATTTTTATTTTTTTACTATGTACCTATGCCAACGAATATATATTATTATGATTTTGTTTATATTTAAGTATGCATGTGAGTTACGTATGTCTTAAAGAGAATAAATGCCTTTAAACTTTTATATTATATTCCATTTTTTCAGATCTTCATCTATAAAAGCACCGTCAGAAGATCCCACGTATGTTTACTTGCTTATTACTTAATAGCTAGGTAATGTTAAATTGGGAGTTAACCAAAGTCATCGACATAGTCCAAAGGATTGCAAAACTGAAGTGGCAGTGGGCGGACACATAGCTCCTAGAGCCATCGGCTGTTAGGCAGAAAGATTATCCAGTGGCAACCACGAACCAGAAGACGCAGCATATGCAGGTCCCATGCAAGATGGACCGATCCTCTTTGGAGACCTCTTAAAATTACAATATTTACTAGACTAAATACTCTTCTTATCGTGATTCTCCTAAAGATACACGTCTTATACTTAAGTTCACCACCCAGCGTGATGGACTATGGCACTCGTTATTATGAGAGGAGGACCTTGTGGTGTAGTGGGATTCTTATGGGCTGCGTTATTATTTATATTTATGTATTATCAATTTATAATATTATGAATTATATATTATTTATAACTCAATTTACAATTATTTTTTATGAAATGGGTAGCAAATACATAAAAACAAACAAAACTTCCTGTTTCTACTGATAATTGAACTTTGTACAGCTTCTAGGTACCTACCTACACTCATTCTCCTCAAATTTCGTCAGTCTTATTTTGACTTGCTTAATAATACTTGTCATTTAATTTTAACATTTAGTTTTACACTTAGATCACTATAAGATTGTTTAAGTTTGTTATGATTAGAACAACGTAGTACAAATTGTCATAATGTTTTACTTTTTGATTTATGTTTATTTTTATTTTTTTACTATGTGCCTGTGCCAACGAATATATATTATTATAAATTTGTTTATATTTAAGTATTCATGTGAGTTACGTATGTCTTAAAGAGAATAAATGCCTTTCAACTTTTATATTATATTCTATTTTTTCAGATCTTCATCTACAAAAGCACCGTCAGAAGATCCCACGTATGTTTACTTGCTTATTACTTAATAGCTAGGTAATGTTAAAATAGGAGTTAACCAAAGTCATCGACATAGACCGAAAAATTGCAAAACTTTAGTGGCAGTGGGCGGGCACATAGCTCCTAGAGCCATCGGCTGTTAGGCAGAAAGATTATCCAGTGGCAACCACGAACCAGAAGACGCAGCATATGCAGGTCCCATGCAAGATGGACCGATCCCCTTTTAAGACCTCTTAAAATTACAATATTTACTTGAATAAATACTCTTCTTATCGTGATTCTCCTAAAGATACACGTCTTATACTTAAGTTCACCACCCAGCGTGATGGACTATGGCCTATCACTCGTTATTATGAGAGGAGGGCCTTGTGGTGTAGTGGGATTCTTATTGGCTGCTTTATTATTTATATTTATGTATTATAAATTAAGATATTATTTATAATATTATGAATTATATATTATTTATAACTCAATACACAATTTTTTTTAAGAAAAGGCTAGCTAATTACGTAAAAACCAAAATACCTCCCTGATTCTAATGATAAATGAACTTTGTACAGCATCTAGGTACCTTCACTCATTCTCCTCAAATTTCGTCAGTCTTATTTTGACTTGCTTAGTAATCCTTGTCATTTAATTTTAACTTTTCATTTTACACTAAGATCACTATAAGATTGTTTATGTTTGTTATGATTAGAACAACGTAGTACATATTGTCATAATGTTTTACTTTTTGATTTATGTTTATTTTTATTTTTTTACTATGTACCTATGCCAACGAATATATATTATTATGATTTTGTTTATATTTAAGTATGCATGTGAGTTACGTATGTCTTAAAGAGAATAAATGCCTTTAAACTTTTATATTATATTCCATTTTTTCAGATCTTCATCTATAAAAGCACCGTCAGAAGATCCCACGTATGTTTACTTGCTTATTACTTAATAGCTAGGTAATGTTAAATTGGGAGTTAACCAAAGTCATCGACATAGTCCGAAGGATTGCAAAACTTTAGTGGCAGTGGGCGGGCACATAGCACCTTGAGCCGTCGGATGTTGGGGCAGAAAGATTATCCAGTGGCAACCACGAACCAGAAGACGCAGCATATGCAGATCCCATGCAAGATGGACCGATGATCTTTTGAGACCTCTTAAAATTACAATATTTACTTGACTAAATACTCTTCTTATCGTGATTCTCCTAAAGATACACGTCTTATACTTAAGTTCACCACCCAGCGTGATGGACTATGGCCTATCACTCGTTATTATGAGAGGAGGGCCTTGTGGTGTTGTGGGATTCTTATTGGCTGCTTTATTATTTATATTTATGTATTATAAATTTAGATATTATTTATAATATTATGAATTATATATTATTTATAACTCAATACACAATTTTTTTTAAGAAAAGGCTAGCTAATTACGTAAAAACCAAAATACCTCCCTGATTCTAATGATAAATGAACTTTGTACAGCATCTAGGTACCTTCACTCATTCTCCTCAAATTTCGTCAGTCTTATTTTGACTTGCTTAATAATACTTGTCATTTAATTTTAACTTTTAGTTTTACACTTAGATCACTATAAGATTGTTTAAGTTTGTTATGATTAGAACGACGTAGTACAAATTATCATAATGTTTTTTTTTTGGTTTATGTTTATTTTTACTATGTACCTATGCCAACGAATATATATTATTATAATTTTGTTTATATTTAAGTTTTCATGTGAGTTACGTATGTCTTAAAGAGAATAAATACCTTTAAACTTTTATATTATATTCTGTTTTTACAGATCTTTATCTACAAAAGCACCGTCAGAAGATCCCACGTATGTTTACTTGCTTATTACTTAATAGCTAGGTAATGTTAAATTGGGAGTTAACCAAAGTCATCGACATAGTCCGAAAGATTGCAAAACTGAAGTGGCAGTGGGCGGGCACATAGCTCCTAGAGCCGTCGGCTGTTGGGACAGAAAGATTATCAAGTGGCAACCACGAACCAGAAGACGCAGCATATGCAAGTCCCATGCAAGATGGACCTATCCTCTTTTGAGACCTTTTAAAATTACAATATTTACTAGACTAAATACTCTTCTTATCGTGATTCTCCTAAAGATACACGTCTTATACTTAAGTTCACCACCCAGCGTGATGGACTATGGCCTATCACTCGTTATTATGAGAGGAGGGCCTTGTGGTGTAGTGGGATACTAATGGGCTGCGTTATTATTTATATTTATGTATTATCAATTGTATATTATTTACTAGCTGACCCGGCAAACGTTGTTTTGCCATATAAATAATTTCCTAGTAATTTCTAGTGTAGACAAAAAATAGCTTACTTATTGTAAGTATGTATGTATGTAAGAATGTGGTATATGCGTGAAATAAGCATGGAGCGCTGTGAACGATGAGGAAATATTAAAATAACAAAAGGCAAACATTTTTTTTAAGTTATTATAATTTATTTCTTAAAATTATATATTATTAATTAAACAATTACGACAGTAACACTATTAAACAATATCAATCTCTTAATGCTATAAATAAATAATAAAAATCTCTTATTTCAGACAAATTAGTCCATATGGAGATCACAATACAATAATAATAATAATTTCACAATAAATACAATTTCATAATAAATAACAATAATAAAAGTAATAATTGACAAGCTAGTGTTAGTAAATTATTTAGACTTATAAACTATGTTAGTATTGACATGAAGATCAGCAAATCTTTTTAAAACATCTGCATCCATCCGCTCAGCAATCATCTTCAGAACTCCATTGCAGCTCCCTCTCATCCTACGCACTAAAGAGGCTGACTTTTTGCGTATGATGGCATAAAAGTCATCTATGCCAGCATCTGCAAACATGCCTGAAGCGCTACAGTAGCGAGGAAGCCTCAGCAGAGCCCTGAAGGTATTGTTATACTGGACTCTAAATGCGTTATATGACCTAGATGTAAAGTTTGTCCATAGAGCACACGTATAAAAACTTTGGCAGAACGCTCTGAAGAGTGTTAATTTTACCTGAGCATTACAGCGTGTGAATCTATGGGCCAACATATTGCCTCGCACTGCCAATGCCCTCCGTTCCCGTTCAATGTCCAGCTCATCTTTTAAGTCCTCTGAGACTATATGCCCCAGGTATTTAAACTTTGGAACACGGTTCAAAGGTACTCCATTTAGCATCAGTGGTGGAATATGAGCAGGTTCCTTTAAGTCACCTTTAAAAAACATGAACTCACTTTTGCTTTCATTGTATTTTAACCCGTGTTCCACAGCATAAGTCTGACATACATTGAGCAGTCGTCTTAAACCACTTATTGATGGACTGAGAAGCACCATGTCATCGGCATAACTTATGTTATTTACTGCTACACCTTCAATTTTGCATCCAGCATGCATGCTGCTCAGTTCACCAATCAGCTGATTTACATATAAATTAAATAATCTAGGTGACGTCAAGCCACCTTGCCTCACACCACAATTCAGAGTGTACTCGTCAGATTGTACATTTCCTCATTTTACTACATTTTTTTGATTACCATACCAGTATGAAAAGATATCAATTACCTCAGGAGATATGCCCGCTTTTTCTAGTTTATGCCACAGTAAATCATATGACACCCGGTCAAAAGCTTTGGACAAATCCAAAAAACAAGCATAAATCGGAGTCTTCTTCTTTACATAGTAGTTAACTACATATTTAAGCGTTAAAACGGCACTTTCTGTAGACAGACCCTCCCGAAAACCAAATTGTGTGTCATGTAAGTGAATATGTTTTCTGAGAGTTATATCCAATATTTTATCCAACACTTTTGACACAACTGTAGCTAGTGATATAGGTCTATAATTAGTTTTATCCGCAATATCTCCTGTAGCATTTTTCACAAGAGGAATGACAATAGTTTTCATTAGTTCTGGAGGTAGGTAAGAATGCCTAATGCAAAATGTAAACAATAAAGATAAAACCCTGTTTATGTGGAGCCCCGCATGCTGCAGATGCTCAATACTGAGCCCATCATGCCCTGGTGACTTCCCTCTTTTCATGTTCTTTATTGCCTGAGATACATCTTTACTAGTAATTTTAGTGGGACATGACACCTGACTGGGCCCAGTACCAGACACCTCAGCAGGTCCCAAGCTTGACTCAACTCTAAAATAATCTTTGAATTTATTGGCTATTATTAGCGGGTCATCAGTACCATCCACACTCACAGACAGTTTCACTTTACCATTCAGACTTTTTGTACTTTTCCAGAACTTACTAAAATGTTTGTTGGAATGTTGAGTGGCTAAGATGTCCATTTTTATTTGCTCTTGGTGTTGTTGGCAATACTTCAACCTTGATTTAAATATTTTACGGCTGAGAAACATGCTATCATATATGGGGCCTTGTGCGGGCTTACCACATAAAACATATATTTCAAAATCTATCCTAGCTTGCCTATGTGCTGCTGCTACATGTTTATTCCAACCCATCAAACATTTTCCCCTTCCTGACTTTTTGAGCACAGGGGCACAAGTATCTGCTGAAGATTTCTTTAATACCTCTACAATATTGTCATAAAACAAGTTAATTACATTTCTGTGACTTATGTCACTACACATCTTATCTGCACATTCATGAAATTCTGAAGGAAAATCAATTAATTTTAATTTTTCATTGCAAATTGTATTGTATTTATCAATTTCCTGCATGTTTCTATTACCCCATAATACATTATTAACTTGTTTAGACACTACTGAATAGGTTTTATTTGTCAAACAAAGATTACATTCAATGACTAGTGGGTAATGATCTGACCAATACACATCATATAAAACCTCAACATTATTTACCGCATACCATGCAGACTCTGTAGTTATACAATGATCAAGCCAGCGTTTACTCCCAGAAGCACCACATACATATGTGTGTGTGTCAGGCGACTGGCCAAGCATTACCTTATCTGCACATATCCATTGTCTTTCATTACAGAACATCACTAATTCCTTGTCAAATAGTGTTGATGGATGGGCATTGTAGTCACCCAACATAAAAACAGTTTCACAATTACAGTCCTCAACAATGGCATTGATTATTGCCAAGCATTCAGTAAATAATGGTAGACTGTCAGAGTTCTGATAGAAAGGCATGTACACATTAATAACCACTATCTCACGGCAATCAGCCGTAACTGCCTTTATAGCCACAATTCTATCACTACTGCATTTAATCACTGAAACCTGTTGAAAAGCACTTTTCCGCCACAGTAATGCAACTCCACCATACAGTCGACCACGTATTATGCCCACTGCCGTGTCCATACCCGATTTAGCTGTATAGACAAAGTCACTGTTGATTTCCCCGATAAAAGGCAGGTCTTCCGGCATTAACCATGTCTCCTGTAACGCCAGTACATCAGCTGTCTTGCACAGTTCACGTACACATTCAATACTTCGTTTTACATTTTTACAGTTGAAACTAATAAATTTACTCGTCTTTGGCTGTTGTCCCATCCGTTAAAATCGAATTATTTTCCGAGATCTTCGTCTGTTCTGGGTCTGTAGGTCTTTTCCGAAAGTGTATGAACTGTCTAAACTTAATTCCATCTGGCCACAGGTTGTCCAAAAGAAACAATTCCATTTTGTGTTTTGGTATCATAATTTTGAAGGCGTTTTACGGGCGATTATATTTCATTTTAATTTTTTCTAATGTAACAGACACTTGGGTTTTAGACGTGATATATACGCTATAGCGTGAACAATATTTTTTGTTAGTCCATCTTTAGCTAACACAAACAAACTGGATGGTTTACCCACTCGAGAGCATGCCACGTATAATTGTCCGTGTGAAAAACATGGTGTTCTCAAATCTAATCCACAAACAGACATCGTTTGACCTTGAGATTTGTTGATAGTCATTGCAAATGCCAATCTAATCGGAAACTGAATACGTTTGAATTCAATTGGCACATCTGTAGGTATAATAGGAATCCGTGGTATGAGTATATTTTAACCTCTGAACTTGCCATTTAAAATCCTGGCTTCGATCACGTTTTTCATTAATTTTTGAATGACTAATCGCGTACCGTTGCACAGCCGGGGCGGGTTCAAATTACGAAGCAAGATAATTGGAGATCCAACCTTTAATTGTTAATTATGCGGTGGCATGCCTGGCAAATCCAGTGAGTTCAAAAACTCTGTGGGAAAATTTACTGCTTCGCTGTCGTCGCAAACTGTATCAATAGATTTATATGACACCAAGTTCCCTGGCAACAACATTTTTTGCCGCTAAAATCGCTCTTTCTGCAAGCCACTCATGATTTATGTACTGTGTGTGTACATCGGGAAATATTTGTTCAATGAGAGTATCTTGCGAATCAGCGATTGTGCAGAAATCGGTCGGTAATTTTACGTATCCAGTTTCATCTATAGCAACTTTTCCATCACCGATATCTAAGAGTTGTTTTGAAAATGTTTCAGCGGATGGATCTTGAAGCATTTGAACGCGCATATTTATTTTTAGCTGTAATTTTTCAACATTACGCCACAATGGAGAGAATTTTAAGCAAGCGTTGATCTCATCAGCGTATGTTGAACGTGGAATGACTGGAAGTGTTTGTCTGAAATCACCTGAAAGGACCAACAGAGTTCCGCCAAATAGTTTGTCACTGTTTTTAATATCTTTCAATGTCCTGTTCAACGCCTCAAGTGAATGTTTGTGTGCCATAGTACATTCATCCCAAATAATAATTTTACACCGTTTCAGCACAGTGGCCATGGATGATTGTTTCTTAATGTTGCATACTGCGTCAGGGTTATTCTGAATATTTAGTGGCAGCTTAAATACTGAATGAGCTATTCTACCTCCATCCAATAAAGTTGCTGCAATGCCCGATGATGCAACGGCCAATGCGATGCCATTATTTGATCCTATTTCAGCAAGAATTAACGAAATAACGAATGTTTTGCCAGTTCCACCCGGTGCATCCAAAAAGAAGAACCCACCTTGTCCAGCTGAAACTGCGAGCATAATGCGATCATAAATGGTTCTTTGTTCCTCATTCATTAGTGGGACATTGCGGGCAACAATCGCTGCCATTTCTACAGTACTGTACTGCAGTTCACGATTCATTTCAGTATTCATTAAATCAGATGCAGTTCGATTTGGCGAATTCATACCGAAATTACTAAGTGGTAAGTTGGCAATGACAATGCAAAGATCCTCAATAGCAATCAATGCTTCATTGTACATTTCGTCGCTGAATGTTATGGTTAGATCGTGGCACCGTATACGATGTTGATGCAATATATCATCAGTCATTGAATCTTTGTGATTTTCCCATAATATCTGTGCTCGGGCTGGGAAACATGTAGTCAACACTATAGCGAATAGTAGACGAATTTGTATTGCTGTACAGTTCAATGCAGCTTCAGCAAGCATGCATTCCCACTGGTTGTCGTCTTCCAGCAAGCCGAGTGCAAGGCATGCATCTTTATACGTTGGATATTGTTCCCCATTCACTTTACGTATATCTTGAAATGATGATGGGCCAGTAACATTAACTAACAACAGTCGAAGATAAAAGCACTCCGTGTGTCTTGGATTGACTGTAAATAATCGCCCCAAGGCGTTTGATTTAAATAAATTGAGACATGCAGCAACTGGTGAGCCTTGCTTGCGGGGCATCCATGTTTTTGTTTGAGTCCATGTGAAATAGCGTGGTACTTGTGAATACAGTAATGTTCGTGCAAAGGCACCAAAATCATCCGCACGATTACACAATTCAAAAAATGCAGTGAGTGTAGTTTTAGGTGGATTTATTGCACGATCAATCGCTGTTTCGTTCGTGAAAAATACACGCTGACCGTTTTCAAGATGGATGGCTAACTGAACAACTGCTGGATCCCGTTCATGAATTGGAAAACCAAAGATACGCCAAGCAGCTTCATTGGAGCTGATCTATCGACCAATTTGGTAGAGCGTTATTTCATCGTTTTTATTCACTGGAGGAGCATTCACATTAGTATTTTCCACTCTAAACACAGCCATATCACTGCCTTTATGGACATACTTGCAAATGTATTTGATGCTCTTTACAGAACTGCAGAACTCAACATTAATATGAGCATTATATGTCTTGCTCAGCAGAGGCGAATATGGCACCACCCAAAGATTGTCAATATCAATGTCTGTGTTGATGATATTTTTAATAAATGATTGTCCGCCATTTTCAGGATTTCTTCTACGATATATTGGGTATCCGTCGACATTTGTGACCGTATCATTGGTAAAATCTTTAGGGAAATTTTTAGTACATTTTCCATCAGCCATGCAAGGCGATGAACTATTAAGAGTACCACATGGACCATGAATCATGTTTGTTGTAACAATATCAAACAGCAGTTGGTCAGTGGATGGATCTGGAATCTCCGCAGAAATGGTACTATCGATTTCTTCAGGACGGATTTTGTCGATGAACCAAACCAAAATGTGTGCATGAGGTAATCCTCGCTTTTGCCACTCAACCGAATACATCCAGCAACGTGTGGGACCAAATACATATTGTGATTTAGTAATGAAACTTTTTTTCATACAAGCAATATTTCTATTGACATTTCAAAATAAAGATTCATAATGATTGATTTTTTGGAAACTATGAAAATCTTAATTGTTCAATTACATTTTTTTAATAAAATAAAATTAAAATTACATTTTTATAAGATCAACAACATTTTCGATATAAATAAAAAAAAGTATACTTACAACACAAAATCCGCTGTTATTGGAAGCTCGTGTCACGTGTTGAGTACTTTTGAGGTTATAAAATCACTTGATTAACTAATCGTGCAAAATACACTCAAAATTGATAATTTAATTATTATTGATAAAATAGGAATGATTAAAAGTTAATATGAAAGTTACACTGAGATAGCAAAATAATAATTGTCAACGTTACTACTACACTTGATGCATAAACAATAATGATGGCCGACAACTGTGTAGGGAGTGAGAAAGAACTGAGACCGGCTTTGTTCTCATCCCTACTCCGTGCTGTTTACTGGGTCAGAAGTGACACCTGTACACATCTGGCGGGGATAACTAATTAAATGATGATTGATCAGTTTTCGACCGGAGAGGAAAACTGATTAAATTACTAAAATGGCTATTAAAAAATAAGGGTTGATCGTAGAAGGGTGAAAATTGGGGATTGTATGTATTTTTGTATGTTGTATCATAAAAAAATAGAAATTAGAAAATTTGTCTAAAACATAAAAAAAAAATTAGGGGTGGACTACCCCTAACATAAACGGGGATGAAAAATGGATGTTGGCCGATTCTCATAGATACCGGATAAGCACAAAAAATTTCATCAAAATCGGTTAAGCCGTTTCGGAGGAGTATGGCAACGAAAACTGTGACACGAGAATTTTATATATTAGATAATATTATGAATTTTTTTATTATTTATAACTCAATACACAATTTTTTTTAAGAAATGGCTAGCTAATTACGTAAAAACCAAAATACCTCCCTGATTCTAATGATAAATGAACTTTGTACAGCATCTAGGTACCTACACTCATTCTCCTCAAATTTCTTCAGTCTTATTTTGACTTGCTTAATAATACTTGTCATTTAATTTTAACTTTTCATTTTACACTAACATCACTATAAGATTGTTTAAGTTTGTTATGATAAGAACAACGTAGTACAAATCGTCATAATGTTTTACTTTTTGATTTATGTTTATTTTTGTTTTTTTACTATGTGCCTATGCCAAGGAATATATATTATTATAATTTTGTTTATATTTAAGTATTCATGTGAGTTACGTATGTCTTAAAGAGAATAAATGCCTTTAAACTTTTATATTATATTCTATGTTTTCAGATCTTCATCTACAAAAGCACCGTCAGAAGATCCCACGTATGTTTTCTTGCTTATTACTTAATAGCTAGGTAATGTTAAAATGGGAGTTAACCAAAGTCATCGACATAGTCCGAAGGATTGCAAAACTGAAGTGGCAGTGGGCGGACACATAGCTCCTAGAGCCGTCGGCTGTTGGGGCAGAGAGATTATCCAGTGGCAACCACGAACCAGAAGACGCAGCATATGCAGGTCCCGTGCAAGATGGACCGATCCTCTTTTGAGACCTCTTAAAATTACAATATTTACTAGACTAAATACTCTTCTTATCGTGATTCTCCTAAAGATACACGTCTTATACTTAAGTTCACAACCCAGCGTGATGGACTATGGCCTATCCCTCGTTATTATGAGAGGAGCGCCTTGTGGTGTGGTGGGATACTAATGGGCTGCGTTATAATTTATATTTATGTATTATCAATTATATATTATTTATAATATTATGAATTTTTTTATTATTTATAATTCAATATACAATTATTTTTAAAAAATGGCTAGCAAATTACATAAAAACAAAAATACCTTCCTGATTCTACTGATAAATGAACTTTGTACAGCATCTAGGTACCTAAACTCATTCTCCTCAAATTTCGTCAGTCTTATTTTGACTTGCTTAATAATACTTGTCATTTAATTTTAACTTTTAGTTTTACACTTAGATCACTATAAGATTGTTTAACCCTACGAGCGAATCTTGTATCAAAAATGATACAACATTTTTTTATGCGTCGGGCGAATCTTGTACAGCAGTTGTACATCTTTCCCGTGTTCTATTAATTCTCTCCTGAATGCTCCACGACCAAATAAACATGAAATTAAAAATTTCAATATTCAACCTTAATATTTAAGCTACAAGATTCACCTAACTTTTGGTACAGTTCCACCAATAGTGGTGGCTCAAAAAAATAACGAACTTTCATAAACGTCATCATAGGCTTAAACGCATTCAGGCGGCTTCTAGTGCAGTATTGTTAGTGTGCCAGGATATTTAAAAAATGGATTACCGTCGCAAAAGGTAAGTGTTCTTATATGATATATACACCAAATTACTGAGAATTAGATGTAGATTATGCATATAGTTTTTGTTTTACTAAATATTTAAGTTATCACCATGAAAAAAGGCCAAAACTTTTAAAAACAAACCGCTAGTGGCTACAATGGCGGTGATTATTGCGTCGTAATTCATTAGAGTTTATCTTTTAGATATCAATACTATAATAAGTTTGTACAGTATTTATTTGCGATTATTTATATGTATACAATATCGTGTATTTTGTAGTACAAATAAAAATATCGTGATTCTAAGTAGATACGGCGCGAAATATTGTCGGCGATCTTATCCTGTCGGTTGGGAGGTACCGTCAACAGAAAAGGCGTTAGAAAGTTTCATTTTTCGAAAATAAAAAATTGCTGAAAATGCGTGAGAATATGATTTGAATGGAATTATTTGTAGTGAGTGAAAATTTTATTTGTTCTTGACACCGATATGCATAATCTAGGTGCTAATTTTTTTTTCGTGTTATAAATCTATTTGATTGATTTTTTTACGATTGGAATATCTTGAGAAGGGTCCATACTGTAAGTAGGGAGAGAAATGAGTGTAAAATGTATAAAAAACTTATTTGTATTATTCGTTTTAGAATACGCCCACAGACTGACAGCGACCGCTCGCGGTCCGCTACCCCCGAGTTTCGACGAGCCCATCCAGTCTCCTCGCGCCGGAACCTAATTATGGGGGGACTGGACAAGGTGGCACAGAAAGAAGTTGACATCTGTCCCTCGCCTTCGTAAGTAACCTACATTATAACTGTTTTGGCTCAAGTGATTAACGCCTTGCATTGCGAATAATTCTATAAATTTAATATGTTTTGGCTATATAACATTAATATTATCCGAAAATGTGTGTGTGTAATAAATACTAAAATTGGTATTTTTATCATTCACAGGAACCATAAGAGCCAAGAAGTAACCCAAGCGGTACTAAACGGTACACCCGTTTGGTTGAAACTACGTATGAAGTATCGCCTGGGGGAACCCGCCTGCGCCAGATTCCAGCCATGCCTCCTCCCGCATTCATGTCTCCTTCTGTTTTGTACGTATTTTTTTTTGTTTATTGTTTACTGCATATACATGTATATCAGGCAACTGATTTCTATTAACTACGAGCCTTGCACACTTATGTCGCCGTTTTTCACTCCAATTACAGTTTTCATAAATGCAAATCCGCTTAGAGTACTTCTGACCAGTTCTTTCAGACTTTATACTTAATTAACATATTATCTTTATTTTTTTCTAGTAACCAAGAAGCGCTCAAAGAGCTGCTGGAGGATGATGAAGAGGAGGCGCAGGCGCCGGATAGAACTTCTTGGATTTTAGAGAAGTGGTTCGTAGACCAAAATGTTGCATCTGTGCCATCTACTTCGGAGGTAGCTTTGCAGCGAGCACGAGCGTCAGTGGTGAATGCCGGAAGTGGTGTTTGTAGTGCTGCGGGGGCTGGCATGATGGAAGCGGCAGCCATGTTGCCATCTCCGTCGGGAGTGTCGCTAGTAGGTGGAGATGCAGTGGTGAACCTGGTGGAGATGGCAGCAGTATACCCGACTATGTCGCAGCTAGCGTCACCGCGTGCCGGTCCCTCTTGGGCTGGGGTTGGGACGCCGCCATCAGTCGCCGAAGTAGGTGAAACAACGTTTTCCATTGCAGATAGAGGGGCCAATCTGCTTTCTACGACAGGAGGTTTGAGGGTGATAATCGACACATTAGCCGATGAGGGCAGTGAGGCCGACAGCGCCATCGATAATCAAATTATGAGGGAAATAGACAACGAATTTGATGATGGCGGTGTCGATGTCACTGCCCGTATCGGTCGAGGTATCCCCGCTGACGCTCTTCTCGACGAACCAGAATTGGCCTTTATATCTGTTATGGAAAATGCAATGGATGAAGAAGCTCAACAGCTTCCCGGAGTCAGTGGGGAATATGTGTGGTCGAGCAATTTTGGAGAATTTACGGCAGTTCAGGAGGAATTTAACGGTCCAAATCCTGGGCCCTTGCTCGATTATGACACGCCGTACGATGCCTTTACTGCAATTTTCAGTGAAGACATCATGCAACTCATCGTAAACGAGTCAAATAGGTATGCGGATCAAACCATAAATAATATGAGAGCTAACGAAACACTGTTGCTAAAATCTCGTCTTCACAAGTGGGTAAATACGAACGTTGACGAGATGTTCCTCCTTTTCTCCACATTCATTTACATGGGCATCGATCCTCGGACGACACTAAAGGAATATTGGGATAAAGGCAGCCCTTTAGACATGCCCAAATTCAAGATGCTAATGACGTACGATCGGTATATTCTGCTCAACAAATTTTTGCATTTTGTTGATAACACCGAAACCGATCAACACCGTGGACAAAATGCAGGCAACTTGTGCCCAAGGTTGGCAAAGATAGCGCCGATTATAAAGCACCTCGGTGTTAAATTTGAAGAGCTTTATAATCTGGAGCAGAATATAGCACTTGATGAGTCTCTGACACTATTCAAGGGCCATTTGTCTTGGATACAGTGCATCAGGACTAAGGCTGCGCGCTTCGGTATAAAGTCTTATGAGTTATGTGAGTCACGCACAGGGTATATGTATCATTTTTCAATATACACCGGGAAAAATTCTTCAACAAGCAATGCCCAGTCAGCTGGGCAGGATTTAGGTGGAAAAACAACAAAAATTGTATTGGAATTATTGAAAGATCTTGAGCATAGGGGACATCATGTAACTATGGATAATTTTTATAATTGTCCAGCGTTAACACGATACCTGAAATCCAAGGGTTTCGATAATTTAGGTACAATGCGTCCAAATCGCAAAAATGTACCCGATAGTATCAAAAAGTTCACGAAGAACAAGAAAGTCAAAAAGGGCCAAATGATAGCATTACATTGTGGTGATATTTCCATAGTGTCATGGAAGGACTCCAAATGTGTAACTGTCATTTCGACTTTTCACAATAATGATACTTTTACAGGTGTTAGAGCCGGACAACCTCAGGTGAAACCTGTAGCTGTGCGTCAATACAATAAGACCATGGGGGGTATTGATCTGAAAGATCAAAAACTCTCGATGTACCTGATGGAAAGGAAGCGTGGGATCAAATGGTACATCAAAATATTTAAGAGACTGCTAAACGTAAGCATACACAACGCATTCATTATGCTTAACGCCTCGCTGGCACGGCGTAATTTGCCCAGTTTAAGTCACCGTCAGTTCCGCTACATACTTGCCGAAAACATAATCAGGCGGCACCATACAATTGCACCTGACCGATTATTGGAGTCAGCGGTGGTAGATGAGGACAGACGGTTAAACAGGCAAATTCTCCATGTACCAGACAAAGGCGGGAAGCGAGTGCGTTGTAAAGTTTGCTATAGGCTTGGTATCATAAAGATGATAGGTACCATATGTGTCACTTGTGAAGTAAGCCTTTGCTTGGGGGATTGTTGGATAAAGTGGCACACACTACCAAAACTCCCAGGCAAAGATTTGTACGCACGATAGTGGCCACATACGTGTACCTATCTCATCTTTTTTCGATATTTTGGTGCATTTGATAGCCTTATTTGGGTAATGTATGTGTGTATTTTTGTTTGTATGTGTTTTTTCATACTGTCATATCTAGAAGTGAGTGCCCAGTTTAAGTTTATTACTTTTCGTAGCAACGGATTTATAATGACGTTAACTATTTTTGTCTTTTATATATTTGTAGTAACTTGTATTATTGTAAATTTGTTTTGTACCCAACAGAAAACTAAATAATTTATTTTGAGTCTATACAGAACATCAAATTTTATGCATTTCTACATGATAATAATCTAGTGGATGCTAACAAATAAGGCTTTTTGTAGCGAGTTATCAGCGGGCATTTTGATGCGGGCTATTTAGGATAAACAGCGGGCATTTTGATGCGGGCTATTTATGAACAGCGGGCATTTTGATGCGGGATATTTACGATGAACATCGTTATATATTACGACTTACAGTTAGTTAGAGGTTTATGACATTAATGAAAAAACGGGCTGCATATGCCACTGGTGCTGACCAATATTCCAATAGCCATGTATGTGAATGGGAACTGCCGCATTTTAGGGGGGTTTAGGCTAGGAAGCCGACCTACACAGGGTTAGGTTAGGTTTTCTTCAGAGTTTTTATACTTATGTTTTACTACTGACTACTGATAATAAAATTAAATCTGCTTGGTAAATAATATTAATACTGAAATTGGTAGATCTAAAAAGAAAAATAAATATTTGTGACCAACTGGTTTCAAACAAGGTTTTCTACTGTGATTTTTACAAATATACCCGGGGATACTTAGTGTCTCTCAACGTCACCAAATTTAGCAGAACTTTTTAAAAATTGTTATTCATAACAAACTGTGACTAATGTCAATTTTAGATTTGAAACAAAGGGCAAAGGATATAAAAAAAGCTTCCAAGAGTATTAAAAAGAAGGGCACTTATGGGGACGGGCTGTTAAATTAACTCAATCAATTATAGAAAACATTGCTTAAATCCTTGCAGCCATCTTTAATTGCTGTATAACTGATGATATCTATGTCTTTATTGTCGTCAAAACCGGTAAGATAGTTCCCGTATGAAGGCCCGTTGTTCAAATAATGCCACGATATTTATAGAAATTGATACATCTTTCTCATTACCAGCTTTAAGCAATATTTATTTATTTATTTATTAATAGGGTTACCAACATAAGTACAGCATAACTAGACACATAAAAAAATGATATCTTAAATTATTCTAGGCTAACTGCACTTACAAATTACAGGTTACCACATATATTAGAAAAACTAATGTTCAGCTAAATGTTGTCGCACTTTGATGTTGACGGGATATTGCATAACAAGCTATTTGAGTTTACAAGGGCCTGCTCTACTCAAAATGCGGGGTATATCCTTATAAAGTCTATAAGTCCGCCATATTAATAATATTGTATTCTTACCTATAGACAGAACCAATCAGACAAGATGTAGTAAAATATAGATGTAGTAATAGTACGAAGAACCTTAAATAACCATTTTGAAAATAATTTGATAAAATAAGCTATTTAACTAAACCATTATTATCCTAAATTAAAATAATATTCTATATGATCTTGGTCTTCTATATGACGTTGGTCTAGCGAAAGCGTGCTCTATCGCAAATAACGAGGTCCTGGGTTCAACTACCAATTCGGGGTAAAAAGTGACATCGGGAATTCTAAACCACACACACATACGTCACAATATTCACAAAAGTCAAACCTGTTTATTCATATGTACCCGTGATCAGGGAATAAATAAATGATTATGAAAAAAATACGATTTTTTATTTATATTTTATTTACTCACTACTTCCGGTAAGGTAACGTATATAAAAATATTTTTAGTTTTTTTTGACAATCTAGTTTTACACGCTATCCATCTCTACAAAATAGGCAACTCTTTTATGGGACATTGTATGCGCATCTATAACAAACTTCCTTATGATATAATTGTTCGACTTATTACACGCTTTATATTAGCTTCACTTGTATTGTGTTTGTACCCGACTCCTTTTCCTTTGGGCGAGATATTGACCCACTTTGAACGTTCAGATTTCATTCAAATTTTGTAAATTTATCGAGGTCCGATGACAATACACTAATTTGATAAGATTATTCCATTATTCAATTTGCAAAATAAGATTTTTGTTAATTTATATTAATTTTATCTATAGTCGATAAGGCAGGAATTGGTGATAATTTTCATTTCTAATCATGATCTTTATCTGACTTATCTGATATAAACACATATTCGAATACCAAAGAAAATTTTGATTCAACAAAACAAATAATAGTTTAAAGAAACACACTTTTATAAATAAATTAAACTAAAAAGTAAAAATTATGATACTTAAAAACAACTAAAAAACACACTTTATATAACGCATAGAAAACTAAACTAAAAAGAAGAACTATAAATTATAATTAAAAATAGTGTATTTTTTTAATAAATATAAATTAATATGTAATAGAGTAAATATGAAAAAATGATTTATTTAAAAAATAGCGTGGGGTGCATCGTGTCAACAAATATTTCATTGGCAGGTATGAGAAGAAGGATTATTTCGATAATATCTTAAAAAGCACCCCACGCACTTTTCAATATAAACATTTTTTTTCTGAATTACACTATTTTTTTTTAATTCATGGAACCAACTAACCCTTTTTTTAACATTAAATAATAGGTATTAAATTTATAATCTATTACTAATATTATTCAAACATATTATTTATATTAAAAAAAATAAAAGCCAAAAATAACTCGAAGAATTTTTTTGCGAATTGTACCAAACTGCTCGCTCGCATCTTACTCGCTCTATCGCATGTTGATGTCTCGCTTTGAGAGTAGTTTTAGCAAAATGGCGGACAGTGCAGTTCGTTTTTGTTTGTTTTGAATTGATAAAATGTGTTTATAACGCTAATAAGTGATGAACTTAAAGTGAAATGTGTTTATATTCGTCTTAAGAATATGTGCCTTTAGTGGAAATAGTTATTTGTGTGGAAATATGTGATTATTGTGTAAAAATTAGTTCGTCAAAGTGCCAACATTTTTAAAAGATGTGAATTGGTCGCTAATAACTCGTATATATAATTTCTGGGTAAGTAGCTAGGCTAAGTAATTACTTTAGTGAATAGGTCATTAAATAAGGATTATTTTTATATATAACATGCCTCGGTAAATACTATATAAAGGCGATAATTACGTGTTTTCAAAAGAAGGTGTCCAGACTCAAAGTAGTCTGTTGCGTGTCTGATTTTATAGCGTAGGTAAATTGTTTTTATGGTTTTATTACAGTGTACAGACAAACAATTGTGTGCTTAAACTGATGTTCGGAATATGGACTTTTGATACATATAGTTGTTTTATGTAAAACAATGCGATAATGTAATAAAATGAGTATACCAATGTGAGCACCACATAAAAAAAGTAAAAACGTCGCAAATAACTCGGATTTATGATTTATAAGCATAATAGCTGACTAAGTTATTACTTGTATTCAGTAGCTCATCTAAGTAGCTTAATAATCATATATAACATGTTTAGTATAATTATAATGAAACACCTAAAATATCACTTCTTGTCGATCAAGTCGACGGGCTAATTTAACTCGTAAACTGAACGAAACGCTCGGCGTATTTTCGATGTTTTGAGCGGTAAACGCGCCACGGGTTAAGTTTGTTATGATTAGAACGACGTAGTACAAATTGTCAAAATGCTTTACTTTTTGTTTTATGTTTAATTTTATTTTTTTACTATGTACCTATGCCAACGAATATATATTATTATAATTTTGTTTATATTTAAGTTTTCATGTGAGTAACGTATGTGTTAAAGAGAATAAATGCCTTTAAACTTTTATATTATATTCTGTTTTTTCAGATCTTCATCTACAGTAGCACCGTCAGAACGTATGTTTACTTGCTTATTACTTAATAGCTAGGTAATGTTAAATTGGGAGTTAACCAAAGTCATCGACATAGTCCGAAGGATTGCAAAACTGAAGTGGCAGTGGGCGGACACATAGCTCCTAGAGCCGTCGGATGTTGGGGCAGAAAGATTATCCAGTGGCAACCACGAACCAGAAGACGAAGCATATGCAGGTCCCATGCAAGATGGACCGATCCTCTTTTGAGACCTCTTAAAATTACAATATTTACTAGACTAAATACTCTTCTTATCGTGATTCTCCTAAAGATACACGTCTTATACTTAAGTTCACCACCCAGCGTGATGGACTATGGCCTATCACTCGTTATTATGAGAGGAGGGCCTTGTGGTGTAGTGGGATTCTTACTGGTGTCACACGGTGTGCCCAAGAGACCATCCATTATGTGAGTGTGAAGCATGATGTGTCTTGGTCTGATCATTCTCCCCTAATTGTAGAATGTTATATTGATCGACTGCCAATTAAGTACAGTAGCATTAATACTAGATTACATAATAGAGTGATATGGGGCGAGAGTGGAGTGGATCAGTTAGAATTATTTCATAACTTATGTCATGAAAAACTCAGAACGATGGATTTTCCCACAGAATTAACTTCCTGTGCTGATACAATCTGCTCCAACCCTGATCACATTTTAGTATTGGAAAATTTTTACAAGAACTTGACTCGTGTTTTAACTGATGCGTCAAAAATATCGTACAAAGGGAAGTGTCCCAAAAAGGGGGGCTACATTGCCGGTTGGAATAAATATGTCTCGAGCGCTCATAGGTATGCTAGATGGAAATTTCAGCAGTGGGTGCTATATGGTAAACCATTAAATGGTATTATACATAAAGAAATGTGCGATAGTAGGAGACTTTTTAAGTCCAAATTGAAATGGTGTCAAGATAGGCAGGAACAAATTAAAATGGATATTCTGGCCTCAAATCACACAACCAAAGATTTTAAAACTTTCTGGAAAGACACAGGCAAAATGAACCCTAGACCTAGTGTACCTGTGAGCGTAAGTGGCGAAAGTGATCTCAAGAGTATTGCTAACAGCTTCCGAGATCATTTCTTGGTGCAATCCCAACAGGGGCGAAGTGACAATGGTGGAACCGTCAAGCTACAGTGCGAAACACGGTTTTCTGCAAAGGACGTTGACGCAGTAATTAAAAGCATTCAAGGAGGTAAATCGCCTGGGCATGACGGTCTCAGTATTGAGCACTTCAAATATGCTGGGGTTCATCTTCCACGTGTATTATCTATGTTGTTTAATCTGTGTCTAAGTCATTGTTATCTACCGAAAGACCTAATAAAGACCGTAGTTGTACCCATACTGAAGAACAAAACTGGGAATGTCTCTGATAGGTCAAACTATAGGCCCATCTCACTTGCTACAATAACAGCAAAGGTGCTGGACTGTTTGCTTAATGGCTATTTAGTTAAACATCTTGACCTAAATGATGCACAATTTGGCTTTAGAGTGGGTCTGTCCACTGAGAGCGCTATTTTAAGTCTTAAGCACACAGTTCAGTACTATACTGACAGAGACACGCCGGTATATGCCTGTTTCCTCGATTTGTCAAAAGCTTTTGACTCGGTGGTTTACAATAAACTTTGGAAAAAGCTCAGCGACACAGGCATGCCGGCAGATTGTACTTGCTTATTAAAATATTGGTACGGAAATCAAGTTAACCAGGTGAGATGGGTAGATATTTTGTCCGATGAGTACTGTCTCAAACGTGGCGTAAGACAGGGGGGAGTCACCTCCCCAAGCCTGTTCAATCTCTATATGAATGAGTTGATCAACGAGCTTAGCAGGACGCATGTCGGATGTGTCATTGATGATGTATTTGTTAATAACATTAGCTTCGCAGACGATATGGTCTTGTTAGCCCCATCTATTAATGCTCTCAGAAAACTTGTTTGCATCTGTGAGAGGTATGCTATTGAACACGGACTCAAGTACAACTCTAAAAAGAGTGAGGTACTAATTTTCAAGGCTGGTAATTACAAACCAAGAGAAGTACCTCCAGTTGGACTTGATGGAACACCCCTTAACATAGTAGACAGGGTCAAATACCTTGGTCATATAGTCACTGATGATTTAAAAGATGACTCAGACATAGAGAGAGAGAGCGCAGGGCGTTGGCGGTAAGGAGCAACATGTTGGCCCGCAGGTTTGCTCGATCTACAGTACGAGTAAAAATCACTCTATTCAGAGCATACTGTCAGTCATTTTACTCGAGCAGCCTGTGGGTTCAATATACGCAATGAGCTTACAACGTCCTGCGAGTTCAATATAATAATGCGTTTAGAATGTTGGTGGGGATGCCGCGATATTGCAATGCATCGCTCATGTTTGCAAACGCAAGGGTGGATGATTTTTACGCTATAATGCGTAAAAGGACTGCGTCACTGTTTGACCGCCTACGAGGTAGCTCCAACAGTATTTTAAAAATGATTACTGGTCGTTACGACTGTCCAATCCAGAAACACTGGGTGGAGAGAGTAATTGGCCTAATAAAATGATAAGTTATTTATTATTATTATATTTATTTTTTTATTATTATTATTGTTTTTCTAATGTCTATGTTATGTCTATTGTGAATTGTGAATTGTATACTAGCATAGTTCTATAAGTTTTATTGTTACTAACCTATCTATGGAATAATTTTATGAATTAAATGATTATAATTATTATTATGGGCTGCGTTATTATTTATATTTATGTATTATCAATTTATATATTATTTATAATATTATGAATTATATATTATTTATAACTCAATACACAATTATTTTTTAAGAAATGGCTAGCAAATTACATAAAAACAAAAATACCTTCCTGATTCTACTGATAAATGAACTTTGTACAGCATCTAGGTACCTACACTCATTCTCCTCAAATTTCTTCAGTCTTATTTTGACTTGCTTAATAATACTTGTCATTTAATTTTAACTTTTAGTTTTACACTAAGATCACTATAAGATTGTTTAAGTTTGTTATGATTAGAACAACGTATTACAAATTGTCATAATGTTTTACTTTTTGATTTATGTTTATTTTTATTTTTTACTATGTGCCTATGCCAACGAATATATATTATTATAATTTTGTTTATATTTAAGTATTCATGTGAGTTACGTATGTCTTAAAGAGAATAAATGCCTTTAAACTTTTATATTATATTCTATTTTTTCAGATCTTCATCTACAAAAGCACCGTCAGAAGATCCCACGTATGTTTACTTGCTTATTACTTAATAGCTAGGTAATGTTAAATTGGGAGTTAACCAAAGTCATCGACATAGTCCGAAGGATTGCAAAACTGAAGTGGCAGTTGGCGGACACATAGCTCCTAGAGCCGTCGGATGTTGGGGCAGAAAGATTATCCAGTGGCAACCACGAACCAGAAGACGAAGCATATGCAGGTCCCATGCAAGATGGACCGATCCTCTTTTGAGACCTCTTAAAATTACAATATTTACTAGTCTAAATACTCTTATTATCGTGATTCTCCTAAAGATACACGTCTTATACTTAAGTTCACCACCCAGCGTGATGGACTATGGCCTATCCCTCGTTATTATGAGAGGAGGGCCTTGTAGTGTAGTGGGATACTTATGGGCTGCGTTATTATTTATATTTATGTATTATCAATTATATTTTATTTATAATATTATGAATTATATATTATTTATGATATGATTAGAACAACGTAGTACAAATTGTCATTATGTTTTACTTTTTGTTTTATGTTTATTTTTAATTTTTTACTATGTTCCTATGCCAACGAATATAATATATTATTATAATTTTATTTATATTTAAGTATTCATGTGAGTTACGTATGTCTTAAAGAGAATAAATGCCTTTAAACTTTTATATTATATTCTGTTTTTTCAGATCTTCATCTACAGTAGCACCCTCAGAAGATCCCATTTACTTTCTTATTACTATATCTTCAACTGTACATTTTTTTTTTTTTTTTTTTATTATTAACCATTTATATCATTATAAAAATTACATAAGTTGTTCCCGGTGTATCAAAAACCTAATCAGGTTTGTCCGTACACCAGTATTCGTGATTAGGTACTCATTAACAGTCTATAATACATCCAACTAACTCGCACCATAAAACAAGTTCCACTACTACTCGTAAACATCTCGGGCTTACAACTATGTACAGTCAACGGCCAGAAGTCCACTTACACCGCAATGGCCATTATCGCCTGCGGGCTGCGGCGCCTATACACACACGCATATTTATCCGTGTAAGCGATGTTCCAACGCTAACAAATTAACATGTCGTGTAGCATCGCTACGAGTAGTTATAGATGTGGTCAATGCTAGACAAGGATGACAATATCAGTAACTTGTTTTTTTTATCGCCGTCGATTATTTTTTTCCTAGTAATGCAAAATTTCAACACGTGAATATAAGTTAACATTAGCTAGATCGGTAACGAGGCTGCTCTCGCTAATGTGATCGGGATAGTTGTGAGTTCGAATCCGAGTTGGGCCAGTTTTTTATGTTTTATATAATTATTATTATTATGTTTTAGTAATTTATTTTAGTAAATTACCTTGAAAAAATAGATATTACAATAAAGGTAATTTATTATTATAATATGATAATAAATGAAACTAATTTTGATATGGTAACATTGTAATATTTTTTATATAAAAGAAATCCTTTACACTTACTTATGTTATTACTATAGTATTGAATGTTAAAAAACACATTTTAGGTTACATATAGATATTATGAAAATTCTGATATAATTTAAGAGGTTATAGCTTAATTATTCATTTTCTCAATGAAAAGAGGATTGAAACTTAACCTCAATATTACAATAATATAAATATTAATTTGTTAAAGTTACGGACACTATGTCCCCTGACACAAAATTACCCTACCTGTTTAGGATTTTTAATATTTCGTGTGACCTCCGTTAGCCTCGATACAGCTAATCAGACGTCGACGCATAGACGCCACAATATTTGCACAGATATTTGTGCCGCGCAAACTATCCCATAACTGCATGCAATGGGATGCGAGTAGCTCAGGGCATCTCTCGTCCCGAGTTTCCCATCTTTGCACCATTAAACCCCATATATTTTCTATGGGGTTTAAGTCAGGGGACCGAGCTGGCCAAGGAATAACTTTAATTTCCGGATGATTGCTAAACCATTCGCGAACAATGCTGGCACGGTGTATAGGACAATTGTCTTGCACAAAACTTATCTCGTTCAAGTCTTCTGCGGGGTAGATATTACGCACCGTAGGCAACATTATATCGTTCAACACTTCCACATAGTTGACACTATTAGCTCGCGTCGGTATAAAACTTAATTCACCGGGCCCTTGAGCACTTATCCACCCCCACATATTCACACTGATTCTGCCTGACTCCGTATTTGGTCTGACATTGCCTTCAGACCAACGCGTGTTATTTTTACGCCACAAATGCAGTCTTCCTTTTTGGCACGATTTAAAAGATTTTTCGTCGGTGAATATTGTCGTCTCCCAATCAAAGTCCAAATATTCCCGGGCAAAACTTAACCTCTCCTCTTTATGCCGTTGGGTTAAAAATGGTTTCTTAGCTGGCGCTCGGTGATGAAGACCTTCGGCATGGAGTATGCGGCGAACGGTGCGTACTGATGTGCCGAACTCATCGGCAAAACGCCTTGTTGGGATGAAACCATTCGTCTCATATTCCGCTACCATATAACGTCGCTGAGGCTGGCTAATAAGAGGTGGTCTTCCGCTCCTCTCACGACTGTTCAGGCTACCTTCTTCCTCAAATCTCTTCACCCAACGACTAACAGTCTCTCTCTAAAAAAAAAAAAATATATTACACACTTGCAACACGCGATTAATCTACCATTATATTTTGTAGGTATCGTATCATCACATAAAATTTAAAAAATAAGCTTACGCATAAGCCGGTTTCATTCGATATTTGAGATATATTAAGGCCATTCGAATATAGGGCCACAATATTTGCCTTGGCTTCAATACTGATATTAGCCTGCATATTGAATTCAGAAGAATACTAAAATAGCAGCAACAAGATAACACAAACGCTCGTAACTATGTTCACCAACCAACAACAGCGAATAGTGGAATAATTTATGTGAACTAGTAAAGTAGTTAAAATATGAAGGTATATTTACAAAGTGAACTTATCACTTTGTTTCAAATCTACCCTCATATTGTAATAACGACGCTAAGATTGAAAATAATTGTAAAACGAAAGAATCTTCGTTTAGTTGTGGAATATTTAACATATTTGTTAGCAAATCGGCATTCTTATTTCACATTAATACTTAAAAAATATTTTTCATGTTTGGTGTGAGACTCGAACCCGAACGTTCGCCATGCGAGGCACAGTGCTAACCACTTTAGCCACCGTAACGCTTACGATACTTATTGAAATTTGTAATAACAATCATAAGCGGGCAACAAGTTGCCAATGTGTAGTGTTGTCAAACGTTCTTATAGAAGAAGGTCATAAGTACAACTAATATTGCTATGCCACGGTTTTGTGAGATTGCTAGTCGACTTCTGGCTGTTACTGTACCTGCCGCAGCGCAGCTATACGAGTAGGATATATGCTCAAGCGATAACAGTGTGCGGTACCACACTGGCCGACTTTTAGTATAATGCAATATTGTTCAAGAAGTAATCTTTAAATTTTTTGTGCATGTTTTTTTGAGTAATTTGGTTTTTAATATTTAAAGGTAGGTCATTGATTATCTTTGGTATTTGGTACTCAATCATCTGTTTCCCATACCAGTTGTTGTATGTAGGTAAAGTTAAAGTTTTATATTTTGCGCTTCGTGTCTGTTTATTGTGGTGTTTCACGTGTTGTATGTCCTGATGGAAGTAGTTTTCAATAAGTAGGGCATACTTGACCCGATCGTGTATTGGTATAATTTGACAGTGGTGAAAGAGTTTCCGATAGTTTTCTTTAAATTTATTTTTTATTTTGTGGGGTACTATAGCTTTCATTATTCTAAGTTGTAATTTGTATATTGAATCCATATGAGATTTAAATGTTCTGCCGTAACTGCTTAAACCATAGTAGATAATGCTTTCACCTAGTGATTTATATAAGTATAAGAGAGTTGTGTAAGGGATCTTAGTTTTTATTAGGTGAAATTTTGCAAGAATTGCCCTTAATTTGTCGTTTACATAGTGTATGTGTTCATTCCATTTGAGTCTGTCGTCAATCAGGAGACCCAGGTATTTGTGTTTACTTACTCGTTCTATTTGTGTACATGAGATGTTACATACTTTTGTGTGTAGACATAAGTGAGAGTGCGCTATTAGTTTCCGGTTGAATGTTCTTCTGTTTTGGCTCGAACTAATGTACATAAGTTTGGTTTTATTGGAATTAAGAATCATGTTGGCATCATGTGACCATTTAGCTAATAGTGTGAAGTCAGCTTGTAAGTTATCAAAAGCTTTATCTATATTCTCATCTGCTGATATAATGCAGGTATCGTCAGCGAATTGATAGATTTCACAGTTTTTTATAATATTGGTAGCATCATTTACGTAGGATATATAGTGAAGAGGTCCTAGTACTGAGCCTTGTGCGGTGCCTTCAGATACTGTTACCTCTTTGCTTATCGTGTTGGCGACTTTGACCACATATGACCTTTCCATGAGATAGTCTTTACTCCATTCACTCAAAGGTCCCTGAATGCCACAGTCATTTAGCTTGTCTATGAGAGTGTCATGTTTAAGGGTATCAAATGCCCTACTGTAATCTATGAATACAACAAATACATGCTTTTTGTTATCGAGGTGGTTAAATATAGTGTTAGTAAATTTGGAGAGTAATTGGGTTGTGCTTTTACCAGGTTGAAATCCGAATTGTTTGTCTGTAATGATATTATTATTTTTGTAAAAGCTATAGAATTGTTTTGCTATTATTTTTTCTGCTATTTTATCAATTGTAGGAAGTATTGTAATTGGTCGGTAATTATCGTAGTTTTCACGGCACCCCTTTTTATGTATTGGCTTTATCACCCCCATTTTGAGTTCTTTAGGATATTTGCTCTGTTTGACTGATGTATTGATAAATTTTGCTATTATTCCTGCAATCTCCGTACCGATACACTTTACATCCTTTGCACGGATTTCGTCTATACCTGGAGCCTTAAGACAAGATAGAGATCTGATTTCTTTGAGAACGGCTTTTGGTGAAACTTGTTGGAAACGACAAGAAACCTTGGCTGGTTTACAATAGTCGCTTTTATTTAAAAGTTGAGTGTCACATTTTAGGACAGTTTTACTTATATTTGAAGAAAAGTTTTCCGCAAAATTATTCGCAATATCCATAGTCGTATATCCATTTTTCACGAGGGCTTTTAAAATAACATCGTCTGCAATGGTCTTGGCCCTACCGGTAATTTCGTTCAAAATTTGCCATAACACTCTTAAGTTATTTCTATTATTTAATATATTTTGTTGAATTGTTTTATTTTTACTATTGTTTATTAATTTATTTGCATAGTTTCTCGATGAAACATATTTTTGTCTAGTAATTTTATTCGTGGGATCCGATATCCACGTCATGAATAGTTTATCACGATGTTTGCAGGCATTAATAATTTTGGGATTAATCCACTCGTTTTTTAACTTATTGCGATTTGTTTTAATTTTTGCCTTTAATTTTGCTTTATCATAACATTTTTTAAAGTGTTCTAATATTTTTTGCCGACATATTTTGCCGACTCTGCACTCGGCACGAGCGCGCGTCAATTTACTTATTATAAATAAATATCACATTCATGAATGAATCAGTAGGGTTCGTTACTACGCCGCGAACAACATTAGAGAAAGGAAAAGTCACTGTGGTACCTTATATTTGTGCTACGTGAACTTTACGTTAATATATTACTTTAGTGACAATAACTACGATCTTTTCTCTTCACACTCAAACTGTAACAACTACTATTTGCAAGTTTACGTACCGTACATTTTATGGTCCTTCGAGTTTTGTTACTTGGTGCTTTGTATTTCTAATATAGTAGCGAATCGGTCACCTGGCCTCCCACAAGCGGGTCTCACCAGTTGTATTGAGAAGGCGCACATACTGTATCTGAAGTACTAAGCCACTGGGTGTTCCAATAGCGACCATTTCAAATCGAAGAAAGACTTTCAAGATCTGAAACTGAGAAGACTATAAGCAACTACGTAGTCTATGTGTCGTTACAACAAACTTAACGCTCATCTGTCGCCGTCAACTTCATAACTACGAGCTATTGACATCGACATGGAAAACCTGGAACTGCAGGCGACATGTTTCGAGAACATCAAGACCTTGTGTGTCATCTATCGCAAGGACTCTTCAACAAACTTCTTCAAACGCTTGTCATCGCTGGAAAGCCAATGGAAGGACTTTGACAGCAGGCATGCTTTTCTAATGCTGGAACTAGAAGATAAGACTATCAACTATTTCGTGGATGACATCTACGAGAAAACGAAGGAGCTGTACTAGACCACCAAAACAAGTATTAACAACAAACTGTCAGACTTGGAGAAACTGCAGCCAGATGTGAAGTTTGACTTAGCCGGGTCGTCAGGGGCCGCTGACGCTCAAGCTGATGGTGGTGATCGTGTTCAACTCCTACTGAACAAGCAAGAATGTCACTTCAATGCGATATACCGTGTCATGGCGAAGATTGACACCTCTGCCATTGCCGAAAAGTGGGAGTTAGATGACCATCTGAACACACTGAAATCGAAATGGGAGCCCATCGACAAACTGCATTGGGAAATGGATTTCCAATTAAAAGGGTCCAACAGTTCCTATTATAAAATGTTAACGGACGTCAAAGAGAAATACAATGAGCTGAAAAAATGTCTCAATTCCAAAATCTGTTCCACCGTACACTACGAGAAATCGCCACCCAAGATCGAGATTCCTGAATTTTCTGGCAACTATAGTCACTGGATCTCGTTCAAGGACCTATTTTCGGAGGGTATTCACAAGAACCCGGTAGTCAACAACGCACAGAAAATGCAGCATCTCAAAACGAAGCTGAGAGGTGAAGCTGAGCGATTGGTACAACATCTGACCATTAGCGCTGATAATTATAACTCCTGTTGGGATATTTTGAATCAGCGTTATGATAATCGCCGCTTGCAGTTTACATAATTTATAAATACGATGCTCAATCTTCCAACGATACAGAATCCAGATTCCACGAACTTGAAGAAGATGCATGATGTCATCATTGAAAGCCTAAGCGGAATATCGAATATCGGTGTCGATACATCATCTTGGGATCCGTTTATTGTGCATATTATGTCGCCGAAACTGGACTCCAAAACGTTTAGTGAGTACATGAGGGAACTCCAAAATCACCGGGAGCTACAAAACTTGCAAGATTTCTTGTATTTCCTCGAGACTCAATTTATGGGATACGAAACGATGAAATCTGCTAAGAAGAGTGGTCCTACAACTTCAACAGAGAATACATCGAGTTGGAAATTCAATAAGCAAAACCCGATGAAAAACACTAACTACATTAACAAAACCTACAACTATCACGTAATACATGGAAAATGCCCACATTGTAACGGAAGTCATGTATTAATGCAATGTGACAAATTCCGAGAAATGGATATCGGCAAACGAAACCACACTGTTTCGAAATTACAACTCTGCAAAAATTGTTTATTTAGCCACGGAAATGACGAATGTAAATCTACAAAAACTTGCCGAGAATGTAATTTGAAACATCACACATTGTTGCACAACCCAGAGAAGAAAAATATTATTACTTCAAATAGGAAAAATAACTGTGAACAAAATGGAAACAAGATGTCTACATCATCTTCCCAGCAACAAACATCAAACCATATAAATACAAGTAACATGGAAATCTTACTTACTACAGTACAGTTGAAAGTGAAAACCGTAGACAGGACTTATGTTAAACTACGCGCGCTGCTCGATCAAGGTTCGCAGGTGAATTTGATTACTGAAAATGCTGCTCAAATTTTACGGCTTCCTCGCAAGAATATCAACGCATGCGTAACTGGAATCGGGACTGTATCTGGAGACAGCAGGGGACAACTGAACCTTACCTGTTCATCGATAGACTCTGAATACAGTTTTACAACTCAAGCGCTTATCATGAAAAAACTGACGAATAACTTACCCAGTACATCGTTTGAGAAGAATGAATGGAGGCATTTGGACAATTTGAAAATTGCGGACCCGGAATACAATATCTCTCGGAAAATTGACATCCTATTAGGGGCCGACGTATATTCAGAAATTATTCTGGATGGGGTTCTGAAAGGAAGCAGTCAGTCCCCCGTTGCACAACAAACCAAAATAGGGTGGATTTTATGCGGAAAGATGGAAACATTTAGCTGTAACGCTGTTTAACCTGGAAGAATTAACAAAATGTTGGGAAACGGAAGATATACGGATCTCCGAGGACATTCCCAAGGACGACCAGTGTGAACATTTATACATGGAAACCGTAAAACGATCGCAAGATGGGAAATACATTGTGAAAATGCAATTTTTCCAAAATTTTGAAGAAAAATTGGGAAAGTCGAGATCTGTAGCCGTTTCACAATTTCTACAATAAGAAAAACATCTGGATAGAAACCCAAAACTTTCGGACATGTACAGGAAATTTATTCAAGACTATGCCAATCTCGGTCATATGACACTATCGTCTTGTGTTTCAAATAACAATTATAGTTGTTATTTACCACATCACGGTGTCTTGCGGGAAAATTCTACAACTACAAAATTGAGAGTCGTATTTAACGCATCCCAAAAAACGTCGAGTGGTTACAGTCTAAACAGCCTGATGGAGAAAGGTGTGAATTTACAACAGGACTTACAGGCCTTAATCCTGAAGTGGCGAACATATAAATATGTTTTCACTGCTGACATCGAGAAGATGTAATGTGATTCTTGTACGTTTTAAATATTATGAGCTTTTCATAGTTTTGTAATAGTGGTTTCGCAGTATGCACATAGTGTTATGTTACAATCTAGATCAAAATGTTTAGCTTTAAGGTGTTTATATTGTGATTGTAATGTGTTTTGTGCATCAAATAAATAAAAAAAAAAAAAAAAAAAAAAAAAAAAAAAAGATGTACCGCTGTATTTTGATATCAGAAGACCAACGAGAGCTTCAAAAAATTATCTGGCGGGATTCGCGAGATGAACCATTACGCGATTACCAACTATGCACCGTCACATACGGAACGAAATCTGCTCCTTGGCTAGCTATACGCACTTTGAAGCAGCTAGCCATGGATGACGGGATCAAGCATCCGGAAGCCACTAAGATACTCCAGACGGAATGTTTTGTTGATGACGTCATAAGCGGAAAAAACACTGTCAAAGAAGCTCAACAACTACAACAATCCCTAATTCAACTGTTGCGGGGAGGAGGAATGAACTTGCGCAAGTGGACAAGTAATCATCCAGCCTTACTTGAAACCTTAAACGAAGATCAAATCGCTACCCAGAACACCTTTTATTTCAAATCTGAGGAATCTTCAAAAACATTGGGTCTCGGTTGGAATCCTAGCAACAATACCTTTCGCTTTAACTGGCCTGTGGAACGAACAAAGCGTTTAACTAAGAGATCTTTACTCTCAGAGATTTCTAAATTCTATGACCCACTCTGCCCACCAGAGACTAAAGAGCAGTAACAGCCCTTTTGTGATTTTTCGTTTTATTAGTGATTCTGAAAGCGGGTTTCTTAAGCTTTCTATTGAATTAACTTACTTATTTCTAAGACTATTAGAATGGTTTTTATTTAACAGTTTTCACTTACTGCAAACGAAAAAAATTAACAATTTGGCGTGATTTCCCAACTAAAATACAGTATAAATTATACTGCAGATTAAATTTTAAGGTTTCATAACTAAAATGCAGTAAGCAATATAATTTTACAGTTCTTTAGATAGTTTTATATTTCTGGAAAAAAATTAAAAAAAAAATTAATACGCAGTAAAATTTACCGCCATACAAGCTATTTTTACAGCAAATTAAGAAAATACAATTTATTGTCACGAACTCCCAACTAAAATGCAGTAAAATCAAAGCTTGTCGCATTTTAGTTGTGAATACTTAACATTCTTTTATCATTATAAACTGACTAACACGCAGTAAAATACAGCATTACTGCAGATTAGTTTGGATAGCATAATGACAAAGATATGATTATTCCTAGCTAAAGTGCAGTTAATGTTTTAAATACTGCATTTTAATTGGGATCAAGTTTAACAAATTATAGTAAATTAAACTAATTTAAACGCAGTATCAGATCAGCAGTATCAGAACAGTTTGAATAGATAAAACTTTATTTGTGAGACAGAGTGTGCAAAGGATTTACTGCTAGATTGCATGCGATTTGACTTAATTAATCAGTCGCTCCAGTGAACCGTGCCAGTGTGGACGTGGCCGTCGGCGTCGCTCGCACTGCTTACGTTTTTTTGGCGACAGGATTTGGCGGGTAAGATTACATAATTATATTACTTAAGTTTATTATGATTAATAAAACTTTTATAGTATTAAGACGTACTTTAAACAGATACTTTAACTAATAGGTTATTTTCTATCCTTACATAAAATGTTTCGTGTGTTGAATAACTATCATTTGTTTGTGTTTGGATGGTTTTCTATTTATGTATTATAAGTATTTATTGACTTTAAAAAGTAGTATCTATGTACCTATATCAATCAGTAGGCCAATTATTCTCGTAACTCGTAACTAATGGTAACCTATGGTTTGACTTTTAACGAACTGAGTTAGAATTGAGATTATATTTTGAATAGACTAAAAATAGATAGGGTAGGTATTCACCTAACCATACATTAATACAGTTCAGTGTCGCTATTTGATCTCATTCTAAATTCAAATTATTCTAGGTACCTGTCTACAATCTCATTGCAAACTTAACGGCCATACACTTGCGTCAAATTTATGTTTGGTTGATATACCGTTTTGCCGTTTTAGCATTTTAATCAAGTTTCAGTCCATTTTCGATTTCAAAATAATTTAAAACTTTAGTATAAATGTAAATTAAAATTAGTTTTAATGTACCTATACTAGTCAGTAAGTACTTACCAATTCTCGTTTATCTTTCTGTGCAGGTTCATCAATATGAATGTGAGATCAAAACAAATTATGTCACTGCTAAGCAATTTGGAAAATGACGTCTTACCACCGGATAGAATGATATCGCAGCTACCTCATCACGATAACAATGACTCGCCTCCAAAAGCAATATTAAGGGATGTGCATAAAAACAACGACTCTGTCGTCCAAAATATTGATTTGAGCAAAATCTCTGAAGCAACACAACACCACTCCATAAATCTGCCAGAAGCTCACCAGGACAGCTTAATTAGTAATCTCGTGGATACAGCGACCTTTGATCTTTTATGTAATGAAACGCTGCCTTCAACATCATTCTGTGATTCATTCATAGAAGATTCAGATGATTCTGTAAAAGATAAAAACTATGTTCCTGAGCCATTTTCAACATCGTCGAGTTTAAGAGATTTAGATATCACAAACGATCCAGCAGAAATTCAGGTCAACAATGTCAATACCCAGCCAGCACAATTACCTGTTGTGAAAATACGGAATAAGTCATGTAGGAAACGTAAAAGTGAACTTCAATATGCCAAAAACATACAGAAATATCCGGTGCGAGAACCCTGTCAAAATTTATGTAAAAAACTATGTACTATACATTTTACTGAAGAAGATAGAAAAAAAATTAACAAATATTATTGGTCTTTGAATTGGGAACATCAAGGAATATTTATCAAAAATCTTGTGACGTAGGAGGCTTGCAAGAAAAGTACAAAGAATTTGAAACGACCACGAAACGTAACTTACAAGTACAGTTTAACAAAAAGAGATACAGAAGAACTATCGCATGAGGTATGCAAAGTATTTTTTTTAGGCACTTTAGGATATGACAAAAAAAATGACAGGCGTGTAAATTCTGTCCTGAAAAAGTCAATTTTAGAGCAAAAGGATAATAGGGATGGCCGTAATTTGACAAATTGTCATGCTATAGATCGTACTTTGATCACAGCTCATATTGAATCGTTCAATCCATGTGTGCATCATTATAGACGAGTGCATGCACCCAATAAGAGATACTTGCCCAGTGACCTTACAATTGTTGATATGTATGGAAACTTCCAAGAGAAGTACCCCGAATTCAAATGCAGTCTTGAAACTTACAGAGATCACTTGACAAACAAAATGAACATTTCTTTTGCTAAGCTCGGCCATGAACAATGCGAGACATGTGAAACCTTCAACCTCCATAACCTTGATCATGTAAAAGAACCGTGTACTGATTGCCAAATTTGTAAGACCTACGCTCATCATAAAATTAAGTATACACTAGCCCGAGAGATGTACGATGCAGATACAAAGGCTAATAGTCAGCGTAATACTGTAATTGTTTCTGTGGACCTCCAAAAAGTAATAATGTTACCTCGCATTGATACCTTTAAAGCAGCTCTGTTTTGCCCCAGGCTTGTGGCGTACAATGAAACCTTTGTACCTCTAGGAAACTTCAAGAAAGGTCACGTATTTGCAGCAGTTTGGCATGAAGGAGTGGCAGGGAGAAAGCAAGAAGACATCACTAGTACATTTAAAGCATTCTTACTAAATAATCGTGATGCAGAGCACATCGTTTTATGGCTTGATAATTGCTCGGCACAAAATAAAAACTGGTGTTTTTTTACTTTCTTGATAAGTATAATTAACAACTTAGAGATTTCTGCCACAACAATTGAACTCAAGTTTTTTGAACCGGGCCATACTTTTATGTCCGCCGATTCCTTCCACCATTTTGTAGAGCAGTCGATGGACAAAAAGGGTAAGCTGTACGATTATCAAGACTTTTTAGAAGCTGTTGAAACATCATTGAAATCGGGGAAGGTAGAAGTCAAAAGTATGGAAATAATAGATTTTGTTAATTTTAAATCTCATATTTCACATAAAAAAATCAAAGATATAGATGGAAACCGGGTATACATCAAAGATATTGTACATCTTATGGTAAAAAGGGGAAGTCATAGTTTCTTTTACAAAAAGAACTTTGATGATATAGAATTCAAAGAACTATATTGTCTCAAATCAAAGAACTTGCCTAATTTTACTGTAAAAACTGTTCCTAAAGGCATTGATAGGGAAAGGAAGCGAAACATCTTAAACGTATTAGGGCCGCTTATTCCACCAAATAGATTAATCTTCTGGAAAAATCTTTCTGTTGGTTCTACGTCACAAGAACCAGAAGAATTTAATTTTGATATTGATGAATAATCTTAAACTGTTAATGTGTTTTGAATTTATTTTTAATAGTCTGTATTTTTTATCTTCAAATTCTAAGAAACAATGTGCCTTAAAGTTAACTTAAGACTGATTATTAATAAGTACAACAAAAGAACTAAGTAAATATTTTTCTGATCTGTTTTGATAATTGTATGATACATACATTTTTATTATTTTAAATCTAGTAGTAAGAATAATAAGAGGCTTCAAAAGCTAAACTAAACCAATGTTATTTTTAAAGCGCGTTAATATACTGTTAAAAATTACTTTTAGAAACTAATTATGTACCTACCTAATAACCAAGGCTTGTAATGCTTTGTGTGTGATGATTGTTTTACTTTAATGTTGATCTCAAGATTATGTCTAGTAGTAAGAATAATAAGAGGCTTCAAAAGCTAAACTAAACCAATGTTATTTTAAAGCGCGTTATACTGTTAAAAATTACTTTTAGAAACTAATTATGTACCTACCTAAGACTTACCAAGGCTTGTAATGCTTTGTGTGTGATGATTGTTTTACTGTAATGTTGATCTCAAGTTTATGTCCACCTTTATAATACTCACCTACATTTACTATCTATATTTTATTGTTAAACATAAAGATACATTATGTTATATATGTTAATATTAAGAGAAAACTGTCAAAGGAGGTTGTGCATTCTGCGCAGGGTCCTTTATTAATTAGATGTTTTTTTTTATTTTTGATATGTAAATTTTACATAAGTGAGTTGAATTATTGTGATTAAATAATAAGAAATAAACGGTCTTTAAAATGTGAACTAGCTATTTTTCTTACTGCACTAGTAAATTGAACACTTTTTTCTTAAAAAACTAACTAAAATGCAGTATTTTTTTGACCTTACTGCATGTTAGTTGGGTTTCTTGACAAAATAACTGATCCAAACGCAGTAATAGGGCTTTTTGCTGCATTTTACTAAGTTTAAAATGGTATTTTTTACAAAAAAGGCTATGCAGTAATAGGCACCAAAAAGAATAAATGGCCATAATAAATTCAGTTATTAAGATATATTTTTTTTATTGCTTTAACGTGTGAACCTATGCCTTTACAACCTTTCTGCATTCAAATTTTTTTGCTTATACATTCTGTTGATTTTTTAAAATCAATTCTTAACTTTAAATGCGTTTTACTCGAAATCGTGATTTTGCTGTTACTGCACTTTAGTGTATGGTGGGCAGCACTGGGGTGGCTGTCTCCAGTGAACATCAAAGCCAAACTACTTTTTCAGAAACTCTGGATAAGTAAACTTAGCTGGGATAACGAAGTGCCCAGCAATATACAAACTGAATGGACAAACCTGAAAACAGAACTGCCCTACATTAACAACATGAAACTCAAGCGATGGATTGGCGACACACAACAACGTGTAGAACTTCTCGGCTTCTGTGATGCGAGCGAGAAAGCATATGCTTGTGTGATATACAGTCGAATGATACCTAAACACGGCGATCCTATAATAACTTTGCTTGTAGCAAAAACGAGGGTGGCACCTCTAACACAGAAAACTACATTGCCTAGACTCGAACTGAGTGGCGCTCAGCTATTGGCGAACCTGATAGACAAAACGAAGAATGCGTTATCCGGGTTCAGTATCTCTGTACAGGCCTGGTCTGATTCTCAAGTCGTTTCGGCGTGGATTAAAGGTGACTCTTCAAGATAGGAGGCGTATGTAGCTAACAGAGTAACAAAAATCAAACGTATTATTCCAGCGTCTCAGTGGCATTACGTGAAGTCTGAAGAGAATCCCGCCGATTGTGCTTCAAGAGGACTACTACCAAGCAAACTTATGAGCTTCAAGTTGTGGTGGCAAGGCCCAGAATTCTTATCGAATCAAGAAAAACCCGAAAACATATCATGCTCATTTGAAACTGACATTGGTTGCGTAAATCACGCCGAAACAAAACAAATCTTACCTAATCATAATCAACATAATAATTATAATAAGTGTGTTATTGAATAAATGCAGTTCAATGACACGAATAACACGTGTCGTTGCATGATACTACGGTTTATTACGAATGCGCGCAATAAGTCGAAATCCGAGACCGCATTGTGCATATGTTCCATTGAAAACGCACGAGCCGGGCCAGGCGCTCAGATTACAAGTTTGCAACCGGAGCGGCCAGTTTACTATGACACAATCGGTAACATGCAGATGATACACGATGAATGGATTTTAATTATGTACTACAACTTAACTAACTACTGGAAAGGAATCCATCGTATTGAAAATGACTTCGATAATTTGAAGAACATATGTCACCAATCGGGACTTAAACACTGCCAGACGACAATAGAACAACTCGGCCATAAAATGGAAATGATTAGCTATTACAACTCGATACTGATCAATCCACATAAACATCTCAGCGACCGAAAGAAACGAGGTTTAATAGACGGAGTCGGTTACCTGACCAATAGTTTATTTGGAATTCTGGATCAACACTTTGCCGAAAAATATGAAAAAGACATTCAATCTCTTCAAGGAAACGGGAGGTATTTATTGAATTTAATTAAAAATCAAACGACCATTGTGGAACTGGAGAATCAAGTTTTGAAGAGAAGTGAAACCAACATTCATCACATCATTGATAACTTTGTGAACCAAACCAATTTGAACATGGCATCTATGGAATCTGAAATGGAAATTTTATCAGCTACAGCCTACATTAACTCAGCCTCCTTGACAGCATATCTTTTAATCAACAGCTTGAGAAAGTTTCAAGAAATACTGTTACATACACTCGCCAACGTGTACCGAGGACATATAGATGTGCATTTAATCACTCCAGCACATTTGATTCAGCAGCTGGGCGAAATATCTGGAAATCTCCCGAAAACTGTACCATTGCCGGTAGAAAACTACAAGGAGAATATAAAAGATATGTACAAGTTGATTAACATGAAAGCACGGGTCACGGAATCCTACTTTTTTTTTGAAGTACATTATTATACCACTAGTGTCTAACGAAGACTATCTATCGAGCCATACCATTACCAGTTACAAAGGCCAAAGATGCAACGTATGTACAAATATCATCTAAATACATTGCTGTGAGCCTCAAGAAGAATATTTACATGTTGTTGACAGAAGATGACTTCGAACAATGTGTACAACAAAGGTCAAGGAACTTTCTATGCAAGAAAAATCAACAATCTTACGACTTGCATAGCAACAAAGCACCGTGTGAGGCTAAACTGCTGTCTCATCAAAACACCGGGCCTTCTGACGTAGAGCAGGCGACGTGCAAGGACGCCTGGATAGCATTACACTCGCCAAACAGTTGGCTGGCGGTATGCTGCGATACATGTTCATTGCGTACAATATGTGAAAATGATATCACATCGTACACCATATCATCATCAAGCCTAGTGACATTATCGCAGGGACGCGTGCTGCAATCTAAGGATCTGACTATCTACGCTCATCTTCAATACAACAGTCACATGAAGATGGACTATGAGTGGACTGCTCCTTCTTTGGATACATCCATAAACAGCATAGTGAACTTAACGTATCGCTATGCTCCAAACACTCTTCAAGCTACACCAACCAATGAAGCCCGGACGATAATTTCGGCACATGATGTTCATCATTACGTCATAAGTTACGTTTTGTTGTCATTGGCCATTATCGCCTAGCTTGTGGTGGTTGTGAGGATGCGCTGTCCCCGCTGTTCCAAGAACATTTCAAGCATATCACCTACTGGCCAACATCATAGGGACATTGAACTTCAAATTATCCGTAAAGCCAGCAACCACTACCAGAAGAAAGAGGCTGAAACATCATCGCCGAGCATGGACACCAACGTCGAACCTCGACCCGAACCATCTCGGCGAAGCTACAACACCGGAACTAGGAACATCGCATTCAATTTAGATTAATATTTTGCTTTGTGATGGCTTTTCCTTCTCTCTAAATTTGTTGTTATCTTTTGGGGTTGCCACGATGTACAGTCTTCAACGTACATATTTTGCTGACTCTGCGCTCGGCACGAGCACGCGTCAATTTACTTATTATAAATAAATATCACATTCATGAATGAATCAGTGTGGGTTCGTTACTACGCCGCGAACAACATTAGAGAAAGGAAAAGTCACTGTGGTACCTAATATTTGTGCTACGTGAACTTAATGTTAATATATTACTTTAGTGACAATAACTGCGATCTTTTCTCTTCACACTCAAACTGTAACAACTACTATTTGCAAGTGTACGTACCGTACAAGCTAGGTAATGTTAAATTAGGAGTTAACCAAAGTCATCGACATAGTCCGAAGGATTGCAAAACTGAAGTGGCGGTGGGCGGGCACATAGCTCTTAGAGCCGTCGGCAGTTGGTACAGAAAGATTATCGAGTGGCAACCACGAACCAGATGACGCAGCGTATGCAGGTCCCATGCAAGATGGACCGATGATCTTTTGAGACCTCTTAAAATTACAATATTTACTAGACTTAATACTCTTCTTATCGTGATTCTCCTAAAGATACACGTCTTATACTTAAGATCACCACCCAGCGTGATGGACTATGGCCTATCCCTCGTTATTATGAGAGGAGGGCCTTGTGGTGTAGTGGGATACTAATGGGCTGCGTTATTATTTATATTTATGTATTATCAATTATATTTTATTTATAATATTATGCATTATATATTATTTATAATTCAATTAACAATTATTTTTTAAGAAATGGCTAGCAAATTACATAAAAACAAAAATACCTCCCTGATTCTAATGATAAATGAACTTTGTACAGCATGTAGGTACCTACACTCATTCTCCTCAAATTTCGTCAGTCTTATTTTGACTTGCTTAATAATACTTGTCATTTAATTTTAACTTTTAGTTTTACACTTAGATCACTATAAGAATGTTTAAGTTTGTTATGATTAGAACAACGTAGTACAAATTGTCATTGTGTTTTACTTTTTGTTTTATGTTTATTTTTTTACTATGTACCTATGCCAACTAATATATATTATTATAATTTTGTTTATATTTAGGTTTTCATGTGAGTAACGTATGTCTTAAAGAGAATAAATGCCTATAATTTTTTATATTATATTCTGTTTTTTCAGATCTTCATCTACAGTAGCACCGTCAGAAGATCCCACGTATGTTTACTTGCTTATTACCTAATAGCTAGTTATGTTAAATTGGGACTTAACCAAAGTCATCGACATAGTCCGAAGGATTGCAAAACTGAAGTGGCAATGGGCGGGCACATAGCTCCTAGAGCCGTCGGCTGTTGGGGCAGAAAGATTATCGAGTGGCAACCACGAACCAGAAGACGCAGCGTATGCAGGTCCCATGCCAGATGGACCGATGATCTTTTGAGGGTGGCTGGATACCGCTGGCTGCGAATAGCGCAAGACCGGCAATTGTGGAGATGTTTGAGGGTGGCCTTTGTCCAACAGTGGATGTCTTTGAGCTGATATGATGAATTAGGCGTTATTGTTTGTAGCAGATATGGGTTTTTCATTGAAGGCTGTATGAATATGAGTGGAAGATGTAGGAACAACCAAAATTCTGTGGTATAGTCGGGGCATATTTGCGCGACAGGACGATTCAATTCGTCGGTCGGAACGGGATTGAGATCCAGAGGGAACTCTCCTGCGGGGTTCATCAGAGGTCCGTGTTGGGACCTCTGCTATGGAGCCTCGCATACGATGCGGTCCTGCGGATAAGTCTCCCTCCCGGAGTGAGCGTCGTCTGCTATGCGGACGACACGCTCGTCATTGCCCGGGAGGTAAACTTCCAGCGGGCGGGACGGCTCGCCGAACTCGGAGTTGCGTGTGTCGTCGCGACCATTTTGAGACAGGGCCTTCGGGTAGCGCCTCACAAGACCGAGGCACTATGGTTCCACGGCTTACGCCGTAGGGAGGAACCACCCAGTATGTCGATGCGTGTAGGTGACGCAGAGGTCAGGGTGGGGCGGTACATGAAGTACCTGGGCGTCACCCTAGACAGCCGATGGGGCTTCGAGGAGCATTTCGGACGTCTGGCCCCCCGAGTGCGCCGGGTAACCGGTGCGTTACACTGGCTTTTGCCGAACCTCAGGGGTCCCAGGGAAGAAGTTCGCCCCCTCTACGGAAGTGTCGTGCGATCCATGGTCCTTTGGCGCCCGTCTGGTCTGAACGCCTGACAGGCGCCTCCCACTGCAGAGCTATTTTGAATAGCCTGCAGCGTGTGGTGGCCATACGGATCGCACGAGGATACCGGACGGTATCCTTTGAGGCGGCGACACTCCTGGCGCGCCTCCCGCCATTTCATCTCCTGGCGGCAGTCGACGCGACGGTTTACACCGAGATCCACGTCCGCCGGGAGAGCGCTGTGGCGCCAGAGCAGACGCTCGTTGCCTATAGGCGGGATGCACACCGGCGCGTACTAACACAGTGGCGCGCACGGCTTGAGTTGCACCTGAATGCGCGCCAACGTGCCGTCGGTGCTATCCTGCCTCACCTCGAGGCCTGGGTGGGAAGGAAGGGCGGTTACGTCACCTACAGACTGACTCAGATACTCACCGGACACGGGTGTTTCGGTGAGTATCTGAGCCGGATCGGCCGAGAAGTGACGACACATTGTCACCATTGCGGGAGCGACCTGGTCTCTGCCCAGCATACGCTGGAGGAGTGCCCGGCCTGTGTGGCCGAGAGACGTGTCCTGGTCGCCAGCCAGCATCGCATACACGACTGCTGGCGGCAAAAGATCCCGTCCGATCTCAATCGGACGGGATCTTTTGCCGCCAGCAGTCGTGTATGCGATGCTGGCTGGCGACTCCACCAAATGGGACGTCGTGGTCTCCTTCTGCGAAGCAGTCATGCTCCAGAAGGAGGCCACCGAGCGGGATCGGGAACGAGCCGACCCCGCTCGTAGACGGAGGAGGCGTCGGGGCGGCGGCGGCAGACGTTAGCCCTACTCCCCTCGGGGTTGCGGTGGCAGTATGAGAAGTGTCCTCTACTGCCGCCACGTGCAAGCAGCCCCGGGAAGACAGCGAACTGTTTGTGGCGCAGTCGCTGTGCCGTACTGGCAGGACTCGGCAAATGGGGAGGGCAACCCACAGATCTTCCCGGGTGCGTGTCCCGACCATCTGGGACACGGCGTAAAAGAGGGGCACCGGAGCGGCATACCCGCGTTCCCGGGGCTCACCGTATCAGGCGCCAGAAGAAGTCCACGGCAGGTTAGGTTTAGTCGGTGCGAGTCCGACATACCCACCCGCATACACTTTTTGCGGGTGGCATGCATTAGATGCCTTATCAAAAAAAAAAAAACTCTGTTATAGAAAATATTCTCCATTACATACTATAAAACTAAGTTGCTACTTATTACATCCTATATACTTATTTATAATTATATTTTATGTACAGACGCCAGCACATCCAGCTACCCCAATCTGTCAAATTTCTTTTATAGATTTTCAAATTTATCACATAAGCATAAGGTTCACTTTCAATTGGGGAAATTTGACAGATTGGGGTAGCTTGATGTGCTTGCGTCTGTACCTAATAATAATTTAACATTTTAATTTTAATTGCAGAAATACGTCTTCACCTACATTGCCGCCCCCAGTCGCCACGTATGTAAATGTATTTTTATCAGCATATATGTACATTCATTTAGTCGTGAAAATATAGATTAAATTCAACAACATAGTTGTATTAACAAGAATAAACTTAGAATAGAATACTTTTTATTGTACACCATAAGAATATATATTTCATAGGATATTACATAAACAAGGAACAAGGAACAGCCGAAACCTCTGCCCGAAATCCGCATAATGCAACGTGCGGTTAGGCAGGAGCTTAAGCTTCCAGACGTCCAAAAGTCGAGCGGGCCGGACGGCATCCCTTCAGTGGTGCTAAAGACGTACGCCCCTGAGTTGACCCCGGTTTTAACGCACCTTTACCCTCTCTCTTACAGCGCTAAAAGGGTTCCATCTTCGTGGAAGGTAGCCAACGTCCACCCTATTCCCAAAAAGGGTGACCGGTCGGACCCTACGAACTACAGGCCTATAGCGGTAACATCCTTGCTATCCAAAGTCATGGAGAGAGTCATCAACTCGAAGCTCCTACAATACCTAGAGAAGCACCAGCTGATAAGCGATCGTCAGTGTGGCTTCCGTCACGATCGTTCAGTTTCATCTAGTGTATTTGACACACTGTTGGGCACAAACCTTGGAAAGCAAGGGTGAGGCTCTAGCCTGTAGCCTTGACATCGCCAAGGCATTCGATAGGGTCTGGCATAAGGCTCTTCTATCGAAGCTACCATCATATGGAATCCCCGAGGGACTCTACAGTTGGATCACCCGCTTCTTGGACGGTCGGAGCATTAAAGTCGTAGCAGACGGTTCTTGCTCCGACACCAAAACCATTAACTCTGGCGTACCACAAGGCTCGGTGCTCTCCCCTTCGCTATTCATTCTGCATATCAATGACATGTTATCTATAGAAAATGTGCATTGCTATGCGGATGACAGCACGGGTGATGCGCGGTATAGCGGCCACCAGAATGTCTCTCGCAGCTCCGTACAAGAGAAACGGTTGCAACTTGTGTCTGAAGTCGAAGGTTCTCTCGGGCGGGCCTATGAATGGGGTATAGAGAACCTAGTCAAGTTTAACGCCAATAAGACACAAGTGTGCGTGTTCACTGCCAAGAAGGACCCATTTGTCGTAGCGCCCCGATCCCAAGGGGTTGATCTCCATGTATCCGAGAGTATTGGGATCCTCGGAATCGAAATTTCGAGTACCGGCGTTCTGAATAGAGCTAGGCGGTACTTCACTCCAAGACAGCGGCTTGCGCTATATAAAGCACAAGTCCGCCCGCACATGAAGTATTGCTCACATATCTGGGCTCCTGCTGGACTTCAAACCTATCAATAGGTACCACATAAAAATTATATTATTTCATTAATATTAAAGGTATTACGTTTGCATAAGAGATGTATTAAATTAAATCTTTATTAAGATACTTTTTTATACTTTTTAGTTTATGAAGTCGGTTTTTTACACGATGCTTTTTTAATTTTTTTTACTTTTTAGTGTCTAGCTATGGGTAGGACTACGAAAATATTGTTCGAAACTCTTTTTCACGTTCTTGTGAGACAGTGAATGATCGAAAAAACCGTTTAAAGCAAGAAAAATGGGCATGAGTCTATGAAGACTAGGTCTTATTAATGATCGATTAGCCAACGAGTATACTGAGCAGAGGGCTCATAGCCTAGGTCTTATTTATGATTGATTAGCTAATGACTCTGCTGAGCGGAGGGCTGTTAGACTAGGTCTTATTCATGATCGATTAGCCATCGAGTGTACTGAGCAGAAGGCTCATAGACTGGTTTGTATTGATGATTAAGACAACGAGTCGAGAGAATTCGAGTCAGACTTGCCCGTAAAAGGCGGAATGTTTCTTTCCGTAGCAGCATGTATTTGAGTTGATAGAATGGAAGGTAAATTGTGGTTTACGATTTTAGACGCATTAAAAAAACTATGACGCATTAAAAAATAATGTTAGGTGATTTTAATGGATGGGTTGGGGTAAAACGTGATGGTTTTGAAAGAGTACTAGGTCAATTCGGTGACGAGAGTGAGAATGAGAATGGGTACAGTCTGCTTGAGATATGTTTGGAATGGGGTCTTTGTGTTACAAATACTATGTTTGAACATAAAAGAATCCATACGTTTACACGAGAGAGGAAAAATGTGAGAAAGAGTATGATTGACTTCGTGATCGTAGATGAAAGACTGAGAAAGAATGTTCTAGACACAAGAGTCTATCGTGGGACCGCAAACCATACAGACCACTTTCTGGTAATGAGCCGAATAAGTGGTCTATTCAAAGGATGGCGCCACCGAATCCCTGAGACTAAAAGTGTACTAGAGAGAATAAAAGTAGAGGAACTGCAAGATGAAGAAGTGGCAGATGAGTACAAAAGTAAGTTGGTTGAGAAGTTTGAGGGATCTGAAGACATAAGAGAAGTAGAAGAACTATGGAAGGTAGTCAAAGAAGGTGTGGTGAGCGTAGCTTTTATTTATTTTTTTTATTTTTTTTTTATTTATATAAACACAGACATAACAATTGTACAATTAACATTATATACTCGCCAAACTTTTACGTTTAATGGCGAGACGCGCTCGTTTTACACTTTATTAACCTTACTTATCTATACTAATACTAATCATAATTTCATAATTAAATTTAAAAATAACCTTAATTGGTCATAAAAACATTTCAATAATTTTTTGACACACACTGTGGATTTGTTTCTCGATGATATCGATACTGATTATTATTTTTTATTTTTATCTTTTTGTTTTCAATTATTATATATATTATTTTTGGTATTGTTTTTGAATTTTGAATACAGTCTAATCATCATCGAGCAACAAGTTCTTCAGCTTAGATTTTAGCATAGGTTTACTTATTTTAGGTTCGTGTTTTAATACATCGAATTTATTAAATATTTTAGGCACTAGAAATTTTGACATTCTTTCTCCGTAATAGTTTGTCACTCGCGGTTGAACTAGCTTTTTCTCTCTAACACTTTTTGTATTATATTTATTTTTTACGTTAAATTTATACTTTTCACTGTAGTAGTGTTCCAGACCTATTAAATATTCTACTTTTTTGTTTACAGGTAAAATTTTACATATTGGAAATAATTTATCATAATCTTTGTTACATTTTAATTTAACTTTTTTACTAACCAGGTACTTAAGCAGTCTTATTTGTAAATTCTTAATATCTTTTAAATATGTTATAAATGTTCGACCATATACAATGAGCCCATAACTAAGCAGTGAGTCGGCAAGTGCGTAATATAATACCAATAACGTGCGTTTATTTAATACCCTATTGATAGCCATAGTTGATAGAACTTCCCTAATACAGATCTTAACCTATTACAAATGTCAGTAACGTGCGGCTTCCAATTAAAATTTTTATCTATAGTTAAGCCTAAATATTTAAATGTGTCTACATATTTTAGTTTATCACATCGGCAGTTCATTTTATTACTATGTAAACATTCGTATGTATGCCCTATAATAGCCATACTCTCCTTATTAATGCTTTTAGCACGTCGGTTGTATGGCGAGTGTATATGCATGCATTTGGTTTTTAATAAGTTTAATTGGTGATAATTAATATGATAATTAATATGCTGTGTGGTGACGGCGACAAATATCAGAGTCAGAATATCATCACCCCATCTCATCCCGTGGGGGGCGTAGAAGTCGACCCGAGGGAATATCTACCAGAGGAAGGGCAGCAGCTTCCTTCTGATTACTATGACCATCTTACTGCGATCGCCAACCCGCCTGCCAAGCGTGGCGATTATGGCATATCCCCCCAAGACGATTCTTGAGGGAGGCTTGTCCAGCAGTGGACTTATTTAGCTGTAATGATGATGATGATGATGAATATGATAATGGGATAATTAATATTATCCCATTATCATGTGCCCATTTGGTAATACTTTCGACGTCTTCTTGTAAATATGTTTGGATCTCCGTTATCTCCTTTGAAGCATAAATCAGGCACATATCGTCTGCATACATGTACACTCGACACCTTTTAACCACATTTGTCACGCTGTTGACATGCATCACGTATCCTACTGGACCATAGACTGAACCGGTCTGGTGTGGTGCTGGTGAAGTATGTGGTGTAATAAAGAGAAGAAGAGGAAGAAAGATGAAGAATATTTGGTGGGATAAAAGTGTACAAAAAGTTGTATGTGAAAAGAAGAAAGCGTGGTTAGACTGGCTAGCCACCAGAGCAAACGAACGAATGCATAAGGCGACGAATGAGGATATAGAAACTCAGACGAACATTAAGTTTTTCTGGAAATCCGTTAGATCAGTAAGAGGCATAACTCAAACCTCAGAACTGAAATCCATACGAGACCAAGATGGAAATATAGTGAAAGGGGAAGAATGCGTGTTAAAACGTTGGAAGGAGTATTTTGAAAGTTTGTATGAAAGAGGTGTAACAGAGAGTGAACGTAGTTCACTAAGTATAGACAAGAACAAATGTAAAGATGACATTGGTATGGATGAGATTGTGAAAGCTATTAAGGGTATGAAATCAGGTAAGTCACCAGGGTATGACAGGATAACTTCCGAGATGCTGAAGGCTGGACATGGCGTCATAGCGAGTCAGCTGTGCAGCCTTTTCAATTTATGCTATACTACCGGCCAAGTGCCAAGTGATTGGTGCAAGGCTGTCATCGTACCTCTTTACAAAGGAAAAGGATCACGGCAAGACTGTAAAAACTATAGGGGCATTAGTCTGCTCAGCGTCGTTGGTAGTTGTATGCAAAAGTATTGGTTGAAAGAGTTGTGAAAGAAACCGATGCGAAAATATGGGATGCACAGGCGGGTTTTCGGAAAGGAATGGGATGCACGGATCAGGTCTTTTCTCTGCGAAGCATAGTAGAGAAGTTTTTGGGCAAAAACCAAAAGGGTTACTGTGCCTTCGTAGACTTAGAAAAGGCCTACGACAGAGTGTTGAGGAGTGAACTATGGTCGGTACTGTCCATGTATGGGTTGAACGACGACCTTGTTCAAGCACTGAAATCTCTTTATAGGGATTCCAGAGCTTGCGTGAGGGTTAACGGGTCATACACCGAGTGGTTTAGCATCCAAAAGGGTGTTAGACAGGGATGTGTAGCGTCACCGTGGTTGTTTAACCTATTTATGGATAGCTGTTTAAAAGATTTGAAAGAAAGTGAATGCGGTGTAAAGATGAATGAGTTACTCATCAAATGTCTGCTTTACGCTGATGATCAAGTTTTACTTGCATCATCGGCGGACGAGTTGCAGGTGATGGTAACAAGTATGCATGAATCTTTTGAAAGGAAAGGGATGAAAATGAATGTAGGTAAGACGAAAGTAATGGTATTTGAGAGGGATGAATACACGACAGCGTGTGATATGGTGATTGGAGGAGAGAAAGTCGAACAGGTGAATGAGTTTGTATATTTGGGAACTTTGTTTACGAGAGATGGGAAATATGAAAAAGATATTGTTAGAAGAGTAAATGCGGGGAACAGAGTGAATGGGGCACTACACGCCTTTATGAGTAGCCGGCAAGTATCAAAGAAGGCTCGACTAGCCGTGCACGATGGAGTGTTAGTGCCAACTTTAATGTATGGAAGTGAAAGTTGGGTATGGCAGAAAAAGAATGAAAGTAAAATAAATGCAGTGGAAATGAGAGCTCTGAAAAGTATGTGTGGTGTGACTTTGAGAGACAGAATTCGAAATACTGATGTAAGAGAGCGTTGTAGTGTGAAAGAGGATGTAGTCACAAAGATTGAAAAAGGCATGCTGAGATGGTTTGGCCATTTAGAAAGGATGAATGAAAGAAGATTGACAAAAGAAGTATACCTGGCCTGTGTGAATGGGACAACCGGAAGGGGAAGACCACGTCGAACATTATCTGACCAAATTGGAGATGTTCTCAAGAAAGGGCAGGTCAGAAGTACCCTAAACCGGCGAGCATGTATGAAGAATATAATGACAGTAATTGAGGCAAAAGAAGTATGCAAAGATCGTGACAAATGGTAATCCGTTGTCTCTGCCTACACCTCTGGGAAACAGGCGTGAGTCTATGTATGTATGTATGTAAAAAAAACTACTTACTAGATCTCGTTCAAACCAATTTTCAGTGGAAGTTTGCATGGTAATGTACATAATCTATTTGTTTTAGTTTTATCATTCTCTTATTTTAGAAGTTACAGGGGGGGGGACTCATTTTACGCCTTTGGAATAGTCTCTCGCGCAAACTATACAGTTAAGAAAAAATATATTATAAACCTCAATATAATTTTTGAAGACTTATCCATAGATACACCACATGTATGGTTTATGAGCCCCCTAAATTTTATTGCTTGTTTTTCTATTTTTGTGTGAAAATCTTAATGCGGTTCACGGAATACATCGACAGTATAGTTCTTATAGTTTCGGAAAAAGTGGCTGTGACATACGGACGGACAGACAGACAGACATGACAAATCCATAAGGTTTCCATTTTTTGCCATTTGGCTACAGAACCCTAAAAATTGCAGCTATTCCGCATCAAACTAAAGAAGAATCACGTAAATCGGTTCATAAATCTCAGCGTAATCGGTGTACGTAATAAATAAAAAATGCGCTTGTGCTAAAAGGTGCGCCTACATGCGCTTCCAAAAACGAGCTTATACGCGCGTATTAAACGCTAGTCGTCTGAAATTGTTCTTTATGTTCATGCCAAGACACACTTGAACAGAATGAGTCTAGCTTGACTTGCTAAGATTTAAAAACGTCTGTGCCAAAGACAATTACATCATCCACATAAACAAAAATGTTCATACAAAAATGTCCATAAAATGAAAACTACTGGGCCAAACTTTATAATTTTTTTATGGGACCAAATGGCAACTATTCCGCATCAAACTAAAAAAGAATCACGTAAATCGGATCATAAATCTCCGAGTAATCGGTGTACATACATAAAAAAAAATACCGGTGAACTTGAGAACCTCCTCCTTTTGAAGTCGGTTGATAAATTTACTGTTAAAAAGAAGGAAATGTAAAAATAAACATAATTAAATAACTAAATAAGAAAAATAGTATTTAACGTAGGTACTATAAATTATACATACAAATAGTGTTCTCTGACTAGCTTTTTAAAAGCTGATATTGTCTGGGCACGTTTAATTTCCATAGGCAAGGCATTCCATAGTCGAGCTGCCTGTACACTAAACGATTTTCCCATAAAAATGGATTTGTGGTCTGGGATTTGTAGTTTTAAATTTTCTGATGATCTTAAGGATCGCAAATGTGAGTCACAAAGGAACTCGAAGCGTTCTTTAAGATATGTAGGAGCAGGGACCGTCCGGATACTCGTTGAACGGGTTTTTGAACGGGTATTTTTAAGCGCTTAAAAAATAAACCCTATGATACGAGTTACACCTTCGAACGGGTGTAATGAACCGCTTCCGAAAGGGTTACCCTTTCATACCCTGTAACACTGTAACAGGGTAAGCCATTCCAGCCAAGACATTGTAATATGCACTCTATCGCATCGAAATTGGTTTGGTAATTACATAAACACCACCGCACGTGACATCTAGTCGTAATAATTTGGAATTTATTATTTTAAAGTTCAATTTTGCTTGTCGCTAAACACTGTATTATTAAATTTTTCGTGTCTGTTCTTGTTTATTGTCATAACTTCTTTTAATTTGGAACTCGGTAGGTACTACAGAATTAAGTAAAAGCAATTTAGCAGTTCTTTTTTTAAAGTATGTGTTACGCTTCGTTGGTCTAGTGATAGCGTCTTCAAACGTAGATAACGAGGTCCTGGGTTCAAATCCCGGGTTGGGCCAAAAGTGTCTATGGGATTTTTACGTAAAAAGAAAAATTTCTTAGTGTCAGCCCGAAGTCTGGGAGTTGGCGGTATTATAGCCTCATGCCTCGGAGATCACGTAAAGCCGTCGATCCTGTACCTGACCTTCCGGTCGTTCCGCTAGTCGTCCCATCGGATAATGAGAGTGATGGAATAGATAGTGCTCCTGTGTTTGCACCATGTTTGCACACACACTTGTGGTATGTCCCGCTCACATGGCCAGTCTCCATTGAGACTGGCCGCTGGGGCCAAAATTCGGCTAGGAGGACATAATTATATTATAACAAAGAATTTGATTTTCATTCTGTTAAAGTTAAACCGCGGAGGCGTGGTGGCGTACACCGTTATTGAATAGATGCATCATCATCATAACCATCATCATTATCATCATATCAGCCGAAGGTACTGCTGGGCAAATTCCATTGCTTCCCAAAGATACTCCACAACTGCAGATGCTGCCTTGCCCGCATCCAGCGGCTGTCATCGGCCCTCGCAAGATCATCGGTCCATCTTGTTGGGGGCCCACGCTGCGTTTTTCGGTTCATGGTCGCCACTTGAGAAACTTTCTGCCCCAGCGGCCGTAGATTCTGCAAGCTATGTACCCTGCCCACCGCCACATTAGCTTGGCAATTATTCAAGCTATGTCGGTTTTTTTGATTTGCCTCTCTTGGTTGGATCTTGAGATTTGTGATTTGATCTCGGAGGGAAACTCCGAACATGGCGTACTCCATTGCTCTTTGGGTGACCATGAGCCGTTTTATTAGTCCCGTAGTGAGCGACTACGTCTTGGTTCCCTAATTCGTCAGAGGCAACACATACTAATCGAAGACTTTTGATTATTATTTGGGACCAGAAGCTTAGCTTTCCGAACGCTGCCCTGGCAAGTTAGATTCTACAATTGATCTCCTACTCGAAGTGGACCTCTTACCTTTTTTTTGATAAGGCAGGTCGAATGCCTACGTATGCCACCCGCAAAAATGTTTACGGATGGATGCGTCAGACTCGCACCGACTAAACCTACCTGCCGTGGGCTTCTCTTGGCGCCTGATGGGGGAGCCCCGGGAACGCGGGTATGTTGCTCCGGTGCACCCCTTATGCGAAAAGTTCCAGATGGTATGATGGTCCCACACGTACACTGAGAGGGCTCTGGATTGTCCTCGCTATTTGCCGACTTCTGCCAGTCCGGCACAGCGACTGCGCCATAAACAGATCGCTGTCTTCTTTTAGCTGGTAACATTGACTTCTCTTACTGCCGCCGCGGCTCCGAGGGGGAGTTGGGCTACCGGTTGCAGCCGCCACCCCGACGCCTCCTCCGTCTGCGATCTCTCCCGTTCGCGCTCGGTGGCCTCCTTTTGGAACATGACTGCCTCATAAAAGGAGACCACGGCGTGCTATTTAGAAGAGTCACCCACCAGCATTGCCCCTACGATCTTGAGTCGCCTTTTGGCCACCCGGGCCGGGCACTCAGGGAGAGTGTGTTGGGCAGACTCCTTTCCACCCAGGCCTTGAGGTGAGGTAAGATGGCACCGACGGCACGCTGGCGCGCGATTAGGCGTAATTCTAGCCGTGCGCGCCAGTGCACTAATGCGTGCTGGTAGTCATCCCGTCGGTACTCAATGAACGTTTCTTCTGGCGCCCTCCCGTTCTCTTGGCGCACGCAGATTTCGGTGAAAACCACCGCGTTGGACCGCCTCCCTAGTAGGGTGGTCTGTCCTAGGTATAGATATAGCTCTCCACAACCTCGAGTGCAGAGTCCCTTACCTTAACTGGAATGGGTGCAACCTGAATGTTCAACATGATATTCGTCTTATCCATGTTCATTTTGAGACCCACTAGTAGAGAGACCCTGCTGAAGTCTTCGAGCATTGTACCGAGGTATTTCAATGTTTCAGCCATGATTACGAAGGTGAGGGATGTATTCGCCATTGAGATTGATGCCAAAGCCTTTCAGTCCAGGAGCTTAAAGACATCTTCCAATGCAGTGATGACTAGTTCTGGAGATGGAGATGTTATATCCCCCTGTCTCACGCCTCGCTGCAATCGTATATGTTGCGAGTTCTCATACAAACACTTTAACACCTCGACATACCAGTAGTTAATTTGGAATTTTGGAAAGATCACAGTACATCCAGGTTTCGATTCAATCAAACGCTAAGCATAATGGCTGGATATATCCTCGGTCTTCTGAATAACTTGCCGCTGCGTATGTATGTGGTATATGGTACTAAAGCATTTTCGGCGACCGGCTTGTTCAGGAGGGTGGTTGATGTCAAACCTGTGCGTGAGACGATTCGTAATGACTCTCGAAAACAACTTGTAAACATGGCTCAGTAACGTGATGGGTCTGTTATTTTTTCAAAGGGTTTTTATCGCCCTTATTGAAGAAAGCACTACCACACCAATATTGTGACGTTTGACCTTTTAGTATGACGAAGTTAAATAACTTCTGAAAAGCTCGTAGGATTGGTATACCATCCGCCTTAAAAAGCTCTATTGTAACTCTGTTATCACCAGGAGCTTTATTGTTCTTAAATTGTTTAAGAACCATGCTAATCTAATCTTAAAAGGTCTTTAGGCATTAAATTACAATATTTCAGACGAGGCCAAGTTAGTCAGTTAGAAATTTAGCTGTTTGGAAAATTTTAAAACAACAAACAGGCGTTTTCCTAAAAAATTAAGTTTGAGAGGTGTTGAATTCTTTTTCAATCACTAGTGACAATGGCAGTTATCATAAAAAAATTACAAGATTATTGGCAGCTCATTGCTCTAGAATAATAGAAGATATTGATTAAATTGGTATGATCGACGACTAAAATGTTGGTGACTGAGAGATATGTAAATACTATAACTATTAATACAAACGTCCATATCTTTATTAATGTAATCAGAAATGAACACGCTGTTAAAGCTAATAGCTTGCAATTTACTTGCAAGAGCGGCGGTAACCTTCTTTTTTTCGAAAAACGTTATAACATATTTAAAAAACAGGCCAAGTGCGAGTCGGACTCGCCCATGAAGGGTTCCATAGCAGCAAGTATCTCAGTTGATTAAATGAACGGTAATTGCGGTTTACGATTTATGACGTCTTAAAAAAATCTACTTACTAGATTTCGATCAAACCAATTTTCAGTGGAAGTTTGCATGGTAATGTACATCATATATTTTTTTCAGTTTTGTCATTGTCCTATTTTAGAAGTTACAAGGGGGGGGGGGCACACATTTTACTACTTTGGAAGTGTCTCTTGCTCAAACTATTCGTTTAAGAAAAATATGATATTAGAAACCTCAATATCATTTTTGAAGACCTATCCATAGATCCCCCACATGTAAAGGTACGATGAAAAAAAAATTAGCATCAGTTCTATGTATGGGGAACCCCCAAAATTATTGTTCTTTTTCTATTTTTGTGAGAAAATCTTAGTGCGGTTCACAAAATACATCTACCAAGTTTCAACAGTACAGCTCTTATAGTTTAGGAAAAAAGTGGCTGCGACATACGGACGGACAGACAGACAGACGTAACGAATCTATAAGGGTTCCGTTTTTTTGCCATTTGGCTACGGAAGCCGTAGAATTGATTGTCCTACTAGATTGTCATCCATTTGTCAAATTCTAAGCCCATTGGTTTCTGTAAAAGATATATGAGATAGCCAGTTTGTCATTTTTGCAGACGACTTCTTGGCACAAAAATACAGGCAGTTGCCTTAAGCCAATTAATGAGGCCACAGAAGCCGTATTTTTATTTCAACTATATTTGCAAATAAATTAGTAACTAATATGAAATTACGGTAAAGAACTTTATTGAATACAGAATTAGTCTTGAAAAACTTGTACCTAGGTGGTCGCCTAAATGTATTTTTATCAGACCAAGGTTGCTGTCTATATATGAAATATATAGACAGTTACATAATCTAAGATTGCTTGACTCTGAAAATTCTTAAAGTGATAATATTCTTATGATAATGAACATTTTAGTCACGTCAATGATGTTTTAGAATACCCATAATATATCAGTTCATTTTACACAATAATTTAAATAATAATAATATCCAGGGACATTATTTACACACGGCCATCTGATCCCAAACTAAGCAGAGCTTGTACTATGGAAACCAGATAACTGATATATTACATATACTACTTTTCTTTTGTGAATACATACTTATATAGATAATTACACCCAGACTCAGGACAAACAGACATGTTCATGCACACCAATATCTTTCCTAGATGGAATCGAACCCACGAGCTCCGGCGTGAAAAGCAAGCATTTGCCAACCATGCCAACACGCCCGTCCATTATTTCATCGTCCTCATGTCAGACAAAGTACGTCCACTGCTGGACAAAAGCCTCCCCAAAGAATGGGAGCTTGGCAGACCCCCAGAGCCCCATAGCTTGGCAGACGGGTTGGCGAAAGAAAGTTTAATGGTCATAGATAGATGGTTCATAGATAAACGCTGCTGCCGGTTCTCTGGTAGGTATGCCCTCGGTCGATTTCTGCGCCCCCTACGTGATAAAATGGGGTGATGATATCCTATGCCATCACCACACAGCAAAATATTATAATAATTATTTAACAAAATATAATCACATCATACAGATTGTCACAATATTAAGATTAAAGTAAGTCAGTTCTTTAAATAACACGTTAATTATTAGCTCGACTATTTGTCGTCACTAAACTTTCAAATTTAAATATAAAAAGTCGTTCGTTCGTCAAATTTGTTGTGCCTACCTAAAAGTAGTTAGGCAATGAGGCACCGCACGGGTGCGAGTATACCTACTCCCATCTACACGCTGCTAAGTTGATTGGGTAATTCAAGTTAACTCGAATAAAACCTTTTCAAGAAGGTAAGCTATTCAAGGGCTTAAGTCATTGAAGGGGTTAACCCCTTCCTGTGGTTACCATAAGAAACGTGTTAACCCTTTCACTGGGTTTCGAGGCTGTAAGTCAATCAAAGGGTAACACTGCGATACGAGTTACCCAATGAACGGGTTACCCTATCAAACGGCTTAACTCAGAAGCGGGGTTGTCCGGTCCCTGTGTAGGAGTAGCAGGGTGATAGAGAATGTAATAAAGCAAAGAAAGAATATGAGCATTCCGGCGAAGGCGAATTGGCAACCACTTGAGCTTAGTACGAAAGGAGGATACATGATCATATTTGCGAAGACCAAATATGAATCTTATACAAAAGTTTTGAAGTTGCTCAAGCTTATCGAGTTGCTCTTCAGTAAGATTAAGATAGCTGACATCAGCGTAGTCGAGGATTGGTAGGAGAAGCGATTGAGCAAGTGTAATTTTAGTGGTAATAGGGAGAAAGTTGCGTAGACGCCTAAGTGAGCCTGCTGACGCAAATAACCTTCGGCTAACCGTCTTCAGTTGTGGGCACCAGGATAATGTACTATCTATTACTATCCCCAAATTCTTAACATTATAGTGTCTTACTGTTTCACTTTAGTACGTCGAGGAGGTATTTATAGGTATTGATTTTGAGTTGGTAATGTCCAGTCTGTTACAAATACAAGACCAAACTTATCAAACCACCACCAGTCAAAACTGGTGGTGGTTTAAGGGCCTTGTATGCTATAATATTATTATTTTAAGCGTGAAAATAGAGAATCGCCATAATTGCTGTATTTATACAATATACATAACACCGACATATTAGAGTTAGTGTGTTTGAGTGTGCCAGATAGATATGTAGGCGGAGACGTCGGTCTCAGCTACTGGCTGTACCTCGTGGCCGCACTAAACTGTTGTATGAGGCGCCCCAGACGCGGGCGCTTCGCAGTCTTAGTCTTGTAGCATAGGAGATAGACATTTTTTATGATACACTGAGTGAATTCACAAATATGTACATCTTATGAAATATGTTTTAGAAAATAAGAAATTGTTACTAGATCTACTACTCCATTGCATTGGGTTCTACCTGTAATAATAGATGTAAGTGATGGTTAAATAAATAAATAAGTAACTCTAATAGTTCCCAGTTCTTTATTAATGAACTAATTATATTGTATTTGAATACATTATAATGTTATGAAAAGAGCTGTTATTGAACTACCGTGAAATTAGGTAACGTTAAATTATCTACACATATAATAAAATCGTAGGAAAGTCAAATCTGTACATTGAATATTTATTTTTAAGGATAATTGGGGCGTGATCTACAATAGATATCGAAGCCAAAAATATAGCTTTTAGAATTTTTGTCTGTTTGTCTGTAGGTATGTATGTCCGGGCTAAACTCAAAAACTACTAAAAAGATTTACTTCATAAACTTGAGAGGTGTCAAGGGACACCCGGATGGAATGAAGTTATTTCTTTTGTACAAAAACCTGTATACACTCAACAAAAATAATCGTCGCGACACCACACTGTTCAATGCGAAATAGAAATGAAAATATCTGGCTTGCTTTCTATAAGAGAGAGAGAGACAGAGAAACTTGCGCACGCCGCACAGCTGCAAAACGTGTCGTGACAACTTTTCGTAAGATATTTTTCCGTCTAGCCCCCTTTCACAACGCGCGATAAGGAACTTCGTTCCAATTTGCATGAATATTACTAAGAGGTTGGGACAACATATAGGCTACATATTATCACGCTATCACCTACGGAGGAGGAGCTGTGATGATTTATGTAGTTTAACTCGGGTAAAACCGCGGGCCCAGATAGTTACCAATAAATGATTAGGTACCGCATGAAACACACAGAAAAATCTAGTTCACAGAAAAGTCTATGAAATAAATGTGTCTAGATTGGAGTTTGGGAATTCTCGACAACCTCAATGTCCCGGGACACGACACAACCTACAACGAAAATCCCGGCCCGGCAATTGAGGAGACTTCAAGACAATTCAAAAAAATGTGTTTTTAAGAGGGGTGAAGAACCCTAGGACTAGGGTCCTTTACTGGGGTTTGAACTATGATCCATCTGATTTATTTGTAATTCCAAAGTTACAATGGTTATAACTACTGATCACATTGGTTTGGATAACAAGAATTCGATTTTACTGTATTCGCCTCATATCTTGTTCGGGTGATCTTGTTATCATACATAATTTTTTGCGTTGCCACAGGGACAACTACCTACGGCGGAAAATCTCTATAGCGACTTTTAAAAATTAATCAACGCCATCTAGAGACAAAATGAACGATACAATTTTCTATTGACTTTAACTGCCACTAAATGGTTAGGCAAGGGGCAAGCAACGTATTCATAAGAAGGCAGTTTATCGTTATAATCAACATTTATTCAGCATTAATTGAAAAGAAAATTAAAACTTCATACATTTAACGAGAAATTCAGTCTTAATTGCTTTGTTTATTTCTTTTAATCACACACCGATTCACTTTTACATCTTCCTTTATGGTTTACAGAGCTCTGCCACAACTACTCATTTGTTCATAATTATTTATGACGACGACAGTTGACAGCCGCCCAACAACCAATATTTTTTAAGATACTTTTATTGTTAAACCAAATAAAATTGTTTATTTGCATAACACAGGTTATGGTAGTGGTAGTGGTGGTAATATTGTAATAAATGTACACTGTGTTCTACCACAAACCTTTGTCATAGGCCATAGGTGATGAAAAAATATTACAGGTTGATTGTTTGGTATATAATCTTTCTCAGAATTAACTACTAAGTAGTTAAATACAAAAAATAACCTAAAGACCCAGCGTGGGCTATTTCGCGATCATGCGCAAAAAGTGGCATCAGTGATAGGCAGATGGAGAAGAAGCAGCAATTGCATTCTTAGTGTTGCGGAAAGGATAGAAGGGCCTACAATGGATAGATTTATCAAGCTTTATGTCAGACATACCTTAATATAGACAGAACCATTGACAATATGTAGTAAAAGTATTAGACTTATACTAGATAATTAAACATAATCTCTTGACAATAACTTGATACGAGCTAGCTAAATATCATTGCTATAATAAAATAAAGACTGTTACTAGAAATAATAATGTATAGGTACAACTATATTACTACAAACATGTTCTGACTATTTACAAGCGCTTTTTTAAAGTCTACGTGAATAAAAACCTTTTTTATTTTTATTTCACATGGGACTTGATAAATCTTCCTCTAATCTTGGCTGTACTTCTATTGTGTATTTGTGTTTTTATTATTGTACCTACGTGTGCCTAAGTGTTGCATACTAACATAGTTTTTAAGTTTCATTACTAACATGCTATGGGCCGTCGACGCCTGAAATAAAACGATTTTTATTTATTATTATTATCCATTGTTTTACAGAGCATCAGCGGGAGCTGGTACTACGGTGATAGTACTTGCCGTCCTGCTCGCGCTGTCGGGTGGAGTCCTTTTAGTATTAGGGGGCAAGAAACTTTTTAAGAAGAACAGGAAATATAATTTATAGTGTAAGTACAAAAATAAATTTTACTTTTACACCTTTCCACCAAATTGGATGCAAAGGTCTGTTTAGGAGACACCCGCATCAGAAATGGGCAAAAAGCAAGGCAGAAGAGAAGAAAAATGATAAAATATATACATCCCCTTCCGCCAAGCGTGGCGATTATGGCATATCCCGCCGTTATTTGGGAGGCTTTTGTCCAGCAGTGGACATACTTAGGCTGACCTGATGATATACATCATGTTGATTATGCACTCATGAGAAAATATTTGACATTAGCCAAATGATTCTCAAGAAGTTCTTCTGAACCTTTTCTAGTGATAATCGACAGGCGCGTTATCGCAGAAAATGAGGTCCTGGGCTCAAATCCTGAAGAAATACTGGGTGTGTTTCTTGATAGAAAATTTCAACAATACTTTTTGACGAGACCCAGGATTTGAACCCTCATTATTGATGAGAAGAAGCCCAGAGTCTGGAAGCTGGCGGTGTTATACGCCCTTCCCTTGGAAAACTCGTTAAGCTGTCGGTCATGGACCTGAACAGCTTTCCGTATCATTGGGTTATAAAAGTGAAAGAAGTACTTGTGTTTGCGGATACATTTCTGCACTATAATATGCCACGTAGTTGGCTAGTGTCCCTTGATATTGGCCACTGCAGTCTAAATACAGCAAAAAGCAGTATATAGTAATAGAGAAAACAATAATTATTCGTGAGAATGGGACTTTTTCTTTCGGGTCAGGGTCGGCTTCCTTAATCTTTCGGCGCCAATAACTTCGCTGATAAGTGTCGTTATCCTTAAGGCCAAGCTTTTGCTTGTCCTTCTGGACATTTGTCATCCAGGTAGTTTGCGGTCTACCTCTCCCTCTCTTTCGTGATGATGGAACCTTCACGAAAATTTTAACGCATGAGCTAGATTCAAGTTTTTAAGACAGTATAGATTATTATATTCAGTTGTTATATGTTTTAAACATACCTAGAGCTTTTGGGTAATATTATAGTTTTTGGTTGATTGTTAATCGAATGGTAGTTGATTATCTGTATACTTAATAAAAATATATAACCTGTAATGATACTTGTAATGTGGAAATAAAAATAAATAAATATTTTTTTTGTTTCAGTACCGTACCGACGCGGCGCCGGATTGCACTTAGTGTAGAGATATTAAATATTGTTTTTGAATTAGCTTTGTTAAGATAATGCCAGGATTATTTATGTCACATCTATATATCTGCTACTTTGGAATTGGAATAAAATTTTCTTATGCATATTATATGTTCTAAAATTATTATACTACCTAGTTCCAGCTTCGAGATGGTCGAAGACTTCCAGATATAATTAGGTTTTTTAAATTATAAGGTTTTAATATTACATCCTTAGATTACGGTTGTCTTATAGGTAAAACGATGTATATGTACCTATACTAAATTTTTATAGGTTTATACCTATTTACATCTTCACATGTCTTGGTGCTAGAATTGACGGCCTCGTACGCCTAGCAGTAGAATTTTCCACCGCAGAAGAATGGGATATTGGGTTCAAGTCTCGGGTTGAAGCAAAAAGTAATATTAGGTTAATTCTGTTAAGAAACATTGAGTATCAGCCCGAAGATATTGACAGCATGTGTGGCGCAGCGGCGAAGACAGTCGTCACTTCGTACCCCGGGTTCGATTCCCGCGCCGGAAATCTAATTGTGTAACCCATAAATAGTTGTTGTGAGTCTGGATGTAATTGATGTCCGTCTATTATATGTTTTTAAAGTACCCCGCGACACAGGGATTAGATTCCCTAGTGCGGGAAGTAGTAGTCTTTATTTAAAAAAAAGTCGTCCAGTCGTTTCCACCGTCCCATCGGATCATGTAGGTGAAGGAATAGAGAGTGCATTCGTAATTGCGCACTCACTATTAAATGTTCCGCACGGATAATTTACCTAATCGAAATAAGACTGACCGTCATGGCCGAAATTTGACCGGGACGACATTATTATTATCAGATGGTATCTATAGTATAGACAGGTATTTATCGGTACAGGTACCTACAGGTATTAGCTATTTATTTGTATCACCATATTTATCTAATATAACATAAGCTACCTACTTTGACGACTTTGACTATAATTATTTATTTATACGATTTCTGTGTTAATATGCAATATAACGTACCTATGGTGAAATAAGCTGTCCCAGAAGACGTCGTCTGCCCCGAAAAAGAAAATGTCCAATCAGGCCTGGGTGATAAGTATGTATTTGCAAAAGAAAAGTAGTCCCTATATGTAGTATATCAGTTATCTAGTTTCCATAGTACAAGCTCTGCTTAGTTTGGGATCGGGTGTGGTTGCGTGAATAATGTCCCAGGATATTATTATTATTAATTGCAGGAAAATCTTGTAAGAGATAAACCGCAGCTCAAACAAAACTTGACAACTTTTACACATATCTAAAAAACTTACGTGACATTACTAGTGCACACCGCATTAAAATTTAAAGCATTCACTTCGCACAAACCATAAAGTTGTATGAAAAAAATTAAACACAGAATCGCTGATAAATTTGCCCGGGCTTACGACACACATGTTTGGGAACAATCGCTCTTAAAAATGACTGATGCCCGATTTGTTTAATTGCTTTTAAAACTGATTTACTTTTCGCCCACTCTTGAAATTATTGAATTCCTATGACGCATAGTAGGCCGGATTCTGGAAAAACATAGATATATTATCTATGTGCTTCATACATTTAATATCATAACAGTACTATTGGGTATTCATATGACACTGAGGAGGTGGAATTTTTGAAGTGAAAACTTCTATAGACGCGTTGCCTCCTTTTTGGTGAACATAAATCATGGAACTCGCGTCATCGTCTCGAACGCTTTCCATGAACTAGTAAAAGCCGGATAGTTGCCACACTTTTTAAAAAGCTCCTTTAAAAAATGTGTATCAATACATTTTTATTCAAAGTGTATTCTCAAACATAGTTCATTAATATTCTAACATACCCTCATCATCATCATCATTACAGCTAAATAAGTCCACTGCTGGACAAGCCTCCCTCAAGAATCGTCTTGGGGGGATATGCCATAATCGCCACGCTTGGCAGGCGGGTTGGCGATCGCAGTAAGATGGTCAAAGTAATCAGAAGGAAGCTGCTGCCCATCCTCTGGTAGATATTCCCTCGGGTCGACTTCTACGCCCCCCACGGGATGAGATGGGGTGATGATATTCTGATTCTGATATTTGTCGCCGTCACCACACAGCAGAACATACCCTACCTATAAAAAATTATAAATGATATAAATTTTAAGAAAATCCAGTTTAAGACCTCTAAAAAAGAGGATAGTCCAACTATAGCGGATACCAGCCTAACGTTAAAAGTGGTTGGGGGGATACTTGTCCAATGTGAGGATAGATGCCCGTCTGTTTTTTTTTCCAATAAAATGAACTTATATTAATTTAAATAATCAGTTTTTATTATTAAATACAATCTTTTATTAAGTATTAATTAAAGTTAATTTATAATTATAAAATTATAACAATAATAGACTCCAAAATAGTAAATAAGTGTCCAAATAAAAAATGTAATGTTATTATTTATTTTGAAGATAGAACAATAAACAAAATTAGAATTAACTTTCTTCTTTTCTTTTAATTTTTATTCAGTCTTTATAACTTACTGAGATCCTTTATTATGTACTAAGTACTAAGAGAAGTTAAATTATTACCTAATCAACGCTTAAAAATACCAAGGTCTTAAATTGTAAGTTAGTGACTATGTAATTTTTTAATTAAATATAATATAATAAATATGGTAATCAACTTTGGCATTAGCATTGATTATCACCAGAAGTCAAGCTTTTCAACTTGCCACATCTCATGCAATGGTTTTTGAATGTTGAGCATTTTTCATGCAACCACATTCGACACATCTGACATTCAATCCAATCTGATTTCGATTTAGTTAAATTATAATTTTCAAAACATCCTACATAATAATCATGAACTGAAACTTCTTTCTTAGTATTTTCTATTTTTGAATAAACATTTTTTACTTTTAATATATTTTCAGTGTCTCCAATAGATAATTTGTTTTTTTTGCCTTTGATTAATAGCCCTTTAGTTGCTTTTCCTTTAGATATTTTTGAACTTATAACATTTTCTTCATTTTCACTGCTAGAACTGTAGATACTGAGTTTTTCTTTACCTTAGAGCCCTTCCTTCAGTGAGTTCAATAAAATCTGTGCTATCCGATTCTGATTCACTGCTAGTAATATCTCTATATTGTTTCGATTTTTTATTTTTTTGTAGTCGCCCTTTTTTCTTCGTAATCTTTTCTTTGCTACCAACTGGTTTGTTTTTTGTTTCTTTCATTTGTTTCATTACGCTTATTTTCTTTACTATCTCAGTTTTATTCTTCTTCTCGATTATTTTATCATTCGAGTTTAACATTTCTGCTGATTGTTTAGCCCTTTTAGACATACTCAGCGGAATTTTTGATATAGGAGATGATTGATGTAAAAATTTCGATGGTGTTTCTTTTTGTTGATTTTTGTTCTGTGACTCATTTAAAGATATCAGCGATGGCAATGATAGTTCTGTATTATCTAAAATTTAATTTTTAATCTCACCATCTCCTAGAGCTAAACAATCATGAAAAAGAGCCAAAAGACTCGACGACGGCCTTGGTGGCGTGCAGCTCTGGTTCAAGCTGTTCTGCTCAGCTTCATTTATGATAGTTTCTGGGTTATTTTTATCACAGTAGCTTGGGACTTCATCGCTTTGACAAGTCACTTTGTTCTGTCGACTTAGTACATTACCTCGGTCATATTCAGATTCCTGTATCCGTTGAAGTAACGCAAGTTCTTCAGAAGCGCCTGGTAATTGATCTTTATAGTTTCAAACTCTTGTTCCTGCGTAAGCCCCCCCACTGCAATATCTGATATAGCAAATTCAGTATCAGACAGAGCATTTGGATTGACTGGATAGATTCCGCTGCCCCGAAAACCACTTATTGCATTGGCAGGTGTCGTTGCTCGTATCCACGCCCTTGCTATCAGTTGACCAGAATTGTACCGGTTCAGTTGTTTTTGTGGATTAGTGCGAATAAAATTGTTGTCTCCGCATAATAGTATTTTTTTAATGGTCCGAATAAAGATACGTCTAATGGTTCTAAAGCAGAAGTAGTATAACTAGGTAAACAAAGCAGTATCACATCATTGTCACCAGAAGTTTCTAGCATATTGACAGCACTGGAATGAGATGAATGACCATCTAAAATTAGTAATACCTTTCCTGGAGGCTTGCGGGGTATAAAATGTTCGGTCAGCCACTTGTAAAAAAGTTCTGAGGAAATATATGCTGATTTCTTTTGCATATAAACTTTTGAACCAGGAGGAAGTCCTTCTTCAATTTCTGGCTTTTTATTTACCCCCTTGATAATCAGAACAGGTGGGAGAAAATTGCCAATAGCGTTGCAACAACGGTAATTGTTTCACCTTTTTCACCGAAAGTAAGTGATTTCACTGTTCTAGTACCAAATTGTGCTTCAATCCTAATTTTTCGGCAAACTGATAGGCTAATTGGTGAATTAAACTTCTTTCAGGAGGAAGTCCTGCGTCTCCGAGCTTCAATATATGGGAAACTAGTCTTTTTTCATTTTCAAAACCAAGGGCAGGGTATTTTCCTAGAAGTATTAAAATACAATTAGATAAGTAGGCAAGTATGTAAATAGATTATTATATTTATAAGCTCTAAATATACAATTTTAAATCCTTGACATACCTTGGGTTACCAGCAGCTGGTTTCTTTTTTCATACCGTCTTCTTAAGGTTCGAGAGGATATGCCATAAATCCGGGATATTTCGTTGACACTTTTTAGTTTTTTATTTAGTTCTTCGAACGCAAGTGTTAAACTATCTTCTGTCCAGTTGATGTGGCGCGGCACCACGCCTGGCTTTCGTTTATACTTGCGAGGCATTTTGCTGTTGAGTATTTATTTTATATGAGATAAACTATAGTAAAACCAAATAAAAAATCACCAAGAAAAAATAGTAAAATCAAATGAAAAATAACTAAGAAAAAAAACTGTCTTTGCTTGTTAAAAATGTTTAGTTACGGATAGTTGCCGCAGGGCAAAAATCCGCAAAAGAAAGTAGGACAACTATCCGATTTGATACGGATACTTGCCCTTTTTTTACGATATAAATAAAACATATTTAACAATAAAACCTAATAAACAGTGCAATTTAAACTCTAATGCACTCAATGAAATATATTTTTGACTGAAATCGCAATCAGTTATAAAAATATTTAACAGAGATTACTTACCAATATGATTCTGGCGCTCGTCAAAGTATCGCCGTGGAAGATGTTTTCTCACACGGACAAAACACGTGCGCCTACTTCAACGGCTTATGCGGCACTGATGCCTACGCGGGGGACGCTTTTAATTATGATCAAAAAGAAACACTGTCAATGCGTCTAACATAGAGCATTTGAAACTGAGGCATGTATCCGTCCGAGGCAACTATCCGGCTTTTACCCTATGTATACTGTGTCTCATTTATGTGGTTCATACATTTATAATATCATCACAGTTCCATTGGGTATTGTCTGTAATGTGTGCTTCATGTATTTAAACTATAGTCAAAGTCAAAGTAACTTTATTCCGTAAAAATTTTACATTTATGTGGAATCGTCATATTTTTTTACCCTACCGTGCAGTGCATGACGTGGCAGCTACTGAGAAACACTGCCAGAAAACTCAGTAGGAATCCTTTTTTAAAATAAAATATACTTAAGATTAATTACAATCATGTGTGTTGACTCAGAACAACTCCATATAGTAACATTAGGTTCACCAGCGTACTCTGTACAGCAATTTCTTACAAATAAAATACCTAATGGTTTCATAATGCTGCTGGGACTACCAAGGCACTGTAGTGCATCACTAATATTTGCAGATGCCTATACGGATGGCTTCCATACTATCATGCGCAAGGCATGGCGTCAATATTGCACCGGGCACACACGTCACAACAGCATTCTGAGAACCATTTCAGAGCAGTTTGATAACCCCATATTAAGCCATTGGGTGAGCAAAGTCATAGGGGTTGGCTAATTTAATTTTTATTTAATTTTGTCTATTTTTGAACCAACATTTTTTTTATGCTCAATGGGTTTGCGCTTGACCACGATCTCACCTGATGGTAAGTGAAGATGTGGTCGAAGATGGACCGCGCGTACCCATAAGATGCCTGTTCACTCTAGCCTTGAATAGACCCATGTTGTATGAGTCTGGAAATACGTCGTTCGGGAGGGTGTTCCACCGCTTAGCCGTGCGTGTGATAAAGGAGGAAGCAAAGCGCTTCGTACGGCAGAATGGGATGTCAACAACAAAGCGGTGAAAACCCTCCCGACGCCTAGTAGTCCCATGAATGGTCGAGAGCATGTTCTCTAAGATCAATTTACTAACAATACTGTGGATGTAATAGATAGATACACATTATATATATATCGGTGGTCTTATCGCTTTGTAGCAATCTCTTCCAGACAACCGTTGGGTGGGCAAGGAAAAGTAAGACAGAAAAAGCGATAGTTGTAGTGTACTGTCAAATATTCAAAGTTATGTACTTATATACAATTTACATACACATACTTATATTCTAAATACTAATAATACTATACTATCATAATATAATTATCTGAATTAAATGTTTTATTATTATTATTCTAACCAAACTGAGCTCCTTAAGTTACGTCTTATATATCGTCTTATATTCGCACATGAAAATTATTTTTGGGACCCGTAAAAAGTTGTTTTAAGTCGGTGTGTGCTTTGCGTCAATTGTATGTTTCTAAAGGACCCCTCAACACAGGCGTTCCAATAACAGACGTAAAGAACGATATGCTAAATAAATGGCAATGTAGATTGAATATCTTAACCAATAGGACGTTCGGGAATTATTTAATAAAACTTAGCTAATCATATACCATTGATTGGCACAATTAATTAAATTATCTTACCGGGCACGGAAATTTTAAATTTTCTATATTTTTTTGTTTCAAATTTGAGGCGCTCATAGCTTGATGATCTCATCGGTCTGTAAGTGATCGTCAGTCAGCCCATAGATGGGTGACCATCAAAGTGGTTTAATTTCTGGGCGTCTCCATACTTCGGAGGGAACGTTAAACTGTCGGTCCCGGTTGTTGTCAATAGACAACAGTCGTTAAGCCACGCCAGAGACCTACTGGGCGGTTTGAACAACTCCGACACTAGGGTAACCACTTCCCATACGATAACTAAGTAAGTAAGTTTCAAATTAGTATCTTCACCAATCTGTCTTTGCCCAACTTTCTATTGTGAGTATAAATAATCCGCCCACTTTAGAAGTGTGATTTCTGGCATAGCGAGGGTTATATATATATATATATATATATATATATATATATATATATATATATAACAACATAACAACATCCTCGCTTATTGCTCGTAACTAATATCTGGAGTCATTTATTATACGGATCTTCTAAGAAGCAACTTCGGTGTGATTCAGCTTTTAATTTTACCTCCTATTGGAATCAAGTCAAACAAATCACTTGATAAGACCCCTAAAATACCTAAAATATACTCTTGTTCCTTTTACAGCTGTCTTCTCTAGTTGCAGTTTTATGACGCTTGTTATATCATTATTTTTCCCGCATTGCTCTGGAGAGAACTGGATTTCTTTTTTTCAACTGCTCCTTGGTTTTTGCTGATTCAATTCGTTGCGGGATTCAAGACAGTTGAAACAATTCCTCATTAATTACATGCGTAAGCCACACCGCTCAGTTTCATTTCACTGTTGAACCTGGCTTACAGAAGCTGCAGTGGTGGGTATGAGGAGGGGCCTAGTCCCAAAAACATACTTTCTTATAATATTTACCTTCAGTACCTATTCATGTCTTAAATGTCAATCTTTTGTAGTATAGCACCAGGGCAAGTCCGGTGAAGAAGCGGTCGACGCTTTCAAGTAAGCCATTTTAAACTACTCCACTTTAGAGTGCAATAAATGTTAATAATAACTGGTTAGAGTGAATGTAAAAGTATATGAAGTTACGTGGTGAATATTATAAAAAAATAAAAAGTACTACTATAAGTTGTGTTATTTTCTTCAAACGACAAAACTCAAAAGTCATGCCTCGTACAAAAGAAAGCTGTCAATTTTGTACGCCTAATCTTCACCCAGTACAATTTAATTTCTAACACTTCTTATAAAAACATATTATTATATAAATTAAGTCCATGACAAAATTATACTGTTTGTTAATTATGGGGGGAGGGGAAAAAGGTAGGAATAACGCTATGTTCTGATAAAATAATTTTGCTACTACAAAACACTTATTAATATTATACACGTATTTGGAACCGCAACGTCTACCGATGATTGAAGTTGACATAAGCTAGACTTTATAAAAAACCGGCCAAGTGCGAGTCGGACTCGCACATGAAGGGTTCCGTAGCAGCAAGTATTTCAGTTGATTGAATGAAAGCAAATTGCGGTTTATGACGTATTAAAAAAAAATAATTGCTAGATCTCGTTCAAACCAATTTTCTTTGTTAGTTTCTATGGTAATGTACATCATATATTTTTTTAGTTTTATCATTCTCTTATTTTAGAAGTTAGAAGGGGAGGACACTCATTTTACCACTTTGGAATCGTCTCTCGCGCAAACTATTCAGCTTAGAAAAAAATGATATTAGAAACCTCAATATCATTTTTGAAAACCTATCCATAGACATGTATGGCTACCATGAAAAAAAATTATGAGTTTAAGTTCTATGTATGGCGACCCCCAAAATAATTGTTCTTTTCCTATTTTTGTGTAAAAATCTTAATGCGATTTACAGAATACATCTACTTACCAAGTTTCACTAGTACAGCTCTTATAGTTTCGGAACCCTTAAAAGAGGAAATTAAGTTTACTTAGGGACGTTTTAGCACTTAATTTTAAGTCAAAAGCGGAAAATGTAAATCTATTAAGTAAAATTCAACCAATTAAAATAATTATTTAAAACAAGAATGAAGTCCCACACCCATTCGTATTTTTTTTATATACAACTTAGTTGGCAAACAAGTATACGGCCCACCTGATGGTAAGTGGTCACCGTAGCCTATGAACGCTTGCAACCAAGAGCATCATTAGCGCGTTTTTGAAGGGTCCCATGCTGTAGTCCCTTGGGACTCGTATCTGTGAAAATATCACAATAACATACATAAATAGTAGGTACATACAAAAATATAAGCTTTTAGCTAATGGTAGTTATGAAGTAAATAGCCAACGAAGTATTACGTTAATGGTTTTTAAATTTTCCACACTTGGTTTTGATAATAATTCTTTATCAATAGCTCTACGCCCGGTCCCGCAACAATAATAATTTACGTCACTAATAAAATCCAGCGGTCTTTACCCAGAAGGAAGTATTTAAATATTAAACTAATTCTCATTGGACAGAGACAATTTACATATGTAGGTAATAAAGTAAAAACAAAACATGAACAAAACTGTAAGATAATGAGGTTTTATACAAACAGGGCCTAAATAACACCCGGTCTGTAACCAAATCCTCAGGCTGTCTCCACAGCCGACTGATGTTCGCCGTATCTTTCAGATCTCCTGGTTGAATTTTAGCCACGGTGGCCAGTCCCAATGGAGACAGCCACTGTGACAAGTTGTTGTTTTGTCAATCTTGCTTTTCTTGTACAGTACGATACTGTACAAGAAACTGTAACAGGAACGATGGCTCAAAAGCTTCCTTTTGCACTGTATTCGCAACATCTTAGGTATCAGCTGTGAATCCAAAAGCAAAGGCGATCATGATGGCTGGGGCATGTTCATCGTATGGAGTCTTCTCATTTACCCCCGCAAATTACGATGGGAGTAATAGCTTACGCAACAAAACCTCTTCGTCATCCAATGATGTGTTTGAAAGACAATGTAAAACGCGATTTGTAACCTTAAAAATACGCTAATAGGGAAACCAAGGCCGAAGATCGCGGTGCCCGTGGATAAACCGTTACTGACGGTGTGTTAGCTCACGATAAGGCTTGGTTCGACCAGTTGGCTCACAGGCGGGCTTTAGGGCATTAACATTCCACTAACTCTACACCACCCGCATGGTTTTTTACTTGCCAAAAATATGGTCGTAGCTACCACTCCCGTATAGGACTTTTTCATTTTCCTGACGGAACGAAAGTGTTCACCTGTTCTGTAACCGGATGCCATGATTAGATATCTATAACTACTGGCGCAGCTGAAATTGAGAGAAAACAAAATATTTATGCATATGGTGTTATTATATTTTTGTAACAAAATAATAGAGGGCTACTAAACAACGGTTACTTAGAGGAAGGAAAATTTTAACACATTTTCAGAGATCCGTAGATTGCGGCAAATGCGTAACTCGTGTGTTCGTTTGCCAGTGTTTATATATATTAACAGGGTGCACGTTGTGTGCACGAACCTTTCGAGATAAGATTGGTTATCGTGATGTATATTGACCGACCATGGTGGAGGCGCATTGTACACACTAAGGTGAAGTAAGAAGAGCTCGATGCTAAACGAGACGAACTCAATGCCCGACCACCCGCGGCCATATATTATAATTATGTCGGAGGGGTGCTGACTTGTAGCGCATGTGTTCAAACGTGCGCTTCAAAGATAGGTTACGTCAGTCACCTAAGAGCACATAAAGGAAGCTTTCAATAGTTAGTAGCCATTCGCTGTGGCCGAATACGGCCTGACCGTATATATATATATATATAATTTAAGGGCACATGAGCGGGCCGACCAGCTAAGCTAATCGGCTTGGAACGATCATCACCATGATCATAATAACAGGGTCTACTGGACCAAAATATTGAGATCTCATTAGAATACGTTTAACTTGATTGATCTGATTGAAAATTGTCGCCTTTTTAACTTGACGTTTACAGTTGCAGCCTAGGAAACAACAGGTTCACCGGGCAGTACGACCGAGAGGGCACTCAAGCCGTTTAGCACTCAGTAACCCGCGATATAGAGGACCCCCTTTGCGGCTAGAACCTCGGTTCAGCTCAGTTACTGACGTCTCCACGTCAGTAACTGAGCTGAACCGAGGTTCTAGCTGCAAAGGGGGTCCTCTATCATGCATCTCCATGCATGATAGGGTCGGATTTTTAGGAATGTTTTCTGCAACTGTCGCTCTACGTTAGTACTCGAAGACACGGTCAGATCGTCCGATCGAAGATTGGAGAGGCAATTTATCTATACGAATGCAAACTAAGGGTCATAAAGGACAATCGTAGTCGCGGCGCGTTTGCAGTCGTACTCTCGGCCGAAGGGAACTAGATATCGGATTATCTTCAGTGCCACGAGAGATTCTAATCGTTACTTGTTCTATATCCGTCGGGATATCGTCATCCAGAACGTCTAAGACATTTCTGTGACGACGGTGCTTACTAGAGAGATCGATCGGAGTATATTTGATTACCGCGATCATGTAATGAATTGTTTGTTACATGGCTAAGTCAAAATATTCACCTATAGTAGAGCCAATTTAATAGATCACATTTGAAATCTGTCAGTTACTAGTAAAGGGAATTGTAAAATGACCTTATTTGGTAACTATTACAATGAATATAAAACGTAATTGAAAGAAAATTAAGCCAATGTGCAGTTCTAACTACTAAAAAATTAATAATATTCTATGCCCGCCGGTTAAGGTTACGTTGTTGAATTTTGATAAAGTGTCAAATGTGATCTATCAAATTGGCCCTACTATAGAATCACGAATTGCGAACGGAGGTACCACGGAATACCCACGGCGATTTTTTCTTTATCCACGGCCACGGCATCATATACATTTTGGGATGATAACTACACGTGTGGCGCAGCGGCTAAGAGAGCCATCTCGCCGCTTCGTGTCGCGGGTTCGAGTCCCGCAACGGACAACTATTTGTGTGACCCATAAATTGTAAAGTTGTAAAGTACTCAGCAACACAGGGTTTAGATTCCCTAATGCGGGCGTTACCTATGTATTTAAAGAACAAAAAAAATATACCACTATCAATTGACTGACTGAACTTATCCGATGATACTAAATTTCCACGTTATATTGTTTTATTAGATTTCATATTCTTGAAATTACATGGAGACCGATTCAATAGTACAGACGCCAGCAGATCAAGCTACCCCAATCTGTCAAATTTCCCCAATTGAAAGTGAACCTTATGCTTATGTGATAAAGTTGAAAATCTATAAAAGAAATTTGACAGATTGGGGTAGCTGGATGTGCTGGCGTATGTATATACCTACTAAATATAAGCACCCCGACCTACCGCCTAAGTCACCGATCATCGTGATCGTAATCGGCTTTCAAATAGATGAAGATTAAAAACAATTTAATCATTCTTTCAATTACCATTATTAATTTAATATTTTTTTATTATTATTATTTAATCTTCAAAATGGGAAATAATAAAGTTAATCGTCCCGCGGGCCATACACACTATCGGTTCAAATATAGGATTCCCTTGCTAACTTGTTTGCATGAACATGTCTGCTTGTCTTGAATCTGGATGTAGTTATCTATAGAAGTATGTATTTAAAAAAACTGACAGATAATCTATGCAAAAACTCGAAGTAGTATATTATGTACGATGTAGTATATCAGTTATCTGGTTTCCACTGCTTAGTTTAGGATCAGATGGCAGATATATGCTAAAAACAAAAAAAAATATTCCTATTACATAAAAAGTTCTATACAATGTGACGAGTATGTGCAGTAACATAAAATCAATTTTTTTTAAATATATTTTAAGCGTTTTGGATATCACATCTTAAATAAATCTTACTGAAATCTGCTAGGGTATCACAGCTGCACCGGAGCAGCATACCCGCGTTCTCGGGGCTCCTCCCATCATGAGTCAAGAGCTGAAGTCCATGGCAGGTTATTTTAATAGGTGCGAGTCCGACGTACCCACCCGCAGGCTATTTTTGCGGGTATTCCCCCTGCCTTATTATGACCAACAAATGGCAAATTTTCATTATTATTTTTGAATAATTCATAGTTTTTACGGAACTTTAAAAAGTGCATGTGTTACTTGCTCTTGGCGAATTTTTGGCCCGAACTATACCCAAAACGACCAAAACCCAATAATCTGAACAGGAAACTAAAGTTGCGTTTGATAATTTTAATGAGGTACCTCTTATCAACGGACTTATTTATTTTTACTCTTATGTTACCCTCGGCCATTGTTGCTTAAGCAGTCGGAAGGGGAGGAACAACAGAATCTTGGACCAGACATAACCAATCATGAATTTGTTCCACATTCTATTTGGAGTTTTGGTAAGTTTATTTATTGTTAAAATCCTTTGAATAAAAGCTGTTCCAGCTCTATCTAAGATTATTGTAAGGTAATTTAATCGTAGATTCTATAAAAAAGTTTAAATTGAAAGACAGTCCCCGATTGAACGGGAGTAGGATAGTGCTTCTATTTATAGCTAGCAGCAGTAATATTGTGGCGCATGGTAGGTCAGGGGATTGAAAACAAACTACAATTATAAAAACACTAGCTGTGCAGGTTTTATCAGCGTTACACTTAATAAATTATAGCCTATGTGTTAATCTAGGGTGTCAGCTAACTCCATACCAAATTTTATTAAAATCGCTCAAGCCGTTTAGACGTGAAGAAGTAACAAAGAAAGTTTTTGAGCAATTTAATCTTTAAAAGCCATATTTTAAAACACCATTCAGTCTTTTAATTAACTTAGGTGTATCATGTGTTGGATAATTCGAAAAACTTCTGACAGCGGACTCCTATAGCTACTAACATTAGAAGTTTTTCTTTCCGTGTCTAGTAATTATTGTGTAATTTTAGAGGTAAAGTTCAAAAACAACATCTTCTTATGGAATCTATAAAAATAATATTGTGTGTAACTTCCAATCAGAATAATCAAAGAAAAAGCTCTTAATTTTGCGGCTTATCACTGTCCTACTACACAAGCTATATAAGGACTGATAACATAAATTAAAATCATTTGGTTAAGTATGTCAAGGTCATTTTATTTGACCTTGACATGACCGTTGGTTGAACTAGCATCGACTCACTTAAGTAAGCTTAAGTGAGTCGATAAGTAACATGCTAGCTCCCTCACATCTAAATTAATTCTAGTCTTTGATCCTGTCGTTCCAATACTTCAAATACTGCCAGAAAATGTATTGTCGCCACTGTGTTAATTGCCCGGAACTCGCTTGCTAAATCCCCAACCTTACTGACCATTTTAGTGTACCCTATTAAATACATACATAGACTCACGCCTGTTTGGGAAACAGGCCTGAGTCTGAGGGGTTGGTAGATACAACGGATTTCCATTTGTCACGATCTTTGCACACCTCTTTTACTGTCATTATATGTTTAATAAATGCATGTTCGCTGGTTTAGGGCACTTCTGACCAGGTCTACCCCTTCCTGTTGTACCATTCACACGGCCCAGCTATACTTCTTTTGTCAATCTTCTTTTATTCAACCTTTCTAAATGGCCAAACCATCTCAGCATACCTTTTTCAATCTTTGTGACTACATCCTCTTTCACACCACAATGCTCTCTTACATCAATTTTTCGTATTGTGTACCCGATTAAATATGATTTTCTTACGCTCATTTCCCGATAAACTTTACTCTCTGTTCATCTGTAATTGGGTTAAATTTCGCAAATAACGAGGTCTCCAAGACTTTAAAGCACTACTAATAGAATTAAGAATTAGCCGGCTAATTGTAGGATCGACGCGGCGTGATGTCCTTAATTGTATTATTTGAGTAAGCCATTAAAAACTAAACCGTATTACTAAGTTCAGTCATGATAAATTCAGACCGTGTGGTTTCCAGCCCAGAAAGAATAACAGGGCCACGATTATTTGTTCCGTGCCTGGATGTAATTTATATATTATATGTATGTATGTATTTAGAAAATATACATAAACGTATTTTTGTCAGTTGTCTGGTTACCCGCTCTGCCTAGTTTGGGATCAGATGGCAGTCCGTTATTTGTCCCGAGATGTTCAACCAAATGCGTTCAACTGTTTCGCGTGATTGTGATCTAACGTCTAACTGTGGGCGCACCCTAACAGTGCCAAGGAACTGTTAGGGTGCGCCCACATCTGGCGAATGTGCCGCGAATGTGCTCGCGAGCAGTTTGCGAGCTGCCCGCGTGCAGTAACGGCAATGGTTTGGTGCGCCTCTTTAGCGCAACTCATGCAAGGCTCGTATGAGGCTGGTTTCAGGGTCGCGCGGCACGCGCCGTATGCCAGCACATCTCAACAGCGCGCGCTTGACGCGCGGACCACTATGAAACGAGTTTTAGTATCGCGCGTTTCTTTGCAATGTACAGTTGTGTATTGTGTATAATCGTCATCATGGAGACAGACCTACTAAGAGGTTTAGCTATTTATTTTTTATGGAATATAGTGCAACAGCTACGTCGTCGTAGAAGATAGCAAATTGTTCCGTTCAATGTCACAAGGTTACTGAGAGGCGCCTTCGTAACATCGTTTTCCGATTTACGAGAAGATAGTTATAGGTTTTTTAAACAATTTCCCGTTTTGAGGAACACAATATCGTTAGTCATTTTAAGTGTACGCAACAGCGCGTGCGACTCGCGTCACTCTGAAACGCTAGCTGCCAGTAGAGGAGCTCGGGCGGCGAACTCACTGGCGGCGTGTTTGAACTGCGTGAGTATGAAACGCAACTAATATCTAGTGTAATTGTAATCGCGTGCGTCTGGACGGCGCACTATGGGACCAAACGGTGTTTTTCATCTCAAAAATCGATAACTGTGTTGTTTTGTGATTTTACTCCTTGAAATTTTTTTCACGTATTAATGAATATCTAGGAAATAAAAGAAATCAAACGTCATCATTTTGTAAATTATATATTTTTAGTAAAAAAACTACAAAGATAAAGTTATACGAAATTACATACAATTAATTATACAGTTACAATAAAATAGCAATAAAAGTTACACTTTTGCTTAAAATAAGTTTAAAACTAAATTATTATTATTATTAAACAGACATGCTATAAAATTACATGATAAAAAAAAATAAAACAAATTAGCGCTTATCCTATTCATCACTTTCTATTTCCAACATTTTTTTAGCTTCGTCAAACAATTCTTTGGATATAAGAAAACTGGGTTTATTTAAGCTAGATATATAAGGATCAGATGTATAAAATGTTGCAACTTGATGTTAGATTTTTTTGAATACTCTCTATTACAGTATTAAAGTCAGTTTCCGATAGTTGAAAGTTGTCCAACAAATATTGTCTGTGGTCTGAAGTACTTTTCCCACTTATTATTGGATCACAAAGATCGCGTCGAACACAAACGAATTCACTCATTGTTAGATAATATATATGTTTTTGACTGTTAATTGTTATTGAAAAGAAGTATCTGAACACTTTGTTGAAAACACGGGAATATAAAAGACCAATATTTTGTGCAAAAACCATGGGATAATTAATTATGATAGTCCTCATCGAAATAGTGTAAATAGTACTGATTGTAATAAATTACCACAACAGATAAATAGAACTTCCGCAGCAATTTACTTTATCATACTTGTGGTTAAGGTGATCACCGCTAACAAAAGTGCCATGGGAAGATTCTTGTATTCTATTAATTTGTTTGCTTATATCATAGAAAGGGAAAAAAACAAGATAGACATCAAAATAAAATAATTAAATATAATATTTCATAATAAAAAGAAGAACCGTAACTTTTGGGGATTTTTTTCTCTCTCGATTGACATATTGCTTGTAAATCACCTCTTGCGCAAAAAACCGCGCAAGTTTTTTTTAATCCTCATATTACTGAATAGGTAAGGTCTCTAATAGAGTGATTAATTTGACACCGGCAGCCTTCGGCAACAATGAAAACTCCAATTGAAATAAACAAAAACGAAATTTTCTTAACTTGACTAAAAAATTTTGTAAAAAATAATGCAGTATTTTTTTTACAAAAACTGAACGTGGTTGTAAAGTGTACATTCTAAGCTATTTATTGATATATAACACTAACATACTTCCTTGGAAAACTTACGAATAATTTTGTGTTGAACTTCCTTAACGGTAATTTAATTGGCATGAAAATATTTATGCCCAATGTTTGAGGTTTATTTTATATACGTAAAACTAAGTTATTTAATTTTTTTTGTAATTAATTTTAAGTTCTATTCTTTGAGAGTATAAAACCATAAAGGAATATATGGATTTACGACTTTCGTCAATACCATTTTTGAGATGGAAAATACTGTTTGGTCCCATAGTGCGGCGCCGACTGTGAAACCAACCTAAAGGCGTGTACGCGGCGCGCACTCTATTCTCGCGCTTGCAGTTCACTGGCTTTCACTGGCTCAAAACGCGCGCTGATCGCGTATGGCGCTTAGGTTGCGCGCGAACAGCGCGAGCTGCACATTCGCCAGATGTGGACGCACCCTTATGTAGCTTAACCGATTTATATTAGTTATTTTTATACCTACAGGTATTGAAAAACAAAACATCTAGACATAGAAACTTTCACATTTAATAAAGCTTGATACCAGAATACCTGCGTTTATTTTATAACTTTATGTTTTATATTTAAAACTAACACATTTTAATAATTGTCTTATTTCCAGTTGGCGCAAGTGCTGATGCTGCAATCCGCACTAGCCGAAGATGAAAACCCCAAATCAGAAATTGAGAGAAAATCCTTAGACGAGTTGTAAGTATTTTTTTTAAAGACAACGCACGCACTAAATAATTTAATACCTGTGTCGCGGGGTGCTTTACAAACATATAATTGACGGACACAAAGTACGTCCAGACTCAGAACAACTATTTATGGGTCACATAAATAGCTGTCCTCTTCGGGATTTGAACCCGGGACACTAAGCGGCGAGGCGACTATCTTAGCCGCTGCGCCACACACACTTCGAAACATGAGAGGCGGTGATGATCATTTACCATCAGGTGACACAACTCCTCGCTATTATATTTTGTCGTATGGGCAGTGGTTAGCTTAATGTCAGAGTCGTTCAAGCCGCCTACTCTGATATGGGTTATCGACTATTGTGTAAATACTTCAACGGATACGTTCGGAAAATGAAACCACTGTGATGGTCACCCATCTATTGACTGGCCGCGTGATTAGGTGCTTAACCTCTCCGTTCATACGTTCTGGCTATGTGTTTTTTTTTATCTAATTCGGCAAATATCTCATTTCCTCACACATAACTGGTTTCAGCATTAAAAATGCAATAAACGACTATGGCATTTTAATGCTGGTGCGTGCGAATGCATTCGTTTAGCCCCACTAAAAGGATTTTTCTACAATATTTCATCTTCGGTGGTCTTATACACTACGAATACTATTTTACAAACCGCACATCAAGCTACCCCAATCTGTCAAATTTCTCCAATTGAAAGTTAACCTTATGCTTTTGTGATAAAGTTGAAAATCTATAAAAGAAATTTGATAGATCGGGGTAAGGTGCATTGGGGCAATTCCGATAGAAATTTCTGCGAGATGACTAGAGGTGAACATTTCATTTAATTATTTGGGAATGTTCTACTTTACGAGTTTTACTGTTTTAGATCTGCGTAGATTTTGAAAAGCCTTTGAAAAGCATAAATTATATTTTAAATATATCGTTGGATTTTCTAAAGAAAGTGTTTTAAATAAAGAACCATATTTTTGGGTCATAATGGATAATTGCGAACTATCGCGGGGTAATTCCGGAAGAACTCAAAAGTCGCTTTTATTGCATTTCAGCCAGAGTTTACATTTCATTTTTCGTCGTAATTGCCCCATAGATTTTGATATTGTAAGTTTTTTAAATAATAACCGTTAATTTGAATTCCTATAACTTTGTATTACGAAATTACCCCAGAAAAACCTTGATGTTCAGACATACGTGACAGTGGCTCTCAACATATCAATTGTTGAGAACCAAATTATTTTTAAGTACTTACTTATTTTCTTAATGTCTTAAAGAATGTCCATAATAAAATAAAACAAAAATTCAGTGAGATAAACTTTTATTTTTATAATTAAACTAAACGTAATTATGTTCAGCAATGACGAATGGATCTGTCATTTTTCTTCGCACATATTCTACGGGTTGTGCTTTTTTGATGGACAAACCGTGACGTTTTCGGAAGTTGATAAACCAATCTGGTCCAGGCGTGTTATTCTTAAATGGTGTCTGAATATTGTTTACGCGCACATATTCAGCCACAATCTCCAATATTTCTGATCTTGAGAGCCCATATCCCCATTTCTCCATGACTATGATGGTGCGAGACGAAAAAAAGTTAGCAATTTTTTTCGTCTTCTAAAGGTAGAACAATTGGTCTACCTGCATTCTGTCTAAGAGTATCTTTAGTTTTGACATAGTCATGAAGAGTGGTCATTGGAATCTTGTACTTCTGTGCAGCAGCATATGCGGTAAGCTCCCCATTTCTTACTTTCTGTATGGCAGTGGCTAAATCTTGAGAAGTGTATGTTTTATTTTTCTTTTTTAAATAAGTACGAGGCATGATGACACTGAAAAAAGAAATAACTTTTGTCAACACAAAAAATGCAGTAATTAAGCAATAACTGAGGAATACATAGACATACAGCTGCAGAACCGTTAAACACCATGCAGTATATTAAGGGGAAAAAATGGTTACGGTTTTGAAATTGGTATCCATAATAGGGGATTGTGAAAGGCGGGGGGAAGGGTATTTTTTGAAAAGTGGGGGTGACTCTACACTACTCCCTTACCACTCCCCACCTCTCACAACCCCCATTATGGATACCGATTTCAAACCCAACCCAAAAAAATAACTAGCAAAGTCGACATTGTACAAAACAAAGTTAAGAATTTTAATTAACCCCCGACCTAACTTTCATCACACATATCTAAGAGCATTCCCATTAATTCACCTTTCAAAGAAAACAAAAAAAAATCAAAATCGGTTCATCCGTAGGGCAGCTACGATGCCACAGACATACCACACACACATACAGAAACGTCAAACTTATAACATTCCGTCATTTTTACGTCACGGGTCAAAAAAAGATACACTTTGAGAACTATTGACAATTAGAGTAGGAACACGTAAGTGGGGTTATTGCGAAACAATCCTACCGAAATAAACCCGGAGGGGTAAATCAGAAAAAAAATAAAAAACACAGTTGGAACCTTATATTCCTATTATCATTAAGTACAAAACAAAAACCTATCATAAAAACAAACAAACATTGAAATAACTTACCAGGATTTCGAGAAAACCATCTTGGGGTTATTACGAATCACCAAAATTCGGCGTGAAATCACTTCTCTTGAATAATTTGACGACACTCGCGTGATGTTAGCGCGAGCGACTCGCAACTTCTGTCGCGACAAGTAAATCTATGATGGCGCTTTGTCTAATGTTGCCAGCAGGAATATATTGCTGCGTTTGGTAGATTTTTTGCACTTTCGGAATATACCCATTTTCGAAATAGCCCCAATGCACCTTAGCTGGATTTACCTAAATGGATGAAACCCAAAAACATGTCAAATAAAAAATTAATGTTTTTTTTTAATTTCAGAAAAACTGGAATCGATCGTATGTGTAAGGAGTAAGTAACAATATCAATTCAATTTACTAGTTTATTTCATATATTGGGGTTGTTCAGACATCTTCTTAAAAATTCAGGTATCAGAGTTGTTCGAGCCATTCAGTAGGTTTCCGTTCATCTGAATACTCCGAAAGACGAAAACGCTTTGAAATGCGACTTAGTTTTTTTTCAATACAACGCCCGCATTAGGGAAATTAATCCCTGTCGCGAGGTACTTTACAAACATATAAAAGACAGACACAAATTACATCCAGACAAAAAACAACTATTTATGGGTCACACAAATAGTTGTCCGGCGCGGGACTCGAACCCGCGACACGAACCGGCGAGGCGACTGTCTTAGCCGCTGCGCCACATGTTGCAGTCAACGCACATTGGCGGTCACCGTAGCCTAGTTGGTAGTGCTCCTGTCTACGAAGCTGGTGGTCCTGGGTTCGAATCCCGGTAATTGCAAATATTTGTGTGATAAGCACGAATATTTGTTTCCGAGTCATGGATGTTTTCTATGTATATAAGTATCCTATCTATATAAGTATGTATATTGTCACCTGGTACCCATAGTACAATCTTTGCTTAGTTTGGGGCTAGGATGATCTGTGTGACATTGTCCCTAGATATTATTATTAATATTTACCACGGCTAATTGCCGAACAATATGGTGTGACGGGCCTTAGTCAAGTCGACACCTGTTTCAGGATTTCGTTCATAACTTATATATCACATGTTTATTACAACTATTATTTACAATATATTATATAAGGGTATTTTAATATGAATACAACTTATAAAACATATGGGCTACATGGAGAGAAATTTCCGCACAATCCTAGCATTCGCCAGCAAAACCGCCTTCTGCATGTAACTCTCCAGCCAGATATCAAGCCCTAAACTTGCAAGGTTGATTTTCAGGGATTTAGGAATAACTCCATTTGTGGATATAACATAAGGTATGATCGCAGGTCTTTCGGTTCTCCAAATTTGCGCATATTCAAAACTTAAATCAAGGTATTTTGAATTTTATTCTTTTTCTGAGTTAGATATGTTTTCATCATACGGTATTGTTATATCCACAAAGGATGTCTTTTTCGTTTGTTTGTCAATGACGACAATATCGGGTCAATTGGCACCTACCATTCGGTCAGTCAGCACGGGATGGTCTCAGTATAAGACCGCTTCAGGATTATATTTGAAGGACGGAACCCTTGGGCCCGCCAGAAGTTGGCGATCTAAAGCAAGTTGCTGATGGATGATTTTAGGAACAGAATTCTGGCGATACAAGTATTCAGTGGCTGCAAGAGAAGAACATCGCCATCTGCACCAGTTCTTTCCGGACGTACGCGAACGGTTAAATAAAACTTGGCTAATTATAGACCATTGTGTTGCACAATTTCTTACCGGACACGGCAATTTTAAAAGTAAATTGTATAGTTTCAAATTTGTATCTTCACCAATCCGTCTGTACTCAACTTCCAGTAACGAATATGAACAAATTGCTCACCACATCCTGTGGGAGTGTGATCTCTGGCAAAATCAGCGTGATATTATGTTAGACAGCTTGCAACCAATATCTGGAGTAGTTTATTATACGGATCTTGTGGCAACAAGGAACAACTTCCGTGCGTTTAAGCGCTTTTGCCATACCTACTATTGAAATCAAATATAACAGCTCACTTAGGACCCTTAAATTGATCCTCGGTGCTTTTGCAGCTGGCTTCTCTAGTTGCAAATCTCTCATTTTATGAGGCTATAGCCTCTGTACATCATTCTGTCTCCCGCTTTGCTTTGGAGGGAAGTGGAACTATTCATTTTCTAACTCCTCCTTTTTTGTCTTTCTGATTAAATTCGTTGCGGGATCCAAGACAGTTAAAGCGATTCCCCGGGACATGCCTGAGCTTCACCGCTCAGTGTCATTTCATTGTGTGCCACTGTTGATCCTGGCTTACAGGAGTTGCAGTGGTGGGTAAGAGGGAGGGACTAGTCCCAAAAATAAAAAATAAAGAGAAGAACATCCAGATGTTATGTGTCGTAGAGTTTCCCCTGCGACACCACAGGCTCAACATATGTCCACCGTATTAATAAATAAATAAAATGATTCCTTCATGATGTACTTATGGTAGTTTCTAGTTGCAACCACCTGATCTTGCATCTTATTATTATTATTGGTTCCCCTTCTATATAACAACGACGTCGCCGATGACTTTCGGATTTGTAAGAACAAATGGCAATGAGTGCCACACAAGTAAAGGTTAACGTTAATAAAAACGGTACATCATCACAAAGACGTCCACTGCTGTCAGCTTCCTCCAAGGACTATGGATTTGCCAAAAGGCAGTCAGAGAGACGCTGCTGCCCAGTATCTGGTGGATTCGTTTAGCGGTAGACCACACACTCGCCAAAACGTTGGCCGGTTTTGGTACACCTGGAAAGGCCCAAATATGTATAATAATAATAATATCTAGGCACAATGTCACACAGATCCTAGCCCCAACCTAAGCAAAACTTGTACTATGGGTACCAGACGACGATATACATACTTATATAGATAGATAAATACGTATATACATAGAAAACATCCATGACTCAGAAACAAATATTCGTGCTCATCACACAAATATTTTCACTTACCGAGATTCGAACCCAGGACCACCAGCTTCGTAGGCAGGAGCACTAACAACTAGGCTACGGTAATAGTGGAGTATTTCTTTATTTTAGGATGGTACCGCCAACAGGGTAGTAGTCAATACCTGAAAAAGACGGCTCTGTCTATTTCTACCAAAAATAGTTTGGCAGAAAATACTACCTGACCTTAGCAAAACCAGGTTGCAATTTTGTCGGTCTTATATAGATTATTACACGGAGAGAATGCAATCCCACCAGACGTGGTGAGATAGTAATACGTGTCAACCCGCAGTAACAGGATAATTATAATAACATACTTTTTATTTATATCTTGCCTATGATATAAATAGGTTGATAGCCGCTACTATTTCAAAACGTCAAGCTACGAAAGTTAGCACTGAGCATGCTTTTATAACAACAATAATATCCTGGGACATTATTTACGCACAGCCATATGATCCCAAATTAAGCAGAGCTTGTACCTACTATGGAAATTAGACAGCTAATATTCTACATATACTACTTTTTCTTTTGAAAATACATCCTTATATAGATATTTACACCCAGACTCAGGAAAAACAGACATGTTCATGTACACAAATATCTGTCCTGAATGGGAATCGAACCCACGACCTGCGGCGTGCAAAGCAAGCATTTACCAACACCGACTGGCCCTTATATGATACGATAAATGTAGATAGTATTTTATTATAGCTAACAGTCTTTCTCTATGAAGTATACTCGTATAATATAAATAAAATAAATAAATAATATGTAGTAATAGTATGATACTATGAGTATTATGAGTACGAGTGTAATTTTGGATGATATTAGATGCGGGTATGATGCGATGAGTTGAGATATATGTAGATTGTGATAAACATTATAGATTGAACAATAATAAACTTTTAAGATAGATGGAATTGACAATAAATAAATAAAGATGATTTTATTCTATTTTTTTTTTTATTTGGAGCTAGCTGTGCCCCGCGGATTCACCCGCGTTAATCTTAATAAATATATATATATTTATTAAGTTTAACGCGGGTCAAATCTTAAAAGTTTATTATTGTTCAATCTATAATATATATTACAATCTATAGCTTATGTGTTCTACGGATATATAAACTATATTATAACAACGTTTCATCAAGATCCATTTTTGCGTGGAAGGGTAACAAACATACATACTCACAAACTTTCACATTTTTAATATTAATAAGATTGCAACATACATGACTAATTTCAATTGATTTAACTTACTAGTGAAAATACTGCAATGGAATATCATATTTAAGGCTTAAACATCATAAGAGTTTAAAATTGTTTTGTTTCTTGATTCAGATTGCGGAAAGAACCTGAAGATAGCAAGGTAAGTTGTTAATATTTGCAGAAATCTTTTTGTCTATTAAACCCTGTGTGGGGAGGGACTTTACAAACATGAATAACACGTACACAAAGCACCCAGACTCAGAACAACTATAAACGGGTTACACAAATAGTTGTTCCGTGCGGGAATGGTACCTGTAATACAAAGGCACCTTTTTTTGGTAAGGCAGGGGGAATGCTTATGCATGCCACCCGCAAAAATGTTTGTGGGTGGGTATGTCGGACTCGCACCAACTAAACCTAACCTGCCGTGGACTTCTTCTGGCGCCTGGTGGGGGAAGCCCCGGGAACGCAGTATGCTGCTCCGATGTTCCCCTTTTGCGCCATGTCCCAGATGGTGGCGACACTTACCCTGGGAGGGTTCTGAGTTGCCCTCCTCTATTGCTAGCTTTGGTGGAGTCACCCGCCAGCATTGCGCCTACGATTGCTGGTGGTGACAGATCCCGCCCGATCTCAGCGATCAGGACACGCCTCTAAAAGTATAAGTGAGGTGGCTACCTTAACCACTCAATAATATTAATAATAAGGACAGATATAATGATCATCTTAACCCTTATATCATAATGAAAGATCGCTGGTCTAGCGAACGCGGGTTCAATCATAGAGTTTATTGTCGCTTGAGACAACTCAACAACAGACTTACGGACCGGTGATAGCAATGAAGTTATTTAAAACTAGCTGTGCCCCGCGGTTTTACCCGCGTTAAACTTTATAAATTATAGCCTATATGTTAATCCAAGGTGTCACCTAACTCCATACCAAATTTTATTAAAATCGCTCCAGCCGTTTAGACGTTAAGAAGTAACAAACATACACACTCACACAGTCACAAACTTTCACATTTATAATATTATTGTGATGTAATCAAATATTAGACATATATATGTTTTGTAGGAAAAAGCCAATTCAACTGTAATCAGACAAATTACTTATTTATTTATTTTATTTTTATTTTATTTATTTATTAGGTCAACCAACGATCGCTTACACAATTCATAACATATTGTACAGACATATTTAGGTATTTTCTTTGTGCAACAACCAATTATAGGCTGACACCACATGCAATAATATAAAGAATAGATATGTGAACACAAAACAAAGAGATATTAGCTAACAAACGACTTTTACAATACATTAAAATTAAATTATAGAGATACAATTATAAAAATTAATAATAATATTGTACAAATAAGCAATTCTTATTATAGGTGAAACAGATACATTTAATTAATTAATATATAATTAGTATTAAATCAATTTTGAGAATAACACTGCGAAATTTCAAATAAATGCAGATTACAAAAATAACTAAGGAGTTAACTATCCTGAAAAACGAAAAGTACGAAAATGTCTGTGTGTTTTTACAATATATTCTAATTATTAAGATAATATATTATATGATTATGACTAACAATATAATAATAAAATAAAAAAAAATCTGGGATAAACTTGAAATATTAACTAAGAATAACAGGTAAATAAGAACTAACCAAGGGACTAAATAAGTAAAAACAAACAGGATTTTGGTGCATTATATGTTGTATGTGTTGGTACCGAGATGTTGTTTTATAATGTTATAAAATATGGCAGTTGTGTTATGGTGAATGTCTGTCATGTCGCTGCAATTGTTTATAATTTTACACATTGTAGGGATTGGTGAGTTTGCGCCTAGAACTGTTCTACGTAGAGGTGGACATAGTGGCGTTATGGCATTTCGGGGTATCCGGGAGGGTACTCTAAATCTAATTAGTTTTAGCAGATATGGGCAGTCAATTTTATTATTTAGTAGTTTAAAAATAAACAGGGCATCCGAGATATCTCTGCGTATTTCTAAGGGTAGTAATTTAAAGAAATGGAGGCGATGTTTATATGATAATAGCTCCTTTGTTTTCCCTTGCGAGAAAGCCAAGTGCCATAGAAATCTTTTTTGAATCCTTTCAATTCGTAATATATGTATTGCGTAGTGTGGTCTCCATACAGAACTACAGTAATCTAAAACGCTACGGACGAAATTATTGTATAATAGGATTTTTGTGGTACTTTTCTTAAATCCTCTAGAGTTCCTTATCACGAAACCCAACATTTTTGATGCCTTTTTTGTAATATTGTCTATATGGGGTATGAACGTTAGTTTCCTATCAAACCAGACTCCTAAGTCTTTGATTAAATCCACTTCTTGAATTTTTTGATTCTCAATAAAGTAATCAGATCCGGTTAGTTGTGATTTCCGGGAAAATTTTATGTGGAAGCACTTAGTGGTGTTTAATTTCATATTATTGTCTGAACACCATTTTATTAACCGGTTTAAGTCTTGTTGTAGTAGATTTGTGTCGTCAGGTGTATTTATTGTTCTTAAGATTTTAAGGTCGTCTGCGTATAAGTAGCATTCAGAGTGCAAAAAACATTGAGGGAGATCGTTAATAAATATATTAAACAATATAGGGGCCAAATGCGAACCCTGTGGGGCACCGGATGTTATGAGATGGCTGTCAGATGTAAAACCATTTACCACTACATTGTATTCTCTTTTAGTTAAGTAGGATTTAATCCATTGCAAGAAAGATCCGGTGATGCCGTATGCTGCCAATTTATCAATTAGGACGGAATGAGGCATCTTGTCGAAGGCCTTGCTAAAGTCAGCATACAACACATCAACCTGTTTATTTGAATCAACTGAACATATGACTGTTTCAGAAAAAGATAACAAATTCGAAGTAGTCGATCTGGATGGTACAAAACCATGTTGATGATCACTGAGGTACTTTTTGAAATGGCGTTGGACGTGAGGGCATATTAGTGCTTCAAATACCTTCGCAAAGGTAGACAGAATTGTAATTGGTCTGTAGTTAGCGATAACATCTTTTCTATCCGATTTGTGTACAGGAACGACTTTGGATTTTTTCCATTCCGAAGGGAAAATACCCGTAGCCAATGATTTTTTGTAAATATGTAATAATGGTGTAACTAAATTAGGAGCACACTTTGCGATAAAAATTGGTGGGATTCCATCAGTGCCGGCCCCCTTTGTTACGTCTAGTGATAATAATTTTTTAAGTAAGTGTTGTCTATCTATTGTTGGATGCGTTAAGCACTGACTGTTGCTTCTTAAGATATGCATGAAGTTTGAGTTTTGTTTATATTCTCTGTCATCGCTGTTACTAAACGCTGATTGGAAGTGATTAGCAAATAAGTTACAAATTAATGGACCGTTAGATGTAGTTCTCTGTCCGTCTGTCATTGTTAATGGATATGCACTGGAACCACCTCTTTTAGACTTTATGTGTGACCAAAATAATTTAGGATTCTTCTTTAATTCTGTCTCTATGTTATCCATGTAATTATTATATAATTCCTTAGCCATATGCTGACAATTTTTGGTTATTATTGTAAGTTCATACTTGTCTAAGGGGTTTTTATATTTTTTAAAACGTAACCTTAATTTATTCTTTTCTTTTAATGATCTTATAATTACTTTGTTAAACCATGGAGGATAGTAGTTAGATTTTGGTTTACAAAATGGTACGTGTATATTTATAGCAGTCCTTAGAACATCATAAAATGCCTTTAACATGCTATTAACATCAATATGTTCGCGGAAAAGTTCCTCCCAATCCTGCTCACCAAGCATTTTATTGATTTGCACAAAATTTGATTTGTAGAAATTTGGACGAGAATTGATATTATACGGAAGTCTCAGTTCTCTCGTGATTGTCAGATTAATTTCAAGGGGCGGATGTAGTTTATCAATTACAGTTAGGGAAGAATAAGCCTCATTAATTGTGATCGACTCTAGAGTTGATAGAACTAAGTCTAAAATACGACCAGAATTGTTGGCAATTTTGTTGTGTTGTGTCAATTTGCATGTATTTATGAACTCCAATAGTCTGTCACATGAACTTGAAATGAAATTATTTATGGCCCCTACGTTCCAGTTTATTTTACTTTGATTAAAGTCACCTATTATACACATAGGCATATCGGTTGTTTCAAAAACGTTATTGCAATGTTCAATGAAGTGTTCTAAACATGGTAGACTTACGGGTGGGGGCAGATATACCGCACAGAGAGCTACTTGGCGTGAGGCATGATCCGCGGATACGTCAATAGTGACCCATAGATCTTCGCATTTACTTTCCCATCTATCGCAGCGATTTGAGTTAATTTTTTTCGAGACAGCTATAAGGACTCCGCCACCGTCTTTATTGTTATGAAAACCTGTAGATTCTCTGTCTCTTCTATAAACCGTGTACCTATCGTCAAACAGCTCACTGCTGAGTATATTACAATTCAACCAAGTCTCGGTCAAAATAATAATATCGTAATTTAAGCTAGAGAGATTACAATAAAATTTGTTTGTTTTAGTCCTTAAACCTCTACAATTTTGATAATAAATATTTAAACTATTGAATTTTAAAAATTAAAATAACACATAACATTCAAACACATTAAAAAGAAATATATACCTAAATACAGTTTACTTAATTTTATCCAAAATTGAAATGTCTTTGATCACTAGAGTTTCAGAAGTTTCGTCTTTCCTCATCATAACTCTGCCTCCTCTAACCCACACAAATTTATAATTCAATTCTCGGGCCTTGAATCTAGTTGCAGCGTGTATGGTTTTATTAAGTGGCGAAAGATGTTCCATGATAAAAATTGGTTTTTTATCACCTGCAATGCCAACGTGAGAACAGTTCAGCTTATCTTCTCTATGGGTTTTGTTATACTTGAAAGTAGATGCCAAGAAACCGTCACGTATGCGAGGCGAGCTAAACTGGAAAACTATGGATCTAGGACGTTCCGTTTCTCGGTTAAGTTTTGCAATTCTTGTGCATTGCAATATTTGATCTTCAGTTACGTTGAAACCTATAGTAGAACCCAACTGTTTGGTCAGAGCTACTAAATTTTCATTTTTAAATTCTGGTACACAATGAATTTCAATATTATTGCTACGAGCGTGTTGTTCCATTTGGTTTAGACGCGCATTTAAATCGGTAACAGTGTTACTAAGTATCGCATTTTCTTTCTGTAGACTTCTAAAGATCACTGAAGAAGACTGCATTTTTTGCTTAATTTCTTCGTATTGATCATTCATGAAATTCATTGAACTTTGCACATCGTTAATTTTTTCAGTTATATTTTTTAATTTGTTGTTTATCGTGGTTTCTACTATTATTTTCAATTCCTGAACAATTTTCTGCCTTTCGATTTTAAGGATATCGGCAATGACTTCACGTAGTTCATCCTTATTTATTACACTAGGTTTCGATGGGGGTGAAACGGTTGGAGAGGATAGGGCTTTCTTTTTCTTTGGACGTGTGTTGACATTTGTCGTCCCTTTGGCACATCTTATTGGTGTATTATCATCATTTTTGCGTCCTTTTTTAGGTTGAGCGCTTGTACATAACGGGCAACGCCAGTTAGATGATAAAACCTCTATGGATTCACCCTGCATATCGGAAGATTGCAAACATGCCACATGATAGTGCTGGTTACAGATGCTGCACACAGCATATTCATCATCTACATTTTCAGAGCAACAGCCCCAGATTATTGATTCAGACATTGTGCCTTTTAGTAGCTTATTTTATAGGTATAAGTACGGGCATCACTTACCCGTAGAACAGGTTAGTTGCAAAAGCGGCAACGATATGTGAACGAAGAGGTATTAGTCGCCGCACGTATAGCACTCGTAGCAGATCTTCGGTGTCGCGCGCGATTGAGTGGAAGGTGTTAGCGAAGTAGTACCACAGCTACACGCAGCTACGTTGCGGTAAGGGCAGAGTGGGGGTGTAAGACGCGATGGCACATCGAAGTCTAACGCAGCCCAGTGGTGTAGGCGTCAGCTTTTTCCGCTAAAGAGGTCGGGGTTCAAATCTTGGGGGCCAATCGCAAACTTTCACATTAAGCAGGTTAAGACATAAATCTTGCAGTCTTGTTCTTGCACCGCCCACAAGGTGGAGTCCGTCCAAAAGAAGCTCACAGGAGAGATAAGGAATTGAAACTGACCAATCAGATTTATCCTTGGTTGATGTTGACATATAAAAAGCGCTCGTGTGGGCGGCGCTTTAGATGTGCATTTCTAAACGAATATTTTATACTTGGCAATCCTTAGCTGTCAGCATTGACGTTAAACGTCAGTTTGTGGCTGGTTGTTTGTGATTGTGTGAGTGCTTATATTATTAACCAAAAACAGCTGTGAATCAGCTGTTTATGTATGTGTGAGTGATAATCAAAAGTGAGTAACGATCTCGTATACATTTACACAGTTTCAACTCACAATTTTTTCTTGCAATGCCGTGAGAATGTCTTGCGCTTCGACCGAAGAGGTTATGTTTTACCGGCCGACACAGATTTCACAGCGAAAACTTGATTAAATTAAGTTGTTTTATATTTTTATTTATTGAGACACAGAGAGCACTTGTTAACGACTCGGGGTTGCCCGACTAATAATGTTTGTGGGTGGGTATGTCGGACTCGCACCAACTAAACCTAACCTGCCGTGGACTTCTTCTGGCGCCTGGTGGGGGAAGCCCCGGGAACGCAGTATGCTGCTCCGATGTTCCCCTTTTGCGCCATGTCCCAGATGGTGGCGACACTTACCCTGGGAGGGTTCTGAGTTGCCCTCCTCTATTGCTAGCTTTGGTGGAGTCACCCGCCAGCATTGCGCCTACGATTGCTGGTGGTGACAGATCCCGCCCGATCTCAGCGATCAGGACACGCCTCTAAAAGTATAAGTGAGGTGGCTACCTTAACCACTCAATAATATTAATAATAAGGACAGATATAATGATCATCTTAACCCTTATATCATAATGAAAGATCGCTGGTCTAGCGAACGCGGGTTCAATCATAGAGTTTATTGTCGCTTGAGACAACTCAACAACAGACTTACGGACCGGTGATAGCAATGAAGTTATTTAAAACTAGCTGTGCCCCGCGGTTTTACCCGCGTTAAACTTTATAAATTATAGCCTATATGTTAATCCAAGGTGTCACCTAACTCCATACCAAATTTTATTAAAATCGCTCCAGCCGTTTAGACGTTAAGAAGTAACAAACATACACACTCACACAGTCACAAACTTTCACATTTATAATATTATTGTGATGTAATCAAATATTAGACATATATATGTTTTGTAGGAAAAAGCCAATTCAACTGTAATCAGACAAATTACTTATTTACGAAGGGGGTTATATTAATACTTATATGATTATGTGTACATAATGATATTGCCCCGTTTCTATTGGCGTCGGCTCTTTTCCTAACCAGTCGGGGCTACAAGTATTAATCGAGGAACTAAAATCCTTACTCATAGTGCACTAGTAATCCTTCTCATTACAAACAGATTTAAAAAAATCCAATTGCGAACTTGGCGATTATTGATGGCATAGAAAATTACATAGAACAAAAAATTATTAAAAAATTGTTTTGATCTAGACGATTACATGGATGCTATTTTTATTTTACCCAGAGTTTTTTACAAGTCAATTCAATGTTAGAGCATGCAACTAGATATTAATTTTTTTAATATAAACTAAATGGAAAATAAATTATTTTAATATTTATAATAATTAACCTCGTAACATGTAGGTACATAATCAAGATATTAATAACTCAAACAATATTAAAAAAGAAACATAATTACTATGCACACAAGTAAAAAATAATTAAACAATTAAACCTACATGCATATAAATTATTTAAAATTAAACATTATCCTTGGTATTAATTAAATATTATAATTCAAAAACCTAAAAAGAGACATAAAGTCAAAGAAGGCATATTAACACAGATTAATTTACCCACACAGTTGATATCATTTGAACTCACTCTCTTTTTGGGGGTTTTTATCTAAACAGATATACTAACCCCATCGTGCCTTTTACATTAAATAATTTAGACTAAGATTAAAAAAAACCCATCATTCATAAATTATTACCATAACACATCTTCGTTTGTACACAAAAAACAAAATGGGCGACCTTCCGAGAGTGCTGGCAACACACCGCACCGCTCATGTAGTAACTTTATATGCATTATAATTAAAACGATGTTGTACGTTACAGGACGATCATGATGCTGCAAAAAAACTACTAAAGTAAGTGAACATTTTTCTCAAACTCTTAAATTTATTATGGTAATACGTAAAATAGAGTTATTCTATTAACTAGAGGGGATGCTATGCCAAATCGAATGCCAAATAGTCGAATATTAATTGATCGGCTAATATAAATTGAATATCTAAATACCCGAACGTTCATAATATTTAATGGTTATTAAATCGAACAGTCAATCGAGTGTATCCTTTAATTAATGATATTTTTTAACGTTATATGGTCGCAGTTAAGAAGAGAAGCTAAACTACTTTTCTAGTAGAGAATTTTCGATTTGTTAACCATTCATTATTATAAACATTTCAATATTTAGAAACTAAAAACAAGAAATTCGCAGTAAAAAATCTGGTGTGAATAGGTAAAAATACAATGACAGGTCAAAAAATAATTAATAATACTTAGTAGTACTAGAAATATCCTCCCTTAGCAATAATACAAGCTTTGAAAGCGTCTATATCCACCTGATGACCAGGAAAGAAAGTCAGAATAAGATTTCAGTCTCGATTATTAAGACTCTATATGGCATTTCCTTTGTTTTTCTTTTGTTTATTCCATTGTAGTATTCGTTTTTCTTATGTTGTTTTGACATCGCTTGGCAAACAGTATATTTTATAAATAATTATTTCTCGCAAATTATCGCGGATCGCTGGAAACTCACCGAGCCCAGTAAAGTACGTGCAATCAGAATTCCTCTGGGATGTATTTGTACCTTAATATATTTCTTTATTTTTCCAGAGACCGGATGTTAGATATCTGCAATAACGTCGAGTACGTACATATCTTTCCAGTAGCAAACGTTAACCAACTGATATACCTCTTTGAGCTTTTGTAACTTGAGTTCTATAATATAATATAATAACTGGATATGAATATATTTTATTAAAAACTATGTTTTTGTTTGCAGGGAGCTTACACCTATTACGTATGTATTATTTTAATATTAAGAATCTGGCAACACCCTATTTGAACGCTTCCGTAATCCGGATAATTGAAGTAATAAAGTCCGGTGATTTAATATATAAGCTAACATTGAAGAAAAAATATTTATATATATATATATATATATATATATATATATATATATATATATATATATATATATATATATATATATATATATATATATATATATATAAGAATAAATATTTAAGAAATTTTAACCTAATCTGCTGATGTGAACAGGTTAGTTAATGCATGCTTAATATGTCATAACTGTTTATCTCATTCAAGCGAGCCAAAGTTAAAGTTAAAACTAAAAAATAATAAAAATGTTCTTTAAACCTGAGTTAACGAGCTTTTTTTTTATTAGGTGCTTGTATTTTTTCTGAACGCTTGCATTAAACTGTTTATAAGATTTAATAAAATTAGTACCTAACAGTCTTAATTTTATAAAAGCAAAACTTTTATGGCAGCTACGGTCTTAAGACAAGCTGCTTGCATTGATTTGTATGGATCTAGCGCCTACGCCGCACACTGCCAAACTGTCTGCTTAGCTTCCTTTATCATTGTCATTGTTAAATGTAATCATATAACAATCATTTATTAAACAGTGAAACTTTGCATCTTATTCGGCTGCATGTAATAGTGTGATAAGTTATCATTTCTACAACACATTAGCGGTGTGTTAGTTCTAAATAATAAATATTGTTTTTATTTTGCAGACTTCCGCCGCAAGAGACGACGGTACCATACGAAGATGACGAGTAAGTTTGGTTATTTGTTTAGTCAACAATATGTAGTTAATGTTAATTTGGAGTTATTATATTTAGCAGATTAATATAGAGCTAAACCTACACGTCTTAGGGGCCGTTCAAGTATTACGTAAGCACTATAGGGGGGTGGGGGGGGTCTTTGTTTTGCTTATTTTGGATGACATGGGGGGTAGGGGAGTCCAGATGATGATTACGTCATCGATAGTTATTTACTGTTTTACACGAATGGCAACCCTCACATTGTCTATGCTTGAATTTGTGTTACCGTTGATTCCATTAGCCAAAGTTTAACGTTTAAATTAGATGTCGTTTCAAATAGACAAATCCAAGTTATACCAAAAATTGTTTGAAAGTTTTAAAAAATCTCATACAAGTACGAAAGTACAAAATGTACAAAAGTTAGTTAACGAAGTGTGGCGAAATTATAAATTACAAGCAAAGTCCGACAAGGAACTAGATATCATTGTATCTAAGAGAATTGAAGAAGAATTGCAAGCGGCGACTAAGAATAAATCCAATCTACTACATTTTTTTTCCAAGGTGAGTGACGAAATCATTTTAGGTATCTATGAGTACCTACTAGAAATATTAGAAAGGAGGTCATTAAAAGTGGCCCAAATAATGTACCGAGGTACACTTTGTAGAAAAAAAATCCTTATTATATGTTGAATATCACTGTATATTTACTTTTTTAATATTTGTGTTGGATCGGTAAATGCCAAAGAAAATGCCAAGTTGTCGAGATCACAGAAGGTATCGTCAAGAACCAATTCGTAGGGCAAAAAAGCAGAAATCTAGAGAGAATAGCCAAGTTACTAGTATTATATAATATGTGATAGTTATTATAATTATACTTAGTATTAAAAATACTCAAATAAACAAACAACGTATGAACTATGAAGTGTCAAATATTCGACGGCGTTTTGTTGTTTTTAGATTTGATTTGTGTATTTTTGTGTAGTTTCTTTTAATATTATAATGAAATAATATTTAAGTAAACAGAATAAGATATTATTTTATGTAAATACTGTATATAGAAACGACATTATAAAGATATTATAAACATTTTTAACTAACAGAACGCCATAAAATATCTGATGTTGCCACATTTTTAAATTGTGTTGTCGATTAATAAAACTTTGTACTATTATTTACAAGTTATAAGAAATTTCTAAATCTCTAATGTATTATTTTCGAAATCCTTTGTTTTTTCTCTATAATTTGATATGCATGTACCTCGGGTACAACTTTGGGCAAACTTGTATGGGCTTTTAATGACCTCCTTTATATGCGAATTTTGCAATTTCCCTTTGGGGAAAGTTGCCAAATGACGGGCTATGGCTTTAAATATTCTTTAAATGCAGTTTTTATTGCATACTTTGTATTTATGTAGCTTAATAAGAGAATCTTTAGCAGAATCAATAGAAAGTTTTTACTTTTAGGCAACGACTACCTGTAAACTTGCAGAAAAAACACAAATTATACAGCCAGCTTCAAATATTAAAAAACAGGAAGAAGATAAAATAAAACCCGGTACAGAATCACAACAGCAACGCGAAAATAATGAAAATGCAGATAAACAGAGAGCAAAACCTTCTCAGGAAGCTATGAAAAATAAGATTGCTCTACTCGAAAAAAATCTGAACGCTTTGTATTCTGCCAGAGATACTATGCCAAGCCGTGCTGAAGTTGATAAACAGATCATTAAGTTGCGTGAGGAAATAAAAACAGCTCATCTACTGCTAATACTCATGCTCAGGATTTCGAGACGCTTCTCGAACTTGAAGAGTTTCGACCATTAGCTAAAACTGACCATGGACTAGTAAAACCAGTGGTTATCATGACGGTTGATGGAGGGCCAGATGAAAATCCACGTCATGAAAAAGTCATATGTCGCTTAAAGGTTTGCTATACAGCACTTTAAGCGACATGATCTCGATGCATTGTTTTTAGCTACCAATGCTCCTGGAAGAAGTTCGTACAACAGAGTAGAGCGCAGAATGGCTCCTCTTAGTCGGGAACTGGCTGGTTTAATATTGCCTCATGACCATTTTGGGTCTCATTTGGATGAACGTGGCGTTACAATTAATGAACATTTAGAAAGATCTAATTTCGAATTTGCAGGAAATGAATTAGCTGAAGTATGGAGTTCAATGGAAATTGATAGCTATAATGTTACTGCAAAATATGTTGGGGCAGGTCAACAAGATGTTCCTGTATTTCCAGACATTAAATGGTATTCAGAACATGTGCGTGAAAGCCAATACTTGCTTCAAATTGTAAAATGTAAAAATACAGAATGCTGTCGTCCAAGAAGTGGTCTATTCAGATTACTAGATAACAGGTTTCTTCCACCACCTTTAAAAGTAAAACAAACAGTTGATGACTTGGTTTTGGATGAAAGAGGGCAATTTCTTGATCTTCCAGTCAATTTAGCTCTACGCTTAAGTGCTTCACTCAAAGATTTCCTGCAAATGCCCTACGATTATTTTTGTCCGACGGTAAAATTGAGGCTATCAAGTCGAACATGCAAAACGTGTGGTCTTTATTATGCTTCCATCAAGTCACTAAATCGTCACATCGAGAAGATCCATAAAAAAGTAAACACGCACACTGATAGGAAAGTTAGACCTGTAAGAGTCGCTGCTCGTCGTGCTAATGAACTGATGTGCATTATTCAAAATTTAGAGCACCATGATGTTGAATGGCTCGATGAGAACGACGTAGACATTCCAAAATCGGATGAAAGTGAGCAGACTCACAAAACTGAGCAGCAATCCAAGCAATCTAATGTCATCGAAAACTTAGAATCATGGATTCGGGTTTCATGGACTGAAGACTGTTAATTTGAATTTAATATGTGTACCAAAAATTTAAAATAAGTTTGTTATGTTCGTAAGATTATAATATTTTTGTCCCTTACTCTATGTTGATTACTGCATCAGTAAAATCTAATCTCTATTTTAAATCAATTTTCTAATTTTTAAAATTATAATTATAACATTATAATATAATAAATATACATTTTTAATTGAAAAATGTTTACGTAAGCATGGGGGGAGGGGGTAAAAGCTTTGCTTACTTTTGCTGACAAGGGGGATGGGGGGGATAAATAATTGTAATAAATCTGCTTACGTAATATTTGAACGGCCCCTTATACTCTAGTTCACCACCCAGCGTGATGGACTATGGCCTATCCCTCGTTATTATGAGAGGAGGGCCTTGTGGTGTAGTGGGATACCAATGGGCTGCGTTATTATTTATATTTATGTATTACCAATTATATATTATTTATAATATTATGAATTATATATTATTTATAACTCAATTAACAATTATTTTTTATGAAAAGGCTAGCAAATACAATACAAACAAAAATACCTCTCTGATTCTAATGATAAATGAACTTTGTTCAGCATCTAGTTACCTAACTAGATCTCCTAGGTACTTAACTTTTAGTTTTACAACTAGATAACAGCTATAAGATTGTTATGATTAGAACAACGTAGTACAAATTGTCATTATGTTTTTACTTTTTGTTTTATGTTTATTTTTATTTATTTACTATGTACAGACGCCAGCACATCCAGCTACCCCAATCTGTCAAATTTATTTTATAGATTTCCAACTTTATCAAGTAAGCATAAGATTCACTTTCAATTGCGAAAATTTGACAGATTGGGGTAGGTTGATGTGCGTCTGTACCTATGCCAACGAACATAATATTATAATTTTGTTTAAATTTAAGTTTTCATGTGAGTAACGTATGTCTTAAAGAGAATAAATGTCTTTACACTTTTATATTATATTCTGTTTTTTTCAGATTTTCGTCTACAGAAGCACCGTCAGAAGATCCCACGTATGTTTACTTGCTTATTACTTAATAGCTAGGTAATGTAAAATTGGGAGTTAACCAAAGTCATCGACATAGTCCGAAGGATTGCAAAACTGAAGCGGCAGTGGGCGGGGCACATAGCTCCTAGAGCCGTCGGCTGTTGAGGCGGAAAGATTATCGAGTGGCAACCACGAACCAGAAGACGCAGCGTATGCGGGTCCCATGTAAGATGGACCGATGATCTTTTGAAGGTTGCTGGATACCGCTGGCAGCGAATAGAGCAAGACCGGCAATTGTGGAGATGTTTGAGGGTGGCCTTAGTCCAACAGTGGATGTCTTTGGGCTGATATGACGAATCAGGCGTTATTGTTTGTAGCAGATATGGGCTTTTCATAGAAGGCTGTATGAATATGATTGGAAGATGTAGGAACAACCAAAATTAGTTACGTTTGGTTATTGTATCAACGGTGACGTAATTTTGCAGTAAACTAGTAAACATTCTACACTATTAAGTATTACAGTTGACCTGGTATATTAATTAAGACTGTACGTGTGGCGCAAGATTAAGACAGTCGCCACGCCACTTGTTTCCCGGGTTTTATTCCCTTACAGGACAAATATTTACAAATTACGAATTGACCTATTACGGGCGTCGTCGTATAAATTACATATAACAAAGTGAAACTTAAGTAGCGCCAAGAACTCATGATTGAGTTAACCACGTGTCTGAACATGCTGTATCTAAAAAGCAGCTTATTTTTTGAGCAGGTTACCGAGGCTTAACTCAACCATGAGTTAATTCTTGTCGCTAAAGCTTTATCGGAATGAGACTTGTGTGAGATGGGATTACAAACAGTTTCCTTCGTCTTTTGAATATTGTAAAAAATACAATTTTAATAATATTAATTAATAAACAAATTGTTTTCTTTTCGCAGACTCACACCAGAGTTCCAAGCAAAATATGAGAGTGTGTAAGTGTTTTACTAACTTGAATTAATGTTATTGGCAATTAAACAAATTTAGGTAAGGTAAAACTAATATTATGATTGTACTTCCTATAATTATTATGATAGTACTACCTATGGAAGTGTCGATTTACAATTATGCCTAAAGTGAATACCCTTTTACTTAGTATTGCTAATCGATATTAATATAATAAAAATAATTCACGCTTTCAATAAAACAAGACCACCAAATTGGCACCACATGAACTCACTGAACTACCACAAAAATTCTTTGAAACTTGCCTTATCTTGTGTAATAATACTATTAAGAGGATACTGAATCTGATCTCATGTGATAAAAATTGTATTCTATATGCCCAACAAAAACGTGTCAAAATTACAATATTTAGACTAAATACTCTTCTTATCGTGATACTCGATATACTTTACTTTTAAGGGTTTAATTAATTCCCATCCCCAGTGTTTGTTCGGCCAAAGAATCAAATAACTTCCATTCAAATGGCAAAACTCGACAATAATAGTCTATACTTCGAAAATTTTTATTTATAGTTTCTAAACCAATTTGTTCTTGTCTTTTAATACAACGGCACTTTCATAGTAAAGGACCTAATATTTATTAAAGATAGCTTGTCAATTTTCTTAAGGCTAGAAGAGTTTCAATGCCACATCGTGCAAAAGAGGCCATTAATGCTCAAGCCATCTATCATATAAAACTGCAAAAACCCCCCTTTAAGGTTCAACCCTCGGCTCAGAGCGGTTTTTACCGTGGAGCATAATGCGATGCATGTTGCGTTTTGACCTCAGTATAAAAATGGACAATACGTAAACTACCTACAAACGGTCGAAACGGCACACTCACACAAACATGCGCGCGCATCGACAAGAATCCTAAGCGGTTGTCGCGGTGCTGACAGTAGTTAGTAGTGCGAGTACAGCGTGGTGTCACTTCATTTTTTTTTTTTTTTATTCCGTTTTACGGCTCTGGCATCTTTGGCCTTATGAGCCTTCAGTAAATATCTTTCTATATCATTTATTTCCGTCATTATCAAGTAAAGTCCGTCACAGTCAAGTCACACATAGTCCTTGTCCAATCCCAGTAAAGCAGTGGAGACTTTACTAGAGGCTTTTATGGAGTTTTGGTTACAACACGGAAAATCACAATTCCTCCACTTGTGTACGTTGTCGAAGATGTTATGTCTAAAAATCCACCTTATTTACACATAATAACTCGAATTTACACCAGTTTTTGAAAATAAAACATAGCCTCGATGCGTCTTTTTCCGCGTTGGCGCCTAAAACTCGTGTCACTTCAATATTCCCACGAGTTGCCTTACAATATTCCCACGAGTTGCCATGTAGAATTGGAAAAAAAAACAATTAAAAAAATATAAATGTACCTATATGTTTAAAAATATATGTCTTTTTCTTTTCAGAAAAATACAAGTTGGCAAGCTTTGTTCCTGTATGAAGTAAGTACCAAAACCTTCATAAAATTAAATTGTTGTAACCACGTAACAGTTTTTTTATTTTATATGAGAAATTTAAACGATATATTGGAAACTAACTGTGCCCGCGACTTGGTTCGTGTGGTTTATGAAAACTAAACCTTGTCATTTAGATAAGAGTTAGAAAGCTGAAAGACGGTAAGAAAAGCTACTAATAAAGGCATTACGAATTAAGGACTTATAACTTTATTCAATGAGGCGCTTATGATAATGGTTCTCTTAATACTCTGTTATCGGTGGAATCACCCGGAGCATATACAATAACGTTCGGGCGATCCCTGAGACCTAATTATTCTCATCATATCGGCATTTCGGTTACGCAGCGAAATGTTTGTTCTTTTTTTTTCAAAAAGGCTATTTCAAGGAAAATAGCAAATCAAATAAATTCAATCAAGTGTTAGGTGAAAACCACAAAAACTAAGAAATTACCGAAATCTATAGGTAAATTTACTAATTTTAAACAACGAACAGTCAGTAAGTCAGTCGCATGCCTGTTGGCGACCGCAGTAAGGTGGTAGTAAATATACAGGATGCTACTGCCAGACTACCTGGTGTATCCCTTAGTCGTCTTTTATTGCACCCACGGGATCAAAATATGGGGTGGCCCTATTATTCTTTCTGGGCCGGAAACCACACGGCTCATTATTAGTTTTAGTTGTAGTATCATTATATCATTATTAGTAAAAGTGCAGTCGTGGAGCAGGAAGAATTACGTACGTTAACATGTCTCTTTCTCTCCCGCGTAAATATATTGCGTCGTGCCGGAACATATGCAATGACTGCCGCCTTAAGGGATTGCAAACCTTTTAGAGCAGTATCTGTTTTTTTTTTCAAATATTTGATACAAACTCTTTCACTCATATTACAATAATATTTGTTACCACTGTGATTAGGTAAAAGGTCATTGTATGACTTTTTCCCTGCTCCATGATCGCACTTTAGTCAGAAAGCGATATTGTATATATGATACCTATAACATTTGTTTGTTGCTTTCAGTTTCAAGGTCGAAGGAAAAGTAGACGTAAGTATTTGTTTAGTTTTTAAACGTATGTATTATGTCTATGAAACGAAATGGGTTATTTTATGGAGAACCTGCAATAAATTCTCAGTGAATTGATACAAAAAGGGTCCAAAGGAAAATTTAAGCCAAATCTAGATATATTACATCTTAAAAGTGCTGTTATAGTGATATTTTTGTCAACTTCTAATCTTAAATATTATACAAAGTGTAACATGAATAATGAAGGTGTAGAACATCGACATTCAAAATATACAATTCCACACAAAAATAATGATTATGCTGATGCATTGTGTACGGCGAACAACAAAATATATTTTCTTAACTCACAAACTGTTAGTTAAGTACTAGTTAATTCGTTTTGATGATCGTTTGCAGGCTGCTTGTGTTGGGCCCTAGCTATTACTTTTAAGGAAACAAGTAATGTATAGGATAGTCGCGTTTTAATTTCATTTGTGACATCTTTTGCATCCGAAAATTAAGTGAATCTCTATATAATTTATTTTATCTATTTTATTATAAAACTAAACTGATACAATCAATGATTGGGATGATTAAAAGTTTTCACTGATATAGCTACTGTGTAAATATAGAGGTAAAAGTGAGTAAAAAGAAGCATGTTAAATACAGCATCAAACTATTTTTGAAAACAAAATTTCAAGTAAATATTCATAAAAGGCAAATTTATACATTAAAGTTTGTTAAGCATGAAAAGAGCTTTAAATAATTGTTTTTTTTTTTAATTAGGCGATGTTCATTCCAAATAAATCAAGGACCACCCCCTGGCACTCTCTTTTAAAGGGGCGACATACCTTGCCTAACAAGGAACATGTAGAACCTATCCAATCTTGCCAACCAATTCAGGACTGCCAATCGCACCATTCGTAATATTTATAAAAAAATAGAATGTTATTTAAAAGGACACAATTTTTATATTTTTACAGATCGAACTTTGTGCTGCTGTGAATAAAACAAATTCTACGCGTCTAATGTAAGTAAACACATTTCAAATAAGTAGGTAGTGTATGTACGGTCAGAAAAATGTAAGTGATCAATATTTTATTTTTATTGTTACATGTTATTGTACATACTAAGTGACAACTGAGAGGAAAGATGTTACCCATCTATATAAATAAAAAGACAAGTCCTGACTGACTGACTGCCTCATCAACGCCCAGCCCAAACCCTTTGACCTAGAAAGCTAAAATTTTGCACAAATGTTTGCTTTATAATGTAGACAAGGAATAAGGAAGGATTTTTCGAAATTCAACCCCTGAGGGGGTAAAACAGGGGCGCTAAGTTAGTATGAAACTTTGCCGTTTTTGGAAGTTTAAGGCATAAAAATTGGTATTTGGCCTTCCAGTTAAAAATAAAAATCATGTATTTCAGGGTTTTTGGAAATTCCACCCCCAAGGCCGAAAAATAGGGGATGTAAGTTTGTATGGAAAATGTGACAATTTTTAAGTTAAACGCATGAAAATTGGTATTTGGCCTTTTAGTTAAAAATAAAAAATATATATTTCAGCATTTTTGGAAATTCCAGCCCCAAGAGCGTAAAATAGGGGGTGTAAGTTTGTATGATTAATGTGACAATTTTTAAGTTAAACGCATGAAAATTGGTATTAAACATTTCAGTTAAAAATTAAAAATATATATTTCAGGATTTTTGGGAATTCCACCCCTTAAGGCGTAAAATAGGGTATGTAAGTTTGTATGAAAAATGCGACTTTTTTGAAATTAAACCCATGAAAATTGGTATTTGGCCTTTCAGTTAAAAATTTAAAATATGTAATCCAGGATTTTTGAAAATTCCACCCCCAAGGGCGTAAAATTGGGGATGTAAGTTTGTATGAAAAATCTGAAACGTTTTAAGTTAAACGCATGAAAATTGTTATTTGGCATTTCAGTTAAAAATTAAAAATATATATTTCAGAATATATAAGAATTCCCCCCTAAGTGCGTAAAGTAGAGTATGTAAGTTTCTATGTAAACTGCGACTTGAAGTTAAACGCATGAAAATTGGTACTTAGCATTTCAGTTAAAAATTAAAAATATATATTTCAGGATTTTTGGGAATTCCACCCCTTAGGGCGTAAAATAGGGGATGTAAGTTTTGTATGAAAAATGCGACATTTTTGAAGTTAAACCCATGAAAATTGGTATTTAGTCTTTCAGTTAAAAATAAAGCAATCCAGGGGATAATTTGTTGTTAAAAAAACGTAATCCAAAACTGATTCATTAGATCACCACCAACAATTTAAGCAAACTCAAATTTTAAAAAATTAGTTTCTTATGCCAAGAAGCTTAAAATGTCGTGGTCGTTGTCGTCTAAGTAAAGATTTAGCGTTTTATAAGATTTGTAACTTCTTTTTTTTGGTAAATTGTATAACAAATTAAAATAACGACATTTTAATCAAATTGGGATAAAAAACGAATTTATCTAAAATTTGAGTTAGCGTAGTATAAATTGTTGGTGTCGAGATGATCGCACCCAAAACACATCATCTTAATTTTACTGATCTACAAGTTCACAATTTTGTAACTAGATAGCGTTTGTCGTTTCAGATCGCGGAACTTGAGTGGCATATCGGTAAAAATAAATAAATGCTTGAAATAAAAGGTAGTCCAAAACTGAATCAATAGATGATCGCCTATATCTCACCCAAAATATCGTCCCCGTAGAGTGAAAATTAAATAACTCTGATTTTGTAGTTCTGAGATAAACGCGATTTAGTGTTTTTTTTTAGTTAATGTACATTTGTAAGAAAGTGTGAGACAATTTTACTGTCGGTGTTTTTATATTTTGTGGACCTGATAACCTTTTACATTATGCTTTAACAAACTGAACACTATATTTAACTATAACTAAATAACAAATTAAAAATCAAGTTGTTTAATTTTGCCACAACTGTTTTTATAACGTAACAACAATTAGCTACTTATTTCGGCTATTTATTTAGTTTTCCTACAACTAAATACATTTGGTAGAATAAATTTTGGTGAAATAAATGGAGTTATTGAATTTATCAAGCACGAAATATGTTTAAACGGAAAACTTAGTGGTTTTGTACGTTATTATTACTTTGATATTTATTGGTCTCGTATGAAATAAAAGCTGTATTATGATATTAATAAAGTTATATTAAGGAATAAAGATAACTTTATTATTAATAAAGTTATCTTGCCACAAACTTAAAAAATAAACATCATCATATCAGCCAAAAGGTCCACAGCTGGACAAAGGCCCACAATTGCCGGTCTTGCGCTATTTGCATCCAACAGTTTCCAGCGACCCGCACAAGATCATGGGTCCATCTTGTAGGGGCCTGCCCACGCTGCGTCTTCCAGTTCGTGGTTACCACTCGTGAACCTTTCTGCTCTAACGGCCGTGGGTTCTACGTTCTATGCGCCCGCCCACTGCCACTTCAGTTTTACAATTCTTTGGGCTATGTCGGTGACTTTGGTTTGCCTGCAGATTCCGACATTTCTGATTCGATATCGCAAGAAAACTCCGAGCATAGCCCTCTCCATTGCTCTTTGGGTGTCCTTGAGCCTTCTAATAAGGCGCATAGTGAGCAACCACGTATCTGGTCTGTCATCAAGTCATCACTGGCAACACACACTGGTTGAAGACTTTCAACTTGAGACACTGCGGTATTTTGGACGACAAGATGTTACGTAGTTTCCCGAACGCTGCCCAGCCGAGTTGGATTCTACGATGGACCACCTTCTCGAAGTTAGAACGACCTAGTTGGATGGTCTGTCCTAGGTAAATATAGTTTTCTACAACTTCGCGTGCAGAGTCTCCAACCTTCAATTGAGTGGGGTTGGAGGTTTGACATGATTTTCGTCTTATCCATGTTCCTTTTCACTTGTTGAGAAACTCTACTGAGGTCATAGAGCATTGTACCGAAATCTTCCATGGTCTCAGCCATGACTACTATACTATACTATAGCATCGGCAAATCGTAAGTGAGTGATAGGTACTCGCCATTGACCAGAAGCTTGAAGACATCTTCCAATGCAGCGACGAACACTTTCGGAGATGTAACATCTTCCTGTCTCACACCTCGCTGCAAGTGGATAGGTTTCGAGTTTTGGTCCAGGAGTCGCACTAACATTGTGGCGTTTTCATACAAATACTTTAACACCTCGATTTACCGGTAGTAGATTTGGCACCTTAGGAGAGATCACAGCCCAGGTTTCGATAATCTAAGGCTTTCTCATAGTCCACAAACGCTAAGCACAGTGGCTTGTTATACTTTTCGACTTCTTATGTATAACTTGCCGCAGCGTATGGATATGGTCTGTGGTGCTAAAGACTTTTCGGATACCGGCTTGTTCGGGAGGCTGGAAATCACCAAATGGCTCAGCAGTGTGATGGGTCAAAAATTCTTCAATAGGGTTTTGTGGCCCTTTTTGAAGGAGAGAACTACCACACTTCTGTGCCATGCTTATGGTGTTTGATTATCTAGTATGACGGAGTTAAATAACTTCTGAAAGGCCCGTAGGATTGGTGTACCATCCGCGCTCAGAGGCTCTGCTGAAACTCCATCATCACCAAGAGCCTTGTTGTTCTTAAGTTGTCTAAGAGCCATTTTAATCTCGTACAGGCTGACGTCCGGGTGTCTTCAGTGTAATGTCGGGTTGGTCGTGTTCCATCCAAGACATGACTTTTGGCAGGTGACTGCGTTGTCGTATATAACTGTCCATATAATTCTCAATCTCTCACAGCACTCCGGTTTAGACGTGACGATTGCCGTGCATCCTCAGTCTTCAGCTTCGTCAGTTGGCTTTGTACAACAGACAGATCTCTTACGAACACTTTAGAGCCTTTGTTCCACTCGATGGCTTCTTTAATACTACATGTATTAAATTGACGCGTGTCGCGAGTCAAAGACTTTGAGATCTGTCTGTTGAGCAGCCGGTATATAGTAGCATCATCTGAGGATGTCAGAACCATTTTCCGTATTACTTCCATAAGTTGCAGGGCAAAGCCTGTTTGTACACTGGGCCTTGAAGACCTTAAACTCAGCCGTATGGACAGCTTCTACGAGCCTGTCGTAGTATGAGTCCACTTCCTCGCAATCTGCTAGGCATTCGAAACGGTTTCGCAGTTAGAGCTGAAATGGTGGGTTTTGGACGGGGATAGGTAAAGGTCGGCGCGTAGACTTTATCAGTCTGGACCTCTGGAGCTTGACATTAGATTCAATGAGCCTCTCACCAGTCTGTGATCGCTCCCGGTTTTAACCGCATTGATCACAGAGACGTCATTAAACGTCTGTCGTCTCGTCGACAAGATAAAGTCTATCTCATTTTTGTTTTTGCCATCGGGGCTCACCCAGGTCCATTTGCGGTGATCTAGCTTCCTGAAGAAGGAATTCATCATAAAGAGTCCCTCCTTCTCCATGTCGGCCAACATTTGGCCCCGAGGGTTCCGGTCTCCAGTTCCAAATTGCCCCACTCTCAGCTCATTCCCGAATCGTATACCCAGCTTCGCGTTAAAGTCCCCCATGACCACAGTGAAATAAGTGTTAGAGGTATGTATGGCTCTAGAAATATCCTCATACATGACCTCAACCTCATCGTCGGAGTGCGTTGAAGTCGGCGCGTAAACCTGTATGACCTTAGTTTCACTACGTTCCTTGTGGACGAGGGACTTTTGAACTATGAACCCGACATCACCTTGGAACAGTTGGTCGCCCTCGCGGAAATATAGCAGGTTCCCGGATTTTAGGATTATCGTGGGGAGGACACGATATTCCTAAAAACTCTCTTTGGACTTCAGACAAACCTATGATATCCCAATGTAACCTGCTCAGTTCCTTCTCCAGTTCAATGATATTCTCGTCGGTCCAGTGTGTGTGAGTGTTATATCTTGCCAGGGCTAGACGTTGTCGGTTTTGGTAACACGGTGTCTACCGGGAATTTTTAGCACCCCGGTTTCTTTTTCCTTATTTCCTGTTTCTATTCCTGAATCTGTTATCCCAGCGATTGTGATATTGTGTTCCATAATTCTTCTATCAGGGTGAGACTAATTGGTCAATAGGGATTTCAATAAAAGCTCAAGTTGTTATAATATTACTTGTTTCATCTTTAGAATCTCTCGACCAAATCGGGTTTATTCGTTCAAATCACTTAACTCTTTTTTTCTTCTTAGCCAGTGAAATATTGATTTGTCTATTAAAGAACTAAGTTTCCTTTTTATTTTATTTTCTTCTTTTGTGTCCGGATTCCATGTAGATCCAGAATCAGAAAAAGGTTCTTCATTTGTAAAAGGCGGCATTGGTTCGATACCCGAAATGAGACTTGACCCTCTGATTACCTTTGATGACAACTTAATTTATTTAATTTTATTTGCCTATCATCTTATAATTAATCATTATCTAGATGTAGAAGAAATAAATAACATCAAGTATTTATAAATTAGGTACGTTATATCAGAATTCTGAATCGCAGAATTAAATAAATAGAGTTATTTAGTTTTCCTAGAACTAAGTTAGTTTTGTGAAAGAATTTATAAGTTGAGGAAAAATTCAACAACTCAAGTTATTTAATTTATTTGACATTCGTTTTGTCATTGACCACAGTTATTGATTTATTTACTGAGTTATTTAGTTTTCCTTTAAAAAAATTGTGTTTGTCTGAAGATATTTATTATTCCATCTGTCATGACCTGTCTGACAAAAATGGCTATATCTTTGGAACGGAATAAGATACGAAAACGCCTGTAAGGCTCAAACCAGGTTTTAGGTGTTTTGAAAATAGGATAAAGTCAATTTCGCCAAAATCGGAGTTATTTAATTTTCCAACTACGGGGACGATATATACACACATCTTAATTTTACCGCTTTACAAGTTTATATTTTTGTTAGTAGATGGCGTAATCATCGTTTTAGTTCGCGCTATGGTTTCGTTCACAAAATTCGCAACCTGTTCTAATTGGAGTTACCTTTGTGATTAATGCATCGTTGATTATTATTTTACTGTATTTAACTTACTGACTATACTTAAGGACAACTGATATGTATTCTTTGATTTTTGCTTGATGATATCGGGTCCTTTTTGTAAATAACAGTAGCAAAGTAGTCTTTCATTTATTTCTTAGTAAGGTTATTTATAGGTTAGGTTTTATTCAATTTATATTGCTCATTTGTTTTAAAAGTTATATTTTTTAGATTAAGCTAGAAGAAAGTAGTTACATTGGTCATCATTCAAAATTGTCGCGGACAAAGTCGCGGGCACCAGCTAGTCAATAATAAAAATAATACTCTCAATTCTTACTGCCCACGGTGCGTCATTCGGTTCGTCAAATAAGAGGTCTTACTTAAAGTCCCAACGAAGCGACGCACGCCGCGACGACTGATTGAAATTTCTGCGTATTAATTTGTATTCTTATTTTTCAGGAAATCTTTAGAGGATATTTGCCACGTAGCAAAGTAAGTACTCATTTTTTATGGTCACCAGTAACATAAAATAATTATAGTTGTGTGCATAAACATCTGTTTTTCCTATGAATGTGTATTTAAAAAAGAAAAGCAGTATAATGTAGTACTTATATCAGTCATCTGTCTTCCATAGTAGGTATGTTACAAGCTCTGCTTAATTTACGATCGGATGGTCGTGAGTGATTAATGCCCCAGGGTATTATTATATTATTATTACTATACTTATAACCAAATTTATCAGGTAAAATAATTATAATAAAAAATAATTATAAAATAGCGCTCATTGCCAGTTGCTCTCACCGGCCTGTAAGTAATCGACAAGTTTAGGCACCTTTTTTCTTTTGTTTTACGTGGTGGTAATCCTGAAGTCGCATGTCCGTCGCTTGGGGAGGCGACGGGGTATATAGGGATCCCCACTAAAACCACCACGGTAGCCAGCCTCACAGTGCTTGTAGCGGGGGCTCTGGGTACTCGTGAACGATCACACCAGTACACCCGCCGTGCACTGCAGCCTCTGCGAGACTCGCACCCGGGGAGGGTGATGAATGAAGCGGGTGGTCAACCCATAGATGGATCAGACTATAGTAAGCCAAAATGGTTTAAACTCTGAGTCTTGGTGCCCGTGGAGGCAAGGCCCGGTTGTAGTCATTAAGCTACTATATCAGTGGCCTGGTACACACAACTCTGACCTACTGCCTGATAAATTATTGATATATATATATTTTTTTTGTTATCCACAGATACAAACCGATTCTGACGCCGAACATGTACGAGTATGTTTCAATTTATTCGTTAAATCTAATATACGTTTTATTTTTGTCCGTAAACACAACAATATAATGAAGTTATGGTTAGAACTACATACATGGATTTAATTGTTTTTTTTTTTTTTTGTTACAGCAATACGACTGCCACCACACCGATACTGTACGTGTTATACCTACCTATTTTTATTATAAACTTCTGACACAAACAGAAAGCAGTTTATTTGGGTCTCTATAGAATCATAGGTCCTATACGGAAGAATGACTTTCGATGCGGGTTTATAACAGAAAGCTAGTTTAGTCGAGATGGCTTCATAAAAATCAGTTTAGTCGTTGAAAAGTAACAACTCCATATATAACTGTAGTTGTGGTTTTAAACGGTTAGACTATAATAAATACTAACTATGTTATAAAAAAAAACTCTATGACAGAGTATCAAACTAAGTTGCTACCTGCTTAACCACGCATCCAGTTTCGATGTGGTAAATTTATAATATTTTATATTCGCAGTATTTCAGTCACAACAACTGCAACGAGTCTCTATTGGCACTTATTCATAATTATATTTTATATACAGACGCCAGCACCCCAATCTGTCAAATTTCTTTTATAGATTTTCAACTTTATCCCATAAGTTTATGGTTCACTTTCAATTGGGGAAATTTGACAGATTGGGGTAGCTTGATGTGCTTGCGTCTAATAATAATAATAATTTAACATTTTAATTTTAATTGCAGAAATACGTCTTCAAATACATTGCCGCCTCCAGTCGCCACGTATGTAAATGTATTTTTATCAGCATAGATAGATGTAGATTCAATTAGTCGTGAAAATACAGATTAAATTCACCAACATAGTTGTATTAACACGAATAAACTTAATAAATAACTTAAATGTTTTGACATCTTTTTCTAATACAGCTTTAATGAAAAGGATAGGGATTACTTTTTCGGGGAGAGCTTCTTTAAGATGCATAGGTGAAATGATGGTGGTTCCGGATGCAGATCGTCTCGAGTTTTGGAGCCATCACCCACAGAACCAAGAGGCTGGGCTACTGTGCTGGTTTTAGGGGATAACCCACGGGGAATCCCACATACCTACCCCGTAGTCACTCCAAATACGGGGACCTATAAAAGGTTACCATCACGTTATTAGAACTGTGCCTCTAGCACGAGTTCCTGCAGTTTACTTACTCGATCACACGTACAGTTTCTCCCATACATTGAGCACCAGCGCGTCTCGCGGAAACTATTAAGAACTAAAACTCTAGTGCTCAATGTATGGGACGAAACTGTACGTGTGATCGAGTAAGTAAACTGCAGGAACTCGTGCTAGAGGCACTGTCGAACAAATAAAACTGCTTACAAGAAGCGTATAATTTTAGTCAATAGTTCTAAGAAAACGCTCTTCTTGCCATAACTACATCGATTGAACTGAAGACGCCTATCCTTTTCATAAGCACTGTGTTAAAAAGGGAAGAATTGATGTTAAGATTAAATTAACTGTATTTATTTTGTATTTTACCTTAAATAGGGGGCAATTAATACAAATTAAGACGATCTATTATCTTTATACACTCAAGTGTAAAAGATGGATTGGAGAAGTCAACGACTTTGTTCACGAACAAAATGTTTAATAAGTACCTCCTAATTCGTCTCCTACGTGCCAAATTTCACCTCTATGGCTCAATTAGTTTTCGTGATTTCACATTTAATTATTGATCGAATGGGTAACCTTCCGTGTTTTTTACAGAAATACTTTGACATTCCAATTTCCTTCTGTTCATTTAAAAAATATATTTCTTGGGTCGAGTCGCACCAACTTTCTTACCCACCATTGTAAGTCCTGTAAACCAGGTTTAAAAGTTGCACACAATGAGAAGACACTGATGGGTGAGGCCCAGGCACGACGTTCCGGGGAGTCGCTTAAACTGGCTAGTTTACCGCAACGAATTTAATCAGAAAAAAATAAGGGGATAAAATTAAATAGTTTTATCCCCCTACAAAACCAATCGGGAGACAAGATGATATAACGATCCGATCTTAATGCTTCTAAATATTAGATACTAGCTGTGCCCCGCGGTTTTACCCCCAATAAAGTTTATAAATTATAGCCTATGTGTTAATCCAGGGTGTCAGCTAACTCTATACCAAATTTTATTAAAATCGCTTCAGCCGTTTGGACGTGAAGAAGTAACAAACAAACACACTCACACAGTCACACACTCGCAAATTTTCGCATTTATAATATTAATAGGATTACAGAATTTACCACGAAACATAATACCGACTTCAAATTCTCTATATGACAACTGATAGCAGTTACCAAGTGTTTATATTAACTCGAGTATCTATTGGTACCTACTAATTATAATGGAAATGAAATATATTATAGCAGTCGTACACAAGGCCGCTATAATACTTAATACTACGTAGCTTACCTCCGATTACCTCAAAACCACTACCAGTCAAATACCAGACTAGACATTACCAATTCACATCCAATACGACTTACCTACTCAGCGTACTGTAAAGAAACATCCAAGAAATAGAACACCAGAAGCCTCGACAAAGGTTGTTTGTGTTATAACTACAAATAAGTCCTCAAAAGAACTACATACACACGAACACAGTATAGCCTTGACAGAGGCTGTTTACATACAAATTCTGAAAAGAACTAGATAAACCACAAGACAAGAAGGTACAGACGCCAGCACATCAAGCTACCCCAATCTGTCAAATTTCCTCAATTGAAAGTGAACTTTATGCTTATGTGATAAAGTTGAAAATCTATAAAAGAAATTTGACAGATTATGGTAGCTGGGTGTGCTGGCGTCTATACAACACAAGCAACCTTTGTTGAGGCTACTGTCTTTTGTTTCACTTCAGTACGTTGAGGAGGTAGGTATAGGGTATTTATAAGTAGGTATAGGTTTTGAATTGGTAACAGTGTTGGTGGTCCAGTCTGGTACAAATACCAGACCAAACTTATCAAACCACCAGTCAAAACTGGTGGTGGTTTAAGGGCCTTGTGTACGGCCGCTATAATATGCTAAGCCATTAGTTTAGTAATTAGTAATATTTCAATTGTAATTGCAGAATTACGACATCACCTCTATCGCCGCCAGTCGCCAGGTAAGTGCCTACATTTCTTTATATTATCATAGAAATAAATTTATTTAGTCGTGAAATTAGAGAATCGCCACAATTGCTGTATTTACACGATTTAAGTAACTCTAATAGTTCATAGTTCTTTCTTAATGAAAAAAATATATTGTATTTAAATACATTATAAAGTTATAAAAAGAGCTGTTTTTAAATTACATTAGCTATTATTAAATTATTACCAATAAATAATTACCAGATGAACCACACAGAAAAATCTAATTATGAAATAAATGTGTCGGGATTAGAGTTTGGGAATTCCCGACAATTTCATTGTCCCAGGACACGACACAGCCTACAATCAAAGTCCCAGCAATTATGGAGACTTCAAGGCAATTAAAAAAAATGTTTTTAAGAGGGGCAAGCCAGATAACTTGCTATAATATTTTTTTTCAAGGCATACAAGGCAGTTTTTCGTTATAATCAACATTTATTCAACATGAAATGAAAAGAAAATGAAATCTTAATACCTTTAACCTGAAATTCAGTGAGTTAATTGCTTTGTTTATTTCTTTTAATCACACACAGATTCACTTTTAAATCTTCCTTTACGGTTTACAGAGCTCTGCCACACACAACTACTCATTTGTTCATAATTATTTATGACGACAGTTGACAGCCGCCCAACAACCAATATTTTTTTAAGATACTTTTATTCTTAAACCAAATCAAATTGTTTATTTGCATAACACAGGTTATGGTAGTAGTAGTGGTGGTAATATTGTAATAAATGTACACTGTGTTCTACCACAAATCTTTGTCATAGGCCATAAGGTGATGAAAAATTATAATAGGTTGATTGTTCGGTATATTATCATAATTGACTACTAAGTAGTGAAATAAAAAAAATAACTTGAAGACCCCTCGTGGGCACAAGATGGATCGTTGATCTTGTGCGAGTCGCTGGAAACCGCTGGATGGGACTAGCGCAAGACCGGCAATTGTGGAGATCTTTGGGGGAAGCCTTCGTCCAGAAGTAGACGTCTTTCAGCTGATATGAGGATGAAACAGTTAAATCACGAGATAAAATTATGTTCAGAACGTAATTGAAAATCATACAAATAATAAACAGTTCAGCAAACTTAAGTACAGACGTCAGCACATCAAGCTACCCCAATCTGTCAAATTTCCCCAATAAAATAAAATAAAAAAGGATTTTATTCACGTAGACTTTTAAAACTTGTCTTTTTTAAACATGTTCTGACTATTTAGTCAGAACATGTTTGTAGTAACACAGTTATTATTTCTAGTTACTTATTACAGATATTTAGGTACACGGAATGTTAAAACATTTATACAATTTATTTTATAATGGTAGTGACATTAGCTAGCTTGTATTAAGTTATTGTCAAGGAGATTATGTTTAGTTGAAGTTTTTAATATTATGTATTGAAATTTAAATTTTACTACATATTGTCTGAATGGTTCTGTCTATATTAAGGTATGAATTCAGTATTATTATTATAACGGACCTTGTGTTTAAAACGACGGTCGCGCTTTAATGCTACCACCGGATCCAATAATTTTAATATTATTATTACTGTTATTTATTTATATCACTACTGTTATAGATTAAGATTTACTAGTTTCAAGCAATTATAATTGCAAAGAAAGCAATATTTAATTCAATCTGCGGAGTGGGGCACTGGTGACCTGTAATACAGGTTTACCCAAACCTAACTCAGGCACCAGTCTCTCACAAAACTGGTTGCATTTATAACTGCTTAAATGTACCATCCTAAATGTCATCTTATTTAAGAAAAAATGTAAACTACTTTTGTGATGAGAGAAATAAATGCATATTCTATTCTATTCTATTCTAATGCGCCCCAACTGAGAAGACCCAGCGAAACAAACTCAGCAGGTTCATCTACTACCGGTTTCAACATGGCCCAGTAACGGGATTTGGTCCGATAAAGTAATTATTTAGTAGGCAAACACAATATCTGCTCGATCGGTTGTCTGAATGAATTTAAATTTAATTTAGATTATATTTAGGAAACAAAAGAAAAACATCGAAACAATAACATTATTAATTTTGAGACAGAGTCAATAAATTTAAATTTAGTATGTATATGTTAGCAATCATATTACAGAGAGTCACAGATAGTTCACATAACTTAACAAATTAGTCATGTCTATATGGCTACAAGATCTCCAGCGAGCAATGTGCAGGTAGGTGGTGAGCGCCAGGCGTCTTTGTCATCGATGTACTCTTTAGTGGTATAATAACCCCTAACCATAAGTACACGTTTAATATGTGTCTTGAAACTTGTGTCAGGCAGATCAGTAATATGAGTAGGAAGCTTGTTATAAAACCTAATACAATTTCCTAAAAATCCAATTGAAAGTGAACCTTATGCTTATGTGATAAAGTTGAAAATCTATAAAATACATTTAACAGATTGGGGTAACTGGATGTGCTGGCGTTTGTACATAAGTTAAGTAATTAATGTATCTAAAAAATAAATTGCCATAACCAAAGGTGTCCGGCGTCCTTTTCATAAGTACTATGTTAGAAAGAAATGCACTGATGTTGAAATTAGTTTATTTAGTATTGTATAGGGGGCATTATCGTTACCGTCAGGATCGCTGGACCAAACGAGATATGTACATGAGATATGTATATTTGATACCTTAACATTATATCTTTACACAACTATACAATATGGCGCTAAAACTATGAGAACTTAGATGTGGTCGGCCAACCTGACGTCAGAATGGCCGACCACTTTATTTCTTTGATATATTTCTTAACGCAAAGGTAGCAATTATTTCATTACTGGTGGTAATAGTAGCAAATAGGTAATAAACAGTGCGCAAGGTCTCATGTACCTACATATCTTGTTTGGTCCAGCCATCCTGACGGTAACGGCATTATCCTTTGTTTTACAGAGCATCAGCAGGAGCTGGACCTACGGTGATAGTACTTGCCGTCCTGCTCGCGCTGTCAGGTGGAGTCCTTTTAGTATTAGGGGGCAAGAAACTTTTTAAGAAGTACAGGAAACGTAATTTATAGTGTAAGTATAAGAATAAATTTTAATTACTTACACATTTCCACCAAATTGGATGCAAATGTCTGTTTAGGAGACACCCGCAACAGAAATGGGCAAAAAGCAAGGCAAAAGAGAAGAAAAATGATAAAATATATACATCCCCTTCCGCCAAGCGTGGCGATTATGGGATATCCCGCCGTTATTTGGGAGGCTTTTGTCCAGCAGTGGACATACTTAGGCTGACCTGATGATATACATAATGTTGATTATACACTCATGAGAAAATATTTGACATTAGCCAAATGATTTCTCAAGAAGTTCTTCTGAACCTTTTCTAGTGATAATTGACAGGCGCGTTATCGCAGAAAATGAGGTCCTGGGCTCAAATCCTGTAGAAATACGAGACCCAGGATTTGAACCCTCATTATTGATGAGAAGAAGCCCAGAGTCTGGAAGCTGGCGGTGTTATACGCCCTTCTCTTGGAAAACACGTTAAGCTGTCGGTCATGGACCTGAACAGCTTTCCGTATCATTGGGTTATAAAGTGAAAGAAGTACTTGTGTTTGCGGATACACTTCTGCACAATAATATGCCACGTAGTTGGCTAGTGTCCCTTGATATTGGCCACTCTAGTCTAAATACAGCAAAAAGCACTATAATAGTAACAGAGAAAACAATAATTATTCGTGAGAATGGGACTTTTTCTTTCGGGTAAGGGTCGGCTTCCTTAATCTTTCGGCGCCAGTAACTTCGCTGATAAGTGTCGTTATCCTTAAGGCCAAGCTTTTGCATGTCCTTCTGGACATTTGTCATCCAGGTAGTTTGCGGTCTACCTCTCCCTCTCTTTCGTGATGATGGAACCTTCACGAAAATTTGAACGCATGAGCTGGATTCAAGTTTTTAAGACAGTATAGATTATTATATTCAGTTATTATATGTTTTAAACATACCTAGAGCTTTTGAGTAATATTATAGTTTTCGGTTGATTGTTAATCGAATGGTATTTGATTATCTGTATAATAAAATTATTTTTTTTTTGTTTCAGTACCGTAACGACGCGGCGCCGGATTGCACTTAGTGTAGAGACATTAAATATTGTTTTTGAATTAGCCTTGTTAAGATAATATCAGGATTATTTATGTCACATCTATATATCTGCTACTTTGGAATTGTAATAAAATTTTCTTATGCATATTATATGTTCTAAAATTATTATACTACCTAGTTCCAGCTTCGAGATGGTCGAAGACTTCCAGATATAATTAGGTTTTTTAAATTATAAGGTTTTAATATTACATCCTTAGATTACGGTTGTCTAATAGGTAAAACGATGTATATGTACCTATACTATTTTTTTATAGGTTTATACCTATTTACATCTTCACATGTCTTGGTGCTAGAATTGACGGCCTGGTAGCCGTCGCCTAGCGGTAGAATTTCCACCGCAGAAGAATGGGATATTGGGCCCAAGTCTCGGGTTGAAGCAAAAAGTAATATAAGGCTAATTCTGTTAAGAAACATTCAGTATCAGCCCGAAGATATTGACTGCATGTGTGGCACAGCGCAGCGGCGAAGACAGTCGTCACTTCGTACCCCGGGTTCGATTCCCGCGCCGGAAATCTAATTGTGTAACCCATAAATAATTGTTGTGAGTCTGGATGTAATGTATGTCCGTCTATTATATGTTTGTAAAGTACCCCGCGACACAGGGATTAGATTCCCTAGTGCGGGAAGTAGTAGTCTTTATTTTAAAAAAACGTCCGTAGGTCTTGAACCTGCCTGACCTCTTTCCAGCCGTTTTCACCGTTCCATCGGATCATGTAGGTGAAGGAATAGAGAGTGCATTCGTAATTGCGCACTCACTATTAAATGTTCCGCACGGATAATTTAATCGAAATACTACTCTGTCAAGAAAGTACCGGGAAAAGATCAATAATATACAAAACGTTTGTTATTCATCCAAATTTACTTTATCACCTTCAAAGTATGCTCCTTCAGCAACGATACACTTACGCCAAATAATAATCCATTCATCAAAACATTTTCTAAACGCTGCTTTCGGAATTGAGTTCAGTTCTCGCCGCGAATTCGCCTTTATGTCTTCTACCGGTTGAAAACGGGTACCACGAAGTGGTAATTTGAGTTTAGGACAAAGAAAGAAGTCAGCTGGAGCCATATCTGGTGAATATGGTGGTTGCTGGATGGTATTTGTTGAGTGTTTGGTCAAAAATTCGTTCACAATGATGGCCTTGTGCGAAGGCGCATTATCGTGGTGCAAAATCCAAGAATTTTCTTTCCCCAAATCTGGCCTTTTTCGTCGAATTTGCTCTCTTAAACGCCGCATAACGCTCAAATAATATTCTTTATTTACCGTTCGACCTTCCGGTAAGAATTCAGAGTGCACAACACCGCGATAGTCAAAGAAAACAGTCAACATGAATTTGACTTTTGATCGACTTTGGCTTGGATTTTTCGGTTTCAGTTCAGTTGGAAGGCGCCACTCCGAAGCTTGTTGACTAGTTTGCATGTCAAACTCGTAAACCCACGTCTCGTCACCAGTAACAATGCGTTTCATGAATGTTGGGTCGGAATTGACTCGTTCTACCATGTCCTCAGCGACTTTCATGCGATTGAGTTTTTGGAGAAATTTCAGATCTTTTGGGATTGGCCGAGCGGCAACATGTTTCATACCCAAATGATTAGTTAAAATGGTACGAATCGACTCGTGAGATACAGAAAGTTCGGCGGCTATCTCTCTCAGAGTTGAATGAGGATTTTCAGTCACTATTTCCTTCACTTTTGCGATGTTAACTTCAGTTGCAGACGTTGATGGCCTACCAGAGCGAGGCAAATGTTTCATCGCATCTCGACCGCTTTTGAACGCTTTGAACCACTCATAAGCACGAGTTTTTGATAAAGTCGATTCACCGTAAGTCTTCTGTAACATTTTCAGTGACTCCGAACACGAAATTCCATTTGTTAGATATTTTTGTCCATTATGAAATTCGCAATACACACTATATATTATGATATTACTAAAACCAGCACTGTATTTAATATAAATAACAGATACAACTCAAACTCCGCGCCAAAATGGAAAACAGTTGTGCCAATCTAACAACAAAAAAAAACAAAAATTTGAATTTGGAACCATAAACAAATCAACCATTCACGATACTTTTTTGACTGAATATAAGACTGACCGTCATGGCCGAAATTCGACCGGGACGACATCATTATTATCAGATGGTACCTATCTATAGTATAGACAGGTACCGGTACAGGTTCCTACAGGTACTTAGCTATTTATTTGTATCACCATATTTATCTAATATAACATAATATGCTACCTACTCTGACGACTTTGACTATAATTATTTATTTATACGATTTCTGTGTTAATACCTATGCAATATAACGTAACTACTTATACTACAATAAACTGTCCCTAAGATGTCGTCTTCCCCGAAAATAAAAAAAAGTCCAGTCAGTTCGGGTCGGGATTGTACACCGATTGGAAGAATCGAGCGACCTATTCAGCACATTCTGCGTCAGACAAAGTTCTACTATCTTTAACTAACCTAGGTATACCTATTTGTTCGTGTTACCTTTCCCGGACCTGATGTAGGTAATCCCAAAACGCTATTGCTCGCTAGATGCACCGCGAGTGGCGGATGGTATTCGTCGACGCGCTGCAGGCCGTCGTCAGCCGCACCCACGGATACACTCACAGAAGGCCATAAAATATTAATAATAATTAGTGATAAGTATTGCTGTTGGTTAACGGTGAAAAGTAACCTTATTTATAACAATTTATATGATATAGCCAGATATGCCAAGCTCTAAAATATAAACGCTGTATCATGCGGGGCAGTATGCCAACTGCCGATCGCCTGATGCTATGCGTAAATATAATTTAAAAAAAATATATATTTACGCGTCACATAATACAATTGAATTGTTTTTTGTATTAGTTAGGTAGGGTAGGGTGGTAGCCAATGAACCGCGTGTACCGTATGAACCAGCGTGCCTACAGGCAATACGCAACGTTGCCAGCTCCTGCAAAAAGCTCATAAGGACACGCTTGCCATGCTGCTCAGTTTGATCTAGTCGCCGGCCGCCTATCGCTACAAATGAACAAGTGCGCCGCGTCCTTGTGTTTTGTATATCAAAAACGACGGAAAAATCGTGAGTTTCTTTTTGTAATTACTTTATTATACTAGCTCTTATTAAACTATGAGTAAATTGTATGTGTAATGAGGGTCCTTGCGCTTGTTTGAAACTACTTTTTGAAATGACTTCTAGAAGGTTAGTGTGTAAAAAATGACCTTACATTTCCTGAGAAGGGATGGGTACGCAGTGAGCCACATAGACTGGGTAAACAGTGAACCACGGTTCATTGTGTACCACATGTAAGTGGCGCTTTGCGGGATTTGCTTTAATAATGCTTTTGTGTAGGTAACACTGATTATATGGCCATGGCATATAACCCATATAAACAGGTGGGGATAATATTCCAGATAACCATTTATCATTGAGTACCATTTGTTTATTTCAGCGTGGGTCAAAACACACTAGGATAGCAAACCCGTTAAGGATATCCCGTTATCACATGGAAGCAGCTTTTAAAAACGGAATAACGCACGGACATTTGTCGGGGCTGAACAGGGCAGCCGAAGCAGCAAGTCTTCCCTATCCAACACTCAATGAAGATACATTAAGGAATATCGGAACAATCCGTCATGTAGATTGGAGCCGCATTACGATGCAAGCAATTTTTTTAATGATGTATAAGAAGACGGTATTATAAGTATTTATTGGATTGTGCACATACATTTTATGGCCATATGACGGAGGACGAGCGAAATTATTATTGTTGTAATTGTTAGTACAAATTGTGATTTACACTTAATAAAAATAAAAACTTGTTGTGATCTGATAACAGTAATATTACTTAGTGAGTAGGTACAAACTTTGATGTATTTTGTTAACATTTAAGACTGATTTGAGGTTTAAAAATAATTATGAAACTTAACAAACAACAAAACTTACAACTGTGTTAGTTATTTTCAACTAAAAGCAATCAATTATCGGTTTCTCTATTACAGTGATTCATTGTGTACCACCTGGATCATTCGGTCCTACCCCCCCGATTCATCGTGTACCCCATCGGGTACAGTATGAACCATTTACCTTGTTTTTTAAAAATCGGTATCAAATAGGCAATAGCAAATATTTTTCAAAATGTTTAATGCAATGTGGTAGTTTATTAAATTACCTATTTGGTAAGATAAAAATATGTTCTTGGACTGCAATAACCACTTCTCGATCTTCAAACTTTTGGTGGTTCATTGGCTACCACTCTACCCTACATACTGTTTGTTGGGAAGGATTATACCTGTCTATAGCTATATGTAATAGTTGTGTTAATCGTTTAACTCTAAGCGTGTCATAGTCTATTAACCAGTTGAAAATAAATCTTTGAAGCAAATACACGTCTTAATTACTCCTGTCTCTGTGCCAGTCGAAAGTGAACCTTAACGCGCTGAACATATGGTCCAAACGAACCGGATGCATTAGTGCTGTTTTATAAAGTAATAAAAACGGCCCGGCCGACTGAATACAAAAGGATCGCACATTCCTCAGCGATAAGAGTGAACAACAAACTCATTAGTGAAGATTTTATAAATTACGAGTAATTACATCGCCATAACTTAGTGTTTACTTGAATTTTGGGTTTATATCGAACTATTAAAAGTGCCCTGTTACTAAAATGAGTACTTCAAGCAGTCAATTACCTACTCAATCTTCTAGAAGAAATAGCTGGTAAAATGCAGAAAACTCAAGTTAACTTAGAGAAATGTCTCAAGGCACGTTTAACAAAGGGTTACATCCAAGCAAGATTACAATGTATAGAAGAATATTGGAAGTCATTTAAGTCGACGCATGATGAACTCGTTAAGTGTACACCGAAAGATCAACGAGCGACCATCAAGTACTTTGTTAACGAAGATTATTACATTATTGAGGACTTATTTTTGTGTTTACAAGGCGATTTAAAGGACATGATTTCTACGTTGTCACCAGCAGGCGAAGTATGTAATAACATCTCGACGCTCAACCAAACACAAGTTAAATTACCGAGAATCCAGCTGCCTGAGTTTAATGGTAATTACGATGATTGGCCCACTTATCATGACTTGTTTATATCACTAGTCCATAACAATACGTCGCTCAGTTTGGTACAGAAGTTGCAATACTTGAAATCAAGTATCACCGGTGAAGCAGAAGGCTTGCTGAAACATATAAAGGTTACGGAAAATAACTACGAACAAGTGTGGAATATGTTGAAAAATCGCTTCGGGAATAAACGAGTGATAGTAAATAGTTTGTTCAACTTACCGGTCAAAAGCCGATCAAGACACCAACTGCAAATCAGATAAAGTCCTTGCTAGACACTACAGCTGAGTGTTTGAATAGCCTACAAAATCAGGATTTATCTATTGAAAATTGGGACCCTCTAATTATATTTTTAATGGTTCAGAAATTAGACCCTGAGACCCATAAGGATTGGGAAGAGCATACATACACTCAGGAGTTTAAACAGTTACCCACGTTGAAAGATATTTTTATATTTTTGGAGTCTAAGTTCCGTACATTGGAGTTGGTGACAGCTAGTAGTAGTTCAACAGCCTCAAAGGAGAAAACTATAAAGGATAAGTCATGCCATGTTTCGGCGACCACAGCAGCGAAGACGTGTACAATGTGCAAGGAAGACCACGCCTTATGCCATTGTAAAGATTTTATAAAGCTTCAACCTATGGATAGGAGCGAGTTTGTCAAGAAGAATAGCCTCTGCTATAATTGTCTGGCACCAGGGCATTCAGCCTGGAAATGTCGCATACCTGTGTTCTGCCGTCGGTGCAATCGTCGCCATCACTCACTGTTGCATCAGCAGAGAAATAGTAACAAGCAGTCGGACAATTCACAAACTCCGCACAGTCATATCGAAGGAAAGGGGAATAAAGAAGAATTAAAAGAAGACGTCGCAATAGCATCACACTTCACCACGAAGAAGTCCACAGCTTTGCTGGCAACAGCACTAGTATATGTTAAGGATAATAATGGACTAACAACAGTATTGCGCGCCTTAATTGATCAAGGATCACATGAAAGTTTTATCAGCGAGAGAGCAGCACAAAGATTAAAGATAAAACGCAAATCAAGCAGAGGAACAATCACCACAGTTGGGGGGAAACAGACACGCATAAACCACATCGTGGAGTTTGATCTCTTATCACGGTGTGAAGAGAATTTCACGATTTCACTGAATGCGTACGTCATACCCAAGAATATAACCTCCAACTTACCACCTAGACATTTCACCCACAAAATTGCTAACTGGCCACATTTACAAGGCCTCACTCTGGCAGACCCAAGTTACAATCAACCAGGGCGAGTGGACCTTTTATTAGGTGTTCAAATTTATGACTTCATTCCACGCACCAAGTGCACAAGATACACGCCTAGGATGGATTCTTTTTGGAAGGGTAGAAGAAACCACTTCTTCGGAAGATATCACCGTCATGCATCAGCATATTGACATTGAAAATATGTTGAAATCATTTTGGGAAGTAGAAGATGACGGTAAGAAGAAATTAACAGAAGAAGAAGAAACTTGTGAGAATATATACAAAGAAACATACAAACGAAACATTGAAGGAAGATACGTGGTAAAATTACCACTTAAAACAATAAAACCTATGTCATGTGAAGGAAAAACTAGAGATATAGCATTAAAAAGATACATGCAACTTGAAAGGCGCTTTGAGAAAGATACTGAGTTGAGAACGGAATACACTAATGTAATGAAAGAATATATCGACCTAAAACACATGGAAATAGTTCCAATAAACGAGATAGATAATTCGGCAGTATACTTACCACACCATCCAGTCTTGAAAGAATCCAGTGAAACAACAAAGGTTAGAGTTGTTTTTGATGCTTCGTCCAAGGGTTGTAACAATATATCTCTAAATGATGAACTACTGATAGGACCTCAACTTCAGCAAGACATGAGATATCTAGTCATGAGGTGGAGGATGAAGCCTATCTGTTTCGTGTCTGATATAGAAAAAATGTACAGACAGGTGTTAGTGACGCAAGAAGACGCAGACTACCAGCGTATTCTTTGGCGTCCGCACGCAACTGAATCAATCAAGGAATATCGTCTGCTACGAGTAACATTCGGAACTGCTTCTGCTCCTTACCTTGCGGTGAAAACACTGCAACAACTAGCAGTAGATGAAGGCAAAGACTATCCTATAGCAGCTGAAACCATCAAGAAGGATTTTTTCATAGATGATCTAATGTCTGGACAAGATACAGTAGAACAGGCTGTAGAAGTAGCTAAGAATATTAGCCATATCCTGCAAAAGGGAGGTTTCAAGCTGCAGAAGTGGGCATCTAACAGTAGCAAATTTCTTAGTCAATTTGAAGCAGAACAGCATAGTAAGCAAGTTAAAATAGACATGAAGCTGCAAGGTACTATCAGAACACTGAGTTTATCCTGGAACATGGGTGACGACACTATTCATTATCATCTTAATTACGCCCTTATGACGGGAGTCGTGACCAAAAGAAAGATTTTGGCTGACGTTCACCGGCTATTCGATCCGCTAGGATGGCTGGCTCCGGCGATAGTACCTGCAAAAATACTAATTCAAAGTTTGTGGGTGAAGCAAACCGCCTGGGATGACGAAGTAGACCCTGAAACAGAAAAAGAATGGATTAGTATAAGAGAAAGCTTATCACATTTGAAGGTAGTTCAACTGCAGCGAAGGTTACAATGCACAAGTAAAACCATGAAGGAGGCTTCTGTACTCGGTTACTGTGATGCGTCTGAAAAAGCGTACGGAGCTGTAGCTTACCTGAGGGTGCTGGGAGATGACCATCTATACAAAACGACCATCATTGCTGCCAAATCCAGAGTTGCACCTGTAAAACCAATGTCACTACCGAGACTGGAGCTATGCGGCGCAGTACTTCTTTCAAAATTATTAAAGCAAATAAGCGAAGCCATGCAAATTCCGACTAATCAAATATTCTCATGGACAGATTCGACAATTGTTTTATCCTGGTTGCAAGGAGATCCTTCAAGATGGCAAACCTTTGTGAGAAACAGAGTCGTGACGATCATTGATAACATCGGTGACAAATGGTTCCACGTACTATCAAAGGAAAACCCCGCAGATGTCGTATCCAGAGGCATGCTGCTATCGGAGCTGAAGAATTGTCGATTATGGTGGGAAGGACCAGAATGGCTGAAACGCAATGAAATAATATTCACAAGCATAAACACTTCGACAGACCTAGAGACCAGAAAGGTTATAAATGTAAATGTGGTAACTGAAGAACAATCTGTCGAAGAGAAAAATGGGTCAATCCGCTTCGAGGTATGTGACAAACTGACAGAGTTATTGCGAGCAGTGACATACTGTAGACAATTCTTGAACCTGAAAAAGGAAAAAACACAAATTAGTATAAACACTGAAGAATTAGAAAGATCATTACACAAGTGTATACAAATAACACAAAGAGAATATTTTGAAGAAGAAATTAAAGACCTGAAAGAAAAAGGTAAGGTTAAGAATAGGAGTGTACTGAAGTCACTCAATCCGTATTTGGATCGGAATTATATTCTCAGGGTGGGCGGTAGAATTAGACACGCCAATATAGATAAAGACAGAAAACACCCCATCATCTTAGATAATAAATCATATTTGACAAGACTGATTGTATCCGATGCACATATGGTAACTTTACATGGAAGTGTACAGTTAATGTATAATTACATTCGATCTAAATACTGGATTGTGAGAGGAAAGGGTTTAAAAAATCGGCGGTACATAGATGTTTAATCTGTGCAAAACAAAGGGCTGAAATTAGAACCCAGTTAATGGGAGACTTACCCAAAGAACGCGTGACACCTGCCCGAGCATTCTTGCACTGTGGTGTTGACTTTGCTGGCCCGTATCAAATCCTTATGTCTAAGGGAAGAGGCGCTAAAACGACCAAAGGCTATATTTCGTTGTTTATATGTATGGCAACTAAAGCCATACATTTAGAACTGGTTGGTGACCTGACATCTGACGCATTCATCGGTGCGTTCAGAAGATTTGTATCACGTAGAGGAAGATGCAATCACATGTGGAGTGACCAGGGCCGAAACTTTGTCGGAGCCAACAAAGATCTTACTGAGGCCTGGAACGCAGCTAAGTTGGAATTCGAAGGTGATATAGTAAATACTTTAGCCAATGATGGGACGCAGTGGCACTTTATTCCGGGGTACAGTCCGAACTTCGGTGGGTTATGGGAAGCTGGCATAAAATCTACGAAATATCACCTCAAACGAGTCTTGAACAGTCACCTGACGTTTGAAGAAATGTCTACGCTCCTGTGCCAGATCGAGGCTTGCCTAAACTCGCAACCGTTGTGCCCCATCGACGACGCAGACAAGGAAGACATGGAGGTACTCACTCCAGGACACTTTTTGATCGAGGAAGCCCCAATCACCGTACCTTCACCAAGCCTGAAAGACTTACCTGTCAGCAAGCTATCTCGATGGCAGCATAGTCAAAAGCTACTGAATGACTTTTGGCAGCGATGGCAGTATGAGTACCTAACAAGACTGCAGCAACGGCCGAAGTGGTTAAAGACAGTTCCAGAATTGGACATTGGTCAGATAGTGCTCGTAAAGACGGACAACGCTGTTCCAGGGAAATGGCCACTTGGACGCATTATAGAAAAACACCACAGGAGATCGTTCGACAGAGCGGTAGCGAGCGGACGTGCACTAGAGGTGACTCACGCGCACGACTGATAAGCAACCGTCACTTATATAAATGTTTGGAACGGAATATTCCACACGGACGCGAGTTATAAAGTAAACTTTCTATGATAAATTGTGGATTGTAAAAACCCCGGGGGGTCTCGTAACCCCTGGGAAACCTTTGAAATAGTGTGATAATTAGTGTTAGTGTAATTATAGAATCGGAAACGAAAATATAACATGTTTTCTGGGAACAATAATAAAAGTTCGGTATGTAACAGTGATATGGACACGGACCCTCTTAATTCGGGATCAGACTGCGAAACAGTTAAGGACAAAGTGAAATTGGTGAAAGTAGAACTATCTGACTTTAATAAAAATATAGTGCAGTGCTGGGACTGTGAAAGTACGTTCCAGACGGACCCTCCCCTGTGGGGTATAAATCAAATGAACACAAAGGAGATCCAATGCAAAGTATGTATGAAATTCTTTCTTATCAAAGCTGCGCTTAAAGCAGACCCAGAATATGAAAACGGAACTCTAAAAATTGAGTCTTCAGTTACAATTTATACAGCAGGAATTGATACCGGTGTAAAAAACATTCGTCAATGTGTCAGCTGTAAAATAAAGAAGGAATTGACTACCATACCCATCGAGACCTTCACATCAGAGGAATGGTTCATCTGTAAGTGCGGCAAAAACCAGTGCGCACTCATTGAATTTGTTTCACAAAGCCAGGATCTGCCTTTGGCTGCAAGAAAACTAAGGAAAAATAATAAGCGCGGAAACAAAGCGACTAAAAGCATCGGAATCTCTAGTACGCTTATTGCCCCGAGTACCTGTGCGAATGACGGCCAGCAACTCCCGCAAGCGCCGCTGCAGGTGCATGGAGTGAGGTCAGTGATAGGCGGTGGAGTGGATCCCACCACCATTCAACGAGCTTTGCCGGCTCGAATGCTACGAGAAAGAGACAGTGAGCACTCATATGTGGCTGCTGCAAACAAGGACGGGAACTGCAGCCGAACAAGTTCTGAGATCGTTGGCAAAGTACAGACTACGCTGGACGCTTGGAAAATTTTACAACCTATCCGTCCGCCGTCGCCTATCGTAGACAAGTCTATATTACAAAAACCGACGAGCGACTACAACAGCACTGCGACAGTCGACCAAGCGAGTCATCAACCGGTAACTAGAGGCATCAAAAGACAGCGTACAGGTGCATCAAATTATATAACACCGACACAGAGAAACTCCTACATTCCAAACATAATTATCAGGGATGAAAATGCAATCAAGAATCAAGACATACTTAAGAAAATCAGAGAATCAGTAGCGAAGAACAGCTCAACGCTCCACGTTATGAGAGGTCAAATAAAAATTAACCCAGATAATGCGACAGCTCGCGTGAATCTACTCACTACGCTTGAAGCTTACGGGATAACAAGAGTGATTGCACCAAAACCGAAGGCCGACAGACAACCAGCCATTAAGATCGTGCTCAAAAATGAGACTTATGGAGAATCAACCGACACCATTGCCAACGAGGTTGCAGACTGCATCGGCATTAAACCAACAGCAATCAAGCCACTAGGAAGAGGAGGTAAAATACACTTACTCATCTTTGATGGCAAACACAGATCAAGAGATCTCCTGGAGAGCTTCAAAACTTCGGAAAGGAAATTTTTCTGCGCACCTTCCATTAAGGTCGAACCATTTAGAGAAAACCCGAGTCACATTGTACAGTGCAAGAAATGTTATGCATTCGATCACTCGAAACAATCGTGCTACGGTAAACAAGAGGAACCACAAATAATTATTACCACGCAAGAGGGTACCACGACGAAAGTCTGCAAAAACTGTAAAGGAGAAGACCACGGCGCGAACAACGCCAAATGCCCTGTATTTAAAAATGTGATTGCTAGGCAAATAGAACAAGCAGAGGCTAAACAAACAAAGAAAGAGGAGAGAATTAAACGCTCAGTGGTAAGACTGGGTGTTAAATACGCAGATGTCACAAATACAAAACAATTTCCAACCTTGACACACGATGAATCAACACAACCACCAACAAAACTAGTACCACCTACATTAGGCGGTCTCACACTCGAAGGCCTGTTCCAGATGCAAACACAAATGCAACAAACATTGATGATGCTGATGGACACTCTTAATAAAATACACTCCCATCTCAATGGCTAACTACGGCAGTAAGAAAATACAGAAACTCAAAATCTTACACTTGAACACACAAGGAATAAGAAACAAATTCAAAGAAATAAAAGCACTAGTCGTGAAATATAGACCGGCTATAATTATATTGAACGAGTGCAAGATCAACTTTGAGATACAAAAATATGATATAAAAGGATACGATAAACTCACCCACACATTGGAAAAACATTTAGCCACTGCTATGTATGTACAGAGGGGACTAAGGTGGGCCGAAACGGAAGTCACCCCATGCTGGCATGATGAAAAAAAGAAGATAGAAGGCGTTGGAATCAAACTTTTTACTAACCACGCAACTGGGCAATATACCATGATCAAAGGAATATATATCCCAATTCCAAACCAGCACCATGCCAGAGAAGAACTGGAGGAGACCCTGGCCGATGAGCCATCCATTATCATCGGTGATATGAATTTACGAATGCAATCCCTTGGTCACAGCAGGAACTCCGGCCTTGGAAACATCGTTAAAAAAGCAGCGAAAGACGGAATCTGCTCGTTGATATACGCCAATGCACCATCTCGACCTTTCAGCCAAGGTAACACCATTCTGGACCTGGCCGTAATAACACACCAGCAAATAGAAGCACAGGCCAAACAAGTAGAGAGCGTTAGTTCAGATCACCTCCCTTGGTTGCTAACTGTGAAAATTGAATATGATATAGAGGAACACCCATCCCGTAACACAAAGAAAATTTACGAGGACGGGAAACTGAGAGTGGCATACCAGCAGACAATGTGGGAAGGTGTCAGCAAACTGAACAAAGAAATCACAACAGAAGCCGAATGCGAGAAGTATGTGGAAATAATGGAAAATGCTGTTATCAAAGCGCTCGACACTCACGCACCTCTGAAAAATTCAACAAGGCAGGAACGACTACCAAAGGAAATAAACGATAAGATTGACTTTCGAAATAAACTAAAGCAAATTATGTGGCAAGCGAGATACTGCAGCCCGAGACTCCAACGTGAAACACGCACTCTTTACAACGATGCTAAGAGAGAAGCTGAAAAAGCCTTGAAAGAATACTCCGAAAGGGGTTGGCTGGACAAACTCCAAAATCCACGGGACAGTAGATCTCAAATGTGGCGCATCCAAAGAAACATGAAGAAGCCTATCGTTAAACTACCAAACATCGTGGGGTGCAATTCAGAAATAGAAATAATAGACAAGCTCACTGATACAGCCATAGTTAAAGAGGCCAAAATAACGAAAGAAGATGAGGGTACTGAAAACATGACACCATTCCAACCGCTTGACCCAACATCAAAAAGAGAAGTGCAACTAGCTCTCAGCCGATTTAAAAACAAGAAGGCCCCAGGGCCAGACGGAATAAAAGCAGACGCCCTCAAACTTGGGGGAGAAGTCTTCATCGAGGCATTCGTGCCCCTTGCTAACTTTGTATTGTCCACAGGTTATTTCCCTAAGCGATGGAAAAGCGGCGTTTGCATATTCCTGCATAAGGCCGGCAAAGATCACCGTCAGGCATCATCGTACCGCCCGATCACACTGCTCAACATCATGGGCAAGCTGTGTGAGCGACTAATCCTGAGAAGACTTGCAACCACAGTCAACCGGCTACAACCAACATTCCAGCACGGCTTCACGATAGCAAGAGGTACAGCTACCCAGATCCTACGTACTGGAAAAATAATCACCGATGCGCTAGCCACGGAAAACAGCGTCGCTATGATATCTACGGATCTATCCAAGGCCTTCGATTCGATCAACCACAATGGTTTAATCAAGAAACTTCAGAATCAAAACGTTTCTAACAATATCATAAAAATAATTGAGAACTACCTGAAAGACAGAAACTTGAGAGGTAGATTTAGAACTACCACAACCAAAGATAAACCAATACCTCACGGCGTACCCCAAGGCTCGATCCTGGGACCGATAATCTTCAACTTATACGTCCATGATATTTGGGATGTACAAGATCATATCAAAGGCCTCAAACTCTCACAGTACGCCGATGATCTCTGTATACTCAACAAAGCAACGAACCCAGAAAATGCGACTATGCGTGCTGAATGGGCAGCGGAAGCCATTGTCGACTACTACACGAGATGGGGGTTAAAATGTAACATAGATAAAACAGAATGCATCATGTTCACGAAAAAGAAAAAATATCGGCCAACAGTGAAACTGAAACAGCAAATTCTGCCCTATAAAAAGCAGATTAGATACCTCGGTGTCGTCTTCGACAAACACATGAAGATGAACCAGCACACTGAAAAGGTTGTCAAAAAACTGAAACAAGTCAGAGGAGCTCTCGGCCCTATAATAGGATACAATGCAAAGACAGACTTAGACACGAAACTCGCCATCATACAGGCCTGCCTTATACCGCTGATGGACTACGGAGTGGTGCAACTACTGTCAAGGTACAGTGCAACGAACCTGAGTAAAATCGAACGCCAATACCGACTGGCACTGAAAAATGCCGCACAACTACCAAGACGAACACCCACAGAAGCGATCTGGGAGATGGCTGACATAGAAGCCTGGCACCTACGCGCCGAGGACCTTAACACCAAAATGTTGAAAAACATTGCAAAATTAAAAATAGAAGATCTTGAACTCCCTACAGACGCATACAAAGCGCACGGTGAATTTAACCCCCTCAGGGTTAATCACAGAATAGGTGATATACTGTATGACCCTAATAAAAAAGGATTCAAGCGGTGGCCTACCGATAAAAGACAGGTTCCACGCCCCCTTAAAATAAAATAATAAATATTTAAAATTAAATAAATGAAGAAACAAATAAATATATAATATAAAAATACGTAATATGTTCATTCTTATATATTACGAATAAACAGAACACAGCAAACATAGATCCATTAGGAGATAAGTTAGCTGACTCACCTCTGCACGGCCCACCGGCCACAGATAAAAATTTGTAACATAAAAGTAGGCAAATAAATGTTATTCTGATTCTGATTCTGATAGAAAAACACCCAGGCCAAGATGCAGTTACTAGAGTGTATAGTGTAAAAACCGGTAACCACATAGTTAAGCGATCCATTGGTAAATTATGTCTTCTACCTGTAGACACCAAGCTTTAATGTAATACGCATACCGTATAGGTTTATTCTTCTTAAATTGTTTGTCCAATAAGATTGATTTACTGAGCATTTAATGTCATTAGTTTACAGTTGGTCATAGTTCTGACTATATACCATTTTGTTCCTAGTATTTAAATGTTATTTACAATGTATAAATTAATGTACCATCACAATTTTATTTGTTTAAAAGAACTTCGTTCTTTGGTGGGCGGTATGTTGGGAAGGATTATACCTGTCTATAGCTATATGTTATAGTTGTGTTAATCGTTTAACTCTAAGCGTGTCATAGTCTATTAACCAGTTGAAAATAAATCTTTGAAGCAAATACACGTCTTAATTACTCCTGTCTCTGTGCCAGTCGAAAGTGAACCTTAACGCGCTGAACACTGTTTTAAGTACTTATGGTGTACACTGAATGTCGAATTACGTTATCAGAAGTCTAAAAGGTAGGTAATAAAATTAAACTATAAGGGTTCCGTTTTTTGCCATTTGGCTACGGAACCCTAAAAAGATCCCTACATTGTCTCATTTGTCTCGTATTGACACAGATTACAGTGACTCTATAATCATATTTATTGTCTATTGTATAATCGCTCAGAACCTCATAACTGAAATCCATACGAGACCAAGATGGAAATATAGTGAAAGGGGAAGAATGCGTGTTAAAACGTTGGAAGGAGTATTTTGAAAGTTTGTATGAAAGAGGTGTAACAGAGAGTGAACGTAGTTCACTAAGTATAGACAAGAACAAATGTAAAGATGACATTGGTATGGATGAGATTGTGAAAGCTATTAAGGGTATGAAATCAGGTAAGTCACCAGGGTATGACAGGATAACTTCCGAGATGCTGAAGGCTGGGCATGGCGTCATAGCGAGTCAGCTGTGCAGCCTATTCAATTTATGCTATACCACCAGCCAAGTGCCAAGTGATTGGTGCAAGGCTGTCATCGTACCTCTTTACAAAGGGAAAGGCTCACGGCAAAACTGTAAAAACTATAGGGGCATTAGTCTACTCAGCGTCGTTGGTAAGTTGTATGCAAAAGTATTGGTTGAAAGAGTTGTGAAAGAAACCGATGCGAAAATATGGGATGCACAGGCAGGTTTTCGGAAAGGAATGGGATGCACGGATCAGGTCTTTTCTCTGCGAAGCATAGTAGAGAAGTTTTTGGGCAAAAACCAAAAGGTTTACTGTGCCTTCGTAGACTTGGAAAAGGCCTACGATAGAGTGTTGAGGAGTGAACTATGGTCGGTACTGTCCATGTATGGGTTGAACGACAACCTTGTTCAAGCACTAAAATCTCTTTATAGGGATTCCAGAGCTTGCGTGAGGATTAACGGGTCATACACCGAGTGGTTTAGCATCCAAAAGGGTGTTAGACAGGGATGTGTAGCGTCACCGTGGTTGTTTAACCTATTCATGGATACCTGTTTAAAAGATTTGAAAGAAAGTGAATGCGGTGTAAGAATGAATGCGTTACTCATCAAATGTCTGCTTTACGCTGATGATCAAGTTTTACTTGCATCATCGGCGGACGAGTTGCAGGTGATGGTAACAAGTATGCATGAATCTTTTGAAAGGAAAGGGATGAAAATGAATGTAGGTAAGACGAAAGTAATGGTATTTGAGAGGGATGAATACACGACAACGTGTGATATTGTGATTGGAGGAGAGAAAGTCGAACAGGTGAATGAGTTTGTATATTTGGGAACTTTGTTTACGAGAGATGGGAAATATGAAAAAGATATTGTTAGAAGAGTAAATGCGGGGAACAGAGTGAATGGGGCACTACACGCCTTTATGAGTAGCCGGCAAGTATCAAAGAAGGCTCGACTAGCCGTGCACGATGGAGTGTTAGTGCCAACTTTAATGTATGCAAGTGAAAGTTGGGTATGGCAGAAAAAGAATGAAAGTAAAATAAATGCAGTGGAAATGAGAGCTCTGAGAAGTATGTATGGTGTGACTTTGAGAGACAGAATTCGAAATACTGATGTAAGAGAGCGTTGTGGTGTGAAAGAGGATGTAGTCACAAAGATTGAAAAAGGCATGCTGAGATGGTTTGGCCATTTAGAAAGGATGAATGAAAGAAGATTGACAAAAGAAGTATACCTGGCCTGTGTGAATGGGACAACCGGAAGGGGAAGACCACGTCGAACATTCTCTGACCAAATTGGAGATGTTCTCAAGAAAGGGCAGGTCAGAAGTACCCTAAACCGGCGAGCATGTATGAAGAATACAATGACAGTAATCGAGGCAAAAGAAGTATGCAAAGATCGTGACAAATGGAAATCCGTTGTCTCTGCCTACCCCTCTGGGAAACAGGCGTGAGTCTATGTATGTATAATCGCTGCGTAGAAATAACTACGGGGCTGTAACAAAATTTCAAACTTTCTTGTCAATAAAAAAAAAAATCGGATGTCGTCAGGCCAGGCATCTATTTGTTTACGGGGTTTTGGCGCCAACGCGGAAAAGGACGCATCGAGGCTATGTTTTATTTTCAAAAACTGGTGTAAATTCGAGTTTTTATGTGTAAATATGGTGGATTTTTAGACATAACATCTTCGACAACGTACACAAGTGGTGGAAAGTGCGATATAGCCGTGAATTGTGATTTTCCGTGTTGAAACCAAAACTCCATAGAAGCCTCTAGTAAAGTCTCCACTGCGTTACTGAGGTGGGACTATGACTTGACTGTGACGGACGTGTCGGGCATGACTGTGACGGACGTGACGGACATGACTGACTGACTTTAAAATATAAAATTAGAAATAATACAACTGAAGACGAGGCGGTATAGTCACAGACCTTAGCCTGCCCAAAGAGGGCAAAAACAATAAAAAAAAATCTATTTGTTTACAACTGCTGTGTAGTAATTATATTCCGCTGTTTATAAGTTTCTCAATTTCAGATACAATCTATGTTTTTCCATTTTTTTTTGTATAAAGTAGAAACCTAAGAATACCCACTGACTGAAACTGTGCACAAAAATAAAAATGAGTTGTATTCAGTTGACAAACAAAATTGTAAATCGCCGAAGCTATAATTTTGCTCAGTAAAGAATTTTATTCATGCGAATCTACCAAAAGTTTCCACTTTGCAGTCACAATGAAAAAGTTTATTTGTATGGTACGGCAGTTGCCCTGCCTTTGGGATATGGAGTCCAGGGATTATCGTGACATGCGCAAGAAGGATAAAGCCTGGTCGACTATTGTTAAGGAACTAAAACAAAGAGATATTCCAGATGGTTAGTACACTCTCTCTCCTAATCTTTATTCATAGGTACTTATGAAATTACTTATTTCTTTAAATTTTGGTTTTATAGTATAATTCTATCTTTATCCTATATTTCCACATTTTATAATATAAGAAATTACAGAAACATGAATGATAAACATCTGTATGAAAAACTTTTCATAATACAGGCCTTGCCTTCTCACCAATTCTGCCTATGATTCTTGGGTAAATTTATCTGGTTGGATCTCATATCGAGTCGCCTGAATTTGAGTTAGGTGTGTATATGGGGGGGTTAAGGAGGTTTGTACTAAGTGATAAAACACATGTTTCTCTGCAGAAGACGCGCCAAAACTTTTAAATTAATTTTTAAAATCATTAGACTTCATACAAATGCATAAAACAGAACGCAACCACTCATATTTTGTTCTTACTTTAGTAGGTAATCCTAAATTAAATGTTTTTATTGAAAAAAACATAAAAAGGACTTATTGATTGGACATTTAGTTTTGCCATAGAGTGGTATACGATTTTATAAATGCTCTAGTGGGGCAATAATATGAGGCCTTTATTTACATGGATTTTGCAAAACAAAAGTGACTTAAATACTCATTTTGAAATATAATCGGTGGAGATTAGTAGTCCAATAAACATAAAAGACTTTAAATATACTTCATTTTGGTTAAAAGAGATTATTTAAAACAATCAGCATAGATTAGTGGTCCAATAAACATAAGATATTTTAAATAAAAGGGTTCGAATTGTGCGTAAATCTATTGTGTTCAAAATGTTTAGTCTTAAGGTTGAGCCTAAAGACAAAAGAGTGTTGGAACACTTTTGTTATCATAAGCAGTCTGAATAATAATACAATACAAAATAAAGAAAAGGTTTGTTGCGGGATATATGGGTACTAAGACTGACCTTTTATCTTTGGATAAAATAATCAAATATTCAATCCATTCAAATAATTATATTAGGGTAAATAACATATTAACAATTAGTACATGGATCACCAAGCATTGGTCAGTATTCTGTTTTCTAAGAATGAAACCTATCTACATAGATATTTAGTTACAGGGATTGTCTGAAAACATTTTAAAAGTTTATTTTATAATAGTAATGATATTAAGTTAGCTTGTATTAAGTTATTGTCAAACAGATTATGTTAAAGTTTAATTATCGAAATTTATAGTACCTACCTATATAGCTATTCAATAAGTAGCTTGATACTTAAATATTTTAGGCATTACCACTTCTTCACTGAACATTTTATGACATCAATATAAATCTGTGTAACTAAATAGGTAATATCTGGGTACCGGTACGAATAATTTATGGTTAAAACTACAGTGTCAAAATAACCACAGTGGGTATGGACCCTAACTTCTGATAGGCACTTCTGTTTTTTATACGATTATTGCGCACAGAAGAGTCGATGGCATATTGCGAGAGCTTTAGAAACGCACATACGCGTTTCGGGCATACAATGAGAGCAGTATGAACGCGCATGATCGTTTTGGACAGCCTGAAATGGTTTAGAATGAACGCAATAGTGCAGGCGGGGCACTGTGATAATGTATTTATTTTAAGGCTTTAGAAACCACTAGGCAGTGAATGCGTTAATGGCCATTCATGTTTTGCACATGATTTTGACAATGTGAAGTAAGGACTGATATAGCGGATAGTAGTGATAGATAAAATAAAAAAATATACACCACCTATAAGTAGAATTCTGCCCCTGGTGGCCAGTCCCAATGAAATTTAGACATCTTGACAAATCAATGATTTTAAGGCATGGGGGTGTAACATCACAAACTTTATAACTCACAGGCTAAAAAATGTATTACTCTTTTCAGTAAAAACTGCCAAAGCGGAATGGAAGAAGTTGAGGGATAGTCACAGAGACTCATTGAAGAGAGCAAGAGCCTCTACTTATGCAGATGAAAATGCTGTTCTTAACAAATGGAAATATGCAGACATTATGGAATTTTTGCTACCTTATATGAAATCAGGGAAACGAAAACGTCGCATAACAAATTCAAGTGAGGAAAATGAAATTAAAGAATCCTGCCCGTCTCCTACAGACTCTTTCTCATTACAACCTTCAACCTCTAATATAGATGCAACCTTTGACTCCAGTTTTGACAAAAGTATAGATACAATGCAACACACTGATCATAAGTTTAGAAAACGGAAAGCTGAGAATGAGTTAAGTGATTTAATGATTGAAATGAATGATAGAAATGGCAGTCGATTTGGAAAGAGCAAAAAACATCCATTGGACTCTTTCTTTGAAAGCATGTGTGAGACTACAAAGCAGTTCCCTAGATGGCTACAGTATAGTGTAAAACGAAAAATATTCAATGTCATTTCTGAAGCAGAAGATACATTTGAAACTTACAAATCTCCTGAAACAATTTTCTTATCTAACTAAATGTAATTGTTATTAATTGCTAATTTATTATATTATACTGATATAATGCTAGACTGCCTTTAATATTGTTATTTTTGTTGGTGTAAGATGCTAGTGTTGTACAGTTCAGATGATGAATTTGCAAAAAAATTATTTTGTTCTATGAGTTCATTGGTTGAACACAGTAGAAAGTCTTGACTGACTCCTGGTCAAATTTTGCTACGGTAGGCAATCTCAACAAATGCACAAAACCAAGTGAATTCTTTAGGCATCACTGACTGATGAGATGGCTATGTGTGAGATCAGGTAATGGTCCAAAAGTTTTACGTGCTCTCAAGGCACTGGTAATGATGGATGATGATGATGACAAGGAACTGATAAATAGCATAATCATACAGATATTAAAGCATTTTGGTGGTCACTCAGATTGACCATCTGCCTAGTGCTTAGCCTCTGGCTAAAAGCTACTATATCAACCTTAAGTTGTCCAGTGATGGCCTCTCAAGCTCTTAAAATAGCAGAACAATCGTGCAAGAAATATACCACACAAAAACATGTGACGTTGCCGCTACCACACTTTTTCGGCACTACACTAGCCTCTCATCCGAAACAGTCTTATTGAGCCAAACAACTGAACACATTAACCACAAAAGCCAGCATATCACTAGCAACATGACAAGAATACCCACCACCATTCTACATGCTATGCTGCGACTGCCACCCCTACATCTCAATGTGCAGGAGGTCACCGTAGCCTAGTTGGTAGTGCTAAGCTGGTGGTCCTGGGTTCGAATCCCGGTAAGTGCAAATATTTGTGTGATGAGCACGAATATTTGTTTCTGAGTCATGGATGTTTTCTATGTAAGTATATAGTATTTATCTATCTATATAAGTATGTTGTTTTTTTTTTTTTAATTTAACATTCAAAATAATTAAATTTTTTTTACACTTTATGTATTCTGCCAAACTGCAGTACAGTTTGTCGGCAGTATTCTCGCGGGTTCACATCTTAATTCTAATAACTAAATAGTTAACATTACTACTACTTATATAAACAAATTACAGTTCCATCATCCAACGCGAACAACCAACAGCTTGTCGCGGAGAGCAAGTAACTTTACTTGCTATCCACGACAAATCGCGGCCGTTGGTTTGTTTACGGAGACAGTGATAGATAGTGTTTCACAAGCACCTTTTTTAATACTCTTTAAGACACATTTTCAGTTACTATATTACTTGGCAATTCATTAAGTAATGTGGGAATGAGCCACTGTCTAGTCCGTTGTCCATAAAAGTTATATATTTTCTTAACAATGAATTTTTTTCTATATTTTGCTTTCCGGGCTGGTTGGTTATGGACTTTAACAATTTTGTGTTCATTTTGTTTGCGTTGCTGTAAAATGGTCATTAATTTAACTTTTTTGTCTACTGGTAATATTTTATGTATTTTAAATAGTTTAGGATAGTCCTTGTTAATGTTTTCTTTTACTTGTTTGTTTGTTAATAATTTTAATAGTCTAATTTGTAATATTTTAATTTTATTTAAATGTACTGGGAACGTCAGCCCATAACTACTCAGCCCGTAGCTTATTGTCGTCTTATTGGCGTCTGCAAGGGCATAATATAATATGTATAGTATGTTTTTACTAACCATATATTTTAAATTGTTTAATTTACCTAATATCGAGCGTAACTTTTGACACACATAGTCCACATGTGCACGCCAGGTAAAGTGACTATCTATAGTTAACCCGAGATATTTGTATTCTGACACACCTAGCAAATCACATTGACAATTGAGTTTATTACAATGGAGACATTCGTACGAATGACCGCTTAATGTGACACACGCACGCTTTGCTAACTGGTTATATGGGGACGATACCAACATATATTTTGTTTTACTGCTATTAATAATAATTCCATTATCGTGCGCCCATTTTGTAATGTTATCGAAATCTTCCTGCATAACCGTCTGCAACTGTTCACAGTCCCGGCCGCTGTATGTGAGGCAGGTGTCATCTGCATACATATAGGTATTACAATGTCGTACTACATTTACCATACTGTTAACGTGCATCACATACCCCACCGGCCCGTAGACTGACCCAGTCGGAACACCGTACTTGACTTTGCCTAAGATACTATCTATCCCATTTACTCGGACTTTTAAACACCTACCATTAATATATTGTCTAAACCAGTTTTTTATTGGCCCTAGTATACCACATTCGTCCATAGCCTGCAACAAGCCCTCGTGGTCCAATGTGTCAAATGCTTTTTTAAAATCGATAAATAACAATAATACCATTTTTTTTTCATTAAGGGATCTGTTTATTTTGTCCGTAAAACTGCTCAGTGCAGTAGTCGTACTCCTGTTAGCCCTGAAACCGTGCTGAACGTCTGTAAGAATTTTGTTCGATTCTAAAAAAGTTGATATCTGTCCGACAATTACCTTCTCAACTATTTTATTTATTGTGCTTAGTATAGCAATCGGTATTCATTACACTTTCCCTGTTTAAATATAGGCCTGACAATTGATATTTTTAAATCATTGGGATAAGTTCCCGTTTCTATGCATCTGTTTATAAAGTGAGCTATTAATTGACCTATATATTGCTGTAAATATTTTAAATCTTTGACTCGAATAGAATGTGACCCTGGGGACTTGTTGCAGCTCATGCTATCAATAATTTTACAAATATCATGTGCCGTAACTTTTGCATATCTAAAACTTACTTGACTTTCATTTACATATGTTTTTCTATCTAAAAATAAATGATCACATGGGTGTATAGTCGTTTCGCACCGTGACCGGTTCGAACCGCGGTATGAATCGCCCAAGAGCTCTTTTTGAATGTGTCCTTTCGCACCGCGGTTCGAATCGCCCAAGAACTTTTGGTAATGGGTTGATTCGGACCACAATATAGGGAAAAAACATTTCTAATTTTGGATAGGTGAAGTCTGACAGAAGAGATGTAGTTTTTATTGTACATTTCGTACAGTACAACCAGGCACAAAATGATAAAAGATATCGTAGGCCCGCTACATATTAAGTATTGATGCAATTGCATTTTACATTTTTTTTACTTACTAAATATATTGATTGGCTTAAAATGTAGTAAACATACATCAAATACATGAAAAAAGGTGATGGTGTGCACACGCAAGTACATTCCAAGAATCTCAGGTAAAATTTATTATCCCTTTGGTAAAAAGTTGACTTACCGGTCACATAAACAATAGAACAACCCTACAGCAGGAACACTTGTTTCTGATTGGTAGATGCTTCTAGTGTCATTTTGCTTGCACTTTGGTCATTGAAGACGTCACAGTGTCTTATCAACTTTGAGAGTGGTGATGTGACTGAATAATTTGTTATTCAAATGTTGTGATGTGTTGATTTTATATGGTAAGTACAACTACATTTATTGCAAATTCATTATTAAGTAGGTAATAGAAACCATGATAATTTATATACATAACAATATAGCATTTCCATTTTTCTATGTTTTTTATTTAATATCAAATTTGCACCTATATAGTACAATGTAAAACAAATTCATTTAAAAGACATGGTATTGGAAGAAAAAATGTGTTTAAATAGCAATTTTTTATTTAAAAAATAACTAGAAATAAATAAAATGTTTTGTTTTTAATAGATCTTTTGGATGTATCTTTTGGATGTATATATGAAACAAGTGATCGCTATAAAGTAAAATTTAAACACGTTTTTTTCTTAGATTATAATCTATCGAAGTTTGTATAATGAAATAACCAAAAAGCTGCCTGAACTTGATATTACTTCCCAAAGCCTACCAAGTATTGATCAATTGCTAAATCAATTGATATACATTAAGGCTATTGTTCCGTTTCTTTAAATTTATCTTTAAAATGTATAAACTATAATTTGTTTCTTTTATTTAATGCATGATGATGATGACATGCACATTTCACCGTTAAATTGTAAATAATAATTGTAAAGATAATAAATAAATAAGAAATAATAGTTGTAACATAAGAAGTAATAGTTGTAAAATAAGAAATAATAGTTGTATTGTAAAATAATTGTTAAGTACATCAAAACTATTATTTTTTTTTAGGTCGCTGTTTCAGTTCTGTAAAAATGTCTGGTCACCCTTCAGCTTCACATGGTGAGCCTAGCACTGTCGTCTTTCAAAAAACAAAGAGAGGGAGGCAAATGCTCTGCCGCGCTGGATATAACTATGTGTTGAAGAGAACAAACAAGGATGGGTCTGACTTATGGAGGTGTACTAATAAAGACTCTAGTAAGTGCAATGCAACACTCAAAGTGAAACCAAATCCATTTATAATACTACATGAGACTTCCCATAACCATCCACCTAGAGGAGAAGCAGACATGGAAATAGATCGAGAGATGTATTTATGTACTGAAACATTGCAAAAGAACATTAATAAACCAGTAACGCAAATTTACGGGGACGCTGTACAAAATCTTATCAATAAAGGAATAGATTTATTAAATCCTTTACCTCAGTTTGATAATATCAAGAAAAAACTTTACAAACTCAGAAATGAATCGCAAGGTGCTAAGAAACTTAACTTCCATAAAGCCTGTGAACTCGAGGTGCCAAAACGGTACGAAGATTTATTGTTTGCGGAATATAAAGAAAAACAGAAGCGAATCCTTATTTTCGCAAAGAAAGAAATGGTCAAATATTTGAAAAAATCGACAAAATATCTCATTGATGGTACATTCAAAATTTGTCCAAAGTGTTTCTGTCAGGTATACACTATTCATGCAGATATCGGCAGCAACCAAGAATATGCCAATGTAGTTCCCGTGCTATATGCGTTGCTTCCCGACAAAACAAGGGCTACATATGAAATTTTATTTCAAATGATAAAAAGCCAAGTTAAAGAATGGCAGCCTACAGAAATTTCAATGGACTTTGAAGTGACTGCGATATTGGCAATAAAAGATTTATTTCCAGAAGTGAAAATACTTGGTTGTTATTTTCACTTTAACCGCTGTTTATGGCGTAAAGCTAAGCAGTTGGGAGTAGTCAAATCAAAACTGGGGGTAATCCATGTGAAACTATGCACACAATTGGCACATCTACCCCCAGACTTTTTGGATGAAGGGTGGCTATATGTGATGAGTGAAAGTCCAAACAATATGGAAGTCACTAAGTTCAATGATTATTTTGTTCAAACATGGCTTGAACATGAGGTACTCTCAAAGACATGGAATATATATAAACAATGTGACAGAACCAATAATATGGTGGAGTCATGGAATGCAAAAATAAAGAAAATCATTCCAGAAAAACCCAATATTGCACAATTCCTTAATGGAATAAAAAAAGACGCCAACTTTTACTTTAGTAAATCAAACAGACCAGGTGACATACAAATTTCAAAAAGAAAAATAGACACCATAGAAATGAACCAAAGAATTCATAATATCATACAACAGTTGTTATCTGGTAGTATAACTGTGGGCCATTGCTTAGAAAAATTAAGATTTTAGTTTAAGTAGTTATACTTTTTTTTTCTTTTTATTGATTTTACAAGTTTCTTTATCTTTGTTGATTTTTGATAAGTAAATTATAATGAATATCATAATCTGTGATTAGCAAGAGTTAGAATTAAGTTATAATGTTGATTAAACTGTGATTTTAAACCATTACCGTCTTACTACAAAAATGTAACCAGTATTAATACATACGGATTAGGTCAGTTTTGGCCGATTCTTTTTTTGTGAATTAGCACTTGTTACACCTGTGATTGCCCTTATTTAACTAATTATAAGTAAATTGTAATGTAAATCTCTGATTAATGAGAGTTAGTTTTAAGTTAAATGTATGATGTTGATCAAACTGTGATTTTAAACCATTACCGTCTAACAAAAATAAATATAGCTAATATTAATATACACTTGTTATACCATTTGATTGTACATATTTAACTAAGTAGTTATAAGTAAATTACAATGTAAATCATGAAACTGTTAAATGTTGATGAAACTGACTGTATATTAAACATGATTTCTAAATCGCATATTTTTTTACACTTACCACTTTTCTAATCGTCTGTCCAAATGATTAGAAATCTTTAATTATTTCTATGAGTTGAAATCAAGATACACGATATGATTATTAAGTACTTTCGCTCAGTGGTCCGAATCGACCCATTCCAAAAGATACCTTGGGTTATTCGCACCGCTGCGCTGCAACCACTGTGGTGTGAATCGCCCTATTCAAAAATAGTAATTGGGCGATTCGGACCGCGGTTCGAATAACTCGTGGTGCGAAACGCCCCAAGACTATATATGTTTTTGTTTTATTAAATCTATTTCATCCGTAAATGTCCGACAGAAATTATTGCATACGTTACCTACTACCTAATTGTTTGGTTTTCAAGCATAAAATATTTTTCGATCATAGTATCCACGGATAGCTTTGTTCTGCCGAGCCACTTGTTTGTATAGCCCCAAATTTTTCTAATATCCCCATTGCAATTATGTATATCTTGACGTCTATGTGAATTTTTGGCAAAATTTACAGCTTTATTGACTTTATTTCTATAGCGTGTATATTCAAAGTCATATTTTTTGGGCACGCTTTCCAATTTTTAAACAGCATATCTTTGTGATCTAGCATATTTTTTAATTTTTTGTCTACCCATATGTGGGGCTCCCGTTTTTTACTATTTATAATTTATTTTTTTGATGTGCTGTAAATATTGGCAAAAGTATCACATAATTGCTTATAAAGCTCAATTGGATCTTGAATCGACATAAAACTATCCCATTCTACATTTATTAATTTTGTTTTTATAATTTCGTTGCCCAAAAACAGTGTAATGACTCACTTCTGTCGCTTGTTTTTCTTTTTGAATAGATATTCCCGTTAGATAGTGATCCGACACCTTAGTAGTCACTACATAGGCGTCGCGGCGTCGGTCACTCGCGCACTCCGTGCGAAGACGTGGTCGATGCAAGTCGCCACCCTCCTTTCCGAAAGTATCACTTCCCGAGTAACGTCTTGTATACAGCACTCCAATCCTAGTTCGCATAACATGTTTAGGTATTCATTAGCGTGTGAGTCAGTCTCGCCCGGTAGAATGTTTATGTTGCAATCACCCAAGTAGATAATGTCATTTCCAGTAGGTATAGATCGTAATAATGCTTTGATCTCTTTTGTGAAGTGCGTTTTATTCATATGGGGGGGTCTGTAGATGCATAGTATATCTATATATCTATTATTCAAGGAAATTTGGCCGTGTATTAGTTCACAGTAATAACTTGATACTTTCTTCGTGTTAAAATGGACATTATCCTTTATATACATAACTATTCCGCCGCCCCTCTTTTGCTCTCTAGTTAAGTAGTAGTGACAATAACCTTCTATTTGATAGTTATACATTTCGTCTTCTTTGATATTTATTTCCGTTAAACATATGATGTTTAATGTATTTATGCAATCCTTAATCAAAGCAATTACTTCATTAAAGTGTTTTCTCAAAGAACACACATTTATTTAAGTGTATAATATTTAGTTTGTGTATGTATTTTAAAAGCCTTTTTTGCCAGTCCTTTATAAATGCATACTTTGTGTATAGTGTATCTCGTAGCAGGTTATCGGTATCCATTTAAGTGTATATGTAGGTACTTACAATATATTCGAGATTATTGTATTGAATGAAATGAAATACAAGAATGCGTGTTGGGTATATATGTTTACTCTTTCTCTTCACTATTTTTTAACATATATTTATTTAAATCATTTTCACATCTTACGGTATACACCTTTTTCTCATCTTCATTCTTCTTTAGCAGAATTTTGCCATTTCTTACCCATATAAATTTAAACTTGTCTCGTAACTTCTCTTTTGTGTTCCATAATAACTGGCGTGTAAAACGTGTGATGTTTTCGTTTATATAAATGCGGGTATCATCTTTGTTAGCATACACGGAGTTGTTGGTTAGCTGAGTTTTTTTAGCTTTTAGCCATTGATTTTGTGCTTCCTTTGTTCGTAGTTTTATAATAATGGGCTTAGGTGCATTTCCTTCTCCTTTAATTCTCCATGCCTTCTCAATATTGTCAACATTCATACCTTGATAATTTAATACCTTGGCAATTTTTTGAACCATTTCCTTAATATTTTCACCTTCTGCTTTGTGTACATTGAATAGTTCAACATTACATTCCAACTGTTTCTGTTCCATCCATCCTATACGATCTTCTAATGATTTGTTACACTTTTCCAAAAATATGTTTTTATGTATGAGATCCTTCAGCCTATTTTCATTTTTACCGATTGATTCCGCCAATGTCTTATTCGAGAGATCCAACTCATTGCACTTTTTTTCAGTTATATGCACTTTGTTTTCCATCTCGGTAATTCTCGTTTTTACTCCCTGGACATCTTCCTTCAATGAATTTATATCACCATTAATCTGCTTGTATTTTTCCTCTTGTTCAAGCTTCATGGTACTCAATAACTTGTGCATAGCAGCCATTTGAGTACTCAATTCACTAATGATATGTTTTAGTGCACTTGTTGGACAACACGATGTTTTGAATCTTCTAGATTCTTGGGATATTGCCGATTCCGAATCACTACTGCCATCGTCTCGTTTCTTCTTATGCTGCCTGGTATTTATCCAATCACTGTTACTTATGGACAAATTAGGGTCCGAAGCACATTGCATTCGTTGGGTTGGTGAGTCCGCCATGTTTTATAAGGTCGGCGGCCTTATAACGCACTATTTATGTAGTTATCAACACTGCACGATAGCTATCGCGGACGCGTAGCGTAAACACGTCCGCTCCGTAGTGCGGCCCGCGAGAACTGTATATAGTCGCCTGGAACCCATAGTACAAGCTTTGCTTAGTTTGGGGCTAGGATGATCTGTGTGACATTTTCCCTATATATATATATTAACCATAGCAATTTTAAGGCTCAGTACATTGACCTACGCAATCCCATATTGAGAATTTGCTCACTGAGTTGCAGCTTGGGAGATGCAACATTGCAACTCGTTCAGTCGGCCGCGAGCCAGTGAGTGAGGTGGTAGTTTGCGTATGACTCTCGACAAAGCCGAATCAACATAAACTTACGAGTATGAACAAACGAGCTTGATTACATTTATTAGACTTTGGTGATTAGAGTAGGTATACTTAGGTACTAGGTACTCTTTTACGTGAATTTAAGTTTATTTACATACATACATACAAAGACTCACGCCTGTTTCCCAGAGGGGTAGGCAGAGACAACGGACTTCCATTTGTCACGATCCTTGCATACCTCTTTCGCTTCGTTTACTGACATAATATTCTTCATACATGCTCGCCGGTTTAGGGTACTTCTGACCTGACCTTTCTTAAGTACGTCTCCGATTTGATCAGAGAATGTTCTACGAGGTCTTCCCCTTCCGTTTGTACCATTCACACAGGCCAGGTATACTTCTTAAGTTTATTTATGTTAAGTTAACAATTTATTTCATAATTATTTCCGATTTATGAATAAAATAATGCTTGAAGCAAACTGTCCGCCCTTGCTCGCCGTATGCTATACCCATCTCGCTTCCTCTTTTTTTACATTGCATTTGAGTGAATAGTACCTACTACTCGTACCTAAGACGAGGCTCGCAATTCAATTCAATTCACTTTATTTGCCAAAAAATATGGTTACATAATGATGTTACATATACAGAATAAAGGCCTCACATTTAGCCCATTTGGGCGTTGGCGGTGAGCTTAGACATCGCCTTCAACCCCGTCCCCTGGTGGGCGATACGGGAGGCACTGGTCTACCATAACGTGCCTCCCTATCTGAGTGTCGGTCGGGGCATATTTGCGTGACAGGGCGATCCAGTTCGTCGGTCGGAACGGGATTGAGGTCCAGAGGGAGCTCTCCTGCGGGGTTCCTCAGGGGTGCGTGTTGGGACCTCTGCTATGGAGCCTCGCCTATGATGCGGTCCTGCGGATTGGCCTCACTCCCGGAGTGAGCGTCGTCTGCTATGCGGACGAAACGCTCGTTATAGCCCGGGAGGTCAGCTTCCAGCGGGCGGTTCGGCTCGCCGAACTCGGTGTTGCATGTGTCGTCACGGCCATAAGGAGACTGGGCCTTCAGGTAGCGCCTCACAAGACCGAGGCGCTATGGTTCCACGGCTTGCGCCGTAGGCAGGAGCCACCCAGTAAGTCGATGCGGGTAGGTGACGTAGAGGTCAGGGTGGGGCGGTACATCAAGTACCTGTGCCTCACGCTAGACAGTCGATGGGGCTTCGAGGAGCACTTTGAGCGTCTAGCCCCCCGAGTGCGCCGGGTGACCGGCGCGTTACACCGGCTGTTGCCGAACCTCGGGGGTCCACGGAAGAAGTTCGCCGCCTCTACGGAGGTGTCGTGCGAACTATGGCCCTTTACGGGGCGCCCGTCTGGTCTGAACGCCTGGCGGGCGCCCCCCGCTGCGGAGCAATTCTGAATAGTCTGCATCGTGTGGTGGCCATACGGATCGCTCGACTCGTGCTAAAGGCACTGAACGCGCGCCAACGTGCCGTCGGTGCTATCCTGCCTCACCTAGAGGCCTGGGTGGGAAGGAAGGGCGGTTACGTCACCTACAGGCTGACTCAGATACTCACCAGACACGGGTGTTTCGGTGAGTATCTGAGCCGGATCGGCAGAGAAGTGACGACACATTGTCACCACTGCGGAAGCGACCTGGACTCGGCCGAGCATACGCTGGAAGAGTGCCCGGCCTGGGAGGCCGAGAGGCGAATCGGTGGTCGCAGCAATCGGACGGGATCTGTCCCTACCAGCGATCGTAGGCGCGATGCTGGCGGGTGACTCCACCAAATGGGACGCCGTGGTCTCCTTCTGCGAGGCAGTCATGCTCCAGAAGGAGACCGCCGAACGGGTTCGGGGAACGAGCCGATCCCGCTCGTAGACGGAGGAGGCTTCGGGGCGGCGGCGGCAGCCCGTAGCCCATCTCCCCTCGGGGCTGCGGTGGCAGTGTGAGAAGTGTCCTCTACTGCGGCCACTTACAAGCAGCTCCGGGAAGACAGCGATCTGTTTGTGGCACAATCGCTGTGCCAGACTGGCAGGAGTCGGCAATAGGGGAGGGCAATCCCAAGCCCTCCCAGGGTACGTGTCCCGACCATCTGGGACATGGCGCAAAGGAGGAGCACCGGAGCAGCATACCCGCGTACCCGGGGCTCCTCCCATCAGGCGGCAAGAGAAGTCCACGGCAGGTAGGTTTAGTCGGTGCGAGTCCGACATACCCACCCGCAGATACTTTTTACGGGTGGCATGCGCAGGCATTCCCACTGCCTAAACAAAAAAAAATGTAGGTACCTACTACTAATTCAGTGCCATAGGGTATTAGAAAATATAAAACAGACGTGACAAATGTTGTTGATAGATTTTACCTATTTCCGTTCGTTCCTAGTTCCGTAGCCTGCTTCTGCCTACGAAGCTGGTGGTGCTGGGTTCGAATCCCGGTAAGTGCAAATATTTGTGTGATGAGCACGAATATTTGTTTCTGAGTCATGGATGTTTTCTATGTAGGTATATAAGTATTTATCTCCAGTCTCCCCGCAACCCGCGCGGTGTACGTATGTCATTTTGTGCGTTCTAAACTCTAATATATCATAATAAATCATTAAACCAAACCTTTATCGCAAATAAAACCATCAATACGTGAATAACATCCATTAACCATAAAGTGAATTATCATCTTAAAGCAGTGATTAAGTGAAATTAGTAAAACATTTAAAAGAAACAATTAAGAAATCCTAACAAAGTGCAGTGACTTGCAAATGTGATGTGCAAAGGTGAACGACCTACACACCGTGCCTTTCACTTTTAAAGGTCATTCCCTACACAGTAATAAAGTCTATTACTAAGTACTCGTCTTTTTCGCTAACATACACTAAGCGATTCTGGCCTAGCGGCCAAAGCGTCAACTACACCGCGCTGCATTCTAAGAGGTCGACGGTTCGAGCCCAGCAAGTTGCAAAAGTTTTTGTCAATCTTTAAAGTTATTATTATTAAAAATGGATGAACATGTAACGTTTAGAAATCGCCAAGACAACAGTTACAATTCAATGTTCGATACTTCTAATACGAGTACTTCGTCTTCAAAGGATATGACAATGTTAAGTGAACCAAACATATCTGTCAGTCAAGGAAGTCAAGAAGAATTACAAAAACTTACTTATGAATTGCAAATAGCCAACAATGAAATCGACAACCTAAACTTGGAAGTAACGAGTCTAAAGAACGAGCTACAAAAATGTCATAATATCATAAACAATTATAAAAAAGTTCACTTTGAAGACAGTAATATTATGATGACCCCCATTAGCAGGAGACGTAAAAAATCTAGGATCTTCCATAACACAAATGATATGCTTCTCCATAGTTCAAAAAAACTAAAGGAACAGATAACTATCTCTACTGATGACCAGCAGATATCACAAAATTCAGGCCACCCGTCGGGTGACTCACAATCATTAGGAAATGCAGTATCCTCAGAAGACTATGAGAAACATGAATATTTTTCTTTTCCCTTGCACAATACTTTTGGAGAAAATTTGGCAGAAGCACCAGAGAGCTTCATGGCTCAAGAAGTTGAACTTAATTCCCATACTACTTCTAAACGAAATAACGATTGCTTCAAACAATTTGACGGGAATCTATGTATTATAAGTAATAACAAATTTAATAATGTATTGTCAATAGCTAAAAGCACTTCTCCAAATTATAATTTGTGTCATTATCTTTCACCAAACTGCTATCTTAAGAATATGTTATTTAATCTAAACTCGAAACTAGATAATTTTAATATGAACAATTATTGCATAATACTTATAGGTAGTGAGGACTTCGAAAAATCTAATAACTATGCTAATCTAATTCAACATTTAAGAGAAATATTAATGAAGATTACACATACTAATATTATATTATGCTTACCAACATTTAGACTTAGCTATTATTCTAATATATATAATTGTCGAATAGAAATGTTTAATGAGTTGTTACTTCAGGACATAAACAAACACAACTATGCATGGTTATTTGACTCTAATCAAAATTTGTCAAATGACTGGACTATGTTTAGAAGGTCGGGAAGTCGGAATGAAAAATATTTTCACCAATTTACACGATCTCATATTACATAACGTTCTTATCTCCGAGGGTGAATTATCAGGAGTTCAGGTTGACCAGAACCAAAGCAATTTGTTAAAAGAAAGTTACAATAATACAAAAGAGCCTGAGGTAACACATTATAAAAATGACACCAGCAGTATGTCTGGTTTATTTCGTGTATAATAATTTAAATATTTTACACCAAAACATAGCAGGACTTATCAATAAATCAGACATACTAACTGTATCATTAACTGAATTCTTCACAGAATCTGTCGATATTCTATGTATCACAGAGCATAATATGGTTATAGAAGATATAAATCGACTACAAATACCATCGTAAAAATTAGCGACAGCGTTTTGTAGAAAGAATAGAAATGGAGGCACCTGCATTTTAATAAAAAAAAGTCATCCATTTAAAGTACTTGAGGAGGTGGCGACTCTATCAGTCCCCAATGTCATTGAATGCTCGGCTATCGAATTGACCCAACATAATTTACTAATTGTTTGCATTTATAGAATTCCACATCATAGTAGTCAAGCTTACGAAACATTTTTTCAAACTCTACATAACATTCTGAGTAAATACAGAATAAAAAATAAAAAAATAATTGTTGCAGGGGACTTCAATGTTAATTTACTTAACAAGAACAAAGTATCAATGGAGCTCATAAACTTACTTGCGTCATATAACTTGCAATTCCAGTTTAATTCACCTACACGTTTGGTCAGTGGCACATGCATTGACAATATTGCTCACAATATTAGGGGTTGCAAAGGAGAGATAATTGAGTTGGCGCTATCGGATCATACTGCCCAAATAGTTAAATGTCCAGTCTACAGTACAGTCAGCCCAGTGACTATTCTAAGGAAAATATTGATAAATTCGTAGATTGCCTTAGTAGTTAAAGCTTCAGTGAAGTCTATGAATCAAATGATCCTAATAGTGCATTTTCTGGTTTTCATGAAATGTTTCTGATGTTGTACAACCTATGTTTTCCTAGAATCAAAGTAAGAAAAATGGTTTATGGTAGTCCTAAGTGGATTTCTAAAGGTGTTAAATTATGCAGCAAACGTAGAAGACATCTTTTATGGAAGTATAGGAAGGATCCATCTGACTATAATAAAAACATTTTTAAAATGTACTCTAAAAGATACAAGTGCATTTTACACCTAACGCAGAAATCACAAAACTCTCACTTCATTAAATTGTCGACTAACAAATCGAGAGCCGTTTGGAATGTAATTAACAAAAATCGTATAACTTTAAAAGATAATATTAGCTCAATAAGGCATGGTGATAGAATGATATCTGACCCAAAAATGATGGCTAACTTATTCAATGATTCCTTCGTCAATGTCACTAATAACAAACATAGCTTTAATTGCATTAATTATAGAACGATAAAACATCAATGCAAATCATTCTTTATGACACCTTCTATACCATATGATATATGGAAAATAATTAATTATTTAAAAAATGTTCACAGCACAGGTTACGATGAGATAACTGTAAATGTAGTCAAATCAGTATCACATATTATTTCACCAGTTTTGAGTCATACGATTAACTTGAGCATATTACATGGTATCTTCCCTGAGGCTTTAAAGCCCACCATTATTAAGCCTATTTTCAAAAAAGGTGACAGTAAAGATATGAATTGTTATAGACCAATAGCATTTGCTTCTGTTTTCTGTAAGATCTATGAAAAAGTTATAAACGAACCATTGTATAAATTCTTTGAAATTAATAATATATTTTCACCTGTACAATATGGTTTCCGCAAAAGTAAGAATATCAACATGGCGGTATATAATTTTGTCAATTCGGTAATAACGAATATGGACAAACGAAACTTTCCTATAGCAATGTACCTAGACCTCACCAAAGCTTTTGATCACGTGGATCACAAACTACTGCTTCATAAGCTCTACTGTTATGGCATAAGAGGCAATATTCTTAATTTGATAGAATCTTATCTACCAAATAGGTCTCAAGCAACACGAATAAATAGAGTGTGTCCTATAAAAAAAACAGAGGAGATCTATCAGTCAGATTTTAAGGAAAACGTATATGGTGTCCCAGAGGGAAGTGTAATAGGTCCATTCTTATTTCTTATATATATCAATGACTTTCCAACAATAACTGACCATCACATGACTTTATTTGCTGATGATAGTACCGTTTTATTTGTAGGCAACCAACAGAATATCTCAGAAAACATTAAACAATTTCTTTCCACCACTACTGATTGGCTTACCCAAAATAATTTAAGTCTAAACATTAACAAGACTACCATCATGAAGTTCAGTCAAAGGGATCAGACAAACTCTGATCTCAATATAATATTTCAGGATACATTAATCTCAGAAGTAGACAAAATAAGATTCTTAGGTTTAAATATTGATAGAAGGTTAGATTGGAAATCCCATGTAGATTACGTATGCAAACGTCTTCATCAACAATCATATGCTCTCTATAGATTGAGGCAAATAGCGGACAATTCAACGGTACTCACAGCTTATCACGGACATGTAGCCTCTATACTGAGATATGGTTTGATGTTCTGGGGCAACTCAACTCACAAAGACTTGGCATTTAAAGCCCAAAAAAGGTGTGTTCGCTCTATAGTTAACATTCAGTCAACTGATTCATGCAAACCTCACTTTGTAAGCCTTAAGTTACTCACGCTACCATGCATGTATATCTTTGAATGTGCCATTTTCGCAAAGAATAATATAGAACTATATCAATTTAGCACTAGGGCTAGGCGTATGGACAAGATGATACGTGTACAACACAAAACGACACTATTCCATAAAAGTGTTTTCTATCTGATACCTGAAATTTTCAACAAACTACCTAAGGCTATTAGAAATTTAACAAATATTAATGATTTTAAGAGAGCATTATATCAATATTTAATTGAAAAATGTTACTATAATATTCATGATTTCTTGAATGAAAATAATAGTTAATTTTAATGTCTCGATAATAATGGATAATAATTAATCATAATGCCTATAATGTATAATTTAATTTGATCTATGTGCAATTAATCTAATGTTATAATTAAATTAAAAGTATGTACCTACTATATTATAAGATAAGAAAAATATTGTATGCCAATTTGGCGGAACATGGCTGAACAAACTATAATGTAACACCTCCTATACCTATGTACACAATAAAATATATTTGTATTTGTATTTATCTATCTATATAAGTATGTATATCGTCGCCTGGTACCCATAGTACAAGCTTTGCTTAGTTTGGGGCTAGGATGATCTGTGTGACATTGTCCCGAGATATTATTATTATTTGTGATTTTTAAAAGTGTTGCGTCAAAAAGCCAAAAATATTATTTTTTATTTGATATCTCATCTTCCACAAAACGTTAGAAGTAGATATACATAACTAATTTTATTAGTTGAAAATATCCTTTTTTTATATCTACTGGCTAATTATATCTGTAATGTATGCCATGTAGGTTTTACTTTTCTTTATGACTGACGTAAGTACGTCTTTGTCTTTGCTACGCTCTCTTCCATTAAACCTTGGTATTGAGCGGACGTGTTTTATTGTGCTACTATCTAGTGACGCCCTATCTGCAATACCTAAATATCTTTCAGTGGCGACGCACAGTAAAAAAAACACACGCGTAGATATTAAAAACAAGTTCCGGTAGTGTAAATTCATAATTTCGTATACAAAATGTAGTTGGGTAAGATCGGCCCGTTTGACATCAGCAAAGACAATTGGGACCATTATGTAGACCGTTTGGAGCAATATTTTATTGTGAACGATGTCAAACTGGAGATGAAAGTTCCTACGTTGATAACGGTGATCGGCAGTGAAGCATACGAACTTATGGTCAATTTGTGTATACCGGACAAACCTGCAACGAAGACCTTCGGTGACCTTGTAAATGTTATGCGAGGACATTTGCAGCCTAAACCGAGTCTGATGGCAGAGCGGTTTAAGTTTAGGCAACGGTTACAAAAAAGTGACGAAAGTGTAGCGGATTATATGACAGAATTAAAAAAAATGTCCAAAGATTGCAGATTCGTTGGTGAAGGTTTAAAAGAGAACTTGAGAGATCAATTCGTTTGTGGCTTGGCGAGTGACACAATTAGGCAGAGGCTATTTACGGAGGACGATATCGAGCTTCAGAAGGCTTTCAAGCTAGCGGTGAGCATGGAAACCGCGGAGATTGATGCAGCGATGGTGGATAGCCGTACTAAGGGTAGGACGATGGATATACCCAGGTCGGAGTTGCATCAGATGGCATCGACTTCATCATCGGGTCAGCGAGCTCGTACGGACCGCAGTAGCGTTATCAAGCGTTGGCCGCGTGATTCAGCGCTCGAGCTAGGCGGTGGTACAAGTGGCACAGGCAGAGCGGGTAGCAGGAGGATTGGCGACAGGAATCGCTCCACATCCATTAGCAAGGTGTACAAACACGAATGTGGAGTGTGTGGAGGTCATCACGACGCCAATACTTGCAAGTACAATACATACGTTTGTCGGGTGTGCAATCGGGAAGGTCATTTGAAGAAGATGTGCCCTAAATTACGGAACGGAATAACGATGCACAACGTGTTAGATGAGAAGGTTGTGTATGAGAATAGTGATGGAGGTCTAAGTGACGAGGTAAATAATTTTTCTATAGAGACTAATAATTTAAATCGTTTTAGACCATACACCATTTGTGTTCACGTTAATGGTAAAATGATCACTATGGAAGTGGACACAGGGAGCGCGATTTCTTGTGTTAGTTACGAGGTTTATAAAAAAATATTGAGTGAATGTAAAATAGCTAAGAGTGATTTAATTTTACGATACTCTACCGGAGAGAGTGTAAAACCAGTAGGAAAAATAACAACTCGGGTGAAATACGGAACTGTGAGTAAGATATTAGGTCTTTACCTATGAAATTGCCGTTCTGCAGTACTGGCCATTTCAAATCAAAATAATTTTTGTTTGGCTAAGAATTCTAATTTCAAATTAATTTTATTTTAAAAACATGGATTCTTTTTTCCAAAAGTAGTCATTTCTTTATTGATTAGTGTTACATTTTCATCGCATTTCAATCTTTTTCGTCATCATGGATACGTTAAAAATTCGAGTAATTATGGAATATGAGTACCGTCGTGGCAGCAACGCGGCACAAGCGGCACGCAACATCAACGACGTTTACGGAGCTAACACTACAAACCAACGCACCACCTGTTATTGGTTTGCTCGCTTCCGTTCTGGAAATTTCGACCTGAAAAATGAACCTAGCGGTCGTCCGAAGACTTTGGTCGACAATGACGAATTAAAGGCGGTTGTGGAAGCTGATGATACACAATCAACGGCTGAATTAGCAGCAGCTTTCGACGTTAGCGTCAAAACAATATTGGTCCATTTGCGTCAAATTGGCAAGGTAAAAAAGCTTGACAAATGGGTGCCCCACGAACTCAATGATCGCCAGCGCGAAGTACGCGTCGAGACGTGCCTTGCACTGCTCAACAGACACACAAATGAAGGAATTTTGAACCGCATTGTTACCTGCGATGAAAAATGGATTCTGTTTGATAACCGCAAGCGCTCAGCAAGTTGGTTGGATCCTGGTTCAGCACCTAAACAATGCCCTAAACGAAAACTTACCCCTAGAAAAGTGATGGTCACTGTTTGGTGGTCTAGCGCCGGTGTGATTCATCACAGCTTCTTACCAAACGGGGTGAGCATTACTGCAGATGTGTACTGTGAAGAACTGAGCACAATGATGGAGAAGCTGGCGCATCTCCAACCAGCATTGGTCAATCGCTCGTCTCCGCTGCTCCTGCACGACAACGCGCGACCTCATACTGCACAGCAGACGGTCTCCAAGTTGCAAGAACTGGGGTTGGAAGCTCTCCGTCATCCGCCCTACTCACCAGACCTTGCGCCTACAGACTACTACTTTTTCCAGAATTTGGATAACTTCTTGGCGGGAAAAAAATTCAATACCCGAGAGGCAGTACAAAATGCCTTTGAAGAATTTGTTGCCTCCCGTCCAGCTGATTTCTTTAAGAAGGGCATCAATAAACTGCCACTGCGATGGCAAAGATGCATTGATTGCATGGGTGATTACTTCGATTAATACAAATAAAAAAATTCATGAAAAAAATTCGTTTAAATTTTTTCATACAAAACGGCAATTTCATAGGTAAAGACCTATTATTAGATTTGTACATAATTAACTGTGTAAAAACATCTTTATTAGGCAGACAATGGTTGTATGAGTTAGGAATTAATGTACCGGTAATCTGTAATAATTTAAAGGAATCTGAAAAATTATTTGACATAGGGGAATTCAGTTCCAGATTTTGTGACGTGTTTGCTGATGGACTGGGGAGATTCACCGGAGGCACAGTGGGCTTTCACTTGTGGCCGGAGGCGCGGCCGGTGTTCATGCGCGCTCGCCCCCTAGCCTACGCGTTACGCGACCCGGTGGAGCGCGCACTCGACGCGCTGGTGAGTGATGGAGTAATAACGCCGGTGACCACGTCCGACTGGGCCACACCGATCGTTCCGGTGATGAAAAAAGATGGAACTATAAGGATATGTGGAGATTTCAAACTTACTTTGAATAAGTGCTTGGAGGTGGATCGTTTTCCGTTACCGAGAGTGGAAGACTTGTTAGCTAAATTGCATGGTGGGGAAAAATTTACAAAGCTGGACTTATCACTAGCGTACGCACAGTTAGAGCTTAATGAGGAGTCCAAAAAGTACACCGTTATCAATACCCACAAGGGGCTATTCATGTACAATAGGTTAATTTACGGTTTGGCTTCGAGTCCGGGGATTTTTCAGAGAAAATTAGAACAACTCTTTGCGGATATGCCCCGAGTAGGAATTATTTTAGACGATTTGATCATTACAGGAACCGATGATCAGTCACATATGGCCACCCTTAATGAGGTTTTCAGAAGACTTCAGAAATATGGTCTTAAAATTAAGAAAGACAAGTTTTTTTTTTTCTCTAAAGCTGTTACTTATCTTGGTTATCTAATTGATAAACAAGGAGTGCACACTTGCCAAGACAAAATAGAAGCAATTAGGAAGGCACCCGTACCCACGAACGTATCGGAATTGCGCTCGTTTTTGGGGCTAGTTATGTTGTACTATGCCAAATTCGTCCCTAATATTAGCACTATTTTAGCGCCGTTGTATATATTATTAAGAAAAGAAGTTACGTTTGAATGGAACAATGAAAGTAATGACGCGTTTGAAATGATAAAAAAAAAATTAATGTCAAGTGAGGTCTTGTTACACTACGCGCCTGACCTCCCACTTGTGCTAACTACGGACGCGAGTAGTGTGGGGGTGGGTGCAGTCATATCGCACCTGACGCCAGGAGGCGAGCGGCCTATTGCTTACGCGTCGCGGGTCCTTAACTTCGCGAAGAAGTCGTATTCGCAAATAGAAAGAGAAGGGCTAGCTATTATTTATGGAGTTAGAAAGTTTCACCAATATTTATACGGCAGAAAGTTTATACTTAGAACTGACCACAAACCATTGGTGACAATATTCGGTGATAAAGCGGGGATACCAATTATGGCAGCGAGCCGTTTACAACGCTGGGCAGTCATTTTAGCGGGGTATAATTATGATATCGAGTTTGTGCGTAGTGAACGAAACGCAGCGGATGCTTTATCTCGGCTACCGGTAGAGCCAGAGAGCCGCCTTAGTACGGAGTTGACGTATATTAATTTTATTCAAAATTTCTTACCCATTACTAGGCAGACCGTACAAGATAGTACAAAACGAGACGAAATCTTAAAAAAGGTACTTCTATTTTGTCAAACAGGCTGTCAAACAGGTCCAGGTGAAAAGATTAAACCGTATTTTATACGTCGTAATGAGCTATATTTGGATATGGGATGTGTAGTATGGGGCTATAGAATAGTAGTACCTAGTGATTTAAGAGAATTATTATTATAAGAATCGTTAAGATGAAGAGTATGGCCCGCAGCATTTTGTGGTGGCCCGGGGTTGACGCGGACATCGAGCAGGCTTGCAGCGGGTGCAGCACGTGCACGGCCGAAGCGCCGGCACCGCCGCGCGCGCCGCCCCAGCCGTGGCCGTATGTCACTGAACCATGGTCGCGGTTACATATAGATTTTTTAGGCCCGTTGCATGGTAATACATTTTTAATATTAATTGACTCGACTACAAAATGGATTGAGGCGTTTCTAATGGAGAGAACTACCGCGGGCGCGGTAATCAAAGTTTTGAGAGAAACTTTTGCTAGATTCGGCTTACCAAAAGAAGTGGTATCCGATAATGGCCCACCGTTCTCGAGTAGGGAATATGCGGAGTTTATAAACAATAATGGTATAAAGCTGACGTTTGCACCAATATACCACCCGGCATCGAATGGAGCGGCAGAAGGCGCTGTTAAGTTGTGTAAAAGGGCAATCAAAAAGTCATTACACGATCAAAGCGATTTAGGTGCAGCTTTACAGTGTTATTTGATGGCATATCGAAATGTAGAACACAGCACAACAGGTGTATCACCAGCGATGATGTTGCAGCGTAGAAGTTTGCGCTCGAGGCTAGATCTATTGAAAGGATTTAGGATGTTAGAGGATCGAGTCCATACAGCACAGCGCAAACAAATAGAATACGCCGGGGGCACTCCGAGAGAATTTAAGGTTGGTGATACAGTGTGGACTAGAGATTATGCGGGAGGGAAAAGGTGGTTAGGCGGCTATGTGCAACAAAAACTAGGATCACGGAATTACGTAATCGGTAGACAAGACGGTCCACCCCTTAAAAGGCACTTAGATCAGATTAAGAGGAAATGGCCGTGTACGTTTAATGATGATCCTTTTCTTTCTCGGGAGTCACAAACACAGCCAGGGACGTGTTCACCGACTCCGGGGGCTCCTCCACCGGGGCCGGTTGTACAAATTGATAAAAGTCAATCTCCATCAAGGCTAAACAGTTCGATAGATCCGGGAGCAAGCGAGCCTGAGGGTCGGTCAGCTAATGGAGCGCTAGAACCGCCTGCACCGGCACCACTGGTGAATCGGGAAGTGCATCCGGTGCGTACTTCCACACGCATTAAAAAACCGGTGTTGAGATACGGTTTTGATATACACTCGCGAGCAACCAAATCGACTCAAGCCTTGTCGGCGCACATATACATTGATTTTCCTAAAACGATAAATGGTAATTACAAAAGTGATATGTCATTCGAAAGCTGAAGAATTAGGCTTTCAATCAATACCTTAAAAAAAACTAAGCGCTGATTTATTGACACATTTTAATTGGCCGTCAGCGTAAATTACCTCTTTAGGAATCCACGACTTGCGCTACCTGCTCCCGCTATAAAACCCCCCACTTCCGGTTTATCTTATCAGTTGCTTGTTACAGGTTGACCGGTACACATCTCCGTAAATTGCATTCCTTGTTTTCGCTAACCCATGGATACCACACCAGAAGAAGCCGCTCAAGTTGTTGCCTTGTTGCAACAAGGGTTAAGTCAGCGAGCAATCGCTGCCCAGCTCCACTTGAGCCAGTCTTCTGTATCCCGAGTATACAGACGGTTCCAAGAGACTGGTGCCTTCAATCGGAGACCAAGAACGAGCCGCCACCGGTGCACTTCAGAGAGAGACGACCGCTTCATTGTCTCAACCTCGCTGCGCAATCGACACCTTACGGGCGTTGATGTGCAGCAAGAACTGAGACGTGTACGACAAGTGGCTGTCAGCGAGTGGACAGTGAGAAGACGCTTGAAGGAAGCCAACTTGACGCCAAAAAGACCTGCGACGGGCCCTAAGTTGACTGCAGGCCACCGACAAGCGCGCCTTCAATTTGCTCGAGAGCATCTCAATTGGAGCGTTGCGCAATGGCGATCGGTCCTGTTTACTGATGAGTGCAGAATGTGTCTGCATGGCAGTGACAGGAGAGGCCGAGTCTACAGGCGTCCGGGAGAACGATTTGCCCAATGTTGTTTCGCTGAAACAGTGGCATATGGCGGCGGTTCCTGCATGATGTGGGCTGGTATCTCTTTAGAGGGAAAAACCGAACTTGTTTTCGTGCCTGGGGGCGGCCGAGGAGGCGGGCTAACAGCTGATCGGTACATCACCGACATTCTACTGGATCATGTTGTGCCCTACGCAGGGTTTGTCGGTGAAGACTTCGTGTTAATGCACGACAATGCCCGCTGCCACACGGCACGAGTCACTCGACAGTTTCTGCAAGAGGTCGAATTACGCACGATGGACTGGCCTGCGCTCAGTCCTGACATGAATCCCATCGAGCACTTATGGGACGAGCTTAAAAGAAGAGTTCGGGCCAGAAATCCAGTCCCTTCAAGCGTAGACGAGCTAAAGACAGCATTATTAGAGGAGTGGGACGGCATTCCTAGAAATGTCAAAAAATTGATAAGGTCCATGAAAAACAGACTGCGGGATGTAATTAGGGCTAGAGGGGGCAATACGAAATACTGATTTAAATAAAATAATTTTATTTTTAATTTTTTTTGTTTAATTTGTCAAATACGAGACACATACCCTTTTTCCTAAATTCCCGTTTTTCCTACTCTTGCATTCAGACATCATTTATTTCAAAAATGATGGATGGATTTCAATGATAATGATATCAAATTAAAGCTGACATCTTAAGCTTTCGAATGACATATCATTTTAATAATTTCCATTCATGATTTTAGTTGTATCAATGTATGTGTGCGCCGACAAGGCTTGAGTCGATTTGGTTGCTCGCGAGTGTAGATTAACTGTGTATTAATAGCTGTAAGATTTGTTTAGTAATATCAGTATTGATTAAGAGTGAGGGTGTAATGTATGCCATGTAGGTTTTACTTTTCTTTATGACTGACGTACGTCTTTGTCTTTGCTACGCTCTCTTCCATTAAACCTTGGTATTGAGCGGAAGTGTTTTATTGTGCTACTATCTAGTGACGCCCTATCTGCAATACCTAAATATCTTTCAATATCATTGAAACTCATGTTGTATTTTTATTAACATTGCCCTAATATTATTACTGTCATAATCAGTAATGTAGGTATATTGTCATTCTTCCGGCTGCTAATTTAAAATCGCTCCACAAATACCTAATAGGTATACCAATAATTAGGAATTAATTTACCAATCAATACCTAGGTACTTAAAGACTATCTCCGAGATAGAATGCAAAAAGGTAAAATATTTCTATATCGTGTCACACCTGTGCGCCCGCTTATTCACTTCTATGATTTTGCACCCCGACAGAGATTTAATTCGAAACAGCGTGTCTAATAGTATACATATAAGTCAATGGCTCAGTATGACAGTACTCTAAGCAAAGACTTAGAATAAAGCACACATTGGTGTGTGCTTTATTCTAAGTCTTTACAGTCGAACATTTCTCACGAAGATGAAATCAAACGGAAACCTATGATGGCATCACCCAGTGATATAATCCGATACTATCCGGCCTCACATCGAGGCCTGGGTGGCGGTTACGTCACCGACATATTGACTTAGTTACTCATTAAACTCTTGGCGGGTCTCTCACTCGTTCTTCAGGGCGCGCTATTGCTCCTCCTGGCCGCGCGCTTGGTCTTCCTGACGACGCGTTTGCTCCCATTACAGCTGCCATTTGCTGAAGCAGCGTGCCCATATCGATAGTCTCAGTCTGTTGTGACCCGCGTCGCTGCAATATGACGTCGTGGTGCTCCTCCATGTTGCCGCTGTTCTCGTAATCACTCCATTCTTGTTTCTTGGCACCAGCAGCATCTTCTCAATCTCACTTCTGACACCAATTGTGCTTCACTATTATTTTTTACTTGGGTACTTAGTTAGGTACCTACCTACCTACTTAACTTTTACTTTCCCATTAGAAAATTCGTAGGTACCATTCCTTTTCATTCTAGAATCATCACCAAAAGGCTTTACTGGGGTTCGAAACCCGAACGTGACAGAAGATAGTTTTTTAATATCCTCCACAAATCTTCGCGTATTATATGAGCCCATAATGACAAGAAAAACAAAAGGCTGTTATGCACGTAGGTATCGCTTTTATTGACACTCATAAAGTGTTAGTCACTAACACACACACATACGTGGCGGTCCTAGCCGCACTAGACACACGTTTCCTATTATAGTATAAAATACTTTACAACAACTTAAAAATACTTTTTATAATAAACTTGAGAACGTTAGGTAACAATCTCGCGGTTACTGAGATTATCTTGAGCGTTATTTTCAACCCCCTTCACCTTCGTAACCAGTTCGAATCAAATGTTTGTACCTATAAAAAGCCTAATAAATATTTATAGGCATAAGCACGTGCAATGAAGTTGCTTCTCGAACAACACGAGGGGGTACCCTACCTAGTGATCATACCGTTCGACCCCTTAGTTCCTCTCCAACCTTCGAGCATTTTGTCTATGCTCGAAGCCTCCAATAGATCCACTATCCCAAGACAGCTAGCAAACCGGACATACTCGATATTGTGTTAAAACTGGCCACTAAGTCCATAGACACGTTTTTAAATAAGGGAGTGAGAAGATTTGTGTTAAAACTGGCCACTAAGTCCATAGACACGTTTTTAAATCAGGGAGTGAGAAGATAAACTCATTATTGCTAGGATACTGTTTATATTAATGTCAAAGTTCTTTCCATTTCTTGTGTCAAGCTCTTTGTTATATTAATATCCTAATAATGCTCCATGAATTCCATAAAACTCATGGTTGTCATCCAATTAGGCGACATATTCGCTACCTTGTTAAAGGAAGATAAAGTGTTACTTTGTTTTGGAGGTCTTCCATCTCTAATCCACTTCTCACGGAAATTCACACGACGCTCCATGACAGACTCTTCATATTGTCTCTTCTTATCATTTTTCGTAGTGCGGCTTTTACTGGGCATATTAGTAATGAGAACCTTGAGACTTGAACGCGAATAAACTTGGATCAAGAGTACCTATTAAGGATCTTACATATGAGTAGGTAGTAGATCTGGTAAAGTCTTCATAGGTACTATCATTATAACTGATCGTGTTCCATAGATTTTGAGATTTTTCGTACCTATGTGTCCTGACGTAAATAAACGTAGACTTTAAAAAAGCGCTTGTAAATAGTCAGAACATGTTTGCAGTAATATAGTTGTATACATTAGTATTGGATAAGACGAAAATCATGTCAAACGTCCATGTTGCACCCACTGAATTGAAAGTTGGTGACTCTGCACTCGAAGTTGTAGAGAACTATATTTACCTAGGACAGACCATCCAACTAGGTAGGTCCAACTTCGAGAAGGAGGTCAATCGTAGAATCCAACTCGGCTGGGCAGCGTTCGGGAAGCTACGTAACATCTTCTCGTCCAAAATACCGCAGTGTCTCAAGTCGAAAGTTTTCGACCAGTGTGTGTTGCCAGTGATGTACAGAGATGTGGTCGCTCACTATGGGCCTTATTAGAAGGCTCAAGGTCACCCAAAGAGCAATGGAGAGGGCTATGCTCGGAGTTTCCCTGCGGGATCGTATCAGAAATGTCGAAATCCGCAGGCGAACCAAAGTCACCGCCCGAAGAATTGCAAAACTGAAGTGGCAGTGGGCGGGGCACATAGCTCGTAGAACCGATGGCCGTTGGGGCAGAAAAGTTCTTGAGTGGCGACCACGAACCGGAAGACGCAGCGTGGGCAGGCCCCCTACAAGATGGACCGATGATCTTGTGCGGGTCGCTGGAAACAGCTGGATGCGAATAGCGCAAGACCGGCAATTGTGGAGATCTTTGGGGGAGAAACTGAAGTGGCAGTGGGCGGGGCACATAGCTCGTAGAACCGATGGCCGTTGGGGCAGAAAGGTTCTTGAGTGGCGACCACGAACCGGAAGACGCAGCGTGGGCAGGCCCCCTACAAGATGGACCGATGATCTTGTGCGGGTCGCTGGAAACAGCTGGATGCGAATAGCGCAAGACCGGCAATTGTGGAGATCTTTGGGGGAGGCCTTTGTCCAGCAGTGACGTCTTTCGGCTGATATGATGATGATGATACATTATTATTTCTCGTTACATAGATATTTAGGTACACGGATTGTATGAAAACATTTATAAAATTTATTTTATAATAGCAATGATATTTAGCTAGCTTGTATTAAGTTATTGTCAAAGAGATTATGTTTAAGTTTAATTATCAAAATTTATATTTATAGTGTTATCTATATTTTTACTACATATTGTCTGAATGGTTCTGTCTATATTAAGGTATTATTATTATGGCGGACCTTGTGTTACAACTTTTTATAATGCTTTATACACTAGAACAGAATGGTAGTATTCAGCGAAAATCAGAACATTAGTTGAGGCTACAAGATCTATAATGTACCTATGGTAATGGAAAATTACCGTAGGCGTTATGGGTGGAAATGATTAACATACCCTAGATCATAAGCAGAACAGGTTCAAAGAAGATGAAATATATGACGCCCTATGAACTGTGATTTAGTAAAAAACGTAACTTAAAGCATTTGAGAATAATCGGCTCTATATGCTACGTTCATATGCCAAAGCAAAAACGAAAAATCGGTTATTGTGACGTGCGTTGGACGCACCATAATATGTCCGCAACAAAAGCCTCCACAGTGATCTCCAATGGCCTACCATCAAATGTTGGGTGGAGCAAGCGTCCAAACATTTCTTTGCGCTCAATTACAGTCCTTCTCATCTCTCAAGTAAACACCGTTGTTCCAGGAACGTCTTGGACGATCTGGACGACGAGATTACCGTAGTAGATAGACGTAGAGCAAAGCATTAAACTTTCGAGACACTACACACCACCTGATTTATGGTACTCGCCGGACTAGAGTACAACACATCACTAGCTTCCTCTATAAGCCTTTGTTTACTTCGTATCGATGATTCCCTCTCCGATCCTCAATCGGACGGATTTCGGCGTCTTCGCGAATTAACGTAAAGCGATAGATTCAAAAAATCCTTAAACCGTTCTGACCATGATATGCATCTTTCCATCAGTAACTGCCCAGAGTAGAGGTTCGAACAGCCAAGCGACCTTCCTCGCGGGTTCTCAGTTTGTAGGTTTATTTATAAGCCAGATGGGTTGAGCTCACAATCGGCACAATGTCCAATGTAGCAATGAAAGCCTCCTAGGCTATCAAAAAGGCGGTAGAAGGCAGTGTTAAAAATATATCAGTTTAATATAAAAAAAATAGAAATTGAGTAGCAATACATATATATTTAAGTTATGAAAATTTTTTCAGGCGATTTGTATTGAGTTGATTCATATGTATCTTCAGCTTCAGAAATGACATTGAATATTTTTCGTTTTACTCTATACTGTAGCCACCTAGGGAACTGCTTTGTAGTCTCACACATGCTTTCAAAGAATGAGTTCAATGGATGGGTCTTACTCTCTCCAAGTCGACTGCTATTTCTATCATCCATTTCTATCATTAATTCACTAAAGTCATTCTCAGCTTTTCGTTTTCTGAACTTATGTTCAGTGTATTGCGTTGAATCTATAATTTTGTCGTTACTGGAGTCAAAGTTGGCATCTATATTAGAGTTTGTAGGTTGTACTGAGAAAGAGTCTGTAGGAGATGGGCAGGATTCTTTAATTTCATTTTCCTCACTTGAACTTGTTAACAGATGTGTTCTTTTCCTTGATTTCATATATGGCACCAAAAAATCCATAACATCTGCATACTTCCATTTGTTAAAGACAGCAGTTTCGTCTCCATTGGCAGAGGCCCTTGCTCTCTTCAGTGAGTCCCTGTGAGTATCCCTCAACTTCTTCCATTCAGCTTTGGCAGTTTTAACTGAAAATAGTTATAATTTTTTTCAATAACTTTCATACATATAATTTGTATTTATAGATAAATCTTATGTCTTAAACTAAATAATTTCATATTAATATAAAATTGTCATTATCAGTGCCTAAAGATGAAATCACAACAGGACCACCATAGTAATAGTGACAACTTTAGCCTAAGTTGTATTGTGATGATGCAGATGTCTAAATTTCATGTTTTTTACTTTTCGTGCACACTTTCTAATTTTATACAAAATAAAATATGGAAGAGCAAATGTAGAAACTTATAAACAGTAGAATATTATTATAAAAATATACCTAATACAGTAATACACAACTGTGTAAAGTGTAAACAAATAATTTTTTTTTTTTTTTGCCCTCTTTGGGCAGGCTAAGGTCTGTGACCATACCGCCTCGTCTTCAGTTATAATATTTCTGTTTCAAAGTCAGTCAGTCATGTCCGTCACGTCCGTCACAGTCATGTCCATCACGTCCGTCACAGTCAAGTCATAGTCCTACCCCAGTAAAGCAGTAGAGACTTTACTAGAGGCTTCTATGGAGTTTTGGTTTCAACACGGAAAATCACAATTCACGGCAATATCGCACTTTCCTCCACAAAAAAAATCCACCATATTTACACATAGAAACTCGAATTTACACCAGTTTTTGAAAATAAAACATAGACTCGATGCGTCCTTTTCCGCGTTGGCGCCAAAACCCCCGTAAACAAATAAATGCTCGACGCGATCTGACAGCACTTTGACATTACGATATTTATTACTATATATATATATACACATGCATAAAACAGAACGCAATATTGATACATTTCGTAGCGATTTCGATACCTAGACTGCGTTGACAAACAACGTAAAAACGTTGCTCTCGTGTTTAGAAGTTATATATTTTTTAAAACGCCTTTATATGAATATCCGAAAAATAACCAAAACCCAATTGTTCGTTGTCACTAGTAACATTAACAATGAGGCTGGCCAATGTTTTATTCTAGATATGCAAAAGTAATCTAGAAAACATCTGCATTTATTCCTTTTTAGGGTTCCGTAGCCAATTGGCAAAAAACGGAACCCTTATAGATTCGTCATGTCTGTCTGTCTGTCCGTCCGTATGTCACAGCCATTATTTTCCGAAACTTTAAGAGCTGTACTGTTGAAACTTGGTAAGTGGATGTATTCTGTGAACCGCATTAAGATTTTTACACAAAAATAGAAAAATATTAATAATTTTGGGGGTTCCCCATACATAGAACTGAAATTCAAATTTTTCTTTTTCATCGTACCCATACATGTGGGATGTCTATGGATAGGTCTTTAAAAATGATATTGAGGTTCCTAATATCCCCCCCCCCCCCTGTAACTTCTCTGAAATAAACTCAGCGGGTTCATCTACTAGGTACTGGTTTCAACACGGCCTAGTTGAGACGGTCCGGCCAAATATACTCAAGCGGGCATCTATAAGATCTCTTGCGAGCATTGTGCAGGTAGGTAGTGAGCGCCAGAGGTCTTTGTCATCGATGTACTCTTTAGTCGGGTATAACCCCTAGCCATAAGTACACATTTAAATGTGTCTTGAAACTTATGTCAGGCTGATCAGTAATACGAGTAGGAAGCTTGTAATAAAACCTAATGCAATTTCCTAAAAATGATTTATTCGTTATGCTGACTCTAAAGCCTGGCCTTGCAAGTTTGTCTTTATTCCTAGTATTTATGTTATGCAGTTCACGTTTTTTTCTATATTTATCAATATTTTTTCTAACATACAATATTTTCTGATATATATACTCAAATGGCACCGTAAGTATATTTATTTCCGTAAACAAAGTTCGCAAAGAATCGCGACTACTTAACCTATAAATGGCTCTGACTGCTCTTTTTTGTAATATGAAAATAGTACTTACGTCAGCTGCCGAACCTCACAGCAGAATGCCATAGGACATACTATATAAGAATAATTTATTTCCCACATAAAAGTGCACAATTTACACATAAATTACAGCTATTAAATGGTGACAAAAAATAGAATTGAACATTGGTACCCATGATAAGATTTAACTTGAGTTATGGGTACCAGGGCTCTCACACGTAGTTTAAGCTAAAAGTAATCGTAGATAGTAGATTTAACAAACGTAGCCAGTTGCAAAAATTTAACCTAGGAGCCTCGACATCTGTACAGAATAGAGATAAATATATATGATTGTAAATTTGTAGTGTATTAGTACGTGTATATGTAGTGTAGGATTCATGATCGTGTAGTGTTTATTTATGTGTCTGTCAGGTTTACAGAACGGACAGGGTGAGAAGGTCTTCAGTGTCTGTGTATGTCTTTAGCTGAAGCCATTTAGTAACTGTAGATTTGCACCTGTAATTGCACATAGGGTAATATACCCTTTGTTTAAAGTGTTATAGAGGTGACCTCCTATAACCCGATAGTGTCGACCAGCAAATGTAGTTTTGAATGGCTGAACTGGACACACCTGATAAGACCGCCTTTCGTTCGCTTTCTCTTTCTCGTATAGCAGCGACCTATGTTTTCTTAGAACGGTTTGGAGCACAAAGAGCTGTCGCACCGAAAGGATTTGGCATTCCTCATAAAGCAACGACGTGGGGTACCTAAAAGGTTTGCTCGTCATTACTTTCAGTACAGCTCTCTGTCCCCGTTCTAGTTCCAAAAAGTGAGTCTTTGCAGCACCACCCCACACCGTGATGCAGTAACCCAAAACAGATTGGCATAGGGCAAAATATACCATTTTAAGAGTGCTGATATCACTGGAAGAGCGTAATCTTTTAAAAATAAATATAAGTTTCCTTACACGAGCATTTAATTTCTGCACATGACATTTCCAATTAAGTTGGCTATCAATGTAAACTCCTAGATATTTGATGTCATTAGATCTTGATAATATTGGGCAATTACATGGGGAAGTATCAAAAGCTCCCACGCAGGAGTGAGCTCGCAGGTGAAAGTTGTCTAGTGAAGGTTGGTTGGGGGATAGTATAGAAAATGTCAGGTAGGTTGTCTTCGTTAAGTTGAGCGTTAGAAGGTTATCTGAGAGCCAAGACATGACGTGGTACAAGGCTTGTTCCGCCAGGTTAAAAGTAGTTTTCCAGTCACGGCTATAGATAACCAAGGCCGTGTCGTCAGCGTAGGTATATATCGAACAGTTTGTTAAAGAAAGTTTACAAACAGAGTTAATATAGATCAAGAAAAGTGTGAGGCCCAAGATAGAGCCGTGTGGTACACCAAAAGTAATAGGGGTCTCGGTACTAACATGTGAATCAATACTAACGCTCCGGGTTCTATCGGAAAGATAGTCTTTAAAAATTTTAAGCGCATGACCACGTGTTCCCATCTCTTCTAGCTTCTGTAGAAGGTGAGGCACAGAAACGGTATCAAAGGCCTTTTTAATATCTAGGAAGATGCCTAAGCATTTATGCTGGTTATCTAATTTATCCACAATGTGATCTACCAGTGACGCTACGGCATCCTCCGTCGATTTTCCCTTCCGAAAACCAAACTGATTCGGCGCTAAGAGATTGTGTCGTTCTAGGAAATTAATCAGACGTGAATTAAGAATTTTTTCTAGCACTTTGGATAATACTGGTAGTACAGATTTTGGCCGGTAGTTGTTTATATCGTTTCTGTCCCCTCCCTTGAAGATAGGGTGGACAATTGCTCTCTTAAATACCTTAGGAAAACAACCACTAGATATAGAGACGTTACAGATGTAAGTAATGATGGGAACCAACTTATTACTACATTGCTGTAGCAATGTAGTTGCAATTCCGTCCCATCCAATAGCAGCGTCTCTACGTAGGCGAGAAACGATTTCTGCCACTTCGCACTCATCTGTTGGCAGCAGAGCGAGGGAGTTTAAAGGGGAGTTATGTATGGGTCTTGACGAACATTGTAACGCGGCTCGGTGTTTCAGCGCCAGTTCACTACCAATGTTGGCAAAAAAGTGGTTTACTTTACCAACCGATGTAGCTATGGTAGGTTCTAGCTTTAGCAGCTCTACAGCAGAGCCCATCGTGCAATTTGTGTTAATAATATTTTTAATGACCTTCCACATAGCTTTGGGGTTCTTTTTGGCATTGACAAATTTCTGTTTTTCGTGCGCCTGTTTTAAGTTTTTGAGCAACTTATTACAGAAATTACGGTATCTAACATATGTTACTTTTAGGGTGTAATTATTAGGTTCACTTAATAATTTGCGATTCATAGCATCTCTATTGCGTATACACTTTAGCAAGCCCAGTGTGATCCAGGGCTTCAATATTTTATTTTTAGAGGGGATATGTCTTATTTCCGAGTGCTGTTTAACAATTAGACTAATTGTCGATACAAATAGTTCATATACATAGCATCCGAAACATTGAGTATTTGGCTAAAGTCGGTATGTGATATTGTTTTATAGACGGAGGGATAGTCAATTCTAACCCTGGTCGATTTGCGTTTGGTGATCACTGGTTTGCTCTCAATATTAAGTAGAACCGGGGCATGGTCCGTAATATATGTGTCAAAAACCAGGGTGATGGTTTTGAGGTCAGACTTTAATAAAACATGATCCAAACAATTTCCTTCACGGGTTGGTAAAATATGAGTAGGCAACAAGCCGTGCGACGCATTTAAGGTCAAATATTCAAGAGTCTGCGGGTTTTGATTAGATGGGGAGATATTTATATTAATGTCACCCATTAAGACAATATTCTTTATATGAGCAAGGGATGTAAGTATGTGATCGAGAGTATCGAGAAAATTGCCTATGTTGCGAAAACTTGGAGACCGATATAAGGCAATGATGACTAAATTATTCGATTCTAGTTTACATGTAAGACAATTAGCGTCAGAAATCTTAATCAGGGGTAAGTTAGATTTAATGTAAATGATAATGCCATCATTTTGATTATGATTACTAGTGGATTGATAAGCCGAGTATCCCTCCAATACTGGTACTAATGTATTTTTATTAAGCCAGCACTCAGAGAGAATTAATATTTCAGGTAATATTTTAATTTTAAACAAGAATATTCGAAGTTCATCTATATTACGGTTAACACTCCGTATATTTAAATGTAATATTCTTATAGAGTCGGAAAGGTTATTAATAAGAGAGGAACATTGTTCAGGTTTACAAATCAGCGATTGTTTTGTACCTAATTCATCGAGTTCCTCAGTTACAGAAACCATTTCTAACATTTATACAAATATATATATCCATTAAGCAATGCGTTATTAATTATTTTTACAAATAATTTATTACATGCCTTGTTTGTATGAGTACAATATACGTAATATTGTGTGTTATGAATATTATACATGGATAAGCCAACTGCCTGAAATATTATAATAGCAAGAATATGTATAGTGTAACTTTTACGGTAAAATAGTAGTGCAGGATTTTTTGTTCGGATTTTAATGTTTACAGTACATAATATGGAAAAGTGTTTTAGAGGCTGTAAAATAAACAATAAACTGGTTACATAGTAGGGATGATAAATTATTCTAAAGTATAAGTATACAGGTATTGGGAGCATGAATAAACAAAAACACATTACATGCTTGCCAAGTATATCAAGAACAAAAATATTATTAAAGAAGTTCAAGTAAAAAATGCTCAGCTTTAGAAATAAGGAATTGGAGCTAATTAATTTTATGTAGTTTTTTAAGGCACGCTGCAGAGTTAATAGCAATAGAATCCGTGCCCTCTTGTTCTCTAAGAAAAATTTTACCGTTTTGGTACCAGCAAAACCTATATTTATGAGTTGAACAAAATTTGCGCGCTTCATAAAATAACTGTCGCAGGCTGCCCGGTAAATGTTCCGCAACATATATGGGGAGAAGTGGGCCACTTATACCAATATGCTCTGTGTTTAGTTTTTTTGACAGAGGTAGACCTTTAATGAAAGATCTAGTTGCCGCCAATACCTGACTTTTAGTCGGAACACTCAGGAACTCTGCAACTATTGGCCTATTTGTGCCTTTTTTACCTGGGAGGCGATAGACATCACGCAAATCAGAGGGTTTCACTGAGGCCTGCACTGCAGTGCACGTTTTAATAACAATAGTTGTTAAATCGCTGGTGGTTTCTTTTTCATTCGTAGGCACGTTTCGAATCTCTATGGTTGAAGAACGCGAGCTACTTTGTAGATCTTTAACCTTTTTCTCCAACTCCAGGATATAATTGCGTTGTTCCAATCTCTCTTCTTCTAGTTTAAGAATTGTTTGTCGTATGCTTTCATAGCCGCTGTTCATGACTGCCATAGATTTTTCAATTTCGTTGTTTGTATTTTGAATATTCTTATTTTGTTGTTTAACCTCGGCGATATCTGTTCTTAACTTATTTAGAATAGCGTCTTGGTCGGATTTCCACGATGCAAGCATGTTCGTTATTTTGTCTTCAAATGACTTCCATTCATTTTCCGGAGAGGGTTCGAGCCGTTCGCGCCTGCTACGCGACGTAATATTAGTGTTGTCAGAGTCACCGTGAGCCATGACCGCCGGGGGAGGCGGTGTATGTACTTTTTTAGGCATATTCAAGTATTGTAGTGTAATTCGTGATTTAAAAATAAACAATAAATTGTCCGTATGGCGATGACCACAAAAGTAATTATTTTGCGTTCTAGTGCAGTTGAGTTATATCTATTCCAGCTTCGTAGACGGTAAGTACGGTACGTAACGATAGTTCGGTTACAATCCACTCATACACATACTCACGACTGCGCCATCGTACTTTGCCTTTAAACTCACACTAAAAAAGGTCCGCAATAGTTTTAAGACGACGAAAGTTGCTTATCACGGTAAGATCGCGCGAAGAACGTCGGAAGCGCCATGCATTACGAGGCGCTTACGCGTTTAGTCACGAGTCACGACGCACTGTTCAACTGTGATATTAATGACTGCCGGTAGATTGGATTAGTATTCTAGTTAATTTAGCTTATTATAATATAAAGTACGCACTATATCACCAAATTATTGTTGCTAATCTCTAGTCCAAAGTATGTCCATGCGAATTACACTTTTAAACGGCACTTCCAAACACTTTCTCCACAGCTTTTTCGCAATACTGCTATGGAAGTACGCGAAATATACAAATCTAGCAGTTTGTTCATCCAACAATTGTCTTATTTTCCAAACGGCAGAACATACCGCTGATTGCACTTTTATTGGTCCGTGAATGTAAAAAAAATCGTAATCAACTAAAGTAGGTACTATTTTATTAGAACCTTACATCTTACACCAACTATTATAAATACTTTATGATTACCTGCAATTTGGGAAACGCTGTTTTTAGTAATCTGCACCTTTGCTTGTTTCCAGTTATGTCCAATCTATCAAAATGAATCGAACATATTCTCGATTTTTATATGGGTTGTATATTTCTTCTCCCCTTTCTTTCGCGAAAATAGATGCCCACTCTGCACAGCGAAATGGGTCACTACTAGGAAATCTTCACATAAATAATACCTATTTAAAATAACAACACTACTCCAAGCATTGCCTATTCCAAAACAGTACCTAACACAGTTCCTAATTTGAAATAAAACCACAAAAGTATTTGTGGTCTTATTTTTCGGGCCGTTTTTGAAGCGCTCATCGGGAATCTAGTACTATTATTGATCGAAGCATTATAGGACTCTTCCTTCTAGCCAAAGAATTTCATGCAAAAGTCATATGCTCGGTTTTGTGAGACACCTGAATAGATTCGGATCAATTTCTCCCATATCTCTCTTGCGTCGCTTTTTTAGGATTTTCATCTTATATATTTGTGGTAATTAATAATAGAGCTATGCTATTGATTTTCTGATAGTTTTTCAACTCTGAATTATATTTTTCACATTTTTCTGGATAAAAAAAAAAAAAAAAAAAAAAAAAAAATGGATCTGATCTGGATCCGATAGTTGAGGTTTACTGACCTTTCCTTCAACTATGTCCAGAACTCCCAGTCCAGTGGCTGCTGTGATTTTGTATTTCCATGTCGCCCAATTCGAATCGTTTAAGAGAACAATCTTTACTTTTTTGCTTCTAAGATAGCTTGCTCCATCTTGCAGATAAAAAAAATGTTTTCTCTTCCTTAAACTTTCAACGGAAATTCTTTTGAATATCACAACTCTTACGTTCTGCTCAAACCGTCCTTCACTCTGCTACCATGTTAACGTTTTATAACGTACCAGTGACCCGCCCCGGCTTCGCATGGGTGCAATGCTGATACTAAACCTACTACAGAATGTCATAAGTCATAAGTAATTTTATTTGCAGAACACAGGTATACAGGATGGTACAATAAAGTTTTAAAGTGCACTGTATCTTACCATCAGGGGCATGCAAATATATATATATTTTTTTAAAATTAACATTGTATTTTTAAGTCACAGTCACCTTTTACAACATCCAATGCTTAGTAATAATAACATGACATGCGTGCTGAAATTATAACCCCAATGAGGTATATAATAAAAAATAACATAATTTAAAAAAGTACATCTATTTGGCCTCATCAGTTGAAAAAATAATTAAGAAAATATTATAATGTCAAAGAATTCGTAAAAATTAAATAATGTAAAAACAAATGTCAAATTAATAGTTATGTAATACGAAATGTCAAATATAATTGATAATGTCAAATACTTATAAATTAAGATGTCGAATATAATTGATTGATTGATGATGTCAAACTAATATATTCGTCCATCCTGATCAAAAATTGTCCGTTAGGAAGTCCTTGACACTATAGTAACATTTATCCCTAAGAAGGTTTTTTAATTTTAGTTTAAATATGGTCACTTGCGTCTCTTTAAGCCTTTTGGGTAACTTGTTATATATCTTCTGAGCCATACAGAAAATACTGCTATGCATTAATGTCGTATTTGCCTTACGCATACATAGGCGGCTTTTATCCCTTTGCTCGCTATTAGAAACTTCAGAGGCTAGCTCGAATAAATTAAAATTCAGTTTTACGAAAACAGCTATTTCGTATATGTAGAGAGAAGGCAGAGTTAGAATCCTATGCTTTTTAAAATATGGTAAGCAGCTATCAATTGTTTTTATTGAGAACATTGCCCGTATACAGCGCTTTTGTGCCCTAAATATAAGAAGTTTATCAGTTGAGTTACCCCAAAAAATAATTCTATATCTGAGGATCGATCCCACTAAACCATGGTATGCAGTCAAAAGGGCATCCAACTTCACAATTTGTGCCAATTCATACAGCGCATAAGAGGCCCTACTAACCTTTTTACATAATAGTTCTATGTGCGGCTTCCAAGTAAGTTTTTTTATCTATTGTTAGCCCCAGAAATTTTGTAGACTCTGTCTCTTGTACAGATTGGCCATTAGTTATTATATTTAAGTTATCTATTGTTGGAATACGTTGACTGAAATGCATTATCATTGTTTTGTTAATATTAATCTTTAGGTTATTTATATCTAACCAGTCAACAATTAAGCTTAGTGTATTATTTATGTCCGTTTCGTAGGTGTTTTTATCTTGGAATTTAATGATAACCGTACTATCATCTGCATATAGGGTTATTGGATTCGCAGTTATTTTAGGTAGGTAATTTATGTACAATATGAATAGTAGTGGTCTACCTTGGGGAACACCATATAATATTTTACGAGGCTCAGATCTGTAAATTTCCTCTCTTTTTGTTATTAAATTTATTCTAGCTAGCTCAGTATGCTGTATACGATTTTCCAGGTACGATTCAATTAATTTTAGGATATTTCCACGTATGCCATATGCATATAGCTTCGACAAAAGTGTGTCATGTTTTACATAGTCGAAGGCTTGAGTCATGTCCATATAGATCGAGCAAACCGGTATTCTCTTATCAATATTATTCATTATAAATTCCAGAAAGTCGTAAATGGCCATATCTATCGTCTTATTGCAGCGAAAGCCCTTTTGTTCTTTTGTCAGAATATCATTTTTCTCAACATAGTCACGTATCTCTTTATAAATGTGTTTTTCAAATATCTTTGACAGAATAGATACCAAAGCTATAGGTCTGTAGTTTGCCATATTATCTCTGCATTCTTTTTTATACAGAGGTTTTACTATTACAGTTTTTAATCGGTCAGGAAAGATTCCCGCTTGAATGCATAAATTTATTATATGACTAATATGTTGACAAATATTAGTAGCCATTAACTTTATAACCCTGGTAGAGATTCCATCGTACCCTACGCTATTTGTGTTCTTGAGGTTCCTGATAATTTCTAATACATTAAGTGGCGAACATGGTTTCATAAACATTGAATTTAAAGTAGATACAATCCGTGAAGAGCACTGTGACTTATTTGGAACAACATTGGGGACTATTCTTTCCACAAAATAATGGTTAAAAGCGTTACATATTTCACTAGGGTCAGTAATAGTTTCATTTTGTACTTTGACACAAGTTACTGACTCCCGTGGCGTGTTTTGCTTTGCACTTTGAATAATACCCCATGCAGTTTTTGCTTTGTTACGTGACATATTTATAGCATGCGTATTTTGAGCAAGCTGCGTCTTTTTAATTATTTTTTTATATGTCCTAGAATACTGCAAAAATAAGCGTTTATTTTCAGCGTTAGGTCTTTTCCGATACTGCCACAGAAGTTTTCGTTTCTTTATACTACAAGCCCTTATCCCACGTGAGACCCATCTAGGTTTTGTATGTACATTCATGGTGATAAGTTTAAATGGAAAACATAGATTGTAAAATAGTTTGAGTAGATCATAGAAAATATTGTACGCTACATTTGGGTCTTTGGAAGTATAGATATCCGTAAAAGTTAATTTTTCAATGCAGTCTTTAAATTTTAAAAGGTTCTCCTTACAGTAGTCTCTACGTCTAATAGTCCACTTGTTAATAAGGCAGACCTTTTTAACACGACATTGCAATAACTGGGCGGTGTGGTCGGATAGAGCTAACTCTAATACACTAGACTTACACTTGTGATTGAAATTATGTGCAAAATTATCGATACATGTACCGCTAACTTTTCTGGTAGGTTCTCTTAATACTAATTGGAGGTTATAATTCAGCAGTAGGCATTCAAATTCAGTTGTAACATTATTATGAATTAATACATTAATATTATAATCACCAGCTAATATAATTTTATGTTTTTTATAGTGTCTCTTTATATTTCTCAGTACCTTATCAAGCCTGTCAAAGAAAATGGTAAGATTACTAGCTTGAGGTACTCTGTATATGCACACAATAACTATATCATACATGATCAGTTCAATACCGCAACATTCAAAGCTAGAACAGATAGGTAGTGCGATTGTTTCAGGAATGGCTTTCCACCGATGACCTTTTTTGACGAATATGTACGAGCCTCCTCTACTGGAATTTTGTCTACTGTAATGTGCAGCTAAGTAAAAGTTAGGAATTTCACAGATGTCCTTATAAAAACGTTTACAGCTTATTTTTCATTGGACAAAACAAACATGTTTTGTTTAGAAGTTACTCTTGGAAGAGTGACATATAGGTATAATAATTGACCATGAGAAAAAGCGACAGCGACTTGGTTTTATACTATGTAGTGATGCTACCGATTCCTATGAGTAAAAGGTAAAATTCGTGAGAAAAAAATTAGAAATTGTTTATTCAGCCAATGAAAAATATTCAATTGTTTCTTTTATTTGAAAACATACTGTCAGGTCAGTTACACTTTTAATGTTGTCAACCGGCCAGCTCTAACCCTAGCTTCACACCAATGAGTATACGATCTGTAACAATATAAATAAAACTTTCCCATTTAAGATTATTTCTGTTTAAAACATTCACCATTCACTGTTCCTCACCTTCTTTAATTTTTTCTAATCCCTTAATGATAAAATCTCTTATAATATATTTATGATGATTGTCTTTGTTCATCATAATATGTAATTTAAGTAGGTATTTCTTTTCACTAATTGATATTTGTATTAGTCTTTTGTTTCTGGCACTTATCTCGGGCCATTTAAATAAATTACAAATTGGCCTGTTTATTTACCCATGAGTAGAGATGGGTTTCTGCCCGGTAAATACCCAAAGTTAGGGTATTTACCTGGGTAAATACCCAAAGTTAGGGTATTTACCTGGGTAAATACCCAAAACGTGGGTATTTATAAAAAAAATTCATAAAGTCAAAAACGTTGGATAATGTAAACTAAATTTCAAAAATAAAAAAAAATAATCATAAAGCTATAGTAAAGGGGCTGGGACAATTTCTTACCGGACACGGCAATTTTAAAAGTAAATAATTTAGTTTTAAATTAGTATCTTCACCAACCTGTCTGCGCACTTCCTGTAACGAATATGAACAAACTGCTCACCACATACTTTGGGAGTGTGATCACAGGCAAATCAGCTTGATATTATGTTAAATAGCTTGCAACAAATATCTGGAGTAGTTTATTATACGGATCTTGTAGCATCAAGGAACAACTTTCGTGCGTTTAAGCGCTTTGCCATACCTACTATTGGAATCAAACATAACAGGACCTTTAAATTGATCCTCGGTGCTTTTGCAGCTGGCTTCTCTGGTTGCAATTCTGTCGTTTTATGAGGCTATATATAGCCTATTTACATCATTCTGTCTCTCGCTTTGCTCTGGGCGGAAGTGGAACTATTCATTTTCTAACTCCTTTTTCTTCCTGATTAAATTCGTTGCGGGATCCAAGACAGTTGTCGCGATTCCACGGGACATGTCTGAGCCTCACCGCTCAGTGTGATTTCATCGTGTGCCACTATTGATCCTGGCTTACAGGAGTTGCTGTGGTGGGTAAGAGGGAGGGACTAGTCCCGAAGAACAGACCCAGAAACATCACAGGAACCTTAATTTAACTTTTACGACGTAACAGCAACACTGGACGACAACAGTGATTCAGAGAGTGACTGATTGTTTGAAAGAAAGTATCAGAACACGCTGATGATGACTTAAATAGTATTAAAAGACGTTTATTATTTTTAAGAATAAGACAGTAATTATGATTTGATTATACTATGTCATTTGTTAATAATAATTAACTGTTTTTTTCTTCTACTAGCGTAGACAATGATTATTTTTGTTAAATATATGATGTGATTACTTACATGGCTTTTATTTAATTACGATGAGATGAAATCATCTTACTAGTTGAATCACAACTTAACATATCGTGCTTATTGTTCTTACTCCTGCTTTTGGGTATTACCGGGTAAATACCCGGTATCTACCCATATTGGGTATTTACCCACCGCCCATCTCTACCCATGAGCAGTCAACAAACACGCCACTGGCAGGCGAGCGTTCCCATTGAGGGACCACGTATGAATCTTGAGCTTTAGAAAACGCCAGCCGTTAGTAAAAGTTCTCAAACAATTGTAATATTAGCCACTAGTTTGTAAAAGTAGCCACTCCAAAGTTACAATCGGTCAAAGGTGGTCCGTCAGACGTGACTGAGAGGCATCCATAACTCATAACATAGTTACAATTTATAAATGCTATGAATGACTACTCTTAGTAAAACATTTGCAAAACTAATCATATTAAATATCGACCTTTCCCGTTTCCTGTATAAAAAGAACTAGCATGCAGAAGATGGTCCCTCAACCGATCACCACAAGTTCGGTTTGTGGAAACCATAATGGAATTTGGAATTTTTGGATGGTTTTAGCGTTAGTAAAGAGTATTTGAACGATTGTAAATTCAACCCTTAGTATGTAAAAGAAGCCATACAAAAGTTACAATCTATCAAAGGTGGTCCCTCAATTGAAACGCTTACCTATCGCAGGAAAACTACAATTTACTTAGCATACGGAAGTTAAATTGACCAATGATACAGTCTATCCTTTAGTAATTGATTTTTACTAATGATTATATTACTGAACAGTATCAAAATACATATAGTTTGGTTTCAAATACCTTTGGTCGCCTTAATCTCATTAATTCTTCATAGGAATTAGATTATTATTTGAAACCAAACTGTATGTATTTTGATACTGTTCAGTAATATAATCATTAGTAAAAATCAACTACTAAAGGATAGTTTGTATCATTGGTCAATTTAACTTCCGTATGCTAAGTAAATTGTAGTTTTCCTGTGATAAGCGTTTCAATTGAGGGACCACCTTTGATAGATTGTAACTTTTGTATGGCTTCTTTTACAAACTAAGGGTTGAATTTACAATCGTTCAAATACTCTTCACTAACGCTAAAACCATCCAAAAATTCCAAATTCCATTATGGTTTCCACAAACCGAACTTGTGGTGATCGGTTGAGGGACCATCTTCTGCATGCTAGTTCTTTTTATACAGGAAACGGGAAAGGTCGATATTTAATATGATTAGTTTTGCAAATGTTTTACTAAGAGTAGTCATTCATAGCATTTATAAATTGTAACTATGTTATGAGTTATGGATGCCTCTCAGTCACGTCTGACGGACCACCTTTGACCGATTGTAACTTTGGAGTGGCTACTTTTGCAAACTAGTGGCTAAATTTACAATTGTTTGAGAACTTTTACTAACGGCTGACGCTTTCTAAAGCCCAAGATTCAAATGTGGTCCCTCAATGGGAACACTCGCCACTGGCAGATTTGCTGAAAACTAGGGATGTGATTCTTTCCGAAAAATATCGATTTTTAAATCTCAATCAATAATTGTCAATCACAGCACAGACACAAAAAGTCAAAGATTATAAACGTAACTGATCCAATGTAACGATCCAGTACTACATATCGATTAAAAATATCGATGTTTTTGGCTGGAAAAATCGATTCTTCGATTAATCGGTATCAGTTCGCCATTTCTACTGAAAACAGAGATTGCCATACAACATAAAAGGAAGTTGACATGGTTTTGGCGCTAACGCGGAAAAGGACGCATCGAGGCTATGTTAAATTTTCAAAAACTGGTGTAAATTCGAGTTTTTATGTGTAAATATGGTGGATTTTTAGACATAACATCTTCGACAACGTACACAAGTGGAAAAAAGTGCGATATTGCCGTGAATTGTGATTTTCCGTGTTGAAACCAAAACTCCATAGAAACCTCTAGTAAAGTCTCCACTGCTTTACTGGGGTAGGACTATGACTTGACTGTGACGGACGTGACGGACATGACTGATTGACTTTTAATTATAAATAATACAACTGAAGACGAGGCGGTATGGTCACAGATCTTAGCCTGCCCATAGAGGGCGAACAAAAAAATAAAGGATGTTGACATATTTATCTAATGTCAAAAAAGATTTTATGTCAGATGGCGTCAGTCAGGCAACTATTCTATATTTATTTTCTGTCTGACTATTAAATAGTTATCTGTGATTTATTTCCCGTTGTGTATCAATAGTATTCTGCTGTTTATAAGTTTCTCAATATGGGATACTTTCCTATATTCTTAAATATATTTTAGTATATAAGCAGAAGTATCCACAAATGTAACAACAAGGTTAAGTATAAATAAATCTGCGAATCTTTATTTTTGCTCAGTTAAGAAAACTAAAGAAGCGTTTTGTCTGTGCAAATATATCAAAATTTCGCCCATTTAAATCAAAATGAAAAAGTTTATTTGTATGGTACGGCAGTTACCTTGTCTTTGGGATATGGAGTCCAGGGATTACCGTAATAAGCGCAAGAAGGATAAAGCCTGGTTGAGAATTGTTGTGGAACTGAAACATAGAGATATTCCTGATGGTTAGTACAGACCTAATCTCTAAACTGCCACTGCACTCCTTTGCAGTAGGAGAACAAATTGCACCATTACCACAGTGGAAGGTTAATAATTGTGATAATGATGTATATATTTGTAATAAGTACTCTCAAACTGATGGAGATATGTGCGAGAACGACCTGTGACAGGGCAGATTATTTTATGAGTGTAGTTGGTGTGAGTACTACACTTAGTGTAAACCATGTGATGTAAATGAATACTGACACAGTTTTTGATTCAGGGTACTGGCATTAATAGTAACTAGATACAAATATCTAATACATAATAGGCCTTGCTTTTGTTAAACTATACCACTGAGAAGTATGCTGACATTATACATATTATAGGTATAAATGCAATATTTTTATATGCAATCAATGCAGCAAACACATTTCTCTGCCAGGTAATGGTTTATATTATATTTATTTATTTAGGTACACATGGCTACTCGGTGTCGCGTGTGTCGTCGCGGCCATAACGAGACTGGGCCTTCGGGTAGCGCCTCACAAGACCGAGGTGCTATGGTTCCACGGCTTACGCCGTAGGGAGGAACCACCCAGTACGTCGATGCGTGTAGGTGACGCAGAGGTCAGGGTGGGGCGGTACATGAAGTACCTGGGCCTCACCCTAGACAGCCGATGGGGCTTCGAGGAGCACTTCGAGCGTCTGGCCCCCCGAGTGCGCCGGGTAACCGGAGCATTACACCGGCTTTTGCCGAACCTCGGGGGTCCCTGGGAAGAAGTTCGCCGCCTCTACGGAGGTGTCGTGCGATCCATGGTCCTTTATGGGGCGCCCGTCTGGTCTGAACGCCTGACGGGCGCCTCCCGCTGCAGAGCTATTCTGAACAGCCTGCAGCGTGTGGTGGCCATACGGATCGCACGAGGATACCGGACGGTATCTTTTGAGGCGGCGACACTCCTGGCGCGCCTCCCGCCGTTTGATCTCCTGGCGGCAGTCGACGCGACGGTTTACACCGAGATCCGCGTCCGCCGGGAGAGCGGTTTGGCGCCAGAGCAGACGCTCGTTGCCTATAGGCGGGATGCACACCGGCGCGTACTAGCACAGTGGCGCGCAAGGCTTGAGTTGCGGCTGAACGCGCGCCAACGTGCCGTCGGTGCTATCCTGCCTCACCTCGAGGCCTGGGTGGGAAGGAAGGGCGGTTGCGTCACCTACAGACTGACTCAGATACTCACCGGACACGGGTGTTTCGGTGAGTATCTGTGCCGGATCGGCCGAGAAGTGACGACACATTGTCACCATTGCGGGAGCGACCTGGACTCTGCCCAGCATACGCTGGAGGAGTGCCCGGCCTGGGAGGCCGAGAGACGAGTCCTGGTCGCTGAGATCGGACGGGATCTTTCGCCGCCAGCAGTCGTGTATGCGATGCTGGCTGGCGACTCCACCAAATGGGACGCCGTGGTCTCCTTCTGTGAGGCAGTTTTGCTGCAGAAGGAGGCCGCCGAACGGGATCGGGAACGAGCCGATCCCGCTCGTAGGCGGAGGAGGCGTCGGGGTGGCGGCGGCAGCCGTTAGCCCAACTCCCCTCGGGGCTGCGGTGGCAGTATGAGAAGTGTCCTCAACTGCCGCCACGTGCAAGCAGCCCCGGGAAGACAGCGAACTGTTTGTGGCGCAGTTGCTGTGCCGTACTGGCAGGAGTCGGCAAATGGGGAGGACAACCCACAGTCCTCTCCGGGTGCGTGTCCCAACCATCTGGGACCCGGCGCAAAAGAGGGGCACCGGAGCAGCATACCCGCGTTCCCGGGGCTCCCCCTATCAGGCGCCAGTAGAAGTCCACGGCAGGTTAGGTTTAGTCGGTGCGAGTCCGACATACCCACCCGCAGACACTTTTTGCGGGTGGCATGCATTAGCATTCCCCCTGCCTTAGCAAAAAAAAAAAAAAAGCTTGATATGGAGCCGTGCGTACACCAACAGTAGTTTGCAAATGGTAACATCCTATGCATTAATTGAATCACAGCATACTTAATTCTATTTTAATTAATGGCAACCATATAAATGCCACAAAAAAATTGTACTTTCATGATAGATTTGAATCCAGAACATCGATACCTCAGTTTTAATTTTACCTCTAAACTAATGGGGAAGTTATAGAGCTATGGTGGTATTGTTGTGATTTTAATCTTTAGTCAATGATAATATAAAGAAATATGTTAAATTGTAAGTTATTTAAGTCCTTAGGTTTCTCTGTAAATACACATTAGAAGTATTTAAGTAATTGAATAAGATTATAATCTTTTTCAGTTAAAACTGCCAAAGCTGAATGGAAGAAGTTGAGGGATAGTCACAGAGACTCATTAAAGAGAGCAAAGGCCTCTGCCAATGGACACGAAAATGCTGTAATTAACAAATGGAAGTATGCAGATGTTATGGATTTTTTGGTGCCTTATATGAAATCAAGGAAACAAATACGTCTCTCAACAAGTTCAAGTGAGGAAAATGAAGTGAAATTATCCTCCCTGTCTCCTACAGACTCTTTCTCAGTACAACCTACAACCTCTTATATAGATGCCAACTTTGACTCTAGTATTGACAAATCAATGGATATTATGCAAGACACTGAACATAAGTTCAGAAAACATTCAAGCTCAAGCGAGGAAAATGAAATTAAAGAATCCTGCCCATCTCCTGCTGACTCTTTCTCAATACAATCTTCAACCTCTAATATAGATGCCAACTTTGACTCAAGCATTGACAATGATATAGATACAACACAACACACTGAACATAAGTTCAGAAAACGAAAACCTGACAATGACTTCAGTGAATTAATGATTGAAGTGAATGATAGGAATGGCAGTCGATTTGGAGAGAGTAACAAACATCCACTGGACTCGTTCTTTGAAAGCATGTGTGAGACTACAAAACAGTTCCCTAGGTGGCTACAGTATAGAGTAAAACGAAAAATATTCAATGTCATTTCAGAAGCAGAAGATACATTTGAAAAAAATCAATGCAAATCTCCTAAAACAATATTCCGATCTTAACTAAGACAGAAATGCTTTTCAATTTTTAATTTATATCATTATACTGATATATTTAGACTGCCTTAAATATTTTAATTTTTGTGGACACCAGAAGTTAGATAGCATGGCAATTCAACCTTTGGCCAATTAATTGTAGCAGAGTTACATATATGCATATATGTAACTCTTCTACAATACAATTAATTGGCCAAAGGTTGAAGGCATAAGAGACTTAGTCTTTACAGGCATTCTATTGGTACTAAAAACGACTCTAATGGTAGAAGTGAAATTCACAGAACAGGCGTTTTTTGGGCGCAATTGGTTTCACCCACAAACAGTAGTGTTTGTATGTTCTACAGAGCAAGCCACGATTGGGTATTGCTTGAGACACTGAGTCAAATGCACACATATTTGTCGGAAATATTTTGTCATTTGATCTACTTAATAATATTTCCATTTAATAAAATTGGTACCTTCACTTGTCCTTGCTTTGGGACTGATTTCTTTACATAAATTTTTATTACATTACCTTTACTCCGCCAAATCTCTATGAATGTTGGATTTTTCGAAAATATGGAATCACTGTCTGAATACTCTTCTTTTTTGGTTTTCGTTTCAGAAATTGGTTTTTAAGATACTTTAGGATCGTTTTCAGGATCAGATTGTAAATAATTGAAGGTTTAGTTTTGGCTGATAGGAAACTGTAATACTGCCAGATTAATCATCAATTAGTAGACAATTCGATTTTGTTGTTACATTAAGAAGAAATCTTATAATACTTTTAAAATAATTGTCTACATTGAAAGATGTTGGAATATCTATTTAACTATCATAGATATTCATCATACAATTTGATCACAGCGGAAGTTGGTTATATATTGTAGTAAAGTGTCAACTAATTGAATAAAATGTTAAATTCTATTTCGTTTATAAGCTTTTCTGTACTCATCAATCAACCATTTTACTCTAATATCGCTTTTATTTTCATGATATTCTGGGTTTTCGTTTTCTAATTCAGTGTTAATATTCTGAAATCCTAATGTTCTATCATAATCACTGCTGTCATTGTTTTCATTTATGACTATGTTTTCTATGTTATCTATCTTTTTAAATACATTGCCATGAACAGACTCAATATATTTTCATAAGCATAAAGTAACTATGTCCCTCACGGTTTGTTTGATTACTTCGTAATCTTGGCATTGCTTAATATCTTTCAAGTAATTGACACAAAAAACTTTATATGTGGGTCTATATTTTGGAACAACCCAAATTGTATAATATTTTCGTGAAATGGTTTGTATCAAGTCTAATATAACACTGCGAAGACTTACATTAGGTTTATTCAGTAACTGAAATGATTCATCAAGGCATTCTTTCGTTGTTTTTACAGAAGCTCCGATTACATACCACTTCATTTGGTGGTGTATTTTCAGACCATGTATTAAGCCATTTGTCTGACTCTCCGATACCATTTGTAATATAGGCAAACTAGGTACTCTTACCATCTAAGGTTTGAACAACACACTCATATAAAAAAAGATGATTTGTAATTTTCATGTCACAATGTGGCCCAAATTCTTTCAAAATGCTGCCTGTGGCATCCAAATCACTATGACTCTTGTGTTTTGCAATGTATTTTTTGTAATACAATTTTTGAGCTGACAGCCAGTAGGAAATTACAAAATAAGGATATAATAATATTAGGTCTTTACCTATGAAATTGCCGTTCTGCAGTACTGGCCATTTCAAATCAAAATAATTTTTGTTTGGCTAAGAATTCTAATTTCAAATTAATTTTATTTTAAAAACATGGATTCTTTTTTCCAAAAGTAGTCATTTCTTTATTGATTAGTGTTACATTTTCATCGCATTTCAATCTTTTTCGTCATCATGGATACGTTAAAAATTCGAGTAATTATGGAATATGAGTACCGTCGTGGCAGCAACGCGGCACAAGCGGCACGCAACATCAACGACGTTTACGGAGCTAACACTACAAACCAACGCACCACCTGTTATTGGTTTGCTCGCTTCCGTTCTGGAAATTTCGACCTGAAAAATGAACCTCGCGGTCGTCCGAAGACTTTGGTCGACAATGACGAATTAAAGGCGGTTGTGGAAGCTGATGATACACAATCTACGGCTGAATTAGCAGCAGCTTTCGACGTTAGCGTCAAAACAATATTGGTCCATTTGCGTCAAATTGGCAAGGTAAAAAAGCTTGACAAATGGGTGCCCCACGAACTCAATGATCGCCAGCGCGAAGTACGCGTCGAGACGTGCCTTGCACTGCTCAACAGACACACAAATGAAGGAATTTTGAACCGCATTGTTACCTGCGACGAAAAATGGATTCTGTTTGATAACCGCAAGCGCTCAGCAAGTTGGTTGGATCCTGGTTCAGCACCTAAACAATGCCCTAAACGAAAACTTACCCCTAGAAAAGTGATGGTCACTGTTTGGTGGTCTAGCGCCGGTGTGATTCATCACAGCTTCTTACCAAACGGGGTGAGCATTACTGCAGATGTGTACTGTGAAGAACTGAGCACAATGATGGAGAAGCTGGCGCATCTCCAACCAGCATTGGTCAATCGCTCGTCTCCGCTGCTCCTGCACGACAACGCGCGACCTCATACTGCACAGCAGACGGTCTCCAAGTTGCAAGAACTGGGGTTGGAAGCTCTCCGTCATCCGCCCTACTCACCAGACCTTGCGCCTACAGACTACTACTTTTTCCAGAATTTGGATAACTTCTTGGCGGGAAAAAAATTCAATACCCGAGAGGCAGTACAAAATGCCTTTGAAGAGTTTGTTGCCTCCCGTCCAGCTGATTTCTTTAAGAAGGGCATCAATAAACTGCCACTGCGATGGCAAAGATGCATTGATTGCATGGGTGATTACTTAGATTAATACAAATAAAAAAATTCATGAAAAAAAATCGTTTAAATTTTTTCATACAAAACGGCAATTTCATAGGTAAAGACCTATTATATATCTAATCAAATCGTTTAAGGCGGGCTTTGCACCATAAGCCAAAAAGATATTGTTGGATTTGGGTCGTAAAAATCCATTTTTAGTTTGGTGTTTTATTAGGCACAGCTCCTAATTTAGACAAATGTGTAGGTTCAACATAGTCTTTAATCATAGAACCAGCAAGAGATCGATGAACAGATAGTGCGGATTCTGTTTTCAGTTTTGTGCTTAGTGCCGAGCGTTTCAAGCATTGATATAAAACTCAATGGTTTCAAGGGTGACATTTTAAGTTTTCTCGTAAGTTTATGATTGAATTTATTATCAACAATACTTTGGGGTAATATAATTTGCCATCGTGGTGAAAGGATTGGCCAGTCAGCGTTAGAACTCGCTAACTGTTGCCCAGGGTGCGCCGAACGTACGGGTTTGTGAGGTACGTCACTCGGGGAGGCTCCTTTCATGCACGCTTTCCGAAAGCCTCCCGCCTGGACATCAATTACCGTGGCCGATCTGGAAGTCCCTAAACAGACTCCGGACTCAGGTGGGCCGAAGTAAAGAAAACATGTCTAGGTGGGGACTGTCAGGCAACCCAAAAATGGACTGTATTTGCGGAGCATCGGTCCAATCCATGGCCCATCTAACATCGTGTCCAGCCTGCCCTGCCACATGTTCATGGCACGACCTTAAAAATGCCACAAGCAGGGCAATCACTGTGGCCACGTTCTGGGCCACAAAAATTTAACAAGTTTGCCATCGAATCGCTAAGAAGAAGAAGAATACTTTGGGGGAGGCCTTTGTCCAGCTGTGGACGTCTTTCGGCTGATATGATGATGATACTTAAAGTACCTACACCTACCTACATGAAACAATTTTTTCTGAAGGCTAAATTAAGAAAATTTCTATCTTAGCTTTGCATTCCTTACATAAAGACAGTTCTAAAAATCCAAGAACATGCTTTCTTCGCAGCCTTTTATAATTCTCCTCTTAAAATTTCAGCCCATATGTGTTTTGGTAAGGACCACTTGTTTCTATATTTAGAAAAAGTTAAATGAGAGCTACTTCTTTTAAAAACCTTAACAACCGGCTGTATTTTTCTTTCCAGAAGTTAATATCTATATGAAATGTGATGTACCTACTCGCGTTTATCTTTAATTTTTTTTTTTTTTTTTTTTTTTTTTATTTATTTACATATATTTTTTTACAATTGTATAACATATAAGTAATCTCGCCAAACTGTTACGTTTAATGGCGAGTAACGCGCTCTTGTAGTACAATAAATCTTAACCTACATACATCTACATTTTAATTTTACATATTTAGGACATACTTAAGGCTAGGTACATTTGACAGACCCATCGTCTGTAGGCATGAACAATGCCTCAGGTCTCAGATCTCCACCATCGAGAAGTAAATCCCTCAACTTTAATTTTAAACTACTAATACTTATTTTAGGTGTTTGTCTCAATATCGGTAATTTATTGAAAATATGTGGTATTAAAAATTTTGAAGTTCGTTTTCCATAATAATTGGTCACCTTTGGTTGAACGAGATTTTTATTTATAACTCTCCTTGTATTATATTTATTTTCAACAGGAGTTTTATACGTCTCGCTATAATAATATTCTAGTGCTATCAAATAATTTATTTTAGTAGGTATCTACTGGCAATAGTTTACAAATAGGGAATAATTTGTCGTAGTCCTGATTACATTTTTGTTTTACTTTATTACTAACTAGGAATTTAATTAATCTTAACTGTAAATTTTTTATCTCATTTAAATATGTTTTGAATGTTCTTCCATAAACAATTAAACAGTAACTTATAAGTGATTCGGCCAATGCGTAATATACGACTCGCAACGTATGTTTATTTAATATTCGGTTCAGTTGGTAAAACTTCCCTAATACGGACCTTAGTCGGTTACAAGTATGTGCGACGTGAATTTTCCAATTAAAGTTTGTGTCAATAGTAAGGCCAAGGTATTTAAATGTTTCAACATATTCTATCTCACTACAGGTGCAGCTGATTTTATTATTATGAAGACACTCGTATGTATGGCCAATTACTGTCAGGTCCTCTTTTTGAGTACTCTTAGCTCGATGGTTATATGGCGAGTGTATATGCATGCACTTAGTTTTTGACAGGTTTAATATGATCCCGTTGTCGTGGGCCCATTTGGTGATATTTTCAAAATCTTCCTCTATATTTTTTTTTACTTCCGATATATTCCTTGAGCCGTATACTATTAAAATATCGTCTACATATACATACACCCGACACTTATTTACAATATTTGGCACACTGTTCACATGCATCACGTAACCGACCGGCCCGAACACTGAACCGGTCGGCACACCTAACTGCACAGATGCCGCGTCGCCAGTCTCTCCCGCAATGGTCGTACGTATTTTCCTATTAAACAGGTAGCTTTTGAACCAGTTATTAGTGGGTCCACGTATCCCACATTCATCCATAGCCTGTAATAATGTGTCGTGATCCAGTGTGTCAAATGCTTTTTTGTAATCAATAAAAAGTGAGATCAGTTGTTTACCAGAGTCTAATGATTCATTAACATAGTCTGCAAAGTCCGTCAAAGCCGAGACAGTACTACGTCCTTTCCGAAAGCCATGCTGACTGTCTGAAAGAATATTATTACTCTTTAAAAATTTACTAATTTGGCCTACAATATTTTTTTCTATAATTTTATCAATAACCGATAGAATGGCTATCGGCCTGTAATTGACATATTCTAAGTGACTACCAGACTTATAAAGGGGGCGTATTAGTGCGATTTTTAATTCATTGGGATATAAGCCGTTGGTTAGGCACATATTCATGAATTTTGCTATAATAGGACTTAATTGTTTTCGCACGTATTTAATATCTTTTACCCTTATCCCATCGAATCCAGGTGCTTTTTCACATGATAGCAGATTAATATTTTTTTCTATTTCCACTGGCGTTACTGATTTATATCTGAAGGAAACATTACTTGGCTTCACATAATTATGTCTGTCTAGAAATTTAACGCTACATGTATGTTTAATACTTTGTATTTCTTCAGTAAAAGTTTTTGAAAAATTTGTACAAATTTGACTAATACTTTCCGTTTTACCTAAATATCTAAGTATCACATTATCAAGACTAGTTTTGTTGTGACCCAGCCACATATTAATATTTGACCAAATTTTCCTAAAATCTCCATTACATTCTTTTATTTGTAATTGTCTATATTTATTTTTCGCCTCGTTTACTAGCTTATTAATCTTATTTCTAAATTTTGTGTATTCTAATCGTTTGTTCATATTCTTTGGGTCGGATCTCCATATTCTAAATAAATAATCCCTACGGTTTAACATTCTGAACAGATAATTATCTATCCATGGCTCTTTTTTCCTTTTATTTTTCTTTTTGACCACAACGGTACTTTCCTTATATATCTCGTTGAACACTGTACATAATGTCTGAAACAAAGTTAACGGGCACGCTATTTCAAGCAGTTGCGTCCAGTCATAAGCATGAAGTTTCTGTTTAACTTTCTCGTCACTTATAATTTCTCTCATACAGCTACAGCTGTCCCGTTTTGTATCTGTGCTATAATAACTTCCTCGCAAGTCTAGCACTATTCCAACGGCGTGATGATCAGAGATGTGTGTTTCCAGTACGTACGACAAGGCGCCAAACTCGCTGCATCCCGCTCTCACCCATACGTGATCCAATGTTGATGTTTCAAGCCGGCCGTCCACGATCGCTTCTCGTGTTATCTCTGAACTCGGTATAGCACACTGTAGGCCGTAACTACACAAGGTGTTTTTGTATTTTCTAGTACTTGGGTTTTCGGTGGCATACGAGATGTCTATATTGGTGTCGCCAATCACAAGAACGTTATCTTTGGCTGAGACTGATTTTAGGGTAGTTTCCAACTCGTCCATAAATTGGGATTTATTTGTGTTAGGTGGTCTATATACAGCAATTATATGTGTATTTCTTGATTTTGTTTTCAGTTGTCCATGGATCATTTCCAGGGTAGCAGTTCGCACTGTTTGAGCTTCAAAATTAAGTCCATGTTTTACATATATTAATATACCTCCTCCTCTGGAATTTTCTCTCGTAAGGATAAATGTATTATATCCGAATATATTATAAAAGGATAGTTCTTCCTTCTTAATATTTATTTCACTTAATATTATAAAATCGATTTTATATTTGTTTTCTTGTAACAAAACTTGTAATTCGTTGAAATATTTTCTAAGTGACCTTATATTTAGATGAAAAATGTGTGTGTGGCCTTTAGTTTCGTCCAGTTCCTTGCTTAATTGTTTTATATCGTAGTATCTTTTGTATTCAACATCGGTGGATAAACAATCTATTTGGTCGAATGTTAACGATAAAATTCACGTAGTGTGTACTCGCCGCGCTATGTACGCATAGATATTTACTTTTAATCTTGAAATTGTTTTAAGTCATCTTCCGATTTGATGTTATAAATCTTTTTCTCAGTGTCATTTTTTTTTACTAAAATACTGTTGTTTTGAACCCAGATATATTTAAAACCTTTTTGTTTTAGATCATTTCGTACGATCCACAGTAATTGCCGTTTATACTTCGGCAAATCCTCATTAATATAAATGCGTTTCTCACTGCCGTTACCGTATACTTTGTTATTTGTTAACGTCTTATTATTTTTTTTTGCTAACATCCATCCATTGCGGGCACTTCTGGATCGTAGCGTGACAAGAATAGTCCTAGGCCTGTCCCCATCCGGTTTTTCCTGACCTACCCTCTGTGCATCTTGAATATCATGTGGGTCCAAATCAAATTTTTGTGCTAGTTTTGCTATCACTATTTTGGTATTCTCGTTCTTTTCCATCTCTAATCCGTGTATTTCCAAGTTTTTTTCTTTTTCTCGTAGCTCCAATTCCTGCACCCTTTCTTCCAGGGCCTTATTATATTTTTCAAGATAAACGTTTTTTTGTTCTATTGATTTGATTTTCTTTTTAGATTCCTCTTTGTATTCTATCAAAGACTGATACATTTTGGCATAAAATTCGACGCTTTTAGTGAGGTCGTCAATTTTTTTTTCGAAGTTGTAAAGTATCTCCAACTTTCTATTGACTTCAGCTAGGACCTTCTCGCCTGATGATTCATCGAGATTCACCATGATTTTCGGGTCTAACACTGGCTGAATGGGACTCGTTTTGGATTTATAACAGCTATCACAAATTTCCGTTTGCAGGAAGTGTTTATTACTCTGCTGCACACACTTTTTGTGGAAGATTGTCTCACATCCACCTTTACACTTCACAATATCATCTTTCGTTACTGACACAAATAGTTTGCACTTTTTGCATTGAACCATTTTTTTTTTATCATATCATAATATCAGAATTCGAGCAGGAGTCGTCCGTTTTTCAATTTCTTCAATAATTTCTTGATCTTCTTTTGTTGAAAAAATAGTCCTAGACTATGACTATTATTTAATATTTATAGACACTATGACTCATAGTGTCTGTTTACGGACAAATAAAGACTTAGGATTCATTAAAAAGTTTAAATCCTCACTGATTTCGGGGAAATTTGGTCACTTGAGTGTAGCTAGATGTGGTCCCTGAAGGCACTCACATATTGTAAGAAACTTTCTTTTGATTCTGCAAGGAAACTTTGTCTTCCTCTTTTCATATGTAACTAATATGTTTTAACCAACACAAAAATATGCACTTCGAAATCTGAACATCGTTGATGATCGTTCCTTAATAAAACAACGACGTAAACCTAGTTCGTTAAGAGATCGACCTTCATTACTGTCCATCACATAATATATTATGTAGATAGTTTAATAATTATTATTTAAGATATTTCTTGGACTCAGAGTAACGAATTACTCTGAAATTACTATACTGAAATTTACGAAAATATATTTATAGAACGCATAATAACAATTTTGTTGCTTCTCCTGTCGAAGTATTATTTCAAAACAGAAATAATTGCATTAATTGCACCTAAGATTGAAATAATAAAGCGACTGCATGAAAAGTAGCAACGTTTTACTTGAAGTACCTATTTTTGCTTGATAAATTATTCAGGCGTATAAAAAGTCAAAGGTGAAAAAAATCTATACCTACATATAATAAAATCGTAAGAGAGTCAAATCTGTACATTGAATATTTTTTAAAGGATACCTGAGGCGTGATCTACAATCGATTACGAAGCCAAAAATATAGTTTTTAGAATTTTTGTCTGTTTGTCTGTATGTATGGCCGGGCTAAACTCAAAAAGTAGGTACTGCATGAATTTAGGTACTTCAAATTTTGCATGAATATTACTAAGAGGTCAGGTCAACATATAAGGCTATATATTATCACGCTATGACCTACGGAGGAGGAGCTGTGATAATTTATAAAGTTGAACGCGGGTAAAATCGCGGGGCACAGCTAGTAAAAGCACAGCTAAAAAGACTACCTACTGAGATCTCCGTCCCTCACTGTTGATTATCGAAGGAACTAAATCAGGTTCTAAATACTGGTTTGATCTGGATGATATGGTTCGTTGTACATTTGGATATAGGCATGGTCTCATTATTATGGCGCATCATAATGTGCGGGGCCAGTGTTATCGTGAAATTCCGTTTATGCCGTATAAGGTAGGTAGGTACAAACATTTTCAGACAGGTACAAAATACAACTAAATGTGTGCTAAATATACATGGGAGAAACTTTCAATTACAAGAGTTGGTCCCGTCATTATGGCGTTAATAAATACCTACTACTCTGTCAAGAAAGTACCAGGAAAAGATCAATAATATACAAAAGGTTTGTTATTCATCCAAATTTATTTTATCACCTTCAAAGTATGCTCCTTCAGAAACGATACACTTACGCTAACGAATAATCCATTCATCAAAACATTTTTTAAACGCTGCTTTCGGAATTGAGTTCAGTTCTGGTCGCGAATTCTCCTTTATGTCTTCTACCGATTGAAAACAGGTACCACAAAGTGGTAATTTGAGTTTAGGAAAAAGTAAGAAGTCAGCTGGAGCCATATCTGGTGAATATGGTGGTTGCTGAATGGTATTTGTTGAGTGTTTGGTCAAAAATTCGTTCACAATAATGGCCTTGTGCGAAGGCGCATTATCGTGGTGCAAAATCCAAGAATTTTCTTTCCACACATCTGGCCTTTTTCGTCGAATTTGCTCTCTTAAACGCCGCATAACGCTCAAATAATATTCTTTATTTACCGTTCAACCTTCCGGTAAGAATTCAGAGTGCACAACACCGCGATAGTCAAAGAAAACAGTCAACATGACTTTGACTTTTGATCGACTTTGGCGTGGTTTTGATGTGAAACATCTATAGCCGCACGTAAAACAGATTTCTGGCGTGGCGACACATGCCGTGGCGACGCACGCTATACGATAGTAGTGTGTACGGTGTGGCGACGCGTCGCCATGCGCAATCGACTTTTTATTTTATCATTACGACATATTTAGTTCCTATCACAATATGTTCTTTTATGCATATTACTTTTACAAAATAATGTCGATGTTTCTCATCTGGCAGGCGTCCCGTGACGGCTCATTTTTAATTTTCTGGTTCAATTCAAATCTGTATCCTTATACAGCTTATACTATCTCAATATTATATCTCATCTCGCTCGTGTATTAAACAAGTTGTTGACCTAACAAGTAGGTTACAACTCCAAAAAAATACTTTACAAACTTTCACACTAAGGTTTAGCGTGAGGTAACAAACATGTCTAATAAGTTTCTGCCTGAGACCCAGTTGCGCCGTGTGAACGAAACCATAGCGACTTCTAATTCAGCAGTAACGCCATCTAGCGATCCGTGGGAATACTAATGTTACTACGGAATTATTTTCGGTTTCGGTTCAGTTGGAAGGCGCCACTCCGAAGTTTGTTGACTAGTTTGTTAGTCAAACTCGTAAACCCACGTCTCGTCACCAGTAACAATGTGTATCATGAATGTTGGGTCGGAATTGAATCGTTCTACCATGTCCTCAGCGACTTTCATGCGATTGAGTTTTTGGAGAAAATTCAGATCTTTTGGGACTAGCCGAGTGGCAACATGTTTCATACCCAAATGATTAGTTAAAATGGTACGAATTGACTCGTGAGATACAGAAAGTTCGGCGGCTATCTCTCTCAGAGTTGAATGAGGATTTTCAGTCACTATTTCCTTCACTTTTGCGATGTTAACTTCAGTTGCAGACGTTGATGACCTACCAGAGCGAGGCAAATCTTTCATCACATCTCGACCGCTTTTGAACGCTTTGAACCACTCATAAGCACGAGTTTTTGATAAAGTCGATTCACCGTAAGCCTTCTGTAACATTTTCAGTGACTCCGAACACTAAGTTCCATTAGCGATGCAAAATTTAAGACAAACTCTTTGTTCGATATTATTGTCCATTATGAAATTCGCAATACACACTGTATATGATATTACTAAAACCAGCACTGTATTTAATATAAATAACAGATGCAACTCAAACTCCGCGCCAAAATGGAAAACAGTTGTGCCAATCTAACTACAACAATAAAAACTTAAATTTTAATTTGGAACCGTAAACAAATCATCCATTCCCGATACTTTTTTGACTGAGTGTATAAAACATTTTTTATTTTTATTTATATCATGTGGAAAAGGCGAAGGGAATAATAATTGAAAGGAAACAAAATAAAAAAATATTAAAAAAAACTTTCTGATGCGCATTTTTTTTAATGTTTTCAGGCTAAGGTGAGATGAAAAGATTCTCTTCCAGCGAACATATTTCTTTTTCGGAATAGACGTCTGGATATCGTAACAATCCGGTTATAGGTACTCCATCAGATTCTCAATGCACATATTATTAACATACTTACCTAAAGCTGAATCCTTAAGTGGAATGAACTCAACTCAAGAAGCCAACGACAAAATAGCTTTGGAAAATTACGATAAACAGGCTTGCAGAAATATTTTTTTGAAATTGAGGGAATGGAATGTCCTCCAAGGCTAAGTGGAACTGGTCCCAATTAGCTCCTGTATTTTAACAGAGGAGGTCAATTTGGGGTAAGGATCTATTTATCATGGAGGTAAAATAGGATAATAATCACTACCATAAGTCAGGTTCAGTCGATTCCACTCCAAACTTGCAATTTACTAAATATATTACGTATATATTTAGTAAATTGCAAGCAATATAATAATAATACTGTCCTCCTAGCCGAATTTCCACCACGGCGGCCAGTCTCAATAGAGATTAGCCATCTGCGCGGGACATATTATAGTGCACAAGTGTGTGGGCAAATACAGGAGCATTTTCTATTTCATCACTCTCATGATCCGATGGGACGCCTAGCGCCACGACCGGAAAGAGATCGGTTATAGGACCGACGGCTTTACGTGCTCTCCGAGGCACGGGGGTATAATACCACCAAATTGACGGTCACCGTAGCCTAGTTGGTAGTGCTCCTGCCTACGAAGCTGGTGGTCCTGGATTCGAATCCCGGTAAGTGCAAATATTTGTGTGATGAGCACGAATATTTGTTTCTGAGTCATGGATGTTTTCTATGTATTTAAGTATTTATCTATCTATATAAGTATGTATATCGTCGCCTGTTACCCATAGTACAAGCTTTGCTTAGTTTGGGGCTAGGATGATCTGTGTGACATTGTCCCCAGATATAACTCCCAGACTTCGGGCTGATGCTGAGATTTTTTATTTTACAGAATAGTACCAAAATCACTTTTGACCCGACCCGGGATTTGAACCCAGGAACAAGCTACCGCTATAAGACCAACGAGGCATCAATATAAACTGGTAGTGGGGATATAGAGAGAAATAAAAGTAATCCCAAGGATATTAACTCCTACAGCATTAACATCATCTCCATGGAGGAGTAAGGAAACGGGGAAGGAAGGGAGGAGAGATTGTACCAATGGGTTGTATTCTAATCCGTATGTATTGTTTTTAGGGTTCCGTACTCAAAGGGTAAAACGGGACCCTATTAATAAGACTTCGCTGTTTGTCTGTCTGTCTGTCCGTCTGTCACCAGGCTCATCTCCTCATTCTTAAAACGGGACCGGGACCGGGGGATACGACTGACAGCTTTCCGTGCTATTCAAGGCACGGACGTAGGCAATTGCTTATCGTTTGGGCAGTTACCCTGTTGTCAGAGTTGTTCAAGTCGCCCAGTAAGCCTCTGACATGGCTTAATGACTTGCCTAATGGCTACAACCAGTACCGACAGCTTAACGTGCCCTACGAAGCACGGAAACGCTCACAAATCTAAACCACATTGGCGGTCACCCATCTATGGACAGATTGCGAACCCAGTTGCTTAACCTCGCCAATTACTTATAGATTGGTGAGACCATCTGGCTACGAGCGCTTCATCAAGGTCGTCCAGGATTGAAACCAAAGTCTTCCGTATTTGTAAACACGTTACCGCTAGAACAATCAACCAGATAGAGCCATATAGAATAGAATACTCTTTATTGTACACCATAAAAATAAATACAACATGAGATATTACATAGACAAGTTGTACAAAGGGCGGTCTTATCGCATAAAGCGATCTCTTCCAGACAACCTTAGGATGGATAGGAGCTATAAGTTAATGTTCTAACTTATACCTAGCAGTAGGTGTGCAACAATAGATATACCAAAATGATGGTATATCCATAAATAAAACTATTTTTGTAAATTTACTGTTAAGATATGAAAAAAAAGACAAAATTAAATAAGCAAACAAGAAGAGAATAGATACTTTTTTTAAATAAAAAAATAAAATAAAAAAGGTTTTTATTCACGTAGACTTTAAAAAAGCGCTTGTAAATAGTCAGAACATGTTTGTAGTAATATAGTTGTATACATTATTATTTCTAGTAACATAGATATTTAGGTACAGACGCCAGCACATCAAGCTACCCCAATCTGTCAAATTTCCCCAATTGAAAGTAAACCTTATGCATTTGTGATAAAGTTGAAAATCTATAAAAGAAATTTGACAGATTGGAGTAGCTGGATGTGCAGCTGGCGTCTACATATTGTATGAAAACATTTATAAAATTTATTTTAATAGCAATGATATTTAGCTAGCTCGTATCAAGTTATTGTCAAGAATCTAATATTTTTACTACATACTTTACTTAAGAAAACATCAATTACACACTCAAATAGTGTTCTCTGACAAGCTTTAAGCATATAGGTACTTACTTAATTAAAATCATAACATCAATTAGCTGGTCCATATAATAGATATTGTTTTTAGGGTTCCGAACCCAAAGGGTAAAACGGGACCCTATTACTAATACTTCGCTGTTTGTCTGTCTGTCCGTCTGTCACCAGGCTGTAATCTCATGAACCGTCATAGTTAGACAGTTGAAATTTTCATAGATGATGTATTTTTGTTGCCGCTATAGCAACAAATACTAAAAAACAAGATAAAATAAATATTTAAGGGGGCTCCCATACAATAAATGTGAATCATTTGCTCGTTTTTATAGATAACTAGCTGTGCCCCGCGGTTTTACCCGCGTTAAACTTTATAAAATATGGCCTATGTGTTATCCTAACTATAAAATTAGCCTATGTTCTTTCTCAGGGTCTAGACCATCTGTATACCAAATTTCATTCAAATCCGTTCAGTAGTTTTGGCGTGAAAGAGTAACAGACAGACAGAGTTACTTTCGCATTTATAATATTAGTTAGGATGGTACGGAACCCTTCGTGCGCGAGTCCGACTCATGGCCGGTTTTTATTTATTGGTATGAAAACCTGTACCACAGTTTACTTTACAAACATGACGTTTAGGCTAGAAGGCTTTCACTGCTTCACCGGATAATACATGCAAACTCGTAACAACAACTTATTGGTCATCTAAATAGCGATCATGGGAGGGAATTGAGCCCAAAATACCTTAGTGCGGTGTGGCTTATAATATAATGTCCTCCTAGCCGAATTTCGGCCACGGCGGCCAGTCTCAACAGAGATTAGCCATCTGCGCGGGACATATTAAACTAGCTAGGGATATAGACTTTTTTTAATAGGACTAGAATTTTATAGACATTTTATAGAATTGTTCATGTAACTTATACTTGTTACAGCAAAGGTGGTTCCGCCAGGGAGCATGACGTAAACTCTGGAGCACTTTCTATTCCATCTCACTCATGATCCGATGGGATGCCTAGCGACACGACCGGAAAGAATGTTTAAAGCAAATAAACAATTTGAATTTGAAGAGGTCAGGTACAGGACCGACGGCTTTACGTGCTCTCCGAGGCACGGGGGTATAATACCGCCAACTCCCAGACTGCGGGCTGATCCTGAGAAAATTTTCTTTTTACTTATAGAAAAGTCCTAAAATCACTTTTGGCCCGACCAAGGATTTGAACCCAGGACCTCGTTCTCTGCGGGTGAACACGCTAACGCTAGGCCAACGAGGCTTATAAATTTACTACTATGCTACAAGTGTAGTCATCATATATCGAGATAATTTAAAATGCGGTCGCTTGATTATACCTACTTATATTTATGTACTTAGGTAGGTACCTACTTTTGTCCCTAGCTTGTGAAATATTCAGTTATAATATATGAACTCTGACTGATCGTCCTGTGTGTTTGATAAAGGAAGATGTATATAATAATACATTTGTTTATTGTAATGTGTTTATATGGAGCAGTTAAATCTCAAATATGTACCAAAACTGAAATGTAAGTAGTCTTCTCTTTCTTCTGTTTACAAGCAAACCCACACAAAAAAGGTGTTGAGTTTTTAGCGTGTCTGTATGTCTATTTGGAACGGGGTTTGTGAATAATATAGGTATAGATTCAATAAGTTTACAGTCTAAATCTTGTCTTAATACTATGCAAGGGCCACGTGAACGTCGATTAGGTCGAGAAAAGTAACACATTAGTTTGTAATCACTATCATCATCATCATTATAGCTGGGCGCCGTTAATCAAATAGTTTACTTCGTTAATCGTTAATCCGCTACAAAAAAAGTTAGCTTCGTTAAACGTTAAAGCGTTACATTTCGGAAGAATTAACGCAAGTTAACGTTAATCCGTTAATATGTATGTGTAAAATTGCATTTTTATATCTTTGCATTAGTGAAATTATAAAACCTGTTGGTTTAGGTTCTGGAAGTTAACAAGATAGGAACAAAACAAAATACTTATATAATTCAAATATGTAATTTAATCATCGGGCATAAGGTGCATATTCCCCTTCATGAGCAAAAGTCGCCACAAACAACAGAAGGGAATAATTGGAAAAGTTAAGCACCCAGTCATCTGAACCGATGCTGCCAGAAAGACACGAAGCTGATACCTTGCCAAAGCATGTGCGAGGAACTATCACAATAGTTATTCTAAAATCAGTTGTGCAGACCTCTACAGATGATAAAGAAGAACCTCCAGCCGAGAAAAGAGGGCATCGTACCTTTTGCAGAAAAAAAAAATATTGTCTAAGATAACATGCGCCAAATGCAGTTTACGACGAATACAAAAAAAATTGCTTTCTATGTCTATGAAACTAAATTTAGTTTCATAGACATAGAAAGCAATTATATTTATATTTTACTCTGATTATTTTTTAGTTGATTAGTTTACATGAAATAATTTAATTACTTTTTGAGAAAAACTAAATTATTTTGTGATTTTAAGAACTGAAGACTGCTGTTTTTTTTTGTTTCTGTCTAGAGGTTTTTTGATTTAACTTTAATGTTTCAAATATACAAATAAATTAACTAATAAAGTTTTTTTTTTAATATTAGTTCAATACGAACACATTATATTATCAGGTTAATAAACTACAATAAAAAAGTATTTAATAATAAAAAAATATAAATGTATTATGCGCTCAGAAGTGTATTGTTATCTTTAATAGCAGTTTAAATAAGGTTATCTTTCTAGGGTTAACGATTAACGGACTTCTGCATATTAACGGAAGTTAACGTGTCCGTTAACATTTTTAAAAGTTAACTTAAAAGTTAATCCGTTAATCAAAATGTCAACTTCGTTAATTAACGATTAACGGATTAACGAGTTAATGCCCAGCTATGATCATCATCATCATATCAGCCGAAAGCCCACTGCTGGTCAAAGGCCTCCCCCGAAGATCTCCACAATTGTCGGTCTTGGTCTAATCACCTAGGTATACCGGTTAGGTTAGATTTAGAACCGTATTTCGGAAAAGTACCTAAAGCAAATTATGTCGGTTTTCTCGAGGTATTTCGATAAGTTCTTTATGACGGCCTCAATGAGTTCTTGCTTGCTGTGCTTCTGCAATATTTTGATAAATAATTTCAAGTTTGCTCTGATTTTCGAAAACACTTAGTAATTCGATGTGTTCTAATTTGGTAGATTTGAAGTACTTTATGCACAGTTAACTTGGGGAGTAAGCTAGAGAATGCGCGACGAGAGCGTTACGAAAATGTGATCGACTGAAGCGAACGGAAGTTGAGAGGGAGAAATAAGTTAGTGAACATAGAAAGAGAGAGAGAGAATTACGTTTCGTATATTACTCTTGACACAAGAGAAAGAGGTGTAAGCACAGGTCATTTTCTTTCTCTCTTTATCTCAAAGTTAAGTTTGAAGTTTTACTTCAGCCGTGTTTTCCAAAGCACACTCGTTTTTTGTGTGTAAAATTTATGTTATTTTAGTTTGTGTAGGTTTTTAACAAGGGATATCTAGTAGTACCTACCTATGGGACAAAAGCTTACGAAATATATCAAATTTGGCTGTTATCAGTCCCGTAACAACGAAGCGATTATACAATATTACAAACGCTATCCAGCAATTCACAGTTCCTATTAAATATTGCACCGCGTATACGGATGATGAAACATTACGATACTAACGATGAGATTGGTACCTACCCCTACAGCTCTGAATTGAAGAGCTTTTTCTTTAGTTCATCCTGCGCACGCGCAAGTAACTGATTGTGAAAGAATACGCGTGTTTCATATTTATTAAAATAAAATAAAAAAGGTTTTTATTCACGTAGACTTTAAAAAAGCGCTTGTAAATAGTCAGAACATGTTTGTAGTAATATAATTAAGTAGGTATACACGGATTGTATGATAACATTTATTTTATAATAGCAATAATATTTAGCTAACTTGTATTAAGTTATCGTCAAAGAGATTTATTTATTTGACTGAAGTATAAAACATTCATAATTTAATAATCCATATTTCACGAGCATTTTGTGTCAATCATATGACGTGGCTGTGTGTCAACTAGATAAGAACATATCTGTATTTCAGACGCGAGCGCTCATCCTTTGTGTACAAAACTAATTACACTATTTTATATTTGTACGAGTATGTTCAATGGGGCGTCTTGACCAATTCTACCTATTTGATAGACATTGACATTGATAGACATTTATTTACATGTATTAGATAGTCCATACCTCCAGTCACAAGTATTAATATACTTAAAAGGAGACCCCTATGTAAGATAAATTGTAGTAGTATAAGATACCGAAATAAACTATTTTTATTTTATTTATACCTACTGCGTTTAAAAAAAAAAAAAAATAGCGTCATCGCCCTTTCCACCATTTTTAGGTGACTCATTGTCTCCGCCGTCATAACGATCGGCGATATGCACCTAAGCGCGCGGTCAGTCTATTAGATGGCTGACTGGATGGAAGCTTTCATTCTTTGGAGGGCACTTTAAGCTATAAGCCATTGTTCAGATAAGCTGCGCATCAGATCGGGCCAGAGGTGCTCCTCTTACTTGGTACCTAGTCATTTGGGCCTCTTCATCACCATCATATCAGCCGAAGGACGCCCACTGCTGGACAAAGGCCTCCCCAAAGACCTCCAAAGTTGCCGGTCTTGCGCTATCCGCATCCAGCGATTGTCAGCGACCCTCACAAGATTATCAGTCCATCTTGTAGAGGGCCTGCCCACGCTGCGTGGCCGCCACTCGAGAACCTTCCCGCCCCAGCAGCCGTCGGTTCTACGAGCTATGTGCCCTGCTACTTCAGCTTGGCAATTCTTACGGCTATGTAGGTTAGTTTGATCTCTTTTCGGTGTTGAATAAAAAGTAGTAGTAGCCCAATACAATAGTGAATGGGCGCGACTTCGGATTGGGGTTGTACAGACGCCAGCACATCAAGCTACCCCAATCTGTCAAATTTCCCCAATTGAAACTGAACCTTATGCTTATGTGATAAAGTCAAAAATCTACAAAAGAAATTTGACAGATTGGGGTAACTGGATGACCTTCTGCCCTTCCTGTCTGTACCTTCGCTTTCTTCCGCCGCTTACTAAACTCGGTGTTGGGCGTGATCGGCTAAAGCTACCCCACTCTTGGGAAGAGGTTACTGTTTGGACTGGGACTTTTGTTCTTTTTTCTGTGACATATCTTTGTTTTTCGTGGGCTACTCGTTATTGTTGTTTGCCGGTCCCCTACAGACGTCTGTGCTCAACTGGGACCCCCCAGTTGCATGTTTGGCCTGAGATTACATATGGCTCATGGTTGACAAATCGGGACTAGTCCCTCCCTCTTACCGGCCACTGCAACTTCTGTAAGCCAGGATCAACAGTGGCACACAATGAAATGACACTCAGCGGTGAGGCACAGGCATATCCCGGGGAATCGCTTTAACTGTCTTGCGTAACGCAACGAATTTAATCAGAAAGAAACAAGGTGTTAAAATGGTTGATAAATTGTTACACTTTACAACAATGACCATAGGCAGGCTCATATAGTAATATACATACGAGATTTAGTATGCGTGCGAAACATGTGTTAACCCGACACATGCTGGGTGGTTTTTTTAAAATGATTTGTGCTTGCTTTTGTTAAAGTGTTCCAACGACGGTATCGCAGCTGTATGTAAGAACTGGTATGCAAACGTTTCACAGCGGAAGTTTGAGTGGATACGCACCAATTTTAACAAGACGTATATCATGGACTGCATCTAGAAGAAAGACGGTAACTGACCAAGTCCATAAGTAAAAAATAATACTTAGTAATTTTATACGAATTTCTTGTCATTACATCTCTTTCTGTTATACACTGCATGAAAAGGATAGGATATATCTAATTAAACAGTCAAGCTCTGTAGCTTTTACTGTTAAAATAGTTATTTTTGAGTATCTAGTTGACGGCGTATTTTTACAGAAATGTTCATGTGTATCGATCTAGCGGAATCACTCGAGCTAAACCGAAAACAACTAGTGGTAATGCTTTGTATGTTCATCTGCCTCAATAATTTATTAAATAGATCCAATGTAGCTCAACTATTTGATATTTTCGTTATCTATTACCAATGTACTGTAATGAATATTAGGTATATTCATAGGTGCTAGGGTCCTTCCTTGGGGAATTAAACATGTAAGGTGTATTACTCGGGCTCGCACTGATTTGATTTTGTTGTCACTATTCTAATTTTCAATTTGGCCTATTTGCGTCCTATTGCTCAAATTTGATTTGACCACGAGTAAACAAGACCTCAAAACCCACAGCAATATTATTTTTGAGGAGTATACTCTATCGTAGGCTTTGGTCATGTCTAAAAGTAATTCGTGTTTCTTTTTGTTAATATCTTGAAGGGCCGTCTGTACATACTTAAAGCCAATGCTGTTGATCTAGATTTTCTAAAACCATTTTGGCTATTATCTATACATATAATAAAATCGTAGGAAAGTGAGAACTGTACATTAAATATATTTTAAAAAGTATACTTAGGGCGTGATCTACAATCGATATCGATGCCAAAAATATAGTTTTTAGAATTTTTGTCTGTGTGTCTGTTTGTCTGTATGTATGTCCGGGCTAAACTCAAAAAGTACTGCATGGATTTACTCAAAATTTTGCATGAATATTACTAAGAGGTCGGGTCAACATATAGGCATATACATATTATCACGCTATCACCTACGGGGAAGGAGCTATGATAATGTATAAAATTTAACGCGGGTAAAACCGCGGGGCACAGCTAGTCTAGAATATTGTATTACTCTAGAAAGTCATGTAATCGATTATAAACGGCTTTCTCAAACACTTTGGAGAGAGTTGGTGATAGGGCAATAGGTCAGTAGTTGCTAGGGGTAGGTACTGGTATGGCCTTTCTTATGTATGGGATTACTGAGGAGATTTTTAATAAGTTTAAAAATTAGTTGGTCATCTCGACTGCTTTGACTAATTATTAGTGCTAAGGGATACGAAAGTTAGAGCGTGCATTGTTTTAATAATGGTAGGCGAATTACATCTATTCCACAGCTCTGTTAATTTTTGAGAAACTAGAAGATCTATCTATTGGTATTGGTGGGTGTATAAATGGCTGTCCAATGGGATTGTTCAGGTTGGTTTCATTTTCGTTTTGTCCTACTGTTGCTAAAAATTCGTTAAATATGTAAGATTCAGTGGATAGTCATTTAATGTTTTTGTTATTGACGGTTAATGTAATATTTTCCCGCTTGTTATCTTTAGTATTTCCTGTATATGTGTTAGTAATGTTCCACATAGTTTTAATTTTGTTATTAGAATTTTCCATTATGTATTTATATTTTTTGAGGATTCAATTGTTTTTTAAGATTTTACATAAGTATTCGAAATATATGTTTATCATATTTCTTTTTGTTTCGTTTAATATTTATTTTATAACACATTTATGCCAGCAGGTTTTTATTAGACAATAGTAGCCTTCCTATCTTTGGTTTAGTTTTTATAATTATTTTTTGCATAGGTATATATTTATAATAGTAGGTTTATTAATGTGATAAATGGTTCGTAGCTTATATTAATGTTTTAGTTTGTTTTATTACATTTTCCTAAACTTTTTCGCGTACGCCCTTCTCAAACTCTTAATTTTTCTTTCTTACTTTCTTCTTACTTTTCTCTGTTTACCATATATTGTTATTGTGATTATTTGACATATTTTCTACGTTAAGTTCTACAGGAAGGCCATAATGTCTAACGGATAGCCAAATTTTTAATACCTTGGGTTACATAATTAAAAAAATAAAACGTATCCCATTTTACTCAATAATAATGTAGCTTCCGGTATCATCTTTAAAAATATTTAAATAGATTGGTTGGTTTTGAATGCACATTAGGTTAGATATGATCGAATTATTATTGATCCTTGTTTATAAATAATGTTATAATTAATAAGTATACTATAAATGTAATATCATGTACACACGGCTACATATCAAGCTATACATTTCCAATATAAGCTGATCTGTCATTGCATGGAAATCCTATACAACGCGAGATCAACTTATACTGGAAATGTATAGCTTGATATGTAGCCGTGTGTACGTATAATATCCGTTACATACCTACCCAATAATTTATATTTTAATTCATAAATAATATTTCAGGTGATGCGGAGGAGAGCGTCAAAATTTTGCTGTCATGGATACATACGTGTTGATGATTCACCAGATGATAAGTATGTTTTTAACCTTAAAGTTACTTACGCTTATGTATGGGGATCCAACATGATGATGATGATGAAGTTGGAGATCAAATGCTACCGGGTTCGTATCTTTCACCTCTAGATTGTCACATGTATGCTGGGTCACATGTCTGATGAGTCACATGTTTACTATACTATGAGTACCCGGGATCATTGACCTCTAACCGACCATGACCTTTTGTGTATTGGGAGTCATGAAATGAAATGAAATTTATTCAGCACTTGGGTATTAACATACACTTGTACTTGTCAAGGTCACAATGCAGTACATAAACATAGTGGATAGTAAAAAGTTACAAAAAAAATTGATTAGTCAGTCCGTGCGGTTTGTTTTATCGCATATATTTTCTGAAATCCTTAAATAAATAACAATTTACTAATCTATTATTTTGAAATTTAGTTCTACTATATTAAAATGAAAGAATGGAAGACTAAAGCAAAAAGACGAAATGCTAAATGAGGGTGTGATCACATGCACGGGATCACGCGTTAATGGGCCAAAGCGATCCTCGCCGCTGAGGAACCTACCCTAGCTAGCATGCGGATTTCTCTAGCTACCTAGGTGGACGACCCGGAGAAGAAAGCCACAAAGAAACTCCGGGCTTGCTTTTTTCGTCTTCTTTTGCTTTTAGTTTACGATATTTTTTTTAAATGTCATGTATTTTACTTACATTGTGATTGGTTGTTATGTAGGCTAATGCACGCACAGAACCGTTGTCATCCAGTGAATCATAATAAAATAAATAAGCAATAGCATTCAATTTCACTCAAGCACTTAGAATATCCTCTTGCTAGACGAAAAAACGGTGGGTGCATCCGCGTACATTTACAAAATTGACAAGTCATACGAAGTCTACCAGAGGCGAAAAAAAAAAATGAGTACCCCAACAGCAGTTCGACCAGTTACCGCAACGACGTGTGGGCCAGCCATCGCCTTCAAACTCAAACACACACATGATGTTTTCGCCACACAAGGAACTTTGTGTTGGAAGCATCATTAGGTTAAGTATGTCCTTGCCATCAGGTGTGACGCACACTTGTATCCGACTTAGTAGTATAAAAAATATAATATAGTAGACCACGGGTACTTACTGCAAAATTCCGTGCACTGGTTGCTCTTTGTAGAAGCTTTTGAAAAGTATACTTACTTGCTTACTACGACTTACTATAGATTTGTTTCAGTAACATTCAATGCAAGGCAATATGCACGCAAGCATGTGTCAACGGCTATTGCGAGTCACCTGGAAATTGTTCCTGTAATGATGGATATGCACCAACCGTAACAGATACTTTTGAAGTTTTAAACAACTTTTGTATACCTGTTTGCACCGAAACTTGCAAGCATGCAACTTGTGTAGCACCCGAAACGTGTAGTTGCCACTTCGGGTATGTAAATTCAACTGGAACTTGCCAACCTGTCTGCACTGAACCATGCCACAATGGCGTTTGCACTGCTCCAGAAACCTGCTCTTGTAATCCTGGCTACAGAAAATACGAAGACAATATCTGCCAGCCCTATTGCTCTCACGGTTGCGACAACGGCTTTTGTTCGGCACCCGAAACTTGTACTTGCAACCCTGGGTATGAAATCGCATCAATGAATAATTTACTTAGTTTTTGTCACCCCGTTTGTAGTGAACCTTGTCTAAACGGAATATGTATCGCTCCAAACGAATGCAACTGTTTGCCAAAGTATAGAAAATCTTCTGAAACTAAAGTCTGTGAGCCGATCTGTTCCAAATCTTGTGAAAATGGATTTTGCTCAGCGCCAGAAACATGTACGTGCAATACTGGGTATGAGATGAGTAATACTAATGATTTGCCACTTGCCAAAACCTGCGAGCCTGTTTGTTCAATACTTTGCACATCTGGGAAGTGTATTGCTCCTGATACATGTGGAAATGTCACTGATGATGAGCCGCTTACGATACCCGATGAAGTCACATATGAAACCAGTAATACACTTTCAGATGATTTTACAAATACACCAATTGACGCCAATGATTCAAAAAGGCAGCACACATATTTAAATAATAGTAATTTGGTTAATGGGTCAGATGTAGCTTTTGGCAATAGCACTGGCTCTGATACTTCTGATGGAGAGAAGAACTCTACAAAGAACACTTGGTATGTGTATTATAATCTTTATAGTATGATATTAATATTCTAAGAGTTTTTAGTATTGAACTAAAAGTATTATTAATCATATAACAGAATGCATTTTAAAAGGATACTCTCCAAAAGCTAGTTGTTATCTTCTTTCTTGTGTGAGATGTGGTTACTCTTGCCATAGAGTTTCGAACCTTCGAAACATTATTCCTTCTAACGTAAACTTAATATACGAAACGAAAACCTTATTTATTAATATCGTTATAGATCTTTGTGATTTTTCAATAATTCCAGTTCAATATTGGGGTATCCCTTGACCCTCTAGCCGGATCCTATGCACTAGACAATTTACTATAAATAAATTTACGTGCGTAGAATTGCACAAATTTTAGTTTAACATTTTTTTTTCCTTTGGACTATTTCGTAACTAGAAGCATAGGGCTTTATGCTCATTATAAAAGTTCTAGAAAATTGGATGAAAATTTACCGCATCCCAATTTTTTTTCGTTATATTCCCGATTTGTATTGTTTTTTAGATTTAGCAGAACTTAAAAGTATCAATGCACTTGTGTATATATTTTTTATTTAAAATAAAACCAAATTGAGATTGGAAAATTACTACAAATTTTACTGTATAGTTAACGTTAATTATATGCGCAGCATCTAATAATGGATTACCATAATGGATGTTACTTATCTTTTGTTGTACTTTTGACTAATGTTTTTGACTTAAAGAGCCAAAGAAGTAAAGAGTAAATCTTGCTGAAAGTGAATTCTTGTTGCACAGAGCGTTATAGCGTTCCTGCTCGTCCTTGGTGCTCCAAGAAGCCACTCTCCGCTCGGCACAGCTATTAACTACGTATTTTATTTCAGGGTATTTGAGTGTTCCGTGGTGATTCTGGTGGCAGTAATAATTTTGATTACCACTTTCATTTGGAAATGTTCACCAATAGTAATGTGCTTTCCTCAAAAATGCTATGTTATTCAAGGTAAGTCACAAAGTGAACTACATATTAGATAACCTGTGTTCGGTGAAATAATTAAGCGTTTTTAACGCTGGATAGTAAGGAAAACATAACGTATATTGTTATTAGTACGTTTTTTTTACCAGCTAGTAGTAGTTTGTTTAAAGCAACTTTTACTGAATCGAGTGTTCGTTTGGCGCCCAAGCATTGACAAGGACTGTAAAAACACGAGTGGATTTCTATCCATCATCATAATGTCAGCAAAAAGACGAGCACTGCTTGACAAAGGGGAGGCATTTGTACAAAGGCATCATTTCGGGCATACGGATTGGCGATATCAGTATGTTGTTCAATAGTACCTGGCGAGACGCTGCTGCCCCCGTTCGGGATGCGATGGAATGGAATATTCATTGCCGTCAATTTATTTTGCATAAAATAAATTCCAATCCCTTACAATCCTTTTTTCGGATTAAAAACTAGCCTTTTGTCCTTTAGGCTATAGAGTATCTGTGTACCAAATTTCATTTCAAAACGGGTCAGTTGTTTTGACTTGAAAGCGCAACAGACAGTAACTCTTACTTTCGCATTTATAATATTACAGCTAAAGCCGCTGACTTACGTACGTACTTATGTTACCATTAATGGATATGGACATAGCGTTTACGGAAAAACAATGACTTTGTATTACGTAGACTGAAATAAAGGCTACGACGAGAGTAGATATGTTCAGGATGTAACAATAATAATATTCCTGATTGATAAGAAATGCTATTCTCGTCTGTGACTCATGTATATGTCTACATGAGTCAATCCTTACTAATATTATAAATGCGAAAGCCCTTTGACGCCAAAACTACTGAATCTATTTAAATGAAATTTGGTACACAAATAGTCTAGAGTCCTGAGAAAGGATATAGGCTACTTTGTAATGCGATAAAAGGGTTGTGACTTGTTGAAAGGGTGGATGAAAAGTTATATTCATCCACCCTTTCTTTTTCTAGCTTGATATAATAATATTACGTTCAAAGTTTTTAAAAATTTTACCCACAAGGGTGTAAAATGACAATAAGGAATTATAGGGGATGAAAGATATTTGTATATGTATATATGGAAATATTTAAGTTATATGTGAATGTTTTATAAGTTTGCGACAAGAGGCATAATTTTGAAGTTATTTTGATGTAATTACAATGACGGAGCCATTACAAAATATGCGGATGCTGTCGCGGGCCCAAGTAGTACTGAATAATAATTATTATATTTGACGTGTTTGACGGTGACGATACAGATTCTAGGGAGGTACTTGTCCAGTTGTCTTCAGTCAACAATTATTTACATAGAAGGAAAGGAAGGAAGTATTTTACCTTTTTACGCTAACAGATTGTAGGGGTCAGTATAAGAGGTATATATAGACATCATTATTATATATACCTATATATAATAATGATGTCTATATATATAATGATGTCCTCCAGGTCGAATTTAGGCCACGGCGGACAATATCAGTGGAGACTTGTTAACTGCGCAGGACATCATAGGCAGTCCATAAGTGTGTGCGCAAACACAATTCTATCATCCATTACTCTCATGATCCGATGCGACTTCGGGCTGATATTGAGAAACTTTCTTTACGAAAAAATATGACCATAATGTGGTATGACTATATATAGTGTAGTACCATAATCTAATAAACCTACGTAATGTTTTTTTTATTACAGCTCCTGCCATACCACATTCACTCGAAACGGTTCAGTTTTCAGAGATAAGAGATAAAGGAACGAATAAGTCATAAAAATCAAGTATATTGTAATTTTCTGCAATATTATTGTTATTCCTGTTTGTATATGTTAATAAATGTTTTAAAATGTGTGTTAAAAATGTTTATGTTCAAACTACAGATTATCTAACCTATGGGTACTTACGAACATATTATTAACTATAATTGAAAGCCTCCAAGTTAATTGTAAATGTCAGATAAAAAATATATTTTTTAAAGGTTTATTTTAAACTATGTATGGCGCTGAGGTTTAAGTAGTAACCTCGCGGCCTCAATAGTATCTACTTTGGCCGCCACATTTTGCGGGTTTTAAAGTTCGGGTAAAAGACTATTAGCATGACCCGTGTAGAACTATTCTAATATAGACCCAGCGTTTATAAATAAGGCTGTAACATGTTAGGTTAAAGTTCAAAATCAATCAATTAGATACACACTTACTGCCTAATAAAGGGTTAACTTTATTAGGCAGTATGTGTGTATCTAATTGATTGATTTTGAACTTTAACCTAACATATTACAGCCTTATTTAAAAACGCTACTTAAATTTAAGCCGGCCGCTTAACCATGGTTTATCATTCTTTTTATTTAAAAACACGATTTAATTTTGACCCGCGGTTAAGCCATGTCAAAATTTAAACCACGTCGGCCCCTGGTTTAAACCTTGCTCAAATATGGCGGATTTTATTTGCATCAGCTGACGTTTCGTTTGACGTTTGTTTGCGAATGGAGGTTTTATTGAACTTACTAACCGTTTTAATTTTTAAATAAATACCATAAAGTTAGTATACCTACGGAATAGAGCAACAAACAAGAGCTGTCAAACGAAACCGAAATAGGATGACATTTGTGTGTGTACAAATGTTTATGTATGCGTATCAATGATGTATCTCATGTCGATTTTTGCATTAATATCGATATCGATAACATTAATCAGTAATGTGTGGTGACGGCATAGAATATCATCACTCCATCTAATCCCGTAAACTGTGACCATCCCATCCCATCCATGATCTCGGGCTATAGAAATGAACCGTTAAAGCAAATGTTTTCAATTCCTGACAATATGTAGCTGATGAGATAAACCCCCTCGAACTAAAGCATTTGCTCGGTCGCTTAAAGCCTGTATGGTTTTGTTAGAGCATGTTGCGGCAATATCATTTAAATGATCTTTCAGGCCAGTACGTTTTTGAATTACGTAAAGTAAAGATGCTAAGGTTAGTATTTTGTTTTTGGTACGTTTATTTTGTGCTCTCAGGTTTCGAATAAGTTGCTGTTTCTTTTTATTTTTTCCATGCAACTTAGTGCATTTAGACATGAGCTTCTTTTTCCTTGGCGTCAATTCTAGTTGGAAAGAGGTCGATGATGTGGACTGTTCCAATAGCGGTGGTGTAGATCTAGAATGCGATGACGATGGTACACATATGGATACCTCTGTATCTCTGTAAACGTAGGAGGACACTGTGCGTCTAGGCTTTATCTTGACCTGTGAAATAGAAATAAATTACTGGCTATTGAAATCATACATTACAGTACGATCTAATACCAAAATAAGGGAAATGTGTAATATGGGTAGGGTAAGTACTTATGTGGCGTCAATAATTATCTTACATCGTATTCTATTATTATATAATAATAATAATAATGTCTGAAACACATTAAAATTGACATCCAAATATTTATTTGTAAATATAAAGATCTCTAAATATAAATAAACTCTGTATTGACTACCTCAATATTTTGATAACACGTGGCATATAATTTATATATTTAATATCTGATACACTGTGTAAATGATTACGGTAAAATCTTTTATAATTAATGCTATTATTTGAATATTTAATCCATTAATTAAACTTTAATTCATTTGGCATCCTCTTGTAGCGCCATTTGTAGGCAAACTATTTAAGATAACATTTCCTCATATTAAATAAACGTAATTTTAGTAAAATAAACAATTTAAAGTTGTATTAAATTCCTTAAAATATTTGTTTTGTATATAAGACTATGTTTCAATACTTAGTCATGTTGAAGGAATTTCATATCTTTTTTACAAAAGTATTTGTAGTCATTATAGCTATGTGATGTGTTGTAAGAATTACCTATATAAAGCGGTGGGTTTTTGTTAAGTGGGTTAGTTCTGTGAGTTAGGTGCGAACAGTTGTGTGGAATTAAAGTGATTTTAGTTCATGCGTGTGTTTTTATTATGATGGAGTCCGAACGTGGAAACCCTGGCGAATCGCCGACATACTCGTATTAGATAAGTTATTAACATATAAGTACTTCATTGATTTTGACACAACATAAGTAAAATATCAAAACCAAGGCATGTTAGTTTATACATACCATGTTGGATGTAGGTACCTACATAATTTTAAGTAGATACTCTCCAATTAATCATCAGTAGTATAATAGTATTATTTTATTTATGCTTACCGGAATAAAATTAGTCGGAATTGCACATTTCATGAAAAATCGTTTCGCTCCTCGCATTTGAAAATATGTTTCCTCAAAATGCTTACTGCATATACATGAATTTTTCGTGGGAATCCAGTTTGGACGACCAATTAATTTAAGCCATGCATTTCTTGAATCCAAGTAAGATGGAAATCTGAAAGTTACTTTAATTACTAATAGTTTCTATTCTAACAGTCTGACACTAATACCTACCTATGAATCGGCTTAGTGTCTTACATGGGAATTTGGGATTACTTCCATTTCCAGGTGATTCACATCTAAACATCATATACGTACTTTAATATTAATAATACATATTAGTTTACCGCGTGATAGACAGTGGACAAGAAATATCGATAACTTGATTGAGCCCTAGTGTAAAAATTATTTCTTTACACAAAATATTCGTAAATTCTGCATTATGTGTGTTAGATCTTTGCTTCTTACATTAATAAATGTTTATAAACGATAATGAACACACTTAGTGCCTAAAATTCGAAACGCATTAGCAAAAATAAAGCCTAAGTTAGTAGGTGTCGATTTGGAATAATTTATCTGTGAAATGAACATTTTTCAGGGTTATTCCTCTGTGTTGTACCACAATCAATCACTGAACAAGTCACCATGTTTCTGAAGAAATATTTTTCAAAAATATCCACGATTTCACGTAATATCAGAAAAAACATCAACAGTCAAATTCGCAGCGTGTCGATAAGTGTTGAAGTACTGTCAAACTGATGCCAAAAACAGTTCTGTTGCGTCGGATCACGCATCTCTTTTTATCATACAGTGTTGCAGCTAGTGACATTTCGCTCCCTCAGCCCTGTTCCTCTATTCCGTAGGTATACTAACTTTATGATAAATACTGAATTCCAGTTGGAATCTTATCACAAACTTCAAAATCCACCGAAGAAAATCAATAGTCCTTGAAAATGCACTGTTACGATCATAAATCTATCATTCCATGTCTACCATACAGCAAAAATCATAAAGTTTTTATACCTAATCCGATTTAGTCGATTAATTTTAGTCAAGCTCTGTACCAGTCCCAGAAATGTTGACGGTGTCAAATAAAATGACGTTACTTAGCTGAGAGACCTTTAAGTTAGGTTTTTAAATAAAGAAATAGTTGAGCGGGGTTTAAGTGGTTGAGCAGGGTTTAGCTGAGACATGGTTAAGCGGCGGATCACGGAATTATTTTAAATTAGAGTGTAGTTAAAAATATGGTGTCTAGTATGTGGACGGAGCCTTATAATGGATTAATTTGTGAGCGAGAATTGCATATTTATCAAATACCTACCTAGAGATACATAGATTATTTCGGACTAGCCTGTTGGTCTACTGATTACTGGCCGTGACTGCTAAGCCAGAGGTCGTGGGTTAGATCCCCATGCAGGACAAATCTTGTGTGATGAGCACAAGGTTTTTTTTTCTGAGTGTAATATTTATCACGTACCTATTTATTTTCTCTGACGGTCGGCATTTAAAAATAAATAATTTGGTTCTTCAAATTATGCCATGCATTTCAAGAAGTAGCCCCTGCCATGTTGTGCAACGACTACTTAGTGGACCGACACATATTTTTTTTTTTTATGAGGTAGGGAGAATGCCTTCCCGCGGGTATGCCGCTCCGGTGCCCCCCTTATGCACCATGGTTCTTATCCCAGATGGTTGGGACACGTACCCTGGGAGAGCTCTGGATTGCCCCTCCCTATTGCTGACTCGTGCCAGTCCGCCACAGCGACTGCGCCGCAAACAGATCGCTGTCTTCCCGAAGCTGCTGAATCTATTATCATTTGGCGCCTGATGGGAGGAGCCCCGGGAACGCGGGTATGCCACTCCGGTGCCCCCCTTATGCGCCATGTCCCAGATGGTTTGGACACGTACCCTGGGAGAGCTCTGGATTGCCCCTCCCTAATGCTAATGCCACAGCGACTGCGCCGCAAACAGATCGCTGTCTTCCCGAAGCTGCTGAATCTATTATCATTTTGGCGCCTGATAAGAGGAGCCCCGGGAACGTGGGTATGCTGCTCCGGTGCTCCCCCTCTGCGCCAAACCTAAACGTATACTTCAAACCGTAAGTGATCACGGCGTAGTTAAGATTAGTTATTTAATTTCTGAGCTACACCGCGGAGTTCAAAATTAAATAACTCTAACGTTCACGCATCTAAAGGCTGACCACGTATCTAAGAGCTTAACTGCGCCCTGATCACTCACGGTGCGGTGACAGCAACAGCTTCTGAGCACTGTACCTACATCTTCGAGTTTGGAAGCTTCAGGGATGTAAGTTATAGTAAGCATCATAATGGCTCTTGTATTCTTGAGTTGTAAAAAATATGAAACAAATTCGATAAATTAATCAGTAAGTCTGTAGTTATAGAAGAGTTATAAATAAACACATACCTACACTAAATAAAAATCAATTTCTGAAAGTATGTAAGATATAAGTACATAACTTTACAACGGCTGAACCTAATTGACTAATGTTTCAAATTTAAGATTAGATCTCAATTCGATTTTAATTTTATTGAACTTAAGATGAATTAAATTATAATTTAACAATTTATCAACATCATAATGTCAGCCAATGTACTGCCGGACAAAAGCTTGCCCAAAGAATGGGGTGATATGGTGTATAATCGCCACGCTTGGCAGACGGGTAGGCAATCGCAGTTTTATGGTCATAGTTCACGGAAAAACGACACAGAAAAACGGTAGCTATTCCCTCAGTCAATTTCTACGCCCCCCACGGGATGAGATAGGTTGATGATGTTCTATGCCGTCACCACAAAGCAAAAATTTAACTATTGTATTTGACTAACTTGTTCGACTGAGTTTGTTCTTGTCGGGGCAAAGTTAGTTTGAAAGAAAATGATGGTTTGTAAGATTTACTCCGTAACCACAAAGAAAAAGTTGCTAGAATACGAGTGTACATAGTAATAGTCTTTTGAGTGCAATTGGTACAGCTGCGTTTAGGCGAAGGTAAAAGTTAAATCCAAAGCATACAACTGCACCATATGTCATGCCGCACTCAGTTGAATGGGTAATAGCTAGCTATAATGCCATTAAGCGAGGGAGTGTTATTTCTAGACGGGCGGAGTGTGGTCTAGTTCACTGCTGATGTGGACTGAGACCTAGCACTAACTTAGTTATCTGTCCGATCAACTAAGTTGGCGAATGGTTTTGGGGGAGAGCGCAACAGTCGTTAAGATCCCCAAGACAAGTCTGGTGTGTAATCCTTCACGTGGTTGCCGCCTGTTACGTGTCTGCATCCTCTGCTCCCCAGCGGTAGATGCACTCACACACTGAAACCACCAGACGTACCCCAAACATTTTCCCATAACCCTCCTTTATATATAATCCCTATCTCCTACCCCTCCGCTGCCGAGATCCGTGGTCATGTCTCGGCGGGCCTTCTATTGCAGAAATGACAGCAATGGTCGGCTTTCAGTGACCACCCGCGTGTTTGCGCCGTGCGCGGGGACCCGTAAGGGAGGATGAAGGAGTCCTGGGGGTTGAGCTGGGGGGAGTCGGGCTGTAGTTATTCCCTCCGAGCAACACGCCCCTTTGGTCTGGATTTCTACCGACACGGGAGGTCGGGGTATAACCAACCACGATCAATCGGCTGACGACGTCCGGTCTGACGGCCGTCAGGTGAGTGTCGGGTCTGGGTGGGTTTGCAGTCGGGTGAGTGAACCCTGGGCGCTGTAGTTTAGGTGCCCAGCGGGGCGCATACTGCGGACTCGTAAATTGCCCAGACTAACCCGCGAGTTACTAGAGAAAGGGAAAGGAGAAAACCAACCTATCTATTTAGTATATGTCATATATTTTATATATTAGTATATTTTCTTTTCTCTTTCCCCTTTTTCTGGTTCGGCACTATATCGGCCTAGTAACCCTGGTGCTTGAAAGCATCCCCAGTTGAGGGCTCGATGGAGGGTGGGGAGCTAGGTTTGATGAAACTCCAATGAGATTTTGTTATGGACAAGAACCAAAATAAAACTACAAACGATAAGCCCACCCAAAAGGTGGAGTCACTCGATGTCCTGCCCCAGAGGGCTGGGACATCTAAAGAAACACGAGGGAAGCCGTGACAAACACTTGCGTACCCGGGCAGGCCTCCACTGCTGGAGCTGAGAAACCCGGTAAGGGGACTCGGATCCGGCGGCGTGATGTCACTGGGCGGCCGGTGGATGAAACTGGCAAACCCGCCAATCTGTCCCATAGTGGAAAACCCTTGGGACCGGGCGAAGGCAGCTCCAGCAGTCAGAGCGTACCACCCCGTATGTCACCCACACCGGGCACATCGGCGGGCGGTTCTGACGGCGGAATAGCTTCCGAGCGACCGGCACCAGGGGGCGAGCTTAGGGGGAAAAGGAGGCTCAGCGGCGCTCAAAAACGCCATAGAGCCATAGAGAGGCAAGATGCGGCTCAAGGGGGAACTCCATCAGGAGGGCCTCAAAAGAGAGAGAGGGAAGTCAGTGACGAGAGCCCGGGCACGCATAACATACCAAAAAGGGTAAAAACCCAGGTGTCCTACACAATTACCATCCGGGTCCCAGTTAGGGCGTCCTAACTGGGACCCGGATGGTAATTGTTAATGCGAACTACCCGGAGCAGAAGCTGGACCCCAAAACGTTGGATCCTCTTAAAGTCCTACTGTGGGACCTTCTAGAGGAGACACCTGACCCCGCGCCGAGATTCTCCGTGGGGAACATGATTGCTGGGGCCGTTCACATTATATGTGATGGACCTGAGGCAGTGCAGTGGCTTAAGTGCGTCAACGGTAAGACTGTTGACGGCACTCCACTTAAGGTGATTGACGCCAAGGATCTACCCAAACCAATCAGGATGGCATGGAGGTCCATAACCGTAAGCAGTGTCACCTCAGAGCGGCTGCTCAAGATGACACAGCGAATGAACCCGTCCCTTCGTACTGACGAATGGAAAGTGGTACACGCGAATGTCGAGGCAATGTACACTCGGCGCATCGTCCTGATGGACAAAGCCTCGGCAGAGCACATAAAGGCGGCGGGATATAAGCTGCATACAGGGCTGGGAGACAGCCATTTCAAACTCCTGGACGACGGGGAGAAAAAGGAACCTGAGACGAGAGCCGACAACAGCGCGACCCCAGGTGAAGCGACGACGTCGTCTCAAAAACATACCATCGTAGGCGAACCGGGTGGCTCCGACCAGAAGGAGTCAGCAAACACTGAGGCATACAGCTACCTCAATGGGTGGCCTCAGTGATCTGGACGGGCTCCGACTGGACGGGGACACCCTCACCTGCGAGGAAATGGAGGGGTCTGAAGAGGACCATTAAGACTAGACCACCACAAATGGCTAGCTTAAGGTTTGTACAGATTAATTTACAACATAATAAGGCTGCGACTGCTCTTCTGGCACGCGAACTTATAATGGACAAATACGATGTAGCATTAATACAGGAACCCTACATATACAAGGGCCAAGTCAAAGGACTAAACGGGACGGGAGGAATAATATATCACCACCGTTCTGACAATAACGTGAGGGCGTGCACATACGTCAAAAATGACTTAGATACAATACCCTTACAGAGACCTGACAGCTGTCAAAATCATACTAAAATAGGGGGTAGGTCGGAGGACTATCTGTATAGCCTCTGCCTACCTTCCCTATGAAGCAGAAGAACCACTTCTCCGAAGTTAAGGGTACTCGTGAACAATTGCAATGCAAATGATGTAGACCTCATAATCGGCTGCGACGCGAATGCACACCACATCATTTGGGGCAGCACAAACATAAACAAGAGAGGAGAGAAACTACTGGACTATCTGGTAAGCTCCCCGCTCCAATTAATTAATTCTGGTAATAGGCCAACATTTGTTAACGCAAAGAGAGCTGAAGTTATCGACATAACCCTAGCAACAACTACAGCCAGCAACCTAATAGAAGATTGGAATGTTCCTAATGAGATATCCTTATCGGACTATAGGTACATTTGCTTCAAGTACAGAACACGAATAAAAAGGGAGTCTGTACAACGCCGTAACCCTAGACACACGAACTGGCCCATGTACTTAAGGGACCTAAAGGTGGAACTAGGCGATCCGAAAAGTAAGCTCAATTCAGACATTGACATAGAATTTGAGGCAGACCGAATTGTTCAAACAATATTGAAAGCATGGAGAGACAACTGCCCCGAAAAAACGGCCAAGGCTAAGAGAATACCCTGGTGGACGCTTGAGATAGTTAGGCTCAAGAAGGAAACTAGGGCAATATTCAATCTAGCTAAAGCCACAAAAAACTTTGAACTGTATGCTAGAAAGCTCACAGAATATAACAAAGCCGTCAGAAAGGCAAAAAGGCGTGCATGGAGGAATCACTGCCAGGAAATAGGCAGCATTCCACAATGTATGAGACTCGCGAAAGCCCTGGCCACTGCCAGAGTGAACCCATTATCCATTATCAGGAAAGCTGACGGGACACTAACAGATTCTGGTGAGGAGACACTAGACATCATGTTTAAAATCCACTTCCCAGGCTCTGAGACAAAGAAAACCATGGAGCGAGAAATCCCAATTAGCCATGAGGATGCGGAAAGACGCACAACCAAGGCAGATTGGGATACTGCTAAGAAGATCATTAACGAGACCAAAGTAAAGTGGGCCATAAGCAACTTTGAACCATTCAAATCGCCTGGCCCGGATGGAATATATCCCATCCTATTACAACAAGCGAATAACGTACTAAACCCACACCTATGTAGGCTATATAGAGCCTGCATAGCCTTTGGGTACACTCCCCAAACATGGAGACAAGTTAAAGTAGTCTACATCCCGAAACCAGGAAAGTCGGACTAAAATCGTATAAACCGATAAGCCTCACATCATTCTTTCTCAAATCATTAGAAAAAATGGTAGACATACACATTAGGCAAGGGCCTCTAAAAAGATTTCCTCTTCACTGGCAACAAAATGCGTATCAGGCAGGAAAATCTACAGAGACAGCCCTACACCATGTAGTGAAAAAGGCGGAAGCAGCCTTAGAAAACAAAGAAATATGCCTTGCGGCATTTCTAGATATTGAAGGTGCTTTTGACAATATGGCATTCAATACTATATAAAATGCCGCCACTAACCATGGCATAGAACCCACTCTATGCAGATGGATAGACAAAATGCTGAAAGGACGGCAACTGCAGTCAACACTGCTGGGGGATATCAGATGTGCAACGACAACCAGAGGATGCCCACAAGGCGGAGTCATCTCACGGCTACTGTGGGGCCTGGTTGTGGACAAGCTCCTGATAGACCTAAACACAGGGCCACGGTATACCGTCGGTTATGCAGATGATATTGTGATACTAATAAGTGGGAAATTCCCTCACACAGTATCGGATATTATGAAACAAGCCTTAAAAGAGACAGAGGACTGGTGCAAATCAAATAACCTTTCAATAAACCCACATAAAGCAGTTATAGTACCATTCACAAAGAAGAAGGACCTATCGGGAATAGGAACTCTGAAACTATATAATACAAAAATTGATTTGTCAAAAGAAGTGAAATACCTAGGTGTAACACTTGACAAGGAGCTCACATGGAAAGAACATGTAGAAAATATTCAAAACAAAGCCTTGAGAATATTCGGCATGTGCCGAGCAGCTTATGGCAAAACATGGGGACTGAAACCCAGAATTGTTCACTGGATATACAGAATGATAATAAAACCGGTACTGATGTACGGTAGTATCGTCTGGTGGCCAAGAACAAAACTAGAAACCTGTAAACAAGTGCTGAACAAAATACAACGCACTGCCTGCTTAGCAATGACACGTTTAGCACTACACCAACAGCAGCCTTGGAAGTAATCCTAGACCTAGTACCTCTACACATTGAAGTACAAGAAGAGGCAAGGAAAAAACTCCAAAGACTTACTGCCCTGGGACATACATCTTACGATCGTATGCCCACCAAGCACACGCAGATAGAAAACTGGAAACATCATGACAATGTAATAGGGATGGGCAGCGATAAAATGCAACCAACCTATATATTTGAACAACAATATAATTTATACATCCCTAGCAGAGAGGAATGGAAATTGGGACATTGTAAACAAAACGAACAAAGTCAAATTTGGTATACAGACGGATCCAAAATGAAATCCGGCACAGGGGGTTTATAATGAAACCTGCAGTATCAGCGAAAGCATCAGCTTCGCGACAGTGTTTCAGGCTGAGACATATGCGATAATAACATGCGCCCAGACAATCATAGATAGGGAGACGAAAAGTAAGACCATCTACATACTTAGTGACAGCCAGGCTACATTAAAAGCCCTGATGTCACACAAAATCGAATCGAAACTAACCCAGAACTGTATCACTGCTCTGAACAAACTTGCCACTAAAAATAAAGTCAAACTCGTATGGGTACCAGGCCATACGGGAATAGAAGGCAACGAAAAAGCAGATGCACTGGCTAGGAAGGGACCTGAAAGTCAGTTCTGTGGACCAGAACCGTGCGTAGGGATTCCTCCAAAGGTAATAGGAGCATTCCTCAAAAATGAATCCACAATTAAACACAACCAAATGTGGATCAAAACCAAGGAACTAAAACACTCCAAACAACTCATGAAAGGAGTAGACAAGAGCTGGTCCAAGAAGCTTTGGAAATACAGCAGAAACCAGCTACGACTAATAGTAGCAGTATTCACGGGCCACTACGGCACCAACTACCACCTACACAAACTGGGACTATCGAATAGCCCGATCTGCAGGCCCTGTGGGGAAGAAAATGAAACAATGCTGCATATAATATGCAAATGCGATGCATTGGCAAGACACAGAATGGCAATCCTGGGGCTGGCATATCCAGAACCAGGTGACTACAAGGATCTACCTCTAAGGAGCGTACTGAATTACGTGCAGACTTCATTCAGGGCTCTAGGGATAGAATAAAACCATTGGGGGATAGTACAAAAGATCCTGAAGGGTCGAAGTGCTGTACAGAAGTACACCCCAAACAAGATAAGATATTTCTAGACACGGGGGAAATTTATTTTATACCAACGAGATTTTAGTTGGTATTCTATTTGAGAAAAACAGTTCATTACAGAAAAACAGTAACTGAAAATGAGTTAGGAAAAAGGAATTTGAGAATTTCTATTATTTGCGGGCTACATCCTGCGTTATGATTGGAACTTTTGGCTTTATTTATACTAATATTATAAAGAGGTAACGTTTGTGACTTTGTGACGTGGTAATCTCTGGATCTGCTGAACCGATTTTCAAAATTATTTCACCAATAAAAAAGCCATGAAAAATTCCAAAATGTATCCCGAACTTTTAACCCGAAGTATTACGCGAGACAAACGGGCGGAGACAAAAATATTTATAACGCGGAACGAAGTCCTCGGGCACTGCTAGTAATAAAATAAAACAGTAGAAATCCATATCAACCTACCAATTTTATTATACATTATCTGTGTATTAATGTTTTTTTCGTGTCTGTCTTTGTTATTACGTATGCTTATGTTATGGACATTAAAAAAATGAAATTACATATCAATAAGAACTGGCTGCATTGTACAATAATTATAGAGAAGCTGATTTTCCAATCTTTTCCATGTCAATACGAAACCACCTGATTCGTATTGACCTGTCAAGTATGAAATTAAGCACGGCTTCAAGTTTACTTTAATTTATAAATATCCAATAACAACTACATTTCGGAATAATCAGGGATTTCAAAGGTGAGAAGGCTAGGACGGTCAGCGGATTCATTTGTTTCTTCTAATGATCTCCTAATACGCCTTGCTGTGCATTTAGCTCTGCCCTTCACACTGTGGTCCATGTAGAAGCCAGGGTTGCAGACGCACACGTAAGGTGAAACGCAAGTGCCGTTTGAGCAACCAGAGCAATACGGTAGACATCTGGAAATACAAAAATTACTATTTATATCACACAGCTTGTTGTGTACACAGGGTTACTTGTAAAACACCAACAACCTCCCAGGGGCTCTACCGGCTAAGTCGCCGAACATCGTTTTCGTGAATGGCTTTCAAATAAATAAAGGTTTAAAATGACTTAATCAATCGTTTAATCGGCTTTAACGTTGACTATCGACTCCGGACCATTTATGACGTCGCATGTGGTCATGGAAGCCGATTTAACGATTGATTAGGTAATTTTTAACCTATATTTATTTGAACGCCATTCACGAAAACGATGTTCGGTGACTTAGCCGGTAGAGCCCCAGAACTAGATAGTTAACATCATAAAGCATCTTCCAGACGGTTGTAAACCAACGTCCCAACAGAAGTCACATTGGTGGGAACTAGTTTCCATCAGCCGATTGTGTTTCAATCCCAATCCTTGTTAAATCAAGATGGACGCTGTGTTTTTGAATATCGATCGAAATGTTTCAAGGTTTTAGTCTTTTTTCTGTATTGATTTGAAGGTTGTTAACGGTTAGGCCAGGTTATCTCGCCAGGGGTAGATGATAATAGATCAAGCAGCTCCGGGAAGACGGCGATCTGTTTGTGGCGCAGTCGCTGTGCTGGACTGGCATGAGTCGACAATAGGGAAGGGCAATCCATAGCTCTCCCAGGTTACGTGTCCTAACCATCTGGTACATGGCGCAAAAGGGGGGCACCGGAGCGGCATACCCGCGTTCCCGGGGCTCCTCCCATCAGGCACCAAAAGATTTCCACCGCAGGTTACGTTTACGTTGACTTTCGGCCACCGGCGCTGGTCTCAATAGTGATTAGCCATCTGCGCGGGACATATTACAGTGCACAAGTATGTGCGCAAACACAGGAGCACTTTCTATTCCATCACTCTCATGATCCGATGGGACGCCTAGCGACACGACCGGAAAGAGGTCAGATAAAGGAGCGACGGCTTTACGTGCTGTCCGAGGCACCGCCAACTTCTAGACTTTGGGCTGATGCTGAGAAAAATTTTTCTTTGTACAGACAAGTCCCAAAATCACTTGTACCGTCCTGGGATTTGAACCCAGGACCTCGTTTTCTGTGGGTGAACACAAGTAAGTTGGAGTGCGACATACCCACCCGAAGACACTTTGAGGATGGCATTCCACCTGCCTCATATAAAAAAGATGATAATAGATACCTTGTTCCTGACGGGTCTGTTGTATCAGCCACAAATCCTGGACTGCAAGCACATGTATCTCTTCCAATACAGGTTCCATTGATACAAGGTACAGAACACAATACTTCTACGTTAGCTAATTGACTACCAGGGTATTGATTCTGATAGCCTGGTCTTTGCTGTGAATTGTATGGATTGAATAGTGGTGGGTTTTGGCTATGATCATTGTTATAAGGATTTTGGTATTGTGGCTGATATGGGTAATTCGGATACATAGGTTGTACTTGAGGATTTGAAGGTTTTTGGTCTGTTAAATTATTCGATGCTTGATTAGGTGGGTTTACTTGACTACCTGGATAGTTCTGTTGTTCAGGATGGTTAGTTTGTTGATTATTAGGATTGTTGGCATGTTGACTATCTGAGTAGTTTGGTGGACGATCATAGGTATTGCTAGGTGATTGGCTGTCTGGATGGTTTGTTTGATCATCAGGACGGTTAGGAGGGCTATCAGGATAATTAGCTGGTCTGTGGCCTGGGTTGTTAGAAGGCTGCTGACCGGGATAGATAGAAGGCTGCTGACCGGGATAGTTAGAAGGCTGCTGACCGGGATAGTTAGAGGGCTGCTGACCGGGGTAGTAAGACGGCCGGTAGTTGGGATAGTTGTATTGATTACTAGGATAGTTGGACTGCTGACCAGGATGGTAAGGCTGTTGACCAGGATAGCTCGATGATTGACCTGGCATAGATGGTTGGATATCGGAACTATTGCGTGATGGGTTTACGGGATAGTTATGACTACCTGAATAGTTTGGCTGACGGCCAGGGTATTGCTGAGGATTTTCTGGATATTGTTGGCTAGGAGTTTGATGTCCAGGGTATTGTTGACCAGGATATTGCTGAGCAGGGTTTTGTTCACCAGGATATTGTTGGCCAGGATATTGTTGGCTGGGATATTGTTGCCCAGGATATTGGTGACCAGGATATTGGTGGCCAGGGTATTGTTGACCAGGATATTGTTGACCAGGATATTGTTGGCCAGGATATTGTTGGCTAGGATATTGTTGGCCAGGATATTGTTGGCCAGGATATTGTTGGCCGGGATATTGGTGGCCAGGGTATTGTTGTCCAGGATATTGTTGAGAATCGCTGGGTGTTCCGTTAGTGGGTTTATTGGGTTGGATTTGAGTATTAGGGTTTATTAATGGACGATGTGTTTCAAGTTCAGGGTTTTGACCATTCGGCGAAGGGGTTGTAGTTGTGGTCAAGGGACATTCATTAGTGCACATCCCGTTTGGTTTGCAGACTCTGAAAGTAATAAATATAAGTTGGGAATTTAAAAATTTACGTCAACGCGCGGCGCAGTGGTTAAGCTAAGTGATAGCTACTACAACGGAGACCTCGTGTTTCGGCCTTGATCTCCGTACTATATATATATATATATATATATATATATAACGTGGCTTAGAGGGTTTTACTGCTCCGGTTGTAACGGTTTTACTAACGTTACCTTATATTCAATTATTCCTTACTAGCTGAGCCCCCCATATTACCCACGTTAAATTTTATAAATTATAACAGCTCCTCCCCCGTAGGTGATAGCGTGATAATATGTAGCCTATATGTTGAACCGACCTCTAAGTAATATTCATGCAAAATTTAAAGTAAATACATGCAGTACTTTTTGAGTTTAGCCCGGACATACATACAGACAAACAGACACGCAGACAAAAATTCTAAAAACCATATTTTTGGCTTCGATATTGACTGTAAATCTCGCCACAAGTATCCTTTTAAAAAAATAGATAGACGGGAATAAATAGAGTGACGCTGCTGCTCGTTCTCTGGGACATATTCCTTCGGGACGACTTCAACACCCCCCACAGGATGAAATGAGGTCACGATAATCTATGCCGTCAGCCACTCAGCATGGAACTAAAATAAAAAACTGGCCAAATGCGAGTAGGACACACACACGCAAAAACGGCAAAATTCACGTTTGTGGTATCTATGGGAGACCCCTTAAATATTAATTTTATTGAGTATTTGCTTTAATAGCGGCAACAGAAATACATCTTCTGTGAAAGTATCAACTGTCTAACTGTTTGTATACATAGATGTATGTGACCCTATAAATGCCTGTTAAACATTCTTTGTCACTTACATTTTATTTGGTAGCAGTGCCCGCGGACTTTGTTCCGCGTTATAAATATTTTGTCCCTGCCCGTTTGCCCCGCAACTTGGATTACATTATTCAAGTTTAAGTAAAGATGAGTTATTAATTTTGGAATTTGTCATAGTCTATGACACTCCACAATAACGTAGCTTTCTATTGGTGAAATAATTTTGAAAATCGGTTCAGTAGATACGGAGATTACCCCATACAACGTCACAAGCTCACAAACGTTACCTTTTTATAATATTTATTTGGTATTGTACAGACGCAAGCACGTCCAGCTACCCCAATCTGTCAGATTGTTTTTATAGATTTTCAACTTTATCACATCAGCATAAGGTTCACTTTCTATTGGGGAAATTTGACAGATTTTGGTAGCTTGAGTTGCTGGCGTCTGTACTGTAGACTAAAATACAATATTAAAACTTACATGTTGTTACACTGGGGCACACAGTCACCATACTGGTCTTTTTTATATCCTTGTTGACAGCGGCACTCAGTGGGACTAACGCATACACCTCCATTGCATCTGCCGCAGCCCAACTTGCAGTTACCCTCGGGTGTGGACTTATATCCATTCTTGCAGTCACACGTGTCAGGAGCTGTGCAGTTACCTACATAATACAATGTGTATTGAGCAGAATTCTAAACTGGCAAGATTATTATCATACGGTTGTACCATTGAACAAATGATACACATCATGGGATCAAATTTACGTCGTTACGTTACGTTACGTTTACGTGTTTCCATTGCTGACACTCTTACGGAGCATATATGTAGGTATATTCAGCGTCTTAGTCCTAAAACATATTCGATTGATATATGTTATAGTTGCATGTAAAATTGAACTCAAACTCGCAAAGTTTTAACCTAAATTCAGAACAGCAGGTTCGATTTCCACTGGATGATTATTTTGATAGTAATACTAGGAACGCATTGAACAAGTTTTAGAATAAATTTTAGGATTACTTTTGTTTCTAAATCTTTTCTAGTTTGCTTAAAAATTAATATGGCTAGACTAGTAAATAGCCTCACTAATTATTCTTGGCTTGTCACTAATAATAATGTCCTGGTCGATTTGGGGCCCTAGTCTCCATTGAGACTGGCCTACCTTGGCCAGTCCCAAAGGAGACTAGTCATGTGCGCGCAAGTGTGTGCGCATACATAGGGGCACTTTCTATTCCATCACTCTAATAATTAGAGTTATTAGAGGATAATTATTATCCGATGGGACGAGTCGTGACCCGACTGCAAAGAAGTCAAGTACAGGAGGCTTTACGTCCTCTCCGAGGCACGGAGGCGTGTAACCGCCAACACCTAGACTTCGGGCTGATATAGAGAAAATTATTTAAGGAGAAATTCCCAAAATTACTTTTTAGACTAGCTCGGGATTTGAACCCAGGCCCACATTATCTACGGTTGAATACTCTACCGATTGACGGGATTTATTTTTTAGTTCTATGTGTATATTTTTTAATTTTAATAGATTAAAATGTATATACATACAAAATTATGAAATAAGACTAGGTCATATTCTCAGAAAATGAGATGAGATGTAAATTCTGAGAATATGACCTAATCTAAAAAATATATATTATATATCTGACGGTCACCATAGCCTAGTTGGTAGTGCTCCTGCCTACGAAGCTGGTGGTCCTGGGTTCGAATCCCGGTAAGTGCAAATATTTGTGTGATGAGCACGAATATTTGTTTCTTAGTTATGGATGTATTCTATGTATATATGTATTTATCTATCTATCTAAGTATGTATATCGTCGCCTGGTACCCATAGTACAAGCTTTGCTTAGTTTGGGGCTAGGATGATCTGTGTGACATTGTCCCCAGATATTATTATTATTATATCTATTAATATACAATACTAGACAACAAAAATACTACTCCTGGGAATTAGTTGTGTGTTTGTTAACGCTAAGAAGATTTGAAAATTAAATAAAGAATATGATTAGGTATATGCTTAGGTAGATAATTGCCTTTCACGCCGCAGGTCGTGGGTTCGATTCCCAGGCCAAATATTTGTGGGCATGAACATGTCTGTTTGTCCTGAGTCTGGGTGTACATAAAAATCATACTTATAAAGATTTATAAGTACGTATTTACAAAAGACAAGCAGTATATGTTATATATATCAGTTATCTGGGTTCCATAGTACAAGCTCTGCTTAGTTTGTCCCAGGATATTATTATATAACTGAGACGCTCAGTTGGTCTCACCGGTCCGTAACTAATCGGCCAGGTTAAGCACCTAGGTGACACTGTCAGTCTATAGACCCATCCATAGACTGACAGTGTCACCTACCATTACCACCAAATTAGTATTTATTCTGAGCGTCTCTGTGCTTTGGGGTGCACGTTGAGCTGGCGATCCAGGTTGTAGACGTGTCGTTACACAACAGTTGATGACCCATTATAGTGAAGTAAGTAAGTAAAATAAATTATATAATCTTACCTATACCACCACAGTTTTCTTTACAAATTGGGAAACAATATTTGCTTTCGGAATCCAGTCTGTAACCGATATTGCAGATACATTCACCACCAGAGCAGTATCCATTTTGGCATCCAATCGGACAGGTTGCTACACAAAAACCAGCTAAATTCTTCACATGGTCTGGGAAACAGGTACAGATTTCTGGAGCGCTACAAAGGCCGTTGACGCATTCGTTGGTGCAGACTGGGTCACAGATTTTGTAGTTGTGTATGTTTCTGATGTAGCCATGGCAACAGCTTCGGATACGGCTGAGGTCTGAACGTGACTGTAAAGATATGAATAGGCTGTCAAAGGAATAAGATGCTACGGCACTTTTGCTACGACAACGCAGTCCTACTACGGGGCAAGGGTCTCTTCTCTTAGGAGCTAGTGCGGGTTCGCAAACTTTACATGCCACAGAGATAATTTTTGGATATCTCTCAGGCATACAAGTTTCCACACGAGACGTTTGATTAGTAATATGTTAACTTAAAATTTTCGGAGAGAATAAAAAGAGTGAAACTCGTGTGATCGTAACGTCACGCTTCCCATGAGCTATAAGTATAACTATTATATTATAGATTGTTTAGATTAGAAGTGTAAAAAAATTGTTTCTCTTCTATCGGCAGTCCCCAAAAACTGCCTTGCAATATTCTTAACATAACCATTTCTACATCAAGAGTTAAGTCATATAATAACGCCGTCAGTACTATGCTCCACCACTCATCAATCTCATAATTCCATTGAGAAATTGTCCTTATTATGGATTTTATAAAGTCCATTCATTACAATGAAATTTTGAAAAGTCTCACTTGCGTTATTTTGTTTATTATTTACAGTTTATGAAATTTTACTAAATTGCAAAGAATCGATCGTGCATGAAATTATTCTTTAAACTTTTGACTGACTCGGAGAAAAACATTTTGCCGTACCGTTTCAAACCACCATACAGTGAAAATAAGGTATAATATAAATAGGGATTCCAATACTCTTATCGTACCTTTATTTCGTGTTATGGTGCACCGGGTTTTGGTCACATATTTGTGACGTTGGCGCACCGGGTAAGTTTTCGTTTGACGTATGACGTATTGGTGACAATGGCTTCCAAAATATTAATAGTTATCAACTTCGTTTCCTACACCATTAGGATCTTTATAACTTTTGGAGTAACCAAAAGTTAATCTTAGATCTTTTAATATAGAGTAGATTTTGAACGTACAAAATTCTTAGAGATATGTAGTAATACAAGTAAAATGGTTGCCGGTTTATGTCTTTGTTTTTGTACTTACACCATTGCCTGTGGTTGCTTGACCTGGGCTCACCAAACTTGATGTTCTGAAAGATAAAAGAAGTTAAATTGAAATTTGATCGGAAATAAATATTTTTTGTGGAAATTAGGGTTTGCTGATAATATACGATTAATCGTAGAATAACAAGTGTACTTCCGTAATCATGGTACGTTATAATCAGAATTACTGGTTTTACACAATTTCCGTTCACATAGATAGAATTCGTCGTTCCGCCGATCGCGGAAGAGTATCAGATCCGAATAAAATAATATTTTTTTGTGTCGGATTGTGGACGACTATGAGAGAGATTATTCGTTTCAAATGAACGATGTATTTGGTGTACAGTCTTGTAGTTTAATGCGGGTCAGAATATGCAATGTTTTCTTTTCCATCGTGTTTTATAGCGACCACGGTTAGGATAGTAATAAAATATCTAGACTGGGTGGTTGGCGAGAGATATTGATTAATAAGCCATCTAGTTCGATGGATATATATCTATAGATAACGCTGTTCTAAGCATTTTTTAAATATATGTATAAACCAAAATGCATGAATGAAGAATGTAATGAGAGCAAAGACGTAAGAGATGTGTAAGGATTGAAATTGGAAGTAATACCATTGCCTATCATTCTGATGCGAAATAATGAAAGTAATAAATAAATATATAATGAAGTAAAATTTGTTGCAAATAAGCAACCGTAGAGACGCAACTCGATTATCTCAAGTATTTACTTTATATGCCGCCGTTGGTTGGTGTTGGTTGGTGCATGTTAGAGTGTTGGGATTTGCTCTTTAAAAACACAATGCCCAAATTAAAGGACTCTTCCAGGCAACCGTTATATTTAACATATGGGTCACATACATTGTTGTTCAATATGAGGTAACAAGCTCTCGATCACGTCAACGGTTCGCTTTCAGCATTCATTCACCTCGTTCCGCGTTCAGGCCTTGGAATTCATTACCTGCTGTGATGTTTCCTCAGCGCTACGACATGTGCTTCTTTAAACAAGGTTTGATATGGGTACTAATCTCAATAGGCAGCGGTTTGCTGTGACCCCTGGCATTGCGAATGTCCATTTTACATCAGGTGGGCTGCTATCTCTTTTGCTTCAATAGGCAATAAAAAGAACACGTGAGGGCCGAGGTAGTAAAAATGCGGTAGCAAATTACACGTGTTTATATTCATATTCATATTCATTTATTGGTAACAGAAAATAATGTTACACGTCAAGATACAATTATAAGTCATAAAATTAAATAACAAAGAATTACAGCGAATTAACAAAGAATTAAACAGTGTGAGTATATAATAATAATCCACTTTAAACATTGATAAATTAAATAATACTAAATGAAAAATAATTCAGTTCAATTACAAAAAATAAAATTAATTAATGTACATTCTATGTCAATGGCAGTTTCATTAAATCGTCATATGAATAAAATGTCTGTTCAACAAGCCACTTTTTAGTATTGTATTTAAACGCATTTCTAGAGCCAGACTTTCTCACCTCTTCTGGAAGTCTGTTGTAGACGGCCGGCGCCATTGCATGCACTAGCCTAGCTGTTTTTTCTAGGTGTCGTGGCACCGGTCGCAGGCGGTCTTTATGCCGCATGCTATACGTATGACCGTCACCGCGCCTCAAGTACTCTTTAAATGGGATAGTCTCATAGAAAAATATTTTGTGGGGATGCAGATAGAACACTTTATTTTAAATTAAACGTAAAACATCATGGACTGTTAAGTGTTATGAAAGCACCATTACAGCAGCATATTAGTTTAATACTTACGGGACTTCTATCCAGCAGACTCCTTTTTCATTGTCAGTGTTAGTCGTGTCGCCCCCTGCCGTATTGTTGTAGAACCTGAATTAACAAGAGAAGTATTTAAAGATTTTTACATTGCTTGTGGCGTTTACTTTTCACAAGAGGATACAAAGAAGAGATGGACTTGGGAAAATTTACCATTCGGTACCTACAAAGTGATAAGCTGCCAGAAAAAGAGCAAACATTTTTATAAAACTGGAGTATATAAATATTTTTATCGCCTACTACGTTATTTATGGTTTTGTACATATGTACTTCGTTGTTTTTGAGCAGATTTTGATATATTCGATGATAAGCTACAACAACTAAATTAGGCATTATTTAAATAACAACGAATAACATATAATAATATTGTGGATACCTTGAGTTACATTATTGTAATTGTAGTAGGTATCTTTATTTATTTTTACAAAATATAGCCTATATTTTGACTTTAAGCAATACTTTATATTATTCAATTTACTTTTGCAATAAAAAATTATTCATCCGCCAATCTTGCGCAATTGCGTGATTACAGTCGATCAACATCGGTTAATTTAAGTTAATCTCCGATAAAATAAGTCTCTGGAAGGATCATTAGCTATTAATGAACTTTTTCACTTACCTCACAAGATTCTCTCCGCCTCGATATCCACCACCACCATAGCCACCATAACCACCCTTTACCCCCCCTGTTTTCGTATACTGGGGGGTCGCAGTTGCACAGGCAAAAAGAAATGTAAGTATATAAATCAGCATCATGATTCTGTAATCATAATAGAAATCATTTGTATTTACAATATCATATAATGTAATAATAAGAATAAAGTAAATTAATGACACAATATCTCTTAATAACCCCTATATAATAATTGTAGTTAAATAAGTAAGTACCTACGTAATTTCCTCTCTCCAAAACCTCTCCTAAGTCGGGTACAGTCAACAGCATAAGTCGATGATCAGAATCAGACCTGAGTTTTGAGTTTATGATGCTATTGGTCGGCAGTTTTCACTAGTTAATATTTTTACACTTAACACACACGCACACCTTCAACTAGATACTCTTCACCACCACACTATTTTGTCGCAATTTATGATAATTAGTATTGAATATCCGACTTTGATCATCTACTTTTGCTGTTGACTGTACATGTAGAACTTTTTTAAGGTTTAATTATTATAAGTCTATTTATACTTATAATAATTAAACCTTTGATTGCGAGTGACCATGACTCATTTTTGGTTAGGAAAAATTAACATATTCGATCCTACTAATATATTGGGAAACTTTGTAAGTTGGGGTATTTATTACTCTTTCACGCAAAAACTGTGGATAGGATTTTGCTGAAGCTTCATAGTAATACAACTAACCTGCTTATTATCAGGATGTATAAGCGAATCCAAATGTTCATCATAAAAGCAATAAATGATATTCTTTAGATTACCTAAATTAAGATTACTACTACACATAATAATAGTTTATAAGGATAACAATTCAAAGTCCGACCGTGGAAAGAAGACGTCTAGCGGTTGATTATGACTAGTGTTACAAATTTTACAAAAAAAAAACAATGGAATATATTTTTTATTATATACTAAATATATTATTATAATATACTTTTCTTTATTATTAGTTCTTTAAAGTTTAAAATTTTTGTTATTTTTTTTCGTATTTAACAAAATTGTAAAACGGTATTATTGAAACCAATAATACCGTTTGTTTAAATTTTAGTTTTATACCATTATTCGCAATGTAAACCTCTAATCTTAAAATGGTAAATCATACATTTAATCATCCGGCGGGTCTCGAATTAGCACCCTCTATTAATCCGGGGTAGGCGCTCTGCGTTACGCTACGAACGATAAACACAAGCAGATCAGGATTCCCTTGCGTACACCCTTCCGTACGATGAATGTAGGTGTTATCAATCGGTTTTGTTTCCTACAAAACATGGCTGACAGATACGTTCACAGTTGCATGTGAAAAATTCTATCAAATTGGTAGCACCTTCCCAACTATTTATTTATACCTATTTATTCTCAGTTGGGGCGCATTGGATCCGATGGTAGCCTTAAAGGGCAACCGTCGCTATACACACAAGTACCATCATAATAATAATATTAATTTCCTCAATAAAGACAGTACCATTTAGACAAGATGTAAGTAAATATATCTTAAACTATAAGTATTGACAACTAATATTTAAAAACCCTAAATAACCAATTTGTCAATAACTTCAAGAAGTACCTATTTAACTAACGCATTATTGTCCTAAATTAAACAATATTCTACATATGTACTTGATCAAATCTAAGATACGATCGAATAATCTACTTGTAACTAATATTTGCTAGTCAACTGCTCGTTGTTTTCAATTCTTTAATTTTAATATACCTACTATTGCTAAATGTAACAATAATAGCGTAGTAACTCGCAATTAATTATTTATTTAAGGATTTAATAAAAATATATGTGACGAAACAGACCGCACGGACGGACTAATTCAAAATATTTTGTTGCTTTAATTACTGTATTAAACTATGTTTATGTATTGCATCATGAGCTTGACAAGTAGACCTCTTTCTAATTGACAACATTTCATATTTTTAACTGGCATATTATATTATTGCGTTATGTAAAAGTAAATCCAAAACTAGGGCACCCATATTTTTTCTTTATTATGAAATGAAATTATGAACTTTTCATTCATAATTTCAACTTTGATATTCGATGTATTCTAAAAAGACGTAAGCGGCAAATGACGTCATACATACGGTGGAATAGCCATCGATCGTTGCTTTAATGTAACCCGTCAGAAATGAAGAAATAAAAAAATATAAAAAAATATATTTGAACTCAGGATACAAAAATAAAGAAATGGTATTTTTGTTTTAAGGTGGTGTCAGTTTTGAAATGTTGTCAATTTAAGTGTTGTGCACTTGTCGGTGTAGCAGTACAACTACAGGTGTATGTAAATACCCAAATGCTTAATAATTTTCATTATTTAATTATTAAATATCTGTAGTTAATTTGTAATACTATTCATATTCCGACTATTTACAAGCGCTTTTTAAAGTCTATGTGAATAAAAACCGATTTTTATTTAATATTAGTCTTATAACAGTGGATCGTGAAGTGTGTTTCTGGATTGCAGGAATAGTGGATAATCATATTTCAAAGCAACAGAAAGCTTCTATTGCTTCCCTGGGTCTGCTTCACTGCCTCAGAATAGCAAAAGAAGCGTTGGGACGCGGGGGCTGAAGCCGCCAATCAAATAAGGGTACCACCTTTAGGATTTGAAATAGGCTCATGGCAACAATCTAAATAGAGATGATATAATAGTTCAGAAACGGGGAAAATAAAAAGGTATTCTCTCAACTACCTTAAATCTACGTGAATGCTATATGGAGGGATGTCCAGCACAGAGCTGATCGCATCACGGTTCTCCGAGAATTACCACCAACATCTGAAAGCTCTTGCTATACAGCAAATGTTTCTGCTTCAATAATAATGAAGTTGGACTCTATTAAACAAACCGGGACCCTTATTGAGTACCGAATATCATAATAGGAAGAAGATGTAAATTTGAATTATTATGTAATTTAATAACTACTATTTACCGTTTACTATACTTACCGATTACACACTAGCCAACTGATCAACACTCCATGACATACTGAAGCTATATTTAGCAGTTGCTGTAGGATAAATACTTGGGATGGATACGTTACATATTTAATGGGTTCCGCATATACACAAGTGTTAACCATCAATATCTAATAAATAAATTAATAGATAAATAAATTAACTGATTAATTCGTCATATTATAATAATAATTCAAGTATCCAATAATGAAGTGATATACTCGAACTGACACACATACACACACACAAATACATAAGCTCTCGCGCGCGCATTGTCTGCATGAAAAATTATTATTCAATTTTGTATGAGTAATTATGTGTTTTTATTAGATCATGGTAACAGATTTGTTTTCAGTTTATAGGATTGATCAAACCTCACTGCTGACCCACCACTGCAATTTCTGTGAGCCAGGGTCAACATTGGCACACAATGAATGAGTGATGAGGCCCAGCCACGTTGCGAGGAATCGCTTCAACTGTCTTGGATCCCGCAATAAATTTAATTAGTATGAAACGTGGAGCACTTAGAATAGTTCCACTTACCTCTAGAGAAAAGAAAGCCACAGAAGCTAGTCAATATGCCCCCTTGAGGATGTTTCGCCAGACCGTCTCAACTGGGCCGTGTTGAAACCGATAGTAGACACAGACACCCGCTGAGTTTGTTTTGCTATATCTCTCAATTGCGACGGATTGTATCCGGTGGTCGCATTAAAGCACGACCAACGTTGTAAACACAAGGTAGCCATAATAATAATATTGAATTCTTACATGACTACTAAAATATATCTAAAATTATAAATTTCGATAATTAGACCTATAGCTTTATTAAGCTAGGAAAGTAACTAAAATCATAAGTATCACAAAATAAATGTTATTTCTAAATGTATTCATATATGCCGCATATCAAATTATCAGAATGTATATGTATGTACCTAGAAATAATGATTTATATTTCGTTAATTACAAACATGTACTAACTTTTTACAAGCGCTTTTTTAAAGTCTATGTGAATAAAAATCTTTTTTACTGGCTTATATTATTATTACGAATACTACACTATATGTCGTATATCTTTACAAAATCATTAGTGTGAAATAAAATACTCATAACAGTTTAACGAAACAACGTAATTCTTGATTTTGTCTCGGTATCCTTACGTAAATAGATCGAGAAAAATAATATTTGTTATTGCCATTTTGTATAAAAGCTTTTAAAATTCCGTCACTGAACCCTAATTCCAGTTAGCGAAGATATCGTCTCGGCGGACGCGATGAGATAATGCAGAGTTTTGCAATGTTTTCATATACTTAATCATAACAATTTGGTTATAATTGTAAGCATATAATATTAATGTAATTTGCAAACGTATTTATCCACATGGTTTGGCTATAGTTGCTTGGTTTTTAGTAGGATTTTTAATTTATGGCGCAGCGGTTAAGATATGACTATATACATATATCCCGCCATATCACACACACTTCACACACAAGTGAACTATATATTTGTGTGGCCCATAAGAACTTGTTCTGCGTCTGGGTGTGCTTTGTTCTGATAATTATACACACATCAAAAGTGTCTAGGAATCCAGTAAATTTTCAACCATATAATTATCAAATTAATATTTATCAATTCTATTCTTCCAGACACTTATAAGTATCTTAATTTAGTTCCTATGTTTAAATGGCAAAATGAGATCTGTTTAAATTGTTTTTGTACAAATCACAGCAGTTCGGCATGTTTAAAATCAGTTCATCATAACCACTTTGAGAAATGGTCACCCACGTTCTTTCTAACATGTCAAAAGCGCTTGACTATACATACACATATAAGATCGTATATGAATATTATTTAAATTGATAAGGCCGCCATTTGTACTATGTCCATTGTTAAGTAATTTAGTCTCGAAGAACAGTTAAAGTTTTCTAGCCACCATAGTTACTAGATTCACTGAAAGTCAGAGCAAGCCTGCCTATAGAGAAGGAGAGGTCCCCCTGAACATAATAGGCCATAGCTAACAGGGTGAACTCCCAAAAGACCACGCGCTAAGTTTGGTAGACCAAAACCAAAACATCTGTGAATGTGGCATGTCTTCACAAACGATGGCCTATTTATCTGTTTGTCCCTCGTGCCTAGTGTCTTCTGCTCCCTACAGGAAGTGAATGAGGCTTCATCATCATATCTTCGATACAATCGGAAGAAGTAATTTTATGCCTTTTATGTGAAAAAAAAGAGTCACTTATCTATCTTAGGTATAATTAGAAGCCAATGCTAGTATTTAGGATTTAGATAGTAAAATACAACTAATATTAAAAAGTTCAAACAATTATCTATTGCCGAATACCCAATGGTTTTAGTAAGTAGGTATATGTACTTGGGATTGTCGTATGCTTTTGATGCAAAGTTATAAAAACAATTCTGCAGAATTAATTTAGAGCATCGACTTGTTATTCTGTGGCATTAAACGGCTGGCTACTAAACGTTAACAAAATCTCAAGGTGTGTGTGTGTTATTGTAATGCGTTGGTCTAGTATAAATTCAAATCTACCACGTCGCAAGAAAATCTCTCATAAGCTTTTCAGAATCAGTTCGCAGTGTAACAACACTATGCTTCGAAGTCACGGAGACATGCCCATAGTCCTACTCCGGATCCGGAGGTATAGAGAGCGAGAGTACACAGAGCTGCACGAATGCAGAGACTGTATGTCAACTTGTGTTTGAGCACAGGTTCTGCACTATTATTATACTAGCTATGCCCCGCCGTTTCACTCGCGTTAAAGTAGTTTTGACGTAAAAGAATAACAAACATACATCCATACTCACAAACTTGCGCATTTATAATATTAGTAGCTCTAGCGGTTTAGACAGTGAACGCCCGAATAGCTCGCAGATGGTAGATTTTTTCCTACTTACTTGACACTTATCATCATATTTGGACAATACACACAATATCTTTACAAATTGTAGCCTATGTGTTATTCTGATGTATAAGCTATATTATTGTAAAGTTTCATTAAAATTCATTCGGTATGTTTTTACGTGAAAGAGTAACAAACATCCATCCATCCATCCATACTTACAAACTATCGCGTTTATAATATTAGTAGGATATCCTACGTACTTCCATCTGCCAAGCGAAGCGTTTATGGAAAATCCTTTGTCCAGCAGTGGACGTCATTCGGCTGCATGAATGACTTGGCTATATAGTGTCCTTTGAATTGTCTTACTTACTTATCGTATGGGCAGTGGTTACCCTAGTGTCAGAGTTGTTCAAGCCGCCCAGTAGGCCTCTGACATGGCTTGACGACTGTTGTCTAATGACTACAACCGGGACCGACAACTTAACGTGCCCTCCGAAGCACGGAGACGCTTAGGAATTAAACCACTTTGGCACACCCATCTATGAACTGACCGCGAGCCTAGTTGCTTAACCTCGCCGATCACCCACGGACCGGTGATAGCATCTAGCTATTGTGGAAGTTATTCAAGAATAACTGTCAGAGAGCTATCAGAGGACAAAAACAGACCAATATACCAACAGTTCAAATATTAGTTGTGGTTTTATTACATAATCAATTATCAACCCTTCTAGTATTCCTGAGATCAGCAGATCACTTTTATAGCTTCGTGCTATTCATTGGCGGCTTTTTTTCTCAAAACTTCTCTCATATTCTTGAATAACTTGTCTTGACAATAGTCTTGGCTGACCTTACGTAAGTTTAGTCATTACTAAACTTACGTAAGGTCAGCCAAGACGCCAGCACATCAAGCTACCCCAATCTGTAAATTTTCCCCAATTGAAAGTGAACCTTTTGTGATAAAGTTGAAACTCTATAAAAGAAATTGGATAGATTGGGGTAGCTGGATGTGCTGGCGTCTGTACCTACTTCTCTTATTGCGTGGGTAGTTCAAATAGGTATTTTGTCTACATACTTTGTTACAGTACATACTTTATAACATACTAGCTGTGCCCCGCGGTTTTACTCGCGTCAAACTCTATAAATTATCACAGCTCCTCCCCCGTAGGTGAAAGCGTGATAATATGGCCCCTATACGTTGACCCGACCTCTTAGTAATATTCATGCAAAATTTGAAGTAAATCCATGCAGTACTTTTTAAGTTTAGCCCGGACATACATACAGACAAACAGATAAACAAACAAAAATTCTAAAAACAATATTTGGCTTCGATATCGATTGTAGAAACCACCCCAGTTATCCTTTTAAAAAAATATTCAATGTAGGTACAGTTTTGACTTTCCTACGATTTTATTATATGTATAGATCACCGTAGCCTAGTTGGTAGTGCCCCTGCCTACGAAGCTGGTGGTCCTGGGTTCGAATCCCGGTAAGTGCAAATATTTGTGTGATGAGCACGAATATTTGTTTCTGAGTCATGGATGTTTTCTATGTATTTAAGTATTTATCTATCTATATAAGTATGTATATCGTCGCCTGGTACCCATAGTACAAGCTTTGCTTAGTTTGGGGCTAGGATGATCTGTGTGACATTGTCCCTAGATATTATTATATTATTATTATAATATCTACGAAGATCTTTACGGTCCGATATGATATGGCAACCTTCAAGAAGCGAACATATTCCTTTCCTGCAGACCGGCAACGTACTTGTAGTGCTTCTGGTGTTGCGAGTTTCCATGGCGGCGGTAAATACTTACCATCAGGTGGCCCGCTTGTTCATTTGCTTTTCTGTTATATGTATAAAAAGAACCTATTTTATTTATACTTATAGTTACATAACAATAAGTTCTCATTTAGTCTTCTTTGTTATGTAATATGCAATATGACCGTTTCATATTTATTGCTTTATCGATATCGGAATAATGATATATGCAGGTAACCACAATATAAATCACGTTTTATGAGTTCATTGTCCTATAATAGCATATTAATAAATTATAAAAATATGTCCCTTCGCGCTAAGAAATAGAAGTACCTAATGAAGTTGACGATTTCACATGTGTGTTGTAACAACTTTGAATTAAAATGCGATTTTGTTAATTTATTCAGCTGTTTCAATTTCAATATCAATCTTGGACAGATCCCTCACCTATAAAAGGAACTGTGAGGAACTAAAGAGGAAAGTGCACGCCCGCAATAACCTGTTGCAACGCCTAGTCACAACCAAATGGGGAGCAACGCCGCAAGTGCTGCGGACGTCAGGACTGGCGCTAGCATTTTCTGCCGGCGAATACGCTTGCTCAGTTTGGGCCCGCTCCACGCACGCAAGGCGAGTGGATACAGCCTTAAACGAATCGTGCCGGATAATCACTGGGTGTTTGAAGCCGACCCCGGTAAATTTGCTGTATCCACTGGCTGGCATAGCGCCACCAGACGTTCGCAGGACTGTAGCAAGCTCCCTAGAAAGGGCCAAAATGGATGGTGATCCCCGGCACCCCCTCTATGGGCATAGGCTACCGCCGCAAAGGCTTAAAAGCCGAAATAGTTTTGCCAAATGCACCACGCCACTAACGACCGATCCCTCAACAGCGAGATGCAGCATCTGGCGTGCACAAAAAGGATTAATGGATCAGTTTGTCACGCTTTCCGAAAGCCTCCCACCTGGACATCAATTACCGTGGCCGATCTGGAAGTCCCTAAACAGACTCCGGACTCAGGTGGGCCGAAGCAAAGAAAACATGTCTAGGTGGGGACTGTCGAACAACCCCAAAATGGACTGTATTTGCGGAGCATCGGTCCAACCCATGGCCCATCTAACAGCTTGCCCAGCCTGCCCTGCCACATGTTCATGGCACGATCTTAAAAGTGCCACAAGCAGGGCAATCAGTGTGGCCACGTTCTGGGCCACAAAAATTTGACGAGTTTGCCATCGAAACGCTAAGAAGAAGAATATCAATGTTTATTCTATTATCATCATATCAGCCCAAAAACTTCCAATGGTGGGCAACGGCAGCGAGGGGGTGGTGAGAGCGCTGGATGCGGGCAGCGTAAGACCGGCAATTGTGGTGATCTTTGGGGAGGCCTTTGTCCAATTTTCACGTGGCATTGGCAGATTATGTGGAAAACGCGCATTGCTATTAACATCAGAATTTAAATTAAACTAAACATGTTAACCAATATTGTACTATATAATCAATAAGATCCCTACTAAGTACTATAATTCAATAAATTCAGCATGTGGATGATGGACCATTACATTGGGATATTCATGATGCCTGAGACCAGACAGTCCATTTTAAAAGTTGGTATATAAAATAGTATTATACGTCGGTTGAGTTATTTGATAAATTGTGAAAATTAACCCATTACTAATGTTAGGATATATTATAAAAGCAAAGATAATAATAGTAAGATAGCAAACGTATTCAGTCTCCACGTACCTACTTTGACCTATAATAGGGGTTATCTAATTATTATACAGATTCGACGAAACGGGTGATCATAATATTATTGTAAATGTTACACGTAGGTATTAACAGGAAAAAGATAAAAGGAAAATTCCTGGTTTATTTTTAATTTATTTAAGGTTTTATAATTAATACATTAATTCACAATAATAATTGCTAATAATCCACACAAAATAAAATCTTTGGTGATCGAACACGTTTAAATTTTCATTCAACGCCATCTACTACAACGAATTAAAACTATTTTTAAATTATGAACACCTTTTGGCTTATCGCGGTCATAATTCAGTCACAGCTTCACCGTTCATGTTCATTATTTCAATAGCATGTTCAGAAGCTGGTCTCCAACAAGGAATTTCAGCGTAAAGTGGTTCAGAAGTCGTATTATCAATAATATCCATCTTGGCTTCACACTTCAAAGCTTCTATCGCTGCCTCCGTGACACTTGCTCGCAGATGACGTAGTTCACTAGTATGGTCCATAGATGGTACTACTGTCGAACGTACGTGCATCGTATCAAAATCATGGCTTCTTCTTGGCAAATGATCGTAATGACATTCTAGAATACCTGCAAAATACATAAATAATTAGGTAGATGCAGATTATGTTAAACATAGGTAGGGTTTATCTCGATTATAATATAAAATGAAAATAAATTCACATGAAAGACAAATTAAAGACTACCATTTAGAAGTATTTTGCGTTGTGTTCGTAATTTGAAGGCTGGACATTTTTTTACGAAAACAAAATTAAATAGTATTTTTTTATGAAAATCTACACATGCAAAGTAGTGGCGGATTAATTAAAACCACATTGAAGTCTGCCTTGTTGGCAGTTAAAAGAACTGGAAATGAAATTTATGTTCTGAAATTTGTCTTTTGAAACTTATATTCTGAAATTTATTTTATATCATTCTTAATATTTTAAGTGAAAGGTTAATTCTTGAGTATTATGAATTCAGAAACATGTTTCCTTTTCGCTCCCGTTCCAAATTTCAAAATACTCCTGAATTATAATAGGGCTAAGTTGATTAATTATCTGTCTATACGCAATTTTGGATGTTTAAAATTATTATCAGATAATGGTTTAATAACATAATAAATGACATAAAATAGGCGATAAACATTAAGTGTTTTTTTGCTTTAGCCACGTTGCGATCGAGGATTTATCAAAATAAATTATAAATAAAATTTAAGTGACTATTTTACGTTAGGGTTGCCCTGACAAAATGCCCTGTAAATAATAACTAATTGATATCAAATCTATTACCTCTGAAATTTTCCAGCATTATAGGAGAAATTGTTTGCACAACGACTGGTCTCATGAATTGTTTTAAATTACGGTCTAAGGTTGAAATTGGTTGGTAGTGACATTTGTCTGATGCAGGCGGATCTAAAAATAAATAATACTATAATTAATTGATATAATTTGTGTAGTATTTACTTATTGTATTGGTATAGAGAAAAATCCTTTGATAAAATGACGAGTGTCCTTTATACCACACCACTGAAGTAAACTTCAAATGGCTATGAGAGAAAGAGGACAAATCTGCGCTTGTACTTCTTTCACTTGCCCCTACAGTAATATACGAAACGTCTCTCTTCCTATCTTCAGTAACTTCTTTCAGATCACACTTTGCGTAACGCTTTCGTAACGCAATCATCAGCTTACTCCACATAGATGAGAGTGTTGTTCTCAGATTGCAAAAGATTTTTTCAGTTACGAATGAATTTTAATAATCTACATCCCAATATTATAATGATACACATATGAATTTTAATATATCTGTAAATCCAGTTTGATGGTAAGTATGCAAACGTACACTAATAAACCAAGCGTACTTATTCTAGTTAAAGTTTGCATACTTTAGATAAGTATCTGCTAAAACAAATATGTTATTGAAAACAAATATTCAAGAACATAACGAAAGTTTTTAATATTTGGTCGTATCTTAAAAGCATCTAAATGCATACAAAATGAACTTCATAGGCTGCAAAAGTTTTAAGGTCTCTTCAAATGACTTTGAAGAAAAACTTGTTTGTAATAGGGCTACGTTTACTATTGTCTTTACCATTTTTTTGGTAACGATATCTTTGCTGCTATGACTCCATGGCATCTTATAGAGGTATTCCATGAAGCACACCCAAACGAAGCACACCCAGACGAAGCACACCTAAAGTATTCCACTAAGCACACCCGTAGGTGGGCTTCAAATAAAAATTTTATATAATTAATTTCCTATTCCACGAAGCACACCTACGAATATCACTCCCATAGTGCGGGGTCTAAGAAATAAAAATATCGATAGGAGAAAATATTTATTATTTAAAAGACTAACTTAAATATCTAACATCTTACAGTTTCATTATAATAATGTGATACAATACTTGTAATTTTCATAATGTTCATATATAAATCCCATAGATAAGACGTATACATGATGCGCTAATAGTCAACGCGTGCGCCCGCCACTGAATGCCCGAGCCAACTCGAATTTAGCCGAGTGTTTCCGGAACTTGTTTACATGCTTAGCTAGTTCTCATTACACTATCGCGACGTCACGGGCTGAGTGTATGCAATTGTGCGCCGGTCTTGTTATTGTTATTTTTTCTGTTTTTCGTGCAATTTATTCAAACAAAATAATGGAGCCGGTGGCAGGTCCAAGTAGTAGAAATTTTAACCCATCTATTAATTACGTACTTGGCCGGAAGGGGACACAAGTGTTAGTGTATAACAACAAACAATATAGTAAACACAAGATTTATAAAAACGGTAATGCCTTGTGGCGGTGTATTAAAAAAGGGTGTAATGGCGTACTCACTTTAAGTAGCATGGAAGAAGTTGTTAAAATAAAGGAACATAAATGTGCCTCAAACGTTTTGGAGACCCAAATTAAGGAAGCAATGCATGAAATCGAGCAGCGAGTTGTTTCCACCATGGAGCCCATTCCTACAATTTACAAGCAAAAACTTAATGATACATTAGACCAAGGATTGAATTTAATCAGTGATATGCCACAATTTAAAAATGATAAGTCCGGCCTCTACAATAAGAGAAACAAATCTCTCGGTGTAAATAGATTGTTTGCAAAGTCACCTATAGATGTACAAGTAAGTAGAGTTAATATTTCCTTAGAATATTATGAAAATATTGAGACATGGAATCTAAGTTTTTTTTTTTAATTTGAACGTTATTGTAATAAAATAGAACTCATGTAAGAGTTTGCTAATATCTTAGCAAAGAAATTCTTGCATGCCATTTTCAATTATATTTTACTGGGATAAGGTTGATAATAATATTTTACTGTAAAAAGACTTTTGTTTTGTTAATGTTAACCAGTTTTTTAGTCGCAGATATTGAACGATTTATAGAGTAACTATCTAACAGTGCGGCTTTTATTTTGTGAAAGAAAGAAAGTCATTTGTTTTACCTTACTTTCTTCAATACGTGCACAGCCTATGTATTCATATGTAAATATTTGTGACAATAAACAATTATTATTATTATTTATTTTAGTACAAATGATTTAAAATAAGTATTTATTTGATGTCCAGGTACCTCAACCGTTTCAAGACTTTGTACTTGCTGACTATAACGACGGAAAAACGAGAATACTTTTATTTGCTACACAGAAGAGTAGACAGGAACTTGAAAGCTGCGGTCATATATACTGCGATGGAACTTTTAAATGCGCGCCTAAACCATTTCTTCAAATTTACAGCATCCACGGTGAGGTTGAAAATATCGTTAAACCTTTAGCCTATGCTTTATTACAAAACAAAAAAAAAACGACCAATAAAATATTATTTCAATTATTAAAAACAACAATACCCAAAATGCAAGTCAATGTTTTCACAAGCGATTTTGAGGAAGCTGCCGTCAGGAGTCTTACAGCAGTATTTCCTAACGCACAAACAAAGGGATGCTATTTTCATTTTAAAAAAGCAATTTTAAAAAAATCTAGGGACTTAGGTTTAGATAAGAATAGCATACATAGAAAACATGTTGCCTTATGTACGGTTTTGCCACATTTACCGCTGGAAGACTTGGATGAGGCCTGGCTTTACATCATGTGCGAATGTCCTCAAGGTGAAAGTATATCTAGATATAACGATTACATTGTAACTCAGTGGCTCGAACATAAGTTATGGCACGACAAATGTTCGTGTTATAACGTAAAAAATAAAACTAATAATTATACAGAGTCTCATTACTCTGAAATAAATAAAATTTTCAATAAAAACAGAGTCATAAATCTGGCAAAACTTTTAGATTGCTTCCAAAAAAATTGCAATAATTATGCCGAAATTAGAGTAAAAATGGGTTATTCAAATCATCAAAAACATGCTGAAATAAAAAATAATATAATCGAAAACACAATAAAAGATTATAAAAATGGCTTAATTTCAGTTGGACATTGTCTAGAGAAATTAAGATTCTGATTAATAATTTATTTAATTGACAAGTTTAGATACTAATTTGCCCATTTCTTCAAGATTATTTAAGAATCTTAAAGATTGTGATTTGTGATTTTAAACAGTCTGTGATTTTACATAAAACTAGAGTATTTTTATTATTAGTTAAAAGGTAGCAATAAGAAAACATCAACATAGATCTCTGTAGAAAACTATATTTACAATGCTTTTGATATTTGTCCAAGTTTTTATTGTAATTATGAAACAATCTGTGATTTTTTATGTTAAAGTAGAGTATTTTTATTATTCACTAAACAGGTAGCTATAAGAAAACTTCAACATAGATCTCTATGGAAAACTATATTTACAATGTTTTTGATATTTGTCCAAGTTTTTATTGTAATTATGAAACAATCTGTGATTTTTTATGTTAAAGTAGAGTATTTTTATTATTCACTAAACAGGTAGCTATAAGAAAACTTCAACATTGCATGAAACAATCTGTGATTTTATTAAGAGCACAAACAAGGAAAATAATAGAAAAATTGTTAAAAAATAATTAGTTTTTTGGAAAGCTAATTATGAAACAATCTGTGATTTTAAATAGTAAGATTACAAAAATGACAAATATTGTGTCGAATATTGTGTCACATTATTATAATGAAACTGAAATTCTTTTAAATAATAAATATTTTCTTCTATCGACATTTTTATTTCTTAGTCCCCGCACTATGGAAGTGATATTCGTAGGTGTGCTTCGTGGAATAGGAAATTAATTATTTAAAAATTTTATTTGAAGCCCACCTACGGGTGTGCTTAGTGAAATACTTTAGGTGTGCTTCGTCTGGGTGTGCTTCGTTTGGGTGTGCTTCATGGAATACCTCATCTTATATTATATTTTTATTTTACTAAATAGTATAATTACAAATAAGCTTCAGAAACTTAATACAGAGGCAAGTCTACTCAAACTTATTACTTACATTTATTAAACGATTTAGGTCAAATCCATTGCTATGATTAGGAGCAGGTCATATTCCTTCAAATATAACAAATTAAAGTGATAAGCCACCAATCTATTTCACTGATAATAGTTATAAAAAATCTAAAGAGCACAAACGAAATGGTTCAAATTCTGGAACAAAAACTAGAATATGGCCCATGAGGGGATCGAACCCGCGACCTTCGCGTTATTAGCACGACGCTCTAACCAACTGAGCTAATGAGCCGATATAACGTGTGGTGTAAAAATAAAGTATATTGTTATGCTATGATTTAATAATATGTATCTAGGTATCAAAACACGGTATTTCAAGTGAAGCAATAAAGTGAAATTTGACTGCTAGTGTGGCGCAGCGGCTAAGACTCGCCTCGCCTCTTCGTGTCGCGGGTTCGAGTCCCGCGCCGGACAACTCTTTGTGTGACCCATAAATAGTTGTTCAGAGCCTGGATGTAATTTGCGTCCGTCTATTATATGTTTGTAAAGTACCCCGCGACACAGGGATTAGATTCCCTAATGCGGAAGTAGTCTTTTTTTTCAAAAGTGTCATGTTAATCCAAAGACTTGGTTGGAAGCATAATAGGTATATGCCTTCACAAATGATATTAATTATTAAATACTAGTTGAGCCCAAATTTGAAGGCCAGTAGGTATTTTTAGTAGTTGGTTACTAGAACACACAAGAATAACGAAACGGATTTGTATGCAATTTGGTGTGGATATAGGTCAGACCTAGAGTTAACTGCTCACGGGTAACTAGGCGCGGTATACTTAATTCAATTCATTGAATGGTAATTAAATGTAATCCCACGTATAATGATTAAATCACTTTTGTTAGTATGATTGCCAATATAGGTATCTTGAATTTTTTGTATATGACCTTATTTCAAGTATAATTTTCAAGGAGTTTTAGAACTCTTCCTACTCGTCTCTAAGGTTACATTTTTAACAATTATAAATAAATCTTCCTAAAAGAGATGACGTCTGTGCGCAATATTAATTCACTAGCTGTGTCCCGCGGTTTTACCCGCGTTAAACTTTATAAATTATCACAGCTCCTCCCCCGTAGCCGATAGCGTAATAATATGTAGCCTATATGTTGACTCGACCTCTTAGTAATATCCATGCAAAGTTTGAAGTAAATCCATGTAGTACTTTTTGAGTTTAGCCCGGACATAAATACAGACAAACAGACAAAAATTCTAAAAACTATATTTTTTGCTTCGCTATCGATCACGCCCCAAGTATCTTTTAAAAAAAATATTCAATGTACAGTTTTGACGTTCCTACGATTTTATTATATATAGATTATTTGTATTAAAATGACAAATAAATGATTTAATAAGAATAAATACCACGATGGCCTTTTCATTATGTACTTATCTTATCTTTTAAATATTGTCCCCACCCCTGGGACAATACTTAAAAAGCGCTATAAAGCGAACGCATTCCATATATTCAATACAAAGTTATAAAATATTGTTCTTTTAAAAAATAACTAGAAGTACAGAACTTCGTATTATTTTTTAAAAGAACAATATTATCGTATCGTCTGGTCACTATTTCAACTGGTGGTAGAAATAAGGTATAGGCTTGCAGGAGCATTGACACAGGATCGTTAGTCTATGCAAATAATTATTTTGGATTCGATTACAGCATCAGTTGTAATTAAAAAAAAAATGGGGTGAATTTAAATGACATTTAAAACTTTTGTTCAAATTCAACAATATTCTGTTAAGATCAACGGATATAATTAATTTGTTATTTTATCAGTAACAGAGGTCAGGACAGGAGGTTGCTGGTATTGAAAAATCTTAGAATTCATCTTTCTTTGTCGAATGGGCAGAGTCAGCCTAGAGCCTGAGTTGTCCAAGCCGCCCAGCGCGGGAGCAGGCTACTGATAAGGCTTAACGACTGTGGTCTAATGACTACAACCGCGACGCTTAACAAGGTCTTCAAAGCATCGAGGAATGTAAGAAAAATAAGAACATGCTAAGTGTGAGACGGTCTCGTCCCATATGTTATTTACTTTACTACCATAAACCGGACCGCAAAACTAAATTTAGAAGTTTCATTTTCCTTGCAAATCTACTTAATTACAAACATTATGATTAAGTAATTTTATAAAAAAAAAATGTCAGCATTACGTACCTGGCAAGGGCGTATGAAAAATGCTCCTCACATACGGCGGTGGTCCATCATTATTATCTATCATTACTTGCATTCTTATATCATTAACTTTCCTCACATCATCGTATCTCGGCTTCTTACACCGCTCTATCATCACAATGATAACCGCTACAGTAATCACTGCCATCATTACTCCTCCTGCTATACTTATTACTGATATTAAATCAACTGATGATCTTTCCGTACCCTTGTCTCCCATAACAGCAGTTATATGTTCAGGCTCTGTTAAAATATGGAATTCCTCATCATCTGATGGTTCATCAGTAGTTATTTTGTTAAGATTTTTAGTGACGTTAGGTTTCATAAACACTTTTTCTACTACTTTTGGTGGATTAGTGGTTTTAGGTACTTTCACCTCACCAGCATTTGAAGAGTTTTTAGGTGCAGGTTTTCGTAGAAAAATATGTGTGGTTGTTCGTTCTGTTTGAGACTGTACTGTTGTAGTAATAGCTCGAGTAGTAGAATATATAAGCGAATCATTCTGTTTCAGTGCAATTCTTACTTTATTAGAGGAAACTGTTATAGAAGTAGAAGTATTCTTGTTAATATCAGTTTTCATGCTGTTAGTTCTACTATTATGAGATATAGTTTTAGATGCTTCCAAAGGCTTTGTTACTAAAGTAGTCGGTTTAATTGAAGACCATTTTGGAGTTACAGAAGTGCTCGGTATATCAGTGTTGTTTATGATGAAAGTTGTTGTGTGTTTGGAATCTTTTCCTGGTAATATAATTAATTTAGTCGACGGTTTTGGAGTAACAGTTGTCATTGGCTCAGTAAATCCAAGTTCGGTTTTATTATGTAGCTGAATAGTCGAAATATTTTTAGTGGATACATTCAATGTAGTAAGCGCAATCTTTTTGAATGTTGTGTAAGATACCGATGTTGGTATTATTGATACTATAATAGTCTTTGGCGTCGTAACTGGTGAAGTTACTTCTTTATTATTAGCACTTCTGAACCTTGGAAATTCATGAGTAGTTTTAATCTTTGTCTCTACTGTAGGAGATTCACCTTTTTGCGCTGGCTTTATCCATATTTCCTTTGGCTTAAATTTCACTGTTGTTGGTATTGTTTTAATTGTAGTTTCATTTTTTGTGTCTGTCTTTACAATCGTTTCTATAGGCATCGGTTGAAACGTTATGTTTGAAGTTTCAGTAGTAAAAGCATCCCCAGAATTTTGTTGTTTTTCAATAGATGACGAAGACTGTATTATAATTGGTGTCTCTAAATTTTTTGTAGTTTCTGTAGCTTCTTTCAAATGATGAATTGGTTTCATAAAAATTCTTGGTTCCATTTCTTCTGTAGTAGACACATAGCTTTTCGTAGAAACTAAAGATGTGTTATAAATATTTGTTATCTTAGAACTTGCATCGGGTATAACTAAAGACATATTAGCCCCACTGTTTTTGTTACTAGCCATGTTTATAATTTGCAAAGTGCTCGACGTGGTTGGGAAAAGAGTCGGTGGGACAGTAACTGATACAGTTGATGCTTTAGTTATAGGGGTATTAAGAATAGTGGTAGGATTTCTTATAGTAGTCGTAGGACTAGAAGTTGTAACTGCAGTACTGGGAACAATTACTGCAATATTTGGTGCTATTACTGTAGTACTACTGGTGCTAGAAGTACTAGCAGGTGATGTTACTTTAGGTGTACTCATTTCAGTTTTAGTAGTGAGTATTGTTAGTTGTTCTTCCAAAGACGGTATTGGTGTCGTTGGTGGCATGCTCGTATCGCAACTGCAAAAAATAACGAATACATTTAGAAAGCCTTAGAAAGGATAATATGAAGTACTTGTTAACATTTATTATATAAAAAATTTGAAAATCACGAACATTAGCTAAATATTAAAGCAGAATATAGTGGCCACCCACCTCTCACCTTGCCATCCGTCCAGACACTCGCATTCACCGGTGATGGGTGAACAAAACCCATTCTTACATCTTTTGCATTCGTTGACGCAATTTGGGCCCCATCTGTTATCTGGACAGTCTGAAATTTTGTTGGATTCTTGTCATTATTTCTTACTTTGTATAATATTAAGTAAAACATTAGACTTTAAGCATTGTTTTACTAACGAAGTACCTTGATTCTATAAAATTCCTCCAGGTTGCATGTTAATTTCCTGATTGTGATTAAAGTCAGAATTAATTGTTGTAACAAACGGAAAGATATGTTTACATATATTGCAAGCTTCATAGATTACATTTCATAATTTAGATTTAGTGGACCGTTTCCTTGTTTTCTGACTTCTCGTAAGATTGAGTTATATATAAGCTTTTCAAAATCACACTAAAAGCGCACTTAGTTTTAGTTTTACGAAATCCTATTTTTCATCTCCGTTTGGGTCTGCTTCGACTGTTTCATGTTTCAGGTATATAAATCGTGGTCACCTTTATAATAATAATAATTTTCTGGTCGAAATATGGTCATGACGGCCTAATATGTGAGTACAACCATTTTTCAACACAAAGAAGCCAAGCGATGGTACCGAATTTAAAATCACCAAGTATGCATTATTGTTGTTAGGAATTACATTACCAATAGAATTCAACACCCTTGACAACTGATCTATTTTTACGGGTGGGGTAAGTAGACCGTACACATGGATAGTTTTCTCACAGCGAGTTTCATATAAATTTTTACTGTCTCCCACATATCTAACTACCGACTCTTGCAGAATAAAGATCACGTGACACAGTAATGAAAACCCCACCACCATCTTTTTTGGGTTCTCTTTAACATATGAGATATCTACGATAACATACGGACAACATACGGACTATTGAATATCGCGGCATTGGATATGCTTGCGTTTAACCACGTCTCAGTAAAAATATAGCTTATAATTAGAACTTAAAACGTGTTTGTTTAAGTCTGAGGTTTTTCTCTTCAGCCCTTGCACGTTCTGACAATAAATATCAAGCATTTTTGTAAATAAATACTGGTACTTATACAATACTTTTTGATTGACCCGGAATTTTGTACTCAGGTCCTCATAATCTGCGTTCCACAAGCTACCGCTATAGCAATGAGACAGTGCACATTTAAGGGGCAGATACGTTCTGCGTGCCGCGCTTGTATCAATACAGCATACGAGTAAGCCAACTGAAGAAAATAGCGCATCGTACAAATTTTGCATACTTAGTTTATTTATTGCTTATTTTTTTTAATACTGTTTTCCAATTTTCTACCATTCTGTGCAATACCTACCTTCAGTACACCCATGTCCCGTTTTTCCATTAGGACATATAGGAACGCAGGAGACATCTTTCATCTTATACCCAGGACAACAGACCGCCACCTCGGCGGTTCTCTCCTCCGTCTGAAATGTGATTTAATTCAGCTTATAAGTTGCGAGGCATACAATTTTGATAAAACTCTGAAATAAATTCAAATCGTATATCATGTTTTAGCTTAACGATAACAGATTTATTCTTTCTTCTCTTTCTACTTTATGCTATCTTCGATCCACGATCGGACGAGAGGCCCGTGTTTTTACGTATTAAGATACCACGACAGTTGCGCAAAGAGTCCCTAAAAGAACGATCCTTTTATGCGTCTCTATGTAAGTAACCGCCTATAGTCGAGGTTTGAACCCCAAAAGGGTTTCCCTGCTGCAAAAAGCCTCCTAGAGTAACTGCAAGGGTGATGTTAAAACAAACTGTGTTTTTTTATCCTATGTGTAATGTTATCGTTTATAACCTCACAATGATTGTGTAATCAAAATAATATTTTTTTGATAAACTAGATGACAACGGTCCTGTGGGTGTATTAGCCCACATACCATACGCTAATCACAATGTAAAAAACAAGAAGACAAAAACAAAATCGCAAGAAAGAGGCAAAACAAGACGCGAAAAGCAAGCACCGAGTTTCTTTCTGGCTTTCTTATCCGGATCGCCTACCTAGGTAGCTATAGCAAGCCACAGGTTACCTAGGGTCGGGTCATCCCAGGTAAGGATCGCGTTGGCCCCTTAAAATCGTGCCAATGTACTCACTCTCTTACTAGAATTTCATGATTTTACTTTAGCGGCCCCCGTAACTGTCGCCTTAGTACCAACAAATTATGGAAAAAATGCATATCTATGGCGATCGGGCAGTAGACTTAATACATATTATAAAGAGCATAATTTTGACATTTCCAAGCTAGGCCAGACGCAGTATGATATTTTGTAGGTAATGTGCACAGTAGTTCATAATTAACGTAATATATTACCTATTCGCGAAGACTTGTTTGTTACCATTTCTAGCTGTGGATATTCCAATGATAATAAATAAATAGTTCTAAGTATGTAGACCAGTGTGTGTTGCCAGTGATGACTTACGGAACACAAACGTGACCGCTCACTCGGCCTTATCGGCTCAGTGATACCCAAAGAGCAATGGAGAGGGCTATGCTTGGAGCTTCTCTGCGAGATTGAATCAGAAACGTTGAGATCCGCAGGCGAACCAAAGTAAACTACATAGCCCGAAGAATTGCCAAGTTGAAGTAGTAGTGGGCAGGGCACATAGCTCGTAGAACCAACGGCCACTGGGGCAGAAAGGTTCTCGAGTGGCGACCACGAACCAGAAGACGCAGCGTATGTTAGTCAGGTAAATTCAGTCAGTCTATAGCGGAAAACCAATGTGATTGTTTTAGCGTAGACCCCCTACAAGATGCGGGTAGTGCAAGACCGGCTTGTGGAGATCTTTGGGAGAGGCCTTTGTCCAGCAGTGGGTGTCTTACGGCTAATGATACAGATGAAGTATGGAGAGCAACGCATTCAATTATTTTATGTGATGCTTGACTGGAGAATTACGTCCACCTTGCAGAATACGTATTATAATATTGATAATGTGGTTCGGGGTCTGATTAAGGTCGCCTGAGATCATCGCGGAGGTAAGAACGGGTGTCAAAACCATGCATATCGTAACGGTAACATCGTACCATCAGGTGGGACGACTATTAACCGAATTGGTAGTTAAAAACATATATACTGACCTCAAGGCGTGTTAAGTCTCTCATCTCGGTGTTCCATTTTGAACACCTCGGTGGCATGGAGAAACACCACTCGTAAGTCCGCACCCACATTGGAGCTCGATACTTCACTCTCTTTGTTATGTTATATCTGTAAAAAGGGAATAAATACTTCAGCTTTTGTATCTACTCCTTATTAATGCGATAAAAGCTATGCTAAGCGAAGTTAAATAAAATTACGTAAAGTTCATAAAATAATATTACATATCCAGTATATTGTTATATAATTTTATGATCTTCACGTAGCAAACAATATCACCACTCTATTCATCCCGTGGGGAGCGTAGAAGTCGACCCGAGGAAATATCTTCCAGAGACCGGGCAGCAGCATCTCTCTGTGTACTATGACCATCACATTGCGATCACCAACCCGTCTGCCAAGCGTGGCGATTATTGTATATTCCTCCAAAGGTGGACACAACTTCGTTGTTTTCCCTTCCATTCGTTCCTTTATAATATAGTTTAGTATATCCTGGTGTCGTTCATCTTACCTAGCTGGTTTGTGAAGGATTCTGAACCTAAATGATTATAACGGCACAGTGACCGTCAGTCCGTCTGTCTGTTGACTGTATCTTATGAACCATAATAGGTAGACAGTTGCCAAAATTACCTATTAAATTTATAATTTATTACTTATTTCTTGTTACGAGTACTATGGACATGTAGACATGTTTTAGCATTACTTTAAGTGAGATATGAGGCTAAATTCTAAAAAAACAATAACTCACCAGAAACCTTATTTTTTTGAAGCATGGTAATTTTATTTAATAAGTAAACATCTTATCAAACCTTTAAGTAAACTAAGTACACTTTTTGGTGATATTTGTCGTACTATTTGAGATAACCCGGAACATGTCGTTTCGATTCCTGACCTTCAAAATACTTTACATGGCGCATTCGATAGGATACATACCTACGGTCTCAATGGGAACTTAAGTACTTTACAAACATTTTCAACATGTTTCAATATATTTAACCTTGTATCAATCAGAATGGCTTGCAAGTATAGAAACAATGTACTTGTACCGCGTCTTAAGCATGTAAAGATTTTCATATATCTAGTCAGTGTCACGGTAGACGTAACTTTACGTACTTAAAACTGCAATCTTGAGAGCATATCCTGCCAACAGGCGCGTGCTTGAGTGCGTAATCGGCTCGTGTCCATGGAATTACAACATGCAATTTTTGATGTACAAGTAGAATACCATTCTGCATCATTTCTTTTCAAGTGACTGATGGAAGCAAATTCAACTCTCTGATAAAATGTACTATGATTACCCCAGTAGTGTTAGTCGATTGTGTTTTATTAATAATTTTATAATGGTATCCTTCATTTGTTTAATGATCTGTGTTGATTATTCTTAATCTGTGAGACTCCTCAATTGTCCATGTAAATATGTGGTGATGGTTCATAAGAATCACTTGTTATCATCAAATACATCACCGCTGCAACACTAGAATGTTGTGGTAAATACTAAGATACGTCTTAATTCGGAGTTACACAGTTAACCAAATGTTTATTGTGTGCACATTTAAAAAGAAAAGGTTTGTTTTTCAATAATTTACCATAAATTAGTATACATCTTCTGTCCATGATCCATGATGTCAGTAGAATCTTAAATTTATTTCCGAGAACAAAAACAATATTATCTAAAGGATATTAACCTGAATTCCTTTGAGCAAAGATCGCAATGCCAATTATGCTTTAGTGAATCCTGTGAAATAGTCAACTTTTTCATTTTGTTTCTAACACATTTTACGAGGAATATTTGCGCCTTTATAACTTTATAATTATGTAAATATTGTCATAAACAATCCAAAACAATGAATACTATTCGTTCCAATAAAGCTATGGCTGACATGTAGATTTTAAGTGGCAAGTGGCAATATAAGATAAAGTACTAATAAATTGCTTAGTTTTCAGATTAAAATTAAATAGACTTACTTCTGTTTCACCATGCAGACATTAGGTCCATTGAGGGCAGCAGCCTCCATTACCATCACTAATACACACACTAGCCCGACACACCATGCTTTAGTCTTTATAGTTCTGATTATGTATCTAAACACCAACATCTTAAAGTTTCCGATCCATGTTGACTTGCAGGCAATATTTCTTACTGCATGCTCACGAACTGCTGTTGAGAAACGAAATTTCAATTAGTTATACAACGGGCAAGTAGGTAATGCAAGTTTGGATTGCTTAAATAGCCAACTGCTCCTTGATAAGACTGTTACAGGTATAAAAAAGAAGTTTCGTATTACACCCTCTTACACAATCTGAAGCTTTATTTGTAAGTATTAGTAAATTTCAAAGGGTTGCGGCTAATTTGTCATGCCTTAGAGTACAATACTCGGTCCAATAATCACTGTACAAGTGATAAAGTTGTTATGTTGTCAATGACTAGGCATTAGAGATGCCTAATTTTATGAATTATAAGTGACTTAAAATCGACCGACTTGAATTTAACTTTATAAAAACCGATTTGAACAACAGAACTTGAAAGTATTTCCTAACGAATAAAAAGATTGCAAAGTCGGTTCTCATTTAAATTAAAAACGTACATATTCATAACCGAAGCTTTTTGAAGTCGGTTAAAAGTAACGAATTTTACAGGAATATTTTGCGACTAGTCAAAAACTTGCGATCGCGTACACCTACACCATGACAATTTTGTCATGAAATTACACAACTACGGAGTTCAGAACAAGGCCCCCAAACTTTTGACTACTCCCTTAGGCAATTGGATTCAGGAGGCCTCGGCTTTCCGCCTATCAGGATTTCAGGTTCAGGATTTAACTTTATTCAGTTATTTATGTCTTATAACTGACAAAACTGCTGTAATGGAGTCGCTCTAAATCAAAGCAACTACGTAATACTTCCGAGACTAAAGAGGTTGAATTTCTGAGCGCCTCCATGTTTCGGGGCACTTTAAGCTGGTGTTCTTGATAGACGTTAAGACATGCCAGAGGCCTACTTCATGGCTTGAACAACACTGACACTAGGGTAAAGACGGCCCATAAGATAATTAAGTAATACACTGTTATTAATTTTAAGTTTCAACTTTATAGTAGCTGCTACGTCATAACTGTAACTGGAAGTGGACTCATACTACGACAGGCTCGTAGAAGCTGTCCATACGGCTGAGTTTAAGGTCTTCAAGGCCCAGCGTACAAACAGACATTGCCCTGCAACTTATGGAAGTAATACGGAAAATGGTTCTGACATCCTCAGATGATGCTACTATATACCGGCTGCTCAACCGACAGATCTCAAAGTCTTTGACTCGCGACACGCGTCAATTTAATACAAGTAGTATTAAAGAAGCCATCGAGCGGAACAAAGGCTCTAAAGTGTTCGTAAGAGATCTGTCTGTTGGACAAACCCAACTGACGAAGCTGAAGACTGAGGATGCACGGCAATCGTCACGTCTAAACCGGAGTTGCTGTGAGAGATTGAGAATTCTATGGACAGTTATATACGACAACGCAGTCACCTGCCAAAAGTCATGTCTTGGATAGAGCACGACCAACCCTACATTACACTGAAGACACCCGGACGTCAGCCTGTACGAGATTAAAATGGCTCTCAGACAACTTAAGAACAACAAGGCTCTTGGTGATGATGGAGTTTCAGCAGAGCTTCTGAAGGCGGATGGTACACCAATCCTACGGGCCTTTCAGAAGTTATTTAACTCCGTCATACTAGATAATCAAACACCACAAGCATGGCACAGAAGTGTGGTAGTGCTCTCCTTCAAAAAGGGCGACAAAACCCTATTGAATAATTATTGACCCATCACACTGCTGAGCCATTTGATGATTTCCAGCCTCCCGAACAAGCCGGTATTCGAAAAGTCTTTAGCACCATAGACCATATACATACGCTGCGGCAAGTTATACATAAGAAGTCGAAGAGTATAACAAGCCACTGTGCTTACCGTTTGTGGACTATGAGAAAGCCTTAGATTATCGAAACCTGGGCTGTGGTCTCTCCTAAGGTGCCAAATCTACTACCGGTAAACCGAGGTGTTAAAGTATTTGTATGAAAACGCCACAATGTTAGTGCGACTCCAGGACCAAAACTCGAAACCTATCCACTTGCAGCGAGGTGTGAGACAGGAAGATGTTACATCTCCGAAAGTGTTCATCGCTGCATTGGAAGATGTCTTCAAGCTTCTGGTCAATGGCAAGTATATCACTCACTTACGATTTGCCGATGATATAGTAGTCATGGCTGAGACCATGGAAGGTTTCGGTACAATGCTCTATGACCTCAGTAGAGTTTCTCAACAAGTGGGCCTGAAAAGGAACATGGATAAGACGAAAATCATGTCAAACCTCCAACCCCACTCAATTGAAGGTTGGAGACTCTGCACGCGAAGTTGTAGAAAACTATATTTACCTAGGACAGACCATCCAACTAGGTCGTTCTAACTTCGAGAAGGTGGTCCATCGTAGAATCCAACTCGGCTGGGCAACGTTCGGGAAACTACGTAACATCTTCTCGTCCAAAATACCGCAGTGTCTCAAGTTGAAAGTCTTCAACCTGTGTGTGTTGCCAGTGATGACTTGACGACAGACCAGATACGTGGTCGCTCACTATGAGCCTTATTAGAAGGCTCAAGGTCACCCAAAGAGCAATAGAGAGGGCTATGCTCGGAGTTTTCTTGCGATATCGAATCAGAAATGTCGGCATCTGCAGGCGAACCAAAGTCACCGACAAAGCCCAAAGAATTGTAAAACTGAAGTAGCAGTGGGCGGGCACATAGAACGAACTGGAAGACGCAGCGTGGGCAGGTCCCTACAAGATGGACCCATGATCTTGTGCGGGTCGCTGGAAACTGTTGGATGCGAATAGCGCAAGACCGGCAATTGTGGGCCTTTGTCCAGCTGTGGACCTTTTGGCTGATATGATGATGATGATGTTTATTTTTAAGTTTGTGGCAAGATAAGTACACTTTTTCTAAATTTTAGTTTACTTTTCTATTTATTCCTTAATATAACTTTATTAATATCATATTACAGCTTTTATTTCATATGAGACCAATAAATATCAAAGTAATAATAACGTACAAAACCACTAAGTTTTCCATTTAAAAATATTTCGTGCTTGATAAATTCTATAACTCCATTTATTTCACCAAAATTTACTCTACCAAATGTATTTAGTTGTAGGAAAACTAAATAAATAGCCGAAATAAGTAGCTAATTGTTGTTACGTTATAAAAACAGTTGTGGCAAAATTAAACAACTAGATTTTTATTTGTTATTTAGTTATAGTTAAAGATAGTGTTGTAGGTCCACAAAATATAAAAACACCGACGGTAAAATTGACGCACATTTTCTTACAAATGTACATTAACTAAAAAAAAAACACTAAAACGCGTTTATCTCAGAACTACAAAATCAGAGTTATTTAATTTTCCTTCTACGGGGACGTATAACCGTACTGTACGGTTTCATCGGCGTACATTTTCTGCTTACTCTGCAATCTACTTTAGGCTAACGATGCGCGTCATAATTTAGCGATATAAAATAGCATGAATAACGCGAATTAAAATATAATGAACTTTTGACTGTGTATCTATCAACAACTACTGAGAGAAATTTTAAATAATTTATTTATCACTTAAATAAATTTAACCATTGCATCTTTTTTTTTATCGGAACTAGTCCCTCCCTCTTACCCACCACTGCAACTCCTGTAAGCCTTGATCAACAGTGGCACACAATGAAATGACACTGAGCGGTGAAGCTCAGGCATGTCCCGGGGAATCGCTTTAACTGTCTTGGATTGGATCCCGCAACGAACTTAACCAATGCATCTTAGTGAAAGGTGTTTCTCTTTAGTTAATACAAACCTTCAGAACAAATCGGTTTTCGGAGTTAACTACTACAACACGTACCGTAAGGCAAAATGGATTAAGAATTTTAAAACGTGATATTTTCTATTTATTCAATAAAAAATGTCAAGTTATATATCGTATGATTATAGATAGATAGATAGATAAACTCTTTATTATACATCAAAAAAATTGAAAAAAAAATCAATTAAAACCTTAAAGTATACAATGGGCGGTCTTATGACAAATTGTGATCTCTTTCAGACAACCATATGATTATGTGTAGTTAGTATTATACTATATTATATGTAGTTATATTATTATGCCCCTTTAACGCTGCTGCAGTTCCCAAACCCCTATCAATATCCATTTAGTAGTTAAATTATAATTTGTCTAACATCAGGATATGAGGTCAACTAACTCGGAGGGCGTCAGGCGGACTTAATTGTACCAATAACTGTATGATACGACTCGTTTCGTAATATCATGGGATGTAATAATAAGGATAACAGGGATATAATATTGTTTCCATGCAGCAGAAGAAAATTAATTAAATTATATCTATATGATATAATTTAATTAATTTAATCAATCGCTGCGGATAGCGCAAGACCGGCAATTGTGGAGATCTTTGGGGGAGGCCTTTGTCCAGCAGTGGACGTCTTTCGGCTGATATGATGATGATGATATGACATATATCATTAAATAGTGGGCCAGTGCTTGCTTTTCAACATGTCTGTTTGTCCTGAGTCTGTGAAATCATCTGTATAAGTATGTATTTACAAAAGAAAATTGGTTTCCATAGTACAAGCTCTGCTTAGTTTCGGATCAGATGGCCGTATGTAAATAAAGTCTCAGGATATTTTTATTATATCTTATTTTGTTCTAGTGTCTGCGCATGTGGCGTATGTAATAATTAAGGTAGCTGCCTCGCTACTTATTTGACAGCCCGAGTACCAGGTTCGATTATCACCATTTAAGACCCACTCCGAGTTGCCATCTGTCCATCCAAACGTACATATTTCTCATCATCATTTAATAAAATTCAGAGACAAATCTTTCTGTATTTTAGGTTAGACCAATATTTTAATCGCACTATAGATAGACTAGCATTTGCTCGCGACTCCGTCCGCATAGTAGTCGAAATCAGACATCAAAGAGGTTAAAACGAACTTATTCTGTGTTACCTATGGTTAAGGTCTTCCCCCTATTCTCTGAAATAAAAAACATTTCGTATATTTTGTCCCACGTCGTGTGTGCATGTCGTCACCCCATCTCATCCTGTGGGGGGCGTAAAAGTTGACCCTAGGGAATATCTACCAGAGATGCCCATCTCTGGTCTCTCCAGCAGCGTCTCTCCGTCTACCTTCATACTGCGAACGTCAATCCAAATTATGGACACGACTCCTTTGTGGACATATTTTGAGAGGCCTTTGTACAGCTGTGGACGTCATTCGGCTGAGGTGATGATGAAGATGATATGTTTTTTTAAATTTGATCAAGTTTCTTACAAACTTTCGGCCCGTACTTTAACCCATTACGGGGAAAATATTCAAACATGTCATATGAATATAAAACTAAATACCAAGTTTGAAGTTGAACAGTCCAAGAAAACACGTTCTGCCATGAAAAAATTACAATCTCTTTCACCCCCTTAGAGGATGAATTTTCCTACTACTAATTTCCACCTGTATTGCATGAGACATTATATTCTAACCCAGGACATAATACATAAGATGATTGATAGTATAATGAAGGGTAGGAGTAGCTGCAGCCAATTCAATACTGTCCTAAACCATCATATTTTTATTATTTAACACGTTATAAGTAATAATAATAATAATATTTAGGGACAATGTCACACAGATCATTCTAGCCCCAAACTAAGCAAAGCTTGTAATCTGGGTACCAGGCGACGATATACATACTTATATAGATCGATAAATACTTAAATACATAGAAAACATCCATGACTCAGAAATAAATATTCGTGCTCATCACACAAATATTTGCACTTACCGGGATTCGAACCCAGGACCACCAGCTTCGTAGGCAGGAGCACTACCAACTAGGCTACGGTGACCGTCAAATGCTTGCATTAAACTATGTGATTTGCTTATGGGTTTCCTTTAAGATTATGTTGTGCTTAGGTTATTCGTAAAAATATCATACAAATATTAAATCGCTCAACGTGTTTAAAAAGAAGCTAGCAAATCATATAATGACAAACATACCAATTTCCAAATATCTAGCATGATACTATCTTGCTTCTTTTATATAAATTGTACTGTTATTATATAAATTGTACGTGTTGGTTTGTTATTTAGTTCATATTAATTTGTGTTGTATTTGATAATTTTGATAGTTATTGTTAACTTTATATATATATATATTACTCGATGACAACGGATATGTAAATATTATTTGTTATTTAAGTTCTCATGTAAGTGACGTATGTCGTAATGGGAATAAATGTCTTTAAACCTAAACCTAAGGTTTTATCATTATATTATACCTATTATTATAAGGGAAATGTGCATACGGCACGTCTAATGGTAACGAAAAATATTGAAAACTTCTTCATCTTGAGTTTAATTTCCAAAACATTTAGAACTATTCTTCTATTGAATATTATTTGTACTCGTCAAATTAAATAAGAAAAACTCTTTCCTACTTCCGACTTTTATAGTACAAAATGCGACGTTGCCAAACCTACCTATTAGTAACTGCCAAATAGCTATCTGGCAAATATTTATCGGGAAGGTGGTGGTGAAACGCAATGTGTTTTATATCTGTCAGTTTATTTATTTGTTAGTTAGCTATCCGACACTTTATTCGTACATAGTGAAACAGACCCTTAATTATTATTATTTGCTTAATATGTAACCTATAACTTATATGTTTAGTCTAACCGTTAATGTAAGTTGGTTAATAAATAAATAAATAAAAATAAAAAGTAATTTGAACACCCAAAATGGAAACTTCTGAAAACAATAATTTTATAACCCATAACTTCTTCTCATATTATAAATGCGAAAGTTTGTGAGTATGGACGTATAGATGTCTGGATGTTTGTTATTTTTTCGCGCAAGAACTACCGAACGGATTTTGATGAAACTTTGTAGTAAGATAGCTTGTATAACCAAATAACACATAGGCTATAATTTATAAAGTTTAACGCGCGTAAAACCGCGGGGCGCAGCTAGCATAAAATAAATCCTTGGCAATAACTTAATTTAAGTTAGCTAAATATCGTTACTATTATAAAATAAATCTTATTGTAAAAATTATTTCGTACAATCCGTGTACCTATATGTCTATATGTGCCTAGAAATAATTATAAATTAATTATATATTACTACAAACATGTTCTGACTATTTACAAGCGCTTTTTTAAAGTCTACGTGAATAAAAAGCTTATTTATTTTTTATTTATTTTATTTAAAGAGCGAGTGAGATAGCGACACGCTGAGTTCCACACCTTTCATCTAAACGAACCATCTTTCGCGATTTCAATATCAGTAAGGATATAAGCGTGGTGTACACACTCGTTGTCGTTTCGCATGCGTGCGGCGGATGCGTCGATTATAGTCTGTGTCGTCACAGCTTTATCAATCGTGCCGTCGACCTCTTTGCATTGTGATGTGCCCAGCTTAACATGATTTGCTCAATTGATTGCCACAAGTGTTGAAGAGTCGAGTACACTTGAATTTATGGAATAAGAAGCTTTAATGTGTAGGTTCTTTTGAGGTTTATTTGTAAGCTCTTGACCTTTTTGCTATGTAATGCCGCGTAAGGGATCGAATTAACGATAAGTGGGTACGTGATTGCGGGTGTAATGGTTGTAATCGATCGAGAGTCTTCGCCTTGACGTCTATTGGAGGAAAGATATGATATTAAAGTACTGATATGGCCCTAACAAAACTTTTCGCTGACTCAACGTCTACCTAACAAAACTGTTAGCAAAGTGATGTTTAATCAATTTTATTTCATCTCCACAAATTACATTTTTAGATGAGAAAGAAACAATTTCAAGCTATATACTATTCAAGGCAAAATGCAATTCATGGGAGATCTGGTGTCTAAACTAAACCTAGGCCTATATCTTAGAACACCAGGCCCCCTACAAAAATTGTTTTACGCTATTTTCGTATGCTTAGTACAATTGAAATTATCCGAGAATATATTATTTTGCATTTTTATATATTAGTTTTATGTTGCGTGTGTGTGTACGTGAGTGTGTGTGTATGTGTGTGTGCATGTGCCTCTTTAATATTGACTATACCATTATAGCTAAGGTTGGTTCTGTATGAAGTTAGGTAATATAAATGTGATCGTTAAATGTAAAATGTAAAGATGACTGGCCGGTTGGCGTGGTTGGTAAATGCTTTCCTTTCACGCCGCAGGTTCGATTCCCACGCAGGACAGATATTTGTGTGCATGAACATGTCTGTTTTTCCTGAGTCTTAGCGTAATTATCTATATAAGTATGTATTTACAAAAGAAAAGTACTATTATGTAATATGTCAGTTATCTGGGTTCTTAGAAATTATTTTATCTGGATATTATTCACACCTGGTCATTTGATCCCAGACTAAGATCAGATGGCCGTGTGTGAATAATGTCCCGGGATATTAAATAATAAATTAAAGAGTTGCTGATATACGAACTTAAAGTATCAAGTGAATTTTATTAAATATCACCAATAAATAATTAAATAATTTTCCGGTGATTTCTAATCCAGTGAAGACAGAGTTGATGTTTGTTATATATACGGCTTAAATATGACGCTGCGGCACTTAAGCAAAATAATAATAATATGGAAGGCGGCAATTATGGGAACGGGACGCATCGCGAGGAGGTTCCTCGTTCTGTCGCCCTGACCACCGGCGGCCTAGACGTATAACCCGCCGCCGGGGAGCTCTGTTTTTTACGTATTTATTTATGTATTATTGTTTTATATATCATTTTTATAAGAATAAATATGTATAAAATAAATAAATTAGGTGGAATAATAATATAATTTACATCACATTATTTACACACGGCCATCTGATCCCAAACTAAGCAGAGCTTGTAATATGGAAACCAGAATACTACATATACTACTTTTCTTTTGTAAATACATACTTATATAAACAAATAAATATGGACTTTAATTTATGATTTATCTGTTCAATAGTAGCACTGAAATAATTGTAGATTTTTATATCCCAGAAATCATGTTTTGGTTAACAATACCTCATTTTTTTTTTGTATAAACAGCTATTATTCTCATGACATACATATATTCTTTATTTGCTTCGCTAACAATCTACTTACATTTATACCAATTAGGCATGCCAATTCAACAATTGTATGAGCCAATTTAGTAATTCTGTACAATATTAAAATACAAAACTATACCAGCACATGTACCTACCATCTGATTATAGACGCAGGTGATATTATTATTTTGGACTTAACAAATATGCTAGATCATGATAATCAGACGCTGGCTTAGTAGCGGTTTCGCCCTAATTTTGTTCGCCAGAATCGGGCGAATGAAATACTTTCGGTGTTGAATAGTTTCTAGGGCCGGTTTCGCCCGAGACTAATTTAATAGCGGGTTTTTTGAATTTTTGAATTTAATGGCGAATTAATTATCGAATTGACACAGATGCTTGTAATGCCCGTTTTTGTATACTTCCAAGTCTGTAAATAATCGAACGGCCATCTTAATTATTTGTTGTTGACCATTTTCTCTATCGCAGAGTGTTCTGGTAACCTTACTTTTGAAAATAACAGGTCCAGAACTGACTGGTAAAAGGAGGCTTTCTCAAACACATCGGGCAATATTAGCATAGCATCTGGAGCTAATTTCGTAAAGTACCCTAAACCGGCGAGCATGTATGAAAAATATAATGGCAGTAATCGAGGCAAAAGAGGTGTGCAAAGATCGTGACAAATGGAAATCCGTTGTCTCTGCCTAACCCTCTGGGAATAAGGCGTGAGTCTATGTATGTATGTACATCTCTCTTTAATATAGCCCGCATGAAAAGGACAGCAGGGACAATATCTCTCAAAATGCTAAAAATGCGCCATTTGCCTTACTCCAAAGTGTTATGGCGATCTTACTTGTGAAGACGACGAAATTGAATTGACTGGTGAAAGGTGTAGTTCTCAAACATAGCACATGGAGCTAATTTTGTAAGGTAAGTTACTTCCCCTGTCGAACAATTTTTCTATCAATGAGTAGCTATTAACAACTAGATATTTCAATTTATTATACAACTAGATTTAAAAAGTTACTAAAAACCAGACTAGCTAACGATTTTTTAAACAGGGCCGAGAAAGTTTTTTTTGTTGAAGACAACGCCCGCATAAGGTAAATTAATCCCAGTGTCGCGGGTTACTTAATTAAGCTCTATTGTATTTTATATAACAAACAAAATACAGATTTATTTCGAACTGGATTTGGTTCAATTTAGTTGATAGTGCTGGTTATTCTGTCTTTTACACCACTCAAGTAATTTAAATGTCATTACCTCTCTTTTTAATGTAGCCCGTATGACAAGGACAGGATAGACATAGAGCTGTCAAACTGCTAGAAATACGCACAAATACTGCCACCGGGCGCGTTATAAACAGCATCAGTTCTAAAGTGTCGCTTATTTTTGCACAGCGTTTTGCGCCATGAGTAAATTGACGCAACTAAAGTTGCGATGTCCTTTACATAAGAAGTATGTTAAAATTAGATGCAATGATATTAAAATTAGTATAGTTGGTATCGTATACAATGGGGGGCAATCTCCTTTTTTAGAATAGTTAGCTTCTCGTTGTTTTAGAGTGTCACGGGTCAGGCCAAAAATGATTTTGCGACTTTTCTGTAGAAAGAAATCATTCTCAGAATCAGCCCGAAGTCTGGGAGTTAGTGGTTTTATACCCCCGTGTCGCGGAGAGCACGTAAAGCCGCCGGTACTGTACCTAACCTCTTTCCGGTCGTGTCGCTAGGCGTCCCATCGAATCATGATAATGATGGAATAGAAAGTGCTCCTGTGTTTGCGCACACACTTGTGCATTATAATATGTCCCGCGCAGATGGCTTATCTCTTTTGTGACTGGCCACCGAGGCCAACATTCGGCTAGGAGGACATTTATTAGGAGGCTATTTATTATTCTAGAGTAAATGGTATAGAGCAAGCAGCTCCGGAAAGCGAGCGATCCGTTTATGTGGGAGTGGCTGTGCTGGACTGGCAGGAGTTGGTAATAGGGGAGGGCAATCCAGAGCCCTCCCAGGGTACGCGTCCCGACCATCAGGACCATCGTTCAAACGCCCCCTTTTGAACTATGGTGCACAACACACAACATATGCACCGGAGCAGCATACCCGCATTCCCGGGGCTCCTCCCATCAGGCGCCAAGAGAAGTCCACGGCAGGTTAGACTTAATCGGCGCTAGTCCGACACCCGCAGACACTTTTTGCGTTTTTATGCGTAAGGATTTCTCCTGCCACGGCAAAACAAAAAGCGATCGTAACCCACTATAAATCGTATACGATTTGTAACCCAAATTTCAGTTCCTTTGGTTCACACTAGTTTAGTTCAGTGACATCCAAACGTAATAGCAGCTATCCAGTATTACGATTAATAGGATTAACTCCATTCAAAGGGGTACCCCGTTTATTTTTATAGTCAATCCGATTGACTAGCGGAAGAGAATTGTTTGGACGGAGGGGTCCATCAAACAGTTACAGTAAGTGTTCGCTGACAAAATATTATAGATATTTATTGTTGGCAATTGATTGATCATAATCTCTTTAGGTACGTAGAAGTCCATAATAAAAGCTGCCTTCTTGTTATGTCCATTTCAACTACGTCTTAGGTGGGCATGTTTTAGCATGACAAGAGTATCTGCGAATTGTTATATTTATAGTTATAAAAAATAAATAAAAAAAAATTTTTAGTCACGTAGACTTTGAAAAAGCGCTTGTAAATAGTCAGAACATGTTTGTAGGAACATACTCGTAGTTAAGTATTTGCATTATTGAAAGTTAAGTTACCAGAGCCGTGTGTAAGCAGGTTCTTTTTTAATTGTTTAACTACTTATATTTAATTTATGTAATATATTAATTTTAAATATAGATAAGATACTTGAATACTCAATAGTCAATGGTTTGTTCGTTCCATAATGTTATTTGCAGATGGTTTGATATTGAAGTTACAATTATGGTCATGGACAACATGCTTCAGTATAGTAAAAGAGAGGAATACAGCTAATTTCGGTATATATTTTCAAGTAATTTATAAACTTTTTAATAATATTTTATAATAATAATTTCCTCCTAGCCGAATTTCGGGATTAGCCAACTGCGCGGGACATATTATAGTGCACAAGTGTGTGCGCAAACACAGGAGCACTTTCTATTCCATGACTCTCAGGATCCGAGGGGACGCCTAGCGATACGACCGGAAAGAGTTCAGGTACAGGACCGACGACTTTACGTGCTCTCCGAAGCATGGGGTATAATACCGCCCACTCCCAGACTTCGGGCTGATGCTGAGAATTTTTCAGTAACTTAGCAGAATTGCTAGATTTCTTAAACATACCCAAAAATTACACGTATAGTGCATGGCGCAGTAGCTAATTACTTTGCTAATATCACAACCCACGTGTTTTATGTTTGATCCCTGTACATGATAATAATTGAGTGTATTAATCTTGGTGTACGTACTTTGCGCTTAAAACATTTTTTTTTATATCCTTTGGGAAATGTACTGTTTTTCTGGGTGCATGGTATGTTATATTACTCCTTATAACATCAGCCAGCATTGAAATCGCTCCAGTTATTTTGGAGATTAGCAGGAACAATCAAACTGAATTCAAAAATAGTTTTAAGTTGTAAGTTCTGAATATACTTTCATGCTCGCCGTCATCTCTCAATTTTGTGTGTAATCTTTTTTGTATAATATTAGTTTAAACATAAAACAATATTAGTTTTTTGCACTCCTCCTCCACATGAACTTTAACTGTCCCAAATTTCATACTCTTCCGTCCGCGGTATTTCGTAAAAAAGGGTAAAATGTTTTTGCATCGCGTGTTAAAATTAAGATATCATAAGTAAAGTAACTGTTTACCGCTGCATTGGAAGATGTCTTCAAGCTTCTGGACTGGAAAGGCTTTGGCATCAATGTCAATGGCGAGTACATCACTCACCTTCGATTTGCCGATGATATAGTAGTCATGGCTGAGACCATGGAAGACCTCGGTACAATGCTCGATGACCTCAGCAGAGTCTCTCAACAAGTGGGTCTGAAAATGAACATGGATAAGACGAAAATCATGTCGAACGTCCATGTTGCACCCACTCAATTGAAAGTTGGTGACTCTGCACTCGAAGTTGTAGAGAACTATATTTACCTAGGACAGACCATCCAACTAGGTAGGTCCAACTTCGAGAAGGAGGTCAATCGTAGAATCCAACTCGGCTGGGCAGCGTTCGGGAAGCTACGTAACATCTTCTCGTCTAAAATACCGCAGTGTCTCAAGTCGAAAGTCTTCGACCAGTGTGTGTTGCCAGTGATGACTTACGGAACAGAGACTCCATTGCTCTTTGGGTGACTCAAGGTCACCCAAAGAGCAATGGAGAGGGCTATGCTCGGAGTTTCCCTGCGGGATCGTATCAGTAATGTTGAAATCCGCAGGCGAACCAAAGTTACCGACATAGCCCGAAGAATTGCAAAACTGAAGTGGCAGTGGGCGGGGCACATAGCTCGTAGAACCGATGGCCGTTGGGGCAGAAAGGTTTTTGAGTGGCGACCACGAACCGGAAGACGCAGCGTGGGCAGGCCCCCTACAAGATGGACCGATGATTTTGTGCGGGTCGCTGGAAGCAGCTGGATGCGAATAGCGCAAGACCGGCAATTGTGGAGATCTTTGGGGGAGGCCTTTGTCCAGCAGTGGACGTCTTTCGGCTGATATGATGATATGATGAAGTAAAGTAACTAAGGAACTATTTACTTTACACAAAAATTATAACATTCAATTAAATATTAAAATATTTAACAAGACTATTAAATGACAGAATTGAAGGAAATTGGCGTCCGTATCTATAGGTCTCTCTTCTCTATCTTGCAGGCAACGATTTAGTGGGTAGATGGAGAAGGTTTGTATTAATAGACTGCCTTGCTATTGGTATTCTATGCGAAAAATACGTACACTTTCATTCATCTACTAGTTCATTTAAATGTAGTTGTATAGTTACTTGTGTTTCGTTATTTGTACAAGTGGCTCGTATCGTAAAGGATGTGGACTATTTAGATAGGTTATGGAGCCACTGCGCAATTCGTTTGCATCATGTACATTGTACAGAGTTCTCATCGAGCAGTACTGTGCCTACAGAATATCATCAAACAACAAATCCTATTTTTTTATTGTGTATAGGGAAAAAAACCAGTTACACATTATATATAACTAAAAAATAACTTAGGAATTAATAACATTGTTTAACCACAACATTTTCCACTGATTATGTGAGCAAAATATATGTTATTCCGTGGAAGTCTGACTAACATAGAAGGGTGACAGAGTAAGTATTATAATAAATAAATTTTGGAGCATACATTTTAGTATAAAGCTGGAATCAGGTGTTTGATTTCTTGAAATCCATGGCAAACATGCCCTGGGTAGTGCTAATTTCTAGTAACGTTCTGTCGAGGTAGATCTTTTATTTCTTAAATGGGAGCTAGTCTCTCCCTCTTACCCTCCACTGCACCTCCTGTGAGCCAGGACCAACATTTCCTCACAGTGAAATGACACGGAACGGTGAGGCTCAGGCACGTTCTGAGGACTCGCTTAAATTGTATGGAATAACGAAGTTAATCAGAAGGAATAAGGAGGAGTTGGAAAAAAGTAGTTCCGGTTCCCAAGAGTGGAAAGCGGGATACAGAATGATATGAGAGAATCGCAATTAGAGAAGCCAGCAGTAAAAGTACCAAGGGTATTTTTATAGGTCCCATCAAGTGAGCTGTTATACTTCATTTCAAGCCCTTTTGCCATACTCACTGTATGGCAAAATCGCTTAAACGTATGGAAGTTGTTCCTTGTTGCTCCAAGATCTGTATTATAAACTATTCGAGATACTAGTTGCAAGCTATTTAACAGCCGTTATCCCAGAGATCACACTCCCAAAATATGTGGGCGGGGTTTTTTAGGGATTTTCATATTCACTATAGGAAGTTGAACAAAAGATAATATAAATGTGTTTTAGGTGCAGATGACACAAGTCTATTAGGTTATTGCTATTGCAATAACCTAATAGATTTCAAGATACGCATGAAATTTAATTCAATAACTCTTTAAATCTTAGAAAATGGCTAGAAAATAATAATTTTAATATTAATATTAATTAAACATGAATATTCATTTTTACCTACATCATCAGCCCAAAAGTACAAAACCGTGGAGAAACTAGAGGCAACCACATTTTTTTAGGACTTAACATAGATAGAAGCATTGTAGTCTAAACATTCTCCAAGCTAGACAGTTACGTATAATTTTTAAATAGGTTACGACGAATGGCCAGCCTTTGCGCATATAACGGGTACGTTTCTTCAGTTTTGCGATGGTATAGTCATATGGGGCAACTCAGTTGATATTGAACAGAATTTAGAGCACAGAAAAACTGTGTTAGGGCAATCAGTGGAGCAGATTATTTGGACAGTTGTGTATCGCTATTCAGAAAGCACCATATTTGTTTTTGTATATCAGAGGACGACAAACGAGCAAGTGGGTCACCTGATGTTAAGTGATCACCGCCGCCTATGTACACTCGCAACATCAGAAGAGTCACGAGAGCGTTGCCGGCCTTTAAGAATGAGAAGACAAGTGTTGCTGACCTTTGCCCCCGCCCTGATGAGCTCTGGCGACCTTACTTACACCCAACAACACAACATTAAATTGGGAACACCCAAATACTCCGAAATATTTTATTCCGAATTTTGATGTTCCGATTTTCAAAAGTCCGAATTTTATAATACCTAAGAATTATAATGTCTATTATTAAATATCACGAAATTTATCTTTCCGAAAGTCGTAAATACGATTTGTTAGTATTCCGATTTTCATACGTTCTAAGAGCCAAATGCTCGAAGGGTTCGCGGTCACACGTTGTGCTACAAAATTTTGTGCCAGTAACGAATCGCTGCAAAACCGACTTCACGTAGTCTTGTCTGCCCTACCCTAGAGTGTAATTTAAGCCCGCGTAGGCGCGGAGGGGTGGGGCGGCCCGCGAGCTGAGGAGCAGGTGGTTTGAAGGCCCGCCGCCGCAGCTGTGGTGGTGAGCGTTAAAACCATCTGCGACGATAAGCTCGCGTGGGGCCGCCCAAACCCCGCAGCGCTTGCTGCATGTTGCATGCCTGCTTGCATGTTGCATGCCTGCTTGCTTGCTGCATTCCTGCTTGCATGCTGCATGCCTGCTTGCATGCTGCATGCTTACTTGCATGCTGCATGCTTGCTTGCATGTTGCATGCTGCATGCTTGCTTGCATGCTGCATGCTTGCTTGCATGTTGCATGCCTGCTTGCATGTTGCATGCCTGCCTGCTTGCATGTTTCATGCAGCCGCCGAGTGCCAGGTCCCTCTATTGTTGGTGAATCATTTGGGTTAGGTTAGGTCAGAACTGTGACCGGGGAAACAAAATATTTTATTCGAATTGTTGATGTTTCGAATTATCATTAAGTCGGACTTTTTGTTATTCGATCTATTGAAGCTCGGTATTTTAAGAATAGTAATTATAAAAGTTAGGAATATTGAAATTTAGGAATTATAAAACTAGGAGTAATGATAAGTCGGAGTTATAATATTCGGAATTTTCTACCATTCGGAATTATGAAAGTCGGTATTTTGAAATTCGTATTTGTGACTGTCGGAATAAAGTTTTTTGTATTAATGTAGTGTACCCCATTATATATAGTATAATGGATATCGAAGCCAAAAATATAGTTTTTAGAATTTTTGTGTGATTGTCTGTATGTCTGTGTGTATGTCCGGGCTAAACTCAAAAAGCACTGCATGGATTTACTTCAAATTTTGCATTAATATTACTAAGAGGTCGGGTCAACATATAGGCTACATATTATCACTCTATCACCTACGGCGGAGGAGCTGTGATAATTTATAAGATTTAACGCAGGTAAAATGCTATTATACTATTACTATCTACTATCTTTATACTATTCTATTACTATTTACTATCTACTATTTTTATACCATTCTTGATTCTCCTTTTTCTCCTTCTTATTTAACAACTCACTTTCAGTATCTCTGCAGTAACCACAATAAAAATCTCCGTTCAACTCATAACCGTTTGCTTCAATGTCCTTCTCATCGTTCTGTCTTTCTCCACTCTTCGTTCTTTATTCAATCTATTCTCCTGTGCACTGAATGCACTGCCATTGGAAGTCAGGATGGCCAAGAGTCGTTTTTCTTTTAAGAATAAACTACGAGTACATTTACTGGGTTCCCTTAACAATGTGTGAGCTGAATCAACATATCCTTTCGTTATATATATGTATGTATTTATATATATATATATATTTATTTTATAATATATTTATGTATGTATTAGCTATATTATTATATGTATGTTTAAGTTGTATATTATTAATTATATATATTTATGTATATATCTTATGATCTCATTTCCTATTTTGATTTTTTTCTTCTACCGTACCGTATCTTATATCGATCTCCTATACCTATCTGTACCTAATGCACCTATCTAATTATCTCTGCACCACCTTAAGGTTGACTGGGAGAAAATGCCTTAGGCATTAAGTCCGCCTTTGTACCTATATGTGCATAAAGTTTAAAATAAATAAATAAAACCGCGGGGCACAGCTAGTTACCAATAAAATAGTAGGTTTCCGAATAAATTGCTTGTCCCTTATCATCGTAACACAATGTATAACCATATTTCATTCTGTATGGCTATTCGCATATATTCACATATTTGCGTATATTATTGCTGAGAGACTGCTTTAGAAACCTCGACTTATTCTCGTTTAAGCGTAAATTACTTGAATTGTTACTAAAAAAATTTATTATTTAAGTAAAGATTATCTTGAGGATAACACCATGGGTTATTGATAAGAGAATGTTGGTTTTCTCATATGTAACAACTAATTGTACTATATTCTATAATATAGATGACATTATTATTATTATTTTTATATTATTATTTCTTATGAACAATGTATTAGAATATTATATTTAAAGTTAGATGTAAATGATTTGATAAAATTTCGCATATCGTTGTCGACAAAATATGTGAAACTGTAATTGTGATGACTATAAAATCTTGTCTTTACCATATTTTAAGCGAAATAAAGATTACTCACTTACTTACTTAAAACTTAACAACTTACTTTTAAAATTTCTGTGTTCGGGGGTAGCAACATAGCAGTCTCTTGCTTTATGAGTTAAACCTACTGTTTAGTTCCCATTGGAGCTACTCATAAAGCGAAAAATTGCTATTATTAAAGAATGTTATTATTCAAATATAGATTATCTTGAGGACTAAACCTGTAATTAGTGATAAAAAAATGTTTGTACGCCAGTAATGGTAGGTAAATGGGACTATTCTTATATGGCACAACTTATTGTACTTTATTCTTACAAACTATGTTCTATTCTACCAATTTGGAACTTAACAACTTACTTTTAAAATTTGTTGTTTGGAGGTGGATCATAGAATTTTTTAACTCTATTTCCTACTCGAACTACGCATAAAGCGCAAGATTGCTAAAAGATAAGAAAAAAGATTAGAAAGAAAAGATTGCTTGCTTGGTTTATCCACCTACGGGCTATAAGCCTTATTATTTTTTTGTTGTGGTATTGGGCGTGGTAAGGAATAGGACTTTTCCAGATTTTGTACTCTTGGTCTCTCAAGCATTGTCGGCTCTCCTCGTCAGAAAGGCCAAGAATGCGTGAGTGATGTGTGCTGCAACCGTAATTTCTCACGGTAATCGTTCACCATCAAGTGGGTCGTACGCATGTTTGCTATTTCGTTACACTCCCTAGTCGGCCCTCATCCTCAGTCGCCAGCTCATATGTCAAGCGCGGTGGCTACGGCAAACCCCTTAAAATGCAACGTTGTGGAAACCTTTGGGGAGGTCTATGTCCCGCACTGCACCATATCAGTCTGAAGATGAGAGATAGGGACAGTTACCAAGTTCAATTTAATTTCTCTAGAATTTAATTTACCTCGCTTTACGCTTATATTCATTTCACTAATTACTAATTCAAACCAACGTTCGATATGGGAATGGAACCCACGATCTCATATCGACCAGGCAAGCTTTTACAAACCATGCCAACGGCAGTATGTATTTACTAAAGAAAAGTAGTTTATGTAATATGTCAGTTGTCTAGTTTCCATAATACTAGCTCTTAATTTGGTATCAGATGGCCGTCTGTGAATAATGTCGCACGATAAATAATAAACAATAAAATAAGAAATATATAAAAAAAGCAAATGTTATACCCAACCCATGTTTCAGGTGGATCATTCTCAAGGGAATGTTAACTCATCAGCCGCTTGGATGCAACATTCACATGTCACGGGTCGTATTCGAGCGGCCGATGAGTTAACATCCCTTGGGACAGACGTGAATCATAAATATAAAAGACATGTAGGCCTCTTCCTCTGACATTTCACATTTTATTTTATTTTCTTACATTTCATGGTATAAAGTCAGTCCCAAAGTAATAGGAGGGCATCACACTTTAGACCTAAAAATAAAATAAAAAAAGGTTTTTATTCACGTAGACTTTAAAAGAGCCTTTGTAAATAGTTAGACCATGTTTGTAGTAATAGAGTTAAGTAAACATAATTTGGATTCATATTTCGGACGCTGGAAATCGCTGGATGCGGATAGCGCAACCGGCAATTGTGGGTGGAAACCTTTGAATGAGGCTTTTGTCCAGCAGTGGACGTCTTTCGGCTGATATGATGATGATGATGATGACGAAACATAATTATTTCTAGGTACAACATATAGAAATCTAAGTACACGGATTGTATGAAAACATTTAGATATACAGTACATAAAAAATATATAATCATATGTAATTTATGATTTAGTTATTTAGCTAGCTTTGAAAGTGAACACGATTGAGTATGAGCAAATAAAGCTAAAAAAAGAACATGGTATATAATATTTTATTATGTGATAAGCAATAAGTATTGTATTGTTTAAGGCATTATTTTTTTGACATAATTAGGCTTTAAATTATATAATACTAATTATAAAACATTTTTTAAACTGGTCCAGTCTTCATGTAATAGTAACTCGAAGCTCCATTAGGTCACGTGGTATTCTGGATCATATAAAATGGGTATACTGATATGTAATTAGATGCAAGCAAAATTAGTCACTGACAGTGTAATATATGGTTAAGAATTTTAACATTTGTTACATTACTCATTACGATTTTTTTAACTATTAAATGTATCGATAAAGCTGTTGGTTGAGATATACAACAATATCGTTACGATAATATAATATAACGATATCGTCCAGGCGCAAATGTTTTTCCTTATGTTTTAAGGGTGGTTTGTTAATTTTAAAACCTCTAATCAAAAAACAATTTTTTTTGGAATTAAAGACTTTCTATTTAATTCCAAAGGAATTCCATTAAAAAAAATATATTTATAATTTCAAACTAGAAAGAAACTGCAGTAGATTGATGAAAATAAAATACTGTAGGCGTGCAGCCCTATCGTGTGTTTACGCGCTGTGCGGCTGTAGTTAATTATTAAAAATACAGAGCCGAGTTAGTATACTGGTATATATCATTACCGTGCTTGAGCCAAGGTCCATATCAAATTTTTGTTCAAATCTTTTAATATTCTGTTATATTTATCTGAAATGTGTTAATTAAGATAACCTATCGAGGTCAATCATGTTGAGAGGATAGTGGATGATGATGCCGTAAAAAAATTAAAGTGGATAAGACCGCAGGAATTAACGAAACATTAAGACAATTAGCCAAAGTTTCTGTTTCGGATAACTGTTCCTCTGAGCCTATTATTTACTTAGACAGTGTCTATGTGTCTGTACATCCAGGGTTATACATATGTAGGGTTTTACAATTATTAAGGGTCCTGTACATTCTACCGAGTTACTCATTCAAAAGTCATACAAAATATAAGAAGACCTAAGAAATATACGATATTGGTAATAGGGCTTGAAAAATATACTGATTATGACAAAGTTTAAAAATTATTATGTCAAGATAAAAATGTTCCAGTAAGGAAGCCAACATAAACAAATGAGGTATGTGCGATATAAATTATGTCAAATATTCATATTATTTTTAAATAATCATTAACTTATGATTTTTGAATAAGAAATTCACTCAATATCCTTAACTGAGCCATCAAACCAGCATACACCCCATGTCTTTTCGTATCTTGCTTGTGGTTATTGGTATCCACTTGGCTTATTCGTCTCTCCTTGGTGAGTTCTTGCAACCTTACCCACTCTCATAGTTGTTACTATTTAGCCAGATTAGATTGACATCCAACTTCAATCAGAATAAGATTATGTTTCGCCGGACTGTCTCAACTGGACCGTGTTGAAACCAGTAGTAGATGAACCCGCTGAGTTTGTTTCACTGGGTCTTCTCTGTTGGACCGCAGTGGATGTGGTGGTTGTATTAAAGCGCGACCGTCGCTATACACACAAGGTCCGTCATAATAATAATATGCAACTCTTACCTTAATTTAATATAGACAGAACCATTCAGACTAGATGTTGTCTCTAGATCTAATACTTTGATAATTAAACCTAAATATAAGCCAGACAATAACTTAATATAAGCTACCTAAATCATAAATTAAATATTATATGTTAATTTTTTCATATAATCCGTGTAATTAAATATCTATATGTACATACGGCTACATATCAAGCTGTACATTTCTAATATAAGCTGACTTCTCATTGTATTTCGCCGGAGCGTCTCAACTGGGCCGTGTTGAAACTGGTAGTAGAGACACCCGCTGAGTTTGTTTCGCTGGGTCTTCTCAGTTGGGGCGCATTGGATCCGGTGGTAGCATTAAAGCGCGACCGTCGTTATAAACACAAGGTCCGCCATAAGAATAACATTTACCTTAATATAGACAGAACCATTCAGACAATATGTAGTAAAAACATGGCTAAAATTTGAAATTTTGATAATTAAACCTACACATGATCCTTGACAATAACTTAATTTAAGTTAGTTAAATATCGTTACTGTTATAAAATAAATCTTATTGTAAATTATTTCCTACAATCCGTGTACCTAAATATCCGTATGTACCTAGAAATAATTATATATTAATACGAACATGTTCTGACTATTTACAAGCGCTTTTTTAAAGTCTACGTGAATAAAAACCTTTTTTATTTTATTTTATGGAAATGAATCCTATACAACGCCGGTTGAGCTTATATTGGATATGTATAGCTTGATATGTAGCCGTATATACCTAGAAATGATTCTTCTTACTTTATTATACTACAAACATGTTCTGACTATTTACAACCGCTTTTTTAGTCTACGTGCATAAAAACCTTTTTTTTTAATGAGTAAAATAATAACGTTTACATTGCAATATAGATTCCAATATTTTATTTATGAGAATTTAGGCCAAATTTAAGCCAACGCCAAGTATTTCATAATAATCCTTCAGTATTATTAAAGTACGCAAGCGTTTCATTTAATACATAAAGCAGATGCTATTCAGGTCACAAGCTGACTAACGATTAATTGGCTTAATGACTACAACATACGATGGTTAAACTTTATAGACATGAATTGAAATTATGAATGGGTAGAGCTTAGGGAGCGGGCTTTCTTTGTGCTGGCTATGGAATGTGGGTGTCATTAACTTAAAAAAACCGGCCAAGTGCGAGTCGGAACGCGCACGAAGGGTTCCGTACCTATAAAGACGAGAAAAAATTCACGTTTGTTGTTTGGGAGCCCCCTTAAATATTTATTTTAATTTGTATTTTTTATTATTTGTTGTTATAACGGCAACAGAAATACATCATCTGTGAAAATGTCAACTATCTAGCTATCACGGTTCATGTGATACAGCCTGTTGACAGACGAACAGACAGACAGACAGTGAGGTCTTAGTAATAGAGTCCCGTTTTACCCTTTGGTTAAGGAACCCTAAAAACGGCCTTTCAAGTGTAGGTCAAAAGCACAATAGAATGGTTTAGCAACTCAATTTTGTTTAATTGGATAAGAGAGTCAGAATTGGTCATTTTAGAATTGATTATTATATGCCTGATTGTATAATATATAAATCGAGAGCCAAAGACGCAACTGCAAGGTTTAAGTAGTTAGAATTGAGTAGAATAAGTCTAATAAAATGATATATAAATGGAGATCCAATGAAAGAACTATAAGGTTAAATTGATTATAATAACACACTAATATTATAAAGGCGTGAGTGTGTGAGTTTTTGAGCGTGTATGTTTGCACAGTTATTACTATATAAATGGAGATCCAATGACACAACTACAAGGTTTAAATACTCTGAATTGATTATAATAAACTCGGGATTTAAGTAGTTTGAATTGAGTAGAATAAGTTTGATTAAATGATATATAAATGGAGATCCAATGAAATAACTATAAGGTTTAAATAGTAAGAATTGATTATAATAAGCCTGATTTCATATGATATAAATGGAAATCCAATGACACAACTAAAAGGTTTAATAAGTCTGATAAAATGATATTTAAATTGAGACCCAGTTATACAAATACAAGGTTTAAATAATAAGAATTGATTATAATAAGCCTGATTTCATATTATATGTATAAATGGAGATACAATGACACAACCTTGTGGTTAAATACTTAGAATTGATTATAAAATAATTAACTCATGATTTAAGTAGTTAGAAATAGGTGATAAAATGATATATAAATGGGGATCCAATGATACTGCTGCAAGGCTTAAATAGTTAGAATTTACTAAAATACAGCTGTGTAGTGACGGCGGTCAATATCAGAATATAATCACCCCCTTTCATCCCGTGGGGGGCGTAGAAGTCGACCCAAGGTAATATTTACCAGAGGAAGGGCAGCATCTTCCTTCTGTGTACGGTCATAGTACACAGAAGGACGCCGTAATCGGCAACCCGTCTGCCAAGCGTGGCGATTATGGGATATCCCCCCACGATGATTATTGGGGGAGGCTTGTTCAACAGTGGACTTTTTTCGGCTACAATGATTGACTAGAATAAGACTGATAATATAATATACAACATGTAACATAATTAACGCACACCCTCAAACACCCCAATTAGAATATTATGTTGTAATCATAATACATACACTGACTTTTTAATTTAACATGTTTATGCATTGTTATTTACTAAATTAGTATCAAGGAATAAAGTTTAATTTTCACTATTTTGTGTTGAATGATGGAATTAGTATGAATACAAATAAAACTGCGATTTTAAAAGTCTTATTACTTTGACTTACGATCCATTTCAATTTGTTTTGACTGTACAGCGTTAATATATTAATAATTTCCGTAGTTTTAATTATTTTGGAATAAAAATTACCAATATTAAAAATGATATAAATCGATTCAGTAAACGATTCTGAACAAACTATTTTCAGGATGTGCGTTAATTAAGTTATATGTTGTATAAATGGAGATCCAATGTTACGACTACAAGGCTTAAATAGTCAGAACTGTATGTATAGTTCCGACTAAACTTTGTTTTATAAAACATTAATTGTGATCCAATTATATAACTGTAAGGTTAAAATTGTGGGAACTTGATAGGGACAAGATGAGAGGGTCAGAATTGAATTCAATCATTCATCATAATCATATCTAGCATAGTCACATCATACGTAATCTTTGCCGTATTAATGACTCAGCCATAATTGTATTCCTCTTTGTTTTTAATGAGTAAAGAACTGATCTCCTGTTATGAAAAATAGTCAGAACTGTATGTATAGTTTGCTAAACTTTGTTTTATAAAACATTAATTGTGATCCAATTATATAACTATAAGGTTAAAATTGTGGGAACTTGATAGAGATAAGACGAGAGGGTCAGAATTGGATTCAATCATTCATCATAATCTTATCTTGCATAGTCACATCATACGTAATATTTACCGTATTAATGACTCAGCCATAATTGTATTCCTCTTTGTTTTTAATGAGTAAAGAACTGATCTCCTGTTATGAAAAATAGTCAGAACTGTATGTATAGTTCTGACTAAACTTTGTTTTATAAAACATTAATTGTGATCCAATTATATAACTATAAGGTCAAAATTGTGGGAACTTGATAGAGATAAGAGGAGAGGGTCAGAATTGGATTCAATAATTCATCATAATCATATCTATCATAGTCACATCATACGTAATCTTTGCCGTATTAATGACTCAGCCATAATTGTATTCCTCTTTGTTTTTAATGAGTAAAGAACTGATCTCCTGTTATGAAAAAAGTGTTCACATTGCTTATCATGTAGCTTAAGTTGGGAATTAATGATATGACTTTCTAAGATGAAATTCTCTGAATAGAATCGATAAAGGTGCTTCCCGAGCTAACAGTTGAGAACTTTTCAAATAGAAAATCAAATTACTTTTAACCGAACGGAGCGTGTGCCCCGAAGTACGAGTATCCTACCCATGAATAATCCGATAAAGATTTTAATAATCAGACTTATTTAAAAATTAAGATTAATATTGTACATTTGCATTGTAACTCAGAAATAATTAATCAAGGTTTTGAGAAGATATTCTCTACCTACTGAATTAACACGGTGTCAGTTAGATCCCGAAGACAATAACAAAAGCGTGATTTTGAACTGGTTGTTAGATGCTTGCCTTTTACGCCGCTGATCGTGGGTTCTATTCCCACCCAGGACAGATATTTATGTGCATGATCATGTCTGTTTGTCCTGTGTCTGCGTGTAATTATCTATATAAGTATGTATTTACAAAAAAAAATGTATATAAGTTATGTGATTCCCATAGTACAAGCAAATAGAAATAAATAATTAAATAGAAAATAATTTACTTTAACCAAATGGAGCGGTTGCGTTCGTCTATTCTACCCTAAGTTTACCCTAGAATAAAAATATAAATCTTTAATAATTAGATTTATTTATCTAGATTGCACAGTACATTGGTAGCGGTTTCATATTTGTGCTTTTTGGGTTAGAAACGTTGAAACCCTCGGGACCAGAGGCCAAAGGGATGCATGAATAAATTGGTGCTCGCCATATTGTGGCGACAGGTTCCCGGAATGCCCGCATATTATATGTTTTTTGCCTTACAAATAAGCACTGCCATACAGCGTGGCAAAATGTAGGACAATTTTTCATTTGAATTTGATAACTTAATTCGAATAAAAAAACAGTTTATATTAAATTAATACTTTTTAGAACACAATCTCTAAATGTACCAGTTGCTTTAATTTGTTAGACTTATTGGGGGTGTGCATGTATATTTCAAGCAATTAGTCTCTACTATTTCGGTGTTCAGAACTGTTATTAAATAATATAAAAGCTGTTTAATGTGGAAGCAAAAGCCGTTTTCCGCGGATTTGACAAACAAATGTGAAAATCTTGTTTACTATGTTTATTTAGAAATAGCTGGATGCTGGTAGCTCAAGGCCGGCAATTGTGGACATCTTTGTGACGCCTTTGATGAAGATGATTATTTCTGTATGTGTAGCATTATATTATAGTGATTCTCAAAAAAAGAAAACCGAATTGGACAATGAACACCAATTAACTCATACTCTCTTTTTAGAAAGCTTGTAAATAAATATTGATTCCTTTTGTGAAATTAATATAGAACTTTCTTTATTATAATAACCGCATATAAATTTATAATAAACATACAAACATTACAGAAATAATTAGAGCAAATGATCTGTAAACATGATTTAAATTGTACCACGAACTGCTAACACAATTCCATTATCATTTGATAAACTAATTAACTGATAATTAATTAATTTACTCACATAAGACACGCGAAAACACACAAGTACACACACTGTTTGACACAAAGTACTAGGCAGGCAGAAACGAGAAGAGTACGCAACACATGTGATCCGGAACACCGTTAGAACGCGACTGGGATACGGGACTACGGGACAGATGGGAATGGATCCCGTGTAGATAAAAGTATCGAGGACCAAGGGTTGGTGTTTATTTTGAAATAGAGTTTTAGTTTTATGACGATTTTTGTTGTGGTTATGTTTAAAATGTTTAAATACAGGATGTTTGTTACTTGTGTCATTTATTTAACATACACTCAGTACAAAAAATATCTTAATAAGGGGTACTCTACTATCGTATGATGTGATTTTTTTTTATTTTTGTCAAATGAAATCATACCATACATAGCTATAATCCAAAAAATTTAGTTTCCAAAACAAGGCCCCTATCTCAGCATTAGCTACACAGGTACATATATTACTGCAGCGCTGATCTTCCGATAGAGGCTTATATAAGCCACAATGGCATAGTAATAGGTATAAATAAATTAAATATTATAAATACAATATTATTATATAAATTATTAAATAAATAAATTATAACTTTAAATCAATACATAACAAAGACATAAATATATTTTTGACATATTTAAATTAAAGGATAGGTAACTGAAATAAACTTTTATTTTAAATAAAAACAATTCACTAATAACATTACACTTATAATGGAAGATATAAAAACCTCGTATGAACTTTCATTTTAAGGTTGGCGAAAACTAAATATATTTAAATAAATATCTTGAGACTACTAACACACTGCCACCTGAACCCTAACTAGGCAGTTCTGTACTATGGCAACCAGACAACAGATAAACATACTTATATTTCTAAATACATTCATATTATATTGTTTACATCCAGACACATTATAATTATTCGTGCTTACCACACAAATAGGTTGTTCTGGATGAGGATAAAACTCACGACCTCTGGTTTAGCTGTCAGGGTTTTCAAACATTTAAACTGTATATTGATATCGATCTATACATTTGTGTGTTATTTACGTGTACATGTGTAGTTTACGTGTGGCGCAGCGGTTAAGACAGTCACCTAGCTACTTTGGATCCCGGGTTCGATTGTATCGCACGAGAACTATTTAGTTGACTAATAAATAGTCATTCCCAGACGGTCACCGTAGCCTAGTTGGTAGTGCTCCTGCCTACGAAGTTGGTGGTCCTGGCTTCGAATCCCGGTAAGTGCAAATATTTGTGTGATGAGCACGAATATTTGTTTCTGAGTCATGGATGTTTTCTATGTATATAAGTATTTATCTATCTATATAAGTATGTATATCGTCGCCTGGTACCCATAGTACAAGCTTTGCTTAGTTTGGGGCTAGGATGATCTGTGTGACATTGTCCCTAGATATTATTCATTTATTTATTCTGAGACTGGATGTAGTTTGTGTTATGTGTTTTTAAAGTACCTTGGTACACAGTAATGCATTTCCCCAGTGTGACCGTTGTCTGTAAAAAATACGCGCAGCTAGTCAGCCTCTTTTTGGTGTCGGGGCTAATAAAGGAAAATAAGTAAAGTATCCGTCTCTTAGAAGCTACAAAAGCTTATGTAAAATTTACTAAAACTAGGAAATGTGGAAAGGTATAAAATATTGCTTCCCGACAATTTTTCTTGTCTTTGAAATGTTATTAGTCAAGTATCATGAGAAGGTTTCATTTACCTATTGCATATTTATTGGGGTAGCTGGATGTGCTGGTGTTTGTACAAATATTGAAGATACGAAAATTCATGGTATGGTCTCAACGTGTCTTTGATTACAATTCCACGAGTTTTTAAAGTAAAACCTCTTTACACACGCTTGACTTGAGGAGTAACTACTAGTAGGAGCTAATGACACCCAGTCTCAGGGCGTACAGACATGTTCATGCACACAATATATCTGTCCTGTGTAGAAATCGAACTCGTCAAATTATATGGCAATTTTTTTTAACTATAAAAATCAGCGATATGCAAAGAACGAACAGTCAAATTGATCTGCCTTCTCTTGTAGTCTTTTAGAAACATATTCTATTTTCATCTATGCAGATTAGTTTTATATGCGTATGCAAAGAAAATGCGTCTGCTAATTTTGAGACTAATCAGGTTCGCTTTATTATTAGTGATATTAAACCTTATATGCTTTCTATTAAGGTTTAGAGAACTTTTGCGCATATTATTGATTCGTACGCCTACGTATTTGGGTACTGTCGTGTGCCGAGGCGGTGACAGTAATGAAAGACGTAGGCGTTCATAAGCGACATTAGCGGATCATCTGTTAAAAAATACAGACGCCAGCATATCCAGCTACCCCAATCTATCATATTTCTTTTATAGATTTTCAACTTTTTCACAAAAGCATAAGGTTCACTTTCCATTGGGGATATTTGACAGATTGGGGTAGCTTGATGTGTTGGCGTCTGTACAAAGTTGTCATTGAATCTTTTCATAATATTAGATAACACGTGGAGCAGAAACTTTGAACCCCATTTTACGAAAATTGCCCTGACTGAGAAGTATAAAATTTGGAACACTTAAAGTTCATATAGAGAAGGAATGCAGAAAGCTAATATTTTTTATAAAATAGGCATTAGAAGAAAAATATTTAATAAAAATAAATGCATTACACACACTACCATGCTTTTAACACATTGACAAACAAAGAAGAGATGACAAACTGAGAACAGATTAATATGGTTTGTCTTTAAAGTATTTGACAATAGAACTTTAATTTTGAAATATCGAATTAGTTCAAACTTTAGTTAGTATATAACTACATAGTAAAATACATACAGCAATCCGGTTTTAACTATATACCATACGTCAAAGTTTCTTTCTTCTTACAGGCTGAACATAGCGACACGACATTTCCCTTACACCCTGAAATATATCAGATTTTTTAATGAATACCTATGTCCGCAATAAATAAAAAAACTTATTCAGAAAAGAAAAAAAAATTCGTGAGTAACCACATCGTGACAATTTCTTAAAAAAGGGACATCTAATATATAAAATTCTTCGTGTCACAGTTTTCGTTGCCATACTCCTCCGAAACGGCTTAACCGATTTTGATGAAATTTTTTGTGCTTATCCGGTATCTATGAGAATCGGCCAACATCTATTTTTCATCCCCCTAAATGTTAGGGGTAGTCCACCCCAAAAATTTTTTTTTAATTTTTTAGACAAAATTTATAATTTCTATTTTTTTATGATACAACATACAAAAATACATACAATCCCCAATTTTCACCCTTCTACGATCAACCCTTATTTTTTAATAGCCATTTTAGTAATTTAATCAGTTTTCCTCTCCGGTCGAAAACTGATCAATCGTCATTTAATTAGTTATCCCCGCCAGATGTCTACAGGTGTCACTTCTGACCCAGTAAAGGGTAGGGGTAGGGTAGGGGGTAGGGGTAGGGGTAGGGTAGGGGTAGGGTAGGTTAGGGGTAGGGTATGGGTAGGGTAGGAGTAGGGTAGGGTAGGGTAGGGGTAGGGTAGGGGTAGGGTAGTGGTAGAGTAGGGGTAGAGTAGGGGTAGGGTAGGGTAGGAGTAGGGAATTCGAATTAAATAGTCATCGTTAAGACAGGACAGCGTCTGTCGGGTCAGCTAGTATATTTATAAAGTTTTATCTTTCAGCCGATAAGATGATGATGATTATCAAATTTAGGATGTTTTTAGTTTTTATCCAGCCAATAAGCAGCATTTTCTTTTGTTTCTTTTTTTATATTTGTAACAACTACTTACAAACTTTACCAATTTTAAATAAACATTAAAGAAACTAATAAAATTGTAGGAGATTAAGTTAATAAATCTAGTATAAACTACTATAAACTAAATCTATAACAACAATAAAACTTTTATAACTACAATAGTTACTAGTTATAAAAGTTTTTTTATTACCATTATTAGTTTTATTCAACAAAGATAACACCTAACTGTTAACGTTTAGATAAATAAGGTATAAAGTTTCTTTGAATATTATGCTTTAAAAATAAAATTCCTAATTTAAAATTATAATATAGTAAGTATTATATATATTTTACCATTTAAAGCACCGAAATCTTTAAATAATTAAGTAAATTAATTAGCATGCAATGTACCAATTTATATTAGGTGATAAACCCAATATTGCATTTGCACCAATTATGAAATATTGTCAATAATTTTAACTATAAAAATTTGCACGTCCTAACGGGCAGAATATGCTGTAAAATTATGTTATATGACCACCTACTGCAAACATATTCGAGCAAATAAATAAATTGATTGATTGCAACTTCAATAACAGGAGACCACAATATGCGCGACACGATAAAATATAGAACAATAAGTCATTAAAACTGAGTTTGTTTCGCTGGGTCTTCTCAGTTGGGGCGCATTGGATCCGGTGGTAGCATTTAACACAAGGTCCGTCATAATAATAATACCTTAATATAGACAGAACCATTGACAATATGTAGTAGAAATATTAGTCTTCAACTAGATAATTAAACATAATCTCTTGACAATAACTTGATTCGAGCTAGCTAAACATCAATGCTATAATAAAATAAATTTTATAAATGTTTTCATACAATGTGTACCTAAATATCTATGTTACTAGAAATAATAATGTATACAACTATATTACAACAAACATGTTCTGACTATTTACAAGCGCTTTTTTGAAGTCTACGTAAATAAAAACCTTATTTATTTTTATTTAAAATATAAACATATATTCTAAGCTTAGGTATCCAAAAACTTAATTAATTATCCGACGGGGATCAAACGATAAATTTATGAATTCCCAATTTTGATTAACGCCATATAAAATGGTATATTCTATGTAGCTACCTATATACATACATACACATCTTGCAGTACTCAAATTGCAATAACCGTACAATTTCCTTGCGGACCGATGTACCAGGGCCACATAATATAAAAGAGATGTGGCCAGATTTAATAAAGAACGCGACAGACTGGCATGTGCGGAACGGAAACGTGATGGAGTGTAGGTATAGAATACATTAATGCAAAGTACCTAACACACTGATATCCTGATAACTTTATTTAAATTGTTTAGAAAACATATTGCATGCTATTGTCTTGAAAGTTTGATAGTTAGCTATATAGTACGACGATCACCGTAGCCTAGTTGGTAGTGCTAAATATTTGAATATTTGTTTCTGAGTCATGCATGTTTTCTATGTATATAAGTATTTATCTATTTATATAAGTATGTATATCGTCGCCTGGTACCCATAGTACAAGCCTTGCTTAGTTTGGGGCTAGGATGATCTGTGTGACATTGTCCCTAGATATTATTATTTGTGGATGTTTTTTTTTGGTTATGTAAACAAAAAATTAACATATATTTATTTATTTTCAGTAATGGCCAATATTGTGTTATGTCAATGAAGTAGGTAGCTAATTTGAAAACGACAAACCGAAACTGTAAACGAAAAAAAATACCAGTGCACCTTCGTGCCTTCGACAATTCGCTTTATGAACTACTAACTATTCTGCATTAATGAATTCCGTTATTTATCAATTCAAGTCAAAACTTGATAAACGTCATTTGTCTGTTCAAATTAACAGAAAAGATGTCTCACCAATCTTCAAAAATTGTGTGACGTAATACTTGAACACTCCCAGTGACGTGACGATGACGCGAGTTTCCTCAAAACGCCTAAAGAAATTTCCACTTTAAAATATTGAAAGCGGTTCTATGGTTTTATAACAGTAATCTATACATACAAATAAATAAAATTGAAGTGTCTGTTTGTAATCTTAAAATAACCGTTTTTACTACATGTATATGAATATATATACGATACATACACCAAAATGTATGTCTGTTTGTTCCGGCTAATCTCTGAAATGGCTGGAGCGATTTTGACGGGACTTTTATTAGCAGGTAGCTGATGTAATAAGGAGTAACTTAGGCTACTTTTATTTTTGGAAAATCTTTTATTTATGAAAGAACAAAAATAAAACAATATAAACAAATTAACACGCGGACGAAGTCGCGGGCACAGCTAGTTGTTTTATATAATAAAAAAAATGTTGCTCCTAACGGTTTTGTAAATCGTTGTTGATTTTAACCGCGAGCCGCGACCACAATCGGCGTCACATTGGCGGCATGGGAGCTTGTTTACAAACTGCAAGTTGTACCTATTTCTCTCTGGAGACGGGAAACGAGTTTTTATTAGGGGAGCATAAACGGGAAATGAAATTCTTATTCAGTTTTGTATTTGGTTTTGAAGGTACCAGATGTTTACCTACTAGTACCTATTTACCTTAATTACCTATTTACCTTGCTCCTCACAGTTTTGTAAATCGTTGTTGATTTGAATCGCGAACCGCGAAAACGCAATCGGCGTCACATTGGCGGCATGGGAGCTTGTTTACAAACTACAAGTTGTAGGTACCTATTTCTCTCTGGACACGGGAAGCGAGTTTTTATTAGGGGAGCATAAACGGGAAATGAAATTCTTATTCGGTTTGTATTTGGTATTGAAGGTACCAGATGTTTACCTACTAGTACCTATTTACCTTAACATGATTATGGTACATTAACCATTTAGTAAATTAACAAAACAAAAACTGGAATTGAAGCGCCGTAAAGTCTAATTTCTTGAAAACAACAACGTAAGCCAAACTTCAACTGTTCATGAGTAGCGTCTGAGCCGTACACCTACAAAGCACATGTGCGACACTGGTTTGGCGGTGGCGAGTTCAACCGCGTATAAAGAGGTCATGGGTTCAAATCCCGGGTGGGACTAAAAGTGAATTTGGGATTTTTCTGTTAATCGAATAAATCTTAATATCAGCCCGAAGTCTGAAGTTGGCGGTACTATACCCCCGTGCCTCGGAGAGCACGTTAATCCGTCGCGTCAGTCCTGTAACTGATCTCTTTCTGGGCTTGTCGCTAGTCGTCCCATCGGATCATGAGAGTGATGAAATAGAAAGTGCTCCTGTGTTTGCGCACACACTTGCCCACTATAATATGTCCCGCGCAGATGGCGCAGTCTCCATTGACACTGGCCGCCGTGGCCGAAATTCGGCAAGGAGGACATTATTCTATCGCTATCTATCTGTGTGGTGACGGCGACAAATATCAGAATCAGAATATCATCACCCCATCTCATCCCGTGGGGGGCGTAGAAGTCGACCCGAGGGAATATCTACCAGAGGACGGGAAGCAGCTTCCTTCTGAGTACTACGACCATCATACTGCGATCGCCAACCCGCCTGCCAAGCGTGGCGATTATGGCATATCCCCTCAAGATGATTCTTGAGGGAGGCTTGTCCAGCAGTGGACTTATTTAAGCTGTAATGATGATCTATCTGTATACCTATACGTATGTTTACCTATACGTAACTCTCCACTCCACTTCCGCCGCTTTTGTATCTCTTTCTCTTTCGCTATCAAGGTTATATCTATATTCTCTCTTATGTAACGAAATGTCACGCGTCCCTCAAATAATACTCTGAATTCTTGTCCAGATTATCGATTAGATAATCTTAAATGTTGAAGTTTTCATTTCCATCCTACTACTATTATAAATACGAAAGTTTATAAGTAGATTAACCATAGATGTACTCTTTCACGCAAAAACTGTGGAACATATTTTGTTGAAACTTTATAGTGATGTAGCTTATATATTCGAATAATACATAGACTATATTTTTTTTAAATTTAACGCGCGTGAAAACACGAGTCACAGCTAGTCCAAACTAATATTATAAATGCGAAAGTAACTCTGTCTGTCTGTCTTTCTGTCTGTCTGTCTTTGCTTCACGCCTAAACTACTGAACCGATTTGTGTGAAATTTGGTACAGACATAGTTTGGAACTTGAGAAAGGACATAGGATAGTTTTTATAACAAAAAAAATAAAAAAAAAATAGCGCCATCTATTGGTCAAGAGTCGGCATCAATTCAGTACTGAAAATTCATCGGGAAAATGTAAATATAAATATTTTGAAAATAAGGGAAAAATAACATTTTCGCCTTTTTCGATCGGCAATAACGGCTTTAATGCCCTAAGTGAATATACATATCTTCAATTCAAACGCAGAGCTCATTATGTTGATTTTTGAAGAGTTCCCTAGAATATCTTCCACATTGCATTTTTGAAGAGATCCCGCGAGATCGAGAACTATGTGGGTAAAACCAAAAATCTGCCGGAAGTCACTATTCCACGCGAACGAAGTCGCGGGGAAAAGCTAGTATGTTATAAATATAATAATGCAGCTGGCTGTACAAGGTTTTATAATGTAGAGTGACAATATGTAGTAAACATATAAGACTTAAACTAGATAATTAAACATAATCTCTTGACAACAACTTGATTCGAGCTAGCTAAATATCATTGCTATTATAAAATAAATTTTATAAATGTTTTTGTACGATCAATACAATGCGTACCTAAATATCTATGTTACTAGAAATAATAATGTATACAACTATATTACTACAAACATGTTCTGACTATTTACTAGCGCTTTTTTAAAGCATACGTGAATAAAAAATAGAAAAAAAAAGAGAACTAAGTATAAAGAAACCGCACCGCTCACACCGTGTTTAATGTTTCTTGCGATTAAGGCGGACGTAATTATGTACGTCGCGAGTGCGGTGAGTACGTGAGCCGAAATAAATTGCCAGTGCTCCATCACTTAATTTGACACTTGTAAATTATACTCTCTTTGTAATTCATCAATCAATCATTTAATTTTACACTCACTTTGTAATCATTTAATTTGCGTACATTATACATGAACTGAAACGGGCTATTAATTTACAAGTTCTATAGATATAACTCAACTCAAAATTCATTTATTCCGTTAAAATATTACATTTGTGTGGAATCGTCATTTTTTTTACCCTACCGTGCAGTGCATGACGTGGCAGCTACTGAGACACACTGCCAGAAAACTCAGTAGGAATCCTTTTAAAAATATTTAGCTGGAGGCTTTAAATAATTAAATTGATCGATAAGAAATGGTTCGATATAAATAAATATCACGTTCAGGGTTTTTAAAAGGTTTACGCTCTAGGGTGTAAAATAATAGCGGAAATATGCCTAAGTGTGTTTGTAATACAAATTTTCGAATGCCAACCAAACACACTATTCCACGGGGACGAAGTTACGGGCACAGCAAGTATTACACAAATAAATAATAACACATTACTCATAAATTCAAATAATGCCTGACGGCTACGCAAAGTAATGTCCAGTGACGGCAAAGTACTAGGCTCCCATGAAGCGGTGGAGACTATTGTCATAGTTACATTATACGGTCGGCGTCATACCGTCGTCGTCAGCTCGCCCGCTTATGTTTAGTTATCGCTAATGTTATCAGACACAATTACATAGGGACGAAGTCGCAGGCACAGTTAGTATAACAAAAATATAACACTTTACTCGTAAATTGAAATTATGACGGCTACGCAAACTAATGTTCAGTGACGACAAAGTACTAGGCTCCCATAAAACGGTGGAGACTATTGTCATAGTTACATTATACCGTCATCAGCTCACCCGCTTGTTTACTTATCGCTAATGTTATCAGCGGGAGACTTTGTAAACGGGCCATAAGGGATGCGTCTATTTGTTATACGGCTGTTAAACGTGCCCTTTGTATAATGTTACGTGACCAAATAATAATGAGTCGACTTAGATTATGGTAATCGTTGTAAGGCTGTTTTCTAATGACTTCTAAAGTAAACTTAAAATGATTTTTTGATTGAATTGTTTTTTACCTGTTGAATATTGTTGAGTTGAGTTGTGTAGGTCACAGATGGCGGATAGACGGGCCTGTTGGCGTGTTTGGCAAATGCTTGCTTTTCACGCCGCCGGTCGTGGGTTTGATTCCCACCCAGGACAGATATTTATTTGCATGAACATGTCTGTTTGTCCTCAGTCTGAGTGTAATTATCTATATAAGTATGTATTTACAATAGAAAAGTAGTATATGTAAGTAGTATATTATCAGTTATCTGGTTTCCATAGTATAACTTCTGCTTAGTTTGGGATCAGATGGCCGTGTGTAAATAATGTCCCCGGATATTATTATTATTATAGAGGAATGACCACAAGATCTTGCTCGCTCGCTAATAGTGCTAACAGTTAGGTACATGAGGTTGTAATAATAAAATTATCACCCGTGTTTTCAACGGTATTTTTTCAATAGAAATCATTGTCATCGTCAGGTCAGCTGAAATAATTCGAATGTAGAACGAAGGCTGACGGTCACCGTAGCCTAGTTGGTAGTGCTACTGCCTACGAAGCTGGCGGTCCTGGGTTCGAATCCCGGTAAGTGCAAATATTTGTGTGATGAGCACGAATATTTGTTTCTGAGTCATGGATGTTGTCCATCTCTTGACAGACCGTGCAGCTAGGTGCTTACCCTCACCTACCGTTTACGGTCTGCTAAGAAGCTACTGTGAGAATTACCCTTTTGTATTGAAATAAAATCACTACAATAACCACATCACAATATTTTTTGCCTGTGTTCTGTTTTATACATTACATAATATTCATTTAAAATCTACCAGGCAAGCATAAATGTATAACAATATTGTGTTGTTAGATACGTGAAATCGGGTCACTATAATTTTGTTCCAACATTTCAACTACCAGGAACACAGCAACTGAAAGAGATATAAATGTTGGTGTGCTTAGTTACATAACTCAACAACATCAGAAGTACTAGGGCGACAGAATATGTAGGAAGCTGTCTACAGTGACGCCAGTTAGTCGCAGAACCGCCACGCCCCCATACAGATTAATTTAAGTTTCGTGATAGGGGTGAACTTCTCCGTGAACCCTACAATTTAAAACTGATCTCAATCAGTCAGTTCCGCCTTTAGAAAACTTAGTTCAAAAGTACTCTTTATAATAAAACGAATAATGGCTTGGGTTCCATTTCAATTAAATTTAAAACCGTCACATTTCCAAGGAATATATTTTCAAAATTTAATATCTCTATATGTAACTAGAGATAATTAAGTATACTTATCTTAGTCCGGTCAATTTAGACATACAAGGTTATAATAATTCCCATTAGGCTGAAAATTGGTAGGATCGTTCATTACACTATTATAAAGGAAATGTGATGAAAGACTTGACCTTGGAGCATTGATCCCGATTAATTTTTTAGCACGTGCCGGATCGATGAGGACTTATTACATTTCCGTTATTTTTTTTTATATTAGAGGGCGACAAACGAGCAAATTGGTCACCTGATGGTAAGTGATCACCGCCAACCATGGACGCTCGCAACACCAGAGCTGTCGCGGGTGCGACAGCTCTGGTGTGTGGCGGAACGATCCTACCAATTTTCAGCCTAATGCATTGACCTATATGTATACATATAAGTCAATGGCCTAATGGGAATTTTTTATATACTGTGGACACGGGACCAGTCGACCCGTGACCACGGCTGGTGCAATCCATGCCGAAACGTCGGGTGTCCAAGGTAATGATTTACCAAAATCTTTATCGCGATGAGACCCGTGTCCACAGTATATAAAAATGTGTACCAATCGCGAAAGTTTAAAAACACTAATGGGAATTATTGTAACCTCACCCCTATTTTTTAGTCTAATTAGACCGGTCTATCTATATTACTACAATCATGTTCTGACTATTTACAAGCCCTTTTTTAAAGACTACGTGAAAAAAGACCTTTTTAATTTACAGTAAGTGTACTTTTTAAGTTACAAAACGCGTTCAGGTCATCACGCAATCTCCGTCTCCATGTAAAACTGAAACTAGTAAATGCTAGACTTTTTGATACGTCAACGTCTAAAGTATAAAAGAAAAAAATGTAACATAATTTATTATTCTCAATTTCTCGATGTAATAACGGTACTGACCGGATACATTTTTTTTTAAATTATGAATTATAAACTCAAAGAGGCAAGTGAATAGTTTTGATGTTTGACGAAGAGAAGTTAAGTCTTATTCCTGCAAACTGCAAATCTTATTCCTGACCAAGCAGAAGGACAATCTCCATTGTACTAGTTCTGGCCAACGACAGTACCGTAGATTAGTTAGTTTCCTTTTAAAAATGTTCGAAAAAATCGCAAACTCATCTTTAAGGAAGGTTCTGAAATTGGCCGTTCATGATTGATTGCTTCAGAACTTTTCTTAAGATATTAAATTTATAAAAGCGAAAACTTACTCATTCAGCCACTGAATAAACACGTAATTTCGAATACTAAAAATACTAAAACTACCTTAGACCTATGAATATGACATCTATTAGATAGACAGCTTATAGTTTGGAGACGTTAAGATTTTGCTTCAGATATGAATTGAGTCGGGCTGATGTAAGTCGGGTGCTTCAAATACTGTAAAATAATATTATTTATCATTTTGTGACCATTGCGAAACGATACCCAGACAGACCAAGTTTCAGGGGGCTGTTGGTGTATTACAAAATAGCGATTTTAGTTATTGGGTCGTTTCCAAACGTTTGATTCGAATGTAGTAAGGTCATATGGTAAAAATTAGTTTATTTAGTCTAGCGTTGAAACATTAGGTTAAACGTGATAATTAAAGTAAATACGGATTTAAAAACAGACTCAAAGGTAATGGTAATTTGTATTTATTTTTAAAACGTCAATTGAAACGTTAAAAAGATGTAAATATCGATTTTCTAATCGTATTTTGATTCCCAACAAGAATGGAGAAGAAAGAGAGGGCAACTAATGATAATTCTTGTATGACAGGACAAAATTAGCGTTCTTTCGATGTATGAGCTGTTTGTAGGAGTATTATTATGTTGGGTATGAGCAAGTGAGTCATTGGAGCGATAGAAGAGATGGTAACGCGGGTGATGCCATGTGTGTTCCTAGTGTCAACATTCTTGAATTTACCTAGTGAATGATGATGATGATGACTCCAGACCGGTTTCGGTCACGGCGACTGCCTCAACTCCGTACAGATAGTTGTCGTTGGTGTGCTCGCATATGACTACAGTAGCCAATCTTATTTGAGAAGGTCCGCGCACATTGCGGGCATGTGAGCACACCATTATTAAAATTATAACTGATCGCCGCAGGTGGTCGGGCTTTCAGTTCGTCACGTCTAGAGTCAAGCTCTGACCGACGATGGTCCTCAAAGTCAGAAACTTTGTTTTTGACTAGAGCTCTCCAATCAGATCTGTCGGCCGCAAGCCTTTCCCACAACGAGGTCTCAATGTCACATTTCTTCATATGGCGTTTTTGCACATCTTTATATCGGAGGAACTGTCCGCCTTGCTTTCGTTTCCCCTCCTTCAGCTCGGAATAAAAGATACGCTTAGCCACTCGCTCCTCCGCCATTCGAGACACGTGACCGCACCATCGAAGCTGTCGCCGCATAAGGTAAGCCTCAATGCCACCAACATTGGCTCGTCGCAGCACTTCGGTGTTACGCACACGATCAGACCATCGGATCTTAAGTATTTTACGCAGGCATTTAAGGTGGAATTGGTCTAGTGTGCGGATATGCCGACGGTATACAGTCCACGTCTCGGCGGAGTATAAGATGTTGGGCAATACTATTGCCGTATATACCGATATTTTGGTAGCCAGTTTGAGGTTATGGGAACGGAAGACCTTGGCATCCAGCTTGCCGAATGCTGCAGCAGCAGCACCGATTCTGCCGTTGATCTCAGCATCAAGGTCGCACTTCGATGTTAATGTGCTCCCCAGATACCGGAATTTATCAACCTGCTTTAACGAGTCCTCACCGAGTTTCATGGTCAGTGTCTTATGACCGTTATTGTCCAAGGACATAACTTCCGTCTTCTTGACACTGATCTTCAGGCCAAATTTTTGGCAAGCCTCGTGAAAGTTGGACATCAATTGCTGCAGGCTATCTGGGGATTCCGCCACAAAACACAGGTCGTCTGCATACATGATCTCAGTGATCATTGCATACGAAACTTTGGTGCGGGCCTTAAATCTGGCTAGATTAAAAAGATTGCCGTCTGTTCGGAAACGGATGCGAACTCCATCGGAAAATAATTGCAGGGCCTCGCGGACTACGACTGCAAAGTACAACGCGAACAGTGTAGGTGCAAGAACACACCCTTGCTTCACCCCACAGGTAACGGGGAAGAAGTCTGACTGATCGTCGTCGACAGCGACACAGCACTCCATGTCATCATGCAGGAGTCTCAGGAGTCTCACAAATTTATCCGTGCATCCTAACTTTTCCAGTACTATCCAGAGGGCTTCTCGAGGCACACTATCAAAGGCTTTCTCAAGGTCAACGAAGCACAGGTATAGCTTTCGCCCCTGTTCACGGCTCTTTTCTTGTAGTTGACGCAATGAGAAAATCGCCTCACAAGTGCCTCGGTCAGGTCGGAAGCCAAACTGGGTTTCCGGCAAAATCTTTTCAGATAGGGTCATTAGGCGGTTTAGTAATACTCTGGCAAAGACTTTTCCAGGGACTGATAAAAGTGAAATACCGCGGTAGGAGTTACAATCGGAACGGTCACCCTTGTTCTTGTATAGGGCACAAATACGAGACACTTTAAAGTCTGCTGGAATACGTTCCGTTTCCCACACAAGAACAAAAAGTTCATAAAAGGCTGAATGCAACTCGTCACCGCCATATTTGATCAATTCTCCCGGTATGCAGTCCATGCCAGCCGCACGCTTATTTGGCTGTTGTTTTATGGCAAGAACGATCTCATTGCGTGACAGTGGCTCGTTCATCTGATTTGCTACTGACATCTGAGGCATCGATCTGATGTGTTCTAGATCAGCTGATCGATCAACATTAAGTAGGGCACTAAAGTGTTCAGCCCATCGCTTTAATATAGCGTCTTTAGATTCTAGAAGGCCTTTGCCGTCCATGGACTTCAAAGGGACCTTCAGCGAATTCCTCGTACTAATCAGTTTTCGAACCTCACCGTAGAACTCTCCGAGCTGATTCGTATCAGCGAGCCACTGCATGTGCCGAGCTTTTTCTTGCCACCACCGATTTTTTATTTCCCTAGAAAGTTTTCGCAGCTCCATGTCACTCTTTTTGATCTCTGCAGCGCCTCTACCTTGCTTCTCTCTGCTACCATTCCTAAGCAGGACACGATGTTTGCCGATTGCATCCGCAAGAACCCTATCGTTCTCATCAAACCAGTCCTCATTCTTACGGACTTTGACACCCAAAGTATTTTGAGCAGTGCCTAAAATATGAGAAGATAAAGCTCCCCACTCTGCATCAACCCCCTCCGCGCCGTTTCGTAGGGATGGGAGCGTACTAGCTAAAGTTTGTGCAAACTGTTGTCTAGTCCCGAGATTCTGAAGCTTATCTACATCTAAGCACGCAAACTTCACTCTTCCTGATCTGCGGGGACGACGTAAGCAGAGATTCAATTTGGTGACAACAAGCCGGTGATCAGTCCAACAGTGTGCTCCCCGCATTACACGGGTTATTTGGATTTGGGAAATATCTTTTTGTCGTACGATTGCGTAATCAATTAAATGCCAGTGTTTTGATCGTGGGTGCATCCACGTAGCCTTGTGCTTGGCGCGAAGTCGGAACATAGTGTTCGTTATAGCCATATCGAATTGAGCACAAAGACTAAGCAACAACCTGCCATTACTATTCATGTTGCCTATTCCGTGTCTGCCTAAAACTTTAGGCCAGGCTTCATAGTCCCGCCCGACTCTGGCATTAAAGTCGCCCAGTAGTAAGATCTGTTCACTGGGGCGTACGCGCTCGAGACAGTGTGTCAACTCCTCATAAAATTTATCCTTGATGTCATCAGACTTGTCCAGCGTTGGAGCATAGACACTGATGACATTTAGATAATTGTCGTGTTCAAGATGCAAGCGCAATGTGGTCACGCGGTCAGAAATGTGCACAGGATATTCCTGAAGACGCTTTAAGAGGTGGTTTTTGATAGCAAAACCAACGCCCGACCGCCGCGGTTCAGAGGCAGCAGTACCTTTCCACAGAAAAGTATACCCGCCACCGTCTTCCACCAGCTCCCCTTCGTCAGCGAGATGTGTTTCGCTGAGAGCAGCCACATCTATATTATAGCGACGAAGTTCTCGAGCTACAATAGCGGTTTTTCGCTCAGGACAGGCGTTAGCATCACTATCGAGAAGCGTCCGAACGTTCCACGCGCCGAATGTCATAGTATTGGATGATGGTTGCGTTTTCTTTTTATTACTTGTGTAGCGTCGACCACGATAAAAATAGATGCAGAGGCAGCCGTGGTTACTACCCTCTCTTAAGTCGGGGTGAGCGTTTTTTTGGGACACCTTTTCTAGTCCCCTCCCTGGCTGAGCAGGGAAAGCAGTGCCTCCCTAAATAGGGCTGCTTTGTCACCCTGGGTGCTGCCGAATCCATTCTGTCACCCCATGCGCAGAGCGAAAGCGACCACGGTGTACATACATACACCCCCAGAACCGCCCGTGTGCAGGCATCAGACAAAGCCTGGTTCGCATCAATCCAGACCTCTCTACCTCACCCCATCGCCACAGGACTTTGCTGTAATCGGAGTCCATGTTCGGAAGCAGTCAGGTGCGCAGGAAATATTAAGGTGCATAAGTGTACGCGCAAACACAGATGCACACACTCGTCCTTCCCCTCCTATCTCTAGTGGAACGGAGAACCGCTACAACTAGAGGAGAGTTTGGATGATGTGTCTGGCCGACGGTAACTGTACGCTCTCTACCGTCGCCCTTGGCCTTCCACAATTGCCGTGCTATTCCGCCAAGTCCGCCAAACCCGCTGCATATCAGCTGTGGGTTGCCTTCCTTGCCGAAACAGACTTTATGTACAAAGTGGGAGAGAGCCACAATAATACATTCGATTGTACCTGTCGAACGCAAGGCAGTTTAACGTCTTGCCCAGGACGATACCTAGTGAATAACAATAATAAAAGACGCAATTCATTGTTTGCTCACAGCCAATCTTTATTTACTTGTATCACTGATCGAGCATTACAGAGTAGTAGAGAGTACATTTTGATAGATGATAGAGTAGATACAGAGTACATTTTGAATGAAATATCATTGTATGGTCTAAAACTTTATGCCAGCGTATTCTAAAACGTATTTCCAGAATGTTATGTCCTCTTCATCGGGTGCGTAACTGATTGTCAGATTTGTATTTATATCCACGTAAGCTTTCGTGATAATATTATACAGTGGCCAGGTCAGAGACGAGTCAGGACTGGGATTGCTGAAAAAGTTTTAGTATTTAAGCTCTCTAAAGCTGCTGTTTGCATTTTAAAGTCTAAAGTTTGATGAAGAATAAATTATAATAATGAAATATTTACCCGTACTTTGCGAAGTTGGTGAAAATTGTAGTGGTTTGGTTGATTATCTTATACTCCATGCTATTCTTTGTCAAGGTCATGTTAAAAGTTTTTGGGTCGAAGATATTGAATAATATGTCCAAGTGAGACGTTCCACTTAAGCCGTACGGAACTGCTTTACTGCTATAGTAATTTCTACTTGATTGTGCAGAAAATTTGTAACAGTAAGTGCTAACATGAGGCCAATGGTTAAAAAATCTGTATATATCATACAATATATATGCGGGACTCGCGTAATTAACAAATTCTGCTATATTGTTAACAGTGATAGATTTATTTACAAAATAATGATCAATTATATCATTTGCGAGTTTCAAAATGGTATCTGGTGAAGAACTTATCAAAATTTTAGTAGGCACAAACAATTCTGGATATCGATTATAAAATTCTATATAGGATTCGTTTACGTAAAATGGAAGCATAATCAAACTTTCTTGAGTGCTGGAACCAAATAAAACATCAACTTTTCTTACACAGCTCAAAGATTCAAATATATCATTAACTAGAAATCTTTCTTGTCCAAAATGTTTTTCCACTACAGGTGTAAATGGAGTAAACTTAAAATATAAATTAGTTTTTTCTTCAGATGCTAATACTGTTGTTTGATTTACTGTAGTATTTATAAGCAAATCATATGTAACATTTGTTAGAAATGAATATAACATATCCACGTTTGTTGTTTCATATCCTAATGATTTTGCAAGGACAAACGCTCTAGCTCTAGGTCTAAACGGTATAAATATATCTAAAGAAGGAGCACCGCTTAACATAATCGCTCTGTTAAATAAACCTTTACTCATCGGGGAAACCAGGTGGAAAGCTACAGAAGCCGCTCCAGCACTCTCTCCGAAAATTGTAATATTAGCGGGGTTCCCACCAAAGTTGTGAATATTTTTTTTCACCCATTTAAGAGCCGCTACTTGGTCCTTTAATCCAGCATTCCCGGGTACGTCCTTCGTATCAAGACAAAGGAAACCTAATGCACCTATTCTGTAGTTTAAAGTAACTAATACAACGTTATTATTCATGAAGAAGTCAGGACCATAAAAGTCATCATCTCCTGAACCGCAAATAAAACCGCCACCAGGAATGAATACCATGACTGATAGAAGTTCGTCGGGAGTAATACAAGGAGAATAAACGTTCAGATAGAGACAGTCTTCATCGCCACTTAGGACCTTGCTAAAAGGGTTCACTTGGGGACAAACGGGACCATGTACTGTAGCATTTTTAACTCCATCCCAGTGTTCCGGATTATGGGGTGCCTGAAAAAAGAAATGGTTGAATATTGCTCCATATTCCAACATACTGAATTGCAAACTAATGTGAAGCGATGCTTATTAACGAATAAAGATAAAACCTTAAATCGGTAGGGTCCCATAGGTGGCTTAGCATACGGTATACCCTTATAGCTGTAGTACGTGATGTCTTCAGTAACTGTTTGTAATACTTCGCCAAATAAAGTGCCCTGTTCCACTACTACCGTGGTATTAGCCGAATAAACATTATGGATGGTACTGTAAATAATGCATAAGGTCTAATTCATCCAACCGCATACCAAGCTACATATAAATCATGTAACAATACCAATAATATACACTTGACTTTGCTTCAATAAATGATAAAATTATGGTTGGCGTGTTCGGTAGAACCTTGCTTTTCACGCCGCAGGCCGTCCAAAAATAAACATATTTTTATTTTAAAATAAGCGTTTGTTATACGAAAATGAAAATAAATGTATTGATAAACCATGTTTTAGATGAAATATATTTAAATAAAACTTTTGCTTTTCACCAAAATATATAAGTTTTTTATCAAAAACTTATATAATCTACTACTACGTTACTTATATAAACTATTCCTTCAGTGGGCTATTTTTATCCTGATCAAAATAAAATAAAAAATATTTTATAAAGAAAAAGAATAATCCTTTTACTATCAGCTATTGTTTTGTCCCACTCTCTTAACAATTATCTAGAGAATCCGCACTGAATTTAATCAGAAAGAAAAATGGAGGAGTCGGAAAAAAATTATCAACGTCCCCCCAGAGTAATGTGAGAGACAGAATAGTGTAACAAGGCTAGAGCCCCAAAAACGAGGTAATCGAAATTAGAGAAGCTAGACACAAAAGCACTAAAGTTAAATTTTAGGGGTCCAATCAAGTAAACTGTTTTATTTTATTCCAATTACTAAAAAGTAATGAAATTAATCTAAATTAGTAAGTTAGTTGTAGAAATATATGCAATGTTTCGAATATGTGTTAGATAGATCCTATACATTCATTCCGTCTAGTCTCTATATGAATAGCCCTGGTGCTATTATTTCTATCCTTATGCTTTGATAAACTTAATGTGGTACTCTCGAATGTAGTTATTCTTATCGATACCAGTTGTTTTCAGCCATCATATCGCTGGTGTTTGTAAAAATGCATTTTCAGTTATAATATTTTATCTCGGATTTTCGTCACCGTAGTGTGATAGATCCATGGTGTCACATAAAAAAATTCATCAAAATTCATTCAATTTCATTTGTGTGATGATGGAACAAATGGAACAATACATGCTAACTTGACCCACAAAAAATTACCAAAATTCAATGACTTGGATTCAAAACACCATTAAATGTTAAACTTGTTTCTTAATATTTCACTTTTATTACATTCATATGTATTCGTGCAATTATATTTTAAGCAGCAAGCTTTTGGCCTTACCATGTAGTATACAGGTCACAAGATAAAAAAACCAATCAAATAATGTTGATAACAGATAAACTTACTATATAAATAACCCCAATCTGTATAAGTACCACATTGTGGTAGTACCTATGATACACTGTAGGCTTCATTGTTTTTTTACTTGATGATGGTAGAAAATAGGTATATGTTTCATAAATATTTGAACAATTGCAAACCATCACCTTGAGACTGCGCTGCAATATATTGAAAATGCATATTATTGTCCATGCTCTGTATACGTACGGTACTAAAACCCACAAAATATGCAAGCTATACATTTAATGGGAAATACACATTTGTATGTATATACATTATATTGGATATAACATTATATTCTGATCTTCTTCCGAGGAATACAAATACTTCAAAACCTTGCTTTAAACTTGTGTTCGTGTGTATAGAGACGTAATAAATCTCGAGGAACTTAAGACTATTTTTAATATTTCCGATCCAGTATGACAAGGTCTTAGTGAAGATTCACACAGGCTAAATACTGCTACATCAAATTTAGGTTGCCTTTGCTAACAGCGTTTCAGAGGATGTTCTTGTTTGTGAAAGGTCATATAATTTTGACACACTATATCCTCCACTATATCCGGAAGGTATAATAGCAAAGGACGCCTAAATTTGATCTACCTGTGTGTATCTTTTGTAGCTTAACGGCCGAGAAGTTGCCGCCAACGCCAGCACCAATCCAGGGTAGTTACCCTGGATTGGTGCTGGTTGCATTTATGATTTCCCGTTATTTATCTTAGTTTCTGTCTTAAATATAAGTATCACACAGTTCAGTCAGGCTGAATAACTTAATTTGTGCATGGTGTACTTACCAAATAATCCAACTTTGAAAAAGAGGTCATTTGTCGATCCCTAGTGTGCCGGGCGAATCATCTTCTCATCCCTAATATCATAGTTTCTCAAGTGGAAAGTCTTCGATCAATGTGCCATTAGCCAGTGATGTCTTACGGAACAGAGATGTGGTTGTTGACTATGGGCCCCATAAGAAAGCTCAAGGTCAGCCAAAGAGCAATGACAGGCTATGCTCGGAGTTTCCCTGCGAGGTCGAATTAAAGGTTTTATAAATATATTTATTGATTTTATAAAGGGAAACTCTGAGCATAACATGTCATTCCTCTTTGGCTGACACGAGATTTGATCCACTTAAAGCAATTATTTTGTAGGTGAACGCAATTTCTGGTTGATCGGTAGTCTTTATATGTATTATTTACATTTTTTTAGGAACAGAAAAGAAAAACATTAAAACAATTATTAAATAACAATTATTAATAATTATTCATTTTATTAATTATTATGATAAACAATTCATACATGAAAACAAATATTAATTAAAGACTTTAATTGTACAATTAGTAACAGGAAAGGAAAGAAACAGACAAACACTGCGTTTTGTACGCTACATATTGTAACTTCTAAAACTTGATACCGGCGTATTCTAAGATGGATTTCCAAAATGTTATATCCTCTTCGTCAGGTGCGTTTCCAACGGTCAGGTAAGTAGTTATATTGAGGAAAGCTTTGGTTTTGTTATTAAATAGTGGCCAAGTCAACGATGAAACTGGACTGGGATTTCTGAAAAGTGGTAAAGAAATATAAATAACATAAAAATAATGCAGATATTACTTGAACATTTATATGTTTCTTAGTTAGTCAGAAGCAAATCAACGTAATAATTTGAACCAGAATAACGTCAATGTAGATCTTAAATGATTTTATAGTTAATTTTCTTTTAATTAAATTATGTCTCACTTTCGAATTGGGAAGCTCGCGCACTCCGTCGCTCCGACGGAGTGCGCGAGCTGAACCAGCTAGCTAAAGATAACTATAAAACGGAGAGCACCATTGGAATTTAAACCTGTGCTGTTATTGTTTACTGACGAAGGGATGCTTGAGAGGATCGGTTTATTCTTACGTTTGGACAACTTTACTACGTCAATACGCGAAGATACGGGGCTCGTGTGTGTGACTTAAAACAAATTGTCTGTGTTATTGTTGCATGTTAAAACAAAGCACGTACAGTTTTATGAGTAAAAATTAGTCATATATAGTAAAATCAAGTACTGCAGTACAAAATTTAATAATAATGTCAATAAATGAAGTTTGCTTCAGTTAAACTTGAATAAGTTACCCTGAACATTAGAGAAGATCTTATCACACAGATGATATGAAATTCGTTAATACACAATAATATTCTAATATCTCTGCGGTGTCGTAATAAGTTGTAGTAAGAAAGTTAGTATTTACCCAGTTTTTGCGAAGTTGGTCATAATAGTGGTTGTTTGATTGACTATCGTATACTCCGTCGTGTTCTTCGTCAGGGTCATGCCTAATGATTTTGGGTCAAAGATATTGAACAATATATCTAAGTGAGACACCCCACCTAAACCATATTGGATTCCTTTATTGCTGTAGTAATTTCTACTCGATTCAGCAGAAAACTTGTAACAATAGATGTTATTTTTAGGCCAGCGATAGAAAAATCTGTAGATATCATATAATAAGTAGGCGGGACTTGCGTACTTCACAAATAAGCCAACATTAGTGACATTGACGGTATTGTTCCCAAAATAATGGTCAATAATAATACTCGATAGGCTCAAAATCGTATCTGGCGTAGAGCTGATTAATATTTTTGTAGGTACAAACATTTCTGGATACCGGTGGTAATAATCTATATATGATTCGTTAATGTAAAATTGTAACATCACCAAACTTTCTTGCGAACTGGAACCGAACAAAACATCTACATCACTTACATTACCAGCCTCCAAATACTCGTATACTTCTTTATCTAGAAATCTATCTTGCCCACAATCTATTTCTACCACGGGTGTAAATGGAGTCAATTTAAAATACAAATTGGTTTTTTCTTCTGATGCCAATATTGTTGATTGGTTCGTTGTTGTATTAATAAGTTTATCATAAGTAAGTTTTGATAAAAACGAAAGCAGCAAAGTAGCGTTTTTGGTTTCGAATCCTAAAGATTTTCCAAGAACATAAGCTCTATCCTTAGTTTTGTATGGTATTAAAGTATCTAAAAAAGGTACACCACTTATCATGATTGCCCTATGAAATAGTCCTCTAGACATTGGAGATACCAAGTGGAAAGCTACGGAAGCCGAACCAGCACTTTCTCCAAAAATTGTGATATTTTTTGGGTTACCGCCAAAATTGTGGATATTTTTTTGAACCCACTTAAGTACAGCTACTTGGTCCTTTAGTCCTGCATTCCCAGATACCTCCTTAATGTCAAGATTAAGGAAACCCAATGGACCTAGCCTGTAATTGGAAGTAACTAGCACTACGTCGTTGTCAATAAAGAAATCGGGTCCATAATTATCATCATTTCCGGAACCGAATAGAAAAAATCCTCCATGAAAGTATACCATCACTGATTTGTTGGAAGTTAAAGAAGAAGTATAAACATTAAGATAGAGACAGTCTTCAGTGCCAACAAATTCTTTGGTGAAGGGGTTCACTTGAGCACAAATTGATCCGTGTGCTGTTGCGTTTCTAACTCCAGTCCAAGATTCTGGATCTATGGGAGCCTGTAAATGAGTATAAGTTTCATTAAAATAAAGATTTACTTTATAGGTTTTAGTAAGATGGCGTTAGCGTTTTTATTACGACGTAAACCAATAAAGTGTCGAATGACTTGTATAAATTCAAATCCATCTGACTAGTGTGGTGGCGGAGTGCTTAATGCACATATGACCGCAAATGTATACAGGTCATTCTAAAGATGTTTAAAACATCAAAATTGACTTGAAACATAGTAAGTAAAAATATATATATCACCTTAAATCGGAGCGATCCAACGGGTGGCTGAGCATACGGAATACCCTTAAAGTAATAATAAGTGAGGTTTCCAGTAACTGTTTGAGCTGTCTGGCCAAGTAAAGTGCCTCTTTCCACTGTTACCGTGATGTTAGCCGTAGAGATTGTATGGATTGCACTGTAATCAATAATTAAAAAATAATTAAACCTTTTAAGAAAAGTACTTACCAAACAGCACAGGAACGATACAACAGGGAACTAAATTTTGAAAGGTATCTGAAGAAAGTATTTATTATGAAACCTTACACTTACACTGATAGTTGTAAGTCATTGTTTAAGTTCTTTAATATTTTGCCACTGCCATGTATGTACTTTAGGGAGTTATGTATGTTTGTACATCATCATCCGAAGTGTTTCATCAAAAATGTAGATGTATCACAACGAAACGTAATCCCGAGAAATAAACATAAACTTCATTTACCACAGTGCAAGCTAGAATTATTTAAAAGGAACTCATAATAGGTCTTTACCTATGAAATTGCCGTTTTGTATGAAAAAATTTAAACGAATTTTTTTCATGAATTTTTTTATTTGTATTAATCGAAGTAATCACCCATGCAATCAATGCATCTTTGCCATCGCAGTGGCAGTTTATTGATGCCCTTCTTAAAGAAATCAGCTGGACGGGAGGCAACAAATTCTTCAAAGGCATTTTGTACTGCCTCTCGGGTATTGAATTTTTTTCCCGCCAAGAAGTTATCCAAATTCTGGAAAAAGTAGTAGTCTGTAGGCGCAAGGTCTGGTGAGTAGGGTGGATGACGGAGAGCTTCCAACCCCAGTTCTTGCAACTTGGAGACCGTCTGCTGTGCAGTATGAGGTCGCGCGTTGTCGTGCAGGAGCAGCGGAGACGAGCGATTGACCAATGCTGGTTGGAGATGCGCCAGCTTCTCCATCATTGTGCTCAGTTCTTCACAGTACACATCTGCAGTAATGCTCACCCCGTTTGGTAAGAAGCTGTGATGAATCACACCGGCGCTAGACCACCAAACAGTGACCGTCACTTTTCTAGGGGTAAGTTTTCGTTTAGGGCATTGTTTAGGTGCTGAACCAGGATCCAACCAACTTGCTGAGCGCTTGCGGTTATCAAACAGAATCCATTTTTCATCGCAGGTAACAATGCGGTTCAAAATTCCTTCATTTGTGTGTCTGTTGAGCAGTGCAAGGCACGTCTCGACGCGTACTTCGCGCTGGCGATCATTGAGTTCGTGGGGCACCCATTTGTCAAGCTTTTTTACTTGCCAATTTGACGCAAATGGACCAATATTGTTTTGACGCTAACGTCGAAAGCTGCTGCTAATTCAGCCGTAGATTGTGTATCATCAGCTTCCACAACCGCCTTTAATTCGTCATTGTCGACCAAAGTCTTCGGACGACCGCGAGGTTCATTTTTCAGGTCGAAATTTCCAGAACGGAAGCGAGCAAACCAATAACAGGTGGTGCGTTGGTTTGTAGTGTTAGCTCCGTAAACGTCGTTGATGTTGCGTGCCGCTTGTGCCGCGTTGCTGCCACGACGGTACTCATATTCCATAATTACTCGAATTTTTAACGTATCCATGATGACGAAAAAGATTGAAATGCGATGAAAATGTAACACTAATCAATAAAGAAATGACTACTTTTGGAAAAAAGAATCCATGTTTTTAAAATAAAATTAATTTGAAATTAGAATTCTTAGCCAAACAAAAATTATTTTGATTTGAAATGGCCAGTACTGCAGAACGGCAATTTCATAGGTAAAGACCTAATATTATGTTAATGCGATAAAGGTATATAACCAACCAATTACCAAACAGTTTCAAAGATCTTCCTTCACCTAGGTTTAAATAAAAAATTACACAATGGTTAAAAGATAAATGTTTTTACGATCTGGAAGAATATCTAACGAATCTCGGTGTATTTTGACTATACATAAAATAATTAATTATTTACGATCTTATTAAATTATTTAATTGTGATCAATTTGACATAGCATTATTAATGGGACCATGACATCAAATAATTAATTATCACATAATTTAACAATTAGTAATGAGTTGCTTGCTTGCAAAATATTAGATTATTACTGTTTCAAAGCCAAAAATTTGCACACCATAATAGAAAGGTAGAACGTAAAAGGACCATTTTAATTTAAGACCATACCATGTAAACTACATTCTTGAAAATAAACGGAATTGTATTTGTATTTTCTATAAACTTGAAACTCACGCTACAATATTTCAATCATAAAAAGTTTTTAGTGACATTTTATGTATATAATCAAGTCCAATATTTAAGATAGTTTAAAAGTACCCAATACAAACTTTTCTTAAATGGTTTCCTTATTATTTTGTTATAAATAGTCTTAATTATTTACCTACTACCAATTTACGATTGTATCAATATTAAATATCTTTAGTACTGTTATGAAAATTAAATGAAATAAAAAATAATACAAATTTAAAATACATATTAATTAAATAATACAATAAAAACAATACAGTATTTGTCACATTCAATTAAAATAAAATAAAAACAACTACAAAAAATTAATTCATCACGTCTTTACAAATCCTGGCATGGTTAGTCCATCGATTAACCATGCTTCTAGACCTAAAATCTCAGTAAATGTGCCACGAAATTTGTCAGATAGTGCTGCCTGGGCCAAATTTCCATCATTTGTGGTTCCAACATTAGTTTTCACCACGACCACTAACAACCCTATCCTGTTCCTTATAGTTCAAAACAAAATTAACTAAGGTCAAGCAGAGTGACAACCATAACGCAATTTTTCAAAATTCAATTTCTCCCAAAGGTCGCGGAAGTGGATCTTCGTATTTTTATTATTGATAGGCCTTTTTAAGAGCTATCTTTCTATACTAGTCACAAGTTCTACTTTTGAGTTTTTTAGGAGAAAAAAAATAATAACGAAAATATGAAAATAATTAATAACTAAATATCCAGATTTTCAAGAAATAAAAATAGTTAAACATGCGCCTAATGACTATATTTAATTGAAACATTTAACTTGGATAGTTACGTTTACAGAATTCATTTTATATTTTATAAGGTTAAGGTCACGTAAAGTTCAATAATTTTTATGAAAAAAGTATTTTAAATTGGCACGTGGGTATTTTTGTCCTGCATTTTAAATGCATAGCTTGATCGGCTATAAACAGAAGAGGGAAATTTTTTTGGTCCCATAAAACACTGTATTGCGCGTATTGTAAGTAGTAGCCATATTTTACTTTAACACTATAACAATTCCAACCCATAGCAACCTGTGGGTGTCGTAAAAGACGACAATGGGAAACACCATGTAGACGGACAGCAGCGCGACCCGTGTATTAGCTATAACCTATCGGCGAGCACCAACTCGCATGCCAAGTGCGGTGACTTCTACAAACTCCTCCATATGGCAACTTTTTGGAAAACTTTAGAGGTGACCCATGTCCAGCAATGTACGACAGCAGGCCGATGATGATTCTTGGAAATTAAATTAAAATATTGAATAAAGTCCCGGCACATATAAAACAGCGCCATCTAGCCCCAATTAAGGAAAGCTTGTATTAAAATATGTTGGCGTGGTTGGTAGATACGCTGCCTTTCACGCCGCCAGTCGTGGGTTCGATTCCCACCCGGGACAGATATTTGTGTGCATGAACATGTATGTTTGTCCTGAGTCTGGGTGTATATATATCTATATAAGTATGTATTTACAAAAGAAAAATAGTATGGGAAAATAGTAGTTTGGGATCAGATGGCCGTGTGTGAATAATGTCCCAGGATATTATTATTATATGCTAGACAACAGATAAAAATACTTTAATATTTTTCAATAAATATGTATACAAAATATAGTAAACACCCAAATCAAGGCAAGTAGACTTGTTTCTGCCCGGCCTGGGGTCATCTTCACGGGATTCGCTTCCTTGTTTAAATAAACTGTGCCACTTGTGCACCATTGATTTTCATGGACAAGAGTCGCCGTAAACCAATGACATCTCATTCATTATGGTCGCAGCTGATTTTCCTTGCTTGGTAAGGTACTTTATAACGGCACAATTTTCGATTTTTTCCAGTTTTCACTCCCGCTTATTTTTCTTGTTTGACGATAGCTCAAATATTAATTGTCTAACAACAATGAAACATCGTATATGTACTAATTATGAGTCACTGAACAGGATACAATCCTAATGAGCGTAATAAAGCCCCTCCAACCCTCTCATTCCGCCAACTTAAAAAATCTACTGCGTTTTTAATAAATTTTGCTTAATTATGTAATGTATTATCAATGTATATTTGTTTGTTTTCCCAAATATTATAAATAGAGGTGATCTCAAAAATTAGTAATCATAAATTCCATCGTATCGAATGTGCGTCTCGAACAAGCACTATTTCCAATCCGGGGTAGGCGCTCTGCATCAAGCTACGAACACACTTGCAGATCTTAGGATTCCCTTGCTAACACCCTCTGGATGTAGGTTAATCCATCAGCTTTGTTTTCTAGAAATATGGCCGACTGATATGCTCACAGTTGCATGTAAAAGATCATATCATATTGATAACACCTTCCAAATTATCAAATTTGAATTTTATAGCAAGATGTTTCGAGACCCACTGGACGATTAAAATTTATGATATCCCATTTCTGCGATTAGATTAACGATTTGCATTACAAATAATGCTATAAAATTTAAATTTAATAAATAGAAGTAAGTCAAATTTACCAGACTAAAATTTATGTTAAAAGTTTGTCATTTAAAGTAAATAAAATTAAAGCTTCTTCATGTAAATGAATGAAAATGCACTGGATTTCTTTTATAAATACCTCTTGTAAGATCGTAGAAACAGGTTCTCAAAATTTGCAAAGACAATCTTTACTCAGTTTGTTAAGATAAGATATTTATTTGTGTAAGCTATTTGCGTGTGTGGTAAGTACAAAGATTTTAACATAATATTTGTTAAGTTCTCACATTTAACGGTTTAGGATATACAAATATTCACATCTAGATAAAATACATTGCTTAAAGTCCTTAACATTTCATGTCAAATAAATGAATAATTCACATTTAAACTAAAAACTATATACAATTTATATTACTTTTATTTTAACGTCGTAATGATTTAATTTATTATTAATAATTTGATATATTTCATTTATGTCTATACTTCAGAAATTCATCACCCGTGTAAAAACATTTTTCGGCTAGAAAATACAATTCAGTTTTGAATTTTGTTTTGCGTAAGGACAGACAGATTAAGGTAGATGATTGTACAATTTAATTGACATATGGTTTGAATTTCTGGCTGTGATATCAGTTTTACTTCCTGGAAGTAATATTTTATTTGAAACCTTTGTGTTATATTTACTGAAATGACACTTTTTATGATAAATATCCAGGTGATCATTAACAACATTGCACACTACATATATGTAAAGACATGGCAAGGAGAGCAAATTCAGATTTCTGAATAGTGGTTTAGTCACAAATTGCGCGAATGCTTTGCTTTTGCGATATAAATGCTCGTTCTGTTTTGACTAAGTTTTCCCCAGGAAAAAGTAATGCCACATACCCGTGATATGCCTTAAGGGCTTTAACATTGCTTACTTTTACTTTATCCACATGCTTTTTGCATGTGAAACAATCAGATTCATCAGCTTTAAAGATAATATCGCAAGACCATACTATTTTTGAAGTTATGAAACTACATTATTAGGTTTAATATTGGATGATTGTTGCACGTTGTTATGTTAAAGTTAAGTTTTACTTGGAAGCTTGTCTACTTCCAAATGTAAGTACAATATTTTGATCATATTTACTTTTAAAAGATTTCTATTTATCCAATATAGAAGAGTAGAATATATTGGATTCAATTGAATGGAGTCGCGAGAGAAATGCTATTAAATAATATAAAATGAATAGTGAAGCAGTGAAGTGAAGAAGCGTTTTGATCAAATAATAGTTTATCACTCACCATGATAAGTATATCAGAATAATGCCATATGTGAACCCCATTTTGAAGAAAGTTGTTAACACACTGACATTTTAACTACCACATCAACAATTTATACTTGCTTCCGACTAAATAAAACATATACCTATGTTTTTTTCATATTTAAACAGTTGTAAATTAAAGTCATTTGTTCATAAAAAATTCACACATAAAAAATTCTGCAAATAATAGTATACGAGGATCTACCCATATTGATATATTATATTGGATGATGATGGTCCCGGCCGATTTCGGCCACGGCGACCGCTTCTTCTCCTACTGTAGCCGACGTTCATGTGCTCGCATGTGACTTATGTAGCCAATTTTATTTGAAAAAATCCTCGCACATTGCGGGCATGTGAGCACACCATTGTCATAATTGTAATTGATCGCCACAGGTGGTCTGGCTTTCAATTCATCCCGCTTGGTATCCAGCTCAGCGCGCCTTCCAAATTAAAAACAGTCGCCTGGACTAAAGTCCGCCATTCTGACCGTTTGGCTGCCCGCTGTTCCCATTGCGAGGGCTCTACGATACAGTTCTTCATGTGGCGCTTAAGCACATCTTTATACCTGAGGAGTTGTCCGCCATGCTTTTGCTTGCCCTCCTCAAGTTCCGAGTAGAAGATGCGCTTAGCTACTCGCTGCTCTGCCATGCGTGACACATGACCGCACCACCGAAGCTGTCGCCGCATGAGATAAGCCTCAATTCCATTAACATTGGATCTTCGCAGCACTTCTGTGTTCCGTATATAATCAGACCATCGGATGTTCATGATCTTGCGTAGACATCTGAGGTGGAAGCGGTCGATCATTCGGATATGCTGGCGGTATACAGTCCACGTTTCGGCAGAGTATAGAATTGGATAACCTAAATTGAAAGGTATATCCTTTCAATTTTAGGTTGATACCTATACTTTGAGATTTTTTTAATTGTATGTGGAACCGCGGGAGAGGTTTTTTACATACTAATGAGTTAACCTCTCGTTCATCTGTAGTACGAACATTCAAATTTTGACGTTATATAGGGATATAAAATTTACGGGCTGGTTGGCGTGGTTGGTAAATGCCTGCCTTTCACGCCGCAGGTCATGGGTTTGATTCACAACCAGGACAGAAATTTGTGTGCATGAACATCTCTGTTTGTATGTAATTATTTACAAAAGAAAAGTAGGTAGTATATGTTATCTGGTTTCCATAGTACAAGCTCTGCTTAGTTCGTGATCAGATGGCCGTGTGTGAATAATGTCCCAGAATAATATTGTTATTATTGTAATCTGTTAGAATGACTTGTTAATTAGAAGCTATGGCATAAATACTCAACAATTGACGTCGGTTTATTACGTTTCGTCGTTCTCTAAAAGACGCATGAATCTTCGATTATTTCAAGAATCTATTATAGGAAAAATTACCTTATATTTTTTAGGGTTCCGTAGCCAAATGGCAAAAATCGGAACCCTTATAGATTCGTCATGTCTGTCTGTCTGTCCGTCCGTATGTCACAGCCACTTTTTTCCGAAACTATAAGAGTTGTACTGTTGAAACTTGGTAAGTAGGTGTATTCTGTGAACCGCATTAAGATTTTCACACAAAAATAGAAAAAGAATAATAATTTTGGGGGTTCCCCATACAAGGAACTCAAACTCAAAAAAAAAAAAATTTCATCTTACCCGTACGTGTGGGTGGGTATCTATGGATAGATCTTCAAAAATGATATTGAGGTTCCTAATGTCATTTTTTTCAAACTGAATAGTTTGCGCGAGAGACACTTCCAAAGTGGAAAAATGAGTGTCCCACCCCTGTAACATCTAAAATAAAAGAATGATAAAACTAAAAAAAATATATGATATACATTACCATGTAAACTAACAACGAAAATATGTTTGAACGAAATCTAGCAAGTTTCGCATTAAAAACAACTTTTTTAATGCGTCATAAATCGTAAACCGCAATTTACCTTTCATTTAATCAACTGAATTTTTTTTTTTTTTTTTTTTTTTTTTTTTTCTTCGTGTGTAGTTGTGAAAGGTGACATCAAATAATTTAGCTCTTCAATAAAATTATTATAATTAATTAAATAACCAAGTTTATTTAGTACTGCAATGTATATTTATGTAAGGTAACAATATTTACCTACCAGGCAAGTGTTATCCTTTAATAATTTTACAAATCACCATTGTTATACAACAAAATATCCAACATGGACACAGTCAAGGCTATTACAGACCTCAGAGAGATTCTGTTATCCCAAATGGCGGATTTTAGAGCTGAGCTTCAGAATACACCTGACAAAACTGGTCTGGTGGCAAGGTTCACTGCATTCCAAGATATAGTCCTGAAGTTATTTGATGGGCTGCAACAGCAAATCAACACTCTTGCAAGAGATGCAGATCGCCAGGAGATGAGAAGTCGCCGGAAGATGTTGCTGCTTCATGGTCTCAAAGAAGAGAAGGATGAAGACACCTGTGCAGTGATTGTGAACATGGTTCGAGCTCACTTAAAAATCACGAGTTTCTCGTCAAGTGACGTCAAATGCTGTCATAGGATGGGACAATCCCCGGCCTCTAAGAAATCCCGACCTATTGTGTTGAAACTACATGACGCAGCGCTGCGAGACCAGCTTTGGTTTGAGAAGACCAAGCTCAAAGGCTCAGGCATGACGATGTCTGAATTTCTCACAAAGTTTCGACACAAAATCTTTGTTCACGCGCGACAGGTTCATGGTTTGTCACGAGCATGGTCCAGTTATGGAGAAATATATGTTCTGGGGCCTGACGACACGCGCCGCCGCGTCCAATCCATGTCAGACGTCGATAACATCGCGCCTCAAGCTCCCGTTGCATCAACATCGCAACCAGTGATATCGGCCCCTGTGAAGATCTCGGCCAAAGTGAAGCGGTCATGCGCAATCAAAAAGTGATATTTTTCATAATCCCACACAGTCCAGGCGCAGTGTGTTTATGCTCGATAATAGGTATCGTATCCTAACTCATAAAACTATTACGTAGTGTTTATTATTTTGGTCAACGAGGGTTGATAGTATATTATTATCACATGACATTAAAATTAACTTATCCGTCCAATGAGTATGTAAATAACTGTCTATAACACAACGTCATTAACGATTTAGCCTTTTAACATTTGTCTTAGTCCGACAAACGGGGTCAAGAGACACAAAAATATATATATTTATTTGATTGTAAAATATTTCTGTTGACCTAGTATTTTATTACCGCATTAAGGCATTTCTTTTTTAATGTATTCTTTATTTTATTTTTTTTGCTGGTCTGTGTGGAAACGCTTGTATTTTTGTTTCGTTCTTAGTTTTAAATAATATTATTTTGTATAACATTAACTATAATTAAACACTAGCCGGTGGGTGGACCTTAATTTAATCTAATAGATTAAAATATTTTATATTAGTTATAGTATATATTTAAATTTGTATTTGTATATATATATTTTATTATTTGAGTATTTATTTATTTTATCTTTTATTATACTCGCATGTTAGACTGTAGCAGTGATAATGAGAGCTTTTATTCTTTAAACAGTGATAATGATAGTTTTACAAGTTTACCTTCACTCGCAGATACTTTAGTGACGCAGTTTTCTGATGTACCCAAAAATCTTAATGTTGTTCATATAAATGCCCAGAGTATTCCGGCTCATTTCCTAGATATGCTGGTGACTTTTGACTGTAAAAATATTCATGCCATCCTTATTTCAGAATCATGGTTAAAACCTTGTCTGCCAACATCTTCATATTCCTTGCCTGGTTACAATCTGATTAGAAACGATCGTACAGGTGGTGGTGGCGGGGGAGTTGCCATATATCTGCGTAATAATATCTCCTTTTCTATTGTCGATATGTCAACTCAGCCGCCGCCATCAGCTGCTGGCGAGCATCTCTTTATTGAAATTGATCATCACTATCGTAAAATACTACTTGGTGTTTACTATAGTCCTTCTCTACGTGTAAATTACTTCTCTTCTTTGGAAAATCTTCTAGAAAACCTCCTGCCTTCTTACAGTCACACCATAGTCATGGGGGATTTTAATACCTGCCTCTTAAAGGCTGACAATCGCTCCTCTCGTCTTTTATCTTTGCTTGAGTCTAATAATTTAACTATTCTTCCCCTAAATGCTACGCATCATTTTCCTAACTCTATCCCTTCTCTATTAGATCTTATTTTCATCTCTTCTCCCCAAATTGTCGCGAAGCATGGACAGTGTCCTGCTGACGCCTTCTCTCACCATGACTTGATATTTCTGTCATGCAAAATTAGGCCGCCTAAGCCTAAGCCTAATATCCTCTTACAGCGCAATTTTGGTGGCATGAATTTATGTAATCTTCGACGTGATGTTAATAACATTGATTGGACACCACTATTTAGTTCTGACACCGTTGATGAGAAAGTTAATTACTTCACTTCTACAATTATTAACTTGTATGACCGACATGCGCCTATTCGGGCAATCAAACTAAAGCATTTTCCCGCACCTTGGCTTACCGATGACGTCAAACGACTACTTCACAAAAAAGCTGCGGCGAAATCCAAAATTAGGTCGCACAATACCGAGTATTATCGAAATAAATATGTCTCGATTAGAAATCACTGCAATAAGGTGTGTAGAGATGCACAACGCCAGCATATTCACAAGTCCGTTCAAAACGGAGATCCAGCAAAAGTGTGGAAATTTCTAAGATCTATGGGGGTCGGAAAATCTCGACAGGATGCCATTCCTAAAAATTTTGACCTTAACTTGCTTAATCAGCACTTCTCTGCGTCGTCCAACTTTAATAGGACAGTAAAAACTAGTACATTGAATTATTTAGCATCCTGTCCGGCTCCTCAACATCCGCAGTTTGTCTTTAGTCCATTTCCGGCTTGTGATGTTAAGAAGAACATATTATCCATCGCATCTAACGCTATTGGAAGTGATTGCGTGAGCCGTAACATGATCTTACCTATCCTTGACGACATCCTTCCCATACTTTGTCACATCCTCAATCATTCCATCTCCCAAGGTGTTTTTCCACGTCTGTGGAAGGACACCCAAATCACACCAATACCCAAGAAATCCCATCCTAAGTCAGTTTCTGATTTTCGTCCTATCTCCATACTCCCTTTCCTTTCAAAAGTTCTTGAACGACTCGTCCATTCCCAACTCAGCGCCTTCTTACACAAGAACAATCTCCTCAATCCTTATCAATCCGGTTTTCGTCCTGGTCACAGTACCACCACAGCCCTGATCAATGTTACGGAAGATATTAGGTTAGGAATGGAAGATGGAAATCTGACAGTGCTTGCATTGTTGGACTTCAGCAATGCATTCGGCGCTGTTGATTTTGATATTCTATTGGCTATCTTACGTTCACTTAACATATCTCCAACGGTAATTGACTGGTTTCGTAGTTACCTGTTTGGTCGCCAGCAGCGTGTTCGCATAGAAGACTCTTTCTCTTCCTGGTGTAGCACTAGTGCCGGTGTACCACAGGGTGGCGTTCTATCACCGTTACTTTTTGCTATTTTTATAAATGCCATCTCTGATCAATTAATTTCCTCTTACCACCTTTATGCAGATGATTTACAAATTTACTCCCAAGCACCACTTGAAAAACTGTCGGAAGCCATCGAAGTTATAAATGCAGATTTGTCACACATCAGTAAGTGGAGTATGCGATACGGTATAACAGTTAATCCTACGAAGTCACAGGTAGTAATTGTTGGCAGTTCCCGAAAATTCTTAAATATTGACTATTCACTGATTCCTCTTGTTGTTTTTGACGGGACTATTATACCTTTTTCGGACAGAGTCAAGAACTTGGGTATTGTTATGGATAATACCTTATCGTGGGGTTTTCAAATGCAAGAAGTTAGCAAAAAGATTTTTGCTTCTGCAAGTTCCTTGAGACGTCTGCGAAACTTTCTGCCAACTGCTACCAAGATTGCACTTGCTCAGTCTCTTCTTCTCCCTATCCTTGACTATGCTGACACCAGTTATCTTGATCTAACGGAGGAACAGCTTGATAAACTTGAGCGACTTCAAAACTTTTGCATACGTTTCATATTTGGTTTGCGCAAATATGATCATATATCCGAATTTCGCAATAAACTCAAGTGGCTACCAATACGTCTTCGTCGGAATACTCATATCGTATCACTTCTATACAGTATTCTGTTCATCCCATCTACTCCACATTATCTCAAAAAACGATTTAATTTTCTTCACACAAATAATTCACGATTTTTGCGGTCATCAGAAAACTTACGACTTAAAATGTCCTGCCATTCTACAAATTTTACTGACAAATCTTTCAGTATACAAGCTGTCCGATTGTGGAATGCATTACCTATCAAAATAAGACGCGCCCAGTCACTTAGAACTTTTAAATGTATGGTCAAAGAACATTATTTAAACTTATCTAGTTGCTGCCGAGACTTTACTTGAATCAGCTGAAAGCATGCAAGTTTACATATTAGTTTTTATGTGTGTATAATTAGGTATATATATTTATTTTTATATGTATATATATTTATATATATGTATATAATTATGTTGTGTATGTATGTATACAGTACCTACTGTATATAAGTATTATTCTTACGTATATGTATATGCGTAAGCTATCTTTTCTTATTTTTAATAAATTCGTACACCTTTTGCTACCATTATCCATTGATGTTAAATTCTGGTCCATCCAACGCAAATAGGTTGCCTGGAAGAGATCGCTTTTAGTGATAAGGCCGCCAATTGCAAAAATAATGTTCTATGCATACTGTACTCTGTATATTCTTTATGCAATAAAGTGTACTTCTTCTTCTTCTTCTGAAATACTTGCTGCTGCGGAACCCTTCATGAACGAGTCCGACTCGCACTTGGCCGGTTTTTTTATGTCTGGGAATAAGTTTTATTAGCTATTTTCCCGCAACTTCTATTATTCAATTTCTTGCTTTTTAACTTAACATTTATGCAGTTTCCATATATCCATGCTATGCTGAAATTTTCTGCTGCGTGCCTTCATTGCCAAGGAAAATGCTTCAACGGCGTGTTTTTAGCGAGGAAGATAGCTAGAATGACGATGAAGATGATTTAGAGCCCTCTCAGCAAGCCCTCTCCTCTCCTCTCGAGGAAGAAAATACCACAGACAGACACCTTTTGCCAGGACCCTCACGAACTAAGAGGACTTAGAAACGTTTAAACACAAAATGGGACTTAGATTTTTTTTTTTTTTTTGTTTAAATCGCACTTTTCCAGAGCCTATAGTTCGAAAACGGATGGGAATATAGAAAAGTATATGTGATCAAAGTTATAGATAATTTTATAAGCTTTCATTTCATCTTAGAACATTTTTTGCTAAAACGCGTTTTTTTTGAAATATTAGCGGAAAACCTAAAATTGAGATCTTTGCCCCCCTCCCCTACCTCCGCCTCACCTACTAGTCATCAGGACTTTTAGTATGTTTTCTCTATATTACTTGGGTTCCCGCTCACGCACTCCATACCTCATTTAAGTCATTCCTTAATCGAACTAAAATGTAATATATGATTTTTTTTGTTAAATTTTATTTTAGGAACCGAAAAGAATAACACCAAAACAATTATTAATTTATATATTATACATAGAATTTTCTATTTATTGATTAATGAAAAGCAATTCATAATCGGAAGACAAAGAATAATACAGACTTTAATTGTAAAATTAGGAAAGGATTGAAACACACAAGCACTGTATTTTTGTACGATACATATTTAAATTCTAAAACTTGATACCACTGTATTCTAAGATGAATTTCCAAAATGTTATATCCTCTTCGTCAGGTGCGTATCCAGGGGTCAGGGTAGTAGTTATATTGACGAAAGCTTTGGTTTCATTATTAAATAGTGGCCAAGTCAACGATGAAACTGGACTGGGATTGCTGAAAAGTGTTAGAAAAATATAAATAACATAAAAATAATACACATTACTTGAACATTTTAATGTTTGTTAGTTAGTCAGAAACAACTCAACGTAATAATTTTAAACAGAATAACGTCAATGTAGATCTTTAATGCTTTAATAGTTCTCCTTTTAATTCTTTAATTAAATTATGTCTCATTTTTGAAATTGGGAATCGATATAGAGCTAGAAAAGACTAAGGATTTAATGGTTAATTTGCGTTCACTGACTTTACGGAGCAACGGAGTGCGTGAGCTCAAACAGCTAGGTAAAGATAACTATAAACCGGAGAGTACCCCTATTGGGATTTAAACCTGTGCTGTTATTGGTTACTGACGAATGGATAGACAATTGTAGTAGTAGTTTAGACTGACTTGAAACAAATTGTCTGTGATATTGTTGCATTTTAAAAACAAGCACGTTCAATTTTTTGACTAAAAATTTGTCATATTTATATATATAGTCCAAAATTTAAAAACAATGCATTATGCAAAAAAATAAGTTTGCTTCAGTCAAGCTTGAATAAATTATCGTGAAGATTGGCTTTGGCTGTGTGGCTGACGGCCAAGAAGAATATCACTACCCCCTCTCATCCTTTGGGGGACGTAGAAGTCGTCCTGAGGGAATATATATACCAGAGAACGGTCAGCAGTGTTCTCTTGAGTACCATATTTATCTTACTGTGATCTCCAACCCGTCTGCCAAACGTGGCGATTATGGTAGATCCCTTCAAATGATGGACACAACTAAACCGCGGCCCCCAGTTCCCGGCAGCCCTTCTATTCCCAGCCATGGTAATAGCCGTGGTTACGGCAGGGCAGAGGGTGCTAAGAATCTCCAGCAGATTCCGTGTTACCAAAACCGACGATCCCTGGCCCAGGCAACACACAACACACAACACACGCACACTGCGGACCGACGCGGAGATGATCGAGCTGGAGGAAAAATTGAGCAATTTACATTGGGATATAATATGATTATCTCAAGTTCTAAGAGAGGGGGAGGACACGAAAATCCTGAAATCCCTGGGAACCTGCTCTATTTCTGGGAGAGCGACCACCTGTCCCAAGGTGCGGTTGGGCGGCGCGTCCACAAGTCCCTCGTCCACATCATAGTGAAAATTGAATGTGTCGACTAGGGTTGCGTACCTTATAAAAGTGGTACTCGTTGAAGGTTATACAGGTTTTCACGCCGACTTCGACGTACTCCGACGATGAGGTTGAGATAATATATGAGGATATATCTAGAGCCATACTTACCTCTAACACTTATTTCACTGTGGTCATAGGGGACTTTAACGCGAAGCTGGGTAAACGATACAGGAATGAGCTGAGAGTGGCGCAATTTGGAACTGGAAACCGGAACCCCAGGGGCAAAATGTTGGCCGACATAATGGAGAACGAGGGACTCTTTATAATGAATTACTTTTTCAAGAAGCCGGATAAACCCAAATGGAGCTGCGTAAACCCCGATGATAAAACAAAAAACAAGATAGTTCAATGACGTCTATCGCCCGAAATTAATAAACGATCCGCAATCTGTCAGTCAGTCCTATCTCTAGATTAGCTCTATCGTTTGATCTTTACCTGCGTGCCAATAACAAAACATATCAATCCATCCATTTTTTGCTCAGAGATTGGGGTGCGATCTTTTCCCTCTGCAGCGTTCCGTTTTATGCAGAACTCGGTAACTCAGGACACAATTATACCATTTAATTTAAGATGAATATTTATTAGATAAGTCATCAATACTGACTTAATTATAGCTAGGTTAAAATGTTTTACTAGACGACTACGGTATATAATAATAAAATGAAACTTAATTGGTCAAACATTATCTTTTAGTGGAACGGAACGTATCAAAATTTGACAAGCAAAACGCACGCCTGCGCCGTCGTCGCCGATCGGATCAAGAACAAACAAGCAGTAAGTTGGTTGTTTGTTTTTGTTGCAAAACTAATATACAAATAATTACTTATTAATAAATATAATACCTATAATGGATTCTGATATGATAAGCAATAATTTTATTATTAATTTCTGTGTTTGTTTTACAAATAATTTAAACAGTGACGTGAAGTTGTTGCCGCCTATTTTGTAAACAAAAAAAATATTCTTATTATTTATATGGAAAGCTATTTTGGAATATAATGAACTATTTCACCAATTTTATCTTTAGAACCAATTGTCAATCCACCGAATTTCTAGGATTGCAACTTTAGATTGTTCTGGCTATCTAAGCTTATGTCAAAATTAATGGATTGGTTATTGGCACGTGCAACCTGTCATTTTAGTACAGAGGCCTATCTTTTTCTATGATCCGTCCTCCCAAAGACCGCTCGTTCGGAAAGATTGCTTTTTCAATCTGTGGATGCTTTATTGGCACGGTTTAATAGACAAATGGATCGAAATTGCTATCGTAGATAGCATAAAATGGAATAGGATCGTTTATTAATTTAGGGCGTATGTCATCAATACGGGTAAAATCGGGAGCGATCACAGACTGGTGATAGGCTCATTGAACCTTTATGTCATGCTCCAGAGGTCCCGACTGATTAAGTCTACGCTCCGACCTTTACCCATCTACGTCCAAAACCCCGAATGCTTAAGCTCGAACTGATTCGATTCGAGAAACTGATTCGAATGGCTAACAGATTTCGAGAAAGAGGACTCAAACTACGACAGGCTCGTAGAAGCTGTCCATGCGGTTGCGGTCTAAGGTCTTCAAGGCCCGCGGTATAAACAGAAACAAAAAGATCTCTGACTATATCCTGCAGCTTATGGAAGAAAGACGGAAAATTATTTTGACATCCTCTGATGATCTACCAGATATCGACGCTCAACAGACATACCTCAAAGTCTTTGACTCGCGACACGCGCCAATTTAATACAATATGTATTAAAGATGCCATCGAGCGAAACAAAGGCTCTAAAGTGTTCGGAAGAGAACTGTCTGTTGGACTGAGTCAACTGACGAAGCTGAAGACTGAGGAGGCCAGAATCTTCATGTCTAGACCTAAGTTATTGGGAGAGATCAAAATACGGACAGCTGTATACGAAAACCCAGTCACCTGTCGATAGTTTTGCCTCAGATCCCAGAGCACGACTAACCCGATATTTCACCGAAGACATCCCGGACGTCAACCTGTACGAGATTAGAGAGGCTCTCAAACAGCTTAAGACCAACAAGGCGCTTGGTAAGGATAGAGTTACAGCAGAGCTTATGAAGGCGGGTGGCACACCAATCCTACGGGCCCTTCAGCAGTTATTTAACTCCATCATACTAATTACTATCCTAGGGTCAAACGCCACAAGCATGGCACAGAGGTATGGTGGTGCTTTTTTTCACAAAAGGCGATAAAACCATCTTGAAGAATCACAGACTCATCACATTGCTGAGTCATGTTTACAAGTTGTTTTCGAGAGTCGTTACAAATCGTAGAGGCGCTCATAGCTAGATGCTCTCACCGGTCCGTAAGCGATCGGCGAGGTTAAATAACTAGGCTCGCGGATAGTCCATAGATGGCTGACCGCCTAAGTGGTTTAATTTCTGAGCTGTCCCGTGCTTCGGAGGGCACGTTAAGCTTTCGGTCCCGGTTGCAGTCATGAGACAACAGTCGTTAAGCCATGTCAGAGGCCTACAGGGCGGCTTGAGCAACTCTGACACTAGGGTTAACCCATACGATAAGCAAGCAATAAAAATCTTCTCGCACGTAAGTTTGACGACTTCCAGCCTTCGGAACAATTCGGTTTCCGTAAAGGCTTTAGTACCATAGACCACATATGTACATACGCTGCAGCAACTTATACATATAGCGTTTGTGGACTATGAAAAAGCCTTTAATTGGATCGAAACCTGCGCCTTACTGATGTCTAAATTCGAAACGTATCCACTTGCAGCGAGGTGTGGGACAGGGAGATCTTATATCTCTGAAACTATTCACCGCTGCATTGGAAGATGTCTTGAAGCTTCTGGACTGAGGAGGCTTTGGCCTCTAAAGAGAGATAGCCTTCATTCGCTCAAAAAGCAGCCCGACACTCACACTTGTTTGCTGACACTTTAAGGCCGGCAACGGACCTGCGCCTTCTATGGTGATGCGAGTGTCCATGGGCGGCACTGTGTGATCACTTAGCATCAGGTGACCCACTTAGGCGTTTGTCGCCCATTGACATAAAAAAAATCAATGTCAATGGCGAGTACAATACCCACCTTTGATTTGCCGACGATATAGTAGTCATGGCTGTGACCTTGAGAGACCTCGGTACAATTCTGGATGGCCTCAGTGGAGTCTCTCAATAAGTGGGTCTGTTAATAAACATGGATGAGACGAAAATCATGTCGAACATCCATGGTGCACCCACCCTAAGGTTAGAGACTCAGCTCTCGAGGTTGTAGAGAACTATATTTACCTAGGACAGACCATCCAACTAGGTAGGTCCAACTTCAAGAAGGAGGTCAATCGTAGAATCCAACTCGGCTGGGCAGCGTTAGGAAAGCGACGTAACAACTTTTCGTCCCAAATACCGCAGTGTCTCCAGTCGAATGTCTTCGACCAGTGTGTGTTGCCAGTGATGCCTTACGGAACAGAGACGTGGTCGCTTACTATAGGCCATATCAGACGACTCAAGGTCACCCAAAGAGCATTAAAAAGGCGTAAGCTTGGAGTTTCCCTGCGAGATCGAATCAGAAATGCTGAGACCCGTAGGCTATCCAAAGTAACCGAGATAGCCCGAAAAATTTCTAAGCTGTAGTGGTAGAGGGCAGAAAGGTTCTCGAGTGGCGACCACGAACCGGAAGACGCAGCGTGAGCAGGCCCCGTACAAGATTGTCCGATGATCTTGTGAGGGTCGCTGGATGGGGATAGCGCAAGACCGGGAATTGTGGAGATCTTTGGGGAAGGCTTTTTCCAACTGTGGGCTTTTGGCTCATATGGTGAAGATTGGAGAAGATCTTATCACACAGATGACATGAAATGCAATAATACACATTAATACTCTACTATCTCTGCGGTGTCGTAATAAGTTGTATAATAGTAAAAGTATTCTGTGAATAACGTTGTGGATTACACAATGGTTTATTAGTGATAATATTTTAGTAACATTTATTGTGTAATTGTTTGTTGTTCCAAATAAAATAAAATAAAATAAAAATAATATTTAATATTTACCCAGTTTTTGCGAAGTTGGTCATAATAGTGGTTGTTTGGTTGACTATCGTATACTCCGTGGTGTTTTTCGTCAGGGTCATGCCTAAAGATTTTGGGTCAAAGATATTAAACAATATATCTGAGTGAGAGACCCCACTTATACCATATTGGATTCCTTTATTGCTGTAGTAATTTCTACTTGATTCAGCAGAAAACTTGTAACAATAGGTGTTATTTTTAGGCCATCGATAGAAAAATCTGTAGATATCATATAATAAGTAGGCGGGACTTGCGTACTTCACAAATAAGCCAACATTAGTGACATTGACGGCATTATTCCCAAAATAATGGTCAATAATAATACTCGATAGGTTCAAAATTATATCTGGCGTAGAGCTGATTAATATTTTTGAAGGTACAAATATTTCTGGATACCGGTGGTAATAATCTATATATGATTCGTTAATAAATAAATTTAACATTACCAAACTTTCTTGCGAACTGGAACCGAACAAAACATCTACATCACTTACGTTCCCAGATTCCAAATAGTCATATACTTTTTTATCCAGAAATCTTTCTTGCCCCAAATCTTGTTCTACCACAGGTGCAAATGGAGTAAGTTTAAATAACAAATTAGTTTTTTCTTCTGATGCCAATATTGTTGATTGGTTCGTTGTTGTATTAACAAGTTTATCATAAGTAACATTTGATAAAAACGAAAGCAGCAAAGTAGCGTTTTTAGTTTCGAATCCTAATGTTTTCCAAGAACATAAGCTCTATCCTTAGTTTTGTAAGATATGAAGGCATCTAAAGAAGGTACACCACTTATCATGATTGCCCTATTAAATAGTCCTCTAGACATTGGAGATACCAAGTGGAAAGCTACCGAAGCCGAACCAGCACTTTCTCCAAAAATTGTGATATTTTTTGGGTTACCGCCAAAATTTTGGATATTTTTTTGAACCCACTTAAGTACAGCTACTTGGTCCTTTAGTCCTGCGTTCCCAGATACCTCCTTAATGTCGAGATTAAGAAATCCTAAAGGACCTAGCCTGTAGTTGGAAGTAACCAGCACTACGTCGTTGTCAATTAAGAAATCGGGCCCATAAGTACCATCATTTCCCGAACCGAATACAAAACCACCTCCACTAAAGAATACCATCACTGATCTATTGGAAGTTAACGAAGAAGTATAAACATTAAGATAGAGGCAGTCTTCAGTGCCATCAAATACTTTGGTAAAGGGGTTCACTTGAGCACAGATTGATCCGTGCGCTGTAGCGTTTCTAACTCCAGACCAGGCCTCTGGATCTATGGGAGCCTGTAAGAGAGTATAGGTATTAAAGAGAATATTAACTCTATTTATAATGAGCGTTTTAGCAATATGGCGTTAGCATTTTCATTAGGTAGGACGTAAACCAATAAAGTGTCAAAATAACTTGTATAAATTCAAGTGCGGCTGACCAGGGCGGTGTAGCAATATTTTAGCCATATGTGCATTATACACTCTAATGCACATATGGCCGCAAATTTATACAGGTCATTTTAAAGCAGTCTGAAACAACAAAATAGCCGTGTAACATTGGAAAAGTAAAAATAAATATAGCACCTTAAATCGGAGCGAACCAACAGGTGGTTTAGCATACGGAATACCCTTGAAGTAATAATAAGTGAGGTTTCCAGTAACTGTTTGAGCTGACTGGCCACGTAAAGTGCCTTTTTCCACTGTTACCATGATGTTAGCCGTGGAAATTGTATGGATTGCACTGTAAACAATAATTTAAAAATAGTTAAACCTTTCTTCAGTACCTACTACCATTACCCAGCACAAGGAACCAAATTTTGAAAGGTATCGGAAAAAGTATGTATGGTTCACCCTTGTTTAGTATAACAACTTTTGATGAAATGTTACTAATTCGAATAACCTAAAGAAAATAATCACTTTGTATACTATCGATTAACATAATTTTCATTTCATCTAATATTTATTTGCTACTAGCTGTGCCCGCGACTTCGTTCGCGTGGATGTCGGAACTTAAAAATTTATTTTTTTTGTGTAAAGCGCTGTGGGAGGATACCGAAAACATTTTTTTAATTTAATTTAGTGCTTCTTTATTTTACCTGTGAAACCATCTGGAGCGTACACAAAAACGTTATTGGGGTTGTTTACGCGTGAAAGAGCTACGTATAGTTGACCATGGGAAAAGCATCCAATACTTAGGTCCACCCCCGCAACGGATAATGTCTGGACCTGAGCTTTACTAATCGTCATGGCATAACAGAGACTGACTGGGAATTGCACTCGTTTGAAAGAGAAAGGAAAGTTTTTAGGAATTATAGGTATCCTTGGAATAAAAACAATATCACCGGCGCCGCAACCTGTTAATATTTCAGCTTCGATAATGTTGCAGATTTGTGACTTTGAGCCGAGTGCCATTACAAAGTTTGCGAGGACATAAATTTCTGAGGAGAATTATTGGTACACCAATTTTTAAAACTATTTTGTGGGCTGAAAGTCCGGGTGTGCTGAGGGAATCCAAAAATTCTACCGGGTACCAAAAATTCTAGAAGATAACGCCACGCACTGCGTTATCTTCTTCCATAAATGTATTTATTGAGCTATATTCTCTACTATTACCGGACGCATGACTCAATATTTTGAAATTAATTGCCGCAGCTTGGTCATTGTGGGGAGTCAAAATAGCTCGCTGACATAGCCAAGAACCGGCTTGATTTCCCATGTTTGTGGTATCTCCGTAGGGTCCATATTGGCTCACCTAAAGTTCTTTACCCGAAATTGTTCTTCCTAACGATTTGTAATCCGAATTATCACTCTTGTTAAAATTTTTCATCCTAAAGTTTTCATTCATACTATTTGTAGTGCTACCGGCGATGTTCATAACACTCATGTTTTCGAAAATTGTAATCAATAATATCATTAATGTAAATATATTTAAACTCCTACTGTTTTTTATCATAACGATTTAATCCCTAAACATACTCACCATAATAATTACACCGCGGAGGATTAAAATTAAACGTACATGCAATAACTATAGGACCAATTCGGTTCTGGCACTTCGCCGGCCGCTGCCGCGGCACGCTCGCTTCGCTCGCTCGGCTCGTGCGTTGCGGGGTCACCGTTCTAACCTAACCTAACCCAATAATTATGAATAGGACCGATTCGTTTCTGGAACTTGCTCAATGATTGGAGCGGGACTCTGGTTTTGCTCGCTCGGCTCTTGCGTTATAGTCGCAGTTCCAACTAAACTTAAACTAATGACTATAAATAGTACCGTGGCTAAACAAAAAAGATATGACTTTGAATAATAGTATAAACGATGGTTATGTTGAGAAAATATAGGAAAACAAATAAAAGTATAATAGATGTTTATTGCTACTGACATTATGAAGTTGAATGCTTCGGAATTATTAACATTAGAGACAAAGTAATTAGGAGTTTTGATGTTATGATGAAAAATGTTAGGAAGAACATTTTCGGATTTCCAATTATCGGAGTTGAAATTTTAGGTGAGCTTTGGCGCACCCATCTCCGTACACAGAAGAAATTAGCTCTTGCTGTGGTGTAACGTAAGAACAGAGATTACCAATCAAAATAACTTTTCCATCTTCTTGTACGGGGTATGTGCCATCGCCTATTTTTAACAATAATAAACTCCTGTGCCTTTTCGCAGCCTCTGACTGATCGGGTTCCCTCCTATACTTATAACTATCATTTGAATAGCCAATAAGGACCTGTTGTGACAATTTTCACGTACCCTGTCAGTAATTTGTCCATCAGTATTTAGTTGTACATGTCTCATAAAATCTTCAGCAAACTTGTCATGGTACTTTTGCCATAACTATTTAGCGTCCGATAACGCACAAAAGGTCAATAAGATGGCAAACAAATGTCGCAAGCGATGTGGACTATCGCTCACGCATGCTTCCGCTAGAGCGTCATCCCAATGCTGACCTCCAACTAATAAATGGCGTGCTCGGCAAGCGGCCTGGTATGTGGGATGTTCAATATCATCCACTTTACGGCGCTCAGCAAAAGACGTAGGTCCTCGCTCTACATGGATCAGACTGTGGGATGAACTCACACGTGAGCTCGCCACGTGAACCTGCCCGCCTTCCTCAAGTCAATTCCAGCTAACTTGAGAGTTTGACTTTGCGATTTGTTGATGGTTATCGCGACACACACTTTTATAGGGAACTACAGTATTTTAAACTGAAAAGGGAGATTATTTGGCACTAACGGAATACGTGACACGAACACTGTTTCTCCCTGGGCGGATCCAGGCATAATAGTAGACTCTATAACACGATGCAAAGTTTTGACTTGAAGCCTCACAACCATTATAGGTATACCCAACATACATCCCCTATTATGCGCCTTTAGGAGTGGAAATTCCTAAAATCCTGAAATACATATTTTTTATTTTTAACGGAAAGGCCAAATAGCAATTTTCATGCTTTTCACATAAAAAACACTTTTCATACAAACTTATATCCCCTATTTTACGCCCTTGGGGAGGAATTTCCAAAAATTCTAAATTATTTATTTTTATTTTTGGCTGAACTACTAAATATTAGTTTCAATGCCTTTAACTTCAAAAAATTACGGATTTTCATATAATCTTTCATTCTCTGTTTTACCCCCTTAGGGTTAGTATATCCAAAAACCCCTTCCTTAGTGAATGCATACGTCATAAAAAGTACCTACCGGGAAAATTTCAAGTCTCTAACCCCAGCCGTTCAGTCTGTTCGTTGATATGTCAGTCAGTCAGTTTCCTCTTTTACATAGGTAGGTATATAGATTTGTGCTGAGAAAATTATGAGAGACCTGGTTAATTTACTACATTCAATCGGACAGGCTCAATAAAATTCAAATCGTCTGTACATTCGCGTTACAAACGAATCGACAGCACAAACTTTCGATCGATTGACATTATAATTTAAAATTAAATTATAACAAATCCAACCATGTACATAATTCAATTTGCCCAAAGAAAACAGAATATTTTAATAACCAATTTTGGACAACGACATACTTCTAGCCAAGCAAGACCTTATTTCGAAACAATTCGGAACATTCTAAGCCCTACGTAACTCATCCAATTAGCAAACACGGGCAAATCTTAACACCGCGGGTCAAAAGCAATGCACAACGACATCTATCGAAATAAATATCAACTATCAAGCACAACGACATGTATCGAAATAAAAATCAACTATCAATAATTTAAAATGAAATTATAACACATCCAACCTTCTACATAATTCAATTTACCCAAAGAAAACAGATTTTTTTAATAACCAATTTTGGACAACGACATACTTCTAGGCAGCCAAGACCTTATTTCGAAACAATTCAGAACATTCAAAACCCTACGTAACTCATGCAATCAGCAAACACGGGCAAAATTAACACCGCGAGTCAAAAGAAATACACAACGACATCTATCGAAACAAAAATCAACTATCAACCTAGTTCATTCAGAAAAGAGATGTCATAATATGCACAAAGACATCTATCGGACAGTTTAGTTCAACTATAAACATTAGTTCATCTTGAAGTACCGAAATGTGTGTTATTTTTCTCCATGATTACTTTAAAATCTAATATCTTTTGATAGACTGAACCGATTGCAATAAAACAAAAACTAAATGTTACCTCAAGTTACGCTCAATCGTTGTGTATAAAAGTTAACTACATTGCTTTCGTATATTTTACGTGATACCCGAACATATAAACAGACAAACAGACAAACAGACAAAAATTCTAAAAATGCTGGAAATGGGTTCTATTGGTTGTCCTTTAATACCCTGGCTATTTTTTTTGGATTTTCTTTTCATGTACAAAAATGATTTTACTACAGATTTATTATATGTATAGATAACAACTTTTGCGCTGTTTATGAAAAAGTACAATGTTCATTTGATGTACTGATCAGGTGGTACATGTTATCCTTCCGTTTTTATTGTCAAATTTTTCTAGCCAAAATACTTATCGCACTACTTTAATTTCCCTAAAGAATTTTTAACTAAATTTATATTTTGCATTTTAATCACTTGGTAAAATATTAATTTGGCAAGTTTTTACTTGCTCAAGTTTTATTAAGTCAAATACACACTAAGCAAAGGCTTTATTTTGTAAAAAAATATGTTCCAAAAATAAGTTTGTTCAAATTTTAATATGGGTGATTAATTGCACAAAACAATAATTAAGTTTAATAATTAAAACGTGGGTAAGGATAGGTTAGAACCGTGACCCCAACGGAGCGCGAGTCTCGCGAGCGAAGCGAGCGTGCCGAGACAGCGGCCGGCAAAGCGCCGGAATTGATTTGTACAATAACAATATAATTATTATAGAAGTTCTTTTGTCCAAGGTGAAACAGACAGAGGAATGTTATGCCTAACCATATTTGACTACATAATACTTGGTAAATGAAACATTGCCGTAAATAGTATTGCTAATTGTAAAATTGCGAAAAGTTTTGTTGCCAAATGAAAATTTGGGGAACATACTTTGGCATGTGATACTTTGGGAAACGGGTTTTGCTCAAAAAAATGCAATCCAATGAACTTAGTAGCCGAAGGAACAATGTTAGTTTATTGACAATAAAAGGAAACGAATTATTTCTGAATTGAATAATCGATACGATCCTTCGACTTAATCATTATTAGTCTAGTGAAACACTAGTTTAAACAAAATTAATGCATTTGAAAATTCGGTTAAATTACGTTATTGCAAAGAAATAAAGAAATAAAATTCTACTTTATTGTAACTAAAATTAGCCGGATCGACTAAAAGTTGTTATACCAAACAAGGGCGAACCAGTATGTAAGTATATGATAGCTTTTCTATAAACTTTAAACTCACTACAATCATTCAATCGACAAGAGAGACATATCTTATGTTAAACCAAGTCAGTTATTTAGTTTGCAAGCATCTAATAAAAACATTTTCTAAAATGGTCTATAACAAAATTATTAGTAATGTTAATAACAATTTACGACTAAATCAGTATTCAAATCTTTAACACTGTTATGAATATTAAATGAAATAAAAAATAATACAGGTTTTCATTCACGTAGGCTTTAATAAGGGACTTGTAAATAGTCAGAAAATGTTTGTAGTAGTTAGTTATATTTGAATATAGCTCACGTTGATTTTATATCTAGGTAGTTAATAAATGTACCTAACTCGGCTTACTCAGACTGTTTGACTAAGGTACCCATAGTAGTGTGTATGTAATAACTTAGTTGCGTACCGTCTTACATATCTATATATACTACCTGAAAGATTCAGTCAGGTCTGCCAAATGCAAGTTTTAAAGGAGATTTGTATTTTTTGTCAGTCTTGAGTGTAATTTGTTGTTTGTCTAATTCAATACTGCTATTAAAGTGAACCGTTGTTTCAGTTAAAGTACGTTCCTCGCCTAATTCATTACATATCTACCTTTATCTAATTCTAAATTTGTTTATATAAACTGAGCGAAACTAATCGAGACGTTAGAAACTGTTTACCAATTATGCGCACGGTGTGTAAATAGTAGTACTAGTAGTAATTGATAATAATAATAATAATAATAAATTGTGATTTTGAATCGTTAGAATTTTTTTGCAGGACGACCGACCGTATTATGAGTCTGAAATGGAACTTTATACTGACTTGGCGTAAACCCGTAAGTATCATTATTAACCGAAAAAGAATTTCGATAATAAAAATGGAAAAAACAATAACAATGATTTTATTTTTCCATCTCAACAAATTACAAGTAATAATTAAAAAATAGTAATAATAATAGTAATTTGTGGGAGATCTGGCGTCTAAACTAAGCCTAAGTCTGTATTTCAGAGCACTAGGCCCCCTTTACAAATTATATTTTATAAAAAAAATCTTTTTAAGTATTTAATTTGAATAACATACAATAAGAGATCGAATACAAACAAAGTACCTATATAAGTGTGTTTGTGTGGAGTGAGTGTGTGTGAAATGTTTCTTAAAACCTATCTGTGCTGAACAGTTCATCCCAGGAGTCAGCATAGAAAGTTAGTGTAGAATCGTCAGCGTAGGCTGAGATACGACAGTACAATTCTCGGTATTGAGCATACAAAGTTCGTTTATGTAGCACATGAAAAGTGTTGGGCCAATTATGCTGCCTTGTGGGGCTCTAAACTCTATATGGAGTTGGTCACTGATATGTTCTCCAATTTTTACAGATTGCGTTCGGTTTTGGAGGTAATCTTTAAGAAGGCATAAAGGAGGGTCTCTTATTCCACGATTTTCGAGCTTTAAAATTAGCTGGGCGACAGATACTTTCGCAAGCTCAACAAATATCGCTAAACATTTTTTTTATTATCTAATTTAGTAACTAAAATATTTGTGAAGTCTAGTACAGCCTGTTCTGTAGATTTTTTTCTTTTTTCATAAGGCAGGGGGAATGCCTACACATGCCACTTGCAAAAAGTGTCTGCGGGTGGGTATTTCGGACTCGCACCGACTAAACCTAACCTGCCGTGGACTTCTCTTGGCGCCTAATGGGAGGAGCCCCGGGAACGCCGGTGCCCCCCATTTGCGCCCTTCCCTCTCCGGTTTGCGCCATGTCCCAGATGATTGGGACATTGCCTTCCCTATTGCCGACTGCTGCCAGTCTGGCACAGCGACTGTGCCACAAACTTCAATGGTGACAATGTGTCGTCAATTCTCGACCGATCCGGCACAGTTACTCACCGAAACACCCGTGTCCGGTGAGTATCTGAGTCAGTCTGTAGGTGAGGTAACCGCCCTTCCTTCCCACCCAGGCCTCGAGGTGAGGCAGGATAGCACCGTCGGCACGTTGTCGCGCGTTCAGGCGCATCTCAAGCCGTGCGCGCCACTGTGTTAGTACGCGCCGGTGTGTATCCCACCTATAGGCAATGAGCCTATAGGTGGGACCGCTCTCCCGGCGGACGCGGATTTCGGTGTAAACCGTCGCGTCAACTGCCGGCAGAAGATCAAACGGCGGCAGGCGCGCCAGGAGTCTCGCCCCCTCAAAGGATACCGTTCGGTATCCTCGTGCGATCCGTATGGCCACCACACGCTGCAGGGTGTTCAAAATAGCCAGACCAGACGGGCGCCCTATAAAGGACCATGGATCGCACGACACCTCCGTAGAGGCGGCGAACTTTTCCCGGGGACCCCCGAGGTTCGGCAAAAGCCTCTGTAGATTTTCCTGATCTAAATCCATATTGAGAATCAGATAATAGTTTACGTTGTTCAAGGTATTTGATTAATCTATGTTTAAGAAGTTTTTCGAATATTTGATATCGATTTTATTCATCAATTTGTAATTTAATAAGTCCTGGATTACACAGTTTGTTATATCCTACTAATATTATAAACGCGAAAGTTTGTAAGTATGGATGGATGTTTGTTACTCTTTCACGTAATAACTACTGAATGGATTTTAATAACATTTTACAGTAATATAGTTTATATATGAGAATAACACATAGGCTACAATTTATAAAGATATTGTGTGAATTGTCAAAAATATGACGATAAGTGTCAATTAAGTAGGAAACAATATACTATCTGGGAGCTATTCCGGCGTGCACTGCCAAAACCGCTAGAGGTACACATCCTACTAATATTATAAATGCGAAATTTTGTGAGTATAGATGTATGTTTGTTACTCTTTTATGCCAAAACTACATTACAGCGGCTTAAACCACGGGGCATAGCTAGTATTTTATAAATTGTGTTCAATTATGTAATGTATTCATAGTCAATCTGTTTGTTTTCCCAAATATTATAAATAGAAGGGATTCAAATTTAAATGCTAGACGAAAGTTTATGTTAAAAGTTTGTCATTAAAAGTAAATAAAATTAAAGCTTCTTAATATAAATGAATGAAAATGTACTTATTTTTTTTTTGTAAATCCTAAATTATATGGTTGCTTGCATGCTGTATGCCTGCTTGCAAGCTGCATGCCTGCTTGCATGCTCTATGCCTACTTGTATGCTGCATGCCTGCTGCATGTTGCATGCCTGCTTGCATGCAACAGCAAAAATAACAAATAATGTGTACAAACTTTCTAGGCGTTTGGTGAAATTAAAATAGTGGTATAATGAATGTTCGGAAACATAATACTTCGAACAAATGTTATTTCAGCTATGTGTAATTTCGGTGAAAAGGTTTTCGACCAAATGGAACGTAGGAGTAACGAAAAAAAACGAATTGATCATAGGTTAACTGATACAGTGGCAGACGTGACTTCGGTGAAATATAAAAGAAATAAACGATAAAAGTTGAAGAGTTTTAGGTGAAATAAAATTCAATTAAATATTTTTCATACTTATGATAGGTAACCAGATAGAGTCGCGGAAGAAATGCTATTAAGTAATATGAAATGAACAGTGAAGCAATGAAGTGAAGCAGTGTTTTGATCAATTAATAGATTATCACTCACCATGATAAGTTTATCAAAATAATGCCGTATGTGAACCCCATTTTGGAGAGAGTTCTTATCACACTGACATTTCAGCTACCGCATCAACAATTTATACTTGCTTTCGCCGAAATAAAATATATTTGTTTTGTTCATATTTAAACAGTTGTAAAATCATGTAAGTTGTTCATTCTAGCTTCCACCTGCATGCACACATAAAAATCGGCAAATAAAAGTATACCAGAATATACTTTTTTTAAAGCGTTTACGTATATATACCTTTCAATTTTAGGTTTATACCTATGCTTTGAGATTCTTAAATGTATGAAGACTCGCGGGAAAGGTTTTCTACATCCTGAGGCTCTACCGGCTAAGTCACCGAACATCGATTTCTTAAATGGCGTTCAAATAAAACAAGGTTAAAAATGACTTAATCAATCGTTAAATCGGCTTTATCGTTGACAATCGATTCCGCACCATTTATGACGTCACATGTGCTCATGGACGCCGATTTAACGATTGATTAAGTAATTTTTAACCTTTATTTATTTGAACGCCATTTAAGAAATCGATGTTCGGTGACTTAGCCGGTAGAGCCCCTGATGAGCTAACCTCTCGTATACCGGTACTACGAACTGTCCAATTTACACGTTTTATAGAATTACTAGCTAGTGCCCGCGTCTTCGTCCGCGACAATTTTGAATGATGACCAATGTAACTACTTACGTCTAGCTTAAGCTAAAAAATATAACTTTTTAAAGAAATAAGCAATATAAATTTAAGAAAACCTAACTTATATATAACCTAGCTAAGAAATAAACTAATGACTACTTGGGTACTGTAATTAAAAAAAAGGACCCGATATCATCAACCAAAAAAATCAAAGAATACATATCAATTATCCTTAAGTAAAGTCAGTACCTAAATCGGGTAAAATAATAATCAACGATGCATTAATCACAGGTAACAACTTATACTACGCTAACTCGAATTTTAGATCAATTCTTTTTTATCCCAATTTGATTAAAATGTCGTTATTTAATTTGTTATAAAAATTACCAAAAAAAAAAGAAGTTACAAATGTTATAAAACGCTAAATCTTTAGTTAGATGTCAACGACCACGACATTTGAAGCAACTTGGCATAAGAAACTAAATAATTTGAGTTGGCGTAAATTGTTGGTACCGATTCGGGTAAACCGGCGAATCGGCGAAACCGGGTGTAAAATCAGTTTTAGATTATCTTTTTTTAACAACAAATTAAATTTTTTACATGCGTATAACTAAAAAATAACAGATTTTCATACAAACTTACATCCCCTATTTTTGTCGTCCTTAGGGGTGGAATTTCCAAAAATCCTGAAATATGTATTTATAATTTTTTTATGAAAGGTCAAATACCGATTTTCATGCGTTTACCTTAAAAAATGTCACAAGTTTCATACAAACTAACATCCCCTATTTGTCACCCTTAGAGGTGGAATTCTTGGAAATCCTGAAACAAATATTTTTAATTTTTAACTGTAATGCTAAATACCAATTTTCATGCGTTTTACTTAAAACTTGTTACATACATAGAACTGTAACACAAAAAAAAAAAATTCATCATACCCTATATGTTGGGTACCTATGGATAGATCTGCAAAAATGATATTGAGATGTCTAGTATCTTTTTTTTCTAAACTGAATAGTTTGCGCAAGAGACACTCCTAAAGTGGTAAATTGAGTGTCCCCCATGTAACTTCTAAAATAAGAGAATGATAAAACTAAAAAAATATATGATGTACATTACCATGCAAACTTCTACCGAGAATTGGTTTGAACGAGATCTAGTAAGTAATTTCTTTATCTTTCATTCAATCAACTCAAATTCTAGCTGCTACGGAACCCTTCATGGGGGAGTCCGACTTGCACTTGGCCGCTTTTTTATTGTATATTCTATCTAGTCCGTCTATGAAAAAGCTTTACTAGCTGTTTTCCAGCAATATTCCAATTCATGCTTTTTAATTTAACAACTATGGACTTCCATAAATCCATAGATGTACTGTAACTAACCATACTGGCTCGTCACGTTGAGATTATTCACATATCCTTCGTCCAGCTAATCGTACTATAATTTAGCTGGCGTGTTGCAATATATCTTTTAAATGAAACAAAATAAAACAACTGATTTATAGTATTTTAATTCGTATTATGCCTGATTATCAAATTTAGACTAATCGATGCAAATATGTGTGGAACAAGCTTAACATTAGTTCAATTATCGTAATAATTTACATATAGGGACATCACTAGTTACTATAAAGATTAGTCCCTTCTCTAATCTTGAAATCGACCAATGGGAACAGTTATAGGATTACCGGGAAAAATGATTGTTTCACAAAACAGCTACTTATTATTCATATACAATAATGGATAATGTATTAATAAATTTATATGTGTAATATAACACTAACTGTCGTTTTGATAGAAGATTAACTATTTATTTTTATGTGATTATGCAGATTACATTTATTTAATTAATGAGACTGACCGGATGTGGCATTATTGACGACGCATTTTGGCAATATGGAGAACTGACAGAGAATGGCGGCTCTTCGCGCCAGACGATAACAAAAGAAAAGGAGTTTTTAGAAGTTTTGAGTGTGGTTTCAGGAGTCCTATAGAAGATTTAGAAGCGAACGTCGTTTCTGGTGTAATTAGAGTGGAGGATCTGCTGAATGTTGGTTGTTTCATTTGATTTAAAGGAGAGATAATGAAGGAAGCGTCATCTCGTGTTGGTAAGCTTTGAACACAGGTGAGGCTTGGTTATTTTATTTAAAGTATTACATTATTACGAATGCTCGGTAATTTTAGTTGAGTCTAGATGCTGGAACGATTCTATTTTCATACACGATTATGTTGGGATGCTCTCAAAGGTTGTATTACTTATGTATTTATAAGACAAATACTTTAAAACTAATTCTATGTTTAAACTAACTAGACGATAGAACCAGAATTATATCTATTATTGAATGAAAGCTATCAATGTTAGATAGTAATTAATATAATAACTTCTAATTAAAAGTACCTGAGTTATTAACTGGGTTAATAGTAGGTAATCCTTTACAACCATTTAACTAATGTGTCTTTGGTTCAGAGGTTGATTTTGAATATGAGTACTATCAGTGGAAGAGAAACTGATGTCTTGTGTGCTTAAGACCGGTCACTGACAGTCTTATTTAGTTCTCTATGGAAGATTAGTAGAGGCTATCCTACAACAGCATGCATGATGTGCTTGTGTTTATGATTAACCTAAAATATTATATGTTCTATAATGATGTCTTGGTACTTAAGGCCGGCCGTCAAAGCAGCCTTCAAAAGGGTCTATGGAAGATTTAGTAGAACCTTTACAAAAGTTCCAATGATGTTATTATGAAACATCTCTACCTACCATGTTGAAGATCAAGAGATCATTGATTTTTGACAAGAATCACAAATGTTTAATAACACACTATCAAAGTATTGATTATACTAATATTGACTCAGTTAATAGTCATATAATTGGTTCCAATTAGAATTATATTCAGATTTTCTTACTGATATTGAATGCTTTCATATCAATCGGTCATTACTTGGGTAATGAATACAAAGAACTAAATCTTCACAAGTGATACAAGATAGTATTACTTATACAATTGATGTTGAAGTTCAAGAATTGTTGAACCTTGACAGGAATGCGAAGTTCCTTGAGCAGATGACTCAAATAATAATAATAATACAATGATGAAGTATTATTATGGGTTGACTTTGTTAACAGTCAAACCAGTAGTTGCGATTAGAACCATTCTGAAATTAACTTGCTTATATTGAATATGCTTTCTGTAGATATTACAACATTGGAGAATCCAAGAAGTACTTATAAAAAATTAAGGCTTCTGTGTTATTACATAAGATTAATTATAAATATTATCCATATATAAATGTTTTCCTTGTTATAATATATATATTATGAACTAGAGTCATATATATTTTTGTAATAAATAAGTAAAGGTTAGGGTAGTCAAAAGATAAAGCCCTCTCATGTCTCTTGTTTTCAAAGGACATTGACTATGACTAACAACCTACACAGACCTTTCTGTAATTGGAATAAAAGAGTATCCCTGTTAAGGACATTTGCAGTCCGGAGCGCGGTGGAAGCCTGACCATGTGGTGTCGATGGCTACAGTACTTTCGCGGGGAGATTTGGGCGAGTACCATAGCCGCAAATAAAATATTATTGAATATTCTGATATTCTAGTATAATCTACAAACAAGCTAGAATAATCTAGAAAAGAAATAAAGTCAATCTCAACAATATTTTAAGGAAATCATATATACTATGGCTGAATTAAACTATTATATTTCAAGATGTGTGAATTAAAACAACCAATTCATTTAGGAAACATACATATAATCTAATTAGACAATATCAACAAGACATTCATTTAATAGGACTTATCAAATAACACATTATCTTCTTAAGAAAATAAGTTATACTCCAATAAGAAGTAGTGAAAACTTTATGTTTATCAGAGAAATTATAGAATTAAAACTACATATTTATGGTCTTATATATTGAAATAAAGTTCTAATAAGATTTTAGATAACATTATGGTAATTAATTTAGGGTAAACTAGGCTTCATTAGTTCTGTCATTCGTGTACAATTACATGAGTTTAGAAAGTTAATTTATGATTAGAATAAAGTTATTTTAGGTTTGATTCGTTTGTTCTCCTTTTCAAAAAGTTCTTGGATTACTATGTGCAACATAGGTTCCTACCATACTAGACGAATCACTGGCCAATTCAAATCAACTTGTTTCAATCAAATCCAGCAAGAATATAAATTCATGATTTAAGTTAAGAAAATTTAGGATCATATTAGTATCAAGGAGTATTCCTTATTAGACACATAAAAGTTAGGTTTAGTTAAATACTAAATTGTATGCCGTTAGTTAGGATGATCAGGTACAACGATAGGGAACACATCAAATAAGGGGATTTAGAACAGGGGGGGTAGTGGCGAGGTACAGTACATACATACATACATCTTTATGTGAATGGGTACGATTTCCCAATATCCTTTCTCAACCCATTGGAACGATTTGTGACCCGGATTCATTGGTCTCTAGTATATTTGATAACATAGAATTAAAATTAAATTTAAGACAATAATGATTAAGTTAAATACCTATTTGTTTAAGTTATTGTCAAATTGTTTATTTTAGGTTTTTAAATATTAGTTCTCAATACTTATAGTTTTAGATATAAATTACTACATCTTTTCGGAATGGTTATGTCTATATTGAGGAAAAAATTGAATATTATTATTGTGACGGATATAGCAATAGTCTTGCGTGAATAGCAATGGCCCCGCTTTAAAGCTACCATCGGATACACAGCGAAACAAACTCAGCGGGGTCCTCTACTACCGGTTTCAACACGGCCCAGGACACACGGAACAGGAAAATCAACAGATTCGGCCCTGCACTCAGTAGTAGGAACTATAGAGACAGCCCTAACTGACAAATTGATGACACTAGGAGCTTTCATTGACATTGAAGGAGCTTTTGACAAAACAAAATTCTGTAGCATAAAGCACTCTCTTGCCAAACTCGGAGTGGATCAAACCACTAGTGGCTGGTTTGACAACCTCCTAAGGCTGAGAGCTATAAGGTTTACAGTAAACTCCACCACAAGAGGCATCGTAGCAAAAGAGAAAGCCAAAGAGGGGTGCTCTCCCCCTTACTATGGAATATAGTGGTGGATGACCTAATACGATGCCTAAACCAAAGATGCTACTACACTGTTGGCTATGCCGACGACTTCACGATTCTGATAAAAGGCAACGCGGAAAACATAGTTTTTAACTGTAAGCAATCCGCCTTCAAAATCGTGCAAAAATGGTGCGTCCAACACGAACTAACGGTTAACCCTAAGAAAACAGAATTGGTCCTATTCACAAACAAAAGACAACCAAACATCACGGACCTACCCAAATTGTTTGGCACCGAACTAAGCCTCTCAACTGAGGTTAAATACCTAGGGATAACACTTGATAGCAAGCTAAACTGGAACAAACACGTGGATGTGAAAATTGACAAGGCCCGAACGACCTTCTGGCAATGCAGAAGACTTATAGGGAAAAAGTGGGGCCTAAGACCACCCGTGACCCTATGGCTCTACAAAATGTTAATACTCCCCATGACGTGTGTGTGTGTGTGTGTGTTCTGGGCCACCACACAACGGCACCATACGTGGTGCCGTTGTGTGGTGGCCCAGAACACAGTTAAGCACGGCAAAGACAAAACTCCAAGGCTTCCAAAGACTAGTATGCTTAGCAACTACTGGCAGCATGAGAACGACTTCCACAGCTGCACTAGAGGCCCTACTAAATCTCAGACCATTGCACCTAGCTGTCCAACAAGAAGCCGCAGCAACAGCCATAAGGCTCAGCTCAAAACTGGCCTGTGGAAGCAAAATTATAGGGAAAACACGCGCATCATGGATGAAATAAAGAAGACGCTCCCAATGATGGACGCTATATGTGACATAATCCCTAAAACGTTCGTTTTTGATAAAAACTACGCCATCCAACTTCAAGAGGAAGCTAAGGACAGCTCTGGCACACATGAAGTTCGGATATATACTGATGGCTCGAAAACAAATAAAGGCACAGAAGCCGGCGTCTTCTCCAATGACCTCAACATCAACATATCAACAACACTTAGGAGTCTAAATTCTATTTTCCAAGCGAAATGCGTGGGAATAACATTAGCAGCAACAGCAGTCAAGTCTCGAGATGTCCATGGTAAATCCATACGCATAATCTCAGACAGTGCCTCTGTGCTTCAAGCCTTAAGAGCAACCAATTTAACAGTGGACTCATTTTGGAGTGCCACGGTGCACTTGAAAAGATCTCAACGACCAACAAGGTTACATTACAGTGGATTAGAGGGCACAGCGGATCTCTAGGAAATGACACTGCGGACCAGCTGGCAAGGAAGGGATCGGAAACGACAACAATGGGACCTGAACCCATTGTACCCATACCCTATAACCAACTGAAAACATGGCTGTGTGAGAAAACCACACAAAAACATGAAAAAGAGTGGATAGATCTGAAATTATGCAGACAGACAAAATAATTGCTACCATCTCTCAACAAACGCCTATCGCGTAATCTATTACACCTGAACAGGAAGGATCTACGCATGGTGATAGGCACAATTACCGGACAATGCACACTAAACCAACATCTCTTCAAGATTGGCGTTACAGACATCCCCCTGTGCAGAGGGTGCATTGAAAATGAAGAAACACCAGCACACGTACTGCTACACTGCAAGAGTGTTGCTTACCAATGGGCAAAGTTCCTGAATGATCCAAAGACACTGCAGGAGGCCTTAGGCCAGGCTTTCGTGGTCTCCTGGACTTCTGGATGGAACTAAAATGGTTCGAGTAGCCAAACAAGTATCACGCACAATGGCCCAATTAGGAGGCTAAGTGCGGAAACCTATCGCCCAACTAACTAACTAACTAACGGCCCAGGAGATTCGGTGCGGCGAAACATACCCAAGTGGGCAAACACGTAATTTGATCGACTTGAAGCAATTATTTAGTAGGTAAACACAATTTCTGGTCGATCGGTAATCTTTATATGTATTATTTTATATTCTATTTTAAGAACAGAAAAGAAAAACATCAATACAATTATTAAATATTCTATTTATTGATTATTATAATATGATTAACAAGAAAGACAAATATTAATTAAGGACTTTAATTGTAAAATTAGTAACAGGAGAGGAATGGTTCAAAACACACAAACACTGTTTTTAATACGCTACATATTGTAAATTCTAAAACTTGATACCAGCGTATTCTAAGATGGATTTCCAAAATGTTATATCCTCTTCGTCAGGTGCGTTTCCAATGGTCAGGGTATCAGTTACATTGACGAAAGCTTTGGTTTCATTATTAAATAGTGGCCAAGTCAACGATGAAACTGGACTGGGATTTCTGAAAAGTGTTAAAGAAATATATATAAAATAAAAATAATACAGACATTACTGGAACATTTAAATATTCTTAGTTACGCAGAACCTACTCAACGTAATAATTTTAACCGGGATAATGTCAGAGTAGATCTTTAATGATTCAAAAGTTAATTTACGTTTAAGTAAATTATGATTCAATTTCGAATTAGGAAATTTAGGAAAATTAGCTAGAAAAGATGAAGGATTTTAAAATGATTTTTTGTTAACTGCTAAGCGGAGCAATGGAGTGCGTGAACTCAACCAGCTAGTTAAAGATAATTATAAACCGGAGAGTAAGTACCCCTATTGGGATTTAAACCTCAGGGATGCTTGAGAGGCTTTTTTGTAACATTTTGTACAATTTTACTACGTTAATACGCGAAGACGCGGTGCTCACGTTCAATTGTCAATAGAATAGGACATCGGTCCGAATGTAGTTTAAACTGTCTTAAAGCAAAGTGTCTGTGTTATTGTTGCATGTTAAAACAAAGTACGTACAATTGGTGGAGTAAAAATTAGTCATATATAGTAAAGTCAAATACTGCAGTAAAAAAAATACTGATAATATGAAGGTTGTTTCAGTTAAACTTGAATAAGTTACCCTGAAGATTAGAGAAGATCTTATCACACAGATGATATGAAATACTTTAATACACAATAATATTATACTATTTCTGCGGTGTCGTAATAAGTTGTATTAGTATTTAATATTTACCCAGTTTTTGCGAAGTTGGTCATAATAGTGGTTGTTTGGTTGACTATCGTATACTCCGTCGTGTTCTTCGTCAGGGTCATTCCTAATGATTTTGGGTCAAAGATATTGAACAATATATCTAAGTGAGACACCCCAGTTAAACCATATTGGATTCCTATATTGCTATAGTAATTTCTACTTGATTCAGCAGAAAACTTGTAACAATAGGTGTTGTTTTTAGGCCAGCGATAGAAAAATCTGTAGATATCATATAATAAGTAGGCGGGACTTGCGTACTTCACAAACAAACCAACATTAGTGACATTGACGGTATTGTTCCCAAAATAATGGTCAATAATAATACTCGATAAGTTCAAAATCGTATCTGGCGGAGAGCTGATTAATATTTTCGAGGGTACAAAAATTTCTGGATACCGATGGTAATTATCTATATATGATTCGTTAATGTAAAATTGTAACATCACCAAACTTTCTTGCGAACTGGAACCAAACAAAACATCTACATCACTTACGTTACCAGACTCCAAATAGTCATATACTTCTTTATCTAGAAATCTGTCTTGCCCACAATCTATTTCTACCACGGGTGTAAATGGAGTCAATTTAAAAAACAAATTGGTTTTTTCTTCTGATGCCAATATTGTTGATTGGTTCGTTGTTGTATTAATAAGTTTATCATAAGTAACGTTTGATAAAAATGAAAGCAGCAAAGTAGCGTTTTTAGTTTCGAATCCTAAAGATTGTCCAAGAACAAAAGCTCTATCCCTAGTTCTGTACGATATAAAGGTATCTAAAGAAGGCACACCACTTATCATGATCGCCCTTTGAAATAGTCCCCTAGACATTGGAGATACCAAGTGGAAAGCTACCGAACCCGAACCAGCACTTTCTCCAAATATTGTGATATTTTTTGGGTTACCGCCAAAATATTGGATATTTTTTTGAACCCACTTAAGTACAGCTACTTGGTCCTTTAGTCCTGCATTCCCAGATACCTCCTTAATGTCAAGATTAAGGAAACCCAATGGACCTAGCCTGTAATTGGAAGTAACTAGCACTACGTCGTTGTCAATTAGGAAATCGGGCCCATAATTATCATCATTTCCCGAACCGAATACAAAACCTCCTCCATGAAAGAATACCATTACTGATTTATTGGAAGTTAAAGAAGAAGTATAAACATTAAGATAGAGGCAGTCTTCAGTGCCATCAAATACTTTGGTGAAGGGGTTCACTTGAGTACAAATTGATCCGTGTGCTGTAGCGTTTCTGACTCCAGTCCAGGATTCTGAATCTATGGGAGCCTGTAAGGGAGTATAAGTTTAATTAAAGTGAAGATTAAATAAATTTATAAATTAACCATTTAAATTTAAAGATGTCTAAAACATGAAAATTGACGTGAAACATTGAAAACACGTAAAAATATTTAATCACCTTAAATCGGAGCGATCCAACGGGTGGCTGAGCATACGGAATACCCTTAAAGTAATAATAAGTGACGTTTCCAGTAACTGTTTGAGCTGTCTGGCCAAGTAACGTGCCTTTTTCCACTGTTACCGTGATGTTAGCCGTAGAAATTGTATGGATCGCACTGTAATCAATAATTTAAAAATAGTTAAACCTTTTAAGCATTTATCCGTACCTACCAAATAGCACAGGGAACCAAATTTTGAAAGGTATCTGCAGAAAGTTAGTATCTGATACTCGTAGCTGTTCTATAAACTTCAACCGATGCTATCATTCAACACTGCCTTATCCGCAGCTTCTTGAAAAATAAAAAAATCTTAAGCCTGGAGTCCAGAAGGAAACTTCTTACATGTTTGATGCTGTATGGTTTATGTAATAATAAAATTGACTGTTCTAACATCACAAATCAATTGTGTTACATTGTACCTAGATCTGTGATGCGGCGAGAGGCGCGTGTTCCTCGGCTGTTCTACACTACAAGGTGCCGAACTAACGCCGGAGTGCGGGCGCCTCTACGTCGCCTCGTAGAGACATATAACACACACCTTGTACATTTAGACATTTTTGCACTTTCTACTTCAAAATTCAAAAAACTTGCCATTGATCATCTAAAATAACAATCGAGATTTCCTTTTAACGCTTTAGTAAACTCGCGCGAGTTTAGATTAAGATTAACTTTCTTTTTACCTATTATTTTGCGGACATTGGTGTGGGTTACACGTTTACTACGTTACTTGTTTACACTTATTATATTATACTGTAATGTGTAACTGTTTAATGTCCCAATAAAATAATAAAAAAAAAAAAAAAAAAACCTCGTTTTCAGTCGCGTAGATTTTAATGAAGGGCTAAATAGTCTGAAAACGTTGTCGTAATATTGTAGTATACTAGATGTGCCCCACGGTTTTACCCGTCTTAAACTTAAACATAGTATGACAGCTCCTCTCCCGTATGTGATAGCGTGATAATATGTAGCCTATATGCTGACCCGACCTCTTAGTAATATTCATGCAAAATTTTAAGTAAATCCATGCATTTTTGAGTTTAGCCCGAACATACATACAGATTAACGGACAAAAATTCTAAAAACTATATTTTTGGCTTCGATATTGATTGAATATCACACCCCAAGTATCCTTTTAAAAAAATATTCAATGTACAATTTTGACTTTCCTACGATTTAATTGTATGTATAGATATGAGTTAACTGTTAAATATTTTGCGTAGATTTTTAATTGTTAATATTGTCAAATATAGCTAATATTGATTATTTAACTAATTTTTTACCAAGTATTGAATAAATGTACTGAACTAGGCTTACTCAGTCTGTCTGAATTAAGTGGGTACCCATTGAGGTTTGTACGTAATAATTTAGTTGCGTAACATTCTACTAACTGAAAGTTTTAATCAGGACTCAAGACAGCCACTCATCAAGCTTTTAAGGATTTGTTTTTTTTGTCTGCCTAGAGTTAGTTTGTTATTTGTCTTAGTCAATACTGCTATTAATGGTTTTCGACTAATTCACTACATCTATCGATCTTAATCTGCTTCTAAATTTGGTCCCTATCTGTTTCTTAGTTTAAACGCTTAAGATTTACAGGGCGATTGAAAGTGCGCTGAGTGACTAAGAGAAAAAGTTGAATACGGCTGTGCGGGCAATTAACATATTTTGATATTGCTGCATTTTTTTCTAACGTAGTTCTTAGAAAGGGCATGTTTAGTTGTATTAATTTAGTTACGACGGGAACAACTGAGAATATATTCGAGACGTTAGAAATTGTTTGCCTATTGTACGCACGCCGCACAGTACAAATAACTAGTGTGCGTGTTATAAACAGTAATTACATTTTACTTTAACATAGTAACAATTACAAACTATAGCAACCCGTGGGTGACGTTAAAGATTACAAAGGGAAACATCATGTAGTGGGGCAGCAGCGCGACCTGTATATTAGCTATCACCAATCGCCTAGCGCCAAGTCGCAAGCCAAGCGCGGTGACTTCGACAAACTCCTCCATATGGCAACTTTGTGGAAATATTTAGGGGCGTCCTATTTCCAGCAATGGACGACATATATATATATATATATATATATATATATATATATATATATATATATATATATATATATATATATATATATATATATGTATATACCGATGCAAGAGCGACATAGCCTGCCGCAGGCCTGACAAGGGAAGTTTGCGGTGATTGGGGCCAAGCCGCTTTTAAGTCGAAAACTAAGTAAATAATATAATGATGTCCCCCTATTTCGGCCACGGCGGCCAGTCTCAATTTAGACTTGTTCTCTGAGATACGGGGGTGTATTACCGCCAACTGCCAGTCTTCGGGCAGATACTGAGAAATTTTCCTAACAGAAAAATTCCAAAATCATATTTTGGACCAACCTGGGATGTGAACCCAGGACCTCATTGTCTTCGGTTGAACACGCTACCGCTAGACCAACGAAGGTGATGTGAGTTAAAGTTAAATGCTAGACGGAAGTTTGTCGTTTAAAGAAAATAAAAATAAAGCTTCTAAATAGAAGATACATTTTTTTTTTATACCACGTATAACAGCGTGGATCTGGTTTACAAAATTTGCATAGATAATCCTTAGTCAGTTAATCAATTGTATGGAATCCAAGTGGATGGGGTCGCGGAAGAAATACTATTAAATAATATAAAATGATCAATATACATACAATAGTTAAGCTAATGTACCTGAACGTTTTGATAAATTAATAGATTTTCACTCACCATGATAAGTATATCAGAATAATGCCGTGTGTGAACCCCATTTTGGTAGAAGTTGTCAACACACTGAAAATTTTACTACCGCGCCACCAATTTATACTTGCTTCCGACTAAATAAATCATATATGATTTGTTCATATTTAAACAGTTGTAAATTCAAGAACTACTTGAGTGTATAAGTAGTAAGTAGTATATAAGACCTCAAGTGTACACTAGCTTCCAACCGCATGTATGCACACATCATAAATTCGGCAAGTTTTTACTTAGATATCCTGGGACATTATTTACACACAGCCATCTGATCCCAATCTAAGCAGAACTTGTACTATGGAAACCAGATAACTGATATGCTACATATTATACTAATTTGCTGCAAATTAACATTCTTACCTTAAATGTAAGCAAAACGAAAGACATAACATTTGCACAAATATCAAACTGACTCCCACCTTCTTCTTTCACAATTACTGCGCATGACTGCAATTCTGCGACTTCAACATGCTCTTGCCCCATTTTTGAAAGGACTGAGCACTAGATATCTTGGAATTGTTATCGATAAATTTTTTAACTTTAAACCTCATATACAATGCCTTGGGCCAAGAATAATATGGAAGAAAAGTACACATGTAGTACCAAAGAATATTTCGTTCTGTTTTAAATTTGTTTCAGTTACATAAAAAATTTTGAAATGCTGTAAAATTCGTAAGTTTACTAATTTTTGCAACGCAAATTATCTAAACTCAAAACTGAGAAATAATGCATTTATTCATTAAGCGAAGGTAAGCTCGATCGTAAAGATCCTTATAGCCGAAGTTCGGCCACGGCGGCCAGTCTCTGTTGCGACTGATTAGCCATCTGCGCGCGACATATTATAGTGCACATGTGTTTGCGCAAACACTATTTCATCACTCTCATGATCCGATGGGACGCCAAGTGACACGACCGGAAAGAGGTCAGGTACCGACGGCTTTATTAGCTCTCCGAGGCACGGGCACTCGTAATACCGCCAACTCCCAGACTTCGGGCTGATGCTGAGTAATATTTCTTTTTACAGATAAGTCCTAAAATAACAATTGGCTCGACCCGGGATTTGAACACGCTTCCGCTAGACCAACAAAGAAGACAAAATCCAAAAGGCAGTCTCGATCGTTAAACACTGTTTGGGTGGTGTTTCGATCCCCGTTTGATTATAAATTTATGAATTCCCAGACTAAAAGGCCGTTCTTTTATTGTATAAAGAACAATTATGTATATAATATATACATACATATATATATATATATATATATATATATATAACTAGCTGGTGCGCGACAATTTTGAATGATTACCAATGTAACTACTTACTTCTAGCTTAATCTACAAAATATAACTTTTAAAAGAAATAAGCAATATAAATTTAAGAAAACCTAACCAATAAATAACCTAGCTAAGAAATAAACAAAAGACTACTTTGCTACTGTTATTTAAAAAAAAGACCCGATATCATAAACCCAAAAACATCAAAGAATACATATCAATTGTCCTTAAGTAAAGTCAGTAAGTCCAATAAAGTAATATAATAATCAACGATGCATTAATCACAAAGGTAACTTCCATTAGCTTAGGTTGCGACCACGGCATTGATAGGTCTAATATCACATTTTGTGAACGAAACCATAGCGCGATCTCAAACGATGATTACACCATCTACTAAAAAAAATATAAACTTGTAAAGCGGTAAAATTAAGATGTGGGCATATATTTAAGGTGAGATTTAGGGGATTATCTTTTGATTCAGTTTTGGACTACCTTTTACTTCAAGCATTTATTTATTTTAACCGATATGTCAAATGAGTTCTGTGATCTGAAACGATATAAACGCCATCTAGTTACAAAATTGTGAACTTGTAGATCAGTGAAATTAAGATGCGACCATCTCGACACGAACAATTTATACTACGCTAACTCGAATTTTGGGTAAATTACTTTTTTATCCCAATTTAATTAAATTGACGTTTTCTTAATATGTTATAAAAAATACCAAAAAAAAGAAGTTACAAATCTTATAAAACGCAAAATCTTTACTTAGACGACAACAAACACGACATTTTAAGCATTAAGAAACGAATTTCTTAAATTGGTGTAAATTGGTGCTAAATACCAATTTTCATGCGTTTAACTTAAAACTTGTTGGCACTTTTCTCATATAAATTACATCCCCAATATTACGCCGTTGCGGGTGAATTTTCAAAAATCATGAAATATATATTATAATTTTTAACTGCAAGTCTATATACATGCCTTTAACATCAAAATTAAGGACTTTCATAAAATATTTTATTCCTTATTTTACTCCCTTAGGGGTGGTATTTTCAAAAACCCTTTTTCGGTGGATGCTTACGTCATAAAAGGTAACTACTGTCAAAATTCAAGTCCCTAACTCCGGCCGTTTAGACTGTGCGTTGATATGGCCTATTTTCCCCTATTTTCCGCCCTTGGGGGTGTAATTTCCAAAATACTGAAATAAATGCTGTATATTTTTAACAGAAAGGCCAAATACTCATTTTCATGCGTTTAACTTCAAAAATATCGCATTTTTCATACAAACTTACATCCCCTATTTTATGACCTTTGGGGTGGAATTTTTAAAAATCCTGAAATATATATATTTGTTTTTTAACTAAAAAGCCAAATGCAAATTTTTATGCGTTTAACTTAAAAATTGACACTTTTTCCTACAAAATTACATCCCCTATTGTTCGCCCTTGGGGGTGTACTTTCCAAAAATCCTGAAACACATATTTTTTATTTTTAACTGCAAGGCCAAATACCAACTTTCATGCCTCTAACTTCAAAAATGGCAAAGTTTCATACTAACTTGGCACCCCCGTTTTACCCCCTTAGGGGTTGAATTTCGAAAAATCCTTGCTTATTCCTTGTCTACATTATAAAGAAAACATTTGTGCAAAATTTCAACTTTCTAGGGCCAAGGGTTTGGGCTGGGCGTTGATGAGTCAGTCAGTCAGTCAGGACTACTCTTTTTATTTAAATAGATTATGTGGCTAACAATGTACTTAACACTTCCTTTGAGCTATATTAACCCAAATTAGTACCTGCATCTTTGAGATATTCATCTCAAAGATCTCATTCATCATCAAGATTACATTACCATGCAAACTTTTACTACTACCAACAAACCGAGAATTGGTTTGAACGAGATCTAGTAAGTAATTTTTTTATCTTTCATTCAATCAAGTCAAATTGTGGTGCTACGGAACCCTTCATAGGTGAGTCCGACTTGCACTTGGTCGCTTTTTTATTGTATATTTTTAATAATTTTTTTTTAATATTTAGGGACAATATCACACAGATCATCCTAGCCCCAAACTAAGCAAAGCTTGTACTATGGGTACGAGGCGATGATATACATACTTATATAGATAGATAAATACTTATATACATAGAAAACATCCATGACTCAGAAACAAATATTCGTGCTCATCACACAAATATTTGCACTTACCGGGATTCGAACCCAGGACCACCAGCTTCGTAGGCAGGAGCAGTACCAACTAGGCTACGGTGATCGTCATATTCCATCTAGTCCGTCTATGAAAAAGCTTTACTAGCTGTTTTCCAGCAATATTCCAATTCATGCTTTTTAATTTAACAACTAAGGACTTCCATAAATCCATACATGTACATTGTACATACATCTTTAGGTGAATGGGTACGATTTCCCAATATCCTTTCTCAGCCCTTTGGAACGGATTGTGACCCGGATTCATTGCTCTCGAGTATATTTGATAATATACAATTAAAATTAAATTTAAGATAATAATGATTAAGTTAAATAGCTATTTGTTTCAGTTATTGTCAAATTGATATTTTAGGCTTTTAAATATTAGTTTTCAATACTTATAGTTTTAGATATATATGTATATTACTACATTTTACTACATCTTTTCGGAATGGTTATGTCTATATTGAGGAAAGAATTGAATATTATTATTGTGACGGATATAGCAATAGTCTTGCGTGAATAGTAACGGCCCCGCTTTAAAGCTACTATCTGATACACCCAGCGAAACAAACTCAGCGGGTCATCTACTACCGGTTTCAACACGGCCCAGGAGAGACGGTCCGACGAAATTTAAGAACAGAAAAGAAAAACATCAATACAATTATTAAATGTTATATTTATTGATTATTATAATATGATTAACAAGAAAGACTAATATTAATTAAGGACTTTACTTGTAAAATTAATAATAGGAAAAGAAAGGGTTAAAACACACAAACACAGTTTTTGATACGCTACATATTGTAAATTCTAAAACTTGATACCAGCGTATTCTAAGATGGATTTCCAAAATGTTATATCTTCTTCGTCAGGTGCGTATCCAGCGGTCAGGTTAGTAGTTATATTGACGAAAGCTTTGGTTTCATTATTAAATAGTGGCCAGGTCAACGATGAAACTGGACTGGGATTTCTGAAAAGTGTTAAAGAAATATAAATAACATAAAAAATAATACAGACATTACTTGAACATTTAAATATTCTTAGTTACGCAGAACCAACTCAACGTAATAATTTTAACCGGCATAATGTCAGAGTAGATCTTTAATGATTTAAAAGTTCATTTACTTTTAAGTAAATTTTGACTCAATTTCGAATTAGGAATTGATATAGAGCTAGAAAAGATGAAGGATTTTAAAATTATTTTTTGTTAACTGTTAAGCGGAGCAATGGAGCTCGTGAACTCAACCAGCTAGTTATAAACCGGAGAGTACCCCTATTGGGATTTAAACCTCAGGGATGCTTGAGAGGCTTTTTTGTTACGTTTTGTACAACTTTACTATGTTAATACGCGAAGACGTGGGGCTCACGTTCAATTGTCAATATAATAGGACATCGGTCCGAATGTAGTTTGAACTGTTTTAAAGCAAAATGTCTGTGTTATTGTTGCATGTTAAAGTAAAAATTTGTCATATATAGTAAAGTCAAATACTGCAGTACAAAATTTACTAATATTGTAAATAAATGAAGTTTGCTTCAGTTAAACTTGAATAAGTTACCGTGAAGATTAGAGAAGATCTTATCACACAGATGATATGAAATACACAATAATATTCTACTATCTCTGCGGTGTCATAATAAGTTGTAGTAACAAAGTTAGTATTTAATATTTACCCAGTTTTTGCGAAGTTGGTCATAATAGTGGTTGTTTGGTTGACTATCGTATACTCCGTGGTGTTCTTCGTCAGGGTCATTCCTAATGATTTTGCGTCAAAGATATTGAACAATATATCTGAGTGAGACACCCCAGTGAAACCATATTGGATTCCTATATTGCTATAGTAATTTCTACTTGATTCAGCAGAGAACTTGTAACAATAGGTGTTATTTTTAGGCCAGCGATAGAAAAATCTGTAGATATCATATAATAAGTAGGCGGGACTTGCGTACTTGACAAATAAGCCAACATTAGTCACATTGACGGTATTGTTCCCAAAATAATGGTCAATAATAATACTCGATAGGTTCAAAATCGTATCTGGTGTAGCGCTGATTAATATTTTTGAAGGTACAAATATTTCTGGGTACCGGTGGTAATAATCTATATATGATTCGTTAATGTAAAATTGTAACATCACCAAACTTTCTTGTGAACTGGAACCGAACAAAACATCTACATCACTTACGTTACCAGACTCCAAAGAGTCATATACTTCTTTATCTAGAAATCTTTCTTGTCTAAAATCTTGTTCTACCACAGGTGCAAATGGAGTAAGTTTAAATATCACATTGGTTTTTTCTTCTGATGCTAATATTGTTGATTGGTTCGTTGTGGTATTAACAAGTTTATCATAAGTAACATTTGATAAAAACGAAAGAAGCAAAGTAGCGTTTTTAGTTTCGAATCCTAATGATTTTCCAAGAACATAAGCTCTATCCTTAGTTTTGTAAGATATGAAGGCATCTAAAGAAGGCACACCACTTATCATGATTGCCCTATTAAATAGTCCCCTAGACATTGGAGATACCAAGTGGAAAGCTACCGAAGCCGAACCAGCACTTTCTCCAAAAATTGTGATATTTTTAGGGTTACCGCCAAAATTTTGGATATTTTTTTGAACCCACTTAAGTACAGCTACTTGGTCTTTTAGTCCTGCATTCCCAGATACCTCCTTAATGTCAAGATTAAGGAAACCCAATGGACCTAGCCTGTAATTGAAAGTAACTAGAACTACGTCGTTGTCAATTAGGAAATCGGGTCCATAATAATCATCATTTCCTGAACCGAATACAAAACCTCCTCCATGAATGAATACCAATACTGATTTATTGGAAGTTAAAGAAGAGAGCCATCAAATTCTTTAGTGAAGGGGTTCACTTGAGGACAAATTGATCCGTGTACTGTTGCGTTTCTGACTCCAGTCCAGGATTTTGAATCCATGGGAGCCTGTAAGGGAGTATAAGTTTAATTAAATTGAAGATTAAAATAAATTTATAAATTAACCATTTACATTTAAAGATGTCTAAAACATAAAAATTGACGTGAAACATTGAAAACACGTAAAAATATAAAATAAATCACCTTAAATCGGAGCGATCCAACGGGTGGCTCAGCATACGGAATACCCTTAAAGTAATAATAAGTGACGTTTCCAGTAACTGTTTGAGCTGTTTGGCCAAGTAACGTGCCTTTTTCCACTGTAACCGTGATGTTAGCCGTAGAAATTGTATGGATCGCACTGTAATCAATAATTTAAAAATAGTTAAACCTTTTAAGCATTCATCAGTACCTACCAAACAGCACAGGGAACCAAATTTTGAATGGTATCTGCAGAAAGTATGTATCTGATACTCGTAGCTGTTCGATAAACTTTAACCTCGTTTTCAGTTGCGTAGATTTTAATGGAGGGCTAAATAGTCTGAAAACGTTGTTGTAATATTATAGTATATATAAGTTAACTGTTAAATATTTTGCGTTGATTTTTAATTGTTAATATTGTCAAATATAGCTAATACTGATTATTTAACTTAATTTTTACCAAGTATTGAATAAACGTACTGAACTAGGCTTACTTAGACTGTCTGAATTAAGTGGGTACCCATAGAGGTTTGAAGGTAATAATTTAGTTGCGTAACATTCTACTAACTGAAAGTTTTAATCAGGACTCAGGACAGCCACTCATCAAGCTTTTAAGGATTTGTTTTTTTTGTCTGCCTAGAGTTAGTTTGTTATTTGTCTAAGTCAATACTGCTATTAATGGTTTACGACTAATTCTCTACATCTATCGATCTTAATCTGCTTCTAAATTTGGTCCCTATCTGGTTCTTAGTTTAAACGCTTAAGATTTACAGGGCGATTGAAAGTGCGCTGAGTGACTAAGAGAAAAAGTTGAATACGGCTGTGCGGGCAATTTACATATTTTGATATTGCTGCATTTTTTTCTAACGTAGTTCTTAGAAAGGGCATCTATAGTTGTATTCATTTAGTTACGACGGGAACAACTGAGAATATATTCGAAACGTTAGAAATTGTTTGCCTATTGTACGCACGGTACAAATAACTAGTGCGCGTATTATAAACAGTAATTACATTTTACTTTAACATCGTAACAATTACAAACTATAGCAACCCGTGGGTGATGTTAAAGATGACAAAGTGAAACACCATATAGTGGGGCAGCGACCTATATACAACATGTAACTTAATTAACGCACATCCTGAAAATAGTTAGTTCAGAATCGTTTACTGAATCGATTTATATCATTTTTGATATAGGTAATTTTTTATTCCAAAATAATTAAAACTATGGAAATAATCGTTATTTTAACCCTGTACAGTCAAAACAAATTGAAATGGACTGGAAGTCAAAGTAATAAGACTTTTAAATCGCAGTTTTATTTGTATTCATACAAATTCCATCATTCAACACAAAATAAAGAAAAATAAACATTATTCCAAGAAACTAATTTAGTGCATAACAATGCATATACATGTTAAATTAAAAATATTGTGTATGTATTATGATTACAACATAATATTCTAATTGGGGTGTTTGAGGGTGTGCGTTAATAACGTTACATGTTGTATTAGCTATCACAAATCGCCTAGCGCCAAGTCGCAAGCCAAGCGCGGTTACTTTCACAAACTCCTCCATATGGCAACTTTGTCGAAATATTAAGGGGCGTCCTATGTCCAGGAATGGACGACATCAGGCTTTTGATGGTTATTCGAAATTAAATTAAAATAAATTAAATACTGACCCGCCACATATAACACAGCGCCATCTAGCCCATCAAGATATATATTGTCTGAGAGACATTTCTTTTTGTGGCTCTGTAGCCACCAATCGCCTGACAAGGAAAGTTTGCGGTGGTTGGTGCCGAGCCGCTTTTAAGTCGAAAACTAAGTAAATAATATAATGATGACCCCCTATTTCGGCCACGGCGGCCAGTCTCAATTTAGACTAGCCATCTGCGCGGGACATATCATAGTGCACAAGTGTCTGCGCAAACACAGGGGCACTTTCTATTCCATCGCTCTCATGATCCGATGGGACGACTACCGCTAGACCAACGAAGGTGATGTGAGTTAAAGTTAATTGATAGACGGAAGTTTGTCGTTAAAAGAAAATAAAAATAAAGCTTCTAAATAGTAATGAAATATTTTTATTTTAATCCCACGTAACAGCGTGGATCTGGTTCTCAAAGTTGACATAGATAATCTTTAGTCAGTTAATCAATTGTATTCAATCCAAGTGGATAGGGTCGCGGAAGAAATACTATTAAATAATATCAAATGATCAATATACATATAATAGTTAAGCTAATGTACCGGAACGTTTTGATAAATTAATAGATTTTCACTCACCATGATAAGTATATCAGAATAATGCCGTGTGTGAACCCCATTTTGGTGGAAGTTGTTAACACACTGAATTTTTTACTACCGCACCAACAATTTATACTTGCGTCCCGCGTCCGACTAAATAAATCATTTAAGATTTGTTCATATTTAAACAGTTGTTAATTCAAGAAGGACTTGATTGTATGAAGTCCTTAAGTACACGAGTTTCCACCCATGTATGTATACATCATAAATTCGGCAAGGTTTTACTTAAATATCCTGGGACATCATTTAACAATTTATACTTGCGTCCCGCGTCCGACTAAATAAATCATTTAAGATTTGTTCATATTTAAACAGTTGTTAATTCAAGAAGGACTTGATTGTATGAAGTCCTTAAGTACACGAGTTTCCACCCATGTATGTATACATCATAAATTCGGCAAGGTTTTACTTAAATATCCTGGGACATCATTTACACACAGCCATCTGATCCCAAACTAAGCAGAGCTTTTGCTATGGAAACCAGATAACTGATATGCTACATATTATACTAATTTGCTGCAAACTAACATTCTTACCTTAAATGTAAGCAAAACGAAATACATAACATTTGCACAAATATCAAACTGACTCCCACCTTCTTCTTTCACAATTACTGCGCATGAATGTAATTCTGCGACTTCAACATGCTCTTGCCCCATCCTTGAAAGGACTGAGCACTAGATATCTTGGAATTGTTATCGATCAATTTTTAAACTTTAAACCTCATATACAATGCCTTGGGCCAAGACTACGTAAGCTCAGCTACATTTTTAACAAAATTGACATTAGATGGTTCCAGAATAAAAAAACGAGATCGTGCGAGTTTTATGAATGAAAAGAAAGAATCAGAATCATTACCATCAAACTGCAATGTAGATGAAGAGTCTCGAAAGAAAAATATGACTTTTGAACTTGGAAAAATTTAGGGATACCGCTACATTGTTCCAAGTTCGAAACCCATAAGCCGCTCTGCTTTAACATGCCGTTAACCGGCTTGTTAAAGCAGAGCGGCTACATAAACGGAATGTTAAAGCAGAACGGTGAATTTTGAATTCAAGTGACATAAGAGGACGAAATAAAAGAGGAAAACTGAACAAGCTTTATGATCAGTGAAAGTAAACAGTGTTAAGTGTTCCCTGCACCGTGAGAAGTGTGCCGTGTATGTTGAGACTTAGCTTTGGCAATGCTCTTCATGGGGACTCTGAAGTGCACCACGTGTGGACTCTAGCCGAAAGCTAGCCGGCCGGGACTGCCAGTACGTGTGTTCCGTGATCGTAGTGGTGAACCAGCTGTCACTGTCGACGCCAATAAAGTTTCGTTGCAAACACTAGTTTATTTTCCAATCCCCTGACCCATCGCTCGCCACAATTCCTGTGTTTTGAGATTCTTTAAATGCATGAAGAACTGAGGGAGAGGCTTCTTACACCCTAATGAGCTAACCTCTCGTACATCTGTTGTACGGATAGTCCAATTTTGACATGTTATAGGGATATAATCTGTTAGAATGACTTGTTAATTTGTAGCTATGATATTATATACTCGATATTATAACTTTTGTTGTTTTCTGTCGTACTATAAAAGACGCAAAGCTCCTGTTACATATCTCGTATTTTGTATCGCTAAATCGTCTTTTTTTAATTCACACTGGCCGTTTATACTTTGGGCTATGTGTTACTTTGGTCTGCCTGTAGATATCGACATTAGTTATTCGATCCCGCAGAGTTACTCCAAGCATAGCTCTCTTCATTGCTCTTTAGGTGACCATGAGCTTTCTTATGAGGTCCTTAGTAAGCGACCACGACTCCGTTCCGTAAGTCATCACTGACAATGCACACTGATTGAAGGCTTGAGATACTGCGGTATTTGGGATGAGAAGATATTACGTATTTTTCGATTGCCGACCAGCCAAGGTACATTCTACGATTGACCTCTTTCTCGAAGGTGGACTTACCCATCTGGCGCCAAGAGGAGTCACCCGCAGATACTTCTTCCGGGTGCAGACCATTCCCCCAGCATTATCAAAATATATAATATATCAAAATAAATATATAATATAGTTGTCTACTACAGTCTCCAGTCTGCACTTAAGTGTGTGCAACATACATGTGCGACATGATCTCTATCTTATCCATGTTCATTTTTAGATTTTCATTTTTAGAATCACGCCTGTTGTCGTGGTTGTTAGATACGCTGCCTTTCACGCCGCAGGCCGTGCTGCATTAGTGTCTTCCAGTAATGGTAATCACGTGTGTCGTGTTGCCATCATAAAATGATGGGTTTTATGCATTTTTCAGCAAAAAGTGATTTTATAAAATAATTTTCGTGTGTCAATTATCTATATAAGTATGTATTTACAAAATAAAAATAGTTTATGTAACATATCAGTTACCTGGTTTCCATAGTACAAGCCCTGCTTAGTTTGGGATCAGATGGCCGTTTGTGAATAATGTCCCAGGTTATTATTATTATAGGATATAATATTGAGAGTAAGGGTTATTAAGAGAATCTACTGAGGTCATTGAGCATTGTACTAAAGGTCTCAGCCATGGCTACAATATCATCCGCAAATTGAAGGTGAGTGATGTACACGCCAATGACATTAATGTCAAAGCCTTACCAGTCCAGATGCATGCAGAGTCACTCATAGCTAGGTGCTCTCACTGGTCTGTAAGTGATTGGCGAGGTTAAGCAACTAGGCTCGCGGTCAGTCCATAGATGGGTGACCGCCAAAGAGGTCCCGGTTGTAGCCATTGGCAACTTACCAGTCTAGAAGATTGAAGATATCTTCAAATGCAGTGAAATGCGGTGAAAAGTTCGCATATCGATGTCTATATATATATGTCTATATATATGTTATGGTATGTTGCACCCACTCTAGTTAAGGTTGGAGACTCTGCACTCGAAGTTGTAGAGAACTATATTTACCTAGGAAAGACCATCCAACTAGGTAGGTCCAACTTCGAGAAGGAGGTCAATCGTAGAATCCAACTCGGCTGGGCAGCGTTCGGGAAGCTACGTAATATCTTCTCGTCCCAAATACCGCAGTGTCTCAAGTCGAAAGTCTTCGACCAGTGTGTGTTGCCAGTGATGACTTACGGAACAGAGACGTGGTCGCTAACTATGGGCCTTATCAGGCGGCTCAAGGTCACCCAAAGAGCAATGGAAAGGGCTATGCTTGGAGTTTCCCTGCGAGATCGAATCAGAAATGATGAGATCCGCAGGCGAACCAAAGTCACCGACATAGCCCTAAGAATTGCCAAGCTGAAGTGGCAGTGGGCAGGGCACATAGCTCGTAGAGCCGACGGCCGCTGGGGCAGAAAGGTTCTCGAGTGGCGACCACGAACCGGAAGACGCAGCGTGGGCAGGCCCCCTACAAGATGGACCGATGATCTTGTGCGGGTCGCTGGAAAACGCTGGATGCGGATAGCGCAAGACCGGCAATTGTGGAGATCTTTGAGGGAGGCCTTTGTCCAGCAGTGGACGTCTTTCGGCTGATATGATGATGATGATGTTCGCATATCTGATGTCTATATATATGTCTATCTTCTATAATCTGATGGTACAAGAACACATGCTCGTCTGTTTCAAATATACGGTGTACTACTTATATTTTTAGTTGATCATAGAGGCGATAAGATTGATACAAATGCGTTTGAATTCTGCAAACCAGTTATAAACAAAAGCATTGCATGCTGATTCATTAAAAAAGTTTTTTTTTACGCCCGCACTAGGGTATCTAATCCCTGTGTCGAGGGGTACTTTACAAACATATAATAGACACAAATTACATCCAGACTCAGAACAACTATTTATGGGTCACACAAATAGTTGTCCGGCGCGGGACTCGAACCCGCGACACGGAGCGGCGAGGTGACTGTCTGCCTCTGCGCCACACGTGCAGTGAAGTTTGAAACGTCGTAAATCATATAAAGTAAAGTTAAATTCGAGTATGCTGTGTGACTAGCGGCAGAGAATATAAAAATTAAATTAAATAAAAAAGGGTTTTATTCACGTGGACTTTAAAAAAGCGCTTGTAAATAGTCAGAACATGTTTGTAGTAATATAGTTGTATACATTATTATTTCTAGTAACATAGACATTTAGGACACATTGTATGAAAACATTTATTTTATTATAGCAATGATATTTAACTAGCTCGTATCAAATTATTGTCAAGAGATTATGTTTAATGATCTAGTTTAAGTCTAATATTTTTACTACATATTGTCAATGGTTCTGTCTATATTAAGGTATTATTATTATGAATATCGCAACCCCATCTCATTCCGTGGGGGGCGTAGAAGTGGTACCTTGGAAATATCTATCAGAGAACGGGCAGCAGCGTCTCTGTGTACTATGACGAACATACTGCGATGCCCAACCCGTCTGCCAAGCGTGGCGATTATGGCATATCCCTCCAAATCATGGGCACTAATCCATTAATAATATCTGAGGACAATGTCACACAGATCATCCTAGCCCCAAACTAAGCAATGCTTGTACTATGGGTACCAGGCGACGATATACATACTTATATAGATAGATAAATACTTAAATACATAGAAAACATCCATGACTCAGAAACAAATATTCGTGCTCATCACACAAATATTTGCACTTACCGGGATTCGAGCCCGGGACCACCAGCTTCGTAGGCTGCCACTGCCAACTAGGCTACGGTGACCGTCATCATCGTGTGGAGATCTTTCCTCCAGTAGTGGACGTCATTCTGCTGGCAAGATGAAAGTTGAACTCATGGTGACGTAGATACAAAAACAAGTGATAAAAAGATGAAACGGTTTTTAAGGCAAAGTGTTACATTAGCAAATGTAGTTGAGTGAAGGAAATTTTTACTTAGATGCGTATCTAGAATCTTAATACATGATTATACATAAAATATATATGCTTCTGTTATTGGTGTCATTTAAAATGATATCATATTTATTTAATATTTTATAAAAAGAGTTTTCAGTTGAACAAATAATGTTTAAACGAAAAATATAATTTGGCGATGATAAGCGTGAAATTATTATGCAAAATTTTAATTCAGCCTTGAAAATAATATGGAACAAAAGTACACATGTAGCACCAAAGAATATTTTGTTCTGTTTTAAAATATGTTTCTGTTACATACAAAAGTTTGAAATGCTGTAAAATTTATAAGGTTAATATTTTTTGCAACGCAAAATATCTAAACTCAAAACTGAGAAATAATGCATTTATTCATCAAGCGCAGTCAAGCTCGATCGTTAAGATCCTCATAGCCGAAGTTCGGCCACGGCGGCCAGTCTCTATTGCGACTAACCATCTGCACGGGACATATTATAGTGCACATGTGTTTGCGTAAACCCTATTTCATCACTGTCATGATCCGATGGGACGCCAAGTGACACGACCGGAAAGAGGTCAGGTACCGACGGCTTTATTAGCTCTCCGAGGCACAGGGGTATACTCGTAATACCGCCAACTCCCAGACTTCGGGCTGATGCTGAGAAATTTTTCTTTTCACAGATAAGTCGCAAGACCAACGAAGAAGGCAGTCTCTATGGTTAAACACTGCTGGGTGGTGTTTCGATCCCCGCTTGATTATAAATTTATGAATTCCCAGACTAAAAGGCAACTCTTTTATTGTATAAAGAACGATTACACATACATACATAGACTCACGCCTGTTTCCCAGAGGGGTAGGCAGAGACAACGGATTTCCATTTGTCACGATCTTTGCATACTTCTTTTGCCTCGATTACTGTCATTATATTCTTCATACATGCTCGCCGGTTTAGGGTACTTCTGACCTGCCCTTTCTTGAGAACATCTCTAATTTGGTCAGAGAATGTTTGACGTGGTCTTCCCCTTCCGGTTGTCCCATTAAGACAGGCCAGGTATACTTCTTTTGTCAATCTTCTTTCATTCATCCTTTCTAAATGGCCAAACCATCTCAGCATGCCTTTTTCAATCTTTGTGACTACATCCTCTTTCACACCACAACGCTCTCTTACATCAGTATTTCGAATTCTGTCTCTCAAAGTCACACCACACATACATCTCAGAGCTCTCATTTCCACTGCATTTATTCTTTCTTTTTTTGCCATACCCAACTTTCACTTCCATACATTAAAGTTGGCACTAACACTCCATCGTGCACGGCTAGTCGAGCCTTCTTTGATACTTGCCGGCTACTCATAAAGGCGTGTAGTGCCCCATTCACTCTGTTCCCCGCATTTACTCTTCTAACAATATATTTTTCATATTTCCCATCTCTCGTAAACAAAGTTCCCAAATATACAAACTCATTCACCTGTTCGACTTTCTCTCCTCCAATCACAATATCACACGTTGTCGTGTATTCATCCCTCTCAAATACCATTACTTTCGTCTTACCTACATTCATTTTCATCCCTTTCCTTTCAAAAGCTTCATACATATTTGTTACCATCACCTGCAACTCGTCCGCCGATGATGCAAGTAAAACTTGATCATCAGCGTAAAGCAGACATTTGATGAGTAACTCATTCATCCTTACACCGCATTCACTTTCTTTCAAATCTTTCAAACAGCGCTCCATGAATAGGTTAAACAACCACGGTGACGCTACACATCCCTGTCTAACACCCTTTTGGATGCTAAACCACTCTGTGTATGACCCGTTAATCCTCACGCAAGCTCTGGAATCCCTATAAAGAGATTTTAGTGCTTGAACAAGGTTGTCGTTCAACCCATACATGAACAGTACCGACCATAGTTCACTCCTCAACACTCTATCGTAGGCCTTTTCTAAGTCTACGAAGGCACAGTAAACCTTTTGGTTTTTGCCCAAAAACTTCTCTACTATGCTTCGCAGAGAAAAGACCTGATCCGTGCATCCCATTCCTTTCCGAAAACCCGCCTGTGCATCCCATATTTTCGCATCGGTTTCTTTCACAACTCTTTCAACCAATACTTTTGCATACAACTTACCAACGACGCTGAGTAGACTAATGCCCCTATAGTTTTTACAGTCTTGCCGTGAGCCTTTCCCTTTGTAAAGAGGTACGATGACAGCCTTGCACCAATCACTTGGCACTTGGCCGGTGGTATAGCATAAATTGAATAGGCTGCACAGCTGACTCGCTATGACGCCATGTCCAGCCTTCAGCATCTCGGCAGTTATCCTGTCATACCCTGGTGACTTACCTGATTTCATACCCTTAATAGCTTTCACAATCTCATCCATACCAATGTCATCTTTACATTTGTTCTTGTCTATACTTAGTGAACTACGTTCACTCTCTGTTACACCTCTTTCATACAAACTTTCAAAATACTCCTTCCAACGTTTTAACACGCATTCTTCCCCTTTCACTATATTTCCATCTTGGTCTCGTATGGATTTCAGTTCTGAGGTTTGAGTTATGCCTCTTACTGATCTAACGGATTTCCAGAAAAACTTAATGTTCGTCTAAAAATCCTTAGACAACCTTCTATCAAAATTATCCTTTTGTTCATTTTTCTTTTCATTCACCACATCCTTTACAATTCCTTTCATTTTCCTATAATCATTCCAGGCCCTTTCTATATCCTCATTCGTCGCCTTATGCATTCGTTCGTTTGCTCTGGTGGCTGCCAGTCTAACCACGCTTTCTTCTTTTCACATACAACTTTTTGTACACTTTTATCCCACCAAAGATTCTTCATCTTTCTTCCTCTTCGTCTCTTTATTACACCACATACTTCACCAGCTACACTCACCACACCTTCTTTGACTACCTTCCATAGCTCTTCTACTTCTCTTATGTCTTCAGATCCCTCAAACTTCTCAACCAACTTACTTTTGTACTCATCTGCCACTTCTTCCTCGTGCAGTTCCTCTACTTTTATTCTCTCTAGTACACTTTTAGTCTCAGGGATTCGGTGGCGCCATCCTTTGAATAGACCACTTATTCGGCTCATTACCAGAAAGTGGTCTGTATGGATTGCGGTCCCACGATAGACTCTTGTGTCTAAAACATTCTTTCTCAGTCTTTCATCTACAATCACGAAGTCAATCATACTCTTTCTCACATTTTTCCTCTCTCGTGTAAACGTATGGATTCTTTTATGTTCAAACATAGTATTTGTTACACAAAGACCCCATTCCAAACATATCTCAAGCAGACTGTACCCATTCTCATTCTCACTCTCGTCACTGAATTGACCTAGTACTCTTTCAAAACCATCACGTTTTACCCCAACCCATCCATTAAAATCACCTAACATTATTACTCTTTCATTATACTGACTTAACCGCAACACATCTCTCAGGGCCTCCCAGAATACCTTTCTTTCCTCTTGTTCTCGCTGTATTACAACTGCACCCATATCTACAGGAGCGTACACTCCTAATGGGAAGATACGGGTCATACCAACTTTCATTCTCAACCACATTACTCTTGCATTCACGCATTCGAACTCAGTCACACACTCAGACATACTTGTGGAAAGAATGAGACCCACACCTTGGCAACCTCTGGTGGTGTTCGGTACTCCAGACCAATACGCCGTGTATTGTCCGTGTGTTGTAGTATCACACCCTTTCCGCTTCGTCTCATTCACACACAACACATCGATCCGCTTTTCACTCATCAGCTGACATACTTCGTCCATCTAACCTTCTATTCCTCCTCCCACATTCAACGTAGCAAAACGGCTCTCCGTTGGCCACTTTTCGCCTCTCCGGGAAACGAGACGTGACGGGTGGCGGACCACGTCGCCGCCATTTGAAGGATTAAAATGAATTATATCCATTGCGTTCCCACGAGTATTAGGGACTAAACGGTCCACCCTCGCAGAGCCCTTTACGGGGGTAAGGCGGATCCATGCTGTGTCCTATGACCGCCAACATAGACACCCTCCGTTATCGACCAGAATACCTTCTGGCCAAGGATCCCTCAGCACGGGTCGGATAACACCTTGGATCGGGGTTTTGTTTCAGGTATGCTCCCTCGGACTAAATAGCTCACTTGTGCTCGTCCCCTGCGTCTCGGTGAGCGTACAGTAAGCCAGCTAACTCGGCCTGTGAGCGCCGCCGTTGGTATGCATAATTATGCCTACTCTTCCGCCGCCGCTCTAAGTTACTATCCTGTACTGATAGTAACGATGCTATCGTAGGCCTCTGATGAATCCTAAGATTCTAGAGCCCCCGATAGAGGCAGTTTAAGGTCATACCCGGGAGCATATTACAAAGAACAATTATTTGGTTAAAATATATAGTTACGTGGCTAACAATGTACTTAACACTTCCTTTGAGCTATATTAACCTAAATTAGTTACTGCATCTTTGAGATATTCATGTTGCCAAAATATGAGGAATGTCAATGGTGTCGATGATGAAAAAGATAATGATATAATAGTCTCCCGTGGATAAGCTTTTACTGTTTATTGCCTATTTATTTATGTTGCTCAGAGTTCCGTCCTTATTTTGACAAGAATAAGTTTTTTTTTAATAAAAAAGTTTATATTCACGTAGACTTTAAAAAAGCGCTTGTAAATAGTCAGAACACGTTTATAGTAATATAGTTAAGTACACATAATTATTTCTAGTTACATATAGCTTTTTAGGTCCTAGGATTGTTAAAACATTTATAAAATTTATTTTATAATAGTAATGATATTTAACTAGCTTGCATTAAGTTGTTGTCAGAGAGACTATTTTTAGGTTAAATTATCGAAATATACAGTTTAAGCTATATTTCACTACATATTGTCTGAATGCTTTGGTCAATATTAAGGTACGAATTATATATTATTATTATGATGGACCTTATGTTTCTAACGACGGTCGCGCTTTAATGCTATTTTCGGATCCAATGCGCCCCAACTGAAAAGACTTGTTTTAAATAAACAACGCCCGCCCTAGGGAAATGAATCTCTTTGTCGCAGAGTACTTTACAAATATATTGACACACATAAAGTACATTCTGATGATTGATTAGTGATTAGTGTATTTAGTGATTAGTGTTAGCAATAATGTAATTATAAAGAACACATGAACATAGTGTCTTCCCCTTAACAAATATGACTAAGGAAAGTCGGAGGACTGATTCTTAGAATTAATTATGTTTATGTAGAAGTTTAGGTTAATATAAAATTACTTATTAGTCTCTAGACTAGATTGTAATACACATAAATTACTATACTTGGTACTTTATTAAATAATAAAAAAAAACATAAAGTACATCCAGACTCAAAACAACTACTTATGTTTCACACAAATAGCTGTCCTGTGCGGAAATCAAACCCGAGACACGGAGTTGCGAGGCGACTGCCTTAACCGCTACGCCACATGTGCAGTCAATAAGTGTATGTACATACCATTTTTTTATTATAAAATTGTTGAATGAATATTATTTATTTAATCTACTATATAAAAATAAGTCGGGTTTTCCTTCCTGACGCTATAACGAACCGATTTCCACGGTTTTGCATTCGTTGGAAAGGTCTCGGGCTCCGTGAGGTTTATAGCAAAGAAAATGATTAAAATTAACGCGAGTAACACCGCGGGGCACAGCTAGTTTCTTATAAATATCTTTGATTCTTTACATAAATCAATTGTAATCGTAGGGGTGGACAAATTGGTTAGTTGATCTCCTTCAACAATGAGCTTTTGTACTGCCCGCATGTTAGGGTTAGTCTGTCTGATTGATATCTTTAACATGATTTACGATATCCGTAATATAATTGTCATAGAAATGACAGACTGTACTGATAAAGAAGTTCCTCGTTCGATCCCGGGTTGACTAAAAGGACGTATTGTGGTTTTTCGAAGTTAAATATTTTTCAATATTTTATTTGCCCAGCCTTGGTTGGTAAGTTACTTGTCTTTCACGTCGCAGGTCGTGGGTTCGATTCCCACCCATGACAGATATTTGTGTGCATGGATATGTCTGTTTGTCCTGTGTTTGGGTGTAATGACCTATATACCTAAGTATGTATTTACAAAAGAAAAGTAGTATATGAAGCATATCAGTTATCTGATTTCCATAGTACAAGCTCTGCTTAATTGGGATCAGATGGATTATTATCTCAGATATAGCCATGAGTCAGAAAATTGGTGATCGAAGGGTAATAGCGATCCTAAGCAGAACTTTGTCGTTATATTTAGACTCCGGGCTGATACTGAGAATGTTCTTCATACAAAAACCCCAATTTCCAGGACCTTCTTATCGGCACTTGAACTACCGTTAGATCAACGAAGCAGACAAAATATTCTACGAACCTGTCATAAGTTCAACTCCTCGCAGTCTGCTAGACATTCGATTGGTTTTATTTTGCAAGCTTTTGATTAAGTTGATCACATTATACTATTGAAGAAGCTTGAACGTTACGGTATAAAGGGAAACATTCGAAAACTATTTGAGTCTTATCATTCAAATACGAAACAAATAGTCAATTTTAAAAATAGTTAACTCCACTAAAACTGAATTAAAAGTATATATCAAAACAGCGTAAAGTTAAATTCGGAGTCCCCCAGGGAAGCGTCCTCGGAGAACTTTTTTTTATCATATATATACAAAATAATTTACCTAAATTAATTGACAAACCTATGACAGCACAATTTCTATAAAATGTCTACTATAATCTTCTAAGTCATTAGAAGATTATCAATATGACATTAATAATTTTATATCATAAGTAATTTCTTGGTTAATCAATAATTATTTAAAAATAAATATAAATAAAACTAATATCATGCACTGTAGTCAGACGATAGAAACTTCATCTAACATGAATATAAAATATAAAGACATCAAGCCATGTACGTAAAACAACATCTTAACTTATTCGAGACGCTTAACAATCGACGTCACCGCCATTTAATACAGCTAAAACCGCATAAGACCGTGTTGTATGCCAAAAGTTTTTTGGGGATGGCACCCAAAATATATAATAAATTACCTAAGAAATTAAAAGAAATAGAAAATACATACAGCTTTAAAAAAGCCGTCACTAAGTTTTTAATACATGGGGAATACTATTCAATTAATGACTATTTAAATGATAGAGTAATTGATAGTAGGTACTTAATATTATATAATTTAGGTATACTGAATAATATACTATTTCTTGGTCTCTTTATGCTAATTTACTAATTCTAGTGTATTGACTAAGTGATGTTTACTAACATAATATAACTTTGATATTTTGTAATAAAAAATTGTATGCCGATAATTGTAAAAGTTACTCATAACAATTTAAAAACATAATTATTACCTATGTTTTTACAAATAAATTGAATTGAATCAAAATTCAAGAGGTAGAAAATACAAAATTGCTTGGTCTTCATATTGATAAAACATTGAACTGGAAATCCCATATTGATAAAATACGTAAGAGAATAGTTAAAGCATCCTATGCACTATACAAACTGGCACCTACACATCAATGAATCAGACGGGGAATCTTAGCACCCCCTGCCATGCCAGTACCATGGGTATAACCAAGGCTACGAATAGTAGGGCTGTCTGGGGGCCGCAGTTTGGTTGTGTTCATCATCTGAGGAGGTACGCCATAATCGCCACGATCACGAATCGCGTCTGCCGTTATACTGTGGGTTGGCGATCACACTATAATGGCCATATTTATCCATCCATCAGAGTATCGCTGCTAACAATTTTATGGTATATATGACAACTAGGACGGGATGAGATGTGGTGGCAATTTTCTTTGCCGTGGGCCACCATACACTGCAGGTTCACCATCAGATAAAAATATGTTTTTAACATTTCTACGATTAATAAGGTAGTTCGGCAAAGATAATTATATAAATAAAACAAAGGTATAAGTTTAATTTGATAATTTATGTATCACAATAATACATGAAAACTCAGTTAGTTTATGCTATTTACAAAATATATAAATTGCTTAAATCTAATATTAATAATAAAGTTATACAATAAACAACCCTGCGGTAACAATTTTACTTAAAGTTTTATTAGTATCGATACATTTATACTTGAAAATAAGACATATTATTATGTTGACATAAATTCTTTACTTAGCTGTTAAAAACTGGCCAAATATGGGTCAAACTTGTACGTAAAAAGTGCGAACAAGATAGTCTTCGAACTACAAGACAATAAATACATTTTAATAATTTGATGTTGTAATCCTGGTCGAATTTCGGCTAGGCTTGTCTCAATAGCCAAATAGCTAACTAGCCAATTGTGCGGGACATATTATAGTGCACAAGTGTGTGCATAAAGACAGGGACACTTTCTATTCCATTTCTCTCAAGATCCGATGGGACGACTATCGACACGACGAAACGGCTACAGCGGCTTGTCTCAATAAGCAACTAGCTAACTAGCCAATTGTGCGGGACATATTATAGTGCACAAGTGTGTGCATAAAGATAGGGACACTTTCTATTCCATTTCTCTCAAGATCCGATGGGACGACTATCGACCCGACGACAAGAGACCGACGGCGTTACGTGCTCTCAACGGCGGTGTAATATCACAGAATATCACAAGTTTTTGGCTGATACTGAAAAATTATCTTTACAGTTAAATCCCAAAAATCAATTTTGTTCTTGTTTTCTGCGGCTGAACACGCTACCGCTGGACCAATGAGGTCATAGTCATTTGATGTTATAGTGCCAATAAAGATATGCGCTCTGTGGAAATATCAGCGTATCAGTAATCAGTATCAACTAGGAAGTCACATCATCTTAGAAATCCGTCTTTTTACTTCAGTGGCCCCCTGAGCTGTGGCCCAAACCCCGTAAGCTTGTCCTCGGGTATTAGTCGCTAAAGTTATGCTACCTACTGGTTGCGATGTAGCTAAGTAAGTTGTTATTTGTACTAAAACAGACCGCATGTACTTGTTAATTTGTTTTTGTTATTTTAATTTAACTATATTTATGTAGTGCGTTATGAGCGTAACAAGTTGTATGTACATTTGTATGTTAATACCCCAGTACTTAATAAATTTCATAATTTCATTTCATTTTTGCCTACCCACACAAAATGTACAACCTGATCTTTATTCTTGTATTAGAAGAAGAAATAATTAAATTGTAAATTGTTGTGATAAATTTAGTCCAGTTTCTTAGGAGTATTTTGCTAGTTACGTCAACTACTTATATATAAATTTACACCGTGTCTGATAAACTGAATTGAAAGACGTCAAATTTATTAATACAGGTGGAAAAAATAATATAAATATGCATTGCCATATTATCAACTACTATACTCACAGTAAGAGCATGTACATGTTTCCTATGTAGGTATCAAATATATAGAGCCAACTCTACAAATTTATTGTTAACATCCGCGTTATAGAATTAAATCCATATGTCTGAGGACTTCAGAACAGCTATAGCCGTGTCGGTAGCCGTGTGGTAGCCGGCCCAGAATGAATAACAGGGCCGCCCCATCCCGTGGGTATCACAAAAGGCTACTAAGGGATACCCCGGGCCGGGCCCCGATAGTCGGGCAATAGTACCTGTGTACTAGCTACCACCTAACTGCGGCCGCCAACTCACAAGCCCAGCGCAGTGACTACGATATATCTCCAAAAGGCAAGGTTATAACTATACCTTTGGAGGAGGCATATGTCCACCTGTGGACGATATCAGACTGGTAATATGGTTCACGCGAATAGAAACATAAATACTGCTGTGTGGTGACGGCGACAAATATCAGAATCAGAATATCATCACCCCATCTCATCCCGTGGGGGGCGTAGAAGTCGACCCGAGGGAATATCTACCTGAGGAAGGGCAGCAGCTTCCTTCTGATTACTATGACTATCTTACTGCGATCGCCAACCCGCCTGCCAAGCGTGGCGATTATGGCATATCCCCCCAAGACGATTCTTGAGGGAGGCTTGTCCAGCAGTGGACTTATTTAGCTGTAATGATGATGATGATGATGATGAATAGAAACACGTGGCTACTGAGATGTGGAAGGCGTGGCCTCTACTTCAACCAAAGTGCTATACGTACAATCAAATTGGTTGTTGTTATTTGATAACGTGCTCATAGCCCAACTGGCTATGGCTCAACAGGCCATTCAAAGTTAAGAAGGTTTTTAGCATCTCTGTCGGTCCCGGTTGTAGTATATTGGCGGCTAGAACAAATAAGACAGTAGGATAACCACTGCCCATAAGATTTAATTCGTATTTATAATTTGCTAGTACGACCCTTGCCGCATAATAAATGGATGAGTTCCCATTTTTTACTTAATTTGCATGGTATAAAATATATATACAAATCTATACATAAGAAATAGAAAAGAAATTATATATAATTTTTCCGAGTATAACAATTCTTTAATATTCAAACGGTGATAAGATAATTCTAATTTTAAAACTAGTCGATCAACTTCTCAAACGCTTTCCTACAACGGTAATGATTGTGGATGCCAGCAGTAAGGTGACGAAACTAGTGACGTCATAGTGACGGTTCGCAGCGTTGTAAAAACCTCCGTAGACTTGCAGACCTGCTGTCTCGATACTGAAACAAAATTACACATATTAAATACAAACTCAGAAGATATCACAGCCGTAAAATTATTTTCCCAAACGAGAGAGTGCTCTCGAGAAACTAATAATAATAATAAAATACTGGGACATTATTTATACACGGCCATCTGATCCAAACTAAGCAGAGCTTGTACTATGTAAACCAGATAACTGATATACTATAAATACTCGTACTACTTTTATTTTGGAAATACATACTTGTATAGATAATTACTCCCAGACTTGTTCATGCACACAAATATCTATCCTGGGTTGGAATCGAGCCCACCCAGGACAGATATTTCCAGCGTGAAAAGCAATTTGATTTGCTAACTAAGCCAACAGGCCCGTCTTCATTAAAATTATGGGCAGATAACACCAGTGCTACCTTCATCAAGATGTCACCTCTCCCTGGTCTCATCATCATTATCATATCAGCCGTAATACGCCCACTGCTGGACAAAGACCTCCACAATTGCCAGTCTTGTGCTTTCGCATCTAGCTGTTTTCACAAGACCATCTGTTTAGATCATTCGAAATACTGATGTAAGAGAGCGTTGTGGTGTGGAAGAGGATGTTGTCACAAAGATTGAAAAAGGAATGCTGAGATGGTTTGGCCATTTAGAAAGGATGAATGAAAGAAGATTCGCCAAAAAAGTATACCTGGCCGAAAGGGGAAGACCACGTCAAACATTCTCTGACCAAATCGGAGACGTTCTCAAGAAAGAGCAGGTCAGAAGTACCCTAAATCGGCGAGCATGTATGAAGAATTTAATGACAATAATCGAGGCAAAAGACGTGTGCAAAGATCGTGACAGATGGAAATCCGTTGTCTCTGCCTACCCCTCTAGGAAACAGGCGTGAGTCTATGTATGTATCTGTTTAGTTTATTAGGAGGGCGGTCTTTTGCTTTCGCATCTAGCGAGACCATAACAAGGCCATCGGTTCATCTTGTAGGGAGCCTGCCCACGCTGCGTCTACCGGTTCATCGTCGTCACTCGAGAACCTTTCTGCCCCAGCGGTCTGAGCTGCTGCCCTTTATAAGCGAAGTACGAGCAAGCGGGGTAGCTCAAGTGGCTGTTATAGGTCATTCTCATATCGCTCGCTCTTATGTTTTCCAGATACTAATATCATCAGTATGTAACCTCTCCCTCTCCTCTCCTGTTCTGTATAACGTGTAGTAGTGAAATAATTAAATAATGAAATATATTCAGCACTTGGGTACGTATTTACATACACTTTGAATTAGTCCGTCCGTGCGGTCTGTTTCGTCAGATATATTTTTAATATCCTTAAATAAATAATAAAAAGCAAATTACTAAGCTATTATTGTAACATTTAGCAAATTTACATTCACAAAACAATTTAGTAGTGGGTTAATCTAATTGTACTAATATAATGAGCGAGTATCCCTCATATTGACCTCGATCTGTGCTAATTAACAGCTATAAAAAGTCCACAGCTGGACAAAACCCTCCCCAAGAATCAGCTTAGGGGGATTTGCTACCTATAATCGCCACGTTTGGTAGACGGTTTGACGATCGCAGTAACATTTCAAGAGGGGTAGGGCACAGCGTTCTTTCGCTCGAAGAGCAGCCCGACTAGGGAAGTACCTCCACCTTACAGAAGACATTCCTTAATAATAACATTAATAATATAATGTTGTGTTTCTGAGTGTGAGTAAGGTCGTCAGAGCTCATCGGGGTGGGGGGAAGGGTAAGCAACACTCGTTTGCTGACTCTTAAAGGCCGGCAACGCACCCGCGACTTCTCTGGTGTTGCGAGTGTCCATGGGCGGCGGTGATCACTTACCATCAGGTGACCCACTTGCTCGTTTATCGACTTCAGCCATAAAAAAAAAGATGCTCATAGTACTCAGAAAGAAGATGCTGCCCGTCGCCGGGTCAACTTTTACGCCCCCCACGGGATGAGATGGGGTGATGATATTCTGATATTCGCCGCCTTCATCGATCATTAGGATGAAACATCGCACTAGTGCGCTCTCCTGTATAAGGTGCAGTAGTGGACCCATCCTCATATTGACCTCGCTCTCTCTTACATAACTCAGGTACTACGATTATCAGGACTAAATCTCTCACTAGTGTGCTGTCCTACATAACGTGCAGTAGTAGAAAGCCGGTTGATCTATGTGTATATGATGAGCAACTACCCATCCTCATACTGACCTCGTTCTCTACTACAGAACTCAGATTCTACGATCATCAGGATTAAACATCTCCTGTATAACGTGCAGTAGTAAAAAGCGGCTTAATCGAAGTAGATAACCGACGACTCATCCCCATCAATATGCTAGTGAGTATGGTTGCCGCACTCATTCCCGAAGTGGACCATCGTACGTGACTCTTACCCATATTGAACTCGTTCTCTCATGCAGAACGCAGGTTCTACAATCTAGAGAGGTTAGAGCACTGGAATCCGCGATAACAAAATATAATCGACTTTTTTTACATAAAAGCCTCTGAGACAATCCAGCGAAGACTATCTTGATCACTGCGCTATACATGTATTACAGCTATGGAATAAACATTCAGCCATAGAATAGCCAAACTGAATTCAGATCACAACATGGCGTCCTCGAATTTAGGATGTATTCCTCGAAGCGTAGCGCTTCGAGGAATACCTCGACCATACCATTTTGAGGCGCTACTAATGAGGCGCTCCTGTTTTATTCCTCGGAGCGCTACTTTTGGTAGCGCTCCCGATAGCAATTAAAAATATTAAGTTTTATTTCTTCGAAGCGCCCCTATGATTAACTTTCGAATAGAGATAGGATACTAACTGAAACTATCGATAAAAGTAAAACACGTTATTTTATACAATTTTCAAAAACTCCTTGACCATAGATTGGTTTAAAAAAATTGAGCTTGCTTTGGCATTGCTTTCGGCACTATAATAAAATAATGACAAATGTTATTGTGTATTCAAAGATAAATGTTATTCAAAGAGGATGCTATTAATAAATAAAACCGGCCAAGTGCGAGTCGGAGTCGCACATGAAGGGTTCTGTAACAGAAAGTATTCCTCGGAGCGCTACTAAAAGTAGCGCTCCGAGGAATAAAGCAGGAGCGCCTCATTAGTAGCGCCTCAAAATGGTAGCGCTTCGAGGAATACCTCAAATTTAGGACTTCTTATGATATTCAATAGGAAAGTATATTAGTTTACCTGAACTTGCAGTAATCTCCATCATAACTCCAGCCAAGATATTCTCCAGTTCTCAGATTCTCACTTCTCAACCAGTCTTCCAAGGGTCTGAAGTAGTCGCGGAGGGCCTCACCGTTCAGTCTGCCTTCTCCAATCGTTTCTTGTAGGATTTGGGACCAAGGAGCTGACGATCCACGTTCCATAATGCGCCTGGAAAAGAGAACATCAATATTTTTATAAAATAAAATAATTTTAGGTATTATACAGATTGAGTGACACTCATATCAAATATGATAAAAAAGCTTTTTGTTACATTGCGGAGTTTCTTTTTCTATATATATAAGAGGGCGACAAACGAGCAAGTGGGTCACCTGATGGTAAGTGATCACCGCCGCCCATGGACACTCGCAACACCAGAGGAGTCGTGGGTGCGTTGCCGGCCTTTAAGAGTCAGCAAACAAGTGTGGCTGACCCTTCCCCCCACCCCGATCAGCTCTAGCGAACTTACTCACACGCAGAAATAAAAATAAAAATAAAAAGGTTTTTATTCATGTAGACTTTAAAAAAGCGCTTATTAAATAGTCAGAACATGTTTGTAGTAATATAGTTGTATACATGATTATTTCTAGTTACATAGATATTTAGGTACACGGATTGTATGAACACATTATAATAGCAATTATATTTAGCTAGGTTATTAGGTTATTGTCAAAGATATTATGCTGAAGTTTAATTATAAAAAAATATAGTTTTAGCTATATTTAACTACATATTGTCTGAATTATTTATTATTATTATACAACATTAAGTTATTAATGTTATTATTAAAGAATGTCTTCTGTAAGGTGGAGGTACTTCCCCAGTCGGACTGCTCTTTGAGCGAATTAATGCTGTGCCCGAAGCTTTAAAGTACTTAATAATAATAAACTGTTTATTTTTAGCACTTGAGCTCCTTATATTAACTCATACTAAAGAGCCTTTTTTAAGAATACGGAATAAGTGAGATATGAACTGTTTGCTACCTTAAACTCGATATAATTAGGTTTTTGGAACGAAGTTCCTTATCGCGCGTTGTGAAAGGGGGCTAGACGGAAAAAAATCTCACGAAAAGTTGTCACGACACTTTTTGCAGCTGTGCAGCTTGCGCATGTTTCTCTGTAGATATTTTCATTTCTATTTCGCATTGAACAGTGTGGGGTCGCGACGATTTTTTTTGTTGAGTGTATAGAGGTTTTTTCGTACATAATAAATAATAAGAAATAACTTCGTTCCATCCGGGTGTCCCTTGACACCTCTCAAGTTTTTTTTATCTTTTGTGTAGTTGAATTATTTATGTTTCTGTTTGTGTGAGGACTGCCAAATTTGACCACAGTTGACTCACTTCTGTCTTGAATTTCGAACCCCAAAGGGCCGTAGTTTTATTTATATATTGGACTTGCCTGTTGGTCTAGTGGTTAGTGACACTGACTGCTAAGCCAGAGGTCGTGAGTTCGACTCCCACCCGGAACAAATCTTTGTGTGATGAACGATAATTTGTTCAGTGTCTAGGTGTAATTTATATATAATTTGTATGTATTTAGAAATATATAAGTATGTTTATCCGATTTTTCGTTTCGATAATACAAGCTCTGCCTAGTTTGGGATTAGATGGCAGTGTGTTACTTATCCCCAGATTTTTATTATTATTTATTGATACGAGTATTGCTTAAGGCCTCGCTTGCCTTTATTCCAATGAAGGAAGCTGAACAACTATTAAAGTTATTTAAAAAAGGCGGCCAAGTGCGAGTTGGTAGCCATTTTGGAAGTTTCTCTCGCGCAAACTATTCATTTTAGAAAGAAATTATATTAGAAACCTCAATATAATTTTTGATGACCTATCCATAGATACCCAAAAAATAATTCGATGAAAAAAATAGATTTCAGGTTTTATTATGGGATGCAATTTTTTTGGACATTTCTATTTTTTTTTGTGAAAATCTTTATGCAGTTCACAGAATACATCTACTTACCAAGTATTAACAGAACACATCTGATAGTTTCGGAAAAAAGTGTCTGTGATATGGACGGAAAGACAGACAGACATGACGAATCTATAAGGGTCCCGTTTTTTGCAATTTGGCTACGGAACCCTAGAAATGCATATTAGCAATTTAAAGTTTTTTTTTTTTTTTCTAGAGACAATGTCACACAGATCATCCTAGCCCCAAACTAAGCAAAGCTTGTACTATGGGTACCAGGCGACGATATACATACTCATATAGATAGATAAATACTTATATACATAGAAAACATCCATGACTCAGAAACAAATATACGTCCTCATCACACAAATATTTGCACTTACCGGGATTTGAACCCAGGACCACCAGCTTCGTAGGCAGGAGCACTACCAACTAGGCTACGGTGACCGTCAAAAAGTTCAAAATATGTTAATTTCGAATTTCACCATACACGGCGTTTTAATTGAACGAGTCGTAAACCGAAGCCAACTAACAAGACTTGACGTTCGATTAGACAATAACTTGTACTACAACCGCACAAGAAAGTACTTTACCCATACAAACTGCCGGAACGTGCATAATCTCAATGTAGGAAGCCCACAAGGCAGAGTTATATAGGGTTGCCAGTTATCAACATTGGTTCTTAAATGTTTTGACCGTCGTCGGCTCGCCTCCATTGTCCGGTGAGGCAGTGAAAGCCTCCTGTCACTGTAAACGTCAGTTTTCATGCTTCGGAGGAAAGGTTTGTTCCGGTTGCAGTCATTATAAAAGACCCGTAAAGCTATATCAGAGTTCTACTGAGCCGCTTGAATAACTCTGCAACTATCAAGTGTCAGAGTACTACCAAAAAATATATAAATAAAATTAGTAATATGTAATAATAGTTTAAAGCTTTAGAGTCGTCCGAATTAATAAGATATGTATCGGGCTAATCTGTGTCTCAATGTATTTTTTATAAGTAATACATAAAACTATATATTTCTATCATAAATTTGAATGAGATTAACAAACTAATATTTAAGTGTAGGATAAATCACACCTTATCTCCTATCCTGATCATAATGAAATTCATAATTACAGCTGCACATTATGATTGTGAACATTTTAAACTTTATAGGATATCTTAAATCCTGGAAAGAGTATACCCGTAGGATAGAAAAAAGGATTTTCAAACGGCCGATTAATATTGCGCTAAGAAACTTACTAACCGATAACTAAACATTATCAATAAAATCACTAATTAAAATAAAATGGACATTGACATACTAATAATAATATCCTGGGACATTATTTACACACGACCATCTGATCCGAAACTAAGCAGAGCTTGTATTATGGAAACCAGATAACTGATATACTACTTTTCTTTTATAAATACATACAGACACAACATCTTGTGCTAAAACTGTACTTTAAGTGGAACTTAGATGGTAAGGGCTTTTATTTTTTACACATTGCAACCCTAGCTTACATAAGTAATAGTAGATTGGCAGCTTAGCAGCCCTAGATCAGCATTGTCTTACGGTAACAAATGATGTAATATTCAGGTTATATTACCTTATAATTGACACCCTAATTAGACACCTTCCAATCTAAATATGAACATGGTAATATACCATCCAATATAGTATTCTAATGTGTGAGAAATCTGATTAACTATATATTTTTCTATACATGATGATGACAATGATAATTATATATTGTAATTTATAGAATTTTTGAAGGTTCTTTCTATATATTAGTTATATTTTTTACTTTTTAAATAGCGTCTTTCAATAGTAATATCATGAAGAATCTGGTATTCCTGTATATTATAGATTATTCTAATGATTTTAAACGTCTGAACTGTTGATACCAAGTTGGTATAAAAAATTAAAAAGAGGTTGTGGGTACGATTCTCATCCTGGACAAATCTTTTTGCGATCAGCACGATTATTTGTTCTATTGCTGGGTGTAATTTATGTGTAATGTGTAGTATATATTAAGAAATATATAAATATCGTTCCACTTTTCTGGTTGCCATAGTATGCTTAGTTTGGGATAAGATGGCAGTGTGTTCGTTGTCCCAATATATTTATTTATTATTTATTTGCTTTCAAAGTAATAGGTACTGGATGACGTACATTTTTAGATTAAACGTACTGTATTATTATGTGAGCTTTAGTAACGAAATACTCTCTAGGTTGGTGGTATTCCTCTTGTTTTATAAGAGATATCAAATTCTTATAACAAACTTAAGCTTGGTGGCACATATGTACTTGTATAAGGATAAGAGCATTGATAAAAAAGAAGAAAACTACGTATGATACGTAGCTAGAGAAAGCCGCATTTGAGATAGGGTAGAGCGAGGAACGCGTTGGCCCCCTGACGAGAATATTGATCAGGGGTACCTGATAAGTGTTCTCGTGCATGTAGTTTATTCCAGTGAACACACTATATGTAGAGTAATTTTTAGCAAGTCGATGGCAAACTTATAAAAAGATTGTGGCCCAGAACGTGGCCATACTGATTGCCCTGCTTGTGGCATTCCTTAGATCCTGCCCTGAATAAGTGGCAGGGCAGGCTTGGGATCTCTATTGATCCCGTTATACCGTTAAGTTGGTTTTTGTGCGACGCAATGATGACTGCAGATAACCAGCATTCAATGGCTTGATTTTATCTATTAATTTCTACCCTCAAGTGAAACTTAAACCCAGTTCCACCACGCTACATGCGGATCTGTTCATTTCTCCTAAAGAAACGGGGTGCGCCACCGTTCACCTAAATTTTCATCTCGAAGAATTGGAAATCGGAAAATGTTCTTCCTAACAATTTTTATCCTAACAATCACAATTCCTAAGTATTCTGTCTCTTAAGTTCATCATTCCGAAGAATTCAACTTCATAATGTCAGTTAAATAAATAAAATAAATAAATAAATAAAAATCATTTATTTTTCTCATCACAAAGTTAACACATACTACTACATACTAAACATTTAGGTACGAATACATAAGGTATTTATTAGGCTAACTTTGTGAGAGACTGGTGCCTGATTTAGGTTTAGAAAAAAAACCTGTATTACCGGTCACCAGGACCCAGTTGCAATAAACATCTATTATACTTTTATTCGTTTTCCTATATTTTCTTAACATAACCATCTTTTACAATATTATTCAAAATCATATCATTTTTAATACTTTTCTGTAATAATTTGGGTTAGGATAGGTTAGAACTGGGACCATTTAGTGCGCGTAGGCGAACGGGCGTAGCGAGCGTGCCGCGGCAGCGGCCGCCGAGCGATAGTTCGTATCATCTTCTACCCACATATATTTTTATTACACTTGGTAAATGTTTCTTTCTGAGTATGAGTGAAAATATTATGTTCAGGGATAAAAGGTATGATAAAAATCGGTATGATAAAAAACAGTAGGAGTTTAAGTACATTTACATTAATGATATTATTAATTACAATTTTCGGAAACATGAGTGTTATGAACATCGCCAGCAGCACTACAAATAGTATCTATGAAAACTGTAGGATGAAAAATTTTAGGAAGAGTGATTCGGATTACAAATCGTTAGGTAGAACAATTTCGGGTGAAGAACTTTAGGTGAGCCAATACGGACCCAAAGAAACGACTTGCAGATTGATGATTAAAAATGTTATTCTAGAATGATTCCAAATGGCAGGCGATTAGATTGATTGAATAGCCAATATCGTTGCATGTATGTAATGCCATAAGAGACCGTCAAAACCAATTATTTTGCATATCAATCTCATACAAACAATAACACGTTTAGTTGGTTAATAAAATCGCTTGCCAATGGCAACACCATCACAACATCGTTATAAATATTGTGGTAGAGCAGTATTTGCACAATACGTCCCTAAATACCCATCAGTAATCACCCCAGATCGAAGCTCAAAGCGAAAGGGGAATGTAGGTACCGCCTGGAGGGAGTAAGTTAGTTTGTAGTTTTATTTTACTCGATGCTTGACGGCCCTCGCTCTATAACCAATCAACTAACAAAATACTACTAACTAGCTGTGCCCCGCGGTTTTACCTGCGTTAAACTTTATAAATTATCACAGCTCCTCCCCCGTAGGTGATAGTGTGATAATATGTACCTTATATGTTGACCTGACTTCTTAGTAATATTCATGCAAAATTTGAAGTAAATCCATGCAGTACTTTTTGAGTTTAGCCCGGACATGCATACAGACAAACAGACACACAGACAAAAAATCTAAAATCTATATTTTTGGCTTCGATATCGATTATAGATAACGCCCCTTTTTAAAAAATATTCAATGTACAGTTTTGACTTTCCTACAATTTTATCATATGAATAGATAATGCAGCCTATTACTGTCCCGCTGCAGGGCAAGGGTCTCTTCTCTTGTTGTTTGGTGGGGGGAACCCGAGAATGATGTTCTGGTCTGCACTGGTTAAAATAGTAAAGGAGACGGGGATTTCTGGGCCTGACTGTAATAAGTTGAGATATGGTTTAAAAAAAGCGTTATATTTTTCTATTTCAAACTGTAAAAAATTGACCCAATTTACAATCTGGGGAACGAGATATCAAAATAAGTTTAAGTCACGAATCAAATTTGTTGTTGATTACTATAATCGATTAACGTTAATGAGTTCAAACAATGTAATATAAATCCTCTTGCACCAGACACCAGGTAATAAATCGGTTACCTTACCGATTATAATAATTTTTAAATACATTAATGTAATTTCAACAGTAAAAAATAAAATATCAACAAAATTAATAGATATCATAATATCGGTTATCGTTCAAATCGATTTATTAGTAATTGGCAACTATATTTTTAATCTATGACATGGGTGACAGATTTTGAATCTTAATCTATGATCGGTCACTCGTTTCTCGTATCGTTTAGTGCGTGTGTGATTTGACTATTTTTTATTGTTTTTTTATATATCCCTCGACAACTGCATTCTCTCTACGGACTTCTGATATTGCTTAACGTGTACGACTTTTGCTAACATACTGGACACGGATAACTATTAAATAGCAATTGCCCTTAAAAATCAGCTGTTTAGTATAGGTTGGTACATAACCTCTCTATTAAGACTAAATCTTGTATAACTCTGCTCATAGATTGAATTAATCCATGGAATTTTTAGTGATTGGCTGATAATTTATAGACCCATTAATTGACACCACTTTTATATTTGTACATCCGAGCCCAATATTGTATGAAAACGTATCCATCTCCTTTATGGAGGGGGAATGGTGATCATTCACTGGGGCTGCTTATATTATTAAAAAAAATCAATTCTATTCAATTTTTCTTACTTAAAACGTTATCGTTTTTCCATTATATAAATAAAGGTGATCACAAGTATGTCATATTTCATTGAATAATATTCGGTTGCTCTCAAACCAAAATACCAAAATATTTTATAACATATAGATGTTGCAAGATTTATGTCAATTTTATAACTTTAAATAATCCTCATATAGCAATACCACTATTATATTCATATCTTGAGTAGAAAATGCATACATTAAGCATGATATTACATAAATAACCTTTTGAGTCGAGATAAGCTGCTATTATTCGATATGAATTATGTCCTTAGTTTTTGTGAGCTTCATAAATCACACTAATATTATAAAGACGAAAGTTTGTGAGTGTGTCAGTGTGTGTGTGTGTTTATTACTTCTTCACGTCTAAACCGCTGGAGTGTATTCAATAAAATTTGGCATGGAGTTAGCTGACACCCTGGATTAACACATAGACTATAATTTATACAGTTTAACGCGGGTAATACACATCTAGTATTAGATATGTATACTACGAGCAATGCGCAACCGCGGATGGGTTTATATTTTTTGACTTTTGTTCTAACTGTGTGTGTCATTTCTATAAATAACAATATAAAATCCAACCATAAACAATTACTTCCTTCTTTTAAAGTTGATAAAAAGGAAATGGTACTCTTCTATACTTTCATTATTTTTGCCTTATAATTTCTATTAGGTTCAGCTCCCACTTGAAGCTACTCTATTGCTATCTGACTTAGAAGCACACAGGCATGCAGTTATCAAGATGGTTAGATCGGGTGTCAGATTCTATTCTTCTTCGGCCTACGTTTTACTATTGTCATAGCTGTTCCCATGAAAATCGTGTCCGATGCTTTAAAGGGAATCACTGCCGACACCGTCTCACTCTCTCATCAGACGTGAGTAAAAGAAAACGGTACTAAAAATCAGTTTTCGTATTTACTTGGAAATATTTTATTTACTCCGCACTAATTTATTTATTAGACACTAGCTGTTAAACTTTATAAAGTATCACAGCTCCTCCCCCGTATGTGATAGCGTGATAATATGTAGCCTATATGTTGACCCGACCTCTTAGTAATATTCATGCAAAATTTTAAGTAAAGCCATGCTTTTTGAGTTTAGCCCGGATACAGATAAACAGATAAACAGACAGAAATTCTAAAAACTGTATTTTTGGCTTCTATGTCGATTGAATATCACGCCCCAAGTATCCTTTAAAAAAAATATACAATGTACAGTTTTGACTTTCCTACGATTTTATTATATGTATTGAAGATTTTATTACTAGATATTTATTATAGGTACTTTGAATAGGCCATTTTATAATAACTTTTTATTCACTTTATTCTTTTGTATAGGCAGTGGTTACCCTAGTGTCAGAGTTGCAGTACAGAATACAAAATTAACTGCGTGGTGTCCAGTAGTCAATGTCTTTCAGCTGCCCTGTTGATGAAATATAAACTAAGATGAACTAAGAATAACTCTCTTCGCCTCACCTGTGACTCTCTCGAGAGTTGTGGACAGTGATTATACAGTGTACTCAAGAAGTTGAGTAATAAATAAATAATAGACTATCCTTATACTGAAACTAGTACTATCAAATTTTAATTACTAATCTATGCCCTAGTGAAAGTAACATGACGACCTAAATGACTCAACTTAGGCACCAAGACATAGTATTCTTGTATAAGATTCTCACAACGCAATAGTGAGCTATAAAACTGATTTGAATCAGTATGCTGATTATATAACTTTGTGTCCAGTCGCTATGGGATAAGATGCAAGCTGGTGAGGCTAAAATTGCGCTCACGATATTCAGTACAGTGCTTAATTCATCTATACATATAATATAATCGTAGGAAAGTCAAAACTGTACATTGAATATTTTTTTAAAAGGATACTTGGGGCGTGATCTTCAATCGACATCAAAGCCAAAAATATGGTTTTTAATTTTTTTGTCTGTTTATCTGTTTGTCTGTATGTATGTCCGGGCTAAACTCAAAAAGTACTGCATGGATTTACTTCAAATTTTGCATGAATATTACTAAAAGGTCGGGTCAACATATAGGGTACACATTATCACGCTATCACATACGGGGGAAGAGCTGTGATAATTCATAAAGTTTAACGCGAGTAAAACCGCGGGGCACAGCTAGTATTAAATAAATAACATAATAATAATAAGCCAAGAGCCTCGACCGTCACCTTAAGAAGCTCGCGTTAGGCAGTTGGGTCAAGGGTTAGGTTCAGAAAGTAGTACTTTTGGAGACGGCGCGTATTGTGAGGAGGTTCCTCTCTCAGGAGCCTTGACCATCGGTAGCATGGACCCTGCTCCCGTTGCCGATTGGATCTCTATTTTTTATATTTATAAATATATATTTTTTTGTAACTATATATTTTTAAATGTATGAAATAAGAAAGACACGGAATAAAAGAAATAATAATAATCTCCTCCTAGCGGAATTACGGCCCCGGCGGCCAGTCTCAATGGAGATGAGCCATTTGCGTGGGACATATTATAGTGCACAAACACTTTCTATTACATCACTCTCATAATCCGATGGGACGATTAGCTTTACGTGCTTGCGACGACGGCTTTACGTGCTCTCAGAAGCACAGGGGTGTAATACCGCCAATTCCCAGACTACAGGATGATGCTGAGAGTAATCCCAAAATCACTTTTTGGCCTGACCCAAGATATGAACCCAGGGCTTTATATCTGCGGTTGAACACGCTACCGCTTTACCAACGAGGCATAAATATCTTTATATATAGGGACAATGTCACACAGATCATCCTAGCCCCAAACTAAGCAAAGCTTGTACTATAGGGTACCAGGCGACGATATATACATACTTATATAGATAGATAAATACTTAAATACATAGAAAACACACATGATTCAGAAACAAATATTCGTGCTCATCACACAAATTCAATTTGCACCTACGGGGATTCGAACCCAGGACCACCAGCTTCGTAGGCAGGAGCACTACCAACTAGGTTACGGTGACCGTCTTGGGACAACTAACACACTGCGATCTAATCCCAAACTTGAAAAAATGTGTACTATGACGACCAGACTACTGGTCATACATATATCCTATTATTATTATATCTCTTTAAAAATTTAACCCAGACATAGAATGAAATGTTGTAAATAATTTTGTTGAGTTTATACTTTAATCTCACGTTCTTTAGGTCATGCATTTTAGTGTCTAAACATATATTTATGTGACATCGTAGATCCAAATAGATCGACATACTTTGATGTAGTTTTTTTTTTTTTTTTTTTAAGACAACGCCCGCACTAAGGAATCTATACCCTGTGTCGCGGGGTACTTTACAAACATATAATAGACGGACACAAATTACATCCATATGTAAATTCATCAGAAAAATAGGTTTGGTTTTATATATGATTTATGAAGATCTATTTGGCCATCCCAAAGTTACACGCTAATCTAGCGTTTAAAATGAGGATGCATTTTGTCATCGTTAAATGAAAAGTTGTCCACACATGCTTAGAGCCCATGTAGTATTTTATACGTTTAGTAGACATTCTTCTTTTCGTATGGCTATTTCCCCGTTATTATAAGTTACAATTTTATATCTAAAATTACAATTTTATGTCTAGATTTAGTAGCCAGTCCCTTGCCTCGGTTGTAAGCGCAAGCAGACCCTCAAGTCCCCCTGAGAAATGTCTTATGGGGCACTCTTCGACAATGTGCGCAATGGTCTGGTCTGGTGCTCCACAGTCACAGGCTGCTGATGGTTTGAAACCCCACTTTTGAAGGTTGTAGTTGCATCGACCCACCCCTGTTCTTATCCGATTGAGAGTGACCCATATCTTTCGGCTTTCTTTAAAACCAGTAGGGGTTTTGGTGGGTCTATGTTAGAGATGCACACCTGGTCATGCCAGTATTTTTTCCATTTTTTTTAGTAGACATTCAATTTTGTATATGTATTCATAATACACTGAACTTTTTCAAGTTTTGCAGCTCAAATAATGCGCGTTCTGTAGAATGTGTCTGCAGTTTCAGTCTTACAAATTAAACCAATACTGTGTCAGGAACAACAAACAGTATTTACCTAAGTCGTATCACTCTTAAATGTTGGTCAAAGTAATACCAAACCATATAACAAGAATGAATATACCCTTGTATAGAAAAACCCCGTAGATACATGTATTTTCCTACTAGCAAATGTATAAAACAACATAAACTTCGTATCAAAATCGTTTTGCCTTACAAAATAACCCATCGGAATTTCTGGTTAGGCTATTATTTAAACGAATTTACACAATTCGTTATGAGATTAGAGCGTAAAGAAAATAAAATTTGATGAGTACACCTATGTATGTTTGCTACAGATTGTATTTAAATGATGAATAAAAACATATGTTGTATGGTACTGTATAAATAAATACATAATTAACTGGAAAATTAATGGAATTCCAATTTTATGCTTATTACCTTCTGTTCCTACAGCGGTATTTAACAAAATCAAACACGTGACATATCCTACTAATATTATAAATACGGAATTTTGTGAGTATGGATGTGTGGATGTTTGTTACTCTTTCACGCAATAACTACAAAATGGATTTAGATATAACTTTTTATCGCTGGATGCGAATAGCGCAAGACCGGCAATTGTGGAGATCTTTGGGGGAGGCCTTTGTCAAGCAGTGGACGTCTTTCGGCTGATATGATGATGATGATGATAACTTTTTAGAAATTAAGCTTATATCCGAAAACCCATAGGCTATAATTTTTAAAGGCTAACGTGGGTGAAACTCCGAAGCACAGCTAGTTTGGAATATTTTACAATTAACTAACATTTGACATTAACTTGAATACTAAATTACGAGGCGCTCATAGCCAGATGCTCTCACCGGTCGTAAGAGATTGTCGAGGTTAAGCAACTAGGCTCGCGGTCGGTCTATAGATGGGTGACTGCTAAAGTGGTTTAATTACTGAGCGTCTCGATGCTTCAGCGGGCACGTTATGCTGTCGGTCCCGGTTGTAGTCATTAGGCAACAATCGTTAAGCCATGTCAGAGGCCTACTGGGCTGCCCGAACAACTCTGACACTAGAGTATGAGTATGTAAGTAAGTAATTAACTTGAAACCTAGGACATTGTTGTAAGAGTTGTTGCCTTCTTCTTATCCAGAGAGGATGGATAGAGGACCTGCTCTAGATTAAGCTAAAAATCAAACATGGCTGCCATAGCTGGAATTCAGTGTAGAGCACAATAAAAATGTTTACTGGATAATGGTTATCCACCACTGTGCGTTTCACAAGAAACTTTTTGCCACGCACTACCGCTCTGTGGAATCAATTAGCTGCGGAGGTATTTCCGATCCGGTATGACATGGCAACCTTCAAGAAGCGAGCCTATTCTTTTCTTAAAGGCCGGCAACGCACTTGCAGCTCCTCAGGTGTTGCGAGTGTCCATGGGCGGAGGTGATCACTTACCATCAGGTGACCCATTTGCTCGTTTGCCATCCTATATATAACTGCCTCATTGGTCTAGCGGTAGCGTGTTCAACCGCAGAAAAATGAGGTCCTGGGTTCAAATCCCGGGTCGGGCCTAAAAGTGATTTTGGGATTTTTCCGTAAAAAGAAATTTCTCAGTATCCCGAAGTCTGGAAGTTGGCGGTATTACACCCCCGTGCCTTGGAGGGCACGTAAAGCCGTCGGTCCTGTGCCTGATCTCTTTCCGGTCGTTTCGCTAGTCGTCCCATCGGATCATGAGAGTGATGGAATAGAAAGTGCCCCTGTGTTTGCGCACACACTTGTGCACTATAATATGTCCTGCGCAATTGGCTAATCTCCATTGAGAATGGCCGCCGTGGCCGAAATTCGGCCGTGAAGACGTCATCAATATATATATATAAAAAAAACCTGTGTTGTTTACCTAGCGTCATTTTATCGGCTCAATACGTAGGTCCACTAAATTTCGCAAGTCCGACCCATATACACAAGCTTCCTATACTACTTCACAATGGTAATTAGAGCAACTGTGAAGTCACGACTTCGATCGGACTAGGATTTACATTCGCTATGGCAGGAAAATAATAAAATTTTGTAACTGTATACCTCTCAAATATTATATACTTATATATATACACGGGCCAGTTGGCGTGGTTGGTAAATGCTTGCCTTTCAAGCCCGCAGGTCGTAGGTTCGATTTCCACCCAGGACAGATATTTGTGTGCATGATCATATTGTGTCTTTGTTCTGAGCCTGGGTGTAATTATCTATATAAGTATGTATTTACAAAAGAAAGTAGTAAGTGGAATCAGTTACTTGGTTTCCATAGTACAAGCTCTGCTTAGTAGCCTTTCTTTTACTAGTAATAAAACTGTGAGCTTCAATTATGCACCTACTTACTTTTCCATGAAAGGGGCCTGGTGACCTGTGGCACAGGTTTTCGCAACCTATTTCAGGCACCAGTCCTTCGCAAATGAAAATGGTATCTAAGTATAATTATAATCTAGCCTTAAGTTCCAATTTGTGTAAGAAAAATAAACGTATTTATTATTATATTATTATTATTAGTTTGGGATCAGATGGCCGTGTGTTAATAATGTCCCAGGATGTTATTATACGAGTAATATATATACCTACGTAACAGGTAATAGTAACAATATCAATGTCAAATATTTTGGGGGATGATTATTAGGCTGTATTGAAAGTTGGTTTATTTGTATTGCACAACTGTCGTTTGACGTTGAGCCGCTGATATTGCCCAAATTGTTTACGCAAGTTTTTTGCTAATTTTTGCAGTCCATCTTGTTAAGATTTTATGTTATGTACGCCAAATTTGATTAGGTATATTTAGAAGAACATTATTCAACTGATCAATATATTATTTAAATTATTATTTTAACCGACACAGCCCGAAGAATTGCTAAGCTGAAGTGGTAGTGGGCAGGGCACATAGCTCGTAGAACCAACGGCCATTGGGGCAGAAATGTTGCCGAGTGGCGACCACGAACCGGAAGACGCAGCGTGGGCAGGGTCGCTGGAAGTCGCTGAATGCGGATAGCGTAAGATCGGCACTTGAGGAGATCTTTGGGGGAAGCCTTTGTCCAGCTGTGGGCGTCTTTTGGCTATGATGATGATGATTATTATTATGATTATTATTATTTTTACCCGTGTAGGTTCCGGCCCAGAAAAAATAACAGGGCCATCCCAAACCATCGAGTGAGTATTGTAAAAGGTGACTAAGGGTACCAGGTAGTCGGGCAGCACCGCCACGCGTGTCCAACACCACCTAACTGAGGTCGCCATCTTGCATGCCAAGCTTGAGGGAGGTATATGTCCAGCAGTGGAGGATATCAGGCTGATGAATGTATGTATCAATATTATTTTGTCCCGTCATTTAGTCTCCCCGGAGGAATATGTCCAGCAGTGGAGGATATCAGGCTGATGTATGTATGTATGAATATTATTTTGTCCCGTCATTTAGTCTCCCCCATATAATAATAATAATAAAAATGGTTTATTGCATCTCCACAAATTACATTCTTAGGTATTAGCAAATACAGTTGACAAAAGGTTTGACAACATTTGTAACTCGTGGGAGATCTGGAGTCTAAGCTAAGCCTAGGCCTGTATTTTAGCTATCTAGAACTTAAACGGGCCAGCCTAGAGGGATGCAATAACATTGGGTATTGTAAGCTTCTTAATACACGAAGCCACGGGCCTCTAGTCCGATTGTAGATCGGAAAAGGCATTTCACTAATACGAATGCAAACAAAGGACCATGTAGAAAGAAGGCTGTTTTTTTATTGCTTTTGGAGCTAGACGAGCTAGCGGCGCACCAGATGGTAGGTGGTAACCGCTGCTCATGGACATTTGCAATGCCAGGGGCACAGCAAACCACTGCCTACCGTGAGATTAATAGTCTTTTTAAACCTCGTTTAAATAAGGACAAGTGCTGAGGAAACACCGCAGCAGGTAATTCATTCTGCACGTACGTGGGATGTACAGACGTCAGCATATCAAGCTACCCCAATCCGTCAAAATTCCCCAATTGAAAGTGAATTTTATGCTTTTGTGATAAAGTTGAAAATCTATAAAAGAAATTTGACAGATTGGAGTAGCTGGATGTGCTGGCGTCTGTACAATGATGGTGGTTGCGCAAAAATACAATTACACACGTAGAAATAAACTAAAGTTTTAAACAAACCTAATTTATTTAACTATCCTATACCAAAACTAAATTCAACAAAGTAACAATATTAACGGATAAAATTTAATAATGCGGCCCGCATCCAGCCAGTCAAGTGGATACATCCGCAAGGAGACGCGCAATTGTCTGCACTGAACCATCATTCAAATGAATTAAAACCTTAAAGTTATATAAATACAGTCTAAAACAGCATGCTAGTTAATTCGTTCAAAATACATATTTCGACTCTCTACAGAGAAAATGAGAACTTATTAAAAGGCATCAAAGTTGAAAGTATATTTAATGTGTTTTCTACTTTTTAGGGACTCTGTAGTAATAGAATTTACACCTTATACCTGTATCAGAAGGTTGCTATTCTCTTGAAAAGTGTTCAGTTAATTAGTGTGACTAAATTACATTTTATTGAAATTAACGTGCATTTTGTGGAACCAATTTTTGGAAGTGCAGCTCGTGTTACTTAGTAATAAGATTAGTAAGTTAGCATTGAAATTATCTCAATAATAATTATCTAAATGCCAATGGATTAAATAAATTAAGCCAAATTAGGTGAATGTTAGAGAATAGCTATGTAACTGTATTTAACTCTAAGATCGAGTAAAGTCTTGTGAGCTGTTTTCATTCGAAAATATTGTTGGTAGGTATAGCAGAATAATTAAATAGTTCTGAAAACATTCAATCTTGATCGCTAATAACACAAAGTAGTCCATACTACGATTCTTTTATTTTCATTCTTATAATGGCATATAATCGCAATGTTGACTATTAAGCTGCATCAGTATGCGCGCAAACTCGTGTCCAACCTATTCTCTCACTTCTTCATACTCTAGAACCTGTAAGATTACGTATGGAGCGGTTTAAGGGTACAGCGTTAATTCGCTCGAAGAGCAGCCCGACTGGGAAAGTACCTCCACATTACAAAAGACATCCCTTAACATTAATAATTTAAATGTTGTATTTCTGCGTGTGAGTACGGTCGCCAAAGCTTATCTGGGTCAGCAAACACTTGTTTGCTGACTCTTAAAGTCCGGAAACGCACCCGCGACGTCTCTGGTGTTACAAGTGTCCATGGGCCGCGGTGATCACTTACCATCAGGTGACCCACTTACTCGTTTGTCGCCCTCTGATATAAAAAAACTCCATCCAGTCGAAACATTTTTCCTCTTTTCAGGAACAGGTTTCCTCTTTTTTATATAGTGTGGTCACCACCGTACTACGCGCTCGCGTAAACCCAAGTGCATTGCCGGCATTTAATAAAAGATAGGCTGGGTTCTTGAAGGTTACCATGTCATACAGGAAAATACTTCCGCAGGTAATTGATACCCCAAAGTGGTGGTGCGCGGTAAAAAGTTTCTTATGAAATGCACGGTAGATGCATGGTAGATGACCATTAATTATGGTGATTTGTATGAAATTTCCACTTCTGGCGAGAATGTTTGTGACGGAACGTGGGGACAGGTATACGTTTAAACAATACCTCAGAGGACTCGCCGTGATAAATGTGGTAAAGGACACATAGAGAGGCCACGTCCCTGCGCAAGAGTCCATTGACAACAATCCAACGACATCAATCTTAATACAACCCTTGCCCACCCTTTTTGCCTAATTCAAACTCAATTACAATACATTATGCAAATAAAAACCTATAATGTAACATTCAAAAAACGTTATTTTATATTTATGTCCTAGTTCAGTCGGCGATTACTAGAAGCACAAACGGAAGTAATTTTGTAATAAGAGCATTTTTTTTAATTCGCGCATTACTATATTATTGATTCGACTAACAGTCTCTACTGATTTATTAATGTAACAAAGAACTACTTAAACAAAGTTATTGTAAATCAAGGTTAGCATATCCATTTCCTATTTAATAAGAAAAAATATAATCGTAGTGACTTTGCAATCTGCTATATATAGCGTGCTTTCGCAAATACCCATAGGAAAAGGTTTCTTATAGCTTGCTTAATATAAAAGCTTAAAAAAGTTTTGGAGAGAGCTTTGATCGGAGTTTCTCTGGGTTGCAAAACAAGAAAATTTGCAGAAGAACTAGAGAGTAAGAATACTTCTGTTATGTTGAAATATAATTTAATTTCAACCAACTTCTAGCTAGCTATCTGGGAACCGGAACTTAGCAATAAAATCTAATGCAGCCAGATAATAAAGCTAGTTAACAATATTATAATGTAACGTAAATGATAATGTTAATGTAACGGTTGTCTCGGTCAAGGTCATTAGCGACCACGCTCTGAAGATTTATATCTGCGCTTTATGTAAAATTCAATTTGAATTATTGTAATCTGTTTTATTGTATGGAGCTGACGCAACGATTTGTTTGATTGAGTTCGATTGGCAAACTCTAGGCATAACGAGTGTATTGAGTGATTGAATCTCTGAATATCTATTGTTTTGAGAATTTTCAGTGTTATCTTGGATATGCAAAGGAGCTTCCAAACTGGTAATGTGACATTTTTTCTAGACTTTTAGTAGTGTCGACGTTGTTCCAAGATCCAAAATAGTTCTAGCCGTTCCTGGACTTACGGTTGTTACCGTTTGGAGTTGTTTCATTGTGTGCGTCATGCACAAAAACGTGAAATGTAACATTTGCCGCATTTTCATCAAGTTACTGTGGAAACCAAGTTTAGTGTATATTATGTAGAACTGTCTACGAATAAGTTTAAAATAATTATTAAAGCCAAATTGTGTAGCAGGGCATATTACAAAATTTCTGATTATTTAAGTGATAAAAGTGCTTGGGATTGAGTTGTTCTGAGTCAACTCACATAATGATTATAATTAATCTTAAGTATATTTTATTTAAAAAAAAAGGATTCCTACTGAGTTTTCTGACAGTGTTTCTCAGTAGCTGCCACGCCATGCACTGCACGGTAGGGTAAAAAAAATATGACGATTCCACATAAATGTAAAATTTTTATGGAATAAATGAATTTGAATCTTTGAATCTTTATCTAACTCTAGTATGGAGATTTCACTTGTGGCGCAGCGGTTAAGACAGTCGCCTCGCCACCTCGTGTCCCGGGTTCAATTCCCGCGCTGGACACCTCTTTGAGTGACCCATAAATAGTTGTTCTGAGTCTGGATGTACTTTGTGTCCGTTAATTATAAGTTTGTAAAGTACATCGTGACATAGGGATAATCTTCCCTAATGCGGGTGTTTTCTTTAAAAATACTACGTCTGGACATGTCTAAATGGATCTTTCATTTCCTTCCATTTCAGATTTTTTACGACATTACAAAACTTAACACTTCACAAGCCTCGCAGGTCTTTCGTTCGTAATATAAAAGAACTACTATCACCAGTAGTAAATTTTCATCTCTTTATTGTCTTATTCTTAGTCTTACTGTATTCAGTTAGCAGTAAAACTAAGATTTTTTTCTTGTTTGTAGCAGGCTAAAAGCAGTTTAGCTTTCTTTCCGTGACATGGTTTTGTTGACGCCGCATATTTGTTTATCGTGATCTAACAACGATTCTGAATAACGTGGCTAATGCTAATCGAACGTAATTAGAGTTTGCTGAATTATGTACAGATACATAATTATAACGGGTTTAAAGAAACTGGTTTGGGTTTAAAGAAAATGTTTTGCATTATGTACTTACTCTCTCGCATAACGCACGCCAAGTTGCACATAACGTTCCTTAAAAGTGAACGTCCCATGCTACCTGTCAGTAACCGTCTTGAATCGAGGTTCGACTACCAATGAGGATGGCTTCTGTTCTTCTTCTTCTTCTTAGCGTTACCTTATGCACAACAGTAAGCTTGTGGGACAAAGGCTTAAAAGTCGAAAAAGCTTCCTGAAGTGTGTGCTTCCACTTTCTGGCGAACGGTCTAAGACACGGCTCAGACTGTGGCGAGACAGTGCTTGCCTACCCATCCCATTCGTCCCTCCCGCTGAATACCTTCCGCCTGGACACAAGTTGCCGTGGCCAACCTGGAAGTCCCTGAATAGACTTCGGACCCAAGTTGGTCGAAGCAAGGAAAACCTGCTCAGGTGGGGATTTTTAAACAATTCCAACCTAGAGTGCAAGTGTGATTCCGTTCCTCAAACTATGGCACACTTGTTAACATGTCCAGCGTGCCCTAATGCCTGCACGTTACAAGAACTAATGGACGCTACTGACAACGCTCAACGCGTAGCTGAATTCTGGGCTGACTTAATTTAGATTGCCATCGACACGCTACGAAGAAGAAGGCGTGGGTTTATTTAGTAGTTTTATTTTTCTTGATGTTTTGAGCGTCTATTTTCTGGCGTAATTGTAACCTAGATCTTATAAGTTAAAAAATTCCACTGTTTAACAGATATTGGAGTAGAGGGCGTATACAGTATTATGCCAATGAAGTATATACTTACGTAAGAATCCTTCCAGCCTCTGGGTTCCTGTAGATGTCGCATTTGTGCAGCGGTCGTGTTAGGTCTCCGGGGATGAACTGGCCGGTCCGCTCGCACAGTGCTCGGTATATCTGGAACTGTAGTATGGTGCTCACGAAGTATCTGAAAAGAATCATTGACAAGCTTAGTATGAAAATAATGGTCAGGGGCTCTACCGGCTAAGTCGCCGAACATCGATTTCTTAAATGGCGTTCAAATTAATAAAGGTTTAAAATTACTTAATCAATCGCTTAATCAGCTTCCATGAGCACATGTGACGTCATAAATGGTCCGGAATCGATTGTCAACGTTGAAGCCGCATTAACGATTGTTAAGTCATTTTTAACCTTTATTTATATGAACGCTATTTATGAAATCGATTTTCGGCGACTTAGCCGGTAGAGCTCCTGTTAATTATATAAAAGGAAACTATGGAGGGAGATGGAACTACTCTTTTCTAACTCCTCCTTGTTTATTTTTGATTAAATTCGTTGTGGGATCCAAGATACTTGAAGTGATTCCCTGAAATGTGCTTGAACCTCATCGTTTAGTGTCATTTCATTGTGGGTTATTATTGATCTAGGCTTACAGGAGTTCCAGTCGTGGGTAAGAAGGTGCGACCATTCGCAATAATATAAAAAAACCAGCCAAGTGCGAGTTGGACTCTCCCATGAAGGGTTCCGTAGCAGCAAGTATTTCAGTGGATTGAATGGTAAATTGCGGTTTACGATTTAAGACGTATGAAAAAAAAACTACTTACTAGATCTCGTTCAAATCAATTTTCGAAGGAAGTTTGCATATATCCCTATTCAGTTTAGAAAAAATGATATTAGAAACCTCAATATTATTTTTGAATACCTATCCATGGATAGACACATGTATGGGTATGATGAAAAAAACAATTTGAATTTCAGTTCTATGTATGAGGAACCCCCAAAATTATTGTTCTTTTTCTATTTTTGTGTGAAAACCTTAATGCGGTAAAGTTTCAACAGTACAGCTCTTATAGTTTCTGAGAAAAGTGGCTGTGACATACGGACGGACAGACAGACAGACACGACGAATCTATGAGGGTTCCATTTTTTGCCATTTGGCTACGGAACCCTAAAGATAATGGTGTTTCTTATGACAATGATCGATATTGGTCGGTGATATAAAGAAAACATATCTTTAGAATTCCATTTAATGTAGGTTTAGGTATAAAAGTACCTATTAGATTTAAAGGTAAAGAACGTCGTTTATTTTCTATCATTGGAATGCATTGGCTCTTGTTTATTTACATTTGACTATCTGATTGGTCTAGTGGTAGCGTACTCAACCGCAGATAATACGATCCTGGGTTCAAATCCCGGGTCGGGCCAAGAAGTGATTTTGGGATTATTCTGGTAAGAAAATTTCTCAGCATCAGCCCGAAGTGTAGGGCTTGACTGTATCATTTTCCCCGTGCCTCGTAGAAGAGCTCAATACGTCTGTCCTGTATTTAACCTAATTCCAGTCCTGTCACTAAGCTTCTCATCGGATTATGAGAGAGAAGAGGAATGATGAAAATTGATGATGGAAATTGGCGATGAATTTATTTTCTTTATCATTTCGAACGAGACATAACACATAGTCATTAAATACTGTTTAAAAAACAAAACCAACAAATAAATGCATTATAATTCCATCTATAAACCAATATGTAGTTAATATATAATTTTAGGCATATTTTTTTTCGTAATTTTTTATATTCCACAAACAAATCTGTATTGATGTGTGACCAGTCGGTCTGACCTTGATAGATATTTCAATAAGAATAGATACAAGTCCAGTAAGTTCGCTACCTCCTAAAGTATAATATAATAATCAATCAATACGCAGGTGGCCGTGTGATACGGGTGGCGCATGGGGTTCGACTCCGTACTAACAGACGGCTAAAACTCCAACAAACTAAAACTAAAGCAACTCAACGTATCAAAAATAAATTCATAACGATAATATTCATTACGAATATTCCGAAGGAAAGTGCGACAGTTATAATAATGCAATAAGACACGTTAATTTATGGTAATACAGTACCGGTAAAGAGTATTTATTGCTAGTTATCGAGCAGTTATAAAGCTTATTTAGGTGGATGTCAATTAAAATACATGTACTGAATATCTGTTATTGATTTGTTTATACTATTTAAAGATATCTAGGACTACCTGCGCAGTAAGGGACGTTAGTGATGTTAAATTCTCATTAAGCTGAAAAGGGCATATATAATCTAACCTAATACTATTTATATTTGGATTATATTAAAGTTTAAATTATAATGTTGGTGATTAGTTGTTTTTTATTTATTATCAAGTAGTACTTTGTTTGGTATATACAGCTTAATTACTAAACATAATTAATTTTATAATGAGATTATTAAGTAATTACAAAAATATATAGAATGAGTAGAAATACAATCAATCATTCGACATATTTAAGGTTAAATTTATGATAAAAAGTAAGTAAGTAGTAAAGTAATTTTAATTTATTTTTTAAGTTATTCATAGTCATTGTTTGGCGTTAGGCGGAAGATAGTACATTAATAAGTCTCGGTATAAGATAGGGGCTCGTTCGTTCTCCATAGTAGTCCTTAAATGTACATCTAGAACTAGCTATTTCAGAGAGATGTCCAACACGTCCAAAAATCCGAGCCTCGACTAAATGCAGGCACATCTAAATTTAGGAAATTATGCCAGCTAAGAACACTTCTTAAAGAAAATTTGTCTACGCCTCAACGCTGACTCGACTTTTGGAGGGTGTAAGCTGTCTCCCGTCTATTCCACTTCATCATCAAGTTACGTCCACAACAAAAGCCTCCCCAAAAGAACTCCACAGTGGAATTGTGAGCATCGTTTGGAGGGATATGCCATGGTCGTCACGCTTGGTAGACAGGTTGGCGTTCACAGTACGATGTTGTGGTAAACAGAGAAACCTGCTGCCCTTTTTCTAGAGATGACTTCTACCACCTCCATGGTATGAAATGAGAGGTGATATTCTTTGCCATTAGCCACACAGTTTCCACTTGTCAGTCCCATATAAATTAGTAGATTATCATACTTTAGTGGAGTTGGAGTGCAAAGTTAGCTGAACCGATGCGAATAATTTTGCACACTAGCCATATAATAGTGTTTTATCGGAGAGGATTTTATAAAGGCACTAGAAAATCAACGTTCAAATAGTATAAATAAGGTGCATATATGCTTGAACCTAATCGACCGTGTATCTTCAAGGCCGCGCGAGCGTTTTCTGTGAGTTTCAAGCATTTAAAGTTGGATTTCCAAGTGCTTTAATAAAATCTTCTCCGCTGCTCTCCTCTCTGTCTGCACTTACCCTAAATATTTCCAGTTTGTGTCTGTATTATAAGTACGATTTGTTAACTGAGAGTTGGTAAATCGGGTGATAAGTAAGTGTTTATCGAAAACATGTAAATATTTGCCTGGAAATGGTGCCTGAGATCTGAAGAATTTTGAAACAACTATTATTTCGCGAGGACTTATATCATTCATATTTATGGATCGGGTGTTCAAAATAATACGTCTTACAGCCCTATTGGTCTATTTTCTATCTAACATGTAAATAGTCGTACAACATGAAGGAAGTTAGAAGATATATAAATTATTGGTTTCTCTAACATGCAATGAGGCAACACTGGTTATTTAGAACGGATAAGTTATTAGGTGCATATTTAAGTTACGATGGTAACTAACTGAGAGATATGTGCCACCATGTTATAAGCTTAAATTTATTATCATAATAATATATTTATAATTATACAAGGTGTAACGTTAATTGCGAATAAGAACTAAATATGTTTTGGTTCCCCATTCAAAATGCCTGAGCTAAGTGACATTTTACGGGAAGTTATTATTAATTGAATTTTGCATACTATTGAAATAGGTAATGAAATAATGACATTTATTCAGCACTTGGGTATTTACATACACTTGTACTTGTCAAGCTCACAATGTATTACATAAACACTGTAATTAAAGCAACAAAATATTTTGAATTAGTCCGTCCGTGCGGTCTGTTTCGTCACATATATTTTTAATATCCTTAAATAAATAATAAATAGCACGTTACTAAGTTGTTTTCAGTTTCATAGGCTAAGTAAGCTCCTTAAGGGCTGTGCTTATATTGAATAATTGCAAAACATATATTTCCTTTTTCTTTTTCTCTACTCACGGGAAGGATCGATCAAAAGTTTCGCAATTGCACGAAATAACAAACGTACGTTAGGACTCCACGTCCCTAGCGTTTTCCAACGAGAGTGGTATATTTGTGCCTTTTGAGGATTTCTGCTGATGCAGCAACAGTGCCCGAAGATCCCGGCGTGTAGGGAAGATGAGAAGGTGAAGGTATTAAAAAGAAGTAAGATAAATATGCAATAATTGTTACCTTTTAACCTATTTATTAAAAGTTCTTCCTTCCTTCCTTGTATTAAAAATGGTAGAACTATATGTACTGTACAGGTAGGGTTGCCAACTATACTGTTTTGAACAGTATTATACTTTTTACTATTGAATAAAAATAAAGTAAACAAAATAGTGTTTAGATTTATTTAGTCAGAGGGCGTTCATTGCTCAGTGCAGCGCCGCCACAAAGATTGTAAATTAGTAAGTTGTGCGAGAACCTCTAAAAACATATATATTTAAAACAATAACTAAATAAAATACTGTTCATTTTTCTAAAATACTGTTATAAATATTTAATAAATATTTTTCATAGACCTCAATATACTTTATTTCTAGTATTAAAAGTTGTCAACCCTATGTACAGGTATCATAAACCGTCATCACCTACATTGAGAAGAAAATGTCGATTATTGAAATGGTACCAATCGCCTGTACTGAGAAGTAGGCCTACTTGTTGTTACAATTATTGTTTCGAAACGCTCTATGGTGATTATACATCGCGTGTTTTGTAATAAGAGCATCGATGGCCGGTAAAATGTCGCTGATCAGAAGCTACTGTGAAGCTGCTTTAAAAGCTGCCCAGTAGGTCTTTGCAATGGTATGGCGACTGGTGTTACGCAACAACGAACGGGTTCTATAGTTTAACGTGCCCTCCGAAGCACGGCGATGTTCAGATACTATTACTATATACTATACTAGCTGTGTCCCGCGGTTTTACCCGCGTTAAATTTTATAAATAACCACAGCTCTTCCCCCGTAGGTGATAGCGTGATAAAATGTTGCCCCGACCTCTTAGTAATATTCATGCAGTACTTTTTGAGTTTAGCCCGGACGTACATACAGACAAACAGACAAAAAATCTAAAAACTATATTTTTGGCTTCTATATCAATTGTAGATCACGCACCAAGTATCCTTTTTAAAAAATATTCAATGTACAGCTTTGACTTTCCTACGGTTTTATTATATTTATCGATATAGACTAGCTGTATCCCACGGTTTTACCCGCGTTAAATTTTATAAATTACCACAGCCCTTCCCGCGTAGGTGATAGCGTGATAATATGTAGCCTATATAGACAAAAATTCTAAAAACTATAATTTTGGCTTCGATATCAAATGTACATCACGATCCAAGTATCCTTAAAAAAATATTCATTGTACAGTTTTGACTTTCCTACGATTTTATTATATGTATGTATAGATTTATCAGATTTGGTTAATTTGAGGCAATATGATCCTTCGAATGATCTCGTCATATGGACGCAATAACTGGATTCGTTATTGCGTTCATTATGATGTTAACCATAAATATCAGCTTACCAAACTTGATGGCCGATCTAATGGAATGGATTGGATGGAATGATCTAGTGGTTATTGGGCCTGACTGCTAAGCTTGATCAAATCTTTGTGTGATGAACACGGTGTTTTTTTTTTGATAATAATATCTAGAGACTATGTCACACAGATCATCCTAGCCCCAAACTAAGCAAAGCTTGTACTATGGGTACCAGGCGACGATATACATACTTATATAGATAGATAAATAGTTATTCATATACATAGAAAACATCCATGACTCAGAAACAAATATTCGTGCTCATCACACAAATATTTGCACTTATCGGGATTCGAACCAAGGACCACCAGCTTCGTAGGCAGGAGCACTACCAACTAGGCTACGGTGACCGTCATTTGTATTTATATTTGTGTAATTTACCTATAATATTGACTGCACGTGTGGCGCAGCGGCTAAGACAGCCGCCTCGCCGTTACGTGTCGCGGGTTCGAGTCCCGCGCCGGACAACTATTGGTGTGTTGGTGTGACCCATAAATAGTTGTTCTTTGTCTGGATGTAATTAGTGTCCATCTATTATATGTTTGTAAAGTACCCCGCGTACACGGATTATAATCGCTAGTGCGGGTATTGTCTTTTAAAAGAATATAAATATAAGTATTTAGAAATATTTAAGTACGTTTATTAGTTGTATGGTTGCTTAGTATCAGGCTATGCCTAGTTTGGGATCAGAGGGCAGTGTGTTAGTTGTCCCAAGAAATTTATTATTAGTACACTAATTAATAATAATAATAATAATGTATTTATTTATCTCTTTCACATAGGTGTAACACACAGGTCTTACCTACTATAGACGCCAGTCTCTCACAGAGGTAGGATAGTTTATTCTCTGTATTTCTTTACATAATACTCGTATGGACACCAAACATACGAGTATTATGTAAAGAAATACAGAGAATAAACTATCCTACCTCTGTGAGAGACTGGCGTCTATAGTAGGTAAGACCTGTGTGTTACAGATCACCAGACTCCCACCTCTGGGTGACATCTTGGTGACAATTACAAATTATTGAAAATACTATGTACTTAATCTAAATATACTATATATATACTAACTTTATGAAATAATGAATATAGTAAAAATGAAACTTACTAATTACACAATGTTTGTGTAGTGTGAGTGTGTGCAAGTGAGAATTTGTGAGTGAATTTGTCCGTTTAGCTTACTTATTATGTGTGTGTAATTCAATTTAAGTAGCAGCAAGTACTCACATAGATTAATTAGAAGTAGTACAAGTATGTTCTTTTACTTTCATAAAATAAAACAATTTTTCTTTAGCAGTTGGTGCTCACGACCAGTCAGTTGGCTAAGTATTGAGGAACACGGTAGATCTTCGGGCATTGAAGAGTACGTTAAGTTGACGGTCGGACTAAAGTTAGTAGACAGCAGTCGTTAAGCCATGAAAAAAGCCTGTCTATGGTACCTAAAATACCTGAATTTTCAGAAAAATGCCTGTCTAAAGCAAAACGCTGTAGGTAATAAGTAAAAGCCAACAGATAATAATGAAGGAGGATATTTATGACTGATATTTGTCAGAGGACATTATTTTTTTTAAAGTTTCTTTCTTTTCTAATATATAAACATAAAATCTTCACGAGATACAGTTTTGCATTTATGCAAGCGAGATGCGCGTGCGTCTCGTAATTTAAAATTGCCTGTCTCAGACCAATGCCGGCCGCACGCCTGTCTAAACCTTAAAATGCCTGTCAAATGCGGCTAACGCCTGTCATATGGTAACCCTACTCCTGGGCGACTTAAACAACTTTAACATTAGGGTAACAGCTGCTGCTGCCCACAAGACTAAATTCAAATACAATACAAAAAGCAGCATTTTAGGTGCCAAGGTGAGAAATAATGAAGAATAATTATAAAATTCTATTCAGTACATATAATTATTAAAATTAGTGGATACGCATTAAAGTTAACAAGACTAATTTATTGGACGTTATTGTTAATTAAAAGTACTAAGTATGATTGTTTTCAATGTTTGTAATACAGACGCCAGCACATCAAGCTAACCTAATCTGTAAAATTTCCCCAAATGAAAGTGAACCTTATAGTTTTGTGATAAAGTTGAAAATCTATAAAAGTTATTTGATAGATTGGGGTAGTTGGATGTGCTGGCGTCTGTACTTTGGCAATTAAGGCGTACAATTAGGTTAGTTTGTTTAAATTATGTATTTGAATTGTTTTCATGACCGCCGTGTCTCAATTGGTAGTTAAACTGCCTACTGATACATTGCGGGGTCGATACTCGCACAAGACACATTTTTGAGTTCATGAACATGTCTATTTGTCTAGGTCTTTACTGTGTATTGTAAATACATAATTTAAAAAAAAAGTATAGGTATAAGTATTTCTATCCGTTTTCTAGTATATATAGTACATACAAGCTTTGCTTAGTTTGGGCAGGCTAGATGGGGCTGCATTATTTGTCCCGGATATTTATTATTATTATTATATAAAATATGCACAGACCAGCACATCCAGCTACCCCAATCTGTCACGTTTCTTTTATAGATTTTCAACTTTATCACATAAACATAAGGTTCACTTTCCATTGGGGAGATTTGACAGATTGGGGTAGCTTGTTGTGCTGGCGTCTGCACATACATACATACATAGACCCACGCATGTATCCCAGAGGGATAGGCAGAGAAAACAGATTTCCATGTAACGATCTTTGCTCACCTCTTTTGCCTCGTTATGTTCTTCAAACATGCTCGCCGTTCAGAGTACGTCTGACCTGGCCTTTCTCGAGAACGTCTCCGATTTTTTCAGAGAATGTTCTTCAAGGTCTTCCCCTTCCGGTTGTACCATTCGCACAGGATAGGTTCACTCAAGACCTCCAAGAACTTATCCCTCCTTCCCCCTTTTTTCATCGGAATACTAGGCGTCGGGAGGGTTTTCACCGCTTTGCTGTTGACATCCCATTCTGCCGTACGAAGCGCTTTGCTTCCTTCTTTATCATACGCACGGCTAAGCAGTGGAACAACCTCCCGAACGACGTGTTTCCAGACTCATATAACATGGGATTTTTCAAGGCTAGAGTGAACAGGCATCTTATGGGTACGCGCGGTCCATCTTCGACCACATCTTCACTTACCATCAGGTGAGATTGTGGTCAAGCGCAAACCCATTCAGCATAAAAAAAAACAAAAAGGTAAACCTACTTCTCTAGTCAATCTTTTTTCATTCATCCGTTCCGAATGCCCAAACCATTTCAGCATACCTTTTACAATCTTTGTGACTTAAAAAATATGTATAGGGTAAGTATACGGCCCGCATAACGTGCGGGCGTTGTCTTTAAAAAAAAAATAATGGTAACTGATTACCACCGCAACGTATGACTCGAAAGCTTTTATGTACTGACTGATTCACACCCAGGAAACAGATGTTTTTATGTATTTCAGACAAACACATGTGTATAGGAATATCTTGGTGTTAAATAGATATATATTATTTCATATGCTATATTATAATGTAAACCGCTAAAATATAGGTGTTAATAATATTTATATAACTGTATACAAGCTTGTGTAACTGATTGTACAGCTGTATAGATTAACGTTATAAAGTTGTAAGGCTAAAATGAAACCAGTAGCCGAAATGATACCTAGTTTTCTAAACATGTTTGGGAAACTAGACAGCTGTCGGTTCCGGTCCACCTCCGCCTAGGGAAATACTTTAGTAATTCTAGTAAAATGTTGTAATACGTAACCTGCGTAATATTGCTATCCATCAATAGAAATTACCCAATTCCTATGTAATGATGGCAAAGAATTATTAATAGTACACATTAATGATGTAATGTGAGCGGGGTTGCAGTTGCAGCGATTTATAAAATTTAATTACTGTTAAAAGCATAAAATCGTCTTAAACTTATCATTTGAGTTGAACAAATTTTATTAAGCTAGAAATCAATGATTTATACAAAAATAATAATGATGAATTGTGTGAACTTACAACAATGGATAACATTACATAATGGATAACGATGATAGCCGCAAAAATAAACTGTAGCACAGCTATCAACGCCCGCCTCCAGAGACATTGATAGAACTATGTATCAATGTCTCTGGAGGCGGGCGTTGATAGCTGCGCTACAGTTTTTTTTAAATATAATAATAATAATAATTTGCAATTAAATATTAATAATATGTATATTTATTTTGCAAACATGCAAGGAATAGCAACAAAAACATAAGTAAAACATAAAATAGCAAAAAGAACGAGTTACCGGCAAAACAAAAAAGTTTAAGTAATATAGAACATAAACTATTTCAACATTTTCTTTACATATCTTGTACGTTTCGATTAAAACATGTATCAAAATCAGTTCAATAACAACGAAGAAATTGTGTAAAGCACATAAAAGTATACAGTTGAATTGATACATTTTTCTTTGAAGTCACTTATAAGTTGGCTCGAAACTCGCTCACAGATTCATGTTTAATGGACATAAAATAATTGCATTCACTTAAAAAAATATACTTCGGTTATCTTATGAGACTAATATTCCAAAATATTCATAACAAGTTTTCATTTCGAAATATTATACAATGATCTTCAAAAATGCGAAACAAAGTTTCATCCGTTTAGTTTGGTGAGTTAAAAAATGTAACAGACGTTTTTTCAAAAATTTTCGGAAAATATGAAGTAATCAAAGTAATGACTTCTAATTTTCCGTAAAATCATACAATAACAATGTTATTATCTTTTAATAATAGGTCTTTACCTATGAAATTGCCGTTTTGTATGAAAAAATTTAAACGAATTTTTTTCATGAATTTTTTTATTTGTATTAATCGAAGTAATCACCCATGCAATCAATGCATCTTTGCCATCGCAGTGGCAGTTTATTGATGCCCTTCTTAAAGAAATCAGCTGGACGGGAGGCAACAAATTCTTCAAAGGCATTTTGTACTGCCTCTCGGGTATTGAATTTTTTTCCCGCCAAGAAGTTATCCAAATTCTGGAAAAAGTAGTAGTCTGTAGGCGCAAGGTCTGGTGAGTAGGGCGGATGACGGAGAGCTTCCAACCCCAGTTCTTGCAACTTGGAGACCGTCTGCTGTGCAGTATGAGGTCGCGCGTTGTCGTGCAGGAGCAGCGGAGACGAGCGATTGACCAATGCTGGTTGGAGATGCGCCAGCTTCTCCATCATTGTGCTCAGTTCTTCACAGTACACATCTGCAGTAATGCTCACCCCGTTTGGTAAGAAGCTGTGATGAATCACACCGGCGCTAGACCACCAAACAGTGACCATCACTTTTCTAGGGGTAAGTTTTCGTTTAGGGCATTGTTTAGGTGCTGAACCAGGATCCAAACTTCGCGCTGGCGATCATTGAGTTCGTGGGGCACCCATTTGTCAAGCTTTTTTACCTTGCCAATTTGACGCAAATGGACCAATATTGTTTTGACGCTAACGTCGAAAGCTGCTGCTAATTCAGCCGTAGATTGTGTATCATCAGCTTCCACAACCGCCTTTAATTCGTCATTGTCGACCAAAGTCTTCGGACGACCGCGAGGTTCATTTTTCAGGTCGAAATTTCCAGAACGGAAGCGAGCAAACCAATAACAGGTGGTGCGTTGGTTTGTAGTGTTAGCTCCGTAAACGTCGTTGATGTTGCGTGCCGCTTGTGCCGCGTTGCTGCCACGACGGTACTCATATTCCATAATTACTCGAATTTTTAACGTATCCATGATGACGAAAAAGATTGAAATGCGATGAAAATGTAACACTAATCAATAAAGAAATGACTACTTTTGGAAAAAAGAATCCATGTTTTTAAAATAAAATTAATTTGAAATTAGAATTCTTAGCCAAACAAAAATTATTTTGATTTGAAATGGCCAGTACTGCAGAACGGCAATTTCATAGGTAAAGACCTAATATATCTTGATGTGCGGGCGAGATAGATGCCCGCTTTTTTTTACTTTAGGTAATAAACTTGTATCGTCATTTTCACCCTAAGTATTTACGAAAATACGAAACCAGCTTTAGCTGGTTGCCCTTAACGAGCCGAAAACGATTGATGAGGTTAAGCAACTAGGAACTCAGGCAGTAGGTATAAGCATTAGTGGTTTCCTATCTGAGATTTTCCTGTTTGACCTTGGATTAGTCAACAGTTACAATATTAATTATATAATTGTAATATCCTCCTAGTTTTATTTTATCCATAGTGGCCAGTCGAAATAGAAACAGACTTCTTTGTGGGTTTGTGTACGGGACATATTATAGTGCACAAGTTTCTGCGTAATCACTAATCACAAATGTCCTTTGTATTCCCTTACTCTCATGGTCGAGACACATCTCTTTAATTTGGTCTTGTATAATATGTGTAGGTACTTTACCAGACGAGTAATTACTTTCACATTATATAGTTTATATATTTGAGCTATAGTTATGGTGCAATTAATAACCTTGTTTATACGATACCGCTTGAACTGGAACCGAACCTCAAACACGCGTCATGTGAAGCGCACGCCGCCTAATTGGAATCAATTTATTAGCCTTGGAATTAATGTTACGGAACCAATAAGTATTACCCAGTTTTTACGCTTCTTCGCGTTAAAAAGTAAGTTAATTGTCCATCATGTTGTTTGCTGTTTTAGTGCAACTGTTCTAGTGGTAGCGAATCTAATTGCGAATAATGATAGATCGGGTTAAATTCCCACGTCAGGTAAAAATATGACAAATTCTCAGCAAGAAACGGCAATCAGAAAGGCGTAAGGGTACCCTCAGGTATTTATTTGTTTTATCCACCAGAAATGTTGATTTATAAATAAAGCAGGACATAAATAATGCTTTGAATAAATGTTATTCAAAGTATTATTTATGTCCTAATTGGTTGGCATTAAATAATCTGAAAATTTATCTAGATACAACATAATTGATCTTGAAATATAGTTCATAAATTAAATAATAATGTGTTTATTTACTTAGTACATAGAATTGAAACAGTTGACTATTGTCAACTATCTATAGATAGGACCTACTATTGTATTTCTTTGTACTTATGTTTTGTATTAAACAGTTTAGGGATAATATTAATCTGGACCTAATTTGCAGACTCACTAGCTACAAAAGTAAATCAAGTTTTTGTTTGACGGCCCATTGGTTTGTGTTGACCCGGACTGCTAAGCCAGAGATTGTCTATTCGATCACCACTCGGTACAAATCCTTGTGTGATGAATATGATTATTTGTTCTGTGTTTAGGTGTCTTTTATATATAATATCATCATATCAGCCGAAAGACGTCCACTGCCTGACAAAGGCCTCCCCCAAGGATCTCCATAATAGCCGGTTCTGCGCTGCCCGCAACCAACGGCTTCCCGCGGCCCTTTCGAGATCGTACGTCCACCTTGTAGGGGGCCTGCCCACGCTGCGTCTTCCGGTTCGTAGTCGCCACTCGAGAACCTTTCTGCCCCAATAAGGTAAAGGATAATATTTCAGGATCAGATAGCAGTGTGTTAGTTGTCGCAAGATATTTATTTATTTAAAAACATCGATAGCCTGCACAGAACACGCAATAGTCACAATAGCATTCTGAAAAAAAAATCTGAGTGGTATGCCAGCCCTATACTAAGTCACTGGGTGGCTAAAGTAATAGGCGCTGCTTGATTTCCTTTTAGATTATTAATATTTACTAACATAGGACATAAGACCGCTTACTAACAAAATATGGATTAATTTACAATCTGAAATAAATGTTTTATTATTATTATTAATGTCATATCAAGGACATGTTATATCCCTCTTAAGTAATTATCTAGGGAAATTCTATGGGTAATTACACAGCATTCAAAGCACAGAAGAGTCATTAGCAAACATAAGCAAATTTGTATTGTAAACCGGTTTACCAAAAACTAAATTTCTATTTCACTACCTTCCATCTACATCATGTAACGTAATTAACGCACACCCTCAAACACCCCAATTAGAATATTATGTTGTAATCATAATACATACACTGAATTTTTAATTTAACATACATATGCATTATTATTTACTAAATTAGTTTCTTGGAATAAAGTTTATTTTTCTTTATTTTGTATTGAAAGATGGAATTTGTATGAGTAGAAATAAATCTGCAATTTATAAGTCTTATTACTTTGACTTACTGTCCATTTCAATTGGTTTTGACTCTACAGGGTTGATATGACAATAATTTTCGTAGTTTTAATTATTTTGGAATAAAAAATTACCTATACTAAAAATGATATAAATCGATTCGGTAAAGGTTTCCGAACAAACTATATTCAGGAAGTGCGTTAATTACGTTACACGATGTATATCATAGAAGTAGTGCTATTTACGTAAAGTGACATAAGTATGTTCGAAAAAGCAAGTAGTTGAAGACATAACTGTAAAATGCGGTATCCATCAAACACAACTGCATTCCTAAGTAATAGTATATTTTGTACGGCCTCTAGGATTTATAATCACTGACCAAACAAACTGCTTGAAATACTACATTTTGACGTGTTAAAATATAACGTTAAGAAATTGCTTGTTGAAATGTGTAACTATTCGCTTAAAGAGTAAATACATCATTGTATTTGATTGTGTGTAATCAAGACTAGTCTTCTGTAATGTTATTAGTTATATAAATATTAATGTTAATTTCCTGACATTCCATTTAATTTTTTACCCTAAGAACAGCTTCTCATGGAGAAGACACATGAAGCACTCCTAAGTGGTACATCCTATATTTTTCCAAAGCTTTTACCTCTAGAAACTAAAACACAAATGAATGAATTAACTTGTATTAAAATTTAGTTTTTTTTTATTTAAAAAAGATAACCCCTGCACTATGGAATCTAATCCCTATGTCGCGGGGTACTTTACAAACATATAATAGACGGACACAAATTACATCCAGACTGAGTACAACTATTTATGGGTTACACAAATAAGTATCCGGCGCGGGACTCGAACCCGCGACACGAAGAGACGAGGCGACTGCCTTGCCGCTGCGCCACACGTCCAGTCTAAATGTATTAAAAATAAAGAGAATATCAAATGATGAATTAGGCCAATAATATTATAAATGTTTGCTTTAACCAACATTTGGCACATCATTAGTGGTAAGGCAAGGTGAACTAATAAAAGAATTAATAAATAAATTAATTGATTGTCTGAATGCACTTGTGGCGAAGCGGTTAAAGTAGTCGCGTCGCCACTTCATGTGCCGGGTTTTATTCCCACACATGACAACTATTACTGTGATCCTTATGAGTTGTCCGTAAATTATTTGTTTGTAAAGTAGGTACCCCGCCACACAGGGACTCATTTCCCAGGTAGGGGCCTTGTTTTAAAAAATGTCTGTAAAATACTATCGCTAGGTACATCTCTTTTAGTACTGAAATTCCTTAAAACCATTTCTAGAACAAAAACAAATAGACCCAATTAAACGTTACGTCCACTTGATTTGTGGAGATGTCAGCTTGGAATGTGGTAAGTCAGGATCTGTGTTTAGCGTTATATGTTCACCACTACTACCATAGTGTTCAGATATGTAGTAGATAATCTCCCGAATTATCACGGGTCCAACTGTCGTGGCTCTCGTAGAGAATAAATATTTATTATTTTTTGTATTTTAGTATTTGTTGTTATAGCGGCAACAGAGATACATCAACTGTGAAAATTACAACTGTATAACTATCACTGTTCATGAGATACAGTCTGGTGACAGACGGACAGACAGACAGCGAAGTCCTAGTAATAGAGTCTCTTCCCTTTGGGTACGGAAACCCAAAAATACCAGTTTTGATTGTTTATTTGTTGAAGGATTTTAAATGAGGAATTAATTGTGAACTGAGGGGGTATTGTAAAGTATGATTTTTTTTATGATAAGTTAAAAACAAAATGAACAAACAAGATGACTCTTGTCGAAGCGGTAAATCTGCGTAAGAGGCTAAGTAACCTGTTTTTTGCGTTATTGAATCACCTAACAGAAACAACGATTTCATTAGATAGGTTCAATCCGCATACATACACACTTCAGTTACGGTAGGAAATCATTTTTGAAATATAGATTGCAAAAGGGAGTTTTATGGGCGTTTGACGCCTATTTCTGTATATTTGTAGCAATAGGGGTCCGTACTTATGTATATTTTATATCGGTACGTTATTACACTCAATAGTAACTAACTCTGCTTAGCAAAACCCTCAGACGTCCAACAAATTTATCTTAACATTAAATTCCGCGCATTACCGATGCAGTCTCCGAAAAGTCCCTAAAAAGCAACATTAAATTTGTTTAAAAACGCTATCACCTGCAATATCACTTACACAAATTAGTGTTTGTGTAGGTGATATTGCAGGCGATAGCGTTTTTAAACGCTTGACAATAAGACACCTGAAAAAGTAAAGAGACATGTGTATTTGAGTGAGGCGATATAATCATCGTACAAATTCAAATTAAATATAATGACGGGAACAAATTTGTAAAAATATCTACGTATAAATAGTAATATAAGAGCCAACTTTACATTTCTTTACAAACATGGCTCTAATAATTTAATGATTAAATGAAGGATTGCGTTTTTCTCTAAGGCAACTTACAGTAACTAACTGACACGTCGAGTTTAACTGCTGTATACTAGTTACTCTGTACTATAATTATCTAATCGGGGATCGTATGGAAGATTCTGTGCGATTATATAATTGATTTGATTTGTATCTAACGCCTCTGCAGTTGTTTTGTCTGTATTTTATTTATTTACTCATATATTTCATCTATGTTTAAAACCTGTAAACGTTTGTACGTTAACTCTAAGTTGACTTCTGTTACTAATAATTAAGGCCTGTTTAGTTTTAATTTAATAATAGGTTATCTCATTAGTCATTATTGGGATAACTAACACACTGCCATCTGATCCTGATTCTGGTATTCGTAGTTGTTTTTATATAAATACGAGTGTCCGTGGTCAGGAGTTCAAATCCAAGACATACCACTGATTTATGATTGCATGTGCATATTAAAATATAATTATCTCGTACTTAAAATATCATGAAGAAACCTGCACCTGTAAGTTCTCGAAAATATATTTATTAATTTGTGTTATATATCCTTATCGTGGGACAACTAACACTCTGCCATCTGATCCCAAACTAGGGATCAAATATCATCTGTGACAACCAGACAACACAACAAATAATCGGGATTTAATAATAAACAAAAAATAATTTCTCATACATATATATCTACACTTATGTATGAGGAATTATTCACATTTTGTATGGGGCTTCTAGTTATTATTATTTATATTTCATAAACGGGTTTTATTAAATTGTTACTTACTAAGTTAGTTTATAGTTAGTTACTAAGCTTTAGTTATGTTATACTTTGTGTATGCAATACCCGACCCTGTACTTAAACAGGCGAGAGTACGAGTATGTATGTCTATGTGAAGTTTCATAAAAAAAAACAAGTAAGTTTGATCTGCGTATGAAGAAATCACAGACAAGTTAAAATAACCAAATCTTACTTAAACTGACATCAATATCTTAAATTGCGACGTAGGTTAATTTATTACAACTTATTACCGCTGACCTTCGCAATCTGACTATTGGGAAAGTTGATTGACATAGAATTAAAATTATATTCCTCTTCCGTGATTAATGGTGGATGCCTGCCCAATTAACCTTAGAGTCATTAATACAATTCGACATAATAATATGCAAATGCATTACATATGTATTACACTATCTTCTTGCAAACTTACTTTAGTACAGAAGCCAGCACATCATGCTACCCCAATCTGTCAAATTTCCCCAATGGAAAGTGAACCTTATGCTTATGTGTTAAAGTTGAAAATCTATAAAATAAATTTGACAGTTAAGGGTAGCTTGATATGCTGGCGTCTGTACATTAAAAAACAAAAATATAAATGCTGGCAGCAATTACTCACTGACTGATGTTACAGGCAGCGGGTCGAGCCTATTTGATATACAAATTATTTAAAAAAAAATATTATCTAGGTACAGCCGTTCTCAAACTAAGCAAAGTCTGTAGTATGAAAACCAGACAACTGACCGACATACTTACATATTTCTAAATACATACATATTATATAGATCAATTACGAATTGACGGTCACCGTAGCCTAGTTGGTAGTGCTTCTGCCTACGAAGCTGGTGGTCCCGGGTTCGAATACCGGTAAGTGCAAATATTTGTGTGATGAGCACGAATATTTGTTGATTCATGGATGTTTTCTATGTATATAAGTATTTATCTATCTATCATCATCATCATCATCATTACAGCTTAAATAAGTCCACAGCTGGACAAGCCTTCCTCAAGAATCATCTTGAGGGGATATGCCATAATCGCCACGCTTGGCAGGCGGGTTGGCGATCGCAGTATGATGGTCGTAGTACTCAGAAGGAAGCTGCTTCCCGTCCTCTGGTAGATATTCCCTCGGGTCGACTTCTACGCCCCCCACGGGATGAGATGGGGTGATGATATTCTGATTCTGATATTTGTCGCCGTCACCACACAGCAGCATATATTGCTATGCATATAGTGCTATTATCTATCTATATAAGTATGTATATCGTCGCCTTCTACCCATAGTACAAGCTTTGCTTAGTTTGGGGCTAGGATGATCTGTGTGACATTGTTCCTAGATATTATTATATTATTATTAATTACACCCCCAAACAGAACACATAATCTTCATTATCGTACAAAGATTTGTCCTGGGTAGGGATCGAACTCAGGATCTCTGGCTTAGCAATAATTTATCCATAAACGCACAGGTAAGCAATTTAAGTAGTAAAAGTTGTTCGATAGTTGCATGGGTGTCGTAATAGTCGGGAGCCCAGAATTCAGTGCGCATAATTATCTTGTGATAGCTGGCACACTGCTATCTGATACCAAGCTATCGGGACCAGTCTGTCCCCCTTAGGGCCAGCGCAGACAGAGAGGAGGGCAGCGGAGAGAATTTTATTGTGCCACTGCTGATCCTGGCTTACAGGAGTTGCAGTGGTGGGTAAGGGCCAGCGCAGACCGAGAGGAGCGCAGCGGAGAGGATTTTATTAAGCCACTAGAAAATCAACTTTAAAATTATTTTAATAAAGTGCACGTATGCTTGAACATTATATGCCCGAGACCGCGCGAGCGTTTATGTCAGGTTCAAGCATATATGCACTTTACTCCTATAATTCTAAAGTTTATTTTCTAGTGGCTTAATAAAATCCTCTCCGCTGCGCTCCTCTCGGTCTGCGCTGGCCCTTACCCACCACTGCAACTCCTGTAAGCCAGGATCAGCAGTGGCACACAAAGATATGACAATGAGCGGTGAGGCTCAGGAATGTCTCGGAGAAACAATTTAACTGTCTTGGATCCTGAAACGAATTTAACCAGAGAGAAAAAAAAAGCGGAGTTATTAGAACGGTACATCGTCACTATCGTAGAAAGATTTGTCCTAGGTGAGGATCGAACCCACGACCTCAAGTTTATATGTAGGAAAATCAGTTTAATACTTGCATGGGTAGTCGAGGCCCAGAATTCAGCGCACCGCTACCTCGCTGGCGCATTGTTTTATGCGATATAAAACTATTATCAGCACAAAAAAGAAAATCGAAGACGGTAATTTTGCGAGATTAATAATCAAGTACAATAGAAAACCTTCACGTCATTTTATATTAAATTTATATCTTGCATTTGGACTCATAGCTGTGACTAGCGGCAGCTCTCAACGACAAGCTCTCAAGCTGTGTCAGATTTCGCCTTGCCGCTAACGCTTTAACGCTGTTAAATGTCGTCAGATGGCGCTATCGGTACCATTATTTATTAAGCAGCAATTTTGATGACTTTTCTAACAATAACCGAGTAGGTATATTTGCCGTATATGTATCGGACTATTTGCGACTATTATATTATTATGAAGCTCCTTCTACCGAATCAGAATTTACTAAACTTATAATTTTTCTTTTCTAGAGAGATGGCCGCATTGTTCTGTCAATGTCACCTCATTGGATGATACACATATGTACCTATATTTTGAAAGAGTTGCATTATTTAACTAATAAGTATGTTTTTCGTAAAGCAAGTATCCATTGCCGTCAACTGTAAATAGTTCTGTTAACAAAGCGCTAAATGCCCGTCTAATTAGAAACATCAAATTTCAAGTCTATGGTTCAAAATAAGGTTTTTTTTTTAAATTGGCTAATACTTTTATCAATAATCATATAATTAAGTAAAGTATCAACGTTAAGAATATACTTCTCAATACCAGTGCAATAACAAAAACTAAACTTGTACTACGAGTTTACTTATAACACAAGTACGGGTATATTTGCATGTAACACTTCTTAGAACCAATTGATATAAATGTTGCAAGCTTGTGAAGAAAAATCTAGTAGTACATTGAATAAGTAGTAAAGAATTTGTCGAAGTCTTTAGGTACATACATATAGCATAACACTGTCCTAAAGGTTATTCAAAAAATGTGTAATACTGACTAGTTTTTATTTTATTTTAGTATTGTATTTGACTATATTTATGAACCTTCTGCATTGTGAACTTGACAAGTACAAGTGTATGTTAATTCGCAAACGCTGAATAAATTTCATTTCATTTCAAAGACACGTGTAACAGTACCAGTGGAAACCGGAATAATAAATGCTAAGGTTTTAACAGGTTGGTTGAAATTCCATGCGGTGCCAACTTACGAATTATGATAATTAAGATATCTGAAATCTCTGACTAGGGAGTTTAATTTAAATATGTGGGATGTTGGTCTGATCCAAAATATTTTGGCATACCCTAAATCTGAAAAGACTAAACGCATAATTTGTGGTTTAATTCAAAAGTCTAGTCGGTGATTCTCTTTTCTATTTTCAAAGTTTGTTAAATAGGTACAGTTGTGTGTTAATAGAGCATAAGGTACAATGGGGTTGACGTATCCGTGTGGATAAAAACCCCTTATTCATAAAGATTTAAAAAAAATAGATATCTGAAATCTTTTTTTTTTCTTAGTCCAATAAGTACTCTTTTTTATTGTTTTTAATACATTTTAATCTATGTTAGCTATAGTATTTCTGTTTGATTTTAATTTCAAATAACTTGTATGTATGTTAACTTTGTCTATGTTTAGTGTATGTTGTGCATGCCTTTAATAGGTGTACATATAAGGAATAAATTATATAGTGAGCTAAGTATTTAAATGTTGTGTATGTATACTGTTATTGTGTCTATAATAAATAAATAAATAAATCTTTCAAACGCTATATACTTACTGTTCTAAAAATATACAAATATATTCAACTTCCTTTTTAAGACAATCGATTTGAACAAAAGTCTATGGGCTTATTTCGAAATTATTCCCTATCGCATAATAAAATGATGTCCACATCTAGACAAAGGCCTCAGAAGATCTCAACACTGGTGTTATGTCTCTCATTTGCACGGATAGGCCATAATCGCCACGCTGTTCCGACGGGCTAGTGATCGCAATATGATGGTCATAGCACAGGGAATCGCTGCTGCCCGATCTCTTGGAGATATTCCCTCGGGATGACTTCTGTGCCCCTCACGTCGTGAGGGCATCGTGAGGTTAGTCACACAGCAAACTTACACACACACAAAAGATAAAAATTTAACAATTGACTTCAACTTTTCTATATAAAACCTAAGTTTGAAGTCCGATTTAAGCATAATTTGAACGGAACCACATTCAGAAAGAATTAGCTCAAATAAAAGAGTTAAAACTGGTTGTCAAATAACAAAGCAATCCCTTGCTATATAAAAAATAACATAATAATAAAACTTAACCAGTTAAACAAAAGTTTAATAAATACAGAAATATTTTTATCGTCCATAATTATAGAGTCAAATGATCACCATCTAGGTTAGAGAAGCTGATATTTGTTGTGTATTATTTATATTTTATTTCACAAGAAAACTTACAGCTAGTTTACAATTAGAACAATTAATAGTAACAGAAGGCCATAAGTTCATAAGTTTTCACATATATTTCAAGTAAGGTCATAAGTTTTCCCTTATATTCAATGGTTTAGTGTTATGATTGTTTTGATTGAAATGGTAGAAATGTGTTGACTAACGTTATAGGTACACAAACAAATTAAATCTAATCAATTAATTAATTATTGATGAAGTAATTACTTAGTTTTTACAGCCAGCACATCAAGCTACCCCAATCCGTCAAATTGCCCCAGTTGAAAGAGAACCTTATGCTTATATATGATAAAGTTGAAAATCTATAAAAGAAATTTGACAGATGAGGGTAGCTGGATGTGCTGGCGTTTGTACAACACTAAATTGGAATAAAGGTCAATATCAATCTTATTATGTAGACCATTATGGTCTACACGTAATTCTACACAAGTCGTTTATGTTAAAAAAAAAACAGAACAACCCAAGTATCCAGGTCCTCTTTATCTATGGTTCAACACTCTACCACTTTACCTATGAAACAAGCGAATTATATATTGCTATCGCGAAATAACTAACAAGATTTAAAAACAAACTCATAATGCTATCCCAATTACTGACAATAAAAAAAGATAACTTTCAATTCATTAACTAAACAAGATTTATTGCCATCGCAACCAATACCATCTCAATTACTAAAAATTATGTAAGCACATATGTGTACGTACACAGTACAAAATCTGCAGTGCATAATATATTGCCTTGTAAACAATCATAATTTTCGCAATTAAAACTACTTTATGCATGTTTCACTTTGAGCTTTACGAAAAATGTGATACGAGTATATGCTTAGAAATTGTAACTAACAAGATCTGTAGTATGTTTGCATTTTTTGGTATTTCTGGCTTTGTTTGTAATGCATGAGGTCTTAGCCATAAGTCATTTTTAAACTATACGAGTACTTCTAATTGCATCAAATAATATTTAAATTTTTTTACAGAAGTATACATTTGACATCCGCAATATGATAAATGTCATTTGACAGGGTTTGTTTTATATATTTATAAAAAAAAAAAGCTGCAGCAATGAAAGTTAGGTATCGTTTAAATATAAAATGATATATTTGTTTCATCCATGCCACCATACGGCATAAAGACTTTAGATTTTATTTCATTGGCAAATTTAATTCATGACATGCGATCCTTCGAAGTTTCTAGCGAATGATCACATGTTATGTCATCGTTAATATATTATACAAAAACTAAATATTTAAGAATAATTTTGGTTTATCATCAGTTATATGGCTTCTATAGTACAAGCTCTGCTTAGTTTAGGATCAGATGGCCGTGTGTGAATAATCAACCAGGATATTTATTTTATATTTATTCCATTCCACGTGACCCATATGTACTTAGTACTAAACAAAGTAAGTTCATTTAAATGTTACATTGACATATTTGATTTATGCGAAGGCTCTATATGTTCACATGTTTATGTAACTGTATCAATATACTGAATCAAGTACCCATACTGTAACATATTGTATATTATACCTATAAGACGGTACCTAGTAGTATGTGAATCTACACGAGGCTATGTGAATAAATTAGTAGTTGTCTAGCAAGCTTTTGTATCATTTCACACACACAAAAAGCGTAACTTCATGGGCATCTTGACTGCACGTGTGGTGCAGTGACTAAGGAAGTCGCCTCGCCTCTTTGTGTTACGGGTTCGAGTCCTGCGCCGGACAACTAATTGTTTGACACGTTAATAGTTGTTCTGAACCTGTATGTAATTCGTGTCCGTCCATTATATGTATGTAAAGTACTCCGCGACTCGGGTATTAGAATCCGTAAAGCGGGCGTAGCCTTAAAAAAAATTTAGTTGTGTTCATTTAATTTTGGTCCAAATACGCGCACTAATTATGTACTCTTCTAAGCATTTTTACTACTTAGTCAGTTCTATGTAAGCCCTGTTGTTATCATATGAGCTATATAATATATTTACGCTATTTTAGAGCTATATAATATCATCACACTATTTCTCACAGTGTGATGCTCTTGGCGGTACTGTCTTTCACACAACTAAAATAATATAAATATCTTATATAACTCATATGATAACAACAGGGCTTACATAGATATGTCTAAGTAGTAAAAATGCTTAAAAGAGTACATAATTAGTGCGCGTATTTGGACCTTAACACAACTAAATTTTTTTTAAGAAAACGCCCGCTCTTCGGAATCTAATCCCTGAGTCGCGGATTATAATCAAACTTCATTGTGTTTTCAAGTTTTATGTGTAAATTAAAATATAGAAGAAATTTTGGTCGGTTAATGGGCGTAAAATTTTAGACTGTGTACTTCTAGTGTAGTTTCGAAGAGGCCTATGTTAAGTTACCAATTTAAATCAAGTTTTGTGACCTCGAATAAGAACTACATTTTTGAAAAGTATACATTTTGGGTCTAGAGTTAATGTTTATGTATAGGTTGTTGCGATGACTTTACGAAATGCCTATAAGAGAAATGTATGCCCAAGGCGTGCATTTAATTATATTTATTTATCTCTAGCGATAAAATATTTACCTTATGTATGGACCTCTATATCTGTTCGTTCATAGTTTTACCGCTACTGGGACCCAGCTTTACACAGGTAGATAAATAATATCCCAGACAAATATTTATCCCAGATCGAACCCACAATGACAAATACCCCTATGGCCTGCCAATGTAACTTATCAATAGACCATCAGGCCAGTCAATATAGATCATTAAATCATACATTTAAGTTATGTAGCAGCATTTTCCGGGATAAAAAGAAATGCCATTCAATCCTGCTACACAACTATATACATAGTAAAAAATATTACATAATATAAACAGGAAAACTCATTGCGCAAGCGCGCGAGATGTCGCCTCGTAATACTCGTTGTATTGAGTAGTATTTTTGTAGTAAATAAGAAATAACTTGGGTACTTTCCTACTGAAGATTACATAGGTAAACTTCTCTGAAAATATACCGGGTATTTAGGTTGACTATCTCTTAAGTAAAATAGTAAAGCAGGTTTTAGGCTCAACTTCTGAGCTGAGAGTAAAACTTTGAACAGCATTTTTCTGACTAGAAAGACTACCAGTGGCAGCCTGGCGCCAAGAAATTGGCAGTGTAACCTTCGTGCCTCGGTGGGCACGTGAAGCTGTTGGCCCAGCGCTCTTCCCGATCGCGTCTGATTACCGTACCATCGGGTGTTAAGCGAGACAGAGATAGAATAATAAAAAATATTTAAAATGATATTCTTACTGAATTTTCTGCCGGTGTTCTCAGAAGGTGCCACGATATACACTAAACGGTAGTGTAACAAAATGACGATTCCACATAAATAAGATAAGGGTAAGTAATAGGTTGGCGTGGTTGGGCTTTTACGCCACAGGTCGTGGGTTCGATCCCCACTCAGGATAGATATTGGTGTGTATGAAAATGTCTGTAAGTCCTGAGTCTGAGTATTATTATAAGGAAAAGTGGTGTATGTGCAATCAGTTATCTGGTTTCCATAGTACAAGATTTTTTAAGTTTTGGATTAGATGGCCGTATGTGAATAATGTCCCAGGATATTATTATTATTATAAAAGTATTTTTTTACGGGATTAACGAAATTCGAATTTGATAGAGGGTACCTATGTATGCACTTATACCAAATACTTGTACCCAGCATAATTAGCTAGTTTATTTTAAGATTAGCCAGCGAAAATTAAAAAGTAAATTTGGTCAGTATCACTATATATGAAATATTAACCCTGATATATTGGAACAATAAATTGAATAAAATTTTAATACATAGTTTTTAAGAGTATTGTTTAATTGTATACAGACCTGATGTGCAATCGTCTTTTGAATAGATTGTGTATAAGTAGGCAGATACTAGGTAGGTACTTAATAAAGCGTGGGCCTAGTTAACGACAACTTCTACTAATTTAAATACCACATGTCAGGTACGCACGATGATCTCTGTCCCAATTCTTATGAAGTCATCTTACTGTTTCATCTCCAGTAAATTCTCTATATATTTAGTAACGCTGAGTACAGACGCCAACACATCAAGCTACCCTAATATGTCAAATTTCTCCAATTGAATGTGAACCTTATGCTTATGTGATTAAGGTGAAAATCTGTAAAAGAAATTTGATAGATTGGGTTAGCTAGATGTGTTGGCGTCTGTACATTTGCTGTGTGGCTGACGGCAAAGAATATCGCCGTCCCATTTCATCACGTGGGGGTCGTAGAAATCTCTCTCTCTCTCCTCCTAGAGAACGGGCAGCAGCGTCTTTTTGTGTACTAAGACCATTATACTGCGCTCGCCAGCCCTTTTGCTAAGTGTGGTGATTATGGCATATCCCTCCAAATAATATACAATATTTTGGGAGCCCTTTTTCCAACAGTGGAAGTCATTCGGCTGACATGATGAGTACATATTTCTGAAAGACTATGATGTTTTTATACTAACGTGGTAATTACATAGCTGACTAAGTCTGAACGCGAGCTTATATAGAACGATAGTTTCCAAATTAGAAAATGGTTCAGAATTCTTTTATTAGAATTTTACATTTGCGACTCTACCACAATTACCACCCATCGTTGACCTCATTTCACATTCAAAACTAGTACTCATCAGCCAAAGTACATCCCAAAGAATGGGGGGATATGCCATAATCGCCACGCTTGGCAGACGGGTTGGCCATCGCTGTTTCATGATCATATTTCACAGAAAAACGCTGCTGTCCATTCTCTGGTAGGTATTCTGGTAGCCCATCTCATGGGGTGACTTCCACTGTTGGGCGAAGCCTCTCCAAAACATTTCCACAATGGAGTTGTGTCCATCATTTAGAGGGTTATGCCATAATCACCACGCTTAGCAAATGGGCTGGTGATCGGAGTATAACGCTCATAGTAAAAAAAGACGCTGCTGCCCGTTCTCTAGGAGGAGAGAAAGAGACTTCTACGACCCCCACGTGATGAAATGGGACGGCGATATTCTATGCCGTCACACACAGCAAAACTAGTAACCAAGATGGTTTCACCAGATGGCTAGATGCGACTTAGTGAACCAAGATGGTTTCACCAGATGGCTGATGCGACTTAGTGAATGGTGTCCAATATATTGTGTATCTTCGCTCATAACAGATGGGACATAGCAGCTATCAGGTGGTGGCCGACGCTCTTGTTTGACCTCATCTTCATCTAATAACTTCGACGAAGGCATCAACAGAGGCCACGTACTGTTATGGATAGATCTCAACGATTTAAAATATATTTATGTATTTTCATCTTCATAATAAATTAAATCATAGTAAACTCCAACGCGCCCTTGACAAATGACCTTCAGGCATATTTATAGCCCAAGATCAAACTGTCGCAATGTAATGCATCCACGACATGTCACCAATTTCTTAACATTTTATAAGATTTGTAATTGAATAAATTGTTGTTATGGCTACCAAATGTTGAAAATTTTCTCGTACAAATATGCACATGAAGACATATCTGTACGGAATTTATGAGACCCAAATGTATGCAAAGCCATATCTAGTTCTTAGGCATGCAGGTCTCCTCACGATGTTTTCTTTCAGCGTTTTAAGTACGAGATAATAAAATTCTAATACGCACATGAATTCGAAACGAACTTATCTTTTGTAAACACTTACTTAATTAGTTAAGTATACCCAGACTGAGGACCAACAGACATGTTTCATGCATACAAATGTCTGTTCTAGGTGGGAATCGAATCCACGACCTGCGGCGAGAAAGGCCTAACCTCTATCTCCACAATTGCCGGTCTCGCGCTATCCGCCCGCATTCAGTGACTTCCATGTGAATATTGAGAAATGTTTTATGATAATTGAGAAAATTTTATATCCCAATATTATCAATGCATTGTCTTAAAATAAGTACAAGCGCTACTAACGATAACTAATTATAAAGTAATCAAACTTTACGACGACGTATTAAATTGTCAAGATAATTAAAGTTACTCATAATCGTAATCATTCATTTTAATGGTACAGGAAGTTTATTTTATTGTATATTCACTATTGTAAAGGTTTTTAAGTAAAAGTCCTTGTTCACTATATTGATATAAATCACCAGGCAATCGGAATTAAGAGATTGATTTTATAAGAAAAAGTAAAATTTGCATAATAAAAATTCTTATTTATAAGTGTTTGGCCAAAAAGTTATTACTAAAAACCGCTAACGTAATGGCTAACTCCGTCTTAAATCATCTTCTGAAGAGATCAAATCAACTTAAACTAGACACCCGACGTGAGTTACTTATGACAGATAACTCACGTCCCGCTCACTATCATATATTCTGTAATTGATCAGCAAGGTTAAGCATTTAGGCACACAGTCGGTCTATAGATAGGTGACCGTCAAACTTCGAACTTCGAACGTTCGACGGTCACCGTAGCCTAGCTGGTAGTGCTCCTGCCTACAAAGCTGGTGGTCCTGGGTTTGAATCCCGGTAAGTGCTAATATTTGTGTGATGATCACGAATATTTGTTTCTGAGTCATGGATGTTTTCTATGTATGTAAGTATTTATCTATCTATATAAGTATGTATATCGTCGCCTGGTACCCATAGTACAAGCTTTGCTTAGTTTGGGGCTAGGATGATCTGTGTGACATTGTCCCCAGATATTATTATTATTGTTATAAATAGGTTTATTTACTGTGCGTCTCCATTCTATGTTCAACAGCTACCGGGACCCACAGTTTGGCCGTCAAATGGTTTATTTTCTGTGCGTCTCCATTCTACGTTCAACAACTACCGAGACCCACAGTTTAACGTAGTAGAAATTGTTAAGTTTGCACCGGAGCAGCATACCCACGTTCCCGAGGCTTCTTCCATCAAGCGCCAAGAGAAGTCTCCGGCAGGTTCGGTTTAGTTGGTCCGACATTACCACCTGCAGACACTTTGTATTCATGCGTAGGCATTCCCCCTGCCTTATAAAGAAACGTTTTGACATATCTTAACTACTGCTTTCTAATCGGCTATGTTAAAGCTCGCGCATTGTACCTACAACTCTGAACCTCGCATATATGATAAAAAAACATCATCGAGCGCTAAAACGTCGCCAAATGTCTTTAAAGTGTCGTCTTAATTACTAAGAGCCATGGACTTGTAGATGAGATGAAATATAACCATTAAAATGTCGCAATAATGCGCCTCCACGACACGTCATAATTTCTTAACATTTGGTAATAATTTAAATTAATAAGACGAAATAGTTTCGCTTCAAGGTCGACGAAAATTTATATGACCCACATGTATGCTTACATTACAAAATGCGGCGACTTAAGCCGACGATCTAGAATGGTGGATCAGAGCCATTTATGGCCAGTAGTATGTGTAATTTTTATGGAGTAATAACTGTATACAATTGCGAGTACCCTGATCTCTTTTATGATGTAATTATATTCCTTTCCTGCAACATTCGAGAGCAGATTGTGGGTCAATTGTCCGTTGGTAGAAGTTAAGTGATACAAATTAAAAGATATTGTAAATGAAAAGAAGAATATTGAATTTAGATTTGAATTATATTCCTTTTATAAAAGATCGATTTACTGTTAATGACGATAATGTTTTATACCTAAACAATTTATAGTATCTATGAGTTAGATATGATTGTTTTTATAGGAATACACACACGGAGCAGTCAATATAATTTGACTCTGGGTGTGGCGCAGTTGTTAATGTAGCCTAGCTACTACCTGCCGTAACGAGTTCGATTCCCGTAAATGACAAATATTTGTATGGCCCATATATGCTTATGAGGTCTGGCTGTGCTGTGCTAGTGTAATGCATGTTTGTAAATTATTATTAATCATTTATTTCAGAATAAATTTCCATATATTGTTAGTAAAAGTCTTAACCTAGTGTTAGTAAAAGAGACTCTTATACAAAAGTTGAAACGGCTGACTCCCATCTATCACACAATACAAAAGTCCTCACGATACAGGGTTTGAATTCCCTAACGCGGGCGTTGTTTTTTATAAATTTGCAGGTTTCGACAATACAGGAGGACAAACTAGAGCCCTCTCAGAGGATCTATCCCGACCACCTGAGACATGGCGCAAAAGGGGGGCACCGGAGAAGCATGCCCGCGTTCCCGGGGCTCTCTCCATCAGGCGCCAAGAGTAGTCCATGGCAGGTATTAGTCGGTGCTAGTCCAACATATTCACCCGCAGACACTTTTTGCGGGTGGCATGCATAGGCAATACCCTTGCGTTACCAAAATAAGGTTCCCGTATACTACTCGCTGGGCTATAAAGCGTACAGGCCATTTGATATTAAGCGGCTACCGTACCTTCACACCATTCAGGTTTTGACGATCCTTCCTCTCTCCCCGATTAGCTATAAAATTAACTATTAATGTTGTTAAATACCTTGAATATATTTTATAAAATGGAAATATGAGGAGCTATTACGACTTTCAAAATATACTCTGATATAAATTAGGTAAGGATCGAGCTATTCATATTTTTTTTAGAATGCCGTCTTGTTACTACATCGTGCCGCTGTAGTGAGATAAGTTCTTGTCGGGTGGTGTCTTCAATTTTTAAATTTTACTATTTTAGTACTAAATTTTAAAATAATAGCTTAGTAACTTATTATTGATGGGTACGTTGTCGTGTTTGGTATACAAGCATATACATATGCTTGCCTTTCACGCCGCAGGTTGTGGGTTAGATTCCCACCCAGGACGGATATTTGTGGGCATGAACATGTCTGTTTGTCTTGAGTCTAGGTGTATTTATCTACAAATGAAAGAGTATAAATAAATTAAAGCTGTCGTATGCATCTACAAAAGAAAAGTAGTGTATGTAGTATATCAGTTATCTGGTATCCATAGTAGCTCTACTTAGTTTGGAATCAGATGGCCGTGTGTGAAGATGTCCCAGGATATTATTATTATTATTAGGATTAAAAAAAAATGTAATAAACAGACCGCACTTCCGTACCGTACTGCATTGTGAACTTGACAAGTACAAGTGTATGATAATACCCAAGTGCTGAATAAATTTCAATAGAACAGAATACGCATTTATTTCTCTCATCCCAATTTATCAATAGTTCATATTCATTAATCGTTATTTAAATTGTGGCACACTGTTGCCACCATGTGGCGTTACCCTTATGGGGTTCGAGTAATATTCACTACCCTAGCGAATATTAGTCGAAACCCATAATCAATATTACTTTGTAATATTAATACCACTAGAACAAGAAGGTAATCCTTTGTCACATGGCCTCTAATTCATTTGTCTCTAAAGACAATTTCATTGCTTTCTTAGTAAATATCTAAACTACCTAGGATGCCTTAAAACAATCAGTAGTTAAAATATAAGGCTAATTGCCGTTCCTTTTATAACTTTATTATATTTTAAATGCCAATGAACCATGCGAGGAAATACAAATAACAGACATAACTTGTAGAATACTCGGTGATATAGTTAAACATTGAATACCTTTGAGTTAATCATAAGAAATATATGACTATACTGCCTAGCGCAAAGTTGGCTTCTAGCTAGGCAGTATAGTCATATTATTTTTAAATTGTCACTAGATTCTAGATAACCCTATTTTTTGTGAAGAGAAAATAAATATATTTTGAATTTGAACCACCATAACAGCTGTAAAATGTCCACTGCTGGACATAAGTCTCCCCCAGGAATCATCTTGGGGTATGCCATCATCGTCACGCTTGGCAGGTGGGTTGGCGATCGCAGTATGATATGGTCATAGTACACAGAAGAAAGCTGCTGCCCGTCCTCTGGGAGACATTCCCTCAAGTCAACTTCTTCGCCCCCCACGGGATGAGATGGCGTGATGATATTCTGATATTCGTCACCGTCACCACACAGCAAAGTTAATAACTTACAATTATAAGCATTTAATTAAACCATCTGAATCGTATACAATAAAAAAAAACAGGACAAATATTTTTTGACTGCACGTGTGGCGCAGCGGCTACGACAGACTCCTCGCCGCATCGTGTTTCGGGTTCGAGTCCCGCGCTGGACCACTATTTGTGTGACCCATAAATTGTTGTTCTGAGTGTGGGTGTTATTTGTGTCCGTCTATTATATGTTTGTAAAGTACCCCGCGACAATGCGATAAAATTCCTTAGTGAGGGCGTTGTTTTTTTTTATATATCAAAAAAATCTCTAACAGTATATGTTTAATAATTTATGTCACACATTCCACGTATAGCATAACATTAAAAAAAATGTGTATCATAACTTTTAAGAGTTATATATTTCACTAACTTACTGTTACAATTAAATAAAATTATTTGTCTTACTCTCTTTCAAACATGCTGTCAATTGTATAAAGCTTTGTTTCATATAAAATCAACCTATAAATGGCTAGAGGTATTAAATAGTCATAACAGGAGATTATAATAATAACTATCAACAATATTTTAAGATTAGAAACCCGGCAATCGCTTGCAATATCAACAACTACTAATGACATTTAGTTACTTAATTAAAATTTTTAGTCATTTCAAAAGTCACATTCAAATGACACTAATGAGCTTGCGTCAATTTAGTAAATTGTTCTAATCTCTAGAACTGACAACCACGCGATAATACTCGTAATATTTAAAATAGGAATCGAACACAACGTATTTTTTTTAAATTGTTAATAAGTTTAGAAACATAGACGTAACGACACCTACGAACTTACAAGTCTCAATTAAATTGCATAGCAGCTGGAAGATTAATTGAATAATTATGTGTCTTACATACAGGAAAAGACGTAGGCGTAAGAATAAAATTGGTTAAATACAGAATTTAGCTGTGTGGTGATGGCGGCGACCATCTTGGAAAAACGTTCCCGGTGCTCCCGCAATCAGACGCGAAGAGAAGTCCACGGCAGGTGGGTTTAGTCGGTGCGAGGCCGACATACGCACTCCTAGACACTTTTTGCCGGTGCGGCATGCGTAGGCATTTCCCCTGCCATATAAAAAAGCCCATACGTTAAAGTAAGACCGTGTACCACTTTTCCAGCACTAGAACACTTATGGCTGATACGACAATACTATGAAAAAAATTAAAATGCATTGAAATTCATGCCTTTACGATCGTACGGTTTCCTTGGTGCGCGGGTCTGACCTGGCCGGTATTTTTTTTTTATTTCATTAAATTATCTCTAGCCTTTAGATTTAGATTAGATTTAGTAAAACATGTCTTAAATATGTATTACAGACATTTGGGAATGTTACTGCTAAAGTATGCTAGTAATCTAGAAACCCTACAAGTGATTGAATAAATAAATAAAAAAGGTTTTTATTCACGTAGACTTTAAAAAAGCGCTTGTAAATAGTCAGAACATGTTTGTAGTAATATAGTTGTATACATTAGATATTATTTCTAGTAACATAGATATTTAGGTACATATTGTATGAAAACATTTATAAAATTTATTTTATTACAGCTATGATATTTAGCTAGCTCGTATCAAGTTATTGTCAAGAGATTATGTTTAATTATCTAGTTTAAGTCTAAAATTTTTACTACATATTGTCAGTGGTTCTGTCTATATTAAAGGTATTATTATTATGACGGACCTTGTGTTAATAACGACGGTCGCGCTTTAATGCTACCACCGGATCCAATGCGCCCCATCTGAGAAGACCCAGCGAAACAAACTCAGTGGGTTCATCTACTACCGGTTTCAACACGACCCAGTTGAGACGGTCCGGCGAAACATACTCAAGCGGGCATGAACACGGGATTTGGTCCAATTAGAGTAATTATTTAGTAGGCAAACACAATATATGCTCGATCGGTTGTCTGAATGCTTATTATTTTAGATTATATTTAGGTATACAAAAGAAAAACTTCGAAACAATAACATTATTCATTTTGAGACAGAGTCAATAATTTTAAATTAAGTATATGATAGCAATCATTTACAGATAGTTCACGTAACACATTTATATAAAACAATTGAACAAAGAATATCTATTTCATATTTTTCATTAATAAATTCTATGTCTAGAATTTTGCTAGAGAAGCGGTTTATATTTTGATGTGATAGAATTAGAAAGTTATCACACTTCTCTATTATCATGCTTACATGTTTAAACTACTAACTAAATTGATTTTAATAACATTACTAAAAGATGGTATAAAAAGTGACTTCGTCATACTACTTATGACTGAGTTAATATGTGCCGCTACTAAAGTTGCAAGTATGTTCAAAAATTTTCTTGAGACAGTAACTGTACTCATGGTTACCCTACAAGAATCTATAAAACTATTTATGTCCAAAAATATAAATTTATTACTATAATGGCTAACCAAAAACTGTAGGTGCATATTTAGCTTGTGGATATAATTATTTGTACTATCAGGCACATTGGACACATAGGGGAAGGCACACAATATTATCTTATTACAGTCTAATTCTAACATCTTAGTGAAACTATCCGTAATGTCTTTTTTCTTTAAGTTCTTACAATTTCCTACCATTAGAGTTATACATGATTTGGCACTGTGTTTATTCTGAATTAATTTATCTATTATATCTTTATAATGTAATCCTGGCATACAATAGTTGACAAAGGAACAACTCAGCTTATTACAAAGCAAGGTACCAAGGCCCTTACCCATTTCATCGGAATACAGTATGGAGCTATGTTTAGTATTGTCATTTTGTGGAGATACTGGTGACTCTGATCCCAGCTGTGTGTATGACTCCACTACTGCACTACTGGATAACACTAAACGGTTCCAAAATTTAAGGGAGGTAGGAAGTACCTTTTGTTGCTATTAAAACATCAAGCCTAACCCATAAAAAATATTGCCACTTAAAAAGCATATACTTATTGACATTTTCAAAACCTACGCTGTTGACCTAGTATCACACAATTTGGCAATAAGCAAGGTGAAATCAAGTAAAACTGCAAAAATATATTTTTAGTAAATAATTTTATTTGCAGTTGGCAATTGACTGCGATGTTTTTCGAAGTATGAACGAAATATTTATCAGCTATTGTAAAACAGGGGAATGGAATTCCAGGTAATTTAACTTATTAACTGTGGATTATATTCCCATCTTATATAGCGTGTCCTACAATTTGAGCTATCTTGTGTGCTGAAAACAACAAATAAAAATTTTCGTGACAAAAATTTCGTCGTCTATATATATTTATATACATGTTAATACGCATCACTTGATGCGAGACTTCGAGTCGTTGTTCTCTGGGGATTTTACCCTTTAAATAAAATATTTTCTTGTTTTTTTGTTAAGTTCCTGAAAGTTGACGTGTTTCATAATCTAAGTTTTGGGGCCAAGGAGTTTTAAAGTGAGTTTCGCCAAGCAAGAAACCTAAAGCTAGATTTCTTTAGCCGTATTCAAGTATACATATATTATAGAATCATTACTTCTTTGAGAGCAGAAGATACTATTTAAACATGTTCATTTGTCCAAATTTTAGTTTCAAAATACTTAAATCTTAAAGATTTTTTTAATGTTCCAAATGGTATTATTTTTGCAACGCCGCAAACATTTTCACAAATTTCGGAGAACTTTAATTTACTTAAACAAAATATTAGGTAATAGACGTTAGTGTTTAAGTCTATTCCACGATGTTACTCTTATATGCCAACAACCTCGATCAGTTCAAGGACAAATACACATTATTTATGTGAGATGTACGTAATAATGTCATTAACTGTATTTTGACACACAGTCCATAGAATTTATATTGTCACTCAGTATGACAAGTAAGTTAGCAGCGCAATTTTTGGACTAATTCTAACATAGAATAAGTTTTTATGTAATATTAACAAAATAAGTCTTGACTATTCGAATAAATCAGATTTTATTATTATTTCATATTAACTGTCTCAATGATTTAGCTGTATTATGTCAAACTGCAAATAAAGTCCTGTGTTGAAATCCTAGGTCTGACCAAAAAGTAATATTAAGATTTTACAGTCAGTTAGGTGATGCTGTTACATCTGTGTGCCTTGGAGTTCACGTAAAGCCGTCTTCCTGCGCTTGCATGCTTTTTAATTTAAATGAGACCATCATGGGAGGGGGCCCATTATGGTCTCATTTAAATTTAAGAGTTATGATTATAGGGAGTTTATTGGTCTCTCACGTAGGTGGCTTATCTCCGTAGATAATATTTAATCAATACGAGCAGCCAACTCCCAAGACCTGCCTCATATATCTAGTGGCAGCGTAAACTGCTAACTATGGAGTTAATGCGCAATCAGATACTTAACCTACACCCCCGTGCTTTGGGGAGCACATAAAGCCTTGGATTATAAGAGTAAAGGAAAAAAGAGTTTACCAGAAGGCGAGTCTAGGCGGACATTCGTTTACTAGAAGGCTAAACACAAGATTAAAAAACATAAATAAAAAAATATTGATTGCAGCGTATCTAATCAGTTTCGCTTCTTAACGCCCTCTGTTTTTCTATGAGAGATGACCTCTATGAATATTAATTTTGGTTTCATATTACCTAGTGGATAAATTTATTAAAATTAGTGTTACACTCATTAATGAAAAATAGAAAATACGGTTTACGCGTAAAGGAAAACACACAGTCAAATTTATTTAGGTAAAAATTGGTATTATCACTTAATTTACTTGATTATTAAATTATTTCACCAAATTTGTAATGATATTGTGATTATAAGAAGATAACCGGAGCCTACACTTAAAATTTCTAGCTTCAATTAATTTTCAAGCTCATTACATTTCCTTGTTAGACTATATACTATTCTATAGCCTAGGAAATTAAAGGAAATTTTATAGCTTGAAAGATACATATATTTCCAAATCGAGCCCAAAACTCTGATTTCTAATAATATGGTTAATTAAAACCCCAATTTTGAGTAAGTAGCACATAGTAGTTTACCACTACCAAGAATTTATAAGTCATATGGTCATAATGTATAAGACATGTTTCAAAATTTGATAGAGTATTATGTAAACATAATAGTCTATCAAATTTTGAAAATTGTCTTTTAAGTCCATGCATTTAGCGCGCAACAATCTCGCTTACGCATTTGAAATAAAAGTGACTGAGATATGAAATAAAAAAAAATAGAACAATGTGAATTGTTCTCAACTTTTATTATAAAGATTAATCTCGCATAAAACTACCGATTCACATTCTCTAAAAGTGCTGATTCTATATCCCATAAAAAATAAAACACTCGAGCGAGTTTATACGGTATTCACCAAAAATCAATAAATTACAACTTGTGCCATATGTTGGAAAAAAAATTTGCTTCGGTCATTTGGTGAGATAAATGTCTCACCAAATGCCCGAAGCAAATTGTGTAACACACACATGTAATATGCAAACTTGTGGGGAGTGTAGATGTCCCGAAGGTATACCTCCCAGGGAACGGGCAGCAGCGTCTCTCTGTGTGCTATGACCATCATACTGCGATCGCCAACCCGTCTGCCAAGTGTGTCGATTATGGCATATCCCTCCAAAACCTAGAAACAACGTTTTTTGGGGAGGCCTTGGTTCAGCAGTGGACGTCCTTAGACTGACATGATAATGATGATGATGATACGAAAGATCTAAATATGCGATGATAGCTACGCACTGTATTCTGGGCCTTAAATCTGCATAATAAATTACAAGAAGATGTTGCCACGTTTCACGACCTAGTGAACTTACGAATGCGACGATTTGTCACTGTTCTCACTTGCCATAGTGCCATATATGAACAAAAAATATCACTTAAGTGTCTGTTTATGTAATACAAATAATCTTACTTTTAAAGTGAAATAAGATGACACAAATTACCGGTTTCGTTGTGCTTTAAAAATCCACACTAATATTATATATGCGAAAGTAAGTATGTCCGTCTATTTGACGTACCGATTGGCGTGGTTGGTAGATACTTGCCTTTCACTCCGTTGGTCGTGGGTTCGATTCCCAGTTTGTGTGGTCCTGAGTGGTGTAAGCATGTATTTACTAAAGAAAATTCGTATATGTAGTATACCAGTTATCTGGTTTCCTTGGTACAAGTTCTGCTTAATTTGGGATCAGATAGCCGTGGGTGAATCAAGTACAAGAACATAATATATTGTATTATATGTATGTTACCGTTCTTGACTAAACAGCTGAAAATTGTTGAGGATATAAAATATATACATATAAGAATATATTGATATCTGTGGGAGTACATAAATAATCTTGCTCCCACATCTGGGAGCAATCCCCGCACGCAACGCAAAACTCAATCCCCGTTGTTTATACATATATAAGTCAACTAAAGTATTAGTCAGTCAATATTCATTCTTAGAGTTCAGTACCTAAGCAGTAAAACGGGAAGTTATTACTAAGACTCCGCAGTCTGGCTGTCTGTCTGTCCATCTGTCACAAGACTGTATCTAAAGAACCATGATAATTACATAGTTGATTTTCAAACAGTGTATTTCTGTTGGCGCTATAACAAAAATACTAAAACAAAATAATAAAATAAATATTTAAGGGATACAACTAAGATGATTTACTTGCCGTTTTTATAAATTATTGTACGGAACCCGTCGCGTCGTCCACGAGTTCGACTCGCACTACGGGCCTTTTTTTATATAAGTTAACTAAAGTACCTACTAGTTAGTCAATAGCTCATATGTATATAAGTAAACTATGAAACGAGTCAGACAATTGGTCATGTTTACATAAAAACTAATTGACCTGTTTCAGGTATATAATTTATTAAATTAATATATAATAATTAAATAAATTACATAAAAAGGCAATCAATAACTAGAAATAACAAATTCAATCTTTTCGTATAGATCCACCCGACCCCTTTACTTTAATGAAGTTGAATATTAACTTTTAGTTAACAGTATGTCTACCACGACTCCATATAATTTACTTACTCGTCGAAACTTGGTGCCTTTTAGTATAAACATTTTAATACATTGAAGTTTCCGCTAGGGACGGTACTAGTTAATGTACTGGAAAAATCTGCAAGTATTATAGAAGTAGTAAACTACATTAACTAGTGGTAGACATATATAAAATAAAAGCGAACAAAATTCGTATTGGTTGGCAGAACCTGTACTGTGGGAGGATTTATAAATATATATATAATAGGTCTTTACCTATGAAATTGCCGTTTTGTATGAAAAAATTTAAACGAATTTTTTTCATGATTTTTTTTATTTGTATTAATCGAAGTAATCACCCATGCAATCAATGCATCTTTGCCATCGCAGTGGCAGTTTATTGATGCCCTTCTTAAAGAAATCAGCTGGACGGGAGGCAACAAATTCTTCAAAGGCATTTTGTACTGCCTCTCGGGTATTGAATTTTTTTCCCGCCACGAAGTTATCCAAATTCTGGAAAAAGTAGTAGTCTGTAGGCGCAAGGTCTGGTGAGTAGGGCGGATGACGGAGAGCTTCCAACCCCAGTTCTTGCAACTTGGAGACCGTCTGCTGTGCAGTATGAGGTCGCGCGTTGTCGTGCAGGAGCAGCGGAGACGAGCGATTGACCAATGCTGGTTGGAGATGCGCCAGCTTCTCCATCATTGTGCTCAGTTCTTCACAGTACACATCTGCAGTAATGCTCACCCCGTTTGGTAAGAAGCTGTGATGAATCACACCGGCGCTAGACCACCAAACAGTGACCATCACTTTTCTAGGGGTAAGTTTTCGTTTAGGGCATTGTTTAGGTGCTGAACCAGGATCCAACCAACTTGCTGAGCGCTTGCGGTTATCAAACAGAATCCATTTTTCATCGCAGGTAACAATGCGGTTCAAAATTCCTTCATTTGTGTGTCTGTTGAGCAGTGCAAGGCACGTCTCGACGCGTACTTCGCGCTGGCGATCATTGAGTTCGTGGGGCACCCATTTGTCAAGCTTTTTTACCTTGCCAATTTGACGCAAATGGACCAATATTGTTTTGACGCTAACGTCGAAAGCTGCTGCTAATTCAGCCGTAGATTAGAGTGTATCATCAGCTTCCACAACCGCCTTTAATTCGTCATTGTCGACCAAAGTCTTCGGACGACCGCGAGGTTCATTTTTCAGGTCGAAATTTCCAGAACGGAAGCGAGCAAACCAATAACAGGTGGTGCGTTGGTTTGTAGTGTTAGCTCCGTAAACGTCGTTGATGTTGCGTGCCGCTTGTGCCGCGTTGCTGCCACGACGGTACTCATATTCCATAATTACTCGAATTTTTAACGTATCCATGATGACGAAAAAGATTGAAATGCGATGAAAATGTAACACTAATCAATAAAGAAATGACTACTTTTGGAAAAAAGAATCCATGTTTTTAAAATAAAATTAATTTGAAATTAGAATTCTTAGCCAAACAAAAATTATTTTGATTTGAAATGGCCAGTACTGCAGAACGGCAATTTCATAGGTAAAGACCTAATATATATATATATATAATATATATAAATTACACCCAGACATAGTATAAATAATCATATACGGTCACCGTAGCCTAGTTGGTAGTGCTCCTGCCTACGAAGCTCGATAAGCTCCTGGGTTCGAATCCCGGTAAGTGCAAATATTTGTGTGATGAGCACGAATATTTGTTTCTGAGTCATGGATGTTTTCTATGTATTTAAGTATTTATCTATCTATATAAGTATGTATATCGTCGCCTGGTACCCATAGTACAAGCTTTGCTTAGTTTGGGGCTAGGATGATCTGTGTGACATTGTCCCTAGATATTATGATAATTATATAATCGTATTTAAGATTCTCCTGGGTGGGGATTGAATCTCCTCCACGACCTCTAGCCTAGCAGTCAGGGTCACTTACGAATATGCCTATAGGACTGTCAACAATAATTACTTCACAGCAATTAATAACATTTCTTATTGACAATTATGTTTTTATACCCCGGTTACATTCGACGGAATTATTAATTAGTTTATAAATATGGAGTTCAATGATTTGCGAATTCCTCCGTACGCATGTATGGAAGCTTGTTAACCTTTCAATACACTTCAAAAGCCTTCCGAAAATGACATGGTATTTTCCAAGAAAAGTAATCGAATTGGAAAATGCAGATCTTTTAAGGGTCCCTGGTAGGTGCTGGATGCGGGTAGCGCAATACCGTTTTGTTTGCTTTGCTATATCTAGCTGTACTTCTGTGTTTTTGAACTAAAAGGTTAAAAGTGAAAACCAGCGTTAATAGTTTAAATACCAAAAATCAACAAAACCAAAGTAAATTTTGTATCCAGTATCTCATTTATTGTTGGAACGAAGTTCCTTATCGCGCGTTGTGAAAGGGGGCTAGACGGAAAAAAATCTTACGAAAAGTTGTCACGACACTTTTTGCAGCTGTGCGGCGTGCATGTTTCTCTGTCTGTCTCACTCTCTCTTATAGAAAGCAAGCCAGATATTTTCATTTCTATTTCGCATTGAACAGTGTGGTGTCGCGACGACTATTTTTGTTGAGTGTATACAGGTTTTTTGTACATAATGAATAATAAAAAATAACTTCGTTCCATCCGGGTGTCCCTTGACACTTCTCAAGTTTTATATTTTATTTAGCTTTTCTTTGCCGCCCCTGTAGCCTATGATACGTAGTTTTTTCTACAAATATTTGATAAAACCCTACATTGCTATGCATCGGTAGTTCATGAAACACATATATTTTAAGCATATCTGCTAAACAGGCGCCATAACATTTTCTTTAGATTAAAAAAAACGTGTTTTTATAATTTTTCATAAGTTTTGATCGTCTTATTTTGATTGAATTTTGATGTTTTTTTTTATCTGAATGGGAATGCATCGAATTCATTCCATATAAATTTGGTTTCTAGATAGATTCAGTTTCTATACAAGACAGTTGAATACTATTAAAAAGAGTGATTATCAAACCATATATCTTTCTAATTGTTGACACGGTTATAAAACACAACCGATTACCTATTGAATTATTTTAATGATCTGACTAGTTATGACTATTTAGTCATAAATAAGGCTAATAAAGAATACTGACATTTTGCGTTTGATTAAGTAGGTATTAAGACATATGTGTGTGTTTGTTCGATGTCTTTATAAATATAAATATATCTTGCTACAACAAACAGTCTGCTATCTGATTCCAAACTAGATATGGTAGTTAGTAGCCCAGGATAAATCTTTACAATAGAATATTTGCAATAAATGTAGGTACAAGATATTGGATGTTATATATTGAATAGGTTCCAGTATATTCTACCTTAACACGGCATGCAAATGCTTACAATTATAAAACCAGGTATTATAACTTATGAGTTGAGAACTCCTGCACAGAGTTGTAGCATTTATTTAACAATAGTTCTGTAACATACTTTATAAACATTGGTAATGGGTTTTCTTTAATGGTGACAGACAGTTTTTTATAGATAGCTGGTGCCATACAGATAACACATTTTTCTAATAAATAAGTTTTATATTACTCAATTTTTTGCATTGAGTTCTTGTTTTTGTTGTGGTTTTTTATTCATTTTGACAAATATGACTAATTCTAGTATATAGAGTCTTGGAAAGGTTAACAATTTATGAGACTTGAATATAGGCAGGCAGCTTTTCTGATGAGTATGATTATTTGTTCTGTCTGGGTGTAATTTATCTATTGTAGGAATGGTTTTACAAAATATATAACTATGTTAATCAGTTGTCTGGTTGCTAGTTCAGACTCAGCCTAGTTTGGGATCAGATAGCATGGTATTATTCGTCCCAATATATTTTTATTACTATTACTACATAAATTGCAGTGGTGGAGGCTAGATGCGAATGTTTATAAATGGATTTTATTAAAACAAAAGGAGTATAACACGCCGGAGATCGTGGGTTCGATTCCCACCCATGACAGATACCTATGTGTGTGCTTGAACATGTCTGTTTGTACTGAGTCTGGGTGTAATTATCTATATTAATATGTATTTAAAAAAGAAAAAAAATAGTATATGTAGTATATCAGTTATCTGGTTTCCATAGTACAAGCTCTGCTTAGTTTGGGATCAGATGCCCGTTGTTAGTAATGTCTCAGGATATTATTATTATAATGGCTGATTCATGTCTTTGAAAGTGCTCCCAATAATTAAACATCTAAATGTGTGAGCGAGATGGCTACACGAAGAAATTTTGGCCTTTAGTAAGTAGAAGACTATTTACACAAATGATCTCGAATAACAAACTTAATACAAACTTTATTTGTAAGTCAAGGATGCAATTTATTTATACTACAACAGATTTGACAGTTAAATAATATTGTAATTGGTTTTCTATAACAACATTCTAAGACTTAATCACTTTTTAATAGTACCTCCGGATGTCCTGACAATTTTATCAAGAAAGCTTTTATGCTACAATTAGTATTTGTTATGTCATGTGAGACAGTGAGAGGCTCCTAAGCTCCTTTGATGATTTAAAAAAACAATATATATATAAATACCTATATGCCATTCGCACCTGGGGTTCATTTTTACTACATATTTTGATATGGAACCCAATGTTATTTACAATTGTAAGTTATCATAAGATTCACAAATTAGGTAATTATTGACGATATAAACGATACCGTCCATACAACCAAAGAATTGAATCAGGAAGTATATTAGAAGGGTATACGTAGTCTAATGATTGAATCATAAAAGGTAGTTATGAGAATACTTCATATTATTGATAGTAAAACTCAATAAACAAATTTCAAGAGCCTACGAATACGATTCTAATGTAATAGATACTTGATTAGTACATTTTTGAAACAATAAATTTTTTGGAATTTATGTGTATCTCCTAGTTTAATACTATTATATAATATTAAAACTTCGCCATCTTATAGGCAACGCATTCCACAACAGGCCAACCATTTAGTTTTTTCTTATTATAGCACTATGTATATGTTACAACTTTTGGATTGTAATTGACATAAACTTCGCAGTCATGGCTTGCACCACAAATAGCATCAGACACAAGTAACCGACTCTTCCTATCAGATTATGTCTATCGACCTTGCGCATGCGCAGGACCATAATATGTTACATTGTTCAAAGAACGAACATTCCCTCCTTTCTGACGGTTTACTTTAATTGACATTTTGCGGGCGTGTCAGCCTTGATCGTTGACATATACCACTAAAGGGTTATTGACTTTTAATCTTAATGTTTTATGCAGTTTAATAAGGTTTCAACTCACAAGTTCCTTGTTATCACGGCTGGCCATATAAAAAGCCGAGGTCTGAATAAGGCTATATTGATACATAAAATTAATTTAAGTTGTTAATTAATGTTCAATTGTGATTTTTAAATGTTTAAGATATGGTCGCAGTATAAATTATTTAATATATACAGTGGTTTTATCTCTAAGCGTTTTCGTGCATTTTATGGTACGTGAAGCTGGTCTCTCTGACAGCAAAAATTTAACATCCGATATTTAGGAGAGCAGTGTCTTTTCATTGTAACATCCAAGGATGATTAAAATTATTTTGAATAGTCTTTTTGTCTCGTAGTTAGTAACTTTGACTGCAAGCTGGATGTCGGGGTTCGATTCTCACCTAGGACTAATATTTGCGCCACGTGCATTTTTTCCTATTATTTGTCCTGTGTCTGGGTTTTATTAATTTATAATAGGAATGTATTTGAAAATTAAAAAAAAAATAAAATGTGTTTTACTCGCGTAAACTTTAAAAATCGCTTGTAATTAGTCAGAACATGTTTGTAGTTATATAGTTGTATACATTATTATTTCTAGTAACATAGATATTTAGGTACACATTGTATTGATTGTATGAAAACATTCATAAAATTTATTTTATAATAGCAATGATATTTAGCTAGCTCGTATAAAATTATTGTCAAGAGATTATGTTTAAGTTTCATTATCTAGTTTAAGTCTAATATTTTACTACATATTGTCAATGATTCTGTCTATATTAAGGTATTGTTATTATGAAGGACCTTGTGTTAATAACGACGGTCGCGCTTTTTATATAAATACATAATAACAGAAATATATTTATCAGTTTTCTGGTGGCCATATACAGGCTCTGCCTAGTTAGGTCAATTTGATCAGATGGTAGTGATGATGATGTCCCAAGATGTTTATCATTTAAACAAGCTTATTTTACTAACCTCACTCACACACACACACACACACACACATACATTTAGATGTTACTAGCGCCCCGGTACGTGCTTCGCTACGCTTTCAAGTATTAGTACAAATTGTTTGTATATGGGAGTATAGAAAGATGTTGATTTTACACTTTTTCAAGACGTTTTTTTAATTTTCTCTGCGTACAAACCTTCCATGGACTTCCACGAATAATTCAAGACCAAAATTAGCCAAATCGGTAGAGGCGTTGTTGAGTTATAACATTACAACGAAAAGTGGCATTGATTTTTATATATATATAGATGTAGAAGATAAAATTACTATCAGCGCTTTTGAGCCAAACAGACAACAGGCAGACTTCAAAAGCACAGATAGAGATCAATATTCTAAAATATTGAGAATTCAGCTTATTACTCAAAAACCTGTTTTCACATCATCATTGTGAGAGGAGGCCGTTGCCCTGCAATGGGACTGTAATTGGTTGAAGAAGTAAATTATATATATTATAGTATATAAATAATTTAATGCACTTTGAAAATGTGCTTCGGTAATCCTGTAAGAATAATATTGCAAAATTTCAAATAAAAATTCACCGTATGTAATATAATATAATATCTAGGGACAATGTCACACAGATCATCCTGGCCCCAAACTAAGCAAAGCTTGTACTATGGGTACCAGGCGACGATATACATACTTATATAGATAGATAAATACTTATATACATAGAAAACATCCATGACTCAGAAACTAAATATTCGTGCTCATCACACAAATATTTGCACTTACCGGGATTCGAACCCAGGACCACCAGCTTCGTAGGCAGGAGCACTACTAACTAGGCTACGGTGACCGTCAAAATATAAATAAAGTTGGCAATTTTATAATTAACACCAACCATGGGAAAATATAGCGCTTGATCGGCTATTGTGAAGATATTTGGGGGACGCCTTTGTCCAGCAGTGGCCATCTTTTGGCTGATATGATGATGATAATTGTCTTTTGAGGTGAACAATAAAAAGTTTATCTATATCTTTACGTCTAAATTTCTTGGAAATCTATTCTATTATTTAAATATTTTCAAATTTATTTTGAAGGCGCATATTAAAATTGCCAGACCTTCAAACAACACTAAGTATCTACTTACCAACTAATTATATCACTCTAAATATCAAGTTCAACCTAATCTGATTCGGGTCAGCACCTTTCAACTTGCAGCGGATGTAAATTATCTGGCAATCGGTCTTGCGAATGTGCAGTATATTGCGAGGACAACAATATTAGATAGCCTTATACTTTTTTAATGTTATATAAAATTATAACACTATGAAGTGGCATTTCAAAGAGATCCATATCTGAATTTAACACGAGTTTAGTTCTAGGCCTTACTGTGTTTCATACGTTGACTTTACACCTTGTATACGAATCTGCCTGGTTGTTTAGCGGTAACGTGTCCAATTCCAGACAATGAGATTAAAATCCCCGGTGTCACAGTAAATTTTAATCAATAAATAATTAATAATTATCTTGGAACAAGTAACTGCCATCTGATCCCAAACTTGGCAGATCCTGAATTATAGCAACGAAATAACTGATTAGCATACTTATACATTTCTTAATACATATAAATCCTAATAATATTATAAAGGCGAAAGTTTGTGAGTGTCTACGTTTGTTACTTCTTCACGTCTAAACGGCTGTAGCAATTTTAATAAAATTTGATATGGAGTTAGCCGACACCCTAGATTAACACATAGACTATAATTTATAAATTTAAGTGCGGGTAAAACCACGGGGCACAGCTAGTTTTAGATAAATTACCACACAGTAATGCATACGTATTGCTGTGTGGTAGGGGCGGTGAATATCCGAATATCTTCACCACATCTCATCCCTTGGGGGACGTAGAAGTAGACCCGATGGAATCTCTGTCAGAGGACGGCCACTGCTTACAACACTACCCCCAAGAATCATCTTGGGTGGACATGCCATAATCACTACGCTTGGCAGAAGCGTTGTCGATCGCAGTAAGATGGCCATAGTAATTACATAGAAGCTGATGTTCGTCTTATAGATATTACGTCGGGTCGACTTCTACGCTCTCACACGGGATGAGATGGGGTGATGATATTCTGATATTCGCCGCCGTCTTCATGTTATATATATAGATGCCAGCACATCCAGCTACCCTAATCTGTATGTTTTTTATAGATTTTCAACTTTATCACATAAGCATAAGGTTCACTTTCATATAGGTAAATTTGACAGATTGGGGTAGCTTGATATGCTGGCGTCTGTACATGTATTTATGTTATGAACATCTTTATCAACAATATATTTCTATATATTTTAGTGATTGGAGATAAGCGTGAGTGAATACCTTCTAGAGGTATGTTTCTGGATATCCGGGCCCTCGTATAATGAGAATGCTAGCAAACTCATGATCAAATTACGCAAATACAAACAGAGTGACTTCCTGATCATTTCGTGATTAATGGTATATTACTGTTTTATCCGGCAATATCTCCTGATCTATATATGAATGAAGTTTTAATTATTTTGCGTTGTTGCAATGTGTCGTGGGTTCAGGATGTATGAATAAATCGGAGTGGCCATTAAACTTAAGAATAACAGAAACTTATTACGGTATTTCACTTTATTTATTTTATATGGACAGTGGTGCTAATAGATAGATGCTCTCACCGGTCCAGAAGTACTCGGCGAGGTTAAGTAACTAGACTCGTGGTCAGTCCATAGATGGGTGACAACCAAAGTTGTTTCATTTCTGAGCATCTCCGTGCTTCGGAGGGCACGTTACGCTGTCGGTCCCGGTTGTAGTCGTTAAGCCATGTCAAAGGTCTACTGGGCGGCTTGAACAACTCTGACACTCAGTAACAACATACAATAGTAAGTAAGTAAGCTGGCCAAGTCAAATCTAACGATCATTAAGATCTCACATTTTTTTAATAACAGCATTTGTTATTGGTTTCAAATAAAGCAAAGAAATTGAGTTTAATACCTCATAATGTATTTTTTTCCTATAAATACACATTTGGATTTTGCATAAAACTTGTCACTCATTTAGATCTCAATATATCAATTTGTGTAAGTATTGAACTTCGCTCTCCTTTTTTTCATTTATGTTTTTGGTAGGATTAATGAATATCTGGAACATGTCAAACTATTGAAAGCTTGTAAGTAATTATTATTTAAAAAACATCAAAATTACTTCAACTTTTCATCAACCAATTGGAATAATATTTATACTGCAAGTGTGGCGCAGCGGCTAAGACAGTCGCCTCGCTGCTTCGTGTCGCGGGTTCGAGTCCCACGCTGGACAACTATTTGTGTGACCCATAAATAGTTGTTCTGAGTCTGGGTGTAATTTGTGTCCGTATATTATATGTTTGTAAAGTACCCCGCAACACAGGTATTAGATTCCCTAATGCGGGCGTTGTCTTTTTAAAAAAGATAATAAAAAATATATATATGAATAATAATATCCTGGGACGTTATTCACAGTCATCTGATCCCAAACTAAGCAGAGCTTGTACTATGGAAACCAGATAACTGATATACTACTTTTCTTTCTGTAAATACATACTTATATAGATAATTACACCCAGACTCAGGACAAACAGACATGTTCATGCACAAAAATGTCTGTCCTGGGTGGGAATGACACCCACGACCTCCGGCGTGAATAGCAAGCATTTGCCAACCACACCAACGGGCCCGTAGAATATCGACGTCATACTTATACCACCCCTCTTTTTGCATCAGAGAAAAAAAAACATGGAGTCGAATTGCAAACCTTCTTGTTTTGGAGACGGTTAAAAAGTATGCAGTTTAACTATGATTCGACTTGGTCGCATATGATTTTTCGCACTAGGGAATCTAATCCCTGTGTCACGGGGTACTTTAAAAACATATAATAGACGGACACAAATTACTTTACATTCACAACATCTATTTATGGGTCACACAAATGGTTTCCCTGCGAGATCGAATCAGAAATGATGAGATCCGCAGGCGAACCAAAGTAACCGACATAGCCGTAAGAATTACCAAGCTGAAGTGGCAGTGGGCAGGGCACATAGCTCGTAGAGCCGACGGCCGCTGGGGCAGAAAGGTTCTCGAGTGGCGACCACGAACCGGAAGACGCAGCGTGGGCAGGCCCCCTACAAGATGGACCGATGATCTTGTGCGGGTCGCTGGAAATCGCTGGATGCGGATAGCGCAAGACCGGCAATTGTGGAGATCTCTGGGGGAGGCCTTTGTCCACCAGTGGACGTCTTTCGGCTGATATGATGATGATGATGACAAATAGTTGTCCGGTGCGGGACTCGATTCGCGACACGAAGCGGCGAGGTGACTGTCTTAGCCAAACGTGTAGTCAGATTTGTGTACTCATATCATGCCATATCCATAATTATCCTTACCTTCTAGGCTCCTGAGTGTTGCAGCTACCGGAACTAGTAGCCGGACTCGTTTGAAGGGCGCGCGATCGCCTCTCGCCACGTCGTAATGCGACATGAACTCAATTTTTTAGTACCACATTGTTTGTTTTTTTTCCAGAATAAAGAGAATTTAATACGACGTTATAATAAAATTTAAAAGTAATGAGTACTAGAACTTATTTGAGACATAGATATGATAGTAAACTGATTTTTCAGAGCTGGTAAATTAGACTTACAATGTTCAAGTTGAAAACACATGGAAAACCGCGTTACCTGTAACAAATAAAAGATTATTTTAGTTATTTTTGTATTTATACAATCATCGCGCGTTTGTTACTAACTAGTACTTTTTGTAAAGTTGTGCATTCACTATTCTGTAATCATTAGTTGGTAACTATTATTCTGTTCAAATAAACATTTTTACTTTTTTTTTTTAGTAGTCATATTCTAGTTAGTTTTTGACTGCACGTGTAGCACAACGGTTACGACAGCCGCCTCGCCACTGTATTCAGGGCTGGATTCCCACGCAGTACAATTATTTGTGTGTTCTATAAATTGTTGCTCTGAGTCTCGCTTTGCGTTGCGTCCATAAATTAAAAGTTTTTTATGCCATGTGGTAACGGCAACGTATATCTGAATATCATCACCCCATCTCATCCCGTGGGCGGCGTAGACGTCGAACCGAGGGAATATCTACCAGAGGACGGGCAGCAGCTTCTTTCTGAGTACTATGACCATCTTACTGCGATCGCCAACCCGCCTGCCAAGCGTGGTGATTAAGGCATATATCCCCAAGATTATTCTTTGCTTTTGTCCAGCAGCGTACTTCTAACATGTTATGATTGATTGAAAGTACCCCGCAACATAGGGCATCGCTTCCCTAGTGCGAGTGTTGCCTTTTTGTAAAAAGTACTGTGCTTTCGAAAAATATAAAATATTATTACGATACTATTCCCGGTTTCTCCTTGATTTAAAGTACCCTTGGATAGCCTTGACTTTTCCTTTTCCCTGATTTTCCTTACATGACGTTTCGAATGAAAGTAACATCAGTATCAAGGTTCGTAATCGATATTGGTAGCGTGTTTTTAATAAGATAAGATATTCAGCTCCGGCTTCCTTGTAGAACAAAGACGGTGTACTGGTAATGGCTACCCAAATATGAGGTAAAAAAGATAATAAGGTTCTTTTACGAAGCGTGATCTACGAAACTACCTACTGAAGTTAAGTATTGACCTAAGCTCGAATGAAATGTCGAAAACGACATAGTCCAAGGATTACCCAACTAAAGTGAAGACGCAGCGTGAGCAGGACTTCCACAGGGTGGAACGTTGATCTAATGTGAGTAGGAAGAAAAAAAAAAGTACTTTGCTAGTGCAAAACCTGCCATTGTAGAAATCTTTAAAGAAGCCTTTGTCCAGCAGTGTGCGTTTATTGGCTGAGATAGATCTTTTAAAATAAGTTACGTTCTATTGTCAACGGGAGTTACTGCGGGTTTTTGTATACATCAGCGTCAGCTCAAGTCTACCTCCTATTGTGACTAGTTATTAGAATAACTACCATCTTACTTCATAGCCCATAGGTGATCAGGTACCATGATGGTAAGCCTAGGTGTTAGATTTTATTAGACCTATGACGTATTGATTGTTTAATCTGTTCTCATGACAATCATAGACTGGACCAATGCTTAAAACTCAATGAAGAACAAAGTGAACCGCCAAATCTACGATACTAGTAAAATAGCCAGTTGCTCTCAGCGGTCCGTAAGTGATTAGCGAGGTTAAGCAACTAGGCTCGCGGTCAGTTCATAAATGGGTGACCGCCAAAGTGGTTCAATTTTTGCGCGTCGCCGTGCTTTGGAAGGCACATTAAGCTGTCGGTCCCGGTTGTAGTCGTTAAGCCATGTCAGAGGCCTACTCGGCGGCTTGAACAACCCTGACACTTGGGTAACCATTGCCCATATTATTATATTTTATGTCATAAGGCGACAAACGAGCAAGCGGATCATCTGATTGTAAGTGATCAGCGCTGCCTATGGACACTTACAACATCAGAAGAGTCTTGAGTGCGTTGCCGGCCTTTAAATGACTCAGCAAATAAGTTTTGCTGACCCTTGGCCCCACCTCGATGTGCCCTGGCGACCTTATCCGTAGAAACACAACATTATAGTTATTAATGTTATTATTAAGGAATGGCTTCTGTAAGTTGGATGTAGCTTCCCCAGTCGGGCTGCTCTTTGAGCGAATGTACGCTGTGCCCTTCCTCTCTTAAGTAAGTAAGTAAAATATTTATGGTATGTTCACGTCGATTGAAATCATTTTGCTTGTAATGCCAAATGTATCCATCAGCATATAATAACAGTATGTCATCATGTAGTCTGAAGCGTCGCGCGTGCGACTAATCGTATACTACCTACGCAATGTCGTGTGGCAACGATGCCACGGAGAAGGAAACACAACATTAAAATGCCTGACTGTTGCAACACTGACACTGGTGACAACTAAGTAACATTCTGACTTACTACTTTAATCACACGCTGGTAGATTTCAATCGAAGGAGGACATCGAGGATTCGAAGATAAATATTTTTACTAAAGGCGCTCACAGCTCTCACCGGTCCGTAAGGGATTGGCGAGGACAAGCAACTAAACTCGCGGTCAGGCCATAGATGGGTGACCGCCAAAGTGGTTTAATTTTTGAACGTCTCCGTGCTTCGGAGGGCACGTTGAGCTGCCGGTCCCGGTTGTAGCCATTAGGCAACAGTCGTTAAGCCATGTCAGAGGCCTAATGGGGGGCTTGAACAACTCTGACACTAGGGTATCCACTGCCCACACGATAAGTAAGAAAGTAAGTACTAAAAGCCGCCAGTCTAGGATATTAACTACTCCCTATTTGACAAGCCGCCTTTGCCAGGCTTTTTACACGCCGCAGATCGTTGGTACAATTACCACCCAGGACAGATATTTGTGTGCATGAACATGACTGTTTATCCTGAGTCTGGGGGTAATTTATCAATATATGTATGTAATTAAAAAGTAGTATATGTAGTATACCAGTTATCTGGTTTCCATAGTACAAGCTCTGCTTAGTTTGGGATCAGATGGCCGTGGTGAATAATGTCCCAGGATATTATTATATTATTATTATTTGATATTTACACACACTGATATAATGTTGTGAGCAGACTGAGTCAGCAAAGCGAAATGTCCAAAAACCGCTCATTATCATTGGGTAACAAAAAAATAAATAAGTTTGTAACTGCTAGACGTTATTGAAATTTAAATGGAAATTTCTATGTACTATGTATTAAAACGTCTAAGCAAACACGAGGCCTATTAAGGTCCTACCTCAAAAATGAAGTAGCTTGACCCCACGTGCGATTGGAGTGGGAGGATATAATTACACGGGGACGAGGACGCGTGTTGTAAAATGTTTATAACGCGCGGGCATGCGCAAATTTACAAAATATTGACCGTAATAAATATATCATCATCACGTCAGTGGAATGACATCCACTACTGTACAAAAGCCTCTCCAAAAGATTTTATCAATGGAGTTGTGTCAATAATTTGGAGGTATATACTATAATCGCTACGCTTGGCACATGGGTTGGCGATCGCAGTATGATGGTCATAGTACACAGAGTGACGGTGCTACCCGTTCTCTGTAAGATATTGCCTCGGGACGACTTCTTCACCCCCCATGGTATGAGAGAGGGTGGCGATATTCTATGCCGTTAGCCACACAGCTAATGAATATACAACATATAACGTTATTAACGCACACCCTGAAACACCCCAATTAGAATATTATGTCGTAATCATAATACATACACCGATTTTTTTTATTTAACATGTATATGCATTGTTATTTACTAAAGTAGTTTCTTGGAATTAAGTTTATTTTGTATTGAATGATGGAATTTGTATGAATACAAATAAAACGTCGATTTTAAAAGTCTTATTACTTTGACTTACGGTCCATTTCAATTTGTTTTGACTGTTCAGGAATAATATGACAATAATTTCCGCAGTTTTAATTATTTTGGAATAAAAAATTACCTAACAAAATCAATTATTACCACCTGTTTTTATTTCCTGGATGTATTTATTTTATTTTTCAAGTGCCTGCATTATTTAGTATTTTCTGTTACACCGTCATATTTATATTTATTTTTTATATGGATGGCCGTTGGCCACAGTTGAAAATCAGCGCTACAGTCATCTGTGGCAGAATGCTGAACTGTGGCCTTTTAGTCACAAAGATGCTTAGTATGGGTACCACATCGAATAGGTGGGTAAAATTATGTTATAGAAAAATGTATTAATTGTTATTTATAAGTATCTTTTTTTTTTATGTATTCTTCTGTGTGTTGTACCCTTATTACTATTACTTTTATTTAATTTATACTGATGTACTTTGTGTCTAATAAATATATATTCTTTCTTTCTTTCTATATTTTAAATGATGTAAAACGATTCTAAACAAACTATTTTATAAATACATAGGCTCACGCCGGCAGTCCGTTGTCTCTGCCTACCCGTCTGGGAGACATCCTAGAGGCGTAGGCAGAGACAACGGACTTCCATTTGTCACGATCCTTGCACACCTCTTTCGCTTCGTTTACTGACATTATATACTAATATTAATATAATAATAATACTTTAATCATAATTATACAAGTTATGCCTTTTTTCAATATTAGAGATATAGAATACATACTAATGGAAAACAAAATCTACAACTAGTTTAATGCTGATGTTAATCATAAACTAACATTATCTTCAGAAATCAACGGACATTTACAAGCATGCGTCACCGCGTAGTGCAGTTTGTCACAAACCAATAGTAAAAGTATGGTGTGATGAAGGACGCAGGGCCGGATATATTGCAATAGCACGAGTTTAGACTCGGACTGAGGATTAGTCCTGAAAACACCTATCAACCATTGCTATCCAGTTCAAAATTGAATCTTGACTATATGAAAATACAGATCAACTTCGTGCTAATCGTAAGTCGTCAGTTGGTCATATAAGAAGGTGAAACTATGGAGTACCATGGCAAAGTTTTGTTCACACGGGCTAAGAATTTGGACACGCTCGCCTTGAAGTGGAAGGACTATTTATGAATGAAGTCCAAGTAAGTGATTCATTAAAGAATCTTGTCAAAACGTATTTGAGGCGGTTGAAAGACGCCCACTGCTGGACAAAGGCCTCCCCAAAAGAATTCACAGAAAAAATTTTCGGGCTATATCAGTTAGCCCGAAGAATGTTTCTTTATTAAAATGAAATCTCATATTTGAAGGCATGTAAACGACTATAGAAACGCTTTATAAAGTCCTTAATAAAATAATTATATAATTACGTCAGCATTGGAAATTAATTAGTTGTGACATGGCACTATCTACGCCCAAAATTTGACTACCTTGTTGGCCAAGCGGTAGCCTTGTCAATCACAGGTAATGATGCCCTAGGTTAAGGCAAAAAGTTTTATTAGGATATTTGAAGTGAAAATTATTAGGTGGTGATGGCACAATCGATAAGTTAACGAAAATTGGGAGTAAAATTTTAGATGTCGCCAGTGACGATTGGTTATACTAAGATCACGGAACATACCGCACAAATAAGCACTGCGTGAGAGTTCACATGTGGCGCATTTACAGAGTCCCCGTGACGTGTACTGAGCAAGAGTCCCGACGTGCACAGTACACTCGGTACTGTTGTTAACTTTTACTTTTCCACTTAACTTCTCGTTTTTGATTTGCTTTCGACTTCACTTGAATTAATACTTCCCGTTTGGTGTCGATGTACTACTTAAAATTATTCCAAATTCCAAACATTTCGAGAGATTTTTTTAATCAAAATTTATTTTCAAGTTCTTATCTTCACCTATTTCTTTCTTTCCTATCAGTAATTTAACTTTTGGGTTCGCACCATCTCATTCTTTTCCTTCTAGAATCATGTAATGTCAATTTTGCACTAAGCATTTTCTGTGTCCTCACCAGTCATGCTTTTAAATCAGTTCCTTAACAATCTCAAAATTTTACAAAAGCCACCAAAAACCTTCACAGGTATACACGGCTACATATCAAGCTATACATCTCCAATATAAGCTGACCTCTCATTCATGGAAATCCTATACAACGCGAGATCAGCTTATACTGGATATGTATAGCTGGATATGTAGCCGCGTGTATTAAGAATTAAACCCTGAAACTGACATTATATTTTGTGATTATTTTCTAATAAGTTCCACTTCAGTCATGCCACGTGTGTGTGAAGCAGCGTTTTTCTAGCAATTGGTTTTTAATGACATGCTTCTAGAAGCATTTCGAAAAGAGGCAGGTACCGAAACGCACAAAAAGTCAAACCGAGGGATGTAATATATTCCGGCTGAGAGTGTACTTAATCCCTTGGGTTTTGCGTTTAAACATTCACCAGTCATGTCGACTTTCCATCCTGTCCTTTATATACCACGTAGATAGTAAGTCTTCATTCAGGGCTCTAGGGATAGAATAAAACCAGTGGGGGATAGTACAAAAGATCCTGAAGGGTCGAAGTGCTGTACACAAGTACACCCGAAATACGATAAGATAAGAAGTCTTTGTTGAGACTGGCTATTAGTGCCGGTATATGAATACGACACAAATATATTGGTCAAAATACATGGAATATCTGGTATAAAGTGGTTACGAAGATAATGAACAAAACAGTAATAACCATAATTTTTAAGTTTAAAGATAATGTTTTGATAATTGTTCCCGTAAAAAAAATTTTATTTGGAAGTTGCTTGAAATAACGAATCTAGTTAAATGACTGCATTTCGCTTGCCTTGCACTGTTTTCTAAGCAAGGAACTTTGAAATAGATGACTAAGGGACCTGAATAAGTTTATTATTGATTCAATCGCATTCATATCTCTAAAATAACCTTTGACAGATACCGAATATGTTTAGTTACGTTTTTAGAATTTTATTTATTTTTATAAAAAATTTAAACCCCGGATTGGGGAAATGAATACCAGTGTCGGGGAGTACTTTTCAAAGACGTAAGGAGGTTACGTAATTTTCTCCCAATTGCCACCAAAATTGCACTAGCTTAATCCCTCCTTCTTCCAATCCTTGACTATGCTGACGCCAGCTATCTTGACCTTACGGAGGACAAACTCGAGCTAGATAAACTCGAGCGACTTCAAAACTTCTGCATAAGGTTCATATTTGGACTCCGCAAATATGATCATGTTTCCGAATTTCGTAGAAAACTCGAGGGGTTACCCATTCGCCTTCGCCGAAATACTCATGTACTCTCTCTTCTTTACAGCATTTTATTTAACCCCACGGCTCCCTCTTACCTCAAGATTAGGTTTCAATTCCTATGTGATACACATTCTAGGTCCTTGAGATCGTCAGAGAATCTAGAACTCCAGTTGCCCACACATTCCACTAATTTCTACGACAAATCTTTCACTGTACAGGCTGCTCGACTGTGGAATTCACTACCTCTGTATATCAGACGCGCGCAAACTATATCATCTTTCAAAACACTTTTAAAAAAACATCATCTATCACTTTAATCTTCACAGCTCGCGATCTTCCATCTTCCTCGAAAACAACTTCTTTAGTCTTCATAATTAATATTTATATTTATTAATAGTATATTAAAAAGTAGGGAACTGTATATATATATATATATATATATATATAAATATATATATATATATATATAAATATAATATTGTGTGTATATATATAATATTCGTACCTAGGTACATATATATTTAAATTTATATAAGTAGATGCACTGCCAACTACCACTTTATCTCCCTGCATTGCTTTGGTTCATCCATGTTTGTATCAATTTTGTTATGCTTCGATTTGTTATCTATATGATATGTTATCTATCTATATATTGATGAAATAATAATTGAACTACTTATGGTTTGCACAAATAGTTGCCCTGTGCGGAAATCGAGCCCGGGACACAAAGTGATGAGGCGACTGTGTTATCCGCTGTGCCTCACGTGCGACTGTTTTGATACACAAAAAAATATCAAGATCCGATTTTATAACATTCCATGATTTTAGTTAAATTCCCTGTATATATTCACAACATTCAAACAAAAGTTATGAGACCCATAAGTAGTTATTCTGGCTGTACTTAGTGTCCGTCATATATTATATATGTTAGTAAAGTACCCCGCGACAATGCGATTAGGGAAATAAATCTGTGTATCGACAGAAATTCATTTCCCTAGTACCTTATTACAAAAATAAACAAAATAATTCTAAGAACGAACCCAAACCTATTTTTATTAATTTATTAACAAGTAATAAAATTTTATTTTCGTATAATAAAACGTTTAATAATACACTAATTAGATTGTAAATGTTATCTTTCGCGTAATGTCAACAAAATTAATTTATGAAAAATCATAGATTCATTCCGCGTTGATTAATTCTCTTTTAATATTCAATTAATAGTTTTAATAATGATCTACATTGAATCACATTGAATAGGAAATATATCAATTTAAAATACAGCCCGTCTCAAAACAGATTAGTACCATTTATAGTACGATTAATAGTAATTACAACGTCATTTTATGTAAATTTTTAGAATGTTACCATGTGTGAAAAATGGCTTATAATAATTATGTCTACCAGAATGCGGAAAATTAATTAGTTATCACCTTGAGTGTTGCCATGTTGGGTAAATTAACTGACTTTAATTATGACTATTCTGAATGTATATTGATATGTGATTCGAAGTGGATTTTAAATTTGCTTATTGATTTTTTAATATTTATTAGCCGTATTAGGGAAATTAATCCCTGAGTTGTGGAGTGCTTTACCAACATAATTGACGGACACAAAGTACATCCAGACTCAGACAACTTTTGATGGCTTACACAAATAGTTGTCCTGCGCGGGACCGAACCCGGGACACCAAGTGGCGATACCACTGTCTTAACCGCTGCGCCACATATGCAGTCAAATTATATAGAATGCAAGAAATTATATTGATTAATGATTTCTTGCATTCGTTGCAAAAATAGCGCGAATATCAAATATATTTATTTAATTGCTTAGTTTATCCAGATGTATTAGATAGCGTATTTATCCGCCAATAATGAGATTTTGAGGCGATTTGAGATTTGCTGGCAGTGACTGCAATACCTACAGTTGTGGCGATATATTCAAAACAATATATGCATAAGGGCAGGAATGTAGTAAATAAGTAGCTTATAGAGTAGCTTAATAATTGTAAATATATACTTAAATATTATAAACATTTAAGTTAGATGTCAGATGAATAAGAGCGAGTCGCCTACAAACTGCGTTAGCCGTTTGGCGTTTAATATGTTAAGAACCATTAATGTAACTTGAATGTGAATAAACAATAAAAATATATATATATATATATATATATATATATAGCGTAGGCCATTGTCCAGCAGTGGATTTCTTTTGGCTGATTTGGTGATGATGAATCATGATTATCAAAATCACCGGTCGGACTAAAAATTGAAATACTTAAGTTTTCTATAAAAATTGCTCCCATTACCAAACAGTAGTCTGGAGATTGGGGTATTACACGCCATTGTTGTAAAAAACTACTATACCAACTATTACAATACATTTACAAACACTAGAAAAATCGCATAACACTAAAGAAGAATGCAAGAAATATAGTTGGATTATTATTGGCTTGTTGGCGTGGTTGGTAGATACGCTGCCTTTCACGCCGGAGGTCGTGGGTTCGATTCCCACCCGGGACAAATATTTGTGTGCATGAACATGTCTGTTTGTCGTGAGTCTGGGTGTAAATTATCTATATAAGTATGTATTTACAAAAGAAAAATAGTATATGTAGCATATCAGTTATCTGGTTTCCATAGTACAAGCTTTGCTTAGTTTGGGATCAGATGACCGTGTGTGAATAATGTCCCAGGATATTATTGAAATGAAATTTTTATTCAGCACTTGGGTATTAAAATACACTTGTACTTGTCAAGGTCACAATGCAGTACATAAACATAGTGGATAGTAAAAAGTTACAAAAAAAATGAATTTGTCAGTCCGTGCGGTTTGTTTTATCGCATATATTTTCTGAAATCCTTAAATAAATAACAATTTACTATTATTTTAAAATTTAGTTCTACTATATTAAAATTAAAGAATTGAAGACTAAAGCAAAAGACGACATTCTAAATGAGGGTGTGATCACATGCACGGGATCACCGATCACGCGTTAATGGGCCAAAGCGATCCTCGCCGCTGAGGAACCTACCCTAGCTAGCCTGCGGCTTTCTCTAGCTTTATGTATGTACTCCTCGTTTCTTTAACTTTTGTTAAAACTTCAAAACATTTTTTATCTGTACGGCTTTAACCATAGTATGGGTATCTATACATATAATAAAATTGTAGCAACGTCAAAACTGTACATTGAATATTTTTTTAAAAGGATACTTGGGAGTCATCTACAATCGATACCGATGCCAAAAATATCATCATCATCATATCAGCCGAAAGACGTCCACTGCTGGACAAAGGCCTCCCTCAAAGATCTCCACAATTGCCGGTCTTGCGCTATCCGCATCCAGCGTTTTCCAGCGACCCGCACAAGATCATCGGTCCATCTTGTAGGGGGCCTGCCCACGCTGCGTCTTCCGGTTCGTGGTCGCCACTCGAGAACCTTTCTGCCCCAGCGGCCGTCGGCTCTACGAGCTATGTGCCCTGCCCACTGCCACTTCAGCTTGGCAATTCTTAGGGCTATGTCGGTGACTTTGGTTCGCCTGCGGATCTCATCATTTCTGATTCGATCTCGCAGGGAAACTCCAAGCATAGCCCTTTCCATTGCTCTTTGGGTGACCTTGAGCCGCCTGATAAGGCCCATAGTTAGCGACCACGTCTCTGTTCCGTAAGTCATCACTGGCAACACACACTGGTCGAAGACTTTCGACTTGAGACACTGCGGTATTTGGGACGCGAAGATATTACGTAGCTTCCCGAACGCTGCCCAGCCGAGTTGGATTCTACGATTGACCTCCTTCTCGAAGTTGGACCTACCTAGTTGGATGGTCTGTCCTAGGTAAATATAGTTCTCTACAACTTCGAGTGCAGAGTCTCCAACCTTAACTAGAGTGGGTGCAACATGGATGTTTGACATAATTTTCGTCTTATCCATGTTCATTTTCAGACCCACTTGTTGAGAGACTCTGCTGAGGCCATCGAGCATTGTACCGAGGTCGTCAAGGGTCTCAGCCATGACTACTATATCGTCGGCAAATCGAAGGTGGGTGATGTACTCGCCATTGACATTGATGCCAAAGCCTTTCCAGTCCAGAAGCTTGAAGACATCTTCCAATGCAGCGGTGAACAGTTTCGGAGATATAACATCTCCCTGTCTCACACCTCGCTGCAAGTGGATAGGTTTCGAGTTCTGGTCCTGGAGTCGCACTGACATAGTGGCGTTTTCGTACAAACACTTTAACACCTCGATATACCGGTAGTCGATTTGGCACCTTTGGAGAGACCTCAGTACGGCCCAAGTTTCGATCGAATCGAAGGCTTTCTCATAGTCCACAAACGCTAAGCATAATGGCTGGTTATACTCTTCGGTCTTCTGTATAACCTGCCGCAGCGTATGTATGTGGTCTATGGTACTAAAGCCTTTACGGAAACCGGCTTGTTCGGGAGGCTGGAAGTCGTCAAACCTGCGTGCGAGACGATTCGTAATGACCCTCGAAAACAACTTGTAAACATGGCTCAGCAGTGTGATGGGTCTGTAATTCTTCAAGAGGGTTTTATCGCCCTTTTTGAAGAAGAGCACCACCACACCCCTGTGCCATGCTTTTGGCGTTTGACCTTCTAGTATGACGGAGTTAAATAACTTCTGAAGGGCCCGTAGGATTGGTGTACCACCCGCCTTCAGAAGCTCTGCCGTAATTCCATCATCACCAGGCGCCTTGTTGTTCTTAAGCTGTTCGAGAGCCATTCTAATCTCGCACAGGCTGACGTCCGGGATGTCGTCGGTGAAGTGTTGGGTTAGTCGTGCTCTGGGATCTGAGGCACAACTATCGACAGGTGACTGGGTTTTCGCATACAGCTGTCCATAGAACCTCTCGATCTCTCCCAGCAACTCAGGTTTAGACGTGACGATTCTGCCATCCTCAGTCTTCAGCCTCGTCAGTTGGCTCTGTCCAACAGACAGTTCTCTTGCAAACACTTTAGAGCCTTTGTTCCGTTCAATGGCTTCTTTAATACAATTTGTATTAAATTGGCGCGTGTCGCGTGTCAAAGACTTTGAGATCTGTCTGTTGAGCTGCCGGTATCTGGTAGCATCATCAGAGGATGTCAGAACCATTTTCCGTCTTTCGTCCATAAGCTGCAGGGTATAGTCAGAGATCTTTTTGGTTCTGTTTGTACGGTGGGCCTTGAAGACCTTAGACCCAGCCGTATGGACAGCTTCTACGAGCCTGTCATGGTATGAGTCCACTTCCTCGCAATCGGCTAGGCATTCGAAACGGTTTTGCAGTTCGAGCTGAAAGGGTTCAGGGTTTTGGATGTGGATGGGTAAAGGTCGGAGCGTAGACTTTATTAGTCGGGACCTCTGGAGCTTGACATTTAGGTTCAATGAGCCTCTCACCAGTCTGTGATCGCTCCCGGTTTTAACCGTATTGATCACTGAGACGTCATTGAACACCTGTCTACTCGTCGACAAGATAAAGTCTATCTCGTTTTTTGTTTTACCATCGGGGCTTACCCAGGTCCATTTGCGGTTTTCCGACTTCTTGAAAAAGGAGTTCATCATAAAGAGTCCCTCCTTCTCCATGAAGTCGGCCAACATTTGGCCCCGGGGATTCCGGTCTCCAGTTCCAAATTGCCCCACTTTCAGCTCATTCCCGAATCGTTTACCCAGCTTCGCGTTAAAGTCCCCCATGACCACAGTGAAATAAGAGTTCGAGGTATGTATGGCTCTAGAAATATCCTCATACATGACCTCAACCTCATCGTCGGAGTGCGTCGAAGTCGGCGCGTAAACCTGTATGACCTTCAACGAATACCGCTTGGTAATTCTGAGTATAAGGTACGCAACCCTAGTCGACACACTCTCGATTTTCACTATGTTGTGGACGAGGGACTTGTGGACTATGAACCCAACACCACCTTGGGAGAGTTGGTCGCCTTCCCGGAAATAGAACAGATTCCCGGATTTCAGGATTATCGTGTCCTCCCCCTCTCTTCGGACTTCAGATAATCCTATTATGTCCCAATGTAACCTGCTCAATTCTTCCTCCAGTTCGATCATCTTCTCGTCGGTCCGCAGTGTGCGTGTGTTGTATGTTGCCAGGGCCAGAGGTCGTCGGTTTTGGTAACGCGGAATCTGCCGGGGATTCTTAGCACCCCCTGCCCTGCCGTAACCACGGCTGTTACCACGGCTGGGAATAGCAGGGCTGCCGGGGACTGGGGGCCGCGGTTTAATTGTGTCCTTCATTTGAGGGGATCTGCCATAATCGCCACGCTTGGCAAACGGGTTGGCGATCGCAGTAAGGTAAAAATTGGTACTCATGAGAACGCTGCTGCCCATTCTCTGGAATATATTCCCTCGGGACGACTTCTACGTCCCCCCACGGGATGAGAGGGGGTGCCACGGGATGCCAAAAATATAGTTTTTAGAATTTTTGTCTGTTTATCTGTTTGTCTGTATGTATGTCCGGGCTAAACTCAAAAAGTACTGCAGGGATTTACTTCAAATTTTGCATGAATATTACGAAGAGGTCGGGTCAACATATAGGCTACATATTATCACGCTATCACCTACGGGGGAGGAGCTGTGATAATTTATAAAGTTTAACGCGGGTAAAACCGCGGGGCACAGCTAGTAACTAAATATAGTTTATCTCATAATAGACAATCTGTCAAAATTTATTTTTATTCGTAGAATTTTCAGTGTCTGGAAAAATGGCCCTAACCGAGATAAAGCGAATTTAATCTCACAACAAGCTACTTGAAAACCCGACAATGGCGCTGTTACCCCAAAGTTATCTTTTCATTCAGCGAAAGAGCCCTCAATGCTTTCATGCTTCCGTTGCGAAATTTCTGGCAAACATTAAGGGGCGAAATGGTTTTAGCGTAATATGGTGTAATAGTCTTAACTTGTAGAAGGAAAACGAAAATATTAATAATAATAATAATATTCTTTATTTGCATAAAATGTTGGTACAAAGCAGATATGTACAATAGTGCCCTAAATAGATCCTTATACATTATGTCTCTTGGCGACATGCAAATAGAAGGAGTATCTAAAATTAGGGAATAACAATTATTTTAAATCAATATAAATTATTAAAATAAGATAAAATTTATAAATTATTTGAAATTTTGACAAAAAAGATATCGGAATCAGAATAAAATGTTTTTTCTAATAGCAATATTTTTGACTTTTTTATAAAATTTATTTGTTGGTAATCCATCCATTCCATCGCCATGTGTGGGTATTTAAAAAAATATCCAATGATATAAAACATATCATTGGGTATCTTTTTTAAATACGTCCATACATGGCGATGGAATTTTTCGCATACAATGCTGTTTTTGGTACCTTTTTTAATACAATTCTATCTGAATTTCCAGTGTTCTGAGGATATTGATCTCTTGCAGATTTAAATAGATATGGGTTTGGTTTCACAATCTTCGCTATTAAAGATTTTATACGCATAAAAGCTTGCAAACAGGCGCTTGTCAAAACATTATTACAGGCATTAAAAACTCATCATCGCCATTATCAGCCACTGCTGGACATCAAACTGCCTTTCACAAAGGTTTCTACAACATGGCGACCACAGTTAGGTGGTAGCACACAGGTGGCGCTTCCGCCCAACTTCCCTAAGTCGCCTTTTAAAACACCCACGAGATGGTAGGGGATAGCCTTGTGATTAAGGATCCCTATGTCCTTTTCTGTACGAAAACATATGTCCTAATATTACGATGATGAATCATCATGTCAGCCGAAAAACGTCCACTGCTGGACAAAGGCCGCCCGAAAAGAATCCCATAATGGCGCTGTGTCCATCATTTGGATGGATATGCCACAATCGCCACGTTTGGCAGACGGGTTAAAGTAATAAATAAATAATATCTAGGGACAATGTCACACAGATCATCCTAGCCCCAAACTAAGCAAAGCTTGTACTATGGGTACCAGGCGACGATATATTAGGTCTTTACCTATGAAATTGCCGTTCTGCAGTACTGGCCATTTCAAATCAAAATAATTTTTGTTTGGCTAAGAATTCTAATTTCAAATTAATTTTATTTTAAAAACATGGATTCTTTTTTCCAAAAGTAGTCATTTCTTTATTGATTAGTGTTACATTTTCATCGCATTTCAATCTTTTTCGTCATCATGGATACGTTAAAAATTCGAGTAATTATGGAATATGAGTACCGTCGTGGCAGCAACGCGGCACAAGCGGCACGCAACATCAACGACGTTTACGGAGCTAACACTACAAACCAACGCACCACCTGTTATTGGTTTGCTCGCTTCCGTTCTGGAAATTTCGACCTGAAAAATGAACCTCGCGGTCGTCCGAAGACTTTGGTCGACAATGACGAATTAAAGGCGGTTGTGGAAGCTGATGATACACAATCTACGGCTGAATTAGCAGCAGCTTTCGACGTTAGCGTCAAAACAATATTGGTCCATTTGCGTTAAATTGGCAAGGTAAAAAAGCTTGACAAATGGGTGCCCCACGAACTCAATGATCGCCAGCGCGAAGTACGCGTCGAGACGTGCCTTGCACTGCTCAACAGACACACAAATGAAGGAATTTTGAACCGCATTGTTACCTGCGATGAAAAATGGATTCTGTTTGATAACCGCAAGCGCTCAGCAAGTTGGTTGGATCCTGGTTCAGCACCTAAACAATGCCCTAAACGAAAACTTACCCCTAGAAAAGTGATGGTCACTGTTTGGTGGTCTAGCGCCGGTGTGATTCATCACAGCTTCTTACCAAACGGGGTGAGCATTACTGCAGATGTGTACTGTGAAGAACTGAGCACAATGATGGAGAAGCTGGCGCATCTCCAACCAGCATTGGTCAATCGCTCGTCTCCGCTGCTCCTGCACGACAACGCGCGACCTCATACTGCACAGCAGACGGTCTCCAAGTTGCAAGAACTGGGGTTGGAAGCTCTCCGTCATCCGCCCTACTCACCAGACCTTGCGCCTACAGACTACTACTTTTTCCAGAATTTGGATAACTTCTTGGCGGGAAAAAAATTCAATACCCGAGAGGCAGTACAAAATGCCTTTGAAGAATTTGTTGCCTCCCGTCCAGCTGATTTCTTTAAGAAGGGCATCAATAAACTGCCACTGCGATGGCAAAGATGCATTGATTGCATGGGTGATTACTTCGATTAATACAAATAAAAAAATTCATGAAAAAAATTCGTTTAAATTTTTTCATACAAAACGGCAATTTCATAGGTAAAGACCTATTACATACTTATATAGAGAGATAAATTCGTAAATATATAGAAAACATCCATGACTCAAAAACAAATTTTAATATTCGTGCTCATCACACAAATATTTGCACTTACTGGGATTCGAACCCAGGACCACCAGCTTCGTAAGCAGGAGCACTACCAACTAGGCTACGGTGACCGTCAAAGCATGTAAATGGCTGCAGTATGATGGTTATAGATATAGGTACATAGAGAGACGCTGCTGCCCGTCCTGTGGAAGATATTCCCTCGGGACGACTTCTACGCCCCCAACGGAATGAGATGGAGTGGTGATGTTATTTGCCGTCAGCTACACAGCGGCGATGGGTTGTTCACACACAGACTCACATTAACAATCTATTATATTAGTTACTAGCGGTGCCCCGCGGTTTTACCCGAGTTAAATTTTATAAATTATCACAGCTCCTCCCCCGTAGGTGATATCGTGATAATATGTAGCCTATATGTTGACCCGACCTCTTAGTAATATTCATGCAAAATTTGAAGTATATCCATGCAGTACTTTTTGAGTTTAGCCCGGACATACATACAGACAAACAGATAAACAAACAAAAATTCTAAAACCTATATTTTTGACTTCGATATCGATTGTAGTTCACGCCCCAAGTAACCTTTAAAAAAAATATTCAATAGGTATACAGTTTTGACTTTCCCACGATTTTATTATATGTATAGATTATGGAAGCCAAGTATTTATATTATGTTGCTTTAACAAGTGCAAGTTTATAAGTATACCCAGGGGATTTTTTAAATACATTTAATTTACTGAGTTAATTTTTATTTGTAACAAAAGTATGTTTGTACAATGAAGATATTAATAAAATAAACGTATTAAAATGTCTTTGTCTTGTAAATATTTAACAATTAATAATACGGTTAATATTTTCTTTAAATCGTGTTTGTATGTTTGGTTTATGTATTTATTCAATGTCACGCAATATTTAAAAGATGGAGTAGATACATAGACTCATGCACGTTTCCTAGAGGGGTAGGCAAAGACAACGGATTTCCAATTGTCATGTTCTTTGCACACCTCTTTTGCCTCATTTACTGATATTATATTCTTCATACATGCTTGCCGGTTTAGGGTACTTGTGAGCTGGCCTTTCTTGTGAAGACATCCGATTTCTTCCAGTTGTATCATTCGCACAGGCCAGGTATACTTTTTATTTTGTCAATCCTCTTTTATTCTTCCTATATAAATGCCCAAACCATCTCGGCATACCTTTACCATTCCTTTTTTTAGATGAATCGTAATGATTTGTTTACATTAAAATGCGCTATATTGACGAGAACTGGAAATACAACAACAAAAAATCGATGTTTGCGGTTTTACCCGCGTAAAACTTTTAGATTATAGCCTATGTGTTAATCCAGGGTGTCAGCTATCTCCATACCAAATTTTATTAAAATCGCTCCTAGACGATGAAGACAGATAGACGTGAAGAATTAACAAACATACACAGGTTCATAGTCACACACTCACAAACTTCCGCCTTTATAATATTAGTGTGATTAATGACTAGTTGCTTTCTTGCGTAAGTTTTTCTGTTGTGTAAATCAAATTTTCTGTATTTTGGTAACAGATTTTTTTCTATAAAAAGGGTACCCTACTTTTCCATATTTTATCTCCCAGTTAAAGTCCCTTCTAGTCTTTTAGACTTCTAGTAGTAGTATGTAGTAAAAAAATATAAAATAGATTCTTTTGATGTTAGTACCGTATATATATCGTATGCATTTAGTAAATAATAATAATAATATTTTAGGGACAATGTCACACAGATCATCCTAGCCCCAAACTAAGCAAAGCTTGTACTATGGGTACCAGGTGACGATATACATACTTATATAGATAGATAAATACTTATTGACACAGGAAACATCCATGACTCAGAAACAAATATTCGTGCTCATCACACAAATATTTGCACTTACCGGGATTCGAACCCAGGACCACCAGCTTCGTAGGCAGGAGCACTAGGTACCAGCTAGGCTACGGTGACCGTCAAATAAAATAGTTCTTATATTGACATTATAATCAGATACTTACATTTTATTTATGTTATTGTATGATTATTAAAAGATTTTACCACATGTTCAGCTGTTACTTGACAATGAACATAGAAGAATGTTACTGAGATATGGTCGGGACGGATCAAACTGTTACGAATAGCGGGTTCATTGTTTACGTTTTGATGAGATATTTCTGTGTAGTTGAATTGGATCGATCTTATTTACCTTATTAGAAATGAACTCAAATGGAAGTCGCACAGTAACTTGACATGTTTGTAATTTAATTTGGTATGTAGTTTACTCATTTAAAATATATATATATTTTTTGATTGAAGTTCATAAGTGTATGTCATATACCTAAGAGCAATACCTACATATTTATGATTTATGAATTTTAACATTTTATTTCTTACAGATTTAATTCACTTTTATTATTTAAGTAGGCGAAGTCGCGAATACAAGTTATTATATAATTAAGCCTTCCAGTAATATATACGGTTATTTTCAAATGACCTTGTTCACAGACATGCGTCACTGCAGCCAGATTAATGATCGCAGATATTATATAAATAAAGGAAATGGCCATGCTAAGCAAACTACGTGTATATATTTTGAAAGGTAATTTTGGGGTCATTTTTTTAAATATTTCAAAATTGCGCTTCAAGTGTGTCAAGTAAGTCGTAAATTTAAAACCACGATATTTTTTTATAATTTTTGTTATAGAACATGTAACTTAATTAACGCAAATCCTGAAAATAGTTTGTTCAGAATCGTTTACTGAATAGATTTAAATCATTTTTAATTTGGGTAATTGTTTATTCAAAAATAATTAAAACTACGGAAATTATTGTCATATTAACCCTGTACCGTCAAAACAAATTGAAACGGACCGTAAGTCAAAGTAATAAGACTTAAAATCGCAGTTTTATTTGTATTCATACAAATTCCATCATTCAATACAAAATATAGAAAAATAAACTTTATTCCAAGAAACTAATTTAGTAAATAACAATGGATGGAATGTTAAATTAAAAATTCAGTGTATGTATTATCAATACAACATAATATTAAAATTGCGGTGTTTGAGGGTGTGCGTTAATTACGTTACATGTTGTATATAATGTTACTGTATCCCACTGTTGAACAAAGGCCTTGGTTTTCCAGATTTCTCTGTCTTTCGCTATTTCAGGCCAGTCTACACAAAACGAGTTCAGGCCATCACACCATCTCCGTTTGGGCCTACAACATTGACGTCGGCCATTTTGAGGGACACAATTGGTTGTGATCTGCGCCCATCTGTCTGGGTGCATACGTGAAGTATGTCCAGCCCAGTCCCAGTTCCACCTGGCGGTCTTTTCACCAAAATCAGATATTCGAGTTTTCCGTTACCCCACGTAGTGTAATGACGTCTATGAATAAGATATAGGAAAACTAACGTGTTCCAAAATATTTTAAACAACGAATACTTTACTCCAAATTTAAAAAATAAATATTTTACCAGTACACGTAATCGTATAATTTCTTTTGTCAGTGTAAGCTCTACATTAAATTTCAATTTATATATTCTTTAATCGAGATCTAGTAATAATTTTGAATGATTATTTTGTGCGTGCACTCCATTTATTCCAAAAACCGGAAGTTTACTTTTATTTGTAATCAATTTCAAAAAGGGCACAGTTCTCAATTCGACGATATTAAATTTAAATAAATATCTCGGGACTACTAACTCACCGACATGCGCCATCCCGAACAAGGCAGAGCCTGTACAATGGTAAGCAGACAACTGAAAAACATTTTTACATATTTCTAAATACACGCATATTTACAGACACAGAAAATATTATCGTATCCATCACACAAAGATTTTACCTGCGTGGAGATCGAACCCACGACCTCTGGTTTATTAGGTAGGGTCACTAGTCACTGAGTCGGCAATTGGAGGGCAACTCAGAGCCCATCAGAACCATCTGGGACATGGCGCAAAAGGGGTGCACCGCAGCAGCATACCCGCGTTCCCGGGGCTCCTCCCATCAGGCGCCAAGAGAAGTCCACGGCAGGTTTGGTTTAGTCGGTGCGAGTCCGACATAACCACCCGTAGACACTTTATGCGGGTGGCATGCGTAGGCATTCCCCTTGCCATAACAAAAAATTAACAAAAAGCGACACTAGCCCCTAGACCATCAGACCAGTCGACTATATGTAACGTGATTTCTTTTATGTTCGAAAACCAATTTCAATGTTTATTTGTTCGTTTAATCTATGCTTCTGAAATGTTGCCATATTAAGTTAGAATACAGTTTTTTATACACTTATTAATAACGAAAACAAGTCGAGTTAAGCTTTCATTTCCCTGGGTCTTGTCGACCTTTGTGAATATATTGACAAGTTCATTCAGAGTAATTAGCGGCCACAGTCACCAGCCTATGATGACATTGGACCGTAAACAGGTTTGTTTAAGTACCTACTTAGGTAAATGGCATCTGAGTGACATTAATATTAATAAAACATTTAACAAATTATGCGACATATGAGACTAGATTCTTAGTATCTGATTAATCGTACGTAGCTATGAAACGATGGCAAAAATTATCAGGTTTGACACGCAAAGTTCCGTAAAACTAGTATTGTAAAGAAGCTTACCTAATCATTACTGTAATTTTTATTAATAACTAGCTGGTGCCCGCGACTTCGTCCGCGACAATTTCGAATGATGACCAATGTAACTACTTACTTCTAGCTTAATCTAAAAAATATAACTTTAAAAACAAATAAGCAATATAAATTTAAGTAAACCTAACCTATAAATAACCTAACTAAGAAATAAACTAAATAATACTTTGCTACTGTTATTTAAAAAAACGACCCGATATCATCAACCAAAGAAATTAAAGAATACATATCAATTGTCCTAAAGTAGGTACAGTCAGTAAGTCAAATAAAGTAAAATAATAATCAACGATACATTAATTACAAAGGTAACTCCCATTAGATTAGGTTGCGACTACGGCATTGATAGGTCTTATATAAAATTTTGTGAACGAAACCATAGCACGATCTAAAACGATGATTACGCAATCTTTTACAAAAATATAAACTTGTAAAGCGGTAAAATAAGATATGTGCATAGTTTTTGGGTGAGATTTAGGCGATCATCTATTAATTCAGTTTTGGACTACCGTTTATTTCAAGCATTTATTTATTTTAACCGATATACCAAATAAGTTTCATGATCTGAAACGATATTACCGCCATCTAGATACAAAATTGTGAACTTGTAGATCAGTAAAATTAAGATGATATTTTTTGGGTGTGATCATCTCGACACGAACAATTTATACTACGCTAACTCGAATATAAAATATAAAATGTCGCTTTTTTGGTTTGTTATAAAAATTACCAAAACAAAAAGGAAGTTACAAATCTTATAAAACCCTAAATCTTTACTTAGACAACAACGACCACGACATTTTAAGCAACTTGGCAAAGTAAAGAATTTCTCTAAAATTTGAGTTTGCGTAAATTGTTGGTGTCGATTTGTTGAATCAGTTTTGGATAACCTTTTTTTTATCAACAAATTATTCCCTGGATTGCTTTATTTTTAACTAAAAGACCAAATACATTACATGCGTTTACTCCAGAGAAAAAACAGATTTTCATACATACTTACATCCCCTATTTTAGTTGTCCTTAGGGGTGGAATTTCCAAAAATCCTGGAATACATATTTTATTTTTAACTGAAAGGCCAAATACCAATTTTCATAGGTTTAACTTCAAAAAAGTCGCATTTTTCATACAAACTTACATACCCTATTTTACGCCCTAAGGGGTGGAATTCCCAAAATACTGAAATTAATATTTTTAATTTTTAACTGAAATGCCTAATACCAATTTTCATGCGTTTAACTTAAAATTGTCACATTTTTCATACAAACTTACACCCCCTATTTTACGCTCTTGGGGCTGGAATTTCCAAAAATGCTGAAATTCATATTTTTTATTTTTAACTAAAAGGCCAAATACCAATTTTCATGCGTTTAACTTAAAAATTGACACATTTTCCATACAAACTTACATCCCCTATTTTTCGCCCTTGGGGGTGGAATTTCCAAAGCCCTGAAATACATGATTTTTTATTTTTAACTGGAAGGCCAAATACCAATTTTTATGCCTTAAACTTCAAAAACGGCAAAGTTTCATACTAACTTAGTGCCCCTGTTTTACCCCCTTAGGGGTTGAATTTCGAAAAATCCTTCCTTATTCCTTGTCTACATTATAAAGCAAACATTTGTGCAAAATTTCAGCTTTCTAGGTCCAAGGGTTTGGGCTGGGCATTGATGAGTCAGTCAGTCAGTCAGGACTTGTCTTTTTATTTATATAGATTTTATTATTTGATGAAATGTATGTTCTTTGAATTATTGTGTGTGTAATATTCTAATCTGTATAATATTTGCATACCAGTACCTGGTTAGACATGTAGTAACTTATTATAATTATTTTTAAGACCTGTAATGACCATGTTTAATGCAAATAAAATTATCTTATCTTATCTTATCTACCCATATTCATATTCATCATCATCGCCATCATCATGTCAGTCAAAGTACATCCACTGCTGGCCAAAAGCCTCCCCAAAGAATGGGGCATAAGCCATAATCGCCACGCTTGGCAGACGGGTTGGCGATCGCAGTTTGATGGTCACAGAAAAACGCTGCTACCCGTTCTCCTAGGTATTCCCTCGGACGTTTTCTACGTCTCCCACTAGATAAGATGAGGTGATGATATTCTATGCCGTCACCACACAGCAAATAGATTTTTGTAACTCTTTAACGCAAAAACTACAGAACGGATTTTGATGAAACTTTGTAGTAATATAGCTTATATATCCGAATAACACATAGGCCATAATTTATAAAGTTTAGCGTGGGTAAAACCTCGGGGCACAGGTAGTATTACATTTCTCCCTTTCGCTCACTTAAACCTCAATAACAAATGTAATATGATTAATAGTTAACAATTCAACAGCCGCAGAAACATTATTATCAAAAGTATTTATTACATTTCATTATTACGAAAAAGGTTCAATTTAAATTTTAAGATGATGAATGACTATCATCGGATACACTTGAACCATTAAATCAATACGGATCATTAAGATATAATAGTACTCGTTTTGTTTAGAAGGACGTGGGAGTTTAATAGTTTTGTATTGATACACCTAAATGCGTGTGCATAATTTGCACATCCTGTGAATATAATTTAACTAGCAGCAAAAAGTTTGAATGTTTCTCAATCACATTAGACTAATTTGCGTCCGTTGATATAGGGTGTTTGCAATAAAATGTCAAGGTGATTGGTGTCATTTATTAGCTTTTATTACTAGTTCTTATATTTTACGGGTCACCGTAGCATGAATATGTAGTTACCAACATCTATATACACTTTAAGTAACTCATAGTCAAAGTCGAAAATTCTTTATTCTGTAAAAATTTTACATTTATGTAGAATCGTCATATTTTTTTACCCTACCGTGCAGTGCATGACGTGGCAGCTACTGAGAAACACTGCCAGAAAACTCAGTAGGAATCGTTTTTTTAAATAAAATATACTTAAGATTGATTACAATCATGTGTGTTAACTCAGACAAATCAATCCCAAGCACTTTTATCACTTAAATAATCAGATATTTTGTAATATGCCCTGCTACACAATTTGGCTTTAATAATTCTTTTAAACTTATTCGTTGAAAATTCTCTTATATCATTAGGAAGTTTGTTAAAGAATCTTATACATTGCTCCATAAAAGAGTTACTTATTTTGTGGAGACGGGAAGTATGCAATTTGAGATTATTCTTATATCTAGTATTTACATTATGTGTATCGCTCCTTTAACAGAAGGAATCGATATTTTTATGCACATATATTTGGTTTTCATATATATACTGAGATGGTACAGTTAACCTCTTTGAACTTTTCTCTTAGAGACACTCTCGGGCCAAGATTATAGATAGTGTATATATAGTTATAGATATAGATACTGTGGTTGCTCCCCCCTACCCTTCAAATGGACTCTATTATCCAACTAATATTTTAAAGGCGAAAGTTTGTGACTGTGTGAGTATGTATGTTTGTTACTTCTTCAAGTCTAAACGGCTGGGGCGATTTTAATAAAATTTGGTATGGAGTCAGCTTATACCCTGGATCTACACATAGGCTATAAAGTTATATAAAGTTTAATAACCGCTAAGACCTGAGATGAGATCCTATGTTCAAATCCTGAGGCGAACTGATACAAATTATATTAGATTTTTTCTTTTAATAACTCTCAGTAGCAAATTGAAATGGTTGAGCTAGTGGTGTTACACCTCCGAGCTTACGAGACTCTTATGTTGATAGTTTGTCTAAAAGCATATCACTGCTTCATCAGACAATAAAAGCAAGAGGGGCATATGTCTTCTAGCAAATAAATCTAAAACTAAACAACCTGCTCCTCAGGTCCATTCCTCTGTGTTTTGAAAGTCGGTAAGGGCGGTAGTCACTTGGATATGCACGATATAGTCGGTTTCAACAACATTGATAACGTTGCGTACTTTAAGTTAATATGCGAAAACTAGGGTCGATAGAGGCCCGTAGAGGATTTTCATCGATGAATTAATTTTATTAATTTATTGTTTGGAATACCAACAGCTATACATAAAAAATATTACTGCCCTTAACAATAAGACAAGCGCAATCATTAAATATTTTTAAACATAATGTTAAAAAAATGTATTTATCTGCCTAGATTACTAAGCACATTTATTTACCGCTGTCGCCTTTGGTTTTTTTCGCGCATTCCTGCTTTATTAGACTTTTTTAAATTATTCTATGAATTTCTTTTTTTTTTTTACTTTTTATTATTATTTTGTATTAGTTTAAGTTTACATTTCACCTATTGTTACCTACCTACCCTATTTTCCCTTTACTTAGTCTATCCACTCCATACTTGGTTGTCTGGAAGAAATCGCAGTGGCGATAAGACCGCCCTTTGTACTTAATTTATGTATGCTCATTTAAATTTTTAAGTTATGGTGTACAATAAAGAGTATTTTACTTTACTTTACTTTACATAAAGCCAATTACTGGTTTCCACGGATAGCGACTGATACACACATACAATGCTTCCGATTTTACTCTTAATAATCTGAAAGCGTGACAAATTAATCTAAAAGCGTGTTTATAAAAACTAGAGATCGAACTTGTTTGAATTAAAGACAAATAATAATAACCTGTTCTCAGTTTTAACCCTCAGTTTATCAGTGCATCAAAAGCATGGTATTTATTTTATTAAAATAATGTACGTCTAATACTTATTATATTAAAACATTAGCTTTCTGCATATAAGCTTAAGTTCTTCTGCTTAAGTTCTAAGATATTTTCGTAAAAAGGAATAGAAAAGTTTTTGCTTCACGTATTAATATTATGATGCCCTTAATTTTTCATATTTGCATGAGTTATAATGCAATTCCATACAGATCTGGGAATTGGGAACATTGCTACAGTATTCGAAGGTGAACAAAACAATAGGTTGAATTTTCTTTTGTTACGAACCATCAAGATTTTCCCATATTGATTGCTTTTATTAAGAACATGATTGATTGGGCGGTTTTGGGAAATATTTTAGTTGCGTTATTAAAATTATGGCGCCACATTTGAAATTTATCTGAAGAGCTTTATAACATGGCCGTGACTCAGTTGGTAGAGAACCTACCTTGTGATCCAAAGGTTGAGGGTTCAATCATCGCACAAGTCAAATGTTTATGTTCATGGACATGTCTGTTTGTCTTGGTTGGGGATGATATATATTATATACGAGTATATTATTATATCCATTGTCTAGAATCCATAGTAGATGTTATGCTTAGTACGGTAGGTACTGGTGACCTGAACTTGAATAACAATTCAGGTTGCTCGTCAACATCAGGCACCAGTCTCTCACAAAGTTGGGTTCTACCTTGGCAGTATTGTCATATCATTATTAAATTGTCACTAGATTCTAGATGACCCTTATTCTTTGTGAAGAGAAAATAAATATATTTTGGATTTGTATTGATAGATGCCGCTGTGAAATGTTCCAGATAGTCATTAATTATTTTTTTTATATAACAAATTTTGATTTAACTAATTCATTTGTTTGGTCACTCCGATCTTATTCACTAGTTAGCTTGGGCCCAGTTGACTCTATTATCCGGTAAATCATTGAAAAATTGGTAGGCTAAATGTAAAAGTCACATTAAAAATAATAAAAATAACTGATAGGTAGTTCTAAGTAGATTTCAAGTTTCCTTCAATACTTGCACTTACGTAAAATTCAGGCTTATTGTTACATATTTTTTGTTGAAATTTGTCATGCAATTGCAAAAAAGAAATACCTTTTTTAAACTTTTATAAAGATATATTTTTTGGCTTAGACGTGACACATACCAGTAGAGATTGGTTCGGCTGTGACATTATGTCACATGTTTCGCAGCAGTAATGACAACACACATTCTTCATAATCCATCGCAATTTTGCAATTAGCACACTAATTTATTCTCAATTAATTTATCGTTTTGACAAACTCTATTGATCATGTTGATTGGCATGTAATTCAGTTTGGTAATGTAACGACATGTATATTCAAAGTTATGTAAGTTTTATATTCAATATATTTCTTTTCAATTATAGTTTGAAGGCAAGACAAGACAAACTTGATGTGTGAGTATTCGCTTCGCTTTCACGATAACACCTGTAAGACGTCCACTGCTGGACAAAAGCCTCCCCCAAGAATCATCAAGGGATATGTTATAATCGCCATGCTTGGCAGATGGGTTGGCGATCGCAGTAAGATGGTCATAGTACCCAGAAAGAAGCTGCTGCCCGTCCTCTGGTAAATATTCCCTCGGGTTGACTTCTACGCCCGCCACGGGATGAGATGGGGTGATGATATTCTGATATTAACCGCCATCACCACACAGCAAGGCCTCGCTTAATAGTTGACAATAATGAAAGCACGACAACTTGAAATTATATTGATAGATTAAAAATAGGTCAAAAGATATTATTATTTAATTTATGTAATGCTTGCTTGCTTATCGTATGGGCAGTGGTAACGCTAGTGTCAGAGTTGTTCAAGCCGCCTAGTAGGCCTCTGACATGGCTTAACGACTGTTGCCTAATGACTACAACCGGGACCGACAGCTTAATGTGCCCTCCGAAGCACGGAGACGTTTAGAAATTAAACCACTTTGGTGGTCACCCATCAATGGACTGACCGCGAGCTTAGTTACTTAACCTCGCCGTTCATTTACAGACTGGTAAGAGCATCTAGCTATGAGCGCCTCATATTTTGTAATTATAATACTGTTAAATAGTTGAAATAATTATGTTGAAAATATTAAATTAATAAAGCGTATGCCGGGAAACTTTTTAAAATCATGTAAGGTCTTACAAGCGACCTTAATTATAAACCTGTATAATTATATTTTTTCTTAGCTACATATGTTATACTCAAAATTAATTAATTTTCTTGTTTGTATCCATTGTTTTGTATTACTTATTTTTGCAATAAAATTTACTTCTTCTTCTTATACTCGTACCTACTACAGTCCGTTTCGGCGGTATAACTTGTACATTGAGAAATTTTACAGAATGACTTATTTATAGTAACTTAAGTAAAGTATTTATTCTTATTTATTTCTTTAATTATGTTTTTGTTTTATTTTTCTTTCTATTTTAACAGTGCAAATTTAATAAAACTGCTTGTTATTGCAATAACATTCAGTTTTAATACAATTCTGTATCTGAAAGTTTTTCAGATTTCCCTGTTTTCGTCAATTCAAGTCAGTCGTTTTTATTACTGTTGTATTCTTATGTATGCTATCGTGTATAATGTGCTGTCAACTAGCCTATAACATTTACATAATACTTATTATTTCTAGTTCTCCATGACCCTTCATTTGCATTCGTATCGATGAAATGCCCTCTCGAATCTCCAATCGTACGTATTAACGTAGAACGACAGACACGAAACGTAAAAACAAATATTTCATTTATTTATTCATGAACAAGTAACTTGTATTTCAATGTACACAAAATCCCACCGGGTTACGATTTATGACGTATTAAAAAAAACGACTTACTAGATCTCGTTCTAGCCAATTTTCGTTGTTAGTTTAAATGGTTAATGTACATCATATATTTTTTTCTTTAGTTTTATCATTCTCTTATTTTAGAAGTTACGGGGGGGGGGGAGACTTTCATTTTACCACTTTGGAAGTGTCTCTCACGCAAACAAACTATTCAGTTTAGAAAAAAAAATATATTAGAAACCTCAATATCATTTTTGAAGACCTATCCATAGATACCACACATGTATGGGCACAATGAATGATGATTGAATGATGATGAACCCCAAAAATTATTGTTCTTTTTCTATTTTTGTGTGAAAATCTTAATGCGGTTCACAGAATACACCTATTTACCAAGTTTCAACAGTACATCTCTTATAGTTTCGGAAAAAAGTGGCTGTGACATACGAACGGACAAACAGACAGACATGACGAATCTATAAGGGTTCCGTTTTTTGCCATTTGGCTACGGAACCCTAAAAATATATGTATAAGGGGCGGTCTTATTACTAGATGAAATTTCTTCAAGTTCCACTACAAACGTAATGGTATCAACATAATATAATCGTCTACAATATTACCCTTTGTTTTACTCTCGGCCTCGGTCATGTTTCTGTGAATGTATATGACCCAGATCTTAACACTAGCGAATTAGTTTAATATATTGGGTGCCAGTCTAATTGTTCAAGAGATTATATCTTCTTTTAAGTGTTAATTGTTTGTATTTAGATTTATCTTACCTGTCTTTAATGGTTTGGATTTATGATTTTATGTTTTTTTTTTTTAATGAAACTGACATTGACATGAAATTAAATTTTAATTATTGTTGTGACGCTTTGACTGCACGTATGGGGCATTTGAAAATGGAATAGTGAGTTATTAATGTACAAGTGTTATGTTAACTAAAAACTAAACCGTAGCCTAGTTGGTAGTGCTCCTGCCTACGAAGCTGGTGGTCCTGGGTTCGAATCCCGGTAAGTGCAAATATTTGTGTGATGAGCGCGAATATTTGTTTCTGAGTCATGGATGTTTTCTATGTATACCTATAAGTATTTATCTATCTATATAAGTATGTATATCGTCACCTGGTACCCATAGTACAAGCTTCGCTTAGTTTGGGGCTAGGATGATTCAACCCCATAGTGGCCCCCTCTTCTTAATCTTAATTTCTTGTCTCATTTGCAAGATGGCTTTAGTATCGGCTCGCATCTATTGTGCCGTGAAGCTGTGAAAGTCTCTTAGTCTAAACAGAATGACCACGTGGCTCGTTCCTTTGTGAAAAAAAAATAGAAATTGTCGATTACTAAATAAATTATATTTTATATTATTAAATTATGTACTTTGCTAATTGCTTATTAACAAAAAATATTTTGAATTTAGGGTTGATTATTTAATATTACTTTAATATTATAATAATTATGAAAAGCTAGATATGTAACCTAATCAATTTTTGAAACTACTGTTACTTAAAAGTAGAAAAAGTGCTCCTAATTACAGACATAGAACGCTTTATTTCAAGATCTTTATCTCGATTTATTGTATCACAGTATCGAGTGACAAAATCGATATTAGTTTAATAATATCGAGTTCATTAAATAGTTGTATTGAGTGACATTCAACTTATTATCGAGGTTAACGTAACCTATATATTGAGTAAGTATCATACCTATCTCATAACAGATTATAGAAAATTATAGTTAAAGAACTAGAACGAATACTTAATGCAAGCGATTCAAGGCTTTTTGTACAGACGCCAGCACATCAAGCTACCCCAATCTGTCAAATTTCCTCAATGGAAAATGAACCTTATGCTTATGTGATAAAGTTGAAAGTCTATAAAAGAAATTTGACAGCTTGGGATAGCTGGATGTGCTGGCGTCTGTACATGAGTTCGTTATATATTGACGTGCCGGTTGGCGTGGTTGGTAGGAACTTGCCTTTCACACCGCAGGTCGTGGGTTCGATTCCCACTCAGGACAGATTTTTGTGTGCATGAATGTCTGTTTGTCCTGATTTCCCAGGAAACTACTAGACTTTTGAAAGGCCCCATCCCTTCAAAAAGGGAGTTATAAGGTTTCTAAAGGGTTGACAATGCGCTAATTATGCCCTTGGTGTTGCAAGCGTTCATGGGTTACGGTGACCACTTAACAGCAGGTGGGCCGTATGCTTGTTTGCCAACTATGTATTTTTTTTTTCGGGACTAGTCCCTCCTTCTTACCCGCCACTGCAACTCCTGTAAGCCAGGGTCAACAGAGGAACAACAATGAAATGACACTGACTGGTGAAGCTCAGGCATGTCCCGGGGGATCGCTTTAACTGTCTTGGATCCCGCAACGAATTTAATCAGAAAAAAACAAGTAAGAGTTAGAAAATGAATAGTTCCACTTCATTTTCTAATTGCTCCTTTTTTCTTGTCTTGCGAACTAAGTTGTATAAAAAATGATATCTCCCAGAAAGCAGGCCATCATCTTGCGGTCGACAACCCCTCTGCCAAACGCGGCGATTATGGCATGTCCCTCCAAAGAATGGACACAACTCCATTGTGAAAATCTTTTTGGGGGGCTCTTTGTCCAGGAGTGGGCATTACTCTGTTGACATGACGTCAGCTGACGCGGCGGTGGTTATACACCGTGGTAATATCACACCGTTCGGCATTATTTTAAATCTAATTGTTTTCCAATTATAATTATTGTGGAACATTTAAGTACTTAAATATACTTAAGACTTACCTATTATATGATGTTAATTATATATATGTTAAGATATGTCACCCGTGAGTCACCGAAACCGGTAGATCTGTTATCAACCGTGTTACACAACCATTTCCTATTAGACAGGTTTTTAGCCAGCATTCCTTATTTCCAATAACCACTATGTTTATTTATATATCGGCTTAGAACAGTATTTGTAGTACTATTTTGTTTATTAATTGGCAAATTAGTATTAAAGCCCAATGTTTCTATTTGCATATCAAAAAACGCAGATTCCTTTACTCGAAATGCGTCCACACCTTTTTGACGTATATTTGTATATGGAACGGTCATCATCATCATCATTACAGCTAATAGGTCCACTACTGGACCAGCCTCCCCCAAGAATCATCTTGGGGGTAAATGCCATAATTGCCACGCTTGGCAGGCGGGTTGGCGATCGCAGTAAGGTCATAGTACTCAGAAGGAAGCTATTGCCCGTCCTCTGGTAGATATTCCCTCGGGTCAACTTCTACGCCCCCACGGGTTGAAATAGAGTGATGATATTCTGATTCTGATATTTATTCTGAAATTGATTGTATTGTAGTGTTCTAAAAAATAAATAATACAGAGTAGTATAAAGAAGTCACGTGACCAGAATCCCACGTGCCACCATTCTGGGCACTTTCCCTAACCACCATGCGGAGGAATTCTTTGACGGCATTAAATTTTAATTTATATTTATATTCATGCTGATTTAATTTATAATCTTTGAAGCAGAAGTCGTACCGAAGGAATATCTGACTAACAACGAGCAGCAGCGCTCTTCTGAGTACTATGAGAATCGTAGTGCAATTGCTAATCCGTCACCAAACGTGGCGATTATGGCACATGCCCAAGTTAAATTTTTGGGCATAATGTATAAATATAACATAAAATATACAAAAACATAAGCAAATTAAATAAGTTCTTCAAAAAATATCATGCAAGGTTGACACCGATTGATTTGATCACGGGCAGAAAACTTATTTCGGATCGAAATTACATAACGATTTAGGCCAAATTTACGGTTAAATTTATATTTTTTTGAAGCTTACAGCTAACCTAAAAGTATCTGTTTCAAAGTTTCTTTCTAATATTTTGTGGATAACGGAAAAGAACCGTCTTGGAAAACTGAGTATGGTTAATTACAAAATAACGAAATGTATTTTTAGATTTTAATGTGGAAATATTTGAATAATAAATTCGATCGGAATTCTGCCCATGTGATGAAAGATGATGTTTATTTTTTGTAGAGTGAGATGGAAGATATATTAACTGCATCAAGTCTAAGTATTTTTATTAAACAGTCTCAGAAGAGAACAATTTGCAGGCTGTTTTAGTCTATAATATTTGCCTGGCCTTGGTATCGTCTTCACATGCTCTTATGACTTTATGAGAATGTGATTCCGATAAAGAGTTTACTTGTCTCGCTTGTTAACATCCCTATATGCAATGTGAACATATGAGAACGAGTGCTCAAAAAGGACTTCCTTTCCCGTCTAGCTGCTATTGTCTCAGCTAGTACTGAATAGGAATTTATTACATTGGCTAGCATCCTGTGTGACAGTTTATTAGAGTGCTCTTGACAGGCTTGATAACATCCATACAAGCTCGTAAACATATGAGAACGAGTGCCCAAAAAGGACCTCAATAACATAAGATATAAAGTGTATTTTATTACACACCGTTTACAGAACAAGGTTCAGGTGTTCTTTTCATTTAAAAAACCGGCCAAGTGCGAGTCGGACTCGCACATGAAGGGTTCCGCAGCAGCAAGTATTTAAGTTGATTAAATGAAAGGTAAATTGCGGTTTACGATTTATGACGCATTAAAAAAAAACTACCTACTAGACTTCGTTCAAACCAATTTTTACAGCCAAAAATGGCTGTGACATACGGACGGACAGACAGACAGACAGACAGACAGACATGACGAATCTATAAGGGTTCCGTTTTTTGCCATTTGGCTACGGAACCCTAAAAAAAGGTAAAATAGGCGGTCGTATCGTAACAGCGATTTCTTCCAGACAACTTTCATTTAGACTATGTATTGTAAGGAATTAGAAACAAGGGTAGTGTATCGTGAAAGATATACTCGTATATTAGAATTTTATAAATATATTCTTTTCCTGACATTGTCACAATATGTTCTTAAGTAGGTGTATGAGAGCAAGTACGCTTGATAATTTATCCAAGTTTAGTATTAAAAATAAATATACTTGCCTGCTTTCTGGCCACTAAGTGCCCGAAAAGGAATTACTTAGTTATGCGTATGGTACCAAAGTTTTGCTTGATGGGCCTGTTGGCGTGGCCGAGTAGTTGGATAATGCTTGCTTTTCACGCTGCAGGTCGTGGGTTTAATTCTGACAGACAGACGAACAACGGAGTGTTATTAATAGGGTCCCACTTTGAACCATTTGGGTACAGAACCCTAAAAAATGACAGACTACTATAAGAGACAGCGTTTTTACTTAATAATATAATGAATATAAACACACTCTATGTCCAGATTTCTGATACAGCCAGATAAAAATATTGCGCGCTGTTAAATCTGTCAAACAAAGAAGTTCTAGAGATAAAAACAATCTCGCCATTTAGCCAATGTCTCGTTCAATGCACCAATTTTAGGGTAAATTTGTTCGAGTTCAAGGTTGAGCGCGACCGGAACCGCCTAATGTAGGCCAAGAGCCATGGTGAACATTGTTTGCATAATCTCGAATTTTCAAGTGGGCATTTCGTTATTTATTTTGACAGGTTTATTGAATTGAATTATTATTAGTTTTATAAAGGTTTCATAATCATTGGTTGGATCATAAATGAACATGTCTGTCTAATAATGCCGAAAACTATGTGTTTTGCAACTAGTAACTATTCTTAAATATTTAATTATAAATAAAAACAATCTGTATTTTTTGATATTAATGTGTTAAAGATAGCGTTTGTCTCTGTGAAAATTTCATTCATTAGAAAGCAGTAGAACCTTAATGCAATTTTACTGTTCTTTATTGTATTAGTTATGAATTAACATACTGTTATATAAACATAGACCTAAAAATAAAATTTGATCATAAACATTGCCCTGGGGTAAATCAAGAACTTAAAGTGCTGATTTAAGTTGGGTATACAGGGACGGTAACAAATATCACCACAACATTTTGGTAGATATTTCATCGAGATACCAAAGAACAGGCAGCTGAAAGGATGAAGGACTAATCAACTTGACCATTCTAAATACGACGGAAAATTCGCGTAGTAAGTAAATCGGAATTAAATATTATATAATTGTCCCCGTGCATTCATTGTTCGAAAAATAGCCATATGCATTGGCTATTTTTCGAGCAATGAATTTGTCATAAGATTAACCGTTGCCTCTTGGCCTACAATAAGATTGTTCCACGGTTGATCGACTCAGTCCTTTCCAATATTCAGTATAATTATAGATATACGTACTTGAGACTCAATACCAATAGCATATGAATTGAATGATTTTTGTTTACATAAAGCGAGCGGAAATTCTAATGCACTATAATAATATGGCCTCCTGTTGGGCCATGGCCATTCTTAATAGCGATAAAGATTTGCGGGATATATTATTATGGACTATTGAAAATGCCAACATTGGTGTGGACCTGTGTTGGCATTTAGTGTAGGCACTAATCGTCTATAATAATATCATATAGAGGCAGGCCTCTATGTATTCTCTCACACATATAATCCAAAAGTATGAGCTGGCAAACACGACTAGAGAGATGACATAAGTATGGCCTTACTACTGGGAGTAGAGGAGTGAGTGATATCTTCATAGATCAGAATTGTGCACAAAAGTGTTATTACCATTTGCTAATAACACTTTATTGCACCCTACTGCTATACCGAAGAGGCAGTCATAAGCATAAGTTACGTATATTTAGATCTGCAGTCTCAGAATGCATAGTTTTTCAGACTTCAAGCGCGTTCTTAGATATTATTTTCCTATAGATTTGACTCTACAAATGTATCTTATATATCTAATGAATGTAAAATGATTTGCATAATTGTAATTTGGAATTTTTGATATAGCCTAGTAAACCATTGGATTGTGGAGTCTGTGGTCACGAGTTAAAATTGTTAATGCCAAATTAGATTTTCAGTAGCAGTCTGGAGTTAAGGAGTCGGCACCGCTGTTCCTTGGAGAGCACGTAAAGCCATTGGCCATTCCTAACTTTTTTTCAGCGTATTATATGTCAGCTAGCCCATCATATCTGACCATGAAAATTTCTTTAGGCACGTTGAGCACTTTTTGGGTGAACTAAAGTCATGGAACTCAGGTTAGTATGAAGCTAGGTGTATACTGTGTATATACATATTATATGTAGTATGTGGGTAAATTAAAAGTGTGAAAAACCATGAGAAATCATGGAACTCGCTTCATCGTCACCGCACGCTTCCCATAAGCTATATGTATTTACATGTATGAAAATATATATATATATATACCTCCGAGCGTTATTAATATACATTATACCTGTACGAAGAGTATAGTAGCTGCCACGTCATGCACTGCACGTTAGGGTAAAAAAAATATAAATATGATGTAAAAGAAATATGACATAAATGTAAATTTTTTACGGAATAAATAATTTTTTACTTTGATTTTGACTCATCTCAATGTGAAGTGTCAACTATTAAATTCTAGATTATTTGATTATAAGTGTGAAAAATACTTTTCTCTTCTACAATCTGGTATAATAAAGGGCATTCTATATTCTACTTCATCTAAAACATCATTAACTTACAACTAATAATTCATTGTCATTGTTCTCATGAGTACTTCCATTTGATAAAGCTTATTATTCTTCAGACGTATTAATTTATTCTCAACACAATAATTTGATAAATTATTATTAAGGGCCATTCACGTTTTCAATTTAGCTGTGATAGATTTAATGGTACCTTTTTAGGCCGGGAAGTGACGGTAACAAAGGCTACATTAAGGTCAAAAATTGTATTAACATGAACACGATTTTAATACTGGGTCAAGATTCAGCTGATTACGCTTTTTGGTAACTGCTACGTGTACTAGTTCCTTGTAGGTATTATAATGTTATTGAAAGTAATTACAATTAAGAAGCATACTGTTCTATGTAACAACTGATTTGAATAAAATACATATGAGGCTATTTGAAAAGCATTCCTAATTTAATAAAAAGCAGTCCCTTCTTTTAGTTTTAATTGGCAAAACCTTGCCAATTAAAACAATTTACCTATGGAATATATTGTTAAAATTCATACTGTTCTTTCTAACAGATTATATTATATGTATATGTATGTATAATTTTCAGAATTTAACGCTACTTGTATAATATTATAAATGCGAAAGTTTGTTATTCTTTCACTTAAAAAACTACTAAACGGATTTTGATTAAATTGTATAGTAATATAAAGTAAAGTTTAAAGACATTTGTTCTCATTAAGACATACGTCACTCACATGAAAACTTATATATAAACAAAATTATAATAATATATGCTCGTTGGCATAGGTACAAACAAAGTAAAAAAATAAAATTAAAATGAACATAAAACGAAAAGTAAAAACATAATGACAATTTATGCTCCGTGGATCTAATCATAACAAACTTAAACAATGTTATACCTACTTATCTAGGTGTAAAGCTATAAGTTAAAATAAAATGACAGGCAATATTTAGCAAGTTAAAATAAGACAGAAATTTGAGGAGAATGGGCAGTAGGTATCTAGATGCTGTATAAAGTTCATTTATCATTATAATCAGAGAGGTATTTTTGATTTTATGTAATTTGCTAGCTTTTCTTAAAAACGTTAATTGAGTTAGCATTTTTTTATTTCTGAGGGTATTTTGTTATACGTCAATATAGTTTACAGATATATGTGAAAAACACATATAGTATATATTTTTTTAATACGCGGATAAACTGCGAGCTACAGATATTTTAAAATATCTATGACATCAACATATCGAAAATTTGTAATAATATTTAGTGTTATTTTGTTGCAGTTTTCTCACGAATAGCTGTAGTAATGCGTGAGTCACAAACTCGTTTATTATTTAATTTAATACACTACTTACTTATTGTTTATGTAGGCGGATTAATTGCTACAATAGTTATTATCTCACTTTAGTAGCACACTAACTAAACTAAACTTTAAATAGTGAAGTTATGGGTTTAATTAAACATCTTGAATAAATAAATATCTTGAGACAGTGAAAACACTGCCCTCTGATCCCAAATTAGGCAGAGCCTGTACTATGGGAAACAGAAAACTGAAATAAATATTTTTATTTTTTTATTCGTAATTAAAAAAATAAAAATAATATACGTCGTATATCAGTTATCTAGTTTCTATAGTACAAGCTGCTTAGATTGGGATTATAAGGCCGTCCGTGAATAATGTCCCAGGATTATTATTATAGTTACAAAAAACCTTAACCTAATGTTAGTAATTTTACAATATAGTATCGCGTTACACAGGACACTGATAACGTCGTGTGCAGTCGCATACAGGATTTCACTATCCCATTTATCACATACTAGCTGTGCCCTGCGGTTTTACCCGCGTTAAACTTTATAAATTATAGCCTATGTGTTAATCCAGGGTATCAGCTAACTCCATACCAAAGTTTATTAAAATCGCTACAACCGTTTAAACATGAAGAAGTAACAAACATACACACTCACACAGTCACACACCTTCGTCTTTATAATATTAGTGTGATTACACGAAGGTGCTGTGTGAGCTACCACGCAACTAGTGAACGAGGGATGCACCAATTTCTGGATGATGGCGTGAAAAACATCAACAAATCACTACAAAACTTGACAGCCCAATCAACATCCTGAATCCAGTTAACCTTTGGTATATTAATTAACACCATTATCAAACAATTATTTACACACATAATAAATCCTAATTGCCATAAAAACTCATAATTAAAGCATGCTACTACATTATTAAGAAACACTTAACAAGCGTATGATAACCGTAATAATTCTTTATTTTAAAATTAAATTGCTTAAGTGTTAACCCGAATACGTCGTGAAGAACGAAGTGCAACTCTTAGGCTAAAAGTGATTGATAACTTAATTTGGCCAAATTGGCACTACAAAACACTATTTGATTTATTTTGGTCTGTGTAATGTTGCTTTAATTTATTGGCTTATATCCTACTTAGACAATATAAATTATTAATCCGGTTATTATAGCAATATCCTGTAAAACAATTTGAGCAATAACACTTTAAACAGTGTTTATTTTAGGATGTAGGTATAATCAAAGTATTAAGCCTAATTGAATTCCAGAATTAACTTAGGCAATGCAGCAGTAGATACTTAAACCCACAACAAATAGTAATAATAATAATATCCTGGGTCTTTATTCGCACGGCCATCTGATCCCAAACTAAGCAGAGCTTGTACTATGGAAATCAGATAACTGATATATTACTTATTCTACTTTTCTTTTGCAAATACATACTTATATAATTTTACTCAGACTCAGGATAGACAGACATGTTCATCAACAAAAAATATTTGTCCTGGGTGGGAATCGAACCCACGACCTGTGGCGCGAAAGCCAAGTATTTACCAACCGTGCCAACCCGCCCGTCAATAAAAAACCACATACAAATAACTGTAGGAATATATAATGTAAGCAGTTATGATATTATAATGGCCCTATGACAACAGACTTGAAATATCGTATGAAGCTGTATTTAAAGAGAATCAATAATATTACAATTTTAGAAGTTCTAGCCCTGCCAACATTTCGCAACCATGACGACTTCCATGATTTTCGTTTTTTTAAAAGACAACGCCCGCTCTAGGGATTGTAATCGCTGTGCCGCGGAGTACTTTACAAACATATAATAGACGGACACAAATTACATCTAGACTCAGAACAACTATTTATGGGTCATACAAATAGTTGTCCGGCGCGGGACTTGAACGCGACACGAAAAGGCGAGGCGACTGTCTTAGCCGCTGAGCCACACGTGCAGTTTACATTCGTATCCAAGAAATTCCTCATTGTATCCTCAATCAGAAGAACGGCCTAAGGTTGCTCGTATTAAGGTAGTCCGATACATGCACATAAGCTATCTAAAAACCGATCCACTCATGCCTTTCTACGTAAATAAGCAAACTGAGATGAGGTTCGAACACCGAAGGAGTAATCCTCTGGGGTTACGTAGTTGCAGTCGTATTCACTAAATGGCATAACTCACCGCTCACCTCCATTGCCCAGTGAAGCAGTGAAAGTCTCCTAGGCTAGTCACAGTCGTGACCGGAATTATAAAAATATTTATAATAAAAAGACCTGCACACAATGAATATCACAAGGATATTAATTGTTCGCAGGGCTACTAGTCATAATAGGTTTAACCAATAAACCTCTATGCCAAATATCCATTTCGAAAGCGCTTCCGTAATATCTAAAGATAATTAGGTAAACTGACAAATATTGTTGAATCAATCAGTCACATTCGACTGCACGTGTGGCGCAGCGGCTAAGACAGTCGCCTCGCCTCTTCATTTCCCGGGTTCGAATCCTGCGCAGGACAACTATTTGTGTGACCCATAGATAGTTGTTCTGAGTCTGCATGTACATTGTGTCCTTATATGTTTGTAAAGTAATCTGACCGACACAGGGATTAAGTTCCCTAAAGCGGGTGTTGTCTTTAAAAAAAATGTGATTAATGAAAATAAAATACACTTTATACCTACACTATACTATTATGTATTCTGAAGATGTACTAAAGAATCACACTTACAATTCAAGGCTTTTAATAAATAAATAAAAAACTGCGGGGCAGTCTTTGGGGACTACCGATAGAAATGAAAAGTATTTTTTCATTTCTCATACTTTGAAAGTCGTGATTATTTGATCCGCGTAACGAGTAGAAGATGCTACTTCCACCTTTGGACGGTGAACACTCATAGTAATTGCTTGCTTCCCTAGGGTGGGAATAAATATTAAAAAAAGAACTAGGTTTAGTTAAAAATCTAACATAACTAAGAAAAACAAAGTGCACAACACCGCTAAAGATGTTGTTGAAAATGCTGCGGTCATGTGAGTGTATTAAAAAAAGACCCTTAGTCTTACGATCGTTCGACCAGGCCACGTTTCCTGACGCGAGTTTGATATTTTTACCCATCCAAAAAAATATGCACAACGCCGCTAAAGAAGTATTCACTTCAAAAATGCTGTGGACATGTGAGTGTATAAACGGCCAGCATAATATAAAAAAAACGCTCCGTTTTACGACAATTCGATCAGGTCACGTGTCCTGACGCGAGTTTAACATTTTTTACTCATCCCAAAAAAGTGCACAACACCACTAAAGCAATTTTCTTTACTGCTAAAAGCAATTTTCTTAACTGCAAAAATATTTTCTTATTAAAACATTCTTATTTCCGCGTGGGTAGTGATTTTTAGCATTTTTACGAACAAGGACTTTTACTCAAGAACCTCTACAATGGTAAGATAATATAAACTTCAAACTTCCTGTATGATTATAATGAATGTTAACGATTATGAGTACCGTAACTTTTAGTAACTCGGCGATTTAGTACGTCATTAATTTTGATTACTTTATAATTAGTTATTGTTAGTATTTGTAGTTCTAAAATGCGTAATCGCTTTGTTAGCCTAGGTATTATTAAAAAAACTTGTACACGCGTTAGAAGTTATACTTCTTAATATACAACTTGAACATAGTTATCAATTTTCATACCACATAGAACTAACGTCATGCTGTTATTTTTACGATGCGCGCGCATCGTAAAAATTCACTCTCATACATTTTCATACCACCTAGAACTAACTTCATGCTGTTAAATTTTTTGGTGTCGGTGTGCGCGCGCATCGTAATAATTCACTCTCATCATTTTTCTCCATCGCGCCAAAAGAAGTATAACTTCAAAAATACTGCTGTGCAACTGATGGCATAGAATATTGCCATCCCATTTCATCCCGTGGGGGGCGAAGAAGTCGATCCGACGCTTTGTCTCCCAGTATTATGACCATCATACTACGATCGCCAAACCTTGAGCCAAGTGTGGAAATTATGGCATATCCCTCGAAATGATGGACACATCCTCCATTGTGGAATTCTGTTACGGCGGCTTTTGTCCAGCAGTGAACTTTATTTGGCTGACATGATGATGTTGATAAATCAATCAGCGTTATATTAGCACACACGGTGTCGTTCAAATAAGGACAAAGGGAACCTATAATCCAGAAAAAATTACTGGTCTTGAGGTGTAACGCGAGCAAAGCTGCGATGGGAGTACTTGTCCTTGGTAAAATATCTTAAGCAGTATCAATTTTTGTAAGATTTGAAAATGTATAAATGTATGATAATATGAGAGATTAGACAGTTGCCTAACATGGGACAAGGTTGTCGGGCAATTACTTTATAAATGATGATGTCTTCCCGGCCGAATTTTAGCCACGACGGCCATTCTCAATGGAGATTAGCCAATTGCGCAGGACATATTATAGTGCCCAAGTGTGTGCGCAAATATAGGGGCACTTTTTAATCCATCACAATAATGATCCGATGGGACGACTAGTGACACGACTGGAAAGTACAGGACAGACGGCTTGACGTGCTCTCCGAGGCTCAGGGGTGTATTACCACCCACACCCAGACTTCGGGCTGATACTGAGAAATTTATTTTTCACTTTTTGGCCCGACCCGGGATTTAAACCCAGGACTTAATTTGCTGCGGTTGAACACGCTGCCGCTAGAGCAACGAGGCCGTCAGTAGTTTATATATGGGAGACCATCAAAGTGAATTAATTTCTGAACATCTTCGTGCTTTGTACCTTTAGAAGCAAGAAGATGCTAAACAATAGCATTAATAGTAAGTCTAATGAGCGGCATGTACTCTTACAAATAGGTAAGTACCGCCCCTGTGAATACAAAAAGGTATGCTATTACTACCAGGTTAAGAGAGGTAGGGCATAGCGTTGTAGCTCAACGTGCAGCCCGACTGGGGAAGTACCTCCACCTTACAGAAGACATTCCTTAATAATAACACTAAAATTTTTAATGTTGTGTTTCCGAGTGTGAGTAAGGTCGCCAGAGCTCATTGGGGTGGGGGGAAGGGTCAGCAACATTTGTTTGCTGACTTTTGAAGGCCGGCAACGCACCCGCGATATCTCTGGTGTTGAGAGTGTCTATGGACGGCGGTGATCACTTACCATCAGGTGACCTACTTGCTCGTTTGTCGCCCTTTGATATAAAAAAAAAACAAAAACAAAACTGCTTTATTGGTGCTTATAACGATAAGCACCTATAATGGAAAAACTAATGGAATGCTGTGTATGTGCATGTGAAATTCCCTTCGTTGAATGGAACCTAGGTACGTCAAATCTTACTTTATGGTGTGTCAGATCAAAGGTCAGAGAGATTGTTATTCCATAAGTTTAAACTTGTTTGATAGCTTTCTTACCAGAAATACGCGTTAAATAACAACACATCTTTATTGTTATTTGTGGAGGAAATGTCGATTTGGCTAGGACTCATGTCTGAAATAAATTTTCTGTATAAGCAAACCGACTGTAGGAGTTTTACGGTCACCGTAGTCTAGTTGGTAGTACTCCTGCCTACGAAGCTGGTGGTCCTGGGTTCGAATCCCGGTAAGTGCAAATATTTGTTTGATGAGCACTAATATTTGTTTCTGAGTCATGGATGTTTCCTATGTATTAAAGTATTTATCTATCTATATAAGTATGTATATCGTCACCTGGTAACCATACTACAATCTTTGCTTATTTTGGGGCTAGGAAGATATGTGTGACATTGTCCCTAGATATAATTATTATACAATCTATTTCTCTATGGTCAAACGAGTTATTTCCCTTATAAAATAAAACTAAACCTAACATTGGTGACGTTTGCTACTTTGACCCACTGTAATAAGCTCGTATATATCGATATACTCAATATAACCACCCCATTTCATCCCTTGGGAATCGTAGAAGTTGATCCGAGGAAAAATCTCCAAGAGAACGGGCAGCAGCGTCTGTGTATTATGACTATCGTACTGCGATCGCCAACCCGTCTGATAAGCCTGGTGATTATAGCATATCCCCTGAAGATAATTCTTGGGGGAGGCTTTAGTCCAGCAGTGGAATTCTTACAGCTGTTATCATGAAAGCGAAGCCAATACTCACACATCAAGTTTGTCTTGTCTTGCCTTCAACCTATAATTGAAAAGAAATATATTGAATATAAAACTTACATAACTTTGAATATACATGTCGTTACATTACCAAACTGAATTACATGCCAATCAACATGATCAATAGAGTTTGTCAAAACGATAAATTAATTGAGAATAAATTAGTGTGCTAATTGCAAAATTGCGATGGAATGTTGGACAAAACTCCATCGTGGAAATCTTTTGGAGAGGCCTTTTTCCCAGCAATGGACGTCATTTGGATGACATGATGAATATTCTTGATCGAAATTCTGAACAACTGCATTAGATTCATGTTCGCATTAGTTTCATCCTTTCGATCCAAAGTTCTGTGGTAACCAATTTTACGACGACGTTTTTAACGAGCTTATACCACTCTCTATGCTATCCTTGACTCTTCTTGTTCTCCTTCTTATTTAACATCGCACTTACAATATCTCTGCGTTGCGTCTTGAATCAGGGACGGCCAAGAGCCGTTTATCTTTTAGAAAGAAATTGCAAAGTATTTTATCGGAGTTCTTAATATCACATCTCTTCACTATATTTTATTTTACATTGTAAATTGTACAATATATGAATGAGTTAGTACATCTTTTGGTAATAATAAAAATAATAATATGATTTATTCAACACACAGTTTATAAAAGTAAACCAAAGAATACAAGAGACAACTTATGAAAAAATATCGCAAACATCACATAAAAAGCAAAAAAAAAAGACCAATTAACTAGCACAACAATGTTAATTGATGTTCACCTGTACCACTACATATCCAGTACATAAATGCTCCCCGGTGTAATATTATGTGCCGAAAAGGCAGCAGCTCGGTAATGCTGCAGTTAGGTTGGTTTATACCTACCAACAGCCCGATTTTCAGCTGACGCCTGAAGAGGCTAAACACGAGTAAGTGTGTGAGTGTAAAACACGCGTTGTAGAAGTTAAATAAATAAAAAACAAACAAAAATAAAATAACATAATGTAAATGGTATCATCTCTTTTTTATCCAACAGTGCACCTATCTCGTTATTTCTGCACCACCTTAAGTTTGACAGGTACAAAATGCCTTTGCCATTAAGTCCGCCAATGTACTTCTATTTGCGTAAAGTTTGAAATAAATAATAGCACTCTACGAATAGAATAACCTCCAGCTTGGTGCCAAGAATTGTTGCATTACTCATAAACTTATAGAAATATATTTATTTAATTACAGGTGTTGGACTTATTACATAATAATTGAATTCATTTATTGATATAAATAATGGTTTGATTTTATTCCTTCATTGAGTTTGTATATAAACGTTTTAGATCAACTATCTATTGCATAGTTTACTTAAAGAGTCATTCACCTCAACTAGACTCATAAGACCCTAAATTCAAAATACTAGTAGACATTAAATAGTTCCACTATTTCCAATAGTCCACCTTCTGGTTGCTTGGACAGATTACATTGATGGTATAGAAATCTTAAGACACTTCGAACTTCTTACAAACACTTGTTAAGTAGGTTAAAGTAGATTACCAAGATTTGTTTACTAAGTTAAAACAATTAGTATATTTTGTTATAATGAATTCATGGGCATTCCCTATATTAATATCTCACAAACTTTACTATTGCTTATGGAGTTTGAGAAATTGTGGATAACACGTTCTTTTTAGGTACTACAGACTTCTTTTTAGGTCAAGCAACTAGGCTCGCGGTCAGTCCATAGATGGGTGACCGCCAAAGTGGTTTAATTTCTGAGAGTCTCCGTACTTCGGAGGGCACGTTAAGCTGTCGTTCCCTTGTAGTTATTAGGCAACAGTCGTCAAGCAAATATATAATAATTTATTCCTGAGAGAGGCTTTTGTGCAGCAGTGGATTTTTTTACAGCTGTTGTGATGAGTTAATGCTGGCGATTATGTTTAACTACTTAACTAATTTATTTCTCTCTCTAATATACCTAGTATGAAAGAATAGGGTATAGAGGTAGATAAAACTGCGCACTTTCACGCGCACCGGGCACATATATTAGCATCCTGGGATATTATTGACACACGGTCATCTGATCCCAAACTAAGCATGGCTTGTACTATGGAAACCAGATAACTGATATACTACATATGCTACTTTTCTTTTGTAAATACAGACTTATATAGATAATTTCACCCAGACTCAGGACTAACAGACATGTTCATGCGCACAAATATCTGGCCTGGGTGGGAATCGAACCCTCATCCTGCAGCGTGAAAGGCAAGGATTTACCGACATTTAAACCTGCCTGAAATAATAGGCATATAACAAAGACACATATTATTTTTACATGGCGTTTATAGTTACTCCTCCTGAGAGAGAGAGGCGAGCGTGAGCTCGAGCCAATAAAACTATGGAGGACGAAGAAGTGGGTTTCAAACCCCGACTCTGGGCGGTTACTGACGTGGAGAAACATAAATAAATATATTTATATAATAATATTTCTGTGTGGTGACGGCGGCGTAAATCAGAATATCATCACCCCATCTCATCCCGTGGGGGGAGTAGAATTTGACCCGAGGGAATATCTACGACCTCCAGCGTGAAAAGCGAGCATTATGCCAACCCCGCCAACAGGCCCTTCAGTAAATATATTAAGTATTTATTAAGGAAACTTAGTTCTCTTACTTATATAACGTTTCATTAGTTCTAATGCTCTCAGCGCTTTGGTAGGTATATGCCAATAAAATAATATCTGTTTCTTATCTCTAGGCTTATAAAGTGACAATTTAATTAAAACCATTTATTTTATTTACTTACCTTAGCTACTTGAATGGTTTCAATTAGATTAGTATTGATGAGTTCTATATTATATAAGGATACTAGCTGTGCCCGCGACTTCGTCCGCGTGTTAATTAGTTTTTTTTGTTTTTTAGTAAAATAAATGACTTTTTCTAAAATAAAAGAAGCCTAAGTTACTCCTTATTACATCAGCTACCTGCCAATAAAAGTCCCGTCAAAATCGGTCCAGCCGTTTCAGTGATTAGCCGGAACAAACAGACAGACAAAAATTGTAAAAATGTTATTTTGGTGTATGTACCGTATATATATCATACTAGCTGTGCCCGCGACTTCGTCCGCGTGTTAATTAGTTTATTTAGTTTTTTTGGAAAATAAAAGACTTTTTCTAAAATAAAAGTAGCCTAAGTTACTCCTTATTACATCAGCTACCTGCCAATAAAAGTCCCGTCGAAATCGGGTCAGCCATTTCAGAGATTAGCCGGAACAAACAGACAGAGAGACAGACAAAAATTGTATAAAATGTTATTTTGGTTTATGTACCGTATATATATTCATATTTATGTAGTAAAAACCGGCTATTTCAATATTACAAACAGACACTCCAATTTTATTTATTTGTATAGATTAATGTAGTAAAAATCGGTTATTTCAATATTACAAACAGACACTCCAATTTTATTTATTTGTATAGAAGATTATACGTATTATATTATGGTAATAGCTGTGCCCCACGGTTTTACCCGCGTTAAACCATATAAATTATCACAGCTCCTCCCCCATATTTGATAGCGTGATAATATGTAGCCTATATGTTGACCCGACCTCTTAGTAATATTCATGCAAAATTTTAAGTAAATCCATGCAGTACTTTTTGAGTTTAGCCCGGACATACATACAGACAAACAGATAAACAGACATAAATTCTAAAAACTATATTTTTGGCTTCGATGTCGAATGTAGATCACGCCCCAATTATCATTTTTAAAAAATATTCAATGTACAGTTTTGACTTTCCTACGATTTTATTATATGTATAAATTATACAACTGGGATGTTGATCTTGTGGTTTGTGATAAGCCAGAGGTCGTGGGTTCGATTCCCACTTAAGACAATTTTTTGTGTGATGAGCACGATTATTTATCCCGTGTCTATGTATCATTTATCTATAATATCTCTATATTTAGTAATATATAAGTATGTCTATTAGTTGTCAGGTTGTCATAGTACAAGCTCTACCTAGTTTGGGACCAGTTGACAGTATGTTGGTCCCGAGATATTTATTTATTGTTTATGTTCTGGACACTTAACAAAATAAGGTTGACTAATAATCTCTGGACGTGGCCAGCAAAAGGTTGGCCAATGTGGAGATCCTTAACAGAGGATCCTTGTCCAGCAGTGGGCGTCTTTTGGCCAATAATAAATAAATTAAATATAAATGCAAAAGTTTATTTTAAAGAAATATTGTCACAAGCGATATTATGAGCTGGCTACATGAAAATTTTATACCAATTATACAAGCACAGTGTTTAAAGTAGTTGCCTTACTACTAAGGGTGCGATTTCTACGCAGCATATCTATTTAAGTCACACTTTTAATTATAGTGTGACCCATAAATAGATGTTCATACGCGCACTGCAACCAAGCGACGAATATAAAAAGACTACAACCCGACTACGTAAAATTTTAGGGTAGAATTAATCAAAACTATAAAACATGGGTTTCTTAGTAGTCACTTTTCCCTTCAACTTAGCTAATAAATAAACAGTGGTAAATAAAACTTAGGGGTTTTTGACTAAATTTATAACGATAGGTTGTTATCAATTTAGTCAAAAGTACTTATAAATACGATTGAACTTGCGACGTCGAGCACCGCGTTGAATTCTTTTCTATCAACCATATCGAGTGTTTGTTTGGTGGACAAAAATAGTTAAGTTATCCAAATATTTCGATAGAATGGGCATTGATTTTATAACTGTTATTGAATATATAATGAACATTTTAATTCGACATAGGTACTTTGTTCAAAGTTGGTCAGGGGCTTCGATAGAACATTCCGATTTGCTACAATTTGCGTCACATCCGTGGATACACTTTGACCTTGACAGCGTCTTTATTACGTAGGCGGTAAGAGTTCAAGTGTCGTCTTTATTATACAAGAGTATTCACTAATGCGCCACCAACTGCACTAACTTGTTTCGCTTCCGAATTTCTTAGACTTAAAAAAAAAAACATTTTTTCAAATGCAATACTTAAAACAAAGTGAGGATTATTAATTCGAGGACTTCCTCATAAAGTAAAAAGTGCTAGAATCGATAGATTTCAAAAGATTATATAGAACGCAATAGATTTTAGAAGAAGACATACATTTCAAGTTTCATGAAGACATGAGAATTCGGGGCAGACTAAGAATAACTTCATACTATATCTCCTCTCGCGGGCCTGTTGGAAGAGATTTCATTAGAAATAAGCAGCGCCTTTGTACTACTCTTTCATGTTGTATACTTGTTTTATTTACTTTTTACTGTGTGTACATAAAACAAATAAAAATACTTTACCTGTATGGTGAAAGTGGAAGTAAGTCATTAACAATACTTGCTGAAGATAGGGAGAAATCTATACAATACAAATAAATAAAATTGGAGTGTCTGTTTGTAATATTGAAATAACCGTTTTTTTCTACATACATATGAATATATGTACGGTACCTACACCAAAATATTATTTTTTACAATGTTTGTCTGCCTGTTTGTTCCGGCTAATCTCTGCAATGGCTGGACCGATTTTGATGGGACTTTCATTAGCAGGTAGCTGATGTAATAAGGAGCAACTTAGGCTACTTTTATTTTAGAAAAAGTCATTTATTTTACAAGTAAAACGAAATAAACTAATTAACACGCGGACGAAGTCGCGGTCACAGCTAGTAAACAATATAATAAGAGCATAGTTCTTAAATAAGATAGATAGGCTTGGGATTACGATCGAAATATTACTTGAGTTAATTTTCTTTTAGGTCTAGGTAGTCGGCGAGTTTCCAATTCTACATATTATTATGCTACGCTTCCTCAACGATTAATACTTTAATGGTTTACCTTGGCAATAAGTCGTGTATTTAACTTTAAAAATCTTAACGCCATTCGTATATTACTTCCATGGTAGGTATGTTACATCGATGTGACCAATATTGATACATCCAGAATACATGTCATATTCATAGTAATAGGCCAGTAATTATAGATATTTTATAGATATAATAGGTCTTTACCTATGAAATTGCCGTTTTGTATGAAAAAATTTAAACGAATTTTTTTCATGAATTTTTTTATTTGTATTAATCGAAGTAATCACCCATGCAATCAATGCATCTTTGCCATCGCAGTGGCAGTTTATTGATGCCCTTCTTAAAGAAATCAGCTGGACGGGAGGCAACAAATTCTTCAAAGGCATTTTGTACTGCCTCTCGGGTATTGAATTTTTTTCCCGCCAAGAAGTTATCCAAATTCTGGAAAAAGTAGTAGTCTGTAGGCGCAAGGTCTGGTGAGTAGGGCGGATGACGGAGAGCTTCCAACCCCAGTTCTTGCAACTTGGAGACCGTCTGCTGTGCAGTATGAGGTCGCGCGTTGTCGTGCAGGAGCAGCGGAGACGAGCGATTGACCAATGCTGGTTGGAGATGCGCCAGCTTCTCCATCATTGTGCTCAGTTCTTCACAGTACACATCTGCAGTAATGCTCACCCCGTTTGGTAAGAAGCTGTGATGAATCACACCGGCGCTAGACCACCAAACAGTGACCATCACTTTTCTAGGGGTAAGTTTTCGTTTAGGGCATTGTTTAGGTGCTGAACCAGGATCCAACCAACTTGCTGAGCGCTTGCGGTTATCAAACAGAATCCATTTTTCATCGCAGGTAACAATGCGGTTCAAAATTCCTTCATTTGTGTGTCTGTTGAGCAGTGCAAGGCACGTCTCGACGCGTACTTCGCGCTGGCGATCATTGAGTTCGTGGGGCACCCATTTGTCAAGCTTTTTTACCTTGCCAATTTGACGCAAATGGACCAATATTGTTTTGACGCTAACGTCGAAAGCTGCTGCTAATTCAGCCGTAGATTGTGTATCATCAGCTTCCACAACCGCCTTTAATTCGTCATTGTCGACCAAAGTCTTCGGACGACCGCGAGGTTCATTTTTCAGGTCGAAATTTCCAGAACGGAAGCGAGCAAACCAATAACAGGTGGTGCGTTGGTTTGTAGTGTTAGCTCCGTAAACGTCGTTGATGTTGCGTGCCGCTTGTGCCGCGTTGCTGCCACGACGGTACTCATATTCCATAATTACTCGAATTTTTAACGTATCCATGATGACGAAAAAGATTGAAATGCGATGAAAATGTAACACTAATCAATAAAGAAATGACTACTTTTGGAAAAAAGAATCCATGTTTTTAAAATAAAATTAATTTGAAATTAGAATTCTTAGCCAAACAAAAGTTATTTTGATTTGAAATGGCCAGTACTGCAGAACGGCAATTTCATAGGTAAAGACCTAATATTATATACTAGAATTTTAAACGCAAATACCGAGTGTATGTCTGATTATTTTTTCTTTACAACTAAAGGCAGGATAAATTAAAGCCTAGGGAAGAACAGGTAATTTTTAAATCCATTGATGGGCATAGTCCATCCATAATATGAAGTCCACGGTGGCTAGTAATACTATAAAACACTGATAACACTGGACGCAGTGTTACCAGGACCTCCGCCACCAGAAGAATAAAACGCTATATTTCTAAAATCCTTATATTTATCGAAGCCTATATCATATATCTTATAAATGGGTAAAAATGATTTTGGAATTGAAAGAATTTTGCATCTGAAAATACGCAATTTTTGCTGAGGGGATAAATGTTGGCATATTCCAATTACATTTAGCTAGAGATGATGCGCAGGACCGACTATTGTGGAGATCCTTGGGGGAGGCTTTTGTCCAGCAGTGGACGTTTTTCGGCTGATAAAATATGATGATGAAGACGCTATGAACGGGGATGTTCATCTGACATTTTTTACTTATACTAGAATTGTTATAAAGACGCCTAGAATATACTTTCACCGGGTTCTACCTGTATCATCAAGGCCTTGACTCTTATTAAGGAACGTCCAATTATTATGCTCTACATCTGAAACCGTGGCAAAATATATTTTTTCAGTTATTTCTATGCTCGGTTATCGTATGAGTTGTCAGAGTTGCTTTAGCCGCCTAGTAGGTCTCTGACATAGCTTAACAACTTTTGTCTAATTACTAAAACCGAAAGGGACAGCTCAACGTGCCCTCCGAAGCATGGAAACGCTCAGAAATTAAACCACTTTGGCGGTCACCCATCTATAGACTGACCGCGAGCTTAGTTGCTTAACCTCGCCGATAGCTTACGGACCGGTGAGAGTTTACTTCCTCACATATACTTGGTAAGTGGTCCATACAGGTTTCAATACAATACAATACAATACAATAAACGCGTTTCGTAGAATGCAATATAATCCCTCGTGGCTGTGGTAGGGTTTTTAAACGTGGCTAGCTAGCAAAAGAAATCAAAATATTAAATTATACTACGTCCCGTCAAATATGTAGGTTACCAGTCATATTTTATTCTATTAAACGAGCAATATTTGAATATTATAAAATTTTAATATGAAAATTTCCGTGGGCGTAAATCGATTTAGCTAGATTTCATATATATAATCGCAGGTTTGATTTGCAGATTTGCTTGAATATAATCGCAGGTTGCTCAGGTGCTAGTTAATAATGTACTCCTGACCGAAAGAAAAGTTTTCATTTTCGGTTGGGTGGCTAGACTTATTATGATAACATGATAACATTACAATGGATATATGTAATGCGACATTCTTTTTATTTTTGCACGGGTTAAGTCACTCAAAAATAGGTTTACCATTACTGTTATAACACCTTGACTGCAAGTGTGGTTTTATAACAGTTAGTCGCTTGCCGCTTCGTGTCGCGGGTTCGAGTCCCCCGTTGGACCACTATTTGTGTGACCCATAAATACATAGTTGTTCTGAGTCTGGATGTAATTTGTGTCCGTCTTTTATATGTTTGTAAAGTACCCCGCGACTCAGGGGTTAAATTCTCTAGTGCGGGCGATGTCTTGAAAAAAAAGCCTTCTATTTTTGTAAGGTTTTAAATATGATATCATATTACAATAAGGGTTCGATTCCTTTTAGTCACGTAGATGGAGGCTTCATCCTTACTGACATAACATTGTTTAATTCATGTAGGGGCTAAAATATGACAGAATATTAAAATAGGTATCCACTTTGTTGTTAAATATATAGAATCTTTCAGTCACGCTGACTTTATCACTTGGTATAGTCAATTTTGAAGCATTCAAATTTTCTGTAATAACACCCTTTTATCTACGTGGGGGTTTAAATATGACATAGTATTACAATAAGTGTCCGCCTTGTTGTTATTTAAACAGATTCCTACTCACAAACGGTTTAGTTACGAGCTTTAAATTGACAATACCAATCGATAAAGTGTGTAAAATGTCGATATCCTGGAATAGGCCATATTGACTGAGAACGAAGGTTAAACATTATCAATGATAAATAATTCTTTCGCTTTTGTGACGTCAATTGCCCTATGAATATAGAGTACGTAGACTAGGTGCGAAAATTATATTCTACTTGGAAGAAGAATATCTATAGAATACATGATAATATCCTGTAACATATCACACAAATATTATAAAGGCGAAAGTTTGTGACTGTGTATGTTTGTTATTTCTTCACGTTTAAACGGCTGGAGCGATTTTAATAAAATTTGGTATGGAGTTAGCTGACACTCTGGATTAACAGATAGGTTATAATTTATAGAGAATAAAAATAATACCAGAAGGGCGAGGGAACAAATTCTAACTAAACCAAAAGTGACTAAATATTATGGAGAAAGAACAAATAAATTTATGGTTCCCAATATATTTAATAAAATGGATCTACTAAGACAGAACCCAAAAATCAGTAAAGGCTTGTTAAAAAAGAGATTGAAAGATGCACTGTTGGATACTAATTAAGTATATATGATACCTGTTGATAGTTATTATGATTAAGTACCTTATTAGTTGATATTTAGTATAATATCTATACATATAATAAAATCGTAGGAAAGTCAAAACTGTACATTGAATATTTTTTTAAAAGGATACTTGGGGCGTGATCTACAATCTAGTTAAAAATATAGTTTTTAGAATTTTTGTCTGTTTATCTGTTTGTCTGTATGTATGTCCGGACTAAACTCAAAAAGTACTGCATGGATTTATTTCAAATTTTGCACGAATATTACTAAGTGGTTGGGTCAACATATAGGCTACATATTATCACGCTATCCCCGAAGGGGGAGGAGCTGTGACAATTTATAAAGTTTAACGCGGGTAAAACCGCGGGGCACAGCTAGTATAGAGTAAAGTAGTAGAATAAGAGCGCTTCTCGCCGTCAAACAATATAGTTTAGCAAATGTAAAAATTTATAGGACTCAAGTTACTATTTATTTAAATAAATAATTAAAACAAAAATATATTTCATAAGGCTCTTTAGTCTGTCTATAAATTATTGGCGTAAAACTGAATAATAAATATTTCTAGATTAATATTCTTGTAGTTTCCCGGCGAGATCGAATAAGAAATGTTGAGATCCGCGGGTATACCAAAGTAACCGACACAATGCTTCCTTAGTCATACAGTTCGACTGCACGTATGGCGCAACAGTACAGACAGACACCACACTACTTCGTATCCCGGGTTCGATTACCGTAAAAAGATAACTATTTGGGTGACCCATTAGTAGTTGGTCTGAATCGGAGAGTACATTGTTTCTGTCAATTATAAATTTACGAACTGTGCCCCGCCACACAGGGATTTTAATGCCTTACATAATACAGGATATCATTCATCTAGTGCGGGCGTTGTCTTAAAAAAAGTGATGCTGAATTTAAGACACTATGGTTGTATATTACAATAATAACAACAATCTCCTGTGATATTATTCACACATTACCATCTGATCCTAAACTAAGCAGATTGTACTATGGAAACCAGATGACTGATATAATACATATTCTACTTTTTCTTTATAAATATCTACTTATATAGATAATTACACCCAGACTCAGGGCAAACAAATATCTAATGCTAATATATAATATTCATGCACACAAATATCTGTATTGGGTGGGTATCGAACCCACTACCTGCGACGTGTAAAACAAGTATTTACCAACCCCGTCAAAGCCACACACACTTTGTTTTGATTACAATACGCAAAAATACATAACTTACAAAATAATGTACCTACTTACTCCTATTTTCGATATTCGTGCAAAAGCAAAAGATAAGTAGAGTTCTAAACCTTAGCTAAATTAAAAAGCTACAAACAAAACAAAAACTAGTGTTTTATGCAGAGATAACATAACATTTTCTCCACGAGTATGGAATATTAATTCAATATCGAACTAAATTAAAAAATATAAAAATAAGCTGCCAAGTGCGGGTCTAACTCATAGGCGAAGAGTTACGTACCATCGAGAGACTATACTTTATTTTCATTATTAGTTGTTATAGTGGTAATAGAAATACACACCCTGTATATATTTATACTGCCTACCTTTGAAGATGTATGAGAAACAACCCGCTGACAAACAAATAGACACACGAACAAACAGCGGAGTCTTTTCTTTAGTATTAGTGGCTTCGGGAACAAATCTCAAAAAAATAGGTATGTATAAAAGAAACTATCGATAAATGTCTAAAAATACTTCACTTAGGTACCGCAAGGGTATGTACCTAATTAAGTCCATACAGGTTTCAAATTCCAACTACCAACATAATAACATGTAGATCGAAGAAGTTACATAACTGTTTCCACAGACATAATACTTCAAACCAAATACTATACACATTGCACTATTTAGTAAGTGTTACAAAATAGACGAGTTTCTCAAAAACTAGTTTCCTTTAAACTAGGAATTTCCAATTAAACCACCCACTTCATACATTTAAAACTAAAAAGTAGAACAAAGGATATTTACCAACATCCCACTATACGTAATATAAAAATCATCGTTATAATTTACGATCTAAACTAATAGTATGATTGCAAACAAACTTGTTATCTTTACGCAGGATGCAGTATTAAATATCAACCGGAAACACTAATATTTACCTACTTCAAGATTCTAAATTGCGTACACGAAATATAAACATTTGCATAAGCATAAAGGTTTTAAATCGAATATATAAAAACGTATTAATCTGTAAAATTTGAAATAAGAATAAATACTGAACATCCCAATCTAAATTCTATATTCTAAAACAAATATAAAATCAGTCAAATGTTTATTTTTAATTGATTGAATTTCGAACGCGCGGCGCGTCTGTGTTCTGTCCGACTGCCAGCCGAATACGAAGGACTCGCACACACAAAACAGCCTATTCCCGCTAGAGGGGCAATGGCGAAAGTATCGCCAAATAACCACCTATAAAAACTCTGAACACAGTGTTCACTGTATCCAGTTCGATTCCCAACACCAACCACCGTTCAAGAGGCAATATGAAAATAACGGTGAGTGCGTGCAGTGAAGTGTAGTGCAAGTGATGACTTCAAAAAGTGATAAAGTGCGTCCCGTGTTCAGTGAGACAGTGATTTGTAGGGCCTGTTGTACCATTGTTTGTTTTGGTCTTGTGGGCCAATTGATGTGCACCATTTTTGAGGAGTTACTTGAGTTTGTAACTGCCAATGGTGGAACAGGTCCTAAGTCCGAATAATGGAGTGAAAACGGGATGTGCTACTCTTTTTGAAGTCAACATTTTGCGTGGATATTTTATATATATTTTTTCATCTAAGTAGGACATCGATATACCAGTAATCTTTTAAATTTGATTATGTCATGGTTTAAACATGACAAAATCATATTGAATCTATATTCAAACTACAAGCTCGACTTATAATAATAGTAGGTATTTAAAAACTTAATCATTTCATATCAATAAACATTTATTACACAACAATTGATTCACGTTCGATCCAGTCGAACTGGTTTCGAACCCGTTAACTAGGAAGACAGTCCAGGAAGGTGCCTGTGGCGATATAATTACATAAAGAGTCAAAAGAAAATAAATTCCACGACCATGTTTAGAAAACAAGTATAGACCAGCAAAGAATCTTTGAGATTTGTAAAGCAAAACTATAAATTAAGGATATGAGTGTTTCTCATATCCTTAATATAATAAACGGACGATGAATGCAATTAAAAAAAAAACTGTCTTTCATAAAATTAGGGCTTCTAAAGTCAATTAAAAAAATGTAACGGGATGTACCCATAAAATTAATATTTAATAATTTATATATTTCTTATCCATAGATCTACGAACTTAAAAATATTATTCTAATTTACCGATCCTTGAGATAAAAACGTGTGTTCTACAAATGAACAATCAATCAAGTCCTTGTTTAAAACATACTAAATCTGACAAATCAAATCTTTACAACTAATAATCAAATTAACTATCAAACAAAACTAAGTCTGAGCTATAAATCAAACCGTAACTGCTAATAATTAAAGAGATTGCAAACGCAACTCAACGTAATTATTCATTCACCGCACACAGAATATCATAGTGGATGCAAATTTATTAGTTACCTGTTCTACCTGTAACTTTGTTTTAATTACTTTTTAATTCTTAACTGGCATATTAAAACTAGATCTGGACGTATAATTAAAAATATACGCAGTCCCGCGTACGTTTTTAATATAGTCTTTTATAAAAGTATCCACTGCAAATGATACAAATACAATAACTTTAAATATAAGTATAGTAACGCTCTCATTACTGTAATATACAAAAGTTACTGTAAATTACAAAAAAAAAAAACAAGTGGAACAAAAGCACCTGCTTTGTTCAACTAGAGATTATAAATGTCTAATTTTATCATACAGTCTACATCACGATCTTATAATCACATAGTATACCTCAAATTTTGCCTCCACTTAGTTACACAAAGAAATAAAAGCACATCACCAGAATGATAAATGTGCGTTACGATATAATGATCTTCTCCAGGTCAATGTTTCTACAATAAACATTACATAACGAAAGTAAACTGGCGGTCTGGCACATTTAGCTTTAACGAGCATGGTTCGCGATCTTTGACCATATATTTAGTTCTAAGTAAGTTGCGTATACTTGCGCAAGTTACCGCAGATGCCGACATACCAATTTTTTTGACAGAAGCTTAGATAAAAAGAATCGCGTTTACGTTGACAATTTTTGTTTAATATTTTTTTATTTCTTTCCTTAAACACGTAAACTAGTTTGACGATCTAATGTAACGTTTTATTCCATGCCTCTAAATAGGATCTCAAATTACAGTATACATGGAAAAAATACAAAAATCTGTATGAGCGAGAAATTGTCAATGGCTTGTTAACGCCAAAGAATTTAAAACTTTTTATAGCTCTACTTCAAACATGTTTAGTCTAATAACGGTGACGATTAATTATCTAAAATCCGGTATACTATAATGCCTCTATGTGGTTCTACATTTGTTTGCTATGTTTGTACTCGTATTCCTGACTTAACAAGCTCGTATTTGCATAACGATATACATTGCAAACTTCCAAAACCTGCAATTAACATGACGCTAAAACTGAATGCTGTTAGGTAAGTATTCGCGACCCATTTCCTAAGTTGCGAAAGCGCCATGGAAGGTAATATTATCCCACGGCAAAGTCCGAAGTAACCCGATCTCTATCGACCTCGGTCTCTTTACTTACTGTTTAACATCATTGTATCAATTAATGCTAACAAAAACTTTGTTTTGATACAATTTTTGCCATTAAAATGAAAACTTTGGGAGAATCTTTATCGTATTGCAACTGAACAATATATTACAAAAAAAATACTTACCAAAACAACCGAATTTGTGTCATGTATTTATGTAACATTGGACTATATAAACCAAACAATGAATATTGCCGCGTGCCAAGTGAAATAATTTAACGGCTTTGAAAGTGCAAAAAGACGTCACATTACGTCGTAAAGATGCGCTTACCATAAAACAACACGGGAACCAGTTTCACAGCAAACGTGATAAAAATGTTGAGCACAGAGATCTGATTTAATCAGGATGTTACATACACCAACGCATCATAATATTGGATTAAGTTTTTTGTTTGGTATTAAAACTACTTGTGTAATATTATGAAAGTGTTGCAACAGTCAAATAAGATGTTGTTATATTTAAATCAAGTTTATATTCCGTAGTTTTTTTCATAGACTGCAATGATATTTTATCATAGACAATCTTGTTTAAAAGAAAAACAAAGCAAGGTTAACGTAAGCCCTTAAAATGGTCACACAAGATTGTGAAAGGAAAAGGCTATGAGAAAATGTATTAAACAAAGAACTGGATTTCATATTGCGCCATAGAATAGAAGTAGTTGTAAATGGTAGGTTGAGACCGACTAATATAGAGTATTTTATTCATATCACTTGATATTATTTAAATGAGCTTGCAATAGATGTAGTCTTAGGATATTGCCAACGGCTTGATTACCTTCGTTTTTTTCTTGCTAGTTACTGGAAAAGCAATGATAGCTATGATTATGTTTAAGTAGTCAACGTTCTATTGCTTCACCGGTATGTTAATTAAATGTTTCATTTCTGGCATTTTATCTGTCACGTACTCACTCACGTCTTGCATAACGATTGCTTCTTTGATGAAATCAATATAGAAGATATTTATATGATCTCAGATATCTTGATATATATGTAGGTTACTATATATCCAAAATCTTCTTTAGTATTAATAGAATCTGTTTATGTTGAAATCATGGCAATATTTGTTGATTTTAAATTTAATTACAAAATATTTTACTTGAATAGTGACTTAGCATTTTGCTTGTGAACATTGACGAAGGTCATATATGCGTAATACTGATAGATCGAATCAGTTTGTGAAATTGGTCCCAATAATATGTTCACATTTTCAATATTTACATTTCGATTAGTGACAATGATGCACTGTGAATTAATGTTAACTTAACTAGCGATAGGTTTAGACTGATTTACTCTATTAAATTATGACAAACAATTGTTGTGAACAAATTGGGGTTATATTTCTCCGTTACATATAAATGTTCATATGAACAGAATTATTATATTATTCCGTTAACTATGAACGATAAAATTTAGGATTCCCTTGCTAACGCCTTTTCGGAGGATATAGGTGTTATCCATATACTTTGTTTTCTAGAAAAATGGCTGACTGATATGTGTTTTGTTCGTAGCTTAACGGCAAATTGCCTACCCGCCTACTTTGAAACCCAATTAAATATATAATTTCTTATGCACGCGAATAACGCTATGAAACTAAAATTTAATATTTTATTAGTCAATCAATGAATATTTATGTATGGCAGATATAGGATGAAAACTAGATATGCCTATCTTAAATGCATTTAGTAACATTATTGATGGTAGCAATTTCTATGTCACTTCGTTGCAAATATTGCACAACCTTGATATACCAAGTGTTAGCAATATTGCTGTGAATATTTTATCGTTCAGTAATCATTGTTGTTGTATAACTCTTTGATACGATTCACATCGAAAAATCAAGTACAGTAAATTATGGACATTGTTTTTAATTACGAGTGTTGGTCCGTACTTGTTTATTAAGTCATAAACTCGTTTCTTTTTATTGAAACACTTATTATTACGTCCGGTTTTCTTTTTATCTAAAGTGAGATTAAAATCAGATAAGTGTAATACATTCCTGTCGTAATAATTTTAAACACTTGGTAATTTCTATGAATGCGTTAATTTTTTTTTATTGGGACTACTAATACACTATGGCGACCAGACTATTGATGAACATAGTTCGAAATACAAACAAGTATATATAAAGAATATATTCTTTAAAACAATTATTTGAAATGTTTAAAACTTTTTTGACTTAGATGCTATTTTTAATAGATCAATCTAATGAAATGGTCAAACTTTACAAATCTATATCAATTTTAACCCAGAAAATATTTTTTTCTATCTCCGTAATATATTGTTGACACATGCAATTAGTTTTTCAACGAATAAGAAGTTTGCTCATATCAATTTCCCTATAGTTTTTATTACATACTTCTACACTTGACTGGGTTCGATAGTTAATAAGAGACTTACTGTATGAAAAACATAATGGTGACACATAGTCATAATTATTAGCTTATTATCAACAGAAATATGTAGTCAAAATTAATTTGTGTTGATTATTAAATTTAATTATCGAACTTGTACCGAATTCTAACAATGTTTGTTTGTTTTCAGTTCTGCTTAGTTTTCCTGCTGGTAGCGGCCGCCGCTGCCAGTGAGAAGAAGACGACAGACAAGAAGGCGGAGCCACTTGAAAAGAAGTTGGACAAACGAGGTCTCTTGAACCTTGGCTATGGCTACGGCATCCATGGATTAGACGTCGGCTACATCGGCAGCGGCCATGGAATCGGCGGAGCTTATAACCTCATCGATGAGGGACATTACGGCGGCTACGGCTCCTTCAACCTCGGTGAGCACACCGATGTCACCAAAACGATCACCCTCGTCAAAGGAATCCCTTACGCTGTACCCGTCGATAGACATGTGCCGTACCCTGTCGAGAAACCAGTGCCGTACCCCGTCAAAGTGCCCGTGCCACAGCCCTATGAGGTCATCAAACACGTGCCTGTTCACGTGAAAGAGTACGTCAAAGTCCCAGTCCATGTGCCCGCCCCCTACCCCGTTGAGAAGAAGGTACCTTACCCCGTCCACGTTCCCGTCGACAGGCCTTACCCCGTCAAGGTCCTAGTTCCTCAACCCTACCCCGTTGAGAAGCACATCCCTTATCCAGTCAAGGTACCCGTGCCCCAGCCCTACCCCGTGGAGAAACACGTGCCATACCCTGTCGAAGTTAAGGTCCCCGTTCCTCAACCTTACCCCGTTGTGAAACATGTCGGTGTTCCCGTCAAAGTACCCGTCGACAGGCCCTACCCCGTGCATGTGCCTGCACCTTACCCCGTCGAGAAGCCCGTCCCCGTAGCTTACCCCGTTGAGAAACCAGTGCCCTACCCCGTTCACGTGCCCGTAGACAGGCCATACCCCGTCCATGTTGACAAACCTTACCCCGTGCCCGTGAAGGTAGCCGTCCCAGAGCCTTACCCCGTATACAAGCACGTCCCCTACCCAGTTGAGAGACCCGTGCCCTACCCCGTCAAGGTCCCCGTCGACAGGCCCTACCCCGTCACGGTTGAGAGGCACGTTCCCGTCGAAGTGGAGAAGCCCTACCCAGTCCCTGTGAAGGTCCCAGTTCTCGTAAAAGAGCACGACCACGAATACTCAAGCCACCACTCGGGTTATGAAGGCTATTATGGGCATTAGAATTTTAAAAAGTTAGCTTTAAAATAAAAATTTCATCCGCCAAGCGTTCATAAAATAATTATTTATAAATCTCGCCTAATGGCCGGGACACCAGCAAAAGTAAACACCATTTTTGTATATTTATAATGTAATGTCATAATGTATGTATGAGCGTACGTGTACGTAGTGATATGAAGGTTACCATTTTAGGTTTAAGTTGAATGTAAAAAGTATGAAAAAAATAAATGTTTAAAAATATTCTTTTATGTTTCATTGTTCACGTTTTACCTTGATAATTATTAACTTAATTTTAGCATTTTCATTTAAAATAACGCAACGAAACACTATCATAACATAACACTGATATTAACCACAGAGGTATTTTTACTTACAAAATTATATTAAGTTGCTCTTAAATAATAAAACCATACATTTTTTTTAAGTGCAGTATACACTAGCTAAGTACCACGCTGGCCTTCAATTTAGATTTTTTTAGTTTTAGGAAATTGAGGAAATGACTGAAATAAATCAATATAGATTGTATTGTAACTATTATTACACTTGAAATATCTACTTGACCTTCGATTTTTAACTGCTCAACTGTATAAGTATAAAAGTTTACTGCATTCGCAAGATCTGCGCTAGTTATAGAGGTCTACATGAAGGCATTCCAAAATCATAGACTTAGGACAATTTTGCACGTGTTTATATTTTTTTTATTGAACTGTTGTTGTCATAGTCAGAGACATTGCCATGACTTAACTCCTGTTGTCAGATAACTACAGTCAGAACCGCGAACTTAGCAGGCCCTACAAAACATGCACAGGATCTTAGCTTTTAAACATTCGCGTCACATAATTATACGACATTGTTAATATAAAATTAAACTTTATTCATTTAATTGAACCTTTATTGCTATTTTCCCGACGTTTCAACCTATCTGTTAACAATGTTGTATGATAGGTTGTTCACAACTTTATACTATGCTTTATTACCAAATGGTTAACGTAAATACCATAAACTAAAAAAAGGATATCATATATTTTATTGGCTGGTGGCTCTCAGACTCGCGCCTTCTACCAAGCCGAGGTAGAAGCTCTGTCGTTAAGCTACACCGGCAAATCAAATTTAGGAGTTCCCTACTAACACTCTTACATAGGATGTAGGTGCTAGCCATCGGCTTAATTTCTAGAAACAATCTGGCCATCTGATATGTTCTCACGTTGCATGTGAAATTTGATAGTTTGAAAGGTATCAATATGATAATTGTGATCTTTCACGTGTAATATTGTAACATCATATTATACAAGTAATATAAGCAATTATATGTAGACAATACTGTAACCACCCATCCATAGCACACCCTCTTTAAGACTACGTTTGCATTAAGCAGAAGCGATGCATGATTTAACGTACAAACGTAATTCCCTTTTATCAACTGATATTTTGTTCAAAATTACCATGATATAACAACAATTAGAACAATCATTGAAGCATGAATGTACTGGTAACTTGTTACACAAATTCTCGTACGTAACTAACATTGATTTAATTTAATTCATTAGTTATACATTCTATTTACGAAACGGTTTCAAGGGCTGGCGCTAATTAAGTCAGTAAATATTTCTATAAACAAAAAAATGTTAACACCTTCAAACAGTGAATGGTTAAAAGATTACGAAAACAAAGTGTTAACAGCCCACAATTAGACCCTTATTGCGAATTTATATGCAACCATGTTTTGTTTACTTATAATGTTTATAGAATTTTTCATGTATAACTAACAATGACAGCAAATAGGCAAGGCTAATATGGTCCGCTTGATAGCAAGTAGTTGGCTAGAACTGTAATCAGCCTTTGCTGATCCTTAATCCATTCGTTGGTTTGTCCTAGTTCTACATAGAAACGTATTTCTACAACTATGTGTTATTTAAGGCAATTTATAGAACTTACATTTTTGGAGCTGGATTTTTTAAATGTAGTTTCTTAGGATATTCATGGAAAAGAACTTATCCTACAGTCTTAGTGTACGTAGAACAAAAAACTCCTTGTGATAAAATTCAAACAAATAAGTTTGCAGTAAGTCGGTTTGCGTCCGTCTGTTCGTCTATCTGTGTACAAGTTAGTTTCTTAACTAATAAAATATAAATGTTACCAATACTGCCTATCATCCGAAAGTTATAAATTATGTGTCTCCATATCATTTTATGTGAGTATAGGCGTTCCAAGGTTACAGCTACGAAATAAATAAAAATCTTCGTGTCAGGCCAGAGTCTGGAAGTTGGCGGTGCTATAGCCGCGTGCCCGAAGAGCACGTAATGCCGTTGGTTCTGTACCTGACCTCTTTTGGGCGGTGTCAGCTAGCCGCCCTAATGCATCAAGAGATTGAGAAAATAGTAAGTGCTTCTATGTTTGCGTACACAATTGTGCACTATAATGTGTCACGCCATTTGGCCAATCTCCATTGAGACTGGCCACGAGGATCGAAATATATTTAATGAACTGCTACAAAATTTATTTGAATAATTTAAACGATGCATATTTTTTACCAAGTCCACAGTTTATACACTCGCAGCAATTACGCGAAGCTCTATACGTAACAGCTAAGGTTATAAAGTGGAGTAACCGCCAGTTGCCTTGTGATGATAGTTATTATTTTGACACAGTTATTTACACTGTGGCATTTATGGGTCAAGTTCGTGGGAACTTTGGAGATTGAAGAAGCTTTCGAGACTTTATTTGAAAAGATCGAGAACAAGCGTACTTGAATAATCCGACTTACATAATTATTTATAAAGATTATCTCGCGGTAGTAATTGCGATAGGTGGCGATACTTTGTATTTGCTCAACTGCTTATCTATATCTATACATATAATAAATCTGTAGAAAAATAATTTTTGTACATCAAAAGAAAATCCAAAAAAAATAGCCAGGGTATGAAAGAACCACTAATAGAACCCATTTCCAGCATTTTTAGATTTTTGTCTGTTTGTCTGTTTATATGTTCGGGTATCACGTAAAATATACGAAAGCAATGTAGATAACTTTTATACACAACGATTGAGCGTAACTTGAGGTAACATTTAGTTTTTGTTTTATTGCAATCGGTTCAGTCTATCAAAAGATATTAGATTTTAAAGTAATCATGAAGAAAAATAACACACATTGCGTTAGTTCAAGATGAACTAATGTTTATAGTTGAACTACCTAACTGTCCGATAGATGTCATTGTGCATATTATGACATCTCTTTACTGAATAAACTAGGTTGATAGTTGATTTTTATTTCGATAGATGTCGTTGTGCATTTCTTTTGACTCGCGGTATTAAGATTTGCCCGTGTTTGCTGATTGCATGAGTTATGTAGGGTTTTGAATGTTTTGAATTGTTTCGAAATAAGGTCTTGATTGCCTAGAAGTATGTCGTTGTCCAAAATTGGTTATTAAAAAATCTGTTTTCTTTGGCGAATGTACAGACGATTCGAATTTTATTGAGCCTGAATTTATTTGCATTTATTTGTAGTAAATTAACCCTGTCTCTCATAATTTTCTCAGCACAAATCTATATTATCTACCTATTTCAAAGAGGAAACAGACTGACTGACATATCAACGCCCAGCCTGAACGGCTGGGGATATAGATTTGAAATTTTGCCGGTAGGTACTTTTTATGACGTATGCATTCACTAAGGACAGGTTTTTGGAAATACTAACCCAAAGGGGGTAAAATAGAGAATGAAAGATTGTATGAAAATTCGTCATTTTTGAAGTTAAAGGCATTGAAACTTATATTTAGTAGTTCAGCTAAAAATAAAAATAAATATTTTAGAATTTTTTGAAATTCCACTCCAAGGGCGTAAAATAGGGGATATAAGTTTGTATTAAAAGTGTGTAATTTTTTAAGTGAAAAGCATGAAATTTGGTATTTGGCCTTTCCGTTAAAAATAAAAATATGTATTTCAGGATTTTAGGAATTTCCACCCGTAAGGGCGTATAATAGGGGATGTTTGTTGCGTGTGGGTATACCTATAATGGTTCTGAGGAATTTGAAGCTACCTAAACTTTGCAACGGCACTAGGCTTCAAGTCAAGTAAACTTTGCATCGTGTTATAGAGGCTACTATTATGCCTGGATCCGCCCAGGTAGATACAGTGTTCGTGTCACGTATTCCGTTAGTGCCAAATGATCTCCCTTTTCAGTTTAAAATACTGTAGTTCCCTATAAAAGTGTGTCTCGCGATAACCATCAACAAATCGCAAAGTGAAACTCTCAAGTTAGCTGGAATTGACTTGAGGAAGGCGGGCAGGTTCACGTGGCGTGCTCACGTGTGAGTTCATCCCACAGTCTGGTCCATGTAGTGCGAGGACCTACGTCTTTTGCTGAGCTCCGTAAAGTGGATGATATTGACCATCCCACATACCAGGCCGTTTGCCGAGCACGCCATTTATTAGATGGAGGTAAGCATTGGGATGACGCTCTAGCGGAAGCATGCATGAACGATAGTCCACATCGCTTGCGACATTTGTTTGCCATCTTATTGTCCTTTTGTGCGTTATCAGTATCAGTTATGGCAAAAGTACCATGACAAGTTTGCTGAAGATTTTATGAGACATGTACAACTAAATACTGATGGAGAAATTCCTGACAGGGTACGTGAAATTTGTCACAACCGGTCCTTATTGGCTATTCAAGAGATAGTTATAAGTATAGGAGGGAACCCGATCAGTCAGAGGCTACGAAAATGAACAGGACGTTTCCAATTTATTGTTAAAAATAGGCGATGGCATATACCCCGTACAAGAAGATAGAAAAGTTATTTTGATTGGTAATCTCTGTTCTTACGTTACATCACAGCTAGGAGCTAATTTCTTCTGTGTACGGAGATACCACAAACATGGGAAATCAAGCCGGTTCTTGGCTATGTCAGAGTGCAATTCCCAGTCAGTCTCTGTTATGCCATGATAATTTATAAATTTCAGGGCCAGACATTATCCGTTGCGGGGGTGGACCTAAGTATTGGATGCTTTTCCTATGGTCAACTATACGTAGCTCTTTGACGCGTAAACAACCCCAATAACGTTTTTGTGTACGCTCCAGATGGTTCCACAGGTAAAATAAAGAAGCATTAAATTAAATTAAATATAAATGTATCGGTATCCTCCCACAGCGCTTTACACTAAAAATACATTGTTAAGTTCCGACATCCACGCGAACGAAGTCGCGGGCACAGCTGGTAGTGAATATGAACAAACCACCTACCACGTACTTTGGGAGTATGATCTCTGGCAAAATAAGCGTGATATTCTGTTAAATAGCTTGCAACTAATGTCTGGAGTAGTTTATTATACGGATCTTGTCGCAACAAGAAGAGCAGCAGATTCTAACATAGCCCTTAATAATGGATTTAGGATCATATATTGCATTATTTTTGATGACTGTACGTGTGGCGTAGCGGCTAAGATAGTCGCCTCGCCGCTTCCTGTCGCGGGTTCGAGCCCCGCGCCGGACAACTATTTATGTAACACATAAATAATTGGTCTGAGTCGGGGTGTAATTTGTGTCCTTCTTTTGTAAAGTACCCCGCAACAGAGGGATTAGATTCCCTAATGCGGGCGTTTTCTTTTTAAAATGAGAAAAAGAGAAAAAACAGGTCCATTCAAGTAAAGAGACTGAGAAAAGTGAAACGCATTTGGGACCTAACATTGGCATTGAATGGAGAGAACTAGTAGGATATAGAGAGAAAAATAAGAAGTACCAGAATTAGTCAATAAAAATAGATCTATTCTAAACACTATAGAAAATGAAGAGGAACACTTGATACGGAACTGCAAGGAAAGGAGAAATCCCTCATCTTTTCTCTACTTCTCCTACCATGGATGGCTCAAATAAAAGACAAATTTTAAGTAGAGTCCTATTTTGTCGGGCCTGTTGGCGTGATTAGCAAATGCTTGTTTTTCACGCCGGAGGTCGTGGGTTCGATTCCCACCCAGGACAGATATTTGTGTGCATGAACATATCTGTTTGTCCTGAGTCTGGGTGTAATTTATCTATATAAGTATGTATTTACAAAAAAAAAAGTAGTATATGTAGTATATCAGTTATCTGGTCTCCATAGTACAAGCTCTATTTAGGCCGTGTGTAAATAATGTCCCAGGATATTATTGATAAGAAGTCAAGTGCTTGCCGAAGATATAGAAGAAGCTGCATAGCTGTTAAGACGGTTGTAAAATAGAGTTGGAACCGTAGACATAATGAACCTGCAGATAAACTTACATGATCTGAATAAGATTATATTTGTTTTTTTCACTAACTCAGTCTTATTTTGATGGTGCCTCGAAAGTTATACGTAGTATATTGTATGGTACATGGTATATTGTATGGTACCTAATATGGACTTATATTATTGAAAACAAACAGTTCATTCATAGAACAAAAACTTAACAGTTTCCATTGCCTAATATGTAAGTTAGTAACAAGTGAGAAATTCTTAAGACTCTACACATTTGGGCACCTAAGGGCATCTTTGTGTTACTGTTAAGTGTATAATCACTTTAGAAATGAGGTTTTAGAAGATTAGAGGTATGACTACATGTTTCTAATTTTAGAATATCTTGTTTCTATTTTTAAGAAGGTACTTTTTTGAAAACGGAGTTCTTTTAACCTGTGTTTTGTATTCGTGTTGGTTGTGGTTATCTAAGTAAAGCTGAACAAGCCACCCAGGCTCAGTCATGGCTTAGCAAAAGTTTTATAGAGAACTTAAAATGCCCTCTAAAACACTTAAATGCTTATAAATTGAACCAGTTTGCCGGAAATCTATTTATAGAACGTCCGTAAGTACCATTACCAGTCCGTAACTAATAAATGAGGTAGGAAGTATTTATCCAAATGCTAACAATAAAAAATGGGAGGTTTTCAAAACCAATAACTTCTATCCTATCAGTTTTGAGTTGAAAAAGTTTGTTTAATTGTTATCGGAGCTATATCGAGCCATTTACGAAGATAATAATTATCTTTATTTTTATTATTAATTATCAGGTTGGCAGTGGATAGGTGCTTGTATTTTGCAATTCACAACGAGTTACTAATAAAAGTGAGAGGTTTATTTAATCTGTTTTAACCAGTTTACATTTTAGGCTGAAAATGCATCGTCCGAGAGTTTATTCCACGTTGCTAATAAAGTAATAATAAGAGTTGATGCATGAAAGATACTGAAGCTACACACCTAAGATTTTTGTTAACAAAAGTATGATTTTAAACACACAATAATACCATGGTAGGCCTTTGAATGAATGAATCTCTTTATTTGCTAGAATATAGGTTTACAAATTGTTGATATAAATGAGTGAGGTTCCACCATATTCGACATTTACGTCGTGCAAATATTTGTTTAGTTAAAATAAATTATAATACTTAATATTTTTAGAACTACAACTACAACTAATTTTAGTGTAAAATTATAAAAAACAAAGTTTGGTTTGAGTCAGCCATAGTATTTACATTTAATATAGTCATCTACAGAATAAAAACATCTGTCGCACAGCCAATTATAAAGTTCATTATTAAATTTAGTGTCAGTTAGACTTTTTTGTAGTTTGTCTGGTAGTTTATTATAAATTTTTACTGCCATGTAATAACAGTTTTTATCACAAGGCTTCAGCCTATTTCGTGGTACTATCAATGCTTTTTGCACTACTTTCCTTCTCAATGGCGCGTTTTTGTCTTTTTCGAAAAGCTCCATATTGTTTTTAACTAATTTACACATTTCATATATGTACAAGGAAGGCAAAGTGAGCAATTTGTGTCCGGCAGGACAAAGCGTTTAAATAACTTTATATGGTAAGAGCTGTATATATTTTTTGTATACATTAGAAAGTATTATAACTGTGTTAGACTGGTGCCTAAACTAGTAAAGGCCTATATTTCAGGACACCAGAAATTATCAAGATTGATGGATGTATTTTATTTTTATTGTTTATTATGTAATGTGTACGCAAGAGTACCTTTATTTAAACGCTTTCTACATCGGCAATTATCTGTGACTGTATCTTTTTCCTAAGTAGCTGTCTGGAAGAGATCACATTTTAGTGATTAGAGTGCCAATTGTATTGTACTCTCTAATGTGTGTACTGATGAATTCGTTGGGGTACAATAAAGAGTTTAATAATATATTTTCCCTGTGTCGCGGGGTAGCATAAAACATATAATAGACGGACACAAATTACATCCAGACTCAGAACTACAATCTATGGGTCACACAAATAGTTGTCCGGCGCAGGACTCCAATCCGCGACGCAAAGCGGCGAAGCAACTGTCTTAGCCGCTGCGCCACACTAGCCAATAATAATAGATGACTTTTAACGAATTGCAACAGCGAAATGTCCTAAAATTGATACAGTTAAAAGTAAATCTTTATCTGAACACGCCATCAATAAAAGATGCTAATCACTATGCAAAAATAACGATTCTGTTTTTCCTCAATTCTCAGATTGATATTACGTAAAAGCTTGTCAATATAGATTTTCTCACACGTTGCAGCACTGCACATATAAAAATACATACAATGGTATGTACATATGTATTTATGTTACTACATAGTACAAAACACTCTTTGTCCCATTGTTGCTTTAGCATGTGCTCACACGCATTCGGGTACAGGTGAGGACAAAAAACTTGCACACAATAGAATAAAAATATGTATTAATTATAGTTGTAGAATAATTATATTTGTGATTGAATGTGTTTTTATAGCAGCTCTTTATGATTAAAATTGTATCCAATCATTTTTATTATTATTCTTATATTATTAAATTATGAAGCAAAACTAAGTGTTCATGTCACTGCTACTTCAACAAGAATCATTAAAGAGTTCAAATAATTTCGAATTTGTAGTAGACTTTGATTGGTAGTGTAAGTTCCTCTAAGAACCTTCGTCGGTATTGAACAAACTTTAATAAATTTTGTACTATTATTATTTGTTAATATTCGTTATTAGATCACTATTGATCGTAAAACCTGTACATTCAACGTATGCTGGCAAAAATGAACTTTTTATGTTTATCGTGATCACAAAATCTTTTAAAGGCCCATTGGAACGGCGAAAATTAATTATATAAAATCTTGTATAGATTTGATTGACACCAATTCAAGAATCATTCACTTTGCAAGATACATTTGAAGATACATTTGAGACTTTAATTAACATAGAAACAATTTATTTGTGTAAAAGTTACACATAATTTGTCATTAACCTGTCAATTATGTAGAAATTAAAAATATTCGCATGTCTATGAACGTTTGTGCACTAATCGTGATTTGAATTCTTGGCGACACGATACAGTCGTCGCTATATACTAGGAATGATACCGTTGGTGCCCAAGACCTACAATAATATTTAAAAAGTACTCGTGACATGTCATGCCCTTTTTGTCATGTGGTGTTGTCGTTTGGTGCACAAATGTCCTTAAATAGGCTAAATCCTATTAATATTAGAAATTCGAGAGTTTTTGCGTATGGATGTAAGTATGTACGTTACCATTATAGATGAAATACTTATCATGTTTGTTTATGCAGTATTTTATAAGGGATAGATTACTAATTAAATCAGTCCATGCTGACCGTTCGAGGCTAACGTCTTATAATTTTTTAATGCGAATAGTGTTTTTCTCTTTATTCAATTAATCTTGATAATCAAACATTCATTATAGCCCTAGTACAAATAAAGAAATGTAACCTACACGCTACTTAACCCAATTAACTTGTGTGCAACAGTAATTAATTAGCGGTGCGCAAAAATTGTACTGTTCACATCGTATTGCCCGCCAGTGTATTCACAGTTCACAAGTGGCTTGGGAAAGCTTAATTCAGCATTTTCATTGCGAAAGAGGTCAGTGTTGTAGACGTTGCACTGTTGTGAAAATAATGAAGTTGTAAAAAAATGTTAATACATAAGGCGGAGACTGTACTATTGCACCCAGACTACTGATAAATATACTTATATGATACTAAATCATCATCATCATATATCAGCCGAAAGCCTTCCACCACTGAAGAAAGGCCTTCCCCAAGGAGCTACACATGGTCTTGTGCTGCCATAATACATACATTATAGATAAATTAGAACCAGACACAGAATGAATAATCGTATCATAACCAAGATTTGTCCTGGGATCAAACCCACGACCTCTGGTTTATTACATTTAAAAAAATATAATTGTTACTATCAAAATGAATTTGTATACAAAATTCACGACCAATTTATGTATGTATTCGTTAACTAATAAAGCTTTATGTTCTATTTGTTTGATTACAATGTAGTTTAGGAAATTACTTTCTACTCATTGGGATTGGTAATAATTAAAACTCTAATTGTAAATTGTTTTTGTAACGATACATTAACGACAATAATTATCAACGTATAAAAATCAGTACCGTATGTATAAATATTAGAATTAAAATCACCAAATTATTAAACTAGGTAGTTGCCTTATCTATGCTTCCTAGGCCGTCAAGATGTGTATGTTAATGAAACCTTAAATTATAATTAGATATATTACATATTCTTCATTAATTAAGTAGGTATTAAATGTTATATTTATTTTGTATCCTTTATGTAATTTATCACTAGAAATATTAATTAAATTGCCTAATTTCCGATCTTATTGCGATTTTAAATGTCATCGTGTCGATATGGACTCACGCCTGTTTCCCAGAGGGGCAGAGATAATGGATTTCCAGAGTTAACGGATTTCCATTTGTCACAATCTTTGCACACCTCTTTTGCCTCGTTTCCTGAAATTATATTCTTCATACATGCTCGCTGGTTTAAGGTACTTCTGACCTGGCCTTTCTCGAGAACGTCTCCGATTTGTTCAGAGAATGTTCTACGAGGTCTTCCCCTACCAGTTATCCCATTCACACAGGCCAGGTATACTTCTTTTGTCAATCTTGTTTCATTCTACCTTTCTAAATGGCCAAACCATCTCCGCATACCTTTTCCGATCTTTGTGACCACATCCTCTTTTCTTCCACATCTTCTGTCCCTCATAGTCACACTACACATACTTCTCAGAGCTCTCATTTCCACTGCATTAATTCTACTTTCATAGGATGAATAAAATGTTAGTTTAGTATTAATACTTTTTATTATTATTATTATTGGATCTATTCATTTGTTTGGGAATTTCTTATCTTAGCGTAAGAAATGTTCAAGCGGCCAGTAGGCTTTTGAGAAGTAATGACATCACACATATCAACGTTTATGGTGGGCCTGTTAGCGTGGATTGCAAGTGCTTGCCTTTCATGCTCGAGGTCGTGGCTTCGATTCCCAGCCAGGACAGATATTTGTGTGCATGAACATGTCTGTTTGTCCTGAGTCTGGGTGTAATTATCGCGAAGTATGAAATGGGAGCGAAATTCCGTTTCATTTCATACTTCTCGCTTTAACTTGTCTTGAGTAATGGGGTATAGGGGCGTTCTCACTGCGTAGAATTTTAAGGGTCCATTCCAATACCCAACTGAATATCAACTTTTAAGCTTATTTTTTTATTGTTTTGTGTTTTTTGTCGGTGTGTTGATTACTTCTATTTATAAATAGTTTTATATTATGTTTAAAGCATTGTTTATTATACTTGTATGCTGGCGGGTGGTGCAGAGTTTAAATTAAGTTTATTTCAACCTTGCACTACGTTTTATACTCTTACATTTTTATATCTTATATATCTCTATTTTATATACATATATATCTTATTTATTTATATTTCATCCCGGTCATCATGTCTGTCATATTAACGGACGATGATACTGACTCTTTTCATTCTATTTACGATTCTGCTAACGACAGTTTCTGTTCCTTGGAAGGTTCGCTTGGTGATATTCTACGTGACAAGTTTAATGACAGCCGTCCAAATCTATTAAATGTTTGCCATCTTAATGCTCAGAGCATTCCAAGCCACCATAGCGACTTGCTAGAAACTTTCACTGAGTGCAATGTTCATGCTATCCTGATTTCCGAGAGTTGGCTCAAACCGCATCTTCTTTCCACTTTATATCCTCTTCCTGGTTTCATTTTAATTCGAAATGACCGTACTGGTAAAGGAGAAGGCGGTGTCGCGATATACCTACGGAGTGATCTTCCCTATAATATATGATCAAACGAACTTCAAAAGTGAAGTTCGATCAATATAATATGAGTGGTTTCATTTGAAGATATAAATTAACAGGTAGTCCTTTGACCTACAAAGCAACACTCGCACGCTTTTATTATTTAAATTTTAAGATTTAATCGACTGAAAAACTCGATTAATATTAAATCGATAACCTCTTCCTTCACTCACTACTCGTCCGACATGACAGCTCATTCTTTTTAGAGTAATTAGGTAGGTTTACCTAGATACCTCGTGTTTTTACAAAACTGGGTTATGGGTGGGTAGGGTGATTTATATCTTCAAATGAAACCACTCATATTATATTGATCGAACTTCACTTTTGAAGTTCGTTTGATCATATATAATATTTCGTGGTTTCATTTTCGATATAAATTAACAGGTAGATGTTCAGAGTATTAAGTTTTGTATTTTTTGGGTATCCTACATCTAGATACACTAAAGTAAAACACGAGCGTAGTATAACTTTTATCATTTAGTTTTATTTTAATGAATCAATCAGAAAAATCATTACAGTAATTGATATGTTTAACAATCATTATTATTGACATGTAAACAAACTGATTTAGCAAAATTCGTTTTGTCTATGATAGGCCGCTTATAGTATTTCACAAAATTTTGGGAGGACGCGGACCAGCCAGCAGTTTTACGGATAACATCAATGCTGAGCCCAGCTGAGTACGCCGCCGAGGTGGCAGCATGACGGGCGCTGTGTGCACCGTATACTGACACGTCGACGCCGCTCTCTTGCAATGTTTGTTTAATCCACCTACTTATAGTCTGTGCTGTCGCGTTCTTGTGAGGACGCTTCACAGAGATTAAGAGGTGATCTATATTGGAAGGTCTCAAGTCCTTCGTTACCGACATGTAATCTTCCAAAGTAGTGGCTGGACAAATAGATAGGTTATCACGAAAGTACGGTAAATGCAATACTGGCTGATCCCGTCCAATACCTGAAGTTTTGATTATATCTGTAATCAAAATTTCGATACCATTAGTATTGATCACGATATTGTTAATTTTGATTAAAGAAAAGGTCTGTACCCTATGAGCAGTACATAATTCCAGTAAAACGACTAGTTTTTTCGTTAATTTTTCCAGACTTAATTGAGTATTAGGTACCCAAACTGTAATATGGTTTAAGACTATCTGGGGATCCCAGGTGCTAGAATATTTCGGCAAAGCGGGTCTTAATTTACATACTCCCTTGAGTAGACGGCTTATAGCATCCTCTGAAGATAATTTCTTTCCTAGAAGCAAAGATAAGGCTGAGCGATGACTATTAAGTGTGCCGTAGGAAGCACCCTTTTCAAATTTCTCAGTCAAAAACGATACAATATTGACACTAGAAAATTCAAAAACACAATAATTGTTATCAGAACAATACTGCCACTATAACTTGTAACAAACACCGTATTGTTGTAAAGTGCTATTTGATAACGAAGCAAGTATCAGACGTAGCGCGGCGGGTGGTGTGCCGCGGCGGGAGAACGCGCTCCTGAGAGCAGCGCTGCTCCCAGCGTAAGCGTCTTGTGGAGTGGATGTTGTTGTCTGAAATGGGATAATACTAACTTGGGAGGTGGTTTCAAAATAACTATATCCTTAACTAACAACTCCATAAGTCGTGGGTACCACGGCTGAGCAGACCACATGGGGAATACTAGAATACCCGTAGCTTGATCACGTATAATTTTTTGTACACAATTTAATATCAGAGAAAAAGGTGGGAAGGCATAAAAGAATTTTGAGTGCCAGCTTATTGTAAAAGCATCAACAAGTATGGCGTCTGGATCTTGTTTCCAAGAGACATATTCGCGGCATTTGGCATTGGTTCGAGAGGCAAATAAATCAATCTCTGGCTGGCCTAACTTCTTGACAATAAAATTAAACGCTGACGTGGACAATTCCCATTCTATGTCTGGGTTAATTCTACGGGACTCCTTATCAACTTCAATATTGTCCTTCGTGTTAATATATGAAGCGAATAGCCACAGGTTTCTTCTCTCACACCATTGCCAAATTTCACGAGCTAATGCATTCAAATGTGGAAACTGAACTCCACCCATGCGGTTAATATAACTAATAGCCGTGGTGTTGTCGACACGAAGCAATATGGTGCACCCAGACTTTTCACGTATAAAGCATTTTAGCGCGAAAAATACAGCTAATAATTCTAAATAATTTATGTGATATTTGAGTTCACATACTTTCCAAGCACCATTGACTCTTAAATCACGACATGATCCACCCCATCCTGTTAGACTGGCAGCCGTAAAGATATCTAAGTCATAACTTAGGAGTTTAATCGAATTGTGTACTTGGTAAATGTTTTCACTCCACCAATTTAAATCATTTAAAATAGTTTGAGGGAGCTTAACCTTCGCATCAAATGATTGATACTGCTGTAAAAATAAATATTTTTCTCTTTCCAATAGTTTGGTGAATAACCAACCATATCGCACCGCTGGACAAGCAGATACCAGAACTCCTATTAATTGAGAAAATTCCATTATTGTAACTGTCGGTAGTTTTGAAAACTTTTGAACCAAACTAGCTATTTTATTTCGTTTATCTAATGGTAACGATAAGGTCATTACTGAAGTGTCATAGATAAACCCCAAAAACATACAACATTTTTGTGGCTGCATTTTACTTTTTTCGTTATTGATTACGAAACCCAAACATTCTAACAATGCTATTGTTTCCTTCACATTTTGTAGACATTTGTCATAACTACTCCCTAAACATAATATATCATCTAAGTAACAAACGGATTCGAATCCCCGACCACGTAAAAACGCAACCACTTCCCTTACAATCTTAGTAAACACCCTAGGAGCGATGCCGAGTCCGTAAGGTAACGAGGTGAATTCGAAATATATAAGTTCGTGAGAATTTGGGGTTATATATTGAAACCGGAGATATTTTCTAAAGTCTTTATGTACAGGTATAAGTAAGTACGCTTCTTTTAAATCTATAGTTGCCATAAACCAATTAGGCTGTAATAATTTACTAGCAGTTCTACTATCTTCCATTTTAAAATGTATTTTAGGTATAAAACGATTTAAACATTTTAAGTTTAAAATGAATCGTTTACCACCGTTCGGTTTTGCAGCTAAGAACGTACTTGAAACAAACTGGTCTAAACTTGGTTTAACCTGTATAATTGCACCTAACTTCTGCAGGTTGTCAACAGCTAATGACATGTCATACTGTTTACTTATAGACAATGTGGTTTTAGGGACGAAATACTGAAATGGCTTCGTAATAATAAATGGAATAGGAACTCCGTCAAGGATACTCTTATTATTTGTGATATTAGTCCAACAATTATAAAAATACTGAACTCGGCCAGCATGTACCTGTGCTACTGGCGTGTAGGGGCACGAGTTCGGCCCTGGTTCGCTCGTGGTTGGGTCGTTGTTGGTGGCAATGACATTAATGGTCGCCGCATCGTTGACCTTCTCTGACCCCCTCGCCCCCCCTGTTTGTCGGGTAACGAGGAGGTCCCGACCAGTTTCCCTGAAATGACTGACGGGATGTTGTATTTTGTTGGGCCGTAGTCGGCCTGGGCTGTAACGATTGTACAAGCTTTTTAATTTGTAAGCCCTGCTTCTCAATAGTTTTAGATGCCTTTATCTTTTCTGGCAAACTAGCACCAAATAAGGTTTCATCACGCTCACTATCTTGAATTACGTTCAAAAAAGGTTTAGCCAACCCGGGTGTTATCATCTTCATACGAGCTTGTGTTTCCCTATTATGCAGGTCGCACAATATTTGCGCACCCATCGCTTAGTATTTTTACTGCCTCAACTTTGTTGTCGGTAGTTAATAGGATGGTCATCGCCCTACTTATTGCGGTAACACCTATACCAAGCTGCTGTTGGCTAGTTTCGACCTTCTTGTCACGCAATCTTACCATCTCCGCGACAGCCGCAGAAATTTCTACATTTAACTTAGGCGCCTGGAGTAGAGAGCAGTTACTTGGACACAGATATTTTTTATTTAATATTTCTCGTGATTCCCTATCCATGCCTTTTTTAAGCAACGGCTGCCACAAAGATGATAAATTTTGATGTATAGGAGGGCCCCAAATCGGTCCCTGGTCGGTTGCCTCCCCGAGGGCAGACAAGATTTCGGGATCCAATGGTGGGTCAGAGGTCTCTGCCGATTCCTGCGGCGCCGGAAGAGTTGGCGGCGGATCACCGTTCTGACCGTATTCCGGCTCAGTTACGATAACTTCGGGCTGTGGCTCCAGTACATCGCACACGTCCGTATCGTCTCCTAAAAGACAAGTTTATATAAATTAATGTATGGGGGTACATTAATTGTAAACGCCTTGTTCGCTTTGGAATCTATGGCGGGTATATTAATATTTGCCGCGTTCTATTTTGAATCTATGGCAAATTACCGTAACAAGACTTTCATTTAGAACAGAACTTGTACAGTAGGTAGATATATTAACATATTAAAGATTAGGTACTAACCTTTATTGTTGGAAATAACTACCTCTTGATCGGAACAAGAGGAATATACCAATCGTAGTCGCTTGCGGCAATGTTTTTCTTTTAATTTTTCCATATTTTTCATATAGTGTTCAATCTTATCTTCCAAAGACCTTTTGGGCATCGTGAGACAAAATCGTAGGAACACTAAAGTTTAATTTTTTCGAGTGGAAGAGCGCGTGCACTCGTCGCCTCGCACGGAAAAAGAATGAGCTGTCATGTCGGACGAGTAGTGAGTGAAGGAAGAGGTTATCGATTTAATATTAATCGAGTTTTTCAGTCGATTAAATCTTAAAATTTAAATAATAAAAGCGTGCGAGTGTTGCTTTGTAGGTCAAAGGACTACCTGTTAATTTATATCGAAAATGAAACCACGAAATATTATATTGTTGCTACCTCCTCCTCAAACTATTCAGCCTCTGCGGAGTTTTTATTTCTTGTGGTCTCTGTCAAAGGAGTCAAAACCATTATTGGTGTGGTTTATTGCCCCCCTAATGTCGACTATTTCACTGATTTCGAATTGGTTTTAGAATCTTTGGGCTCAGAGTACGCTCACCACATTATCATGGGAGATTTTAACACCAACCTCCTTGCTCACAACACCCCTAATTCCCGCAAACTCCTACACATAATCGAGTCAAGCAGCTTGCACGTCTTACCTCTTCAAGCTACTCACCATAACGTCTTGGGTGATGATACTTGGCTCGATTTAATCCTAACCTCAGTTCCTTCCTTGGTTTCGTCCCATGGCCAATGTCCAGCTCCTGGATTTTCTCATCACGACCTTATCTTCCTGTCTTATCTCCTAAAACCACCTAAACCTAAACCCAAAGTGTTGTACGTGCGTTCTTTTGCTTCTTTAAAGGTTGAGCTTATATCTAAAGATGCTGCATTAATCGATTGGGAACCAATGTTACAAGCAACCACTTTAGACATGAAGGTCAGTATCTTTAATCAAACGGTCACTGATCTTTATGACGTACATGCCCCTGTCAAAAAAGTTAAAATAAAGCGCCCTCCAGCACCGTGGATGACAAGGGGAATTAAGATGGCAATGAGACGGAGGGACCGTGCATTCCGAAAATTTAAAAAAGATCGTACTGAAGACAATTGGAGTATTTTTAAGGTTGCTAGGAATCGGTGTAATCAGATGGTACGTAAAGCTAAACGCCGTCATATTCTCAATAACATAGCTACTTCTTCTCCTGCTGGTATCTGGAAGTTCCTTGGGACTCTTGGTATCGGCAAGTCGCGACATTTAGACCTTCCTAGCTCAATGGTTCTAGATGATCTTAATCAACATTTCACCACTGCTTCATCTATGGATCATCTGGCCAAGAGGCAAACTATTTCGTACATCAATGGTTTAACGCGCCCTAATATTAACCCTTTCAAATTTACTCTAGCTGATTTGGACGAGATCAAAAAGATAATCCTCTCTATTAAATCCAACGCAGTGGGTTGCGATAAAATCGGTCGACGCATGATCATTCCTATCCTAGACCACCTCCTCCCTGCAATTACTCATATTCTTAATTTTTCCCTCACATCCGGATCATTCCCGTCATTATGGCGCAAAGCTCTAGTACATCCACTCCCTAAAACCTCAAATCCTTCCAGTCCTATTCACTACCGTCCAATATCCATTCTTCCTTTCCTTTCCAAAGTACTTGAGTCCTTTATCCATAAACAACTTTCCCGCTTCGTTCTCATGAATAACCTTATAAGTCCACTTCAGTCGGGGTTCAGACCTGGTCACAGTACCACCACCGCACTCCTTAAAGTGACTGGCGATATTCGGGCTGGCATGGAGGATACCAAGATCACAGTCTTGGTTCTGGTCGATTTCTCCAATGCCTTTAATACCGTCAGTCACGATATCCTTTTAGCCATCCTATCCCATCTTATGATCTCTGACGAATCATTAGAGTGGTTTTCATCCTACCTTCGAGATCGCCTGCAATCAGTTCAAATTGGTGAATCTACATCTAATTGGTGTAACGTTACTTCAGGCGTACCTCAAAGCGGTATTCTCTCTCCTCTACTATTTTCTCTGTTTATAAATCTTCTCAGTCACAACCTTCAGAGTGCGTACCATCTTTATGCCGATGACCTTCAACTTTATGCTCAAGCAAGCCTGGAGAACCTCTCCGCAGCGATTGACCAAATTAATAGTGACTTGGTATTGATAAAAGATTGGTCTGATAGGTTTGGTCTTAGTGTGAACCCTTCAAAGTGCCAAGCCACTATACTAGGTAGTTCCCGCATGATCAGCAGAGTTGATTTTGACAGTCTCGCACCAATTGTATACGACAGTACTATGATTTGTATAAGCCCTAATGTTAAGGATCTGGGGATTTTAATTGACACAACTCTTAGCTGGCAAAAACAAATCGGAAGTGTAAGTCAGAGGGTCACCGGAATCCTGCGATCTCTTTATCGACTCAAACATTTCTTGCCGTGGAAAACAAAAGTAACGGTCGTGCAAGCTTTAATTTTTCCTATAATCGACTATGGTGATGTATGCTACTTTGACCTGAATGCAGATCACCTCAATAAACTTGACCGACTTCTGAATAACTGCATTCGATTCGTCTTTAATCTCCGTAAGTACGACCATGTTTCCTTCTACCGTACGAAATTACAATGGTTGCCCATTCGCCATAGGCGTTCTTTGAGAGCTTTAACGACTCTTTATTCTATACTGGACTCCTCCTCCTCCCCTTCTTACTTAACTACTCACTTCCAATTTCTGGGTAATAATCATGAGAAAACTCTCCGATCTACTTATAACCGCCTTCTTCAATGCCCGCCTCACCATTCTGACTTTATTCACTCTTCTTTTTTTGTCCAGTCTATTCTTCTGTGGAATGCGCTGCCTCTCGAAATCAGGTTGGCTAAAAGCCGCTTCTCATTCAAAAGGAAGCTACGAGAGTACACTCTGAACAATTTGTAAGCAGAATTGTGCTTTCCCTACCTATCTAATTATATATTTATGTATGTATAGTATATCATTGTAGTAATAATATTGTATATATTAGACATTTATCATATGTATAGATTATACATTTATGTACATATATTTAACTATATATTTAAGTTAATTATATATCGATTCCAAACTCTACTTAGTGCACCTACCCACTGTTTAATCTCTGCACCTCCTCAAGGTCGACTGGGAGAAAATGCCTACGGCATTAAGTTCCACCTCTGTACAATTTTGTGCATAAAGTTTTGAAATAAAAAATAATTATATATATAAGTATGTATTTACAAAAGAAAAGTAATATATCAGTTATCTGGTTTCCATGGTACAAGCTCTGCTTAGTCCCAGGATATTATTATTATTTATTATATTCCAATACGGCGCGGCGTAGCTACAAATATTTGCTACGCAATTAAAAATCCTAGTTCGAAGGGTCTATAATTTCTATGTAGCCCCATATAGAAATTATTGATGCTTGATCTATGCTTCATAACCAATCGATGAAGTTTCACGGTGTTGGCTTACATATAATAGTATTGTGTAGTTTTAATGCCTGAAATAAGATTTTTAATTGCGTAGCAAATATTCGTAGCTACGCCGTATTGCAATATTAGCGTCAATACGTGCGATGTCATGCAATTTCAAAGGCGCCAAACATGTTCATGCAGCCTTGCTTGAACTTGTTTGACACTATATGTATATCACTTCACTTGCATAGCATTTCTGACTTTCTATATATCAAAAACATATTAGGTGTTTACTACTTTATATAAATCAGTAAGAAGAAAAAAAAAAGGTTTATTCAGAATATTGCACAAACAACAACACTACAAAATAACAATTCTAGGAAAATTAAAATAAAAACATCCGTGCAAGACCGAAATCGCTCTACCTCAGTATTTGCTACGACATTTTACGTATCATTAGCCAGATAAAATTTACAAATAAATGACAAATTAAAGGTAGAATAACATTTTAGCTATATTTTGTCGACGTTTTCATAGTTATTATAATAATTATTTATGATTAATATCACTCTGTATTATTAAAACGCAAATATTACTAAATATGACGGTTTAGAATAAAATACACTTTATTGAACCAGAAAAAACAATACATTATCTCAATATAAGTAAATCAAGTCAATCATACACAATCGATGCCTTTGTAATGATCTCTTCAAGACGACCGATTATTGTCCACTTTGGTAATAGGCATGGATTAAAAGACTAATCTATATTAGATTTCAATGCCACCACCATGTTAGCCAAATTACGTCCACTCTTGGACAAAAGCCTCCCCAGAGAATGTGGGGATATGCCATAATCGCCACGCTTGGCAGAAAAGTTTTTGATCGCAGTTTGATGGTCATAGTTCACAGAAAAACGCTGCTGCCCGTTCTCTGGTAGGTATTCCCTCGGGACGATTTCTACGCCCCCACGGGTTGGAATGGAGTGATGATATTCTACGCCATCACCACACAGCGACAATAGAATATATTAGATATAATATTTCCAATTCATGCTTGTGATATAGTGTGTGAAGATATCAGAATAAAATATCGTATCATTTGTATAAAATTAATCAAATAATGTTATTTCCTAGTCTATTCGGACTACCTACCATATTTGTACGAGACGTTTCTGTATATAGCGCCATCTATGGTAATAGAGAGGTATTTTATACTAAAACAGCGCGCGTAAGTCAAAGGTCTTAGAAAGTATACATAGAATGCACAGCGGTTTGCATAAATTGTCGTAGTTCTGCATGCGGCCGTTAGAGAGCCTTAGCCTTGTATCTTGTTTCGATATTAGTATTAAAATGTACACTTCATTTTCCATCCATAATCGTTTTTTTACAAATCAAAGTAATTATGTTTTTAAGGAAATCTTGACAAAAATCTATATTTAAATATGTTGTAAAATTAGTTTTATATAACTTATAACCCGACTCTAATAGTCAGAAATTTGTAGAAAACCGGCCAAGTGCAAGTCGGACTCGTGCGCTAATTATCAATATTATCTATAAAAACGGCAAGAAATCACTTTTTGTTAGGGAGTCTGTTACCTTTATCAATAACGAGCAGAGAAATCACGTTTGTTGTATGGAGCCCCTTGAATATTTATTTTATTCTGTTTTTTTTTATATTTGTTGATAGAACAGCATAACAGAAATGCATCATCAGTGAAAATATGAACTGTCTTACTATCACGCTCCATGAGATACAGCCTGATTACAGATGGATAGACAGACAGTGGTGTCTTAGTAATCTCGTTTTAGGGTACGGAACCCTAAAAATGGTCACTATACCAGGACCTACGAATATACTAGAAACGCCCAAACGGTTATTGGATTTCCATTAGACGGCAAAAAAATTATATCACGTATATATGTATGTCTTTATATCATTGCCAAAGTAATTAAATTATTACGAATTAAATTAGCGGTATTTAAATTACATAATGTTTTCTTTTTTATTTTCTTTTTCTAGTCTACAGATGAACTGGGTTAAATCAACTTAGTGTGTAAAACGCCGGAGGTCTGTATTTACGTAATTAAATTGAGAGTAATAAAAAATTGTCTAAAAGTACGTTTTATTGCTTTTTTTTATATTATGACTACTAGAGTAATATTGATTGGCCTGTTGGTCTAGCGTTTAGTGGCCCTGACTGCTAAGCCAGAGGGTGTGGTTTCGATTTTCACCCCGGACAAATATTTGTGTGAAGAATACGATTTTGATGTGCCTGGTATCATTTATAGGTATAATTATATGTTTATTAGTTTTCTGGTTGCCATAGTACAGGCTCTGCCTAATTTGACATTAGATGGCAGCTTGTTAGTTTTCCCAAGATATATATACTAATAATCTCCTGAGACACTTTCACACAGCCATCTGATTCCAAACTAAGCAAAGCTTGTACTGTAAAAACCAGATAACTGATATATTACATACTAGCTGTGCCCCACGGTTTCACACCCATGTTAAACTTTATAAATTATAGCCTATGTGTTATTCAGATATATAAGCTATATTAGTACAAAGTATTCATCAAAATCCGTTCGGCAGTTTTTGCGTGAAGAAGTAACAAACATACACACTCACAAACTTTCGCCTTTATAATATTAGTGTGATACTACTTTTCTTTTGTAAATACATACTAATAATAAAATAAAATAAAATAGATAATTACATCCAGACTCAGGACAAACAGACTAGTTCATACATAGAACGGCACACTTGAGTTTGGCAGCGTTTTGTTACACAGAAGTATTCCTAGTCTTAACGTATTATGAGAGAAGTTCAGAGTTCAGAGGCACAGCGTTCATTCTCTCAAAGAGCAGCCCGACTGGGGAAGTACCTCCAGCTTACAGAAGACGTTCCTTAATAATAACATTAATAATTTTAATGTTGTGTTTCTGCGTGTGAGTTGCCAGAGCTCATCGGGGTGTGAGGAAGGGTCTGCAACACTTGTTTGCTAACTGTTAAAGGCCGGCAACGCACCCAAGACACCTCTGGTGCTGCGAGTGTCAATGGGCGGCGGTGATCACTTACCATCAGGTGACACACTTGCACGCTTGTCGCACTCTGATGTTTAAAAAAAAATCAACGTGACGTCGACTTGACGTTCATCTCTATCTAGTTATAAACGTAATAGTATAATGAAAGGAGATTACGATAGTAGCGCGAAAAAAATTCGCACTTGCCGAGTCTCTCTAATCACTGATTGTGAAAGTACAGACGAGCAGATAAGTGTTACTTGATTTTGTTGCGTAATTATAATTGGGTGTGAAAATCACACAGTACGTTTATTTTCAATTTCAGAAAAGGAGAAGGTTCTCAATTAGACTTAGTTTTTTTTATTTGTATGCATTTTATGTGATTTCGCGTGTGATTTTGTGGGTTTTTATTTGAAGAGGCGCTGATGCTTCTGAGGTGGTCGCATATAATTTGAATTACGTCGGAAAAAATTGGAGATTTTATTTTTGTTTTATGTTTGTTTTTTTTAATCTAATTTTTACATCTTTATGTAATAAGTGACTTAGTTGAAATGAATCCAAGTTAAATCCAATTTTTCTCTGCATAAAATATTAACGACTAAGCACTAGAATTGAAATTAACACTTGTACATGTAAACCATCCTAAGACTTATCGCCGTAAAGCCGTGAGGTTATATAGCTAATGTATAAATAATATAGTTAAGTATCCTTTAAAATAAATACTTATTCTATGGGTAGTGGTTACCCTAGTGTTAGAGTCAGTGGAATGACTGGAACCGGGATCGTCAGCTTAACGTACCCTCCAAAGCAGGGAAACGGTCAGAAATGTAACCACTTTGGCTGTCACCCATCTATGGACTGACCGCGTACTTAGTTGCTTTATCTCGCCAATCACCTACTGACCGGAGAGAGCAAATAGCTATGCGCATCTTTAAAAGGAAATTGGTTAAATTTTATTTAGAAATATTTAAATATAGGCGTAAATCTACTGTAAAGAAAAACTAAGATTATTTTTCGTTAATACTCGATACGTGGATCATCTCTTCCGATAGTAGATCAGATGGAACATTTTCTGTAAGACATAACACAGAATATTCAATATCACATCTAATATTGATTTCGAAAACAATTAGAGAAAGAATTATATCCCTACATATATTTAATACGTCCAATTTGATACTAATACGGTTTAAGAGCTAATTTGGCCAAAACAAAAACTATACATTACAAGTTTGTACACGAGCTTATCGTACGTTTTTATTGGAATACCTACCTAATTTGTGAGTTTTTTTTGATACCGTCAATGCCTAGTGCACGCGGGTACTAAAGCAAAGTAAAACCAAACACTTATGACATCGCCAGTACATATGTATGTATAACAATGTGAAAGTGTACTACATAGACAAAATAAAACGTAAAATATATGCATTTAAAATTGTATATATATTCCGTAGTTGCGTAAGGTAAAACTATGCGTTGTAAATTAATGTATGTACTTAGTTGATACATATTATTAGATCAAAATGGCTTGGTGCTAGGAGTTAAGGCATATTGAATTTGTAATAATACTATTTTATGTCAGACTAGCTGTGCCCCGCGGTTTTACCCGCGTTAAATTTTACAAATTATCACAGCACCTCCTCCGTAGGTGATAGTGTGATAATATGTAGCCTATATGTTGACCCGGCCTCTTAGTAATATTCACTCAAAATTTGAAGTAAATCCATGCGGTACTTTCTTTAGCCCGGACATACATACAGACAAACAGACAAAAATTCTAAAAACTATATTTTTGGCTTCGATATCGATAGTAGATCACGCCCCACGAATCCTTTAAAAAAATATTGAATGTACAGTTTTGACTTTCCTACGATTTTATTATATGTATGGATAACCATATTACAAATTTTTTTCACTGGCACTGAAATGTACACGTCAGCTGCCTTACTTTGTATAAAGATTTTTTTTTTGTTGGCACTTCTTATTTAACTCCTCTTTTAAATTGAGACATTTATTAGACGAAATTTTTTTCCCTTTTACATACAAAAATGTTAATTAAATTATTGATAAACAAAGAACTTCAATTTTCGATTCATAATCCAATATTTTAGAAACAATTTATTATTACGATAAAATAATTTAATTCAATACAAAATAATTTATTAATAAAACTAAGCATTAAGTTAAAGGTATTCTAAATATTCTTGTATTGGTAATGTTCCCAAAATACTGGCAACATTACCACGCTGTATGGCAATACCTATTTGTTGGGCGAAATACAAGCCAGCATTCTGGGAACCTGTCGCCTCAACAAGGCGTGCAGCTATTTCTTTATACATTTTTTTTGGCATATTTTAGAACAGCTTTTAAACAAGATCTGAAGTAGTTTATTCAAGCTATATTCATGTAAAGCTTTTCTCCTATATAATTACATTAAAAACTACTTACCAAGTTAAGTATTTAATGTCAGAATGCGTTTGATTTGTTGCCTCCAGTTTCACTTACCTGTAACAAAAAAAAACATGACTTACTATTTAAAAAACATAAATCGACTTCAATTATTATATATAACAACTGATTGAAATAAGATTGATATGGGGCCATTCTAAAATAGTTGACTATCGAATAATAAAGAGTTATGAAAATCGGTTCACAAACGTCAGTGAAAACGGGATACATATAAAAATAAAAATAACGTTGACTTGACAACCTTCTTTTGAAGCCGGTTATAAAGCGAATACCATTAGTAATAGTAATATATCAATTGATTAGCAACTTGTTATTTATTTAAAGATTTCAGAAAATATATGCAATAAAGCAATCCGCACGGACGGACTAATATTTTTTTTTGTAATTTTTATAGTAGTATCCACTATGTTTATGTACTGTATTGTGAGCTTGTCAAGTACAAGTGTATGTTAATACCCAAGTGCTAAATTTCATTTCATTTCATTTCATAATATTTTAACGTTATTGACTATTAGTAGTCTGATTGACATAGTATCAGATCGCAGTATGTTAGTTGTCCCAAGATATTTATTTTATTTATATATATTGCGTTCTCCATGCCCTAGAGCCTACGCACAGGAGGACTTAATGTTTACCTCCAAGGAAGCAGTAAATGTAGCTGCAACAAAAATTCACCTCTCCACATTTCAATATAATCCCTTAATATGCATTACCAATTAAAATAAATAATAATAAATAAATATCTTGGGACAACTAAAACACTGTCATCTGATCCTAAACTAGGGAGATATAGATTAGGTAGAGATAGGTTTGTATTTAGAAATATATATTTATTTCTAAATACAAACCTTGACTGTTTGACTGCCTCGTTGGTCTAGCGGTAGCGTGTTCAACCGCAGATAATGAGGTCCTGGGTTCAAATCCCGGGTCGGGCCAAAGAGTGATTTTGGGATTTATCCGTAAAAAGAAATTTGTCAGTATCAGCCCGAAGTCTGGAAGTTGGCGGTATTACACCCCCGTGCCTCGGAGAGCACGTAAAGCCGTCGGTACTATACCTGAACTCTTTCCGGCCGTGTCGCTAGGCGTTCCATCGGAATAGAAAGTGCCCCTGTGTTTGCGCACACACTTGTGCACTATAATATGTCCTGCGCAGTTGGCTAGTCTCCATTAAGACTGGCCGCCGTGGCCGAAATTCGGTCGGGAGGACATTATATATATATATAGATATATTAAACGTACATATATTTCTAAATACAAACCTATTACTGATAAAATACACCCAGACACAGAACAAATAATCGTGTTCACATAAAGATTTGTCACGGGTGTGAATCGAACCCACGACCTCTGGATTAGGGGTCAGGGTCACTAACCACTAGACTAACAGACCACCCAATTATTGCTATATAAAGAAGTGTAATTAATAAATTCTGTTAATATATTCTTCGGCATTTAAAAACTAATTAGTATGTGCGCTACTGGCTTTGCTAATAGTGCAAATGTCTGATTCATTCGGTTTATTATAGGGATGGTGCATCAATTAATAAAATACTGGTCAAATCATATTTTTTATACTTATATGGTATTCTTTTTTGTTAAATATGTGTTTATTTTTATCAGTAGTCATGACCAAGTGAAAGAAGTCAGGAACACAATGTTTGAGTGGCCGGACTCTAGTGAAAACATTTTTTAAGTACTGAGAAATATGTTACCAAAATCACCTTTAATGCCTATATAATAAAGACATTGTAGAGGTCAAAGTCAGGTGGATCGATTTAGAAGAGAATTAAATTGTTCAGAGTCAAGTAGCTGGCGGCATTACTCCCATGTACCTCTCCAATTGTGATATTATGTGTAATATGCCTATTGAGACTATAAAAATATATATAAAAATGGTTTTTATTCACCTAGACTTTAAAAAAGCGCTTGTAAATAGTCAGAACATGTTTGTAGTAATATAGTTGTATACATTATTATTTCTAGTTGCATATAGATATTAAGGTACATGGATCAATATAATATGATGGTCAAAATATTTATAAAATTTATTTTATATTAGTAATGATATTTAGCTTATATTTAGCTTGTATAAAGTTATTGTCAAGGAGATTATGTTTAGGTTTAATTGTCGAAATTTATAGTTTAAGATATATTTTACTACATAATGTCTGAATGGTTGTCTATATTAAGGTACGAATTCAATATTTAATGGCTAAATAAACAAGAAGGATCAATATAATAGTTTTAAAATATGATATTACAATTAATCCATCATTCTCGAATACGACGGCGGGAGTCCCACTATTTGGCTTGATCCTCTTACCCTGCGGAGAGACGTGGCGTCTCTATGTGTCCTTTACCGCATTTATCACGGGGAGTGTTTAGAGGAATTGTTCGAGCTTATACCTGCCGCCACATTCGGGAAATTTCATCCTTATTACCTGGATGAATGGTCAACTACCACTGTGCTTTTCACAAGAAACTTTTTGTCACGCACTACCGCTCTGTGGAATCAATTAGCTGCGGAGGTATTTGCAACCTTCAAGAAGCGAGCCTATTCTTTTCTTAAAGGCCGGCAACGCACTTGCAGCTTCTCAGGTGTTGCGAGTGTCCATGGGCGGCGGTGATCACTTACCATCAGGTGACCCACTTGCTCGTTTGCCATCCCATTATATAAAAAAAAATCTCTAAAATTGTGCCATCCCTAAATATTTGCATGCTTAAATATTTATGTGTCAGAAGTATCACGCTAGCTAATGAAAAACCGTGGAAACAATTATGGCGCCAAATAAATTTTTGATTAAACGATGCATGTAAATTTACAGTTGTAATGGATCTGTATATAATGCCAATTTACATAATTTGCATGTTAATATTTAAACATGAGATATGAAGACATTACTTCTATATTCATGTGATATTAAAACGAATAAATAGGTACCGTTGTGCCCCGCGGTTTTACCCGCGTTAAACTTTATAAATTATAGCCTATGTATTAATCCAGGGTGTCAGCTAACTCCATACCAAATTTTATTAAAATCGCTCCAGCCTTAAAGACTTGAATAAGTGACAAACATACACACTCACAAACTTTCGCCTTTGTAATATTAGTGTGATTTTTCTAGGTAATGTCGTCTAAAACGGCTTGTTTAATCCGCTACGAGGCGCTACACATTTCCGGTTACGTCAATATCAATGACAGATGTTAAATAACATAATAAATATCGGTTGTCTTGTAATTTTACCCGTATTTTACAAGTGGAACTGTCATTAATATTGATGTAACCTATTATCTCTGCTGTGTGGTGACGGCAGCCAATATCAGAATATCATCACACCATCTCACCTCGTGGGGGGCGTAGAAGTCGACCGGAGGGGATATTTATCAAGGGACGGGCAACAGCTTCTGAGTACTCTAACCATCAAACTGCGATCGCCAACCCATCTGCCCAGCGTGGCTATTGTGGCACAACCCTCCATTATGATTCTTGGGGAGCCTTTTGTCCAGCAGTGGACTAAATACAGCTTTTAAGATGAACCTATAATGTACAGCGCCGCGCAACAGAGTACCTTGCCAGTTTCTGACGTTATTAACTATATTAACCTTTATGGTATATAAATAGGGTTGCCTATCGCAAATCCATGGGCGGCGGTGATCACTTATCATCAGGTGACCCACTTGCTCGTTTGCCATCCTATTATATATAAAAAAAAATAAGGTAACCCTATTAATTTTTTGTCATCATCATTAAATTAGACTAAATACCCTCAGCTGGACCAACATTTTCCCAGTGACCTCCACCATGGGTGGTCAATCCTTTTCACCTCTTCAGTCATTAGTTCTACGGGTGATGTGTCTCGCTCATTCCGCCCCAGTTGCTCACTACGAGTATAATACAGGCTTTGCCTAGTTTGGGATCAGATGGCAGCGTGTTAGTTTTACCAGTATATTTATAATTATTATTTTCTCTCTTCTCTGAACGTTTATGGATGGATTTAACTAGGATATAATATTTTTCTTCTCTTTCAACTTTATTTCTAATCATTCAAAGCCATCTAAAACAGTATGCAACTATTGTACTTGTCTTCTTATAAATAAAATGTCTATGGACATGACAGATTTTGGGCATGTAGGAGAAATAAGCACGTGCGTCAATGCGTGCGTGCATGCGCTGTGTACCACAACCTTTCTGCATTTCATTGCTGCCCGAACCCTAAGAAGCCCCTCCTTTCTTAGGGTTCGGCAGCAATGAAAGGCTAGGTACTTTTTATACCACGAGTTAAGAAATTTGCGTATTATAATTTTAGTACAAAACAAAACACCCCAATAGATTAAGAACATCAGAATTTTGTTCGAAAACTCACAAATGTACCATGTAATGGATGTCAACATCTAGACGATAAATTGATTTTTTTTTCAAGTTTTAATATCTCGCCTTTTACCAACTTGCTCATTGACATCGTTAAGTTAAAGCTTTCCTACCAGTGAAAGCAATACCAAGCTATCGTTTTCATACATGTTGTACATTGAAGTTTCCATTATTAATGATTATACATGCTTTATGCTTATAGTGCTCCGTGGAGCTCATCATCGAATGTGATGACAATGAGACAAGATCAGGGAGAGATCTGATGGCTCGTTTGTCTTATTATTTCACTAAACAGGTTCCCAAGAACTGTTTCAAACTGGATCAATGATATTTAGTCACTTACTCGTGCATAAAATTTAAATTGATAAGAAAAGTAAAATAAAATACCCTGCTCCCTAATCCATACTAATATTGTCACTCTAAAAATTCTCGCGTCTTCATGTTTTATTTGTTTGTTAGTTTTTCACTTCGTAACTACTGAACTGATCCTATCGGATTAGAAAGTTACCCTGGAGAAAAAAAAATAAAAACTAAATACTTGCAAATACAAAACAGGTGCTTATAGCAAGATGCTCTCACCGGTCTGTAAAAGATCGGCGAGGTTAAGCAACTAGGCTTACGGTCAGTCAGTGGGTGACCACTAAAGTGGTTTCATTTCTGAGGGGGGGCACGATAAGCTGTCGGTATCGGTTGTAGTCTTACACAAAAGTCGTTAAGCCATATCAGAGGCCTACTGGGTGGCTTGAACAACTCTGACACCAGGGTAATTACTGTAGGCAGTAGTTACCCTAGTGTGTTACCCTAGTACTAGTTTTTTGTATTATCTTACGATAAGTAAGATAATACAAAAAAAGACAATTGGGAAAGCAACATGTATGTTTAATGTATTGCGGTAAATTTAGCTCTTAGCTCGTTTTCGCAGGAAAACAATCCTTAAGCTAATTTCTCGTATAAGTATGACGAATTACTTTGCATACTTGGATTTACGGTTACATTCTAGCACACAATTGAGTAAGATCGCGATTATTAAACAATTTTCATTTTGCTAAACGTAACATTCAGTTCGATCCTTATAAAGAATGAAGGAATGGTTAGCGTAATAAATAATAAAAGTAATTAAGTTTCACAATTTTCAAAATGTCGAGGTTGTATATTGAGTAATCTTATGAAGATTTGACCCCGACATTTTGGAAATGGAAGGACTCCCAAACAAAATGTCTTTTATCAATCCCAATATTAAGGACCATCTTTAAATAACTTGTTATTTGTTCAGATACTTTGTAAATACCTAGTATTACAATGGACAATTTCCATAATTATCATCCCGATTGAACAAGCTTTATAAAACACAGCCTTAATTTTTTTATGAGAAATATTCAATACTAGCTGTTATTCGGATATATAAGCCACTAGCTGTGCCCCGCGGTTTTACTCGCGTTAAACTTTATACATTATCACAGCTCCTCCCCCGGAGGTGATAGCGTGATAATACCTATGTGGCCTATATGATGACCCGACCTCTTATTAATATTCATGCAAAATTTGCAGTAAATCCATGCAGTACTTTTTGAGTTTAGCCCGGACATTGGTGACGTAATACTGGTGTATGCCAAGCTACATAGCTTGGCTCATCGTCGTAAGGTTGCCTGCTTGTCGGTCTTCTACAGATTGTACTTCGGTGAGTGTGCCCAAGAACTCCACGACCTCATCCCACCGGCCCCCTTCTACCATCGGACATCCAGACGCACTGCATCTTACCATCCTTACCTTGTAGCTATTCCACCAATACGCACTAAGCGTTTCCAGACGTCTTTTATAATGCGCACAGCAAAAGAGTGGAACTCACTGCCTGCGTCGGTGTTTCCAAAAGCTTATAACCCTAATCTCTTCAAAGCTAGAGTGAACAGGCTCCTTCTGGGTAAGCTCGCTCCATCTTAGACTTTGTCTCTGTCATCTCTGACATAGACTAGAGTCAAGAGCAAACCCATTACAAACCCACACACAGACTAAAATTCTAAAAACTATACCATCCGATATCGATTGTAGATCACGCCCCAAGTATCGTTATTAAAAAATATTCAATGTACTGATTTGACTTTCCTACGATTTTATTATATGTATAGATAAGATATTACTAAAAAATTTGTTAAATAGTTTTTGTGTGAAAGAGTAAAAAACATGCATACGTCCAGATTCACCAACATTCGCATTCATAATATTAGTAGTATTCATAGTGTAACATTTACATTCACAACCTAAAATTGATAATTATTAATTTTATTAAATCTTTTTGCAAAGGCACACCTCATTCCAAAGGTATTCTCTACTAGTCAATCGTAGGATTTTGATCATAAAAATAAAATGGGTGTACTATAAAACGTCGTGTGTGGATGTGATAAATCCTTCACTAATTTTTAGTGCATACAAACACAGCTACAAATAAAAATGGTCTAAAATATATTTATAATATTAGACTACTTATTATATTACTAGCTGTGCCCCGCGGTATTACCCGCGTTCAATTTTATAAGTAATCATAACTCCTCCCCCGTTGCTGATAGCGTGATAATATGCTGTTACGCCTATATGTTGACCCGACGTCTTAGTAATATTCACGTAAAATTTTAAGTAAATCCATGCAGTACTTTTTGAGTTTAGCCCGGACATACATACAGACAAACAGACACGCAGACAAAAATTCTAAGAACTATATTTTTGGCTTCAATATCAATAGTAAATCACGCCCCAAGTATCCTTTTTAAAAAATATTCAATGTACAGTTTTGACTTTCGTACGATTTTATTATATGTATAGATATATTTATAATGTTAGACTACTTATTATAATATTAGATTATTTATAAGCTAATTTATGCATGTTGTGGTCCCTTGTAAGTGAACTCTGCTCACCATCCTTTGGCATGCAGTTTTATGGAATTTACTGTGTTTAGTCTTTGTTGGAGATCCTAAAATAAATGAGTAAGTTTATATTTTTATTTACCTATAGAACAATTAATAATATTAAAATGGAGTTGAATCTGCCTTATTGCTTTTGATTTATTATTTACCATCCTGATTTCGGAAGGAAGTGAGTTCCAGAGAAGAATGAACTGAAAGAGGAAGATTAAAAAAGCAATGAAAGGCAGAAAAAGAAATTATTGATACGTTCTGCACATATATAAATCAGACGCTATAGAAAGGCAATCGAAAATACATTTTTATATCTTATTGAATACAAGCTATTCCCCGCGGTTTTACCGGCGTTAAATTTTATAAATTATCACAGCTCCTCCCCCGTAGGTAATAGCGTGATAATATGTAGCCTATATGTTGACCCGACCTCTTAGTAAATATTCATGCAAAATTTTAAGTAAATCCATGCCGTACTTTTTGAGTTTAGCCCGGACATACATACAGACAAACAGTTAAACAGACAAAAATTCTAAAAACTATAAAAACTATATTTTTGGCTTCGATATCGATTGTAGATCACGCCCTAGGTATCCTTTTTAAATAATATTCAATGTACAGTTTTGACTTTCCTACGATTTTATTATAATATAATATTGAATATTCGTTTACACCAAAAGTTCTACTGCTACCAGCTCCCATATTTACGATGTGATACAACAATACTGATTCATTATCTTTCATATTAATTACGTCTATGTAGTTTAATATTATTTTGCCTGCAATGCCCTCTATCCCAAGTGGGGCATAACTTTCGTAATTGTAATGATTCAGAATCAAATTCTTATTGTAAGTGTTGCCTGTCTTGCGTTTATGCGTGTATAATGGCGCAAGTGATAAGCGGAGGCATTTTTTTTGTAATATAATAAAGTAGCTATATATAAGTACTAACAAAGTAGCTACCAAGCAACTTTATAAAACTGAACAGAGAATTGTTGATGAATCATTAATCACAGGAATAAGCGTAGAAAAAAACAGGTTTCCATCACTCTAAGAGATATTAATAAAAAATCTCTAAAACAGTTCTCTGTTCAGTCTATATAAAGTTGCTACCGGACGACACAATGTGTTATCTAATATGCTTAATGTGTTTTCAAATTAACGTCTTCGGATCTTTACTATTACTTCTAATTTATGGTTTACTGTATTATTACAAAATTACATTTATTCAATTTAAAGTCGTATATTAAAAACTAATTTTACTATCGTCTTAGGGTACAAAAGTAATATAATTTTGTTCAAAATTCACCGAATATTTAAATAAAATCTATTTGTAGAAGTGAATATATTATACTGTATAATTTTAATGTCATTTAACAAAATTTCAATTCAATATAGTATATCAGTATCAATTATATACGTTTTGCTAATACTCCTTGGGTTTAAAGTCGAGGCCACTGACTATAGTGCAGTGGTCTCGACTTCAACGAGAATATTATAATTCAATATTAGAATTCATGTGCGTATCACCAATTAATGGTCTTGTACTTAAAACGGTGTAGGAACCCTCTTAAGAAAACCTGCATGCCTAAAAGTTCTCCAAACTATTTATGATGATACGTGAAGTATGTCTAGAAGTCTTAACCCACACTAGGCCAGTGTCAGTGTTTATCTGCAATTGTAATCTGATGATGATGAAGTTCATTACTGTCCCAAAGCAAGGTACTCCACCTTGCCAACGGTAATGAACTTCATCATCATCAGACTACAATTTCAGATATACAGTATTCAAATAAAACATTAAAAACACGCGCTATAAGTTGCAATCATCTCAATCTTGTGCCTTATACTAAAAGTCCCAAGGGGACTTTTGTACATTATGCTCCACATGCGTAAGTGTGGACATTTTGCAATGTTACAACACGCCATATGGAAATACGCCAATGATACAATACTAATGTCAAAGAGTGATCAGAAATTAGTATATATTATGTTATTTAGTTAGAAGTACCCTGAACCGACGAGCATGTATGAAGAATATTATGACAGTAAACGAGGCAAAAGAGGTTTGCAAAGATCGTGACAAATGGAAATCCGTTGTCTCTGCTTACCCCTTTGGCAGACAGTGGCGGAAATTGTTAACATTCCCACTGTATAACTAATCCTTATCTCTTAAATATAATAAATATTTCATCACAGAATACCGCTAAAAGCTACAACTTGAGATATATAGCATAAAATTAAGACGTTAGTTAATTAGTTAACTTATCGTATGGGTAGTGCTCACCCTAGTGTCAGAGTAGTTCAAGCCACCCAGTAGAGGCCTACTAGGCGGCTTGAACGACTGACATGACTTAACGAGCCTTCCGAAGTACGGAGACGCTCAAATAATAATTTACTTTGGCGGTCAGCCATCTATGGACAGACCGCGAGCCTAGTTCCTTAACTTATCCAATCACTTACGGACTCGTAAGAGCATCTGGCTATGAGCCAAAAATAATAATTAAGTAAAATTATACGTTTTTATGACTTTTTTACAAAAATGCGTGTATTTTTTATATTCAGAAGAAATCGCTCCATCTTATGCCTTATGCCAAGAGTCCCGAGTGGACGTCCGTACGTTTTGCTCCACATACGTAAGTGTGGACATCTTGTGACGTTGCAACACACCATTTTTCTTAACACCGCCACGAAGGCAAACGTTAGGAAACTTATACTGTCAGTATTACCGTGGCGTAATCATATACATGACTAAGGACTTCATAAATTAATTGTAGAGAGCACAGCCTTTCGCGTTGCAATGGCTACTAAGTCGTTTTTTATTACCAACAAAAACTACCGGGCACTAGGTAGACTCACTCGCTGGTATTAATATTTCAAAGTCGTAGAAAGCTTAGTGCTTTTTCTTACAACAAGTAGCACTTGAGTTGTTCGATGCTGTAATTGAATGACCTAGTTATAATATCAACCTATCTGTAGAATAAGGTTACTTCGAATACTAAAGCGATTTGAAATTTGGCTAGTACAAAATCAACTATAATACTCTACATAATTTTTATATTGCATAGCAATTGGATTATTGTTCTATATTATATTAAAAAAACCGGTTAAGTGCGAGTCGGACTCGCCCATGAAGGGTTCCGGAGCAGCAAGTCTTTCAGTTGATTAAATGAAAGCAAATTGCGGTTAACGATTTATCACGATTAAAAAAGAACTACTTGTAGATCTCGTTCAAACCAATTTTCGTTGTTAGTTTGCATGATAATGTATATCATATATTTTAGAAGTTACAGGGGGGGGGGGGGGGGACACTCATTTTACCACTTTGGAAGTGTCTCTCGGGCAAACTATTCAGTTTAGAAAAAATTATATTAGACTCCTCAATATCATTTTTGAAGACCTCTCCATAGACACACTACATGTATGGGTACGATGAAAAAAAAATTGAGTTTCAGTTCTATGTATGGGGACTCCCCCAAATTATTGTTCTTTTTCTATTTTTGTATAAAAATCTTAATGCGGTTCACCGAATACATCTACTTACCAAGTTTCAAGAGTACAGCTCTTATAGTTTCGGAAAAAAGTGGCTGTGACATACGGGCGGACAGACAGACATGACGAATCTATGAGGGTTCCGTTTTTTGCCATTTGGCTACGGAACCCTAAAAATAGGAAGTAAGTTAGAGAAGAAGTGAACGATATTTTTTTTTTATTTAGGTATGGCTATGTACCAATCGGATATACGTACCGCGGCTTCCCTAAACGCGTATAAATATTATTTAGTTATTCATAGACTAAAAATATATGTTTTTTTTCATGAATCGACGTACTTGCACAATGAAGATTAATTCGTGGTCAACGCTCCCGGTATATAAAAAAAAACACAGCTAAATGAGTGCAAGCCTGAATTGCGCACCGATTTCGTACAAATATTCGAGAGTTGATTAAAAGTCTACATACCAGATTTAAATATGGTATGTAGATGTTATAATCGGGTATGCTGTTGATTAGACATATACGTACCAGATCTACATCTGGTACGTATATATATATATATGTTCGTTCAAGTCACCAATATTTGTACGGAATCGGTGGGCAAGTCAGACTTGTACTTATTTAGTTTTTGTTTTTTTATTTGCCGTGAGCGTTGACCACGAATTACTTTCAACTTTATATAATACCGAATCTAAGATGAGAAATGATATAGATAACAATCAAACAAATATAGTCCACCTGGATGATTTTCGTCTAAGACGGCCAATCTCTCCGGAGACCAGCCATCGATGCAGGTCATAGAATAGTTTGCGAATGTGTGTGCAAACACAGGTGTACTCCCTATTCCCTCACTTAGGTAATTTAACTGTACGGGTACCCAACATGGCCGGGGAGAAATCATGCAGGTCCAACAGCTTTAAGCATTTTCCGAGCCACGGACGTACAACACCATCAACTTACGGACTGCAAGCTTATAGTAAATGTATTTTTTGCAGAGAAATCACAATAACTCTATTTAGCCCGACCTGGAAATTCAACCCGGGACCATATTATCTGCATTTAAACACGCTACTGCTAGACCAACAAGACAGTAACAGATAAGGTAATAATGAAATTTGTTCAGCTCTTGGGTATTAACATACACTTGTGCTTGTCAAGATCACAATGCAGTACAAAAACATAGTCGAATACAGTATTCGAGTAACTTTTTTTTTTTAAATTAGTCCGCCCGTGTGGTCTGTTTTAAAACATTTTTTTCCTTGCATAAATAACAAGTTACTAAATTGTTATTAAATTTAGTACTCTTTATGTCATTATTAAATCGATATTTAATTATAAATCCATACGAAATTTAAAATCGATTTTTTTAAAACATTATCCAATGGCTAATCGACTTCGCCGTCTTAAAATTATACAACTCATTTACCTACCTAAAGAATTAAATTATAATAAGAAACTGTTATCAGTATTTGAATATGAATTTGCTTAAGTTGTGATCTAGATATCGCAAGAAGCCTTGTAGACAATTTAGTGATACAACGTTTCAATATAATGTAGTATATAAGTCCGTGAGAACATTCTTGGCCTGTATTATTAGACTTTAAATGGAACAATAGGTATTCAGGCCTATTTGCAATATGTTAATTGCTCCAAGAATCTAAGACTATAAGTGCTATAGATACGAATAATGCTTATTTTTTAACCACTTCGGGTATCTATATTAACCTCGATTTTACACACTACCAACTAATTTAATAAATTTCGTACAGACAGAAATAACAAAAGTAAATTAAATGAAGAAGAAACAGGTAGTACATGGGTGGCTGCTTATTTCAAAAGAAATTTCTTCCAGCAGACCGGCGAGAGTAGGTATTAGAGTACAATAGGCATGTGCGTAGGTTTATAATATCATTACATAAACTACATACGAAAATACACAGATATACATACTAAAATAGACTAATAATAGGGCAACCATATGCATAAACTACATATATCTAAATATATACATAACCTAGTTATGTATATATTTAGATATATGTAGTTTAGAGTTAAGAGAAGAGACATAATTTTTTTACTGTTGTAGTTGTGTAAATTTAGATTAGGTGCAAAATACTGAGGGAAAATGAATGACACTTTAATTTCTTATAAACAAGCAGTTTTAATTGTTTGACAGACTCGTAAGAAAATAACAGGGCATGTATAGTGCCCCAGCTATACTACAAAGACAACACCCACACTAGGGAATAAATCCCTGTGTCGCGGAGTACTTTACAAACATATAATAGACGGACACAACATCCAGAGTCAGAACAACTATTTATGGGTCACACAAATAGCTGGCCGGCGCGGAACTCGAACCCTCGACACGAAGCGGCGAGGCAAGTGTCTTAGCCGCTTCGACAAACATGCAGTGCTGGAATTCCTGGTGAGCCCAAACATCTTGGGACATTTTTGTTAAAAATAATTCTCCGTAGACACTCAGGATGTGGAGAGTGTTACTCACCCCAGTGCCCTGGAGAGCACTTAAATCTTTCGGTCAAATAATAATATAATAATAATAATAATATCTAGGGACAATGTCACACAGATCATCCTAGCCCCAAACTAAGCAAAGCTCGTACTATGGGTACCAGGCGACGATATACATACTTATATAGATAGATAAATACTTTTATACATAGAAAACATCCATGACTCAGAAACCAATATTCGTGCTCATCACACAAATATTTGCACTTACCGGGATTCGAACCCAGGACCACCAGCTTCGTAGGCAGGAGCACTACCAACTAGGCTACGGTGATAGTGAGTATACGTACGCATACAAAAACACCGTGCACTCTACTCACTTCATTCAAAACACTTTTGACTTCATTCAATTAAAATGCAAATATAGTTTTCATTACTTTTCACCCATCAATGCCGTAATCAATCAAAAACAAATTGAACAATAAAAGGAAACTGTTTTATTAAAAATCCATTAAAATAACCATTAAAAACAAAGAAACCATGTTGTTATATTGACTACATACGTACATAGGCCATGAAAATCCGCCGCATCGAATTTATTATAGTCACAATATTTCATATTCGATACGAGGATAATCACGTTTGCTCGATTTCATTCGTATACAGGGTGTCATGTAGATCCTCCTAATGATATGACTTAAGTAACGCTATGAAATTCTAATATATTTGTATGAATCATTACAATTATTTAGAGATTTTTACTGGCTGGTTGAACTAGTGGTTAGAGGCTCTAGAAACTGCGAAGAGCTTAAGGAATACACTTATCAGTTGTTTGGTTGCCATAGTACACTTTATGCCTAGTTTGGAATCAGATTACAGTATGTTAATAATAATAATATCTAGGGATAATGTCACACAGATCATCATAGCCCCAAACTAAGCAAAGCTTGTACTATGGGTACCAGGCGACGATATACATACTTATATAGATAGATAAATACATATACATAGAAAACATCCATGACTCAAACACAAATATTCGTGCTCATCACACAAATATTTGCACTTACCGGGATTCAAACCCAGGTGTTAGTCATTCTAAGATATTTATTTCATATTTTTTAGACATTTTTAAATTATTTTTATTATTAAACACTAAAAACAAAAAAATAGCTATAACTTTTACAGAGGGTAATTTTTTTTTAATATTATCAGCGAAGCCAGTCCATCAGCATAGTCCACCAAAAGACAGATCTAAAAGCAGGGTACCACACCACATACATATGTCGACTAAACCGGAAAATGGTCTTTCCAACTTTTGGTCCAATATGTTCCCCCTACATCAGTTTGTGCTTCCCGCTGAAATCTACCACCTGGACACAACTTGCCCTGGATAGTTCGGAAATGTCTGAAAGACTTAGTCTCGTGTTTCACGCGTATCCCTTGAGATGGAATAGGGACTGATCCTCCTGTTCGACGGAGGTCATCTACGTGCAGATGGGTCAAACCAGTCTGGGCTGCGGTGAATGCTCGCGTGAATTCCAAGGGTAAAGCTAGTCATGGAACCAATTTTAGTCAGTACACCGGTAATTTACTGGTAGACCGATATACTCTGTCGCTTGCCTAGCGGCAGTGATCTGTGATGGATTTCCCAAAGATAAAAAATGCGCAATCTCCATAAACAATCAATGAGCTGCAGTGTCACTGTAGTGTTCAGCCTTAGTCGATGGCACAAGCGAATTTTAGTCCATAATGCCCTGTGACCTGTACCACTAAGAATTTGATGAAAGCTTCCTTGAAAGCACAGACAGTGACCTACTAGTCTAGGATGATCTAAATGTGTCGAAAGTAAGCTGAGACTTAATCGAAATTAAAGAATGGCGACATTGAGGAGGCGTGTCGCCTCAATAAGGCCTCAAGTATTTTTTTAACATACCTCTGGCTCTCAGATCCCACCATTTCTACCGCAAACGGCTCAAATATATTTGAAGCAGTTACCCAGAATTATATTTGCGCCTCTTGAGGGATAGACAGATTGAATTTATTCGCAATTTAAAACGTTAATATAAATTCAAATTAATCATAAATTGGATTGTCCCCCATCGAATTTGCGCCCGCTGCCATTCTAGGGTAAGCGCACTGCCGCTTGGACTATACTAAACAACGCCAGATCAAATTTACAAGTTCCCATGTTATCAACCTGTATGTCGATCTAGATGCTATCTATAAATCTTACTTACTTATCGTATGGGCAACGGTTATCCTTCGTCGGTCGTTAATTGATTTTAAATAAGAGAGATAGTTATTATTATGTGTACCAAACAATCTTATGGACCTGTTGGAAAACAAAAAGATTGGATTTAAAATGTTGTGTACCCTTTAGAAATCAAATTATGAACTTAATTTCGAAACAATGGAATGAGTGACCTCTGGAAAAAACCATTTTAACTAAGGTTAATTATTATCATGGGATTTCAAAAACTGAATCATTAAAAAATGCAATTATAATAAATAAATCAATTGATAAGACCTCGCTGACTAAGAGCTCATGAATCATATCGAATAATTTATGTCACACCAATATACGAAACGAAACAAACATGCTTTTTAATATAGATTTCCTTGCCTCAGTCTTATTGGCATATAAATAGCAGTCTGTTCTATAAAATTGTAGCTATTTACTTTCAGAATTCTAAGTGTACTATTATCATATTATGAAGATGCGTGTAGTGTGGCTGTTGTTCGTTGTAACGTTGGTACAAGTGAATGTGGGGAATGGACAGCTTGTATACAATACTTATCCTGCGCTCAGCCAATTCAGTAAGTAGAGGAAGCACTGGACTTAACTGCGCATGCGCAAGAATTGGTCTAGCTGTATCGTGTTCAATGATGAGGTCGCATTACGTTTGTAATAGCTTTCAAACAAAAGTTTTCTTTTTTTTATCACCTTTAGGGAAGAATCGATATGAATTCAATTCAATTCAATTCAATTCTTTATTCACATGAAACATGGTAAATGGTTACAGATGGTCATGAAAAATAAGGTAGGTACATACATGTTTCGCCAGTTTGGCATGCAAAAAAAAATACCTATAGAACAGAATTTTGAAGTTGCTTATTGCCTTCGCCTACCAGTTGCTGATCCTATTAACTTGAATCTTCTATTGAAGTAAAGGAATGGAGTGAACACACTAAATTTTGCTCACTTTTGTGGACTTATATTTTCCCATCGTCATTCAACATTCAACATCATCAAAATTCAAAAGGACATTAAAGTATAAAAATCTATTTTATGACTATGGAATAGGAAGGTGATACTTTTTACAGTCTATACAACATGTAACGTAATTAACGCACACCCTCAAACATCCCAATTAGAATATTATGTTGTAATCGTAATACATACACTGTTTTTTTTATTTAACATGTATATGCATTATTATTTACTAAATTAGTTTCTTGGAATAAAGTTTATTTTTCATTATTTTGTATTGAATGTTGGAATTTGTATGAATACAAATAAAACTGCGATTTATCAGTCTTATAACTTTGACTTACGGTCCATTTCAATTGGTTTTGACTCTACAGGGTTGATATGACAATAATTTCCGTAATTTTAATTATTTTGGAAAAAAAAATTGCCTATATTAGAAATGATAAAGGATTCTGAACAAACTTATTTTCAGGATGTGCGTTAATTACGTTACATGTTGTATATGTTTGCATGTGTGTATGTTAACAAATGTTTTCTCTTTGGATATATATATATATATATATATATGTAATGGTAATGGCGAAGAATATCATCACCCCATCTCATCCCAGGAAGGAGTACAAATCGCCCCGAAGGAATACCTACCTGTGAACGGGTAATGTGTACCTAATCATATCGTAGTTGCTATCAACGGAAAGATCTTAATGTGCAAATTTTGTATAAACATATATTTCAAAATATATTTTTTTTCGTGTATATGCCCCATTGAGTATGTTTCGCCAGAGCGTCACAACTGGGCCGTGTTGAAACCGGTAGTAGAGACACCCGCTGAGTTTGTTTCGCTGGGTCTTCTCAGTTGGGGCGCATTGCTAAGCGCGACCGTCGTTATAAACACAAGGTCCGCCATAATAATAACATTTAATTCATACCTTAATATAGACAGAACCATTCAGACAATATGTAGTAAAAATATAGCTAAAATTTAAAATTTAGATAATTAAACCTACCCATGATCCTTGACAATAACTTAATTTAAGTTAGCTAAATATGGTTACTATTATAAAATAAATCTTATTGTAAATTATTTCCTACAATCAGTGTACCAAAATATCTATATGTACCTAGAAATCATTATAAATTAATCATATATTACTACAAACATGTTCTGACTATTTACAAGCGCTTTTTTAAAGTCTACGGGAATAAAAACCTTTTTTATTGTATTTTTATTTATTTAATTTTTATTTTGCAAATTGTTTTAAAATCGATAAGCTAATGGTCGATAAGCGATGGCTCAATGTTCGCGCACCACGATCAAGTGGCATGACATGCGGAATGGAGTAGTTGTTACAGTTGTAGCGTGGTAATACCTGTTGTATCTGCTTTCATATTAAATAGGCAAATATATTATCTTCAAGCAGCCATTGCAGAAGCATCGTGGAAAGGCAGTTATTTACAATTCAAAGTATATTCAGCTAAAGCGTCGTTAAGTTTATGAGCTTAGATACTTAATATTTTGTTTCGATTCTGATATAATAGAGCCATGTCAAAAATACATAAGCTACGTATGTAGATAATTGTAGAGTAAATAAACAAAAATGATTATTGCATAAACTGTTTTTGAAAATAATATACTTTCTAAGTTATGACTAAACCTAATGTTCAATCCGAACACGTGTAAATGATTACTTTTAGAAAAAGATCAAAACCAACATAGCAAATAAATAAATATTAGCATAGTGTGGTTAACAATAATTAAAAAAATAATAATAAAGCAAAACATAACATTCAGAAACGAAATATAAAAAAAAGAAAGATTTACACTTTAAGCAGGAAAACATTATTTCGGAAATATAATATTACTACCTGCCTAATAAAAGAAATAAAAACTAATTAAAACATTTCAACTAAATTAATGACTTCTAAAAGTTCAAAAAAAATAAAGACTAGGACATCTTATTCTCATACTTTTCAGTAAAAGCTTTCCTTAGTTAGATTTTAGATTTTTAATTTGTATTTTATTCAACACAGTTAAAATAATCAAGCTTACATCCCATTTAATGGACAGCGGTTACGGCATTGATAATAAATATATCTAGAGCATTATATCGGTTTTGACAACCTTAATAAATTAGTGTTTTGGGCAATATCTCTAAAATATCTATAATGCGTTACAATAAAACTGTCTGGCTGATTGCTTTAGTTCAGTTTAGCAACATCTTTATTTACATAATTCTTTATCTTGTAGTTCGTCTTAATAGTCAATTAGTCATTTAATGGTAAGATTTCTTACATGTCATGAAAATGCTTATAAAATTGTAATAAACTAAACTTGAGTCAAATACATAATAATTAGTTCAAAAACAAAATAGGTCACAACATAGTCAGTAAGTCAAAATCATAAATTACTTATTATTATGTCAAAATATTAGATTTGAAATGTATAAATTCATCAACGGAATAGAACGATTGCTCAATAAGCCACCGTTTTAACCGAGCTTTAAACAAATTTTAAACAATTCAGTTAAAAACCTTTAGTTATTTAAGCCCATATGTCTACCGAACGGTTTCAAATTTTGGTCGCAAATCGGGTGAATATAAAAAAATATATATACACATTTAGTTTCGTCACTAGCCTGATATCATCCACTGCTGGAAATATACCGCCCCCAAAGGATTTCACAACGTTGCCATTAAGAGGGGTTTTGCTTAGTACACACGGCTACATATCAAGCTATTCAATTCCAATATAAGCTGACCGAAATCTAATACAACGCGAGATCAGCTTATACTGGAAATGTGTAGCTTAATATTTAGCCGTGTGTACACGCTCGGCATGCGAGTTGGCGCCGTAGCTAGTACACAAGGCTACACATGAAGCTATACATTTCCAGTATAAGCTGATCTCGCGTTGTATAAGATTTCCATACAATGACAGGTCAGCTTATATTGGACGTATAGCTTGATATGTGGCCGTGTGTACAAAGGTGACGCTGCTGCCCAACTGTTTACGACACTCAAGGGATGTAATGGCCACCCCATTATTCCTGTCTCCCATTATCTTCTGTCATTCTTCCTGGGCCAGGAACCAAACGGCTTTAGTTTAATACCACAAATTTAAAATTACGTTTGTCGAAAGTATCGACTAATAATCACTAATTTTGGGAGTCAATGCTACTGCAATTAGGGCTCTAAGAAGCCTTCACACGGCACCTAGGTAAACAGCATTAAGAAAAGTAGAAGAAAGCATATTTTCACTATATGAAAACTTGACTGGAGAAGTAAAACGCAGAATTATAGTATTCTATTACTGTTAACCTTCTTGGTGTCCGGGGTGTGAGTCACTAGGTCCCATCGGGGAGTTGAAAAGGGCATCATAGACAATGGTAACTACTTACCATCAGGCGGACCATGTACGTAAGGTATTACAGGTAATTCTTTTTATAAAGAATGGCAATAGGCGTTAAGAAAAGAAATTGGTTAGGCACTCTTGTCTTTCAGTTCCTTACCGATTCATAATTTTTTGGCTTCCGTATCCAAAGGGTAAACCGGGAGCCTATTACAAAGACTTCGCTGTCTGTCTGTCTTCCTGTCCATCTATATATGTACTCGTATATCATGAACCGCGATAGTAAGGTAGTAGAAATGTCCACTGATGATGTATTTCTGTTACCGCTATAACAACAAATACTAAAATAAACAGAATAAAATAAAAATTTCAGAGCTAATGGTACGGAACCTTTCATGCGCGAAACCGACTCCCACTTGGCCTATTTTTTATTTAAACTCTCCGGTTAGTTGCAAGTATAGCATATTTCACAGTATTATATATGTATGTAGCTTGTACATAACGTTGAACAGTTTATACACACGATAGTACACTTACAACTACCGCCTTTTCTTTTTCTATCTATCTTCCTTTTCCTTGTCCACCCAACAGTCGTCTGGAAGAGATCGCTACAAAGCGATAAGAACGCCGATTGTACCTGTATTTTTTATATTAAGGTAATGTTTTGTGTTTTCTGGTATAATAAAGTGTACTCTATCCATCTAACTACCAAGTTGACACCCTATTTGCATGTTGCTTGCTTGCTTATCGTATGGGTAGTGGTAACCCTAGTATCAGATTGAGCTAGAGCTTAACGACTGTTGTCTAATGATTACAACCGGGACCGACAGCTTATCGTGCCCCCCGAAGCACAGAGACTCTCAGAAATTAAACCCCTTTAGTGGTCACCCATCTATGGACTGACCGTTGGCCTAGTCGCTTAACCTCACCGATCCTTTATAAACCAGTGAGAGCATCTTGCTATAAGCACCTTAATGTTGTGTTGTGATAATGAGAATGTTGTGTACGCCTGTAATTGATATACGTATCAGACTGTTTCTCTCGAATTGTTCTGTCTCTATTTTAATATCTATATTGTTGGTGTACCATATTATTAATAAATATAACTATATTTTTATAGACGCAGTAAAACAACAACAATTAGCAACCGCATTAATAACTTGTCGAAACCAATTTGAACAACTGAGGGGCTATTACGAATTAGCTATTGCTGAACTCAGGAAAAAGTCGGAAACACTAGTTTTGCCGCCAATAGAGACGGATTGCAGTGATTGTCCCAAAAAGAGACCACGAAATCATAGACGAAGAGAGAAAAAGAAACAAGTAAAGGGAGATAAAAGATACACCAGGTATGTATTATTCGAATCACTATTGTATATATTAATGTTAATGTTGTTATGCACGTGTGGCGCAGCGGCTAAGACAGTCGCCTTGCCGCTTCGTGTCCCGGGTTCGATTCACGCGCTGGACTACTATTTTTGTGACTCATAAATAGTTGTTCTGAGTCCGGATGTATTTTGTGTCCGTCTATTGTATGTTTGTAAAGTAAGTGTTTTTAAAAAAGAAAAAAAAAATGTGTTTGCTAGGAATCATCTGCCATTTACATAATATAGTAATGTCCTCCTAGCCGAATTTTGGCAAAGGCGGCCAGTCTCTAGGCTAGCCATCTGCGGAAACAGGAGCACATGATTCCATCACTCTCATGGTCCGATGGGACGTCTAGTGACATGAACGGAAGGAGGTCAGGTACAAGTCCGACGGCTTTACGTGCTCTCCGAAACACGTGGGTGTAATACCGCCAACTCCAACTTCGGCTGTTGCAGAGAAATTTTTCGTTTTACAGAAATGTCCCAAAACCACTTTTTGGCCCGACCCGGGATTTGAACCCAGGAACTAGTTCTCTGCGGGTGAACAACCGCTAAAACAACGAGACTTTTAGGTTAGTGATAAGATTTAGCCTTTTGGGTACGGGTAATATCAAGGTTGGGTAAGGACAGTTTACAAATCGTATTCAAGGAAAAGAAAAGTCCAAAGGATAGTAGGAGATAAAATTTGACATCCATACTAGTCTGGAAGAAATCGCTGCAGAAATAAAACCACCCGTTGTACCTTTATGTACAAACGGCAGCACATCAAGCTATCCCAAAATGTCAAATTTCCTCAATTGAAAGTGAACCTTGTTCTTGTGATAAAGTTGAAAAACTATAAAAGAAATTTGATAGATTGGGCTAGCTAGATGTGCTGGTCTGTACCTCAAATTTTTTACTGTATATGTACATATATTAAATAGTATTTTACTACACTTTATATTTTATATGATGTTAATAAATGATCTAAATTTAATAAGGCGATATTGCTGATCTTGTGTTCAAGTAACTCTTAAGTGATCACCAATCGATCACTTAAGAGTTACTTGAACACAAGATCAGCAATAGATGTATAGAGATAAACTTTATGGCACAAAATATATGTAAGGAAACATATAAGGATACTAAAAATATATGTGACGAAACAGACCGCACGTACGGACTAGTACAAAATATTTTGTTGCTTTAATTACTGTTTTTAAACTGTTTTATGTAATACATTGTGAGCTTGACAAGTACAAGTGTATGTGTGTACCTAAGTGCTGAATAAATGTCAATATTTCATAAAAACATCTTACAGTAAACAAAACGTAATATCTAAAATAATGTACAATTGGCGGTCTTATCGCATAACAGCAATGCAATTGTGCAAATGCTTTGCAAAAAAGGAGGCTTTTACCCAGCAGTGGAAGCTTTTGGAAATAATTATAATGTTTGTCGTTGGTCTAGCGGTAGCGTGTCCAACCGCAGATAATGAGGTCCAGGGTTCAAATACCGGGTCGGGCCGAAAAGGGATTTTGGGATTTTTCCGTAAAAAGAAATTTCCACAGATTACCCCCCATAGATACCGCTTACAAGGCATGATACGGTCGCAACACATACTTGATTTAGCATGTTATAAGCGCACGCCCCCAATTATATGTCTCAATAACTCGCACTCCCACACGGTTCTCACGGTTTATCGAGACTAAAGTTGGAAACTTTAGTCTCGATAAACCGTGAGAACCGTGTGGGAGTGCGAGTTTATTGAGATTTAAATAGTAAAAATACGTTTAAAATGGCTTCATGTGCAGTGCAATGGTGTGAAAAGTCAGCCAAAACTTCAAATTACAAAAAGGATGGCATAATGTTTCATCGGTAAGTCATTTTGTCGTTGTGTCCAACATATTAAAAGCCAAACAGATTTCAATTTATACTGGTTCATATGACTCTCGTCTCTTTCACTCATTACGCTAAGCGCAAGACTTATCCTTGTCTAATGAGAACACGTGTAAGTTAGTGTTGGGTACCATAAATTAATCTGGTCAAGTTAATACCGATATTTTTACTTAATAATTTAGAAAACTCAAGTTATTATATGTTCGTACAAATAGCTTACGGTTAAAGTTTGGTCTGTGGTATATACTTGATTGCTCTTAGATACAAACGGAAATAAAAATCTTCTAAACATATAATAAAATCGTAGGCAAGTCAAAACTGTACATTGAATATTTTTTTTAAAGGATACTTGGGTCTACTAATATTTATTTTCATATATATTAATAATAATAATAATAATAATAATTATGTTTTATTTCTCACCACAATATAAGGTACATTTTACATGGCATCGATAACAATACATATAAAAATTCAATTTTCTAATTATATTGTGGGAGACTGGTGCCTAAGATAGACGTAAGGCCTGTATTTCAGGACACCAGGACTCCACCCCATTCGGAGATATTAACATTTCGATGTAATCGTTATGTACTCGCACGTTGTCTAATGTGGTAAGTTAAATAACACTAGCTTAACAGTTATACATAGTTAGTATTTGAGTGAATATGTGCTGTGTGGGTGTGTTGGAGGTGCGTGTTTGTGTGTGTGTGTGTGTGTATGCGTGTGTGTGTGTGTGTGTGTGTGTGTATGCGTGTGTATGTGTGGGAAGGCTGATATTAGGAAATATGAGTGTGTGCTAATAATGGGTTGGGAGAACAGGATGTATTTAACAGCATGAAGTTAACTTTATGTTAATGTATAAGTCAACCAGCAAATTATACCGGGGCAGCAAGAAGTTTTTCTGTGTCGTCATAGTTTAACTCCTGAAGCCAGTTCCTAACCTTCGTTTTGCACTGATTACTAGTAAGTCTATAAACAGAGAGCTGCTTATTTACGTTATTGTATAAGTATCGTCCCAAGTGGCAAAAGAAGCGTTTAGAGAAAATTGTAGTGAGCTTTTGTTGGTGGTCTACGGGATCAAATCGTCTTTTACCATGTGATAGTAAGGGGTTGAAGGTCAGGAATCCATGCTGCTTAAGTATTGTTTGTAGTATAAACAGCTGACGTACAGTTAAAACTTTAGTCTCTTTGTATAAGAGTGCTGTGGGATATCGGAATGGCAGATAAGAAGATACCTTCAAGATAGCTCTCTGCGATCTTTCCAGTTCCAAAATTGTGTACTTAGGGGCACCACCCCAAGATGTTATGCAGTAGGTTAATAGTGATTGTACGAGGGCAAAGTAAATAGATTTCCTCAGCTTTACGTCAGCCACACGTCTCAGGGTCTTGAATACATAAATTAATTTACGCAATCTCTTGCTGAGGGTGTTGATGTGTTCCTGGAATCTAAGGTTGCAGTCTATAATAATACCTAAGTACTTTACGCAATTTTCTTTTTGTAACTCTGTGCATCTACACGTGTTACCATTTTGGTTGGAACAGGAGTGGGCTATAATGGAATATAACGATGTTGTTAGAGTTGTGCGCTTGTCGTTTTTTAGGCAAAAGGCAATATATTTTGTTTTGTCCGCGTTTAGTGTGAGTACATTACTGTGCAGCCACTCCGTTACAAGGTTAAAGCCTGCTTGAGCATGAGCGTAAGCTTCTTTCCATGTGTCTGCGCTAAAGAGAAGGGCGGTATCATCTGCGAAAGTTATAATTTTACCTTTAGGGAGGGTGAGCAAACCCAGTTCGTTGATGTATATAAGGAAGAGCGTTGGCCCAAGTACGCTACCTTGTGGCACGCCATAGGTGACATTGCAACCCTCGCTGACGACGTCATCAATCTTAACGCACTGGGTTCTCTCACTCAAATAGTCCTCAAAAAGTTTAAGCTGCACACCCCTTATTCCCAATCTTTCCATCTTTTTAATCAGAATGGGCACAGAAACCGTGTCGAAAGCTTTGGCAATGTCTAAGAAGATCCCCAAGACCTTTTTTCCACCATCCATGTTTGTGACAACATAGTTTGTCAGGTCATGAACCGCATCGGACGTGGACTTTCCAAACCGAAATCCATATTGTGAGGGCGACAGCAAGTTAAATTTTTCTAAGTAGCCCACGAGCCTGTTGTTCATGATTCGCTCCAGTATTTTGGATAGGGCAGGTAGAACTGCAATAGGTCTATAGTTATCAACACGGCTTCTGTCCCCACTTTTAAAGATTGGATGTATTATAGCTCTTTTAAAGGCTTTGGGAAATTGACCAGAAGAGAGAGCGAGGTTGCAAATGTATGTAAGGGGTGGTACGACGATGTCCAAATGTTTCTTTAATAGGCCACTTGAAATTCGGTCCCACCCCGCAGCGCAGTCGTTACGTAGAGACCTTATTAGTCTAGCAATTTCATTTTCGTCCGTAGGCAACAGTGTCATAGATTGCAAGAGTCCATTGTTGACAGTGTGGGGTGCATCGGTAGTTGACCTACTGGCAATGTTTTCTGCAAGATTTTTGCCGATTTCCGCAAAGAATTTGTTGACGTGGTTAGCAGATTGTAGCGGAGTAGCTGCCATACGTAGTAGATGTGATGTGTCCTCCTTATTTTTTGTTCGATTTGTTAAAGTGTTTATAGCTGTCCAGATTTGTTTGGTATTATTACCAGCATCACTTAAAGTTTTTTTTTCAAATTCATTTTTAGTTTTTCTCAGTAGCTTATTGCAGTGGTTTCTATATCTAATAAAAGTTGTTTTTAAAGTTTCGTTTTCGGGTGACTTTTTTAGTTTTTTTATGTAGATTGTCCCTATGCCTGATACATCGAAGAAGACCCGAGGTGAGCCAGGGCTTCAAGTTTTTTTTACGATTAGGTACTTTAATCATTTTTGAATTGGATCGAATTAAGGATCGAAGCTCTCAATCATTCTAATACATAACGTTATTATTCATAATTTATATACTATTATTTGTTTTTATATATTTCTTAATCAGAAGTGATATTTATCCGCATTATTGAAATTCATAATGTCAATAAACATTTGATTTGTTTTAGAACAACCACATTTTGCAAGTAGGTATATTCTTAGTCCCACGTAACCCACAAACCGTTTTAAATATTTTAATGGTACTAACTCAAGCGTTATTGTATAATATGTAAAAATATGCATATGTTTATCGGCATACGTAGCGAAAGTCATTATCGACATCTATAAAGTTCTACGGCCTATCCATCCTTACGGTTAGAATGCATTTAGTTGCAACCTTGAAAGAGCCAATCAAAACGCATTCGTTTCAGTCCTCACAACCCGCGCCTTCCTCTAATTTTGGTGACTTTGAAACAGAACAAAGATTCAGTGATGCGGTATCTATGGGGGGGGGGGGTAATCTGTGGAAATTTCTCAGTATCAGCATTGTTTGCAAATGATTTTGGGATTTTTCCGTAAAAAGAAATTTCTCAGTGTCAGCCGGAAGTCTGGTACTTGGCGGCATTACACCCTCGTGCCTCGGAGTGCACGTAAAGCCTTCGGTCCCAACCTGACAACTTTCCGGTCGTGTCACTAGTCGCCCCATCAGACCATGAGAGTGGTGGAATAGAAAGTGACCTTGTGTTTGCGCACACACTTGTGCACTATAATATGTCTTGCGCAATTAGCTGGTCTCCATTGAGATTGGCCACCGTGGCCGAAATTCGGTCGGGAGGACATTATTATTATCAAGGTTATTTCTAGTTTGAATATAATGGTGTATTCACACTGACTTTTTTTGGAACAACATTTGTTAATGGTTGTGATTATATTATCAAAGAAACGATAATATATTTATAAAGTGTAACGGACTGTGTCATTTTATCCTATGCTATTGCTGTTGCTCTACAAAATTAGGGTTAGTATGGAAGCATTATATGATACGAGCATTAGTTATCTGTCATAAAGGAATAGCTATAAAGAGAGATAGTACTTTATGTGTCTTTTCGATAGGGAAAGAAACAAGATAGATTAAACAATGCCCCAATGCTGAGTAGGCGCCTCTTTGGTCCTTCTCAGGTATTCTGGGCAGTGGAACATTAGTGACCAAATAAACTGTTACCTAATTTTATACTAATAATAATATTATTTTCTATCCAGATTGAAAAGTCATCCACCCAGACGTAATTGAGATGAAAATTAGTGATCAGAAAATTGGTGGTACTCCTTAATACATCTGGACGACTTTATTCTCAACTCTCAAAATAACAGACGCCAGCACATCCAGCTATAATTTTATCACAAAAGCATAGGTCCACTTTTAATTGGGGAAATTTGACAGATTGGGGTAGCTTGTATGCTGGCGTCTGTGCATATGCCGTGTTTGCGATTTTAAGACTTCATATTTATAATTTTTGTCAAATTCACTTATTTCGATCCAAATTCTCAAGCTCTATCAAAAGCCCAACTCCTCGTGTGGTCGATCGCTTGAATTTCGGAAAAATGTTTGTAAATCGAAATGTATTTCCAATATGCTGTCTTAGGATGTGTTAATATGCAAAATATTATTATGTTGCTAATATTATTTCAAATTTATCTTTTCATTCATCCATAGCACATTATAATGTAGACAATTATATCATTGAAAGCCATATTTCCAGTTTTAGTTTCTGCTTTTTCCTTTGTGTCTATCAATGGTTTATACTTCTCGTTGAAGTCGTTTTGTCACATAAGAAGTCTTAAAGTTGTAACGGCAATGTGCAGTGTGCACTCAATTTAAGTTTTAGTTTTAATTTCATATGTGATTGTTAAGGTGTAATTAAATATATATATATATATTGCGACGATCTTGTGCGGGTCGCGGGACGCCGCTGGATGCGGGCAGCGCAGGACCGGCTATTGTGGAGATCCTTGGGGGAGGCCTTGGTCCAGCAGTGGACGTCTTTCGGCTGATATGATGATGGTGATGATATATATATTGAAGATCTATAAGGTTTGATTGCATTTTCAGTTCTTATATATATAAGAACTGAAGATGCAATCAATATATATAGATCTTCAACTTAACAGTCTTCTCATCTTAAAACTTAATGTTCTGTAACACTTACTACTGAATATGTTACCTACATGCTGCTTTACTATCCTGTGTTATTCATGAGTATTCCTTTTCATCATTAAATCTCAGAATTATCGACACAATGGCGGTAATAGGAGTGATATCTAATGTTTTATTATATTTCTCTAATATGATGAACGGTACATAAAGCTGGCCATTAAAAACTAAATTTTAACTACCTTAACACTAAAGAAGTTTATAAAAATCATGGTAGATAAGGACCACGCTATACTAATATATGACGTCATTTTTCTGGAGTCATAGAACCTCTATGTTCCACTCTCTGTTTCACTATTTCAATGAAATAGGTCAGTAAAGTCTACACGATCAAAGACATCTCCGGCACAGTATCGACTGCTGAAAATAGGTACTCGAGGACTGAGGGTGTCACCCTCCTAACTTGCAGATCCTAGCCCGCTGCTGATTCTTAACTCCTCCTTGTTTCTTTCTGATACACTCTTTTTGGGATCCAAGACACTTAAAATGATTCCCCAGGACATGAGCGCGAGCCTCACCGTTCATCCACATAAATGTGTGCCACTGTTGATCGTGGCGTACATGAGTTGCAGAGGGTAAGAGGGACGGACTAGTCCCATGCTTGCTTATCGTATGGGTAGTGGTAACCTTGGTGTCAGAGTTGCTTAAGCCGCCCAGTAGGCCTCTGACATGGCTTAGCGACTGTTGTCTAATGACTACAACCGGGACCGACGGCTTAACGTGCCCTCCGAAGCACGGAGACGCTCAGAAATAAAACCACTTTGACGGTTACCCATCTATGGACTGACCGCGAGCCCTGTTGTTTAACCTCGCTGATCGCTTATAGACCGGTGAGGAAGACGAAGAAGGTTCAATAAGGAATTGTTAGTATAATCAGTGGCTGAACATGCTGCTACTAGATCAACAAAGCAGCATATCCCATCTGACGTCAGCTGAATGCACCAGCTTCTTATCCTTTTACGGCAGCATATCTGCGTATCCCTTACGGAAGTAAAAAAATATTTCTATCATATTATGAACCCTATTAGTCCGTAAGAAAGTTAAAACTCAATCAAAATCCGTTTAGGGCTAACCGATAATATTATCGGATATCCCTTAAACGTGCAAGGTTTGTGATTAATTGATTGGATTTGAACTTTATTGTGAACAAATAGAGCTCAAAATATGGTGACATAACAATCGTAAGGAACAGTACCTAGTAGTCGTAGATACTTGGTCTAACCCTGCTAACCTAACTGGTTACGTTTGGGTGTATGAATTTCGGTGTCACTCTTATAACTCATACACGATTTGTGCCTAACACGTCATAATTGATATAGTAATTTGTTTCGTTAGGCATCGATAAAGATATTAAATAAAGTAAAAGCATTGGTAGATGTTTACCTTTCACGCCGCACGTCGTGGGTTCGATTCCCACCCAGGACAGATATTTGTGTGCATGAAAATGTTTGTTAGTCTGGGTGTAAATATCTATATGAGTATATCAGTTATCTGGTTTCCATAATACAAGCTCTGCTTGTTTGGGATCAGATGGCCGTGTATGAATAATATCCTAGGATATATAAGTCCCAGGATAATATTTCGGTGCGTCATTTAAGTCTGGTAAAATGAAATTAATGAAGTCCAGGTGAATAGACATAGAGACAATTTCCATATATTAGCTTAATTTTGTTTCCGATTCTATTTAATCCATTTTACGGTATTTTTTACGCATATTATTATCGATAACTAGTTTGCCGTTATGCTCATTATTTCATTTTAAAATATATGCGCGTATATAAATTTCATTAAGTTAATAAAGTCGTTATATATACCAATTAACTATTATCGCACCACATACATTTCAAGTTTCACATCGTTTGCTAAATAACGACACAAAAAAGTAATAATACTGTTTGTTCCTAATCGGTTCTTATTCATTTTGAATTAAATATATTAATCTTCACCTAACTCCTTTCTCATATAAATGAAATTATTTATTATTTATTTCATAAATATAATTTAAACAGTCGTTAAAATTATATTTTGTTTCAATAATTCCCAATATTCACATAAAATTACCTATTCTTTCTAGAGTTCTTCTACTAAGGTTTTATTTTAGTGATTCCTGGGATAATTGATAATTTAATTTTATGTTTAATAGCTGTTGGTTTTCCTATGTAAATAAATGAATAAATAAATAGGCGCACAGTAGGTGTATCGAATATAGTAATAATAATATAGCTGACGATTCTGCCTTTATACCACTAAAATAATTGATATTACATCTGTTTCTTTTATAGCTCGATTGAAAAAAACAGGGCATACAACTACTAACAACGACTGTCTAGCATCTAAAACTGCTTGTCCGGTGGCCATAAATTGCCAACTAGCTTATTTCGCAAGAAAACTAAAATGACTCAAGCTGCCCTGTAGTTTTAGGAACTAAGTTAGAAAGAAATGAAATGATAATAACATTTTTAATTAGTATAGCTCCAGATTCTATGCAATATTAAATAAAATGTTGTTTTGGCGCGAAATAAGCGACATTTTAGAACCACCACCAATTATTTTAATTAATAATTTATGTACACTCAATAAAAAATGAACAAGATAACAAAGGTATAGCTTATTTCTAGAGACATCTCTTCCAGCAGACCCGCGGTATATAATTGGTGGTCCGCATATTATACGCAGATTCATTACTTTGACAATTTTATGCATGCCCTGTTCTTTCATAGGAAGTATAATAGATAGAGAATTGTAATAATAATGGTGTAATAATGATAATGTTATAATAACAATGTAATAATGATAATTTAATAACAATATATTTATAATAATGTTAATATTTGCATGTCAATAAATTGGCTGAAGTTGTAAGGACCTGTAATTAGTTATAAGACCAATTAAATGTACCAACTTTACTGCAAATAAAGGATATGAATATGAATATGAATATGAGATGTAACGACATTTGAATCAGTTCGGTGGTATAAAAGACAGAATCGTCAGATTAAACAGAATTGGTACCATAGTTGTATTTGAGTGCATACTGCATTTCCTTCTATACCTGCAGCCTGTGGGCAAACTATGTTTCAAAAACGTACAGCGCCCTACGTTTACAATACAATAACGCGTTCCAAGTGTTGGTGGGGCTGCCCCGGTATTGGAGCACATCAGGGATCATCAGGGATGTTTGCTGAAGCCCGTGTAGATTATTTTTATGCAACGATGCGAAAAAGATGTGCATCCAAGGTGCGCCGTGTGCGGGACAGTCCCAACATTATTCTTAAGTGTATAGCCAGTAGACTAGACTGCTTGTATGTGGGCCGCTGCTGTAAGTTGTCAAAGTCGGTAATTAGTTTAGGTATAGCAGGGGTACGCATGTGAAAGCCGCTCTCTGTGCAAATATATGTATTAGTCTGTGCACTACATATTTGTTTTAGAATTACTAACATAGATTTACTAACAAAATGTTTCCTGTTACTTTACCAAATAAATTACTAATTCATTCGTAATTGTTATATTTTATTTTAGCTTTAAGATTAAAATGTATATTCACATGTTTAACAGGTTCTTTCAAAATGATGTGATACTTTAGAAAAAATCATAGGAACCTTTCATATAAGTTTAATAACCTTTTGTTAGATTATATTTATGGTGTAGACACATATTTATGTTTTTAATGTTATGAAGTGGTTGAAATATATTTTTACAAACTATACAAATATATTTTATTCTATAGTGTGAACCTTTTTTATTAAAAAAATATAGAACACTGCCCATAAGGTTGCAGGGAGGAAGGGCGATTTGCTTCAGGATCTGGTTGGTAAAGAGTCTACCTTCTTCCGAAAGACATAACTTCTAATGGCACATCCCAGTTTCTATGAGAATATCCATGACAATCTTTACAATAAGTAGTATTCGACAGTTAGTCTAAAGATCTCAGCTACTGGATACGTTTCGAATTTTGACGACATTCCCAGGTTTATTTCTGGTAACCAGTTGAGTCATATCAGAATTCTTTATTACACAAAAATTGGAGCATCATTGGTCTTAATGTAGAAAAATGTATGCTGCCTCTCTTTTTTATGGTAAAAGACATGTGAAATTATAACATTGTTTCTAATTACAATTATTATTATAATCAAAATTTAAGTACAAGCAAAATCTTTGTACTCCTTTTCGCCAATTGCCCGAACGAAGGAGTATGAAATTTGTAATAGTAAAAGTTCATATGAAGGAGGAATGCAGAAAGCTAATATTTTTATATAATACACATTATAAGTAAATTATTATAATAAATGAAAACATTGCACACACTTCCATGCTGACACATTGATAAACTGAGAAAAGATGATAAACTCAGTCTCAAAACTTAGACCAGATTAATATTATTTGTTTATTAATCCTTGACAATACAACCTCAATGGTCGAATTTCAAACAAGTACGATCTCTAGTAACTCATTAATACGTGTTGGTACAGTGGGACAAGGATGTTTATGAACGTGACTGACATTTGTGGGAGGACGACACTATGACGGCAACTTTTAAGAAAAATTCCCTAATATTATGGGAAAAATTAACAATGGCAATAGACTGTATCCATTGTATTTTGTATCAATAGTATTATATAACTTTGACGGGCCAGTTGGCTTAGTGATTTTTTTTATTCCCACTCAGGACAGATATTTGTGTGCATTAACATGTCTGTTTGTCCCGTGTCTAGGCGTTTAGGTATGTATTTACAAAAGTAGTGTATGTAGTATATCACCTATGTGATTTCCATAGTACAAGCTTTACTTAGTTTGGGTCCAGATCAGATGGCCGTGTGTAAATTATTTCTTAGGAATATCTAACTCTTAAAGTTTATAGGGTACCCCATATATTCTCGATTTATTATTATAAATAATTTTAGAGCACAAGGGAATAGTCATATTTATCTTTATAAATAAAATTTATTTCTAAATTAATATATCATTCACATTACTTAATACTACATTAATTAAAAACTTCAAACGAAAAACTAATACACGGGTGCGACTTAAAAATCAAGCTTGGTAACATTTACCTATCGGGGCGGCAATTCGCTCGTTAACTTTTTCAAATGGAATTACCGAGCCTTCACTGTGTTTTACTTTCATGAAAATCTCCTTAACCTTTAGGACTATTTCCCTGACACCACTTTTTTACACTTTTGGCATATTGTAAGTGTTTTAAACCAAATAAAACAATAATAAACGTAGGAACAGCAATCCGCAAAGCAAGCTGTGGCAGAACGGTCAAAGTGACACTTTACAAGATGGCGGTGTTAGTTCCACTTTCAGCCACGTTCATAAATATCCTTGTCGCACTATACTGTAATGCTATTATCCTATAGAATAAAACCTCTTTTGAGAAGATAGCAAAACTCTGGTCATTTTATTAAAATAGCTGGACATAGCTTTTTAAGTTAGAATAGAATTCGAATTAAATAAAAAGTATAATTTTATGTTTGAGTGATGTTTGTCAACAATTACCAAAATGAAGTGCTAAAGAAAACATAGTAAAAACTTTATTATTACTCAATAAAATAAGTGATTGGTGTTTTATACGTGTGTTATCATTGTGAAGGTCTCTCCCTAGATCCCATTATAGAGTACCCCTTGCTGCTGCGAGTTTTTACAGTACCTATTTGATTGGTGTTCTTCTAAAATATTGATAACATTATCACTGATGGACACAATTACCACAATCATTGTTTAAAAAAATGTACAAGGGACTTCAACTTGTCATTATCACTATATTTTTTTATCCTGTCTAATTAAAAATAATTGGTAAGGATGTTTATCATTCCGGGTCAGTAATCTAACCTTCATAAGGGCCATCGCGCAAAAGTGCGATCATTAAATTTATATAATTAGTGTAACAATTGCCTAGTTTTAGGTAATTTAACAATTTGTTTAGTTTCCTTTTATATATACTGATACGCTCAAACTGACAGTTCGCAATTAGTTGCACGTCAAAATCTTTAAATTTATTATAATTATACAATTACAACACATCTAAATTGTATAACTAAAATAAATTTTATAATTAAAAGATATTTCCTTACAAAAGGCAGTGCGTAATTACGCAAAATTTCGAATAGAAAAGTAACAGATATGTCAAAAGTGACAGATATTGAATTCTACAAAAGTCATTAATTATCTAGTAATTCGACACATTCAAGCGAATAATGTTTTGCATTCGAAACCGGAACAATATAGCAAAAAAAGACTTGGTATCTGTAGCATAAAGGATTCAATCACAATACATAAACGCGTACCTATAAGATCAAAGTTTGATAAAAAAGTATTAATAAAATCGGACTTGTCTTTGGAAGAACGTAAGAAAACCTACAATATGACAGATCAATTTTAAATCTTAAGTTCTAACTACTTCGGTTGAAATTAAATGGTCAATTATGTGGTTTTTGTTTCCTTGTACCAATTAATGGCTCGCGTAATTATGATTACTTACGAATGCCGTAGGTAACTTTCACGTAAGTACAACGTCTGTCTATTCGAGAAAACAAAAACAAAAGTAAAGAGCACATGCTTTTTAATATCATAGTAGTAGTGGGTGTTTTAACTTTCGCAACATATTACACAACTCTATAACTATAAAAATAATTAAACAAGATAATACCAATAAGAATAAGACAATGTTAAGGGCCTTGGTATAACAATCGCTTCACGAAAACCTTTTGGTGAAAGGGTTGAGAAACACTTGAACAGAGCTTTGATCTAAGTACAGCTGGTATTATATTAGTTGTTACAGTTACAATTCAAAATTTGCCCTTATTGCCTTCGTATTAAAGACGTTATCGAAGTTGAAGTGTGTCTACCGATGTATCAGTGATTATAATTTGTTTCGTACTGTAGATTCGATTCATGCTGAATTTAAACTGTCCGTTCTCTATCATAGTAACCAGTCAATCGCTGCGCAATCTAGTCTGAATGATATCCATATCAACACAAAAGAATAATATAAAGATATCTGTTACATCATGATGTTACATAATATCTGGGGACAATGTCACACAGATCATCCTACCCCCAAACTAAGCAAAGCTTGTACTATGGGTACCAGGCGACTATAATTATACTTATATAGATAGATAAATACTTATATACATAGAAAACATGCAGGACTCAGAAACAAATATTCGTGCTCATCACACAAATATTTTCACTTACCGGGATTCAAACCCAGGACCACCAGCTTCGTAGGCAGGATCACTACCAATTAGGCTACGGTGACCGTCATTTAACATAAATATGACGACCGTCTAAATTATTTAATTTTTCAGCGTCTCCTGCTCAATAACTGAATCAAGTGTAGTCAATCTAAATGTAAACTGATTGATGGTACATCTTGTCGAATCTAGCGATGCCATATTGTTCTTTAAAGTGAGCGTTCATTACTACGATACAGTTCTCAACTAATTTAGATATTGTTTTATATAACAAAAAGGTAACACTTTAAAAACTTATTATATAAAAAGACGCTCTTGAACCTATTGTTTCACACCTTGGGAGCTTTGCTTCCTTTTTCATAACACACACGGCCAAGCAGTCACTTGGTGCCCTAAAGAACACCGCGTTTTCATAAGATGTCATGTTGTTATTGCCAATATGGCATCTTACAAATTCGCACAGTTCACCTTGGACCACATTTTCTCTCACCATCAGGTAAAATTGTTATTAAGCGAAATGCCTTAATATAAAAAAAAATACAAAGACACGTTTGGCTCGACCGACGATTTGAATCTCATAAATGTGCGGCTAAACACACTACCGCTAGATCTAGACTATTTAGTCATGGGCAACCATAGAGAATATTTGAAGTTAAAGTAGCCTGCCGTGGAACTTGGGAGGAGCAGCGCCGTGCCCTCATTTCTGGAGTAGGCAGTGACCTGTCGCTGCCGGCCGTCGTGAATTCGATGGTTGGCGGCGAGGAGTCCTGGGACGCGGTGGTTTCTTTCTGCGAGACAGTCGTCTCGCGGAAGGAAGCTGCGGAAAGGGAGAGGGAGATCAAATCCTCTCACCCAGCCCGCAGCAGACGCACCGGGCGTCGGCGGAGGGCGGACAACGCCCTCTTCCAGCCCCCCTAAATGGGTCCAGGGGCGACGGACTCGGGGGCGTCCGTCGCCCACTACACATTTGGACCCGAGGCGGCGGCGCGACGTGTTCCACGCGCGCCCGTCTTAGACGTTGCGGGGGGAGTTCAACACCTCACTCCCCCCTCTAATGCGAGGAGGCCCGCAGTTATGGGCCAGCACCAGCCGGGGGTTGCGGAAGTATCGTATGTTCCCGCGACCCCCGGCGCAGGTGTGAGATGGAACACCGGGGTGGTTTTTAGTCAGTAGGAGTCTGACAGACCCCTCCGCCTTCCCCAAGGCGGAGGACATCCATGCAGGATTTTCCACCCCGCAAAAAAAAAAAAAAACAAAAGCCTGCCGTGGCACAAAATCTCGTTAATTAAGCGAACTAGAGTAAGATAGAACAATCCTGCAACGACAAATATTATTCCACAAACGCCCTTTAGGTTGATAAAATTATTTCCTTCTGTATATTTACGGTAGAAGTCATTTATTTCGTGCCTAGGCGAACGGTGAAGTTAAGGAACTGGCTAATTGTCATTTTGAAACATCAGAGATTTTACTATGTAAATGTTAATTTAGCGTACAATCAGCGTCACCAATACGAAAAGTTATGTTTAGTAGTGTAAAGAAAATTTAAAAGACTACATCTAGGTCCAGTTTTTGTACTTTTTGTCGAATTGATTAGAAGGGCTATTATTTTTCTGTAAAGACTATAAAAAGGCATCTACCACCGAGATCGTCTCGCTCTCCATGCATACGTGTCAAAAGAAAACGACACTTAATTCTTGAAAACTCAAGTTTCTCGTATTTTCAACTCCAAAACTCAACCGATTTTTTTTTTCAGTAATGTAATGACAAGTAAATAAATGATTCCAGTGTTTTATTGTTTATGTTTCAAGTCGTCAGATATATTTAAGAAACATTTGTTATGAATAGTTTATCAGAATATTTTTTAATTGATTTCTGGAGGCTTATAACCTAGTTGGTAGTGCTCCTGCTTACGAAGCTGGTGGTCCTGGGTTCGAATCCCGGTAAGTGCAAATATTTGTGTGATGAGCATGGATATTTGTTTCAGAGTCATGGATGTTTTCTATGTATTTAAGTATTTATCTATCTATATAAGTATGTATATCGTCGTCTGTTACCCATAGTACAAGCTTTGCTTAGTTTGGGGCTAGGATGATCTGTGTGACATTGTCCCCAGATATAACTCCCAGACTTCGGGCTGATGCTGAGATTTTGTTTTACAGAATTGTCCTAAAATCACTTTTGGCCCGACCCGGGATTTGAACCCAGGAACACGCTACCGCCATAAGACCAACCAGGCATCAATGTAAACTGGTAGTGGGGATATAGAGAGAAATAAAAGTAATCCCAAGGACATATATAGCTTGATATGTAGCCGTGTGTACGACTCTGACATATTTTAGCCGACCGTTGTGTATATCTGTACTTTATTAGTCTTCTCGGATTAGAATGGAAACTGTGTAATCATTGCGCAAATACGTGATTAATGAATCAATCCAAACTCATTAATCACATATTTGAGTAATAACATTTACAGCACACAGTTTCCATTCTGAAATGAGAAAATAAATTAAAAATCCCTTTTACGATTTCTCCCAATATCTAGATCAAAACGAATACACTCATTTCTTTTTCCCAACTTTGCCTCTTAATAAACAAGCAGTAGAACTCATCTAGTTCATCAATCAGTACATCCTACATTGGCTTATTTCTTACATTTAAAAGGTTGCACCTCATTATTGCCTACTTGCGTACATTTCAGTACCAGAATTGTCGTGGTGCAGAAGGAAATTAATCAAATAACCTAAAATAAAACATGCCGCAATTAAGATTTAACCTTCGTTTAACCTAACCTTTTAACAAAAACATACGTCCTTGATCTTTGTAATAAAAGCAAATTCCTTTAAAATCCGTCGAATATTCCATAGCCAGAACTTCCGTAAAAATTTATAACATACATACATACATAGACTCACGCCTGTCTCCCAGAGGGTAGGCAGAGACAACGGACTTCCATTTATCACAATCCTTGCACACCTCTTACGCTTCGTTTACTGACATTATATTCTTTTAATTTATAACAGGTACATAATAATATTAAATATATTACTTAAATAGTTTCTGAAGACGCATGCACATTTAACTTTTTTTGACAATTTATTCAAGATGGCTGACTGTGTATCAAGCGCGCGAAAATTTAAAAAAACATTAGAATGCCTTAATGTCATTTCTCGGTCTTACCCCCATAGCCGGCTTAGGACTAATCTCCCATACTCCCTGACGCAAGAGTGCGTATCATTTCTGACTGCAAGATGCGTTTCTATTGCCGGAAATTGCTAGTCAGACGAAATAATAAAGTATACTTATAAATGAAGCTGTCTGTACGTACATATGTCATCATTATCGTCACTACCTTCTAAATAATAGAACTATAAAATCCTTATCTCTTAAATGAACATTTTGACATGGGAATCCAGTAACTGCCTATTTCGGCGGTACAAAGATCCGGCGATCAAGTCATTTTCACACACATTTAAATAATGCGCTTAGGGGTGATGCCTACGTGTCACTGTAATAGCATTTGATGACGTTGATAATTAAATTTTATTTAATAATTAATTAGTAAGATGGGCATACTTAGAATAATGACTATTTCTTTTATCATGTCTATGGAACTGACTCCGATCGGACTACGGCTATAGTGGCTACTCTCGACAGGGATCAGGCATATCGGTGGAAGATAATAAAAAAGATCATTTTATATCTCACTCTCCCTCTCAATTCTCAACATTCAGGTTTTGCCAAGCTTAGCTTTACACGACTGTACAAGATCGACCACCTACAGACTTCTGGCTGCTATTAGGAGATTGTCTTGCCATAAAAATATCGAAATGTTTTGACCTGCCCCACGATTTGAAACCATTTTTTTAAACCATTTGAAACCAATTTACAGTTGAACACAGTATCACTACATCAATGGAACATTCCGAGTAGCTTTTTAGTTCTTTTCATATAGCTTACAAAACTTCGAGCGTAACTCACGCGTTACCCATTTTAAGATGTGTTCCCGTGTATGGTAAGGTATTATGGACAGTATTCTCTAAAATGAAGGTAGATAATGTGACGATCTCCATGGTCGTTGACTTTCGTTCGTCCAAGAAAACATTTAAAAATAATTCAAACGCGAACGTATTTGAATGATCCGTCATACTACGACAGAACGCTAGTAGCTATCAAAGGTAAAACATATAGAAAAAGTGAACAGATTATAATTACGTAAAAACAAGAAAGTATTTTATTTCTGTATATTCATAAGGTCCCAAAGGCATCTGGACTTGCAGATCGCCTTATGGCGGAGGCGGAAAATGTGTCAATTTTCATGGTCGTGGATCTTCGTTCGTCCAAGAAAACATTTAAAAATAAATGATTCGAAAATAGTTCTAACGTGAACGGATTCGACTGATCGGTCACAGTATGACAGAACCCTAGTAGCTATCAAAGGTATAACATATAGAAAAAGTGAACAGAATATAATTTCGTAAAACAACAAAGTATTTTATTTCTGTATATTCATAAGATCTCGAAGGCATCTGGACTTGCAGATCACCGTATATATACTTCTCTACTTCATTCGTTGCACACATACTACTTGAAATATTTAGAGCTCCTATCCATCCAAAGGTTGTCTGGAAGAAATCGCTTAATGCGATAAGACTGCCCATTATATTGTGTTATTTATTTTGTCTGCTATGTAATCATCCTGTTTTAGGGTGTACAATAAAGAGTATTCTATTCTATTCTTAGTACCCACATCCTCAGTCGATTAGCTACTACAATACAAGAAAGTATTTGCACTACAAACACATATTACATCATCAAATAATCAGGCCAAAGTCTCACAAACCACCAAGAATCTATGAGGCCCACATTACTATTCACCATTAGATGAGTTCGCAACGCCGTTCCGCATATCTGTACTAGCTTAGTAAAGAATTAAGGCTAATCACGTGCACGTACGTCACTTATAAGCAAAAGTTTAAATTATGTATATAGAGCGCCTTGTTTCTCAAACAGTGTTTAATAATCGTTTGGTATCTACGTACTATAGACAAATTGCATTACTCTAGGGAGCTGGTAATTGCCTTTGATGCTTAAGCTCTCAAGTTTTTGGTTTTGTTTGGTTTTGTTTGGCTCACCTCATGGTAAGCAACGATGATGATTCAACGTCACTCAGCTCGAATCGGCGTTATCTATAGGGTTCCCACTTTTTGGCTTGATCCTGTTGCTCCATGGAGAGACGTGGCGTCTCTATGTGTCCTTTACCACATTTATCACGGGGATTGTTCTGAGGAAATGTTGGAACTTGCAACCGCCACTGCCACCAATTTCCAGCACAGACCCTCTAGCTAGAAGTGGAAATTTTATCCATACAACCTGGATGGATGGTCGTCTACCACCTTGCTTTTCACAAGAAACTTTTGACCGCGCGCTACTACTCTGTGGAACCAATAAACTGCAGAGCTTATTCTTCCCTTAAAGGCTGGCACTTGTGGCCGCCCTGGTGTTGCGAGTGTCCATCGGTGGCGGTGTTCACTTAGCATTAGGTGACACACTAGCTCATTTACTTTCTTACCACGTTGACGACTCTTCCCCAATTGCCTCTGGCGATCTTACCCGCACCCCTAAGCATGTCACCGCAACATTGACCTACTAATGCTTTAGAATATATTCCGTAAGATACAGGTACATCCTTAGTCGAGCTGCTCATAGCCTGATATAACGCTATGCACTGCCACTTTTGAATTTTCTTTATTGCTATCACGTGATGATGTCCTCCAGACCGAATTTCGGCCACGGCGGCCAGTCTTAATGGAGACTAGCCTATTGCGCAGGACATATTATAGTGCACAAGTGTGTGCGCAAACACAGGGGCACTTTCTATTCCATCACTCTCATGATCCCATGGGACGCCTAGCGACACGACCGGAAAGAGTTCAGGTACAGGCCCGACGGCTTTACGTGCTCTCCGAGGCACGGGGGTCTAATACCGCCAACTTCTAGAATTCGGGCTATCACGTGTAAGGTTACTAGACCTTATACTTGTTTCTATGGTTCGTAGCATTAGACACCCAATACCCAATAGACACAGGGATGAGAATTGAACGATTTTGTTTGTTCTTTAAAACTATTATCGGCTCACCATACCCTTATATTTCTATACCAAACGACAATACAACACTGTTTGAGAATAGAGGCACTCCATATACAGAGTTTTAACTTTTGCTTATAAGGGACATATGCGCACGTGGTCGATCCCCACCGCAATATGCTTCGGAGTGTACGACGGGATGTCAGTCGCAATTGTCGATATTAGAGAAAATTTTAGGCCATGTCCTGATACGGCCATGGCTTACTGAGTACAACAACTCTGACATAAGCCTAACCATTACCCATACGATGAAAAAATGACTTAGGTACTACATCTACTGAATCACTATCACCCCAAAATAACTATAAATACATTTACACAAAAAGCATGATTATTTAAAACTAATCTAACAAAAACTTTTGTCTATCTTTATACTTAAATAGAAAAACCGGTAATTGTCAATGCAATTTCCTTGTTGCATTATGTAATTTTTTTTCTATGCATACGAACGTTCAAAACTACTTATTTGGCGTGAAATTTATTTTCTGTTAGTTTTATCCGTAGAATTCAAATGGCCTTCGAATGTGTGAAAATATTAGTTTAATGTAATGACTAATTTTAGGATTTCCTGTCTTTGTCAATTTACGTGCTTGTTGGTTAAATAGAACAAGGTTTAGTGGCTTTATGTTTTATGGCTTGCTACTTTCTTCTTCATGTTACCTTTATATTAATTATGAAAATAACTGTTCCAGACTTGAGATTATGAATTATTATACACGTTGTTGACTGTTGCCAATTATGATACAAAAATAAAAATGTGTTTTCGTTTTTTTTTTTTTTTTTTCAGAGGGCGACAAACGAGCAAGTGGGTCACCTGATGGTAAGTGATCACCGCCGCCCATGTACACTCGCAACACCAGAGGAGTCGCGAGTGGGTTGCCGGCCTTTTAGAGTCGGCAAACAAGTGTTGCTGACCCTTCCCCCCACCCCAATGAGCTCTGGCGACCTTAAAATTTATTTTTTGTATCATCAAATACCTTTGTGTCCACATATTATATTTAGCCTATCCATTGCCCTTTATACGCGAACACAGGCCGCTCGTGACTTTAACTGTACTTATATTGTACACTTGTAACATAGAGAAACTAAAATAATATATAAGTCACTCACCTTGAGTTCAATATAACTCACATCCTCATAAAAATTGATGCAATTTGTAATGTAGTTGTAATTGATTTACTCCACTACTATTATTATTATTCAGATCGGATGTGTTATACAATTTAATAGACTATACGGGATATACGCATATATGCATTTTGCACGCAAATTAATTTAAATTAATTGTTCTTCTAATTGTCTATTATATCTAAAACTACGGAGCAATTTAATGTTTAACTTAAACTTCGAGATTAATAATATTTTATAGATTCTCTATGTTATTTTATAGATGATCATTTTGATGAGTTCTAGCAAGCATGCGCACGAGCAGGTTCATAGAGTTAGCATTATTACGACCTGAAAGGTATTTTAAAAAGTAGAGGTCGAGATAATCATATAGCAAAAGCTTTGAGACGATCACAGGCAGTCCTGTCACCGGTCCGTAAGTGACTGGTGTGGTTAAGCACGTAGGTTCGCGGTCACTCCGTAGATGGGTAACTGCCAAAGTGAATTATTTTCTGAGCGTCTTCGGACTTCGGATGGCATGTTAAGAACTTTATAATCGTTAGTCAACAGTCGACAAGCCCTTTCAGAGGCCTACTGGGCGGATTGAACAACTACGACACGAGAGCAACCATTACCCATACGATAAAGAAAAGTAAGGTAAAGCAAAAAAACACCGTGTTAATATTGAAACAAATAATATTATATTAAGGTGTTATGTGGGCTAATTCACACACAAAACCAATATCATTTAGTTTATCAAAATTATTGTGATGTGATAAACAAAACATTTAATTCCACTCAAGCCAATTATATAACCTCCAGCAATATGAACAAAATAAGGAACATGGACGCTATAGTAGTGACAACTTTAAAAAAATATATAATATGTAAGGAAGCGCCCCGGCAGCAAGTCCACAAGTTACCGCCAGCAGCACCCGTTCATAAGTAGAGTTTACGACGTAAGTAAAGTATTAAGTATTTTTCAGTTTGTGATATTTTGTAATCATGTATATTTTTCTATTTTATCCGTAGCAAATAAACATAAAATGTTTCATTTATCTTTATAATATTAGTTTACAGGTAAGATATGCATATCCGAATCAATAAACTGAACTAAACAAAGATTCGGTGCCTTAAGATTATTAGAAAAACGTACAAAAACTGCTCAACTCATAGTTGCATTCTTCGAATCACATTCTAAGACAATAGATAAGATCCTAGCAAAAAGATTAAGCAACTTAACGCATGTAAAATATGCTATAAAAATAACTTCCGCCGTTAAACAAAGGTAGTAGAAATTCACACAATAACTCAACAATTTATAAAACATAACAGAATATCATGAGGTCATCTAGACTGTCAGATAAATTAAAATATATCTAAATTATTACTTATATAATTAAGAAATACCTTGAAAATAATAAAGTAGTCTTGATAGCACTCTTTGATAGAATTTAAAATGCCAATGCTATGTCAGGTTGTTTGGAAGAAATTGCAACTAGCCATAAGACCGCCCTTTGTATTTCGGCTCGATGGACTATATATTAAAGAAAAATACAGAAATTATTGTCAAATTATAGTATTTACTAACTGTGCCCCGCGGTTTTACCCGCGTCAAACTTTTTAAATTACAGCCTATGTATTAATTTAGGGTGTCAGCTAACTCCATACCAAATATTAAAATCACTCAGCCGTTTAGACGTAAATAAGTAACAAACATACACACTCACACAGTCACAAACTTTCGCCTTAATAATGTTAGTGTGATAATAACCGTTTTTGTAATTAATTTCTGGTGTAGAATAAAGTGTTTTGTATTGTATATTTGTATTTTTCATGATTTAGAAATAATAGAAGCCAATCTGAAATGTCAGTAGCACATAGCTAGTTCAACTGAAAGCCGCTGGGGCAGCAAGCATTAAGATTCGTGACCGCCAACAGAAAAAAGCAGAACCGTTGTCAGGTTGTCTGAAACCTACTAGGTGTGCAAGACTAGCAATTATAGAGGTCTTTGGGGTCTCGCCTAAAGTGAAAATTTCATCCTTATCACCTGGAAGAATGGTCATCTACCACTGTGCGTTTCACAAAAAACTTTTTGCCGCGCACTACCGCTCTGTGGAATCAATTAGCTGCGGAGGTATTTCCGATCCGGTATGACATCTTCACGAAGAATTCTACACCTTCAAGAAGCGAGCCTACTCTTTTCTTAAAGGCCGGCAACGCACTTGCAGCTCCTCAGGTTTTGCGAGTGTCCATGGGCGGCGGTGATCATTTATCATCACCCACTTACTCATTTGCCATCATATTATTTAAAAAAAGAAGTCTTTTGGCTAATTTTATGATGATATATAGAAGCCAAAAGTCACTTATACACTCACTGATTAAACATGGAATCTCCAAAGAACTTGGAATATTAAGATCAAATTTAGCAGGTAGCCAAATTTATCTGCTCAACCTCCTTCATTCCACCCTATCGCAAAATCCGTCCTCAGCTAAAGCTTTATCTGAATATGAGAGATCATATATTAGTTCATTTAATAGTAGTATTATAATTCTTAACATGTGTATATTGGCAATTAAATCTTCGCCTCTCAACTTTTAAGCCAATCTGATAGATATTTGGAACCAAGTTATCCACATTTCAGAGTTATATATAATAATAATATGCTGGGAACTATTATAAGTTTAATAACTTTTATACTACATAAACTACTTTTCTTTTGTAAATACATAATTATATCGTTAGTTACACTCAGACTCAGGACAAACAGTCATATTTATGCACACAAATATATTACCTGGGTGTAAATCGAATCCACGACCAGCAGCGTGAAAGGCAAGCATTTAATAACTACGCCAACGGGTAAGCATGTAGTATAATAAAATTTTCCAGCTTTCCAGTAGGATTTATCACGTGCACGATACTGCGGATGCAGGGTAGTTAAACACAAATGTATTCCTCCGGAAAACCCTTCTTCAGCTCAGTCGTGACAGGAAATTAAGTAGGTATATTACTGAGGAATTTGAGGCATTGTTTGTTAAAAAGCCTACTTACAAAACAGTGCGTGAAGATAAACTACGTTTAGTTATTATTGTCGGTGCGTAGTTCCAGGTCGTGATATTTCATACAACTTAGGATTCTCAACATCATCATCATGTCAGTCAAATGACGTGCACTACTGGTCAAAATTTGTATTTTTAACCATCATATCAGCCGGAAGACGTTCACTGCTGTACAGTAACAGCCAGAAGTCGACTAGCAATCTCACAAAACCGTGGCATAGCAATATTAGTTGTACTTATGACCTTCTTCTATAAGAACGTTTGACAACACTACACATTGGCAACTTGTTGCCCGCTTATGATTGTTATTACAAATTTCAATAAGTATCGTAAGCGTTACGGTGGCTAAAGTGGTTAGCACTGTGCCTCGCATGGCGAACGTTCGGGTTCGAGTCTCACACCAAACATGAAAAATATTTTTTAAGTATTAATGTGAAATAAGAATGCCGATTTGCTAACAAATATGTTAAATATTCCACAACTAAACGAAGATTCTTTCGTTTTACAATTATTTTCAATCTTAGCGTCGTTATTACAATATGAGGGTAGATTTGAAACAAAGTGATAAGTTCACTTTGTAAATATACCTTCATATTTTAACTACTTTACTAGTTCACATAAATTATTCCACTATTCGCTGTTGTTGGTTGGTGAACATAGTTACGAGCGTTTGTGTTATCTTGTTGCTGCTATTTTAGTATTCTTCTGAATTCAATATGCAGGCTAATATCAGTATTGAAGCCAAGGCAAATATTGTGGCCCTATATTCGAATGGCCTTAATATATCTCAAATATCGAATGAAACCGGCTTATGCGTAAGCTTATTTTTTTAATTTTATGTGATGATACGATACCTACAAAATATAATGGTAGATTAATCGCGTGTTGCAAGTGTGTAATATATATTTTTTTTTTTAGAGAGAGACTGTTAGTCGTTGGGTGAAGAGATTTGAGGAAGAAGGTAGCCTGAACAGTCGTGAGAGGAGCGGAAGACCACCTCTTATTAGCCAGCCTCAGCGACGTTATATGGTAGCGGAATATGAGACGAATGGTTTCATCCCAACAAGGCGTTTTGCCGATGAGTTCGGCACATCAGTACGCACCGTTCGCCGCATACTCCATGCCGAAGGTCTTCATCACCGAGCGCCAGCTAAGAAACCATTTTTAACCCAACGGCATAAAGAGGAGAGGTTAAGTTTTGCCCGGGAATATTTGGACTTTGATTGGGAGACGACAATATTCACCGACGAAAAATCTTTTAAATCGTGCCAAAAAGGAAGACTGCATTTGTGGCGTAAAAATAACACGCGTTGGTCTGAAGGCAATGTCAGACCAAATACGGAGTCAGGCAGAATCAGTGTGAATATGTGGGGGTGGATAAGTGCTCAAGGGCCCGGTGAATTAAGTTTTATACCGACGCGAGCCAATAGTGTCAACTATGTGGAAGTGTTGAACGATATAATGTTGCCTACGGTGCGTAATATCTACCCCGCAGAAGACTTGAACGAGATAAGTTTTGTGCAAGACAATTGTCCTATACACCGTGCCAGCATTGTTCGCGAATGGTTTAGCAATCATCCGGAAATTAAAGTTATTCCTTGGCCAGCTCGGTCCCCTGACTTAAACCCCATAGAAAATATATGGGGTTTAATGGTGCAAAGATGGGAAACTCGGGACGAGAGATGCCCTGAGCTACTCGCATCCCATTGCATGCAGTTATGGGATAGTTTGCGCGGCACAAATATCTGTGCAAATATTGTGGCGTCTATGCGTCGACGTCTGATTAGCTGTATCGAGGCTAACGGAGGTCACACGAAATATTAAAAATCCTAAACAGGTAGGGTAATTTTGTGTCAGGGGACATAGTGTCCGTAACTTTAACAAATTAATATTTATATTATTGTAATATTGAGGTTAAGTTTCAATCCTCTTTTCATTGAGAAAATGAATAATTAAGCTATAACCTCATAAATTATATCAGAATTTTCATAATATCTATATGTAACCTAAAATGTGTTTTTTAACATTCAATACTATAGTAATAACATAAGTAAGTGTAAAGGATTTCTTTTATATAAAAAATATTACAATGTTACCATATCAAAATTAGTTTCATTTATTATCATATTATAATAATAAATTACCTTTATTGTAATATCTATTTTTTCAAGGTAATTTACTAAAATAAATTACTAAAACATAATAATAATAATTATATAAAACATAAAAAACAGGCCCAACTCGGATTCGAACTCACAACTATCCCGATCACATTAGCGAGAGCAGCCTCGTTACCGATCTAGCTAATGTTAACTTATATTCACGTGTTGAAATTTTGCATTACTAGGAAAAAAATAATCGACGGCGATAAAAAAAACAAGTTACTGATATTGTCATCCTTGTCTAGCATTGACCACATCTATAACTACTCGTAGCGATGCTACACGACATGTTAATTTGTTAGCGTTGGAACATCGCTTACACGGATAAATATGCGTGTGTGTATTTGCGCCGCAGCCCGCAGGCGATAATGGCCATTGCGGTGTAAGTGGACTTCTGGCCGTTGACTGTACAAAGGCCTCCCCCAAAAATCTCCACGGGATCTCCATTAAAGGGAGGGTATTTTTAATACCCTCCCTTTGCGTGCGTCTCTGTGTGAATCGACAACTCGTCTGGTTGTCGATTCACACAGAAACGCTGCTACCCATTCTCTAGTATCTATTGATTCGAGACGATGCTTCTTCTGGATGAGATGGGGTGGTAATACTCGTGGTCGACATTATATATTAAAGTATAGTTAATTAATTCTCAATCTACTTCCTAATTCACCTAACGGCAGTGTATTCAACGTATATAGTGAGATATTTGGTTCAAAACACTAGTCAAGCGAAAAAGTGTTATCGGTCCCAAAAGGAATTCGGTCCCGGTGGAACCGTGACTCGGAGAGCACGTCAAGGCGTCGTCGCGTCGGTCCTGCACTTTACGTCTGTCCGGTCACGTCACGTCGTTCATGAGAGTGAGGAGATAGAGAGTGCACATAGGTTTGCACACACGCTTGTGCAGTACAAGATATCCCGTAGATACGGCTAATCTCCGGTAATACCTATTAGGCACAATTTCCGAAATTTAACCAGATGGACACTACCTAATTGGGAAACAATTACCCAACTGCTAGTAAGAAATGTGTCATATCGCAAACTTTTGCTGTTTTGCCAATAACAAACAGGTTTACCAGGTAGTAGGCGACGTCTTTTGCAACTAGACGCCTCTGATCACCCTATCTAGAAAGCAATCAACGCTTGGAAATTGGTGTAATACCGAAACGGCATCGATAAACAATTTATCATTATTTATTTATACTACAAATACGGAAGTTGGGAAATTGTTATTTTACAAAAGCCTTTATAAACACAGAACTGGCATATGCAATTGTTATGTGTAAAGGATTTTTGGAGTGAAAACTTCTTTGGCGGTGTTGTGCACTTTTTTGGGATGGGTAAAAATAAACACGCGTCATAAAATGTGACCTGATCGAATATTCGTAAGACGGAGGGTCTGCTTTTTAATTCAGATTGGCTGTTTATAAAAAAAATAAGTTTTTACTCACGTAGACTTTAAAAAAGCGCTTGTTACTAGTCAGATCAAGTTTTAGTAATATAGTTAAGTATACATCATTATTTCTACATATTGAGGTACACGGATTGTTAAAACATTTATAAAATTTATTTTATAATTGTACCTAATAATATTTAGCTAGCTTGTATTAAGTTATTGTGAAGGAGATTATGTTAATTAATTGTGAAGGAGATATGATATTTTGGCTTAATTTTTGTAATTTATAGTTTAATCTAAATTTTACTATATATTGTAGGAATGGTTCTGTCTATATAAAGGTACGAAATCAATATTATTATTATGACGAACCTTGTGTTTATAACAACGGTCGAGCTCAAATGCTACCACCGGATCCTATGCGTCCCAACTGAGAAGACCCAATGAAACAAACTCAGCGGGTTCATCTACTACCGGTTTCAACACGGCCAATTTGAGACGGTCCGGTGACATACACTCACATGACCGCAGCATTTTTTAAGTGAACACTTCGTTAGATTTTTACTGCCTTACCAAATTTAGTTACTATTTTTAAAAATTATTCTCATCATAGGGAGGGAAGCAATTTCTATGAGTCTTTACCGGCCAAAGGTGGCAAGTAGCATCTTCCAATCGCTACTCGGATGAAATAAACACTACTTTCGGAGTATGAAAAATAAAAAATACCGGCCAAGTGCGAGTCGGACTCGCACACGAAGGGTACCGTACCATTATCTATAAATACGATAAAAAAATCACGATTGTTATGTAAGGGGGCTCCCCCTTTAAATAATTATTTTATTTTGTTTTTTAGTAGTTGTTGTTCTAGCGGCAACAGAAATATATCATCTGTGAAAATTTCATTAGTCTTACTATCACGGTTCATGAGATACGGACAGACAGACAGACAGCAAAGTCTGTTGTCGTTTAAATATAGATGCAAATCTTCGTTTTGAGAAACACGTGGCTGCCTGTGTACAAAACTGCTTTTATCGCCTTAAGGTCTTGTATAAAATAAGACCATTTTTGTCACAAGATATACGTGTTCGTCTGGTAGAATCGCTTGTGTTATCCAAGCTTAATTATGCTGATATGACCCTAGGCTGCTGTCAAGAACGCAGTGATTGGTTCAAAGGGTTCAAAATGCATGCGCTAGGTTCTGTTTTACCATACCGCCAAGAACACACGTGACACCTTTTCTAAACCAAAATGGTATTTTAAAAATGAGATCGCGTCGTAAGCTACATCTAGCGTGTCTTTTATTTGGTGTGATAAAATATAAAGAACCATCGTACCTATACGATAGGCTTGATTGGATAGCCACTAGAAGAGATTGCACTAGGAGGGAATGCTCGCAGCAGCTGTCTACTCATTCTCACAGGTCTGCAGCGTTTAGGGGTTGCTTTCGCTACGCGGCTTCGAAGGTGTGGAACAACATCCCGCCACCCATCAGACTAATCGAGACGTTATCCACGTTCAGACGACGATTAAGGCAACACCTTCTCAACTCGCAGCAAGAACTGAACAACGTGACCGTGGATATGTCATTTATATGAGTGCAAGCTCAACACGCCATACCTCAATGCTGCCAATGCAACCTATTGTTTCAATCAAAATATATATGTATGTGATTTATAGCTTCAGATATTATTATTTTATTTTACAAACAAAGTACACACAATACAGTCGTAGATATTTCAATATTATTAGTTTTCGTATTATTCCCTTTATTATTCATATCCTTTATAAGTATATATTTGTGTATGTATCATATTTATCAATATATAACGATATAATACAATTATTCTATTTTATTTTTTAGACATAAGAGGGTCCAGTTGAAAATCAGTGCCACGCCTCTGGGTTGGCTAATGCTAACTGGATACCTACTTGCTGCAATTGACAGACACATGCACCCACTTGAATATTAACTATTTTTTTTATATTGACAAGACGTATATGTATTTGTGTGTAAAGTGTGTCTTTCAATGTTAGCAATTAATTTTCTTTTCTTTTTTTCTTTTCTTTTCTTTCTTAGTAATAGGGTCCCGTTTTACCTTTTGGGTACGGGACCCTAAAAATAGTTTTGACTTCTATCAGCAGTCCCCAAACACTGCGCCGCTTTTTTTTTGTATTGTATACCAACGTGGTATTGCGATAACATAATGTCAATAAGCCATGTCAGAGTGATTTATGTAGCTAAAATGCAAATGATGTGCTAATGCATTCACAAGATGTTGTAGAGTTTATTTTATATATGCACTTCGCATATTATTATACGATTTAAGTATTAAATTTCAATCCGTAGCTTGGATCAGGTAGTTAATGGCGTAGGGAAGCACCTAAGATATGTGCCTAATCTCTTATGTTAAATTGCCTGTCTCCACAGACTATAAAATTAAAGCAATAGGCTATATAATTGAAGAACTCTTTATAATAAATAAAGAATAAATACTTATTTGTTACATTATATTTTTTTAAGTAATTGCATAATTTAAAACAATTGGTGGGTAATTGTGCAATAACGAAATAAAAATATAGTTACTAAAATAAATATGCTGTTTTTGAAATAAGTATTTTTTCTTTTCATATTTAACCTTTCTGTATGTAAATGAATGTTAAAATTTAATTAGCGATTTTTAACGTAAATAAGATTATATAATCAGTCGTATTTTGACGCAAAACCTTGAAGTTTAAATGATATTTATCGAATCGTGAGTATCTAAGAATTGAATCCAATAATCTTTACTGTTAGTATTATTCTTCATGTCTTGAGGGTTTTAATTATATAGACGAAATGTGTTACTTTTGACCGAGCGATTTAGTCTAGGCGAAGTACATCAGTCACTGTTAAAAGTTTTATTATATGGATTAGTTAATACTCTTAAGTCACTCAGCATAATATTTATTCTCTCATAAGTGCATGTAACTAAATCAGACCTCACAATTAGTAAAAGCTATGAAGTTAGACTGCATGTTGGTCTAGTAGTTAGTGATCCTGACAGCTAAGCCAGAGGTCGTGGGTTCGATCCCCACCCAGGACAAATCTTTGTTCTTTGTGTGATGAGCACGATTACTTGTTCTATGTCTGAGTATAATTAATGTGTAATATGAAAGTATTTGAAAATATAAAATTATGTTTATCAGTTGCCATAGTTGGGATCAGATGGCAGTGTGTTAGTTGTCCCAAGATATTTATTGATATAGAAGAAAAAAAATATAATGAGGTTTAATGTAATACAAGATATGCCTCGTTAGGTCAAATACTCTGTTACCTAGTTTTGTCCTAACCAATTTATTATAAAATCCTTTATTTCAGGAGTCATTCTTCGTGTTGTTAGGATATGTGATCCTGGCCTTAAATTTTCTTAGTCTCAAGCTGAACTGTTATTAGCCATATTAAACGTGCCGGGAGTGTTTTACAATCACGCAGCTGTTGGCGCTATGTTGCCACCAATGCTCATCAGATTTAGTGATACCATTTGTGTTGTAAGTATTCATTAGCTACGGTAACCTTAAACAGGTCAAGTGGATTATAAGCTCGTTTGTCGACATTGTAGGCTAGAAACGTATGCATTGTATACTTTTTCTTTTCGCCTTTTTTCGGAACTCTTGATTGGTAATTGCAGTCATTCCTGATTGTAATGTAGTTAGCTGGGAACTAGCATAGTATCTCAATAGAAGGTACAAACAGTCTAACCAGACTTGGTGCATCTGTAAAAAATATGGTAAATTGTACGTGTCATGTTCGCGCACCGATGTATTCGTATTTTCCTTATATGAAGAAACAATATTCATCTAATAAAAGTGCACGTGTGGCGCAGCGGCTAAGATAGTCGTTTCGCCGCTTCGTGTCGCGTATTCGAGTCCCGCGCTGGACAACTATTTGTGTGACCCATAAATAGTTGTTCTGTGTCTAGATGTAATTTGTGTCCGTCTATTATGTGTTTGTAAAGTACTCCGGATTACTGATCACGGATGACTGACACATGGATTTGATTTCCCAGCACGGGCGTAGTCTTCTAAAAATCTAAAATAGGTCGTTCTTTAGGCATTACTTTTATAGGCCTACAGCCCAGTTTTACAATAACAGAGATTCACTGTTTCACCAGACCATAAAATAAAACAGGACCATCCACCTTCAATATTTTTTTTTCTTATCAAATTAACTTTCTTTAAATATATATAAAGAAATTACAAAAAGCGCGGAAATCTAAAACAGAGCAAGGTCACCTGATGGCAAGTGATCACCGCCGCCCATGGACACTTGCAACACCAGAGGAGCCGCAAGTGCGTTGCCGGCCCTTCAAAAAGGAATAGTGTCGATCTCTTCAATAAAAACGAGGCAGGATCAGGACCGGCACATATGCAGACACTCCAAGGTTCCAGACTGCCGGCACTGGTTTTTTTTTTCTGTACTCGATAATCTTAATAAAACTTTGTTACGACTGAGTTTTGAACCACGGCCTTATTTACTCCAATATAGCAATAGCTAGAACAATAGTGCATCCAACCTTCATATCATCATCATCATATCAGCCGCACGACGCCCACTGCTGGACAAAGGCCTCATCCAAAGCTATCCACAATTTTCGATCTTGCGCTATACGCATTCAGCGACTTCCAACGACCCTCACAAGATCATCGGTCCATCTTGTAGGGGGTCTGCCCATGATGCGTCTTCCGGTTCGTGGTCACCACTCGAGAACCTTTCTGCCCCAGCGGCCATCGGCTCTAAGAGCTATGTGCCCTGCGCACTGCCACTTCAGCCTTGCAATTCTTCGGGCTATGTCGGTTACTTTGGTTCGCATGCGTTCAACTAAGTTTGGCTAAGTATTATCAAATATTCACATGGCTAAGTAATTCTTTCTAATAGATAGATCTACAAAACAGTTTTGCATACACGATACAACTTAATAGCCATTTGTATTCTTACATCGAAGTTATTAGGAAAAGCATTGATTGTTTGGCTAAATATAAAACTATTGCCATACCGAAACTATTTTTAGGCACATCGTTACTTGAGATAATGATGACTCATCTCTGGTCGATATCAGATTATACACCCAGGAGCTATACCGGCTAAGTCGTCGAACATCGATTTCTCAAATGGCGTTCAAATAAATAAAGATTAAAAATGACTTAATCAATGAAACCGGCAATTGTGGAGATCGTTGTGGGAGGCCTTTGTCCAGCAGTGGACGTTTATCGGCTGATATGATGATGATGATGATAGAACAAATAATCGTGTCTAACACACAAAGAATTGTTCTGGGTGGGAATCGAACCCATGACTTCTCCTTCTCGCTTAGTAGTCAGCGTCACTAAACACCACCACACCACAGACCAATAGTCAATAATAAGTATGATAACATATTTTTTATATCCAGCTTTACTGCAAAAATTTGCTTAATTATATTATTTAATTAATATCTACCCTGCGCTACTTACTTAGTTATCGAATGGGCAGTGGTTACCCTAGTGTCAGAGTTGCCACCCAGTAGGCCTCCGGCATGGCTTAACGACTGTTGTCTACTGTCTGTTCACTACAACCGGGACCGACAGCTTAACGTGCCCTCCGAAGCACGGAGACCCTCAGAAATTAAACCACTTTGGTGGTCACCCATCTATGGACTGACTGTCAGCCTAGTTGCTTCATCATCATCATCATTACAGCTTAAATAAGTCCACTGCTGGACAAGCCTCCCTCAAGAATCATCTTGAGGGGATATGCCATAATCGCCACGCTTGGCAGGCGGGTTGGCGATCGCAGTAAGATGGTCATAGTAATCAGAGGGAAGCTGCTGCCCATCCTCTGGTAGATATTCCCTCGGGTCGACTTCTACGCCCCCCACGGGATGAGATGGGGTGATGATATTCTGATTCTGATATTTGTCGCCGTCACCACACAGCATATAGTTTTTAGAATTTTTGTCTGTTTGTCTGTATGTATGACCGGGCTAAACTCAAAAATTACTGCATGGATTTACTTAAAATTTTGCATGAATATTACTAAGAGGTCGGGTCAACATATAGGCTACATATTATCACGCTATCACCTACGGGGGACGAGCTGTGATAATTTATAAAATGTAACGTGGGTAAAACCGAGGGGCACAGCTAGTGATTAATATATTTTTATTTCTGTAACAAACAAAATATATTATGTGCGGATAGCACATAATATATTTTGTTTATCCAGCTTTACTGCAAATTATATCTTACGAATTTAATTAGTTGACTAAGACCAATAAACGGGAAAATAAAAATAAATAAATACATATATTTGTCGTACTTCAAAAGAAGAAGGTTCAAATACTACTTATAGTTTTGATATATGTATTTTGATGTACATTATGTATGTTGGATGTATGTCACGCATTTTACTATCGCAATTTTATTATTCGACAGATATGCTTTAGGAATTGTATAATGAACTGATTTTTTTGTATTTTTATGTCATTTAAATTTATTTTTAACTAGCTGGTTTTACCAGCATTAAATTTTATAAATAATCTATTCTTTGTGTATGATAGCCTATGTGTTAATCCAGGGTGTCAGATAACTCTATAGCAAATTTTATTAAAATCGCTCCAGCCGTTTAGACGTGAAGAAGTAACAAACATACACACTCACACACTCACAAACTTTCGCCTTTATAATATTAGTGTGATTATTCAGTTTAATGTTTTACTACGTTTTATGAAAAAGTCTCCATCAGTTGAAAAATTATATTTTTATACATGAATTCGGTGCGCCAATGGACTTTACTATCATTTAACTTGTTTTTCGAAAGTCCCTTAAGGTAATCAAGCTATTTCACAATAAAACTAAAATATATTTATTAACACATATACTTCTCTTTGTAATGAATACTAAATAAACATTTGTAACAATTACTTTATAAACCGATTTAGACTGATCAAGCAAAACAACTTTTACACTGTAAACTATTAACAAATTGCTTTAGAACCAAATGAATTATATAAAATATCAATTGTGGAGTTCAGGTTCAATTCATATAATCAAAATCTCTTACATATTTTACATAAATTCCAAATTTCACATCCATTAACTGCTAGTTAACAAGCACTAGTTAGTTTCATACATTCAACATGAATATCATTACACCTCTAATAAAAAACAAGAAAATATTAACACAAAAGTAAAATATCCCTAATTACATTCTTTGTATGGGCGTATCGGTAATTAACACTTTATTAAAAAAATAACACTTCATGAATATTATCTATATCAACAAAAATATAAGATTTCAAACCACGCAGTACATTTCAATGTACAAAACATGTTTAATTCACGAAAAGTGCGAGTAATTCCACAACCTTGAGGCCAGTCCATACGCCGCAAAGCATTCACAGATCTACATTACAAGATTACGTTAATTATATTTAAATTATATCATTGCTAAGGAACCGGTCGATTCGAATCTCTCACCGGACAGATATAGAGCATTTCGGCGCGATCGAAACCGAACCCCCTCAAAAGCGAAAGTGTAACATGGTCCTATAGAGCTCCGCCATTTTTTTCTTCGCTCGGCCGCTCTTACCGCATATATATAGCGAAGCTACGAACGATCACGCATCATTCGCATTCAGGACTTCGCTGACTTCAGTGCAACCTACTAGTGCAGCATCATGAGGCACATGGTGTGTTTACATTTAAAATTAATCAATTTAGTGACAGTGCTACCTATTAACAATATACTCTTAGGGTTGTGACAGTGCCTGGATACAAAACTCCCTTGTTCCATTTAAACGTTTACGCAACAAGGAAATTGCGTATATAGTGCAGTTGTCTGTGATGTTAAATCGACCACTCATTAAATAACAAGCTTCAGGCATATTTGTACCAGATAATTAGTCAACTGCGATAATAACTTTCAATTCCACTCACACCATTACATTTGTTCCAATTTTGGTGATAATCTTTATTTTTGTTTCTTCAACAGCTCGTGGCCGCCAGTCTGGTGGCGCTACTGGCCTTCGCCAAAGCAGAAGAGGCCAAGGCAGCAGAAAAAGAAGTGGCAGTGACCGACAACAAGGAAGCCGCAGGGGACGACAAGAAACACGAGAAGAGAGGGCTTCTGGACTTGGGCTATGGTGGACACGGAGGATTTGATGGAGGATTTGATGGCGGCTATGGCGGCGGCTATGGTGGCGGCTACGGCGGCGGCTTTGGTGGACATGGAGAGTCCCACAAGACCATCACTGTGGTTAAAAATGTCCCAGTTCCCTACCCCGTAGAGAAACACGTACCTTACCCAGTTGAAAAGGCTGTGCCCTATCCCGTTAAGGTGCCCGTTCCTCAACCTTACCCCGTAGTCAAACATGTACCTTACCAGGTTAAAGAGATTGTCAAAGTACCTGTCCACGTACCCCAGCCTTACCCCGTTGAAAAGAAGGTACCGTACCCCGTCCATGTGCCCGTTGACAGGCCATACCCCGTCAAGGTGTATGTACCTCAACCTTATCCCGTCGAGAAGAAGGTGCACGTGCCCGTCAAGGTCCACGTCCCTGCCCCTTACCCAGTAGAAAAGAAAGTACCATACCCCGTAAAGGTCCCAGTCCATGTACCAGCTCCCTACCCCGTCTACAAAGAGGTGCACGTCCCAGTTAAGGTGCCCGTTGACAGGCCCTACCCCGTACATATTCCCAAGCCTGTGCCTTACCCCGTCGAGAAACCCGTGCCCTACCCCGTTGAGAAGCCCGTCCCTTACCCCGTAAAGGTGCCCGTCGACAGGCCCTACCCTGTTCACGTTGAGAAACCAGTGCCCTACCCCGTTAAGGTACCATACCCCGCTCCTTACCCCGTTGAGAAGCACATCCCCTACCCAGTGGAGAAGCCCGTGCCGTATCCCGTAAAGGTGCCCGTAGACAGGCCCTACCCCGTGCATATTGAGAAGCACGTGCCAGTCCACATCGAGAAGCCCGTGCCCTACCCCGTGAAGGTGCCAGTCCCCGTGGTAGTCGGTCACGGACACGGCCACGAATATGGCCATCATGATAGCTACTAAGGCTGCAGGGAGCAGACGTTTGAATGTGATACATAAATATAAGCTTAGCACATAATACGAACGGGGGCGTGAAATACCCCACATGGATAGTGGTCGTGGTGCCAGATCCAAGGAACTCATTTCCACGACCCGTGATTGAACGCACTGAATTAAAATACTCTTTTTAGTCTATTTACATACTTTTGTTATTTTTTTTTAAATCGGTTAAAGCTACGTTTGAGTTTATGTACCTGTTATATTAAGATGAAAATGGAAATGAATTGTTTTTGGATTTTCTCTGTATTTTGGATGAGCGAAGTGATTGTGAAAAAATAAAAGGCCACGCCAATTATATTATAATATGTCGGTATTTTAATTTGCTTTTTGTCCCTGTGTAATTGCGTGTAACGTTATGGGTCCGTAAGTAAGTTTTACGAAATGGTTAATAATATGACCTAGATAGAACATCGCAAGCGGATAGCCGCTTGTTACGCATATGACGAAATGCGGTACATTTTCATTCTTGACAATAAACACATGACGCGCGATCTTTGTTTTGCGTAACTACTACGATATTACGCGACCGTAATCTTGTATCATTACACTAACTACACATTGTACTATTAACCAATTAAAATCGATTACCTCCGGAGTCGAACACTTTAATTTCGAATACCACATAAAGTGTGATACAATATTAACGACAAATTTATCAGGAATAGTGTGTACATAAATTAATGATCGTTGATTTGGGTTGCAAATAAACAGGTGACCATCAGGTGACCCACTTTTACGTGTACCTGGTTTGCCTTGTTATCTTTCAAAATACAAAATAAATATGTAATGTTAATTCCACTTACTGTCAGTTTAATCAAGACGGGATGCAATTAGCACCGCCTTCCCGCCCGTAAAAAATATACACATGCAAGAAGACATTTTTTGGCATGTATGTAGTTATCATAAAAAAAGAAACCATAGCAATATTTTTCCGATATTTTCTTAATATTGTTATATGCAACCAGGTTTTAAATGTATATTAGCTATGCCCCGCGGGTTTACCCACGTTCAACTTTATTAATTATGCCTATGTGTTATTCGGATATAAAAGTTATATTACTACAGAGTTTCATCAACATCCGTTTGGTAGTATTTGCGTGGAAGAGTAACAAACATCCATCCATACATCCATACTCACAAATTCTCGCATTTATAATATCATGAATATGTACATTTTTCCATGATCGATATGGTCTAATTAACCATCTCTGATATTGATTATTTTTTTAAGTAATCAATTGCACCAACTTTGAGTTAATAGTATTATAGCTTGTAATATATTTGTCAAATTATTGTTTATTACAAACTTAAGTCAGATATTACAAAATCAGCATTACGATGGGTGCTTAAGCTGGGGCTTGCAAAATGACATTACACGTAAGTATAGGTACGGTCGGCAATAAAATTAGCTTCATTGAAACTAAACTATTAGCTACTGATTATTACGAGACTTACCTATTATTTGAATTGGCTTAGAAACCATTATGTCAAAAATCAATTATATTCCATTGGAATTAGCACTCTCTATAGCAAGCTCTATTGAACAACACTAATAAAAAATCACATAAAACAATTACCCAATTCCATTCCCTTTCAATATCATATCAATCGAAAGATGTCCACCGCTGGACATATGTCAAAGGATAGACAATTGCCGGTTTTACTGCAACCTGTGACTTTGAGTGTCCCTCTATGTATTTCCTTTTACATTGCATAAATAATAAACGCCCTAAAACTCATTTTATTTTAAAAAGGCTTTTTACAGCCTCTATGGGCTGCATGAATATTGAGTTGATTATTTTTAAACCTTTACAAGGCAAGAAAAGGTTTTTTACAACCTCTACAGGTTGCATGAATATTGAGTTAGTTATTTTTAAACCTGCACAAGAAACCACTCTCTGAAAAGGTTAGGTTCTACATTGGCTCTGTGTTACTTTATTATAAGATTATACTTGGAATAAAACCTTGTGTGTGTGGAATACATAAATATATTTTATCATTATTTCTCCTGAAGCGTAAAGGAGGTGTTTACACGTTACTGTTTTTTAGTGTCGATTTCAATATTCTTATGAGAAAAGTAAAAAAAAACAGCCGCTAGTTCTTTACCATCTTCAAAATTAGATTGGAAATTATCAAATAAGATAAGTACAGTAATAAAATTAAAAACAGGTATTACTGCTATACATTTAAAACTACAAAACTGGTATTTTAAAACTGGTATTGGTACTCATGAAAAGTCATGGTTTGTGCCTGGTACCAGCTAAAATTACAGGCATCGGTAAGGTGTCAACTATTTTTATTCAATTTTTTTTGCGACTACATCTCAAACAAAAATAATGGTTTATCGAAGACTAAATTAAGGTCTAGCTCTTCCGCGGTTATCTTATGGTTTATACCTGGATAATGCTTTAGTCGTTAGTAGTATTAAGTTGCTTCTGTGGTTGACACTACTCTACTGCACAACTGCGACAAATGTACAACATATTCTTGCGAAAATACAACCTCATTTACGTAAGCTTTGTTTAAAATGATCGCATATTACTATTACTATAGTTAAACAAACTCGTGATGATTACGAAAATTATATTAGTCTATTATTTATTTTATATGTCCAGTAATAGTTATTTAATATCGATATATATAATACTAGCGATATTATTACCAATAACTGACATGCTCTGTTATCCACACGTAAAACCTTTATTGCAAAATTATGATTGCAAACAGTACTTAGGCACGGTCTAAAACATATTAATTTTAAATAATAGTCTTGAAATTATTTGAGTAACATATATTTTATTTTCATGAAAACATAATATATGTAGGTATATGAAGGATAAAAATCGTCAGGTAAATAGTTGTCACACAAATGGTTGTCCCACAAATGATAATCACCCAAACAGTGGTCACAAAATATGTAATTGACACACTGGTAGTTGTCACTGTACACAAAACTCATAAGCGCCGTGATAACAGCGAGGTGATTATTTATTCTTGACAGAAATATATTTTAAACTTAGGTTTCTACGTCAACATGGTTATGTTTGGTAATAGGTATTTAAACTCCAAAGCAGTAACAACTTTACATCTCATCCCTGTTAATGTCACCGTAGCCTAGTTGGTAGTGTTCCTGCCTACGAAGCTGGTGGTCCTGGGTTCGAATCCCGGTAAGTGCAAATATTTGTGTGATGAGCACGAATATTTGTTTCTGAGTCATGGATGTTTTCTATGTATTTAAGTATTTATCTATCTATATAAGTAAGTATATCGTCGCCTGGTACCCATAGTACAAGCTTTACTTAATTTGGGGCTAGGGTGATCTGTGTGATATTGTCCCTAGATATTATTATTATTCCAAATTATTTATTTTAAGTTCTTATTTTTTACATCTTTATATCTATAAAATTGAATTAAAAAAGAAAACAATTATTATTATTATTAATGTTTCCGAAAAACAGTTATTATTTTGAGAACATTAAAAGAGATGATATACATTATATTTATGTTGTATTCAGTTGTAAGTTTATGAATAATGGCAAAAAGGTCAGTGATTGACAAGCGTAATCGTTATTTATTACAGCTACCTCACTTTCAAGGTTAAAATATCAGATATTTAATAGTATCAGGCTCTGAAGCGCAACGTCTCTCAATGTTACTAGATGCTTTAATTACCAGAGTTTTAACTACTGACATCACACTTGCACTCCAACTTATCAAAAAGTACATCTGCGATAAAGATACTGAATCATCATAATATATCAGCCGAATTACGTCCACTGCTGCACAAAGGCGTACCCAAAATATTTCCACAATGTAGTTGTATCCATCATTTGGAGCGATACGCCATAATCGCTAGGGCGGGTTGGCGATCGCAGTATGATAGGCATAGTACACAGAGATACTCTGCTGCCCGTTCTCTCATAGATATACCCTCGGGACAACTTCTACGTCCCCCAAGGGATGAGATGGGGTAGCGATATACTATGCCGTCACGTACACAGCACCATATCATAAAATTTACTAAAACTTTCAATTTAACAGAAGGCAAATTATATCACCCAAGTGTTTATCAATGATCCATCAACGAATTTTAAATGCAGTTTTATGTAAATTAACGAACCAAATAAAACGTTGAATCAATTATATGAATAAATTGATCCTGACCTTGCTTCGAAGAAGCATTTGCAAATAAACATTGCCTAATAATACTTATAAGAATAATTTATTCATTAAATTATTCTTAAAATTCGAATTTGATTAAGTTATCTATATTTTATTGAGTAAATGTGAAATACATTACGTGAAATGGGTTAATCTAGTGAATTATAGTATTTTCTTATATATTCATTGTGTTATTGACCTTTTTGTTGAGACCTTGTAATCTAAGCGGTTATGAGGTTAGTAAAAGTGAGTTTTTCGCCGAAGTATTACGAAGAGTGTACATTGAACACAACTGTCGTTTTCAACATTAAAGTTGATCGAGACAGATTGGCATGCCATCACTTAATTTGGAGTGTTTCTTAAGTAACCAGGTTTAGCATATATGTAACTGTTAATGTATTAACCCACGAACAAATTTATATATATTGACCACTTTGCAGGATTTATAGGAATATTACCAGAAAATATTTATGTAAAAAGGATGATTTGTATTGGTATTTTGTTAAGCATCAGTTCTTCTGAGAGCTAGTCAAGCCATGACTTCTAGCACACATTAGAACATCAACGACAACTCTTTAAGGAAGGCCATCGAAGATAAATCCGTATATTAAGGTGGACTTTACAAAACCACCCACAAACCGTTACAAGTAGTACTGATCATAATAGAATCAGAATTCTAGTCTAACAATCTGGGTTCTTGGATGTCAGATGAGAATCGGTCGATTAATACTGAGAACAAGTCGCAACGGGTTACATTGGGAACTAACCTGTAAATAAATGGTGAATAACAAGAACTTTTAAAATGAAATAAGCGATAGTAAGAGGGGTGAAAAATAATGATAAAAAACATCATTTGTACCGTATATTCACAGTTAAGGTCTATTGAGCTATGCACCGCGTTGAATTCTTTCGTATGGATTTATTGAAGTTTTATTGAAGATACTAAGCTTACATAACATAGAACTTAGTCAACAATTTTAATATCCAAGCCTGTCAAGAAATAAAATAAATCGAAATAATCTTAAACTCTATAATAATCTTAAAATCTATCTATATTATATTTGACTAATATAGATAGATGTTTAAGATTATTTCGCTCTTATTTTTATATGTTAATCAATTCAAGAATCAAAGCAAATCTCTTTTTTATGTATTATTGAACGTACTTATTATTATTATGTCTGACATATATTAGTGAAGGTTATCTGAGTCAAAACTAATAAGAGGGATGGATGTTATCTGAGTCAAAACTAATCAAAGTAAATATATTTTATTTTAAAATTTAAATAAGTTTGACGTGTCTGTGTGTATGTCTGCCTGTGGCATCGTATCTCTCGAACGGATGACCCGATTTTGATGTTGTTGTTGAATTAGTCGGCATAGAATATCGGTACCCCGTGGGGCTCGCCCACTTATCCTGTGGGGGGCGTAGAAGTCGTCTTGAGGGTCAGTGCCCCTCTCATCATTCTAATTTCATTCATTTTTTTCTTCGCACGATCCATTCTTCTTTGGAACTCCCTTCCACCGGAAATCAGGATGGCAAAGAGTCTACTCGTTTAAACTGTGTGTCATAAACATCATTAGCTACCACTATATACCACTAACAAAAAGTAAGTAAAGATAAAGATAATTTATTTGTCAAAACATGCGTTTACATACAAATCAAAGCATGCAAGATCTTAAAAAAGGTATCTAAGTCCGAACATGTTTTACCTGTAAGTAAGAGTAAGTAAACAAAAACGTCGGTAAATAATAACTTATTGCGTTGCTTGTAAAATAATTACCTTCATGAAGGAATTTGTAGTAAGTAATATCCACATACTTAAACTACATGTTGAAGGCCTTTGTTGCAATAACTTTACTTATGTATGTACAAAGATTTTTACTTATATTATTAAATAAATAAATGAGTTATTATGTAGTTCCGGGAAAAATCAATTTGTTGGATAAATTAACAGTTGTTTATTTCTTTTACATAAATAAATAAAATAAAATAAATATAAAAGGTTTTTATTCACGTAGACTTCAAAAAAGCGCTTGTAAATAGTCAGAACATGTTTGTAGTTATTATTTCTACTCGTTTCAACAGTTATTATTTCTACTTACTTATTACAGATATTTAGGTACACGGAATGTTAAAACATTTATACAATTTATTTTATAATAGTAGTGATATTTAGCTAGCTTGTATTGAGTTATTGTCAAGGAGATTATGTTTAGGTTTAATTATTGAAATTTATATTTTACTACACATCTACATATATAACGTTAAATTTTATGCACAAAGAGAAGATTTTATATATACTGAGATGCTACAGTTAGAATTTTGATTGATGGAAATTTGAATGGTAGTCAAGGTGTATTTTGGTTTAAATTCCCCCACAGGACTTGGTTTAACCCTGGAACTATAATTCAAAAAGATAAATCAATGTCCTACTTTCGATACATACATTCCGATACGATACAGATTTAAAAATAGATGCATCAAAAGTAGGACATTGATTTATCTTTTTTATCATAGCTTCAAACTAACATAAACAGTAACTTAATTTATCACTGTCATAAATTTTAAACTAACATAATTTTAATATAATCATGAAATTGCATAACTAACTGGTCTAGACAGACAAACAGATCACCCAGTATTGAGTATAAGTCAAAGTACTTTCGATTCTGTCATATATCTGCATTCACGTGTAACTCCTACCAGTGCCTCTACCATGAGTTTAGTTTAATGCCACCGTGAGCAAAATTATTAACGTTTGTTAAATATACCTGTTAATAGGAGTATTAATAGGTATATTTAACAAATGTACATTATTATTATTGTCCCAGGATATTATTAATGTGATGATTGATAGATTGAGAAAACCAATAGAAACGAGTAATTGTGAAAGCACGTGAGCCTTTGACGTATATCAGAATGTACGTTCTTCTTGTAGTGTAAATATCATCACTGTCATGTAATTTTTTTTTATTCAGACGCATAGTTTACAAGTGTCCTCTTGTAAGCTTTTTGATGATAGTCTTATCTATATTTTATTAACTTCATACCGAAGACAGCGGTAGGTAGATGCAGAAACGCAGATTTGTGTTGTTCCGAATATCGTAAATAAACCTTGTCCTAAAGGTTCCATGATAATGAGAAACACTTAAATTTTATAAATGTTACATTAGAAAAATATGGTGCAACAATAAATGTAATTTAATTGACACATTATAGAGTTATTTTTTAGGTGTTTCGTAGAAAAAATAAAGTAGTCCAAATATATTGCACCCTCCCTACTCTCATGGTGGCTATACAATTATAAAGAGTTCAAGTTAGTGATTGTAGCCAAACGAGGTTATCTTAATTTTGTTAAGTAATATGTATGCCTTGTTCTTAAAATGTGCATGGGTTTTCATGTAAATACGGGACCATCATGCCAGCCCCAACACGTCTATTGTTGAACATGGGCTTTCCCCAAGGATCTTCACAAATGCCGGTCCTGCACTACCCTCATCCAGGGCTTCAAGCGACCCTCAGAAGATTAATGATGCACCTTGTAGGGGGCCTGCCCACGCTGCGTCTTACAGTGCGTAGTCACCATTCATGAACTTATCTGCCCCATCTACAGTCATTTGTAAGAGCTATATGCCCTGCCCACTGCCATTTTTGGTTGGCAATTTAATTCAAGACGGAATTAACACAATATTTCCGAACCGCAAGCTACTATAACTAAGTTAGCTGGGTTTGGTTGACACATGGTTTAAAAGTCAATCAAATCCAGCAGACTTGATTATAGGAGCCCATGGTCCAGCTAGCCACTATCTTCATATTAAGCCAGGTGCTAAGCAATTTTGTCGTGTTAGGTGTATGTAAGTAGCCAATAACTGACTGAATATTTCTTTGAATTGTTGTCCTCCATTTTAAACTATGATTGGAAAATCCATTGTTATGGATGCGTAAAAGTTACAATATTCTAAGCCTTATAGTATACTAACTGTGCCCCGCGGGTTTACCTGCATTAAACTATGTAAATTTCTCAGTAGCTGCCACGCCATGCACTGCACGGTAGGGTAAAAAAAAATATGACGATTCCACATAAATGTAAAATTTTTACGGAATAAAGTACCTTTGACTTGACTTGACTTGACTAAATTATAGCCTATGTGTTAATCCAGGGTGTCAGCTAACTGTATACCAAATTTTAATAAAATCACTCCAGCCGTTTAGACGTGGAGATATAACAAACAGACACGCTCACACAGTCACACCCTTACAAACTTTCGCCATTATATTATTTGTAAGATATGTAACTGTCTATCGGTCCTGCGCCATTGCAAATTATTAAAAGGTTTTGTAAAATTCGATACGAAATAGACGCAAGGACTTACAATCAATCATCAACTACGCCTCATAGCGATTACTACGAATTCCTCGTAGTTAGTTGAAACCGCTTTAGCCATTATGTAACTAATCTACTTCTAACAACATTCCGTAGTAGCATTCATGTTAGGTAGCCTTTCTAGACATTTTAACCATATCCCGTTGCAAATACAAAACTCTTTGAACATAGAAAATGCTTGTTCGTCTTTTAAACCGAACATTTTCACAATTTTGACACTGTTTTTTACAAAGAACACTGACTGTATTCGAGCTATATTATCAGGGTAAAGCAAATATTAATCAAACTACGGCGAAGTCTTCGAAATTTATATTAGAATAAATTTCTTTCCTTTCTAAATATATATATATTTGGGTTCGATTCCCACTCAGGACATATATTTGTGTGCATGAAAATGTCTGTTTGTCCTGAGTCTGGATGTAATTATCTATATAAGTATCAGTTATCTGGTTTCCATAGTACAAGCTCTGCTTAGTTTGGGATCACATGGCCGTGTGTGAATAATGTCCCAGGATATTATTATTATTAATTTCATTTCAAAGAAAATAATAATCCCTGTACATCTAGTCTCAAAACAACTATTTATGGGTCACACAAATACTTATCCTGTGCGGGAATCGAACCCGGAACAGGAAGTAGCGAGGCGACTGACTTAACCGCTACGCAACCAGTGCAGATATCTTAACGAAGTAAAAAGATACCGAGTTCAAATAGCAGACCAGTATTTTAATATAAAGAAAGAGTCTTGCTATTAAATATAATAATTATCAGGAAAAAAGATCTTCACCGATCAAACGATCTCTAATGTAGGTTGTAGCTTTAGGAATTATGTCACTTATATAAAACTTATAAATTAATATTTGCACATGTTACGAGTGGGTGGTTCATGTTTTATTTTTGTTTTATTTAAAATTCGAGGTTAATTGAGACTAAATTGCTACTTAAAATATATATTTTTAAATAAATTTAAACATTACTTAATTCATTTACACACATACCAATTTAATTCGTTTTAAGGCCACTTCCTAATATGTGAAATTAGTCAAATGGTATACTATTTTTTAATTATTGTTCCGGGGTGGGATACTGGTATTCCGTCACGAGGACTTTGCTGGTACGGACCCCAGTCTATCGCAAACTATTAAATTAATCAGTCAGAAAAATTAAATATATTTGTTGTTATTAGTATTAATATGTAAACCTACTCAAAAGTTCACTCATAATATGTATGAGTTACGAGTAGGTATCGAATTAGTGACATTGCTCTAGCGGATTGCTTACCCGGCATTTAAACCCAGGTAGGGTTTAAATGCCGGGTTGAGCCAAAGTATGATATTAGAATTAATCAAAAAAAAATCCGTGGTAATCCGTAGTCTGGAAGTTGGAGGCATATTTCGGAGAGCATGTATTCGTTATAATGTTGGACTACAATATGTTCTGAGTTCAATGAGCCCATAAAGATATTGCCAAATTAATTAAAAAGTAAAATTTGATGAGACTGCCTCCAGAGGATGGTCAACCTGTCCCCCTCTCCCAACTTTGATGCTAGCTAAAAATAATATGCCTTATTATTTTCTACTGTGTAATTGTGTGAAAAGAATCTAAAGATTACACCCTTGAATTTTTGTATTACAACATAATTACTTTGCTTGTTGGCAACAAGTTTATATTAGGTCTTTACCTATGAAATTGCCGTTCTGCAGTACTGGCCATTTCAAATCAAAATAATTTTTGTTTGGCTAAGAATTCTAATTTCAAATTAATTTTATTTTAAAAACATGGATTCTTTTTTCCAAAAGTAGTCATTTCTTTATTGATTAGTGTTACATTTTCATCGCATTTCAATCTTTTTCGTCATCATGGATACGTTAAAAATTCGAGTAATTATGGAATATGAGTACCGTCGTGGCAGCAACGCGGCACAAGCGGCACGCAACATCAACGACGTTTACGGAGCTAACACTACAAACCAACGCACCACCTGTTATTGGTTTGCTCGCTTCCGTTCTGGAAATTTCGACCTGAAAAATGAACCTCGCGGTTGTCCGAAGACTTTGGTCGACAATGACGAATTAAAGGCGGTTGTGGAAGCTGATGATACACAATCTACGGCTGAATTAGCAGCAGCTTTCGACGTTAGCGTCAAAACAATATTGGTCCATTTGCGTCAAATTGGCAAGGTAAAAAAGCTTGACAAATGGGTGCCCCACGAACTCAATGATCGCCAGCGCGAAGTACGCGTCGAGACGTGCCTTGCACTGCTCAACAGACACACAAATGAAGGAATTTTGAACCGCATTGTTACCTGCGATGAAAAATGGATTCTGTTTGATAACCGCAAGCGCTCAGCAAGTTGGTTGGATCCTGGTTCAGCACCTAAACAATGCCCTAAACGAAAACTTACCCCTAGAAAAGTGATGGTCACTGTTTGGTGGTCTAGCGCCGGTGTGATTCATCACAGCTTCTTACCAAACGGGGTGAGCATTACTGCAGATGTGTACTGTGAAGAACTGAGCACAATGATGGAGAAGCTGGCGCATCTCCAACCAGCATTGGTCAATCGCTCGTCTCCGCTGCTCCTGCACGACAACGCGCGACCTCATACTGCACAGCAGACGGTCTCCAAGTTGCAAGAACTGGGGTTGGAAGCTCTCCGTCATCCGCCCTACTCACCAGACCTTGCGCCTACAGACTACTACTTTTTCCAGAATTTGGATAACTTCTTGGCGGGAAAAAAATTCAATACCCGAGAGGCAGTACAAAATGCCTGTTAAAGAAAAACCACAGAAATTCATGTCGTCTTTTATTCCATATTTTTCCTTCTACTGTCGCAATCTTCTATATTTTACAAACCTTTTTATCTGTCATGTCAAGTCTGTTCTTGAGGCGGCCAACGTCATTTCAGGTCTAAAAAGTCCGTAACATCCCCACCTCCAGTATTGAGACTCAATACTCCCAGTCAGATCAGGTCAGGGCAAGGCAGTCTAGGTCAAGCCAAGTCACCCTAAGTCAATCAGGTTGGGTTAAGTCAGAAAGAACCTGCTCGCATAATGTGTCCAGTCAGATCAGACTGCTCATGTCAGAGCAACTGATTAAGAAATCTGCTCGATGTCTTGTCAAATCGGCAGTTCTCAATGTCAGACCATATTAGTCACGTCAGACTAGTCTGGTTAGTACGAAGTCAGGTTCTTCAGTCAATAGGACGATTTATAAGTTTAGTCAAGTACCTTATATTGTGCGAGTCAGTCAGAAGAAGGTCGTACGTCTAGTCTACAAATTTTAGTTACAGGTCGTCGGTAGGTTCCGGCTGTAGTCTTTACGTCTACAACTCGTACTTGTCCGTCTCGGCCCGGGTAACATTCTGTAACGATCCCCTTCGGCCACACATTTCGGGGTAGTTGGTCGTCACAAACTATCACAACATCGTCTAACTTTACAGGCTCGACGGTACGGAACCACTTCCCCCTTTTTGTCAATGTTGGTAGATACTCCTTGACCCAACGTTTCCAAACTAAATCTGCCAGTCTCTGAGATCGTCGCCATGATCGTCTGAGTAAATCTGTGTCATTAAAAGTGTCTAAGGTCTGAGTCGTAAAATCGGTCACACCGCCAAAAATAAAATGATTTGGTGTTAGTGGTGGATCGTCATCATGGTCAATAGAAACGTCTGTCAATGGTCGGCTATTTACAAACATTTCAGTTTCAGTCAAAACAGTTAATAAAATTTGATGTGTCGGTGTCTGATCTTTTAATGTCGATTTTAGGGCAGTCTTCACCGATCGAACCATTCTCTCCCAACAACCACCTTGATGTGGTGAGTTGGGACAAATGTTTCTCCAATTAACATGGCGAACACTCGAAAATTGGCGAAGTCGATCTTGATCCAGTCGTTCGACATAACGACGTAATTCGTTATCGGCACCTTTAAAAGTAGTCGCATTGTCAGACCAAAGCTCAAGTGGCGTGCCACGTCTTGAGATAAAACGTCGTAAAGCCATTATAGCGCTGTCGGATGTTAAATCATCGACAAGTTCAATGTGAATTGCTCAAACTGTATAAGGCATGTAAATAAGGCACCATACCGTTTCTCATGTCTACGTCCTACTTTCACTGTCATTGGTCCAAAATAGTCTAGTCCGGTATACGCGAAGGCTCGTACAGCTGTCAGGCGTGATTCTGGGATTTGACCCATTATGGGAGGATTCGGTTCAGCCCGTTTATTTTTACAAGTTTGACACTCTCGCCACACCGCCTTGACAGCTGAACGCCCACGAAGCAACCAAAATTTCTGTCTTAAGTCATTGAGTACCTTTTCTTTTCCTATATGAGCTGCATCTTTGTGATATTGTAGAATAAGTAACTTTACAAAATAGTCATGTGGGCATAAAATGATCGGATTTTTTGTGTCATAGCTAGTAACGGTAGCAGAGTTTATACGGCTATGAGCGCGTATTAAACCGTCAGAGTCCAGAAATGGAACAAGTTTATAAAGCCTACTGTCTTTGTCTACATTACTTGTGGTCTGAAGAGTGTGCATCTCACCTGAAAATGTCCTTTTTTGACAGCCTTTCAACAAAAACAGCTCTGCTGATCTGGTCTCCTCAGCCTGTAGTTCTCCTGATAGACGAACTGGCGATCGTAGATTGGCTATAAATCGCAAAATCCACGCTGTAGTGCGTACCAATCGCCAATAAGATGAAAAACGCGTGATATCAGGAAGTGTTACATTACCTGTAGCAGTAGTTAGTAGAACGGTCTTAACTTCAGGGTCGTTGTAAAGATCGGGCTCATGAGATATTTCAACTGGCCATGTTTCTTCATCGTGATGAAGAAATTCTGGACCTTCTAACCACATTGAACTTACTTCAGATATTGGTGAAGCCTCTCTAGTCGCAAGATCAGCAGGATTCAAGTGTGTTGGTACCCACTTCCAGCATTGAGGCTCAGTAAGTTCTAAAATTTCACTAACTCGGTGCGCTACAAAAGGCTTAAATCTTCCTACTTCCGATCTGATCCAACTTAAAATAGTCTTAGAGTCTGACCACAAAAGGACTCGAGAAATTTTGGGATCAATGTACCGTCGTATTGATTGGAGCATGCGTGCTCCTAAAACGGCACCTTGTAACTCAAGTCTCGGCACACTTAGCACCTTTAAAGGAGCGACTCGCCCTCTTGACATAAGCAATGAAACATGAAAACGTTTATCACTCTGTTCAACGCGTAAGTACGCAACGGACGCAAAAGCCCTAGTGCTTGCATCACAAAATATATGAATTTCAACTGGTCTTGATACATCACAGTCTTCTGTCAGAAGCTATCTAGGAATCTGGATTGAAACTGCTTGTCTAAGGTGATCTAGCCATAAACACCATCGATCGTGGTGTTCTCCACTCACCTCGTCATCCCATCCTAGTTGAGCTTTCCATATATCCTGCATTATGATACGTCCTCTTATAATGATATATAAAATAAGTCCCAAAGGGTCGAATATTGCCATAATAAGCCTCAAAACATCCCTTTTAGTTGGTCTTTTAGAACCTGTTTTAAGTTCTTCACTTACCTTGGTAAAATTAAGATTAAACAGAAAATTGTCATAAATGGGGTCCCATCGTAGACCCAGAATACGTTCTAAGCAATCTTCTTTATCGTCTGTCATGATTTTAATACCACTTGGCGCTAGTTTATCGCGTGGTAAAACTTTTAAAATCTCGCTACAATTACTCATAAAACTAGCCATTGTGAAACCACCCTGTGCATGGATATTGATGACGTCATTAGCCAAGTTCTTTCCCTGCTCAATCGTATCCACAGAAATGATCAAATCATCCATGTAATGGTGATCTACAATTGCTTTAACTGCTTCGGGATGAGAGTCTCTAAATCTTTCGGCGTTAATGTTCTTAATATACTGTGCTGACGCTGGAGAGCAGATAGCACCGAAGATCATTACATTCATTTCATACTCATCGTTCTCCCATAAGAAACGTTGAGCTGAACGATCTCTTTCCATTATAACCACTTGATGAAACATCTCTCGAATGTCACCAATCACAGCATATTTATGGCATCTAAATTGTAACAGCATACCGGGTAGCGAGTTCATTAAATCTGGTCCAGTTAACAAAAAATCATTTAATGACTTACCGTTAGACTTTGCAGCTGCGTCCAGTACAAACCGTAGTTTATCTGGCTTGTTGGGGTTAAAAACTGCAAAATGTGGTAAATACCACGTCCGGTCGTTCCTATTCTTGGCCTCGTCCGGTGTCAACTTGCGGGCGTAACCTTTGGTGAGATAATCATTAATCTTCTCATGATACTTACGACCAAACTCTGGAAACTTCGTCATTTTAAGTTTAATACCTTGTAATCGGGAGTAGGCCTGGGCGTAACTGTCAGGCATCGGTCCAAAGTCGGCACGCCACAGAAGTCCGGTTTGCCAGCGTTTACCTATGTACTTGGAAGTATCTTTCAGGATTTCGAGTGCTTTTATGTCTTGTCGAGACCGAGGTGTGTCAGAAGTAAACTTAACTCCAAAATCTTCAGTTCTAAAGGTCGTCTTATAAATGTTATTAAGCTCCTCACAAGAGCAAAGGTGTAGTACAGACGTCTCAAGCGGTAACCTTTCAACGGAAGTTGAAAAATTACCGTGTAGAGTATAACCTAAGTTAGTCAACGATAGTATAAGTCCTTTTCTGGGTGCTTGTATAATCTGTCTTGTAATAATTAACTCAATGTGGTCTTGTCCGATCAAAAGGTCGACTTTTTGATCCTTCGTCACTATGTCAAAGTCAATATATTCCGTCAGAAAGTCAAGTCTATTTACAATATTGTCATAATTGTTTACGGGTAGGTTTAAATTATTTACAGTATGTACATTAAACATATCATACGCAACGTTGCACGAAGTCCCACGTACTTTGAAGCTCACCAATTTCGATGTCGTGTCTACCGACGTCATTCCATGGGCTCCTCTGATATGAAGTGGCTGATTTGGTCCGTCGAGACCAGCACGCGTAGCGAATGAAGCGTCAATCAGGCTCACTGCTGCCCCTTCATCTAGAAGTGCCGAAGTCTGGAACTCGCCATTTTGGCCACGGACTATAACTGAGACAACTTTAAGCAGTACTCGCCTTGTATTTAGACTTTCGGCAGTAGTGTAAACAGGTTTGTTGTCTTTGATCAATGCAATGTCACTGCGTTCAGGGGTGATATTTGCTGGAATAATTGCCGTAGTCTTGGGTTCAGCATGTAGAACTTGGTGATGGACCCGAAAACATCCAGGCTTGTTGCATCTGCCTTTTAACTTACATTGTTTGAGCTGATGGTTGCCGGACAGACAAGCAAAGCAAAGTTTTGCCTCCGTGACGTATTTCCATTTTTCATCTACAGAGAGTTGTAGAAATCTTGGGCAAGCCGAAAGGTGGTGATTTGCCTTACAGTTGTGGCAGGTTTTAACAGGTATGGTCGTCATGACTACGGTCTTTGGTTGCCGATTTGGATTCTTGTCAGTTTTTTCAGTTAAACGAGATGGTTGCACTGCAAATTCTGCTACTGACTTAGCTACTTCAATCAGCCAATCAGCGACATCTTCCAAAGTCGGGTGGGATTGTTTACCACGTATTCTGTCTAAACCCCATTGGAATTTTAGCGTATGCGGTAGTTTCGTCAAAACGTCTCGTATAAGTGTCGGGTTCCGTAGATGGTAGGTTTGATTGTTGGATTTCATGACCGCTACGACATTTTGTACTTCCGTCGCGTATTTTATGAGGCTATTTGTGTCATCTTGACGTATGTCCTTAATGGCATGAATTCTGTTCAACATGGTATCAATTATAAGCTCAGGTCGACCAAACCGTAACTTCAGCGTATCAATAATACGGTCTAGGTTCGAGGCAGTAACCAAAAGCGGGAACACTGCGTCACGTGCCTCCCCTCGAAGGCACCTAGCTAGTCGTGCTATGTTCTCCTCTTTCGTATAGCCACAAAGCTTAGATGTCGTTTTGAATTGTGAGTAGAACAGGGTCCATTCGTCAGGGCTACCAGAGAATGTTGGCAGATCTTTGAAATTACCCGTCTGTCTAGCCATGATTTTTTTCATATCGTGTGTGTTAACCGTTGTCAATTCGCAATTGTTTTCCTCTCGAGAACGAGGCAGAGATGGCAGAGATTTCAATGAACTAGCCGTAGAGCTCATAGCACTAAGTTCACGTCTGGCTTTTTCGAGAATATTTTTCGAAAATGCGGCTATTTTGTCCTCCGCCTCTCGGACTATTTTCTCTTTTGATGAGTATTTCTTACCTGATGGGCACGTGTAATCCGTGTTTTCAATTCTTTGGTCATTTGTATGAGCTCTTGATAGTACGGAGATGAAAGATCGAGTCGCATTCGCCTCCTTACTCCTCGACGAGCCCGTGGCAGGAGCTTCCGTGCCGTCTGGTCACCGCCGAAGTCGTCACCCAAGCGCGGCGCACTTTTTCTCTTCGAGCGTGTCAACATATTTTTCGTGGACTGTATATCTTCATAGATTGGTATAAATTACGGCTCGTGGGCCACATGTTAAAGAAAAACCACAGAAATTCATGTCGTCTTTTATTCCATATTTTTCCTTCTACTGTCGCAATCTTCTATATTTTACAAACCTTTTTATCTGTCATGTCAAGTCTGTTCTTGAGGCGGCCAACGTCATTTCAGGTCTAAAAAGTCCGTAACAATGCCTTTGAAGAATTTGTTGCCTCCCGTCCAGCTGATTTCTTTAAGAAGGGCATCAATAAACTGCCACTGCGATGGCAAAGATGCATTGATTGCATGGGTGATTACTTCGATTAATACAAATAAAAAAATTCATGAAAAAAATTCGTTTAAATTTTTTCATACAAAACGGCAATTTCATAGGTAAAGACCTATTATAACAAAAACAGCGCGGCGGCGTTCAATTACAACTGTAAGAAATATTTCATTGTTACCAGTACATGAAGTCTACAGTACGTGCAATTAGGAACACGTGAATTTTTAAGCAACGTATTATCTATAATTAAAGAACTTAATTTACTGAGCCTTAAGCCAAAAAGGTTATTTTATTATAGTTTTGCAAATATATTACCAAACCTCAAATGCGTGACGATAATAATAATAATATCCTGGGACATCATTTACAAACGGCCACTGATCCCAAACTGGACCGTAAGTCAAAGTGATAATAAGACTTTTAAAATCGCAGTTTTATTTGTATTCATACAAATTCCATCATTCAATACAAATTAAAGAAAAATAAACTGTATTCCAAAAAACTAATTTAGTAAATAACAATGCATAAACATGTTATATTAAAAATTCAATGTATGTATTATGATTACAACATAATATTCTAATTGGGGTGTTTGAGGGTGTGCGTTAATTACGTTACATGTTGTATATGACTACACTTTACAAATATTTGCAGTGGTTTTATATAAAAAAAATATCTAAGGGGCTGCAAGCATCCATACGCTACTGTGACTAATTTGATTTTAAATTATTTATTTAATATTTAATTTACTAATGTTTAACAATTTACAAAACTCGCCAAACGTCATATGGCAACCTACGTATTTACATTAAGTTAGACTTAAAATAAACTAACTTAACTCACATAGCGAAATTATATTACAGTGCCAAGTTGTCATAATACATCAGCAGATAAATTATTAAATGTTTGCTAACTTTGTTGTGTAAAAAATACTTTATGTATTTTTTATGTTATGTTATTATTTATTGATACCATTACTGATTGATCGATGCCAACTTTATAAGGTTATTCACTTAATCAGTCTTGTTAATTAAGATTATGACTACTGGTACGAATCGAATGGCTAAATCGTGACGATTGAATAATATAAAAGAGAAATATATAATAATTATTAAATTATATCTATTAAACTGCTAGACTGCACCTGTAGCGCAGCTGCTAAGACAGGCGCATCGCCCTTTTGTATCCCGGGTACGATTCCCGTGCCGGACAACTAGTTGTGTGACCCATAAATAGTTGTTATGAGTCTGGATGTAATTTGTGTCCGTATATTATGTGTTTTTAAAATGCCCCACGACACAGGGATACGATTCAACAGAGCGGGCGTTGCTTTTCTTAAAAAATAAAAGAAGTTTTATTAAATATTATTCCAGTTTCCTGAGTGACGGCAACCACCATCCCATCTCATCCCGTGGGAGGCGTAGAAGTCGTCCTAAGAAATATATAAATATTCTTATTCTTATTCACAATTTGTAAACAAACGAAACTGGGAGAGGGCACTGACTTCTGTAATACAGATTCTTACATAGCTCAGAAGTCAAGGACTTCTTAGGAAGTTGTGTATAAAAAGTTTGTGAATAAATTAATTTTATTTATTATTATTATTATAAATAACGACGTTCGAGAGAACGCGCAGCAGCGTTTCTCTAAGTTATATGACTATCATACTGCGATCACCAACCGGTTTCCCAAGCGTGGCAATTATGCCATATTCCCTAAAATGATGGTCACCATCAAACCGCTGCCCCAGTCCACGGCAGTCCTCCTATTCCCAGCCTTCGTTACAGCCATGGTAACGCGGTGGGGCAGTGGGTGCTACCGATGATATTTTGAGGGTTACTGGAAGCGCAGGAGCAGCAATTGTGGAAGGCTTTCGTGTATGTTTTTGACAATCATGATTCAAGTTTCAATTTTTAGCCAACTTCAAAAATATAGGTTTTCAATTTGATTGTATCCATGTGGAGTAGAGTACACTTTGCTGCACCAGAAAACAAAATATAATGTAAGCGAATTCGTTAAGTTAGACTTATACTAGGTTGCCGTTTATTATAAACACTTTGATACTGAGTTTACACTATGTTGGATAACATAGACATTACCGAGCCCAAGAACTCTACGTAACAAGAGTCTAGCATCAAGCGGGTTAAGATAGTCTTTTCTCGGTGACTTTTAGTGAAAAGAAACTATTTTTTTTTTACTAAAACTCACTGAGTATTGCTAAGAAAATTAAGTGATTGGAGGACACCGAGTTCCACTCTAGGTAACAAGAGCTTCACTAAAATTCGCGAGTGTGGCTAAGAAAATTTAGTTAATGGTGATATTTTCTCGTCTTCCGCTCAGTTTTTTAGCACATCTCTAAGTGAGAATTTCAAACTTCTATACAATTAAGAATTATTTACACCACTTGACATGAGATCTCATACATTTACAATAGTTTATTTATCAAAACTTCGAGACACCGGGGGGTCTTTTTCTTACAAATCGAGATTCTATTGAATCTTTGCCTCACTAACATTACACCACTTCATAATTGATAGCTCATACTGGTAGGTAACAATATCGCATTACTTGTTAGGTAATATTACTTGACTACAGATTGAAATTTAAAGGTTGGACTTGATTATTCAATTGCCGTTTGGCGGCTATTCTCTATTCTAAACGGCAGAAGTAATTTAAATGTCATCGGTCTGTGAAAGATGGGCAAGGATAAATTAATAGGGATGCCGTCAGTTTATAGATAGTTGATCGTCCAATTTGTGCTATATTTATTTATTAAAAGTTTATTATACATAGGTTGACTGAATAAGTAAGATCTTCTCTACCTTGAGATGATGCAGGTAAACATGGTAGGTGTAATATATTATACAATAATAATAATATCTGGGGACTATGGCACACAGATCATCCTAGCCCCAAACTAAGCAAAGCTTGTACTATGGGTACCAGGCGACGATATACATACTGATATAGATAGATAAATACATATATATATAGAAAACATCCATGACTCAGAAACAAATATTCGTGCTCATTACACAAATATTTGCACTTACCGGGATTCGAACTCAGGACCACCAGCTTCGTAGGCACTCGAGCACTACCAACTAGGCTATGGTGACCGTCACTGTTACGACAATGATAATGTAATGCCTCTTCGCCATCTTGATTTCATGTTGAAAAAGGTTTCAAAGAATAAGAGATTGTTCCAAGAAAGAAGAGTAAATCTAACGAAAGCAATGACAGGGATATTGAAGCAAATTTGAGGGTATCCAAGCTGAAGAGACGTTAAGTTGATAGTAGAGCCTGTAGTCTTTAAATAACCGCCGTTAAGACATGTTATATGCCTTTTTATTCAGCATTTGTGTATTAACATACACTTTTACTGGTATAATAGTTTAGAAATATAAATTAAGCTATAGAAATAGATATATATATATTATTGTTAGTAGATATTATCGTTATTTTTTGTTGTTATAAATTTATTTCAATTAGTCAGCAAGTGATCGGAGTGGTTAAGCATATATGCAGGTGGCCAATCCATAATTAGGTGACTGCCAAAACAGTTTATTTCTGAGCGCTTCCGTACTTCAGAGTGCACCGTATACTGAGAGTCATCCTCGGTCGTAATTATTAGACAACAGTCGTTAAGCCATGATAGAGGCCTACTGAGTGGCTTGAAGTACTCTGGAACTAGGCTAACTAAATTGCTGAATATTAAAACTAAAAACATCCACTGCTGGACAAAAGCCTCCCAGAAAAGTTGTACTACCCGCATTCAGCAGCTTAAAGCGACCCTCACAAGATCATCAGTACTTAAATAATTTGAGAATATTTTATCATCACCTCATGATTAAATGTAATATATAATATCCATGCATATATAGAAGCTCAATAATAAGACGTACATCGTAAACAATACACCATGAAGTCATCGTAAAGAAAACAAACAGTATCTTACAACATTCATTTGAAAACGAGAGTGACCCGGCAAGGTCAAGAGCGAGTCTGAATAGGTCGGAGACAACGATAACGAAAGTTATATCATAACGGAACGCAACGATGCGCTTGAGTGACTCACTAGAATAAGGCTAGTTTTATAATGTGAATATTGTTGTAACTCATGTTTACTTTCAACGTAAACAAATTCGTTTAGTGAATATGTTAAGGTACTGGTTGCGAGCCTTCTGCGTTCGGCATCTGTTCGTTGTCTTATTTTGTTTATTATAATTATACTAAATTTAAAAAAGTAGCTTAGTAACTTGTTATTTATTTAAGGATTTCATTATATGACTATATTTATGTACTAAATTGTGAGTTTGACAAGTACAAGTGTATATTAATATGCAAGTACTGAATACATTTCATTATTTATTCTTTATTGATTATTTGTTCTGTGACTGGATAAATGTATCTTTAATATTTAATATTTGCGCTATCCGCATCCAGCGACCCGCACAAGATCGGTCCATCTTTATGCGGCAATTGTGGAGATCTTTGGGGGAGGCCTTTGTCCAGCAGTGGACGTCTTTCGGCTGATATGATGATGATTTAATATTTAGAAATATATAAGTATGTTCATTATCAGATATATATCAGATGGCAGTGTGTTAGTTGTCCCAACCTTATTAGTATTAATATTAATCTTTCAATGTATTTATTAAATAAAATCTGCAACGTACTCAAGCCAGAAGAAAAGCCGCTTTAGGTATAAAATATTTTATAATTATTTATTTACTTTATGATTCAATAAACGTTAATACCTTTAAAACATTTTATCTGTTGAAGTGGACAAAGCCTTATGGAAATATGATACAAATGGATCCGATGAAATATGATTCGTATACCGGTTTCTAATTCACACTCCTATTACCAACATTTATATAACTCGAAAAATTGTACGATTGTTTTTTTCTATGATTATATTTACAGACATATAATAAGAAAGTGTATACAACAATAGACGACCGAATATACATATAAAACGGCGTCGCTATATCAGTATGATTATTAAGTATCGCCGTGTGGTTTTCAGCTCAGAAATAATAACAGGACCACTTCCCGTGGGTGTCGTAAAAATCGACTAAGGAACACACCAGGTCATCGGGCAGCAGCGCCACCTGTGTTCCTACTAGCTATTACCTAACTAGGACCTGGCAATCTAAAATATTGTTATTTTCCAATGAATTTCTTCAGTTTAAGTATGTGCAGACGCCAGCACATCCAGCTACCCCAATCTGTCAATTTTTTTTTAAGATTTTCACCTATATCACGTAAGGATAAGGTTCACTTTGAATTGCAGAAATTTGATACATTGGGGTAGCTTGATGTGCTGGCGTCTGTACAATAAAGACTTATTAAAGTTTCTAATGTAGAAAATTTAACCTACCACAGTATAATAGTATGGCGTCTGTAACAAATAACATAATAATCTGTTCAGTCTAGGATATAATTCGGTAATTTATCATATTAGTAGGTACTTACATATTGCAAGCTGAAGTAAACAGTAAAAGGTTCATTATCTGTTTCAAATGACAACCTATACATTTATAAGTTTCTGACGATAAGTAAGAATTCAATGTGTTAGAACTACTAACTTGTCTTAAGTTACGTAAGAAGTTGTTGTTTGAATAGTGTCAGGCTATATTTCTAGCTAATAAATGCCACTTCTTTACATCTCCGTCATTCAACTGCAATTTTATAGTCAAGTAAATGAGGTGAAACGTTTCTTAAGGTATGCTTATAGAGCTAAATAGTATGTACCCTCTCATAAGTATTAAGAAACTCTTGTGGTACTAGCTGAGATCGGTCGCGGGTGACAATGTCGAAAAGTATTATAGATGTCAAAAGTATGCGCAAACATAGGTCCAATCTATATGCTTTAGAATACTATTTATTGTACAGACACCAGCACATCAAGCTACCCCAATCTGTCAAATTTCTCCAATTGAAAGTGAACCTTATGCATGAGTGATAAAGTAGAAAATCTATAAAAGTAATATGACAGATTATAGTAGTTGGATGTGCTGGCGTCTGTACACACTCAAACAAGATAAATTCATAGAACACAACACAATCATGTACAATGGGCGGTCTTTACGCATGAACCAATTTACATATTACAGATACAGTTTTTTTTTAATGTAGCCTGTCTTTTGTCGGAAAGAACAGTCACACAACAATTCCCGGATTTCGAATGGAAATATATAAATAAACAAATAAAACATATAGATAAATCCTACTACGTCATGGTCTTCCGAAACCAGAGACCTCATAATTCGAAGTCAAACACGCTACCACTAGTCAAACGAAGCAGTCGCAAAAAGAAACATATAATGCCATCTATACAATGATTATAGAACTCGCACAAACTGATCGTCAGAAAAAATTACCAAAGTGAAAGGAAATCGTTTTTAATTCATGCTCATACGACGAAAAACTAGTTAGTTCGGTGATCGTCCGCTTATGAGTGGCAATACAACACTGACAGTCCCAAACACAGGGGGCGCTAGTAGGAAAAAAATATAAAAATAATCTACTAAACTTATAACTATAAAACTGAATAGGTACTTAAAACAAAGTTATTTCTTTAACTCTTTGTACTAAATGCGTTTGCTGATAGTTTTTTTTTAACATAGTTTACAGATAACCTAGGAGGCTATCTGTAAACTATGAATAGGGGTGAGCGGGGTCTCAAGCCATCTAACAAATAAAACACTCATTATTCTCCTTCATAATACCTACAGTTAATATATTTTTAGTGTATTCAGACAAATTTGAGAAATATGATACGATTCTTATTTCGATTTAAATAATATTTTATAATCTGACTAAAGTTTGTCTTTAGAAATGATTTGCAACTGTAACTTAACTTAAGCTAGCACTAGCGCTTGAAGATCTTAAGTAAACGAAAAACTAAGACCATCTATGTGGCATTAGTTCTGAACATTATTATATACGTTACGGAACATGCATTACTCATACATACGGCATGACGTGCTGTGCAAAAATATTGAATTCTAGCGACCCCGGATTTGCACGGGTAGATAGAAAGATAAATTTATACTATAAGTCAAATATTATTTTATAGGTCGCTATATCTTGGGTTGCAATATTTTAATTTTTGAAAATAATATACCTACATATACTCGTATATGTTACGCGAAGATAATGCAGCTATCATTAAATGAAAAAAATTTAAATTAGTCAAGTTGATTTTGAGTAGGTATTCTTTACAAATAAAGAAACATAAGAACAAATCAAACCTATTCTCCTTGATATTTATTAACTCACTTGGTTTCTTGTTTACCCTTTTACCCTATTACGCTATAAAAACCATAATGATATGTCATTTCAGCAGCAATACACACAGTGCATATATAAAGTTGTAGAATACACAGTTTTTGTTAATAGGGAGTTCGAAACTCCTCTTCCGTGAGAAATTCAGACGGGAGCTACCTTGAGTATAAATGTTTAAAAAAATACTTCTCGAAGTATATATACCTAATAGAGTACATGTATTTATTTTTAGATAAACGACTACTTACCCTCATATATGTATACCCAATTATTCTGCTTTAAGTTTCTGCTTTGCACTAAACGTTGAATTTACTTACCTGAAAAGAAAAAATTACATTAATAATAAAAATATCATGAAACTTTGTTTACACACTGCCATCTGATCCCAAACTAAGTAGAGCTTGTACTATGGAAACCACAACAAATACTACTTTTCTTATGTAAATACATACTTATATAAATAATTACAATTAATAATATTACATTTCAATAAATTTTTTTTTGAAGCAGCCACAATATATTCTACAATTAATTATCTATTTAAGTATAGATAATTAATTGTATTTTAACTAATATGTTTTGGATCAGCCAGTGTCGAATTTATTTATTTACTAGCTGTGCCCCGCGGTTTCACCCGCGTTAAATTTTATAAATTATCACAGCTCCTCCGCCGTAGGTGATAGCGTGATAATATGTAGCCTATATGTTGACCCAACCTCAAGTAATATTCATGCAAAATTTGAAGTAAATCCATGCAGTACTTTTTGAGTTTAGTCCGGACATACATACAGACAAACAGACACACAGACAAAAATTCTAAAAACTATATTTTTGGCTTCGATAACAATCGTAAATCACGCCCCAAGTATCCTTTTTAAAAAATATTCAATGTACAGTTTTGACTTTTCTACGATTTTATTATATGTATAGATAGATATAGATTTTATAAGGTAACGGAAAAGAAAAGAAATATTTTAGATCGACTTAAGATTTTTATTAACTACGTTTGACACGAGTCTTGACTGGGTTAAGGACAAACAAGGTATTTTTAAGCATATACTCTCATATAATAAGTGTTACTGGCCAAATTGCGGCTGCGATGGCTAATTTCCACGGACACTAGCCAACTGCGCAGGTCATATTATATTGCAGAAGTATGTGTGAAAACGCAGGCGCTCCCTCTATGCACTCTTATGATCCGATAGGACATAATTGCACAGCTTTTGGCCCAAATTGGCACAAATTGGGCCAAAAGCTCTGCGTGGCATGAACTACCACTTCGGAAATTTAAAAAGAAACTCCATATATGGTTGTTTGAAAGGTCATTTTACACGGTAGCAAACTTTTTTAATAGGACCAAACATAGAAATTAATTTAAATATTTACATGTCACTATGTATATGACTAAGTGTTGTGGTTCTGTTGTTATATCTAAGACCTCAATTTGTTGTCAGCTTTTATTATAGGCAGATTAGATTGTATTTATTTGCCATAAATGTTCTATGGAAAATAAATAAATATATATTTGCCTATAAAAAAAATTGAACCGTCACGGGACGCCTGGCAGATGTTCAATTGTTTTGTTTCACATGAAAAAAAAAAACGTGGCCACGCGTCGCTCCCCCAGATATCTTTATTACGTGCGGCTATAGATGTTTCACATCAAAAATGATTCTATAACACCAGCTTCCAGACTCCTCAAATTCTAAGAGTGCGCAATAGCATTTATGCGCAAAAGTGCAGTCTCTATTCTCTCACACTCATAATCGGAAGGCTATCCGACAAGATCAGGAGATCAAAAGTGCAGGACTGTTTTACGTGCACTCCAGTGCTTGCCAGACTCCGCGCTGCTAATAGTCTTTTTCTTGTCAGAAAATATCAATTAAACTATTTGACCAGATCCGAAATGTGTACTCATTGACCTCATTAATTGCAGTTGGCTACCACTAGACCAGCAAGCTGATCAACTTACAAATGCTTGTATTATAAGTCAATTGATACCAGCTACAATCAGGCCGTTCCGACACTTGGACGAGGTAATAACGAGCAGTACAATAATGCGAGTACAGTGTACAGAGCATACTCCTGTACAGGTAAAAACTTAATTTATTTTTCTTCTAAAAAATACGGGTATATCCCCTTGAGTATGTTTCGCCGGAGCATCTCAACTGGGCCGTGTTGAAACCGATAGAATTGTCACCTACTGAGTTAGTTCGCTGGGTTTTCTCAGTTGGGGTACATTGGATCCGATAGTAGCATTAAAGCTCGACAAAGAATTATGTTTCAAAATGTCGAAAAAACAGCTGATCCTCTCAGTCATCTGCATGTCAATAACCAGACAGAATTGAGGTTCGAATCCCAAACCCTCCGGCGCTGGTAGGTAGTTTTATATTGCTAGACGGTTCGAACCCACGCTCGCCTCTATTTATACCTATATGCAGTCTAAATTCTGTATTAAAAATTAAAGAACATTGTTAGTTTACTTTAACTTGTGGGCAGTACCCTGGTCTCAGGCTGAGATCTATAGAGCGTACTTAGACTTTGCTCAAACTTTACTTACGTAAAACTTTGCTAAATGTATGCTAAGCTTATACTTTGTTTTGGTATTTATAGACTTTTCGAAGTTAAGATTATGCTTAGCATAAGCTAAGACAGACAAAGTCAAAACACCAATTGTAATTTCGTCACATGCATTAACTTCTGTCTAAGTAAAGTCTGAGCAAAGTCTAAGTACGCTCTATAGATCTCAGCCTCAGAGTAGTTCAAGCCACCCAGTAGACCTTTTACAAAACTTAACACCTGACTACTTAAAGTGCCCTCCGAGGCACGAAGACGCTCAGAAATCAATCATATTGGCGGTCCATAAACTCATACGATCACTTAGCAGGGTAGGTGAGAGCTCAAAACTGAATAGTTACAAATAAGTGCACCTAACTGTACATAGCTTATGTAAGAGATGATTCTAGAACAAACCTATTTAAATGTCAACGTGCGATATATTGGTGAAATTAGCATATCTATGTTCAGTGCAGAATTGCACGCACTCGACTTATTAACATACTACTAACTACTGGCAACCACTACCCAGAAACAGCAGTGCACAGAACGGGAACTCTCTAGACATATCTGGACTGCTAAAAGTTACACAGAAAATATTATAGAAATGGTGATGATACGAATGACAGAATAAGGCAGGCTGCAGCTGCTGACGCGAAAACATTCAAATAGTAAAAAAAACGTAGGATAAAGAAAACGTGGAGATGCTTCTAGAGAGAAATCGAGACAAACATTGGAACTTCGAAGACTTCTAACGCTTGCGTTGGAAATAGCAAAATAACTAGGTTAGATTTTAACGCATAGTATTTAGGATTATATTAAGTGAGAAAATTCAGCGCTAAGTTTTTTAGTCCAAAGCGGACAATTTTAAGTTGTACACCAAAATTCTGTCCATCAAGTTAAAATAATTAAGAAAATAACAAAAGTCACGGACAAATATGTGCCGTAATAAACTTTTGCTAAAAAGCTTTTGTTGCTGACCAAAGTTTCAACGCTGTTTAGGCGTGGTAGAAGTACGATAATGTATCACCAAATAAAAGATATTTGCCGATATCTATTATATAAAAAAGAATATATAGAAAAAAAATGAAAGAAAGCAATAAATATTTTAAAAAAGGATTCCTAGCTAGCTGCCAAGTCATGCACGGTAGGGTAAAAGAAATTCCGCACAAATGGAATATTTTAACGGAATAAATGACTTTTGAATTTTGAACAACACATACACTAAGGTAACCACTGCCCATACGATAAGTAAGTATCTTTCTACCGGTCTATCCGGGCAAAACCAGGGGAGGTCACTTTCTTGAATGGTCAAATTCTTGAATAAAATTATCATAATATCATCGCTAAAATTATGATTTTGAACTTATTTTCGAGACTCATTAAAATACTCATACAGTATTTGACTGCACATGTGGCGCAGCGGCTAAGATAGTTGCCTCGCCTCTTCATGTCTCGGGTTCGAGTCCCACGCCGGACAACTATTTGTGTGACCCATAATTAGTTGTTCTGAGTCTGGATGTAATGTTTGTAAAGTACCCCGTGAAACCCCGTGTAATGTATACAAATATATTACTACAAACATGTTCTGACTATTTACAAGCGCTTTTTTAAAGTCTACGTGAATAAAAACATTTTTTATTTTATTTTATTTTATTTAAACAAGGATTAGATTTCCTAATGCGGGCGATATCTTTTTTAGACGAAGAAAAACATACAATATTCCTTCATAAGTGGTACAGATACTATAATTTGTGTTAATTGTATTCAACTACACTACACTTAAACAAAAATTAAACAAATACATTGCAATGTATAATTCTTAATTAATTAACTTTTGGATTATATGCATGAACTACTATTTATGTTTTTGGACTATCTTTAATAATTATGAAACTGTAAAGATATCATTAATTACGTGAGTTACGCACATAATTAATGTGGATTGTGCTAGATAAGTCTTCCATCGGTGTGTGTTGCCAGTGATGACTTATGGAACAGAGACGTGGTGGCTCACTATGGGCTCCATCAGAAAGCTTTAGGTCACTAAACTCGGTCACAAAAACTCGTGCTCATCAGACAAACATTTGACCTGGGTTTGGATCGGGTCCACGACCTCTGGCTTAACAGCCAGGGTCACTAACCACGAGACCAGCAGACCAATCAACTTTGTAGTATAAAAAAAAATCAACGAAGACATAGTCGTAGGGTATGGCTAGTTTAGAACAAGACAGCATTACGAGTAAGCTTAAGGCTAACCATTTAAGTTAAGCTCTTATGATTTGCAAGTCGTTCTACCTAGGAAACTAGACCAAACGTTTGTCGTTACACAATTTAGATACCCGGCAATACAGTCCTAGTTAGTGACACAAAATAATGCCTTGTGGGTGGCCAGCTTTAGGTGTGTGGAATAAATGGATGGTATTCTGGGGCAACCTTCATCTAAGATATACATATACACATTATATTCATTAACAACGGAGAAATCACTATAGTAGTCGAATTAGTAACCTTTTTAAGAGTACCACTACTGGGCATAGGCCTCACCCAAAGGTTTCTATAATCTTGCCATTTGAAGGGGTTTACCTTAGTCACTGTCCTTGGAATGCAAGTTGGTGACCATAATAATAATAGTGTCCTGGGACATTTTTTGCCCACGGTCATCTGATCCCAAACTAAGCAGAGCTTGTACTATGGAAACCAGATAACTGATATACTACTACCTACTACTGGTAGCTAGTAGGATTATTAAAACAGATGACTCTTCTCCCCGACTACCTGGTGTATCCTTTAGTTGCTTTTTGCGACACAGACGGGATAGTATCGAGTGGCCCTGTTATTCTGTTTAAGCCGTAAACCACACGGACGTGCTACATGTTGTTCAGTATCATAAGCAAATTAATAATAATAATAATAAATATGAAAATAAATAAATAAGTTGGAATAATAATATCTGGGGACAATGTCACACAGATCATCCTAGCCCCAAACTAAGCAAATCTTGTAGTATGGGTACCAGGCGACGATGTACATACTTATATAGATAGATAAATACTTATGTACATAGAAAACATCCATGACTCAGAAACAAATATTCGTGCTCATCACACAAATATTTGCACTTACCGGTATTCGAACCCAGGACCACCAGCTTCGTAGGCAGGAGCACTACCAACTAGGCGACGGTGACGGCTTCTTAACTTACGTCTACTATTTATGTTACACCTTTGTTATAAAACATGGATAATAAAAGACACTGTATGTATAATCTATGGCTAATAAATCATATCTGTGACGAATAACTATAGACTGTTTGATTTGAGGGGCTTGGCTACTCCTGCGAGCGCTGTTACGTATTGGGTATCTCATTACCTATAGGCTATTCTGAGAGCTCTAACAAATATTATGTAAATTATTCTCCGATTTGCATTTTATTTCTAGGTCAATATCATAACAGCATTATTATTACAACGTACAGTTTAAGTACAGCAATGATATCCATCCCTCTCATCCCGTGAGGGGCGTTATAGTCATCCCAGGGGAATATCAACTAGAGAACGGGTAGCAGTGTCTCTCTGTGTATATACAGGCTGGTCGATGAGTTGACGTTCAAACGCAATATTTAGATATCACCGAATCACCGCCATGCATGTTCTAAAATATTGCGTAGTTTTCGAGTTAGATTTTTTAAAATATTTTTTTTGTTAAACTAACTAACTTAACATCAGTTTTCGATTTTTTTCTCGTTCTGTTGAACATTTCTGGTTCAGATTTGTTGTGATAACTAATTAGCATAGTTTAACCTAACACCCAAAAAATTATGGTTTATCTAATCATTGCAGAACTGACTTACAATTAATTCGAAAGTTCAAAATTAGGGTTTGAGCTCAGGACCCAAAATTTTCAAAGTATCAAAGAAACGCAAAATCATAGAAAATAATAAAAGAATAGGTTCAGCACCGATGTCTTCACGTGATCTCTGAGGGACGGGGGCGTCACACCGACAGCTTCCTAATTCTTCTTAGAAAATCCAAATACAATTTTTGCGGCCCGACCTAGGATTTCAATCCAAGACCTCGCTGTCGCGGTTAAACACGCTACCGTTGTCTGTACAGCGGCAGTATGAGCTAAGTGGGTATATAATATCATGCATAATATGTGATACAAGTATCTACTTGATCAGATCAGGAAATAGTGATGAGATTACGACAAAAAGATTATGTCGATAGGTGAGAACATATAGAACTGTCAACTTAGTCTTCAATGTTCAGTAAAAAATAGGGAAGTGCCTGCTTTGCGATATATTGTAGTTGTGCGCGGGAGTTGATTCTGAGTGAGTATGATCGTAGAGTAAAGTGAAAAACGATGCAACAAAGTAGCTACACTAGTTAAATTATTTTTATTTTGGCCTAATATCCGTGTCAACATATAAATACATGAATAAAAACGGCTTTTATCCACATAGACTTTAAAAAGGCTTTAAAAATTCAGAATATGAATAATCTAAAAGGATACATCAACTATGTATTAATTTTAGGTATAAATAGATTATTATTAGATCATATTGTGGAATTATAATTCCACAATATGAAATTAATTATATTAATTTTATGAAAGTGATGGTTTAGTTAAATGGCTAATTTCTTAAATTTATAGACAAAAGGGTTATTTTAGTCTTTCATATTTAAAGTTTAAACGTTACTACATCTTGTTTGAATGGTTCTGTCTATATTGACGTAAGAATTCAGTAATATTATTATTATGATGGATCTTGTTTGTATAGCGACGCGTCACACTGTTGAGTATACGAGGCTCTTATTACCCTGTTGTTATAAAAAATATGTAAAAGTAATTACGCCATCTCCGCTTGGGCCTACTAAGCTGAGTTCGCCCATTTTGAGGAACCTAATTATAGGTAATTGTGATATGCACCCATCTGTCACATCTGGTTTCATACTTGCGAGATGTCCGGCCTAGTCCTAGTCCCATCAGCTAAGCGGGTTCTGGTGTGAGTTAATCCCTATTATTGTCCATTCTTTGGTTGTCTGGAAGAGATCACATTTTAGTGATAAGACCGCCAATTGTATACTTTTTAATTGCATGCTCCTGTACTGTATGCTTTTAATATTGGTGTACAATAAAGAGTCAATCTATCTATCTGTCTACACCAAAACCCTAATCTTTTTCTAAATTTTTATATATAATTGTGACTAAAAACTGCATTGCTGAAAGTAGGCGTTTCTGACTGGTTTAATTATCGATTTGGCGAAACAACTTTGTAGTAGCGTAGAAGTTAATCAAGTTAATTACAAGCTATTGCTACATTAATTTGGGTGATTAAAAAGAGAATGTCTTAAACTTACCAAGTTTCAAGTAGCTTCATTGAAACTAAGCTGTTAAAGATTCCTATGATATAGTTTGACTATAGATAGACGAGCGTTAAAACTCAGAAAGCCTAAGACTTATATTTACCTTATCGAAGACTAGCTCTGTTCCCCGGTTTCACCCCCGTTACCCTTTATAAGTTATATCCTACGTGTTATTTGGATAAAGCAATAGCTAAAGCTATATTATTAAAAAGTTTCATCAAAGTACGTTTCGTAGTTTTTGCGTGAAAAAGCAACAAATGTTCTTATATACACACAAACTTTCGAATTTATAATAGGGTAAGGAAAGGTATATCGGTGATATAAGTAATTTGGCAATAGTTTTTGAACCGAATACCACACAGTTCCCTATGCAAGCAGATTCAAGAGATAGCGCTATCCAGTCGGTACAAGTGTGAAGAGGATATATATACATCACGCGCTTCGCTGCATTGTCCCTGCATTTAGTAAGCAAGTTTTTTTGAAATTTGTGCATCAGTGGCGCCATTTTTGAGTGAAGGGGGGCTGCGTTTACTTATTTCCTTAAAATTTATGAATTTAATTGGTGTTTTAGTGTTAAAGATTACTAAAATGTTTCATAAAACTAATGATTATTAAAAAAAAACTTGAAGTAAAGTCGTGAATCATTCCTGGTAATTTTTTATTCCTTAAGTTGTGACCGATGTTTCTTAGTATTTTTGTCAAAATGTTGGATACGTTTTTGAGAGGTTAATTTGAGATCTATTTTGTGCTTGTATTAAAAATAAATATGAAAAGCCTAATATAGAGTTTGAAGGGTTTTGTTTTGAAGAATTCACGAGTACGTTTTATTTTGAATTTGAGGCTAAAAAAACCATATCACCAAATTATCTATAGGTATATTTTTTATATCACCAAATAACCTATTGTTAGTGCCTCTAGATTCAAAATGGAAAAAGAAAATAAATATTGATAATATAACCAGCAGCAACTTCAAGAAGATGTCAGTTTAATCGATAAAAGATTTCAGTGCGAAGTACTTAACACCAAAAAGTGCCAATGAAATTTGGGAATCATTCGAAAGAGTTTGTCTTGAACGTTTATGATAGAAAATTGGGTGATACATTCTATTGAACTTGATATGTGGAACAATTTTCTCCCAGAGAAATTCGTCCATGGCAGCCAAATATCACAGGTAAACAAATACATATCCACTTTGTTTTTCATCACTCTCGATGGACGGATACTGTGAATGTTTATTAACAGGAAAATCCCAATTTCACTTTTTTATCTTACCCGGTATTTGAAGGGCGGTTATACCTCCATTTAATATAGGTGTGGTAAAGTATTTTAACTGCACGTGTGGCGCAGCGGCTAAGACAGTCGCCTCGCCGCTTCGTGTCGCGGGTTAGAGTCTTGCGCCGGGCAACTATTTGTGTGACCCTAAAATAATTGTTCTGAGTCTAGATGTCATTTGTGTCCGTCTATTATATGTTTGTAAAGTACCCCGCGATACAGCGATGAGATTTCCTAGTGCGGGCGCTTTCTTTCTTCTTTATCTTTATCAACCTTTAATTTTTTTTTAATCAAAAGAGTATGGCGCCGACAGCATGGGCTCGGTAAAAAAATTCGACTATGAACTCTAATATACCAAACTATTTAGACTGATAAAAATACGTAATTTAATGGAATATAATTACTGTTTACGCAATCAACTATGTTCATCTTTACTATATAAATATTCATATAAAATTACCTAACTATGTCGTATATCACAAGTTTATAAAATATGTATTTAGAAACTAATTAAAAATTTAAATTGTTTAATCATAATAAGTAACTCGTGTCAAAGTTACAAACGTTAGGCCACTTCAATATTTCTACATGAATACTTAGACTTACGCCTGTTTCCTAGAGGGGTAGGCAGAGACAACGGATAATAATATGTTATTCCTACTGCTACTTCTTTTTGGATTTTGTTTTAATGTTGACGACAACATATCTATGACTAATAATAATATCTGTATATTGTCATTAATACTAAAATAAAAGCCGCATTGCCGTATTCAGAAGTTAGCCATATTTTTAATAACTGTTTCAAAAAGCATCAACTTCATCGTTTCTATAAAACAAACGATTTAAGGGGTTTGGATAGGCTGTTGTGTAAAGATATTTGTTCTCTATATGAGTTTTGATAATTTTAGATTTTTTATACTCTTAATTAGGCTATATTTGGTTCACAAGTCGGTTGCTTCATTTTAACCAAATCCTTTAAGTGTTTTTAATCTAAGATTATCAAAATTCGTGTAAACTTATTATTTTCTTATTTATTAATTTACGTACATACAAAAAAGCACAATGACAATAAATAACATAAAACGAAGAAGATTGCACAAAGGTATTATTTAAAAACTTCTCTATTTATTTTATATTAGTTTATATTTTTAATTGTCGTTTCTGCCATTAGTACAAAAATAAAAATGTATTTTGCACACTATAAGCTTATCCAATGCCCTTAATACACACACATCTCGAAATAATTTCCCTATCGAAAGAATTATGTAAATTATTTCACTTATAACGGAGATACCGCGCCACAAACATGTAAAATATACATTCTTTAGTAATCGGTTATTAATTAATTGTTACTTAAACTTTCGTGTGAATATCAATATCTCATAATTATAAACTCGTACAAAAAATACTCTCTTACACATATTACAATCATGCTCCAAAGTAGGCGGAGCTTAGCAAACATTTTTAAATTCAGTTTCAAATTTAAATTCTTGACATATTTCACCTTTCTTCGCAACTGTACCCACAGGCAGTGCAATTAAATTTAACGGAAGAGTGAGCTGGCCGCGATCATACCGTTGCGTAATAACTAGTGTTGTTACTTAATCGATAAAATAATTTATCTAGATAATATAACATAGCGCTGTAATTGGATTACTTAAGCATTGTTTCTGCGTTAGTAATTTAGTTCGTGGATATGCAAGTTAGAGTTAAATAATTAAATATAAGAATAGTGAAACATGATAGATATTGTACAATTAGTTTATCTTGTAGTACAAGAGTATGAATGTTTTTCATTCTATATTCGTAAAGAATAACGTTGATACTCTTGTACTATTACGTACCTAGTAGTAATTTATTGGGTAGTTTATCACATTCGAATAAGGTATTTAGAAAATATATCCCGCCGTTGCAATTAACATAATTAATAGTCCAGAACTATACAATATACAGCGAGATTTTACATTTTAGAAACTATCACAACTCCAACTCTAACCACGTAAAGGAACAGTTCTATTGGACGTTAAGGAACTGTTCTATTTGAGGGCCCATCTGTTCTAAATTTTCATTAAATATAATTAAAGCTTCATTGTTTGCTTGCTCATGAATATGAGAGTTATGATGCTACATACATCCATACAAATATTAACTTCCAATTCAAGATATATAATTCTAATACTTTTTGTGTCCAAATATATAAGCATGTGTTGATTTTAAATAAATATTTTTATCAAGCACAGATCACTAAAACATTGAGTAATTAACAACTAGACTATCGCTTTCATTAGCATTCCGTTACGCAAAATATCCAAGTAACATTTTACTTTAGGTTTAGTAAATGTAGTTAATATCTGAGCTTATATATTAAGCAATGACCGTAGCCGCACTGTTGGTAAACATTGGAAGTGTTATGAAACAAAGTACTTATAAACTTTCCAAGCTTCTCTGTATATTCATTCTAGAATGTTCTTCGTTCTCTAAGACATGCCTTGTTGGGCACTCCTTACTTAATCATTTTATTTTATAAAAGCTACATTTGAATTATATTATTGTTTTTATTTTTATAATAACAGGTAAACTATTTGTGCTTGGCTTTTTCTAAGCAATAGCATTTGTTGCGGTTGCCGCGTTACTGCAGTGCTTCTGCGATGTTTGCCGAAGCGCGTACGGATGATTTTTACGCAATAAGACGCAAGCGTGTATCGTCAATGTTAGCTAGAGTGCGCGGCAGCAGCAGCGACATTCTGAAGATAATATCTATTAAATATCAGTGTCCGATACACTCGCTCTGGGTAAGCATCGTAGTTGGGACGGCAAAATAAAATAATTTAAGGTGTATAAAGTGTAAAGTGTATGTAAATGTTATGTATATTTAAGTTATTTACTAACATAGTTTATAAGCTTCTGTTGTTACTAATCATAATGGATCATGTTATCTGATAATAAATAAATAATAATAATAATAAGCGCACATAAATATTTATAATACATTTACTAATGAATTCCAACATATAAGAAAAATTAGTATGTTTCATATTATTATAGCTATTGTATAGCAAGTAACTATAACTTAGTTACTTGTAAAATTAAATATTGACTATAAAATTTTTACTATGTTTGACTATGATGTATAAAGTATCCTTTATTTTATGACGGTGAACATTGGTAGCCATTTGGATGCGGAGAGCGCAAGACCATCAATTGTGTAGATCGACTGAAATGATGATGATGATGACAAACATTGTCGTTGACAACTGTTACTGTATTTTTTCTGTGAGACTATTCGAGCCGAGAAATTAATAGTGACCATATTCAATCTTGAATTAAAAATATAGTATACCAAATATCGATGAATTGGTAAACATAATAAATTTTCGTAGCTGCACATCACTAACGTTACGTGTAAAATAAATCGAGATGTACAGGTTCTTCATAACCGATCATTTGTATACTAGTTACACATCATTATGGTTTTTATCGTTAATGGGTAAGCAGGGGACTAAGTGAGTTTGATTATATTTAATGAAATAAAAGCTGTGAGAAACTAGTTTATCTAAACTAATATGGTAAACAGAAAATATAAGCTTCTTCGTATGTTTGTTTGTTTATCACACTAATATTGTAAAGGCGAAAGTTTGTGAGAGTGTGAGTGTGTATGCTTGTTACCACTTCAAATACCAACGGCTGGATCGATTTTAATAAAATTTGGTGTGGAGTAAGCTGATGCTCTGGATTAACACATAGGCTATAAAGTTTGTGGCGGTTAAAACCGCGGAGCACAGCTAGTAATGCATAAACTCAAAAACTCCTTTACTAATTAAAAAAAAATATCATCCTCCTAAAGTAAGCTATAGAATCTGATAGTACAAAAGATCCTGAAGGGTCGAAGTGCTGTACGCAAGCAAGTACACCCAACAAAGATAAGATAGTAAGCTAAATGATCAGTGAGGACCCTGCAATATATTTATTTAAAAAACTACAGAAATTACAATAATGTAATCAAAGCTATCAAAAATTGGCCTATGAAAGTCGTTGTGGCGTACCCCTAAAAACGAAGTATTGAAGTGTGTTGGATACATGCCAACACACTTCAATAGTTTAAGATTAGTTTAAGAACTTTAGCCAGAAGCACTACACTTATACCTATAAATACAAATTGTAACATATATAATGGAAGTAACGTAATATAAAATGCATCAGCTGATGATGTTCAACGTTCCATTCAATTTCATAGATAATTTAAGCTCCTTAAGGTTTGATTTTTTTTATGTCAGGCTTTGGTTAAAAAACCTTGTATTGTCATATTTCATCAATTGCTCTGTATGTGTGGACGAATTTACGGCTATATAATGAGCGTAGAGTCATCCATAAATACTGTACACGGCGTAGTAACAAATTAGCAGCAAGGCCCTAACAAAAACTATAAGACAACTCATGTTATGGGCATCACGATATATAATAATAATAATAATATCTGGGGTCAATGTCACACAGATCATCCTAGCCCCAAACTAAGCAAAGCTTGTACTTTGGGTACCAGGCGACGATATACATACTTATATAGATAGATAAATACTTATATACATAGAAAACATCCATGACTCAGAAACAAATATTCGTGCTCATCACACAAATATTTGCACTTACCGGGATTCGAACCCAGGACCAACAGCTTCGTAGGCAGGATCACTACCAACTAGGCTACGTCGACCGTCATATAAATGTATACTCAATTAATATATTAGGGGCGGCTTGCACCATAGCACTAAATACTATTTAAATCCAATTTAAATTAAAATTCACGTTTAAGTCATTGCAACGCCTTGCACCATGCTAAACGCGTTTAGAGAGCTGTCAAAGTTAAATACCCATGAATAGCTATTTAGCGCAGCTAAATGCGTTTAGCAAAAATTGACATTTATTTTGAAAGCTTATGTTTCCATGACGTAGAGGATTCAATTTACGCACACTTTCGCGCAGAAAAACGAAATTTTGGTTTAAAAATAGTGTCATTTGTTACTTACTTATAACGAAATGTAGGGAAACTGCTATACCGACACGATAAACGCATTTAACGTGATGCAAGAGGTCATTAAACGTAATCATGTTAAACACATTTATCGATTTAAACGTATTTAGTTAAATTTGTTTAAGATATATTTAAACGAAATTTCGTGCAAGCCGCCCGTGTGCCAACCTAATAGATATTTAAAATTAATTTAGAACGCTGGCTTATCGAGTAATCGTTTTCTTCATATAATGAGGGCGGCTTGCACGAAATTTCGTTTAAATTTATCTTAAACAAATTTAACTAAATACGTTTTAATCGATAAATGTGTTTAACATGATTACGTTTAATGACCTCTTGCGCCACGTTAAATGCGTTTATCGTGTCGGTATAGCAAAAAAACTTTGATGAAATCTTTGTTATAAAAAGGCAAGTTTCAAGGGGATGATATAAAAACAGATTCAGATGAAATTTTGGCAAAAGCCATAAAAGTAAATCAGCTATATATAAAGCTTAATATATTTTACCCGCGTTAAACTTTATAAATTATAGCCTATGTGTTATTCGCATGTATAAGCTATATTACTACAAAGTTTCATCGAAATACGTTCTGTAGGTTTTGCGTGAAAGAGCATCACAGCCATACATCCATACTCACAAACTTTCGCATTTATAATATTAGTACAGGAGTATTTATAATATTAGATACATAAACACACACATAAATTCATACAGTCTGATGTCAAAACATAAACAAAAGACGAATCATTAAAGCTAATAAATTCAGGGCGGCTTGCACCATAGCACTAAATACTATTTAAATCCAATTTAAATAAAAATTCACGTTTAAGTCATTGCAACGCCTTACACCATGCTAAATAAGTCGCTTAACGCGTTTAGAGAGCTGACAAAGTTAAATACCCATGAAAAGCTATTTAGCGCAGCTAAATGCGTTTAGCAAAAATTGACATTTATTTTGAAAGGTTATGTTTCCATGACATGGAGGATTCAATTTACGCACACTTTCGCGCAGAAAAACGTAAATTTTGCTTAAAAAATAGTGTCATTTGTTACTTACTTATAACGCCCTACATTTCGTTATAAGTAAGTAACAAATGACACTATTTTGAATACGTGAATCACGTGAATTTTAATTTAAATTGGATTTAAATAGTATTTAGTGCTATGGTGCAAGCCGCCCTGAATTTATTAGCTTTAATGATTCGTCTTTTGTTTATGTTTTGACATCAGACTGTATGAATTTATGTGTGTGTTTATGTATCTAATATTATAAATACTACTGTACTAATATTATAAATGCGAAAGTTTGTGAGTATGGATGTATGGCTGTGATGCTCTTTCACGCAAAACCTACAGAACGTATTTCGATGAAACTTTGTAGTAATATAGCTTATACATGCGAATAACACATAGGCTATAATTTATAAAGTTTAACGCGGGTAAAATATATTAAGCTTTATATATAGCTGATTTACTTTTATGGCTTTTGCCAAAATTTCATCTGAATCTGTTTTTATCTCATCCCCTTGAAACTTGCCTTTTTATAACAAAGATTTCATCAAAGTTTTTTTTTATAATATTTACTATAATTGTATATGTAACAGCAAAATTAGAGGTATTTATTATCTAAATAATACTAATTAAATACGCTAACATAACGCATATTATTCAACAATTTATCCGTTTCGTAGTGTTGAACAAATTGCATAATTTTCTGCCAAGATTATAAAATAACGTTGATAGAGGCCGTTCAGCGATTATAATCAAATTATTTCCAGTTTTTATCGGGGCATAAAGTTAAAATTACTTAAAGTTAGGTGTTACATGGTTTTATACTATCAGCGTAGTATGTAAAGGTACAACTCCAGAATAGAATAAATACAAACATTAGCTGCTACCGTTTATTTTTCGAGTCTGTCAGTCCGCCTTAGTATAAGGTAGATACTCTGTACAATAAATTTTATCTTATCTGGTAATATATCTTGCGCTGAATAAAAAAACTGTATAACGAATAATGCATGAAGTTTTTTTTTGGTAAAGATTTTTGGTGTCATTATTTTGCTTTAATATCTGAATTAATTATCCAGTTATTTGCATTCAATCTCTCAATTATGTCTTTAGTACAGTTATTTATTTATTTTTGAGCGTTATATATATTTAAACCTAAATACTACCATCATAATACCATGATTTGTTCCTCTGGGCGATCTGCCCAGTCGCCCAGTTTAGTAACAAATTATTTATATAAATGAGGAATAACAATGGTCCCAAAATGCTTCCTTGTGGTACGCCATAATGTGTTAATCTTTTTTCAGAGTAATACGTTTTTTTCCGTCTTTGATGTGAATGTATCGATATGCGTTGAGTGTGTTCTTCCAGTAGGACTTTAGTTGGTTCAGAGTACCTCTATCACATCTCTGGTAAATCTTTATTATTGTTAGGTAGTTTAATTAAATTGTAAAGTGATGTCTTCTGCTACTTCGTCACTGTTAGACAGTCAAGCTGTGGGACTCTCTTTCGCCTAATATTCGCGATTGCAATATTATCTTAAATGATGTATAATTAGTACTTTTGTGCATGTCATCTTTTGATTTGTATTCTTTCTTTTTGTATTTTTACGTGTACTTAAACTAGAAACACATTGTAAACAAATTATTCAAATTAAATTTTTAATGGGTCGTGTTTTGTCCATTTACATAAAATGCCCCGTATATGGTCCCACGTATATATCTCATACGTGTAATCTAATTTACTAGATCATTAAAAAGGGCAAATCATTGTATATCTGATTTTAAAGCATGGAAAATTCGAGTATGTAGAGGCATGAGTAGGTGAAATATAAACTACTTGAACCAGAAATTTAAATACACATTTACTGTTATTTTTAAGATCAGACATAGCATAGCCCTTAAGGCATTTATGACATAATGTCATCAAACAACTCAAAACTCACACCGATTCTTAAAACAGTATTACTGAAATGTCATCCCCTTTTTGTCGAGTCATGTCGTCGTCTGGTACACAAATGCCGTAAGGTAGCGCTTTTGAGAGTTGGAAATGCTTTCTCTTCCAATAAAATTGCCCCAACATATTATGCCAGATCTTAAAATAGAAAGCACTAGTACATGGTAGACCGCTAGTATTTTAGTCAAATTTACTGTTTGTAGATGGATTATGTAACTAATATGCGCCTGTACTAAGTGTTATACAAATATCTTTTGCCCGCGGCTTCCAAATTAATGCTATTACTACACAGTAGATAATTATATTTACTCCTCATTACATTAATGTTTTACGGTGTAATGGTTGCCTACGCAAGGGTAGTGTTTTGGTGTCTGCGTATACGCAGGTACAGATGGAGATTAAATGGAGATTAAAATACTTCCTTGCCACCAGAGCGTTATTTAGCCCTATAAGCAGCTCAACTGGAGAAGAATACTCCACCTCAGAATACACTCCAGGTTAATAATTTATAAGCACCCTCTTCATAATTTAGTGGGTTTTTCAAGATATTTAATAGGAAAACAATTTATTAATTATTTAAGGAGAATATTTTTTGTGATAAAGCGCAGCGCATGGACCGACTATGCTGAAAAACTAGATTATTTAACATTTAATTAGACTTTACTGCTGCATTCTGAATTTGATAAGTACAGGTGTTAAACGTTAATACTGTCGATAATGGTGCTGAATAAATTTCAATATTTCCTTCAGCACCATTATACAGGGTGAATTTATGAATATCGTAATCATATAAATTAGTTTAGCATTAGTTTATAAGTAAATTTGTATTCCATGAATATGGTAAATTGCACACAAAACAGCATTTATTACCAACTATACTGATACTTACCAATACCGATACTTCAATCAAATGAAGATCTTTTCATTACACCGCAAGTAGTAAGGTGGATAACCTGGTTAGACCAAAAGTGTCATTAAGATTTTCTTCTGTCAAAGATAATTTTTCAGTAATAGCCCTAAAATTTGCAAAATGGTGTTACACCACCATACTTCGACAGTACTTACAGCCGTTGGACCTATACCTGAAATCTCTTCTATTGGGTGGTACCCAACACGATAGCTCATCCCATCGAATCTTGAGAAAAAGAGCTTCGTATGTGTATTAGCGTGTGTGCTGCGCATACACTTGTACACTATACAATTAAAAACAATTGTATACGCCGCACGAAATTGGCTGTTCTCCATGGAGATTGTCTATCAAAGTCTGCAATTCGACCACTATATAGTAAAAAATAATGATAAATGTTACACAAACAAAGGAAGGAAACGAGACTCCCAAAGTAAAAGTGGATATTGTAAGGTCTCATAAATTTTCAAGCGAATAACGCATAACGATTAATACTTGGAGGGCTCCAGGGGTAGCCGGTACTTGTCATAATCAATGTAATTTAGTCGGGAGATGAATAAATTGCAAGAACATACAATAATATTGTCACAAACAAAGTATTACTTTTATTTGAAATTGATTGACAAAATATTATGAAAGAGTTTAAATTTTTAACACTTTTTTATTATTATAATTAAAACGAACGTATGAAGCTAACATAAGAAAAACTGTAACAGTTAATCACGGAATTAATTTTATGACGTCTGCCGTGACTCAGTCATGTAGGGAACCTGTCTACTGCTCCAAAGGTTGCGGGTTCGGTTACCCACACATAAGACAAATATTTGCGTTCATGAACATATCTGTTACTTGTGTTATGTATATATTTACAAAAATAAAAGAAACAAGTTTTTAAGTATTTATATCCGCTGTAGTATCATCCATAGTGCAAGGTTTGCTTTGTTTGAGCTAGATGGTGCCGTGTGCTGTCTCAAATATTTATTTATTTTATATTGTACACCGCTAACGCTTTAAATTAAAGAGATAATTTTCAGGGTGAATGCGCAGATGCCGTTCTGCGGGCCCATTACTATTTTCACCACCTTTTCATTTCATAACTAAACATATATTACTCGTTAAATATATTCACGCCCGGTAGCTGTATTAAATATCTATCGGCTAACAGAATCAATCCAAAACGTTAGCTATAAAACCAATTCATCAATTGAGTCTTAATTTCTAATAAGAAGTTAATTTATGGCACTAACAATTCTTAACACTACATTATGTATTACTTCCATAACATTGGCAATTACTCAATTTCTAATTATTAGAACGTGCCTCGAAAATAATTGCCTATAAAAATTAAATTCATTCTGCAAATTGGTATTATTTAACACTTATAAAAATGCATAAACAACTCATTTAGATAAAGTCTTTTCTTTCAGTCGTTGTTTTATATTATGATGGATGACTGTAGTCTAATCGATGTGAATGCCAATTTTATATGCTTTTTTTACTTCTCTTGTTTTAATATTCGCCTGGTAAGTTATTAATAGGCTTGAGTTGATTTAATAAATTACGTATGTGTCGAGACATATTATGTGATCCGAGGAGAATTTTAAATATCTACTAAGACATGTCCTTGTTTAGCTATCTATTTATATGATACTAGCTGGTGCCCGCGACTTCGTCCGCGTCAATTTTTGAATGATGACCGATGTAACTACTTACTTCTAGCTTAATCTAAATAATATAACTTCCAAAATTTAAGAAAACCTAACCTAAAAATAACACAACTAAGAAAGATACTAAAGACTACTTTGCTAAGGACCCTATATCATCAACCAAAAAATAGATAGAGAGCCAGTAAGTAAAATAATAATCAACGATGCATTAATCACAAAGGTAACTCCAATTAGATTAGGTTGCGACCACGGCATTGATTAGTCTAAAATCACATTTTGTGAACGAAACCATAGCCCGATCTTAAACAATGATTACGCCATCTACTAACAAATATATAAACTTGTAAAGCGGTAAAATTAAGATGTGTGCATATTTTTGGGTGAGATTTAGGCGATCATCTATTGATTTAGTTGTGGGCTACCTTTTATTTCAAGCATTTATTTATTGTAACCGATATGCCAAATAAATTCCGCGATCGGAAACGATATTAACGCCATCTAGTTACAAAATTGTGAACTTGTAGAGCAGTAAAATTAAAATGAATATTTTTTGGGTGCGATCATCTCGACACCAACAATTTATACTGCTCTAACTCGAATTTTATATAAAATCGTTTTTTATCCCAATTTGTTTAAAATCTCATTTATATGTATGTTATATGTTTTAAATATTATAAAAAAAGAAGTTACAAGTCTTATAAAACGCTAAATCTTTACTTAAACGACGACAACTACGATATTTTAAGCAAATTGGCATAAAAAAACGATATTATCAATAATTCGATTTAGCGTAAATTGATGGTGACGATCTATTGAATCAGTTTTGGATTACTTTTTTAACAAACAAATATTCCCAGAATGTTGACTGAAAAACATGTATTGCTTTATTTTTAACTGAAAAACCAAATACCAATTTTCATGCGTATAACTCCAAAAAAAAGAACAGATTTTCATACAAACTTATATCCCCTATTTTAGTCGTCTTAAGGGGTGGAATTAATTTTTAACTGAAATGCCAAATAGCAATTTTCATGCTTTTCAACTTAAATTTTTTCATACAAACTTACATCCCCAATTTTACGCCCTTGAGGGTGGAATTTTCAAAAATCCTAGAATATATCTTTTAATTTTCAATTGCAAGGCCAAATACCAAAGCCTTTAACATAAAAAATTACGGATTTTCATAAAATATTCCATCCCTTATTTTACTCCCTTAGGGGTGGTATTTTCAAAAACCCTTCTTTAGTGGATGCCTACGTCATAAAAGGTACCTACTGGAAAAATTCTCTAACTCCAGCCGTTTAGACTGTGCGTTGATAATTGATGTCAGTCAGTATAAACTTAACCCTATTTTGGGCCATTGGGGGTGGAATTTCCAAAAATCCTGCAATCCATGTTTTATGTTTTTTAACAGAAAGGCCAAGTACTAATTTTCATGCGTTTAACTTCAAACAAATCGCATTTTTCATAAAAACTTACAACCCCTATTTTATGACCTTTGGGGTGGAATTTTCAAAAATCCTGAAATACATATTTTTTTTTTTAACTGAAAGGCCAAATACCAATTTTTATGGGTTTAACTTCAAAAATGTCGCATTTTTCATACAAACTTACATCCCCTATTTTTCGCCCTTGGGGGTAGAATTTCCAAAAAACACTGAAACATATATTTTTTATTTTTAACTGGAAGGCCTAATACCAACTTTCATGTCTCTAACTTTAAAAACGGCAAAGTTTCATACTAACTTTGCACCCCCGTTTTACCCCCTTAGGGGTTGAATTTCGAACGATCCTTCCTTATTCCTTGTCTACATTATAAAGAAAACATCTGTGCAAAATTTCAGCTTTCTAGGTCCAAGGGTTTGAGCTGGGCGTTGATGAGTCATTCAGTCAGTCAGGACTTCTCTTTTTATATATATAGATGACAGCACTGAATTTTGCAACATATTTTTCTTGGGTACGTAGCAGAATTTCAGCTACCTAAAGCTATTTAGGTATGACTTGATTTTATCACAGTGTTACGGATACTTCGGTGAACTAAAACTTTATTTGTGTTATTAAATAATTTTACTTTCTGTCCTGGTCACTTTTACTTCTACTCAAATTGCGATGCTTTGTATACTTGTTTAGGAATATTGTCTAGTGCTAATCAATAATGTATACCTCGCTGTCGTGTATTGATAGTATTCTGTATTGTGTGCAAAAAAAATGAAAAAAAGAAATAAATTTGCGTTACACCTAGATGACGCAAAGCGTAATGTGAAGGCAAAATTAGTAATTGCAATATTGTTCGCCAACATGTCGTGAACGAGCTCCCTTTATAATAGGTCTTTACCTATGAAATTGCCGTTTTGTATGAAAAAATTTAAACGAATTTTTTTCATGAATTTTTTTATTTGTATTAATCGAAGTAATCACCCATGCAATCAATGCATCTTTGCCATCGCAGTGGCAGTTTATTGATGCCCTTCTTAAAGAAATCAGCTGGACGGGAGGCAACAAATTCTTCAAGGCATTTTGTACTGCCTCTCGGGTATTGAATTTTTTTCCCGCCAAGAAGTTATCCAAATTCTGGAAAAAGTAGTAGTCTGTAGGCGCAAGGTCTGGTGAGTAGGGCGGATGACGGAGAGCTTCCAACCCCAGTTCTTGCAACTTGGACACCGTCTGCTGTGCAGTATGAGGTCGCGCGTTGTCGTGCAGGAGCAGCGGAGACGAGCGATTGACCAATGCTGGTTGGAGATGCGCCAGCTTCTCCATCATTGTGCTCAGTTCTTCACAGTACACATCTGCAGTAATGCTCACCCCGTTTGGTAAGAAGCTGTGATGAATCACACCGGCGCTAGACCACCAAACAGTGACCATCACTTTTCTAGGGGTAAGTTTTCGTTTAGGGCATTGTTTAGGTGCTGAACCAGGATCCAACCAACTTGCTGAGCGCTTGCGGTTATCAAACAGAATCCATTTTTCATCGCAGTTAACAATGCGGTTCAAAATTCCTTCATTTGTGTGTCTGTTGAGCAGTGCAAGGCACGTCTCGACGCGTACTTCGCGCTGGCGATCATTGAGTTCGTGGGGCACCCATTTGTCAAGCTTTTTTACCTTGCCAATTTGACGCAAATGGACCAATATTGTTTTGACGCTAACGTCGAAAGCTGCTGCTAATTCAGCCGTAGATTGTGTACCATCAGCTTCCACAACCGCCTTTAATTCGTCATTGTCGACCAAAGTCTTCGGACGACCGCGAGGTTCATTTTTCAGGTCGATATTTCCAGAACGGAAGCGAGCAAACCAATAACAGGTGGTGCGTTGGTTTGTAGTGTTAGCTCCGTAAACGTCGTTGATGTTGCGTGCCGCTTGTGCCGCGTTGCTGCCACGACGGTACTCATATTCCATAATTACTCGAATTTTTAACGTATCCATGATGACGAAAAAGATTGAAATGCGATGAAAATGTAACACTAATCAATAAAGAAATGACTACTTTTGGAAAAAAGAATCCATGTTTTTAAAATAAAATTAATTTGAAATTAGAATTCTTAGCCAAACAAAAATTATTTTGATTTGAAATGGCCAGTACTGCAGAACGGCAATTTCATAGGTAAAGACCTAATATATGGTAGCAAGTCAAACTAGTAAGCAGTCACCTTATGGTAAGTAATCACCGCCGCCCATCGACACTTGTAAGATCAGAGAGGCTCCAAGTAGTTTCCGGCCTTCAGAGAGTAATAAGCTCGCTTCTTAAGAGCCATTTCACAAAATGATTACGCTCGCGCCGCTCGCCGTACTAATCGGCGCCCACTCGCTCGTGTATCGTAATTTATTGTAGTTTAAACTGATGTTCAAATCGATATTATGACAAATTAATTGCAAATATTTAAAAAAAAAACTGTAGAGTTCGATTCTACAAAGAACATAGTTTATTTTGGTATAATTTTATTTTAGTAATTACGCTTTATTTAAACGAAAAATCAATATGAAATTTAAAAAAAAAGCTTAAAATTGGTGTAAGGATTTATTTTTTTACTAATTAATGGTAACAAAATTCAAGAATCTGTTACATTAAACGACGAATAAAATATATGTCTCATGCTGAATGTATTTTTTTTAGCTTAGTTTATAAGTATTATTGCTAGATACAGGACTTTGAAATTGACTCTGCGGCGATTTTTCATTAAAATGGTTGTGGGAGATGAATCACTACAGAACAAGCAAATTATTTTTGGTAAATGTGATACATTAAACGTCAACAAAAACGATTTTTCCATATTTAACATATATTCAATAATTTCTGGGTATTACTTAAGATGGTAATATAGGAGCCCAAAATCTTAGAAATTCGCGCGAAAACGTGAAATGGCTCTTAAAGTTAATTTATTGCACAGAGTGGTAGTACGCGTTAAAAAGTTTCCTGTGAAATTCATAGTGGTAGACGACTATTCATCCAGGTGATATATGTAGATGAAATTTCCACCTCTGGCGAGAAGGTCTTCGTCGGAACGTGGCTTTCATGTGTTCAACAATTGCGATGAGGTACACAGATAATAATGACACCCAGCCTATACCACCAACTTTTCCAGTATTGGGTAACTCCATTTTTTTTCTTATGGGTTACCCAGATGTCTTGGTGCGGACACTTAAATGCATTTAAGCTTTATAAAAAATTAAAGGATAGCTGAAGAAAAGTTGAGAGTCCCTGCGAAAAATTCTGTCCGCTCATCGAATCCTCACATGGAAACGCGTATACGCGTGTAAGAAAGTAACTCGCTATCACTAGCACCTTACTTGCTCTCGTATAGCAGACTTGCTACTTGCACAACACAAACTATTCCGCATTCAAGAACATTCTAGGTCAGAATAAAGCCGCTATATCTGTCGTTTAATCTAATCATTGGTATACGTGAGTCGATTGTCAATCCAAAGAAAATAAACAAGCTATAGAATGAGGTCAATAAATTTTTGTTTTGTTTACTTCATTTCGGAGAATGGTTAGAACAGTTGGTTGATTTTTTTAAGTATTGATGATGAATTGATGTGGAACTAATTTTATTTAAGGATTATGATGATTATATGAACCCATTGCATTAAAGGTTATACCGGATGCTCAATCCGCCTAACAAGTAAGTCTACTGTGTAACCCTCTCAAGGCGGTTACTGGCGTGAAAAACATTTTTAGGAACGCGTTGTGCTACTATCGGTCTATGTTAATCTGATATATCGGATTGTGTACAGTATCACGAGAGTTTCTCAAAACCTTGAACAGCTATGATTAAATGTAACTGTTGTTATGAGACTGGAACTCAACTTACTTTCTGTTAGTTAAATTTTTATTGTATTTAAGTTGAATTAAAATTATTGTATACATTTCAATCCTAACTGTATTGGGTAACTTAATACATTTGTAGTAAAAAGTATGAATAAGATGTCTTTCTATTTCCTATTGAATTGAATCATATTACTGTGCCTGAATCCTACTAATATTCTAAAAGCGAAAGTTTGTGAAAATAGATGTATGGGTGTTTGTTACTCTTTCAAGCAAAAACTACGGAACGGATTTTGATGAATCTTTATAGTAATATAGCTTATATGTCTGAATAACACATAGGTGATAATCTATAAAGCTTCAAGCGGGGGAAACTGTGGCGCACAGCTAGTAATCCATAACTTAACATTATCCCAACATAACTTATTTAGATTATTTTTGTCAAATGCGTTTGTGTTGTCCGCGATAAAAGTTTTTGCTTATTTTCCTGATGTTTTAAGTAATAGCTATTCTGCTATTCGGGGCGGAGATGGACCTAATAAACCAAAGATCATCAAGATCGGTCCATCCATTCTTGATTGATCATTCAATAATAATAATATCCTGGGACATTATTTACACCCGGCTATCTGATCCTAAACTAAGCAGAGCTTTTGCTTTGGGAACCAGATAACTGATATACTACATAATATTTTAAATACATACTTATTTAGATAATTACACCCAGACTTAGGATAAACATGTTCATGCACCTAAATATCTGTCCTGAGTGGGAATCGAACCCTCGACCTCCAGCGTGAAAAAAATCAACCACGCCAGCAACCTATGTTACTAAATTGACTTTGTTTTATATATAGACTAGCTGTGCCCCGCGTTAAATTTTATAAATTTTCTTTGCTATAAACCTCACGGAGCCTGAGACCTTTCCAACGAATGCAAAACCGTGGAAATCAGTTCGTGCGTTCTGGAGTTATAGCGTCAGGAAGGAAAACCCGACTTATTTTTATATAGTAGATAAAATAAACGTTATTTATTTGCTCCTATACTATTAGATATATAGGCTGAAAATACCTTTTATGGTTGAAGAGACGTGTATTTTTAAATTAAAATAAAAGTGTGGCAGTCCCGTTTTTGCCACTTGGTGCACTTAAATTAACTGAACAGGTGTTTACATTCATCCAATTGTATATATACCTTTAGTGAAGAAACAAAACTAAATAAATAAATATTGCATGAAAGTACTTTCGTTTACAAAATAATTAATTCATTAATTGGGATTAAGAATATCACGCAATTAAAATCAATTAGATACAAAATACACATTGCATTTGCGTAAACTACTCAACATGGAATATATGATTGCGGCTAAATGTATATATTGTACATAAGGTCTTAAATCAATCGACAAATATCAATAGGTATCGACTTTTTCGTTAAATCCTTGAGCATTACAAATATATTAATTGAACCTGCGACGTCACTCACATTGAAGTAAATAAAACCAGCCAAAAACAGTATAAATCGAAAACTGAGAGTTCAGTAGTTTGTTTGTTACAGATTCCGGATGATTTCTAAAATCTGTAGATTTTAGTAAATAAAATTGTTTAATTTCGCGTGTACCTACATAATATCTCAACTGTATTTTAGATTTTTGAAAAATAAATCTCCGATATTAGAAAGATAATACTATTTTTAAGCGATTCAAAACAATAAAATCGACACTTCGACTGTCCCCATTTTTTTATTATCCAAGGACACGCTCAAACAGATACATAATCATCAGAATCGGGTTGGTAAACAAAAACTATTATTGCGCCCCACCATCATCATCATCATTGTTTCCCACAACTATGACAGTGGATATGGTTTCCGCACTTAGGCCCCCATATAGACAATTGTACGTGAGGCATCGCGGCCATCATTCTATCCAGCCCACCTCTCTCCAAAAGCATATTAGGTTTCTCAAGATCTTCAGGGCATCCGTGAGAGTCCTTGGTGATCCCAGGGTTTTCTTGCGGATTTTCGAGATGCCTGTGCACTTTTTTTTAATAATAATATCCTGGGACATTATTCACACACGTCCATCTGATCCCAAACAAAGCACAGCTTGTACTATGGAAACCAGGCAACTGATATACTACATATACTAATTTTCTTTTGTAAATACATACTTATATAGATAATTACACCCAGACTCAGAACAAACAGATATGTTCATGCACACAAATATCTGTCCTGGGTGGGAATCGAAACCACGACCTCCGGCGTGAAAAGCACGCATTTGCCAGCTACGCCAACAGGCCCGTCGAGGAGTATATGCGCGACCATTTCCTCGGGGTCCAGGCATGCTCTGCGCAGAGAATTGTCCTTTACGCCTATGGGTGGTAGTATCCGGTGATGATTCCTTACTACTACAACGCGCTGTTGCGCCACCTACCGGGTCCGGGGTAATTGGTCCCGCCAAGTGGCGCTACATTGAGGTTTTACATACAATATGAATATGGTCTAATGGTTAATATGTAACTGGTCGGTTTAATGAATAACTTTACAGAAGATTGAAATGATAGCAAACATATTTTATAGCTTAAATTTAAATACATACAGTTCAAAGCTATTACAGTAATATGAAGTTCAGTTAACCATCCCACTTAATAAGTGTGTGACCTCAATAGCAAATGCAATGTCGAGCAAATTGAGATGGTTGCAAATATCGTAAATTATTGCGTCTTTTTGTGCATTGTGTTACAAATGTTACGGTTATTATTACATGCTATATTGTAACAACCAAAATTACTAGGAAACTAACATAATCATTTAGATCTAATTTAAAGAATTAAAATGTCGAATAGTGCTAGTGTAAGTTTAGAACACCAGCAGGATTTGAATCTGAATTTTTGCTTAGGTAATAAGACAGTAAAAGGAAGATGTTTCGGATTCGAAATTTTTTTACTATATGCATTTTACTCAGTTTCCATGGTGTATTATTTTGGTAATTCTTTCTATATTCACATTATTCATATAGTACTAGCTCTGCTTAGTTTGGGATCAGATAGCCGTGTGTAAATAAGGTCCCAGGATATTATTATTCTATATATTCTTACAGAACAGAAATGCTTTGGAGACTGCACGTGTGGCGCAGCGGTCAAAATATTTGTCACGCCATTTCATGTCCCGGTCTCGATTCCCGTATAGGCTATTTGTGTGACTAATAAGTAGTTACACTGAATCTGGGTGTGGTTTGTGCCTGTGAATTAATCCTACAGTGATTTAATTAACTACTTTGGGTTGCTTGCTTATCGTATGGGTAGTGGTAACCCTAGTGTCAGAGTTGCTCAAGCCGCCCAGTAGGCCTCTGACATGGCTTAACGACTGTTGTCTAATGACTACAACCGGGACCGACAGCTTAACGTGCCCTCCGAAGCACGGAGACGCTCAGAAATTAAACCACTTTGGCGGTCACCCATCTATGGACTGACCGCGAGCGTAGTTGCTTAACCTCGCCGATCGCTTACAGACCGGTGAGAGTATCTAGCTATGAGCGCCTCTACTTTGGGTGTTAAAATGTTAAAAAAATGTGAGGTAGATAGTCCAGTGTAAATTTGTTCAAGTTAATTGTTATAAAGCAATATTGAAGAGTGTTGTTTTATTTTATATTTACTGCTTTAAAGAGCCCTTCCTTTTTACGATAGCTGATTTTAACAACATTTATATGAGATCATTCCGACAGCATTCTGTCTACTAAAACAAAATCAATATCTAGAAACAAAATTTATCGAAAATCAAAGGAAAAATTAAGGACATAAAATATATAATAACTAAATTGTCAACCTTATTTTTGGAACTCAGCTAAAAATAGTAGATAGCATATAATAAAATCGTAGGAAAGTCAAAACAGTACATCTACAATCTATATCGAAGCCAAAAATATAGTTTTTAGAATTTTTGTCTGTTGTCTGTATTTACTTCAAATTTTGCATGAATATTCAGAAGTCGGGTCAATATAAGCTACATATTTTCACGCTACGGGGGTGTTTATAAAATTTAACGCGGGTAAAAGCGCGAGGCACAGCTAGCTTTTTAAACGGTTTTATTTAGCTTACCCCGTTTGTTTTATTTTATATTCTTGGGTCAAATTTAGTAACTGAAATTTGACCCCCTTCCTGTTGACCGATTGATCTGAAATTTGGTAGACACTTCTAGTTCTGGTGACAATATAATTAAATAAATTCTGTTTCATTGTAAATCCAATATGGCCGCCGCTACAAAATGGCGGATAACTTAGGTTTTATTAATCCCATCAGTATGGGTATCAAATGAAAGGGCTCAACAAGTAAAATACAATGTACTATACAAAATTGAAATCCAAGATGGCCGCCGCTTCAAAATGGCGGATAACCTAGGTTTTTTCAATCCCTACAATACGGGGATCAAATGAAAGGGCTCAACAAGTAGAATACAATGTATTATACAAAATTGAAATCCATGATGGCCGCCGCTAAAAAATGGCGGATAACCTAGGTTTTATCAATCCCTACAATATGGGTATCAAATGAAAGGGCTCAACAAGTAGAATACAATGTACTATACAAAATTGAAATCCAAGATTGCCGCCTCTACAAAATGGCGGATAACCTTGGTTTTATCTATCCCATCAATATGGGTATCAAAGAAAAGGGCTTGACAAGTAGAATAATAACGAAATAAAAACTAAAAACTATAAAACAAAAATTGGTAAAAAAACTTTTTAAGTTAAACGGTTTTATGTTAAACATACATTGTAATGTTTAAGATATGAACTAAAAGCTAAAAAATAATAAAATAGATACAGTCGTGGGCATTATAAACATATGCATAGACTAGACTAAAATAAAACCGTGGGGCACGTCAAGCTAGCGAGCTCGACTATAAGCGAGTTTTAGGGTTTCATAGTGTTGAGCGAGTGTTTACTTTAATCATAAATTTAGTCGATTAAAGACAATCTACGAGTAGTGAAACGAGCCAGCAGTATGAACGTTCAACGATAAAGTATTTGAAACATCTCTTTTGTTTACATGGAATGTATAACTATCGGACTTTCAATTGAAAATAGTAAGTAATTTACTCACCGTCGGGGGGCCAACTGCCTAACGACGAATTAAACGATTCTTCTATCGCACATTTTAATCGATAATTGTAGACAATTGACGTGCCCCACGGTTTTATTTTAGTCTAGTCTATGCATATGTTTATAATGCCCACGACTGTATCTATTTTATTATTTTTTAGCTTTTAGTACATATCTTAAACATTACAATGTATGTTTAACATAAAACCGTTTAACTTAAAAAGTTTTTTTACCATTTTTTATTTATAATACAATCCTGGGACAATATTGCCACACCACCATCTGATCCCAAACAAAAAGAAAAGAGCTTGTACTATGGAAACCAAAAAGCTGCTATACTACATATACTACTTTTCTTTTGTAAATAACTACTTATAAAGATAATTACATCCATACTCAGGACCAACAGATATGTTCATGGATACAAAGTATGAATCAAACCCACAACTTGCGGCGTGGCAAACAAGTCCCTACCAACTACGCGAACTGGCCCGTTTTAACTAATATGTATAATAGCTTACTATATAATATTATCAACGTTGTCATAGAGGCGCTCAAAGATAGTTGCTCTCACCGGTCCTTAAGCGATCGGCGATGTTAAGTAACTAGGCCGCGGTCAGTCCATAGATGGGTGACCGCCAAAGTGGTTTAATATCTGAGCGTCTCCGTGCTTCGGAGGGCAAGTTAAGCTGTCAGTCCCGGTTGTAATCAATAGACAACAGTCGTGCCAAAGGCTTAGTGGGCGGCTTGAACAATTCTGACCTTAGAGGGTACCACTGCCCATACGATAAGCAAGCAATGTTGTACGCATACGAGTAGATACATTCATTATTAATAAAAAAATATATTTAATTTACGACCCATCATAAAATTTAAATAAATATCGACTTAATAAGGCATTCATCGAGAATGTAGCACTTACTATCATAATTCATATGAGTTACTCAATCCGTCTGCCATAGTGAGCTGCTAATTAATTTGGTAATAATATCGTAACTAAAGCATGCGAAATTATGTAATATAAGTAATGTCCGATTTTGGTAATCCTATGCCTAGAAATATGTGTATATAAGTAAGGACAAATGTCAGAATCAGAATATCGGGTGATGATATCTCATCCCGTGGGGGCTGTAGTCGACCCGAGGGAATATCTACCAGAGGACGGTCAGCAGCTTCCTTCTGATTACTATGACCATCGCACTGCAATCGTCAATCCGTCTGCCAAGCGTGGCGATTATGGCATGGGATATGAACGATTTGCCAGATTCTTTAGGAAGGCCAGCAGTGGACTTATTTAGCAGTAATGATGAAGTAAGGATGCACGTTTATTTCAAAAAAACTATATTCATAATAAGTATATAATTTTTTTTTTCTTTTTTATTAGGGACAATGTCACACAGATCATCCTAGCTCCAAACTAAGCAAAGCTTGTATTATGGGTACCAGGCGACTATATATATACTTATATAGATAGATAAATACTTAAATACATAGAAAACATCCAGGACTCGGAAACAAATATTCGTGCTCATCACACAAATATTTGCATTTACCGGGATTCGAACCCAGGATCACCAGCTTCATAGGCAGGAGCACTACCAACTAGGCTACGGTGACCGTCTCGACCGTCGAATCTTACTCGCTTCTGCGATTTTGTATACATCCCGGCAGGAAAACTGGTAAAATGATAATGATGTTAAATCAAAGTCAACGGGAGCGAAAAATCTTTCTGAGGGAATACCAGAGAACGGGCAGCAGCGTCTCTTTGAGTGCTATGGCCAACATACTTCAATTGTCGTATCGTGCCGTCGTGCGTGTCGACCATGGCATATCGTCCTAAGAGCTCCTAATGAAATTATCGGGGACCTTGGTCCAGTAGCAGATGTTTTTGGCTGATATGATCATGATGATGACAACACAATTTTGTTTCAGCGGTTAAAGCGAGTTGTTAGTTTAATTATTACTAATACTAATGATCTGATATGAAAACATTCTACGTTTAAAAAATACCTGAAACATGCCGAGCTAACAGTAGATCTAATTTATTTCATTATCTTTTTAATGCTTTTGTTGTATGTCTCAGTAGCCTCTAGCTATAAAGAATGCATAAGCGGCTGTTGTAACTTCAACTTTTATAGGGAACCTATAACGGCTAGACCAGGTTTCATAATCCATTAGACTCATTATATTAGACTTATTACATTAGACTAAATATAACCAATCATACCAATTATAATATCATACCAACGAGATCTCGAAAACAATTTGTATTCACGCGATTTTTCCTAGTACGGGTGTAGAAGAGCCATCCTTCTCTCCACATTAAATAGAGAAAACAAACTTTTGCTTTTACATAATCTTCATGGCTGTTGCTTTTTTGGCATATGGAGGCAAGTAGCAAGTGCGAAGTGCCAAATGTCGCACACATTGGATCTCACACTGATAAACTGAATTAGACATATGGGTGATACGAGACAAACATTAATGGACGGGGCATAACATCAGCATCTTAAATGACGATTTATTTTTCTTTTCAAATTACACCAAAATGTTTAATATTCACATCCACATCCATCAAATCTACTTACTTGTACTTACCCAACTTAAATCATATCTTTAACAACCAGGTCGTAAATAAACAAGTTGCAATAACAAATCGTGTGTTACAAAAGCATCCATCACACGATAACTACCAACATTATAAAAAAATGTAAATAGTGTGTCTATCAATCTGCCACTACGCCTACAACTGGTTCTTTCTACGCATCATTTCGACCTAGTAAAATACATGCAATAATAATACGAGATATGATGACACTATTTTTACATTCATGTTGGTTAAAATAACCAGATTGAACGAGTGGCGCAGTGATTAAGTTACCTATGTAGTTCTAAAATAAAGAATTATTATTATTCCACCTTATTTATTTATTTTCCTATTTTATACATATTTATTCTTATAAAATTGATATATAACACAATATACAAATAAATACGTAAAAAAACAAAGCTTCTCCAGCAGCAGGGTTATACGCCCTAGGCAACCGGTGGTCAAGGCGACAGAGTGAGGAACCTCCTCACGATGCGTGCCGTTCCCATAATTGCCGCTTTCTGTATCCGACCCTTGACCCAGTGATCCAGTGAGAGCCTCTTAAGATGTTGGTTGAGGCTCTTTGCTATGAGACCGTTTACAGAGACATTATTATTATTATTATTAAAAATAAAGAAAGAAATAAATTAAAATGGAAATAACTTAAATGGTAGTTCCAAGTCTTGATGTGTTTTGTATTGGTTAATTCTAAGGTTTTAAAGTCCCATTACACAGGGATTTATCTCCTTCATATAATAGCAACGCCGAGCAATAATATTGCGAGTTGGTTATAGCATAAATATTTATAATTATAGGAGAAGAAGTTGGTTAAGGATTTTTTTAAAATATAAATATTTACTAACAATAATAGTACTTATTTCTCGGCGTTGTCTTTGCTTGTGCATCCCTACTAAGACATGGCTGGAAGTAAAATTCGTAATGATCCATTTCGCCCGTGGTTATATACATACATAGTTCGTCATACAGCACTAATGTGTACTTTGAGTCGAAAAATGGCATCAAATCAATACTACAATATCAAAACAAAAAGAAATAAACAATAATTTCTAAGCGCTTGTTTGAAATTAAAGTAATCATCATTTGAATCTTCTTCTAATAAAAATTATCTTTAATTACAAAAGTAAAACTTATGAGAGTACAAATTTCGATCTCGGCTCTCGTACTACAAGCAATCATCGTATTCCCCACATGACATAGTTGCGTATAGTGCATCCCGTAGAAAAATGATGATTATCATGAAAAGAAACTATTCATATAGAAATCACGCAATTTAAATCATATTTTAGTTATAACCCAAACTCTGCTTTGATTTATACCATCATCGGCAATTAAGCATAGGGTTATCCTGATGGTAAGCGTCAAGCTAGAATCGTCATACTGTACGGTAATCGCTTACAGACGGCATTACTCACGTGTTGACTTTACTCACTTCCCGAAAAACAACTAAAGCAAAAGTTATTACATGTAGATATTCTGTAAGGTAGGTATTTCCTTAATTGAATTGTGCATAGAGCGAAAAATCACTATATTACTCATGGATCACCTGTAGCGTAAAGCGTTACAAGACCTATAATATAATAATAATATAATATAATATCTAGGGACAATGTCACACAGATCATCCTACCCCAAACTAAGCAAAGCTTGTACTATGGGTACCAGGCGACGATATACATACTTATATAGATAGATAAATACTTATATACATAGAGAACATCCATGACTCAGAAACAAATATTCGTGCTCATCACACAAATATTTGCACTTACCGGGATTCGAACCCAGGACCACCAGCTTCGTAGGCAGGAGCACTACCAACTAGGCTATGGTGACCAGACGGTCACCATTAGTTAGGTAGGTAGGTATAGACATACCTACCTACCTAACTTTTACATACGCGATAGCATTCCACCAAAATATATTTGAAATAAAAAAAGATATACAAATTAATTATATAGGCTTTAGACATCGGTGTTTTTTTACAGCTCCACTTTTTTTGGCCGCCAGTGTATGCTTATGAACTAATTTATTGTAATTATTGTTTTACACTGTAGTTAAAGATTATTCAATAGCATCATAAGATGTAATGAAGTGGATACAGTACAGTGGTTGAGAAATATTGGATTATGATTATGTTGCGTATTTTTAATGCAATGTAACTAACAAGATTGTTGCTCAAATTGATGTTATGAGTCTATTACCAAGTTATTGTGTGGGATCTGCTGGAAAGGAAAGTTGATTTAGTGAAGACGCAAACCTAATTACGACACCTATTTATTATATGGCTCTGTAGCTAGACGCTACCATTGGTTTGTAAGCCATTGCTTACAAATCAGGCTAAAAGGATAATCTACTTCCGACACTATTTCGCTCTCTGAACATTCGTGAGAAAAAATCTGTACTAAAATTTACAAAGTTAAGGTGTTTATAAAGGTAAAACGAGGTAAATGGAGCTCCAAGTTTGAACAGCCTATATTCAAGCCTGGATTTCCGTGTACCCGTGATATGAGATTTCTTCCAAATTATAAATAGTGCACAAGAAATAACTAATTCTTATGTAGTCTGTAATTAATTGTTGTTCTGTGATTGAGTGTATTTCTACAGTCTCCCGCGAGATCCCAGGAGGGATTCAATTCTTCTGGCGCTTGATGGAGGTATCCCGGGAAAGCGGGTATGCTGCTCCGGAGCCTCCCTTTCGCTGCTCCCAGATGGTCGGGACGCGTACCCTGGAGAGCTTTGGATTTCCCTGTCTAATTGCTGACTACTGCCAGGTCGGTACGACTGCGTCACAAACAGTTTGCGCTCTTCCTGGAGGTGCTTGCACGTGGCAAACAATAGAGAACAGTTCTGAAGACCCGAGGGGAGTTTGACTTTTTAAAATACCCTGTTTTTTCTATCCCTGAACACTGTATTCTATATCCAACCTTCTCAGTACCAACAAGTATAGAATATTACACCATAATGTATGGTAATAACATAAAATAAACAAAACGTGAAGCATCAGGTCATTGCATAACCTTGCAAATCGTTCAATTTGGACCAAAGGCAAATTGTTTCATATTTTTATTACTTTTTACTATCTACCTACCTCCTAAACACCGCTTTGCAAGAGGAAACAGTAAACGGTATCGACACACCGCCATAGCACATCCATTCCTCATATTAAAATTAAACCGTATTGTTACAACAATATTGTTCAATTTCAAATGACTTGGGAATGGTTGGTTGGCCATACAAGTAAGGAGGACCGTAATCGATGGTGAAGCTTACAAGTTCTGCAACTACGTTATTATTGCGTTATTCATATTGCGACAGTTCTCAATGTTCTCGATTATTCGTAATGAAGGAAATTATTATTAAAGTTGAAGAGAGATTGTACTTACTTGTAAATAAACGTGTTTCAGTATACAAACGTAAGTTTGTGTTATTTTTATATAAGAGAGGACAAACTAATTACTGGATCACCTGATGGTAAAAGATCGCCAGCCATGTACACTCGCAACCACAGAAGAGTTGCAGGTTCGTTGAGATAGCTCGTACATCCGAAGATATACGAGCTATATTACTACAAAGTTTCATTAAAATCCGTTCCGTAGTTCTTACGTGAAAGAGTCACAAACATAGATACATCCATACTTGTGAGTATGGATGTATGTGACTTTCGTATTTAATAAATAATATTAGTAGGATCAATTACACTCAGACTCAGAACAAATGATCATGTTCATCACACTAAAATTTATCCTGGATGGGAATCGAACCCACGACCTCTGGCTTAGCAGTCAGGGTCACTAGCCACTAGACCAACAGGCCAGTCAAATCATTGAATTGCTTAAGCTGCGAATCTTCCACCCACAGCTTCCTCGTTGCAGGGCATCTTCGCAGTAGGTACATCTTATTCGTCCCGCTTCATAATAATAATAATATCTAGGGACTATGTCACACAGATAGCTAGACTAGACTAGCCCCAAACTAAACAAAGCTTGTACTATGAGTACCAGGTGACGATATACATACTTATATAGATAGATAAATCCTTAAATACATATAAAACATACATGACTCAGAAACAAATATTCGTGCTCATCACACAAATATTTGCACTTACCGGGATTCGAACCCAGGACCACCAGCTTCGTAGGCAGGAGCACTACCAACTAGGCTACGGTGACCGTCAGTAGTTCATAACTTAGTATCAGTGGAAACAGTCACATCGGTTCGTAGCTTAGCTTTAACATTCTCGCAGCATAGCTATACAGCACATCTTTGGGGGACAAGCACCCTAAGTCGCCTTAATTACGAAGTACCTTATAATTTATTTTTAATTTATAAAAAAAATGTTATTCACATTAATTTACTGAAAAGGACTTATCTACCAGTCAACCTTTGGGTGATGCAGATAAAACTATAGTAGTGTACTGGATAGAGGCCAAAACAAATTTAGAAGACATAGAAAATAAAATGTTAAATAATAAAAAGCTTCATATAACGGAAAGTACATCCATATAAATATTAGGGAAACATGAATAACTACATACTAAGATATAAATATATATGTACACATACATTATAGTTGAGATGATTTCATTGCCCCTAACAAGTTCATCGGTCCATTTTGTATGGGGCCTGCCCACGCTGCGTCTTCCGAGCAATATCTGCTGGACCAGGGATCTTGTGATGCGGATAGCGCAAGACCGACACTTGCGGAGATCTTTTTGGGAGACCTTTGTCCAGTAGTGGGCATATTTCAGCTGATATGACGATGATAAGATGATTATTGTACCAAATAACTGATATACATAAAGATAATGAAACTAAATCTATCGAATTGAGAACATTCCTCCTTTTCAAGTAGGTTAAAGAAAGGATGTTCTCATGGCAATATAATAAAGATTTCATTGCTAATGAAATTATTTTTTTTTAAAAGAACGGCCGCATTAGTTTTATTAATGTCTGTGGCGCGGGGTACTTTACAAGCATATAATTTAAGGACACAAAGTACATCCAGTCTCAGGAAATCTATGTATGGGTAGTAATAGGAGCCCTGCGCGAGAATAGAACTCGGAACACAAAGATTCGGACTACCTTGTTGGTTTAGCGGTAGTATGTTCAACTGCAGATAATGGCAAATCAGTACAGATGAAAGTACTTATGAGTTTTCTTACAAATGACTAATAAGAAAGGTTGAATGAATGGTTTTGCAGTTGACTTCGCCACAGCTAAACCAACAAGTCTTACGTGTATTATAAAAGTATTATTTCACGAAAGAGTTTCCCTGACCAAGATAAAATACATTAAAATGACTTCATACAAGTGAAAACTTTATCCTTCGATATCGCATAAAAATCGTAATAATTACGAATTTCTATGAATGGTAGATCAATATTTTGTAACAGTCAATTCAAGGTTGCTTATATGTGCTACTTTCGAGCGCCACTGTCTTAGCGGTCGTTGTCATTCTAGAGCCTTGATGAAGTTTAAGTTAACATAACTTGCACATGTGGCACAGTGGTTAAAGTAGTCCCCTCGCTCACTTCAGCAGCCTCGTGTTTCGGGTTCTATCTCGCACAAGGCAAATACTTGTGAGGCCTGTAAATTGTTGTTCTGTCTGTTAGTCTGGGTATGCCATGTGCCCGGTAATTTCATGATTGTAAAGTCCTCGTAATATAGATTTTTTTTAAAAGACAACGCCCGCATGAGTTATCAAATCTCTGTGTCGCGGGGTACTTTACAAACATATAATAGACGGACACAAATTACATCCAGACTCAGAACAACCATTTATGGGTCACACAAATAGTTGCCCGGGGCGGGACATTCGAGGCGAATGTCTTAGCCGCTGCGCCACACGTCCATTACTTGTGAGGCCCGTAAATTGTTGTTCAGTCACTCAGTCTGGGTATGCATTGTGCCCGGTAATGTCATGTTTGTAAAGTCCTCGTGGTATAGATATTTGTTATGCCTGAGCAACTATTCCTTAAAAGAAATGCTGTTTTATTTGCTTAAATATTAAATGGACGCGGTTGCCGTGGTTGGTAGACATTTGCGTTTCACGCAGCAGATCGTGATTGCGATTCAAGACCAGGTAGATATTTTGGTGCATGAACATATCTGTTTGTTCTGAGTCTGGGTGTAATTATTTATATAAGTATATATTTACAAAAGAAAAATAGGACATGTATTACATAACAGTTATCTGTTTTCAATTGTAAAAGTTCTTCTTAGTTCCGGATCAGATGGGCATGTGTGAATAATGTCGAGAACAGAAAAAATATTGTACTATCTACTTAAAAAAAGTACTAAGCTATTTAAGTCAGTATCTAACGTTAGTATGTGCTAAATGATGCCTCAGCCATGGAGTAACTATTAACACAGATCTTGTAGCAACCAAAGACTAGTTCCGTGTATTTAATAGCTTCGGCCACACCTCCTACAGCAATCAAGAAAAAAGCTCACTTGATAACAATTAAATTTTAGTCCGTCCGGTTTGTTTATTTTTTTTCAACTGCAACACTCTCTAGTTCAATCTTCTTTATATCGTTATGTATTCTGGTTTGCACTACGCAAAAGCTAACTTTTATATCACAAATTAATATTAATTAATAACCATTTTATAATTTACAAATAAATAAAAGGTATTCTGCACCTATATTAAAGAATTACTTACTATGAAAAAGTCTCATGGGTAGATAAATTCCATAAACAAACACACAAACTCACTCAATCATTAAGTTTTACTACTGCCGAATAAGTAAAACTAACTAAGTTAAACTTAACAAAATGCGTATGTGTTTATGTGTAAACTACAAATTAGGGGTCCATGGAGTTATTAAGTTTTGTAGTATTTCACTTTAGAAACAAATTACTTAAATTAAGATTTAATTTAATTTAATAATCATTTTCTAAATGTTTTTGTTCATTGGTACAGCCCATTAAAGTTCCACTTGGCGGTCGTTATCAGATTTTAATAACAACCAAGAGAATCCATCATCAGATTTAGATGTATCTAGTAATTACTAAATGAAAACTACTAATGTCAAATACAACCATAGATTACATAACAAAATACTCAGCCATCTTCAGGCTAAACAGTAACCTTTGATAGCATAAATATATATTATTAATGCGAATATGAGTTTGTTTGTTTTTACGCCTTCACTACTTAACTACACTCTACACAGACTTTTAAGCCGTACAGAAAATGACATTTCTTTAAAAAAAATACTATTCTCGAGGGATAACGCGAGTGAAGACAAGCCAAAAAACTAGTATGTAATGTTAGAAATGTTAATTTGAGTTTATTTGTTACACTTAAAACTCATTAACTACTCAACCCATTGTCATCAAATGAACACACGTAATCAGAAGTCAAAAAAGGACGTTATCTTGCACCCATAAAACAAATAGGTACTTAAAGAAAAATAAACAAAAACTGTTGAACAACAAAGCGAGTGAAGCCGCAGAAAAAATCTGGCCAGATATGAGATTTCGAAATCCTTATCTAGAAACTTAAATTGTTTTTTTTAACATGACGTTTACAGTTACCCAAGTTGGTTCACTTCACCGGACAATACTTAACCTGAAAGTTTGTCCCATTATAAGGAGAAAGTTTTAATAAACTCGCTCGCTCGAATAAACAAACAAATATTTTGATATGGGATAAATTTAGGAAGAAGACAGAAGAAGAAACCGAGGAAGAAGGAATTCCGAATTCTGAAGGGAACTTCCGATTCTTGACAATTGGAATTTACAGGTTTACTTGATATTGACATGAATAGAAATACTTCTTTAGACGCATACCTCAATAATTTATGATAATATAACCCTTATACTATATAATAAGTTGGATAGAATTGAACAACACCACCCGCTGTCACTTGCCTTGGCCCTTGCTCAACACATTTCTCTCCATAAATTCTACTTGGCAAATTTATTAAAAGTAACCTTTTTTTATTATTTATGCATTATAAAATAATAAATCCCTTGTTTGACGCAAGGACGACACAATTTTTTGGATATTAGGGTTGACCTTTCACCCGAGGTTCTTTATCCTTTGTATCTTATAAATAAATTATATGTCTACTTCAATGTTTCTATAAAAAATCAAAGATATTATATTCAAATTTGCGTATATTTATATGTTTTGTATGTTGCACAATTATTATTAACACATAATTCTTAATAAAACATAAGCCGCTGTCATCAAAACAAAAAATTTCATGAAATATTACCGTTTAAAAACCAAAGAACGTGCTACAAAGGGGTTTCTTGTATAATCTGTACTGTTTCTCTCATCAAATAAAATAATCAGTACATAAAGATCGGAGAACTAGCATTACATAAAAAGAAACAAAAAAGTTTACTTTTTAGAGCCTGTGCACACCACGTTTTCCATGTCAGTGTCAGTTTGTAGTGCCACAGTCGCGCGTTAACGACGCGTTTGTATCGACTCAAACGCGCGACATCGATGCGACCGCTAGCGCGCGCGCCTTCCCTACAGGCGGGGTTTCCCACGCAATGAGGGAAGTGTGAATCTACGCTAGAAGCAATCGAGCAATTTGATGCGACTGCTAGCGCGCGCGCCTCCTTATGGGCGATGTTTCCCCGTAATGAGGGAAGTGTGAATCTACGCTAGTAACAATCGGGCAATTCTAAACAAGGGATGTAGTAGTATGAATTTACGCTACTAGCAATCGACCAATTTGGTGCACTGCACGTCTTTGGAACAAAAAATGGAGCGAAGCGCATACAATCAAGGCTGTCTCGAGCGACGACATCTTGGTACTGTTGACGAGGTCCTGCTTAAAAACGCAAAATGCCAGCGCGTTTGTATCATTATAATTGCGCGTTTGCATCGTGTCTGTATCGGTACACACGCGCGTTTGCATCGCGTCTGTATCGCTACAACGCGGATTTGAATTTATACAGGTGTGCAAAGGTCCACAAGCTGCGTCTGACTTGCGAGCGTATCGCGTCTGTGTCGCTACAAACACGCGTCTACGGAGCGCTTAAAAAAGGTTGGTGTGCATCGGCCGTTAAACACTTTCTTTATAAAGTTGGTATGAAAAAATAACAATATCAGTAGGAAATATAATGCACAGGAGTAGATACTCGGTAGTCCCGAAGAAATCGCAATAACGATAACAGCACCCTTTGTACCTAATTTATTTACTTCAATTTTAATTGCAAGTTATGGTGTACATCATGTCTCATACAGAAGCATTAAAGTGGCCAGGGCTGAGATTATTTATAAAATTATAGGTAGGCCTTCTATCACAACGCACTCAAGAACTCTCTGACATAAACATGACAACAGAATTCACGTATTCAAACCAGCGTTTTACTACTGCCCAAGTTCATTTGTTATCGACAAAAGAGAACAGTAGGTAGCATACCTCTATAATAGTTGGCATAACGTTATGTAAAGATTCCTAAACGACGTGTTTCTTCTTACATTTTATTAGTTTCATTGTGAACCATTTTCCGGCAGTTAGACAATTTGATCGTAACTTCTTATTTAGTATTCGGCTTTTAGTATGCTTGTTCATGCTTTGAATAATTTACGTTTCTGATCTAATGCTGACTCCTAACTTACTTCCACTTGAAGGTGTGTTTTGTATTGATACATTAGTTTTGAGTGGGCAATAGTTACATTTCTATTTTGATTCGAAATTGTCTTAACCCGTCTAGCAGGGGTTTATTTTAGTCCTTCTATCTAATGGTACACAATGTAATGATTGGGTCATTGCTCAGAGTCATTTCATACCTCAACTCAAGCATGTCGCAGAGAATCAGTTTAACTCTCATCAGAAAGAAACAAGGAGTGAGAAAATATAGTTCTACATTCCCCCAGAGCAAATTGGGAAACAGAATGATACTCCGAGGCTGCAGCGTTATAACTCTAGAGAATTGCAACTAGAGAAGCCAGCAGCAAAAGCGCCGAGGATCAATTTAAGGGTCCTAATTGAGCGGTTATATTTGATTTCAATAGTAGGTATGGCAAAAGCGCTTAAACGCACGGAAGTTGTTCCTTGTTGCTGCAAGATCCGTATAAAAAACTACTGCAGATATTAGTTGCAAGCTATTTAACATAATATCACGCTGATTTTGCCAGAGATCACACTCCCAAAGTACGTGGTGAGCGGTTTGTTCATATTCGTTACAAGAAGTTGAGCACAGACAGATTGATGAAGATACTAATTTGAAACTAAACGCAAGGAATTGCAACTATAGAAACAAATGCACCTAGGATAAATCTATATCTAGTGAATTGTTTTATTTGGCATAGCAGCGCTAGTGTAGGCTCAAATCTATGCCACTTTGGATCAAGGAAATCTCAGATTCATCCCATCACTTGACCAAATAGTCAATTTACTGCGATTTAAGTGATGTAATTCAGTTTAGAGACATTTTTACACTAGCATACTAATAAGGCAGTAGCTTTCTGACATAACTTCACAATTAGTGTCTTATGACTAAAACTGGAACTTCAAGTTTCTTTAATTTTGAGCACTTTTGATACATTGATAGATCTATAAAAAACATGATCAACATTCCTACATTGCAAAACATCTGTGAAGGTAACGGCTTCGCCAAAGTATAAAAATGTCACAGTCCAGTGTCCTGCTTCATTCAGGAGCTTTATAGGGCTTCAAATGATTGCCCAATTCTGGGAATTCAAAATAAAAACCTTAATATAGCCATGAAAAGATGTAGATTACACTGAAACAGCTCAGCGTGTTCTCGTAAGTAAGTAAGTTCGACTGCACGTGTGACGCACGCCTCGCCACGTCGCGTCGTGTAACGGGTTGGAGTCAAAAGTTGTTCTGATTCTGGACGTAATTTGTGTCCGTCTATTATATTTTTGTAAAGTACCCCTCAACACAGGGATTAGATTCCCTAGCGCGGGCGTTGTTTTTTTAAGAAGAATATGAAGTATGTGTTAATCCATGGTGTCAGCTAACTAGCTGACACCCTGGAATAACACATAGGCTATATATATAATTTATAAATTTTAACGCGGGTAAAACCGCGGGGCACAATTAGTTTACCCTAATATTATAAAGGTAAAAGCTTGTTTGTGAATGGTTTTAGTTTAGGATTTAGATACTATGTTGTTTTGTTTGTTTTATTGTTAATAATTAGTGTCTGTTTTATTTTATCACTCATTTGTAAGACAGCTCGATTATCCGTGACTTATTTATATTATATTTTAGCTAAAGATCCGCGATAGTCACTCGGCACCATCAGAATTACCAGCGCTAGAACAATAAAATGTTCTAGCAAATGCTGAAGGCACCACTTCAGCATTTCGGACTTGTACGGAAAACAAGAGTCTTCGTTTTTATTATTATTTTATACTAGCTGTGCCCCGGTTCGGTTGTGGTTTTACCCGCGTTACACTTTATAAATTATCACAACTCCTCCACCGTAGGTGATAGCGTGATAATATGTAGCCTATATGTTGACCCGACCTCTTAGTAATATTCATGCAAAATGTGAAGTAAATCCAAGCAGTACTTTTTGAGTTTAGCCCGGACATACATACAGCAAACAGACAAAAATTCTAAATACTTTATTTTGGGTTTCGACATAGATTGTAGATCACGCCCCGATCTGGCCACCGGGCCAGATAAGTTTGTGGCACTATAATTTATTAAGTTATTGTCAGAGTGGTTGTTTAAGGTTTATATATTAAATGTCAATATTAATAGTTTTAAATCTTTTTTACAAAATCTTGTTAAATGTCAATATTAATAGTTTTAAATCTTTTTTACAAAATCTTGTCTAAAGGTAATGAAATATCAGCATATTAATCTGCAAGGAGATTATTTGGGATTTCTTACAGACGACTTTATGGTGCACAAGGGTTTAAAAAAATAATAATATTACAATATGTAACAATTTAATAGTAAGAGAAAAGTATTGGTAACAGCAAAAACTATGTAGCAAATGTTGGTAGCAAGTGTTAAATACACTTAAACTTTGTAACTGAATGTATATTTTCCTAGCATATAAATCATACATAATTAGTTTTAGGCTTCATAATCCTACTAATTATATATGCGAAAGTTTGTGGTGTATGGATGTTTGTTACTCTTTCATGAAACTTTGAAGATGGAACTTTGTAGTGATATAGCTTATATGTATATCCGAATACCACATTTGGTATTATTTATAAAGTTTGAAATAAACCACAACTAGTTTTAGAAATAAATAAATAATAATAATATGTAAATAATACCGGAAGGGCAAGACCACGTCTAACATTCTCTGACCAAATTGGAGATTTTCTCAAGAAAGGGCAGGTCAGAAGTACCCTAAACCGGCGAGCATGTTTGAAGAATATAATGACAGTAATCGAGGCAAATGAAGTATGCAAAGATCGTGACAAATGGAAATCCGTTGTCTCTGCCTATCCCTCTGGGAAACAGGCGTGAGTCTATGTATGTATGTACGTAATATGTAAATAATAAAATGATTTATTTGGATTCAATTTATTTACAATTTTTTTTAATCTGCCAATCTGCGTAACAGTTTGTCGGCGGGAATAGCACTTAATATTTAACTTACAATACAATTATTATATTTAGTAGTATTTATCAATACTTTATATAATAATATTGATCAAGTGTTAAGCTCACTCATTTTGTTCAAACTCATTGAGTAAGAATTTACATAGCTTATATTTTAAACATTGTTTACTCATCTTATGCTTACTGTGGTCTTGTCTAAGCCATGAGATTTTATTGAAGGCTGTTGGCGGCAGATACTTATTGGTTCTTAAGCCATAGTAGTTTTTAGTTGAAGTTTGAACATGCATAATATGTTCTCCTACGCGTCTAGTGTTATATGAGTTCTGGATTCGTACTAATTAAATTATAAAGAATTTAGAATTAAATTCATCAAAATGAATAAAACGTCATGCAAATATTGATTGAAATAAAAATGCCTTTTATTTTACTTTTATTATAAGCATCATCATTGCCTTAACCGACTGGTCTGTTGGTCTAGTGGATAATGACCCTGACCGCTAAGCCAGTGGTCTTGAGTTCGATCCTCAGAGCTGGTTCACATTAGGTCGGACTGACAGTTTGCCGTTCACCGACTGCCGGGTGTTGCTGTTTACACTAGACGCCGCCGACCCGACTTAATGTGAATTTAACTGTCGCATGTCGGTACGGTCGTTTTACTGCCCGGCCTGGGTCGTCACAAAACAGTTGTGAGTTTGCTTTCGTATAGGATGGATGACGACGAAGTTTTTATTGTAATGTGGTATTTAAATAAAAGGCAGAAAAAAAGAAAAAGGAAATATTGGGTGCATCCAATAATTGCCGAGCGAAATGAAGTTGGAATTTTTCAAACTTTAATAAGCGAATTAAGAAGTGACGAGCTTAAGTTTTATAATAACTTAAGAATTAAAAAAAATTGTCTCTCATTTAATTCCATAAAATATGCAACAAATTTCACCATGCCGCTAGTTTTAAACTTTTATTTTTGTACTGTTCACACGTTTTATCCCACAGTAAACTCCTGTCTTCCACAAGAGAAATCAAAACTTATACATTAATTTCGCCCTCCATATTGAAACGTGTCTTCTCTGCATACGTCGATGAAACTGCTTGCGCGAGTGCCGAGAGCGGGTCTGGCAGGCGGGTGTCGCCGCCGCTTCGCGCCGACAAATGTGAACGGCGCCATACTTGCTAGTACGCCAATATTATGTCCGTTCCGACAGAAATCGTGGCTGGACGTACGGTAAAAGTGTCGGCTCCGACAGTTTGGTCGGGTCGTCCTAATGTGAACGGCGCTATTGAGATACATACGCCAATATGGATACGACACGTTTGTCGGGCCGGTAAAACTGTCGCTCCGACCTAATATGAACCAGCTCTCACGATTATTTGGTCTGTGTCTGGGTGCAATTTATCTATGACGTGTATGTATGTTTACCGTGGTACAGGCTCTACCTAGTTTGGGATCATAAGTCAATTGTCCCAAAATATTTATTTACTTAAGACTAGCTGTGCCCCGCGGTTTTTCCAGCGTTAAATTTTATAAATCTTTACATATAATAAAATCGTAGGAAAGAAAAATGAAAAATATTCAATGGACAGTTTTGAAACTGTCCATTGAATATTTTTTTAAATGATACTTTTAAGTGATCTACAATCGATATTGAAGCCAAAAATATAGTTTTTTGTATTTTTTGTCTGTGTGTCTGTTTGTCTGTATGTATGTCCGGGCTAAACTCAAAAAGTATTGCATGGATTTACTTCAAATGTTGCATGAATATTACTAAGAGGTAGGGTCAACATATAGGCTACATATTATCACGCTATCACCTACGGGGGAGAAGCTATGATAATTTATAAAATTTAACGCGGGTGAAACCGCGGGGCACAGCTAGTTATTTTATAAATTAAGATTATCACAGTTTCTCCCCCGTATGTGATGACGTGATAATATGTTAGCCTATATGTTGACCCGACCTCTTAGTAATATTAACCGTTCATCGGACTATGGGACAATAGATCCCACATTATTTTAAACTCTATTGTGTTGTAATAAGACCTAAAACCAATGAATTATGAACATGTCCTATGCCCATTTAAGGGTTAATGCAAAATTTGAAGTAAATCCATGCAGTACTTTTTGAGTTTAGCCCGGTCATACATACAGACAAACAGACAAAAATTCTAAAAAACTATATTTTTCGCTTCGATATCGATTGAGATCACGCCCCAAGTATCCTTTTAAAAAAATATTCAATGTACAGTTGTGACTTTCCTACGATTTTATTATATGTATATAGATAATGAAGCATCGAATGGATTGTATAAATTTGAATCAGAACGCTACGGTGTGGGATCGAAGCGGTTAAAACACAAACTCAAAAGACATTTATCCCGTAAAATATTACATTTGTGTGGAATCGACAATTTTTTTTACCCTACCGTGCAGTGCATGACGTGTCAGTTACTGAGAAATACTGCCAGAAAACTCAGTAGTAATCATTTTTTTAAATATTTATTTCTTACATAAAAATACATTGTATTTAAATGTGTTCATTTAGAGCGACTCAATCCCAAGCTGTTTTGTCACTTAAATAATCAGAAGTTTTCTAGTAAGCCCTGCTACACAATTTGGCTTTTATAATTCTTTTAAACTTATTCGTAGACATTTCTCGGATATCACTGGGAAGTTTGTTATAGAATCTTATACATTGCCCCATAAAAGAGTTACTTACCTTGTGGAGACGGGTGGTATGTAACACAAAGTTATGCTTATATATAGTATTTATATTATGAGTATCGCTTCTTTTACAGAAGGAGTCTTTATGTTTATGCATATAAATTACACACACACACACACACATGAGGCCGGATACTCCGTGGTTCATGGGTTCGATTCCCACGTGCACTTAAATTTATATAACTAATTTTGAAAATGTTTTGAATTTTAAATTATACTCTTTTACTGAGATGTTAAATCCATTTTGACGATCACCGTAGCCTAGTTGGTAGTGCTCCTGCCTACGAAGCTGGTGGTCCTGGGTTCGAATCCCGGTAAATGCAAATATTTGTGTGATGAGCACGAATATTTGTTTCTGAGTCATGGATGTTTTCTATGTATTTAAGTATTTATCTATCTATATAAGTATGTATATCGTCGCCTGGTACCCATAGTACAAGCTTTTCTTAGTTTGGGGCTAGGATGATCTGTGTGACATTGTCCCTAGATTTTTTTTTTTAAGTATTATTTCCCTCAAAGCGACTGACCAAGCACGTCCACCTCATAAGTAGTCCGGTGAAGCGGCAAAAGCCTCCTAGGGTAACTGTAAACGTCATTTTTAAAACAACGTCAGCAAATAATTAGGCTTCACGTGTGGCGCAGTGGTTAAGAAGATTGCCTCATTACTACTCGTATCTCCTCAGCACCGTCCTGTTTCAGGTTTGACTCATGCACAGGACAACTATTATTGGTACCCAGAAGTTGTTATTTGAGCCTGGGTATGCTTCATGTGCGGTTGGACATGAAGTATACATACAAGGTCCTGCCGTCGTGTTTAAAAAATAAATATATTTTTTTCGGTGAATCAGGGAAAGCTATTAAGTTTTTTGAATACAAATGTCACTATTATATGTATTTGAGATATCCATTGAGTCGATAAGTATGTACCTACTCACTTTCTTGTGTTAAGCAGAGCCTTTAAATTTCTTTCGGTCTGGAATGAAGGGCTGATATTCTCGTTACAAGCAAATATATTACTCATGAATAACTCTCGTTATGAGCAGGGCCTTCAAATTCCTTTCGTCAAATTCGAGAATATCAGCCCTTCATTCCAGAAGGGCTGATATTCTCGTTACAAGCAAATAAAAAAAAAATAATAATTAAATAATAATAATAATACTAAAATAATAATACTAATGAATTACCATAGTTAAGAGGCAATAAAAAAAATAGGCTCACACCGGATACATAAAATACCTATAGTTTCTTCCACGAAATAGAATAAGTCTTTATGTTTTCGTATAAAATCGGAATCGATTACATAAATCATATAACGATTGATCAAACTTCGTGAAAAGCTATAAAACATGCAATTAGTTCTTCGGTTATAATGTAGTACATAATATTTAAATGACAGAAAATGGGCTGGATACGGTACGTCCCATCTTCTTGAAAAAATAAAACACACACATTCATGAACTACTCACACTAGCGAAAGCTTGCAACATTCATACATACGAAACTACTTGCTTGTGGTATAAAACCAGGTAACTGGCGTGTTTGGACTACACTCACGGCGTAACATTCGCTGATCAACAAGCGAAGCGAAAATGAAGCTACTGGTTAGTAAAAAAATCAGTGACAGTGTTTTGTTTTGTGTTTGTGCAATTGGAGGTCAAGTGATACAGTGATTATATTTTCGAAAAAAAAAATAAAAACGGAATTTTAATAATCGACTAAAATATCAAAACATCGTAATTAAAATTAGAATCGGAAATACACGATAAAAAATATCTGGCGCCAAAATATTCCTTAATCATCCAATTTTTTTTCCAATATCGAAATTTAAACTCAAATCGTAATCACAATGGACCAAAACGTGTTTGATCACACGAGTTTTCTAACATATTAAGATGAAATCGATAGCATTATCCAAGTGAATAACGTTACTAGATCAATATTACGTAAAGATATTTCCTTATTCGCATAACTAGTTGTCCCACAATACTCGGAAAGATCTTGTGTTACTTCCAGTTAGATTTCACTAGATAAAAGTAAATTTCCCTTTTTATTTAACAGTTCCGGTGCAGTTTTAATTTACTATGAGATTGTTTATGAATACTTTACTTCCACTGTAGTAAATTATTGCTCTTTCTGCATGAATGATGACAAAATCTTATTAGCATTTTGTTTGGTTAAATACGTAATACTTTTTTATCTGTTTCAGAGGTCTTCCCTAATCCTGGCCGTGGCATTAAGCCTGGCCACGGCAGAGGAAAAGGCGGAGAAGGACACAAAGGCTGAACCGAAGGCAGCTGAAGAAACAAAGAGACAAGACAAAAGAGGACTTTCAGAATACTACGGTGACTTTGGTGGCCATGGAGACATAGGAGGTGACTGGGAAGGCTCTTTGGGAGGTGGAGATCATCACCATCATCATGAAGAACATGTCAAGACCATCACTGTAATCAAGAACGTGCCAGTCCCATATCCAGTGGAGAAGCGCATCCCAGTGCCAGTGGAGAAGCACGTGCCATACCCAGTTAAAGTTCCCGTACCGCACCCCTACCCTGTTGTTAAAACCGTACACTTCCCCGTCAAGGAAATTATCAAAGTACCCGAATATATACATAAACCATACCCCGTGACGAAACACGTGCCCGTTCCCGTGAAAGTTCACGTCGACAACCCTGTACCAGTCAGAGTATATGAAAATGTCCCCTACCCTGTAGAAAAGCATATCCCCGTGCCAGTCAAGGTGCCCGTACCTCACCCGTATCCAGTCGAGAAAAAAGTACCTTTCCCCGTCAAAGTACCCGTTAAGGTACCAGTCCCCTACCCCGTTGAGAAGATCATCCACTATCCTGTGCCAGTGCATGTCGACAATCCCATAGCCGTGCATGTTGATAAACCCGTGCCCGTTCACGTTGAGAAACCCGTGCCTTACCCCGTGGAAAAGGAAGTGCCGTACCCCGTCAAGGTGCACGTTGACAACCCAGTGCCCGTGCACGTCGAGAAACCCGTCCCAGTACATATAAAGGTCCCTGTGCCGCACCCATATCCAGTGGAGAAGGTCATCCCATATCCAGTAGAGAAGAATGTTCCAGTACCAGTCCATGTTCCCGTAGACAGGCCCGTTCCGTACCACATCGAAAAGCACGTGCCGCATTATGTGGAGAAGCATGTACCTTACCCCGTAAAGGTCCATGTACCAATCGTTGAGCATGAGGAACCTCATCATCACCATCATCACCAAATTGAACATCATCATCAAATTGAACATCATCATGAGGAGCTCCAACATCATGAAGGTGGCGATTTAGGAGGACATGGAGGTTTAGAGGAAGGTCACGAAGGCCATTACGAGGGCGGTCATGAGGAGCACCACCATCATTAAAAAGGACTGATCTCTTTATTTTTTTTTCTGTAGCTTTAAAGTGTTATCTTGTTTAGTAATTGTTTTTTTTATTATGTTTTTGTGACTGCTATGTACCTGTGACGTTGTAAATAGGAACGAAAGTATTAAAAAAGTGATATAAATGGTTATTTTTATTTATTTATTCTCTTGTGTAAACTTTGATTGTACTCTACTCATTGACAATTAGAAGCGGAGAGTAATCAATTACTTTTGAAGATTATTCGTTTAAGATTGTAATTATTCTAATATAAAATTTTCTAAATAATCATATAAAAAATTACGTATAATTTTTTTAAATATATAGTAATTGAGCATTGTTTATTCTACAGAAACGTTACTAATGAAGTTATAAATCAATTTAAACTACGATTTTAGATCTATAACAATAAACCTCACGTGATCATCCTTTGCAATCTGTCTGAAAATACGTTCCAATATTTGGTTTGTATAAAACCAAACACATTCATTTCTTGTTACAAAAAGTAAAGAATTCATTAATCCAATCAAAACAAAATTCATACGGAATTATAAAGTTCAAGAAATCATAACGGTAAAACTCGGCTTTACAAAAACAACACCTGTTTCTCATTAACCCTTGCTTACATAGTTGCGGCATTAATTCAACACAATTTAAATGCACAGTATAATTATTATGTATATATAATGGATATGGATATACCCATAATTATGGATTACATAAGCGATAACCCGGTTTTTATGAATGCGCACAGTTCACATAACACGGCGCGGGCGTCTTCATTTCCTTGGAAGAATAAACAGAGCTATCGAAGCAACGAATAACCATATAGATAGATATTGTTAAGACGGGTGAATAGGAATCTAGGGATGGGATGAAAACAAAATTACAATGAAGAGTATTTAGCCCTTTTTCTTAGTTTTATGCCTGTTTATTAGGTTTTTATTTGATGGTTCAAATTAAAAACCACAAAGCTAATGAAAATGAAGATTTATATTTTTTTACGCTTCATTTGTTACGAGCTATAAAATGCAGCAGATATTTCTTAATAAAGTGGAATGGTAAAACAATTTCAATAACTCATTTATTGTTGAAAACAATTTACAAGATTTGTTAATTTGGCATTTTTTTTAAACGTATAGATGTCCATCCTTTCTAACTATTAATCCTATAGTCATATTATAATTCAGAAAGTGTATCCGTTTGTTTGTATGTTCTACTGCTAAATTACTCGATCGATCGATCTGCTGAAATTAGAACTTGGATAGATCTTGATACTAAGATATATGTATATAGGATAGCAATCATACCAGAAAATTGTTCAGATTTTCCAACAAAAATAGTCACGTAGAGGAAGTTGCAGATAGAAGCAAGTAAAATATAAAATATAAATTCTACCTTACTCAATTTAATTGAAACAAAAATGATATAATAACTTCATGTCAATATGAATCGTGGAATAAAATAGTGGTCCAGCTGCATTGTATTAGGTAATAGTGTTACGAGTCTACCACAGCTGTTACGTTGAATAATATGCGTTTTAACACTGTGCTTATATACTAGGCGTAACTAGGTATACATTGTTTTATATAGAAACTTGTGCCAAACACGAACTGTAAGTTCCGTCAGACGGACGAATACGTATCACTCAATTGAAATAATTTGTAATTGAAATCATTTAAAGCCTCATTCTCTCCGTCCATATCCATTTAACCCTTGTGATGAATTATACATAGCATGATAGTGGGTATAGTAAGTATTTATCCAAATTAATTATTTTGTTTCTAATTTTATATTACCTATTATAAATAAAAAAAATGAATACATATAAATAGAGTCCTACTGCGGCGGGGTATGACGCACTCAGACACATGTGGTCATGGTGACAAAGTGAGGAACTTGCTCACTATGCGTACCGTTCCCACAATTGTCACCTTCTGTACCCGGCCCTAGACAGAGACATATCCAGCGATAGCCTTATTAAGATGTTTGTCGAGGCTCTTTGCTAGACTATTTACCGAGACCACTATCGGGACAATTATTTTCGAAAACTGATCCAGGTTTTTACTTTTAATACGGCACTTCTGAATCTACGAGGCCCTACCGAATAGTAAGCTGCTGGTAGATAATCCTGGCTACTTTGTTATGAGCAAGTACTCGCCGTTGGCAAGGTAGAAACAACAGAAAACTATGTGTCTGATAGACTCTCAGGGACGGTGATTCGCCCAACAGACATCGATGGTACCTTTCGTGAATATGTGCCTCCTTCTTCGTCATCTGATGATTTTGTCAGCAATTGCACAGAGAAATCTTTCAGGTCACCGAAATGTAACCAGTCCACAGATGCTTGTAGTTCCACTACATGACCATTTCGTGCCTAGTGAAACCTACCATGGAGCAACTTGCTTTTCCACACTTTAGTATGATCCTGAGTGCTAAGTACATCCGGTTTACTACAGTTATCTAAAGAGAACGCTAAAGCCAAGGAGAGCGGCGTAAATCCGTAATCAACTCCGACGCCACGATGCATGCATCCAACATTCAACTTAAATGAATTATTCCCAGAGTTTACATACCTCCATAATTAATTAAACAAAAAATAATCGTTTATGAATGTGATGAGTGAATTTAAGTGAGTTCCCAGGTTACTTTCAGAAGAGCAAAACTCTCAATTTCTCGTATTGCTTAAGAGATATTTTAAACTGGTCCCCAAGGTTTCTTTGACAGGTTAGTCATAAAAATTTCTGTGTTAAAACAACAATTCAAACTATGGAAAAGATCTAGTAAACTGAGGCCTAAAAATTTGGTTCTGTTAATTAACAAAGTGTCGTCAGTTTTTTTGGGATTCAAAAAGGTGGAAATTTTGGCGGACTATCTTTCAATAGAATAATTATTAAATTAAAAGTACAAATTCACATATCCACGTACAGTAGAGCTATCTCACAACACACGCTCATTAAGTAATTGCATTTAGCCTCTTTACATCATTATGTCTCCCACTTTGCTCTGGATGGAAGTGGAAACATTCATTTTCTAACTCAAGGAGGAGTTAGAAAATGAATAGTTTTCTCTTTCTGATTAAACTCGTTGCGGGATCCAAGACAGTTAAAACGATTCCCCGGGACATGCCTGAGCTTCACCGCTCTGTGTCATTTCATTGTGTGCCACTGCTGATCCTGGATTACAGGAGTTGCAGTGGTGGGTAAGAGGGAGGGACTAATCCCGATAAAAAAAAATAGTAATCCGGTTCGGATAGTCTCCGGAGACAAGCGTCTTTATTTCCGAGGTAGGCCCTTAATAAACCGATTTTATAAAAGGCTACTGAAAAACACTACTGGAAAAGATTAGTCTTGCATCGCCTGTTTTTGCGTAACTTCTATAAAATCGCTTTATTAGAGAAATAAAATAGCATAAAGTTGAAGTGTTGTGGTAATTACAATACTATGTCCTTTACACACATCATTTTACAAGTTTGTTTTCATCTACAAATAGTTAACTATATATGTATAATAAATGAGTAACTTTATTTTTATTCCACCCTTTACATAATATTTGGTTATATAAATTAATCATGAATGGAAAATATGGACTTTCATCATATCGAACTACCTAGCCATAAATCAAGAAGTTTAATTTGAAATATTGTGCCTACCTACCTATGTTTTTGTAACAAATATGTGTCAATATCAATGATTACGTGGTTTGGCCTTGACATGAAGCACTCATTTGCGGTCATAGGAACTATAGATGAAACTCGCATGGAATGCGCCCATAGCTTGTGGGCCATAAATTTAAATTCTAGTTTTACGCATGAAACCTGGCTCCCTGACACCTAAATATTTGCATAAAAAAAATATGCCTCCTACGTAAACGTCGCGTCGGGTAAATCTTTTTTCAATTAAAGTATTTTCTTATAAATAAAGAAATTCTTTTGTATAAGTGTAAGCTAGTTTACTCTATTAACAGCTAGAGCGGGGAAGTATCTCCACCTTACGAAATATACTCCTATCATGTTCATACTTCTATATCGTAAAGGTTTACCTCACGGAACACTTACAGACCAGTGAGTGTAACTGACTATGAGCGGCTCAAAAGAAGAAAGATGAAGGTCGAATAAGCAGCAGGCGTCGACCACGCATAGCAATGCCATGTAGGTATAGCCGCAACAATTATGTTATTTTTTTGCTAAGATATTATATTTTCATGTTAATATATTTATTCACACGCCGAATTTTTTGATGAATATTTGCGATTAAATTTCTGCAGGAATATGGTTTTACTCTCTAAAACACTTTAGAAGTATACAATAGATTAGAAAACTAAAATATTGAAATCTGCTGGAGTTTATCGTGACGCCCAAACAAGTATACAGCATAAAAAAGTACTATATTAATTCTGTTACAATATGGTTTAATGTAGAACTTAATTGTACTAGCAAGCTCTCTAATAGCTATTATACTATAGCTCTTTATTAGAGATGTAAAAATAGTTATACCAAAAATATAATACCATAGAATTGTATTTTCTAGTTTATAAATTCTAGATAAGAAAAATATGTATATATGTATACGAGTGTATTTTGATGAATATATGCGATTAAATTTCTACACGAATATATGGTTTTACTCTCTAAAACACTTTAGAAGTATACAATAGATTAGAAAACGAAAATATTGAAATCTGCTCGAGTTTATCGTGACTCCCGAACAGGTATACAGCATTACAAAAAACTAATTCCGTAACGAATTTAATTGTACTAGCTACTATTATATTTTAGTTCTTTATTAGAGATGTAAAAATACCGTGAATACCAAATGAATTTTATTTTCTAATATATAAATTCTAGATAAGAAAGCGAGCGAGTATCGATATTCAAGCAGATGAGCATTAGCGCGATCGTTTGTATAACCTCAAATCAAAAGACTTGCACAGAACAATAACAAAAACCATTTTTGTTGTGGACAAACATCCGTTAGCCGCCCTGTGATGAGTATAATTCCTTCTTTCCAAGATCAGTGCACCAAAATATACTATACACATTAATATATTATTCTGTCTCCCGCGTTACCTTGGAGAACAGTGGAACTACCTATTTTAACTCCTTGTTAAATGTAAGTGTATTAAATAGTTGCGATACCTCATGATTCAGTGCCTTTTCAATGTATGCTACTATTGATCATGACTAACAGATGTAGCTTTTCAGTGGTGAATTTGAGGGTGGGACTAATCCCATATAAGTTAATGTAGAGACTATGTATTAAACCGGCCATGAAGCCAGCAATGTACTAGAATTTCCCGAAGTTAGTTTCAAATGTTTATAAGCAAACTTTCTTAAGGATTTACATAAATAGAGTCGAAATCCATAACATATTCATGCATTAGCTTCCTATTAATAATTACGTCATTAAGGAAACTACTTCGGTTATATAATGATTATGTAAAGTCACCATCAAGCTTCTTATCAAAGCACAACATAATAAATGTAGTGATCGTTCTTTTTAACAGTTATCTGACTGGGAGATTATTAAGAGGGCCGCTCTTTAGGGACTTTAATAATGTCTTCCTAGCCGAATTTCGGCAGCCTTCCTCAATAGATATTAGCCATCGGCGCGGGCCATATTATAGTGTACAAGTGTGTGCGCAAACACAGGAGCACTTTCTATTCCATCACTCTCATGATCCAATAGGACGCCTAGCGACACGACCGGAAAGAGGCAGGTACAGAACCGACGGCTTTACGTGCTCTCCATGGCATGGGGGTATAATACCGCCAACTCCCAGATTTCGGGCAGATGCTGAGAAATATTGAATCAAAATCATTCTTTTGGCTCGACCCGGGATTTGAATCCAGGACCTCGTTCTCTTCGAGTGAACCAAGGCGGCAGTCAGGGACTTTAATACGCTCAGACGCGGACCGGTCATCTGATTGAGGGGAGGATTAAGTTCACATTTCAATCACCATCCGGTAATTGTGGCGTGTTCGCATCGTACGCCGCGATCATAACTCAGCAGATTGTGCTAATGTAATGGCGGATGATGTAAAATAGTAGATTTGTAACAATGCTGTCATATTGACTCAGCATACAAATAACAAAGTATAAAACCGTGGAAAAGCTTATTTCGGATTGCCACACACCTTCATTTAAGATCGTTTGAATGTGGTAGAAATGTCGTATGTAGAAACGTCTATGAGTAGCTAGACCGGGAAAGTAGTAAAAATCCTCCCCCTGACAGAATACACATTAGGTATAAGAGATTTCCTGTTAATGATGTTGTCCTAGGTGAGATGTGCTCCTCTGGTGATTGGAAAAACTCATTAGGACAGGTGAAATTGTCGGCCACGCGAAGTGATATTTGATACAAGCGTCATAGCTATGGTAATGGCTTACTACCATTTTGCGTGCTTTCTTTTTATATACTTTACAGAAAATTTTTTTTTCTAAGCGGTAGGTTGTATAAATTAAGACCATGACAATAAATAAATAAAGATTAAAGGATAAATTCTGACTGCAGGTGTGGCGGTGTGCTAGAAGTTTCAACCTTGCTTTTAATTGACCGCAAAAGAGGAATTCACATCAGTGATATCAATTATACACTTCAAAGATTTCAATGTTCTAGTGCTGCTTAAAAATGCCCAAGAACTATCCTACTTCATATTCTACTAATATTATAAATGCAAAAGTTAGTGAGTATGGGTGTATGGATATTTGTTATTTACACGCAAAAACTACCGAATGGACTATGATGTAACTTTGTAGTTAGGCTATAATTTATAAAGTTTGACGCGGGCAAAACCGCGGGGTACAGCCAAATAAATATGAATATGCTATGCACAAAACAAATAGCTAGCGTTGAATACGAATAGAAACAAAAGACTATTTATCAAAGATCAACCGGCCTTTCAAATTCAGTTCCATGACACAACAATTCAAATAAATTTTCAACTGAATTGTAATAGTCGATTGGACACTCAAACACCAGGACTTTGAACGAGTATTACAACATATCGTGGGAACGGACAATGTAGGCAACGTCTATCCGGGACATTACTGACCAATCGTGACTACTAAAAGCATTCACTACATTCCCCATTTATCTAGATCTATGTCTAAAAAGGAAGCAAGTATTAGCGAAATGGGATTTCGTTGTACCTATTCTTATCCTTTAATCATTAATTGACTTCAAAAGGGAAGAAAGACCTCAATTCGATGCGTATTTTTTTTTCATGTATGTTCAGCGATTATTCGAGAGTATATAATCAGTATCAGTCTGATATCGTCCACTGCTGGACATAGGCCACCTCCAAAAGTTTCTTTAATGTTGCTATTTGGAGGAGTTTACTTTAGTAACCGCGTTTGGCACTTTACACAGCGTTACCTGTGTAAAGGTGATGCTGCTGCCTAACTACCTGGCGTATCCCTTATTCGCCTTTTACGCCCTCGGGATGGTATGAGATGGCCCTGTTTTTCTTTCTAGCCCCTTAACTACACGCTACCACAGAGTTTATTAATTGTTAATTTGACTGGATAAGTTTGCTTTGTGTTCCCATATATTTTTAAGATCGGACAATATTGTAAGACCCGCAGAGTAAGGTGTCGTTGAAATTTTATGTTTTAATAGTCACTAAAAAGAGTAACTTTAATTACTCAAACCAGTTTTTAACAATAATATAATTACACACAATTTCAGTATATACATACATAATAATAATAATATTTAGGGACAATGTCACACAGATCATCCTAGCCCCAAACTAAGCAAAGCTGTACTATGGGTACCAGGCGACGATATACATACTTATATAGATAGATAAATAATTATATACATAGAAAACATCCATGACTCAGAAACAAATATTCGTGCTCATCACACAAATATTTGCACTTACCGGGATTCGAACCCAGGACCACCAGCTTCGTAGGCAGGAGCACTTCCAACTAGGCTACGGTGATCGTCACTAGACTTTTCGCCAGAGGGGTAGGTATGGAAATCCGTAGTCCCTGACAACGGATTTCCATTTGTCACGATTATTGCACACCTCTTTTGCCTCGTTTACTCTTATTATATGCTTCATACATGCTCGCAGGTTTTGGGATACTTCTGTCCCGGCCTTTGTTGAGAATAACTCCAACTTTGTCAGACAATATACTTCTAGGTCTTACTGTTCGAGTTGTACCATAGACAATAATATTTTATTTTGTATATTTGTTTTTCAATTAATTAGTTCGGCTAACTTATTCTATATTCTTGTTGGCAGTATCTTCAAATGGAATTATGCGACTGGTCATGCACGCTGTATAACCAGAGGAACAGAGACCTGTTGCCGTTCCTAAAGCACTCTCTGACACCACAGACACACCTAGTATATAATAAAACTAACCAATATAAAGTTACTATTAAAACTTGAGTAAGAAAATAAACCTAATAATAAATAATATTATGTAAGCTGGTTAACACTGCTCCTGCTCACTTAAGATAAGAATATTCTAATAAAATTACGGAAATGACGTCAAAATTTAAATGGCGGCTTTAAAATATATATTTTAAGGGTCCTATCCTATTGCTGTTTTGCAATTGGCTTTTCTATTGCAATTTTATAGGTCTAATAACCTTATTATCTCATTATGTCTCCTGGTTTAAAGTAGATGGAAATATAACTACTTTTTTAAACGCTTTGAATTCAGTTAAATCAGTTCTGACAAGTTGCGGGGACCGAGAGTTATAATGGTTCCATGAGAAGCGCGTGAGCCTTACAGCTAAGAGACATTATGTGTCGCTGTTGATCCTTCGTTACTTAGAGGTATGTTAACTACAGGAGTTCCAGTGGTGTGTAAGGCTTTACACACCACAGGTCCAGACGAGTGTAACGTTTAATGTAAGATTACGTGTAATTTAGCATCAACAGTGTGGACGGCACATGAACGCAAAGTGAATTGTATACGCGAAACCATTTCAAAGTTGTTTCCACTCTCTGCGAGCGCCTCTGTGTTCGCGATAAAACCGACAGCCTATGGATCAACCCCGAGATCCGCGTCACGCACTACGAGCGTTACATGTTATGCTCGTAGTGCCATCCACACGTAGAATTCGTGTTACATTACACGGTGGATTACAGTCAATACAAATAGCAACCATGTGTTTGGAAATAAATGTAAGGATCTTATCTTTATTGAGCAAACTAGTTCCCTTTGGCTGGTTTGGTATACTAACCTCATTATGTGAAGAATTCCACTACTTAAAAATCCTTCGCTAAATTGAGTCCACTAATTTCGAGTACCTATTAAATAGAAACTCCAAAATTTTCCATACGAAGAGTTAAATTTAGACGGGTTATATTTTGCATGGATGAATGAGTTGCGATGTACTTGAACTTTTACATGAACTTTTTAATACGTGACTTTACAGTTAGACCAGCAGGAGAAGCCTAATATTTCACTGCTTTAACGAACAGCAGAGGCGAGCCTTAAGCTGCCTAGTAAATAATCCTGAGCCTCAGCTAAGTAAATCACGTCACATGGTACCTTTGAGGTTACAATCTCGTCTCAGGGCTTGTGAGTCGTTTTGTGTAACTATCGCTCTACGTTAATACGCGAAACTGTAGTCAACTTGTCCAATTAAGTGTCGAAGACCAGATTTCATCAATAGATAGGAAAGGATGTAACTAGTGCTAGGTGAAGTTATGGTAAACTTGAATTTCCTATTGTCGACATACGGATACTGATACCTAGCAACAGCCTTTTAAAAAATTATGTCCATCAAGATTATAAAAATAAACTCAAAAATAATTTGATACATATCTTAAGAAATTCTGTTTTAACGCAAGAATTTAAATTTTCGTAAGAAGTTTATATTATGAGTACTCTTATAGGTTCAAATTGTAGTTTGGCCATAAAATCGAATACATACAAGTATGTAGGGTAAGCTTGAAAGTAAATAAAATTTCCACTCATTACATTTTAACATCTGTATTTAAACTTTGCAATCAGATCATAATGGACGTATTGCAAAATGTTTGTACAGACACAACATTGATTTTAAAGGCCTGACATCAATGTTAGACTTAATAATGAAATGAAATATCAATAATAAAGGCGTAATAATTAACTAAAACAAAAAACAGGTTTAATAATGAGATGAAATTAGACAATGAAATGAAATTAGCCGTAACAGTTATGCTATGAACGCGATCTAGAGATCTCGGTTAGTCATTTGTCAGTTCAGTATTGTTTAAAGAAGAGGAGATAACGCTTTATTACTCCACAACTAAAAATACCACTAATTATTATTTGTGAGTTACTAGCGACATACAAAATTGGTATTTAATAAAGGAATTATATATAGGTTATAGATTTAGGATATAGAATTATATATAGGTTATGATAGGTAATAGGTTCCCATTACTGGTATAAAGGGTACCTACCATCTGTACTGATATAAAGAGCTTATAGAGCTTGTAATAAATCATAATTATAGCTTAAAATATCTACAAGACTAAGGTTAGGGTGGGAATCCTTAACAGCTTGTCCCAAAAATAAGACATTTTCACCTGTACATTGGTGGAATTAAAGTCTGATGATTCTTGAGTAATTCATCAAGAGTACGGTTTTATAATTTTTTACGCTGAAATATTCTAGAATAGTTTGGTGATTTATGTTTGCTGTTATGTATAATAATTTATCAAATTGTAAATAGTTTACGTCTAGTTATTAAAGAAAAAAAACTTCATACATATGGTAAATAATTGTTGTATTGGGTGCAAACCTGTGGAGATCATTATTTGTAAATAAATATATAACATTCTGGTTTATTATTGGAAAAGAAAGTTTGCTGTCGGTAGGTATATCAGTTTGACTGTACACTCTAATCTCGAAGCGCGCGCTAATGGCATTCGAATGCTGTTTTCATTTATCGACTACTTAATATTCAGAAAGGTTTTAACGCTGAAATGAGGCCCGTTTGAGGTTTGTTCATCAAGGCATACGTGATTGCTTATTAAAACGATTATGTTCAATCATAATACCAAAAATTCCATTATAGAAGAACGGCTGTAAAAAAATTACATAAAATATGAAACAATTGTATTTAGCTATCTATGCTAAACTTACCTTATGTATGGAATGTTGGCGGGGATGTGGTACTTGGAGCCAGGATCGAAGTCCAGCTCTGAACGAAGCACAGGTGGTTTCACTCCTTGGTACTGCTCTCTGGTGGAACAATAAAGGAATTTAGAATATCAACACGATTTCTTCGGTTGACAGTGGTTCACAGTTGAAGGACATAGACATCCAATGAAATATATCATTTATAAATAAATGTTTATACAACATCTTCGACCTATTTCAAGTTTTATTATGAGAGTACTGAACTTACGTCACTGACAGGTTTTAAACCTGGATTTTATAGCTACTTCAGCCTAATCTGCAAAGACGTATAGAAATTGAATTACTATCAGGGAAGGATCAAGCTGATACAAATTCTTGAACTACATATTGATTAACTCCCATTAGTTTTATTCTTTATAATGATTTGAATTAGTTTGTGGGCAATGTTGTGAGTTATATGTTTGTCAATTTAGCTTATTGTTATACCTAACATATAACTGTTTTTATCCCTAATAAATAAAATAAAAAGCATTGGGGCTACACCTAAATGCTTTGTAGATTCAGATACACTTAGTCCTATCAGTTCATCGAAATTGATTATTCTCTATCCCTAAAATTCTGTGTGAAATTTTGCCGCTATCCATTGATATTGTTTAACAATTACTTACTTACTTATCGTATAGGCAGTGGTTACCCTAGTGTCAGAATTGTACAAGCCGCCTCGCAGGCCTCTGACATGGCTTAACGACTGTTGAATAATGACTACAACCGTGACCGACAGCTTAACGTGGCCTCCACACACGGAGACGCTCAGAAATTATACCACTTTGGTGGTCTCCCATCTATGGACTGACCGCGAACCTAGTTGCTTAACCTCCCGATCAATTATTCGACTGATATTTCAACAGTTCCAAATAACAAAACTGGCCAAACTTACAAATCTTTTAACAACTTTATCCACTGTTTACAACGTTAGGCATACCTACTACAATTGCGGATTTTGGTAAGAAATAAATAAATTATTGTACCTAATATTAAAGCTCATGATCATAGTCCGAATAAATAAATCGATTGCAAAAAATAATTGTACAATTTCAACAGATATTGCTGTGTAAGTAGATATGTTATTAATAAAAAAAATAGAACAATTGGTTAAGATTTTGTACTTACGTAATATCAGCTTACGCTCTGTACCATAATACTTTTTAGGTAGAGTGCATGATGATAGAATTAGATATAGCGGAAATCAGCATATTTCTTTCGAGTGAAGAGTGAGTTCTACATTTAGATCACGATTTTATAATAAGCTTTCCGTCTAATTTGAGTCAAGTGTAAAAACAATCAAGAAAACTAAAATAAATAAACACAGAAAACCGTTTTTTTATACGTGACATACCTATCTTACACACAATTTCTGACGATTGGAAAAATGTTCACTATGGGTATGGGTTAGAATACTAGGGCAGTTTTTACTTATACATTATTTCTAAAGACTAAAAGAAAGGTGGTCATGACACATAACATACGATCACTGGCTTAATAACTTATTTCCTTTTTTGCAGACTGCCATCGAACAAGGGAAATATATCCACATAACATTTGATATTATATTACATCATCTGATGAATTAAACGGCTGAAATACACCATCCATGTTGGTGGTTATAAATATGAGCTGGGCTGTGTGGTGTGTGTAGTAGAAATCGACCGGAGGGGATATCTATCAGAGGATGGTTAGCAGCTTCCTTCCGAGTACTATGCCATCTTACTGCAATCGCCAACCCGTTTGCCAAGCGTGGCGATTATGGCTTATCACCCATGATGATTCTTGTCGTGATAATAGTGCATTTGAGTAAGTCGATAGGTGACGTAACCGGCCTTCCTTCTCACCCAGCCCTCTGAAGTAAGATGGCACCGATCACACGCTGGCTCACGCTTAGACGCAACTCTATCCGCGCCACTGTATTAGTGCGCCGGTGTACATCCCGTCTGTATACTATGAGCGTCTGATTTGGCGCCTCCCCGCTCTCCCTGAGAGACGCGAGCCTGACTACCTACTCGCCTTTTACGAAACCCATGGGCTGGTATGAAGTGGCTCTGTTATTCCATTGTCCAGTAATGGAATTCAGTCAGCTGTAAGATGTGTGTGATGATCGTAAATTGCTTGACAACGCTTCCTGTGTCGAGGGGACTGTTTATTTTTGGGTCAAAAATTAGCATTGCTATCTATGGTGGCAATGCGAGCAATCTTCTGGGTATTTTACCTCCCGATAAAGTAAAACCTAACCAACTACAAGCGCACTCAGTTTCAAAAATTATCATGAAATAAAAACCTTTGGTGTCCAGAGACAAGAATGGGAAGAATCAATTCTAACCCATATCACTTTTGCTTTTACTAAGCACAGTGTTCGCCGAGGAAATGTAGTCCGCTAACCGCATCCACTATGCGCATACGACTCTCACTCTCGATGTGAACCTGTTACTCGGAGTCAAGGCCGAATGTCGGTCGCAATCCCATCACCGCGTGTTCCACTTTGCTACTAACTGCTTTTCATTTTGTTTTTATTAACTTTTTAGCATACGTCGAACTGAGTCAATAGACAGTAGAAGGTAGCGTAGATAATTTTTTGTAGAGATAATTACACATCATCATTACAGATGAAACAAGTCAACGCTTGGCACAAGGGTTGGCGATCGCATTAAAATGGTCATTGTACTCAGAAGGAAGCTGCTGCCCGTCCTCTGGTAGATATTCCCTCGGGTTGACTTCTTCGCCACCCACGAGATGATTTGGAGTGATGATATGCTGCTATTTGCCAGCGTCGCCACCCAGCATAATTTTGATATAAATTGATAATAAATAAGAATTATCATATTAAATGAATAAAGCCAGCCAAATTTAATGATAGGGATTTTCACTTTTAGAAGAAGCCACCTAATATTTATTTCTGAAATTGTTTAAACTTCATTCCATCACTCTATATGTTTCAGTTAAGCTTTCCCTGATATTATCTATACTAAACCGCTTATAGACCTAAAAATAGACTTCTTAAATGGATGATAAAATAAATTTAAATAACTTAAGTTGTATTTAATAAGACAGGCTGGTTGGTGTGGTTGGTAGATACTTGCCTTTCACGTGGCAGATCGTGGGTTCAATTCCCAGCCAGGACAGATATTTGTGTTCAATAACATGTATGTTAGTCCCGAGTGTGGATGTAATTATATAAGTATGAATTTGCAAAATAAAAATAGTATATGTAGTATATCAGTTATCTGATTTCCATAATATTATACAAACTCTGCTTAGTTGGGATCAGATGACCATGTGTGAATAATGTCCCAGGGCATTATTATAAATACAATATAAGTTAACATGATGTAGCATTAGTTGTATAAAATTGATTATAATTAATATGATCTACTATAAGCGCTGAATTTCCGATTTTGTAATAAAATGCCGGTTTCTATAAATTGTGTACCCAAAAATTGGCTCAAAAGTTTGGCATACATACCGTACATACCGCATATAGACAGTACAGTTATATGGTGAGAGCGATCTTTAACATGACTTGTCAAAAGATTTATATTGATCTTTATTCCAACTCAGTGTTATAGCTAAGTAAACAACTTCGTAATAATTGTTTGATGAAACATGTTCTACAATTCAAAAATTTTAGTGTATAACATTGACCAGCACATCTCCAACATCTCTTTTACTGTCTGCTAAGTTTGCGAACATTAAACCATTGCATTAATGTGGAAACTTGCAACTGGCCTTCAGCTACTATTCCTTGTTCAATTTGAGAACTATAGCAGTAAGTTTAAAAAAAACTTTAATAAAATAAACTTGAGAGGTGTCAAAGGACACTCGGATGGAACGAAGTTATTTCTTATTATGTACAAAAAACCTGTATACACTCAACAAAAATAATCGTCGCGACACCACACTGTTCAATGCGAAATAGAAATGAAAATATCTGGCTTGCTTTCTATAAGAGACAGAGAGAGACAGACAGACAGAGAAACATGTGCACGCCGCATAGCTGCAAAAAGTGTCGTGACAACTTTTCGTAAGAATTTTTTCCGTCTAGCCCCCTTTCACAAACTTCGTTCCAATACTTCCCGGAGCTGTGTGGTTTCCAGCTCTGAAAGAATAATAAGGCCCTATACCATGCCGTGTGTATCGTAAAACCAGAATAAAGGATACACGGGCTAAAGGAATATTCAGGGAGCACCACCACTTGTGTACTAACTACCACCTAACTGTGGTCGCCAACTTACATCCCAAGCGCAGTGACTACGGAAAATCCCTCCAAATGGCAACAATGTAGAGCGTTGTAGAAGGCTTATGTCCAGCAGCGGAAGATATCAGCATATTATTGTTATTGGTATTATTGTTGTCGAATTTAATTAATTAACTTCTACATTAATTTTAAACCCTATTAATGTCATAAGTTCCCTTTTTACTACCTTGGTATGGAGAAACAATTCAATTATTCGTTCTTTTTAATGCAGCAATATGGCCACAAGTATGATAAAGAGTATATTTTTATGTACAACAAACCGTTAACATTATATCATGTTAGTATAGTAATACCATTATCTAATATCCAAGACGTGCGACTAAAAAAGTGTATTTGTATACAAAATCGATTAGGTTATAAGAACAAATAAAACGATCAAGGTGTTGATTACGCGAGGTGTTAATAAAATAACGCCCATTCGGTAGCCAATATTGATTCAATTATGTTAGCATATTTAGTAAATAAGGCACTCGTTTTTGAGCATATTTAATAGCATAATTATTTTGCTCTGGAAACTGTTTTAAATGCCTGGATTTGACAACTCAATTCGAATCATAGTAGTATTGAAAAAGTTTACGCTTATTCGAAAAACGCTTGTGATACACATGCCATGATTTATTACGGATTTTATCCGTGATAAATCATGGCATGTGACTTAACTTATTCATGAAGTCTACCCCTGCACTAGGCAATTCACGGACACAAAGCATACCCAGACAGAACAACAATTTATGGGTGGATATGTGTCCTGTGAGGGCCTCAAACCCGAAACACAATGCCGCCGAGGCAGTAGCAAGGCGACTACCTTAACCACGAGGGCAGTCTTTGAACCAAGACGAGCAGTGATGTAATAAGAAGGTACGATGCAAAGTACTACGAAATAACATATTCTGGACTAATTGGTAGAAATGATAGCAGCAATCTAATCTAAACATAAATAAAAGGATAGTAGTACAGTATGAAGATGGACAAGATAAACATTTCTTAAACGTAACAGTAAGAACCAGCTAAGGGTGACGGTTACTTAATGTTCTTGATGGACGGCATATTACGTTAATGCTATTTTGCACGATTACTGATAAGGAAATGGATTTCTTATATATATAAGGTATATAATTTTATCGATATGGATGCGAGAAAACTGTAACAATGCGACCGCGAAGCTACAGTGACAAAATAGATGTAACTCTTATCTTGCTTTTAGGCGATGATACTTTAAACAAGCGGTAAAGTTAAGCTCCCCGGTATACGGTCGGTATCTAGATATCTCACCCCAACAGTCGTTTTAGTGCTTCAACGAGCTTGTTAAACTGTCGCTTTTAGTAGAATGTCAGATGGAAAATGCAGCTGGCAAAACGAGCGTAATATTTTTTTTAATAGCTTACGAGTCTTGCGACCAAACTCTCTCTAAATCTTTATTCGTCTTTACTTGATGAATTGATATTCTCTCAAGCTCGTCTTTGGAAAACTATATTTTAGAACAGCGCAAATTTGAACTCAATGAGATAATTTCAATTTGATCTGGTTTATCTTGTGATTGGCTGCGAAACCATGAAGTAATATCGTAATAAAAATATATAATTACATTAACCACACAAGGCTATCTGATCCCAAACTAAGCAGAGCTTGTATTATGAAAACCAAATAACTGATATACTACATATGCTTTTGTAAATATAATAATTACACCCAGGACAAATATACATGTTTATGCACACTAAAATCGGTCTTGGTTGGAAATCGAACCCACGACCAGCGACATGGAAAGGAAGTACTGACCACGGCTACCGGCCTGACAGTAATGCATAGTACTAGGTATACTAACCTCAACCTCCACCAATGGCAGTTATACTGTTCCTTCCTCACATCTCCAGTGAAGACATCCCAACGCCACTTGTCCATGACCAAGGCAAATGGTAGGAAAGCCAGTTTGTCCATAGCTTGGGTGAACAGATAGTTGATATCGTGGGCGGTATCGTCCACCGATCGCTGCACTAGCCCTAAGGTCTGGAGGTGGCGCGGAGAAGCTACGGATAGTGCTATGGTCTCACCGATGGCTTCGTGAAAACCTGGGGAAGAAAACAAAAAAGAGACTCTATTATATAAAGTCAAAGTAACAAACATCCATACATCCATTCTCACAAAATAATTGAAGCTTTATCTTGATGGTGTGTCTTGATAATATTACCTACTTACTTATCGTATGGGCAGTGGTTACCCTAGTGCCAGAGTTGTTCAAGCCACCCAGTAGGCTCTGGCATAGCTGAACGACTGTTGTCTAATGACTACAATCGGGACCGACAGTTTAACGTGCCCTCCGAAGCACGCAGGCGCTCAGAAATTAAACCACTTTAGCGGTCACCCATCTATGGACTGACCGCAAGCTTAGTTGCTTAACCTTGCCGACCACTTACGGACCGGTGAGAGCATCTATCTATGAGCGCCTCTTGATAATGTTAAAACCGTTACTAATATTTCTCTACGCCATAAAATACTATTTTTAGTAGTGATATATATTTATAAGAAAGATTCGTATGAACTAATTAAAAAAACGAATGTTAACCATACTTTTTTACGTGATGACTCCTCACACTACATACTCTTTAGACCATGAAGATATAATTCCGATTACCAATACCCTAATAACTTGGGCAACAGAGCCTTAATGAAACAATACTATCTCACTGCAACTGGACCGTGAAGAATGAAGCCTATGTGGTGAAACAATGGCTCATACTCGCTTTAAAATCAACTCTAATTACTAAGTGCAGATTCCCAGGTACTAATAGGGCTATTTGAATATAAATAACTTGAAAAATATCTTCTTGCTTAATGTAACATCACACTAATATTATAAAGACGAAAGTTTGTCCGTGTGTATGTTTGTTACTTCTTCGCGTCTAAATGGCTGTAGCGATTTTAATAAAATTTGGCATGGAGTTAGCTAACACCCTGGATTAACACATAGGTTATAATTTATAAAGTTTTATGGGGATAAAACAGCGGGGCACAGCTAGTTAGTTATAAGTCAAGAGCGCCAATATTCCGTAATCAGTCAAACCAACAGTGCAATCCATGAGAGATCGTAAGGTAAGATTTTTTTTCGGCAACGCCCGCACTAGCGTAATGAATACCTGTGTCCTAGTATTTTACGAACATATAATTACAAACACCTAGACTCGGAATGACTACTTATATGTCACACAAAGTGTTGACCTGTGCGAGAATTGAAACCCAGACACGAAGCAGCGAGGCGACCATCTTAACCGCTATGCTACAGGCTTTGAAGACCAATAAGTTATACTTTGTTACATATCATATTCGCCTTAGTGTCTTCAGCTTTTACTTTTTATAAGAACAAATTACTCAATCAGCGATAATCTTCCGTGACATTATTATCTGTGTGCGGCAGGGTTTGGTTATCGTAAGATAAAATCTATATGTTCCTATGTAACCCCGCCTCATATAAATAAATTTGGAGCGTGGGTATCTAACAGTGTTCTAGCCGTGGCATCAAGGATGAACCGATTAAAATACGGTTTTATTTATCTAAAATCACCGTGACGAGAATGAGAAAAAGAGGCAGACCGATACGTAAATATGGACCAGGTGAAGGAAGTAGTGAGAATCGAAGCTTACAAAGAAGTCAAGGAGAAGGCTTACGATAGAGAAGTCTGAAAACTGCTACTCTGACAAGTGCACAACTTGTAATAAGCATGTTATGGATATTTAAAATCGCCTTTTGTAGTCTATGTGCATAAAAATCTTATCATCATCATCATATCAGCCGAAAGACGTCCACTGCTGGACAAAGGCCTCCCCCAAAGATCTCCACAATTGTCGGTCTTGCGCTATCCGCATCCAGCGATTTCCAGCGACAGGCACAAGATCATCGGTCCATCTTGTAGGGGGCCTGCCCACGCTGCGTCTTCCGGTTCGCGGTCGCCACTCGAGAACCTTTCTGCCCCAGCGGCCGTCGGTTCTACGAGCTATGTAGAATGTCAATAGTTATAAATATTTTATTATAAGATATGTGTATAAGGATTATTATTTTGATCTTAAAAAGCTCCCCACACAGTTTTTACAATAAAATACATTTAATTAACATTACAAGTTACAAGTTGTGCGTCGGAGTGTTGCGCCGAGAGGACTAGGATCCATTTTCCTGCCGGAATTCATTTAAATATACTTATGTCGAACAGAGGTCTTTTTATAGATGTTATGATGATGATGCTTTAGTATCCTTACCACCCACCAAATACCTACATACATAGTACGGGGTTGTGATTTATAAATAATTCCATCACTAAATAGGAACCAATCAACAAGAGAAAGTAAACCAAAATAAATGGCTCAGGACTTCCTGCAAATGATAAATGCTCGTTGCCATATTTGTAAGTTAATGTGTCAATAAACATTACGTAACCTTTGGTAGAATGGAAACCGGAATGTAGTGAGGTACTAGACTTGTTTTACAGTTTTAAAAGTGTAAATTGAGCCATAAAAAACCGGCCAAGTGCGCGTCGGACTCGCCCATGAAGGGTTCCGCGGCAGAAAGTATTTCAGTTGATTAAATGAAAGGTAAATTGCGGTTTACGATTTATGACGCATTAAAAAAAACTACTTACTAGATCTCGTTCAAACCAATTTTCGTTGTTAGTTTACATGGTAATGTACATCATATTTTTTTTTTAGTTTTATCATTCTCGTATTTTAGAAGTTAAAAGGGGGGGCACTCATTTTTCCATTGGAAGTCTCTCGTGCAATTATTCGGTTTAGAAATAAATTATAATAGGAACCTCAATATCATTTTTGAAGACCTATCCATAGACACCCCCCATGTAAACTTAGGTACGATGAAAAAAAAATTTGAGTTTCAGTTCTATGTATGGGGAACCCCCAAAATTATCGTTCTTTTTCCATTTTGGTGTGAAAATCTTAATGCGGTTCACAGAATACTTCTACTTACCAAGTTTCATCAGTACAGCTCTTATAGTTTCGGAAAAAAGTGTCTGTGACATACGGACGGACAGACAGACAGACATGAAGAATCTATAAGGGTTCCGTTTTTTGCCATTTGGCTACGGAACCCTAAAAAGTATTATGTATCCACGTTAAATCGGTAAACTCGTCCTGCATATGAATGTGGATATATCACTGTCACTTTCTGAACGAAAGGTGTGTTGCATGAGAAGATGGATTGATGGTTTCGAGACGGATAATTACAATAAATCCTTTATTATTGAGTAATTATGACCCATTAATGGTTAGTAATATATAATAACAAAAACTTAAGCCTATGTTAGTAATTTACTAAAATATTTAAAACTAAAACAACAAATAAATCGTGTTTTACTATCAACGCTGCTCCACTCTATGCGAAGTTGCACGGCAGTGATTTACATAAATCAAGTACAACCTATCTGAAATCATAGGCAATATACTGTTTGAGCTAGCCCGCACCCATGATGCCCACCTTAATATCTTGGGACATACTATATAATCTTATTTTTCACACACGGTCATCTGTTCCCAAATTAAGCTGAGCTTGACACTACATTTCTTTTCTTTTTTTTCACTACTTAATATCCTGGGACATTATTCACACACGGTCATCTGATCCCAAACTAAGCAGAGCTTGTACTATGGAAACCAGATAACTGATATACTACATATACTATTTTTTTTTATTAATACATACTTATATAGATAAATTAAACCCAGACTCAGGACAAACAGTCATGTTCATGCACACAAATATTTGTCCCGGGTGGGAATCGAACCCACGACCTCCGGCGTGAAAGGCAGCGTATCTACCAACCACGCCAACAGGCCCGTTGACATACTTTTAAGAATGGCCAGAATGGTAGTCCCAGACTCAAGACAAACAGACATTTTCATGACCACCAATATCTGTCCGGGGTGGAAATCCAACCCACAACCTGCGGCGTGAAAGGCAAGCACCTATAAACCACGCCAACTGGCCCGTCAGAAAGAAATAAATAGTAGTGAAATTTTATCCACTAAAACCTTGGAATAAACTGGATTAAATACTTTGAGCAATTACAATGAGCAAAACTTTGTGCAGTAAATATTAATAAATGAAATCGTACTAATACTATAAATGCGAAAGTGTGTGATTATGGACAAATAGATGTTTGTTATTCTTTCAAGCAAAAACTTCGGAACAAAACAAACTTTATAGTAATATAGCTTATAACATCCGAATAACACATAGGCTATAATTTATGAAGCTGAACGTGGGTGAAGCCGATGGGCACGCTTATAAAAACATCATTTTTCGGGAGCTTTGTGAGGAACTCGGGATTTTTAAACGACTTCAAGAAAAATAGGTTTTAACATTCCGATATGGAATTTATTCTATCAAAGAAAAAAAAATGAATATATATCCCATATAAATTTTCTTTAGACCAAAAGCATTCCCATCCCAGTTTTAAACAGAAAAGTTCAAGTCGGATCAATACTTTATTAAACCGTAATTATTCCCTTTAAATTTAAGAATACTTGAGAAGTATGTTTACTTTGACAGATCGTCTTTAGAAAATGTAGCCTTGTTTTATATAAGTGAGAAAAAAATACCCGAAATCTGTTTTATGCTATTTCTTTTCGATCTCTCTCTATTAATTTTACGAAGTCTACCTGTATGCTTAATTGCAAGTAGACATATATGAAGCCTATACAGTTCTGCAGTCTCACGTAATCTGGGAATGCGGCTCATTCAAACATGCTAGTTTCAATTTAACGCATTGAATTGTGATTCTACGGGTATACAAGTTTCTTCTCGGTCATGCATTTACGCGTTAATCCGCAAATTAATTGCCAGTTGTTACTTCAGTGTCAGATTTGTTCAAGCCACCAAGTAGCCTTCTGACAGCTGGACGTGCGTTCAGAATCAAGGATATGCTTAGAAATTCAGACTCGTTTTGCAGGACTCCACCTTTAGACTGACCACGTGCCTTAGTGCTTAACCTCGCCTACCTTTTACAGACCACTGATTGCTCTCACTAATAGCCGTGTTGGTGTTACGAAGTAAAACATGTTACTTTGCCATGCATCAAAAAGCACGTATAACAGAAGATCTATTTATTGTAAAGGCAGGGGGAATGCCTATGCATGCAAAGTGTCTGCCGGGTGGGTATTTCGCATTGACTAAACTTAACAAGCCGTGGGCTTCTCTGGGCACCTAGTGGGGGGATCATTGGGAATGCGGGTATGCTGCTCCGGTGGCTCCCTTTTGCGCCATGCCCCAGGTGGTTGGGACACGTACCACCAGTCAGGCACAGTGACTGTACCGCAAACAGATCGCTGTCTTTCCAGAGGTGCTTGCAAGTAGCGGCAGTAGAAGACATCTGTCTAACTGCCACCACAGCCCAATAGAGTTGTTCATAATAATGAGGGAATAGAGATGACACCTGGGTTAGTGCACAATTGTGCTCTATAATATGTTTTGTGGAGATGTCTAGGATTTGTAGAGGCTAAAGGCCTCAATTCCATGCTATTTATTTTCGTAATTTTAAAAAAACATCATGTTTTGTGATCTGTTGTAAAAATACCTCTGAGGATGCAAATACAACCATCATATCAGCCGAAAGACGTCCACTGCTGAATAAAGGCCTCCCCCAAAGATCTCGATAATTTCCGGTCTTGTGCTATCTGCATTCAGTGGTTTCCAAATACTATGTTCGCCAGAAATTATACGAACAGTCACACAATTAAAATAAAATGTCTCAGTCTACATAACTATGTAATAAATAAAACTGTTTGTTTTGTGAACGGAGGTCAATGACTTATAAGTCTTTTAACATACTTTTCAACACCTCAACATATACAGAACAAAACAATGACATCTTTCTAACATGCCACTTAAAAAATCCACCATACTAATCCCACACATGCGCAGAATAACGTGTTTAGATTATACAGTAAATAAATAACAGTATTCCAACTTTGCATGTTAGAAGATATGATTATAGATCACTTAGAGCTCGGAGGGTGTAATAAATTTGTCCATGTTTTATGCTGTTCTGATGAACTCTAAACAATAAGTCTCACTGGCCTCCTAGCCATGACGAAAACAAAAAATATAAAAATGTTTTTGAGCGATTTAAATGGCGCCTAATAAATTTTTTATCAATTTGCACTTTTATACGACTTGCGTGTATTGGACTAAAACGATATATCGTCGTTTTTAAATCCAAAATCTAAACTTAAAACTGCAAGATCATAAATTTCGGGACGCTCCCCACTACGGTTGGAACCCAATCTACGGTTGGCGCTCAAGTTTGGGAATATTTTGAAATTTATATGTCCAATAATTAATTTCATGTTTGAAAGTCTAATCCTGAAATCCATATTAATATTACACTTTTTAGGACTACCCTGACATTCAATTTCAGTTTTAAATTATGACATGAAGCTAACAGTAGATATACATAGGGTTCTAAAAACTATGCCCCATTTTTTATCTAGCCTATGTTAGTGTCCCACTGCTAAGCAAAGGCTTCCCTCTTGGTTTTTCAGATTTCCCTATCTTTTGCAATTTCAGGCCAGTCGTCACAAAACATATTAGGTAATTATAATTTATATTTTATTCAAATGGTATTAAATATCAAAAAAATAGGTAGGTTGACATAAAATTATATTTTTGAACGCGTTTGTAATTGAGTTCGACATTACCAGAATAAACTGAAAAAAACAAGTATTACAGTTTTGTTATTGTTAATTGAGATCTGAAAAGTATTCTTAACAACCAATTTAAAACATGAACTTTAATTAAAAATATTAAATCAAAGCTGGACTACTGTCGTTATTCTATACCACGTGCATTAACAACCGTGTCACGGATACAATATAGGTAACTTCCGAGCATAAACAATGCGTGTTTCATTACGTAATTCACCGCTTATTTTGTAACTAAGCTGGCGATGGATTGAGATGTTCTTATTTGCATATAATTAAATTAACTTTGAGGTAGGATTTGTTTTATATCCGGATATATTTTGCTAATTAATGGCTCTAGAAAATTTTCTAATTATCTTCACTGGTAATTTTGAAGCTAATAGCTAGTACATTATAACTAGGTAAAAATGTCTTCACCAAAAACTTTCTGTGTCGTATTTTACGAAGTGCACAAGAGTAAGTCCCATCACAACAGCACTCGCTATTCATAATCTGATGGTATTCGCACCATCAGGCACCACCAGTTTTCAGAACTGGATAACTAACAACTCTCTTAAGTTAGTCTTAGACTCAATAATACTCAATAACCACACATAGACCCAAGTCCTTATCATCCTTGATTGAACACTGCTGCTGAACGAGAGAATCTCGCTCAGTCTATAGATGGGAGACCACGAAACTCCTTTAATTTCTGAGCGTTTCCGTGCTTCGGAGGGCATGTTAGGGTCAGCGCAGACAGAGAGGAGCGCAGCGGAGAGGATTTTATTAAGGCACTAGAAAATCAACTTTAAAATTATTTAAATAAAGTGCATGTACGCTTGAACATTATAATGCGCGAGACTGCGCGAGCATTTTGTCAGGTTTAAGCATATATGCACTTTATTCCTATAGCTCTAAAGTTGATTTTCTAGTGCCTTAATAAAATCCTCTCCGCTGCGCTCCTCTCTGTCTGCGCTGACCCTTAAGCTGTCGGTCACGGTTGTAGTCATTAGGCATGGCAGAGGCCTACTCTGACTTGAACAACTCTGACTCTGGTCACCGTACTTCCCATGACCACGAAACTCATTTAATTTCTGAGTGTTTCCGTGCTTCGGAGGGCATGTTAAGCTGTCGGTCACGGTTGTCATTAGGCATGTCAGAGGCCTACTGGGCGGTTTGAACAACTCTGACTCTGGTGACCCTACTTCCCATTTGATAAGTAAGAAAGTAACAATTTTATTAGCCCATTTTAAATGTTTTTATACTTTCTATATTATATTTTTGTCTGTCTTGGGCTGTCTTGTTGGTCTAGTGGCCTTAACTGCCAACCCGGAAATACCTTTGTGTTTGTTCTGTTTCTGGATGTAATTAATTTATAATATGTATGTTTTTAAAAATATATAAGTATGTTAATCAATTATCTGGTTGCCATACTAAGATGACGGTGTCTTAGTTGCCCCATATATGATAACATTTATAAAATTTATTTAATTAATAAAAACTAAGCATCAAATTAAAGGTATTCTAAATATTCTTGTATCGGTAATATTCCCAGAATACTGGCAGCATTACCACGCTGTATGGCAATACCTATTTGTTGGGCGAAATATAAGCCAGCATTCTGGGAACGTGTCGCCTCAACAAGGCGCGCAGCTAATTCTTTATATATAATTTTGGCCGCCATATATTAATTTATCGTTAGTTCAAACCCCTATTCTTGACCTAAATTAGGGAACGAACCTTTCATCATCAATCATCATCCTCTTTCCACCAGTTTAAAGGTTAATCGAATACAGTATACCAGATTTAAATAACGCTATAATTGATGAGTAGGCATACCATACAAAGATCTTAGAAATTTCACGTAATATTATTATGTAAGTATAAATATGCATGCACGCGAAGTTATAAACTGCCTACTTCTATTAAAAGCAACGGTCTGTGGCACTTTATGTCAGTTGCCACTGGTAGGTGAACGATGAATCTATTCAGTGCGATGGAACCACTATGTATTTAACTGATTTTTAACAAAATGTTGGTTTTTTTTTTGTCTTTTATCATAATAATATCCATGGACATTATTTACACTCGGCCATCTCATTCCAAACTAAGCTTGTGCTATGGCAACCAGATAACTGATATATTAAATATACACTACCTTTATTTTGTAAATACATACTTTCACCCAGACTTAGGAACTCAGACATGTCCATGCACACCAATATCTGTCCTGGGTGGGAATCGAACCCACGACCTCCGGCGTGAAAAGCAAGCATTTGCCAACCGCGCCAACATGCCCGTCTTAACTTCGTATTTACTTATAAACAGTACTTAACTGATTTTATGCATTATTTTACTGTAGGTATATAAACAATTAGAGATCCCTAAGAAAATTACAGTAATGTATCAAATGACATGTCAACTAACAACTTTAAAATACTGTTACTTATTTAAAGGCACATGTGGCGCAGTGGTGAAGGCCTATGTCCAACAGTGGACGTCTTTCATCTGTCATGATGAGTCATTTACAGGACAGAAACACCAGCACACAGGTCCGGAAATTCCTGTGTCGAAGAGGACTCGCAACTTTAAAGCTTGGCTTAAGGTTAGAACAGGTTAGATATCATTACCATATTCGAGTCATTCTTTTATTATTTTTTAATGCTAAGTATGACAATAGATGCAAAGGCGCGTGCGCAAGTGAAAGCGAACGCGGAAGTTAACCTGCTCCCGATTGATAAACTCGAGCGCTAGAACATGGCGGAAATTAAATTCACTATTGGTTATAAAATCTAGCTTTGACTCCACTAGAATATTTACTTGTTAATTTTATGTTTTTACTCTTTTTTGCACATGATGACTGTTGTATCCGTCTGCAGGCAGCCGCTCACTCAGTTTGTTATGCCCTAAAGGTTGCAGGAACCCCAAAATGAGTTAATACATATATGTGTATTACGTAAGGTTTGTTTGGGGGTTTGGTTGGTTATTGGACAATCCAGTTGCCATGACAACAAAAGCTTTACAATATGCTATAATCCCAATGGAATTCGACAGTCGATCTAACCTTCTTTGTTACAGGATTCTGATTGATTTTGCCTAGCACCTGCTAGATCATCGATTTATTTTGGTAGCTTACCTGCTGCGGTGTTTTCCCAGCGCTACGACATGTCCTTCTTTAAACGAGGTTTAAAAAGAGTATTAATCTCACGGTAGGCAGCAGGTTGCTGTGCCCCCTGGCACTGCGAATGTCCATGAGCAGTGGTTACCACTTACTATCAGGTGGGCCACTAGCTCGTCTGCCTCCAAAAGCTGGGTGCAAAATGCCATAGGAGAAAGGCATGGAAGGTGATAATTTCTGCTGAAATCCCACTCAAAAGTAGCTTATATTCTCAAAACCTACATGGTACTACCACAATTTTATCAAGTATCATGAGTGAATTTGTTCCACCGCTTGAATCTTACACGAGAACTTTGTCCGTTGGAAAATCCATATTAGATGTATCTGGATAAGCATTTATGAGAGCATACCATGGTTTTACTTCGTTATATCAGGTTCATATTGTCTATTGTCACAGTAAAGTTAAGACGGCTAACATACAGGTTCCGGAAATATTGTTAAAACCCACAGCTATTTTTCGAATATCACTGATAATCTTCCTTAAAAGTAAAATTATAATAATAATAATATCTGGGGACAATGTCACACAGACAATCCTAGCCCCAAACTAAGCAAAGCTTGTACTATGGGTACCAGGCGACGATATACATACTTATATAGATAGATAAATACTTATATACATAGAAAACATCCATGACTCAGAAAAAGATAAACATGTGTGATAATACCAGAAATAAAGACTAAGACTTATTCGAAATAACATCAAAAATACACCTAAATCATGACATAACTACTGCAAAGTTTCAAACTATCACCATTGAACTTTGAATATGTTATATCATTGAATCAAAAAATAAATTTCACTTTCTACATATTAAATTGCCTATTTCAAAAAACTTTTGCTCGTTATTGTATCAATAATTTAATTAATATGCCATTAAGTTTAGATATTCCCATTTATATGTATTATCGTCTAAAATTTAAATTCATAAGTAAGTAAAAAACTATATGTATTATTATACCGGCGAAAATAATTATATGTCCATAAAAATCAGCATAAAATTCAGTAAAAAATACTACAACCAGACTACCAGCAAGTGTAAAATACATAACAATATCGACAATGATAGTGAAAAATGTAATGACAAAAAGCTTCTTCTCTTCTTCTTCTAAAAAAAATTGTATGGTTAGTCAAATAAATACATTTTTTGTATTGCCTGGATACCAAATTTTAACTTTCTAAAACTTTTGGAATCATGCTAGACATATATTTATATCAGCGTTAGCGCGATTCCATTAAAGTATCTCCTACCGCCAAGGCGCTTCAATAGATGCACAACACCAAATATCTCAATGTTCTTCTTTTAATTCTTTATAAAGACAACGCCCGCACTAGTGAATCTAATCCTCGTGTCGCAGAGTACTTTACAAACATACAATAGACGGAGACAAATTACGTCCAGCCTCAGCATATCAATTTATGGGTCACACAAATGGTTGTCCGACGCGGGAATCGAACCCGGGACATGAAGCGACGAGGCGACTGTCTAAGCTGCTGCGCCGCACGTGCAGTCACTCTCTTAAATTAGGCACTGCAACAACGCATATTATTATTAAACCATTACCTAGTTAAACAAAGATTCCCGTGTCAGGATGAGATAGAATATGATTCTGGACACAACAAAAATCCCAGTACCAGGATTCAGTCAAACTATGTCCTCTCAAGTATAAACAATATGTACTTCTATAAGCTTTATTCTAGGACCTTCTCCGGACTTACTAGCAGACAATACTAGGGTCAAATACTTTAAAGTCTAATAGGTTAAACAACCTCATTGATCTACGTTAGCATGTTTGGTTCTGGTTTGGTTTGGCAACGTTCAGACGAGAGGCTCTTGTATTCACGAATTAACGTAAAGTGACAGTTGCATAAAATATCCCCAAAAGAACTGGACCTTGTTAGTAACCATCCAGAGTCAAGATTTGAACCCCAAAGGTAGATATACGACAAGATTATACATATATATTTGATTATGTCCGGTGGAGCAGTGAAAACGTTCTAGGCTTAATGTGAACGTCACGTCTACTCCTCCACTTTGGAGGAGTGAAAGCCTCCTAGCCTTAGTGTGGACGTCATGTAAAAAAAGATGTAATAGCACTCGGTCCTGCACCAATTTATCCACCGTCTTCATGGTGTTGGCATAGAATATCATCACCCCATTTAATCCCGTGGGGGGACGTAGAAATTGTCCGAGGGAATACCTACCAGAGAACGGGTTTGATGTTCACAGAAAAAACGCTGCTGTTTTTTCTGTGAATTTAATCTGTGAATTTTTTTTTTGTGAATTTGTCTGTGATTTAAAAAGTTAATATTTTTTTCTGTAAACTATAACCATCAAACTGCGATCGCCAACCCGTCTGCCAAGCGTGGCAATTATGGCATATCCCCCAGTTATTATGGGAGGCTTTTGTCCAGCCGTGGACGTACTTTGGCTGACATGATGAATGTAATTGTATTATTTGATTAAGAGGGCGAGGAATGGAGAGTGCATCTCTTTGGTCAAAAACTCATGCACTATATGGCCCGTGAAGTGGGATAAAAATTTAAATTTAAATTGACCTAGGAGCGTTTTTGATATTATAATGAGCTCTACTCGTATAACAAATATTTAAATTCATTATATGTAATTGTAAAAATATTGACTCACTGTGGTTGTATCAACAAATCTATTATACATTAAAAAGAAAAGAATACGGAACCATGACATTCCGTTTTGTACACAAACACATTCGAACTGAACTTGGCCTCGATATGCGTCCGCGCAGACAAGAACACAAAAAACAGCACTATTCGATTTTACACGGATATACTTACAGCTAGAGGAGACAAACTAAATCTGTAATTTACTTTCTGTGGGTTTGAGGATACTTAAAAGTTACATAATGAACTATTTTTTAAAATAACTATTTATATTCACTCAATCAAGATCAACGCCTGTTGGTATTGTATCTGTAGTCATCAACGCCTTGAGGAAGTTTTTTGAAACATGTTCCCAATTTGTATAAACAATAATATTTTCACAAATACTAACAACATTTGGTGCAAAAATACGGAGTGCGGTGTGGAGATCAGAATAACAGCTGAAAATCTTCTAAATGACAAAAATATAAAAAAAATTATGTTTAATTTGATTATTTAAAAGTATTCGATAACAGACTTAATAGATATTCTGATTAATAACTTATTCTAGCAAAATATATATGGAACTATTCTGAAAGCGGTATGCTTTCTATTTTAAAGGAATCAACCTACATACATATTATTAGGCTTTATTTATGGCCGGTTTAAATATTGAAAAATTAAACTAAGTTAGTCCACACCCATAATATGTTGTGTACCTTCGACAACAAACTTTATTAAATGGAACATACATATCAGGTTTTCAATTTAATCTTTGTTACTTGTCTAAATTTTCTGCAGAAACGCTTGTCTCTTCCAGGTGAATCATATATCTGTTACATGTGGACGCACTCTTGAGATGCGCGTGAGTTACGCAACAAGCGCTGTAATCGTTAGAATTAATTTCCGTGAATTTTCTACAACGCGTACGGACGATGAAAGTGCGATGCTGTGGCTCTTACAATAATATTATTTACGCGCAATTATATCTTAATTTTTCGTGTTATGTATTAGTACTTTTTATACAGGTATCCTTTATTTATGAGTAATTATACCAACTTGCAATAAATAACCATTAAATATTATAAAACTACTTAAATTTCGACAAAATTCAGATTAAAGTTTTGGAAATTAATTTCCTTAAGTAGAAATTGAAAAAGTCGCTAGTACAAGAGATGGAAGATTTTGTAGTGAATACGATAAAGTTTGTATTTATTGGAATATTCCAGAATTAATAATTGAGCGTAAAATACATCAATACTTTATTAACATTTAGTTACTGATAGCGCCATCTAATGACAAAAATGGTATCGGTGCTCCAGGGTGACGCGCTCGGGGTACTAGGTCGGAAAACCTCCTCGTGTGTCCGGGACTACTGGTCCCATTCGAATATTTATATTCGGTGGGAACGGAAGTTTCTGGAACGGTGTACCCTGGGCGTGGGCGCTGGCTTTTTCCTATGCTTACATGGGGAGAAACCATCGTCCATGGCTAATATTCCGACACCTCACCCCTCTGTTGTCCCCTCTATACACTGGAGGGGACAGCGGAGGAGCGCAAGCCTAAGCTGCGCCGCACGGTGATGGGCTGAATACCGGAGCGCTTAATCCGGTCACGATCTGCGGCAACCCTTAGCCCCTGAGCAATTACCCGGCGAGGGGGGTACCGGGGGGTAAACCGGTTCAAAGGGTAATAAAACAGAGATGTCTCTTAGATTAACAATACCCCAGGAGGGTACCGGCTCTGCCGGAGAATACCTCCCGGGTCCTTCGGGACCCGGCTGTCCCACCGTATCTGGGGGGGACACTAATAGACATACACCCGCGGAGGTCGCGGATAGGGTGCACACGCCCAGTTTTGTGCACCCTTATACAGTAGGGGAAAATAATATGTCGGCTGGCGTCGAGAATAATGCCGGGACCGCCACAAGGAGGAGCACCAGGAGAACCGTGAGGTCGTGTACCCGCTCGGCCACTCCTGTACCGGGGACATCCCGAGGCACCGCGGACTTTGAGAGTGATGGCTCCCTGAGGTCCGCGGTGTCCATGGAGTCCCTGGATAGTCAAGTGGAGACTCCGGGGGAAAAGCGACGGAGCCCCGCCGGGCATAGTGGGCGCCAGGTCAAGGCAGCCAAACGGAGCGAGGATGTGGACTTGACCCGGGTCGAAGATCTGGCGGAAGAATTTCGCCAGCAGCCGACGGCCGACCTGGGCGCAGCGATACACGAGGCGATGGCGACGGTGGAGATGGTGGCGGAAAAATCCCACCGCTTGAAAGGCGATTTTGTCCGCGCTCTGCGACTGGCGGCCCGTAAAGCTCAGGCAGCCGCCACTGAGCTGCATGGGAGGACTGGCGGGGATAGGCTGGAACTGGAGAACCAGCAGCTTCGTTCCCAGTTGGCCTCCTTGGAGTCGCGAGTGGCCGCCATGTCAGCCGAACTGGTGGAACTTCGCCGGCGTGAGGTGGGGGCTCTCCCGCCCCAGTCTTAACCATCACGTCCATCGCAGAATCTGGTGTCTCCGCCAGGATCACCGTCTCAGGTACCGTTGCCGCAGCGGATACCGGACAGGCGCCGGTTAGCAGCGCAACCGGCCCCGGCAACACAGAAGACCAATCCTGGCGCTTCCCCCTTAGCTCCAGCCCGGGAGGATTCAGCCTCGCCAGGTGAGAGGTTTGCGGCCCTTTTGGACCAACGCTTGGTCCAAATGCGCCGCGACCTGATAGCGGAAATTTTCCCGGAGAGAGCTATCCGCCCACCACTTGCTCGGACCGTAGCGCCACCCACAATGACGCAAGTCGTGGGGGTCGCGGCGGGAAGAAAACGAGGTGGCCGTCAACGCAGGCGCCGGGCTGCTGCCGTGGATGCAGCTGCTGCTCGGTCCGCGGCGCCGTCAGCCATGACAGGACCACCGCCACCCGCTGATGGCACTTGGGCTCAGGTCGTTGGCCGAAAGGCCAGAGCCAAGGCTGCCCGGGGAAATCAACAGCCGCCGCATCCAAAGAGGCCGCCGACGCTTCCGAGACCGCCATCCACAGCAGCGGTGACGGTCAATTTGCCGCCAAACTCGGCCACTACTATGGCCGAGATTATGAAGTTGGCGAGGGCCAAGGTACAGTTGAAGGACCTTGGTCTGGAGGCGGGCCTTCGCCCTAAGAGAGCCTTGACTGGGGGTCTCATTTTGAGAATCCCTGGTCCGGAGGGCTTCGCGAAGGCGGAGGCCCTGTCCACTCGGCTAAGGGATGCCTTAGCCGAAACGGGCGCTGTGGTGGCGCACCCTGTGGCGATGGGAGAGCTCCGGGTGCTAGACCTTGATGACTCCGTCAACCCCACCGAAGTGGCTGAAGCCTTGGCCACGACGGGTGGATGTGCCGTTGCCGACATAAAGGTCGGCGTAATTCGGTTCTCCCCGTCCGGTTTGGGTTCAGTGTGGATTCGGTGTCCACTGGTGGCCGCCCGCAAACTAGCGGCTTGTGGGCGTATACTGGTGGGATGGATGTCGGTCCGGGTGGAAGCCTATCCACCAAGAGCTCTCCAATGCTACCGCTGCCTGGAGAAGGGGCACGTCAGGGCTCGGTGCACGGGATGTGACCGGAGCGCGTCGTGCTTCGTCTGTGGCCAACAAAATCACAAGGCGAAAGAATGCACGGCGCGTGCGCCTCACTGTGTTGTGTGTGCCGACCTTGGCAGGCCGGCTGGTCACCGGCTAGGTAGCGGTAGGTGCACGCCGCCAAAGGCTAGGAGTAGAGGAGCTGGACGTCCTGCCACGTCCGCTCCAACAACAACGTCGCGGTCTACAGATCCGGGCTCTGGCCCCGTTGGGGTGTCAATGGAGTTGTAAAAATTATTTCCCCCCCAACTTATTTTGCAGGGCAACTTGAACCACTGCATCGCTGCGCAAGCTCTTCTTGCGCAGACGATTGCCGAACGTTCAGTTGCCCTAGCGATAGTGGCGGAGCCTCACTCCGTGCCCGACCACCCTCATTGGTTCGGGTCGGATGGGGGCCTCGTCGCCATATACTGGGCGGGGGGAGAACGCGACCCGCATTGCTCACTTCTGGCTAAGGGGCCCGGATTCGTCGTCGTGGAGTGGGGACCAGCAGTCGTGGTGGGCTGCTACATCTCCCCGAATTGCGGCCTCGCAAATTTTGAGGCGTACCTGGACGGACTCACGAGCCACATTAGCGGCTACCAGTCCCGTCCGGTACTCGTCCTGGGCGATTTCAACGCCCACTCTGGTGTTTGGGGCGATGCCCGGGACGACGTTCGAGGGGAGATACTGCTAGAATGGGCCGCCGGACTGGACCTCCGTCTTGTAAACCGAGGTTCAGTCAGTACCTGTGTGCGTTGGCAGGGGGAGTCGATCGTCGACTTGACGTGGGCGACTCCCTCAGCCTTGCACCTGGTCTCGGGGTGGAGAGTTGCGGAGGAAGTGGCCACACTGTCGGATCATCGACATATTCTTTTCAGCGTGGCCCTCCGTCCGCCCCGAGGCGGCCCCGACCGAAGTAGCTTTATCCCACCGCGGCGCTGGTCCCTGCGTCACATAGACCGCGACATGCTGACGGCTGCCGCCATTGCCATCCATTGGGGCGCCAGTGAAGGTGGAGAAAGGATCCCGTCCGATCCCAATTCGCAAGCAGACTGGTTCCGCGGCATCATGTCTCGCGTCTGCGACATGTCAATGCCTCGGATCCGTCCGGGTGACAGACGAGGCTCGCAATATTGGTGGTCGGCCGAAATCGCGCGACTCCGATCGGAGTAGGTCGCAGCGCGTCGCCGACACCAGCGAGCCCGTCGGAGGAGGCGAGCCAATGCCGAAGAGGATGCCAGAGCGCATACGGCGTATAAAGTCGCCGTCAAGGCGCTATCGATTGCGATAGCGGAAGCCAAAGCTCGGTCCTGGAACGAGCTAATCGAGGGACTGAATAGGGACCCATGGGGGCGCCCGTACAAAATGGTACTGGGCAAGCTCAGACCGTGGGTCCCTCCGTTGACGAGTACCCTGGACCCGGATTTTCTGAAGAGAGTGGTAGACACCCTCTTCCCTAGGGTCCAGGACAGTCCCTCGGACTCTCCGTCACCGTCGCACCATGATTGGGACGACCAGTTTGAGGTGACGGAGGGAGAGATGGACCGAGCAGTACGGCGACTTGCAGCCCGAAACACCGCCCCTGGCCTGGATGGGATACCGGGCAGGGCGTGGGTGTACGCTCTGGTAGTCTTGGGGGACCGGTTGAGGCAACTTTTCACAAGCTGCCTCCGTACTACCGTGTTCCCTACCTGCTGGAAAGAAGCCAAGCTTGTGCTGTTGCAAAAGCCAGGCAGGACCGCCGATTCTCCGCGAAGGAGGCCGCCGAACGGGATCGGGAACGAGCCGATCCCGCTCGTAGGCGGAGGAGGCGTCGGGGTGGCGGCGGCAGCCGTTAGCCCAACTCCCCTCGGGGCCGCGGCGGCAGTGTGAGAAGTGTCCTCTACTGCCGCCACGTACAAGCGGCTCCGGGATGACAGCGATCTGTTTGTGGCGCAGTCGCTGTGCCGTACTGGCAGGAGTCGGCAATAGGGGAGGGCAATCCAAAGGAGCCCTCCCAGGGTACGTGTCCCGACCATCTGGGACATGGCGCAAAAGGGGGGTACCGGAGCAGCATACCCGCGTTCCCGGGACTCCCCCATCAGGCGCCAAGAGAAGTCCACGGCAGGTAGGTTTAGTCGGTGCAAGTCCGACATACCCACCCGCAGACACTTTTTGCGGGTGGCATGCGAAGGCATTCCCCCTGCCTTATCAAAAAAAAAAAAAAAAAAAAAAGGGTGACGCGCTCGGCGTCAACGTGGTTTCGACACATTGCTTGTGAGTAGGGCATGCAAAACCGGTTTTCCAGTTTTGCGCAAAACCGGAAATCGGCCAAAAATTCACGATTTTTGAAAACCGGTTTTGTGAGCCAAAACCGGAGCTCAGCTCCGGTTTTCCCATTATTGAGTAACAATTAACATTTTGATTTTTATCATAATTTTTTTCGAACACTCAATAAATAATTAATTTTGAGGCATCAAATGTACCAAAATAAGAAGTTCGCTGTCTGATCGAATGTTGGATGCACTTATATTCTTGAGATCACGTTATCAAGAACAGCGATATCTTGAAAACAAGTGATTTATGCTTTATTTAAATTAGTATACATAGTTGATTATTGATAATATTATAATAATGTTATTTTGTAGTCTTCAAAGTTACAAAAATGTTGATTTTTTTGGTAATTGTGGGAGGCTGTGTTTAATATTTGAAGATGCTGATTGTGTTTTCTATGTTTAAAATATATTATTTTTGATAGCAGACTTAATAAGTACCAAAGATACCAAAAACTTACTTGTTGTTGATTTGATCACAGTTAATTAATCTTTATACTATTATAAGTTCATTGTTATCTGTATTATTATGGTTTGGATTAAAAAGAAATTTATCATACAATTTGTTTTATTTTTAGACTTAGTGGGTATTTAAAAAAATGGTGTTTTGTTTTTAATTTATACTACATTCGATTTTTTTTGCTAAAACCGGACCTAGCTCCGGTTTTCGGTTTTGGTCCCAAAAAATCGATGTTCAAAACCGGTTTTGATGACTTTACGGTTTTGCATGCCCTACTTGTGAGGCGGTTGTCTGAGTTAGGTTTGTCTCGAATGGAAAAGAGAGATGTGATCATAGTTAATGTGAAGTTTAGTGAGATTTTTTGACGTAACGCTATCCTCTATCATTGGTAGGGGATGGCGCTAATTAAAATAATTGAATGTTTCCCTGCATCGCTCTTATTGCACCCATAAGACAACATGTAAAATGGCAATGTCATGATAACAGTTCTGTAAATACATATATTCTAACAGTCACAACTGATACAGTCGTGTGCACTGTCTCGTCAATCCGTCTACTATTCCGTTTCCCAACACGCAACGTTCCACATTTCGTAACCTCGTAACTATGGTTTAGATTTAATTATTATGTAAAATGTGTAGACGTTAGTTATTAAACTATTACCGTATTTTCAGTAAATAAAATCCTATGTGGCAGATATTATGCTTATCTGTGTAATATTTTAGAATTAGTTTTTTTTATATTAACTACTAGTTGTGCGCTGCGGTTTTACCCGCGTTAAATTTTATAAATTATAACAGCTCCATCCCCGTTGGTGATAGCGTGATAATATGTAGCCTATATGTTGACTCGACCTCTTAGTAATATTCATGCAAATTTGAAGTAAATCCATGCAGTACTTTTTGAGTTTAGCTCGGATATATATAGAGACAAACAGACAAAAATTCTAACAACTATATTTTTGGCTTCGATATCGATAGTAGATCACGCCCCAAGTATCCTTTTAAAAAAATATTCAATGTACAGTTTTGACTTTCCTACGATTTTATTATTTGTATAGATTTTTCATGCACCTTTGATTATACTATAGATTACAATTCTAAGACATCACAAGCATTTCATTACAAGCGTAACATTGATTGCACATGACAGACGGTTTTGACAGAACTACTTATCTTTCGTAAGAATATTTCGTTTCTACTTCAGTTTATATGCTAAGTATTTCTCGATGGTATGTCTCTCAAATATTAATTGTCTATTATGATAAAATTATGTTAAGATAACCGATATAAAATGTTCACCTTACCATCCCATTTGACGGTCACCGTAGCCTAGTTGGTAGTGCTCCTGCCTACGAAGCTGGTGGTCCTGGGTTCGAATCCCGGTAAGTGCAAATATTTGTGTGATGAGCATGAACATTTGTTTCTGAGTCATGGAGGTTTAATATGTATATAAGTATTTATCTATCTATATAAGTATGTATATCGTCGCCTGGTACCCATAGTACAAGCTTTGCTTAGTTTGGGGCTAGGATGATCTGTGTTACATTGTCTTTGTCTTTAAATCCCGTGTATATCGTAAAAGGCGACTAAGGGATACTTCAGGTAGTCGGGCAGCAGCGCCACCTGTGTACTATGGCTACCATCTAACTCGCGTGCCAAACGCGGTGACTATAAACCCTTCCAAATGGCAATGTTATCGAAAGCTTTAAGGGAGGCCTATGTCCAGCAGTGGACGATACCAGGTTGATGATGTGAACCGATCTAGAATAGTGTGTTTGCTTTCTTAATTAATACTCTCAATGGACCAATATCTATGTACTGAAATGGGCTTGCCCATTTCAGTATGTTTTGCTGAACTGTATCGAGTGGGTCACTTAAACCAGCAGTAGAAAGCCGTATTGAATCTAACAGAAGAATCAAAATGTGTCCTTGTGTGTTTGAAGGTATCAAAGTTAAGGCAACAGCGAGTAAAGGGCATTCAATAGTGCAGACGCCAGCACATCAAGCTACCCCAATCTGTCAAATTTCTCCAATTGAAAGTGAACCTTGTGCTTATTTGATAAAGTTGAAAATCTATAAAAGAAATTTTACAGATTGGGGTAGCTGTATGTGTTGGCGTCTGTACATTACTTGCACTACACACACTGCCCACGTATTTTATTGCCAACGCCTGGAATAAGAAAATGTATCCATGTGTCGCGGTGTATTTTACAAAAATATATTTGTCGGACGTAATATAAACGCTGTTTTTATTTTTACCATGATTATTACAGTAAGCCTAGATAGCTATCACTGCTTCACCGCACAATTGAGGCAAATGGATGCTCAAATCGTCCAGCAAACAAAACGACAAAATAAGTAAACCACACCAGTGCCTCTAGCACGAGTTCCTGCAGTTTACTTACTCGATCACACGTACAGTTTCCTCCCATACATTGAGCACCAGCGCCTCTCGTGGAAACTATTAAGAACTAAAACTCTGGTGCTCAATGTATGGGACGAAACTGTACGTTTGATCGAGTAAGTAAACTGCAGGAACTCGTGCTAGAGGCACAGTAGGCACCAACTTTGGCCCGGGACAGTAATATACGGAGGTGTAAGAGAGGGTCTGTTTGGGACGTTTTGTGGAACTATTGCTGTTCGTACGCGGTCCTCTTGTTCGATTTGGAGAGATCATTTCATTGATTTACTAACTACGAGTCGTCAAGTGTGTTAGTGGTATCATCGCTCTCGCAGTCGTTATCTTGGGCGGCGAATACATCAAAGTCTATCCACTTCTGTGTCGTCGACTGTACAATAATTGCAGGTAGATTGATCAAATAAGTTCCATGTAAATATAGGGCTAGTCGTGAGGCATCAATCAAAGCTATCAACCGTGTGTCAATATTAATGCAACTCCAGTAATGGGTGAGGTTTATATGTAAATACCATCACGTTTCGCTGCTTGGTCGTCAACTGGGGCAATTTCCTGGTCGTGGTTAAGACTATACACGACATTATTAATTACTTAATACTTTTCTAGCAGAGTTGCTCAGAGAGTGAAAGACTACTCGGCTTGACCATAAATAATAATAATACCCTGGGACATTATTCACATACGGCCATTTGATCCCAAACTAAGCAGAGCTTGTACTTAGGAAATATAATGTCCTTCTGGTCGAATATCGGCCACGGTGGCCAGTCTCAATAGAGAAAATCCATCTGCGCGGGCCATATTATAGTGTACAAGTGTGCGCAAACACTATCTATTCCATCACTCTCATGATCCTATGGGACGACTAGCGACACGACCGGAAAGAGGTCAGGTACATGACCAACAACTTTACGTGCTCTCCGAGGCACGGAGGTATAATACCGCTAACTCTCAGACTTCAGTCTGATACTAAGAAATTTTCTTTACAGAAATAATCACAAATTCACTTCTATGACCCGACCCAAGTTTTGAACCCAGGACCTTATTATCTGCGGTTGAACACGCTAAGCTAGACCAATGAGGCATAATATAAACTAATGTAGTCGGCAATCGACCATAAATACTTCGATAATACAACTTCAAGGATAACATAGTATATCTATCGCTATGCTTGTACTAGCAAACAAAACTCCACTAACTTAATTAGTCCACACTCTACTAATGTAATCCAGTTCAGTTCTACAGGCTTTGGCGGGAAGGCTTTGTACTATGAGGTGTTTGTCCAAATCTGTCGTTACCACTGTTTTCAGTTTATTATATTGTGTTAAATATGGTGAGTTTCTATTATTATAAAATTACTTTAATAAAAATAAATCGCTCTTTAAAATACTTGAAGAAATGTCATTCGAATATTCGATATTTAAAAGACAGTGGCTGCAAGGTCAAGTTTATCCGTCTATCGTGGGGAATTTTACAAGTAAGGGGCACTAAGCATACCCAGACTCAGAACACCCATTTATGGGCTTCGAAAATGGTTGTACTGTGCGGCGATCAAACCTGAAGCACGAGGGCGCAGACTTAGTAGTAATGTAGCAAATGTAGTATATCTAAAAACAAATTAAGTATTTGGTATGACACCTTACATTATTATAAAGCTCATTATATATATATACATGTTTTTATACTACTTCATTTGTTGCACACCTACTAGTTATTGTGGCGGGGTTTAGAAACATATAATAAACGGACAAAAATTACATCCAGACAAATATTTATGGGTCACACAAATAGTTGTCCGGCGCAGGACTCGAACCGCGACACGAAGTGGCGAGGCGACTGTCTTAGCCGCTGCGCCACACGAGCTTAGAGCTCCTATCCATCCATAGGTTATCTGGAAGAAGTCGCTTAATGCGATAAGACTGCCCATTGTACATTACTGTGTTATTTATTTTGTCTGTTATGTAATTATCCTGTTTGAGTGCGTACAATAAAGAGTATTATATTCCATTCAAAAAAAAGTTGTGCGAGTCCTTACAAACTGATTTCACAATCTTTAATCGCTATTACTACATAATATATTTGCACTCCATACATTAACTACTCATAAACACGGGCTTACTTAATTTAAAAATATTTATTGCTAGCTGTGCTCCACGGTTTAAACTTCATTAATGTGTTCATGTAGCCTATTAGCCTTAGGCTTAGTAAATGTTGTTCATGTAGCCTATGTGCTATTCGGATATATACTAGAAAGTTTCATCAAAATCCGTTCCGTAATTTTTGCCTGAAAGAGTAACACATATCCATACATTCATACATCCATACTAACATACATTCGCATTTATAATATTAGTTAGATGATTACAACACTTCCTAGACCACAAGAGATTACAAATAATATTTTCATCACATCTGACATTTTAAACATAAAGACCTATTGATCTTACTAGATATTTGTTACTCTTTATCTTGCTTAATTATTGATTCGGCTTTCGCTCGGCTTTTCTAGCGTGAACAATTGTGTCGTGAGTATTTTATCCCTATGTTTTTCTTACGGGACTTGCCCCACCTTCGTACTGTATCTTCTATAAGCCAAGATCAATCCGCTTCTGAGCGGTGAGCCCCAGGCACGTCTCGGGAAATCGCATCAATTGTCTTGAACCCCGCAATAAATTCAATCATATCATTAAAGAAGGAATTAAAAAAAATCCACTTTCCTCTAGAACAAAGTGGGGACAAAGAGGGAATGATATTACGAGTTTACAGACAGATAAGTCAGCTGCAAAAACACCAAGAGTATATTTTAAGTGCCTATCAAGTAAGCTCTCCATTGTTAATAATGCCGTTGTTTATAGTATGTTAATGACGGTATATTTTAAGATCATAAAATATAACGCCCAGAAAATCAATTCTCATTTGACATAAGCAAAATCAGGCGTGGAATGCCACTGAATGAATTATAAATAACAAATCTTTGATAAGTAAGAAAGTTAATAATGTACTTCAAAGTAGATCAGAAGGAGTAGATTTGAGGAATTGAAATACTTAACCCGTGCGCCTCTCAAGTGGCCATCAAATATTACGTGACTAATAAACTACTAAATAGACTTAGAAAACAGTACTTCCTCGTTGCATGTTGTAATAAAACGTGTCATAAATATCAACAAAATCTAGCTTGATAGACAGTAGGATCTAATGATCCGCCTGGTTAAGTATACGCTAAAACTAAACTGTAAGTCCAAATCTAGGCACGGTCCGACGTGTATGTTATTTTTACTTACAACTATATTTTCATAAATTTTGCAGGGATTGAACCCGAAAGAGGAGGAAGCTGAGGTAGTAGCGAGGAACCTACCTAACCACTATGCCAATTATCTAAAATTATTGGGTTACTAACCCAATAAATAAGTTCATCATCATCAATATGTTCGATCCCCGCATAGAACAATTATTTGTGTGGTACATTTAAAAAGTTCTGAATCTGTGTGTACTTTGTGTCCGCATACTTTATACAAGATCACCGTTGCATTTTACCATATATCAAAGTTATTTACCCGTGAATCAGTGATTACTTTTGAAATATTGATTATTATTGCAACACATCCTGGATCACAAGAGATTATACATAATATTTTCATCACATCTGACATTTTAAACATAAAGACCTATTGATCTTACTAGAATTTTTATACTATTTGATTTGTAAAGTTCCCCGTGATATTACAAGGATTAATTTACACAATGGGAAAACTTTATTTGGCTTAGATTTTGAATTTAAAATTTAGTATTCTTCACTGGATAGATATTAATTATATTTTTTTTCTTAACTTGTACCGTAATAAATAAGCGCGTAAATTAGCGCCCTCGTCTTTCAAGTTTAATCACATCATATGACTACTATTTGTATGACCCACATAAGTTTTATTTATAATAGGAATTCAATTGAATTAATCACTGCGTAGACTGTTAATTATTTTTTATTTGTTTCACTTATAGCCGTAGTGTTTCAAGTTCGATTACAGCATGACTACTATTTGTGTGACCGATATATACTTGTTCAGAGTCCAGATGTGTTTTGTTTCTAAAAGATACATGTGTGTACAGACCCCGCGATACAGAAAGTCAAGCGGGCATTGAAATTATAATCGCATTATATATTATAATCAGAAGTATGTGCATGTACTATTATATTAGCCTGTAAGTAATTGTTATCCTCGAAATCTAATTATAACAAATATACCAAAAAAAAATGCGGATCAGTCTTTGAGGACTGCCGATTGAAGTGAAAATTATTTTTTACACTTCTAATCTAAGTAATCTACAATATAATAGTTATACATATAGCTCATGGGAAGCGAGATGTGAGGATGACGCGAATTTCATGACTTTTGTTCTACAAAAAAATAAGCAAAGGAGCACAATATAATCAGTGTCCGATTTATAAGTAAGCAATTAATTAAGAATATATATATATATATATATAGCTACCTAAATAGTGGTGATAACCAGAAGAAATAAAATATAATTAGGGGAATCAGATTAAACTAGTCTCAATCTGTGTCCGGTTTATAAGTAAGCGATTAATTAAGAATGTGTTTAGCTATTGTATACTATCGTATATTTAGGTAATGCTACTGTCACCATGCCCTAAATCTATAGGCGCATTGTAAGTCAGAACCGTGCTACGACCCAAATGAAACCCTACCAACTATAAAATTGGATTACCCACTACGAGCAGTTGAACTTGGCTCAAATTCTAATACACGTGATACAGAGCTCTACTAGCAGAACTCGCGACAAAGCACGTGTTTTTATAAGAAATATGATTTAAAGTTTACCCACTGGGGCAATAAATAGTCTTACGTTCGAATAAACAATTGAAAGTAGTTTGTAAAATAAATCATTAGGAGTATTGCTTCCTTCTGCGGCATCACTCGCGTAAATTATAGAAATTATCAATTCCTTTTCAACAGTGTATTTTTGTTATAGTGAAATGTACTTTTCTGTACCGTTTCTTACTACTGATAGCAATCTATAAGTTAATGTCCTGTGCCATCCGCACCGCATTTAGTAAAAATCTGTTTTCTTGACAGTAATAACAGGAACTTCTATTTTATTTATGGTAGAAAGTATCAAATTATTATTATAGACCCAAGTTAACGTAGACATAAAAAACATAATGATATGTCGTATAGATAATAAGTATTCAAGATATATACTCTTTATTTCACACCCTAGGTACCATATGATACATGAGAAAGTAATTACAACAAAATGCGGTCTTATCGCCGTCAACAATCTCTTCCAGCCTACCAATTTGTATATTTGTTGATATTATCCCATTAATAATGTACTGTATTTTGATTGGAGCTATTACCCAGTTTATAGTTTTGTTTTTGCTAGATAGCTGGAGCACTCGTTCACTTCAGTGAGGATAAGAAAAATCTAAAACAGTCACGTCTTCTGCAAACCAATTTGGAAAAATATCATGTAATCTGTATACATTTGTGTCTCCATACAGAAGATCACTGCTGGATGGTAATTCGGCATAAATGGGAAATAATTCGTGGGAAAGGAGTACGGGCAATATCGCTCTCTATGACAGACATTATGGTCCCACGCACTAATATTAAACTTCCTAACTGTAAACGTAAATGCTAAATGGCTCTGCAGTAATGAAGAAGAAGGTGCATCTGCGAAATGGCTCTGCAGTAACGAAGAAGGTGTAGTCGAAAATAAATTTAATGAAATATCTGCACTATATTAGAAGAAGATACAAATTATATCTTTCAGCACCATGAAAGAGTTATAAAACGAATTTATAATCATTAAATTATACAATTGTGACATAAGCAGATCCACTTTTACATTGGAACAACCTCTTTCAAAAAGTCGCTTTAATGATTACAAATACTGCCTAAAGAAGACTCTTTGAGTTTAGAGCTTTTTAGACCCTAGAAACACGCCTTTTATTAGGTACTAGCTGTGCCCCGGGGTTTAACCCACGTTAAACTATAGCCTATTTGTTATTCGGATATATAAGGTATATTACTACAAACTTTCATCAAATTACGTTCCGTCGTTTTTGCGTGAAAGAATAACAAACATCCATATAATGTCAGTTGGGTGAAACATTCTTTAACATGAAACTCAACTTTTTTATTTGTCATGTTTCGCAGCCTCTGCTATCCTGTGTTACGACTGCAATAGTGCCTACGACCCTCGATGTGGCGAAGAGTTCGATTCCTTCAGTTTGGGCATAGTGAACTGCTCGCTGAGAGATCCTCCGGAGCATATAGACCCCATTGAACCTACGTTCTGTCGGTCTATTAAGATGGAGAGTAAGTTCCCAAATTGTAAAGTTAATTTTCATTTATGATTTCACCGATCAGCGATTAACAATGTGTTTTTCGTGAAATAGAAAGACTTTGATGAAGATTTTCATTCAAAGATTTATTCTTTATTATCAAATAACTGGTCAGTTCTTTCTGCATACATCTTGCACCTTGTTGATAGTCTCTTCTACTACTTCTTATCATGCGAGATTTGGCAGTCTGGGAGCCTAAAGAATCAATATCAAAAACCAATTCTGAGCTTTAGATAAGTCAGGATTCAAACACAAAGTATATGAACCCGGACTTTTCTATCGATCCCGTGGCCAAGCAATTGAAATGAAGCTGGATTTATCGATTTTCCAGTATTACAATCCAAAATTAATTTTGTAATCCTAAATTAATTCATCTAAATCCAAATTTACCTTGCCATAGCTACCTAGAACTCAACATGAGTTTGAAATCGATACGTTCATCACCTGATGCAATCATTTTAATGACCCTTTGGATATTTCTATAAAAGAACTTATTTTTCACAGTTTTCGGGAAAACCCGCATAGTCCGACAATGCGGGTATCTCACCGATGATGAAGTCACTACACCGTGCCGTCGTGTAGTGGGGAACGGAGATCTATTCATCACATATTGCTCTTGCAACACTGATCTATGTAACTCGGGATTTACCAATCGTTATCAAAAGATGGCGCTGTTTACAGTTTTTACGTTGACTTTAGTTTTATGGTAGTTTTGGTTTGTAATGCGATTAAATTGTGTTAAGGAGAAGATGTATTATTTCTTACTCATTGTATTGTCAATACAGTTACCAAATCAAGCAATATTGGAGTATGTTTTTTTTTTTACTAAGCCCTTGTGGCATTTAACTAGAAAATAAAGTTATATGAGAAGCTACTCCTACGCTATAATAACTTCCCTTGTATAGTCATTGATAGTTGGTGTTAATATAAAGAATGTTACTGTAAATCATGTCAAAACTGCTATTCCACATTATGTCAGCATCATTGAACTGGTTTATATAAAACATTCAGACGTGTAATGATTGCATAATAAGCAACTTTATTGGCAAGTCAGAGAAAATCGGTTTTAATATTTTCCTAGGCAATTATCATTAGCTTTATGGGACAGCTGTTGCGAAAGAAAATGAGAATTATTATGTAAGTCATATAGCAGAGCAGATATGGATTTTTTTTTAATTTAATTTCTTTGCACCATGTAAAGACAACACATGACTTCTTAATAATTTTGTCCAACAGGATTCCACTGAAATTCGAGGAATACAAGTCGGACTAAATTTTAATTAAGATATTCTTTAAAACAATCACAATTATTTATCGATCGTAATTTAAGTTCGACTGAGTGGCCTAAAAGTCACACTAATGGACACAAAGACATTTAACCTTTTTCAATAATATTTTAATATTTTGGCGATGTACGATGTACTTTATAAATGAAAATAATGTACTAACCTGGATTAGCGCCATCTCTAAACACTTTTGGAAGGTTTCTGTATGCCAGGAAGTATTCTATATGAGCCATCTCGTGGTGCGCAGTCACAAGGTCTTTCATGTCTACGTGGGTGCACATTTTGATTCTGAAATAAAAAAAAACAAATTAAAATATACTTCAAGGAATTAAAACACTCAAAGCAACTCATAAAAGTAGTAGACAAAAGCTGATCCAAAAAACTTAGGAAGTACAGCAGAAACCAGCTACGACTGATAGTAGCAGTATTCACGGGCCACTATTTATTTATTTATTTATTTATTTATTTATTTAGGACAACTTACAAAACATACACTAATACATTGAATACATACATGTTATAAAATTACGTGCTAAATGTTGCTTTACTTACAAGTCGCCACGGCATGGTAAATGACAGTTCTTTTTTAATTACTTACTAAACTTAAGATTACTATAACTACTTATATTACTACAAATCCAAAGAGTACTAAAACCTAATTTATTATAACTAACCAGGAAAATAACTAGGCATGCATAACACAAACACATAAACATGTTCGAGACCACTTCACCATATTGATATATTTTAGATATATATATATATATTATGAAACATTTAAAGATGCCATTATGTTTCTTTTAAATTTTGGAAGGCTGTTTGAGAAAATATCCAAACCGATTTCAAGATTTTTCGTTAGTTTATTGTACTGACTTAATAATCTGTTCATAGTGGCGTTTTGACCCAGGTTGGTTTTCGATGATTTGATTGAAAAAAGAGCGTATTTACTTGCACGGGGTAACTTTGATGGCGCATTTACATTTATTTTTTCTAAAAGAGTCGAACAGTCTAGGTCACCATTAATTAATTTATGTAGGAAAATCTGGTCCAATAATTTTCTCCGATCGGATAAACTAAGGAGCTTAAAATGTTTTAGGCGACTTTCATATGTCGGCAATACTTTCGCTTTGTGACACTGATATGAAAGGTGCCAGAGAAAACGTTTTTGCACTCTCTCAAGACGCTTAATGTGTATGTCATAGTGTGGTGACCAGACCTGTGCACAGTACTCTAGACTAGATCGAACTAAGGTTGAGAAAAGTATAATTTTTGTTTGTGGTTTTTTGAAGTCTTTAGAATTCCTTATAACAAAGCCTAGCATTTGAAAGGCTTTGTTTGCTATTTTATCAATATGAGTGTGGAATCTGATTTTACTATCCAAATGAACTCCCAAATCTCTGATTGTAGTCACTTCTTCCAATGCCTTACCATTGATAGTGTATATCTGCGAGTTCAGTCGAGTACTGCGTGAGAATCGTATATATTTACATTTTTCTATGTTCAATGCTAGGCCATTCCTACCACACCAGTCAACTAAACAATTCAAATCTTCCTGCAGCAGAAAAGCGTCTCGTTGAGTTTTTATTTGTTTTGTCAGCTTGAGATCATCTGCATAAAGATAACATTTACTATGTTTGAACAGTGGTACAATATCGTTTATAAATAGATTAAACAGAATCGGGCCGAGAATCGATCCTTGGGGCACGCCTGATTGTGCTATAAATGATTGAGATGAATAACCACTAACAACTACCCTGGAAGTCCGATTGCTTAAATACGAGGAAAACCAGTTTAGCAAGTTTCCGGCTATACCAAATTTGGAGAGTTTACTAATAAGGATATTGTGGTCGACGGTATCGAACGCTTTGCTTATATCAGTGTAAATTGTGTCAACTGGGATGTTAGAATCAACTGAATCAGTCAAAAAGGTCACAAATGAAATAAGGTTGGTTGTTGTGGATCGAGAACTGTGGAAACCAAACTGCTGTGGTGATATTCGTTGCTTTATATGCCAATTAATAGTGGGTTTTATTAATGTTTCAAATAATTTACCGAAAACAGGTAATATAGAAATTGGCCTATAATTTTTTATAGCTGCAATATCCCCTGGTTTAGGAATGGGCACAACCTTCGAATCCTTCCATGCGGTAGGAAAGTATCCGGATTCTATTGACCTGTTATATATTATCGAGAGCGGTAAGGAGAGCGCTTCTCGACATTCTATTGCAAAAAGACTGGGTATACCATCGGGACCGGCTCCTTTATTTCGATCCAAACGTTTAAGGCCCGTTAGCACCTCATTCTGAGAGAAAGACATTGCCGCCAAGTACTCAGTATTTGACGAACACTGTAATGTAGGGTCACGATAATGTGTGGAAATTGAAGATGGTGTCTTATAAACAGACGCAAAATAGGACGCAAAAAGATTACAAATACCAGAACCATTAGAAACTTGCCTGTTATCTAAATACATTGATGATGGATAAGTACTTCTGTTTTGGCGTTTATTTTTTAAGTGAGTCCAAAATAATTTTGGATTCTTTGAAAAGGAGTTCTCCAAGTTATCAATATAGTTCCTGTAGCACGATTCTATTAATAATAAACAACGTTTTTTCAGTGACAAAAAAGACAACTCATCCAGAGGATTCCCGTATTTGTAGTACCTTGTACGTATTTTATGCTTCTCTTTTAACAACTTTATGAGTTCCTTAGTGTACCAGCAGGGATACTTTTGATGTGTAATCTTACTTAGAGGTACATATTTTGAAATTGTTTCTCTGATCGTCCTATAAAACATATCCACCATATCATCCACGCTCGTCAAAACCGAGAGTTCTTCAACCCATGGGATAGACTTGAGTTCGCTTATAATTTTATTATAATCTGCTTTGTAAAAATTATACTTATCACTGGGAATTTTGGGGGAAAGTCCTATTGTAGGATATTGCGATAAGACAAATTCCAAAGGCGGATGGTATGGGTCAATATTGCTGAGAACGTATTTGCTTTCTTGCATATGGTCAATTGTTTCAGTAGAGAGTACTAGGTCTAAAATTTTTCCTTGGTTATTAAGTATTGTGTTTTCTTGCCTTAAGTTATTGAGAGCTATAAAATCGAGTAATTTGTTCCCGAGTGGGCCAGGAAAAGATGGCGGCAAAGATGTAATGTTCTCATTACTGGGCCACGTTACTGAACTTAGATTAAAATCCCCTAATATTAATGTATTAAAATGTGATTCTAAAATACGATTTGTATTGTCTATAAAATGTTCAAAAATATGTTTTTGAACCGGGGGAGGTAAATAAACGGCACATATGTACAATTTATCTGGAGAGTTCCGTGATTTACTCATATCTAGTTCCACCCAAAGGTCTTCGCAGCCACTCTCTATCTGGGTTAGCCTACGTGAGTCAAAACGCCTAGATATAGCGATTAAAACACCACCACCTGATTTATTTTTGTGAAATTCACTGGTCTCTCGATCACGTCTATATATAGTGTAACGATCATCAAACATTTCTGGCACCAACTATCACCTACACAAACTGGGACTGTCGAATAGCCAGATCTGCAGGACCTTTAGGGACGAAAATGAAACAATGCTGCAAATGCGATGCATTGGCAAGACACAGAATGGCCATCCTGGGGTTAGCATATCCAGAACCAGGGGACTACAAGGATCTACCCCTAAGAAGCGTACTGGATTATGTGAAGACTTCATTCAGGGCTCTAGGGATAGAATAAAAACCAGTGGGGGATAGTACAAAAGATCCTGAAGGGTCAAAGTGCTGTAAGCAAGTATACCCCATCAAAGATAAGGTAAGATACTTAAAACAAATTATAGTTGCAGATTGCGCAGCAGTTCGGGAACTCGTCACGATGCCATATAGTGTCCCAAGTTCAATGTCGGGTTCAATTTTAATACCAAATTAAATTAAATTATAACCCTTTGTAAAATCACGAGTAAATATTAGTTTTGATGTCTATTAAAAGGAATAATTTGTAATAATGCCTATTACAAAAGTGTATTGTTTTTAACATCACCACATAACTAATAATCGTGCTCATCACACAAAGATTATTCTTCCTTCGGTGGAGATCGAACCCACGACCTCTAGTTTAGCAATCAGGGAATGGCCTAGTGTTGATTGAACCAGAACCAGAACCAGGCTCTTATAGAATTTCCTAGTGAAGACAACAATATAATATCATTCATATGCTATCCGTAATATAAGCCATAAGTCTAGGCCAAAACGTAGATGGTTTTTGTCTGCCAGTTTGTAGGTTTTCTACAATCTGCTATATGAAGAATGCGCTCAAGACCTCCACGAACTTATCCCTCCTTCCCCCTTTTTTCATTGGACTACCAGGCGTCGTGAGGATTTCCACCGCTTTGTTTTTGACATCTCTGCATGTCACGCACGAAGCGCTTTGTTTCTCCTTTTATCATACGCACGGACGCATCATACTAAGCTGTGGAACATCCTCCCAAAAGATATGTTTCCAGACACATATAACATGGGTTTATTCAAGGTTATAGGCATTTCATAGGTGCGTACGGTCCACCTTACCATCCCATCAAGCATAAAACAAAAATACTTCACTTACCTGTAATCACGAAGCGCTTTGTTTCTCCTTTTATCATACGCACGGACGCATCATACTAAGCTGTGGAACATCCTCCCAAAAGATATGTTTCCAGACACATATAACATGGGTTTATTCAAGGTTATAGGCATTTCATAGGTGCATACGGTCCACCTTACCATCCCATCAAGCATAAAACAAAAATACTTCACTTACCTGTAATCATGTCTGTTGCAAAAGTCCCAGGCCGAAGGTTGGCAGTGGATGTGCCTGTCTGCCGGCTGTTGCAGAGCGCTGAGAGCCCAAAAGTCATTGGGCATTGCTGACATGTTCATTGATACGAAGAACTCTTCGGCAAGTTGGAAGATTGTTTGAGGTGTATAGCCCTGGAATTCAAGTTTAAGGAAATTAATAAAGAAACAAATTTCGCCAGTGTTGTCATATTTGACTTAACGGCCATTGCAGATTCCTATCTTTATTACTTTACTTTATTGTATGGACAGTGGTAAATCCGGCCAATAGACCTCTATCATAGCTTAAAGATGTCCTTTAGTAACTACACATGGAACCCATAACATAATGTGCCGCAAAGAATCGCAACACTAAGAAATTAAACCTGTAGACTGATCGCGTTGCCTAAGTGATTAATCTTGTCGATCAATAAAGGACCGGTGACTTCAACTGGGTTTGACCGCCTGCCATTATGGATTGAGGTGTATGGAATACAGCATTAATACGACCACCATTGGTTATAACTAACTAGTGTAATTTGACAATTTGCCTATACATCTATGCGATACTATCAATTCCACCTATAAAGTTTATATTTGATGCTTCCTTATGATTATCAATCTTATCATGTTGGTCATACATATACTTTCATGCTCTTCTACAGGCAGCAGAATACTTCTCTCGCCTTCTTAATTGTCAACTTTTGACTTTTAGACGGGCCGGTTCGTGCGGTTGGCAGATAATTGCTTTTCACGCCGCAGGTCGTGGATAAGATTCCCACCCATGACAGATATTTGTGTCCACGAACATGTCCTGAGTCTGAGTATAATTCTTCTTAATAATTATGTTTTTACAAAATAAAAGTAGTATATCTGGTTTCCATAGTACAAGCTCTGCTTAGTTTGGGATCAGATGGCCGTGTGTGAATAAAGTACAGGATATTATTTGTAGTATATATATCAAAGAGGAAAGCTTGTGTTATGTAGTTTATTAAAGAGATTCCTCCCAGCAACCGAAGAATGAGATGCAGATTCGGTACAAAATGACAAACGTACTTACAAAATATTCCACACCCACCATACCATTAATTCTAGTAATGAATTTTGGGATTTGTTTAAAAAATATACAACAAGAATGGCTTTGTAGCTTGTGCACTTATGTAATATAAATATACTACAAAAGGGTATTATCTCTTACCTGCTGAACCATTTCCGGGGTGACATCCACCAACGTTTTCCCAGGGTACGGTAGCGTAAAAGGCACAATGCCTGACCAGCTCTGGCCCCACATGTCTCCCAGGATATGAGCAGGGATTGGCGCTGATCGTGAGATACGCTCAGGACCGTAGGATTCTCGGAGACGACGACGGACGTACGCGTGGAGGAGTTCATAAAGGGGTTTCACCTGGAGTAAATTATGAAAGTCACTTGAAAATTGGATTAAAACACGAAAAAAATTGAGCTAAATTTGAAATGTTTGATTAGTTATCTTCTTTCTTCTTTTTCTATTGATTTTTCCATCTAAAAGTATAATGTACAATTTATTTTAATACAGGGAGTCAGCTGATTCTATACCAAATTTTATTCCAATCGCTCCATCTGTTTTGACAATATATATATATATATATATATATATATATATATATATATATATATATATATATATATATATATATATATATATATATATATATATATATATATATATATATATATATATATATATATATATATATATGTCGGAGATAGTTAAATATTAAATTCGCCAACCAAGTTAGACATTTAGTTGGTACTGTACAAAACATTGTTGAGCGTATATTTTGATATTGTAATTAGATTATAGTTGTTAAAAAACAACTGTTATAACTTCACGATAATTCCTGTTAGATTATTTAATGAATTTTAATAGTTACACTATCTGGATTTGGATCCTTTTTGTAAATTGTATCGAGTAAACGCGTGACGTATTTCCGTACGCCATTGAATAGAGCTGTTTGGAGGGAGTGGGAGGCGTGGCCTACCCCTATATAAGAGCTCGCACTGGCTTGTACAGGTGATCCAAACCATTTGGTGGTAAAGGCGGTCAAGTACACCCCATTCAAGGGCTTCTCACGTAAGCACCGTCGTCCCAGGTCCGTCTTGGACGAACCGGACGACGAGATTACTACTTACCTAGCTCAGATTAAAACCATTAGAGACTCCCGTGACACTCCACACAGACCGATAATTCGTACTCGTCGGACGAGAGTACGACCGCGATCGCGTCGCGACCTCCAACGCCCTCCATGACCCTTAGTTTGCATATCGTACCGATAAAAAGCCCCCCTCAACGCGGACGGGGGGCCGCGTCATGTCATTAACGTAGAGCGAAAGTTGCACAAAACTCCCTAAAATGATGATCTCTGCCCTCTCCCCGCCAGTAATCGCCCAGAGTCGAGGTTCGAACCCCACAGGGGGTGCCCTCCGGCGCGGGTTACTTAATTTCTAGACGGCTCGAGCCCTCTGCTCGCCTCTATAGTCCGGTGAAGCAGTGAAAGCCTCCTAGGCTAACTGTAGCGTCATGTTAAAAAAAAAAAAAAAAAAAAAAAAAATTGTACAGGTGAGTCTCGATCTGACAACCGACGCGCACGGACACGTTCGTGCGCTCCTGCCATTTCCCGACTATTTCCGACCATACGTGCTCGTGTACGTTCGTCAGTTGAGATAAATCAATCGTTAGATTGGTTGAATCTCGGCAAACCTCGGCAAACTATTAATTGGTGTAGTGGCGTCTTTTTCAAGACAGCGCTACCCCAATATAGTGTGTGTTTCTTAGTACTTCGTGCCCCTTCAGGGAAAATCCACTTTTCTAGTGGTACTTGGTGGAAACGTAACCGTGCCAACTAAGCCAAGTTAGTGTAGACCCAAGCACTAGGCCTTGCTCCTTCAGAGCAACGCCAGTTAATTGGAAGCGGTTTGGAATCATTGGCCTTGGGGGCTACCCTAGTCAACTCCAAATCGGAATCCCACCTCCTTACCCTACCTTCCCATTCTCTCTTGTTGTTTGGATGCTGACGGCTTCGGCCCATATCGCCCTCTGCATTAGAGCTGCTAGGAACCCTTTCGCACAATAAGACTGGCGAGAGGGATACAAGCTTAGGGCTCACCATAGGTACACATACCTCCTCGTCTAACCCGGCGAGGAGGGTGATACACACACCAACACACCCTCGGGCCCGTCCAACCCGAGGCGATAGGTGTTAGGGACATTCAACTGTTAGAGCGACTGCCGAGAAGTTTCTTGTTGGTTCTTCTTCTCGGAACGCCCCGGGAGCGAACCAACGTAAAATTTCGGTAGCTGTTAGGCTTTTAAAACCATCACAAGATGGCCGCCCCCGTACCCGCCTCTGTGGCTGACGTCACTAAAGACCACCGCTTTATTGAGGCGGTCTTTAAATACCTCAAGTCCGAACCAGTTGCCTGGACTAACCTGATGGAGACCGTTAAGGTCCGCATCATGTTAGAGGAACCTCTATCCCTCCCTTGCTCCGGCGCAACAGCGCAGGAACAACTTAGTCTCTCCGTCCCCTCCTCTTCTGCCCCGTTCACTCAGACGGACAGGCAGTCACCACTCCCCCGCAACCGCACCCCCTCTCCACCTCAGCCTCTAGCCATAGAGGAAGAGATGGACGTCGTACAGTTAGACAGCGACGACGATGCCCACAACGAGTGGACAACTGTCAAGCGCGGGAAAGCTGACAAGCGGACCCGCGCCGACAAGTCGTCGTCGTCTTCATCTGGCAGCTCTTCGGGCTCTGATTCTGAGGCTTCAACTCAGGAGAAGAGCAAGAAGAGCGCCAGGACGAAGAAGTTGCGCACGGATAGACCCTCCGTCACAAACTCTGTCCCCTCTTCCCCCACTACTAGCGCCCCCGCCTCTCAGGCAAAGGCCAAACAACGGTGATGAACTTGGTGATCTTCACGGCCAAGATCACCAAGCCCCCTCCTATCATGCTACTCAGCATCGATAAGTGGGAAGACTTGTCTACCGCGTTAAAGTCAAAAGGAGTAGTCGCACTTAGCACTACATACATCCTTAAAGAGCAGATGTATAAAATACAACTGCAGACCCCCACCGAGTACAGGACAACGACGGCCCTCTTTGATGCACGTAAGGTAGACTACTACACTTACGGCACCGCTGAGGACAAAACACTCCGCGTGGTTATCCGCCGAGTCTGCCGTCACCTTCCTATCGACTCCATCAAGGAGGACCTTATCACCCAGGGGTACCCCGTGAGAGAGGTGCATCGGATGCGCCGATCAAACGGTGGCGAGCCCTTCGACATGGTGCTGGTCCACCTTGACCACTCGAAAGAAGGACAGAAGAACCTTACTGTCCTTAAAACAGTTTGCGGCGTCGGCGGCATTCACGTCGAACCGCCGCGGCGAGGGACCGTACAGGGACAGTGCCACAACTGCCAACTGTACGGGCACTCGTCAAAGAACTGTCACGTCGCCCCGAGGTGTGTTAAATGCCTGACCCCAGGTCATCACACCTCCGAATGCCCCAGACCTAAGGATCGTAGCGAATGCTCCGAGCCACCTGGTTGTGTCAACTGCCAGTCCTTGGGACACCCCGCGAACTATCGCGGCTGTCCCAAGGCACCGGCGAGGAGACCCGCCAGGAGGCCTCGCAGTAAGCGCAACGCTCGTAAGCCTCAGGCGCAGACTAGCTCCGCCAAGTCCCAAGCAAGCCCTCCCCCGCTAATGTCCTTGGATGTCCAAAAGACATCCCTGCGACCAGCGAGACCACACTGGCCTCTGCCAGATTACGTCCCCTCGACCGCACCCTAGGCTGCGGGTGAGGCGGTCGCCCCTAAGGCTGTGCCAGTCCCAGCTAAAGAGGCGTCCCCCAAACCCTCAACCAGCGCGTCCCCTCCCGCTCCAGTCCAATCGGGCTGGGCTTACAACCCGCTGACTAAGAAGTCACAGGTTCCAAAGGCCCTGGCCAAAGGAGCCCAGACTCCAAAGTCATCAGCCCCAGCGCCCAAAACCCGGGAGCCCCAAGCGAATAGCAAAGGGCGCGCCTCAGGTTTTGCCGAGCGCATCATGACTCAGGGCTGGGAGTTGCTCGATCAGTTTGAGGACCTCACCCAGAGGGCCGAAGCTGATCCGACCAACATCCAGTTGGCCATCGACGCGGCACGCGTATACCGCCGCTTTATTAAATCAATACAACCGTAATGGCTGTACACCCGCTAATGACTCCCCAATTCACTTGCAGGCTAAAACCCAGATCTCTAAAGATCGGGTTTTACAATGCAGACGGATTAGCGAGACAACGCGATGAAGTCGCAGAATTCCTCTGCGATCATCAAATTGATCTCTTCCTCGTTCAAGAGACATTCCTCAAACCGAGCAAACGGAGGAGTCCTACAGTTGCCAACTATCGTATAGTTCGCAACGATAGGACCCACTCCGTTAAAGGGGCCACGCTGATTTACTTTAAGAAATCACTGCATTGCGTACCTTTGGACCCTCCCGTGCTGAAGAACATTGAGGTCTCTGTCTGTCGAATAGGCATGACAGGTCATCAACCAATCACGATAGTCTCGGCCTACCTCTCCCCAGACAAGGAGATGCTACTTAGCGATCTCCAAGCACTGTATGACTTAGATGGCTCTGTCATAGTGGCAGGCGATCTAAACTCCAAGCATGAGCAATGGAGCTGCCGTACGAGCAACTCGAACGGCCGCGCACTTGCTAACCACTTGGCAATCATACCGTTCGACCCTATAGTCCCTCTCGAACCGACCCACTTCCCCAGAATTGACAGTCACCGACCCGACATACTCGACATAGCGCTCCTTAAGAATACAAACCTACGTTTGGCTTCTGTAGAAGTGCTACACGAGTTAGACTGTGACCATAGACCGGTCATCCTTAGCCTTGCCTCCCGCACAAGCCACTCTGGCGCGGATAGCAACCTCCCACCCAGATATGTAACCGACTGGCAGAAACTTGAGGGTAAACTCAAGACAGCCACGTCGGAGCACTTAGATTCGATACCGTCCCTCATAGAGACCCCCGAGCAAACGCTCGCAGCTATCGGCTCATTCACGACTCACGTCCAAATCCAAGTGAACGAATGTTCCCGGGAGGTCCCAGCGGCTGACGCGTTCAGACGGTGGAAGCTCCCGGAGGATTTGCGTGAGTTAGTGACTGAGAAGAACGCGGCCATCAGAGCCTTCGACTCCTATAACACCTTGGAAAACCGCACTCGAATGCGTGAACTACAGCGTACTGTACGTGAACGCATGACCGAGCGGCGGGATTCCGGGTGGGATACGATGTTAGCCGAGATTCAACCCTCGCGGAAGGCCTTTTGGAATCTCTGCAAGCGACTCAAGACAGACACCGACTGGACCATCCCCCCGCTGACGCGTTCGATGACGACGATAAAGCCGAATGCATGGCCGACAATCTAGAGTCCCAATGTTCTCCCAGCAACCTACCAGTAGACCCGGAGCACCTCAATGAAGTTGACTCTGAGGTAGAACGTAGGCTCGCCATCCCTCTCCCTCCGACCCCAACTGCCCCCTCCCGGGAGGATGCAGACGTCGACGACGACGACGAACCCCTGAGGCCAGTGACCATCGAAGAGGTTAAAACTCTGATCGTGAAACTCCACCCTCGTAAAGCCCTCGGTTATGACGGACTCACCAATCGCGTTTTCAAGCAACTCCCATTACTTCTACTTAGCCTGATGGTCGCGATTTTCAACGCGGCCTTTTCCAACAACATCTTTCCACACCAGTGGAAACAGGCGAACGTGATTGGTATCCCGAAGCCGTTTAAATCCAAATCCGATCCGGCGAATTACCGTCCCATTAGCCTTCTCTGCGCCATGGGGAAAATCTACGAGCGCATCATCCACGCCCGTTTGTCGTCGTACATTCACGCAAACGATATTCTCCCAGACGAGCAGTTTGGCTTTCGAGCCAGACACTCCAGTATCCATCAGGTGCATCGCATCGTTGAACACATCCTGGTAAAAGCCGGCCGAACCCGTAGTCATACTGGAGCAATCTTCTTCGACGTGGCCAAAGCGTTCGACAAGGTCTGGCACAACGGCTTATTATATAAGCTGATTAAACTCAAAGTGCCTGACCGTCTCGTGCACATCCTACGAGACTTCCTTACGGATCGAACGTTTCGCTACCGCGTCGAGGGAAATTACTCCTCCTTCCGACCGATACGTGCAGGAGTTCCCCAAGGCTCAGTCCTTGCCCCGCTCCTGTTCTCGCTGTACACCAGCGACATCCCCAGACCCAAGAAGGCTCATCTAGCCCTCTTCGCTGACGACACAGCTCTCTACTACTCCAGTAGGGACCCGTCAGCCATTCACCGAGAACTCCAATCCTCAGCCGATGCCCTCGGCAAATGGTTCAGGAAATGGAGGATCGAAGTCAACCCGACCAAGAGCGCAGCCATGCTCTTCTCTAGGGTAAACCCCGCGCCCACCACAGATCCCGTCCGAATGTTTGGTAAACCGATCCCCTGGGAGAGGAAAACCAAATACTTGGGAGTGATCCTCGATCAGAAGTTAAACTTCAAGGACCATCTGAGATACGCTCGCAACCGCGCCTCATTTGCCCTTTATCGATTACACAGCCTCCTGAATGCACGCAGTAAAATGTCCCTTGAAAACAAGGTGAGAATTTACAAGACGTGCATTCGACCCATGATGACCTATGCGAGCCCGGTCTTCGCGCACGCTAAGGAACATCTCATCCACCTCCTCCAGGTAGTCCAGAACAAGTTTATGCGACGAGCCGTGGGCGCACCATGGTTCGTCCGTAACAAAAGCCTCCATGCCGATCTCCAATTGCCTACCATCAGGCATTGGATGAAGCAAACGTCCAAAAGGTATTTTGACTCTGCCACTCACCATCCAAGTAAAGTGGTGGTACAGGCGGTCAATTACACTCCCCTCCGACTCACAATTAAGCACCGTCGTCCGAAGCACGTCCTAGACGAACCGGACGACGAGACCACCTTGTTTACCTTGAGCACATCAAATCGATTAGAGACTCTCGCAACACTGCACAACCGATATTTCGTACTCGCCGGACGCGAGTACGACCGCGAACGCGTCGCGACCACCAGCGTCCTCCATGACCCTTAGTTTGCATTCGATCCGATGAATGCCCGCTCCGGACCTAAACCGGTAGCGAGGCCCGCGTCGCGCATTAACGTAGAGCGACAGTTGCACAAAATCCCCTAAAACCACGATATCTTGCCCTCTCCACGTCAGTATCCGCCCAGAGCCGAGGTTCGAGCCCCACAGGGGGCGCCCTCCGGCGCGGGTACTTAGCTTGTAGTTTCGAATTTTGCTAGGCGGTTAGAGTCCACGCTCACCCCTACTGTCCGGTAAAGCAGTAAAAAAAAAATTGTACAGGCAGTCTATCTTCGGATTAGACTCGATAAAGAGCTCTGCTCCCAACAGAACTGTTGGTCTACTTGGTACAGTCTTGCACTGTATATTGCATACGCGGAATTGCTGACGCGATACCCGATGCTATAGCTATATTGCCTAGACAATACGCTATTCGGGTGGTTGTATTGCCACTGTTCGAACGTAGAATTAAGATTCTGTTCGTCTCCATTTTACTTTCTTTATTTTAATTGCTATCATTGTAATATTGTAATTAGTGTGTAAATTAATCGACCTTGTTTGTTAATTGTGGCTACTTAATCCCAGCAACATGGGAACTCCAAACCCTGACATACCGCTCTTTGCCCCCCCCCCCCCCCCCCCCCCGGATCCTACATATAATATAATAACAAATATTACTACACACTCACCAACTTTCGCCTTTATTATAAGTGTGATTTACAAAATGTGATGTTTCTATGGAAGAGCGTGACCTTCTGACACACACACGTATACTTCACTTAATAGAAGGTCTCAACAACAAGAATCAGTATGTACCATTATGTTAAAGACATATTTTTTTAGTATTGTTTTCTTATTCGTTATATGAAAATAGCATTTTAAAATCCTGTTAGGCACTTCGGTAAACAAGGATTCAACATCCCCAACACATTGGTATTTCAAATAAGAGGTCTTAATTTCTTTTTCTCACCTGTTCCCAAACTTCATCCACTTCCTGTCTCATGTTGGCAGTCTCATATGGGAACATCCAGTAAGCGGAAGCATCAGTGAAATCTGAAAAATAATGGTAAATGTATCAATACTGTTTTCAGAGGCTTTACTACCAAACAATATTTAAAAATAGTTTGTTTTCAGCCATTTTATTATTTAAAAAATTATGCAGAATCGATGGAGAACTAATTGTTCTTCATACGAATTTTAAGGTGGGTGCGTGTTCGCGCATTTTAGCGCGAACACGCACCCACCAGCTCTCTTATGCTCCACTATGAAAGAGCACTTTAAGACGACGTGTAACTAACTTAATTAATATGAGCATTATTCTACGGTATATATAAAAACTATGATAATAAATACTTCACAGATTTATCTAATGATGTTCAATAAATAAACTTGACATTCCTATAAAATGCATCATCGTTCAGATAAACCATTTTAACTTCACCTGATGTTTGATTATAAATTTTAACTCCTAGTTATTTACGATCAAGAATTATATAAAGTTGTTTCACTAATTTCTTGATACACACATATTAAGCGCCTTTTGTTTTACTTTGGGCAAAAGATAAAAAAGCGATGGCTGATCATATTTCTTGCAGGCACTTTATTGTATCATTTATCTAAACTACAGATCGCACGCACTTGTTCGAATTTTGATCATTAATTTGAAATACGTCTATGATAAAAATCAAAGACTATAGACATTAAAGACAAATTAAATGAATCTTTTCACAGTTTTGACACTAAGTTTTTCATCTCTTCTCATCTCTCAGTTTGTCAATGTGTCGAAAACATTTAATGCGTGTAATTTTTTTTTTTATAACAATAATCTACTTCTAATGCCTACTCCATAAAAATATTTGCTTTCTGCACTCCTTCTCCAAATGAACTTTAGCTGTTCCAGTTTTCATACTCCTGCGTCCACGCAATTTGGATAAAAAGAGGTAGAAAGATTTTTGTTCACGTATTAATATTATGATGAATGAAAAATTGGTTGGAAAAGGATCGATGGAAATCTATTACCCCTGTGGGACAGAAACACACCTTTTTTATTGTAAACTAACTTTGCCTTTGGCCAACATTCTACATTATGGGTAGTAAAAACGCAATGTATAATGTAGTACTCATGCGCATTACTTACTATTCAATCTAGCAGCCTGATTCGTAAGATCCACCAACTGCTCATAAAGATCTCGGATCCTTCTCCCTGTGTTTCGTCTCCACTCGGTCCATATATGGGACAACTCGTCCCAATCCCTGGAGTGGGACATGGTGTACTGAAGCTCGGGTTGCAGGTGGAGGCCACATTTGAAAGGCTCGTTGTAGGCGCAGATTTCAGCTGTATTGTAGACTGCCAGCATGTCATTTATTATACGGTTGTACTGAAATGAGAAAGAACTATAGCTATAGGAAAGCTTGCATCAATATAATATATAAGGGTATAATAGAGGCCTTGGATCGTATAAATTTTTGGGGATAATATGGTAATTATTGTACCCTAAATTCTCCAGAGCTTAGCAGAGAAAATTATGGATACAGTAACATAAAAAATGTTGTAAACAAAATAATTAGTATCTATACATTAAACATTACATGTAATAAAATCGTTAGAAAGTCAAAACTGTACATTGAATATTTTTAAAGGATACTTGGGGCGTGATCTACAATCGATATCTATAATAATAATAATATCTGGGCACAATGTCACACAGATCATCCTAGCCCCAAACTAAGCAAAGCTTGTACTATGGGTACCAGGCGACGATATACATACTTTTATAGATAGATAAATACTTATATACATAGAAAACATCCATGACTCAGAAACAAATATTCGTGCTCATCACACAAATATTTGCACTTACCGGGATTCGAACCCAGGGCCACCAGCTTCGTAGGCAGGAGCACTACCAACTAGGCTACGGTGACCGTCATATCGAAGCTAAAAATAAAGTTTTTAGAATTTTTGTCTGTATGTATGTCCGAGCTAAACTCAAAAAGTCCTGCATGGATTTACTTAAAATTTTGCATGAATATTATTAAGAGGTCGGGTCAACATATAGCCTTCTTAATAATATTATCACGCTATAACTTACGGGGGAGGAGCTATGATAATTTATAAAATTTAATACGGGTAAAACTGCGCAGCTAGATATAAATAAATCAAGTCCGTTTCCGTAAGGATAAAAACGCTGCAAAGTACTTGAAATTCAAATCAAAACGCACCGCGCGTTTTCTCGCAGTACCTACTTAGATCATACACATCATTGATATTGCTAGCCGTCAAAATCCCGCGCCATTTAAATTTTTCCATGGTTACAGAAACAGCGATAGCAAATGAAAATCGAAGCGGGGAAACAAATGAAGAACAGATTTTCAAAGAAATATAAAATCACTAGTATCGCCCCGCGGTTTCATCCGCGTTAAACTTAAATGTATAAGTAAACTTTATAAATTATAGCCTAGGTATGTGTTATTCAGATATATAATTAAACATTACTACAAATTTTCGACAAAATCCGTTCGTTAGTTTTAGCGCGATAGAGTAACAAACATCCATACATCTGCATCCGTATTCACAAACTTTCACATTTATAATATTACTAGGATATATTAAAATTTATTTAAATTAGAAATTATGATTCCATTTGAATGTATTATCAATCTTCACACTAGCCAGTATTCACGTACAGCAACTTCGGAGGTAAATGAAATAATGTAATTTTAACGTAAACTTACTCTGTCCAATTGGTCAGGCGGTAATGCAGCAGGTCCGATGATGGACAGAAACCGTAATTGTCTGAAGGTAGGAAAGTCCCTCACAGCTCCACGAGGAATTTGCTGAGCTGCCTCCCACAAACCTCGCTGGAATAGCGTGTAGCGTTGCTGCGCGTCCAACTGGAAGATATAGGAATAGAATTAATAAAAAACAATTTATAAATGGTTAATGTTTATTTCCCCATTGAGTATGTTTCGCCGGAGCGTCTCAACTGGGCCGTGTAGAAACTGGTAGTAGAGACACCCGCTGAGTTTGTTTCGCTGGGTCTTATCAGTTGGAACGCATTGGATCCGGTGGTAGCATTAAAGCGCGACCGTCGTTATAAACACAAGGTCCGCCATAATAATTACATTTAATCCGTACCTTAATATAGACAGAACCATTCAGACAATATGTAGTAAAAATAAAGCTAAAATAAAAAAAAAATGATAATTAAATCTACACATGATCCTTGACAATAACTTAATTTAAGTTAGTTAAATATCGTTACTGTTATAAAATAAATCTTATTGTAAATTATTTCCTACAACCGTGTACCTAAATATCTATATGTACCTAGAAATAATTATAAATTATTTCTAGGTACATATATATATTTACAAGCGCTTTTTTAAAGTCTACGTGAATAAAAACCTTTATTATTATTTTATTATTATTATATTATACACCAAAACATGCTTAGTTAAAATTAGGTAAATAGTGTTATATACGCCGTGTGCCGTAAGCTGTGTGTTTTTCGGCTTAGAAAGAATAACAGGGCCACCCCCCACCATTCCGTGGGTGTAGTAAAAGGCGCCTAAGGAATACACTAGGTATTTGGCCAGCATCGTGACCTATGTTCTGGCTACCACCTAACTGTAGTCAGCCACTCGCATACAAAAGCGGTGACTAAAACAAACCCCTCCAAATGGCAACATAATAGAAATCTTTGTGGGGGGCTTCCCACAAAGATTTCTATAATGTTGCCATTTGTGGAGTTACGTGGTGTACGATTTCAGGCTGATGATTATAAAATACATAAAATATAGGGAAAAGAATTAAAGTAAGAAACCAGTCTGGAAGGCTAAAATTGGTAAAGATTGATTAATTTACTCGACACTTTTGATGGATACAAATGGCACCCTGATCACTAAATGCGACCTGCCAAACAACCGATGAATGGGCATGAACTGTATAGATAAACAAAAATATAGAGGTAGTACTTGATTTACAGAATGAAAGGAATTTATATGATACACTAATTACTACCTTTATACCCTAATAGAAAAATCCATAGCATGCCTCGACAAGTCAATTCGGTCTTCCGATTTGCGGTTGAGGGACGCCAGATCTTTTGTTAGCACAGTAGGATAACAAATTAATTCGTTACCAAAATATTTTTTTTATAATAATTTGACACATAATCTGTGTCGATTGAAATCAACGAGATATTTGACCATCATACTACCATTACTATTATTAGTCCGGTCAATTTAGACATCCAAGGTTACAATAATTCCCATTAGGCTGAAAATCGGTAGGATAGTTAATAAAGGAAATGTAAAAAGTCCTCATCGATCCGACACGTTGAAAACAAATTACTGGGGGTCAAACTCACAAAACAGGTTTTTCGCGATTTTCAGCAAAATGGTAAGTTTTATCATAAAATTTGCTGAGACAAAATTGTAGATTAGATAATTATCTATAAAAAATGTCCCCATACTTGTTTCCTAAGAGCCACCGTCTTTTAGATATAACGATTCAAAAAGTTGAAAGAGTTGTAATCGTCATAATATGCACCCGTTTCCACGCCACCTTTGAGGTACTATACTTAGCGCGTTTTTTTTAATGTGATTTCCCCGGTAGGCCCATTCCACCGATCTGTTGTGATTCTGTTTAATTTGAAGCTATTGAATGACTATAGATATTGGCAAGGGTTGAAAATGCTAAAAGGGGTTTTTGTGACCTTTGACCCCCAGTATTTCTTTTCCACGTGCCGGATCGATGAGGACTTTTCACAGTTCCTTTATAATAGTGTAATGAACGATCCTACCAATTTTCAGCCTAATGGGAATTATTGTAACCTTACCCCTATTTTTTAGTCTAATTTGACCGGACTATATGTACATATTTCTTGTTGATTACAATCGACACAAATTACGTGTCAAATTATTATGACAAATGACGTGATAATAACTTATGATATTAGCTTCGTATTGCAACTTTAGGTACTTTTCTTTATTTTATGTGTAGTGGTTATCCTAGTGAAAGAGTTGTTCAAGCCTTACGGTAGGTCTTTGACATGGCAAAACGACCACAATCAGGACATCATCTGACAGCATAACCTGCCCTCAGAAGCACAGAGCCCATCCAGAAATTAAACCACTTAGAGTGAACCCATCTGTCATCTATAAGCGTGTCTAAGCATTTACTTCATCTTGTTGTAATCAATGATGGAAGTCGGTCATAATAGCCAGTTGTTCTCACCAGCAGTGATCGAAGAGGTCATAATAGCCAGTTGCTGTTGAGAACGACTGGCTATTATGACCGACTTCCATCATTGATTACAACAAGATGAAGTAAATGCTCAGACACAAGACAACAAGATGTTTGGGAGACAGTGACGAATCGACAAATATGAGTTTAGTTTAGTTGACAAGACCGCCTCCACTTTGTACTGGAATATAATGAAGTATCTATGCTTAAATAAAGGTAATACAATATCTATTTATTTTGAAGGTACTCAAAACATTTTGGTATTCATTTTTCATAGAAAATAAATAGTTGTACAGTCCTCTATAGATACCAGTGTAAATCCCATGATATGACAAATAGTCGTGTGAAGTGTGAGCTAATTGGCCCTTGAATGGGAAATGTAGCAATAGTTCATGGTATATATGTGTGGGCAGATTTTTTACGGTTATTCGTAGTTTTTTTTTATACGGGATGTAACTAATTAGTGTCTATTCTTTTTTGTTAGGGTTTATTGGTTATATCATGTTAAATATGAAAAAAAATAAAAACACATTCGGTTCTGTGTTATGTTTAGAAGAATCTGTAAAATTTCTGGCCACATTGCTAAACCACAAACTATTACTATTTCTTAGTTGATTTTAAGAAAATTTATGTGATGATGGTCCTACGTAAAGTTTACATAATTTTTAGGGCATTGACGGGCCAGTCGGCGTGGTAGTCGGTATATGCTTGCATTTCACGCCGGAGGTCGTGGGTTCGATTCCCACCCAGTACAGATAATTGTGTGCATGAACATGTCTTTTTCTCCCGAGTCTGGGTGTAATGATCTATATAAGTCTGCATTTACAACAGAAAAGTAGTATATGTAATATATCAGTTATCTGGTTTCCATAGTACAAGCACTGCTTAGTTTGGGATCAAATAGCCGTGTGTGAATAATGTCCCAGGATAATCGGTTAGCCCACTACGGAACAATTGAATTTTTATAAGTAAGTACAGAGAAAACATATAGTTGACTTGATAACCTCCAACTCGTTGTTTTCAATTAAGAAAATATCAATCTTACTTACTTATCGTATGGGCAGTGGTTACCCTAGTGTCAGAGTTGTTCAAGCCGCCCAGTAGGTCTCTGACATGGCTTAACGACTGTTGCCTAATGGTTACAACCGGGACCGACAGCTTAACGTGCCCTCCGAAGCACGGAGACGCTCAGAAATGAAACCACCTTGGCGGTCACCCATCTATAGACTGGCCGCGAGCCTAGTTACTTAACCTCGCCGATCACTTACGGACCGGTGAGAACATCTAGCTATGAGCGCCTCTAAATTTGATATTGATATTCAGATAGATAAAACAAAACTAATCCGATATTATGTAATTGTACGAAACTAAATTTCGTAACAAATATCTCACCCCATCTCATCCTGTGGGGGGGCGTAAAAGTAAACTCAAATTCAAAATAATTTTTTGACCTATCGTGTAGTGCATGACATAGCAGCCTGAGCTTGAGGCACTATATACCAAAGAATGGGTAGCAGCGTTTCTTTAGGTACAATGGCCATCTTACTGCAATCGCCAACCCCTATGCCCACCGTGATGATTATAGCGTAACCTTCCTCCAAAATTATGGACTGTATTATTATTATCGAATGATATAAGGGCCTTATCATACTAGCGGTATGGAAGCGGCTGCGGGGCGGAGCGGACGCGCAGCGAATTCGTTACGGACACAAAACGAACACACCGCGCATGCGCAGCGAATTCGTTGCGGTCGCGCAACGGGATTCAAATTCGTCGATGCTTTCGTTTTCGTCTCCGGCGTCTTCGAAGTAATAAAGCCAACAACAGTGTTTCCTCGTCGGAATCCATTTTGTTACTGAGTGTATTGTAAGTCGATAATTTGCTACAAACACGCGACGGAAACGTAACGTATTTGACACACGTCCGCAACGAATTCGATGCGCATGCGCGGTGTGTTCGTTGTGTGTCCGTAACGAATTCGCTGCGCGTCCGCTCCGCCCCGCAGCCGCTTCCATACCACTAGTATGATAACGCTCTTAAATAACATATACAGCGTCAACATCTGCGTTCTAAAGGATGAACGTTTTTAAGTGAGGTAGGGTACAGCGTTAATTCGCTCAAAGAGCAGCCCGACTGGGGAAGTACCTTACAGAAGCCCTTACTTACAGAAGACTTTTGTTCAAAATAATATTAATAACTTTATGTTGTGTTTCTGCGTGTGAGTAAGGTCGCCAGAGCTCATCGGGGTGGGGCGAAGGGTCAGCAACGCACACTTGTTTGCTGACTCTTAAAGGCCGGCAACACACCCGTGACTCCTCTGGTGTTGCGAGTGTCCATGTGCGGTGGTGATCACTTACAGGTAACCCACATGCACGCTTGTCGCTCCCTTATATAAAAAAATAAAAACAAAGAAAGTGCCATTCTAAAATTCACTTTGGTGGTAACTTATCTTGTTAATGACCGCGCGCCTTGTAAACTTTACATACCAGTGAGAAGAACTGGAGTTAATGAGCTGTCATATTTTTGTACTAATATTAGTGCAAAAATATAACAAATCATTAACTCGTATAATCAAAAGACCTCATTAGTGACACGTTGTCACTAATATACTTGTTGTGATCTCAATATGATTCATACATAATAACCTTTGCGTGCATAATTTATCACGCTATGTCCTCTGTCTGAATCACCGGTTAATTATCGTAAAATGCTATAGTTAGATTCCATAATTGTATTCTTAGACGTCTTATGACTTCACCGCAATGAGATCAAGAAAATCGATTTCTCGTTGTTTGTGTGAACAGACATTTAAAATACGACATAATATAATATACATTTTAAAGATGCAGAATTCTCTGCCTTCAGACTTCTATCGTTCCTGGGTCGAGGTTCTACTTCTTAGTCCAATGGGCAGTGGTTACCCTAGTGACAGAGTTATTCAAGCCGCCCCTTAGGCCTCTGACATGGCTTATCGAGTGCTCTCTAACGACTATGACCGGTACATAATCATCATATCAGCCGAAAGACGCCCACGGCTGGGCAAAAGCCTCCCCCTAATATCTCGACAATTCTCGGTCTTGCACTACCCGCATCCAGCGACTACCAGCGACCCTCACAAGATCATCGATTCATCTTGTAGGGGACCTGCCTCCGCTGCGTCTTCCGGATCATGGGCGCCACCCTAGAACCTTTCTGCCCCAGCGGCCGTCGGCTCTACGAGCTATGTGCCTTACCCAGTCCCACTTCAATTGGGCAATACGTTTTCAGTTTCGGTTTCAGTTACGGTTACTTTGGTTCAATATTTCTGATTCGATCACGCTGGGACACTCCAAACATAACTATCTCCATTTCTCTTAGGGTGACCCCTCCTGTTCGAGAAGGAGCTCAATCATAGAATCCAACTTGGCCGGACAGCGTTCGGAAAACTACGTAGCATCTTCTCTTCGCAAATGCCGCAGTGTCTCAAGTCGAAAGACTTCGACCAGTGTGTGTTGCCAGTGATGACTTACGGAACAGAGACGTGGTCGCACACTATGGCGTCTAATAAAACCCACAGTGTGCGACCATGTCTCGAAGATTTTTGACTTGAGACACTGCAGCATTTTGGACGAGAAGATGTGACCTGAAGATACATACATGTGGACTAGTCCCGCGCTGATTAGCACGAGTACATTTTTATTATTTGACAAGAGAAGCCGTTTGTAAGCAAATCATTAACCATTAGGACATAATAATATGTCTGTTATTTATGGTCAATATTTTTTAGGCTTAGCCACTGTGGCACTTATTATACATACACATCTCAGACTATCATGACATTGTAAGTATTACGTTATTGAGCATCCATAGAATTTTCGAGAATAACATTGATAAATATCATTTTTTTATGGTTGAAGTAAGATCATAGATAAATATAGAAAAACACGGTTCAACACTTCGCTTGAACTGTAAACATCTCAAAAACCCGGACGAGTGGTAATTAAACATCATAATTTTATTTCATCGTGTATTTAAATTTGAAAACCGTGGATAAATTTTTGTTCACACTTTTTTACATAACAATTGAATAGAGGTTACTCACATCATCATATTATTTGTTGCGTATTGTTATCTTATTTTAATAAAGACAAAGAGGACGTCCATTAAAAAGATAATATAATATCATAGGGCATTATTCACACACGGCCATCTGATCCCAAACTAAGCAGAGCTTGTAAACACGGCTACATATCAAGGTATACATTTCCAGTATAAGCTGATCTCGCGTTGTATAGTATTAAAGAGAAAATGAGAGGTCAGCTTATATTGAAAATGTATAGCTTGATATGTAGCCGTATGAACTATGGAAACCAGATAACATGTATACTACATATACTATTTTCCTTTGTAAACTTAAGATATTAGATTTAGATTAGATAATAATACCGAGACTCAGGACAAACAGACATGTTCATTCATACAAATATCTGTCCGGAGGGTGAATCAAACCCACGACTTGCGGCGTGCAAGGCAAGTATCTACTCCAACCTAACGATTTACCAAAGTGATGGAGAATATTGGGTCGAGCGGAAAATTGTGAATGAAATTAGGGGACGCCTATGACGAAGGACAACATGAGAAAGAAACAGGTTGCTAGAAACTCCAGGTGATACTGCCTTTTACACCACTAAACTAATTGAAATTTAACTGTCCGGGTCTCGAAACAACACCATCTACCGATCCGGGTAACTTAACGCTGAACGCCTACCCCGGATTGGTAGATGGTGCTGGTTCGAGACCTGCCGGACGATTAAATTTACGATTTCCCATTTTTGAGATTAGATTAATGCTTTGCATTGCGAATAATCCCAACAAATTCAAATTTGATAATTTGGAAGGTGTTATCAATATGGTATGATCTTTCACATGCAACTGTGAACATATCAGTGTTTCTAGAAAACAATGCCGATGAAGGAAGGAAGGGTGTTAGCAAGGGACTGCTTAATTTGATATGCCAATGTGTATCGTTCGTAGCTTAAGTTAGTTTTCGTTAGTGCCTACCCCGGATTGGTAGATTGTGCTGGATTGAGACCCGCCGGATGATTAAATTTGTAATATCCATTTTTTATATGTCACTACATCTCTGTCTATTATAGCTCATATGAAAAGAACATGGCATACATAGAACTGTCAAACTACTAAAGCCGATGTAGATCGATCGATTATGACCGATGGGCATAATCTTTAGGCCATTTTTTTTTTTTTTTTTTTTTTAACATGACGCTACAGTTAGCCTAGGAGGCTTTCACTGCTTCACCGGACAATTCTTTAGGCAGTATCTTCTGTCCTTTTCATAAGAAGTTTATGAGAAATAAACGTATATTAAAATGAGTTTGGTATTGTATAAAATTGGGAGCATTATGTAACAAGAAGATTACTTAAGCTTATACTTCGGACACTTTTAAAATCGATATTAATTTTCATCGTTTTTTTTTTTTACTTTAATCAGTGAAAGTAATATCAAAATGCTCCCGGCAGCCTATCTGTATTTATAATGAATTATAATAGAAGTTTATTAAACAATATCTACAAAAAATTATTTACTTGACCCACGCTGAATGAATATCGCATGGAGTTAATAGAGATTACGATTCATTCAAGTTTGGTTCCCACTAAATCCCTTAACAGGCTTGATTCCTCTCGCATACTACCTTTTACACCCCATAGCTCATCTGCCTCAGTGATAGTTTGCTTTACTATTAGTAAAAGGCGAACCAAAGTACATAGCCCGAAGAATTGCCAAGCTGAAGTTGCAGTGAGCAGGGTACATAGCTCGTAGAGCCGACGGCTGCTGGGGCTGAAAGGTTCTAGAGTGGTGAGCACTACCTGGAAAACGCAGCGTGGGGAGGCCCCCTACAAGATGGACCGATGATCTTGTGAAGATCGCTGGAAGTCGCGATGCGGATAGCGCAAGACTGGCAATTGTGGAGATCTTTGGGAGCGGCTTTTGTCCAGCAGAGGGCGGAGTGCGAGCAACTCATAATTATACTTTAATTTATAAATGTAATATGCGTACAGCACTCCTTTTAACTGTATTTTTATCAGTTGTCTGAATCGCCGAATCACACACGTAGAATTTTTTTTTTTTATTTATTCTTGTATCCACAATACATACAATCTATCTAATAGTTTAGTACTGTTATACCTACTAGTTAAAACTTTGAACAATTGCAATTTTGCATAACATAATTAACAAGTTAATACTTCAAATTGTCTTGTAGTATTTAATCGTGATTCTTAAACCTTTGAGTCCTTGTATATTTTCCTTAAAAAGACTAGAAAAACGGTAATATTTTCCATACCGGCCAATGATTGCGTAGTCTCAAGTACTTACGCGACCTTGTGGCAGTAAACAAGTGTCCCTTAACAAAACAATCCATTGCCTTGCAGATTGGATCTTCGCGCTAATTCTGAGTACAGTCTCCAAGTTCAAATAGATTTAATGTAGAGTAACCATTAGTTCATCATTTTTTTGTTAGCCGAATTGTTTAAAGATTACTAGGTATCGATAATAATAACATTAATGTTACTTGTTAATATCAACACCACTATGATTAATGTTATTATTAACAGGTTAAATTAATATGATTAATGTTATTATTATAATAAGCAAATACACTTAAATCTATTATTGGTACGAAGCTAGCAAATAACGTAGATTCAATCATATTCATCACCAATTTGTCCTTAAGACAAGTTTTTTTTTAACCTACAAACAGACTCTTTCTGCCTTCTGCTATGAGTCTTGCCTACCAAAAAATAATAAAAGTAAACATAATGGAAAAACTAAATTCTCAAAAAAATATTATTATATAATTTATTACTATTTACCCTGCTTCACACGGGTAGATAGAGATATCACTTTTATTCAATAAATTTTATCCATACTTTTTAAACAATGTGGTAACTCTAAGCTTAAGTGTAGATTTGTATAGCAATTATTCGGTGTTTTAAATAATGATAATTAGTAGTTAAATAAGCTTAACCATTGTTTTAATTTGTTTTTTCATATTAATTGATTACACGGTGGTTATTTGAGTGATATTGTAATTTACTTTCGTTATTAAGATACTAATGTATCTTTAAATCAAGATGCCATGCCGTAACCAATCGTGAGTATTGCTGTTTAAATATTTAATAAAATATATTTACTATGACATTTGATAATAGTATATGTATAAAGTAAAGTTAAATTGTTAACCGATTTAAAAAAAGGAGGTTATCAATTCGTCTTTATGTATATAGTACAACATTTATACGTATTACACATTTTAATGAACAAAACACTTAGTAGATTGTCTGTCTCGTTGTACATAAAAATTACATAGATCAATAAGTTAAGAAGGCAACATTATTTTTCTAGTTTGAACAATTGTTTTCCTATATTCATTCAGTTTTGTGGGAAGATTGCGGTTCTTAAATTTTTACACAAGGTTTTACTTGTAGAAAATATTACCAGATAATAAAAGTTATATCTACAATCCAGATTACAAATTAAATTTAGGGCCGTTTGGCGTGGTTGGTAGGCGCTTCCCCTTTCACGCTGCCGGCCGTGAGTTCGATTCCCACCCAGGACAGATGTTTGTAGGCACGAACATGTCTGTTTGTCCTAAGTATGGGTGTAAATGTAAACACCATGATTCCTTAAATTATTTCAAGTCAAAAATCTTGAAGTCACTCAAAACTACTGTTAACTCGTCGAAGGTATTTCATTGTTCTATAGCCTAAATAATCTCAAGTGCCGATTATTCGTCTAGATTTGGAGAATGTTGGTTAACCCGTAATTGGCTAGTGTGTAAGTCTAATTTGTTAAAAAATTATTCATAAGATATATATTGTATGCACAAGCTGTGGGTAAACCTGATGTTAATAAAATAAAATAAATCATTACACCTCTTTTGTAAATACATAGTTATATAGATCACTATATAACTGTGTATTTACAAAAGAAAAGTAGTATACGTAGTTTCCATAGTACAGACTCTGCTTAGTTTAGGATCAGATAACCGAGTATGAATAATGTCTCAGGATATTATTATGATTATTCCCATGAAGCTAAGTCTTGGTAAGAATGTTTTGGCCGGAAAAATCTAAGCAAATCTACATTACTTATTAGCCTAGTTCACAAATATAACTACTTGTCCTTGCAATGTACACATAGGTATTTAGGTATTCTCTAATAAAACATAGTTAATCTGCTACCTACTGTTTCCTCAGTGCCAAGTTTAATGCAATCAAGTGAGATCGTGACAAGACAAGAGGTACCATAATAAATGAGTAATTATCACATGAGCTCGGTCTCAAGTTCAAAACCAGTTTAATACCGTGGGAAACTGAATTTGTTCTATTATATACCTACTTTAGGTATAATGGGAGTACCTATTTTGATTAGAGTTCTGAGCAAAGTATATCTATTCATTCAGTGTAAAATATATTTTCTTCTTACAGATATTTTATATCAACAAACTTCTGCCTAACTTTATTATTATTACTTTGTTAGGGTACGAAAAAAATATGGGCTAGTAAAGAGGTTGTCTGGAAAAATAAATTACAGATAATTATTATCATCAGACAACATTCGTTAAGCCATGTTACTGCATTAGCACCTAGAACAAGTCTCAATATCAAGATAACTAAAGCCCATACTATAGAGAAAGAAGAAAATATAACTTGATTATGATTCGTTTCACTCAAAAAGCGATTGAAGTCGAATCAATTTTAAAGGAGTTTTAAAATCATTATTTTGGATTCTTCTATTTTCCTACTCTAAAACTTATTTGATTTCTTTTCAATTTTTTTTTCAATGAAACAAATTCATAATCAGCTTATGTCAACCATTTTATTTTCATTCCTTTCAAGGCACCAAAAATATTTTTACTAGTCTTTCGTTCTGCAGTTTGAATATAGGTCATATAATATAATAATACATAGGCTATATATAATTTATAAAGTTTAATGCTAGTAATACCGTGGAGCACAACTGATCTGTTAAAAAAATATTAGTCTAGCCATAAAATCCAGGAAGCAAATTATTTAGAAACATAAGCAGCATAATCGTTGGAAGGTAACCAAATCCCTTTTAAGAAGATAATGAGTTGTTTCGTTAACAATTAAAAGACAAAACTGAAGATTAAGAGACTCGTACAACCTCAGTAGCACCTTCAATGCCGTCTCCACAAATGAGGCGTCTATTAATTCTCACACGGCGGGCATTGTCAATGATAGAGGACATTCCCATAGGCTTTCGCAATCGTAACGCGACGATTCCTGTTAGTCAATTACTGAAATACGGAAAACACAGAAGACTTTTCTCACATAAACTACTTATACCTGACTGCTTAGAGCCAGTGCCTAAACTATAGGTAAAGCAAACCGTTTTCAGCTCGAAGAGTATCCGGACTATATATACTCTGTGGAGATACTTAACCTCCTTTTTTTAATTAGGAGTACTCCCTCCCTCAAACATACCAACTGCAACTACTGTGAGCCAGGGTCAACAGTGGCACACAATGAAATGACACTGAGCAGTGAGGCTGCTCAGGCATGTCCCGGAGAATCTGTCTTGGATCAAAGAAACAAGGAGGAAAATTAACCTCCATGTCTGCATGGAGGTTAATGTGTATTCTGATACATGGATGTATAGTAACTTAATTTTGCTAAGTAAGGCCTCGGGGAAGGGAAATAGATAAACAAGACTTTAGTGAAGCCTCCGCTCCGGTATTGCAAGTATCTATGGCGAGTAGTAGGCTTATCAGAGAGAGCTCTTTGAGGAATCAACTAAGCCAGTAACACATGAGTTCATCGTTCATTATCGTATTTGACGCTTACTTTTGCTTTACTTCTGCTTTTGACGTTACTCAACGACTCTTGTTTAGCGGCAACAACTGGAATTACATCTTAACGTGTCCTCTAAAGCACGGAGATGCTGAGAAGTCACATCGCTTTGACGGTATCCCATCTTTAGATCATTCTGATCTCCGCGTATTGCCAGCGTCTATAGGTAATAGTCCACTTACCATCATGGGGGCCATATGCTTGTTAAATAAGAATAGAACTTGTTAACTACAAAAATAATGGAAATATAAAACTGACTTGACTGGCTTTTTAGTTTGGTGGTTAGTGACTCTGACTGCTCTGCTGCCAGAGGTCGTGGGTTCGATCTCCACCCAGGACAAATCATAGGAGAAATATGTATGTATTTAGAAATATATGTTTATCACTTGTCTTATTGCCTGTATTATGCAGGCTTTGCCAGTTTGGGATCAGATGACAGTGTGTTAGCTATGCCACGATATTTTTTTTTCGAAAAACAAGAGCCACTAAAACCGATACAAATCACTCAAGTCACTCAAATATGATGACGGAAATAAAGCTAACACGGACCATCAATCAATTACAGTAGACACACAAAAGTCTCCTCTCATTACTTAAAACCCAACAATGACATAAATAAATCACGATATCTATCCATCATTGTCAACAACAACTACTAAAGAAGCAAAACAAACAATTCAACAACAACTCATTCATACGAAATGTAGTTCAAGTTTACACACAAAGTACTATCGCGAACAAAACCGAATATTTGGCACTATTGCAATCCATTTGCACTTCACCACCAAATAACATTGACACTCCAAAAATGTTAACTCCATCTAATCTCGACCTTAACGCGTCTGAACAAAGTCTGTCTCCATCATTTATAAGGGTTTACTCGAAATAGTCGACACGTAACATTTACTAAGGCAAATCTGGATCTTAAGTTGTTGTAAATAAAGTTCTTTTTAAATATTTCCAAGAGTTTCAAGACCAGGGAAGGTCAGGATCGCAATTTGTCATCAATTAGCAGAGCCGTGTTTGGATTTGTTAAGTAAAGAATTGCAGGTTAAGACTACAAAGAAGGCTATCTGAATCACCATTCCGCGCTATGCAAAGCAAGTCAAAACGTAACAAAGTTAAATATTAAATGCATAGAAACAACTTTTACCCATATGGGTAGGCAAAGACAGTGTATTTCTACTTACTACGATCATTGCACACAACTCTATCTAGCCTTTTAATGACCTAGTGGTAGATATATGGTCATGGTGGCCAGGCTCACTAGAGACTAGCTTCCTGCTTATCACCACATTATTATCACCATCAGCCTGATATCGTCCACTGCTGGACGTAGGCCTCCATCAAAGCTTTCTAGAGCGTTACCATTTGGAGGGATTTGCCGTAGTTACCGCGCTTGGTAAGCGAGTTGGCGACTGCAAGTTACATGGTACTGTTATACCTAATGTATCCCTTAGTCGCCTTTCAAACAGCCATGGGATGGTATGGGGTGGTCCTATTATTCTTTCTCGGCCGGACCACACGGTTTTGTGCTTACTTATATTATTATATATATTGCATAAGTGTGATCCTATGAAACACTAGACGACACGGCCGGAAAAGTTCAGGTATAGGAACGATGGTTTTACGTACTCCCAGAAACAAGGGGATTTAACACCACCATCGTCCAAACCTTCTTAGCATAGTATAAAAATATAGACAGTACGGAAACTACCTACAAACATTCGAAAAGGCACACACACACAATAACGTGCGCCAAGGCCCCCTAAGCAGATGTCGCCCCCGTACCCCGTTAACACGAGTGGTCACGAATAAGTATATCCCTGCGACTTTTTAAAAAATATCACGAGCTTATTGTGTATTCCTCGGCTGTTTGCACTCAGCTTTATCAAAACCGGATAAATAGTATTTTAAAATTTCTGCGAATTTTTTACTAAAAATGATTTGATAAAAAAAAGGAAAGTCAAAAACAGTATTTTTTTTGACATTGCTAAAAAATTGTAAATTTTACAACCCAATCCTTTAATGGAGTGTAGGTAATTATTGAATTAACTAGGCTTAGTTACCCTCCTGTCCATATCTATACTGTGATCTTAGTTAGAACATGCTACCGCTAGATCAACGAGACACACATCTTGTACGACACGTACAAAAATTTATATTGTGTGCGATCTTTGATGGTATTCAAACCAGAACTCAACATCAACATAATAATTAATAACATAGTTCAATCAACCGAAACAATTCAGTCGTGGTCACACAAAAATTAAATGCGAATTAAAAAAAATCGGGTATTGTGATGTCATTTGTTCCGACCCTGAATTGTACTGATTCTAAGCCAAGGTGAAGGTAGGTAGATATTTATCAAATTCTTTTTAAAATATATTATTATGTTTTGACATAATTTCTGTTTTATGACAGTAATTGTCTTTTGATGTAACAGTGTATGAAGTCTAGGCTCACGCAATGTTACGAGACAAACAAACGTATGACAGTACGTATTTCTTATAGTTACACTCTTGCTTCACGTTATTATCTTTATAGGGGTTAGGTAGATAAATTACTTTTAAATTAACAAATAAATAAAATTATAGATTACAATAATTAATATGTTAAGGTTTCCTTTGATCTCCTATAAAGAGTAAATTCAAATAATTCATAATAACGTTTATTGTTACAGCATTTCACCATCGTATGGTTCTCTGCAATAAATAAATAGTTTTATTTTCTTTAACTGAACTTAATTACAATTTGGGGCATCCTATGTAGGCATAACATTGCCCGTACTAGGAAGCCCTGCTTTTCTACGTGTCGGTAAAAGTGTCTACAGATTTAATAGCGCATGCGTTCTCTGCAATAGAAAAACAGCTTCTGATAAATTATAGCCAGTGGGAAATATTTAAAATAACTACAAGATTATCATGGATATACAAATTTACCGCAACTTGCAATAATTTATTGAAATTGCCTGTAACAATGCTCTCCAAATTTTTTGTTATTTAATAATTTCACGACTTAGAAAAAGGTTACGATATTGGTTTTAGCGCCACCTTGAGTTTTTCTCATAAAAAGTGCGTACAATAGATGGAAATTATAAAAAATGTGTGGTTGCGTGATATTACGCAAAATCACGTATTACACCGAAAAAGTTTTTATAGAGGTAACTAAAAAACCAGTGTAAGTTTTTTCCAATAATTGGATAGATTATTTCTAAGTCACCAAGCAGGTTTACTCCTGATAAGTGGCTGCCTAAACCTATGGAAGATACCAATATAGGTGGCATCGTTAACGCATTGCTGTGCCACCTCTATTACCCGAAGAGCTCTGCCAACCTATGTATTTCAATTATGATTGAAATACATAGGCTCTAGATAAGAGCTCTTTGGGTAATAGAGATGGAACAGCAATGCGTTAACTATATATTATTTTTTTACTTGTTTACGCATTTTCTCCGTTGATTGTGTAATCATTTTGAATATTATTCGCAATGCAAAGGGTAAAGGTAATCTCAAAAATGGGAATCATAAATCGGCGGTAGGTGCTCTGCCTAAACTTACGGATGATACTCACTGGTAGATTAAATTTAGGATTCCATAGCGAGCACCCTTTCGGAGGATATAGGTGTCTCATTCGATTGATAAAATTGGTATTTTTTGGCAGCTATCTACCATAAATTTCCTTAGAACTAAGGCACTTGAAGTGGGACACATTCCAAATATAACTTTCGGGTGCACGTGTGGCGCAGCGGCTAAGACAGACGCCTCGCCGCGTCGTGTCCCGGGTTTGCTTCCCGCGTTGGACAACTATTTGTGTGACCCATAAATAGTTGCGGGCGATGTCTCTTATTAAAAAAAAACCGGCCAAGTGCGAGTCGGACTCGCACATGAAGGGTTCCATAGCAGCAAGTATTTCAGTTGATTAAATGAATGCAAATTGCGGTTTATGACGTATTAAAAAAACTGCTTGGTAGATCTCGTTCAAACCAATTTTCGTTGTTAGTTTCTATGGTAATGTACCTACATCATATTTTTTTTTAGTTTTATCATTCTCTTATTTTAGAAGTTAGAGGGGGGGGGGACCCATTTTACCACTTTGGAAGTGTCTCTCGCACAAACTATTCAGTTTAGAAAAAAATGATATTAGAAACCTCAATATTATTTTTGAAGACCTATCCATAAACACCCCACATGGATGGTCACAATGAAAAAATTTTTTTTGATATTCAGTTCTATGTATGGCGACCCCTAAAAATAATTGTTCTTTTGCTATTTTTGTGTAAAAATCTTAATGCAGTTCAAAGAATACATCTACTTACCAAGTTTCAGTAGTACAGCTCTTATAGTTTCAGAAAAAAGTGGCTGTGACATACGGACGGACAGGCAGACAGACAGACAGACAGACATGACGAATCTATAAGGGTTCTGTTTTTTGCCATTTGGCTACGGAACCCAAAAAAATAGGCATGATCACAACCTAAGTTAGGTAACTAAGTTTTGATCACAAATCTCATTGCAATGAGAATGATATCACAATGAAAATCTCTAAGATCAATTTTCATAAGAAATCGCGATCTTTGCCCTTCAGTAACAGCTAGCAAATCTATGTCAGTGTTATCTTAGGGTCAGTTACAGTTAGCAAACCGTGAATTATATGTTGACACCTCGTTTAACATTGCAATGTTACATAGATGTTCTTATTAACACAATTTATGTAAATATTATATCAGTGAAAGATTCAGACTGCATGTGTGGCGAAGTGGTTTCAGTAATCACCTCACTATCACTATCACCTCAGCGCACTCGTGTTTTCAGCTCGTTACCCGCACAGGGCAAGGCGGGCCAGTTTGCGAGGAGTAGATACTTGCCTTTCACGCCGCAGGTCGTGGGTTCGATTCCCACCTAGGACAGATATTTGTGTGCACGAACATGTCTGTTTGTCCTGAGTCTAGGTGTAATTATCTATATAAGTATGTACTTACAAAAGAAAAGTAGCATATATATTATATCAGTTATCCGGTTTCCATAGTAGCTCTACTTAGTTTGAGATCAGATAACTGTGTGTGAATAATGTCTCAGAATATTATTATTATATAATTGTTAGTTTGACCCATAAATTGTTGTGCTGAGTAAGTTAGACTCAGTACAATAATTTATGGGTCATGTGTTAGTTAGACATGAGGTTTACTTTTGGGCCGTAATTCAAATGATTATTAAATCATCTTCTAGGAAACATCTTCAGAATACTACAAACACTTAGCGGTCATTTGAAACCAGCTCACAAGTGCCATCAAATACAATTATAGCCACAAACCAATTACATACAACCATAAGCTTTTCCTTCAACAATAATAGCCAGCACACAATAAAAAGCCTTGGCATAATGAATTATCTTATTGTTGCCATATCCCAAGCCTTTTAGGTCAAGATACGATTATAGACTATAGCGTACGCCATATTGAATCTTCCCGCCGATTTCTTATGGTCAGCCATTTTGTTGTGACAATTTTTAACGATAGTCATTGACCTATATGTATTTTACTAGACGCGCAATCCCATATTGAGAATTTGCTCACTGAGTTGCAGCGCCCGGCGCCCGCGATTAAAGATCAGAAATCGCTGTGCAACTTTTAATTATTCGCACTATTGTTATACCGTAGTATAGTATTTTTATATTATTACATGAACTAGCTAGGTAATATTCGTGTAAATAATGTTTGTACTTGACATTGAGCTAATGATGGATAAACATGTTATCTGATATTATTTGACAGATATGTAGTGTGAACAGTTGTAAAACATGCAAAGAGTATTAGCTAATAGGTTTTATTATAGAACTTAGAATAAAAAAAATTACGATACTGCTGGCGATTCTTTTATACTAATACACACAAAGATTTGTTCTGGGTGGGGATCGATCCCTCAACTTCTAACTTAGGAGTCAGGATCACTAACCACTAGACTAACATTATTACTTAATGATATAAATTACAAAACACTTTGCCAACTCGCAATGACCTAAATACGAATTCATTTACGGAGCACGGAACTGCGCTAGATTTTCCCCAAATCGTTAATACTAAATCGATTATACAAATGCAAGACAAACAACACCGCACAGATAATAACAACGCAACACTATTGTTGGAATACAATGGGTTACAATGACGGATATTACAGACAAATCAATGAAATCGATGGCCGAACGTGACACCCCAAATCTATTTACGAGTTTTTCGTCGAATTTTCCGTGTAATCTAATGTTTCCAAAAAAAATAAGTGACAATACACACAAAGATATCTTACAAATAAGTAATTTGTTCATTATATCGATTATTGAGTATAATTTTGATGTATTTTTTTCCCGATAATTATAGGAAAATACCACTCCGCTAGGAACATTGGCTTGCGGCGCCTCCAATGAAACACATAAAAATGTTTTCATCATAATTATCCACAAAAAAACTTAATAAACATACTGGCTTCGATCTTGGAAGCTGGCAATTTTATTTTAGAAGACGATGCCCACAGTAGAGCTTTGTATACCTGTATCGCGAAGGACTTTACAAACATGCTATTAACAGACACAATCCCAATCCGAAAACATAACCAATCCGAAAACACTCCCTGTCGAATAAACTGCTGTTTTTAGTTTGGAGTCTGGGTGTGCCCCAGACTCCAAACTAAAAACGGTAAGATATTTATTTATTACTTCGTTGCTTGTGAACCGCAGTTTATTCGACAGGGAGTGTTTTCGGATTGGTTCCATATACATTTTGTTTGAAACGTTGTAATGAGTTTAGAATCTTTTTTAAATAGTTAACTTAATGTTATATGGTTTAAAGATAGGTATCCTTTTAAAATACGCTATTCAAAAACGTTGAACTATTGAACATAGTATCGATATAGTTATCACTGCATAGTAACTTAACATTAAACCATCTCAATATTTGAGTACGCAGTGATACTAAATGGATAACACGTGTTTTAGATGGTGATATAAAATTACGCACCATGTTATGAATATATTAATTCATAACATGGTGCGTAATTTTTTATTTATTTCCAAGGATAATCAGTAAGAACAAAAATAAGTTAAATAAATCTTAGTCATTTATTGACGTCGCATTAAAAAAAACCTCCAATGGAAAATATTGAGTCACGACTCGCATTTTATCCATTACTTCCCACGATTGAGTACTACAAGAAATAATTAGATCTTGATATGTATGTTTAAAGTACAGTCAACAAGGGATATCAACATTGGACCGAAAGCTTAGACATGTTTCATTCCCCTTCGACTTATTTAAGATAGTTGACACGGGGATTTTAAAAGAATATAATAGGCGGCGGCCAGTGTCAATGGAGATTAGCCAAGTGAACAGGACATATTATAGTGCACAAGTGTGTGCGCAAACACAGGGGCACTTTCTATTCCATCACTCTCATGATCCGATGGGATGACTAGCGACAGGACCGGAAGACGTCAGGTAGATACAAGACCGGCGGCTTTGGGTGCTCTCCGAGGCACGCGGGTATTATACCGCCAACTCCCAGACTTCGGGCTGATACTGAGAAATTTTATTTTACGGCAAAATCCCAAAATCACCTTTTGACCCGACCCGGTATTTGAATCCAGGACCATTTGCGGTGAAATACGCTACCGCGAAACTGACAAGGCAATATACCTGAATCTTGAAAATACGGGCCAGTAATCTAACAACATCGTTTTCCAGGAAATTCTCAATAACACTCTTCGACTCTACCCAAGTTTAAAATATATATATATCCGAGACATATCTCACAGCGCCACTTTCATGAATATTTACATACAATACACAGAAAATACCAAGACTAATATTTGGCTTGTACGAGTTACGGCGGTCCTCCAATCCTTTTGAACCTAAGACCTCATTCTCTATAGTTTTCATTGTTACCATATGTATATGTATATGTTTTATATGCTGTAACATATGTATATGTTACCATTGAACCTCATTTCCTATGTAACCATTGAACCAACAAGGCAATTTTCGTTATATCCACGTCGACTGTATGAACTGCTAGAACAATGTTTAAGAAAGATCTGGTTACGCAGTAGTTCACATTGTCGGCTGTGTGATAGGATGCGGATACTGTTTTTTGGTCCTGCAATTAGTTAACACTTAATCCAACTATTCAAGCATTGGCAGTAGGAGAAATATATATATTTTTATTTACATCCTGCGATATTATTTACATACGGTCATCTGATCCCAAACTAAGCAGAGCTTGTACTATGGAAACCGATATAGAAACGCTATGAAAACTGATATAGTACATATACTACTTTTCTATGGTAAGTACATACTTACATAGATAATTACACCCAGACTCAGGACAAACAGACATGTTCATGCACACAAATATCTGTCCAGGGGCTCTACCGGCTAAGTAGCCGAACATCGATTTCTTAAATGGCGTTCAAATAAAGGTTAAAAATTACTTAATCAATCGTTAAATCGGCATCAACGTTAACAATCGATTCCGGACCATTCATGTGGTCATGGAAGCCGATTTAACGATTGATAAAGTCATTTTTAACCTTTATTTATTTGAATGCCATTTAAGAAATCGATGTTCGGCGCCTTAGCCGGTAGAGCGCCTGGGTGGGAATTGAACCCACGACCTCCGGCGTGAAAAGCAAGCATTTACCAACTACGCCAACAGGCCCATCGTTATTCAAACACTATCCTATATATATTTTTGTAGCTCTATTTACCCTTAAACTTCCAAGGCTTTCCAACTATTCCAAACTCAAATAAACCTTGCTAGTTTTTCATAAAATATCTATCGCTATTTTAATCTCTCCGTCAACCTCTGATTGGAAAAGCCTAGTAAAGTGGTTATTCATATTTGATTAACAAGCGAAGCTTGCAGCATTATCAATCTTTAATTTCTCTTTTATTTACATAAAAAATGGCACAAGTTACATGCTCATGCGCATCAATCAACCCATAACAGCAATAACAGCAACGTAACGCCACAAGAAACAATAGTGCACTCTCTACAAAAAGCGTCAAGTTAGAAACGATACAGCTATCTTGCAGATCTCCCATACATTGTTACCTATGAGAACTGCGTACCGGAAACTTTCCAGTGTGATGGGAATGCGACTATGAAACTTAAGTTAATTGAAAGGTGTTAAAATGGAATTGCCTTCCAAGTTATAGAATTGTTTTGTTAATGTTATCGTTCTGGGTCTGAGTAAGGTCAGCAAAGCTCATTTTGGGGCCTTCCCCAAAATCGATCGGTGAGACCCCAAAGACGACATCACGTAAGTCATGTCACGTGATGACAAACCTCAAAAGCCATAGTGTCTGCGTTGTTGGTTGTGCCAAATAGTATTATTATACCTTTTTGAAGTAAAACTTCTTTAGTTAGGGAGTAAGTTGGTGAATGCGTGACGAGAGTGTGATCGGACGAGACCAACGGAAGTTGAGAGTTAGTGGTGATAGAAAGTGAGAGAGTTACATTTCGTATATTACTGTAGGGTCAAGAGCGAGAGGTGCGAGCATAGATTTCCTTTCATAGCGTTTAATATTTCTAAATTTTTCTTCAGTCGTGTGGTCTAAAGCACACTTATTTCTTATTTTAATAGAAAAAAGACCCAGAACTAGTTAGGACTCTGGTTGTTGACAGTATTACCTTACCGTGCCCCGGAGAACACGTAAAGCTGTCGACTTTGCGCCTCATAGCTTCAATAGCTGGCTTTTAAACACCTTCAAAAGAAGGAGGTTCCAATTCGAATTTCTAGTTAGAAGTACCCAAAACCGGCGAGCATGTATTAAAAATATAATGGGAGCAAACGAGGCAAAAAAGGTATGCAAAGATCGTGACAAATGGGATTCCGTTGTCTCTGGCCTAGTATGTAGTATGTGTCTAGGCTTCACCACCTAGAGCGATCAAATTAATAAAAAACTGCCGATGTACCATCTAACTACGAATAAATGCAATAATGAAATAACAAATTGGCTCCAGGCACTGACCTATGACGAAACTGAGAAGCTTTTGACCAATCTGACATAAACGTTAATATAATAAAAAAACATTTATAAATACAATTTACCTGGTAACCTTGCGCAAAAAGTAAAAATAATAAAAAAATATTCATACGTGCATCCACAAAACACCTCACACACTCACATGCCACCCATACACACGCTCACACACATACATTTGCTCAAACTTTTATATATTTTTTCTCATATTTTATACTGTTAATATGGTCAATACTTCAAGGGGTGGGGGACCTGGTGACCTGAAATACTAGAGCCTAGTTCTTCCACAATATTTTTGTTTAATGTTGTACAATTTTCAATGTTTGTAACCATAATGTGCCATATACACCACTATGTACCATATTATAATATTGTGGAGAGAAATAAATAATATTGATTGATTAATTTAATTGGTGCATTCTAGGACCTGAGCAGGTTTCCCTTACTTCGACCAACCTAGTACCGGAGCTTGTCGCAAGACTTCCAGGTTAGCCACGGTAACTTGTCCCCAGACGGAAGATTTTCGTCAGTAAAAATGAATGGGATGGGTAAACAAGCACTTGCCATAGTTTCAGCTTTGCTTTATAGAAGTACTGTCCGGTACAGAACGCTTATCTCGGAATTAAATAGCCATATAAGCTTTGGTTTTGATCCAGTAGTTATAATTTTGCCCGCTTAATAAAGGTAACACATATGGTCTAAGAACAACACAGCGTTGTTTTGGTTTTCTTTAACGCGTGTGATAATCTATTGTTACTACTAGTACAGTGAACGCCACATCGAGAGAAATATTTTATTGGAAAATAGACTCTATTTTCGACTTTTTAAGGTTCCCTACTGAGTCTACGTATACGGTGCTGATTGTACAAGAGAAGTTGTCGAGCAACGTGACCTAGAAAACTTGCAAACTGATAAGCAAGACAGTGCATAGAATAGATTACCATTTGAAGTGTGTAAGCTTTTACTCGACTAATGTATTAGATATGAACGCAAGGTGTTTCAAATATCCATAACTAGCGAACCGCTCCGACTTTGCACGGACACATATAAAGATAAATTAACAACTTTGTACAAAAAAACTGTTTATATGACTTAACTTAATGGCGTTATATGACTGACTATTAGACATATAACCTCACGGATTCTTTTCTGGGTAATAGTTAGTACTTTAAACATAATTATATATTATATCTATTATATACTTAAATTATTTTATGTACTATAAAAGCCTTGGTTAGTGACTCTGACTGGGTGGTTTGTAAATGCTTGCCTTTCATGCTGCAGCTCGTGGGTTCATGTCAGTTTATCCTGAGTCTGGGTGTAATTATCTTTATAAGTATATAATATATTTACAAAAGAAAAGTAGTATATATAATAAATCAGTCATCTGGTTTGCATAGTACAAGTTCTGCTTTATTTGAGATAAATTGCTTAATGTGAATAATGTGCCAGGATATATGAAAAACTAGCGGTGCCCCGCGGTTTTACTCGCGTTAAGTTATAGCCTATGTGTTATTCAGATGTAAAAATATATTATTACAAAATTTTATTTAAGTCCGTTCGGTAGGTACTTTTTGCGAAAAGAGTATCAAACATCCATCCATCCATACTTTCGCATTTATAATATTAGTAGGAATTGATTCTGAAATACGTAAAATACCTAAATATAGAGTGACCAACAATTCTATCCTTAATCTACAGCAAAAACCACGAGCATGTTATTAAGCGTTGTTAATTAAGTACAAAACTACATATTCCCAAGGCATTATAAAATGACACGTCATTTGGCTCGCAAGTACCTACATTGTTTATTTGATAACAATCTTAAATCATAGTCATCTACTGTACAATGATTGTGGACGGTATCCACTTAACTGTGGTGAGTTTTCATTAAGTAATACTATGTAAGTACAAGATATTAAACACAAAGATCTCTAGGTAGATACTACCTTAAAATTTAGCGGTACCGGGTTCAATCACCACTAGCTGTTAAGATTTTAGACAAAAAAAAATGTCATATAACAAATGTACTTAAACGGCACTTCGAGAACGAATAATTTGATGATCCGTTTTATAATTATTGTTCCTTATCTCGCAACTCCTTATCTATAAAAAAATCTTAGTTAATTCAAGATTATACATAGTTAACTGTGATGTATTGTATGCATGTTTTTTTAAATAAACAGATTTTTATTATTATTATTAATCACAGATATGCGGTTCTTGGTTCAGAACCCGGGTCGGGTACAAAAGTGATTTCGAGATTTTATGTCAATTAAATTTCTCAATCATCCCGAACTTGCTGGCGTTGGCGGTATTATACCCCTGTGCTTCAGAAGGCACGTAAAGTCGTCGATCCTGTATCTGATCTTTTTCCAGTCGTGTCGTCCTATCGGATCATGAGAGTGATGGAGAAGAAAGTGCCCCTGAGGTTGCACCCACACTTGTGCACTACAATATGTCTAGTCTGGGTAGTCTCCATTGAGATTAGCCGCCATGGCCTAAATTTGACCCGCAGAACATTATATTCTAAACTAGAAATCGAGCTATGGAATGGAATGATATAAAGAATAATTTTCAGAATTTGGATATTAACATCCACTTGTACTTGTTATGTTCACAATTAAGTAGAAAAGTCTTTTACATCTACGCTTACATTATAAGAAACTTGATTCAGTCCACTGGTGCGGTCTTTCGGTTATCCTTAAATAAAATAATAATAGAATCGTAGGAAAGTCAAAACTGTACATTGAATATTTTTTAAAAGGGATACTTGGGGCGTGATCTACAATCGATATCGAAGCCAAAAATATAGTTTTTAGAATTTTTGTCTGTGTGTCTGTTTGTCTGTATGTATGTCCGGGCTAAACTCAAAAAGTACTGAATGGATTTACTGCAAATTTTGCATGAATATTACTAAGAGGTCGGGTCAACATATAGGCTACATATTATCACACTATCACCTACGGGGGAGGAGCTGTGGTAATTTATAAAATTTAACGCGGGTTATACCGCGGGGCACAGCTAGTCCTTAAATAAAATTGAGTATTGTATGTATTATTAAATGGGAGAAGGCTCTTAAACGATAGTTTGTTAATCTAAGCGACACCTGAGGGTCCATGGAGGTCCATGGAGTTCGGACAGAGGCTCAGGGACAACTAGCGTAGAATAGTAAACATCAAAGTATAATAATAATATCTCGGGACAATGTCATACAGATCATCCTAGCCCCAAACTAAGCAAAGCTTGTACTATGGGTACCAGGCGACGATATACATACTTATATAGATAGATAAATACTTATATACATAGAAAACATCCATGACTATGAAAGTATGATTGTGATGAATTCGTATGAACTACATCAGCGCCTATACATGTATAGCATAACAGTGTAGATGTAAGTCTCTACACTGCAATGCTATATATAGAGCCATAAATATCTACTGCACTAAGACAATGAATGTGCAGGGAATTTTCGCTATAGTCGCGTGGTAGATTGATTTCGTAAGTATTGGTCGAACGAGGAGGAAAGATTTGACTCGTTTGAATTATATATATGATTCAGTAATTTTAGTAACTAATAGTCAAAACTGTGTAGGCAGCCCATTTTTATCCCGTGTAATTGTGTGTGATGATAATGATGAATCAGAACTGAAATTGGTTCAGTTTCATGGGTGTTGTACTTTAAGATAGGGACAATCTCTTACAGTTTCTTACTGATTTTAGAAGCAAGAAATTGCAGTTAGCGACGCCCTTTGAATATTATCTTACATATATGTTAATTCATTGTATTGGGTTTTCTGTCCTACACTAAGAGCTCTGTATTCTATTCAAAATAATAGTTAAAATCTATGGAAATAATTCTACTCGTAATTTTGGTTCGACTGACGGACTGCAGGCTGAGTGAAACCTTAATTAGGTCTAATAATGTTTTGGTAATAAAAATATTTTTCCTAGATAACGACTATCGAAGGAGGTTTTAATTTTTTTGTATGTTTGTTACGCGATTTTTTCGCCATTATTGAATAGATTTTATTAATTATTTTTTATAGGGAATCATTTCATAACACAAATTTAAATTTTAAAACTAAAGATATTTAATCCGTAATTAGGTTTTAAAATTTCTAAACATGTATAAAGATAGAAATCAAACTTACCGCTGCATGTTGGTTAACATCATTAACATCAGTTTCGAAGTTCCATTGAGCGGCAACATTATTAGTACATTCCTTCGACGCCTGATCATCAGCCTGCGTCAAAAAGTCCCTTATCTGCTGCAAATTCACGTGCTGCAGTCTATCATCAATATTATTCCCATCAACTCCTCTGTTAAAGTCATAAGGATTTGTCCCCACATAATTAGGATCATTACGAATAAAATTGGGATCATTCTTCCTGAAATTTGGGTCATTATTGATGTCTATAGAATCATCTCTGTTTACATAAGGCCTGGCTGAAGAACTTGGAGTCCCCCTGTTTCCATAATCAAGGTTTGGGTAGCCATTGTTACTTATATCTGGGTTGATGCTATAAGGAGTTGAAGAAACTGGGAAGATTCCAGGTGATTGACTGGATGATATGGGTCTTGCTGTACTATACTGAAAGTTTCTGTTCACATCGTACTGGTTTCCAGGAGCGTTAATAGATGCTTGTGTGCTTGATAATAATCCGTATCCACCGAAGTTCCTTTGGGTGCTCGAAATCGGTGGTAAATCCAATTGGGGCGTCGCAGATGTGTAAGATAAAACAAATATAATAAACCACATTGTTGATGGTTTTTGTGGTAGATAGTCCATGTTTTAATGGTCAAGTCTGACCTGGTTTCACGAGGTTTTAGCGAGCAATGGTGCGTGGTGCTTGGTTGGTACCGCGGTGACGACTGCCCGTTGTCAGCTCGGCTCTGAACTCAGGCCGTGTGAACATTGTTGTACCTACTGCTGATCACTTGAGGTCATAATGCGTCACTTCTTACGTTTGTGTGGGGTTACTTGCATTGTGTAAGTTTGTCGTGTTAGATTTACAGGAGGAAAGATTATGAAATAGATTTTCTCGGTTAACTATTAATAAACTGTTTCGAGTTCTTGCGCTGTAGTCATATATAAGACTATGCAAATAATCAAACAATAACTAGAGTGTATTGTCTTGTTATATATTGAACAAAATAAATATAATAAATAATAAATGTTATTATTCAACAAACAATGGTGCGGACGAATACTTAGACGCTCAAGGCTTTTGTTTAGGTTATACATACATAATTATATTTTACAGTAGCAAGTAAATAATATACATCAAACTATTTTAAATATAATTTAATAGTATAATAAAAAAAATATGTGAAATAAGTACAGATGATTAAAATTGTTAGTTTTTATTGTTTTGACATATTGTCAAAATAAAAAATTGAATCTTACTGTATGTCTATAATCTAATCTAATGTATAGTTACTTATATAATAACCTCAATCAATCTCAATTTACTAAAATAAATGGCTTGGTAAGCACTATTTATCTTTGCTGTAACTTAGATTTAGATAACGAATATGGCTATATCAAAACCAATAAGGTTTTTCAGTTGTTCATATTAATAATTGAAAACCATACATTACTACTCGAAGTTTTTCAAATAGAACCCAGGGTAGTCTGATTCAACGAAAAGTGAACTAATTAGATCACATCACTAAATAGTTACGTATCGAATTAAATTACCAACTAAATTCTGATACTACGTACCTATATAAAAAGGGCCTCAGATATAGCTGATATCAACATGAAATTGATTTTCACATATTACCACAAATTCGTCAAATTTCATTTTGATGTAATACCTTTTACATCAAAATGAAATTTGACGAATCTGTCTGAAAATTAGTTTTTGAAAACACATCTGCTCATATAGACCAGGGTAGAAGCGTTTAAAATTAATAAAAAGTGAAAAAAAATAATAGTAGGATGAAACCCATTAGAAAAGGACGGGAATATTATAAAAATGAAAGGAAAAATAATTTACGGGCGATCTGAGTTCGGGAAGGGTATAGGGGTGAGTTTTTAAGGGTAAAAAACGGTTTTTCTCGATTTCCGGCAAAACTAAAAGTCCTATCGAAAAAAGTCAAATGGCAAAGTTGTAGGTAATAAAAAGATCTAAAACTTTTGTATTTACACTTTTTTTCACATAACCTAAAATTTATGTGAAAACTTCAAAAAACCAAGATTTTGGTTTTTTATTTTTATCTTTTACATAATTTTTTCTTTTTTAACGAAATTTGGTGAAAACTTACCTTATTATGTCCCAAATACGCTGTAATTTATTTGATTAAAAATATTTATTTTTTCACCTTATTTTGAATTAATATCGAAAAAACACCCTAATTTTCAATCGAAAAGTCATCCGTCAAAATATCAGCTTTTTTCAAAAAGTTGGTATGTTTTCTGTTCGTTGAAATCTCTTTTTTCCGATGGTGAAAAAAAATATATATGTTACTGTAGTAAATTTTCTCAGAAAATGCAAAAAATTGAAAATAACTCTAATTCGAATTTTCATTTATTTATTATTAAAAAAATCATCTAGAAATGTGAATGCTGCAATTTGTTTCAATTAAAAAGTTGATTTATTTAATGCTAATTACATTTATGTCATAGAAAATCTCATTATATATAAATATAAATGTAAATCGTACAATTAAATGTAGATACTTTATTCTGATTACGTTATTCATTACAATATTTTTAAACAACAAAATATTAAAGAAATAAATGTCAAAATGTATAAAAAATATATTATAAATATATTAAAAACCTATTTAAAATGTATAAATATATCAAAAATATGTATAGTAAATATGTTTTTAATAACTAACTTTTGGCTGATTTTCATGTATGTTTCATATATTTTGAATATATCTGAAATATATTTGAAATGTATAAAATATATTTGAAAATCGGCCCAACGTTTGTTAGTAAAAATATATTTACGATGTATATTTTTTATAGATTTTTAATATATTTTTTAGGATTTTGAATTTATTTTTTTTATGGGATTAACTAAATTTGTTTGTGCAAAATTAAGGAGATTATTATTAGTATGTATGTAGTAAGACCCAGACCCGCCTAGCCACTTCCCCACTTCTCCATGAAATACCTTTTGATGGGCTACTATTTTTCCTTGGTCACTCAGGTATATAATTTATCTAAAAATATAAATAGACATCTACGCATATAATTTAAAGTAGATTCGACAACTTACTCCAAATATTGTAGATGTCTTATTAAATATTCATTTGATTAACTTATTTGTTTTAAATTATAGTAGTATATTTTTATTTGGATTTTTTTTTATCAATGTTACATGTAATCTTATGTTTTTTGAGTAATTAAAGTGTTAATTTTAATAAATAGCTCAAAAGTTTAGATGTAATTAAAAAAAGTATTCGATTTTTTTTGCATTTTCTGAGAAGATTTACTATAGGTACATACATATTTTTTTTCACCATCGGAAAGTAGAGATTTCAACGAACAGAAAACATACCAACTTTTTAAAAAAAGCTGATATTTTGACGGGTGACTTTTCGATTGAAAATTAGGGTGTTTTTTCGATATTAATTCAAAATAAGGTGAAAAAATTAATATTTTTAATCAAATAAATTACAGTGTATTTGGGACATAATAAGGTAAGTTTTCACCAAATTTCGTTAAAAAAGAAAAAATTATGTAAAAGATAAAAATAAAAAACCAAAAACTTGGTTTTTTGAAGTTTTCACATAAATTTTAGGTTATGTGAAAAAAGTTTAAATACAAAAGTTTTAGATCTTTTTATTACCTACAACTTTGCCATTTGACTTTTTTCGATAGGACTTTTAGTTTTGCCGGAAATCGAGAAAAACTGTTTTTTACCCTTAAAAACTCACCCCCATACCCTTCCCGAACTCAGATCGCCCGTAAATTATTTTTCCTTTCATTTTTATAATATTCCCCTCCTTTTCTAATGGGTTTCATCCTACTATTATTTTTTTTGGTTTTAAAAATTATCGACCCTGGTCTAATAGCCTTAGAGCTGATTACAGACAAACATAAAATAAAAATTTTGAAAGCCAGATTACGTGCAAAATATTTCTTGTTTATATAGAATTCTCTCCGTTAGGGCCCTACTTGTTCTGAGAGAATATCTATTAGAGAGTAGCAGTCTCTTTGTGTATAATGACCATCACAATCGCCAACTCGTCTGCCAAGTGTGGCGATTATAGCAGATCCCCAAATGATGGACACAGTTACATGGAGGTCCTCTTTGGGGAGGCCCATGTTCAGCAGTGGACATCATTTATCTGACACGGTTAATATAATAATAATAATATTCAGGGGCCATCTGAGCCCAAACTAAGCAAACCTTGTACTATGGAAACCAGATTACTGATATACTACATATACTACTTTTCTTTTGTAAATACATTGTTATACAGATAATTAAACCCAGACTCAGGACTATCAGACATGTTCATGCACACAAATATCTGTCCTGGGTGGAAAACGAACCGGCGGCATGAAAGGCAACCACGCCAACAGTTCCGTCTATATATTATAAAAATATATAAATATGTTTATCAGTTGTCTGGTTTGCATAGTACAGGCTCTGCCTAGTTTCGGAAAAGATGGCAGTGTGATCCTACTTATATAATTACACCAAGACTCAGGACAAACAGACATGTTCATGCACACAAATATCTGTCCTGGGTGAGAATCGAACCCACGACCTCCGAGGTGACAAGCAATCATTTGCCAACTACGCCAACAGGCCCGTCATAGACAACAAGAGCGGAGCTTGATCGTTCGAGTACTTCATTCAGGTCAACATGTCAATTTAGACCTCCATGTTATAATTACAATTCGTAGATGGTACCTTCAGAATTAATGATTCAATCATTCCAATGCTAAAACTAATTCGCAACACACCATGGCATGACGATGTCATCACTTCGTCATGTCCGCCATCAGATTCGCCACTTAATTATAGACTAGAAATAAATTGATTATATAATCATTTTATGCCTGGATTGTCATCGCAATTAAGAGGCTGACGATAGCCAAATTGCTTGGTCCTGCAAGATTTTAGCATACTCTTCAATTCCTCTTTGAACAAAATATATATTCCGTCAAATATGAATATATCCTTCATTGATAAGTCATTCAAGGATTTGTAGATGCGACTTTGTGATTTTATTCTATCGAGTCAAAACAGTAGAATATTGTTCTGTAAAGGTGAGTATAGACTACAACATTTACTTGTAACAGAACAACGAGCTGCTCTATGATATGATCTAGTGTATCATCCTTTTACGAACTAAACGTCGAGCTTTTGACTGTATTGTACCATTCGTAAGAATGTTACATTACACAGAAATGCTCGAGAAAATGTTGTAGTCTATACTCACCTTAAAATACATTTACACAGTGTGACATATATTTTGTAACTAAATTAATGTAGTAGTATTTTATCGAGTACAAATTCAGCAAGTTTTTAACTTCAATTGCAAACATGCACCCCTGTGTCGCGGGGGACTTTTCAGGCTTGCATTCCTGTATCGCGGGGGACTTTGCAAGCATTCATTTCGTGCGTGGACACCTATTCTCAGAACTACTTCTATGTGGAGATAGAGATTTGAGATCCGCAACACACACAATGCCACTAACTAGGCACCCAGTTAGTGGCAAGGCTTACCACCTACTGCAACGTATGTAATTCAGCAGTAGCACACAATGCAATAAGCCTAAACTGTGATGTTCAGGCACGTCCCGGAAAAACGCTACACACAAAGTGTTGGATCCCGATATTTTTTTTGTTTTAAAACAACGCCTTGAGATTTTAATCTTTGCGTAGCGGGGTACTTTACAAACATATAATAGACGTAATAACAAAACAAATAGTTGTCCGGCGCGGGACCTGAAACCGCGACACGAAGCAGCGAGGCACCTGTCTTAGCTGTTGCGCCACACGTGCAGTATATTAATCAAAAAGGATCCAGAATGAGTTTGAACAAAGTAGTGCCACTTTCGTTCAGAGAAAAGTGGGGACAAAATTATATTACGAGTCTTGAGCCTCATAAAACGACAGAGGCGAGTCATTGAGAAAAGCCCCGCGGTTTGACTTAGGTGATAGCGTGATAATATGTAGCCTATACGTTGACCCGACCTCTTAGTAATATTTATGCAAAATTTTAAGTAAATCCATGCAGTACTTTTTGAGTTTAGCCCGGACATACATACAGACAAACAGACAAAAATTCTAAAATCTATATTTTTGGCTTCGATAACTACGGTAGATCACGCCCCAAATATCCTTTAAAAAACTATTTAATGTACAGACTTTCCTACGATTTTATTATATGTATAGATAATATCGCCTGAGATCACACTCCCGAAGTGTGTTGCAGACGGTTAAGTGTATGTTAATAATGTATGGACAAATAGTGATTGGTTTTAAGTATCCAAATCTATTATACTTATAACCTAACGATTAGAAAAGCCCCGAATCCAACTATAATAAAAACCAAATATAACATCATTTTGGAAAACATCTTTCACTCTTACAGTGCTAGACCGATATTAATGAAATACCTAAGAACCACCGCAAGGAATCTGGCTTTCCACCGAAAAAAACCGCGTTGAAATCGGTCCATCCGTTTGAGAGCTAGGATGCCACAGACAGCACCCACCCACACGCACAGAAAGAAAGAGAGACATCGACGTCAAACTGATAACACCCCTCTTTTTTCGACGGGGATTAAAAACTAAGGCGTATCACCGCTGTACCCAAAGGACGCACTGGTAAATCCCAGCAGTATACAATGAATTCCTATTGTTATATAACGCGGAGTGACACTTATGTATTGCGCAATGTGCACCGAGCCTAACAACGTTTGACAATTAACAGAGGCTATGATGAAAGTGAAGTGGTTTTCGGAAACTGATTTGACTCAACGATACTTACTTGTAAACCATTTTGGAATGGGCCCAACCTTTGTAATTATTGGGTAAGTATATATTTTAGGAACGTTAACAGTCTTCCTTACTTGGTGAAGTAACAGCATAGATGCGCCTGTTGGCGTGGTTGGCAAATGCTTGCTTTTCACGTCGAAGGTCGTGGGTTAGATTCCCACCCAGGACAGATATTTGTGTGTATGAACATGGCTGTTCCTTCTGAGTCTGGATGTAATTTATCTATATAAGTATGTATTTACATAAGAAAAGTAGTATGATGATCACCGTAGCCTAGTTGGTAGTGCTCCTGCGTACGAAGCTGGTGGTCCTGGGTTCGAATCCCAGTAAGTGCAAATATTTGTGTGATAAGCACGAATATTTGTTTCTGAGTCATGGATGTTTTCTATGTATATAAGTATATGACTGCCTCGTTGGTCTAGCGGTAGCGTGTTCAACCGCAGATAATGAGGTCCTGGGTTCAAATCCCGGGTCGGGCCAAAAAGTCATTTTGGGATTTTTCCGTTTAAAGAAATTTCTCAGTATCAGCCCGAAGTCTGGAAGTTGGCGGTACTACACCCCCGTGCCTCGGAGAGCACGTAAAGCCGTCGGTCCGGTACCTGAACTCTTTCCGGTCGCGTCGCTAGGCGTCCCATCGGATCATGAGAGTGATGGAATAGAAAGTGCCCCTGTGTTTGCGCACTCACTTGTGCACTATAATATGTCCTGCGCAATTGGCTAGTCTCCATTAAGACTGGCCGCCGTGGCCGAAATTTGGTCGGGAGGACATCATATAAATATATATCTATCTATATAAGTATGTATATCGTCGCCTGGTACCCATAGTACAAGCTTTGCTTAGTTTGGGGCTAGGATGATCTGTGTGACATTGTCCCTAAATATTATTATTATTATTAAATTATTGGGTAAGTATATATTTTAGGAACGTTAACAGCCCTCCTTAGTGGGTTAAGTAACAGCATAGACGGTTTGATTCCCACCCAGGACAGATGTTTGTGTGCATGAACATGTCGGTGTTTCCTGAGTCTGGGTGTAATTATATACTATATAAGTGTGTATTTACATAAGAAAAGTAGTATATGTAGTATATCAGTTATCTGGTTTCCATAGTACCAAGCTCTGCTTAGTTTGGGATCAGATGGCCGTGCGTAAATAATATCCCAGGATATTATTATTATAGTAATTTTTTAAGATGACGTTTATAGTAGCAAGCACCGGACAATTGAGGCGAGTATAGGCTCTAGCAAAATAAAACTACGCACTAAGTACCTGCGCCTGAGGGTATCTCCTTTGGAGTCTGATCCTTGGCTCAGAGAAGTAACTGTCAAGGAGATGCATGAGAGTGTCAGTTTCTAAATACGTTCAGCACATCTCTTGGTTTAAGTTAATACGCCAAAACGAAGGTATATTTCACCATAATCATTCAGGTGATTATAGGCGAATTTTTAGTGTTCTTACCTGTGAATTTTCATAGGTAATCTCAAATCAAATTTTTATTTAATGTTTAGGATCTAAAATTTACCTACAAATAAATATCACCGGCCGCTATCGCTTCTCTTCGCTCGCTCAGCTTGAGCGTCGCCGCGTCGTATGGTCGCAGTAAACTAACCTACTTTTCTAGCCGCGAAACATATTTTCTTTTAATTTATTAAAAGATGGGTTTTCGATTCATTTTAAGATGATTTTGGTATTCCAAAAAATAATTTTATCATGGTGGCATTCAAAGCACGCTCCTAAGTCGTCTATGATCACCCTGGTATTATTATGATCATAGTAGAATAGACATAAACGACGTTAAAATATTCAAATGCGAGGGCAAGATAACTGCAAGCCTGGGGGCTTAGAGTGCAATTCATGCGCAAATAAAACATCATAATAATCCCTACGGTGGTCTGTCAACTCAACGTATTAACATTCGACGCACATTTTACGTCAGGTGACAAAGAAAGTGATAAACAGAGAAAGTGGCATAACACTACTGTCACTTAGTAAGGCAGCCAGGAAGTTGTGACCTTATCAAGTTATTATCTCTATGTTGGAAGGCCTCGTTGGTCTAGTGGGAGCATGTTCAAGCGCAGTCTAAAAGTTCCACATTTCAATTCATGGGCCGAGCCAAAACGTAATATTTAGACTAATTGTTACAAAAAGCTATCAGCGTTTTCGTGTATTAACGTGGAGCGAATGTTGCACCAAACATCCTTAACTGCATGTGTGGCACACCTGTTAAGACAGTCACCATGCTACTTCGTATACATAGTTTGATTCTTGCGCAGAATTTGTGTGATCCATAAACAGTTGCTCTGAGTCTGGATGTACTGTGTGTCCCTTAATTGTACGTTTATAACCCCGCGACACAGGCATTAAATTCCTTAGTACGGGGATTGTCTTTTTTTAATTTATTAATAAAAGACAATCCCCGTATATTTAAATTATTAAATAAATACTGACCCACAAAGGAAAAAACAGGACTTGACTTCTGAAACTAACAAGTATTGTTAACTGTGTTTTTCTTTTGCCATAAAGAATAAGTACAGTTAGCGTCAAAAAATTAGAGACACTTGTAGTATACTAAAAAAATCGGCATTACTGTCCGTCTACGTAAGAAAAGCGCTAAGCTAAGTGTTTAAGTTAAGCATATCAGTCTAGATATATGGGTGACCATCAACGTAATTTAATTTCTAAGCTGTCGGTCTCGGCTGTAGTCATTAGACAACGGTGGCATTGCCATATCTTAGAGTGACTGGACAGCTTAAACCACTGGTTGGTATCTCATGAATCTCTAGAAATACGGAAAAGTAAAGAAAATTATTCTATTTTGTTCCCGAGCGTATAGAGTTACTAAATATAACAAAAAGAACGCAACACCAAAGGAAGATGGCATCGTGTAACATACGAATCTACAGGGAATCTTAACGCGTATATAAGAAAATGCAGTGGAATTATATAGACTTGTAAATATTAATAAAACTACTGTATTCTTTTAGTACTGTAGGAGTTCTGTGACACCATAGAATATTCCAATATATAAAAAAAAATCTCAACTGTATCGATCAATGAGATGGATCTTGGATTTATCTAACGAAATTACTATTATGGTCTGTTTTTTAATGAATGTTTAAGAAATGATGTTATCCGTCGATCTTTGATGAAGATTATTTTAATACTAGCTGTGCCCGCGACTTCGTTCGCGTGTTAATTAGTTTATTTCGTTTTACTTGTAAAATAAAAGACTTTTTCTAAAATAAAAGTAGCCTTGTTACTTCTTATTACATCAGCTGCCTGCCAATAAAAGTCCCGTCAAAATCGGTCCAGCCATTTCAGAGATTAGCCGGAACAAACAGACAGACAGACAGACAAAAATTGTAAAAAATGTCATTTTGGTGTATGTACCGTATATATATTCATATTAATGTAGTAAAAACAGGTTATTTCAATATTACAAACAGACACTCCAATTTTATTTATTTGTATAGATGTATAGATAAAAGCACAATAAATAGGTAGCATTTCTTTCTTGTCTGTTTGAGACAGCCTAACTAAACCTCAACCAGTTTCCGTTTTGGCATTTTTTACAGTACAGCGTTCCGTATCCTTTATCCATCTTGCATACAGACGGTAACGTGAATTTCCTAGAATGCTAGAATGTTTGATAGCACAATTAAAAAGTCCCCTACTTAAAAGGAGGCATGTCATGATTTATAAATAGAGTTGGTAAATTATTATATCGGTTCTGATTTATGAATATTTTAATAAACTGCTTTTTAAACTATTATTTTTTCTATAGGTAAAATATATTCTTTGGAACCGTCTGCCGGGATATACAAGCTCGGACTCGAACCAATAACAAAAAGGCCGAAGACGGTTCCTAATTAATGAAACCCAACTTCAATATTTCAATACAAAAGAATTAAACGCGAATACAGTACAAGATATATGCTTGGATGTGTAATATTTTTTATATACCTAGCTAAATGAAAAATATCAGATTAGATTATTCTAAGTACAAAAGTATAAATAGCCTCGGAAAAATACTAGTTAGGTGGTAGATAGATAGAAAATAAAATAGCTTTACGCCAAATAATGCCTTCTTTAGGCCCATTTTCAACTTCATAGGTAACTTTAATATAATTTTCATAGATATCTCAATCTGGGTACACTACATTAATACGAAAAACTTTATTCCGACAGTCACAAATACGAATTTCAAACTACCGATTTCCATCATTCCGAATGGTTCAAAATTCCGAATATTACAACTCCGATTTATCATTACTCCTATTTTTATAATTCCTATATTTCAATATTCCTTACGTTTATAATTATTCTTCTCAAAACACCGAGCTTCAATAGGTCGAATAACAAAAAATCCGACTTAATGATAATTCGAAATATCAACAATACGAATAAAAATATTTTGTTTCCCTGGTCACAATTTTAACCTAACCTAACCCAAATGATTAATCAACAATAAAGTGGATCTGACACTCGGCGGCTGCATGCAGCATGCAAGCAGGCAGACAACATGCAAGCAGGCCGACAACATGCAAGCAGCATGCAACATGCAAGCAGGCATGCAACAAGCAAGCAGGCATGCAGCATGCAAGCAGGCATGCAGCATGCAAGCAGGCATGCAACATGCAAGCAGGCATGCAACATGCAGCAGGCATTGTTTCTGTCAAGGCTCCGGCGCTGCGGGGTTCGGGCGGGCCCACGCGAGCTTATCGTCGCAGATGGTTTTAACGCTCACCACCGCAGCTTCGGCTTGATGGCCGGCGAAGCCGGCCAGCCTCAGTCGCGGCGGTGGGCCTTCAAGCCACCTGCTCCTCAGCTCGCGGGCCACCCCACCCCTCAGCGCCTACGCGGGCTTAAATTACACTCTAGGGTATGGCAGACAAGACTACGTGAAGTCGGTTGTGCAGCGATTCGTTTCTGTCACCAAATTTTGTAGCATAACATGTTGACTTTTAGTTTATTCGAAGTATTGCAAATCGGAATGTCGTTTTTCGGACTGAGAACCCTTCGAGCATTTGACTCTTCGAACGTTTGAAAATCGGAAAACTAACAAATCGTATTTAAGACTTTCGGTAAAATTAATTTCGTGATTTTTAATAATAGACATTATAATTCCTAGGTATTATGAAATTCGGACTTTTGAAAATCGGAACATCGAAATTCGGAATAAAATATTTCGGAGTATTTGGGTGTTCCCATCTCAATCTATTTGCCCATGTCACTTGCTGATAATTGCTGCTTTAGTAAACAAAGTTTAATTGCTGCTTTTACTTTTTAAAATCAGTAAAGTAGTTTTTGATTCAACTCTTCCGAACTAACAAACATACAAAAAAATCTAATCTTTCACATTTTAATGTTAGTTTGGGTTGCAGTAATGTTAGCATTGATCTTACATCCAGGCAAGCTTCTTTTTTATACAAACAATAGTAAGACTTATGGTAGCCACAGCTCAATATACATCTTAATCCAACACTACGCAATTTTCCTATCGTCCCATTTACCGTGGGAATTATCCGTACGCACATAACTTAGTACATTCGTATGTATGTGCCGTACAACACATTATAGCTGCATGTTTATGGTAAGGCAAGGACAGTTTTTACCTCAAATTGTTAAGAAATTATCCTTGACATATGTTTTAGGTTCCATTATTGCTGGTGATGCCATTGAAATAATAAGCAACCCTGAATAAAAACTGGGTGAAAAGGAATCCCGGGGTGTAAAAAGTTGAAACCGGTGGTAAAGACACCCGCTAAGTTTCTTGCGGTGAGTCTTCTCAGTTGAGGCATATTGGATCCGGTGGTAGCATTAAAGCGCGACTGTCGTTATAGGCACAAGGTCCATCATAATGATAATATTGAATTTTTACCATAATATAAACTGAACCATTCATATAAAATGTAAGTAAAATATATCTAAATATCGATAATTATACCTATAAATAATCACTAAGTTGGTTTTAGATATATATAGATATACTTTATATTTTTATCTATTTTTATTCTTATCTGACAATGAAAATGGGAAATTAGTTGGGTGACAATTTTATTCCTAACTAATAAAGGTTAATCTAAGGGTTAATATTTTATTATATACCGTTAGATTTCATTTATATATTTAAGTTTAAGTTAAGATATATTTGTGATTTGTATTTTAAACTAAGTGTAGATTATTTACTTGAGACAACAAAAACTTTTAGTAAAACTTAACATGAAAAAAAGTTTTAGAATATAGGTTATCTATACTAAACTATTTCATAAAAAATATAGATCTGTTCTGCATTGTAACCAAACCTTAGCTCTTTTTGCATAAAGTCCAAAATAGCATCACAAATCTGTAACTAATCATTGATGACCTTGCATAGAGTATGCGATCAGCAACCACTCGTGCGCATAATGAATACAAACTGATTTAACCATTAAAGATAAGTGTCTGTTGAAGTAATTCTGAGATAATTTACTTGTATCAAAAGGATAAAAAGCAAATCGGTAGGAACATTGTTTAAAATAAACACCTAAAATTATTATACATATATACAATCTATACATATAATAAAATCGTAGGAAAGTCAAAACTATACATTAAATATTTTCTGAAAAGGATACTTAGGGCGTGATCTACAATAGATATCGAAGCCAAAAATAGAGTTTTTAGAATTTTTGTCTGTTTGTCTGTATATTGCAAAATTTGAAGTAAATTCATGCAGCACTTTTTGAGTTTAGCCTGGACATACTCCAGGCTAAACTCAAAAAGTGCTGCATGGATTTACTTCAAATTTTGCTTGAGTATTACTAACAGGTCGGGTCAATATATAGGCTACATATTATCAGGCTATCATACGGGTGAGGAGCTGTGATAATTTATAAAATTTTACGCTCGTAAAACCGCGGGGCACAGCTAGTTAATAATAAATAATTTAAATAAATCTCGGGACAACTTACACACTGCCATCTGATTCGAAACTAGACAGAGCTTGTACTATGACAACAAGAACACTGCTAAACATACTTATATATTTCTAAATACATAAATATTAAACATATATATATATATATATATATATATATATATATATATGAGCACGAATATTTGTTTCTGAGTCACGGATGTTTTCTATGTATATAAGTATTTATCTATCTATATAAGTATGTATATCGTCGCCTTGGTACCCATAGTACAAGCTTAGTTTGGGGCTAGGATGATCTGTGTGACATTGTCCCTAGATATTATTATATATTACACCCAGACACAAAACAAATAATCATGTTCGTCACACAAAGATATAATGTGGGGTGTGGATCGACCCACATCCTCTGGCTTAGCAGTTTGACTCTCTAAACACTAGACTACCAGTTAAGTCATCTATGTGTATAATATGATAATATCCTGAGGCATTTTTACATACAGCCATCTGATCCCAAACTATGCAGAGCTTGTACTATGGAAACCAGATAACTGATATACTATTAAATGTATATATCAATCTCATCTCGTGGGGAACTTAAACACAGGGATTTTTTCATCATTTAGATACAGCGGATATCAAAAAAAGAAAAGGTTCACATGTAAATAAATGGTTTTCATTATTTTTATTCATTCCTCCACACATCAGTCTGGACTATTCCGTGACCGTCACGGTGTCACAAATGGAAGCTCAGCGCTGGGTGAAACCCAGCAAATGTTGATGTCTTTTCGGCAGGACATATGTATAGAACCACTTATTTCCTCATTTCGTATATTTCCTTCCCATTGTTTGTTCCTTCATAAAAACTTTTTCAGTTTTGATTGTATCTTGTATATAGGCGAATAAATATATTTACTTACTTCTTACGACGTTTAATATCCGTTAGCTGATAAAATGGGAACCGTTATGCACCATATTAAAAAAAAACTGATTTGCGTATTTTTTTAACATAACGGTCGCAGTTAGTTTTGGAGGTTTTATTGAACAATACAAGCCAGCGAGGACTTAAGGCATCTAAAAGGGAGAGTAAATAAATCTAGGGCGAAATTAAACAAGGAATATATTGTCTCCTGCGCAGATGTGCCAGATGGTGTTCCCTTTAGGATCTGAACTTGGACTTGGGACCTAAGGACGAGGTGCAGGTAAATTTACAAAAAGGGTGATAATTGATTTATATGAGTGCAAACTGTGTCATGAAAGGTGATAATGATTACGACGCGTTTGCGTAGGTTCTCTCAACCTGTGAAATGTAGAGGTGGAGGGTTTCCAGAGTATGTTACAGCCTTGATAGCTCTAAGTAATCCATGGTACGGATCGTTTAGGACGTTCCTGGGATGACGGTGTTTATGGGAAAAGAGAGGAAGTCAGATTATAATTATACCTTTTTATAGTGTCAAAGTTGTTCAAGCCGCCCAGTAGCCAGTGCGCCACAACTGTGACCGTTGGCTTAACGTGCTCTCCAAAGCACGCTGACAGTCAGAAATTAAACCTCTTTGCCTAGGTGCTTAATCCCGCCGATCATTTACGATGAGTGCAAAGTGGTTGTATCGTTATACCTTTAGGACAAGGTTTTTTATGATTCAAATTATAACACGAACATACATAAAAACCACCAATGTCATCTACATATACAAATGACATAGTTTTCTGTAGCAAATAGCAAAAAATAAAACATTCAGTAAGACCATTAATTTAGGGTCTTTCCTATATACTTATGTAAAGTCGACGCGACGTCAGTAGATACATTTCGACCTTGATATGATCTCTATTACCCAGAAATAATAGTGATTTTTGTAGTACAACTATAGATGAGGCATTGACTATGATAACAATAGGCTTAACTATTTTAAATTTCAATGACAGTGCATTTTTCTACGTGTAGTACCTTAGAGCAAATTAACAAATTAGCAAAAAAGAAAATGAAAGCTTTTCAACAAGGTAACTTGCAGCAAACCTCTTGATTGGTATTAAGTAGTTTTAAAGAGAGTGAATGACATTAGTCAACATCCTACTAATATTATAAATGCAAAAGTTTGTTAGTATCCAGGATGGATATATGAATGTTGGTTACTCTTTCAAGCAAAAACTACAAAATGAATGTTGAAGAAACTTTGTAGTAATATAGCTTATATATCTGAATAATACATAGGCTATAATTTATAAACTTTAACGCGGGTAAAACCGCGGGGCACAGCTAGTAATCTTATAAGCTTGGCTTGACGACGCTGGATGTAGGGAGCGCAAAACCGGCAGTTTATAATAATAAAAATTAATAATGAACGGCTAGATATCTGCCGGTGCAGGATAACATCGATCTGTAACATCCGCTTTCTTGAAACTTTAATTCAATCTTTTCAACTTTTATAGTTTCCAACTTAAATTGTTTCTAACTTATACCCTACCACCTCGCATAAATTAATAAATTTCTTAGAACAAGTATTTATTAGGTCTCTATAATAGATTAATTCTTACCAAGATGAAGTCACAGTATCAAAAATTACCAATGACTGCCTCGTTAGTCTAGTGGTAGCGTGTTCAACCGTAGATAATGAGGTCCTGAGTTCAAATCCCGGGTCGGGCTAAAAAGTGATTTTTGGGACTATTTCCTAAAGAAAGATTCTCAGTAACAGCTCGAAGTCTGAGAGTTAGCGGTATAATGCCACGTGCCTCGGAGATCACGTAAAGCCTTCGGTCCTGTACCTGACGTCTTTCCGGTCGTGTCACTAGTCGTCCCATCCGATCATGAGAGTGATGGAATAGAAAGTGCACCTGTGTTTGCGCACCCACTTGTGAACTATAATATGTCCTGCGCAGTTGACTAGTCTTTATTGAGACGGCCGCCGTGGCCGAAATTCGGCCTGGGCATGGACATGATTAATATTATTATTATCAAAAATGCACACGGCACGCAGTTTCATTCTTTTAAAAGTTAACTTTTTTTTTTCCTTAATAATGTCTAGGTTCCATGACATAAGCTTATTTTTGCTTAAATATGTGATTTGCCAATTGTGGAATCAGGACCGTTTTAAGCGCGCAATTTGTACTCGACGTATAGTGATTACGTCGATAGTCTTAAGCCGGGGTTAATCGGTTTACCGCTGCTTACTTATTTTCTTTATAAATTGGATTATGTTAATTAGATATGAGATTGATGATCGATCGTATTCTATTAACTACTGTATGGTGAACAATTGATATCAATTTAAATCCAAATGTGGTATAAAAAATTATTGACTTCGTGCCTTCATAGATATAATGTATGTTAAGACTGGCCTAATAATAAAACTACGATGTTGGGAAGCCTATGAGAATACTTGTTTATTACAAGGAAAATAATAAGAATAACCCATACTGATCTCAATACTATGCAATACTAGCTGTTTCGCGCAGTTTCCCTCGCGTTAAACTTTATACATTATAACCTATGTATTATTCGGATGTGTAAGCTATATTAATATAAATTTCAATCTTTTCATTCAAAATCGCTTCCGTAGTTTTTGTATGAAAGATCATCCATACATTCATTATCACAAAATTTCGCATTTATAATATTAGGAGCTTTTATTACATATAAGATATGTATATATATAACTCTGATATAAAACTAGACTGCTACCTACAATAAACCCAATAAGTAATATAATTATAATAGTAATATAATTTTTGTTATTCGTATTAAATGCCACATATAATTATTTTCAAATTTAAACAAAATAAATTCAGATTAATTAGCAATACACTGGTAAATACATTTTTTTCCCAATGAACTTGTATTGTTTGCTCTGGAGTCCTGTATGGTCATCGTACCCGGGAAACTAAGTGACGAGGTGCCTGTTTTTACCACTGCGCCGCATTTGGGGTCAAAATAACATTTTATATTGCACTATATTATTATAGTACAGTGATTACGTGTTTATTTACAAGTAAACATAATTCTGTGTCTTTACACGCTATACCTACTGAGAATAAAACAATTGACCACATTAACTACCATCATTATGTCCCATAAGCAAACGGTATTATTCCATTTAAATAAAGAACCTTGTCAGTTGTCAAGTTATGACAATTGGACCGGAAAAATATTGAGCACAAAAACATTTGGCAAAAAATGTGACAGATTGTTCGAAGTTACTGTGGGAACTAATAAATACAGTTTACCTGTATGTACTAACTTCGTCCTTTAAATATTAGTTACCGATTCCCTTGACATGGGCAGTTCTACTATTGTTGGGCTTCATCTATTATTTATCTGTGCGAGTTGGGATCATAATGGTCATCGTCGTGACTCCAATTCACGCAGATAAAAAATCATTATCAACATTTATATGAAGCGTTGAAATCATAATAACTGTTTTAGAAAACATAGAACCAATTCTACTTTTCTTTAAAACATCAGATTTGGACAAAATTTGGAAGGCATAATCGGTTCGCATACGATTTAGAAATCGCGTAATAATCATGTAAAAAAACACACAGCTGAAAACTTCGTTCTTTTTTAATTCGCTTAATATAAATATGTGACTTTCAACTTTATTACATTTTCAAATATTGTGTTTAGCTGTTCGACGATCGCGCATTAATTCTACTATAAGATGCAATGCGCCCCGGTAATAATAAAAAAACGGAAGCCCCCTTAAATATTTATTTTATTTTGTTTTGTTTTTAGTATTTGTTGTTATAGCGGCAACAGAAATACATCATCTGTGAAAACTACCGTACCGACTACCGTACTTACCGTGAACGTAACTAACCGTGATAGTTAGACAACTATCACGGTTCATGAGACAGACAGACGGACATACAGACAGACAGACAGACAGTGAAGTCTTAGTAATAGGGTCCCGATTTACCATTTGGATACGGAACCCTAAAAACACTTAAGCTTGAATAGTTTTTTTTTTCACTTTCCGTTTGGAAGCTTTTGGCCTACACGGTTTGTTTAGCATAGTTCTTAATCGAAATGGTTCACATAAGAGAATCACCTATAAAACTGTTCTTCATTCATCTTCTCACCGGGCTAACTGACTCTCTTCTTCCTTTTTTGCACAATCTATTCTTCTTTGAAATGCGCTATCTCCGGAAATAAGAATGGCTAAGATTCGAATCGATTTCAAATAAATCACATTTCCAAAGAAGGAAAGGCAGAATCATTTTTACTGATCTACAAGTTCACACTTTTTTAACTAGATGGCGTTCGTTCGTTTCAGATCGCGGGACCTATTTGGCATATCGGTTATAATAAATAAATGCTTGAAATAAAAGGTAGTCTAAACCGATCAATTGATGATCGAATTAATCTCACCCAAAAAATATGCACACATCTTAATTTTACCCGCTTTACAAAATTTATATTTTTGTTTGTAGATGTTGTGATCATCGTTTTAGATCGCGCTATGGTTTCGTTCACAAAACGTGATATTAGACCTATCAATGCCGTGGTCGCAACCTAATCTAATAGTAGTTACCTTTGTGATTAATGCATCGTTGATTATTATTTTACTTACTGGCAATAAGGAGAATTGCTATGTATTCTTTTTTTTTAATAATAGTAGCAATGTAGTGTTTAGTTTATTTCTTACTTAGGTTATTTTTAAGTTAGGTTTTCTTAAATTACATATTGCTTAATTGTTTTAAAAGTTACATTTTTTAGATTAAGCTAGAAGTAAGTAGTTACATTGGTTATCATTCAAAATTGTCGCGGACGAAGTCGCGGGCACCAGCTATAACCTATAAAGTTATTTTCATCATGTCAGCCAATGTAGGTCCACTGATGGACAAAAGCCTCCCCAAAGAATGGGGGGATACGCCATAACAGCTACGCTTCACAGACGGGTTGGCGATCGCAGTTTGATGGTCATAGTTCATAGACGCTGCTGCCCGTTCTCTGGTAGGTATTTCCTCGATCGATTTCCACGCCTCCCACGGGATGAGATGAAGTCATTTTATGCCGACCCAATTGAAAATGAACAGGTGTTTTTTATAGCTATTGTAGATTAAATTTGTTTGCTATATCACAGGCCGCACGTATATGAGCCGCGGGCCAAATGCGGCCAGCGGGGTGCATTTTGACAAACCCAGCTCTAAACTGGCACTTTGATCAATCTTACCGCTAACCTCCTTACTGCGTTATTTTTTTTCTGCTTTAAAAGACTACGCCCGCGCTAGGGAAATGTATTCCTGTGTCGTGCGATACTTAACAAACATATAATTGACGGACACAAAGTACATGATGTAGCAACCCGGGAGGGGTTGCTACCCCTGTCGTGAAGTCTGACTCCTACCTCCAACCTCTACATAATCTGCTTTGAGGTTTTATTTAATTAATAATTTTAAGTTGAGTTTTAGTTATGCTGTAGTTGGGCGTGATCGTCTATATGTAGTTTTATTGGGCGCGTGATCGTCTAGAATAAATTAACATAATATGCTATTACATCCTATGGCTGATTATTGTGAGAAACTTAGAGTGTATTCATTTACTTGAGGTCCTATATAATACTTATGTACTGCCAGTACCTACCATATTCATCCACATAGGTAGATATTTCCCTTATCCTTTAAGCATGGGGTATTGTACTACTACAATCCCGGCTCAGGACAACTATATATGGGTCACACAAATAGGGAATAGAACCCGTGACACGAAGTGGCGAAGTGACTGTATTCACCGCTGGACCACTCGTGAAGTCAGTTATATTTTTTGAGATCCGGCAAGTACCATATCCATTCGAGACATTGGTGGGCTCAGTGTTAATATAAGATAGGTAAGAGAGGGTGCCGTGGTTTCCGGCCCAAAACAAATAACAGGGCCCCCCATACCATCCTGGGGGTGTCGTAAAAGATGACTAAGGGATATATCATGTACTCAGGTAGCAGCGCCAAGCGCCGTGATTACGGCAAACCCCTCCAAATGGCTTATGATGCTATACCACGCTCATGATGATGATAATTTGAATTCCTTGGTGACACACATTCGAGGCTTTTAAGATCATCAGAAAACCTTAAATTGCACATTCCAGCGCACTCTTCCATCTTTATGGACAAATCATTTGCAGTCCAAGCAGCTCGTTTGTGGAATGAGTTACCATTTTCTATTGCTCTCAGAATATACTTAGCTTCAAAAAACTTGTTAAAGACCACTATCTGTCTCTATCATAATAATTATTAATTTATTTTATATGGCTATAGTATTATATTTATAGTATTATATTTATAGTATAGTATTATATAGTATTTTATTTACGTATATGTATGTGTAATAATAATATGATCATTAACATATTTTTAGTTTTTAGTATACCTTTTTAATTATCTCTTTTCTTCTTTTTTATCTATGTACCACACTTTGTTGCACCATCCCCGGCATTTTTACACATTTCATTCCTATCCATCCAAAGGTTGTCTAGAAGAAATCGCTTTATGCGATAAGACCGCCCATTGTACATTATAATTAATGTTTCATTGTTAAATGTTCTTTTATTTTTTGTGTACTATAAAGTGTATTTTATTTAATTGTATTATTATAATGATGAAGAGAGAGAGAGAGTTACTATATATCCTACTTAGTTTATGAGTCTTATGAAAAGCTGCTGTAATAGAAATCCTTCATAAAGACTTTTATGGTTAGAGGACTATTAATACTTTTATTTTAGATTTACAACGTACAAAGTTACAGTTAAAAAGTAGCGCAACCGCTACGAGGTCAGGGCTGGACATTATGAAATGTCCATTGTGCTACTTCCTGCCATTGAAGTATTGGATCTAGAACTAAATGTCTTGGTTACATCACAATTCAAGCAGAATAAATTTAGAATACCTGGATTTTTAAACGTAACCATTAGGTTACTTTACAATTATATAATTAGGGATTATTAGTATGACATTTTAAAAAAATAACTAAGCCATAATATATAGCACTCCAACCAAATAATATTACTACTATTTATGTAACTTCATATTTCAATAAAATGAAAAATTAGTCATATATTGCAGAACTTTATCAACGTCAAAGTTAGCAGTTAGCGAGTTCTAAAGCTTTCACCACGATGCAAAGAGTCCCTAAACAGACTTCGCACTCAGGTGGGCCGAAGCAAAGAAAAGATGTCTATGTGGAAACGGTCGAGCAGCCCCAAAATGGACCGTATGAATGTATTTGTGGAGCATCGGTCCAATCCATGGCCCATCTAACAGCGTGCGCTTCCTGCCCTGCCACATGTTCATGGCAGGATCTTAGAAATGCCACAAGCAGGGAAATCAGTCTGGCCACGCTCTGGGCCACAAAAATTTAATGAGTTTGCCATCGAAATGCTAAGAAGAACGTCCAAGTTTCATAGTCTTTATTGACAGGTCCAGATTGTTTTTACTAGTATCAGTAGATTACTTGGGCAGTTTAAATTTGCTTTGTATTCGAAATCTGATGACTGTACTAATTGGTTTTATGCACATAGTCAATGCGCATTAAAACCAAATATTACAAGCATGTTGGTTATAGTCACTAAAATGGAAATACATAATTATATTATTATCTGTGCTAGTTTACTGAATAAATGTATTTATTTTCATTCCTCTTTCTTTCTTTAGATCAACAAAACGGTTAGTGAATATATCGGGACTAGCCTCCCTCTCACCCACCACTGCAATTCCTGTAAGTTAACATCAACAGTGGCACACAATGAAATGACACTGAGCGGTGAGGCACACAGGCATGTCCCGGGGAATCGCTTTAAATGTTTTGGATCCCGCAACGAATTTAATCAGAAAGGAGAAGTTAAAACAATGAAGAATTCCATTGGCTGGTTGATAGGAACAAATAAATTAACCATATTAAAAGTTATTGAATAGTATAATACACAATAAATTAAGTTTCTTATAAATTTACAACGCAGCAGCCTTCATCAGTCGTTTGTTGAATCCAGATGTCTCCATTGCTGTTCTTTGTGCAGCTGTGCAGTATGCTGAAATAGAAAGACACATCATCATCACATCATGATATCAGCCGAAAAACGTCCACTGCTGGACAAAGTCCTACCCCACGGGAGACAATTGCGGGACACATCATTACACATACATAAATCTTACAATAAAAAACAGTAGAAATATAATGAAGAGACGAATCTGTCCTTTAAGTCTTCTTTGTCTCTCGGCAGATCAGTTCCACGCATCCTCAACTTCTTTTCCTGTTTTATGGAGTTGATATTGTTTACTGCTCTGCTAAGAGTCGTTAAACCTACATAGTAAGTGACTGCCATCTTTACTGTATTTTCTTTCCCCTAGTGTCAGAGTTGATCAAACTGTAGACCTCTGAATTGACTTGATGAGAGACAGACTGCTTAACGTGGCGTAATATTGTAATATTTTTAAATCGGAGGAATTATTTATTTTTAGTGTTTTTCGACCGGAGCCAGATTTACAAGTGACTGTTTAAAATGCCTTCATTTGATTGTTAAGAAAAATTGATCACCAAGTTCTAAAACAAAACGAATCCCGTCATAGGTTTTATTTTATATTTGGATGTGAATGTGTGCATCAAAAGGCAGGATATTGATTTGATAAAACTAAAAGTAGTTTTATCAAATCAATACCCTGCCTTTGATTTGAAAGACAGACAGCTTTAAAATTAAGTGTATAAATTTAAGTGCGGGTGGGAATTGAACCCACGACCACGGGCTATCCGGCCCCATGTGCGTTAACTGCTCCGCCTTCGCACCGTGGTTATGTGACTCGAATATTATGATTAATAATACTCGAATAATATATTATACAATCCATTCGATATTTCTTAAAGCATATAAGACGCATTTAAACTATTGAGAACCCACGCTAACTTGGTCTTTTTTATAAACAAATCATTTATACTAGGAGGACTGTTGTCTGCAATACAGTTTTTACTAGTGCGGAAGATAGTGTGACTTGTGCTGTGTAACCCATGCAACCAGTTTCATACATGACGAAGATCTAAGTATCTGCAATTGTAAGTAACTAGATGATAAGGTTTTTGCCTATAAGAAAGTATTTTGTTAGTCATCGAGTACCTAAGCAAGTTGAGTGTAGGCAATAGGTATTTGGCTTTCTTGAGCGCCTCGTTGATGGTCGGATTGTTTGTCGGATTTTGCGTGCTTGTTGGGATTTCTGGCGGTGTGCACCTTTGTTTGATGCATCAAACAGACGTGCATGCTGCCGGGAAGTTTAGGGGGTACGCGGGGTTAGAGTAGTTTTGGCGGTTTGCAGGCGCTTTGGAAAAATACTGGGTATCTCATAAGACCTTTGATCCTTTTAGAACCTAGTCATTATATTCATTACTATAGATATATGTATGAAACGATGTTGAACTACGAAACGATGTTGTTAACGGAAAGGGTTGTTTCTATGAAATAAAATGTTTTTGATTTTGATTTTCGATACTCACGAACAGTACTCGGTTCCCAACCAACAAATTCACCAGTCCTCTCATTCTCAGCTCGCAGCCACTCGTGCAAGGGTGCGAAATACTCCAGAACTCCACTAGCATCCATGCTGCGCTGTCCTGTGATGGCTTCCATCGCTTCAGGCCAGGGTTTCGAGGAACCTAACTGCAGCATTTTACTGAAAAAATAATAAGTTATTTCATTTGGTCATTCTTACAGTATCAACCCATAGAAATATATATATATATATGTATGATTACTTACGCCAAAGCTCTTCCGGCTTCAGAACTCTTGTAAATATCGCAATTGGAGAGCAGTTTGGTGGGAGTATTGGGGCTGTATTCACCTGCCAACTGGCAAAGCGCGCGGTGGAATTGGAACTGGATAATGTACGAGATGTAGTATCTGAAACCATAATATTAACACGTGAAGCAAAAGCTTTGTACAGTACCCGGCGATGAATATGAATATTGCACATCGACATTTGGAAAGAGACAATCGGCCAACCTCGGCCCCGTAGAGCGTTATCTCTGTCGCACGAAATACAAACAGTCCGGTATCTATTAGGAGCTGTTAAAACAAATTTATTTTGCTTCTTTTAATAATTATTTTTATTCTTTGTATAATATACACCAATTTTTCTATAAGTGATGGCTTTAGGTTCGAGTAAAATAAAATAAAAAAAATATGTTCATATTATGTTTACGTATTTAATTACTTTGGAAAATTACAGGTACATAATAAACACCATTGTACCTATTGTTAAAGTGAGACATTGTAATAAAAATAATAATAATTCTAATTGTCAATTACTTCCATTTCACTATCTGTCCTCACAAAGAGGTTTTCCTAAAGATGCCATAGTACAATTTTAAATTATTTAAATTTGGGGGTGTTAACAACTGTATATATATATTTTGAACTGGATGCGACCGCACTCTATCGCACTTGAACAACGACTGACAAAACCTCACATAGGTAGTGCGCGACAGAGATAACGCTCTACGCAGCCGATATCAGCCGACCGTCTCCCTCCAAAGGCCGGTGTGTAATATTTATCGCCGGATACTGTACCTCTTTTCACGAAAATTGCACTGACGGACCCGTCTTCCAAGCGTGGCGATAATGGTATATTGCCACATTTCGCAGACGGTGGACATCTTTTGGCTGACATGATAACTAACACCACTCTTACCTCATGTACTCAACATCAGCAGCAATGTGATACTTTGCAGCGGGATCAAAGTCATCTTCAGACCTTGGCGCAGGAGGTTCGACACCCTGTAGTGACTCCCTCAGTTGCCAGAAGTGACAGTTGTAGTCCTCAACAGACGTGGTACCACGGAAGACACCATAGCGGAACAGGTCAAGTAGATACCCGAAAGGTAAAAAGACTATTTTGTCCAAGCCCTGAAAGAAAATAAATAAATAAATATACACAACAACTACACACTGCCATCTGATCCCAAACTAGGCAAATCCTGTACTAGACAACTGATAAACATACTTATATATTTCTTAATACATACATACCTATCATAGATATATTAGGTCTTTACCTATGAAATTGCCGTTCTGCAGTACTGGCCATTTCAAATCAAAATAATTTTTGTTTGGCTAAGAATTCTAATTTCAAATTAATTTTATTTTAAAAACATGGATTCTTTTTTCCAAAAGTAGTCATTTCTTTATTGATTAGTGTTACATTTTCATCGCATTTCAATCTTTTTCGTCATCATGGATACGTTAAAAATTCGAGTAATTATGGAATATGAGTACCGTCGTGGCAGCAACGCGGCACAAGCGGCACGCAACATCAACGACGTTTACGGAGCTAACACTACAAACCAACGCACCACCTGTTATTGGTTTGCTCGCTTCCGTTCTGGAAATTTCGACCTGAAAAATGAACCTCGCGGTCGTCCGAAGACTTTGGTCGACAATGACGAATTAAAGGCGGTTGTGGAAGCTGATGATACACAATCTACGGCTGAATTAGCAGCAGCTTTCGACGTTAGCGTCAAAACAATATTGGTCCATTTGCGTCAAATTGGCAAGGTAAAAAAGCTTGACAAATGGGTGCCCCACGAACTCAATGATCGCCAGCGCGAAGTAGGCGTCGAGACGTGCCTTGCACTGCTCAACAGACACACAAATGAAGGAATTTTGAACCGCATTGTTACCTGCGATGAAAAATGGATTCTGTTTGATAACCGCAAGCGCTCAGCAAGTTGGTTGGATCCTGGTTCAGCACCTAAACAATGCCCTAAACGAAAACTTACCCCTAGAAAAGTGATGGTCACTGTTTGGTGGTCTAGCGCCGGTGTGATTCATCACAGCTTCTTACCAAACGGGGTGAGCATTACTGCAGATGTGTACTGTGAAGAACTGAGCACAATGATGGAGAAGCTGGCGCATCTCCAACCAGCATTGGTCAATCGCTCGTCTCCGCTGCTCCTGCACGACAACGCGCGACCTCATACTGCACAGCAGACGGTCTCCAAGTTGCAAGAACTGGGGTTGGAAGCTCTCCGTCATCCGCCCTACTCACCAGACCTTGCGCCTACAGACTACTACTTTTTCCAGAATTTGGATAACTTCTTGGCGGGAAAAAAATTCAATACCCGAGAGGCAGTACAAAATGCCTTTGAAGAATTTGTTGCCTCCCGTCCAGCTGATTTCTTTAAGAAGGGCATCAATAAACTGCCACTGCGATGGCAAAGATGCATTGATTGCATGGGTGATTACTTCGATTAATACAAATAAAAAAATTCATGAAAAAAATTCGTTTAAATTTTTTCATATAAAACGGCAATTTCATAGGTAAAGACCTATTATTAAACCCAGACACACAACAAATAATCGTCCTCATCACACAAACATCTGTCCCGGGTGGGAATCGAACCCACGACCTCTGGCGCAGCATTCAGGTTCACTATCCACTAGACCAACAGGCCAATAAAGTGAGTAAGTGGTAACCATCGCTGCCTTCTTGTATCTCTTATTTCAAATGTGGATTCAGTGGTAAATATGGGTATGAAGACCTTTTTTTTTTTTTGATAAGGCAGGGGGAATGCTAATGCATGCCACCCGCAAAAAGTGTCTGCGGGTGGGTATGTCGGACTCGCACCGACTAAACCTAACCTGCCGTGGACTTCTTCTGGCGCCTGATACGGGGAGCCCCGGGAACGCGGGTATGCTGCTCCGGTGCCCCCCTTTTGCGCCGTGTCCCAGATTGTCCCAGATTGTCACGCACCCGGGGAGAGCTGTGGGTTGCTCTCCCCATTTGCCGACTCCTGCCAGTACGGCACAGCGACTGCGCCACAAACAGTTCGCTGTCTTCCCGGGGCTGCTTGCACGTGGCGGCAGTAGAGGACACTTCTCATACTGCCACCGCAACCCCGAGGGGAGTAGGGCTAACGGCTGCCGCCGCCGCCCCGACGCCTCCTCCGTCTACGAGCGGGGTCGGCTCGTTCCCGATCCCGCTCGGCGGCCTCCTTCTGGAGCATGACTGCTTCACAGAAGGAGACCACGGCATCCCATTTGGTGGAGTCGCCAGCCAGCATCGCATACACGACTGCTGGCGGCGAAAGATCCCGTCCGATCTCAGCGACCAGGACTCGTCTCTCGGCCTCCCAGGCTGGGCACTCCTCCAGCGTATGCTGGGTAGAGTCCAGGTCGCTCCCGCAATGGTGACAATGTGTCGTCACTTCTCGGCCGATCCGGCACAGATACTCACCGAAACACCCGTGTCCGGTGAGTATCTGAGTCAGTCTGTAGGTGACGTGACCGCCCTTCCTACCCACCCAGGCCTCGAGGTGAGGCAGGATAGCACCGACGCCGCGACGGCACGTTGGCGCGCGTTCAGGCGCAACTCAAGCCGTGCGCGCCACTGTGTTAGTACGTGCCGGTGTGCATCCCGCCTATAGGCAACGCGCGTCTGCTCTGGCGCCTCACCGCTCTCCCGGCGGACGCGGATCTCGGTGTAAACCGTCGCGTCGACTGCCGTCAGGAGATCAAATGGCGGGAGGCGCGCCAGGAGTGTCGCCGCCTCAAAGGATACCGTCCGGTATCCTCGTGCGATCCGTATGGCCACCACACGCTGCAGGCTATTCAAAATAGCTCAGCAGTGGAAGGCGCCCATCAGGCGTTCAGACCAGACGGGCGCCCCATAAAGGACCATGGATCGCACGACACCTCCGTAGAGGCGGCGAACTTCTTCCCTGGGACCCCCGAGGTACGGCAAAAGCCGGTGTAACGCACCGGTTACCTGGCGCACTCGGGGGGCCAGACGCCCGAAATGCTCCTCGAAGCCCCATCGGCTGTCTAGGGTGAGGCCCAGGTACTTCATGTACCGCCCCACCCTGACCTCTGCGTCACCTACACGCATCGACATACAGGGTGGTTCCTCCCTACGGCGTAAGCAGTGGAACCATAGCGCCTCAGTCTTGTGAGGCGCTACCCGAAGGCCCAGTCTCAAAATGGCCGCGACGACACACGAAACTCCGAGTTCGGCGAGCCGTACCGCCCGCTGGAAGCTTACCTCCCGGGCTATGACGAGCGTGTCGTCCGCATAGCAGACGACGCTCACTCCAGGAGGGAGGCTTATCCGCAGGACCGCATCGTACGCGAGGCTCCATAGCAGAGGTCCCAACACGGACCCCTGAGGAACCCCGCAGGAGAGCTCCCTCTGGATCTCAATCCCGTTCCGACCGACGAATTGAATCGTCCTGTCGCGCAAATATGCCCCGACTATACCACGGAGATAGGGAGGCACGTTATGATGGACCGAGTGCCTCCCGTATCGCCCGCCAGGGGACGGAGTTGAAGGCGTTGACGATGTTGGGTATGAAGACCTACATAATATAAGTCACGTTTTCTAACTGATTCCTCAGTCATACGTAACAATTAACCACTCAAGAAACCGAGCCATTTTTTTATATAACTATGATAGATAAGTAGAGTACCTACACTTTATTCCACCAGAAACAAATCTTAATATAAGAAAATACAGGTAGGTACAATCGGCGGTCTTATTGCTTTGTAGCGATCTCTTCCAGACAACCGTTGGATGGACAAGGAAAAGTAAGATGGAAAAGGCGGTAGTTGAAAGTGTACTATCGTGTGTATTAAATGTTTAACGTTATGTACATAAGTACAAGCTTCATAAATATATACTTATATTTGTATAAATGCTAATAATACTACTGTTGAGGTTCTAATTGACCGATATTATGGGCCTACTCCATTAGATGTTCGATACTTACCATTTTAAACTGCTGATTTATGTTAGACTCAAGATCATCCGGTCCATCTTCGAGAAGTCCCATCACTCTCAAATGTTTAGGTGTTGCGACTGACAAGGCAATGACATCACCAACGGCCTCATGAAAACCTGGAATTGAGTACATTTCACGTATTTAGCTGTGACCGAAGTTAGTTTCAGAACATATCGTAAACATAATATAAAAACATAATAAAAAAGCTTCCAGTACCTACATACTGGCCCTATCGGAAGATCAGCACTACAGAAATGTAGTACTAGCTGAGATAGGGCCATTTCTCATACCAGTACGGATAAAATTAAAAATATTTAAAATGTATACCACAATTGAATCGATTTTCTGTATTTGTTATGAGATTAAAATTATTTCTTTCTTTCTTTCTAATATTATCGTACTGGTATGCCAAGGAATTACGCTATGGGCCTTATCAGATGGCTCAGGGTCACTGAAAGAGCAATAGACAGGGCTATGCTTGTAGTTTCCCTGCGAGATCGAATCAGAAATCTTGAGATCCGCAGCTGAACCAAAGCAACCAACATAGCCCGACGAATGGCCAGGCTTAAGTGTTAGTGGGCAGGGCACATAGCTCGTAAAACCGACGGGCTTTGGTGCAGAAACGTTCTCGAGTGGGAACCACGAACCGGAAAACGCAACGTGGGCAGGCCCTCTACAAGATGGACCGATGATCTTATGAGGGTCGTTGGAATCCGCTGGATGTGGGTAGCGCAAGACTGGCAATTGTGGAGATCTTTGGGGGAAGTTGTTTCCAGCAGTTGGCGTCTTTCGGCTGATATAATGAAGATGATACCAAGGACTTTAACTGCGACGTGTGTACTGGGTTGTTTTATATTACCTTTGTTACTAGATACAGGATTTACGTTACATACCAGGGTTAGCTCCTTCCCGGTAGACCACCGGTTGGTCCTTGTATTGTAGGTAGTATTGGATGTGGCCCATCTCGTGATGTGTTGTCTTGAAGAAAGCGTCGGTTATTGTAGTACATTGTCTGATCCTGGAATGATATGCAGATAAAATTAAAAGCGGCAAATAAGTAGTCAAAGAGCCTTAAAATATTAAGTCTTTACCAGTAATCTTGAATATTTGGACGAAACCCAGCACTGATTTCGTAGGTACAGTAATACTTTACAATTATTCTATCTGTTCAGACAAAAAACCATCTCATATCAACTGTTGAAGACTAGGCAGTTTAAAAAGCTTAAAACAAGACCTGTAGATGGGATTATTTAAATTTGGGAAGAAAATAAACAACTACATATAGGTTGTTCAATTAAGAGTTCGACTTTGAATTCCCTTACAGTCTTTGAGATCAAATAAATCCTAGGCAGATGCGTGGCAGACCGCTTCCGTTTTCTGGCTAATAATATTTTATTTATTTATTTATTTCTCTACATCTATAATTATAGGTCTTGATCTAATGCGATAGTGTTGGTATTAAAACTAAATGTTTAACTAATTATTCATGCAACTAACTACCTTTAACAGGATCTTTACGAATTCACTCAAATTACATGAGAATATATCCACATATTTACTATCAAGACATATTCGTGAATTACTAATGCCAAGATTTACCTAAAGTCTTCGCCATCAAAGAAGTCCCAGGCGGATGCATGACAAACCATATCTCTTCCATCATCTGGCTTCTCAAAGATGGACTTATCCCAGAACATCTCCGGCATACCCATCAAGTTCAACGATGTAAAGAATTCTTCTGCCGTCTTAAACATCTTCAGAGCTGTGTAGTTCTGTAAAAAATTATATACTAATTCTGAAAATAATGTTTCAATCCTTGCATTTTTATTTGACAAGTTGCCACTAACATTCTTGTATTAGACGGTAAACTATCAGGGGCCAAACGAAACAATTAAATCATTATGTATATTTTTTTACCAATCACAATACCTGTGAAGATACGAATGGTGAAAGTGTGTTACTAGACTGTTGTAATTACTGGAAAACTATATAGCTAGATATAGATCTCTATATAGATATAGAGCTCCACATAGATCAGAATCACTTGAGTATGCTTTTTCTTTAGCATAAGGGCAGTGGTTACCATGGTGTCAGAGTTTTTCAAACCACCATTAAGGCTCTGACATGACTTGATAACCACATGGACTGACAGCTTAACGTGCTCTCCGAAGCACGGAGACGCTAAGAAATTAAACTTTTTTGATGACCGTTTTTGACCCATCTATAGACTGACCGATGTGCTTCACCAATGAGTGCAGCTAGCTGAGAGCGTTCGGGTATTAATTCTACACATTGAGGTCCGTGGAGCTCCAAACATAAACTCCAAAATATATCTCATTACCAAATTTGAGGCATTCATAGCTTGTTGTACTCATCGGTCTCGATCGGCAAAGTTGTACATCTAGGTTCAGTCATTAGATGGATGACTACAGAAGTTGTTTAATTTCCGAGCACCACGTCTAGTCATGGCGACGGCTTGCACAACTCTGACAATAGGCTAATCACTACCCATACGAGAAAGAAGACGAATTTCCTAAAGTTTACGGGCCTCCAGGAAAAACTGCCTCATTTTACAGAAACAAAATATGAAAATGTAATTCCTGCGTGTATTTATTATATTTCAATTATTTTTGTTAACATACTTACCGTATATATAATAAAACAATTGACTATACAAATTTTTAGCCCAATACAAAATGGGCCGTATCCACTCAGCAGTGTGACAATCATGCTTACCTGGGCAATGAGGGCTCCTGTTATATCAATATCTGGTTTGCTAGGATATGGCCTTGCATATTTCTCCACGTTGCCCCATGTTTGAGCCCAAATATTGCCTGCAATATGAAATAGAAATAGTATTACTGAATCAACTATATTTTTTAACACGTTCGTACTCAAAGGGAAGTAAAGGATAGGCCCAGATATAGATCGATGGAAAGGGGGGTGGGGACTGGCTGAGTTAATTTTAACCTGAGCATGACTTTTATTGTTTTAGGAAGCTTTTGTTCTGTAACGTGTAAGGTTGTGTACCGGTTTTGAAAAACATATTTATTCCGATAAGACATCCTATCAACTGTCTCTATAGGATATTTCCATTCTCTGACACTCACCATAACTCCCAAGTGATTGGGCAGATTTCAGTGCGTTTTTTTTATCTGTAAGTTTCAATCTAATCCTATTAGTCATTAGCCATTACCACCCCCGCCCATGGACACTCGCCACAGGAAAACAGCCGCAAGTGCGTAGCCGGCCTTCAAAAAAGGAAACACTCACTTCTTAACTTAAATGAAAATCTACTTGATTATGCTAAAGTTACAGATCTGTAATAAGTCTGCATATGCTTAAGATTACTATTGTATCAGGAAAACATGGCGAACGTAGAAACTCCGCAACCTATTGGTTTTGTTTTTCGTAAATAAGAGGGAGACAAAGGCGCAAGTGGGTCACCTGATGGTAAATGAACACCGCGGCCTATGTATACCAGCGTAGTCGCAGGTTCACCTGCCATCAAAAAGTCAGCAAACAAGTGTTGCTGAAAGATTAGCTCTGGCGACTACACTCACAAGCAGAAACACAACATTATGTTATAAATGTTATTATTAAGGATTGTCTTAGATGGAGGTACTTCCCCAGTGGGGCTGCAATTTGGGCAAATAACCGCTGTGCCCTGCTTTATATTTAATTAATTAAGTAAGATTAGACAATTTTCTTAAGCCAACAAGCATAGGACCGCTTACACTATGGACACCCGGGGCATTATATTCATTGGGTTTTTACGGGTATGAACGTTATCTTACAAAGCAACTCTATCAGTAACAGTATCTGCTAATCTAATCTCAATTCACGATTATCGTAAGACCATTTTATATTCGACACGCTATTAACAATATTTATACTTTATTTTATAACTCTTACTATTCACAATTTCTAAGTTAAACATTAAAACAAAATTCTACTGCTGAGACTGCGTCGCTCCCCACACATCGTGTGAAAATGTACAGTTTAAGTTTCATATTCTCTTAATTCCTTTGGAAGGAAATAAGATTTACTAAATTTATTTAGATTTTACCTTTCAATAATTAAACCACTAACAAACCAGGCACAACGGCAAAGATCGCGACTCAAGCTTCCCGTTCGTGAGAAAAGATTGTCTTAACATTAAAATCTCCGTTTTTTTCTGATTGGCATCGTTACTCAAATGGTCTATATATACATTGTTATTATTTAAAAGGCAGTTAAAGTGGACAGTCCCTGATTATACTTTATAATCTGAATATCTTATGTTTCTTGTAGATTAGAAACTAAAATAATAATAATATATTTTATTCAGTTAATACTTAGATCTATTTTCATGTCTACCTGTATTATATTTCTTTTTAATATTTCTAAGTATAATATCTTAAGGATATTCCTAAGTGTAATATTATTATCGTGCTAAATTAATATAAAGATTCCTCGTCATATAACATCGTCCTCAGACCACACGCAAGGTCATGCCCCTTAATTTTGGAGGTAGACCCTTAATAATTATACTAACATTTAGAAAGCGAAATATATTTTCGTACTTACTCCACGTGACCTTAAAAACCACGTGTATAATACACGAGTAGAAAAAAAAAGTAGAATTTATTATAAAGGTTTCCTTACCCAGCAAATGGGCAGGAATGGGCCCCCTCTCCGAGACGACTTCTGGTCCATACTTGAGCCTGAGCCGCCTCCTCACATAAGCATGTATCTGTTGGTACAGCGGTTTGATTTGGGCCCAGAGAGCAGCGAACTGGTCCTCACTGTCATCAGATTCATACTCGCTTAGCCACCATTCTGCTACACTGTCGTATCCTGCAAAATACAAAATTATAAGCTGAGACTATAACCATCATACCGGATTGGTTTAAACTTTGTCGTCCTGAGATAGAGAAAGAGAATAATGGGTGTTGCCCTACAGTATGGTATCCTACTTTAATTTTCTATCAAATATTTTCTAGTAGTTTCTTTATAAAAAATTATATATGTATAATAATAATGCCCAAACCATCTCAACATACTTTTTCTGACCAAATCGAAGACGTTCTCAAGAAAGGCCAAGTCAGAAGTACCCTAAACCGACGAAGTGAAAGAGGTGTGCAAAGATCGTGACAAATGGAAATCCGTTGTCTCTGCCTACCCCTCTGGGAAACAGGCGTGAGTCTGCATGTAAGTAATAATTAAACAAATAATATGTACCATTCAACTTGGCAGCTTCGTTATCCATCGCGACGTATTCAGTGAAATTGCCCTTGGACGGCGAGCCTGCTGCTTTGTGCCACTCCAACCAGGCGTACTTCAGCTCTTCTGGGTTCTCGCTGTTCGCAAATATGTCTGTCACATCTGGAAGTGAACATTATGACAAGTATATACAGGATATAGGACAGGTAGCATATATTAAAAACTAGCTGTGCCCCGCGGTTTTACCCGCGTTAAACTTTATAAATTATAGCCTATGTGTTATTCGGGTATATAAGCTATATAACTACATAGTTTCATCGAAATCCGTTCGGTAGCTTTTGCGTGAAGAAGTAACAAACATACACACTCACACAGTCACACACTCACAAACTTTCGCCTTTTTGTGTAAAATATATAAGTAATATACTGGGATACGGCCATCTGTCATCCCAAATTAAGCAGAGCTTGCACTATGGTAACCAGATAACTGATATACTACATACAAATACTACTTTTCTTTTGTAAATACATTCTTAAATAGTTAATTACAGCCAGACTCAGGACAAACAGACATGCTCATGCACACAAATATCTGTCCTGGGTACGAATCGAATCCGCGATCTGCGGCGTGAAAGGCAAGCATTTACCAACCACACCAACAGGCCCGTCTATATATTATAAAAATATATAAATATGTTTATCAGTTGTCTGGTTTGCATAGTATAGGCTCTGCCTAGTTTCAGAAAAGATGGCAGTGTGATCCTGTGATCCCAAAATATTTTTTTAGTAATAACCTTTATATATATACCTGGTTCCACATGCAGGTCACACTTAGTCCTATCGTTGAAGTCACAGATAGTAGCCTTTGCGTACGTCGATTGCATATTATTGATGGAGTTGATTAACCTCTCGTTCAGATCCTCTGGTAATGCAGACGTGCCAAGTTTGGAGTACTTCTCAAACATTCTCTTCAGGTCCCGATCTTCATACTCATGCCAGAGGTAGCTCATCGTCTCCTTCCAGTATTCTTTGTCTTCTTCTGCCACTTCTAAAGAAACTTGTAGCTACAAATAATAAAATGTATATATTGAAAATTTGTTAAAAATAATAAAAGCCCTTTTACTTAATACGCATATTGAGGCAGTTGTGAAAACAAAAAATGTAATTCCCATTTTGGGTGGCTATCTGTTATTTGAAATTTATCATAGTGTATAGTATTCTATTAGTCAAGCCCTTTTATTTGATACCAATTTTTTTTTTATAAACGTGATATCATTTAATTACTTTGAAGTTCATGTTGGAAATGTATAATCATGGTCGCACACCTTTTTCTAGAAAATACTGTTTTACCTCTCACGGTTTTTACCTAACCATTGATTCAAGTCGATACCATACCGTTCAGGTATGTCCATCTCACAGTACCTACCTATAATTAGTGTGCTGTAAATTGGTATAAGTATGTCTGTATAAAATGCCCCAATCTGTATTATTACATATAATAAATCTGTAGAAAATCCGGTCTTGTTTGTAGAAAATTTGGAGCGAGTTGTGTAAAAATATGTTATCCGCAATTTTGTGGTGGTGGTTAGACAGATTTTCGTCAAACATAACTAAGAACTCTCCCGACTAATTCACCTTTCTTTCAACCGTCGTTTATGCGTCGAGGCGACGGTGAACAAAAGCATACGGTCTAGGCACTGTAAGCAGCTACAGTGCCCCCAAATCCCCTCCCAGTTATAACCATCATGATGTAACTTGGAGGGGATTTGTCCCCCTACACGATGGACCGATGATCTTGTGCGGGTCGCTGGAAACTGCTGGATGCGAATAGCGCAAGACCGGCAATTGTGGAGATCTTTGGGGAAGGCCTTTGTCCAGCAGTGGACGTCTTTCAGCTGATATGATGATGATGATGATGATGATGATGATGATGTAACTTACCTTCAGAAAGAAATACCGCAAATGATAAATTACCTGAGAGGTAAAATTCCTAAGACAAACACAGGCTTCAAATTTAAAACAAACCTTTTTCTGTACTAAAACAATTCTATGTGAAAGTTGATTTCATACTCACAAATAGTTCCTCATTCTTCTTCGTAATATTAGTTTCATAGTTCCAGGACGCTAGTGTCTTTCTGTTCTTTGCCTTGGATGTCAGTTCGTCCAAACTTCTCATGTAATCTCTCCCGGCCGCTTGCTCTGCCGCCCGCTCGGCTGCTCGACCCTGAGCCGCTACCACGAAGACAGAGGCAATCGCCCCCACCAACGCTAGCTCACCGATGATCTTCATTATCATCTGAAAAGCCATAAAGGCATTTAATGTTATTTACTCTGAACCAAAATTTGCCTTAATGTTGCATAGGTTCGTAAAATAATAATAAATATCCTAGGTAATTATTCACCTTGTAATATGGAAACCAGATAACTGCTGCTTTTCTTTTGTAAATACATACTTCGATGTAGTCAGCCCCACAGCACAGTAATAAGAACACAATAGAATCAAGAAGTCAAGTAACTAAATAGAAATCACCAACAATAACAATTTAAAACAAATGTAAAAGGTAACCAATATCTCCAACAGTTGGAAAACTAAAGATGGCAGCAATTAGAGAAATACGTTACCTGTTAATTCATTTTTATTATTTGAATAGCCTTTGAGTCCACAGTCTAGCGGTTTGTGGCTCTAACTGCTAAGATAGGGGTTGTGGGTTCGATCCCCACCCAACACAAATCGATGTGTGATGAACACGATTATTGGTTGCGACTGGGTGTAATTTAGTTGTCTGGTTGCCATAGTACAGGTTTTGCCTAGTTTGGGATCAGGCCGCTGTGTATCCCAAGATATTTAATTATTAATATATACATATACTAGGTTTCATTAAAACTTGTTACGTACTTATAAAATATGGTTTTATTGAATAAAGTTACATATACAATCTTCGGGGAAGACAGCAGCAATAAATATTAGAAAAAAAAATGTTCAGCCACCGCCACAATACCGCACACATTCACGCAAAAGTTTAGGTAAGCTCTAGCAGAAATCCTTCTTCATTATTTTCCGTACGAATTTGGCAATATCACACTCTTTACTGTGTAGCTGATGGCATAGAATACCGCTACCCCATCTCATCCCATGAAGGGCGTAGAACTCGTCCTTATAAGGCGTATTTTTCTATCGACGTCATAATAAGTCGGTAAAATACATAACTGCTCTAGAGTTTAGATTTTAATTTAGTGTTAATTATTTTAATTACTAGAATAGTTTTTATTTGAATGATAAATTAGTAGTATATATTAAGAAATACATAAAGAAGCTAAATATCATTAATATAAAAAAAAACTGCGACAGTTGATAACTTGATATGTCTAAATCAGTCTGTAAATCCCTACGTTCCCTAATTAAATTACTAATATATTTATAATTATACCTTTTACATTGCTCTTAAGATAATTGCTTGCCATTTAAATAAACCTCTTTAATTGGCATATACCTATACATTTACATTATATGCGTGTATATTTCTCTTTTACTTACTGAAATTACGAGTGAGAAGCTGTATATATTTATTATTTAGTGGCTACCCATATCAGCATAATAACGTACTCTCCTGGACAATGGCCGCTCCAAAATATTTCCACAATAGAATCCATCATTTGGAGGGATATGCCATATTTACCACAGTATGCTAGTCATAGTACACAGAGAGATGCTGTTTCCCGTACTCTGATAGATATTCCCTCAGGGGCTCTACCGGCTAAGTCGCCGAACATCGATTCCTTAAATGGCGTTCAAATAAATAAAGGTTCAAATTACTTAATCAATCGTTAAATCGGCTTCAACGTTGACAATCGATTCCGGACCATTTATGACGTCACATGTGCTCATTGAAGCCTATTTGACGATTGATTATGTCATTTTTAACTTTTATTTATTTGAACGCCATTTAAGAAATCGATGTTCGGCGACTTAGCCGGTAGTATTGTTATAGACATAGGTATCCATTGTTTGAAAATCTTATTATTGATCCCAATGATTCATTATCTAATTCAATTAGTGTAGAGTTTCATCTGTACACACGGCTACATATCAATCTATATGTTTCCAATATAAGCTGACCTCTCACTGTATGGAAATCCTATACAACGCGAGATCAGCTTATACTGTAAATGTATAGCTTGATATGTAGCCGTGTGTACGATAAGAAGATGAATTAATATTCTATAGAAAAACAGCTATTTGGTATTTGATTTTCCTACTCAAATTACGGCCACGGCAAGCCCTAATGGAGACTAGCAAATGCGCGAGACATATAGTGAACAAGTGTGTAGACAAACATGGAGACACTTTCTGTTCCATTATTCGATCCGATGGGACGACTAGCGACACGACCAGAAAGTCCAGAGGTCAAGTACCCCTTGATATTGACAACATCTTGCATGAACAATCCATATTAGATACTCATTAAATAAATCGGAACAGACGACGTGAAGACAAATAAAACCTCATAAGAGTAAGGTAACTAAAATAAATGACTGTAACACTATGGCATTTCTTTTGATTGTTTATATTAATAATTATTACATTATAAAACCTAAATGATAAAATATTAATAATACGCACACATTACAGACACGACAGATAAATAATGGGGACTGCCTGTTTATGGCATGATCGCAGCTTAGGGACTAACAATAAAATGTATTCGAGAACCGTGCCAGTGGGTAATGTTCTCAGAATAATCGATGTATACAACATGTAACCTCAACTAAGCATGCTGCAGTCTCTTTATAAAAATGTTAAAGAATGTTATGAAAGAACTATGTAGATATATAGATAGATAAACTTTTAATTGTACACCTGAATAAACAATACAAAGCGAAAACAAATTATAATAGTACAATTGGCGTCCTTATCACCAAGTGTGATCTTTTCCAGGCAATCTGGGTAGTGAAAGGAGAAAGGAGTTAAAGAGATGGGGCAGTTACTAGTGTACAAATTACTATGTATTATAATAATTTGCTGGTACATTATGCACACACGGCCATCTGATCCGAAACTAAGCAGATCTTGAACTATGGAACCCAGATAACTATTATACTACAGCTCTTTTGTAAATACATACTTATATATATAACTACAAACAGACATGTTCATACACACAAATATTTGTCCTGGGAGGGGATCGAACCCACGACCTGCAGCAAGCAAGTATCTACCAACCACGCCCACCGGCCTGTCACCTAATGTAATGAAAGAACTATGAACTTAAACAATTATTCCGTAATCAAAACTTACCTAGCCGTCAACACTGTTAAACGAACTATAATGTAATGAAAGAATTCCATGTATCATGAACTTAAACAATTATTCCGAAATCAAAACTTACCTAGCCGTCAACACTGTTAAACGAACTATAATGTAATGAAAGAATTCCATGTATCATGAACTTAAACAATTATTCCGAAATCAAAACTTACCTAGCCGTCAACACTGTTAAACGAACTATAATGTAATGAAAGAATTCCATGTATCATGAACTTAAACAATTATTCCGAAATCAAAACTTACCTAGCCGACTACACTGTTACACAAACTCTAATGACAATGACCACGTTACATTGGCGCATAAATATAAAAGACGATCCAAAGAAGTATTGCACAAAACATTATGTCAAGGATTAACAGGTGAACGATCTATTAATATTGTTCTTCGCAAATTGAGTAGAACGGAGAAGAAAAAATTTATTGGTCGAGGTGGTACAGACGGCAGCACATCCAGCTACCACAATCTGTGAAATATCTTTTATAGATTGTCAACTTTATCGCATAAGCATACGGTTCACTTTCAATTGGGGAAATTTGACAGATTGGGGTAGCTTGATGAGCTGGCGTCTGTACTACGTATCTCCTTGGGTACTGCATAGTTTGTGTATTGGTAGCAAATTCAAAGGAACCAAATTACATTCCAATAAAAAAACTTGAGAGGTGTCAAAGGACACCCGGATGGAACGAAGTTATTTCTTATTATTTATTATGTACAAAAAACTTGTATACATTCAACAAAAATAATCGTCGCGACACCACACTGTTCAATGCGAAATAGAAATGAAAATATCTGGCTTGCTTTCTATAAGAGAGAGAGAGACAGACAGAGAAACATGCGCACGCCGCACAGCTGCAAAAAGTGTCGTGACAACTTTTCGTAAGAATTTTTTCCGTCTAGCCCCCTTTCACAACGCGCGATAAGGAACTTCGTTCCAAAAATCCAATTGTAAATTATTAGAGGCGTTCTCATAGCCAGATGCTCTCACCGATACATAAGTGATTGACAAGTTTAAGCAACTCGGTTCGCGCTCAGTCCATAGATGGCTGATCGCCAAAGTGGATTTGTTTCTGAGCTTCTTCTTAGTATTGTACGTTAAGCTGTCGGTCCCGGTTAAAGCCATTAGGCAACAGTCGTTACGCCGTGTCAGAAGCGGCTTGAAGAACTCTGACACTGCCCATACGAGAAGTAAGTAGGTATTCATAGTGTTGAGTTTAGATTTACTCTATCCTATCGCCACGTTGGACTAGGCTGTTCAACCGTAGGTAATTTTTTGATGTATGTTTTATTTGGGAATAGAAATAGCTTATGGATAGGAAATAGCTTCCGGAATAGTGCCATATACTATAACTATAACTTTTTTCACATCTAATAACTAGCTAAAGATCTATAGGCGAAAATTAAAGTTGGCCATAGGTTGGTGCTAGTGGCATGAAAATATATGAAACATTTATAATAACTCCATGTTTTGTAGAGCAAGGTGATTGGTTTTAAATGCTCTTCAAAGCATGATATCTTCCCAAACTTGTTTCATCTCATATTCGTAATTTATAAGCACGTTCTTCATAAAACTTAATGAGTGGTTCTTTATCTAAAATAATCAATATTATTGTTATGCGAATTCCCTGTATAACAGACAGTTAAAAATTCACGAACACGAACAAAACAATTGCTATAATTTATGTAAATAGGGGTAGCTATTTACATAAATTATACCAATTATTACAGCTTTAAAAAATAAACCGACTTCAACTTAACTAATTTCGCGTTTGTAAGTCAATTAAAAAAAATACATATGGGGCTATCTCTCTACCTAATAAACCAGGTATGACCAATATCTGTTGACAAACAACCAACAAACAAATTTTGAAATTGAGAACCATTCTCCTTTAAAGTCGGTTATAAATAATTCAAATCTTTCTTGCTTTGTCTATGTTCCTATAGTAACCAGTACAGATGGCATACCGGAAAGCACGAAGGAATCGATACATATACAAAAAAATAAAAAGTATGAAGGAGAAAAGTTGAGAAAACAAAACAAATATTCGTTTTTGCTCAAAAATTGTAGGTAGGAGGTACTATATCCAGCAACCTTCCGGTCGCTGAGGCCATAAAAAAGAGAGCGATGTACTCAGGTGTTCTATTTATGTGCATGATTGTGTCATCGTATCAGCCAAAGTACGTCCACTGCTGAACAACAGCCTCCCCAAAGAATTGCGGGATATGCCATAATCGCAACGCTTGGCAGACGGGTTGGCGATCGCAGTTTGATGCATAGTTCACAGAAAAACGCTGCTGCCCGTTCTCTGGTAGGTATTCCCTCGGAAAATTTCTAAGACCCCCACGGGATGAGAAGGGGTTACATATACAAGAATATTCTATGCCATCACCACACCGCATGATTTTGTGGTCTGATCTTTATATCTGGCTAGAATATTCCAAATGTTATGAACAAGGTCAACTTATATTCAAAGTTACACAATTAGACGCAAGATAACAATATGGTTGCCAAAAGGTCCGTCGCAGTCTGCCAATGTAAAAAGCCTGACAGATATTTTGTTAATAAGTGTAGTGCAAAGAGTATAATAATATACTGGAAAAAATCTCTCGGGTATTTTGATACCAATCGTATGAAAGCGCCATCTAGATTTCTTAACCAGTACTAATTATGAATCTAAGTATATATTACAGTAGATTTTAAAACGAAGTTATTTGTTGTTTCCAATTATTGACTTCTTTATTTCTATCTTGTTGTGTTATTGGATGCAAGTAATTAAGTATTAAAATTATTTCAATTAAGATTATGGACAAATCATGTAATAAATGTACAAAATTCTAGTGTTCACTTGTGTGAAAACACAAATTCTCTCGTAGCGCCCATGTATACCGTAAGGATAAAAAAAAATTTGTTGTATATTTTTATGGCACAAGAAAGAGATGGCTATCTATGCAAATAATTCGAACGAAAGGACTGTCATGCTCCTGCTGTAATAAGTAAGTATCAAACTTTTTTGACATCATGAAAATGATTGAGTTGCGATTTCGTTATGTAAAAAAATAACATGATTGTTGTTTTATAGCATGAATTATAATATAAAATTCTATCTGAGCGCAGCTTACTCAAACTCAAACAAATTTATTTAGACAAAAAATCCAAATTTAAATAGCAATGCATCATGAACTTTAATTGCTATTAAGAAGAGCCCCACTAGATCTACTAACCAGTAACACAGTACTCTTACTAGTTCTACCGTAGGAATTTCGGTAGAACCAGCGGCAGAAACAAATTTATTTACACAAACAATCCACTTTAAAATATAAAGCAATACATTCTCATATTTCTTTATACTTCGATGTGCACTTTGTGAGTTTATTAATTAACTTAGATCAAACATAATAAATATTTACTTAATCTTTTCTTTCTATAGCCATAAATTTTCCAACAATAAAGTTTTTAGATCTCTAATGATAATTTTATTGAGAGATCAATTTGTACTGACAGTTGGACCGGACTTGTAGAGAATGTTGAAAAGTGCTTTAATTTTTAAGTACTAATGAACATTTTTCTTTTTCGGGCGTAATCCTGTTTCTTATTAAGATTAACTCTCCTAATCGTCCTACTTCAGTGATACCGTAAGTTCATTTTGGATAGCTGACATTCGTGTTATTGGAGTCTGCCACGTTTCGTTAACCACATCACCATATGCAGCACTTCTTTTTTGTCAAGTATTTGTCAGGTTCTAACAATAAAGACACTATTGTGTATAATTAAAGCATAGCCCCAAAATAGAAAACTTTCACTTTATGTAAAATAACTTTCACTCTACGTGAACACATTTTATTTCCAATTTGTTTTTGGACACTACGGGTACAGATTTTTTTTTGAAACTATATAATATGCTTAATTTCAGCCGAAAGGCGTCTACTGCTGTGTAAAGGATTTCCCGAGGATCTCGGCAATGGAATTATGAACCTCATTTGAGGTGAGATGCCATAATCACCACGCTTCGCAGATGAGTTGGTGATTGCCGTTTTTGTTTTAAAGGCGACGATTACAAGTTGCCTGAGAGGGTTTCACTGATTCACATGACAATAGGCGATGGCATTGTGGTGCTTATAATACTCGTAGAGACGTTGCTGCCCGTTTGCTGGTAGATATTTCCTCGGGACGACTTTTAAGCCACTACGGGATGAAATGGGGTGACGATATTCATTGCCGTAACCACACCGCATAAAGCACTTCCACTTCTTTCCAAAGCGCAACAGAGAGACGAAATTATACAATGAGGTTAAAACTTAATTAAAAAGTAACACTAAACCATGCAAGTAATTTTAAAATCTACGGTAAGATATTACAGAATATGTATTTTGAATAACCGTTTATTATACATACATATACTTATGAAACAGTATTGTTTTAGAATAGTCATCGTATCTGAAGTTAGAACCACCATGTAATAACAAAATCCAAAGGATATCTAGTAGGTATCTATGTTTATGTTCTTGGCGTGCAATAAAAAGTTATCTGACTAGGTATAAGCTAATAATTATAGGAAAGATCTAATGCATAAAACAAGACGAATAGAAATAAATATACCTACATGAGGACTAAAGATCGCTCGAAAGTACTATTTTTATGCCAATCCAATACAATCAATGTCAATGGGTATTCCATCAAATGAATCTGTTTACATTTGGCTAGGTCATCAGATCAATTACTTTCAGAACTGACTAGCCATTTCCAATACTATAGTTATCATATCATCGACCTATTTTCATCATAACAGGCCTTTATATTTTACTAGCTGTGCCCCGCGTTAAACTTTATAAATTATAGCCTATGTGTTAATCCAGGGTGTCAGCTAACTATATACCCAATTTTATTAAAATCGTTCCAGCCGTTTAGCCGTGAAGAAGTAACAAACATACACACTCACAAACCTTCAGCTTTAATAGTGTGATTATAACTTAAAGTAACTAAGCTGCTACTTTAATTTGAGTCTATTAATAAATATAGCCCTTATATGATAAAAGAAATTATCAGGTATTTATAATTCTATAGGTGTGATTTGTTGTACGATTATTTACATCATAAGTATCTTCATCTAGTAAGCTAACTGAACTGTTTTTGAATCGCTAAACTGACAGAATGGAGTATGGTCCCAACTGCTAAAATCACTACCTACCAATATCTAAACACTTCAAGTTTATTAGCTACAAATTGAACGGTCTTAGTTAATTTACTAATTAATTGCAAAATGTTTAGTAACTTACAAATAAAACTGTCTTTGTGGTCTTACTAAAATATCCACAAGGCATCTTCTCTCCACAATTTTAGGAACACACACAAATCTGACACAGCCTCCGTACAAACTAAAAATCAGTGGCCATACTGGAAAACATTAATTATTATGTTAATGAATTATTGTCGTGCTTGTAAGATTTGAAGCCTTTTGTACACTTAGAAAATTGTTGCCGAAGCAAATGAGGACAGATTTATGTGATAAGTAACAATTCAAGTATAAACTCCGAAAGGAACATAACATCATAATCAAAGCAAAATCTGCTACATGCAAAAAGTACAACTCTTTGATACTAAATAGAATAGTGCTTGTGCTGTATGAAGATGCAAATGGATAAAATTTTACATATATTTAGTCTATAAAATAATGTTGGCATAGTTACACTTTAACTCGAGAATGGCTGTTCGATGTGTTTCCACTCCGAAAAGCAGAATAACGTTACGATTGTAAAAAGTTATAAAAACAAAATTGAGAAGGACATTAATTCTCTTACTCCTTTAGTACAGACCGGTCCTTTAATAATATTTTTAGAACGGCTGAACTGATTGAGATGTTTAATCCGTATATAACGCCATCTTTGTTACATGATATTGGTTACTGTGTGTTTGAATGGGTCATGAATATGCTACATATAGAAATACACTTTGCGAAGATACATAATAAGTAGCGACACTTATTTCAACGCATTAAAGTGCAATCGAGCTCGCCTGAGCGCTGTATGGCTCGGATTCATTTACTGAAGTGCATGTGTGGAACAATAACATATTTATTAATGGAAATTTACGATTTTGGGAGTTAGCACGCGCAGCAAAATGATACTAAATTAATGTACAGCGATGCGCAGATTTACTTGTAGTGTCGCATTGAAAGCGAATGACAGCACGCCCTCTGAAAAACGGAGACGCTCCTAAATTAAACCAGCCTAAAGGCTATCTTACCACTTAGGTTACCTTACAAATTGTTTCCTGGTCGAGAAGCACACCTGAATAGCTAAGATGGCGAAGAAGATTCAGGTGTGTCTAAGGCATTCGACCAATGAAATCACAGTAAAACACACGGGTCTATGCATGCAAACATGCGATTGGTCGGATGTGGTAAAGATCCATGAGTATTCATTGCCATATTAGCTACGCTCACGTCCTGCCAAATAACTGCTTCAGTATTGTATTAACTAGTCCCCTATACAGGTCCGTCAAAGTCGCTTAAATAATGCCGTCGGACCGTAACAAAACATTGTTAGACAAATATGTGTAACAATTTTATGTGAATTTTTGGTAATGATCTACGGAACGAATAACTACGTGAAGGCAACTGTAGTACGTCAGAAATGAATTAACAACAGTAGCACTGGCCACTTACGATCTGGATTCCGATAAGAAACTCTCCGTTTAACCGCCCTGAGCTGAGGTTTAAACTTCAAAGGGGGTGCCCTCTGACACATGTTATTTGTTAGTCGGCTTGAGAGGCTCAAGCTGCCTGCCAAAGCTCACGTCTGTTAGAGGCGTCTTCACATCGTAACGTAAAGCGACAGTTGCACATTACATTCCTTATAATGTAATAAGCCTCTCATGCATCTCCATGTCACAGCAATCGAGGTTCGAACCCCAAAGAGGGTACCCTCCGGCGCGGAGACTTATTTTGTAGTTTTATTTGCTAAACGGCTTGAGGTCACGTTCCCTAGCTTTTATTTTCTGGTGAAGCTGTAAAAGCATCCCAGGCGAAAATTACACATGTTAAAAAATAAACATAAAAATAAAGCGTTAAATTTAAAATATCATCTTTTTTTATTCTATAGAGAGCCAGACCTCGAGGCTAAAATATATTTTTTTCTTTTTGGATATGGGAAGGTCTTGGATAAAACTGAGAATTGTTCTCGATTAACTTCGCACTATACCTGACCTTCTTTTTGACGTGTATAAGAAAATGCGCATTTACTTCGCTGACATCTTTTTCGTGTATGATTGATCTTAAAAATAGCTTACGCAAATTTTTGTTTTTGTTTTGTAATCCATTACACGGATAATTTACACGTGAATTTAAATTGCACTACAGTTTATTAAATACGTTACGTAGCGACCAACGTCTTAATATATTTCCATATGTTCAAAATGGCAAAATCAAAGTTTCGATATACTGCTAATGTCTTATCAATATCATCACCCCATCTCATCTCGTGGGGAGCGTAGAAGTCGTCCTGTGGGGAGCGTAGAAGTCGTCCTGTGGGGATATCTCCCAGAGAATGGAGAGCAGCGTCTCTTCGAGTAATATGAGCATCATAGGTACTACGATAATAAGCCCATCTGCTAAGCGTGGTGATTATGGTCCATCCCTCCAAATGATGGACACAATTCAATTGTACAAATCTTTTATCCAGCTGTAACTTAAACAATCTCAAGTAACCTAAAGATATTGTTACTTATCACCATCGGAGGGACCAATTCTTTAGCTGTAAACATCACTTTTCATCGTTTTTCGCAATTTGTAGTAATACAGATTCATGGGTAGGAATCTAATATGTAATCTCACAGAGTACATATTAGATTCGAGTGCACTTGAAGAAAGTAGCCGTTTCGCTTCTAACATAGTGCCCTCGTGTCTTGGATTCGATCCATGCACAGGATAACTACATATTTGTTTCCCCCGTAAATGAACACAAGGATTTATTTCCATTGTTGTGCGGACATCGTCTTTTAATGAATTGCATTGAATACACTGTTGCGCCGATATTAACCAAGCATAGCTAAGTGAACCTCCGCAAGGAAACTGGCTTTAAAATGAAAAAACCACATCGATATGGGTTCATCCGTTTGAGAGCTACGATGGAACAGACAGACACACACATATACATGGACAGACAGACATCGACGTCAAACTTATAACACCCCCCTTTTTGCGTCGGGGGTTAAAAATAAAAACCATCAAATATGCACTCACCGGCTTTACACAGTAACAAGTTGACACTGATATTCTACTCGGAACGCAGGACGTATTTATCTCGGACACTCAACGCATGATAATCTTAAATAGGTACTTACTACAAAGATTTATCTCCTATAGTTTGTTTGTTAGCGCAGTGACTCGATACTCGACTACATTAACCTTTTGCTGTAACTAGCATAAGGTTAAGTTGAATATGGTGTACAATAACCGGCCAAGTGGGAGTCGGAAACGCGCACGAATGTTCCGTACCATTATCTATAAAAACCCCTTAAATATTTGTTTTATTTTAATTTATTATTTAATTCAAAGTGAATATATAACTTAATATAATAATATTCGATAGCTTAGTGCACCTACCATAGTTTCTCTGCACCACCCAAAGGTTTACTGGTAGATAATGCCTATGATATTAAGTCCGCCTATGTACAGACGCCAGCACATCAAGCTACCCCAATCTGTCAAATTTCCCCAACTGAAGGTGAACTTTATGCTTAGGTGATAAAGTTGAACATCTATAAAAGAAATTCGACAGATGGGGGTAGCTGAATGTGCTGGCATCTGTACAATATTCTTTGGGCTACATTTTAAATAAATAGCCGTTCGTGAATAATGTCCCAGGAAATTATTATTATAAGTTTACATAACAAGTTTATTTAAGTTTGTTCTTACTCTGACCGTAAAAGGTCAGATTTAAGTAACCAAAGACATAGGAATAAACTAGTATGAAACAAATTATGCATCCAGAGGCTAGGTCACAAACGTGTTGTTTAACATAAATATTTTTCCTTAAACCCAAGAGGCATTGAAACTTATAGTTTCGCTGTTAACCCGTAGAGATAAGAATCTTAAAACCAAGGTAAGTATATGTGCCTTTACCTTCTTCCTAAGTTGGCACCTTGCCAAGAAAACACTAGACGGGGTACATAGAAAGACACAGAAAGAGGAAATATGACTATAGAAACCTGTTTCGTCATTATTTCGAGCCTCGAAAAGACAAGAAAATAGAGCGCTTAAGGGATCAGTCTATTCTCCAAATTGTTATACAAATTGAATTTAAAATAATAGGAAAATTGGCGATCACATCTTTGAACTAACTTAAGTAAACTTACTACGTAATCTTAAAATATTTTTTTTAAGTTTATTCTTCATTTGGGTAAGTTTTACCCGATAGGTACCTCGCTTTTTATATACTCCGTAGAGTCGGAGAATATATTAATTTTTAAATGTTACTAGTGTTTTTATTTTGTAAAATATTTTTAAAACACGGTCACGAATTAAATACGTCATATGGATGGTAAATTGTGAATATCTACTAACTACTGAAATAAACACACATAAAAATCGACTATAATACTCCCTGAGATCAGTTACTTTAATTAAAGCTCAAATTAGCGTGTTCCATTTAAGAAGTAGATATCGACTCTTCACCGTCGTGTCAATTGTATACTACATCAGAAGACACCATCGTATACCATTCAGATGACCAACTTGGAATTTTATTCGTTTTATTGCTTTTTGACATGTCGTAGCGCTGAGGAAACCCCGCAGCAGGTAATTCAGATTGGAATACGCTGGTGTCTTCTGATATGGAAGTGTCCCTCTTGTCATATTTCCTGCACAAATTGGAGTTATATGAGGCTTCTACTAAAAATATGACCTATTGCCATCGATACGCAAAGAAGATTAGGGTGACGTATTTGAATGTGTTTTCAATAATTCTACTGATACTTATTGACGATAATTAGGATTCTCAAAAGTCTTAAAATAGTCGTAATTGTTTCGTTTTGTTGTTTTTTAGGTGTTACGTGAGCTGTACTAATATGCTCCATCTCAAATATTGTATGTCCTTTGTTCAAACAATCCAGCGTTCAATGAAATAAAATAAAAACAGCTGTAACACTCATTTTGAAATTTAGGTGATAATGATACTTGTTCTAAATCCCCGATCGTATCTGCATTGCATCAGAAGTTCTTTAACCCACTCGTAAAATTATCTAAGTATTGGTAGATAAGAGATCTTACGTTATTTTATCAGTTACAACGTGTCTAGCAGATAAAGTATCAAAATTGCTTTGCAGAATGTATGAAATAGATATTCGGTATTTGTTACATATTTATTGTCTTTTATCAGCATTAGCTTGTCAGTGGCAACTTTGATAACCAGATTGTATGACAAGAGCTCAGCGTCGGCTATTCATATGTAGCATCTGAGGCGTACATTTACTATATACACCATATTCTACACTACCTCTCGTTTTGTATACGCTGCTTTATTATTCTCCTCGTCCGTATATAGCTAGTCATAGACATATATATTTTAGTCAGTAAAAATTGATTTATTTAATTTTGACTCGTCACATTATTTTTTACCCTACCGTGCAGTGATTGACATGGTAAATACTGAGAAAGAGTGCCAAAAATATTAGTAGGAATCCTTTTTATAAACAATCTACCCATTCCATAGTTTGCCTTAATCAACCCGCTTGGCATGAGAGTTATCGACCGCATTTGGTGGTAGCCAGTACACAGGTAGCGCTGTTAGGGTCAGCGCAGACCAAGAGGAGCACAGCGGAGAAGATTTTATTAAGACACTAGAAAATCAACTTTAAAATTATTGAAATAAAGTGCATGTATGCTTGAACATTATAATGCGCGAGCATTTTGTCAAGTTCAAGCATATATGCACTTTATTTCTATAGTTCTAAAGTTGATTTTCTAGTGCCTTAATAAATTCCTCTCCGCTGCGCTCCTCTCTGTCTGCGCTGACCCTTAATGTATCCCTTAGTCGCCTTTTACTACAAACACGGTGTCTAATCATCGTAATAGCAAACAAATATGTAAGAAGCCACTGCGATCAAACTCAGCCAGGAAGATTATCAATTATCAGCAGTTCCAGGAAGAAATAAAACTAGAGAATCCTTAAAAAAAAAACATTTATTATGAATACTGTATTGCTTGCCTGCTATAATTAGACTACTGTAGGTAAGTACTCATCGCGTCACGACGACGCCGCGGTTTGTGACTCGTGCTTTGTAGATTCCTTCGAGTTTAGTGCCGCTAACTGGTCCGCTGTGCAGTATTCTGGAAAAAATAATACATTATTGTTAATAAATTTACTATCTAATGTAGAGGTGACACATTATACATTAAGTTAGAAATACATTAGATTTTTACATTGTATCAGCGCCACGACATATCAATTACAAAATCTTTTCTCTTGTGATCATCTACTACTGGTTCAAAACACATATAATATGAAATTTAGATAGAAAACATCACCCGATTTGAGCATATCGTTCATCCGATTTATGTCACAACTACAAGAGTAAAATCTTTCATCTTATAGAATACACTCCAGATAATTGCATTATTATGTTATTGTTGTAATCTTGAGTTTGGAGACCGCCACCAGAGTACAAAGGGAGGGTAGAAGAGGACACCAGCAACGCGTCAGCGATGCCACATTTACTGCAACAGAAGTAAGAAAATTCAATCAACTTACGTGTTTTACTTGGCTCCCATCCTATAAACTCTCCAGTCCTATTGTTCTCTATCTTGAGCCAATCGTGTAAAGGCTTGAAGTACTCCAGAAGACCGTCGGCCTTCATTGCTCGCTGGCCCGTGAGGGCTTCCATCGCGTCCGGCCAAGGTTTAGAGGAACCCATTTTGAGCATATTTCTGTATAAAATGGAAAAACAAATATAGATACGGGGAAATAGTTATAAAATCAGCACACAAGCAATCACAATGGGTGCTTGATCAACATTCCTGTACTGGAAGTACAGACACATGAACACAATAGTGTTCTGCTCCTGCATCACCCTCATCCGTGAGACGACATAATGAACTTATTCGTACAAGTTATGAGATATTTATCAACATACATTTCTCATAGTGCAAGAATTCAAATTCTATTACGATACTTGCAACAGTTCTTATTTATTATCCCATAACTTGTACGAATATGTTACTTGTTTTAACGTGTAGACAAAGAACGAGACACATGCTTTTAAAAAATTCAAGCACCGAGTTAAAGACGGGAATCTATTCGCTTTTGGGAAGTTTTAGAATTGTGCGTCGTTTTCTAGCGGTAATGGTTTCCCGTATGCACCTCTGCTAAAAAGGCAATAAGTTACAAATATGCTAGTCACGTGACATTGTGGATGGTACGTGGCATTATATTTTTAAAGTCGGACGGTCACCGTAGCCTAGTTGGTAGTGCTCCTGCCTACGAAGCTGGTGGTCCTGGGTTCGAATCCCGGTAAGTGCAAATATTAGTGTGATGAGCACGAATATTTGTTTCTGAGTCATGGATGTTTTCTATGTATATAAGTACTTAGCTATCTATACCTATAAGTAGGTATGTATATCGTCGCCTGGTACCCATAGTACAAGCTTTGCTTAGTTTGGGGCTAGGATGATTGGTGTAAAAAAAAAAAAAAAAAAAAAAAAACATTACTGGCTTGTTTTTTTTTGTATTCTGTGTAGAGCGTGGAGAAAGATTAACCCCTGTCCATGCACTAACAAAAAGAACTCATTAAATAAATAGCGGGTCTTGAAGCAGTTACGTCCCTACATCAATATTTGATTGTTCTTCATTGTTTGCTATTGTTACTACAACTAAATACATCAGAGTGTATTGGAGTCCGTGTATCCGTGTCCGTGTACAGACTGTAACCGTGACAGAATAAAATACAGGGCTTACATAAGTGGGAATTCTAGCATTATGGCAATTATATAACATTCGAAATCATAAAACAAATGGCTTATAGAAAAATGTTATTATACTATAAAGGAATTTCTGACATAAGACCATGATATTTATTCAACTAATAATAGTATTGCACTCAACTTTAGAAATAAGTATTGACATTGTAGATTGTGTAGTGGTGATTGACTTATATTATTGACATTTTTTAACTTAATTTAACTGTAGACTGTATTGTGTATTATAATTGTTATATTTCTGTGTTTCTATTTGATTGTGTTGATTAGTGAATTATGTATTAAAACAATATTATTCAATAAATTTGCTTACCGAAGTATCGGTGAAACATGCTGTACCTATTGTAAAATGTATTTTGTACCAACTTTGTAACCATGTCTCGAGCAAATAAACTATTCTATTCTATTCTATTCTAAAAATACTTTTGATTCTAGCTGTACATCATTGATTAACAAAAACGATACAAACAAATATAAGAAACTGCTCAATAAAACGGTTGTTTTCTTATTTCAAAAGATAACGAGAAAGAATTAAGTTTCTACATTTTCGGAATAGATAATTCTTAATGGATAGTTAAATTCTTAAAGGATTTAATTAGATTTGTTAAATTCTTCAGGTCTTTTATAGGCGTAAACCTGTATTGTCGCGACACAATATGAAGTATTCGGTCACGCGCGATTTTTATGCAGTCTATTCCATTGTATATTACCTTAAGTAGTTCAGCGAAACGATACCTAATTTTTATTCCGATGCGCTAAGTAAGCTTCACCTACTATCTAAGACATATTATTATACTGATAGACCATTTCAGACTTGCACGGACAACAAGTGCCTTTGTTTTTCTTTTTACTTTATCTTTGGTTTTGATTGTTATTTTATATTTTTGTGGTCTGTGCAATGTTTTTCTGAATAAATCTTTTTCTTTCTTTCTTTCTTTATAGACTAATTACATTTGACTAAGACGGCAAAGAATATCGCCACCCCATTTCACCCCGTGAGGGGCGTAAAAGTCGACCCGAGGGAGTATCACCAAAAGAACGGGCAGCAGCGTCTCTCTGTGTACTATAACCATCACACTGCGATCGCCAACCGATTATGGCGATAATGGCATATACCTCTAAATGATGGGCACAACTAGGGTTACCATGTGTAAATAGGGGGATGCCTGTCTATGGTACCTAAAATGCCAGAATTTTCAGAAAAATGCCTGTCTAAAGGAAAACGCTTTAGGTAAGAAGTAAAAGACGACTGATAATAATGAAGAAGGATATTTATTACTGATATTTGTCAGAGGACATTATTTTATTTAATACTTCCTTCTTTTCTAATATATAAACGTAAAAATCTTCACGAGATACAGTTTTCCATTTATGTAAGCGCGATGCGTGCGCGGGCGCGAAAGTTAAAAATGCCTGTCTCAGACCAATGCCGGCCGCACGCCTGTCTAAACCTTAAAATGCCTGTCAAATGCGGCTAACGCCTGTCATATGGTGGGCCTAACCTAGCCCACCCTAGGCACAACTCCATTGTGTAAATCTTTTGGGGAGGCCTATGTCCAACAGTGGAGGTCATTCGGCTGGCATGATGATGAATTTAATATTATAATAAATTTGACGGTCACCGTAGCCTAGTTGGTAGTGCTCCTGCCTACAAAGCTGGTGGTCCTGGGTTCGAATCCCGGTAAGCGCAAATATTTGTGTGATGAGCACGAATATTTGTTTCTGAGTCATGGATGTTTTCTATGTATATAAGTATTTATCTATCTATATAAGTATGTATATCGTCGCCTGGTACCCATAGTACAAGCTTTGCTTAGTTTGGGGCTAGGATGATTTGTGTGATATTGTTCCTAGATATTATTATTATTATATAAAAACAATACATTTATAGGGCCTATAAACACCACGTTTTTTAAGCGCGCCGTTGACGCGCGTTGGTAGCGATACATACGCGCATTAGCATCACGTTTGTATCGATTCAAACAAACACCAACCTGGGGCTCTACCGGCTAAGTCGCCGAACATCGATTTCTTAAATGGCGTTCAAATAAATAAAGGTTAAAAATGACTTAATCAATCCCCTGCTCTGTAGGAAAAAAGTGCCCTGTCGAGGCACGTTTCTAAAACGTGCGTCGACGGTGCGTAACGGTGTATAACACGTGGTGTGCATAGGCCCTTAACTGTACAAGCGCCGACGTTTGAGCAAAAAAACAATATTTCTTTCTTTCTTTCTAGGTATTTCGATACTTACGATAATGCATTCCCAGCAGCTACACTTTGGTAGATGTCGCAGTCAACGAGTTTCTTGTCAGGGTTCCCGCGCACGTATTCACCGGCTAACTCACAGAGCGCTCGGTGGAACTGAAATTGGACGATGAACGACACGTAATACCTGAAATTTGAAAATAATGTCGATTTAAAATATACTCTGAACATCCCCTTCGTGTTTCGGGTTCTTGGATTCTCACAGTATGACGGTCACACAGAAATATTATTTGTGTAACTTTTTTCACATGACGTTTACAGTTAGCCTAGGGGACTTTCACTGTTTCATCGTACTTTAAGTATTTGTGAGACTTAGTTGATCTGTACCCATATATTTATAATTTTGAATATTAAAATTATCTTTAAATTTGAATTTTATAGCAAAGCGTTAATCTAATATCAAAAAGGGGAAATCATCAATTTTATTGTCCGGCCGGTCTCGAACCAGCACCATCTACCAATCCCGAGTAGGCGCTGTGCGTTAAGCTACTAACGATTCACACTGGCAGATCAAATTTAGGATTCCCTAACACTCGTCCGGAGGATGTAGGTATTATCCATCAGATTTGTTTTCTATAAACATGGCCGACTGATATGTTCACAGTTGCATGTGAAAGATCATATCATATTGATATGATCTTTAAATTTGGAATACCTTCCAAATTATTAAATTTGAATTTTATGGCATTATTCGCAATGCAAAACGATAATCAAATATTTGAGATTAATATTATCTTTGTTATGAAAACTTTCCATACTCCACATTTGCAGAATCACAGGACTTCGCAACAGCTTCAAAGTATTCCATAGTCCTATTAACTTGTCTCGCAAGTGCGCCCTGAGCTAATAGCAGTAGGTAGTACGCTTAACCGATTATATGCGGATGATAATTCACGGCGGCATCAAAGTATTCCTCAGTCCTCTAAATAGGAGACTCATGTAACTCCTCTCGAAGCCATTTGTAGTCACCAGGACTCATGATGCCACGGCACACCACGCTACTCAACCTAATGTCTAAACCAGCGATCATCCAGTCCATAAGTAACTTCTGAACCCACATATTGTACAGAACAATGCTTACATACATACATAGACACACGCCTGTTTCCCAGAGGGGTAGGCAGAGACAACGGATTTCTATTTGTCACGATCATCGCACACATCTTTTGCCTCGTTTACTGTCATTATATTCTTCATACATGTGCGCCGGTTTAGGATACTTCTGACCAATAAAGAACAATGCTTACCTAGCATATTCCACATTTGCTGATATGTGATACTTCGCAGCAGCATCAAAGTCTTCCTCAGTCCTGTTGACGGGAGGCTCAAGACCTTGCAACTCCTCCCTCAGCCTCCAGTAGTGACAGTTGTAGTCCTCAGGGGTCGTGGTACCACGGAACACGCCATATCGGAACATGTCCAAAGTGTAAGCGAAGGGGAGGAACACGATCTTGTCAATGCCCTGAAAAATTCAACATTACTTTGTTAATTTTACATGTCAGGAGAGAGACCTAAAACCTCCACCAAGAATCGTGTGGGGAAAAGCTATGGCATTTTCGCCATGGCGATTATGACCGCCCCGTTTGGCAATCGGGTTGGCAATAATCATAGCACTCAAAGAGATCAATTTCTGGTCGGTATTCGGGACCTCGGGACGACTTTTACGCGTCCCACAGGATAAGATGGGTGGTGGGCTATTTCGGACATTTATTGATAATTTCATTAAAAAAATTGAAAAGTAAAATAATAAACCAATAATTCCTCCTACTCATGTGGAGCCTGCTCCACTATCTTCATCTTCATATTTATTTTTTACTATCAATAATTGTATTTGGAATTATGATCTCAAATGCAACAAATTCACGGTTTGACAAAAAGATGATTATATTAAAATTACGCGACCCCCAAAAACTGTGTCTAACTGTTGCGTTATTCTGAAATTTACAGTTCTTGCTAGTGTATATCACACATACATATCTCCAATTTATATTCACGTCTTTATATTCACCAATGTACTGCGCAAACCCCAAAAATTTCGTCTAACGGTTGCATTATTCAGAAGTTTATAGTTCTCGCTAGCACATATGACACATACATACATATATCTAATTTATATTCATGTCTTGGAACATCCGAATGCGTTGCGCAAACCCCAAAAACAGTGTCTGACGGTTGCGTTTTTATGAAATGTATAGTTTTTGCTAGTCCATATCACACATACATATGTCTAATTTATATTAATGTCTTTGTATACTCGAATGTTTGATAGTCATATGAAAAAATTGCTAAAATTGTTACCATTTTGTAGAGTTGATTGATCTCAGTCTGTTCATCTTCAGCATCTCCAGTAGTAAGGCCAACTCGGCGCAAATGCTTAGGAGATGACACTGATAAAGCAATTGTATCGCCTACAGCTTCATGGAAACCTGAAAAATGTTAAAATAACCATCAAAAATTTGAATTTAAAAGTCGACAAAATAATGTATGTTAATGACAATGATGTTTATGAGGAAACAAATTCAAACCTTAAGAGAAGAAGACCATTGAAGTTGATAATTATATTATTAAATAAATTAAAATAATATACCTATTACATGAAATGAGCATATATGGACTAGATGAATTATACATATACTCAGATTCTTTATGCATAAGACAGTTATGGTAATAGATAAAGGTAAAAAAAGAGATAAAAACGAGCGCCAATAGTGTTAATTGTAACAGCAAAAACAGATACATAGCTAGAGATATGGAAATACGATATCCCCAATGCTATTGATTCCAGTTAAAATACCTGGATTGGCACCCTCTCTGAACACGAACGGTTGATTTCGATACTGAAGATAATACTGTACATGGCCCATTTCGTGATGCACTGTTTTAAAATTCTGTTTCGTCACCGTCGTACACATTTTGACCCTGGTATGAAAAGAAAGACAAATTACCTGGATTCGCTCCATCCCGGAAAACAATCGGCTGATGTTTGTACTGTAGAAAGTATTGTATATGCCCCATTTCGTGGTGAGTAACCTCAAAATACTCTTTATCAACTGTTGAGCACTGTTTGATCCTTCAAAATTAAGCCAAAACGTTAAACATAGAATTTTCAATTGCAATTACTAGCCAGCGATACAGGATTACAATACATATTTACAAATTAGTTTCTTCACACAACAATGTATAGTTCTCTCAATTCCGTTTTACTTATATTTTTAAACTGAAAACTCTTTAGGCACGTTTGGGTTGAGGAGTGAACGTACGTGAACCGTCACGGTTGCATTAGTGGTCAAGCGCTTGAGTCGGTGATGTGCTGAGTTCTCGAGTGAATTTTTAAATGAATAGGTACTCGTCTAAAGTAATTATAGGTCACGTTTACTGTTCGCACAGAAGTTAGAAGTATTCACTTCTATCGTGTGGTCATAGGTACCCATTTTATTTTTAATTGAAAGTTTTGTCGTGGTCGTCGTAGTTCAGTATTCGTTTGTCTTAGAGTGATTTCAATTTAAGACTGACGTAGGTACTACATGTTTTATTAATTTGCGTAAAAATAATTATTCTTGCACATATTAATAAAACATGTAAATTTATCAAAATTAACGATTAGATTGTGGGAAGATTTCCAAGATTCAAGCGTTTGTTTTTGTTTAGTTTTGTATTGAATGTTTGATTTCTTCTGTGTAGTAAAAATAATAACCTATATGTATCAAAGACAGCAAATTCTACAAAAAATATGTGTTATAAATTTAAAACACTCGATTATTTTTTTTTATATTCAGTTTAACTATTGATTTTTGTTCAATTCATAATGAAAGCCAAATTACTCCAGACAAAGGCCTCCCAACAAGATTTCCACAATGGAGTTGCATCCATCATTTGGAGGTATATGCCATGTTCCCCACGCTTGGCGATCGCAGTATGATGGTCATATGACACAAAGAGACGCTCCTGCCCGTTCTATGGGAGATATTCCCCCGGTAAGACTTCTACGTCTCCCACGGGATGGGTGACGAAATTCTTTGCCGTCAGACACTATCAATTTTAGAACATTAAAAACAATGGAGGGTTTCCAATTATAACACTTTTTACTTGTAGAATTTGACAGTGTTCACAAACATTACTCGAATATTCAATAACTACTTGCATCTATTTACATTTTTGACAACTGACCTGAAATCTTCTCCATCATAAAAGTCCCAAGCCGATGCATGACATACAATCTCCCTATCCGCAGGCTTCTCTATTATTGAGTTCTTCCAGAACTTCTCCGGCATTGCAGTCAAATTTAGAGACCTGAAGAACTCATCAGACATTTGGAACATTTTGATAATGGTGTAGTTCTGTTCCTTCATTGATTGGGTGATGTCGATCTCCTTCTTGTCAGGGTACGGGCGTGTGAAGGCCTCTACGTTGCCCCAGGTTTGGGCCCACATGTTACCTGTAAAGTAAAATATAATACTTTAAGTTATTTGCATTTTCAAAGAACCACCACAATCATTTACTATCAATATATAGAAACAAATAAAATTTAAGTTAATTATAATGACAACCAAACAAGTTTTTACTTAATATATATTTACGGAAGTCTTTACGGTACTTATAACAAAAATAATCTGGTTGTTTGTTTTGCAATAGCTGGACCAATTTTAACGGGAATAACATAAGGTGCCTTTCAGTCGGAAAAACAATGTTTCCAAGGCACATATATAAATAAAAAAATTAAAGACGAACGAATAATATGCGCGAGCCAAACCGCTGGCTAAAGCTAGAAAAAAAATGGACGCAATGTAAATACATTCGCAGTCGTACACAATTAAGCAGGCGCTTCAAGTAATGTATCACAAAAAGTGCTAAATCGGTTTTCCAAAGTAAGGCTTGCTCTAGCCTGGTTTGGAAAACCGTTCAATTTAGCAGGCGCTTCAACTAATGTACCACAAAAGGTGCTAAACAGTTTTCCAAAGTAAGACTTGCACTAGCCTGGTTTGGAAAACCGTTCAATTTAGTAGGCGCTTAAACTAATGTACCACAAAAGGTGCTAAAACAGTTTTACAAAGTAAGATTTGCACTAGCCTGGTTTGGAAAACCGTTCAATTTAGCAGGCGCTTAAACTAACGTACCACAAAAGGTGCACGGTTTTCCAAACTAAGGCTTGCTCTAGCCTAGTTTGGAAAACCGTTTAATTTTTCAGGCGCTTAAACTAATGAATAAATAAAAATAAAATAAATAAATAAAAAAGGTTTTTATTCACGTAGACTTTAAAAAAGCGCTTGTAAATAGTCAGAACATGTTTGTAGTAATATAGTTGTATACATTAGATATTATTTCTAGTAACATAGATATTTAGGTACATCTTGTATGAAAATATTTATAAAATTTATTTTATTACAGAAATGATATTTAACTAGCTCGTATCAAGTTATTGTCAAGAGATTATGTTTAATTATCTAGTGTAATAGTGTAGTGTAAGGTGCTAAAACAGTTTTCCAAAGTAAGACTTGCACTAGCCTGGTTTGGAAAACCGTTCAATTTAGCAGGCGCTTAAACTAACGTACCACAAAAGGTGCTAAAACGGTTTACTAAACTAAGGCTTGCTCTAGCCTAGTTTGGAAAACCGTTTAATTTTTCAGGCGCTTAAATTAATGTACCACAAAAGGTGCTAAAACAGTTTTCCAAAGTAAGACTTGCACTAGCCTGGTTTGGAAAACCGTTCAGTTTAGTAGGCGCTTAAACTAATGTACCACGAACGGTACTAAAGCAGTTTTCCAAAGTAAGACTTGCACTAGCCTGGTTTGGAAAACCGTTCAATTTAGCAGGCGCTTAAACTAACGTACCACAAAAGGTGCTAAAACGGTTTACTAAACTAAAGCTTGCTCTAGCCTAGTTTGGAGAACTGTTTAATTTTTCAGGCGCTTAAATTAATGTACCACAAAAGGTGCTAAAACAGTTTTCCAAAGTAAGACTTGCACTAGCCTGGTTTGGAAAACCGTTCAGTTTAGTAGGCGCTTAAACTAATGTACCACAAAAGGTGCTAAAACAGTTTTCCAAAGTAAGACTTGCACTAGCCTGGTTTGAAAAACCGTTCAATTTAGCAGGCGCTTAAACTAACGTACCACAAAAGGTACTAAACACTTTTCCAAAGTAAGACTTGCACTAGCCTGGTTTGGAAAACCGTTCAATTTAGCAGGCGCTTAAACTAACGTACCACAAAAGGTGCTAAACACTTTTCCAAAGTAAGACTTGCACTAGCCTGGTTTGGAAAACCGTTCAATTTAGCAGGCGCTTAAACTAACGTACCACAAAAGGTGCTAAACACTTTTCCAAAGTAAGACTTGCACTAGCCTGGTTTGGAAAACCGTTCAATTTAGCAGGCGCTTAAACTAATGTACCACGAACAGTACCAAAACGGTTTTCCAAACTAAGCTAGAGCATACTACAATTATTTTGGTAGAAAGTGGTCAGTCGTAGAATGGTGACACCGTTAATCTTCAAGGCCTGTATGTATTGCACCAACATAATTTAAATAAATATAGAAATGTTAGTGCATAGTTAATTTACAGCCAACGTATATGTGTCTATTATAGCGCATATGACTGAAGCGTGAACACAATTCTCATGCCATTAAAACAATTTGTCAAGGCTTAGTACTTACCCGGATAGTCATGGAAACTTTAAATCAGATATTGAAAGCGGAAGGAAATTTGATGGTTTATAAAGGTTATTAGTTCGTCAGAATGCATTTTGCAACAACAGGTTCTCAATTAAACATTTCGAAAAATAAAATTGGGAAGACATGCTTGTTATCAATATCTTCAACAAAATATTTGTAAAACACCAACAACCACGCAGGACAAGATGTCTAACATCATAAGCAACAACTTTTATTCAACGAGTTTGGAGTCCAAACTCGTTGAATAAACGCAATGTGAACAAATCACACACTTCATTGATACACTTGCAAGTTTAACGTTATCAAACGAGCATAAATTCACATTAAACTAACGTTAGTTTACCATTAACGTTAGTAAATACTACCGTTAAAAACTAGCTAAGAAAACGTTACATTTTCTAACGTTATTTTTTATTAACGTTATCAGCTGTCTAGATGAGGTAACGTTACATTTTTTTAACGTTATATAAAGCCCTGGTTTGGACATAACTCAATGAGAGAGATGCACCCGTTCCCCGCGACCTTGCAAGGGTATGTTTACGTAATGTTAGTGATGCGCGCAGAGTTATAAACATTCAAACGGGTAATTAAATTATACTTATTATTGTACGAAAATGAAATCTAACAAATTATCTAAAGTTGTAGAACAAAAGTTGTTGCTTATGATGTTTGCTATCTAGCCCTGCGAGGTTGTTGGTGTTTTTCAAGTAACTAATAAAAAAAAGGTTTTTACTCACGTAGACTTTAAAAAAGCGCTTGAAAATAGTCAGAACATGTTTGTAGTAATATATAGTTCATTAACTAGATAATTAAACATAATCTCTTGACAATAACTTGATACGAGCTAGCTAAATATCATTTCTGTAATAAAATAAATTTTATAAATGATTTCATACAAGATGTACCTAAATATCTATGTTACTAGAAATAATATCTAATGTATACAACTATATTACTACAAACATGTTCTGACTATTTACAAGCGCATTTTTAAAGTCTACGTGAGTAAAAACCTTTTTTATTTTATTTTTATTTTATTTTTTTATTCAATTTATAATTATTTCTGAGTACATATATACACATTATTTAGGTACACGGATTGTATGAATAAATGTACAATAAGATTTATTTTATATCAGTAATGATATTTAGCTAGCTTATATTAAATAACTCACGTCATTTTCAACATAACAGATATCGTCATAACATCATGTACATACCCAGCAAGTGTGCAGGAATCGGTCCTCGTGCAGACACGACGTGGTCTCCATACTTGTCCCTCAACCGTTTCCTGACGTAGGCGTGAAGCTGTTCATACAGCGGTTTAATCTCTTGCCATAACTGCGCCAACTGGTCCTCGAAGTCGGACACCTCGTAATCACTTTGCCACCAGTCCGCTACGTCTTTGAAATCTGAAATTTTGGTGAACAAGCATGTACACATACAGTACACATTTTAAAACAGACCGGTTGTCCTAATGTGTTTTAACTCTTTGTGTGTACTTAAATAAAATTTTAGTGCTGGGTATTATAATACTTTATATAGTTAAGTTAAGCATATCTCTGTACCTAATTTTAAGTGAACTCACCCTCGCAAAAAAACAAATGTGGTTTACTGCGAGGGTCTCTTACATTACTAATATACCTTCTGTAATTTATAGATCAATAAATAAATAAAAAAAAATCTCTACCCACAGATTTTGATCGAGTACGTACATAAAAGGGGGATAATTTCATATTACCTATGTATAAAACCATGGCAAATGGGGAGTCGTTTAATACGTCTAAAGCCACATTTGCCATTTTAGTTGTGCATTTTGGAAGTATCATCCAAAGTGATAAATGTACATTTTTGCTCAATCATGATCCATTCAAAGATAAACCTTCCATCTTTTGATGAACAGAAAAACTGAAATTGAACCGCCATGACAAAACAATAGATTTTTAATTGTTTGAACTCCGCGCGGAGTCCGGCGGCAGTCAAAGGGTTAATAGAGTTAGTTAACATTGGAAAGGTAAGTAGTGAACTAAACATGAATGGTACAAGGCGTCACGAATCCTTAGCGCATATAATGCCCTCCTGGACGATTTTCGACCACGGCTGTCAGTTTCAATGGAAACAAGCCTTCTACGCAAGACAGGGTAAAAGTGTATGCGCAAACACAGGGGAACTTTCTACTTCATCGCTCTCATGATCGAGGGGACCACCGACGGTTTTTTTTTAAACGTCATCTGCTCTAGGGAATCTAGTCCCTGTGTCGCGGGGTACTTTACAAACTTTATAGACGGTCACAAATTACATCCACACTCAGAACAATTATTTGTGGGTCACACAATTAGTTGTCCGGCGCGAGACTCGAACCCGCGACCCGAAGTGGCGAGGCGACTGTCCTAGCCGCTGCACCACACTTGCAGTCACGTCACCTCCATAACACGGGGTATATAAATAACGCCAGAAATACAAAGACTCAAACTGAACAGTTTGACCGTCGTCGCCAAGTTTCCATTTAATTTAATTTAATTCGTTCTAAATCAACAGGACTTCGTTTACAAGAAAAATAAATAAAAATTTACTTGAAAATTGATTATTCGTTCCTTGAGCAACTCCACTCGCGAAATACCTCCACTTTACCACGGCAATTTAGATAACATGACCGTGACATTACTCAATATATATAAGTTGTAACATTAATAGCTGATGAAACTAAAGGAGTACCAACTCATGAATCTGAACAAATTAATGAAAATCAGGCTCAAATTGGCGTATCGTAATTCTTATATAAGGAAGATGATTTTCTTTGTATTGATGAGCTACACGTTCATCAGTTTTAAGGCATAATACCATTTATGTTATACCTTGTGTATAATAGTGAGGACGAGTCTAGCTCTCTTCAGGAAATGGGGTCAAACCAACCCTGCTCTGATTTGCTAGTATCCTACTAATATAATAAAGATGAAAGTCGAGTATGGATATATGAATGATTGTAACTCTTACACACAAAAACTACCGAACATATTTTGATGAAACTTTGTAGTAATATAGCTTATATGTCCTTAATAACACATAGGCTATAATTTATAAAGTTTAACACGGATAAGACTGCAGGGCACAGCTAGTAGAAATTAATTAAGTAAAAATATTTTTATTTTCCACGTCTATTTGGAAATTTAGTAGTTCATTGTCAAGATAAGCATTAGTTTTATTATTTTAAATGAATTTCATACATTACAATGATTTCTTTGACCCATTTGATTTGTTGTTTGTGTAATAATTGATTTTATTGAATATCAACCGAGGCTGTTGTGCCGTTCATGGTTTGATTGGTGATACGGAGGCAAACGACCAATGGGTCCCATTTATAACAAAGATGTATACAAAGATGCGTTGCCGCATACCAATAGTATTTTAACCGATTTAAAAAGGAGGAGGTTATCAATTCATATATTTGTATGACTTTTTTATATGTTTCGCGATTTCTCCGATATCCCTAAAATAAATATGGAAATAGACTCTTTGCCAACGGAAACCTATATTTTACGGCGATATGGAGTCCGTTTTGTGCGAGTCGGTCGCACTTAGTCGGTTTAATTAGTCCCCTATAAATATTGTTGAAATGTAATTACAAACTTTGTATTAATTAATGAAAGTTCAAGTAGGTATTAATTTTTTGTTTAGTATCAATTTAAATATTTGATTTTTGATGGACTTTTTATGGAGAGTTAATATGTGTTCATCCAACTTCAAAACAAGAGGTAATTAGCAATTGTGCTGTATGATTTCTCTGTTATTAATAACTAGCTGTGCCCCGCGGTTTTACCCGCGTTAAACTTTATAAGTATCCAATGTGCTAATCCAAGGTGTCAGCTAACTCCATAGCAAATTTTATTTCAATCACTGCAGCCGTTTAGACGTGAAGAAGTAACAAACATACACACTCACACAGTCACACTCACACGCTCACAAACTTTCGCCTTTACAATACATATTAGTGTGATTATATGTAAATATCCAATAAGGAATGTTTTAAAAGTAGGAGATACATTTATTTATGGGATTTCGCAAAGTTATAATTTTTTTTATTCATAAAAGATACTTAAATTTTTACAATTAAATTGTTCCTCGCCAAGCGACAAAGCTTGTTGGCGAGAAAAAAGCTTGTGTCCATACCATTTAATTTAGCAGCCTCATTGTACAGATTGACGTATTTCGTGAAGTTCTCACGCGCAGGCGCACCGGCCGCCTTGTGCCACTGCACCCAGAGATGCTTCACCTCCTCCGGGTCCTGGCTGTTAGCGAACCGGTCAGTGATGTCTGAAATAGCCAATAACGATCCCGTTATAAATAATTTTATGTTAAATAAATAATAGGTAAAATAATAAATAATACAGTTAAACAGTAATATACATGTCAACATGAAAACTGAAACATGATTAGGTAATTTGTGTAATATTTGTAAATACCTATTAAATTATATATAAAGTTTCTCATTCAAGTAATCATTAAATAATTTTAATTAAAAAAAAACAAGTTTTTACTTAAATGTATGTGTTTCAGTAATGTCTTTAATTTTGTTTGGCAAGTTGTTCTAGATTCGGCCTGCCATTACCTACTAAGATACTCTAATGCCGGCTGTACATACTGGCCGAGATCCTCTCGTCAAGAGTCTCGACCGAGAAGGCTCTCTACGAGTACGCATCCGTAGAGAACCTTCTCGGCCGAGACTCTCTGTCACACTCGTTCTTTTAGTTGTAGCAAAGTCTCCCGAGATAATAGAAGAAATTGCTGCTGCTGTTTGTAAAGAACATTCTAAATCCTTGGCGAAGAAGACGATGGCGGATGGTCACCATGCACCTAAATAGAAACAGGTCTTCACAATAAAACGGTCAGATGGCAACTGCATAAAACGAGTGTGTACATGCTCGCTCTCGTTTTCCGTTAACGAGACTAGTAGTTAACTCGGGCAAAAAACTGACACGAGATCGAGAGGCAGCAAGGCGAGACGAAACAAAGCGAAACGTGACGAGATCATCATGTAGACCTGTCTCAGGGTGTCTCGGCGAGTGTGTACAACCGTCATAATTCATAAGATGGAAGAACTTACCAGGCTCCAACGCTAAATCGCATTTTGTATCATTTTTAAACGCGCAGATCTTGGCGGTAGCGTAATTAGCCTCCATGCCGGACACTGCTTGCATCAGCTGTTTGTACTTATCATCAGGTAATGCCGCGATGCCCAGCTGGCTGTACTTCTTGAACATCCTCCGAAGGGAATAGTCCTGGTAGTCTTGCCATCTGTACATTTTCGTCTCTTCCCAAGCTCTTTTGTCCTCTTTGGCGACGTCTATACGTACTTGAATCTGGAAACGGGTTAAAACAATATAAACTATGGATTCTAATACAAACAGCGTTACATTTGGGATTCCAGTATTATGATAATATAAAAAAAACTTGAGAGGTGTCAAGGGACACCCGGATGGAACGAAGTTATTTCTTATTATTTATTATGTACAAAAAACCTGTATACACTCAACTAAAATAATCGTCGCGACACCACACTGTTCAATGCGAAATAGAAATGAAAATATCTGGCTTGCTTTCTATAAGAGAGAGAGAGAGAGAGAGAGACAGACAGAGTAACACGCGCACGCCGCACAGCTGCAAAAAGTGTCGTGACAACTTTTCGTAAGATTTTTTTCCGTCTAGCCCCCTTTCACAACGCGCGATAAGGAACTTCGTTCCAATAAACCTCCACTAAAACGATTGCAATTAGGGGACATGACGTGAATATATTGCGAGATTGCAATGAAAAGATGTACTACTTAAAACAAAAGCCCAGCATAAAAATAGACAGTACGGAAACTATCTACCAACGGTCGAAACGGCACACTCACACGAACATGCGCAACGACAAGACTCCTAAGCGGTTGTCGCGGAGCTGTCAGTAGTAAGCGCCGCGTCAAAACGATTGGTCGCGTATAAATTTATCTCCGCAAACTTTTTAAAAGTTCACGTGTGTATTGCGTAGTATACGGCTGTTTAAACTCGGCTTCATCAAAACGAAATCTTTCGTATTTTAAGCGTCCTGCTGATTACAAAACAAATATGTTTTAATAAAAAATAATAATAGGAATCTAAAACATTAAAAGTTACAATCCTACAGCTTCAATAGAGCGTAGGTAACTAAGCCTACTTGATGTAATAATTATTTCATCAAGTAGGCTTAGTTTATTTACTGTCCATATTTATACTGTGACAAAAGCAAATAACATATCAGTTTAATATCCACTTATATGAATGACGTTTGACGGGCCGGTTGGCGTGGTTGGCAAATGCTTGCCTTTCACACCGCAGGTCGTGGGTTCGATTCACACCCAGGACAGATATTTGTGTGCATGAACATGTCTGTTTGTCCTGTGTCTGGGTGTAATTATCTATACAAGTATGTATTTACAAAAGAAAAGTAGTATATCTGGTTTCCATAGTACAAGCACTGCTTAGTTAGGGAACAGATAGCCGTGTTTAAACAATATCCCAGCATATTAATATCTATTATTATGCGTCTGGCAGCACACAATGCTCATTTATCAACCCAGAACCTCTCCACGCCACTAACCGCCCGGAGCCGGATTTGGATCCCAAAGGGGTCACTATTTACAAGCTCTTTTTAAAGTATGTCATTAAAAACAAGGTTGTATTTATAATTATATTATTTCACCATTGTCCGGTGAGGCAGTGCAAGCCTCCTAGGCTATCTGTCAAGTTAAAAAAATACATGAAAAATAATTCTAGTCTACTTCATTATTGACACATCCGCACACACACTAACACGCAAACACACACACACATACACACCCGTTTGAATACTTGTGAAGAGATTGGTTGTAATTACATTTAAGTTACTAAGTTATGTGAGGGTTAAGTATGGCTTTTGACAACTATGACTATTGCCAATCTAAAATATGAAGGTTTCACACAGACGAGTACACGAGTTATTTTAAGAAAAAAAATAAGAGATTGTATTAATCTTAAGTTTACAAATGGTTATTATAAATTCGATTTGCATCAGGCATCGTAAGTACTAGGCACGTGAATATTCAAGAACATTCATTTTTAGAAGGTTTTCTTGTTATTAATAACACCGCCAGTGGCTCAGTGTTTTTCTATTCAGCGCTTACTTTTACGTCAAATGCATGTCAAGCTGTAGAACAAAACTTAACCGTTACATTATTATAAATGTGTAATGGGAGTACGACGGTACATTCCAGTGTAGGGAAAAACCAATACTGGTTTATATTACACTGTAATATTAAGATAGATTGAACAATATTTGTGTATTTTGATTAAATAAAAAAAAATATTAAAACAAAGAAAAAGTTCGAACTTTAATTGTAACGGTGATGAATGGGACCACTGTATCTTCGTCGTTATATCCGGAAGGCGTTACAAGCAAATGTAAAGAAATAACGATATTAATAATATTAATAAGTTATTAATTATTAATTCTTTTATTGACATAAATATATGGTACAGTTTTGTGACTGCCTCTTAGGTCTAGCTAGCGGTAGCGTGTTCACCCGCAGAGAGCGAGGTCCTGGGTTCAAATCCCGGGTCGGGCTAAAAGTCATTTTGGGACTTTTCTGTAATAAGAAAAAATTCTCAGCATCAGCCCAAAGCACAAAGTCTTTTACGTCAAATGCATGTCAAGCTGTAGAAAAAAACTTAACCGTTGCAAATTATTAAAACAAAGAATAAGTTCGAACTTTAATTGTAACGGTGATGAATGGGACCACTGTATCTTCGTCGTTATATCTGGAAGGCGTTACAAGCAATGGGAAAGAGATAAAGATACGTGAGAAATTTATTAGTAGAGTTTATAACTGAATGATAGATTTAATTCTGAAACGTACACGCTTACCTACCTCTCTTGCTAATATTTATATTTAAACAAAAGGTTACCACAATTGCTTAGTGTCTGTGGGTGTAAACAAAAGATAATAAATTTGTTTGTACCTTTAGCAGCCGACTAAAGTTCAAAGTTTTATGTCAAAAACATATCAAGCTGTGGAGCAAACTATAATCAATTCAAATGATTAAAGTAAAAAAAAGTTCGAACTTTAATTGTAACGGTGATGACAGGGACCACTGTATCGTCGTCGTTATATTAGGAAGGCGTTACAAGCAAAGGTGAAGACCTGGGACTCTACCGGCTAAGTCGCCGAACATCGATTTCTTATATGGCGTTCAAATATATAAAGGTTAAAAATGACTTAATCAATCGTTAAATCGGTTTCTACGTTGACAATCGATTCCAGACCATTTATGACGTTACATGTGCTCATGGAAGCCGATTTAACGATCGATTAAGTCATTTTTAACTTTTATTAATTTGAACGCCATTTTAGAAATCGATATTCGGCGACTTAGAGCCGATTTCACCGTTAAAATTAAACGCGATCAATTGACGTTAAACTCGATTCTGCTTCCTGTAACAGAGTTTAGCGTGCATTGATCGCGTTTAATTTTAACGGCGAAATCGGCTCTTAGCCGGTAGAGCCCCTGTGTAGAGATATTAGAAGAGTTTGTAACTGAACCATGAATTTAACTCTGTAACGTACACGCTTACCTACTTTAGTTGCTAATATCTACATATATCTAAACAAAAGGTCACCACAGTTGCTGAGTATCTGTGGATGTAAACAAAAGATAAGAAATCGCATGGAATTTTTAGGAATTTGTTATAAATGATTCATTTAATACAGTCGCTACACGCGAACTCGGCGTTACATCCGATTTTGTGAATACCTCATGATTTCTGCACTAAAGAAAGTTTTGAATTCAAGGGAGCTACATTATTACTTATTTATTTTTATTCAGAGTCGAATGTGACTATTTAATAACTAAGGCTAATCTTTAATATTAAACTTACCCAATTAATAAAACTAGGAACTTTAAGTCTATCCAGGCTTTACAATATTAATATTTAATTGTATTGGACCTTATTTTAAAGTGATAAGGTTGGAATTGATTGTGCTCTTGTATGCCTGTTTAAGGGTTAAGTCTTACTACTACGACCTTAGCGCCCCGTATTTCGATACAGAACAACTATTTGTACGGTCTCTAAATAGTTGTTTAGAGTCTGAGTGTTCTTTGCTTTGTTAACTGCATTTTTGTGAAAGAAAAAATAAATAATAGTAGGTATTCAAATATTCCACTTTACCATCACATAACTTAGCATTTTAATCAATTATTGCTTATCCTACAACAATCACAGTAATGATTTATAACATAGGCTTATTGTTGCTGATAAATTTAATAAGTTATTTCATATACAAGGTTAAACATAACCAATTATTGAAGCATAAAAAAAACTGTCAGCCCATAAAAAATGCATCAGCTGATCGTTATTTTTTTTTTTAGTATTTTGCATGTTGATTACTTTCAAAGGCAAATTAAGCTCTTTAAGTTACGTCGACTATTCATATTTTAATTTATATATATATGCTGTGGGACTGTTGGCATAGAAAATCGCCACCCCATTTCATAAGGGCATAATATAGTACCTACGTATGTACGTATGTATAGTACTATTAGCTCAATCTTAAGCTAATAGCACTATACAAAGATTTAATTAATTTAAAATCAAATCAATAAAAACATGTCTATAAAATCAAAATCACCCATCTATTGTCACCATTTAACTTGTCAAATTCATTGAATACTCTAAGCAGAACACTATTAGTGCTTCAGTGGTGTAAAAAACGGTATCGTCAATATTGCATTATATTCAAATCGCTTTACCTGTGTTGTGACGGACAATCCAGTACACAGACTATACTTAAAATTGAATAATCGGAGGGCATAAAAACATTTGTTTAAAAAAACAAATATACAAGTACACTGTATTGTGGATAACTTATTAATTATGTTAATACTTACAAACTTTTCCTCGTTTTCCTTTGTAATATTCGAAGTATACTGCCACTCTGAGAGGCTGACTCTATTCCTTCTCGCCCCAGAAGCTTTGTCCAACTGCAAGATGTACTCCCTGCCTTCATGCTCCAGAGCTTCTAAGTCAGGGTCCCGGCCCTGCGTTGCCACCACAAAGACGGCCACTATGGCCGCCAACAGCGCGACACCGCCACCGATTCTCAACATCGTCTGGAAAAAATAAATAGTTTTTTAGTTGGTTACAGCCAAATAGCTGCATCATAATTTTTATGACAAGTTTTACTATATTTTTTCAATGGTCACGAAACTATATTCAACTTTTCCTTTATATAAGAATTGCAGTCACCTCTAAAACAAAAAACCACTCAACTAAAATTGCTTTATTGGTGATGCAGCCCAATAATTTCCCACTGCAGGGCAAGGGACTCCTTTAACAAATAGAGACTATATGCCATGGTCCAGCACGCTACCCTAATGCGAGTCTGCAGACTTCACATACCATCAAGAACGAAATAGAGCAGAGAAGACGAGAAGAAGAGAGAGAACGAGAAAAGAGAAAGAAAGTGTGTGTTCGCACCTCTGTATTCTGCCCCTACAGTGACTGCGAAACGTAACTCTCTCTGTTTCTATCTTCACTAACTTATATCTCCCTCTCAAGTTCCGTTCGCCTCACCCGATCGCACTTTTTGTAACACTCTCGTCACGCATCCAACAGTTTACAAATTCTTTACGAAAGCTTACCTTGGGGAAGCGTTCGTAAAGAATTTTTACTGCAAAAATCATTTTTATTGAAAATATACAAACTACAAGACCTTGTGATACATTTTTTTTTATTTATTATTTAATAAAGTACCTAGTATAGTACTTTGCATGTATTACAATCTAGTCTAGAGACTAATAAGTAATTTTATATTAACCTAAACTTCTACATAAACATAATTAATTCTAAGAATCAGTCCACCGACTTTCCTTAGTCATATTTGTTAAAGGGAAGACACTTTGTTCATGTGTTCTTTATAATTACATTATTGCTATCACTAATCACTAAATACACTAATCACGACACTAGTTCATAGGGTTTTGTTCTCTTTAAACGTCTCACTAGCTCTGTAACCTCTTTTAATACATAATTGTAAGAAGATAGGTCTCCTGTAATTTCCCGATGCTTACAACGGTTTCGAAAAAGAAATACTTACTGAGACGTAAGCAACTTCCCGGAAAGGACTACTTTCTATAAGACTTACAAATAGAGTTGAACACATGATAAGAAACGTAACTACCCAATAACAGAGAATGATGTGGAGATACCAGCAGTCTTTGTGGAGATCTTCACCAATAAAGAACTTAAGAAAGATTATATTTCATTCGACAATTAATATTCTTATCAAAAACAAAGTTTGCTAAAGTATAACTGCAAAATTATGGTTACAAAACACTTGACACAAACTGTCAAAGTATTTGATCCTGTTTGACAAAGAGGATACTAATTTATTGAAACTCTCTGACCCACGGAAGCAATGACCTATAGAGTTTTGTATCTGACCTTTACAGATTTATTCATAAAAATGGTCTATGGTATTGTAAACCAAGTCTAGAACTAAATATTCAACGATCAACCCATGGTTTTATTTACTTACTTACTTATCGTATGGGCAGTGGTTACCCTAGTGTCAGAGTTGTTCAAACCGCCCAGTAGGACTCTGACATGGCTTAATAACTGTTGTCTTATCCCTACAACCGGGACCGACAGCTTTACGTGCCCTCCGAAGCACGGAGACGCTCTGAAATTAAATCACTTTGGTGGACACCCATCTATGGACTGACCGCTAGCCTAGTTGCTTACACTCGCCGATCGCTTAGTAAGGTTCCTACGTAAAAAATCGAAGGTACGGAACCGCACATTTTACGCACAAAAATGTCATCGACCTTTTTGAACCTATCCTGGACACTAACCCTGCATAACTTAGGGACAAGTCAAGGTCCAGTCTGCACTGTCCGATCTGAACAATAAAAAGATCATTGGATCAGAAAAATATATAACATGCAATCGAGTTCCACCTACGCGGAACCGCATTCCTGTTTCAATATAAAATGGTTTTGTACAGGCACGTCACTGGATACACTTCACCACCAAAACCACCCTTACTACTTACTATTTAAAGATGCTTTCAAGGTAACAATGTATCCACAGACGTCAAGTCAAATGAAGTAAACCAAGCATTCGATAATACTCGTACAACCAAATAGAGAATTTTAATGGAAACTTACAAAAACTATCCTTTACTTTATCTAATTAAAGCTACTCGTATATCGCTAAAGACACAGCACAATTCCTGTGATGTTTTCATACAATTTGGTGTGGTAGTTACTTTTATAATTGGTCTTTAAAAATATTCTTCAATTTTGCTAAATATACCGTTAGTTAAGTGACAGAAGCCGTTGAATCCTTGGGGGAGACCTTTGTCCAGCTGTGGACATCTTTCGGCTGATATGATGATGAAGAAGTGACAGATGTCAATAAACTTATATAGGACCATCTCGGAAGATTGAATAAACAAATATCAAATGCGATTCATAACAATGGGAGAAAGACCATCACAACGATGCGACAGACAGAAAGACTCGAGAAACATTACTTAAATAATAATAATAATATCCTGGGACATTATTCACACGGCTATCTGATCGCAAAATAAGCAAAGCTTGTACTATGAAAACCAGGTAACTGATATACTACATATACTACTTTTCTTTTGTAAATACATACTTGTATAGATAATTTTACACCCATACACACGACAGTCAGAAATGTTCATGCTCACAAATATATGTCCTGGGTGGGAATCGAACCCAGGATCTGCGGCGTGATAGGCAAGCTATACAAGATGTAACATAAATAAGGCGCGTAACTTAAGGAGCTAAATCTGCTTATTACACTTGAACCTCAACATACAAAATTCGTAAAATAAAATATTTAATTGTCATACAGGAATAATGATCAGCTGATGTATACGATAGCAAAAAATATTTTGTTGGTTTGCACAAACCAGTTTTCTTTAATTTGTTTAGATTGATGGGTTCAAGCGACTTATACCTTGTTAATACATACATATTATAACTAGATATAAGACACCCAGATAAAGAACAACCAACCGTGCTATCACAAAAAATCCTCCTGGAATGTAACTGAACCCGAGACCTCTGCCTTAGAAGTCAGGGTGAATTCCCACTAGACCAAAGGCCACGAATATATGACTCTTCATCTCCATACTAGCTATGCAGGAACAACCCCACATAATATGGTACGAGGAAATAACACTTCCGAACATGTTAGACCGGTGTCAAGAATTTTAGTACTTGCCATCAGGTAAGGGTCAAACCAATTTGTGTTAAGAAAAAACCATTTGCACCATACCGTAATAACACAGACATTTTACGGCTTGCTATTTTTGCCCGTCTTTAGGGTTTTGTAACAAAATGTATAAATAAAACGCGGGTTCTATATGCTAACTAGCTACGAGGCACTATTTTTTTATAAGGCAGTGGGAATGCCTACGCATGTCACCCGCAAGAAGTGTCTGCGGGTGGGTGGGTATGCCGGCGGACTCGCACCGACTAAACTCACCAGGAACGCTGGGAAGCTCTCTGGTTCGCCCTTCCCTATTACAGATACTCACCGAAACACCCGTAGCCGGTCAGTATCTGTTTTAGTCTGCAGGTGACTACCGTAAGTGAATGGAGGGGTTAGGCACCTAATCGCATGGTCTGTCTAAAGATAGACTTGCCAGTCTATCTATAGACAGACCATGCGATTAGGTGCCGATTGCGATTAGTGTTTTCGCAATTAATATTGCACTTTCTATTTTTTCACTCTCGTAAACAGATGGGGGATGTAATCATCCGTGTTACTGATCTTCTTTTTTGCTATAAAAGCACCAATCTGTTACACATTAACAAGTCGATGGTTAAATTGATATCATGAGTATTAACTATTTTGCCACGGAACTCCTATAATTTATTTATTTTTATATATAAGAGGGCGGTGAACGAGCTAGTGGGTCACCTAATGGTAAGTGATTACCGCCGCCCATGGAAACTCGCAACACCAAGGAGTCGCGGGTGCGTTGCCGGCCAGAAATGTAGACAAATAACTAAATAACTTTATATACATCCGAGGATGGTTAAAGACTTTAGGTGCGATTGGCACTTGGCCAGTATTTTTTATCATTAATGTCATCTTAGACATCTACATCATAACTACAGGAAATCCATTCGTCTTTAATCCGTCTGTACGTCTGTACAAGCATTGGTGTGCGTCGAAGTGGAACCGCAGAGGAACTCAAGGACTAGCGACATTGTTAGCGAGAAGAGCGTAGACAATTTGGTTAACATAGATATTGTGTGGTATTGTGTGTTTCGTCGCGGTAGGTTTGGGTGCGTAGGTGGCCTGTAGCCGTAGGTGGTATAGAAGTTCCTGGTTCCTAGTTCCAAGCGAAAGGTTTTGTTTGCGTTTGTATTTAAAATAACAGCCGCTATAAAGTTCAGCTTTTAAGGGGGTGACAACAGCCAAATAGTATAGTTGAATTGTGTCTTAATGACAATGGAATTCTTCAATATACATCAATTTTCACATATAAGCTTAACATAGGTGAATCTAGTAAAAAAATGTTTTGCTTTGAGCAATTTATCGAGGTATTTGTGTATTTTGAACGCCGAAAAATGGCTCAAAACAAAAGAAACTACAAAATTTACTCAATTTATTTTAATTCGCTATTGTAATGCATCTTTTTATAATTTATATTGTGCCAGTAATTTTTTATCTATTTTTAACTTCGACAGTTTTCTGTTAAGTCTATTTTGAATTGTGATAGTTAGCTTGCCAAAGTTTTAGCGTGAAGCAATGTCTATTAATATATAAACCGAACAACTCCTGGACAAAGGCCTCTCACAGAGATCTCCACAATTGCCTGTCTCGCGCTACTCGTATCCAGCGGCTTCCCTCACAAGATGGACCTTCCCTCACAACAACAACTGATAATCTTGTTAGGGTCTCTACCTCCACAAAATTATCACTCCTTGACGGTCACCATAGCCTAGTTGGTAGTGCTCCTGCCTACGAAGCTGGTGGTCCTGGGTTCGAATCCCGGTAAGTGCAAATATTTGTGTGATGAGCACGAATATTTGTTTCTGAGTCATGGATGTTTCCTATGTATATAAGTATTTATCTATCTATATGAGTATGTATATCGTCGCCTGGTATCCATAGTACAAGCTTTGCTTAGTTTGGGGCTAGGATGATCTGTGTGACATTGTCCCTAGATATTATGTCCCTAGATATCTTGTGAGAGAATTGTAATTTGGGTTACCAGCCTCTTAATACGAGAATGTTTATATCACTAAAGTTCTACCCACATATAGAAGTACTCTAATGTAATCTTAATACAGGATTTTGGTTAGTAATGTTTATGACTATATAGTGCTTTAATTTTTGTTGGGGCACTCCAACCTGTCCGTACCGTTTGCAGTTAAGACAACAGTCGTTAAGCCATGTAAGAGGCCATGTACAGACGACAGCACATCAAGCTGCCCCAATCTGTCAAATTTCTTTTATAGATTTCCAACTTTATCACAAAACCATAGGGTTCACTTTCAATTGGGGAAATTTGACAGATTGGGGTGGCTTGATGTGCTGGCGTCTGTACATACAAATAAATAAATAGATTAGGTCTAGTTTCATGCGTAGTATACCTAGTTAAATCTCCTCCGCTATGTATGTTACATCTATATATATAAAAATCAATGCCACTTTTCGTTGTAATGTTATAGCTCAACAACGCCTTTACCGATTTGGCTAATTTTGGTCTTGAATTATTCGTAGTAGTCCAGGGAAGGTTTGTACGTAGAGAATATTTAAAAAAAGTCTTGAAAATGTGTAAAATCAACATCTTTCTATTCTCCCATATACCAACAATTTGTACTTATACTTAAAAGCGTAGCGAAGCACGTACCGGGCCGCTAGTCTTGTATATTTTTTTAAATTAAATGGAGGCCGTAATGTTATATGTTGTATTGATGTTTTTACCAAGATGTACCTATTAATTTGACTTCCTCTTCTAGTTTTTTTTATTGTTTACATGCCTTATGTGTAAGGTTCTCTTAACTATTTTTGAATTAATATAATTTACCTCGTATATTTAATGTAAGTATTTTCTTGTTGATATATTCTCTGTCTCTTCGTATGAATTTGAACGCTATGATCTTCTATAATTGATTATAAAGGAACTAAATACTTACAATTGAATATCAATCAATAAAATCAATATCTTCGGACCGCAAATACCCTGCCACCTGTTCCCAAACTAGACAGGGCTTGTAGAGACGCCAGCACATCCAGCTACCCCAATATGCCAAATTTCTTTTATAGATTTTCATCTTTATCACATAAGCATAAGGTTTACTTTCAATTGAGTAAATTTGACAGATATCTTGGTATGCTGGCGTCTTTACTTTGGCAATCAGACTACTGATGAACATAAATTATAAATTAAATTAAATCAACTATACAATCAACAACAATAACTTGTTCTGTGTCTACACCTAGACACAGAACAAATAATCGGGCTCGTCATAAAAACATTTTTCCTGGGTGGGGATCGTATCCACGACCTCTCGCCTAGCAGTCGGAGTCACTAACTACCTAACCAACAGGCCAGCAGAGGATAATAATATATAGTCAATATAAGGAATTTATAATCTATAAATAAAATGAAACAGAATCTCACTTCTTATAGGGGTTAAAAACCAGATAAAAGGTTAAAAGAAAGATGATTCCCCGGAGCACCTGGTAAAACCCGTTCGCAATCTAAACGACTGCACATCTTGTAACATTCCCCTGACTGAACTCGAACCTGTACCAGGGTCGTCGACACCAACTCGATAACTTGCATAATTTCTAAATAAAACTAAATAAAACATAACTGAGACGCGGTGCCAACGTCCTTAGCCGGACACCGGACGACGATGCAACTTTTTGCATTATTTATATAACGTGCATCGAAAATAGGTAGGCATATTAACACGCTTTTATTAGCTTCACTTGTAACTATGTATGTAAGAAAATCTTGGGATCTCAATTTGACCCACTTCCCGTCCGTCCGTGAAATTTTGCACGCGCTCTGTGTTCTGATGACAATACATGACTAGCTAAGGAACGTCATTACAAATCCAATATCGCGGCCTTCCCAAGATGGCGGACTGGCTGTTTGAAATCCACCCCCATGATATGGGTAGGTATCAAAAGAAAGGGTTTGGCTGTAAGGAATACGAAAAAAAAATTGTCACGTAACTTAAATCCAATATGGCGGACGTCCAAGATGGCAGACAGGCTATGATTTAGGTGTAAAATTAAAGGGTTTCCTGAAAATATTTTGTAATTTTGAGTGCGTGCTAAAAGCGTGGTTTTTAGTTTTTGAAACTATTATTTATTTTAAAGAGAAGTTTTTGACTGCCTGTTTCGCTTGGGCCTAGACCAAACAGGCAGTCAATCACTATTGTATCGAGTTCAAAGGCAAATATCTCAAAGGGAATAAAAGCACGGTATCAGTGACATCTCATGCTCAACGTATGAACATGAGATGTCACTTCAGTTTTGCTGACTTCATTTTATGAATAAAAAAAGATAATTAATAATCCCATAAAAAATTCAATTCTGATTTTGGATTTTTTGGCAAAATAATATTTTCAGTCTTAGACCCGCTCTGTCAGGAAATTGGCGGTTTTACATCCCCATGGAGAATTAAACCGCAAAAACTTACTGACTTACAATTTTACGTACATTTTCCATCAATTTACATTTGGGCTGTTTAATTCAGCATCCAAATTCTGAATTTGGGTAGATATCAAAATGCTCTGAAAACCTTTCAGAATGATAAATTTTAAACGTAGGCTTATTAACTAATAGATCAAGTTAAATAACTAAGCGATAGATTGCAGTAATTCCGTAGTAAATTTGATTGTAACTCACTTAAAAAATTACAAGATGCATTTTTGCCTTTCTCCTTTTTACCAATGTTGCTGTTTGCAACAGAGTCCATAACTGTTACACTTATTATAAGCCCACTACTGCATTATATAATGCAATAAACTATTGAATCTACATAAAACTAAACGTTTAAACGAATTCGCACTGTCGATGACAACGCAACATTGTGATTGGCAAAACTTATCGATAGCTTGATAGTGAGTTCAAGCTCTCGACGTGTATGCAACGCCATGATTGGTTACTATCGTGATGGCGTGATAAGGTTAGCCAATCACAATGCTGGGTTGTTATCGAGAGCTCGCATTCGTTTAAACGCTTAATTAGCTTGAACTCACTATGAAGCTCACAGCGGGGATGCAACGCCATGATTGGTTATTGTCGTGATGCCGTGATAAGTTTTGCCAATCACGATGCTGCCTTGCGATCGAGAGCTCGAACTCATTTAAACGTTTAGTTTTCTGTAGACTCGCGCTAAGCCTACTGGTATATCCACAGTATTTTTTATATAGCTACAATCGATGTTAATAAGTTTGTTGTTTTATTCTAGCCACAGCGTCTTAACTGTCACTGCTATGCTATTATATATATGATCAGCCATTAAACATTATTACTGCTTTGAAGCCTACTATTCAATGCTACGATATTTTTATGTCCATTTCATTATGGAAGACGATCATATTATGCATATTAATGTTACTGCACATTGGGGTACAAAGTTATTTGGAGAATATTTATACACATAAATGAAATTGAAGTGTCTATTTGCAAAGTCAAAATACCAACTTTTTAGTTAATATATATAAATATGAAAATAAATAATTTAATTATAATAAAACACGCTTATCAAATTTTTATTGTCATTTTTTTTCGGATAATCTCCGAAACAGATGTACAGATTTCACAGATAGGGTAGGTTCCTCAGCGTCAAGGATCGCTTTGGCCCCTTAACGCGTGATCGGAGATCCCGTGCAAGTGATCACACCCTCACTTAGAATTCCGTATTTTTGCTTCAGCGGCCCCCTGAGCTGTGGCCCGAACCTCAAAAGGGTGGCCTCAGGTATTAGTCGTTTAATTTAAGCTACTGGTTAAGAGTCTTCTGCGCTAGCCAACTGCTCATTGCCTTCAATTAATTAATTTAATATAGTAGAACTAAATTTCAAAACAATATATTAGTAACATGTTATTTATTTAAGGATTTAAGAAAATATATGTGATAAAACAGACCTCACGGACGGACTAATTAATTATTTGTACCTTTTATAGTGTATTCGACTATGTATATATATGTTTGTACTTGTCAAGCTCACAATGCAGTACATAACATTGTGAGCTTGACAAGTACAAGTGTATGTTAATCGCGAAGTGCCGAATAAATTTAATTATTTCATTATGATGGAAGTGGAAAGTTAGTGGAATAATGTTTAGCAGATAGATTAGGCAGCCTCAGCTACGAGCATGTCTGTATACAAATTACCTATTCAAATCACGTACAATCGGAATTGAATTATAAATTGCACGCCTACCTGTATGCAATCAAATGATAAAAGATACATGAATTAATTCATGTTTCATTTGATTGGATTACTAGAAAACATCACTGTTATCGGGGTTTAAATTGAATGAAAACACCATTTATGTTTTTCTAATTGCTTCTCGTAAAAAAATTATGGGGAATGTAATTGAGTCAGATGACATCCATATAATATTAGCAATACAAAGAGCTTAGAGCATTTAAAGACCATGTTAGTAACAATTACATAATTTAATAAAAATAATCATGTACTTTCCTGTCCCACTGGCTCCATGACTATGTGTATAGATCTAATCTCAAAAATGGGAAATCATAAATTTAATCTTCCGGCGGGTCTCAAACCTGCACCATCTACCAATCCGGGGTAGGCGCTCTGCGTTAAGCTACGAACGATACACGCTAGCATATCAAATTTAGGATTCCCTTGCTAACACCCTTCCGGAGGATGTAGGTATTATCTATCGGTTTTGTTTTCTAGAAACATGGCCGACTGATATGTTCACAGTTGCAGTGAAAGATCATATATTGATAATACCTTCCAAATTATATTTTTTTAATTTTATAGCATTATTCGCAATGCAAAGCGTTTATCTAATCTCAAAAATGGGAAATCATAAATTTAATCGTCCGGCGGGTCTCGAACCTGCACCATCTACCAATCCGGGGCTCTACGTTAAGCTACGAACGATACACGCTGGCAGTTCTAGTGCCGCGCTGCAGGAATGGTCATAGTTAGTGCTCCTGAAGCGGAAAATTTCAACGGAGGCTAGCCAACTTCGCAGGATATTATTATAGAACAGTAGTAGACTGCACGTGTGGCGCAGCGGCTAAGACAGTCGCCTCGCCGCTCCGTGTCTCGGGTTCGAGTCCTGCGCCGGACAACTATTTGTGTGAACCATAAATAGTTGTTCAGAGTCTGGATGTAATTTGTGTCTGTCTATTATATGTTTGTAAAGTACCCCGCGACACAGGGATTATTTCACTAATGAGGGCGTTGTTGTATGTTTAAAAAAAAAAAGTATGAGCGCGAACTCGGCTGAACTGGTGGAATACTTTCAAGTAAAGAGAAGTATTTTCCTCCCCCAGAAGAACGATAGTTAATACAGTTGAAATGGACAACTATGTTGCTTCTATCATAAGTTTTTATAAACTGAGGTTGTTAATAAGAAATGAAAGCTATATGTAGTTGTTTTAGTTTTATGGCATTACTACTTGTACCCGCGGTTTTACCCGCGTTAAACTTAATAAATTATGGCCTATGTGGTATTCGGATATAAAAGCTATATTGCAACAAAGTATCATCAAAATCCATCGGGTAGTTTTTGCGTGAACAAATAGTTGTCCGGCGCGGGAATTGAACACGGGGCACGAAGCAGCGAGGCGACTGTTTTAGCCGCCGCGCCACACGTGCATCCACCAAGCAGAGTTACTAAGCAATTAGCTACATCATTATAATGAAAGGAATTTCGTTTTATTTACGATTTTGTTTTAGATACGTACGTACATATTATGATATCCATAATGATTACGCTTAATGAGATTTTTGCAAATGTTAGGCAACCAAAATTCTTTTGTAAATTAATACCGCTAATTGTTCATTATTTTATTATAATTAAGTATATTTTTAGTATTATAAGTATATGGCATCACTTTAGTGTTATGTGTTTTTAATTATAAGCAATGTAGTCTGATAAATAATTAACACGATCTTTAGTTTCAGATAAAAAAGGAGTAATTAACATTTATATGTTTGAAGCCCATGACTGCACGTGTGCGGCTAAGACAGTCGCCTCACCGCTTCGTGTCGCGGGTTCGAGTCCCGCGCCGGACAACTATTTGAGTGACCCATAAATAGTTGTTCTGAATCTGGATGTAATTTGTGTCAGTCTATTATATGTTTGTAAAGTACTCCGCGACACAGGCATTAGATTCCCTAGTGCGGGCGTTATCTTTATTTAAAAAATCTCTCATTTTGATTCTTTTTTGACAAGCAAAGCGAGCTTAGTTATATATATTTGCTAGTTGGTTCAAATAAAACTATGTAACCCCTTAACACGACCAAGACGGTATCCCCTATGGGCCTCTAAGAAGTACTTCTTAGTCTGTGCTCTAAGAGCCTGAACTCAGGGCAGTTGCTCTAGTGAAGATGCATTTCGACTTTTTGTGCTACTATCGACGTATTAACCCTTAATAGGTAGTTTCAAATTGATTAATTTTGAACTTTATTACAGGCCAATAGAGTTGAAAATATGGTGGTTATAGAATTCCCGCAGCCTTATGAAAGGTTAACGTACGTGACTACCGTACCGGCATGCAAAGTATGACAGTTGCACAAAATGTTGTATTAAAGACGCTCGTTCGATTGACGTTATCAATCTAGTTGGTTATCAATCTGTATTTATTATAGCTCTCAAACAGATGGACTAATTTCGATGCGGTGGTTTGCATCTGAAAGCCAGTTTAACCGAAATATTCGTAGACATATTTCAATTAAATCCAATCACCGTACGACAGCCCCGATTCTAAGCATTCTTGTACACGACTAATTTAAACTTTGACTGCACCTGTGGCGCAGCGGTTAAAACAGTAGCTTCACCACTTCGTGTCCCGGAATCCATTTCCGCGAGGGAATTGTGAGACCCATGAATAGTTGTTCTGAGTCTGAATGTACTTTGTTTGCGTCTCTTATATGTTTATAAAGTAGGTACCCCACGACAAAGGGATTACTTGGCCTCGTGCGGGCTAAAAAAAAAGATTTGATAGAATATACTTGCTTATCGTATGGGCACTGTTTACCCTAGTGTCAGAGTTGTTCAAGCAGCCCAGGAGGCCTCTGAGATGGCTTAACGACTGTTGTGTAATGATTACAACCGGGACCGACGTGCCCTCCGAAGCACGGGGACGATCCCAAATTAAACCACTCTGGTGGTCACACATCTATGGACTGACCGCGAGCCTAGTTGCTTAACCTCACCGATCGCTTACGGACCGGTGAGATCATCTAGCCAAATAGCTAAAAATCAGTTCTAATACCAATAATGTTATTACAAATGAATATCAGCAACTTTATTGAATTGCAGATGTAGAAACATGATATTTACAACAAAACGTGGCGATAATTATCTACAATACCATACATTAATTGTGGGTGTTGTAATATATTACTAGATGTGGACCGCGACTTCATCCGCGTTTTCTTTAGAACAAGACTAGCTGTTACGCGATATTTTGAATTACTATGATACTGCCAATATCATACGAGAGCTAAGCCGTTTGTTAGTATTATCATCTATCAGCTAGTCCGGAACCGTCTTAATCGCTCCCGCGCAGTCGAAATAATATAATTATACTTACACGATAACCTTAGATTTATGATTTCACATTTTTTTAAGTGCTGAATTAGGCTACCACAAGCAAATCGTAAAAGTTTTATAGCAAATCGTAAAAGAAAAGATAGCAATACTAACCCCATTGCCATATGGGACACATGGTCGGATGGAATCTCTTTCATCCGACTATATAGGCAGAAAATTATCAAAAACATTTCAAATCTATTGGACATTTTCAATTAATGTTCCCAATTTTGGTACACAACGAAAAATGTGTTTTGCAATCATACCCCTGCCCTTAAAATAGGTTTAGGAAATCGACGCATAACACCCATTGTGGAGGATGACTAATCGAAACAATTACAAGGTGTTCCGAATATCTCGCAAATGTCGATGCGAGCTGCTGGATACGATCAGTAGAAGACCTGCCATTGAGGAGATCATTGTTGAGGCCTTTGTCCAGCAGTGGACGTCTTTCGGCTGTTATGATGATTATTAGATATTCAACAACCATTCGGCATCATGCACAATGCATTATATTTACAAATTGCGGTCACCGTAGCCTATTTGGTAGTGCTCCTGCCTACGAAGCTGGTGGTCCTGGGTTCGAATCCCGGTAAGTGCAAATATTTGTGTGATGAGCACTAATATTTGTTTCTGAGTCATGGATGTTTTCATAGTACAAGCTTTGCTTAGTTTGAGGCTAGGATGATCTGTGTGTCATTGTCCCGAGACATTAGAAAAAAAAAATTAAAAGAAAATTATAATATTTAATTGACACACGCAACACCAGAGGCGCCACAAGTGCGCAAGGGATAGGCTCGCTTGAAGAATGCCATGTCATGCCGGATGGGAAATACCTAATTGAGCGAAGTTTTGCGAATACTTCACTTGTATCGTTTTATATCCTTTTAGTATTAAGTATTATTTTATTACCTAATCACATTTTAATTGGCATCGTAAAGAAAAAGAAAATCAATTCGACCGTTTGGTGTTCTTTTTTGTATAGACCTAAATTACATAATTTATTCGATAGTTTCAAATTTGATTTTGATTCATGTTTTATTTGATAGGGAGTGATATTGTGATGGTCGCACAAAAACTTAAGATTAATATAAAAAAAACGGAAGTCGATTGTCGATACATAGTGTGTCCTTTGGAATTCTCTAGTATATTCCGTACGTGCTAGCTCGTCACTGAATATTTACGAAAGCAGAACTAACATTACTTCTTTATCTCTCTCATTTATAAATATAGCCTATGTGAATGGTACAACCCGAAGGGGAAGACCTTATAGAATATTTTCGTACCAAATCGGAGAGGATTTGTAAGTAAATGTATTTTGTAAACCGCATTAACATATTAGATTACAAAAATAGAAAAATATTCGGGGTTCCCCATAGATCGAACCGAACCTCAAAAATTTTTTTTTCACCGTACCCATTCATGTGGGGTATCTATGGATAGGTTTTCAAAAATGATAGTGAGGTTTCTAATATCATTTTTTTCTTAACTGAATAGTTTGCGCGAGAGACACTTCCAAAGTAGTAAAATGAGTGTCCCCCCTGTAACTTCTAAAATAAGAGAATGATAAAACTACAAAAAAAAATTAGATGTACATTACCATGAAAACTAACAACGAAAATTGGTTTGAACGAGATCTAGTAAGTAGTTTTTTTTAATACGTCATAAATCGTAAACAGCAATTTACCTTTCAATTAATCAACTGAAATACTTGCTGCTACGGAACCCTCCATGGGCGAGTCCGACTCGCACTTGGCGGGTTTTTTTTTGTATTTCGTATGTTCAACTGTACACGTTGTACAGTCTCATAGGTAAATTAAGGTTCTTAAATGACTCAATGTTATACCTTGTATATATAATTTTATTTATTTCTTGTATGTATTTTCATATTTTGTCTGTATTTTAATTTTATATATATTTATCATAAGAGGTATATAATTACAATATCTTGTTGTACACTGCTTGTAACTGTTATATCTATACCTCAATGCCTTGATGGTTTTCTGGAATAAAATTAACTAGCCCGGCAGTTTAACCACGCCAACAGGCTCGTTAACGCGTTAATATAATTATGTTCAAAGCACTAATTGGAACGAAGTTCCTAATCGCGCGTTGTGAAAGGGGGCTAGACGGAAAAAATTCTCACGAAAAGTTGTCACGACACTTTTTGCTATTATCTTTTTGATATGTTACCACAAGTTAATTATTACGAAAATTGAGCCTACTGATTAAGTTTATATTAGATACATTATATTTGTTAATAATAAAAAAATATTATTATAACTTAAAATAAAATTTTATTACAATTCCTTCACTAATTAATCGAAAGGAACTTCGTTCCATCCGGGTGTCCCTTGACACCTCTCAAGTTTTTTTATTTAATATTGCGGATGAAACTAAAATATATTAAATCATTTAGCTATATCAGACGATGACGTCTGAGTTGTTAAAAAAAAATAGTACAGACGCGACCGAAATAGAAACTATTTAACTATTATTATTTAACTGAAAAGCTAATAAATCAAATATACGTTTTGTGGTTTTGTATATTCTAACCGATTACTCTGTTGTTGATGAACCGTTTTAATCATTATTTTTGAAGTGAAACTTCTTTATAACCCGGTGAGACAGCTATTTAACACGACCGGAGTGAGATCAGGTGCAGGACAGATAGCTTTAAATAAATTTAGCAAAATGTCAATTACTAAGTTTAGCCCTATCCGAGAATATATCCTGTATAAAATAATTTAATAAATCCCCAACCAACGCAACTAGATAATTTATTGGTAGGTATTGGTTGTCCAAAATAAATAATTTAGCCCTAACCTAGCCCTTCAACCTTTAAACTTAGGTTAATAGACGGCGACAATGATATTATTGTTGCGAAATGATCTTTGTTGCCGATTGTACCTACCTATAATATCAATAAAAAAGTTTCAAATATTTATTAACATTTAATTACCTTATAAAATGTCGATGAAAGAGTTAAGACTATGTAATCCTAGTAATTGTTTAAACCGACCAAGTGCGAGTTGGACGCGCACACAAAGGGTCCATCCATACCATCGTACAATATTGTCAGCCACTAAGCAAAAATGTAAAAAACAGTATTTAATTAAATATGATAAAAGCTTATATTATATTACGGCTATAAAAATACAAACTGATAATTTCAACTGTCTATCTCGTACGTTTCATGAGGTACACGCCGGTGACAGATGGACCGTCAGTGCACCTTTAAGTACGACATATAAAAAAAATGTTATTACAAAAATATTAAACGAAATACTGCTATATCGCTAGATAATACAGTGTTGATAATATTTTACCGCTTTTATGTAGCAGTAAAATATTTACTTGATGCAAATTTAAGTCAAAAAGGAATACAAAGGAAAATCATTTTTTTCCTTATAAACGATAGATAGATAGATAGGTACACTTTATTGCACATCACAGAATAAAATTTAGATGTAAGTATAGACATAGTTTCAATGTATGTACAATTGGCGGTCTTATCGCATAAGAGCGATTTCTTCCAGACAACCGTTGGATGGACTAGATTAGCAATTGAGAAAAGTGGCTAGCAATGTACTGTAAAATAACTTTAAATGCGATTTAAATAGATACTCAAATACATAGACTAAATATATATATAAATATAAATATATATGTTAATAAAATACATAAATAATAATATATTATAATATATATAAATATACATACTATAAATAAATAATAAAAGGTACACCAAATGTAAGGATTTGAGAATAATAATAAAAAGAAAAGAAACAGTAGCAGGTTTATGATCTAAAGAGACAGGTAATGATTCTTTACTGAATTTTTAAAAGTGGTAATAGTCTGAGCGCGTTTTATAGGCAATGGCAGGGCATTCCACAGACGAGCTGCTTGAACCGTAAATGATTTATCGAGGAAATCTGTGGAATGTCCCGGTATTCTAAGTTGCAGATTCTCCGATGATCTTAAGGGCCTCAAATGTGAATCACATAGGAACTCAAATCTTTCCTTAAGATAGTGGGGACTAGCGGGATTGAACAAAATATTGTAAAGCAGGGAGAGAATATGAGTATTTCGGCGGAGTCTTATAGGGAGCCACTTGAGTTTTTTACGGAATTCGGATACATGATCATATTTGCGTAGGCCAAATATGAATCTTATGCAGAAGTTTTGGAGACGCTCAAGTTTATCAAGTTTGTCTTCCGTGAGATCTAGATAGCTGGCATCTGCGTAGTCGAGTTCTGCGTAGTCGAACGATCATAAAATCTAAAAACAAACTTGTTTGAACTGACCGTTCGAAAAATCGTGACTAAGGTTTAAAAAATCCAGGAAAACAGATCATAATAATTATATTCTCAGTAAACTTCAAGATAAATAATAATAACATCGTAATCATTAATGATAGTGAAAACATGTTCTTTTTAATTAATCATAAACTGTTTCTAATTACCATACATGAATATGTTATTATTAATTCACTATATGCACATATAAATTAATTACCTATTGTTAGAAACATAGAGAGAAGACTTTCCTTATTATACTAAAAATAGTTTACTAGTAAGTAAATTATCGAATAAAATTATGCAAGGAACGCAATAAATACTATTAATATAATGAATTGCAAATGAAATCGTGATAAGGTGTATCACGAATATATTTATTATTTTTTAAAATTAAAATTCATAAAACAATAAACGAAGATAAACAAAGAAAATTTTATTGTATGCTTGAATCCCTAACGCTTCTAACTGGCACAAAATAAAATTAAAAACAATGAAACTCACCTTTTTTATTTGAAAACTCGAATCAATAATAATCCTCTTATAAAAACGTTAGGATTTTAAACTAAATTCCGAATGCACGTTATCCGTTGGCGAATTCCGTGATGGTACGGCCAGTCGCCGCGACCGGCCGATGACTGAGCTGCGCAAGCGCTGCCTCGGTATCCACCCACACATTCACACGATAAAAGGTATTGGATTTGGCCATAGATTTTATTGAGTGTCATTGATTGGTGATGTGATTTTACAACTTACAGTTAATAAGGTTTTCTTGATTGTTTAAGCAGACATATGTTTGGATTTATCAGTAACTAGCTGCGCCCCGCGTTGTTACTCACAATTTAACTATTCATGGTTGCCTATGTGTTAATTTAGGGTATAACGTATCTACATTAAAAGTTTTACCAAACCCCTTATTATTTATTAGTATTATGTTATAAATAAAATCATATAAATTTATTTCAGGCACATAACTTACATCATTTTCCACAAATAATTGAAAACAATTGTTTCTTTTAGCTTGAGATAGTTTGAGTTTGATTGAGTAACAAGCATCCAAAACTCTAAATGTAGTTATTAGTAAGATTGACATACGCTTCATATATTTTTGTACTTCATATACTAAAATATATCTTTTCGAAATAAATATTTAGATAAATGACCTATGCAATTAGATTGGATAGTTTACAGTAAGAAGCAAGGTAGTTTACTCGTTACAAGTAAATAAGCCACATTAAGTTTATTCTCAAAAAGATCGCGTTCCCTTTTTAAACGTAAATACATCATTCGAATCTTATGTAGCAATATATGCTGTAGGTACATAATATGTCTCCGGCTAAATATTGTGTGTATAATGTTTACCATCTTTCACGTCTACAAATTCATCTTTGGATGCATATTTACTTGTGTGTGCGACAAGACAGCTTGCAAGCTCTACTGTCAACGTCCGTACACTCATAAAGGGAAGTGCTTCTTATTGTGACTTATGCAGTTATGCATCTTCTTGCAGCGAAACGCAAGTACGCTTATTTTTAATTTAATTGAATATATTTTCGAGTTCAAAAAAGTTTTACAAGAGAATCGCTCGAGCTTCGCACTGGTGTAAAATAGAATAAGGAAATGATGGAAAATATGAAGTTACTACCTTTGATAGCGTCGTAAGTAACGTATTCTTTAATTTAAAAAAAGGTTACTTATTGATATATTCTATCACAAAGTTTTCTTTAGGATTAAAGAAGAACTATATTACTTTACTACATCATATATATATCGAGTATATCTCTCTTAATTACAAAATATTGTTTTATTGAAAAAATATATAACTGATAGTGAATATATAAACAGACACACGAAGAAAACGTTATTTTTATTATATGTGGAGAAGATATTACTACACGGTCCCATTATTAAAATGAGTATGAATTCTCCCCTGATTGATTTATAGGCAAATAAGACTATGAATCACTCTAAATAACATCACTCACATTTGCCTCTGTCTGTCAAAATTGTCAAAACAAGTTGGCCTTTTACGCAATCACCGGCAACCAATTAATACTTGCATTTTTTAGGAGTCTAGACCGGAGTATTTAATTATTTTGTTAAACTGCCAGGTATACAAATTAATGAAACGCTTTTGTCTCAGTTAATTGATTTCTGGTTCTAAACTGTTTCATGTTTTTCTATATGAATGAAATATATTTAAAGTCTTGCTTAAGACATCTTTATCTATTTTACTGAAGTGTTTAATATAAAGATTTTTTCTTTTAAAATTAGATACATAAATAGATAACGCGCTTAGTGATTACAGGACAGAAGTATAAACATCCAACTTCTAAGAATTGTAATTGATAAACTTGAGATAAATGAATGGTTATTATATATTTACAGCAATATTCATATACAATGAAATAAAACTAGTATTGCAGGTTTTCAGATGCTCTCAGTGTTATGAGGGAGTGGTGGGAGTAGTGGACTGTGTGATCTTAGGGATTTAACAGAATATTATATATAGATTTTATATATGTATTCAGTCGAATGCGGCTACTTGTTTTTACAACACAAGTCTGAAACTTAGTCATATTTGTGGAGAACAAATGCATACTACCTACGGTGATCACTACTCTTAATTTTTTTTTTGTTTTTGTCCTTGATAATTTAGACCATGTTGCCAAAATTTATTTGCAAGTTTTTTCTTCATAAATATTCTCCCAATACTCGTAGAAATTCTATATAATGTTTACCATAGCCTACAGTTAGCTAAACAAAGTTATAAAAGTATTTTAAGTTAGTTATCAAAAAATATATCCGCGAGTATAAAATATGCTACTATAATTACTGCTTACAGAGACTTTATCTTTCGAGTTAACTTATCATATGAATGAATAATATTAATAATTGGCCGTCAGAATTAATTAACTGTATCACTATTTGATTAGCTGTAGCCAAACGCATCAATGAGTCTGGTTCGTGTCAACAAAACGCTAACACGATATGTTATGTCACATCATTTACATACTCGTATGGATTTTCCTGCCATATCATTTATGTGTGATTATCTTTAAACTTGATGTGATTAGTTACGATTATAGAATTAAAGCTGCATGTTGACTATATCATGCAATAATTATTGCATTATTTTGCGATCACATTCTAGTAATAAATTACGGCATTAAAAAACAATTAATTTTATTATAAATTCTGGCTATGAAACAGAATAAATTTAAAGGATATATGGAGACGTGGGTAGGTACTGCTGATTGTCAATGCTGCTAATTCGGTGTAAAAGAATATATTTACAATTTCTTATAGTATATGAGATTTATATGTACAGGATTAGGCCATCACTTTATATACTAAACGGCATTACGGAAATTAATACGTTTAAGTGCATATTTATCACCATGAAAATGGCGACACTAATACTCCGAACTACAGAACATAGAACATAGAAGCATGGTTAGCATAAATTATACTAAATAGTGGAGGAAACTTAAAGGAGCTTAATTTGCGTATAAAACTGAACAATGAACATCAACGACAAAATACACTAAAAAAAATAACTTACCATGCAATAATATCGATCAGCTGATCCGTTCGAAATACAGAAGTGCTCCGACGCGCAAATGTCTACGGCATAGAAGCGTACCTAATGCGGGGACAGCTCCGATGGTGTGGTCATCTCTCAAGAATGGCTGATGTAAGGGTGGCTAAACGCATCTTTTTCTGTGAACTCCAGAACGGCAGGCGGAAACAGGGCGGCCAGTTCTTACGATATAAAGATGTTCAGAAAAGACATATAAAAAGGTGCCATATTGATCCCCCGAAATGGGAGGAAAAGGCTAGTTGCCGCCCTGAGTGGAGGCGCTTGATAACCAAAAAGGTTCATGACTTTGAAGAGCAAAGAAAATCCGAGTTGGATGCGAAACGCGATGCTCTTAAGACTAAACCACCAGCAGTCATATTTTACAACTATGTCGACGGTGTCCTCACGTGCAGCCAATGTTTGCGCACGTTCACTCACAAGATTGGATACTGTAGTCATCTAAGGGCGCATGTGAGAAAGGATCACCGGAGCTAGGGTGATCCTTAGCTTAACTAATCAGTAGCAGTCACCATAGCCGAAATCGGCTGGGAAGAACACACACACACACATTGTATGTCAACAATTTTATTTGCCTATTTCTCAAAGTAGTTTTCTGTATTTTGTTCAGTTAGTGTATTGTGCTGTTTTAAGACCCAAATGGCAGTGTATTAGTTAATATTTATTATTATATTTATAAACAATCCCATACTGCGCTTTCACTTACATGTTTCTTATGCCACAAGCAGGGCACAGGGTGTAGCCACGTTCTGGGCCACAAAAAAATATTTAGTTTGACATTGACATGCTAAGAAGAAGAGTTATTTTAAAAACTACTTTTGTTTTAAATTACACTTATTCTAACCAAAAAAAGTTTTAAGCGTTCAATAAATAATTACACACATTACCCTTAATGGGATTCGTTGAGACAAGTGACTAAAAAATTGTTTAATTTTGCTTGAAGATAATTTATTTAGTAAACATCAGTGTCCGATACACTTGGTCTGGGTAAGCATCGTTGTTTATCATACACCGATTTACAGAAGAAGAACTTAGTACATATTTAACATAAAATTTAAACAGTGGACATAATACTATACACTTTAAACGATAATTATTAACAGTACTACTATTAATAATTATCAAATAAGAAATAATAATAAAATCGTAGGAAAGTCAAAACTGTACATTGAATATTTTTTTAAAGGATACTTAGGGCATGATCTACAATCGATATCGAAGCCAAAAATATAGTTTTTAGAATTTTTGTCTGTGTGCCTATTTGTCTGTATGTTTGTCCGGGCTAAACTCAAAAAGTACTGCATGGGTTTACTCGAAATTTTGCATGAATATTACTAAGAGGTCGTGTCAACATATAGGCTACATGTTATCACGCTATCACCTACGGGGGAGGAGCAGTGATAATTTATAAAATTTAACGCGGGTAAAATTGCGGGGCACGGCTATAAGAAATAAAAAATATTTCTATCGCATTTGTTTATAAATTACATCGGCTTTTCGATCACTACCTGCTAGGAAACACATTCATATATTTCTCTTTAGGTAAGTAAACATTTGTCTTCGCCACTCACGAATTCCGATGAAAAAAACGAGTCCCAAAGACTTTTGCTTATAACTGTACACCCGCTAAGCACGTTTGCGAGGTTTACCGTTGATTCATCAGTTTACTTATAGTAGTATAGCTAGTTCACAACGGTACATGTAGAGACGACCATGTTCAATGCAATTATCGGGAACCAAAATGTTTATGTGTATGCGTGAGTGCGTGTGTGTGTGTTTGTATACTTAAACTTTGACTGCCTCGTTGGTTCAGCGGTAGTGCATTTAACCGCAGATTGTGAGGGCCCGAGTTGATATACGGGACATATTTAAGCCCCTATTAAAAGACCGCTCACGAGGATATGGCTCTTAACTTCATGACATGTAGAGTTATTCTAGGAGACTTTCACTGCAACACCGGACGATAACAAGGTTCAAACCCGAAAGGTGGTCCCTTCCAGCGCGGATACCTATTTTATAGTTTTATTTAGCTACAGAGCTCCAGCTCGTGCCTTTATTGTCAGGTGAAGTAGTGAAAGCCTCCTAGGCAAAATTATAACTTAATGTCAAAAAACGCATAACAGATGCGATTTAAGTTAAAGGAAGCGGAAGTTTAAGCAGCAAACCATTTGGGTTCGAGCCTCAGCTCAGGGCAAGTACTGGGGCTCTACCGGCTAAGTCACTGAACATCGATTTCTTAAATGGCGTTCAAAAGAATAAAGGTTAAAAATGACTTCATCAATCGTTAAATCGGTTCAACGTTGACAATTGATTCCGGACCATTTATGACGTCACATATGCTCATGGAAGCCGATTTAAGGATTGTTTAAGTCATTTTTAACCTTTATTTATTTGAACGCCATGTAAGAAATCGATGTTCGGCGACACCCGGTAGAGGCCCAGATGTTGAGATGGTTTAGAAAGTCAGTTTTCAGAGACGTATAACCCGAAGTCACGGGCCGCTCGTCCGATTCAGGATTGGAGAGGACATTCATACATATCTAAACATTACATAGATACGAATGCAGATATTGCTAATTTCCTTTAGCTACGAAAACATGTAATTTGTCAAATGATATGATTTATATTGTTATTGTTATTATATTCGCGTACCTTCTGACAAGATTATGGTAATAAAGCAACTTTATCTCAGAGACAAAATCCCCGAATGCTGTCGCTGCGAGAGATAACTATACCTACGTATATTTATGCATACTAATAAGATTGTAGACGTCAGTAACTCACAAAGACGGTAATACCCGAGCGCGAATAGCCGTGTTGTTTCTGGCCTAGAAAGAATAGGGCTATCCCGTGGTGTCGTAAAAGGCGGCTAAGGGATACACCAGGTAGATGGGCAACAGCGTCATCTGTGTACTATAGCTACAGCTAACTGCGCTCGCCAACTCGCATGCCAAGCGCGGTGACTACGCCAAAAGGAGCGTTGACATTTGGAGGGGTCCAAATGAACCGCACCAGGCACCGCAACAGGTAATTCATTCCAGAGCCGGCACGTACGTGTGATTTATGAACGCTGAAAGCGAACCGTGCTTGACGAGATCGCTTCCAGGTGGTACGTCATCCGTACCACCTGGAAGCGTGCGACGACCTTACTGCAAGTGCGCCTGGTGCTGTGATAAAAAGGGGACGATGGCACCAGCTCGAAAGTTCATCAGAGCATTCCCCGTGAAAGAGACGGTAGAACATGCAGAGAGATTCAAAGTCTCTCTGCTGCACTAACGACTCCAATCTGTCCGTAAGATTGGAATGCCCAACGATTCTAATAGCACGCGTTTGGAGGGAGTCAAGTGGGTCGAGCTGGTATTTAGGGGCTCCTGCCCAGCTATGTGAGCAATACTCCATGTGCTTGACTTGTGCTTTATATAGCGCAAGCCGCTGTCTTGGAGTGAAGTACCGCCTAGCTCTATTCAGGACATTATATTTCTAAATACACATTATTGATAAATTACACCCAGACGCAGAATAAATAATGTGCTTATCACACAAACATTTGTCCTGGGTGGGGATCGAACCTACGACAGCTGACTTAGCAATCGAGGTTACAAAACACTAGACTAACATGTGCTAATTTCGGGTATAATTTAACGCCATTCCAAATTTCAACCAAATACGTTTAGCCAGCCAACAAACATCTAAACGTACAAACTTTCACATTGTTGTAATATTATGAGGATACCTACGTATATTTATGCATACTAATGAGTTTGTCTACGTCAGTAGCTCACATACAAGGTTAGTAATATCAGACTATTCCAAATTTCCAAGTCTATGGCAATCAATAACATTCTTTACACATTAATAATATATAATAATATCTAGGGACAATGTCACACAGATCATCCTAGCCCCAAACTAAGCAAAGCTTGTACTATGGGTACCAGGCGACGATATACGAGTACATACTTATATAGATAGATAGATAAATACTTATATACATAGAAAACATCCATGACTCAGAAACAAATATTCGTGCTCATCACACAAATATTTGCACTTACCGGGATTCGAACCCAGGACCACCAGCTTCGTAGGCAGGACCACTACCAACTAGGCTACGGTGACGGTAATACAGTTACTACATACTTAATACTGTCTCGTTGGTCTAGCGGTAGCGTGTTCAACCGCAGGTAATGAGGTCCTGGGTTCAAATCCCAGGTCGAACCAAAAAGTGGCTTTACGATTTTTCCGTAATAAGAAATTTCTTAGTATCAGCCCGAAGTCGGGTAGTTGGCGGTATTACACTCCCGCCTCGGAGAGCACGTAAAGCCGTCGGTCCTATACCTAACCTCTTTCCGGTCATGTCGCTAGTCGTCCCATCGGATAATTATTATTATTCATTTATTTCGGATTAATAAATATTCCATATATTGTTAGTAAATCAAACTTATAACTATGTTCAATATTAAAATGTCAACATTTCAAATTATAACAGAATAACATTATTACATGCGCACTATTTTACATTAAAGAGGACCCCTCCAGATCCATGTACGGTATTCTAGTGCCCCACAACCGGACAATCAACCCTTCCCCTTCCCAAATAATGAGAGTGATGGAATAGAAAGTGCCCTTGTGTTTGCGCACAAACTTGTGCACTATAATATGTCCTGAGCAATTGGCTAGTCTCCATTGGGGCCGGCCGCCGTGGCCGAAATTCGGTCGGGAGAACATTATTATATATACATACTTAACATATAATTTAAATAGCGTATTTTGCTGTCATAACTTAGATACTGTATAATTCATTATCAAGTAGATACACTATGTAGTCGGACCTAAATCAAGGAACTAAAACACTCCAAACAGCTCATAAAAGGAGTAGACAAGAGCTGGTCCAAAAACCTATGAAAGTACAGTAGGAACCAAGTACGACTAATAGTAGCAGTATTTATTGGCCATTACGGCACCAACTATCACCTACACAAACTGGGACTGTCGAATAGCCCGATTTATAGGACCTGTGGGGAAGAAAATGAAACAATGCTGCATATACTATGTAAATGCGATGCTTTAGCAAGACTTAGAATAACCATCCTGGGGCTGGCATATCCAGAACCAGAAGACTACAAGGATCTACCCCTAACACGCGTACTGACGTACAGACGCCAGCACATCCAGCTACCCAAACCTGCCAAATTTATTTTATAGATTTTCGACTTTATCGCATAAGCATAAGGTTCATTTTCAATTGGGGAAATTTGACAGATTGGGGTAGCTTGATGTGCTGGCTTCTGTACATGTGTGCAGACTGCTTCAGGGCTCTAGAGAAAGAATAAAAAGCAATGAGGGTTAGTACAAAGGATCCTGAAGGGTCGAAGTAAACCCCAACCAAGACAAGAACTGCACTAGTCAATATTGTTATCAGTTATTTAGGTTAATTCGGCGTATATCAGTGGATACACTAGCACTACTAAAAGGGTCCTTACCATCTACGTATTAAAGATGCTGTCTATGTCAAACTGTATCCACCAACGTGACATCGAATATAACGTACTATTCTCATCAACAGAACAAAACAAACCATAAAAAAGTTGTTTGTTTTGTATCGCATTTTCGAATCAGACATGGGAAAATATTGTTTACTGTTATTAGTTAATTATACACAACTTTAAGGTTAATAAACACCTTATAGGTAATAATTGTGATATTCTTGAAGATTAAAGCGTTTTTTTGGGAATTTGATCAAATGACAAAAACTTCGGGACATTGACGGTCACCGTAGCCTAGTTGGTAGTGCTCCTGCCTACGAAGCTGGTGGTCCTGGGTTCGAATCCCGGTGAATGAGCACGAATATTTGTTTCTGAGTCATGGATATTTTCTATGTATTTAAGTATTTATCTATCTATATAAATATGTATATCGTCGCCTGGTACCCCTTTGCTTAGTTTGGGGCTAGGATGATCTGTGTAACATTGTCCATAAAAAAAAAACAAAAATATCGGAGGTTCCTAAAAACTGTTGGACTCGTACTTTTAAACAATTATTTATCATCATCATCATTTCAGCTGAGAGAAGACCACTGCTGGATAAGCCTCCCCCATGAATCATCTTGTGGGGATATGCCACGAGCGTCACGTCGAAGGAAGCTACTGCCCATCCTCTGGTAGATATTCCCTCGGTTCAACTTATACGCCCCCCGAGGTATGAGATGGGGTGATGATATTCTGATATTTGACGCCGTCACCACACAGTAACTGCAGAAAATATCCTCTGAGAAAATCTCGATTTCATCAAGTTTAGTTTTATTTAAAAAAAATTCACACGTGTGCGTAAAGATACTGCAGTCTCGGCAGTTCCCCTAAGATTGCCTTTGTTCCGAATCAGTTTTATTCTTCCACTCTTTACAATACCCGCCCATATCATGATTGTTCAGCCACTATAGGGGCATCGACTAAATGGTTCCCGTTAACCGTTGTTATCGACGAGAAGCCCCGTTTACGCATTTTGTTTAATCTCATGCCACTTACTGCGATCGCCAAGCGGGGCAATAATGGCATATCCCACCAAGATAATTCTTGGGGGAGGCTTTTGTCCAGCAGCAGACTTCTTACAGCTGTTACGACGACACCGGCGATACATTGTTCCCCAAAACTGAACAAATTTCAACTTTTTGTAGGAATTCTCCAACAAGAAAAAAAGGCTATGCTCCCCGTTCTACTGTTTTGTATTAAAGTCACCATATTTGTGTACCAGACGTTTATTTTTGGCAGTTGTATATTTTTATTGATTTTTGGAGAGACATAACATGGGCATAAAATTTATTGATCTAGAATTAAAATCCAGTGAAAATGGCACCAAATACTAACTCTTAATTCACATTTTACAATGTAATGCAAATGTCGAATGTGGCCATTCCTTTTGACCTAATTGTGTGCTTGATTCCATATAATGCATCACAATGCACCGCCAGGGTCATTGTCGTTACAAACACTTTTCCGACGCTAACATCAACATCCTACCATGGCCAGACAATGTCCAGATTTAAATTCAATTAAGCATCGGAAATTCCTAGAAGAGATTTGTCAAACATGGATGAACATACACAAGACAATTGTTTCCAGGAACGTGGACGGCTAAGTGATATGGATGACCTCATATTAGGCAATATTGAGTAATGGTTTTTTTAAGACAACACCTGCACTAGATAAATGAATCCCTGTGTCGCGGGGTACTTTTTCAAACATTTAATAGACTGACACAAAGTACATTCAACAGAACAGAATAACTATTCATGGGTACCTACTGCACCCGCGATACAAAGTGAGGAGCCATACGAAATACCGGAGATAGAAAAATATGTTCTTAGAAAACATATAGTTTTTAAGGAACCTTTATAGATTTTCAAGATATTCTTAGATTTTCAAAAAACAGCATCCTATCCATATCATATCCATATTTAATATTCATTCGGTGCGATGTAAGCCTCTGATAAACATGATTAGAGGCTCACATCGCATTTAATGAAAATAAAAAAATAAGGTACTGTTCTATGAACATCTAGAAATACACTTTACATTAAACATATATTATATAAAAAGCCTTGACTGTATGACATGGTTTTTAAGAAAGATTTTTCAATCTCTTGTTTTTATAATAGTCTCTCGACTTTGATTAACTTAACTTAAATATTTTCCACAATAATCAAAAACATTAAATAATTTTAATGCAAAACCAATTTATTAACAGAACCACAAAGACGTATGATGCTTGAATTGATAAACTGTTATTTAGCAAGACCTTAAAATAAGGTTTGATTTAAAAAAAACTAAAGAATGGGCTTACAATTTGCTATTAAGTATTAGTTTAAAAAATAAACCTAAAATCATCAAGTCGTGCAAACCTATTGCAAAATTTTTCCATCATTATGTTAATGTTGTCAATTAATGTTGCCGATTTGGTACACAAAGAAAAACATATTTTGCACACATGTAGCCTACCCAATACCCTTAGCTAACAAGATTACGGCCGGCTCGCAGTATGCAGTTACCCAAACTTATTCTCAGGGCATCACTACACATTGCTGACTCGTCCACCAATCCCTGATCAGCTCAGGTAATCTTACTCACACACAGAAACACAACACTAAGATATTATCCAAATAGGACTTCTCTTGCAATTCTCTCGTTTTATGAGGCCTAGCCTCGTTATATCATTCTGTATCTCGCTTTGCTGTTGTAGGGAAGTAGAACTATTCATTTTCTAACTCCTCCTTGTTTCTTTATGATTAAACTCATTGGGCGATCCAAGAAAGTTAAAGCGATTCCCCGGGACATGCCAGAGCCTCACTGCTCAGTGTCATTTCATTGTGTGACACCGTTGAACCTGAATTACAGGAGTTGCAGTGGTGGGAGGAACTAGTCCCGTGTAGAAAAAAATATTAATACTATCCAAATAGGTATTGACTGCCTCGTTGGTCTAGCGTTAGCGTGTTCAACCGCAGATAGTGAGGTCCTGGGTTCAAATCCCGGGTCGGGCCAAAAAGTGATTGTGGGATTTCGTAACAAGAAATTTCTCAATATCAGCCCGAAGTCTGGAAGTTGGCGGTATATCACCCCCGTGCCTCGGCAGCACGTAAAGCCGTCAGTCCTGTACCTGAACACTTTCCGGTCGTGGCGCTAGTCCTCCCATCTGATCATGAGAGTGATGGAATAGAAAGTGCCCCTGTGTTTGCGCACACACTTGTGCATTATAATTTGTCCTGCGCAATTGGCTTGTCTCCATTGAGACTGGCATTATTAGGTATAAGGACTGACTAAATTTGGCTACTCTTTGAAACAAAAACTAAACACTAACGTATACCTACCTGACTAATATTTCGTAAACAAACAAAACGTGTGGTTTCTTTCGCAAGATGTGCGTTCTGGTACAACAGGACAATAATGTCAATAACTCGGCTGACGCAACCCCAGCCGCAGGTGAAAGCCGATACGAACGTAAAAGTTCAAAACACGACACAAAACCACCACAGAAACAACTGGTATTTTACCACTACATTATAAATACAACAGAAATACGCTCATAGCTATACTAAGTCCGGTATCTACTTGTTCAAACCCTGACATTTCAACTGATGCTCTCGAACTCTATTAGGTGTGTACATACATACCTAATAGTCTTATCATACCGTATAAGTGGCTTACAGACCGGCTTGGCTTTTGTTTGTAATGCTCCTGGCCGAAGTTTGGGTATATAGTTTGGGCTTGTCTCCATTCGCATAGGCCGCAAGCCGGGCGGACAGTTATACGTGTTCTCCGCACTCCGCACATGTGTATCACACTACCAACAACGCAACATCCAGGCTCCCGATTGCATCTCGTTGTTATTTTGCCTTGCTCTCGTTTGTTTTTATTCCTTTTGTTTTCTTGGTGTTTTTCTTTCCAGAACACTTTTTGGTATTAGAAGCCGGGACCTCAATATCTACGATTGCACACGCCACCGCTAGACCCACGAAGCACTGAAATCGTATTTGTTTACAGACATACAAACTAACTATTTGTACGTTTTAAATATACATATGAACTTGCTCAACAATTTATGCGTATTACTTTACCGATATGTAGAGTATCAACGAAGGAATATACAAGGTGTAATTAAAGGAGCTCAATTTGCATACGAAACTATACAACATGTAGCATATCAACATGTGAAATACACACAAAAGATTAATAATATCCCGTAACATTATTCACACACTGCCATCTGATCCCAAACGAAGCAAAGCTTGTACTATGAGAACCAGATAACTGATATGACACATACTACTTTTCTTTTATAAATACATATGTACTTATATAGATAATTACACCCAGACTCGGGACAAAGTGACCATTACATGCACACAAATATCTGTCGGTGGGAATCGAACCCACGACCTGCGACATGAAAGACAAGTATTAACCAACCACGGCCCGTCAAAAGAATAATTAACTTCCCATACAAGAACAACAAACAGCTGATGCATATTGTATGAGAGACAAAAATATAATTTTCCTAATTTACTAGCTAGTTTTCTTTTAGTTTGTTAAATTTCATGCCATCCTTAATACCTCCAGTAATAAATTCTTGTTTTTTTTTTCTTTCACTATTGTACCTTAATTCTAAAACATACTTATTTGATGAGACATAAGAACATAACATTGTGAGAGACTGGTGCCTGAGATAGCTTTGATAAAACCTGTATTACTGTAATAATTATATTACACTTTGTATTATATCGAAATAATATTCATACTCAAACTCTTACTTGCTTTTAAAACTCGGTCGTAAACACAATCCACGCTAATCTAGCACACATTATCACATCACTAGCGAACGTCCAGTTTTGTGGGCAAAAGACACGGCACTGGTAGACACGTCGTCCGGTTAGTGGGGGCATTATACAATCGTTTTGATGTGAAAAGTTTATATTATGGTTATCGTAGCTATATTCTGAATGGTACAATAGTGCATATAATATTTACTGCACGTGTGGTGCTGTGGGTGAGGTGGTCGCCTCGATACTTCGTCGCCTTTCGGGTTCGAGTCCCGCACGGTGGGCCCCCGATTGTTGTTCTGAATCTGTGCGGGTACAGGGATTTAATTCCCTAATTAGTTGTAAAAAATAAATAAAAATATGAAATTTAAGGTAAATCATGTTTTGAAGTAAAACTACTCACGCTTGACTTGCAAAGTAAGCTGGTAAATGCGTGATGAGAACGTTAAGAAAAGTGTGATTGGGCGAGGCGAACGGAATTTGATAGGGAGATATAAGTTAGTGAAGATAGAAAGAAAGAGAGTTACCGTTTCCAATATTAATGTAGGGGCAAGAGAGAGGGATGTGAGAACACATTTTCTTTGTCTTTTCTTCGTTTAATATATCTAATTTTATTTCAGACGTAAGATCACACTTGTTTTCTTTTTTAATTGTAAGAGTTGAAGCTGGTTACAAGACTACACGTGTAGTGCAGTGGGTAACTAGTAGTAGTATAGTACTCGCCTCGCTTTTATTTCGGCGCCCACGTGTGTCAGTTTCGATTTGTCATTCTAAGTTTGCGCCTCGTCTTCTACGTCTGCATGGTCGTATCCTCCTTGGTTAAGCTGGGTAAGTAATAGACGTAACAAGGTTTACGGCTATTACCTACCTTTCTTTAGCTTAACCAAGAAGGACTACACTCTAACCAGTGTTATATTAAAAGGTGTCATTGCATACCCAGGAACTATCTAAGTCGTAGTTGTAGAGTTCTTACTACAAAGCTAGGCCTTTGTCGCACTCCATCCATCCAAAATTTAAGTGCTTGGCACTTGTCTGTGAAGCATTCTCCATTTATACCTACCGTTGTAGAGCCATCTCTTTTACTTCTTTATAACTGTCCACTTGTACTTATTCTTTTCGTTAATCAGTAAACTTTCTTCTCGGTATTCCTCTCTTTCTTCTTGCGTCTATCTTCACTTCTATTATATTTGTGATAAACTGCTCGTGTCTGTCCTACAATCGCCCTAATACAATCAAGTCCGCCTAAAGTTCACAAGATTTATTCACAAACTAATTAAAGCCGAGTGCTGCCATATCCTGAACTGTTGTCTTCCTACCCCTGACCCGTGTGTATACTTTAAAGGCTTGGCTGGATTGCCTCCCGCAGCGACTTCGGATCGTTCAGGAACTTTAAGCGTTCACGTTCAGATGTTGTAAAATTCGCGATAGACATTTGTTAATCATAACAGCTGTAAGAAGTCCACTGCTGGACAAAAGTCTCCCCCAAGGATCATCTTGGGGGATATGCCATAATGACCACGCTTGGCAGACGGGTTGGCGATCGCAGTATGATGGTCATAGTACACAGAGAGAGACGTTGCTACCCGTTCTCTGAGAGATATTCCCTCGGGACTCTTTCCTTTGGTAAATATTCCCTCGGGTCAACATCTACGCCCAATACGGGATGAGATGGGGTGATGATATTCTGGTATTCGCTGCCGTCACCACACAGCATTTGTTCAAAGATGATATAATTTGTTTTAGCTGTCTACATGACTCATCTTGACTATACTACTGGACTTGGGTGGTGCATGGCTCAATTTAAAAAGCGGTCAGACGCTTGGTTCATTCATGGATGCGCGGAGAGCGGCTCGGATGTTATAAGGTAGGTTTCAAGGTTCAGGAGGATTCATGGAAATGCGTAATCTCTTGTGTTGAGCAAAAACTGTAGATAAAATGACGCAAATGACGCATACATCCTCGCCGCATCCTCGTCATTAGTTACAGGAACATTTGCGATTCCCACGCGCTACATCACAATAATTTACAACTGTCTACACCGGGCATAAATAAGATATTATCTACTAAGATTTGCGAACTGAAGTAACTATAGTGTTTTTTAGCGTTATGGTTCACGGATCTTTGTAACTATGACTACGCAACACCGGTCTTAAAGAGAGGAAAACCCAAAAGACTAAACTATATATAGAAGACACACGATTTTTCTTCGGCTGCCATGACATTTAGATACATTTGTACCGACGAAATACCCTCATTCAGAGGACATGCTCACGTCTGCTATTGTCCGATTGATCCTCTTACCCTGCGGAGAGACGTGGCGTCTCTATGTATCCTCTACCGCATTTATCACGGGGAGTGTTCAGAGGAATTGTTCGAGCTTATACCTGCCGCCACATTTCGCCACAGACCCTCTCGCCAAAAGTGGAAATTTCATCCTTATCACCTGGATGAATGGTCATCTCCCACTGTGCGTTTCACAAGAAACTTTTTGCCGCGCACTACCGCTCTGTGGAATCAATTAGCTGCGGAGGTATTTCCGATCCGGTATGACATGGCAACCTTCAAGAAGCGAGCCTATTCTTTTCTTAAAGGCCGGCTACGCACTTGCAGCTCCTCAGGTGTTGCGAGTGTCCATGGGCGGCGGTGATCACTTACCATCAGGTGGCCCACTTGCTCGTTTGCAATCCTATTATATATATAAAAAAGCGGTGAAACATTCCTAGGCTAATTGTAAACATAATGGTAAACAAGACTAGTGTGCTTTAGATTTAATTAAAACCACACCATTAACACCACCACCATTAAGATCATATGATTGAAATAAAACTTACGATATACGAAACGCTAGAGACAGAGAGAAACAGAGATGCACACGCACCTGCGGTGTGAAAGGCAAGTATTTACCAACCACGCCAATCAGACACCGTCTAAAAACTAACAAATAAGATCTTGATCACATGTAAAGTGCCATAATTTTAACAAGCCAAACGATTACACACTAGAACATGGTCAAGTAGCGCAAAGATTAGAATGAATGATACATAATCCTTGTTATTATGGGCTTATAATGACTTCACATGCGCATGCGCAGTTATGAATGAAACTCACACAAGTGTACACGTGTGTAAATAGTCGTACGTGGCAGTCAATTAGGTTAGCTTAGTATACCAAACTTCGCAGGAACACTACTATGAAACACTTTAATAAAATTGACTTGCGTGTTTGTCTACTGGTAAGTAACCCAACTGTGAAGGAGACCCATCTTCAGTGGGTTTGCGTTGGGAAAAATATCTAGGGGACAATAAATATCTAGGGACAATGTCACACAGATCATCCTAGCCCCAAACTAAGCAAAGCTTGTACTATGGGTACCAGGCGACGATATACATACTTATATAGATAGAGAAATACTTAAATACATAGAAAACATCCATGATTCAGAAACAAATATTTGTGCTCATCACACAAATATTTGCACTTACCGGGATCCGAACCCAGGACCACCAGCTTCGCAGGCAGGAGCACTACCAACTAGGCTACGGTGACGTCACCGTCATAAATGGAAAAGAAGTTTCGAGATATATCTAATAGCTACGAAAATTGACAAACCAGATAGGATGAGGGCGACCCTACTTCGCAGGAACATTACTGTGAAACACTTTAATAAAATTAACACATTGACTGTCGTGTTGGTCTTCTGGCAAGTAACCCAGACTGCTAAGAAAGAGCTCGCGGGTTCGATCCCACTTCACTATAACCCAGGACAATTTTTTGTGTGATGATCACTTTTTTTGTAATGCGTCCGGATGTAATGAATCTATAATATGTGTGTATTTAAAAATAGGAAAAAGGACAGGGGTTCGCCGAACATCGAGTTTTGAAATGGCGTTCAATTAAATAAAGGTTTAAAATGACTTAATCAATCTTTAAATCGGCTTCAACGTTGACAATCGATTCCGGACCATTTATGACGTCACATGTGCTCATGGAAGCCGAATTAACGATTAATTAAGTATTTTTAACCTTTATTACTGTGAACGCCATTTCAAGTCCCAAAATCACTTTTACCCCCGACCCGAGAATTGAACCTAGGACCTTATTGTCTGCGGTTGAACACACCGCGACCGCTAGACCAATGAAGCAGTCTTCTGTAATACTTATTTTCACCCCTGCATGCACCACGCACTATCGTGATCATTGCCATTAGTTAAGATGTAATTGCCAATAGGTCAATGTTACTTTGTGATACTAATTATTCATTAATTACCATTATTGACTACCAATTATTCCATCTAGTAAACATAGAATAATCATCATCATCATCATATCAGACGAAAGACGCCCACTGCTGGACAAAGGCCTCCCCTAAAGATCTCCACAATTGCCAATCTTACTCTACCCGCATCCAGCGGTTTCCAACGACCTTCAACCTTTTTTAACTGACTTCCAAAATGAGGAAGTTTCTCAATTTGTCACATACAAGCGATGTCGCTCGCAAAAGCTTTACAAAATATAAAAAATATTTTATATCCCCATGCAATTATAGGAACTATGTGTATAGCATAGATAATACAAATATACGTATAACTTCACTTCACTAGTAAAACGACTTTTAAAAAGGAGAAACTTGTATTTGTAGCCTACTCGCTCTGTCCACTCGTCTGTCACAGAGGCTTTTACTAATTTTAGCATCCTGAAATTTAGAATAAATTTGAAATTTATATATATACTAGCTGTGCCCCGCGGTTTTACCCGCGTTAAATTGTATAAATTATAGCCTATGTGTTAATCCAGGGTGTCACCTAACACTATACCAAATTTTATTAAAATCGCTCCAGCCGTTTAGCCGTGAAGAAGTAACAAACATACACACTCACAAACTTTTGCTTTTATAATACTAGCTGTGCCCCGCGGTTTTACCCGCGTCAAATTTTATAAATTATAGCCTATGTGTTAATCCAGGGTATCAGCCAACTCCAAACCAGATTTTATTAAAATAGCTTCAGCCATTTAGCCGTGAAGAAGTAACAAACATACACACTCACAAACTTTCGCCTTTATTACATTAATAATGTGATACTAGATGTTCCTCGCTGTTTTACCCGCGTTAAATTTTATAAATTATAGCCTATGTGTTAATCCAGGTTATCACCTAACTCTATACCAAATTTTATTAAAATCGATCCAGCCGTGAATTAACAAACATACACACTTACACACTCATAAACTTTCGCCTTTCTAATATTAGTGTGATGTTTCACAAACACAAACATGAGGGTTCCTTTATCGATTTTGGTACGAAACCACCAAATCCAACCTTTTTTTTTTTTTGTTTTTTGCTTGATGGGTTTGCGCTTGACCACGATCTTACCTGATGGTAAGTGAAGATGTGGTCGAAGATGGACCGCGCGTACCCATAAGATGCCTGTTCACTCTAGCCTTGAATAAACCCATGTTGTATTATCTGGAAACACGTCGTTCGGGAGGGTGGTCCACCGCTTAGCCGTGCGAATGATAAAGGAGGAAGCAAAGCGCTTCGTACGGCAGAATGGGATGCCAACAACAAAGCGGTGAAAACCCTCCCGACGCCTGGTAGGCCGATGAAAAAAGGGGGAAGGAAGGATAAGTTCATGGAGATCTTGAGCGCATTCTCCATGAAACAGCCTATAGAATACCGATAAGCTTGCAACCTGACGCCTATGATCCAAGCTTTGCGGCTTTTTATTTGTGTAGTGTAACTCTAATAAAATAAAAGTAATGAAACTGCTATTGAACTTAAGCACGCGAGTGTACATATTACAAAATTCAAAGAATCCTCCACAAGGCGAAGACAGAATGATAACTTTAGTATGCCAAGTGGCAAATGACCTAGAACCTTTTAGTGCGTGCAACATAGTAACAGGTACAGACATACAATAATGCTGACGTCAGACATTTCGCGCACGTACATATCATCAACATAGTTGCTCAATTTAATAAATATGCCTGGTTAAGATCGAATAATAAACTAAAAAAAACAAACTGTTAGATATAAACTTAAAAATGTATTACTCAGTGACTACTTAAATTCCGCCTAAAATTGTTGTATTAGTTTTTATTAGTATTAGTTTTTACTTTTTATTTTAGTACTAGCTATGCCCCGCGGTTTTACCCGCGTTAATATTTATAAATTATCACAGCTCCTCCCCCGTAGGTGATAGCGTCGTAATATGTAGCCTATATGTAGACCCGGCCTCTTAGTAATATTCATGCAAAATTTTAAGTAAATCCATGCAGTACTTTTTGAGTTTAGCCCGGACATACATACAGACAAACAGACAAAAATTCTAAAAGCTATATTTTTGGCTTCGATATCAATTGCAGATCACGCCCCAAGTATCTTTTGTTTTAAATATTCAATGTACAGTTTTGACTTTCCTACGATTTTATTATATGTAAGTATAGATTTGTATTTATTGATATAATTATATTGTCTTTGTGTTAACGAGTGCTAATCCCGCCGACAATCTGCTATGCAGTTTGGTGGGTTTATATTTTATGTAACATGTTTTTATTTTCAATAAAATTCTATTCTATTCTAAATGATGTTTTGCATAAAGACTTAGGAAAACAAACTGACCATACTCAATTTTAATTATCTCACGTTCACAGTTAGCTCAGCCTTTCACTTTTTCACCGGACAATAGGCGACTCGGCTCAAGCCGTCTAGAAAATCGTTGACATCTTTTTGACATGAACGACATTAGAAATTATTCGTTATACCTAATTATAAACTTGAAACTCTACCAAATAATCATCATCATCATGTCGGCCAGATGACGTCCACAGCTGGACAAAGACCTCGCCCAAAGATGATGAGGTATTAAGTAGTATTTGCAGTATATGGCCGAGAGTAAATAATGTCCTAGGATATTATTACTTAATGTTGAAATATTGAAAAAGAGCACGAGTTTCTCCAATTGAAAGTGAACCTTATGCGTATGTGATAAAGTTGAAAACCTATAAAAGAAATTTGACAGATTGGGGTAGCTGGATATGCTGGCGTCTGTACAACTTCACTTTTCTTTGGGACAAAAATCAACCTGTTTATCAATAATCAGGACAGGATATATTAGTTGACTACGTAGGATATACATATAATATGCGCAAACCAATATGCACTTTCTAATCCTTCAATCTTGTCTACCCACCGAAGTTACTTCAAGCAATATCTACGTTAGACTTAGGACCTGATACGAAAATCATTCACGTCACAGAATCCCTGAAAGTCACTTAATTCAATGAAAGAGGTGAACCATGGACCGCAATAGATGCGATTGGACACTAATAGGTTCCTGTTGACAAACGAGCCAGAGTTTAGTAGTTTAGTTATATCTACTATACAATAAATAGCAGTAAATAAGTATCTATTATCCCAGGCTTATAGTGTCATTGACCTAAGACAGTTCAACGCTCGGCACTAAAAACTATAATTAATAAGAAAATTAATTAATTAAACGGTTTTTATGGTTAACTAGTTACTCCGAGACATACTAATTGGTGGCAATTACTGACTGAAAATACTGAAGTAACCAAGTAGGTACGCATGCTTCATCGTAGAAATCTGTTATGTGAATAAGTGCGTATGGAGAAGTATTGAAAATAAGAATGTACGCTGTAATGACTTATTTTTAATAAATTAGCATTTGACAATACTATTTAAATATTGATTTTGAAGTACGCGAGCGCCATCTGTTATAAGTTTGCAGAACATTTATTGTTCTGATATTATACGTTTCGTAACTATTTATCTCTTACTTATTATTACCATTTATCTCTTAATTTAACATCTACAAAATATTTAATGTATATATCATCATTTAAGATCATTAAATATATTTTTATTTAGTCAATAAAATAATATACTTTTACTGAAACGTTTTGTTAATCGAATGCCTGAAGGTAGCGACATCTAACGGCGAATAGCTGAACATTGTATATTAGTCAATTGTCAATAGATGGCGTTCGGCCATGTAATACAGTCCGTTATAAAACGTTTTGATTCAGTTTGTTTCCTAATAATTATACAAGTAACTGTTTAGGTACGTGAAACATGAAATACTTAACTTCTGATTTATTGACACCCAAACCGTTTCCAAAAGGCGTATTGTTAATTTACTTGGTTTGAGAGACCCACTATCAATACCAGGCAAGCATTATTAAAATATACATTAGAAATATTTCAAGGATATTGTACAAATTGTCTGTGTTAGGAGTTTTAGTTTCTGTACCCTTGTACAGTCAGTGGATACACCATTCACTTACAAAACTGCTTATAGCGCCTACTACGTAATAAAGATGCTGTCAATGTTCAATGTCAATGTCAAAGAGTATCCACGGACGCGACATGGAGTCAAAGGTTCTTGTGAGCTGACAAGTTACTATATTCTGTCCCGTTTTCACTCAAGTAAAGTTACATAAACGTATTAAAAATAGAAGTTTTACATAATAACCTACAATTTAATCTAACCACCGATGCACTACAACAGATCACAAAGCATATTGCACTCAGTTTACCTGCTATTATGGAACCGTAATAGTCATATTGTGTGTTGTATTGTGTCCCTAATAGTACCCGTTAAAATGGCACCCGGTACATTGCGTGTTTCCTACACGTGCTAACAATGACACCTTTGGTACACGAACTTAAGGTAGGACAGAACAAAACCAAAAATCGAGTATCAACTTCGTTTACAAACAAATGAAAAAAACGCGTAATGTAGATGGATATCTCGAAAATAGAACATTCAATCGTATTGAATTCTTCTTTTGAAATCATTTTTAAATACGAGACTGTCTCACTCGCCACCCTTAGTGTGAAAAAGAAAACGATACTTAAATAACCAAAATCAAGGTTATGAATTGTCCTCCAAAACTGCACAGATTTCAAATAACAATGGCTGCGACCGTTTTTGTTATTGTACTAAGTCGCTAGATTTGTTCACCAGACGTTTATTGTCGGCAATTCGAAATGGCTCATAAAAGAAAGTGCAATATCCATCATAAAGTCGAAAGGAATATATATTAATATTTTGTAACCAGCCAGATACAGTAGTCCACCTGTATCTGGCTGGTTATCATATCATTAGGACCGTTTCCGTTATTTATTTATTTTTGTATTTCTGTACAAGAAAAATAGTGACAAGAGATATAATACCTTTTAACGTAATACAAACTCACGCAGCTAAGACAAGCGCCCCGCGGTGGTGTCGCGGGTTCGAGACCCGCGCCGGACAATTTTTTGTGTGTCACATAAATAGTTGTTCTGAGTCTGGATGTAATTTGTGTCCGTCTATTATATGTTTGTAAAGTGCCCGAGACACAGGGATTAGGTTCCCTAAAGCGGGCGTTGTCTTAAAATAAAACTGAAGCTAAGTGCAAGATAGAATAGCGCAATGAGAATTCCGTTTGTTTCATAACATTTGGATGTCATTGTTTGTCGGATTCATTCGGAACATCGTATCATCCAAAAAAATATTAATGTTTAAAAAAATTGTCTAGATAGAAACGTCGTTCTCACAAACTTGGGAAATGATAGAGAACAGTTTATATAAAAATAAATATAACTAACTGTCCCGGAAATAATCGCCACGCTTGGCAGACGGGTTCGATTGCAGTATATCTAATGGTCATAGTACAGACGCCAGCACATCCAGCTACCCCAATCTGTCAAATTTCTTTTATAGATTTTCAACTTTATTACATAAGCATAAGGTTCACTTTCAATTGGGGAAATTTGACAGATAGGGTTAGCTTGATGTGCTGGCGTCTGTACATAGAGAGAAACTGCTGTCCGTTCTCTGAGAGATATATATTTTTTACAATGTCACACAGATCATCCTAGCCCCAAACTAAGCAAAGCTTGTACTATGGGTACCAGGTGACGATATACATAATTATGTAGATAGATAAATACTTATATACATAGAAAACATCCATGACTCAGAAACAAATATTCGTGCTCATCACACAAATATTTGCACTTACCCGGATTCGAACCCAGGACCACCAGCTTCGTAGGCAGGAGCACTACCAACTAGGCTACGGTGACCGTATATTCCCTGCGTATATTCCCTCGGGACTACTTCTAGGTTTCCTAGGGTACGTGTCCGGACATCTGAGAAATGGGCACCGGAGAAACATACCCGCGTTCTCCCCCCACATCAGTCGACAGAAGTCCACGCAGGTTCGGCTTAGCCGGTGCGAATCTGACATACACACCCGCAACACCTTTTGCGGGTAGCATGTCAAACAGGGCCATTATAAATAATAATATCTGGGGACAATATCTGGGGCCAATGTCACACAGATCATCCTAGCCCCAAACTAAGCAAAGCTTGTACTATGGGTACCAGGTGACGATATACATACTTATATAGATAGATAAATACTTATATACATACTTATAAACAGACATGCTCACAAATATCTGTTCTGGATGGGAATCGAACCTACGACATGCGGCGTGAAAGGCAAGCATTTGCCAAGCACGCCAACCGGCATGTCAGTTGAACTTCAAGGTTTTATAATTCTGTACCCAAAAGGTACCTACGGAACCCTGTCATTAGGCCTACCTATCTCATGAACCGTACTAGGTAGGAAGTTGCATTTTTTACTAAATACGTACATCTACAACCCCTGTAATTGTGGAAAGTAAATTACAGACTTGTGGCAGACTTACTACTTTACTTGCGTATTTAACCAGTATATGTCGGGCAATGTGTTTTTAGGTTGATTTTCGACAACGGCCAGTCAACGGGGACTAGCTATCTGCGCGGAATATTTTAAAGAGCACAACAGACTCATGCTTACAGAAGTGCACTCTCATGTAGGGTTGTAATCCGTCCGGGTTTTCCCGGATTTGTCCTAGTTAAGAGGGCGTCCGGGTAGGTTTGCATTTATAGTCCGGGTAGATAGATAGATAGATAAACTCTTTACTGTACACCAAAGTATTATTAAATAAAAATAAAAAACAATTTAAACCTTAAACGTATACAATGGGCGGTCTTATCACAAAATGTGATCTCTTCCTGACAACCAAAGTAAAGATCGGAGAATGGAGTTATTGAGTGGGGCTGTTGTCGGTGTACAGATACATGACAAATAGTACCTATGGGTACACATAATAATAGGGGTATAAAATTCTAATTCCTTGGATTGCCGCGCGGCAGAGTGACGAGACTGCGACGCAACTTACGCACCGCAGCGCCGCGGTGTGGACACTGGACAACCGACGAACCGACACTGTCTCTGGCAATGAGTTGCAGGACAGTTAGGACTGGTGACATGTCCGAGTACTGGGCCCCAAAATCCGGGAATTTCACGCGTCTTGTCTTAGTTGCCAAATTTTTGAGATGGCAGCCCTACTCTCTTGGCTTGCTGACACGATAGAAGGGAGGTCAGATATAGGACCGACGACTGCTTTAAATGCTCTCCGAGACACAAGCGTTTAACAATGATCAGTTACTGACTTCACTTCCTTCAGAGAACTTATCTTAATAGAAAAATCTAAATAAAACCGTTTGTACCACTGCGAATTTGAACCCAGGACCTCATTATATGCGGCTTAACACGTTACCACTAAAACGAGGCAGGCGGAATGCAATAAGTAAATATGCGGAAAACAGGGTTGTTACCCTGGTAATAAATCTTCGACAAATTAGTCTGTTTTTTCAAGTGAAAATTACTGGATATATTTATCGCGTTTCTCTTTCATATTGACGCTAAAATGCAATAAACAATAATTAAGTATAGTACGTTAAGAAGTTATTTATTTATATTTGTTTGTATTGTATGTAGGGTTACATATGATGTGAGTGACATTATCAAAAAAATATCCACAGTTTACCACATATTTTTATTAAAATAGGATATTTCAGGAGATTATTATGATTGGAAATAAAGTTATTAAAACTTATTATTATTCTTTTAATTATTATTAACGTTTAAAAGTGGATTCTAGTGATGTCGTTATCAATTAGAGTGATAACGACATATAAGTTTAAACTTTCTTTCTAGTGATGTACTAGAAAGAAAGTTTAAACTCCTTACTACTTTTTAATTTAGAAAGAAAGTAACAGCGACAGCCCTAGATTGAGAGTTAAATTATTAACAACTTTGTTCAAATAGAGGGAAACTGATAATGAACGTCCTAGAATGATGGATAGACTCTTGACTTCTTTGTTTACTTACAGTGATACTTATAAAGACCGCCCTATAATGAAAGTTTAGACTGTATTCTACGTTGTTCATAGAGAGTCGAGCGACGATAGCCCTAGAATTAATGTCAAATTCTTGACTACTTATTTCCGGAGATTTTGGGCAAAAGTATGATTACTGAAAAAATAACTGAAAAATCGATTTATTATTCAGAATCGTTATTAGACAGTCCGACAAAAATATTATATTTGGATCGCGGTATAGGATAAGTTGAAAGTGTAACACATTTTTCACATTTTACAAAAATTGGTAACATTTATTAAAATTGCACAGGATGGCACGACTTTTGATAATTAAGATAAAAAAATACGAATGGAATAACGCTACAATTCGCTATAAAATAATCACTTAATTAACTAATAGTAGCATGATTACATGACAACAATTTACAAAAATCTGGAATCATTAAAAGTCATGCACAACTTTTCTCGTATTTATATTTCGATTTAGTTTTGCCAATTGTTTTACAAAAATAAAAATGTGTTATGGAAACACTCAGCCTATTGAATGTGTCCTTAAGACCCCGAATTAAGCGCGCAGCTATCTCGCTTAAGCATTTAGATGTTTTATAAGACATAAAATGATTCTAAGATTTTTGAGGTATGTGCTCGTGTGAGATTTTTTGTTATTAACATACCTAAATATATAGAACCATTTTACACTTTTGCATGTTCTTTACACACAATAAAACATATAAAAAGGGGAAAACAGTTATTCTTATTTATAAGAATAACTGTATATAACAAAAATATACCCTATTCCAGTGTCAGATATGCCATTCATAATTCAATGTTAACATCGTAACGTGATAACCCTTCTGTTCCCACGTTAGATTCACAACACAACAGTTTAAACCGGACGGATCACGTATTGTTACAATTTGTGTTTTAAAAACATACAATAATCGCATATTTTTCTACCAAGAGAATTACTAGTAGCAACTTAGACAGAGTCTGAAAGAAGGCGATATACGACCGTACCTCGGCCAGCACGCAAGGGCCAGCGCAGACAGAGAGGAGCGCAGCGGAGAGGATTTTATTAAAGCACTAGGAAATCAACTTTAAAATTATAGAAATAAAATGCATATATGCTTGAACCTAACATAAATTGCTCGCGCAGTGCCGGGCATATAATGTTTAAGCATATATGAACTTTATTTTAATAATTTTAAAGTTGATTTTCTAGTGGCTTAATAACATCCCCTCCGCTGCGCTCCTCTCTGTCTGCGCTGGCCCTAAAGCTGTCGTTCGCGCTTTATCCTATCCGATCGTGTCGAAAAAAATCGGGATAGTTGTTCTTGTGTTTACCCACAAACTAGTATTCTATGTTTTTATATATAATTAACCCCTGACGACCGCTGTTACCAGTGATGACTTACGGAACAGAGACGTGGTCGCTCACTATGGGCCTTATCAGGCGGCTCAAGGTCACCCAAAGAGCAATGGAAAGGGCTATGCTTGGAGTTTCCCTGCGAGATCGAATAAGAAATGCTGAGATCCGCAGGCGAACTAAAGTAGCCGACATAGCCCAAAGAAGTGCCAAACTGAAGTGGCAGTGGGCAGGGCACATAGCTCGTAGAACTGACGGCCGATGGGGCAGAAAGGTTCTCGAGTGGCGACCACGAACCGGAAGACGCAGCGTGGGCAGGCCTCCTACACGGTGGACCGACGATCTTGTGCGGGTCGCGGGAAGCCGCTGGATGCGGGCAGCGCAAGACCGGCTATTGTGGAGATCCTTGGGGGAGGCCTTTGTCCAGCAGTGGACGTCTTTCGGCTGATATGATGATGATGATGATGAACCCCTGACGCAAAAAGAGGGTGTATCTGTGTGTGTGAATGTGTGTGTGTGTGTGTGTGTGGCATCGTTATTCTCAGACGGATGAACCGATTTTAATGCGGTTTTCTTTTTCATTTGAATGCCAGTTCCTTTAGTGTTCTTAGCTATGTTTGGTAAACTCAAACCAGCAGTGTAAAAGTATCAGCTCTTTTCCAAAATGATGTAATAATAACTAGAGTCGGGGGTTTTCTAACGGCTAAGCAAATTAGCAAGTGGGTCACCTGATGGTAAGTGATCATGACCGCCGGCAAAGCCCTTGCTCCACTGGTGTTGCGAGTGTACATCGGCGGCGGTGATAATTTACCATCAGGTGACCCACTTGCTCGTTTGTCGCTCTCTGATATTAACAATAAACTATGAAAAATATTAGACCCTGCAATCAAAATTCGGCCAGGAACACTGTTACCGACCCAACGCTGCCGATTTCAAAATTAGATAGACTATTCAATAGCCTCACAAATTCACAATATCCATAAGTGAAACTTCAACACATTACACAATTTAAATCGGAACACACCAATCTATTGACAATGTTCAATACAAAAATATAATACTAAACGTGCTTGACCTACGTCGCAACTGATAAAAAAAACTCATTATTTTAGATAAAATTGTTATTATTTATGTTGAAATAAAACATGGTTGGCGAGCTTTGCGAAACTAATACGAATACGCTGAGGTATTTTAGAATGGTAGTGCAGCCATGGTATGTCGGAGTTTCATTCAAGTTATATAGTTTATAGGCCCTTTATAAAAAGGGTTCAGTAAAAAATGCAGTAACCGGCCACTTTCATTAACAATAAATAACAAGTGGAACTCATTTGTTTCATCTATTTATCAGGTGATTTTATATATTGATTTGGCGCCATTTTAAATATTGATTTAATGAGTGTTGTACACAGAGTTAACGAAACAGACCGGCATGTGACCTACCATGAGATTTGGGCATCTGTCATGACTTCATGAGTCAGATACATTTAATAATTTAAAATAATTCGGGTGTGAAAATACTGTTTTCCCGCTGGATCCCACACAATAATGACGCTAAAATTGGACCGAGTCACTTGGCGCGATGTCATGCTTATCAGAAGGGACATAGTGACAGGTAGCGATAGATGTAGTTGCAGCTACGATCCCAAAATGAAGCATTAATCGACTATTGAGTCTTTCTAGGTGAACTGAAACCAGCCCAAGTGGTGAGTGACTGCTGTGCCGCTAAGCGCATGGTGCAACTTTTTTATTATAACAGCACACCTGGCTACTGACGCCTTGAAGGAATGCACGATTATTTCATTTTATTTCGTTACTGATGCACTCTAGAAATGCACAATGGGAATGTCAGACAGACTAACGAATTTTCAAAAAAACCAAGTATTATTTACGCGGTTATTTTTTCTACGATTTTTATTACCAGAAGAAACTGTCGAAGTTATACAAAAAACATGTTTCTGACTTTACCAAGTAAGACATAACTGCAAACATGATATATGATGTGGCTGCATGCTGAAGTCTACATGTAATTAACTTAAAACGATACATCCTTTCCCCTTTACTGAACAACCAAAATGTAGTAAGCCAAAATTGGCCCTGAGTTTTGCCGACCAAAGAGATATATACTGTTCTATATTCTTTGTCACATATTATGATTGTGTGTTAATAAACATTAGCTAATGTACAATTTTGTTTATCAGTGTATGATGTATTTATATACCAAATCTATATAACTGCCCACTGCATCGAGCGGCAAACGTTCTAGGCGCAATTATTCAACAATGGCACCTGCTCGCAGTAGATGCGATAATGTTTTATATCATGACCTTACTGGTATATTTTATAAGCTCAGGCTAAGAAGTGTTACCGGGATTTTTCTAGGAAGAAGTCTGAAAATTGGCGATGTAAATCGCCCTTACTTCGTAAAGCAAGTAAACCTGTAGGTCCTGCCTCGGAAAGCTATCGCATTAGATTATAATGCCCTCCTAGCCAAATGTCGGCCACGGCGGCCAGTTTCAATAGATATTAGCCATCTGCGCGGGACATATTACGGTGCATAATTGTGTGCGCAAACACAGAATAACTTTCTATTCCATCACTCTCATGATCCGATGGGACGCCTAGCGACACGACCAGAAAGATGTCAGGTACAGGACCGACAAATTTATGTGGTCTCCGAGGCACGGGGGTATCATACCGCCAACTCCCAGACTTTCAGCTTATGCTGAGAAAATTTTCTTTTTACAGAAAAATCCCAAAATCGCTTTATGGCCCGACCCGGGATTTGAACCCAGGACCTCGTTCTCTGCGGGTGAACGTGCTACCGCTAGAACAACGAGGCAGTCAGATTCGATCATCAGAGTGAAGCAATGGAGAGCGTACCTGTGTTTGCACACACACACCGGCACTTTAATGTACCGTGCGTAGTAAGTGCGTTGTACTTCATTAATGTTTAGGAAAGAACGTCTTTCGGACACTTACCTAATGTCTGCAATACCTTCCAGGCAGCTGTATATGCAAAGGCATGACAATTACAATTATACATGTATACGTTTCTAATTAATTACCTATATACATATACCTTAAACATGACACTTGTAACAATAATTATCATTATATTACAGGCGTACATTAATATATTAAGGCGCCGACATCAGCCAAAGTGGTATATTTCCGAAAAAAAATAATACGAGTTCATCTAGTAAACAAACTCCTATAGCACCTTTTGAACACATTTTGACGGTCACGCTAGCGTAGTTGGTAGTGCTCCTGCCTACGAAGCTGGTGGTCCTGGGTTCGAATCCCGGTAAGTGTAAATATTTGTGTGATGAGCACGAATATTTGTTTCTGAGTCATGGATGTTTTCTATGTATTTAAGTATTTATCTATCTATATAAGTATGTATATCGTCGCCTGGTACCCATAGTACAGTCAACAGCAAAAGTAGATGATCAAAGTCGGATATTCAATACTAATTATCATAAATTGCGACAAAAGAGTATCTAGTTGAAGGTGTGCGTGAGTGTTAAGTGTAAAAAATATTAACTAGTGAAAACTGCCGCCCAATAGCATCATAAACTCAAAACTCAGGTCCGATTTTGATCAACTACTTATGCTGTTGACTGTACAAGCTTTGCTTAGTTTCGGGCTAGGATGATCTGTGTGACATCGTCCCTAGATATTAATATTATTATTACATTGTGAAGAACACCATTGATCCCAAAGCACAATCCAACAACTTTCGCTTGATAGAATAAAATCACAAAGGAGTCTCTAAATGATAAGCTTCATCATCATATCAGTCGAGAGACGTCCACTACTTTTTGGGAATTGTCAGCCTCTTAAGAATAAAAGTCGTCCCGAGCGGAGGCTTAGAAATACATTGCTGGTTGGCAAAACCCTTATTTTTTGTTTTTTTTGATAAGGCAGGGGGGGTGTTTTTGACAACCTGCAAAAAGTCTGTGCGCGTGGGTATGTCAGACTCGCACCGACTAAACCTAACCTGCCGTGGACTTCTCTCGGCGCCTAATGGGGGGAACCCCGGAAACGCGGGTAGGCTGCCCCGGTGCCCTACTTTTGCGCCATGTCCCAGTTGGTCGGGACACGTACCCTGGGAGGGGTCGGGATTGCCCTCCCCTAATGCGGACTCCTGCATTTCCCGCACAGCGACTGCGCCACAAACAGAACGCTGTCTTCCCGGAGTTGCTTGTACGTGGCGGCAGTAGAGGACACTTCTCAAACTGCCACCGCAGTCTACAAAACCCTAAGAATTATTACTTAATGTAAACTGATATTTTATTTGTAATGTATTTGTATATAAAGTTGATACTTCACAATGATTGATTTTACTATGTCTGTTGTAACTCGTTTTGTGTTTAATGCAGAAGTTTTCGCTCTAAAGGCACATCATAACTTTAATAATTCTTCAGCAAAGAAACCCTGGTATTAACAGTTATTTGTATAATATTATCTTTGATTAAACAACAGAAGTGAGAATATTAATTTCATACAAAATTCTTTCAACACCTGTTCACATAAGCAGTAATAATAATTGTTAAAAGGTATGTAAATTTTAATGCCAAACTGAAAACAACATAATACTATAATATATAGAGTTGATAATTGCTACCTTCAACAATATTCGATATCTCCGTGGGTCTTAACTTTATTTACAACTTTAGGAAGGAGTTAGTGAACACATTCATATTCCTATTTCGGTTGTTATTTAACAAATATATATACTTCTTTGGTAAATTGGTCGCGGTAAGTGGTTACAATAGGCTGTGGACTGTGGACACTTACAATACTGAGAGCATCGCTGGGGTGTTGACCCATCCACCCGCTCCTCAGACTTCGGCAAGCATGGTATATATCACCGTATAATGGAAATACCGTTGGATTATAATGTATTTTAGAGAAGATTGTGAACCTTAACATACTGTATACTGTACATTTATGCAGCGCTCGGCGGCCGCTACAACCAATTGTACTGTGACATGTATACGCGTGCGTCGGAACACAATTTATGCCCTTTAAGTTATTATAACACGTTCAACCTAATCACATTTTTTCTTTTTTTATCTTTTAAGTCTGTTCATTTTTAAAAGTAATTAACCTATCATCATTCAGTTCAGTCATCCTAATTTGTATTCGAATTTCATACATTTTAAGTATGCATGGATATTAAATACATACAAATACACGTGTGGTGTGAATGTTTCAATTCTCGATTGAAAATTCAACAACGGCACTTTGTTGACACACGGATATTATTCATGGAGCCTCTACCACAGTATTAATATGGACAGTACGGAAACTAAGCCTAGTTGACGATATAATATAATATCGTTTTGGTGTATGATGTAAAGATATTGTAATTTGAATTGAAATAAATAAATAAATAATTACCTACGCTCTATTGAAGCAATATGGCTATAATCATATTGCTTCAATAATGTTATTGAATGCCTTTAATGTTATTGAAATCGTTTCGTTCTTATGTTTTAACTTTCTTTTTTTTATATCAGAGGGCGACAAACGAGCAAGTGGGTCACCTGATGGTAAGTGATCACCGCCGCCCATGGACACTCACGACACCAGAGGAGTCGCGAGTGCGTTGCCGGCCTTTAAGAGTCAGCAAACAAGTGTTGCTGACCCTTCCCCCCACCCCAATGAGCTCTGGCGACCTTACTCACACTCGGAAACACAACATCAAAATGATTAATGTTATTATTAAGGAATTTCTTCTGTAAGGTGGAGGTACTTCCCCAGTCGGGCTGCTCTTTGAGCGAATGAACGCTATGCCCTACCTCTCTAAAAATGCCCCTAGTCCTCTAGCTATGCCACGCGGTTTCATCCGCGTTAAAGTAGTTTTGGCGTAAAAGAGTAACAAACATACATCACACAAACTTACGCATTTATAATGTTAGTAGGAGGTGTGCCTCTAGCGGTTTTGGCAGTGCACGCCGGAATAGTTCGCAGATGGCAGATTTTTTTCGACTTACTTGACACTTATCGTCATATTTGGATGCGGGCAGCGCAGGACCGGCTATTGTGGAGATCCTTGGGGGAGGCCTTCGTCCAGCAGTGGACGTCTTTCGGGTGATATGATGATGATGATGACACAATATCTTTATAAATTGTAACCTATGTGTTATTCTGATGTTATTAGCTATATTACTGTAAAGTTTCAATAAAATCTGTTCAGTAGCTTTTACGTGAAATAGTAAAAAACATCCATCCATACTTACAAACTTTCGCGTTTATGATATTAGTAGGATAATCAGCAGGATGTTAAAAGAATAAAAAAATAAGATAGCTCAAATACGGTTTTGACGAAGCCGAGTTAAAACAGCCATACAGGGACTCTACCGGCTAAGTCACCGAACATCGATTTCTTAAATGGCGTTCAAATAAATATAGGTTAAAAATGACTTAATCAATCGTTAAAACGGTTTCCATGAGCACATGTGACGTCATAATGGTCCGGAATGGACTGTCAACGTTGAAGCCGATTTAACGATTGATTAAGTCATTTTAACCTTTATTTATTTGAACGCCATTTAAAAAATCGATGTTCGGGGACTTAGCCGGTAGAGGCCCAGTACGCAATACGCTCGTGGTATTATTAAAAAGATCTCGTAGTTTAATGTATATGTGCCCACACGTCTTGACACGACACTCATTACTGAGAGCACCGCGACATTTACTTTGAGGTCTTGTCGATGCGCATGTTTGTGTGAGTGTGCAGTTTCGAGCGTTTGTAGGTAGTTTCCGCACTGTCTATATTTTTTATACTGTGCCTCTACTAACAGATTCGACAGCGATAAATAAATCATGAGATGAATAATCAATACATCTCTTTCCAGCCTTTTGGCATACTAGATTGGCCTGATGGTGTAATAGTTGGTGATCCTACCAGCTAAGACAGGGGTTGTGGGTCCAAACCTTAACCAGGTTAAATCGTTGAGTGTTAAGCACAATTACTTGTTCTCTGTCTTAGTGTAATTTATCTATAATGTATATGTATTTATATAAATACACATAAATAAAATAATAAATAAAACAGGTTTATTCCCAACAAGCACAGATAATCCTTAACTTAGTTTACATCTAAGACGATATAACTAATAGCGCTTAGTTTAAATAATAGTTCCTTATGAAGCATGCAACATTATATTATCAGTACACGCTAGGAAAGGCGTCTATCTCAGCAAATGTTACAGTAAATAATAATTATTACTGTAACGCTGATCTTCCGATTGCGCTTAAAAAACTACTTTTAAATAATTTACAAAATAATTATGCGTACCGACCTGTAGTAGCGTTTATACATACACAACATACTTATATAAATATATAAGTATGTAGTCTGGTTGCCATAGCAGACTGCCAAGTTTGGGATCAGAAGGCAGTGTGTAGTTGTACCATGATATTTATTTATATATACAACAACCGGAAGGGGAAGAATTCGTAGAATATTCTCCGACCAAATCGGAGATGTTCTCAAGAAATGCCTTGCTTCAGTTACTGAAGTTGAGTGTAATATTTTTGTTACGTACTGTAATGTTGCAAAAGCAAATAAAAAAAATACACCAAAGAGGGTCCGATTCCATGTTTTTAACAAATCCAAGTTAAATTTAATAAAAATGTATGATAAATTGTTAGGAAGTAAAAAGGTTTAATGATGTTTTAAATTCATAAACATAAATCAAAACGTCTTTTGCACTCAGATATCAAAGAGGAAAAATACTCTTTCTGAGATGAGGGTATGATTTTTTCGTCACCCCATCTCGGAAAGAGTATAGAGGGTAAAGTAAATTTGAATTTAGAACATCATGTTCACTAAGTTTGTGAATGCAAAATATAATTAAACCTATTTACTTCTACCTCTATGGTGCCCAATTTATCATACAACTTTTTTTATTTATTAAAAACTAAGACCTTGGTGTACTTTTTTAATTTGTGTTGCGCAATGCTGCTGTTCTATTACACTCAAACTGCAGCAACGTTACTTTATGTTTTTCTTAATTATACCTAAGTATTATTTGTTATTATTTAAAGATTGTCCTGTAATACTCACATAAGTCACATATCATAAATATAGTAATTAATACCTAAACTGACAACGTATTTAAAATAAGATATTTTCGCATTTAGTTATTTCCTCGCTGAGGCGTGATGAAAAGTTACGTGTTGCACTCGAATGCAATTTTTTTTTAACCTTGTGCTCTTTTGATTTCCTCGCTAATGCTCAGGATTATAATTATAGAATCCTTCGCTTGCTCGATTATCAAAATTGAGCACGTGGTTTTATAGCAACTTTGCACTCTTGTATAACAAATAACTATTTCATCACCCCATCTCGTAAAGAGCATTTTTACTCTTCGATATCTGAGTGGAAAAGTCGTTTTTATTCTCTAGAGGTTAAAATAAATTTGAATTTAGAATATCGAGTGCACCAAGCTTGTGAATGCAAAATATCAGTAAACCACATCTTCACATACCATCAGGTGAGATCGTGGTCAAGCGCAAACCCATTTTACCCATAAGAAAAAAACCTATTTACCTCTACCTCTATGGTGCCGAATTTATCATACAACTTTTTTAATCTATTAAATACTAAGACATGGAACCTTCTTGGTGTACTTTCTTTAATTGTTTTGCTTAATATTACTGTTATAACAATACACTCAAACTGTAGCAACGTTACTTTTAGTTTTTCTTAATTATATCTCGCTGAGGTGTGATGAAAAGTTACGTGTTGCACTCGAATGCAAAGATTTTTCACCTTGTGCTCTTTTGATTTCCTCGCTTATGCTCAGGATTCTATTTTTTTTTTAGAATCCTTCGCTTGCTCGGTTATCAAAATTGAGCACGCGGTTAAAAAGTAACATTGCACTCTTGTATAACAAATAACTATTGTTTTTAAGTATATTGTATGTGTTGTATGCACCTGTAATGGCAAATCACACCGAACTAATAGGTACTTAAACATAAATAAATTGTAAACAGGCATTGTGTAAGGTCGATGGTGTATCGTTTATAAATAAATAAATAGTCCAATGACCGTAGCCTTGAGATCGTTACTGCCTAGCTTATTGCATTTCCAGTATCCATATAAGGCTAACTGCTCAGTGGCACTCACCAGTCCGTAAGTGAATGACGAGGTTAAGCATCTAGGCGCGAGGTCAGTCCATTGATGGGTGACCACAAAAATACGGGAGAGTTCTGAAATTAAACTTCAGAACTCTCCCGTGCTACGAATGGCACGTGAAGCAGTCGGTCACAGATAACGGTCCTTAAGCCATATCAAAGATCTACTGCGTTACTTGAACAACTCTGACACTAGGGTATCCACCGCCCATACGATTAATTAGTACGAAGTACAGTAAGGTATAAAGGTATAACAAATAAAAACACCGTAAAAGTATACAATGGACGGCCTTCTCACAAAATGTGATCTCTTCCATAAAACCAAGGTAAAGATCGGGAATGGTGATATGGAGAGGGGCAGTTGTCGGTGTACAGATACATTATAAATGCATATTTATAGTATAAAAAACGGGGTAAGCTAAATGAAACCGTTTAAAAATAGCCCGCTCCGATTCTTAATTGGACGAGCGGCCCATGTCTAGCCCTTATGAACGTAGAGCGATAGTTGCACGAATCGTCCCTTAAAACCAATCTCCACGCCAATTACCACACAGAGCCAAAGTTCATAACACAAAGCGCCCTCTGGTACGGTTAAGTATAGTCTTATTTATTAAGCTTCAATCAAAGTGATGAAATAGTGAAAACAACCTAGGTTAACTGTATACCTAAAATTTTAGGTCATCCACAAAAAAAATTAATACACGCGTCGCGGCGTCGGTGAAATCTAGGCGTTTAAGACCCGCACAGTCAAATAAATTAGATAAGTTAACAGTGTTGTGAAAGACCTAGCTTTTAGCCTTTTTAGCCAAATACCCAGTTAAATGCGTAAAGGAAAGGAACATTTTACTGAAAATATTTTAAGGTGAAATGTTAAGAACGTTTTACCTAAAATTCCCGTCAGCAATTTACCCGTGATGAATTTACAAAATAGTATAATAATAAAAGAAAATAAATATCTTGGTTCATGTTTGAAACATGTGCCTAAGGTGTTAGGAAAAGTCAGAGATGGTCGCGTGAATGGAATTGGGACTAGTCCCTCCCTCTTACCCACCACTGCAACTCCTGTAAGCCAGGAACAACAGTGGCACACAATGAAATGACTTGCTTAAACTGTCTTGGATCCTTGAATGAATCGCTTAAACTGTCTTGGATCCTTAGATCTCATGAATGGAATTTAGATTGGTGCCAGAGACATACAATAAAAGTTCGTCCCTAATGCCGGGCCTGTTGGCGTGGTTGGTAAATACGCTGCCTTTCACGCCGCAGGTCGTGGGTTCGATCCCCACCCGGGACAAAAATTTGTGTGCATGAACATGTCTCTTTGTCCTGAGTCTGGATTTAAATTATCTATATAAGTATGTATTTACAAAAGAAAAATAGTATATGTAGTATATCAGTTATCTGGTTTCCATAGTACAAGCTCTGCTTAGTTTGGGATCAGATGGCAGTGTGTGAATAAAGTCCCAGAAAATTATTATTATTATAATGCGAATAGTGCGCGAGATTTTCTAAGCGCAGCATTTTATCGAGCCGGCTATAGATTACAAAGAGATCGCGTGCTACAGTAATTGAACCTAATTCGACACCCGTCACCGGCCCTACGTTGACAGTTTGATACGCTGAGTGTGTCGTTGCGACACGACATACGACGGAATTGTCCATATCCTGATCAACTGATATGGTTCCAGATAGATTTCACTTGTTTGAAATAATGAAATTTATTCAGCACTTGGGTATTAACATAAAGTTGTACTAGTCAAACTCACAATGTAGTACATAAACATAGTCGAATAGAATATTTAAGTAACAAAAATTATTTGAATTAGGCCGTCCGTGCGGTCTGTTTGATAAATAAAAAATAACTACTAATATATTATAGGATATAATATATAGGATTAATAATGGAATAGGGCCACCACATACCATTCTATGGGTGTCGTAAAAGGCGATTACGGCAAACCCCTCCAAAGGTAACCTTATAGAAACCTGTGGAGGAGGGCTATATCCAGCAGTGGACGATATCAGGATGATGTTGTATATTAAAATTAGAGAATTGAAGACAGGTTGCAGTAGGCTCTCAACCAATCTCATCAAAACTTCTCGAGTATCTGATCTAGACCTAATCTATATATCATATTGGTATTCCCAAAATGTGTTCGCTTAAATAGGCAGTCATTATATCAGCTGAATGACATCGCCTGCTTATGATGGTGATTATAAAATCACCACCCTTGGCACACGGCTCAGGGATTGCTGTATGATGTTGATAGTTCACAGAAAGACGCTACTGCCCTCTGGTAGATATTCGGGACGCCTTTTACGCCCGCTACGGAATTAGATAGGGTGGTGATATACATCGCCTTCAGCCCAACAGCACCTAAATAATAAAACCGCTCTGAGAGGTGTAAACCCAAAGTACGGCTCTGGCGAGCGGTACTTAGATTTTCAACATCTGATACCGTCCTCTGGTGGATATAGGCCTCCGCCAAACTTTTCTACAATGTTTCCATTTAGAGGGCTTGTCCTTAGTCAGCGCGTTTGGCAAGCGAGTTGGCAATAGGTAGGTAATACACAGGTGGCGCTGCTGGCCGACTACCTTGTGTATGCCTAAGTCGTCTTTTACGGCACACATGGGATGATAAAGGGTGGCCCTGTTATTATTTCTAGGCCAGAAACCACATTTTATTTGCTAAACGGCTGAGCCCTCTCTCGCCTCTTGTTTCAATAAAGACCAGGGGCTCTACCGGCTAAGTCGCCGAACATCGATTTCTTAAATGGCGTTCAAATAAATAAAGGTTAAAAATGACTTAATCAATCGTTAAATTGGCTTCCATGAGCACATGTGACGTCATAAATGGTCCGGAATCGATTTTCAACGTTGAAGCCGATTTAACTATTGTTTAAGTCATTTTTAACCTTTATTTATTTGAACGCCATTTAAGAAATCGATGTTCGGCGACTTAGCCGGTAGAGCCCCAGGGTCACCACATTGAACGTAGAAGAATGTGTTCTATCCCTAAATACCACAAACGATTTGTTTGTCCGATCCTCAGAGCTCATAATTGCCAGGCTAATGGGATCTGACCCCATACACCGATTAATTAAACATGCCATGAAGATACGTTATAAGTACTTGTCGTGTAAACTTTTGTTGTATATTCGTTTTTTTGAGAGTGTATGACAAAGAAAGAGGATCTAATACGCTAGGAAGCTGACACTACCATTATTTTGCGTTTCACGCATCAACCAATTTTGTGTAAGGTAGAATAGACTTTTCTTCATTGCCTTCTGAGGTAGATCGGCTAGCGGCCTACCTGATGGAAAGTGATAACCGCTACTCATGGATATTCGCAATGTCAGAGGGCACAGCAAAACTATGAAAAGAGTTAAAAAGAAGGGTGAAAATTTAAGAAATAACTAAATAGAAGCGTAATAAACACTTTATGACAAATCTGAGACAGTAAAGACACACCTTAATGTAAAATAAAGAATAAAATTGAGATCAAATTTTTAGAAGTCTTTTATTATATTTAAGGTGACTCTTTTCCGTAAAACAGAAGTTTCTTACGCGAACCCAATTTTTTTTCATGACTACGCAGAAGGATAGCAGTGTAATTATTCCTGACTACACGGAATACCAAACAATGTATGGTTGCCAACTGTATAACAAGGCTTAACTGGGTAAAACAAGAACGAAAGAAAGAGAACAATGGACAGGAAAATTACGCATTTTTTCAGACAGTTTAACGTAATCATTGCAGCTCTGAGTCTAAAATGGATTAAACTAACAAGGATATTAAAGAGGTAGGTACCTAATACTAATAATATACTATACTTCCTCATAAAGGGGAACATCAGAACATCACGACTTCGTGTGTAAACGAGTCTAAACGTCGTGCAATTCCAAAAATATTTTACTTTTAACATCTCGACTAATCAATTCAATTACAGCTAAAAGAAGGCCACTGGCTAACAAGCCTCCTCCAAGAATCATCTTGGGGGGGATATGCGGTAATCGCCACGCTTGGCAGACAGGTTGGCCATCGCAGGAAGGTGGTCATAGTTCTCAGAGGGAAGCTGCCCTTCCTCTGATAGATATTGCCTCGGTTCGGTTCTTCGGTTTCTTCTACGGGAACAAACGGGATGAGATGGGGTGATGATATTCTGATATTCGCCGCCATCACCACGCCATATCCAAATGTATTACCAATTAATTTCTTAGAACAATTGAGATAATTTATGGGAATATTGATTGGTATAATATTCTTGATAGAAAGGAAAGTGATAGGTGAAAACCAGGACAGAAGCATTACAATCAATATTTCATATTGGTGAAGGTCCTATAATGAAAATAAAGAGACGGTGCAAATTTCCTGATGGAAAAGAAAGAGATAGGTGAAGACAAGCGCAGCAGTATTGGTGACGGTTCTAGAAAGAACTAATGAATTTGTGAATGTTTTAAATTTGGACCGATTTACGGGTATACAAGTGATGTTAGTGTTATCGGCTACGATAGCTATTTACAACTTGGTATATTATAAAATTTTCTGTGTGGGGACGGCATAGAATATCAACCCGTGGTAAGCGCAATAATCTTCCGAGGGAATACCTACCAGAGAACAGGCAGCAGCGTTTTTCAGAAAACTATGACCATCGCCAACTCGTCTCCCAAACGTGGCGTTTATTGCATATCCGCCCATTCTTTGGGAAGGCTTTTGTCCAACAGTGGACGTACTTTGGCTAACATGATGATGTTACTAAAAAATTATATAACCACTAAATACGTCACCAAATAATTTTAGCATTCGCCTAGTCCAATTTCCTATCAGCACAAAAAACCCATCTTGGCACCGAGATCAACAAATATTAATTGCCACAATGATCGTGACTACGTAGTATATAATTTGGGCCGTTGATATATTTCTCTGGTTCACTGCGAACAATTTAATAGATCTGGAGACCAATGTGCTATCGAACGAGAAATAAATAACACGGTATTTGCTACTTCAATTTAAAAACAATAGGTCATAAGCGATTTTTTTGCTGTGTGGCGAAGCTTGCTGTGTGGTGTCGAATGAGAATCAGAATATCATCACCCCATCTCATCCCCGGGGGGGGTCCGTCGACCGTCGAGTCGACCCGAGGGAATATCTTCTGAGTACTATGACCATCTTACTGCAATCGACGCGATCGCCAACCCGCCTGCCAAGCGTGGCAATTATGGCATATCCCCCCTAGATGAATCTTGAGGGAGGCTTGTCCAGCAGTAGACTTATTTGAATAAGGTCCAGCCAACTACTCAGGACATATGACTTTACTGAACGTGTTAATAAGATAGGTTCGGTGTTCCTTCAAAGATACAACCTTCTCGATGCTTCAATATCTACATTGGTTAGATTCGGGTTTGCTCTCTGTCCATCTTATAATATGAGTGTTTCACTAACGAAAAAGCATTTTTTTTATTTATATATATATATCTCTCTACATAAACCGTAATTTTATTAATAACCATCATCTCTTAGTTTAATTAGGTGTAAATTTTCTAGATTTAAAATTTTATAGTGGCTGGAAAACGCTGGATGCGGATAGCGCAAGAACAGCAATTATGGAGCTCTTTAAGGCAGGCTATTTGTCAAGGAGTAGACGTCTTTTGGCTTATATGGTGATGGTGATGATGTTCATGATGAAATAAGCATTTACAACTATTTAAAAAAAACGTATCGCCCCTACGAATCTACTGTGTATTTTTGAAATGAAGAACATTTTTTTTTTATAATATGTAAATCTATTGGGAGTCCATGGTTTTAATTTTGACTAGCCTGTTAGTGTAGTGTTTAGTGACCCTGACTGGTGAACCAGAGGTCTTGGACAATGTGGTGTGGTATGTGATGATCACGATTATTTGTCCTGGGTTTGGATATAATTAATCTATAATACGTATGTATTGGACGTCCGTTTACTAACCGACGACGGCCGTTGGGGCAGAAAGGTTCTCGAGTGGCGACCACGAACCGGAAGACGCAGCGTGGGCAGGCCCCCTATAAGATGGACCGATTATCTTGTGCGGGTCGCTGGAAACTGCTGGATGCTAATAGCGCAAGACCGGCAATTGTGGAGATCTTTGGGGGAGGCCTTTGTCCAGCAGTGGACGTCTTTAGGCTGATATGATGATGATGATGATGTATGTATTTAGAAATATGATAGATAGATTAACTCTTTATTGTACACCAATATTAAAATCATACAGTACAGGGGCATATAATTAAAAAGTATACACGGCGGTCTTATCACTAAAATGTGATCTCTTCCAGACAACCAAAGAATAGACAATAATAGGGATTATTTAAGAGGGCAGTTGTCGGTGTACATAAACTTTGTTAACAGTACCCATTGGTACTCAGTACAAGAGCCTACTATATATACTACTAGATGTGCCCCGCGGTTTTACCCGCGTCAAATTTTATAAATTATCATAGTTCCTCCCCCGTAGATGATAGCGTGATAATATGTAGCCTATATGTTGACCCGACCTCTTAGTAATATTCATGCAAAACTTGAAGTAAAGCCATGCAGTACTTTTTGAGTTTAGCCCGGACATACATACAGACAAACAGATACACATACAAAAATTCTAAAAGGTATATTTTTGGCTTCGATATTGATTGCGGATCACGCCCCAAATATCCTTTTTTAAAAATATTCAATGTACAGTTTTGACTTTCCAACGATTTTATTATATGTTTAGATTTACACTATATACATACATACTATATACAATGTAGAAATATGCCGTGTAAATAAAAGGGTCACCCCATACCATCCCGTGGGTGTGGTAAAAGGTGACTAAGGGATACACCAGGTGTACTATAGCTCGCATGCCAAGGACGGTGACTACGGCATCCCCCTCAAATGGCAACGTTATACAATCCTTTTGGGGTCTATGTCCAGCAGTGGACGATTTCAGGCTGATGATGTGACGTGATTTTGAAATATACAACATGTAACGTAATTAACGCATACGCTCAAACACCCCAATTAGAATATTATGTTGTAATCATAATACATACACTGAATTTTTAATTTAACATATATATGCATTGTTATTTACTGAATTAGTTTCTTGGAATAAAGTTTATTTTTCTTTATTTTGTATTGAATGGTGGAATTTGTATGAATACAAATAAAACTGCGATTTTAAAAGTCTTATTACTTTGAATTGGACCGTAATTCAAAGTAATCAGACTTTTAAAATCGCAGTTTTTTTCATTTTCAATTTTTTTTTACTGTACAGGGTTAATATGACAATAATTTCCGTAGTTTAAATTATTTTGAAATAAAAAATTACTTATATTAAAAATGATATAAATCGATTCAGTCAACGATTCTAAACAAACTATTTTCAGGATGAGCGTTAATTAAGTTACATGTTGTATAAGAAAGTTTATCATTACCCTCGTTGCTATAGTACAGGGTCAGACTGGTTTGCGATCAGATGGCAGTGTGTTTTTGTCCCAAGATATTTCTATTTATACTGATAGATTAGCAAGAATAACCACTCAAAGTCACAATAAAAACGCTAAATCAAATCATTAGCGCTTCATTTTCCCACAATTATTCCCCTGACAATACTTTTTGTATATTCCATCGAAGTCGGTTAGCAATAACCTGTTTGTCTCGCATATATACATAAAATATTATACAATGCACTGCTTAGTAGATGATAACACTTGGTCGTGACTAGAGACGCAATAGACGGCTTAAAATATTGACAAACAACCATGTTTGTTAGAGTTATTACTGGGTACATATTTTATGTAAATTACTTACATTCCTTATCATTATAGTTTTATTATGTTTATGAGTTTGTAGTAAAGGATATGAGTTTCGTGCCAGCTGTTGCCGATATAACAAAAAATTTATATAATGTTATTGCAAACTAGCTGTGGGCCGCGGTTTTAAACGCGTAAAATTTTATAAATTATCACAGTTCCTCCCCGTAGGTGCTAGCGTGATAATATGTAGCCTATAGGTTGACCCGACCTCTTAGTTAATATTCATGCAAAATTTGAAGTAAATCCATGCAGTACTTTTCGAGTTTAGCCCCGATATTCATACAGACAAACAGACAAAAATTCTAAAAACTGTATTTTTGACTTCGATAACGATTATAGATCACGCCCCAAGTATCCTTTAAAAAAAATATTAAATGTACAGATTTTATTTTCCTACGATTTTATTATATATAAATTTATATGTAATAATTATTATACGTAAATAATTTTAATATAATAAATATGTTAAATTATAAAGTGTAATTTTAATATAATTAAAATTTTATTTAAAGAGGGGCCTAAAGTCCTTATAATTTCACCCTGTATATCGCGTTATTGCCGGCAAAGCAGCACTTCGGTTCGTAATAATAGATGAAGTAGGGAGTGACTGCAAATTGTATCGACAATAAAGCTGAAATTCAATTTTACTCTATTCGGATTTCGAATCATAACCGGATTATATCGCCCTTTGGTTCGTATTATTGTTACAAAGAGCTATTTTATACTGAATTGGAATTGATCACGCTATAGCCAAAGAAAATATAAGGTCCAACAAATATATATCGAAGACGTAATTTAAGGAGCTTAATTTGCTATGAAGCTGAACAAAGTTAAATATAGAAATATATAAAATACACAAAAAAAATGGTTAACCTCCCAAAATATACAAGAATAATGATCCACTGATTCATTTTATACGGGGAGCCAAAAACATCTTCATTTACTATATTATTTAGGTAGATAGCAAACTTTAATAATTTTCGTCAACTATTTATTGGGAACACACACACAAAACAAAACGGGGAGACGAAAGCCGATGCAGAACGACTATAAAGCGGTATGTATGAATTGAATATCAATCAATCTATGTACTTAAAAAAAAATAATAAATATGTATACTTAAAAAAGCTAATCAAAATTAACCTGATCTACCCGACAGAGATAGGAAGTAACCGTATACCGCAGGTTAAAAAGATAATACACAATTGATTTTAATGTAACAGGCATAGCTTTTGAAATTTTGTGGACCCTACGCAACTGGACTATAGCCTTTTTAACTTGCCATTTGCAGTTTAAGAGCATTTTACTGCTTCAACAGACAATAAAGGTGATTGAGCTCGAGCCGCTTAGCAATATAAAACTCCAAATTGATTAACTTACGGGCTAACTTTTGGGTTACTAGATATCTCTATAAATCCGTTCATGCTTCTCGTGAAAGGGTTTTTAGGGACGCCTTGTGTAACAGTCCCTCTAAGCTAATACGTACGTTAATAACGTGTCATCAATCGGAACACAAACATTCTTAAGTATGAACCATAGTCGAAGTTCTTCAGAGTCTGAAGACACTTGGGTGAAGGTATCAACATTATAGTGATGTGTTTCTCGATACAAAAATTTATTTCCTACCTTGAAAAACCAATGTTCATCAATCTTGATGTGAAGTCATCGCGTGGGGGCCGTAAATAAATATCGAGGCTCAACTAATACACTGTCATCTGATCCCAAACTAGGTAGAGCCTGAACTATGGCAACCAGACAATTACTAAATTGTCAAACTACATATATATTATGTTAAACATATATTACACCCAGACACAGAACAAATAATCGTGTTTGTCACACAAATATTTGTCCTGCAAATCGAAACCAAGACTCAGGTCACTAATCACTTGACCAACAGTTCAATAAATGTCCTACTGATGGAGAAGTTGCAGGCATCTTTTAAAATTGTATAAATTTAAAAGCAGGTGGGAATCAAACCTACAATCCACGGGGTATCCGGCCCCATGAGCGTTAAGAGACAAGGGGTATCTTACCTTAGTTAGCATTTATATTTTAGAACTATGTATTTTTGTAAATTTTTTTTTTTTTTTTCAATTTAAAGTCAGCATCTAAACTTAATATTCGTAATAAATAAAGATTTAATTTAGAGTTACCATCTATTCGCAACATGATTTACTATAAGAGTACTTACATTACAGCAATACGTGTGTATAATCATCTACCACTTGAAATTAAACAACTTGATGTTAAAATGTTTAAATATTTGCTGAAACGATGGCTTTTATGCACAACGTATTTTATGACCTCAAAGAGTTTTTTGCTTATGACCAAGTATCAAAGCAACTGATTTATTGAATTTATCATGATGTGTTATTTATCTGTTGTCAAGATTATACAAAAATTATTATTTAATAATATTATTAAGATAGGTAGAAAAAATATTGCATGCCCGATATGGGTAACTGTTGATCAATCAAATTGTTATAACATCTTCTGTACACAGTTTCTGGCAATAAAATGATCTATGTCTATGTCTTAACCACTCCGCCACCGTACCGTGGTTCTCAGACTCAAATTTATACAAGCATTCGATATTTTCTTAAAGCACTTAAGACGCTTTTACAGAGCTCTTTGAAGACAGGAAACTGGCTGTCAAACTGTGCACAAAACTGTAAATATTGCCAATCGACGACCTAAGTCGATATTACTTCGTCCTGATTTGGAGTCATAGGAGGTTTATAAAGTACTTTGATTTATCTTATTCCGACCAATCAACATGACGGTACAAATCAATTTGACGAATTCAACAAACAAGCGTCCAAAGTCAATCTTACTTTACCCTGATTTTCAATCGTAACATGATTAATGAGCCCGCCCGCTACTACGAGTTATCCTTTTATAAACCAAAGAGGTTCGCATAAAGGTTAGTAGCGGGCGACTGTCAAAATCAATTTATATGTAAATAAATAAAATTGAAGTGAGTCTTTGAAAATAACAATTTTTACAAAATGCATATTTACTCGACTTGGCAAGTCAAGTAAAATATGCATTTTATATAGGTATTATTTTTTTAAATATTTCTTATGGCTAATCTTCGAAACGGGTGGACCGCTTCCACCCGCGGCTTCACCCATGTAAATTATTTGGTCTTTTAAAGTTATTTGTCAATTCATTCATTAATATTGTATTAAAGTAACAGTACTTTTACTTTTTAATTTTATTTTTTTATCCCCAAGGAATAAAAAAATAACTAAATGGTACTGAATGACTCTTAAAACAAGCCCTCGCATCCATATCCACATCGGTGACCGCCCTAAGCAGCATTTCCAACCCAAAACGGCGCAGGTTATTAGTTTTATTTAGTAAACGGCTTGTAGTAAAGCAGTAAAAGCCTTCTTTTTAAGGGTTCCGTAGCCAAATGGCAAAAAACGGAACCCTTATAGATTCGTTATGTCTGTCTGTCTGTCCGTCCGTATGTCACAGCCACTTTTTTCCGAAACTATAAGAGCTGTACTGTTGAAACTTGGTAAGTAGATGTATTATGTAAACTGCATTAAGATTTTCACACCAAAATAGAAAAATAACAATAGTTTTGGGGGTTTCCCATACATAGAACTGAAACTCGAAATTTTTTTTTTCTACCTAACCGTACTCGTGGGGTATCTTTGGATAAGTCTTCAAAAATGATATTGAGGTTTCTAATTACGTCGACTACCGTCACTAGATCGAATGGTAGGAGGCACACCAGGAGTGTCGCCGCCATTGACCTATATGTATTCTACTATAAGTCTATGGTCGCCGCCTCAAAAGATACCGTGCAGTATCCTCGTGCGATCCGTATGGCCACCACATGCTGCAGGCTATTTAGAATAGCTCTGCAGCGGGGGGCGCCCGTCAGGCGTTCAGACCAGACGAGCGCCCCGTAGGTACAGTAAAAGCTTCCTAGCTTAACTGGACACGAAACGTAATATATGTATCAAATATCAAAGTCAATGTCACTATGTTCTGATTTCAAATCACCACAAGAATATAATATGTTGCACACTTCATAATAAGTGATGACGCGGATGAAGGGCAAAATTGATGTCACAGTGTTATTCTTGACAATTACTATCCTGAAAGTAATGCGTCAGAGGATAATAATCTATTTTATAGTGAACTCAGAATCCAAATAACGTTGCAAATAGTTGCCCTGCCTTGGAATCGAACCCACACCACCATCGCACCGAGGTTTTAGCGAAGTGCCTACCCTAAAGGTGCAGTCAAGTATTCTTATATTTTAATCTCTGCGCCATATTTGAAAGAAAATAGAAGAAATAATATATTCTTATTAGAGACTAAGGGAAACACTAATCAATACAAATTAGCCATTGGGCTATAAGACACAGAAAATACATAATTATTTTAATGCTTACAAATATTATTTTAAATATTTTTTTTAATATTCCATATTCTACGTATTCGATGTGGTCCATATTGGCTCACCTAAAGTTCTTTACCCGAAATTGTTCTGGAAGTGTGGAAGATGCTACATCCCACCTTTGGGCAGTAAAGACCCATAGTAATTGCTTCCCTCCCTTTGGTGGGAATAAATTTAAAAAAATAGAACTATTCTTCGCTAGGCAGTCGGCTCTCTAACATAATTAAGAAAAAAATGCTGAGGTCATGTGAATGTATAAACTGCCAGTGATGATTAAAAAAAACACTCTCCGTCTTACGAATGTTAGATCAGGTCACGTGTCCTGACGCGAGTTTAACATTTTTTACCCATCCCAAAAAGTGCAAAATGCCGCAAAAAACTTTTCTCTTCAAAAGTGATTTTATATTTGGTTAAAGTTATGTTTCTGCCGTTAAACAAATGGGTATATTTGGTCGTTGAGTTCGGACGCTGCAGCTGGTTGATCGCGAACTGCGAATCGAATAAAATTATAACATTGACGCGTACCGAATATGCATGCAATGCTCAAATGAACCGTACCATGAGTTCTGGCGACCTTACTCACATCTACATCTATGTACACACGGCTACATATCAAGCTATACATTTCCAGTATAAGCTGATCCCACGTTGTATAGGATTTCCCTACAATGAGAAGTCAGCTTATATTGGAATTGTATAGCTTGATACGTGGCCGTGTGTACCTACTGGTCGCTTAAATTAAGCTACTGGTTGAGAGCCTTCTGCGCAAGCCAACTGCTCGTTGTATTCAATTCTTTAATTTTAGAATAGTAGTATTAAATTAAAAAATAATAGCTTAGTAACTTCTATATACTCGGCGTGGATGGTAGATGCTTGCTTTTCATGCCGCAGGTCGTGGGTTCGATTCCACCTAGGACAGATATTTGTGTGCATGGACATGTATGTCCTGAGTCTGAGTGTAATTATCTATATAAGTATAGATTTACAAAAGAAAAGTATTATTATGTAGTATATCAGTTATCTGGTTTCCATAGTACAAGCTCTACTTAGTTTGGGATCAGATGGCCGTGTGTAAATAATGTTTCAGGATATTACTATTATTATTTCATCGGGTAAATCACCAGGGTATGACAGGATAACTTCCGAAATGCTGAAGGCTGGACATGGCGTCATAGCGAGTCAGCTGTGCAGCCTTTTCAATCTGTGCTATAACACCGGCCAAGTGCCAAGTGATTGGTGCAAGGCTGTCATCGTACCTCTTTACAAAGGAAAAGGCTCACGGCAAGACTGTAAAAACTACAGGGGCATTAGTCTGCTCAGCGTCGTTGGTAAGTTGTATGCGAAAGTATTGGTTGAAAGAGTTGTGAAAGAAACCGATACGAATATGGGATGCACAGGCGGATTTTCGAAAAGGAATGGGATGCACGGATCAGGTCTTTTCTCTACGAAGCATAGTAGAGAAGTTTTTGGGCAAAAGCCAAAAGGTCTACTGTGCCTTCGTGGACTTAGAAAAGGCCTACGATAGAGTGTTGAGGAATGAGCTTTGGTCGGTACTGTCCATGTATGGGTTAGACGACAACCTTGTTCAAGCACTGAAATCTCTTTATAGGGATTCCAGAGCTTGCGTGAGGATTAACAGGTCATACACTGAGTGGTTTAGCATCCAAAAGGGTGTTAGACAGGGATGTGTAGCGTCACCGTGGTTGTTTAACCTATTCATGGATAGCTGTTTAAAAGACTTGAAAGAAAGTGAATGTGGTGTAAGGATGAATGAGTTACTCATCAAATGTCTGCTGTACGCTGATGATCAAGTTCTACTTGCATCATCTGCGGACGAGTTGCAGGTGATGGTAACAAATATGCATGAAGCTTTTGAAAGGAAAGGGATGAAAATGAATGTTGGTAAGACGAAAGTAATGGTATTTGAGAGGGATGAATACACGACAGCTTGTGATATTGTGGTTGGAGGAGAGAAAGTCGAACAGGTGAAAGAGTTTGTATATTTGGGAACTTTGTTTACGAGAGATGGGAAATATGAGAAAGATATTGTTAGAAGAGTAAATTAGGGGAACAGAGTGAATGGGGCACTACACGCCTTTATGAGTAGCCGACAAGTCTCAAAGAAGGCTCGACTGGCCGTGCACGATGGAGTGTTAGTGCCAACTTTAATGTATGGAAGTGAAAGTTGGGTATGGCAGAAAAAGAATGAAAGTAAAATAAATGCAGTGGAAATGAGAGCTCTGAGAAGTATGTGTGGTGTGACTTTGAGAGACAGAATTCGAAATACTGATATAAGAGAGCGTTGTGGTGTGAAAGAGGATGTAGTCACAAGGATTGAAAAGGGTATGCTGAGATGGTTTGGTCATTTAGAAAGGATGAATCAAAGAAGACTGACAAAAGAAGTATACCTGGCCTGTGTGAATGGTACAACCGGAAGGGGAAGACCTCGTAGAACATTCTCTGATCAAATTGGAGACGTACTTAGGAAAGGTCAGGTCAGAAGTACCCTAAACCGACGAGCATGTATGAAGAATATAATGTCAGTAAACGAAGCGAAAGAGGTGTGCAAGGATCGTGACAAATGGAAGTCCGTTGTCTCTGCCTACCCCTCTGGGAGACAGGCGTGAGTCTATGTATGTATGTATGTATTTCATCTCAGATTTACAAAATAAAAATAGTTCATATATCAGATATCTGGTTTCCATGGTAAGAAGAAGCTCTGCTTAGATTGGGATCAGTGTCCCAGGATATTATTATTATTTGATAAGACTGTTAGTAAGGCGGTTCTGTGGGATCACTACAAATGACGTCATATGTAAGTAAGTATAACACGTTCTTTATCAAACACGATCTTTAAATACCTACTTATTCATTCGTTTTAAGGCAATTTCAATTTGGATTTCCCCCTAGGCTTTGCTTGTAGCCAGTCTTAGTACTAAGTAATTAAACAGTTAGTCCGAAGTCATTGTTGTTCTCCTTTAATACATAGATATGCAGTCTCGTAAGTATATCTGAAAAGGCATTTCATCACTATCGCAATCAAAATTAAGGGTCTATAGGTCTTTGATTGCCATGATTGGATTGTTCTCAGTGCCATAAGAATTTCTAATAACCTTGATTTGTTCTAGATAAGTCGTGATTTCATCGTCCAGGTCGTCTAAGAGATCCATGGAACGACGCATGCCTGAAGTGTATTATGTACTAGCTGTGCCCCGCGGTTTTACCCGCTTGAAACTTTATAAATTATTACAGCTCCTCCCCGTAGGTGAAAGCGTGATAATATGTACTCTATATGTTGACCCGACCACTTATTCATGCAAAATTTGAAGTAAATCCATGCAGTAATTTTTGAGTTTAGCCCAGACATACATACAGAGAAACAGACAAAAATTCTAAAAACTATATTTTTGTGTACGACATCGATTGTGGATAAAGTCCCAAGTATCCTTTTAAATGAAATATTCAATGTACAGTTTTGACTTTCCTACGTTTTTATTATGTATTTAAGTATTTATCTATCTATATAAGTATGTATATTGTCGCCTGGTACCCATAGTACAAGCTTTGCTTAGTTCGGGGCTAGGATGGCCTGTGTAACATTGTCCCTAGATATTATTATATGTATAGATGTAATGTTGAACTGCACATCAATCGCAGGTACGCAACATCTACTTCAGTTGATGATTAATTCTATCGATACTGATATGATTCGTCCTAGCGACCTCTCAGTGGCGTCCACGCCCTGTCTATTGTGATATACAATGAGCCACATAAATAGAGACATCAAACAGTAATGCTAGCGTTTGTATGTTAATTTGATAGAGGATCCGTGGAGCGAATAGTTCTATTGTTAGCCTGTGATATTAGCTCGTGGGAGTCTGGCTTAGCACTAAACTTCTTGGGGGCCATAATGGCCAGGTACTTACCTTTCGGGGCTGCGGCGGTAGTCAGAGAAGTGTCCTCTACTGCCGCCACTTGCAAGCAGCCCCGGGAAGACAGCGACAGACAGACTGTTTGTGGCGCAGTCGCTGTGCCGGACTGGCAGGAGTCGACAATATGGGAGGGCAATCCAGAGCCCTCACAGGGTACGTGTCCCAAACATCTGGGACATGGTACAAAAGGGGGGCACCGGAGCGGCATACCCGCGTTCCCGGGGCTCCTCCCATTAGGCGCCAAGAGAAGTCCACGGCAGGTAGGTTTAGTCGGTGCGAGCCCGACATACCCACCCGTAGACACTTTTTTTTTATTAGGTCGGACCGACAGTTGTATCGCAGTCCGTCTGTAAGGTTTAGCTGTTCACACTAAAAGGTGCCGTTCCGACCTAATAATAATGAGGTCCTCGTGGTCGGCCATGGCCGATCTCAATGGAGACTAACCATCTACTCGTGTCTTATTATAGTGCACAAGTGTGTTCCCGAACGTAGAAGCACTTTCTGTTCCATCACTCTCATTATCCGATGGGACACGACCGGAAAGACGTCAGGTGCATAGATACCGACTTTGCGTGCTCTCTCAGGCATGTGGGGTGTAAATACCGCGAACTCCCAGAGAAATTTTCTTTTTTGTCCGAACCGGGATTTAAAGCCAGGACTTCAATATCAGCGGTTGAACACGCAACCGCTGAATCAACGAGGCAGTCTGGTGATATTCAGCCGAATGTGAACACCACCGTTTGGTAGCGGATTCCCGCGACCCTCAGAAGATCATCGGTCTATCTTGTAAAGGGCCTGCCCACACTGCGTCTTCCGGTTCGTGGTAGCCACTTGAAAACCTTTCTGCCCCATCGGCCGTTGGTTCTACAAGCTATGTACCCCGTCCACTGTTTGCTTGGCAATTCTTCGGGGTATGTCGGTTACATTGAATGTCTGATTCGACCTCGCAGGGAAACTTCGAACACAGCCCTCTCCATTGCTCCTTGGGTGACCTTGAGCCATAATAGTGACAACTATGTATCTATTCCCTAAATCATATATGGTGTACAAATTATATACGTCAAACACTATTACATAAATAAATCATAAAATTATAATCCACAAAATATGTATAAATAAAGAATATATCATACCCAAGAAACGCCAGACATAATTATGAATTTATATTGAATCTACACTTCATATTATGCATCTATTGAGCATGGTCACGGAATTAATAAAACTACATCGAAATCATTTAATAGCACTCATATTAGATACTAATTGTTTCTAAAAGTTAAATGTCAGCAAATAAAATTTGCAGACAAAAAACTAACACATATTTTTTCTAGTTCAATGTTTTTGTGTTAATTTTGCTACGACTTGCTAAACGACAAAACCATTTTATACGCATTGACATCTTTTTTTTAATTAAGGCTCGTATGAAAAGGACAGGGAATGCATGGAACTGTCAGACTTCTAAAGCTACTGCAAGCCATAGAGCGGCGGGGCTACACTTCACATAAGACAGCTGGTGCCCTCGTTCGCCTCTATAGTCCGGTGACGCAGTGAAAGACTCAGATGCTAACTGAATTCATCATGTTAAAAAAAACTTCGTATAAATCCCCTCACGAAGCGTCCCCCAGGACCTTTAGTTTGCATTCTTATCGATAAAATGTCCTCTTCGATCTCTAAGCGACGAGCGGCATGCCCTTTCGCGTAATAATGAATAGCGACAGTTGCACAACATGTCTTAAAAGAACCGAACCTCTCATGCATCTACGAGGTTCGAACAAAAAATGGGGTGCCTTCCGGAGCGGGGACCTATTCTGTCATCATCATCATCATGTCATCCAAAGTACGTCCACTCTGGACAAAAGCCTCCCCAAAGAATAGGGCGATATGCCATAATCTTTGGTTTTTCGCTTATAAAGTAAACTCTTTTATTTTTATTATAAAATTATATAACTACAGTTATCCAGTTGAAGACTTAATTCATTATGTCCTTATTTTGTGGTATTTGATTTTTATTCAGATGATATTTTTCTCGTAATTAATGATTTTGTTTTATTTTAATCCGCGTTTTTATGTGTAGTATAGTTTCCTGTTCACCCCATTTTGACCCGTACATGATAGTTTATACAGACGAGACTAGTGTGACACGATAAAATTGGGGGCTTATTTAGGAACAGAAATTAGGTACAATGGGCGGTCTTATCACTACGGTGTTCTTCCAGGCAAATAGTTATGAAATATAAAATAAAATATAAAAGGTTTTTATTCACGTAGACTTTAAAAAAGCGCTTGTAAATAGTCAGAACATATTCGTAGTAATATATAATTAATTTATAATTATTTCTAGGTACATATAGATATTTAGGTAGGTACACGGATTGTAGGAAATAATTTACAATAAGATTTATTTTATAACAGTAACGATATTTAACTAACTTAAATTAATGAAGTGGTTAATATCCATATAGTACATATGTAGTAGATGGACCGATGATCTTGTGCGGGTCACTGGAAACCGCTGGATGCGATTAGCGCAAGACCGGCAATTGTGGAGATCTTTGGGGGGGGGGGGGGCTTTGTCCAGCAGTGGTCGTCTTCGGGCTGATATTTTATGATGATAATGATGATGATATGTAGAAATTCAATGATATTAAAATAATTTAGTTGCATTGTTTAATATCGATTCCATTATGTAGGTATGTAGGTATTTTTATTATCACTAAAGAATTAGTTAGCTACCTACTTACAAACATTAGTATTACTCGAATGTTGACTAACATTTTACTTCAAAACGGGTTGGGTAAGATTTTTTTAGGAGATACCTAATGTGTTATTATCTTTTTATAGTTGTTATTTTAGCAACCAAAACACACATTCTGAACAAAAGAAAATACTAGTTAACTATGCAATATTAATTATAGGTATAAGATGATAATTTTATCAGATTACCAGCTAGCCCAAGAAACTGTCACTCACCACTTCACCGGACAATAATTTATGTAGATACTCTCTAGTGCAGAGATTAAGTTTACTTTAGCAACTTGAAAAAGTTAAAGGAATTATGACAAAATTTTATTTACTTCTATAGCGTGTTTCATTTAAATTTCGGTTAAAATAAATCCTATGCTATATATCTATGACCAACTCTCATTCTGGAAGTGGCACTCACTTCACTACGAAACACAATAAAACTGTTCGACTCCCAGCTTATATGTGAGGTTGGAAGATATAATCAAACGGATTACCCATCAAAGCAGTAACCCCGCCAACTTTCTATCATGATTTTCAACCCAACCGGGAAATCAAACACGGGACATTATTATCTGCGGTTAAACACTCTACTGCTATAATAACTACGCAGTCTTACATCACCCACAGATTTATACAACATTTGTATAGCAAGCTCCACAATTTCCTTATACAACCATTATACAACGATGCTTATTAATCCGTCCATCAAGAGACGCCATTATGGCAATAATCCCTTTGATCGCTTCAAGTGGTTAATGGAGTATTGGAGCAATAGATGTTCACAAGTTTGATAGGATTAAAGACGTTTATAGGATCTTAGTTGACGAGACGTTAAATATGTACTTATAACAGCATATTGAATGACAATGAAACAATAACTTACCTAGTTATTGTTCATTTTTTCTTCTTTCTTTCTATTATAACAAAGTCAGCTATTGAACTACTAACTGTGTTTGAATTTGATACCTAGTTAAACACCAAACCGATTGAATTAGCATGTCGCACTAGCTGTGCCCCGTGGTTTTACCCGCGTTAAACTTTGTAAATTATAGCCTATGTGTTATCCCGATATATAAGCTATATACTTACAAAGTTTCATGAAAATCCGTTCGGTAATTTTTGCGTGAAAGAGTAACAAACATTCACACTCACACAATCACAAATTTTCGCCTTTATAATATTAGTGTGATAACAATTGAAAATCTATATCATCATATCATATCAGCCCAAAGACGCCACACCAGGGCCGATCCTGTGGTGCCCGCATCCAGCGGCTTCCCGCGACCCTTGCCAAATCGTCGGTCCACCTTGTAGGGGGCCTGCCCACGCTGCGTCTTCCGGTCTTATGTCCCTCGCCCACTGCCAGTTTGGCAATTATTTGGGTTTTGTCGGCTACTTTGGTACGTCTGCGGTTACAACGTTAATGATTCAATCTCGCAGGGATACTCCGAGCATAGCCCTCTCCATTGCTCTTTGGGTGACCTTGATCCTTCTAATGAGGCCCATAGTAAGCGACTACGTCTCTGACAACGCGACAACGCCAGCATTTGCCAATTTCGGGAGTAAATTGAGATTACAAGCTGATTTCTTATGTCAACTGCCGGCGAGTGGTAGAAACAAATTTATTTACACAAACAATCGATTTCTTAACCGACTTCAAAAAAGGAGGAGGTTCATTCAAATTAAATAGTAAAGTGCACTTAAATTGCTGCTAAGATTATAATATTTTGGGATAACTATTTTGCTGTGTTTGCTTTGGATACATATTTTTAGTAATACAAAAGGAAGATGTTTTGATTTGCAGTTAAATACTAGCCAAATGATTATGTAATGGATATATGTGTGGATATAATGCTTAATAAATTTGAATTGAAACGTTACTTACCCATGAAGAGCAATTCGAATTAAAATCTTAAACTCTATCGAATACTACACTATTCGATAGGGTTTAAGATTTTCCTTCGAATAATTTAAATAAGTGAATGATTTATACATTCGGAGAGTCTACAGATATGTAATACGTACATACGTATCGATCAAGCTATAAAGTCTCCCTTTCATCACGGGGAAGAAAACAAATGGAAGTTACCTTTGAACTTAGATTATTGGACTTGAGTTCTTATTTTTATGGAGTGAACCAGTTTAAAACAGAAACAGTGGTCACTTCCTGTGTCGGGTGCATTTAGTGTTAATAATTCCCAGACTTCATGTCACGTGCTAAAATTGTGTTTCTTTAAATGAAACATTATTCTTTATAACCTAAGTAATAAAGCTTACTTTGTAAATTGGGCGGCAGAACAAAATTTCCAATTATTGCACTCTTTGCTTGTTGTTTTTGGATACATTGCGTATAATTTTGATAATAATTAATCTATGGTCGGAGGTCAAGATCGTTTTTAAGACGCAGAACAGCAGAACACGGCTTATAACTGTCGTTATAAGCCGTGTGTCTACGGAATCGAGACTAATATTATAAAGATAAATAATTAGATGAATTAGATTCCTTTGCAAATAATACGGGCGATATTGATTTTTCTATTTTATTGGTAGTAATTTAGTTCCATGAAGGTTTTAATAGTCAAACTATGTTATTGCGTCACGAATGTTGGAAAATTGACATTTTTGGAATAAATATTCCAACATTTGTATTTTTTTAGTTCGTGATTGTTTACTTACTTTCAGCTTTTATCAGGCAACTAAAACTAACTTCTCGTTATTTATAGTAGAATAATTTATGTTTGTCGTATAATCCTTACTGTGACTTAAACAGATATCTTTGTGTCGATTGTAATGGCGAAAAAGCAATAAGAGCTAGTGTAAAATTATAGCGCTGCTGGATAGCCAATGTTACGTCTCCCAGCGGTTAAACGTGAGTCGTTCAACCGTCCAAAAAACTGTACTCGATACCAAGACATAGATTCCGTTCAGAAAGCAAGGATTTGGGAGAAAACGTTGCATACAACCGTTTCATACATGGACGTCTGGTCCCACGTAGTACCCCAGTTACCTAGAACTGGAATAGCATACTCTTCGATAAGGCCCGAATTTGTATGAATGGTCGGACCAGACCAGACCAGGGGATGATGTCGACGAGTGTTTTGAAGAAATCACTCTCAACTGCCAGCTATCGTACCGAGATAGTATTTATTGAAAATGGCTCACTAAATGCGGAAATAACAAAAATCTTTTGTCGACATGTATAACCCGCACTGACTGTAATTGGTAAAGATGCCATTGTCATGGACGAGAATGCCCCGAGCATTATCGTTCTGGCGACGTAGATGCGTCGAGGTCGGTATTCGTCGTCTAGGTTGGCCGGAGCGGAACCGCGACCTTAACCCCACGGAATTTCCTAAAAATGCGAGTATGATCCAACCACTTCCACAACACATCAGGTAGCTTAAACGTGTGATTTGATTGAAGTGGGAACACCTTCCACAGGATACTATCAATAGCTGGTGAAAAGCATGGCAAGACGATTTCATGCCGTAATCGCTGCAAGGGGATATCATCCTCGTCGTTTTTTGTAACAAAATACCCCAAAAATACTCGTAGTCTTAATTTCATAATACCCATAAAAATATCCATTTACCACGGCTCTCTGTTTACATTGACTAAAACACCGATTCCAGGATTTAAGTGGTAAAAACTATATTATGATTGATAAGAGGAAACTTATAGTCATTTATGCTTATGAAATACTAAAATATAATAATAATATCCATAGAAAATCCAATAACTGTAAGGTGCCCATTTTTTGCAAATTAGTTTATTGCTAAATAACAATGCCCCCGTTACTTCAACTTTTTTTTATTTAATTTAATTTCACAATACCAGCTAATTTTAATATAATTCCTTTCTAACATAACTCTCCTGAAAAGGACAGAGAATCTTTAGTTATAATAATAAGTCATTTATTCTCTCTCAAAAAGAACACACAGGTTTACAATTATAATAGTACCTATCATAGCATATAATAATATAACAAAACTTTGTGAGAGACTGGTGCCTGATGTAGGTTTGATACCTGTATTACAGTTGTGTCGATTTAATTATAGCTCGAATACTGAAGGATAATAATAAGCCACATCGGGCACATAATGGGTCGTCAGGTTCTAAAATGACGACTAATTATGCACTAGGTGCGACCACTATTACAATTTTGTTCCTAGCACAAGAGCACAATTGTCCCCTTTCATTCTAGCAATACACTGTTTTACGGTATATTGTTTTAGTAACTGTTGGAGCTCTTTATCCTTTCATTTTATATCTTGGGATAACAAACTAGGGTGAGCTGGTACTATGGGAACCAGACAACAAATAAATATACTTATATCTTTCTAAATACATGCATATGTCATGAAGTTGGGTATGGCAGAAAAAGAATGAAAGTAGAATGCAGTGGAAAATCTATTCCCTCATTCTCATGATTTGTGGGACGGCTACGACACGACCGCAATGAAGGACCCACTTCCAGATTCCGGGACTGAACTGATACAGAGAATTTTCCACATGAGAATAATCCCAATATCAAGTTTTTGCCCGAACCGAAACTTGGAGCCTCACTAACTGCGGTTGGAGGTACCACCAGATAAACGAAGCAGTTAAAAATGTCAAAAATGTTATGAAAAATATAGTATTACACTAATATTATAAAGGCGAAACCTTGTGAGTGTGTTAGTGTGTATGTTTTTACTTCTTCAGGTATAAACGGCTGGCGCGATTTTAACAAAATTTGGTATGGAGTTAGCTGACACCCTGGATTAAGACATAGGCTATAATTTTTAAAGTTTAACGCGGGTAAAACCGCGGGGCACCGCTTGTTATTCAATATGCCTAATAAACTTCGAGGGGAGGACCATAGTTACCCTCAGACAAACAGCCAAGCGATATTTCATATTATATTCATACCTAACCTTACAATGTTATTTGAAGAAAAACAATTGACATAAGCGCATTACAAATTAAATGCGCTAACCAACATACTGATAAAGATGTCTAATTATAAAACCGGCCACGTACGAGTCACACTTAAGCACTAAAGGTTTCGTACGTTGAACGTTAAAGAGTTATTAAGTCACTAATAACTAGGTACTAAAACCGTGCCGCATAACTAAGTAGCTGAAGTATTGTTTCCTATTAATGATAAAGAAAAAACTGTGCATTGCTCTATGTACTTTTTAATATTGATTTTGAATCCATTGCATTAATTTTATTAATTATAATAATGACTTCTACTGTATTGTTTTCTATTAATTTGTATTTTTAATCCTTTCTAATTACGTACATTAAAATAACAGTAACTTTTTAACTGAATTATTTAATATTAATTTATTGTAAAAGATAAAATATTCTAAATTATAATCGGCTACATAATCAAATTGTAATCTTCTAAAATGTTGAGAGATCGAATGTTGAATTATTATTATTTGTATAAATAAACATGTGGGGTGACATGCATGGAAATTTAAATACTAAAACATTCGTCGATTGTAATGATTAATTATTGTTGTGCATCACAAAGTTCAGAGATATGTCATAATATAGCAATATTTACTCCTTTTTTAAAATAATATATCGAAAGTAACGGGACACAAAATATTGTCATCATCATATCATCATCATCATCATATCAGCCGAAAGACGTCCACTGCTGGACAAAGGCCTCCCCCAAAGATCTCCACAATTGCCGGTCTTGCGCTATCCGCATCCAGCGATTTCCAGCGACCCGCACAAGATCATCGGTCCATCTTGTAGGGGGCCTGCCCATGCTGCGTCTTCCGGTTCGTGGTCGCTACTCGAGAATATTGTCATCAGCAAATTACAAATGAAGCCCTTTCATTATAAAACCTGATTTGCCTCGGTGCCCTTATTTTTGCACCCAATTTAGTAAAAATATCGACAATGCTTTTGCAATTCGGTCAAGTAAACTATTCTACACGCCCATAGCCAGATACTCTCACCAGTCCGTAAGTGATTGGTGAGGTTAAGCAACTAGACTCGCGGTCAGTCTATAGATGGGTGACCGCCAAAGTGCTTTAATTTCTGAGCGTCTCCGTGCTTCGGTTCCTCGTTAAGCTGTCGGTCCCGGTTGCCATTACATAACAGTCGTAAAGCCATGTCAGAAGCTTTACTATGCGGCTTGAACAACTCTGACACAAGGGTAACCACTGCCCATACGATAAGTAAGTAACTATTCTTAGCCCACTCGATATTTCAAACCGATAACATTATTAGTTGCTGAGATGTGTTCGATGAACGCATTGAGTGACACCATATGGGTTCTTTTTGACATTTTAGTACGGAACCCTAAATAATGTAAGTACCTATCTAACTAGTCAATAAAATTACTGTAAACACGTTTATTCAAACTGGATTGTTAACGATAAGAATAGGGTTTACAAAATAATATATTAATTGCTTACTTAAAGTAACATATTATATCAAAAGCGATTATGAGATTGTTTGTTACTCTTTCACGGCTTAAGGAACCCACCGTCCATCATCATCATCATCACTACGGCCGAAATAAGTCCACCGCTGGACTAGTCTCCCCCAAGAATCATCTTAGGGGGGGTAAGCAATAATCACCACGCTTGGCAGACAGGTTCGCGATTGCAGTAAGATGGTCATAGTACTCAGAAGGAAGCTGCTGCCCGTCCTCTGGTAGATTATTACCTCGGGTCGACTTCTACGCCCCCTACGGGATGAGATGGTGAGATGATATTCTGATATTCGCCGTGTCACCACACAGCAAAATATACCACACCGTACACCATAAATCACTCTCATTTTTTAAAAGGTAGACAAAGGGTGAGCGAGGGAAAGAGCGAGCGAAGCCGCGGGCGGAGAGATACTATCTATACATATAATAAAATCGTAGGAAAGTCAAAACTGTACATTGAATATTTTTTGAAAAGGATACTTGGGGCGTGATCTACAATGGACATCAAAGCCAAAAATATAGTTTTTAGAATTTTTGTCTGCGTGTCTGTTTGTCTGTATGTATGTCCGGCCTAAACTCAAAAAGTAATGTATGGATTTATTTCAAATTTTGCATGAATATTACTAATAGGTCGGGTCGACATATGGGTTACATATTATCACGCTATCCTACGGGGGAGGAGCTATGATAAATTATAAAGTTTAACGCGGGTAAAACCGCGGGGCACAGCTAAGGTAAAATGAATCAGTAATTACGTATGGATACTGCATTATTATAATAACATCATTGTTAAATACGTACGGCGATGTAAATAGCTTACAACAAATGGTTCGAATAATATATGGTAATATACAATCTAAGTGGAATAAATAGGTAAGTATTCGTCATAGTATACAGGCAATCATTAAAAGGAAGGAATAAAGACCCGAGAAGAAGCAGGAGAATAAGAAGCTAGAAACAAATCCCTACCCTTCTTCCCCTACCTACCCTGCTTATATAAAAAAAGTGGAGAAAAGGGCCATATTGCTGTGAATTGCGATTTTCTGTGTTGAATCTAAAACTCCATATAAGCCTCTAGTAAAGTCTCCACTGCTTTACTGGGGTACGACAAGGACTACGTATGACTTGACTGTGACGGACTTTACTTGACATGACGTAAATAAATGAAATAAAAATATATTTTACGGAAGACTCATAAGGCGGAAGAAGCCAGAGCCATCAAACTGATAAAAAAAAATCTAAAGTCTCGCCGATCCTTCCCTCCCTCCCGATTAGCACCGACAACTTTACTGTCACCCAGGACCTGGGATTAAACCTTTCCCGGATAGTCGGGATACATTTGCCACCCAATTATGAACTTTATTGGCTTGTACTACAATTGTTGTTGGTCAATCCCTAGTCTAGTGTTGCGGCCAGCTACCATATTTGTTAGAGCACCTACCATCTGACCTAGAAACTCGTAGGGAAACAGTAACGAAAAAAAAAACTTGGATGAAACTCGGATGGAACGAAGTTATTTCTTAGTATTTATTATGTACAAAAAACCTGTATACACTCAACAAAAATAATCGTCGCGACACCACACTGTTCAATGCGAAATAGAAATGAAAATATCTGGCTTGCTTTCTATAAGAGAGAGAGAGAGACAGAGAGAGACAGACAGAGAAACATGCGCACGCCGCACAGCTGCAAAAAGAGTCGTGACAACTTTTCGTAAGATTTTTTTCCGTCTAGAAAAAAATCGCGCGTTTATTAAACCAGGTGTCATTCTATTTGGCTTCTGACTACTTGTAAATATTAAGTCCTTTCCTACTGCATAAAAATGTTATTTGTCTCATTAGTCTAGTGAGGTCCTGGACTCTATTCTCGGGTCGGCTCAAACAGCGTTAATAGTTCCTTGGAGAAAAAAAATCAGAGCAGTCTGGAGTCAGGAAGTGCATTGGAGAGCACTTAAAGCCGTCGTTTCTGTATCTAACCTTCCTCCGATCGTGTATGGGCAGTGGTTACCCTAGTTACCCTAGTGTCAGAGTTATTCAAGCCACCCAGTAGGCCTCTGAGATGGCCTAACGACTGTTACTTAATGACTGCAACCGGGACCTACAGCTTAACGTACCCTCCGAAGCACGGTTACGCTCAGAAGTTATACCACTTCGGTGGTCACCCATCTATAGACTGACCTGGCCGATCAATCCATTCCGGTCGTATTGAGCCCGTGCTATCAGAACATAAAAGTAAGGGCGGTTTCGCACTACGTCCCATCCGAATCTAATCCCAATCCGTGAGAATTCTGATCGAGATAACTTGCACCATATTATTACACAAATAGTTCGACTATTTCGGACTATGTTTTCACGGATTCGAATCGGACGTACTTAATGCGTAACCGCCCTAAGAGGATAGTCTGTCTGGATTTGCTGCCACATTTTTACACTATAATAACAATTTGTCTCCATTTAGACTGATGCCAGATCTTTTTGTAATGTTGTTTTACCTAGTATTACTGTGAATTTTTGGATGTTCTAAAATATACCTTGTGTCGACAAGGTTAAGGCTGAATTTTGGTTATTCTAAAATTGCTCAAAGTAACACTTTAATAAATGAAAAGTGGGTAGGTATTTAAATGTTTAAGTAAAGTCTCGGGCTAATGTCTTTTTGGAGATTACAGTACGTATTGATAAATTTAATTTTCATAAAATAGTGATACTTATCTTCAACTAGTTTTTAAATAGAATAAGTTTAAATTTACTAAACTTTAATGAAAACACGATGACGGAATTGATTAGCACGGTGACATTTTGCCAACTACCCACAAAGAGTTTTCATCATACTGACAAGTTTGCAACCAAAGCAGCTTAAAACTGCCTCAGAATTAAAAAAAAATAAAGTTGAGCTACTGTTCATAATTTTTACTCACAGAAGTGTTTAAAAGTCATTAACTACTGTATACTCGAATAACGAATTGTTCGTGATGATAAGTCACACAATAAAATACTAATCATTTCACATCATCAACACACTAAAGCTATACATTCGCTATAAAATCCACTAGAACATATTCTGACCATGAATTAAAACTTTTGTCACACTTAATAACCCGGCCATAACAATTTAATTAACTTCATATGATTAAAAATGCATCTACGCGATATATTTATCCAAGGCTATTATCATTAAGTTTTTCGCGAGTTTCGCACGCTTGCTATCAATATTACCTTGAGTTTGGACATCTCGACTTGTCACCAATTACATGTATCACTTGACACTTCACTAATTCGCGCGCGACGCGACTGCTTGCCGCGACGACTAGCGTGTCACTGGCTGTCTATTCTGTCTAATCGAGAACGAAAGTTCCAATAAGTGACATGCGATTAAATAAACAACAGCAAAGGCATGTTTGTTGTGTTGGGAAATAAACATGAATTAAAAAAAAATACAATGCAAACTGCTGTCAAACTGTTCTGCTCGGCGCACATAGATATTTGATTGTAGAACGGAATTTGGGAGCTGGCGAATTGGTGCCTGATCGTGTTGATGGATTTAAATTGATGCTAACTGAAATTTGAATTTAGAAATAGTAGACAATCTTATTTAATTTTTGACGGCCAGTGCTATAATTGATTCAGACATGTAAATTTACTTTTTTAATGGGTATAGAATTACAAGACGTTGCGAGATGAACGCACATTGGAAAACACATACACAGATCAATTAAAAAAGTTTTATATTTGATCTGAGTGTTTTAATAAGAGAATTTGGCAACTATTGTTAAACTATGTGAACACGATGTGCTTAATTTTTACATGATGAATAATATAACAATTTTTTTGGGACATTATTCACACGGCCATCTGATCCCAAACTAAGCAGTGCTTGTACTATGGAAACCAGATAACTGATATAGGTGCTAATACTACTTTTCTCTTTTAAGTACATATTTATATAGATAATTATACCCAGACCTCAGACATTGCCATGCACACAAATATCTGTCCTGGGTGGGAATCTAACCCACGACCTGCGGCGTCAAAGGCAAGCATACCAACCACGCCAACCGTAGATACTGTGACGTTTAGTACAACGGTGTAGGAGGGTTTAAGAACTGTGCTTTTGACGAATAAAACATTTGTAACAAATTAATGCCACGTATGTACAGACGCCAGCACATCAAGCTACCCCAATCTGTCAAATTTCTCCAATTGAAAGTGAACCTTATGCATATCTGATAAAGTTGAAAATCTATAAAATAAATGTGGCAGATTGGGGTAGCTTGATGTGCTGGCGTCTGTACGTAGTTAATATTGAATTGAAAATACAAGCCGAACTACAAGGTGTTTAATTGTGTTAAAGCTTTAAAGTGTATTTTGCATTACAGTAATAAAACTTACCAACAAAATATTTTTTTAATTAATTAATCTTACCAAAAACAATCCGATTATTCGTCTTGTTCCTCGTATCTGACCTACTGTAATGGGTATTTTAATGTACATATGTACCTAACCTTTATTATGAAATATGTAAATTTTTTTAATTATTAAATATTAATTTCTCTGACTAAATCGGAGAAGTTCTCAAGAAAGGCCAGGTCAGAAGTATCCGAAACCGGCGAGAGAGAGAGAATATAATGACAGAAAATGAGGCAAAAGAGCTGTGCGATCCGTTGTCTCTGCCTACCCCTCTGGGAATCAGGCATGAGTATATGTATGTAATTTCTCTACTCATTACTAAGCCGTATCCCTATTTATTGTGTACTAGCTATGCCCTCCGGATTCACCCGCGTTAAACATTTAAAATTATAGTCTATGTGTTATTCGGATATATAAGCTATATTACTACAAAGTTTCATCAAAATTCGTTCAGTAGTTTTGGCGTACAAGAGTAACAAACATACATCTATACTCACAATTTTTGACATTGCACGCCGGAATAGCTCGCAGATGGTATAGATTCTTTCGTACTTACTTGACACTTATAGTCATATTTCGGACAATTCACACAATATCTTTATAAATTGTAGACTATATGTTATTATGATGTATAAGCTACATTATTGTAAAGTTTCATTAAAATCTATTCAGTAGTTTTTACGTGAAAGAGTAACAATCATCCATCTATCCAGCCAAACTTACAAACTTTCGCGTTTATAATATTAGTAGTATGTTGTTTGTAATATATACCTACTGTATTGTTTTCATTGATTTCCTGTATGTCTTTATTGCTTATTAAATGTATTCTATTCTATTCTATTATACTATTCGGTATGTTTATATGAGAAGTTAACGTATTTTTAGCGTATCAAGCAAATTGTTTTACCAGTCGTCTTGTTTCTTGGGTAATTGAGCTCTTAGAATCCCACGCTGTTATATTTACATAGTAGGTATATAGCAGTTACTATTACACTGCAATAAGCATGTATGCATAATTTAAATCATTAAATGCAAGAATAGCTGATACATTTCTGCATGCTACGCTAAGTAATTGATTGTTACGTATCGATACACAAAGTATCAATAATATGTTACGCGGAACTAATTCCGGACACGACGAAGTACTATAATAATAGGTCTTTACCTATGAAATTGCCGTTTTGTATGAAAAAATTTAAACGAATTTTTTTCATGAATTTTTTTATTTGTATTAATCGAAGTAATCACCCATGCAATCAATGCATCTTTGCCATCGCAGTGGCAGTTTATTGATGCCCTTCTTAAAGAAATCAGCTGGACGGGAGGCAACAAATTCTTCAAAGGCATTTTGTACTGCCTCTCGGGTATTGAATTTTTTTCCCGCCAAGAAGTTATCCAAATTCTGGAAAAAGTAGTAGTCTGTAGGCGCAAGGTCTGGTGAGTAGGGCGGATGACGGAGAGCTTCCAACCCCAGTTCTTGCAACTTGGAGACCGTCTGCTGTGCAGTATGAGGTCGCGCGTTGTCGTGCAGGAGCAGCGGAGACGAGCGATTGACCAATGCTGGTTGGAGATGCGCCAGCTTCTCCATCATTGTGCTCAGTTCTTCACAGTACACATCTGCAGTAATGCTCACCCCGTTTGGTAAGAAGCTGTGATGAATCACACCGGCGCTAGACCACCAAACAGTGACCATCACTTTTCTAGGGGTAAGTTTTCGTTTAGGGCATTGTTTAGGTGCTGAACCAGGATCCAACCAACTTGCTGAGCGCTTGCGGTTATCAAACAGAATCCATTTTTCATCGCAGGTAACAATGCGGTTCAAAATTCCTTCATTTGTGTGTCTGTTGAGCAGTGCAAGGCACGTCTCGACGCGTACTTCGCGCTGGCGATCATTGAGTTCGTGGGGCACCCATTTGTCAAGCTTTTTTACCTTGCCAATTTGACGCAAATGGACCAATATTGTTTTGACGCTAACGTCGAAAGCTGCTGCTAATTCAGCCGTAGATTGTGTATCATCAGCTTCCACAACCGCCTTTAATTCGTCATTGTCGACCAAAGTCTTCGGACGACCGCGAGGTTCATTTTTCAGGTCGAAATTTCCAGAACGGAAGCGAGCAAACCAATAACAGGTGGTGCGTTGGTTTGTAGTGTTAGCTCCGTAAACGTCGTTGATGTTGCGTGCCGCTTGTGCCGCGTTGCTGCCACGACGGTACTCATATTCCATAATTACTCGAATTTTTAACGTATCCATGATGACGAAAAAGATTGAAATGCGATGAAAATGTAACACTAATCAATAAAGAAATGACTACTTTTGGAAAAAAGAATCCATGTTTTTAAAATAAAATTAATTTGAAATTAGAATTCTTAGCCAAACAAAAATTATTTTGATTTGAAATGGCCAGTACTGCAGAACGGCAATTTCATAGGTAAAGACCTAATATTATGGTACTGTGGCATAGGTACAACACCATCAACCCCAATCCCAACACAACTACACCACCAACAGTTGCCGATTGTTGTAACCAAACAATCTATTTCTATTTTTTTTATCTATTTAGGGACAATGTCACACAGATCACCCTAGCCCCAAACTAAGCAAAGCTTGTACTACGGGTACCAGGCGACGATATACATACTTATATAGATAGATAAATACTTAAATACATAGAAAACATCTATGACTCAGAAACAAATATTCGTGCTCATCACACAAATATTTGCAATTACCGGGATTCGAACCCAGGACCACCAGCTTCGTAGGCAGGAGCACTACCAACTAGGCTATACACAATAGATAGATAATACTTACAATACTTAAGTTCTCTTCCAGACAATGTGTGCTGTGCTGTGCGAATGGTGCAACCGGAAGGGGAAGACCTCGTAGAACGCACTCGGCCCAAATCGTAAAAAAGGTGTGCAAAGATGGCAAATGGAAATCCGTTGTCCCTGCCTACCCCTCTAGGAAACAGACGTGAGTCTATGTATGTGTACACATAATATTAAATATACCTTGCTATGTGGCGGCGGCGAACAATGCCATATCTCATCACGTAAAAGGCGTATAGTCGTTCCGAGGAGACGTCCCGTCTACCAGAGAACTACTACTCTATGAGCACTATAATTAAATCGGAGAGGAAAAAATAATTTGAAACTAGTTTACGTCTGTTACTCACACCCACATAGACAAAGAATATGCATTTATTTAAACACAAGAAACAAATAAATAGTCATAAAAACAAATGGTGCAATAAATTTAAAGGTAGGTACAATCATGTAGAATAGCTCAGCTATTCAAACTTCAATTGTTTCCTTTAATGTCAAGCTATCTGATCTGATTGCTCCTCCTGTCTAGTCTCCTGTTCCCTTGAAGAATTATGAGGCTTCAACCAAAGCGATAAACCTTGCGTAGGTAGTATCGACACGATCAGAAGAAGGTGCAACTTAAAGAGTTGAACATTTATCATTACATCAAACTTGGAACTTTTTAGGCTCAGAAATTAAATTACAAAATATACAGACGCCAGCACATCAAGCTACCCCAATCTGTCAATTTTTCCCAATTGAAAGTGTACCTTATGCTTTTGTGATAAAGTTGAAAATCTATAAAAGAAATTTGACAGATCGGGATAGTTCGATGTGCTGGCGTCTATACCTAATATGATTACGACTACGTATAATTTTGGATGCAAGGGAAGAGTTAGGAACATGTAGATTTGTAAAGGACTTGTCCAGATGTCTCACTGAAACTTCATGTAACCCAAGGGCTGGCGTTTACATAGCCCAGGGTAAAGAGCATGCCAGTTTGCTTGACAGTTAAGGCCCGCATGCAATACTTTCCAAAGGGATGTTAAAAAATGCTATTGTAGTGTTTAAAACACGATATCGGTCTAGCGCGAATTGAAACAAGTTACAAGTAGGTATTTTATTTTCTTATCTGTTTGGAGAGGTTTAATTTACATGAATTTAAATTGCATGGACATGGGGGACACCTCGTGAGGCCCCTAATTGTATGAATAACTCTTAACTATAAAAGAGAGCCTATAACATCATTTTTTTGAATGGCCAGGACATTGCTAGCGCCTTTAAGAAAGTAGTAAGCATGCTTTTTAAAGGAATTGAAGGCGCTCATAGCTAGATGTTCTGACTCTGGTCTGTAAATGAACGGCGAGGTTAAGCAACTAAATTCACGTCAGTCCATAGATGGCTGACCACCAAAGTGGCTTAACTTCTAAGCGTCGTCTGCTTCGGAGGGCACGTTACCTACCGGTCTCGGTTGTAGTCATTAGACAAAATCGTTAAGCCATGTCAGAGGTCTACTGGGTGGCTTGAATAACTCTGCCACTAGGGTAACCACTGTCCATACGATAAGTATGTAGAAGGTTGAAACGTAAACCAACATGTTTATGCCTTTGGCAACCAACATGTCTATACCCGGGATATAGTAAATTGATTGTAGAGTACTAGTCAATTGGGAGTATAACCTATCCACATTCTAAAGTCTACATAGCAGACCAACAAACATTTACATATATTAACACTAGATTTTTAAGTTATTTGTATAAAATATAATAAATAATATCTCGGGACAATGTTACACAGATCATCCTAGCCCCAAACTAAGCAAAGCTTGTACTATGGGTAAAATAATGAAATGAAATTTATTTAGCACTTGGGTATTGGTCTTGTCTTGGTAAGAGTGTACTTACGTACAGCACTTCGACCCTTCAGGATATTTTGTACTAACCCCATTGGTTTTTACTCTATACCTAGAGTTGTTTGCAGATAATTCAGTACGCTTGATAGGGGTACATTCTTGCAGTCTCCTAGTTCTGGATATGGCCGCCCCAGGATGACCATTCTGTGTCTTGCCAACGCACTTGGGTATTAATATTATTTATTATACGCCCAATGTAGCAATATAGTCTAATACAATTTTAAAGAATAGACGGCCAAAAAGTGACTTTAAGATTTTTTTCTTAGTATCAGTCCAAAGTCTGAGGTACGTAAAGCCGTTGTTCCTGTTCCTTTTTCCAGTCGTTTTGATAGTCTATAGTCGCCCGCGGATCATGAGAGTGATGGAAAAGAATGTGCCCCTGTGTTTGCGCAAACCCTTGTGCACTATACTGTGTCCCGCGTAATTGGCTTGCCTCCATAAGGACTGGATGCCATGGCCCAAATTCGACCACCAATGATATAAAAGAAAACACGCGAGTATTATCACTGAGAGCATGATGTTGGTCTAATGCTGAACCGCTGAAGTGACACGTGATTCTTCGACGCCACCTTGCTAGCTGTCAACGGAGACCAATACTATACTTAGTAAAGAAGTATGTGCGAAAACATATTTGCCCTCTCTATTCCCTCATTTTCATAATCCGATGTAAGAGCTATTCGACATGAACTGTGATGTGGAGCAGGACTGCGGGCTGCTGTTCCTTCTAGAAACATCCCAGTACCACGGTTTGGGTTGATCCATAATTTGAACCCAGGACCTCATGTCTGGTTCAATATTTAACAACAATTCTTTGGGGGTTCCAAGAAGTTAAAGGGATTCCCCGGGACATGCCTGAGCCTCACCTCTCAGTGTCATTTTATTGTGAGCCACTGTTGATCCTGGCTTACAGGAGTCGCAGTGGTGGGTAAGAAGGAGGGATTAGTCCCGATATCTGGTTCAACATGGTATCGTACAAGGCAGTGTAAGGAAGCAAGTGATAAGGACACTGTCGAGGTCAGTCTGTATCCACCGGCGTCGACTGTACCCACACAATTCGTTCTCCGGAGCGCTGCGCAGTCCCGTGTATTGCAATATTACATAATGGCGGGTCACTCGTTACGCTCGCCCACTGCGGTTATATCACAACACGAGATATTTCCCTTCATTCCATTTTATTACCAGTAGGATGGTAATGCGAGATGACAATCTTATGTATCTATATTTTATTTTTCTTTGTCCAGACTGAGGTTTAGTTAGTTATCATATTGGCCAGTTGGCGTGGTTGATGAATGCTTGCCTTTCACGATGCAGTTCGTGGGTTCGATTCTCAACGAGGGGGTCCATATTGGCTCAACTAAAGTTATTTACCCGAAATTGTTCTTCCTAGCGATTTGTAATCCGAATGAACACTCCTCCTAAAATTTTTCAGATTGTAGTTTTCATTCATACTATTTGTAGTGCTACTGGCTATGTTCATAACACCCATGTTTCCGAAAATTGTAATTAATAATATCATTAATGTAAATTTTATATATTTAAACTCCTACTGATTTTTATCATAACGCTTTTATCCCTAAACATAATTACCATAATATTTTCACTCATACTCATTTACCAAGTGTATTAAAAAATGGGTGGGAAGATGACAGTAACTAGCGCTCGGCGGCCGCTGCCGTGGAACGCTCGCTACCCTCACTCGGCTTACAAAAAAATATATGAAAACAAATAAAAGTATAATAGATGTTTATTGCTACTGACATTATGAAGTTGAATGCTTCGGAATTATGAACATTAGAGACAGAGTAGTTAGGAATTGTGATTGTTAGGATGAAAAATGTTAGGAAGAACATTTTCTGATTTCAGATCATTCAGATTTATTTGAGTAAAAAATTAGGTGAACCTCGGCGCACCCCCAACGAGACTCAGTATAAACATATATGTCCATGTACTCAAATATCTGTATATTTGAGTACATGAGCGTATCTCGTTATCCTGAGTCTGGGAGTAGTTATCAATATAAATATGTATTGACAAAGGAAAAGTAGTATCATCAGCTATCTGGTTTCCATAGTACGAGCTCATTTTAATTTGGGATCAGATGGTCGTGTGTGAATAATCTCCCTAGATATTATTATTATATATTATCATGTTTAACGTCCATAAGAAGAGGCGATCTGGATACTTCTAAAGCTCGTCTAACTTCTCTGCATTTCCCGGAGTTATTGTAAATTACTAAATTGCACTCACCTAAATTGCCCGGCAACGTGTCTCATAAATAAATAAAGAAATAATATCCTGAGACATTATTCACAGCCATCTGATCCCAAACTAAGCAGAGATTGTACCAGATAACTGATATGCTACTTTTCCTTGGTAAATACATACTTATATAGATAATTAAACAAACAAACAGATATGTACTTGTTTCATGCACTCAAATATCTGTCCTGGGTGGGAATCGAACCCACGACCTGCGGCGCGAAGGGCAAGTATCTACTGAACACGCCAACCGGCCCGTCAGTAGCAAAAGGTACCAGACTAATTTACAATTCGTATTTGATCTCAGATTACCATAGGTACGCCGTACAGACGCCAGCACATTAAGCTCCCCCAATCTGTCAAATTTCCCTAATTGAAAGTGAACCTTATGCTTTTGTGATAAGTTTAAAATCTATAAAAGAAATTTGACAGATCGGGGTAGCTGGATGTGCAGACGTCCCAACCACACTTGTACTTTGTTATGCCGTAATGCTAAGAATAGCCAAGGTCTTAAATGGAGCTCGTAAATTCTATCAGGAATGCGTCTCCATCGCGACAATATCTTAAGTATTAAAGAGACCAACTATTAAAACAACTGTAACTTTGAAGTGACTGAACAGATTTAATAATTTTTTACATAGTGTACAAGTGCGAGTCGGACTCGCCCATGAAAGGTTCCGTAGCAGGAAGTATTTGAGTTGATTGAATAAAAGGTCAATTAAAGTTTATCATTTATGACGTATTAAAAAACTACTTACCAGATCTCGTTCAAAGCAATTTTTCGGTGGAAGTTTACATGGTAATATAGATCATATATTTTTTTAGTCTTATCATTCTCTTATTTTAGAAGTTACGGGGGGAGGGGGGGGGATACACATTTTACCATACCATACAATACTATTCAGTTTAGAAATAAATAATAGTAGAAACCTCAATATCCTTTGTGAAGACCTATTCATAGATACACACATGAATTTATGGCATTGAAGAAAAAAATATTGAGTTTCATTTCTAAGTATGGTGAACCTCCAAAAAAATTGTTATATATTCTGATCGACAATATGCATATCGCGAGGGTAGGTCGACGATATCGTTAACTCGGGAACTCACACGTAAAGTGCTTAGTGCTCGAGAGAGCAAAAAGCAAGTGGCACTAATATGTTGTGATCTGTCGAAGGCTTTTGATGTCGCCGATAGAGCCGTACTTGCCGTAAAATTACAACACTATGGTGTCGATGGCAAACCATATAATTTGTTCATCGATCTTATGCGGGGTAGGTAGATCTCAAATTGTTGTGGGTTGCGCCGGCGCAGAGAAGTGAGATCCTCTGGAGTCGGAGATGGGAGTAGCACAAGGATCGTCAGTGTCCAATATTCTGTTTTCCTTGCTACTGAATGATCTCCCGAGTGCTGTTACCGATGGTGAAACATATATGTACGCCGATGACGTAGCAGCGGTGGTTACCGCAACTTCTGTGGATCAGCTGGAGAGGCGACTGAATACAGTTGCGAACCAGTTATCTGATTGGTTTCAGAAAAATGGACTTGTTCTTAATGTTACAAAAACAAAGTTTGTTCATTTTTCACTATCAGGACGGTCACAACGATCGCTGTTAGTGTTTGCGAATGGTGTAAGCATTGAACAGGTTGATACAACCACCTTTCTAGGTTTTGAAGTTCGCAGTTGCCTAAAGTGGGAGAGCCACATAGCTAAAATATGCGCCAGGCTGGGTAGCGCATGTTTTGCTATTCGTCGAATTGCTAGAGTCGTGCAGGAGAGGGAGGTGCGAGAATGCTATTTTGCGACTGTGCATTCGCAGCTCCAGTATAGCGCTGAGTTGTGGGGTCGCTCTGCCGATTGGGAGCGCGCATTTCGCATGCAAAAACGTGCCGTACGGGCGATTGCGCGAATACCGCAGGATGAATCTGCTAGACCGTACTTCACAAAGTTTGGGATTCTTACCTTACCAGCAATAGTAATATATCAGGTAGCGGTGTATGTAAGGGTAAACCTGGACATATACACGAAGCAAAGCGATGTTCACTCTTATTATACTCGCCGGAAGGATAAATTGTCACTAGTGAATAGAACACTAACAAAGTCAGCAAAGTCGACTCATGTTATGGGCCCGGCAGTTTATAATCAGCTCCCAGAGAGCATAGTAACCGCCCTAACTCTCGCAAGTTTCAAGGGTCGATTAAGACGCTGGTTAGTCGAGCGGGCGTTCTACACTTACGACGAATTTTTTAAATTTAAATAATAGTAACAATATTTTGACTTATTTATTTGTATTATAATTTATTAGGACAAATTGACAATTTATTAATTATATTTACTTTTGACATGACTACCTATTAGTGACATTGTTTGTGATATTATAAATAATCGATGTGAACATTTTTGACATGTAATTAACATTACCAATAAATTACTATTGACTATTGACTATTTTCTATTTTTGTCTGAAAATCTTAAAGCAGTTCACAGAATATATCTACTTATCAAGTTTCAACAGTAAAGTTATTATAGTTTCGGAATAAAAGTGGCTGTGACATACGGACAGCCAGACAGACAGACATGATGAATCCATAAGGGTTCCGTTTATTACCATTTGGCTAGGCAACCCTAAAAAGAAATCTATAATTGTCAAAAGTCGTGAATTTCTGTTGCACAGCTATTTATACTTTTTTAATTATTACCGATTCTGGTACAAAAAATAATAGAGGTTGATTTTGTTTGGTTAATTTAACTACTGGTTAGTTAACCGTTTCCTCTGCGGCGTGACTGCACTCAAACCTTGAGAACACAATCAGATTGCAAACAAGAGAAGTTAAATGCTTTGTAAACGAGTCTTTATTTGTATATTCCTTTATCGTAACCGTGATTCAATTAAAATTATGCAAGAGGTGAATGCAGGTTTCAAATTCGAGTCACTTTAAAGTAAAACACTCCTCATTACGATCGGCGACCTCATGATTCGAGTAACACACCCACAGGACAATTGTATGTATGATCCATAAAATAATATTTTAACCCTGAGTGGGCTGGGCCCCCAGCAATGCAGGATTATTTCCACCAGGGATTTATTTCCCTGGTGTGGTCAATGTCTTTATAAACGAAAATATATAATAATAATAAAAATAATGTCCTCCTAGCCGAATTTCGGCCACGGCGGCCAGTCTCAACAGAGATTAGCCATCTGCGCGGGACATATTATAGTGCTCGAGTGTGTGCGTAAACACAGGAGCACTTTCTATTCCATCACTCTCATGATCCGATGGGACGCCTAGCGACACGACAGGTCAGGCACAGGACCGACGGCTTTACGTGCTCTCCGAGGCACGGGGGTACAATACCGCCAACTCCCAGACTTCGGGCTGATGCTGAGAATTATTTATTTTTACAGAAAAGTCCCAAAATCACTTTTTGGCCCGACCCGGAATTTGTACCCAGGACCTCGTTCTCTGCGGGTGAACACGCTACCGCTAGACCAACGAGCTACTAAACGAAAATATATATTATTTGGTGTAGGTACTAACCTTGTACATCAAGCTACTCCAATCTATCAAATTGCCCCAATGGAAAGTGAACCTTATGCTTATGTGATAAAGTTGAAAGTCTATAAAATATTGCCAGATTGGGGTAGCTGGATGTGCTGGCGTCTGTTGTACTTATAAGGAGGTAGAGGATTGCGGCAACCGCTTTGAACTGATATGTATATGTTATAATATTATGATATGAAATAAGAGAGAAATCGTTTGAAACTTGAGCTAATATAAATTGTCTTGTTTGAAGCGATAGTCATAAGTAGTTGTAGTTTAACGGTCGGTGTGATTAAGTACCTAGGCGTGCGGTTGGCCTTTAGATGGGTGATGGCCGGGCTCAGCTTTACTTATTTGAAAACATTCGTTAAACTACGTGAGGGGCTGTTTGGCGTCTTGAACATATCTGTCACTAGGGTATCCACTTTTCGTTGTAATGTTCTAACTCAACAACGCCTTTACCGATTTGGCTAATTTTGGTTTTGAATTATTCGTGGAAGTCCAGGGGAAGGTTTGTACGTAGAGAAAATTTTAAAATAGTCTTGAAAAAGTGTAAAATCAACATCTTTTAGCAATTTAAAATATTTTTTTGTTTGACTAAATGAACTTAATAATATTTTTTTTTATTACTATGCCTTATACGTAGCGAAGCACGTACCGGGCCGTATGTATGTAACGTACCGTACCTATGTAACGTAATTAACGCACACTCTCAAACACCCCAATTAGAATACTATGTTGTAATCATAATACACTCAAGGGCACATTTAACCGGCCACCTATATTTTGTAGATTTCTTCAAAATTCTATGGTAATTTAATTAATTTTGTTATAATGTCACATTGGGTGAACCTCCACGAAAATAAATGAAACATGTGTATGTTGTGAAATGGTTTAATTAAGACAAAATTTAAAAAAAATTTAATATGCACTTTTCTTACAAAAAATAAAAATGAGCAAAATGTCAATTTAAAAAAAAAGTGTGCTCTAAATTACCGGATTAATAATGTGTATTTCCTCCTCTGGCCCTAATGACCTCCTGCAATCGATTAGAAAGCCCGTCAATTATGTCTTGGATGTCGCTTTGGGGAATGTTCTGCCACTCCTCAACAGCTGCAGTTTTTAGCTCACTGATGGTGGTAGGAGCTGGTGTACGACCCCGAATTCGTCTTTTTAGGTTGTCCCATACATGCTCTATTGGGTTCAGGTCAGGACTGCGAGCTGGCCATGGTAATCGCTGAATATCGACGGCGTCCAAGTAATCGCTGACAATTCTCGCGGTGTGTGCACGAGCATTATCGTGCATTAAAACAAAATTATCGCCAATGAATGGCGCAAAAGGCATCACGTGTGGTTCTAAAACTTCTGTCACGTACCTGTGAGCATTAACGCTGCCTCTATCGAAGATGACCAATTCTGTACGGGCGTCATAACAAATGCCACCCCACACCATTATAGAGCCTCCCTCGTAGCCTACTGTTTCAACCACAGCACATTCAGCAAACCTTTCACCACGGCGTCTATACACGCGCTGACGTCCATCAGGACCTCGTAAAGCTATTCTTGATTCATCCGAGAAGAGAACTGCCTTCCATTGTTCCGAAGTCCAATTTAAATGTTCTCGAGCAAATGCAAGTCTCGCTCTTCTGTGAGTTGCGGTCAGCGCTGGGACTCGAACTGGTCGAAATGCTCTCAGATCCCTCTCAGCTAACCTTCTTCTTATTGTTCTTAGGCTCACACTTACATTTCGTACCTCAAACAAGCGGTTACGAGCCTCAGGAGCAGTTGTAAACGGATTCCGAAGAACGTTCGAGACGATGTAACGATCATCTCTCTCTGATGTACACCTTCTACGACCTTGCCCTGGCCTTCTTGTGTAGGAACCAGTCTCTCTGTAACGCCGGATAGCATCTTGAATTGTGGATCGTGGATATCCAAGCATCCGTCCAATCCGACGCTGGCTAAACCCAGCGTCTGCAAGTGCTACAGCCCTAGCTGCCCCAGCTGCGTCCAGTGGCATTTTTTTGGTGTAAATGAAATCACGGTAGGCCAATACCTAGGTTTTATTCGAAGAAATGGTATCACAACGTTTTAAATCAAATGTATCCGTCACATAAAACATGGGGCGAGACTGTCAAATTACGATTAAACTGATTATTGTTGAATAAAAACCACAAAAGTAAACAAAACGCGGGTATGATTGATTTATTTATTTCAGATATACCCACTTAAGAAGTAACGCCTAGTACGCAAAGCGTAAGTTAACATAAACAAACGTTAAGCAGTTCGAGATGAGTGGACGGTTAAATGTGCCCCTGAGTGTACATACACTGAATTTTTAATTTAACATGTATATGTGTTATTATTTATTACTACATTAGGAATCGGAATAAAGTTAATTTTTATTTATTTTGTATTGAAGGATGGAATTTGTATGAATACAAATAAAACTGCGATGTTAAAAGTCTTATTACTTTGACTTACGGTCCATTTCAATTTGTTTTGACTGTACAGGGTTAATATGACAATAATTTCCGTAGTTTTAATTATTTTGAAATAAAAGTAATCTTTATTAAAAATGATATACCTAAATCGATTCAGTAAACGATTCACAATAAACTATTTTCAGGATGTGCGTTAATTAAGTTACATGTTGTATATACATACATACATAGACTCACGCCTGTTTCCCAGAGGGGTAGGCAGAGACAACGGATTTCCATTTGTCACGATCTTTGCATACTTCTTTTGCCTCGATTACTGTCATTATATTCTTCATACATGCTCGCCGGTTTAGGGTACTTCTGACCTGCCCTTTCTTGAGAACATCTCCAATTTGGTCAGAGAATGTTCGACGTGGTCTTCCCCTTCCGGTTGTCCCATTCACACAGGCCAGGTATACTTCTTTTGTCAATCTTCTTTCATTCATCCTTTCTAAATGGCCAAACCATCTCAGCATGCCTTTTTCAATCTTTGTGACTACATCCTCTTTCACACCACAACGCTCTCTTACATCAGTATTTCGAATTCTGTCTCTCAAAGTCACACCACACATACTTCTCAGAGCTCTCATTTCCACTGCATTTATTTTACTTTCATTCTTTTTCTGCCATACCCAACTTTCACTTCCATACATTAAAGTTGGCACTAACACTCCATCGTGCACGGCTAGTCGAACCTTCTTTGATACTTGCCGGCTACTCATAAAGGCGTGTAGTGCCCCATTCACTCTGTTCCCCGCATTTACTCTTCTAACAATATCTTTTTCATATTTCCCATCTCTCGTAAACAAAGTTCCCAAATATACAAACTCATTCACCTGTTCGACTTTCTCTCCTCCAATCACAATATCACACGTTGTCGTGTATTCATCCCTCTCAAATACCATTACTTTCGTCTTACCTACATTCATTTTCATCCCTTTCCTTTCAAAAGATTCATGCATACTTGTTACCATCACCTGCAACTCGTCCGCCGATGATGCAAGTAAAACTTGATCATCAGCGTAAAGCAGACATTTGATGAGTAACTCATTCATCCTTACACCGCATTCACTTTCTTTCAAATCTTTTAAACAGCTATCCATGAATAGGTTAAACAACCACGGTGACGCTACACATCCCTGTCTAACACCCTTTTGGATGCTAAACCACTCGGTGTATGACCCGTTAATCCTCACGCAAGCTCTGGAATCCCTATAAAGAGATTTTAGTGCTTGAACAAGGTTGTCGTTCAACCCATACATGGACAGTACCGAGCATAGTTCACTCCTCAACACTCTATCGTAGGCCTTTTCTAAGTCTACGAAGGCACAGTAAACCTTTTGGTTTTTGCCCAAAAACTTCTCTACTATGCTTCGCAGAGAAAATACCTGATCCGTGCATCCCATTCCTTTCCGAAAACCTGCCTGTGCATCCCATATTTTCGCATCGGTTTCTTTCACAACTCTTTCAACCAATACTTTTGCATACAACTTACCAACGACGCTGAGTAGACTAATGCCCCTATAGTTTTTACAGTCTTGCCGTGAGCCTTTCCCTTTGTAAAAAGGTACGATGACAGCCTTGCACCAATCACTTGGCACTTGGCCGGTGGTATAGCATAAATTGAATAGGCTGCACAGCTGACTCGCTATGACGCCATGTCCAGCCTTCAGCATCTCGGAAGTTATCCTGTCATACCCTGGTGACTTTCCTGGTTTCATACCCTTAATAGCTTTCACAATCTCATCCATACCAATGTCATCTTTACATTTGTTCTTGTCTATACTTAGTGAACTACGTTCACTCTCTGTTACACCTCTTTCATACAAACTTTCAAAATACTCCTTCCAACGTTTTAACACGCATTCTTCCCCTTTCACTATATTTCCATCTTGGTCTCGTATGGATTTCAGTTCTGAGGTTTGAGTTATGCCTCTTACTGATCTAACGGATTTCCAGAAAAACTTAATGTTCGTCTGAAAATCCTTAGACAACCTTCTATCAAAATTATCCTTTTGTTCATTTTTCTTTTCATTCACCACATCCTTTACAATTCCTTTCATTTTCCTATAATCATTCCAGGCCCTTTCTATATCCTCATTCGTCGCCTTATGCATTCGTTCGTTTGCTCTGGTGACTAGCCAGTCTAACCACGCTTTCTTCTTTTCACATACAATTTTTTGTACACTTTTATCCCACCAAATATTCTTCATCTTTCTTCCTCTTCGTCTCTTTATTACACCACATACTTCACCAGCTACACTCACCACACCTTCTTTGACTACCTTCCATAGCTCTTCTACTTCTCTTATGTCTTCAGATCCCTCAAACTTCTCAACCAACTTACTTTTGTACTCATCTGCCACTTCTTCCTCTTGCAGTTCCTCTACTTTTATTCTCTCTAGTACACTTTTAGTCTCAGGGATTCGGTGGCGCCATCCTTTGAATAGACCACTTATTCGGCTCATTACCAGAAAGTGGTCTGTATGGATTGCGGTCCCACGATAGACTCTTGTGTCTAGAACATTCTTTCTCAGTCTTTCATCTACAATCACGAAGTCAATCATACTCTTTCTCACATTTTTCCTCTCTCGTGTAAACGTATGGATTCTTTTATGTTCAAACATAGTATTTGTAACACAAAGACCCCATTCCAAACATATCTCAAGCAGACTGTACCCATTCTCATTCTCACTCTCGTCACCGAATTGACCTAGTACTCTTTCAAAACCATCACGTTTTACCCCAACCCATCCATTAAAATCACCTAACATTATTACTCTTTCATTATACTGACTTAACCGCAACACATCTCTCAGGGTCTCCCAGAATGCCTTTCTTTCCTCTTGTTCTCGCTGTATTACAACTGCACCCATATCTACAGGAGCGTACACTCCTACTAGGAAGATACGGGTCATACCAACTTTCATTCTCAACCACATTACTCTTGCATTCACGCATTCGGACTCAGTCACACACTCAGACATACTTGTGGAAAGAATGAGACCCACACCTTGGCAATCTCTGGTGGTGTTCGGTACTCCAGACCAATACGCCGTGTATTGTCCGTGTGTTGTAGTATCACACCCTTTCCGCTTCGTCTCATTCACACACAACACATCGATCCGCTTTTCACTCATCAGCTGACATACTTCGTCCATCTTACCTTCTATTCCTCCTCCCACATTCAACGTAGCAAAACGGCTCTCCGTTGGCCACTTTTCGCCTCTCCGGGAAACGAGACGTGACGGGTAGCGGACCACGTCGCCGCCATTTGAAGGATTAAAATGAATTATATCCATTGCGTTCCCACGAGTATTAGGGACTAAACGGTCCACCCTCGCAGAGCCCTATACGGGGGTAAGGCGGATCCATGCTGTGTCCTATGACCGCCAACATAGACACCCTCCGTTATCGACCAGAATACCCTCTGGCCAAGGATCCCTCAGCACGGGTCGGATAACACCTTGGATCGGGGTTTTGTTTCAGGTATGCTCCCTCGGACTAAATAGCTCACTTGTGCTCGTCCCCTGCGTCTCGGTGAGCGTACAGTAAGCCAGCTAACTCGGCCTGTGAGCGCCGCCGTTGGTATGCATAATTATGCCTACTCTTCCGCCGCCGCTCTAAGTTACTATCCTGTACTGATAGTAACTATGCTATCGTAGGCCTCTGATGAATCCTAAGATTCTAGAGCCCCCGATAGAGGCAGTTTAAGGTCATACCCAGGACCACGTATATTGTATATACATGTATATATCACGCGGGCAGTGGTTACCCTACTGTCTACTGTCTGATTATGATCTTTTTGACGGGCCGGTTGGCGTAGTTGGTAAATGCTTGCCTTTCACGCCGCAGGTCGTGGGTTCGATTCCCACGACACGACACGACAGCTGTAAAAAGTCCACTGCTGGACAAAACCTCCCCCAAGAATCATCGTGGGGGGATATGACATTATCGCCACGCTTGGCAGACGGGTTGGCGATCGCAATAAGATGGTCATAGTACACAGAAAGAAGCCGCTTCCCCTCCTCTTGGAGGCTACCGATGAAGTCGCCGAACACCGTTTTCGTGATCGGCGTTCAAATAAATAACGGTTCAAAATGACTTAATCAATCGTTAAATCGGCTTCCATGAGCACATGTGACGTCATAAATGGTCCGGAATCGATTGTCAACGTTGAAGCCGATTTAACGATTGATAAGTCATTTTTACTTTTATTTATTTGAACGCCGATTACGAAAACGATTTCGGCTTAGCCGGAAGCCCCCTGGTAGATATTCCCTCGGGTTGATTTCTACGCCGGGATGAGATAGAGTGAGATGATATTCTGATATTCACCGCCGTCACCACAAAGCAAAGTTTATCTATCTAATAACTTCACTAAACTTAGAACTTGCTTCAATCAGTTGTTTCTCTAGATATCTAGACTAGACTTGACTTGATAAGACTGGACAGGTCCGCATTGTTTAAACTTGGAACGTTCTGACTACAGACAGCAAGGATTTATTGCATTGAATTATGAAATTTGATGTTAAGATGATATAATAATGATAATACAAAAGGCAGCAAAATTATGGGAACGGCACGCATAGTGAGATTGTGAGGAGGTTCCTTTCTCTGCCTGACCACCGGCCGCGGCGGCCCAGAATTCTATTTTTCACATATTTATTTATATATTATATTAATTTTAAATAAAGAAAAAAAATATGATTTATATTTCTCGTAAAAGTTCATATATAAATGTCATTGCGATGTATAAACAATTTTTGCTTAATTAGAACTTTAGAGAGAGCTGGAGTCTGTACCAGGCTCTAAACCTGTATGACAGTTCTCCAGGCATTCTCCAATCTTGCATGTCATGAATAATAAATGTGTAAAAAATAAAAATTTAACTAAATAATTTTAAGTACCTAGTAATACACGGCCATCTAATCCCAAACTAAGCAGAGCTTGTACTAGGGAAACCAGATAACTGATATAATACATATACTTAAAATAAAATAAAATAAAATAGGTTTTTATTGACGTAGACTTTAAAAAAGCGCTTGTAAATAGTCAGAACATGTTTGTAGTAATATAGTTGTATACATTAGATATTATTTCTAGTAACATAGATATTTAGGTAATCGTGTATGAAAACATTTATAAAATTTATTTTATTACAGAAATTATATTTAGCTAGCTCGTATCAAGTTATTGTGAAGAGATTAAGTTTAAATATCTAGTTTAAGTCTAATATTTTTACTACATATTGTCAATGGTTCTGTCTATATTAAAGGTATTATTATTATGACGGACCTTGTGTTAATAACGACGGTCGCGCTTTAATTCTACCACCGGATCCAATGCGCCCCAACTGAGAAGACCCAGCGAAACAAACTCAGTGGGTTCATCTACTACCGGTTTCAACACGACCCAGTTGAGACGGTCCGGCGAAACATACTCAAGCGGGCATGAACACGGGATTTGGTCCAATTAGAGTAATTATTTAGTAGGCAAACACAATATATGCTCGATCGGTTGTCTGAATGCTTATTATTTTAGATTATATTTAGGTATACAAAAGAAAAAGTTCGAAACAATAACATTATTCATTTTGAGACACTACTAATTTTCTTTTGTAAATACATACTTATATAGATAATTACACCCAGACTCACGAGTAACAGACATGTTTGGGCACACAAATATCTGTCCTGGGTGGTATCGAACCCACGACAAGCAAGCATTTGCCAACCACGCCCCGGACCCATCCTAACTTGACTTTCTTTGTACCTATACATTACACTACAACAATATTATAATAATGATAAGCACTTAATTGGAATGTCTAAAAATAATTTACGTTAAATGTAGATAATAAAGTCAAATTTTAATTACTTAAGTAGGTACGTTCTTTGTCAATCTATACATATAATAAAATCGTAGCAACGTCAAAACTGTACATTGATTATTTTTTTTAAAGGATACTTGGGACGTGATCTACAATCGACATCAGAGCCAAAATTTTTTTTTTTAATTTTTTAGATTTATCTGTTTGTCTGTATGTATGTCCTGGCTAAACTCAAAATGTACTGCATGGATTTACTTCAAATTTTACATGAATATTACGAAGAGGTGGTACATATTATCACGCTATCACCTACGGGGGAGGAGCTGTAATAATTTATAAAGTTTAACGCGGATAAAACCGCGGGGCACAGCTAGTAATATGATATGTTGTAGTTTATTTAGAGTACTAGTGATATAAATAACTATCGCGTTGTGTGTACTTGTAATGGTAATTATGTTCTGATAAATGACACGCGTGGCTATCACTGCTCCGCCAGACAATAGAATGCATCCGGTGGTAGCATTAAAGCGCGACCGTCGTTATAAACACAAGGTCCGCTATAATAATAATATTGAATTCGTACCTTAAAATAGACAGAACCATTCAGACAATACGTAGTAAAATTATAGCTAAAACTTTAAATTTCGATAATTAAACCTATAGGATCTCTACTATCTATATTAATAATATCGTCAAGGATTAACTTCAAATTTTGCATTTATATTACTAAGAGGTCGGGTCAACATATAGGCTACATATTTTCACGCTATCACCTACGGGGGAGGAGCTGTGATCTTATCTATACATATAATAAAATCGTAGGAAAGTCAAAACTGTACATTGAATATTTTTTTAAAAGGATACTTGGGGCGTGATCTACAATCGATATCGAAACCAAAAATAGAATTTTTAGAAATTTTTGAATTTTTGTCTGTTTGTCTGTATGTATGTCCGGGTTAAACTCAAAAAGTACTGCATGGATTAACTTCAAATTTTGCATGAATATTACTAAGAGGTCGGGTCAACCTAATCTAATGGGAGTAACCTTTGTGATGAATGCATCGTTGATTATTATTTTACTTTATTTGACTTACTGACTTTACTTAAAGATGACATCGGGTAATTTTTTTTAAATAACAGTAGCAGTCTTAAGTTTATTTCATAGCTAGGTTATTTATAGGTTAGGTTTTCTTAAATTTATATTGCTTATTTCTTTTTAAAGTTATATTTTTTAGTTTAAGCTAGAAGTAAGTAGTTATACTGGTCATCATTCAAAATTGTCGCGGACGAAGTCGCGGGCACCAGCTAGTAACTTAATATAAGCTAGCTAAATATCATTACTATTATAAAATAATTGTATTCTAAATGTTTTCCTACCTACGAAGCTGGTGGTCCTGGGTTAGAATCCCGGTAAGTGCAAATATTTGTGTGATGAGCACGAATATTTGTTTCTGAGTCATGGATGTTTTCTATGTATTTAAGTATTTATCTATCTATATAAGTATGTATATCGTCGCCTGGTATCCATAGTACAAGCTTTGCTTAGTTTGGGGCTAGGATGATCTGTGTGACATTGTCCCTAGATATTATATTATATTATACAATCCGTGTACCTATATCTATAGGTAATAAATTAGTCCAAGTAAATATATATTTTTAAAATTCTTAGAAGCGAATAAGGGCTCAAGTCATTTCGCAAATCAGACTACAAACTAAGTAACCAGTTAGATAAAGACAGTTTGTTTTTAGGGGCGTTCGGTGCAATTGTCGCTCTACGTTAATACACGAAGTTGCGGGCCGCTCCTCCAATTGAGAAGCGTAGGGGCAATATCTTCGCTGACAGTTCGCGATAGTGGTCGCGGCGAGTAAGATATTTCGTTTTGTTTAGGTGACACGAGAGTTTCTTATATGACAATATTACAACGTACCTAGTACTAGAACACAAGTTGTGTTTTGGGGTAAGTCGTAATATAGTCGCCCGGATTGTCTTAGTACGTTGGGAAGGGTAAAAGTATACAAACACTTTTATAGGAGACCCTCTCTAATTTTGACTGCACGTGTGGTGCAGCGGCTAAGACTGTCGCCATGCCGCTTCGTGTCCCGGGTTCGATTCCCGCGCCGGGCAACTATTTGTGTGACCCATAAATAATTGTTCAGAGTCTGGATGTAACTTGTGTCCTAATGCGGGCATTCTTAAAAAATAATTACAAAAACAAGAAGAAAACCAACATAGTTGTCATGATGGTTGTCATATAAGTACGACAGAGATTAGCCAACAACGCATATATTAGAGAAGCTGTCCCCCGCGGTTTTACCCGCGTTAAACTTTATAAATTATAGCCTATGTGTTAATCCAGGGTGTCAGCTAACTCTATACTAAATCTTATTAAAATCGCTCCAACCGTTTAGAAGTGAAGAAGTAACAAACATACACACTCACACACTCAAAACCTTTCACACATTATAATATTATTACTGTGATAGTATTCGAGTGTGTCTGCAACCACGGGCGCAGTCGTTAATCGCCCACTCAGACGAGAACCAATAGCTTTACCTGCTCTCCGAAGTACGAGGGTATAAATTCCATCAACTTGCAGAGCTCCTGACTACTTTCAGTTGGTTTTCTTTTGCAGAAAAATGTATTTACGACATTTTGTCATAAATTTTACCGGTTTAGTGACGATAACGTAATGCTTGGGTAATTATAACAGGAAAAAATCAAAGCATACAATATTAACATTTACGGTTATTTGATTTGTAACCTAGCTGCATGCTGTGGGCCGAGTTTAGTTTCGATTTAATTCATGAAGCAAACCATTTGGGGGCGCTAATTTAATTTATATTTAAATAAATGTTAAGTTCTCAATGCATTATAATTTAAAGAACTAACGATAAAATGTTACAAACACTGTTGTCTAATGACAATTTTACGAACTATCTATAAAATTTTGACAAAAATACGTAGGTAGATACATTTCGTATGAACCAAAGAAAAGTTGGATAAAGGGTAAGTACGTATACTCGTTTTAAGCTAATGTGAAAAATGCATACTTATCTTTCTAAAATATCCTTAATTGATGACTCTAAATAAAATTGTAAAACATTTTAACGACATCATAAAGTTAAATATAATAATCACAAATAAATTCCGGTCATCATTTTATAGTAGTGACATCTAGTGGTCAATAGCAGAACTATTTGGTAAGCCAAATGTTGACTTACTATTACATCGTAAGTGCAGAGGGCGCTAAAACAAAAATACGATATTTGTCAAATCCCCTTCAACAATCGCCACACGCCACACGCGAAACGCCACAGTTCGGTAATGGCCGCTACTGGGGTGGTCTATTTGTGCCGGTATCATTTCAACACGCGTTGATTGATTGTTTACTTTATTTACATCACAATCATAACCAAAGTCATCAAGGTGTTTAGTGTTTATAGTGTACTGTTATTGTTAATTCAACGTTTGTTACCGCGAGAGTGCTTTTTCGTAAAGTTTTGATGAGCGGCGGGTCGCTCACGTAGCGTTATTACAATGCATCGTCCAGTGTAGTGTTGTGATAATAGAGGTTTCCTAGCTAAATGCTGGGGTACAGGAGCACTATGTGTAGCAGGCAACATACCCAGGCGTGTCTCAACACGTCCCTGTCGATACGGCAGGAGATACAAAGATTTGAAAGTGTGCATCCTTCTATCTATGCGTTGTATGACCTTGTGGAGTTGGTTCCTGATCCATTGCTGGCCCAGCAGATAAGGGATCACGTCGTGGCTATAGAAGGTTGGTAATAGTTGTTAAAAACTGATTGTTTACATGTTTTCGTACCGTTTCCACGGGTGACTGGATTTGTTTATACTCAGATTAATCACGCTGCATAACCTAATATGCGGTGCATATGTTTGCGACTATGTTGAAATCAGTGCAAGTGCTTGTTGATTCAATCCGATAGCTAAACGTTGAACGCCGTACCTGTAATACCTATTATCGTAAGTTGATACATTGTAACTTCACTTTCGAATAGAAACAATCACTCCATTCACAGTCAAACAAGTGACGATCGCAGTTTGTATTTTCAATAGAATTCTAGGAAAAGAATTGTTATTTGCGTTCGGATATTTTTCCCGTAATAGTTGTTTTTTTTAATAAGTCTAAATAAAGGTTTTATGTTTTCATCACTAACTCAATTTGTTACATAGGTATTTATATTTAGGACAATATTCATAAGGTAACCTACTTGGATAACATGGAATACTAATAAATTAGACTTTTTATTTGAAACGGAATAATTTATTGTTATTACATTTAACCCCCGAAGCAAAGTCACGGATGTTACTACTTTTTTGGCATCTTACCTCCTAAACGGATAGGTAAATCTAAGTTGTAGAGTTATCACATGAAAGTTAGTTTTAATTGAGGTGGTTTCAAACTATACTTTATACAAATTCGTAGAGTCGTTTGAGCGTTCCAGGTTTAGTTCTGATTGATATACTTATACATATGTACCTAGTATGTCTATATGTACCTAGAAATATATATATTTACTTAACTATATTACTACAAAAATGTTCTGATAATTCACAAGCGCTTTTTTAAAGTTTACTTGAGTAAGAACCTTTGTTAATTTTTTATTGGAGTCTGGTTCTTTCACAGTTGCCTTATTATTATATATACCTATATGAGACGTAGTTATGAATATAATTAAAGTGTTTATTAAGAATGAAAATCGTAAATCTTAATTGATGAACATAGAAATCAAGATCTATCAAAATACCGTTTGTTTACGAGTGTAAACAAACGGTATTATCGTAGTAGTGGCTGTGATAGTAGGCTACACATACTACACGTGTTAATAGCAATATCCGAAGTAGGTACGTAACCTTAAAATGTTATACTTTCTCTGCAAAACCGCTTCGGTGTCAAATCCGGTTATTCGCGATCGAGTTTTGTATGACGGATTTCCGTGGTTGATCGCAGAAACTTTGTAAGGCCGTTTCATACACGACGCGGATTTCGTGCGGTGCAGTCTCCCTTTTTTTAGCTTTCTTCGTTAGCCGTGTGGTTTTTTTATATTTATATAAGAGGGCGACAAACGAGCAAGTGGGTCACCTGATGGTCAGTGATCACCTCTGCCCATGGACACTCGCAACACGAGACTACGGGGATGCGTTGCCGGCCTTTATAAGAGTCGGCAAACCAGTGTTGCTGACCCTTCCCCCCACCCCGATGAGCTCTGGCAACCTTACTCACACGCAGAAACACAACATTATGTTATGAATATTTTTATACTTTCATAGGTAAACACAGCAATGACGCAATACTAGTTGTTTATATTCTCTTTGATGACATTTAAAGTGGTAGGAGTCGCAACCAAACACTACTACAGGTCGATAATCATGATAATTTTGTAATTTAATTAGTAGTTTTTTAAGCGCTATCGGAAGATCAGCGTTACCGTAATCGTTATTATTTACTGTAACATTTGCTGAGGTAAACGCCTTTCCTAGTAATGTTGCATGGTTCATAAGTATTATATAAACTAAACGCAATTAGTTATATCGTCTTAGATGTAAACTAAGTTAAAGATTATCTGTGCTTGTTGGGAATAAACCTTTTTTATTTATTTATTATTAAGTAATGTCTTCTGTAAGGTGGAGGTACTTCCCCAGTCTGTGCCCTACCTCTCTTCGGTACAGAAAGAATAACAGGACTAATCCTTCCCACCCCGTGGGTGTCGTATCAAGCGACCAAGGGATACACCAGGTAGTACTTCCAGCGCTACCTGTGTCCGTCTACTTATTACGCGTAAAATTCTACTCTAGTTGATGTCCCTAATCTACACCTTATTACCAGTGTACGCCTAAAGAATGTGTAGATAAAAGACGTCTTCATCGGTAGTTAAATAATCAGTCACCATTCTCAAAATATTTTGACTTAACGATTTATAACAGTTAAAGTCTTTATGAATGTAGAAGCTATCTACGTTAATTTAACTATCGACTATTCAGATTTGCTTGCTTTAACACATTACAGGGAATAAAAAAGAACTTATAATGCGGCTTGCGGTAGGAGTTGAATTGCAGAAATCGTTACGTAAGGATGAAGTGTTATACTCACTAAAAAAACTTCCTTTATCTCATTTTATACATAACGTTAACAGTTAGCCTAAGAGGCTTTAACTGTTTTAATGTATAGCTCTTTCTCTCTCTGTCTCTATGTATCATATACGTACATATGTATGTATGTACGTGTGCGCGTGCGAGCGAGTATCGGGATTAGAGCTAACAAGCGATGTGCCTGACCTGAACAAATCGCGTAGAGATTTTATTAAATTAGTTTTTTGTTAATACTTGAGTTATATTGTCCCATTATTGCAATTTTCTAAAGGATTTTCTACTAAAATAAGATGCCAGTAAAAATTTAAGTCTACCTACTACTTTAGACCAATGAACTTATGGAATTATTATATCCCGTGTTCGAGAAGACAATTTTCTGCTATATCATTGGCCAAACACAGTAGGTACGGAGGGACAAACATGGTGAAGGAGACTCCTGTCTCCCTACAGCGGTCGACTAATAAAATCACAGAATAACACAATATGAGTCTATAACCAAGATGGTTATTGATCGAACGCATTATAGACACATGTGTCTTGCTAGCCGTGCTAGCTCGGCAGGGACTCCTCTACCATTCTCCCATACGATTGCCCTTAGACAGGATTCGTATTGATGAAAGTCCCCCTCCGATCCTCAATCGGAAGAGCGGCCCACGTCTTCGCTTATTAACATGGAGCAACAGATGCACCAAACGTCCCTTCAAAGTGACCCTCCCTTACATATTTACGCCTGTAACTGCCCTAAGTTCAAAGCCCCAAGAAGGGGTTCTCTGGCGAGGATTATTTAGTTTTTAGTCTTACTTGCTATAAGGCTTGAGCTCCACTATGCCCAATTATCCGGCAAACCATCGAAGGTTTTCACTGGTTAACTTTAAACACTATTTAAAAATAAACACTACCATGCTCCTGTCAGGTAAAAAAATTGTATGCTTTAGACCAAACAACTGAAGTAAATCTTAGATAAAGGAAACGTAACTGGCTATGAGAGAAAGAAAATGTGTGCTCGCACCTCTCTCTTTCTTTCTTTTCATAATGAATACGCCCGCAATAGGGTAGTTAATCCCTGTGTGGCGGGGTACTTTACAAACAAATAATTGACAGACATATATCCAGGCTCAGAACAACTATTTATGGGTCGCGCAAATAGTTATCCTGCGCGGGAATTGAACGCGAGACACGAAGTGGCCAAGCGACTGTATTAACCGCTGCGCCACACGTACGTCTATCTTCTCTAACTTATATCTTCCTCTCAACTGTCGTTCGCCTCGCCCGATCACACTTTTATTACGTCTCGTCACGCATTCACCAGCTTACTCCCCAAGCAAGCATGCGTAAAGAAGTTTTACTTCAAAAGAAACACTCATGCTATCACGACTGATTTGATTGATTGATCTTATTGATTCAGCGGATCTATGTATTGTTCGTGTACGCGTATGTAGCAAACCGTCACGAAACCGTGTCGTAAAACGTATGTGTTAAAGGGCATACTTGGTATGGATTTGAATTGCCGGTGCGATAGGAGGTATCAATGCCAAGGTTTGTTGATGCTGTTTGGTTCTTTACAACGCATTGTGTTTGGAAGCTATTGTAGTCAAGTAGATTAATGCTTAATAGACTATTGTAGGTCTGTACTTGATATGTATTAAGTAGTTAAGTAACGATTTATAACTGTATAAAATCATTTACAAATTTACGAATAACACCTTCACATGTTTTTCATGATGTTGTCTATAGCTTTTACAAAACTTCATCCTTCGAACGATAAAGCAAGGATTCCTACTGAGTTTTCTGGCAGTGTTTCTCAGTAGCTGCCACGTCATGAACTGCACGGTAGGATGAAACAAAAATTACTTTTCCTCATAAATGTAATTTTTTGAAGAATAAATGAAATTTGAATTTGATGTTAACAAAATAATATTAATTTAGTAAAAATATGCTGGTGGGCTTCCCTGTTATTATATCTTACAAATACACCGATAAATTGATAAGCAATCACAATGTTCTAGTTTCTACTTTTGGCGGTATTTTTCATTACCTTTGATTACAGATATTATTTGTGAATTTGTTTTATTAGCCCGTATCTGTGTCCCACTACTGAGCAAAGGCTTCTACCCTGGTTTTCAGATTTCCCTGTCTTTAGCAATTTCAGGCCAGTCGTTATAAAACAAGTTCAAGCCATCACGCCATCTTCGTTTATTCCAATAAAAATGTTTTATACCCTTGGTTGGTTCAACTTATGGTTATACGACGACCAAGAACCATATCTATTCAGATACCTATTATTAATAATAAATCAATAATCAAATCCCGGGTCGGCACAAAAAGGGATTTTGGGATTTTTCCGTAAAAAGAAATTTCACAGTATCACGACACACTTGGCAGTTGGATTGGCAATCGCAGTATGATAGTCATAGTAGGTACTCAGAGAGACGCTGCTGCCCACCCTCTGGTAGATATTTCGTCGGGTCGACTTCTATACCTCCCAGAGGATTAGATAGGGTGATGATATTGTGATATTCGCTGCCGTCACCATACAGCACCGCTTTTAAATAATTTCACTTATTTCGTAACTGCAATTTAAAAGTCAGACATATTTAGCCACGGATATAAGCTTCAAACAGAGGTCCGAGGGTTAAAATACAGTTTAGTTGCATGAATAAATAAATATGTATATACAACAAAAAAACATCTAATAAAATCGTAGGAAAGTCAAAACTGTACATTGAATAATTTTTAAAAAGGATACTTGGTACGTGATCTACAATCGATATCGAAGCCAAAAATATAGTTTTAGAATTATTGTCTGTTTGTCTGTATGTATGTCCGGGCTAAACTCAAAAAGTACTGTATGGATTTACTTCAAATTTTGATGAATATTACTAAGAGGTCGGGTCAACATATAGGCTACATATTATCACCCAATCACTTACGGGAGAGGAGCTGTGATAATTTATAAAGTTTAACTCGGGTAAAACCGCGGGGCACAGCTAGTACTTATATATTTCTAAACACATACATACAAATACAACATCTTTATTTGTCACAAACACAGGTAAGTATAAAATTAGTTACAAAACATATGTGCGCCATGTTTTACTCTTTCGAGCATACAAATACGGCATAAACTGATTGGATAACATTTCCATACGCATGCTTAAAAACTACATTATTTGACTATAATTAATTATTATCTTACTTACTATTATTATAAGAAACATAAGAACACCTTCTTTTTTTTTAATACTCTATTATAATTTATATTAAAAAAATTCATGGATGCTATAAAATATTGCATATTGTAGATAACTTACACCCAGACACAACAAATAATTGAGCTCATCACAAAAGGTTTGTCTTGGATGGGGATCGTACCCACGACCTCTGGCGTAGCAGTCAGGGTCACTAACCACTAGGCCACCAGGCTAGTCAACACACTCGTGAGAATAAACTGTGTAATCTCACCCAGCTGCCACTCCGCCCTTATCAATGCCATATGGAAGATATTATAGATAGGTACACACGCCAGCACATCAAGCTACCCAAATCTGTCAAATTTCCCCAATTGAAAGTGAACCTTATGCTTGTGCGATTAAGTTGAAAATCTATTTAAAAAAATTGGACAGATTGCGGTAGCTGGATGTGCTGGCGTCTCTACCTAAGTACTTACTCCGATAATCGCAGTTCATCGACTTTAAAAGCATCCGTCAAGTAAACTAAGTACTACAGAGATAGTATAAATGTACAGTTATCTGTTTACCTGCATTCAAAAAGGAGGTTATCAATTTGACTTTTTCTTCGTTCTTAGTTTTTTATCCAAATGATAAAAATTCTACGGTTTTAATAGAGCTCATTTGACGGCATAGCACATCGCCACCGCAAATCTACCAGAGAACTGGTAGCAGCGTCTCTCTGTCTACTATGATATGACCATTATGCTGAGATCGTCAACTCGTCTGCCAAGCGTGGGGATTATGGCATATCACTCCAAACGACGCGATGGCCACAACTCCATTGTGGAAGTATTTCGGCTGACATCTATACATATAATAAAATCGTAGGAAAGTCGAAACTGTACATTGAATAATTTTTTAAAAGGATACTTGGGGCGTGATCTACAATAGATATCGAAGCCAAAAATATAGTTTTTAGAATTTTTGTCTGTGTGCCTGTATATTATCACGCTATCACCTACCACCGCTATCACCCACCCCTAATTTATAAAATTTAACGCGGGTAAAACCGCGGGGCACAGCTAGTTATTAATAAACAAAACTTAAGTAAACCTTTTTTAATCGATAGTATTTTATTAGTTCAAATTTTTTTTTTAACAATGGTATTTGAAGCCTGAGATACAGGAATATCCTAATTCGGGTTTCGATGAGCTTTTTTATTGTATGCGTAGATATGGTATATTCATCACCGTTATGTCAGCCAAATTACGTCCACAGCTGGACAAAAGTCTTCGCAAGATCATTCTAAAATGGAGTTGTGTCCATAATCTCCACGTTTGGCAGACGGGTCGGCGATCCCAGTTTGATGGTCAAAGAACACGGAGAGACGGTGCTCCCCGTTCTCTGCGAGATATTCCCGTGGGACGACTGTTGTGCTCCCCACGGGATGAGATGGAGTAGTGTTTATCTTTGCCGTATAGTATATTGCTGCGTCAAAAAAAATCGATATTGATTACCTTTGGAATGGTTCCGAGTCCATGTCGTCCGAATCAGTAGTTATAAAGGAAAGTTGAAAACTGTTCTAAAACGGTAATTTTATATAAAATTTCTATGAAATTGAATATTTATATAATGAAATATGAAGACTATTTATATAGTCTTCTTCAACGAGAATATAATTGGTCAAATAAACGTTTTAGTTAACGCGTACGTAATAAGTATATCGATTCATTTTATAAACATTACAATAATAGCTGGATATAGATCGAACTAGTTATCTAGTTAGAAGTAGGTAATAGACACAGCAACTGTCGCCAATCCATCGTATGTGACCGCAAGACCTAGCTATCTCTTAGTACTTACATAGTACAGAGCATCTTAGAGTCTATATCACAGGAGGTCAAATCAGCCGCGAGATTTTCGCAAATCAACGGGGGCCTCTTTAGGAATTGTGCTGTGCTGGCATGGCTAAGTACACACGAGACATAAAAATCAGGGTAGCTTACTTACGGTAAATTAATATATAACACATACATACACAAGCACATCACTGATTTTGCAATATTTACTAGAAAATCATAGGATGAACCAACAAACTTTCACCATTATAATATTAGTGTTATGAGAGAAGTGTTATAGTTAATGTTCTATCATAGTATTACGTATGAGATCTCCGAGGAATCTACTCTATGGTATCTGTGTGTTTCTAGGCTAACGACGGGCACTGCTTCGAGCTATTAATAACTTGATTTGAAATCAATAAACTGGTCATTAGAGAGACGATTCTATGATTTATAAGTCTGTTTGTCGTCAATTTGATACGTTTAGTGTCACCTTCTTATCTATAATTATTAAGTTGTATCATTGTTCAAGTAAGTACATAGGTGAGTTCCTATGAATTTAATGTTTAACTGTCACACGTTCGAAAAATATTTGAACGAATTTCGGTTCACCTAAAACTTTTTGCGTGTTTTTTTACTTCATCAGTCACATGTGCGATACAGTCGCACGAAATTAGATTTTTTCGTTACTCCGATGTTTCCTTTGGTCGAAAAGCCTTTAACCGAAGTTACACTTAGCCGAAATAACATGCGTTCGGAGTATTATGTTTCCGAACAATTATTTTACCAATTAGGTATTTATGTGAAAGAACGTTGAATACTATTGTAATTATTACACTGACGTTATAAATTAAGATCGCCAACGCGACTGCCTAGTGTGTTGATTATGCCATATCGTTCCAAATGATGGACGCGACCCAATTGTGGAAATCTTTTGGGGAGGCCCTTGCCCAGCGTTGGTGGTCATTCGGCTGCTATAGGTTAAGCCAACAGGAAGCAAACAATTAAGTCGGCATATGGCAGCATGCAAATTTCTTCAACTGATGAAGTGAGAAGTGATCGGTTCCCGAATCTCATATTTTATTTCATGTAGGTACACAGTGTAACACAAATAGTGTAGCAAACTTTAAAAGAGCGCTCATTATAAAAAACCGGCCAAGTGCAAGTCGGACTCGTCCATGAAGGGTTCCGTAGCAGCAAGTATTTCAGTTGATTAAATGAAAGCAAATTGCGGTTTACGATTTATGACGTATTAAAAACAAAACTACTTGCTAGATCTCGTTCAAACCAATTTTCGTTGTTAGTTTGCATGGTAATGTACATCATATATTTTTTTTAGTTTTATCATTCTCTTATTTTAGAAGTTACAGGGGTGGGGGGCACCCATTTTACCACTTTGGAAGTGTCTCTGACGCAAACCATTCAGTTAAAAAAAAATATTAGGAACCTCAATATCATTTTTAAATACCTATCCATAGACAACCCACATGCATGGGTACGACGAAAAAAAATTTTGAGTTTCAGTTCTATGTATGGGAACCCCCAAAATTATTGTTCCTTTTCTTTTTTGGTGTAAAATTCTTAATGCGGTTCACCGAATACATCTACTTACCAAGTTTCAACAGTACAGGGCTTATAGTTTCGGAAAACAGTGGCTGTGACATACGGACAGACAGGCAGACAGACATGACGAATCTATAAGGGTTCCGTTTTTTGCCATTTGGCTACGGAACCCTAAAAAGGAAACAATTAAGGAGTGATAACGATAATATTTTTTGGCTTTACACGCAGTAACAGAACAAAATAAATAATCGTGATTTATTTTGTTCTGCGACCTTGTGTAAAGCCAAAAAAATATTTTCGGTTTCACTATTTGTTTCTTTTTTTCAAATGACACATCACACAAGGATTTATCCGGCGCCGAGATCAAACCCACGGGCTCTGGCTTAGCTCTCAGGGGCACTAATTAAACATTAGACCAAAGAGTCTCATCTAAAAAAAAGCGGTGTATTGAAGGAATAAGCTTTAGCTCCGATGTTGGACACAAAATTAACTATAAAAACATCTGAGACCTCCTTACGTGAACTGAATTGGGTGATCCTAAGTAGTTTCGAAGTCACCACAATGGCGTGAGTGTGATGATGAGTTCGACCAATAGCCATTTCAACATTTTTCTAGAATAATAACGTGCCCCTCCGAGACTCGTCGAAGATAAGGGTCGAACATGTAAAACCTTCAGGGAACGTAATGTATAAATTATGTCATCAATAAAAGATGCTATAGATGAGTAAGAATAAAGTCCCTAAGTGCAAATAACCTACGTGGGTATGCCTTTACCTATTTAATAAACTTAAGTAATGGTTTGTAACCATCAACTTGTAGGGAACGCAAACATCATGCCGTCAGCTTAATTTTCAGAATTCGCATAGGAATTTGCATTCGAATTCTGACCACAGTTGAGTAAGTTCAAAGTACCTGAGTAGATACTACCTCATCATCATCATATCAGCCGAAAGACGTCCACTGCTGGACAAAAGCCTCCCCCAAAGATCTCCACAATTGCCGGTCTTGCGCTATTCGCATCTAGCAGTTTCCGGCACAAGATCATCGGTCCATCGTGTAGGGGGCCTGCCCACACTGCGTCTTCCGGTAGACACTACCTATTTAATAAATATTATTTTATAAAATAAATATTTCTCAGTATCAGCCCGAAGTCTGGGAGTTGCAGTATAATACCTCGGAATGCACGTATAGCCTTCTTTTAATTTTTTTTTACATTTTTCTGTTCAGTGTATCCTGGTTCATATTTTTTTCCTATACGGGCGAGATTGGCCTGAAGTTATGAGTGAGGTGTTGTCAGCCTATTACGGGCCGCTGTCCACTCTCATCTATCGCACCAACACTCGGTGTTGCGTCAGAACGGGTGTGACGTATCAGATTTGCCAGTCCAAAAATATTCATCGGGCCGTCATATTTTTTTATTATTTTTAGTTGCCTAGCGAATTGGGAAGCAATGAAGTTGGATATATATGTGATGTTATGATGACTTATGCTTATGATGACTTATCGCTCAAAAATAACTGGTTTATTATATTACTCTCATATATTTAAACTCATTATATATTGTGGAACTGGAAAACTACAGGAGTGGGGATTTTTTATAAAAAGGCGATGCCTCGCCGGCATCGCTCTCTTTTACGACCCAACAGTTGTCGAGGCTGTTACTCTGTCCGATTGTGAATCGATTCGTAGCCTTTGTCTATAATTGTTAGCCTAGTGTAGTTCGGGTGATTTTACTTCTTTTGTTCGTTTTCTTTGTTTGAATGAAAATTATTTGTCTGTTAATATTTTTGTGATTATTGTTGTCGTAAGTTGTATTAAAATTTGTTTTAAAAAAGCTACTTCTGGTCTCATTCCTTAGAATATTCAATCAAAAGCATCAATACTAAATCATAAAATGTGTACGTATTAGCGAGTCGTGCTTCATGGTAGTTCAATTTAATCCCGCGTGAATGCCCGCTCGCTATCCACTGTGGCCCAGTTTTTAATATTACCTCCACTTTTATTGCTTTTCAATATTTGTAAACACAACATAACTAACATCGGTTTTTAAAAAGATTATGCAATTGGTAGACATGGTAAAAAAAATTGCCATAGTGGCTAATCTCCTCGGAGCTTAGTTAACTACACAAAGATATAATAATATACTGGGACATTATACACACGGCCATCTGATCCTAAACTAAGCAGAGCTTGTACTATGGAAACCAGATAACTGATATATTACGTATACTACTTTTATTTTGTAAATACTTAGGCATTTATACAGATAATTACACTCAGACTCAAGACGAACATACATGTTAATGTACACAAATATGCGGCGTGGAAGGCAAGTATTTACCAACCACACCAACGGGCCCATCAAACGAACATAACTTAATGTTTACGTGTACCACAAGGCATGACAATGGGCTCCTTAGCAATAATCTTCTAATCTTGCCAGAAAGATCCCAATATTTTTTAATGTGTGACGTCGTTGCCTGCGGTTAAGCACTACGCTAACGAGGCTGTCATACGGTTTTAATGACACAGTTAATAACACAAGACTTCAATTAAGATTCTTGCGGAAGCTATAAACCTGGAGACTTGAGTAGAAGATCAAGGTTACTATTACACTTGCGAGAAGGCTATAAAATGTCAACTAGTTTTTATGCTCCGATTTTATGGACCTGTTAACACGCTATCTGCATTTAATAATCGTTTTTAATTACGCTATCCACGCATACATTTCTATTTTATACAAACAATATAATTTATGGCGTGAAACGTCTTGAATTTACAGCATACCACACATTCATACAAAAGCGCTCTTGGTTTAATTTCGGCTACTTAGGGCATAGTATTGTGTATGTGTGTGTGCGCTAACAAAGGTGGCCTCCGCAGGATCTACCCTCACTCATAATCCGATGATACGGCTCTCCGACACGATCAGAGGAAACAATTTAGGCGTAGGATCGACAACTTAATTCATTCACTGCCCAACCTGGCATACCTGGGTGCCTAATAACGCAACGATATTTACATGCCCCAAACGCGTCTACGAGTCCGTTTTTCTACGGCACAGTGTGCCCATGACGCTATAACGCGTCCTTAGTACCGCGGTGTACCGACACGATAACTCACCTGTGCAGTCAGTCCAGTTGTATCATATGGAGATACTATATGAAAGAATAACAATAGACGCGCAGACTCGTCGTGAGGCATTGAAGGTATACGAAAAATTTAAGAAAACGAGCGAGCGAGTCGTTGGCTTGGGGCAAGTATAGCCAAAAACGCACATACGCCTCATGGATAGGGGACGTGTTAACGTGCTCTGCGAAGCACGCCTATGGAACCACCGACATCTCCAGGCTGCTACCCAGTAGCAGCCTGCTGTTTGAACTTGTGGATTAGAATCGAGGACTTGCGCTTGAACACGCACCATTAAATATACAATTTTCATAAAATAGACAGTTTTCTTTGATTTCATTGGCCAAAACGTTATCAAAGAAATAATTTTCTTATGCTTATCATAAGAAAATTATCTCTTTGATGACGTTTTGGCACTATTCCGCGCTTTTATTTGTCGAACACTATAGAGATGCAATTATGTTGCCATGCTAGCCTCACAACATGGCTTTGTTACTATAGACATATCTTTATACTTCTTTATTTTCCTTCTTATTTTCCCCTTTTCTATTGATGTCGGCTCTTGCAGATAATTATCAGAATTAATTAAGCGACTGCTACCTGACCTCCAATACCATAGGAATCCTGTGCTTTCAGTCACAGATGTACTTAAAAGTTGAGGCGATTGGTAGGAATCCAAAGTACACGAGTAAATTCCTCACTCCCAACCCTGTCTCGTTTTCTGTGCAAATGCGTTGCTTCTGTATCCCTATTTAACCAAAACAGTGCTGAATTATAAAAAATGAGTGATAATATCAGTGGAAACATTTTACGCGCGCCACTCAGCTTTGTCGCACATTTACTGGTGGAATAGAATGGGTCATTATGGCATTTGAGTTCAGATTAAAGTCGTTCGATTAATTCTGGTAACTAGCTGCTCCAGCCGACCCTGTGCCAGGGATGAGCGTGTGAAGTGTCTGCAACATGCATAGAACCAGTGGTCGCGCTCTATTGAAATGAGTCGCTGTGCATCCATCGTTTTCATAGCTTCGCTACTAATCCTAGGCTTCGGCCTACTCGCATATCTCTGGTGACAGTGCAGCCTTAAACGTGTTTTGTTATTATGCTGAATGATGTAAAAACATTTACAATCTTATGTTTTCCTTGATCAGACATATGATCAGAAATTTGTTGCATTTTGATTTAGAAATTTAGATAATGATTACAGAGAAATAAATATAATACTTTTAACTAACATATATATTTTTCAAGAAGTCAATTTTTTTCCCAAACAACTTAAGTATGAGGGCCTACTACAATTGTTTGAGCCGGGCTCGCACTTGACCGGTTCATTATTTATTTAAAAATTATAACTAATTTCGTGTTCTTCTTACTCAAATAAGTAACGTAGGTACTTAATTTAAAATTAGTGCAGGAGTTCTTTTAGAGCCAAAATTTAATAAAACATAGCAGACGAGAATTAATAGAGGAATTCTGTAATGTTTCTGAATTTAATATCTTGCTGAACGTGGAGTTATGTCAAATATCAGAACTAAGTTATGTTAATGAGAAAATACGTAAGGTGTTTCTTACAACTTTAATTAGAACGAGACTTTATTAAAATACCTAAATTTGATGAGATCGCGCGTAATAAACATTTTTACTGGACGGGGGAGACCATACTATAAGGAAGTATTGTGTGATTTTTTCCCGTACACGCTTGAATTAAATAAATGCGTCTCCTAAAAATAAAAAGGAAACGCATCATGTTCGGTGACTTTTTGACCCATGTTCATTTTTTAGGCACAGGCACTCATCTCGCTCACTTATATACCTCTAATACCCCGAAAATTTCGGCGATGGATACCAGTTCTACGGAGACTAATCATCTGTGATCAAACATAAGTGAACTTTCTATTCTCTCATTCTGATGATCCGATGGGAAAGGCAAACGGCATCCTCAGCTCAGTTTCTGAGCGGCTACTCTTGATATCTTGATAGAAAATCCCTATAATACTTTCAGGCCCATACCAGGATTTGGACTCGCTTCCGCTAGAGCAGGTTCCCTCTTTGGGCAGGATAGGTACTGCGTCGGTCATATGAGAGGCGGCGGTGTTAGCTAGCTAGGCGGACAATTAGATTCAACCACCAAGCGTGCTGGGTTTTATAGACTTACACTATCTGTTTTGCTTAACAAATACAAATTTAACTAAATGTAAACCAGCCATAAGGAGCGATACCCTAATATAGCCACAATAAATCAAAATTGAGTATACTACTCATAGCACATTATCAAATGAGTTATTTTTAGATACCGCTATTATAGACTCGTCGATCGAGGGCTGAAATGAACAGCGTTGGTCGGATTCATATTTTATCAAGCTGCGGAAGTTCAATATGGCTGAGTGATGAATGATTAAGTATCTACCTAACTATGTGCTATAAAAAGTATTGACTGTGATTGAGAGTAAATTTCTAGGGTACCGTACGGAAAAAGTGGCAATGGTCCGTCTATCAGCGGGATGTACCTCATGAAATGTTGTAGGCAGAAAGTTGAAATAGAATTTCACAGAGTGTGTTTTATATATATATATATATATATATATATATATATATATATATATATATATATATATATTAGGATGGCAAACGAGCAAGTGGGTCACCTGATGGTAAGTGATCACCGCCGCCCATGGACACTCGCAACACCTAAGGAGCTGCAAGTGCGTTGCCGGCCTTTAAGAAAAGAAGGTTGCCATGTCACACCGGATCGGAAATACCGCCGCAGCTAATTGATTCCACAGAGCGGTAGTGCGCGGCAAAAAGTTTCTTGTGAAACGCACAGTGGTTGATGACCATTCATCCAGGTGATAAGGATGGAATTTCCACTTTTGGCAAGAGGGTCTGTAGCGGAATGTGGCGGCAGGTATAAGCTCGAACAATTCCTCTGAACACACCCCGTGATAAATGCGGTAGAGGACACATAGAGGCGCCACGTCTCTCCGCACGGTAAGAGAATCAAGCCAAATAGTGGGACTCCTGTCGTCAACGACCATTCGAGCTGCACGATGTTGTATACGATCAAAAGCAAGAAGTTGATACTGTGGTGCCCCGGCCCAGAGGTGGCAGCAATATTCCATATGCGTACTTGAGCTTTATATAGTTGGAGGCGATGGGCCCATGTGAAGTATCGCCTAGCTCTGCGAAGGACACCCAGATTTTTGGAGGCCAATTTGGCCTTGTCTTCCAGATGACCGCGAAAATTGACGTCACTCTCGATGTCGACGCCGGGAATCCCTACTTTCGGCTTGATATCAAGGGGATTTTGTATTTGTATTGCCGCTATAACAACAAATATTAAAAATAAAATGAAGTAAAAAATTAAAGCTCCAATACCTTTAATAGCTATAACACCGCCGCAGCCAAAAGTCGGTCAACAGTCCTATTAGTATTAAATATTAATACTTAATTAATAAAATATGTATGTCAAGGGTGGCTTCTAAACTTACAAACATACCTAATATTCTAGTTTTATTCTACTGTATCCGGTTTATGTTATCATAACAGCATACAAGCCAGGCTTTTAGAGCTTGGCTAAGAAGATAATGTCAATTGGACTGACGACTCTTAACGCTTGACACATGGTGAACGTTCCGTATCGTCCGCTATGGAGTATGGTTCAGACTATGCATTAAATTGTATATAATTAGTTTGAAATGTAAGCGGCTAATGAATGAGAGAATGTAGTGTTTTATTTGCTGTCTCTTCCCATTTGTATTTCAGTAGACTGCCATCTGACTTCGAAACCCATTGGGAGCCAGTGAACAAGATGGTTCGACCAGGTGTCAAATTCGATTAATCTTCTGATTAGCTGTAATTATTGACGAAGATCCTCTCATGATGGAAAAGACCGACGGTTTGCTGTGGGTAGTAAACTTTTTTTAAAGTGATATTTACAGTTAGCTAGCCGAACAATAACCTATTCTCCGAGGCGCGATACCTCTTTGGTTTAACACAGTAATCGTTCAAACCGGCGACTAGGCCCGGCCATTAGGCCCGGTGCCTAATGGCCTAAACGAAAACAGAGATCGTCGTGGGTTTAGATCCCATGACAACCTGTATAAACCGCTTAATGGTCCTTTGACAGCAGTACTTTCGTATTTCTGTTTTGACCCCCGCACAAGTGTGACCAATAAATCATTGTTCTAGGCACGCTTTTTATCTGATAATTCCATGCTTGTAAAGTCACCGCGATACATAGATTTATTTCCCTAGAGCAAGCAATTTGTTCATAAACTAAAAGCAAACAAAGCTTTAGGAATACCAGTTACTGCTCTCTAAGCCCAACAACCTCCGTATTAAATAGCTTACGAATCTCTTTACACAGCCACACGCCGGGTGACCCAATTCTCGTAATTGACTTAGTTACCTACAGACACAGACAATTTTTCTTGCAAAGAGAATCAAACAACTTGAATTCATAGCTGCATATGTGTCCAGGCACCGCGACTTTCTAAACTAGTTGACTAGAATAACTCCTGCTGGTCTTGTACCCCTAGACCTTCACGATCATACCCAATTATAAAAAGTACTTACTAGATCGACCTTCCATAAAATATTATATTTATATAATTATTATACTTCTTAAAATAAATACTACTAAAATAATACTGCGGTATCTCGGATTTGTGAGCCCATAAGATTTTAGCTAAATGTGCCAAAAAGTATTACTTATCTTTTTATTTGTTCCAAGTCCAGCGTGCTTCGTCAGAAAACATATTCAAAAACAACAAACTTGTCGATTTAGACGTGTGGCAGAGTATTATTTGGATGGCTGCCCTAAATTCATTCAATTTTGTTTCCTATGACACAAATTGCACCAATAAATCCTAGCTTTATAGCATAATCCGCTGTGCAAAACATAAATCTTAACTCAAAACTGGGACACCGAAAACTTCATCGTCCGGAGATTTAATTCGATAGTTTGGAAGGTTTTACCAATATGATATCGTTACCTTTATTTAAACAGTTGAACAAGTCACGCTGTGTTCTGTGAAAGCATCTCTTCCCCTCCCGCAGAAGTTTACTTTAAAAGTCATGTCCCGAGAAAAGAATCACACCAATCAGTAAGCCCTGTAACTAATCAAGTTAATCTACGTGTACCATTGGCACAAAGATCATTAGCCAAGTACACCCAAAATGGCTTGTGATGTCCTCGATAACTTGGCGCTCACGATCTTGACATTTAACTTGGCAAGTGCCGTACCGCCTTTCTGCAGCAGTGAAGCAGTAAGTAGTCATTGTGTAGGAGAGTTGGAGCGTGCCAACTCGACGCACCCTTGAAAAATTTGAATAATGTCCTTCAAATTGAATGTGGGCCAATTATGCTCCGTTGGGGCTTCTTGTGATTTGGTTAGTTTCTTGTATCTGTGGATTTATTTTTCTATTTGTGGCAATTGGAAAATATTCTATTAATAATCCAATGAAAATTTCCCAATCAAATCGAGCTATTGCTACAGTCTCGTCTGACTAGCGAGGTTGAGTGCAAGTAGTTTTGAGATTTGATGAAGAAGAACCAAGGTAGTTAAACCGTTGTAATATCTTGTTAAGCTTCTGAATTCCTATATAGATGACGTATACCCATGGTTAAACGTATTCCCTGATGTACCACGATTTATACTTCTTCCTACCTCTTCTAATCTTCTCTAAATCTTTTTTACACATAGATGGTGGCTGGTGATAGTGCGATAGGTACTGGTCACGTGTTCGTCACCGTAGTTCCGACAGGACGCTCTGACACCGTAGGTCGCCACGTAACTAGATATTCCAACGTTTATCATATTTTATTTTTATTTTCAATTTATTTTATAAAATTCAGGTTCATAAATATTAGTTAAGGCGACGCATTGATAAGCAAAATTAATTGGACTGAGGTGCAGTTAGCGGCGCTCGATTGGATACAAATCTACGCATTATCTAGCTTGTAGCGAAGAATCCTATGCACCAAAACAGTTTAACTCTTATAAAAAATAAAGACTTACAAATGCGTTAACCAAATTTTTGGAAAGGATCATTCTATACTAAAATCAGATATTAGTACGCATTTACAGTTATCTATTTTGTAAATTTGACAATACCGAAAATTGTTACACAAGGTTTTTCTTTTATTTCCTAAAAGTCCAATTACCATTAAAACCTTCAATAGAAAGTATGACAGAGGTCTGAAAAATAAAACACATTAATATCAATTTAATTCTTCACCGCCAACGTCTTCAATGCATCGCCTTAAAACTTGTTTAAAGACGCCACGCCTGCAACTTTCATAAACTCCTAAAATACACGGTGCAGTAATGCGGTTACCAAACCTATCATAAAGAATATTTTTAGCTCGGGGAGGGTTAATGGAAAATTTCTTCTGAACAATATCGCATTTTCCATAGTGCTACACCTTATTCTTCATAAAACGTAGCTTTTCTTTTTCTAGCAATTTACATTACATGTTGGTGGGTTAATGTATAAACATTAGTTCGTAACCTATTTTCTCAGAAAGCAATTACGCGAAAAGCGATAAATTACATTTAACCTACGTTTTTTTTTCCTTATAGCTAGCTGACCGCTGGAAATTTAGTAGTTAGAATTTGTGACCTGAATACGACTAGGGACAAAGTTCTCAAATTTAAATGGCATAACTTTCTGTTTGAAAATAGGCTAGGCTAAGGATACGATGACAAAATTTCAACATTTATCTGCCATGCTCGTCTGGTGTTGCCATGGAGTCGGTGATCACTTACCATCAGGGGACCCGCATGCCCGTTTGCCTTGCTATTCTACAATAATTTTATAATTTATGTTTTCACAGTATTGAGTTTAGATATAAGATTTTCGTATTATATATATAATTTCTAACATTATTTTAGCCGTGTGGTTCTTGGCCCAGAAAGAATAGCAGGGCCCCCATTACATCCCGTGAGTGTCGTAAAAGACGACAAAGGGACACAGCAGGTAGTCGCCACCTGTGTACTAGCTAGCACCTAATGTATTATGTGCAACTCCTGCGCAAAAATTTACTGTTATACAAGATATAATATCGGTTTCAACTGTTATAACTGTCTAAATTCTAATATCCAATTTTAACTAAATAAATATGAGACTATTTCGATCAGCATATACATATATCCTGTCGAGTAAAAAATTGCGAAGTCGGTTCCCAAATAGTAGGAAGACGCGTTACACAAAATAAAAATTATGTGAGAACCTACCATACTTTAGCTAGCAACCCTGGATAAATGTATTTCTCAAATTATAAGTTAAATTAAGTTTATGTACTTAAAATGCATTTGTTAGATACAAATGAATTTAACTTAAAGTAGCGGTCTGTAAGCAATCGGCGTGGTTATACTGGATACGCAGCCAGTCAAAACGAGTGAACGTCTTAGTGCTTTAATTTTGGAACATTTACGTGCTTCGAAAGGTACCTTCTGCTGTCTTCTCTTTTATAGTCATTTCACAACACGTTTTGCCATAAGCCGCTCGCTTGGACAACTCTGCCACCAGAGAAACTACTTCGAGCAAGAGAAAGAAAGAATGAATAATGCCCTGGGATCCTGTACTATCACTTAAACGATCACTCGATTAATCTTTATTACGTACTCTCAAACGGCTTTTCCAGTAATTGCTTATGATTTTAAAGTTTTGATGGCTCAGTTGCTTTGTACCATTGCTAATTTAATTAGCCCCATTAAACGATATTGGCAGTCGACCTCAATATGTTCCGGTAAAAGCTAGTAGCCCGTACTTTATTTTATCTATACTTTCACAGAATTCAAAGTGGCAAATAGAATTATATTTCGTATGATAAGCCCATTATTCAAATAAAACCGGCAAACGTTTAATTTATATTTTATAATTTGTTTTTATAGCGCCAAAAGACATACAAACTTTGTTAAAATGGGAAGCCAGTTGAAATTTCATTAAAGTGTTTCATTTCACGGTTACGGTTCATGTGATGCAGCCCGGTGGCAGACAGACGGATGGACAGGGGCTTAGTAATAGAGTCCCTAATATTCTTTTTTTTTTCTAAAATTATTGCTCACAGATATGAGTCTTCAATTTCGGTCATTTTTTGGATTTCGGATTGGTTGCTACCAAGTAGGTTTTGAAACTACGGTGTCACAAACGGACTAGACTTCAAACTTATAAAACCACCCTCTTCGAACCTTAACCTTAAGAATAGTATTATCTATTAAAAAGAAAACATAAAAACGACTTCTATCTTTAACAACCGGTTTGAGCCCAATGATGTTTTTTTTTTTTTAATATCTCTGGACAATGTCACACAGATCATCCTAGCCCCAAACTTAGCGAAGCTTGTACTATGGGTACCAGGTGACGATATACATACTTATATAGATAGATAAATACTTATATACGTAGAAAACATCCATGACTCAGAAACAAATATTCGTGCTCATCACACAAATATTTGCACTTACCGGGATTCGAACCCAGGACCACCAGCTTCGTAGGCAGGAGCAATACCAACTAAGCTACGGTGACCGTCCCAATTTATACGACATAATTTCGAAAATATTTCCTTAGTTAATATTGGTGTGTAAAGAAATGTAAAAATAATAATATATAAAAAAATCACATAAAAAAGAAAATTTTACTAGGTAAAAACATGCAGTCTACTTGAGAACCTCCTTCTAAAGTTATTAAACGATTTTAGAAATCGTTTAATAACTTATAGAACATTAATAAAAGCCACGTGGGCTCGTGTTACAATTGCCCTTGGCCCCTGACTTGCAGTAAACTTACCTCTACTTCTGACTCACTATATTTCAAATCAGCTTCATTATTATTTTGTGTCCATCCGTGCCGAATATGGCTCCTCCTTTTGTCCCGGCCGGCCCATTTAGGGCAACCCATTCCGTGCGCAAAAAATGTCACGAGTATCCAGAAAGGTGAGGTTGTAAACCTTATTATGGTCATTTGGACGCGTAATAACGCTGTTATTATCCAGGTTTATAGTTCCTGATATAAATAAAGTACACTTACAAAGAAGTGCCTATCTACTTAGGAAGTTACATTTTTGGGTTGCGTAACGAAATAGTGTAAGTGTATAGTTTAATTCTATTATCTTATTAATACAAATAATAAATAAATATCTTGGACAACTGATGTTTTAACTGTCCCAAGATATTTATCCATCTGATCCCAAACTGACTGTCACTTTTTGACTATTTTTTTTTTACATTTAAAAACATCACAAATTAGGTCTCTGATAATTTAACAAAATGTTCCATTCCTGTATTGTATTTTTTTAAAGTATAAATAAATGATTATTATTATATAACAAAAAAAATTACGCAGTGCCTGTGCTATGGCAACAAGACAACTGATACACATACTTATAGACATATGTATTTTTTTTTGTATTTAGTGTTTACATTAAGTTGATCTATTGTTACTCTACCCTGTTTCCCCTTTCCTTCGTCTATCCACTCCATACTTGGTCGTCTGGAAGTAATCGCAGTAGCCTATGTGCCTAACTTATGTACGTTAATTTTAATTTCTTAGTGGGCTTTGTTTTTGCGTGGTCGTGTAAGAATAATCCAAACATACAAACTTTCACACTGTCGGTTTAAGCAATTAATTCGGCTACATTTTATAATTTTTAAATCTTTATTTAAACAGTTAGGTACTTATATATTAAGGGGAAATTACCAACTCCGAATAAAATCGAATGTATGGAATTATACGAGACTGTGATAAAGATCTTGCTCGGACGGAATTGAACTCAATTGAATTTTCTTTATAGAAAATTGAGCAGGTAAGAAAGTAGGATCGCAATTGAAACACAAATCGTTAAAGGTATTTCGGAATCTGTTAATTTTATGTGTAATCATATTCGTGGCGTTTTCCATTCATTCTTGTGTGTGTGCGTGTGTGTATGTATAGCTTGAGTTTATTCAATAATTGATTTCGATGTAGTAACTAAAAAGTATTTGCAGTTCATTAAAAGAATCGGGTATTCTGGCATAAAAAAATGTTGTAATAGTCATTGCTGGATTTCCTAGTCGCTGTGTTCTGCCTTGGCCTTGGCAATAGCAATCTTGTAGGACATAAAAGCGGAATTGAACTACTGCTTCTCCCCCTTGATTTCCGGCTCCTAATTTTTCCGGCTTTTATCCCAAACTTAATATGCTGATTGTTTGCCGCGGGCAGCCTCCCTACTGACTTTGTTGAGCAAGGGGCGACTGCACCCGTCAACGTAAATTTTGCCACAAGGGATGAAAAGTTGTATCTCCTGTAGCAATGTATCAGTGAAGCAGTCAGCACACGAGTAAGGTTATTCGGTTGAGAAGCAGCGCTTCTAAAGGAAGGTCGCGAAAAACTCGGGAAGTACATCCCAATCTGCTAACTCATATCGCCAAACTCTGCGGGACCCGGTGTGCGGTCAGCTTCGGATAAGATGGTCAGATGATACTAAGAGTTCATTGACCACTGTGCGGATGAGTTGTCAGTAATAGATCCAAGAAGGAAATTAGTTTTGTTGGCATCACTCTGTGGAACCCGCTGGAGTGCAGACAGGGCGTGCAACATGGACGAAGCTTGCGACAATATGGTCAGATGATCGTAAGGGAGCATCGGCCACACCACACTATGGCCGTGCGGATGAGTTGTCTGCAAAAGATCCAACAAGGAAAAGAGTTTTGTTGGCATGACTATGTGGAACTTGCTGGAGTGCGGTCAGTGCTTGCAACTGGGGCGGCGCTTCCGATAAGATGGTCAAATGATCCTAAGGGAGCATCGACTACCACCCTATGGCCGTGCGGATGAGCTGTTTGAAAAGATTCAACAGGGAAATTAGTTTTGTTGGTATTGCATACACTGGGGGCATAGGCTATTAAAAGGGCTTGCGGATGTCGTGAGTTTAACCAGCAGCAGTTTGCAGCAACCACGGCTGTAGAAAGAATGGAGTTCACTACGAAGCCCCACTGGCTACGGCATGAGAAGCGGTAACATTATGGTGATAGAATTAGGCTTTAAAACGCCATACGTTAGTTAATTTGACGAATTAATTAATCACAACTGCGTACGGCGTTAATAATATGTGTAAACTGTTAATTATGGTCGTGCAGATAAGCAATTATATGTTAGGTACACAATTAGCGTAACATTAATTATAGGAACCTTAAATTGTCAGATATAAAGACCATTTTCCAATAAAAACGTTCAATTCTCGTGTTGTAAATGCGCGATTTATTATTGCTAATAAAAAGGAAAATTTAAAGTTTCTAATAACCTTCCATCTTCGAAGTCGTAAAATTGGAGAGATTCAGCCTTTAAAGCGTCCGATTTAGGAGAGAAAATACTTACTCACGTTTATTAACCTTCATAATATTATTACAATATTATGCTACATTTAACTATGTGGGGTTGATCCCGTTAGATTTGATAATGATAATTGTAGCGTAGGCGTTTATTATTATGTGTGATGTGGGTAATACTGAATAAAGTTAGTTAGCTTCCAACTTGCCTTTCATTAACATTCCATTGGCGCAGTCGCGATTAATATTTAAAGAAATAGTAGTTTTTATGGTAAAATATCGCTATTGGACGTTATATATTGCGTGTGGTCGAGTGTGCTATTGTTTTCGTAAGAAAGATATTGTGATTTGACTACGAAATGCCGATCGGTAAAATTGAAGCATTTGACTTGAATTCCAAGCAATGGCCGGCATACGTGCGACGTGTCAATCAATTCATGTTATTAAATGAAATAAAACCCGAGTTAAAAGTGCCTACTTTAATTACGGTGGTGGGTGAAGCGACGTATGCATTGATGTGCGATCTTTGTGCTCCTGACCACCCAGAGGCAAAAACATACGACCAAATTGTTAAGTTAGTGACTGACCACCTCGAACCTAAACGCTCAGAAATTGCCGAGAGACACATTTTTAGGCAACGTAGACAACAGCCCGGAGAGTCATTAGCTGAGTATCTCCAAAGTCTCAAACATCTCGCAGCGACTTGTAACTTTGCTGGAAGATTAGAGGAGGAGCTTCGAGATCAGTTTGTGTCGGGGCTTGCGAACGAGGCTATGAGGTCACGGATTTTCGCCGAAGCCGATATCAAGTATAACAAGGCTTTGGAGCTAGCTCTGGCGCTGGAAGCCGCCGAGAAACATGCGGTTCTGAGCGGGACCGGCGCGGTTACGGCGGCAGTGGGTGCAAGTGGCGGCGGTGCGGCCGGTGCGGGCGAGTGCCTGCACGCCGTGGCAGCACGCCGCGCAGGTGGCAGGCGGGGACCTGTCGACAATAACGCAGGGCGCGGCGGGTACGTCGCCGGCGCTAGCGTTCGCGGGACGGGCAGCGGAGGCGGAGCGGGCTCAGCTGGCCCCGGGAATTACGACGCAGCATGTTGGCGGTGCGGAAAAGGGCATCGGGCGAACAAGTGTCGGTTTGTTAATTATAATTGTGATCTGTGTAATCAGCGCGGTCATTTAAAGGTGATGTGCCCGAAAGGTAACCGCCGGGAAAGTGAAAAGTGGCAGCATTATTTAAGTGATAATTCGGAAGACGAGTTTTACAACATGCAGGTGACATCGAAAGGTAACAAGCCCTATTTTATTAACATTGAAGTGGACGGCGTCTTGTTAGAATGCGAAGTTGACACCGGTAGCAGAATCTCGGCTATTAATGACCAATGTTATAAACAGTTGTTTAGTTATAAGACATTGCAGACGGATAATATAATTCTGCGTAGTTATTCTGGATCCAGAATTGAGCCTCTAGGATTAATTACAGTAGGCGTAAAGTTTAAAATCACCAAGGTGGAGGGTCTTTCCCTTTACATAATAAGAGGAGGTGGTAGACCATTACTGGGCCGGGACTGGCTTTGTGCGCTCCGGATCACTGAAATAAAACTAAACCAAATCGTAGAGGATCAGTTCGTGAGCCAGTTACGTAAAGAATACCCAGAAGTGTTTAGTAGTAAGCTGGGCACATGTAAAACCTTTTTTGATTTGGAGTTAACGGATTGCGCAAGTGTGTATGTGCGAGCCCGGCCTGTGCCACTGGCGCTGCGCGAACGCGTTGAGCGCGAGCTCGAGCGGCTTGAGACCGACGGTACAATTTACAGGGTAGATCATTCTGATTTCGGTACACCTATTGTACCGGTCATTAAAAGTAACGGAGAACTACGATTATGCGGGGATTATAAAATTACAATTAATCCCAAGTTAAAACGTGATTACTATCCCCTTCCCAGGATAGAAGAGTTGTTTGCGACCTTAAGTAATGGGGAAGACTTCACAAAAATTGATCTCCGCCATTCTTACGAACAGGTAATGTTAACGGTAAATTCACAAAGGTTCACTGCGATTACAACACACGTAGGAACGTTTGCTTACCGGCGCACTCCCTATGGCCTCTCGTGCATACCGGAGAAATTTCAAAAGATGATGGAAGAGACTTTGCGTGGAATCCCCAGTACAGTAGTATTTCTTGACGACATTTGTGTTTTAGGACCGGACCGCCATACACACTTACGTAATTTGCGGGCAGTACTAGATAGACTAAAAAAATGGGTTTAACTATTAAACTTGAAAAATGTAAATTTTTACAAAAAAGGGTCCATTACTTAGGCTTCATTATAGACAAAGATGGGTTGCACCCGGATCCTGCCAAGCTCGAGGCGATTACTTGTTTGCCCACACCCAAGGATGTGAGTCAGTTAAAAAGTTTCCTTGGTTTACTTAACTATTATGGTAAGTTCATACCACATTTAAGTTCACTATTACATCCGTTACACATATTATTAAAAAAAAATATTCCTTGGTCGTGGGATGCAAAATGTGAACGGGCGTTCAAAGGGGCGAAGGAGGCGCTCACGAGCGACCGGGTGCTGGCACACTACGAGGAGGGGCGGCCGCTAGTGCTAGCCGTGGACAGCAGCGCGTACGGCATCGGTGCCGTGCTGGCGCACCGCTACGACGGCGGGGACGAGCGGCCCGTCAGCTGTGCTTCGAGGTCTCTTAATGACGCCGAGAGAAATTACAGCCAGCTCGATAAAGAAGCTTTAGCGATTTTTTATGGTGTGACTAAGCATCACCAATATCTTTTTGGTAGGCAATTCACCCTCCGCACGGATCATAAGCCGTTAATGTACATTTTGGGGGAAAAGAAGGGCATACCACAGACGGCCGCCAGTAGGCTGCAGCGTTGGGCAGCGCGGCTGGCGGGCTACGACTATAAGGTGGAATTTGTAAGGTCCGCAAACAACGGTCCGGCTGATTCTCTGTCTAGGCTACCATTGCCACAAGAGCGGCGTCGGCCTTCCACCACATTATTCATGAATATGATTGAAACTTTACCAATTAATTATAAAGATGTAGCGAGAGAGACCAAAAACGATCCTTTATTAAGTAAAGTGTTAGGGTATATTATGTTCGGATGGCCATTGTCGGCTAGCTGCGAGGAAGAGAAGGCTTATTTTGTAAGAAAAGAAGAATTATACATTGACTTGGGGTGTATTCTTTTTAAGTATAGAATTGTCATTCCAGCTAAATTAAAAGGGGATGTTCTAAAGGAAATACACATGGGACATTTGGGGATAAACAAAATGAAAAACATTGCCCGTAATTATGTGTTCTGGCCGAATTTAGATAAGGATATTGAGGAGACAGGTCGGGCCTGTGCCGCGTGTCGCGAGATGCGCGACGCGCCCGCCCGTGCTCCTCTCCATCCATGGGAGTTTCCCTTACATCCCTGGCGGCGAGTACATGCTGATTTTTTCGATTGTGCAGGTAAACGATTTTTGATTATAGTAGACGCACATTCGAAATGGATCGAATCGTTGCCTATGACTAACACTACTGCGACGTCTACCATAAATGCTTTTCGTAATGTGTTTGCACGTTTTGGCCTACCATCGCAGCTAGTCACAGATAATGGTCCGCCGTTCTCATCTAGTGAGTTTAAAATGTATTGTTGTAAAAATAATATTAAGCACACAACATCGGCGCCGTACAGACCGCAAGGTAACGGGGAAGCGGAAAACGCGGTAAAAACTGTGAAAAAGGCGATCAAACGCGCGATTTTTGAAGGGGTTGACATTTTAGCAGCCTTAAATACATTTCTATTCCAGTATAGAAATTATGAACACGCAACCACAGGAGTCCCACCCGCGGTCGCGCTGCTCGGGCACCGCCTGCGCGGGCGCCTGGACGCGCTACGTCCGGACGCCGCGGCCGCGGTGCGTGACAAACAGGATAGGCAGGTAGAGGCCACCGGCGGCCGGCATAGGCAGTTTGAGGCGGGAGACCCGGTACTCGCGCGCGATTTCTCTCAAAGGGGTAACCAATGGTCAGAGGGTCAGATTATTGCCACTACGGGCCCAGTTTCGTACAAAGTTGAGATTAAAAATGGGACAGTGTGGCGTAGGCATCAAGATCAGATTATTCCTTTGCGAGGTAAGAATCGTTACTCTTTATCACGTACGAGTATTACACCTGTAAAAGGAGATAGAAGTGGTCTGGCCGGCGCCAGTGGCGGTGAGGAATCAACAGCAGAAGTTGCCGGTGGGTCAGCTATCGGTAATAGTAAAATAGCGGCCGAGGAAAAGTCAGAGGTTGAGTCAGACTATGGAGACGCAGTTGACAACTCGGATGACGAGGATTGTACCGAGAACCTCAATGCTGATTTACCATCCGCAGCATCTGCTCGTTCCGTTCGTGCATTTAATAGAGCTCTTAATAAAAGAAATATGTAAATCATATTACTATGTAAAAACATAAGTATGTAATTATTTCAATATTGTCTTCGATTTGGTGGTGGGGTATGTAGCGTAGGCGTTTATTATTATGTGTGATGTGGGTAATACTGAATAAAGTTAGTTAGCTTCCAACTTGCCTTTCATTAACATTCCAATAATGATATCTACAAGTTATGAAACCGCATAACCGACTTTGTGGTTTTATGCCTCGTTGGTGAATACGCTTCCTTGATAGCGTCTTTATTACGAAGGTAGTAAGGGCGGTTCTTGTAGTGCTAGTGTATATACTGAGGTATATACATTTTTTCACAAGCTGATGTTCAAGAATATGATCGGCGCAAGGAGAAATTGAGCCCTTACACATCATTAACGATACTCATTGTATGAACTAATAATAGTTCTTCTTTTTGTAAGGCATGTATGTGTCGTTCGTAGCTTAACGGTAGAGCGCCTACCCCGGATTGGTAGAGGAAGCTGGTTCGATCTCCGCTAGATGAATAAATTAATGGTTTCCAGTTTTGTGTTACTACTTGTCACTAATAAGACAATCACATTCAGAGTGGGGCCAAAAACTGTATTTGGAATTTTTCTGCCAAGAAAATCACTCAGCACTAAATGGCGAGGGAATGTCGGGTTGTTACACCGTGCCTCGGAGAGCGTGTATAGTATTCTGCCCTGCACCTGATCTGTTTCCGGCCATGTCGGATTGCAGTATCAGCAGAGAGTTAGAGAAAAAATCCTGTGTTTGCGAATAAACTTTGACTCAATAGTGTTAGGTTGGATAATATTTATTTAAATAAAATCTCATTATCATCATCATATCAGCCGAAAGACGTCCACTGCTAGACAAAGGCCTCTCCTAAGGATAACCACAATAGCCGCTTCTGTGCTGCCCTAAATAAAATCCACTAAATAATAATATTGATTTTTTTGTGTGGCAACACCAAGCGGTGACGACGTGAGACAAGTAGACGAACCGACTGGGTCGGGACTTTGTTCTGAGCACGCTACGAGTTGGTCGTGTTAGAAAAATAAAGTGTCGATAGGTTATACATTTTCAGTTATACTAAATTACAGAACTGTTATGGTGTTATAATAAATACAGAAGTGTTACAATGTTATATCAATATACAATTGTTGTTACCTGCATATGCAGTTTGAATATTCATTAAAATTAGGCACCCACGATATATTAATTTTTTTAAGGGTTTTTTTAGGGTTCATAATCCGCATGAATCCAAGATATTATGAATCACAAAACTTACAGAGAAAATAATTGGCGATTTTTATTTTATACAATTAAATAAAAATATCTAGCAACCTAGAGGAAAGATGTTACACGTCAATACTGAATTTTTATTGTCACAATAAGATACTGTTACTGTTTAATTGTGTTCGATAGTTAAGAATTGTGTCGTAGCTATTAACGCCCACCACAAAGAGAAAGACGACAGCGTTCCAGCAATTAATAGGAGATAAAATTAAGTTTCTTAATTGAATTAATCACATTAATAATATATTATATGAATACTAGGATTCAGCCGACAAATGTTATTCCTTCTAAGAAATGTTTCACTTGAGTTGAAAACAAGTGCTATTCCCGTAACTTTTTACAATGTCAGTGAGTTACCACGATCTTGACATTTGACAACGGCAACTGTCGGCCGGCCACCCGGCTACTAACTGGAGCGTAAACAATAACACTACCGTAATAACTCCAACACGGTACTGTTGCGTCATCCTAACTCTTAAATCGTATTATTAAAGTCAAGGAACCGTGAAAAGCTAGTCGGCAGTTATGAATTATGCGTTTTGCTAAAGGACCTAAAAAGTGAACTAGAGATACTCCATAGAATAAATTAATTTAGCAGTTTTTACGGTTAGTTATTTTTTTTCTGTCATTTTTGGTTGTTAATACCTGTTGGCGTGGTTGGCAATGCCAACCCAGGACAGATAAGTACCTATATTTGTGTGCATGAACATGTCTCTTTGTCCCGAGTCTATTTACAAAAGAAAAATAGTATAATAATGTGTAGTATATCAGTTATCTGGTTTCCATAGTACGACCTCTGCTTAGTTTGGGATCAGATGGCCGTGTGTAAATAATGCCCAGGATATTATTATTACTTATAGCGGACTATGATAATATATTCTGGTGATGTAGTCTTTGAAGTAAAACTTCTTTATGCAAGCTTGACTTAGGGAGTAAGCTGGTAAATGCGTGACGAGAGCGTTATGAAAAGCGTAATCGGGCGAAGCGAACGGAAGTTCAGAGGGAGATATAAGTAAGTGTGATATAAGCGGAGAGATATATAAGAGTTACGTTTCGTAGTCGACATTTTCTTTCTCTCATAGCCAGTTATTTCATTATAAAATTATACATACAAATAAATGTACCTACATTAGTCGGTATTTTTTTTATAATTTAGTACTAATATTTTATTTTTGCGGAAATCGAACCCCAAACATGCGGGTGGCTGAGTAGCGTGGCGATGACCTTAACATTGCGCCACATGTTTAATCGTGAATTTATTATTTGCTAGATTATATCGCATTGCAATAAATATATCTATAGGACTATATGTAGAGTTTAGCACTTCGCTTTCTCGTTCAACTGCTACATTTCCTCCTCCAATAGATCGAAGCCACCTTGCGGCTTTCTTCTGATCCATACGGCCACTTTACCGAAACACTTTTACATACGAAATAGATTTTAATTAAATAAACGCTTGGCTGAACGCCAGCTGAGGACAATTCTCTTCGTAGACTCGGAAAGTGAAGTAGGTCATGTTACTAACGTAATTTTTGTACGGGAACTGCTTTAAAAATGCAACTTTACAGGTTTCCAATTACGCTTTGTACGTTGCACATGCTTAGATTTTATTTCGTAGAAGATTTCGATATGAATATTTTATCTCGATATATATTTTATTCAATAGGTACAGAAGCAGACTACAGACTTAAATTTCAAACTACTGAAATTCAGCCAGGAGTACGTTTAAACCCGTCCTATCGAATTACTAGAGTGACAGAATAGATAGAGAGTGCGCTGTGTACACATTCTTAATCAATAGTATGTCTTGTGTTGTAGGATCATTCAGTTGAATAGTATTAGGTACAGTATTATAATGCAAAAGTTTGTGAGGATGGATGGATGGAAGTTTGTTACTGTTGAAACTTGTTACTACGGAACGGTAGTAATCTAGCCTATACATGTATGTATATCCGAATTACACATAGGCTATAAAAATTAAAATATTATAAAATTGGCTATATATTTATAAATAAATAACTAAATAATATCTGGGGACAATGTCACACAGATCATCCTAGCCCCAAACTAAGCAAAGCTTGTACTATGGGTACCAGGCGACGATATACATACTTATATAGATAGATAAATACTTATATACATAGAAAACATACATGACTCAGAAACAAATATTCGTGCTCATCACACAAATATTTGCACTTACCGGGATTCGAACCCAGGACCACCAGCTTCGTAGGCAGGATCACTACCAACTAAGCTACGGTGTACTCACACCTGTTTCCCAGAGGGGTAGGCAGAGACAACGGATTTCCATCTGTCACGATCTTTGCACACGTCATTCATTATATTCTTCATACACGCTCGCCTGTTTAGGTTACTTCTGATCTGGCCTTTCTTGAGAAGGTCTTCGATTTGGTCAGAGAATGTTCCACGAGGTCTTCCCTTCCGGTTGTACCATTCACACAGGCCAGGTATACTTCTTTTGTCAGTCTTGTTTCATTCATCCTTTCTAAATGGCCTAACTATTACTAAAATATTTTATAAAAGGAATGCTGAGATGCAGCATTCCTTTTATAAATTGTCCTTTGTCAGTCACTCTAAACATACTGTATATCTTCTTGGGGGGGTGCGTGCAAAACCACGATAAAACCAGTCGAAATCGCCCAGCATGCTATTTTAAAGGTGTGCCATTTCAAACCAAACTATTTTCCCACTGTGAATCTCTATCAAATATCTGAAGTATTGACTGTAAGGCAATTGTTTATTCTCAACACCGTCCTTCATGAACACAGTAACATTCCTTATGATCCCAATATATCGCAAAAACGCCGGAGGGATATAGTTTTTACGAAGCCTTCCAGATATAAAACTAAATTTAGCTCAAGATTCATAGGATTTCTTGGCTCCTACCTGTACAACAAGATTAATAAAAAAAATAATATTTACGCCTTAAATAAAAAACATGCTAAATCGGAACTATACAAGTATTTGCAAAATTTAAATTATGAGGACACAGAAAACTTATTATACATAACCCATTAAATTGTAAAAATATGTAAAGGAAAAAGAGTGCCATCTTACATTTTTAGAATGAATATTAAGTATATTAAATTTTAATTAGTGTTTAAATTTTTAAAATAGAAAGTGCAAATCTGTAAATAATACATATATATATATATATATATATATATATATATATATCATAGGGATTGGTGCTGATAACCGAGATACAGGCTCTGCCTAGTTCGGTTACAGATGCCTAATTTATTTGTATGTTATAAAATCTTTTAGCTAAACATAAGTATTTTGTAAACTAGAATTAAGTTTTTGGAAATAAATTATTATTATTATTATTAATGCGAGTAAAACCGCTGGTTTTACCCGCTTTGTCTGGAAAGATCTGTTAAGGCGATAAGACCGCCCGTTGAACATTACGTTCTTTATACCCCTTTTATGTACCTTTTCTGTTGCAGTAAAAAGTGTTATATCTATCTATCTATAGGCACTGTTATTACTATTACTTAGAAAGTCACATTAATCCGTCAAAGACATCCTTTCAGCATTCAGCATCAAAGCATATTTCGTTTTGCTCATTGCTTCCAATCCCCGTCAGTTATTAGAGCTCTCCCCATTCGATTTTGATTTAATATTGAACATTCCACTGCATCATTAATCTTCAGGGAAGGTGCGATCCCCCTTCTGACGGGAGAATTGCTAATTAATGTTAAATGTCACCGTCATACAATAAATTTGCAGACGAATAATGTATTTGTTGAAGCATATTAAATTTACACAATATATGGGGTGTTATGAAGACGTTTCCTGGGTGTTTATTCTGTTGTGAAAAGGAGAGTGTGTTTGAATATTCAAGAATTGCTTATGGGTTCAGAGATTCACAAAATATGAAACTAGAATGTCCTGCGCTTTCTTATTCCTCTTTGACTAGCCTGTCGGTCCAGTGGTTAGTGATCCCGACTGCTAAGTCATAGGTTCGATCTTCATTCAGGACAAATCTTTGTGTGATGAGCACGATTATTTGTTATTTGTTCTGTGTCTGGGTCATCAATAATATGTTTGTATTTAGAAATATTTTAAATATGTAAGTATATCAGTTGTTTGGTTGCCATAATAGGTACAGGCTCTGCCAAATTTGGGATCAGATGGAAGTGTGTTATTTGTCCTTACTTATATTTCCATTCCTGCTGTGTGGTGACGGCGACAAATATCAGAGTCAGAATATCATCACCCCATCTCATCCCGTGGGGGGCGTAGAAGTCGACCCGAGGAAATATCTACCAGAGGATGGGCAGCAGCTTCCTTCTGATTACTATGACCATCTTACTGCGATCGCCAACCCGTCTGCCAAGCGTGGCGATTATGGCATATCCCCCCAAGACGATTCTTGAGGGAGGCTTGTCCAGCAGTGGACTTATTTAGCTGTAATGATGATATTTCCATTCCCTTGTTCCGATGGGCAAGACGACACGTCCTGAAGACCAGATGCAGGACCGATAGCTGATGATTTCATATAAAATATTAAGAGGGCTACTAACCCAACCTAATTGGTATCCTGCCCAATTTTTGATATAAAAATATGTGTCATAATAATTAATAATAATAATAATAAAGCCTTTTAATTTCCTATAAACCTTAAAAAATAGTTACAAAATATGTTTATGTTTTCCTAATTCAATGTTAGTAACTCTTAAGTCTAAATGATTCAAGTGTTAGTGTTTTAATTAAAATTTTATATTATAGGAACCCCTAGATAGGGGTATAGGCCTCCTCCAATTCCTTCCATTTTGTTCTGTCTGCAACAAAATGGAATCACATATTCCATTTTCATACTGAACGAAATTTCTGTAAGGTGATCATAATGGAACAATTCAACTCACGTATTATTTAAAAGATAAGTAAACAAAATTAAATAACAAATAAGTTTAAATCAAGTTTCTACTCGTTAAGTATTGAGATTATACAACCTGCCGCGCATGAATCTTAATACTCACACGAAAATAATATAAAGAATCAGAGAGAGTAGAGGGAGAGGAAAAGTCGCATGGAGAGAGCATGGCACTTTTTCTTACGTGACGATTCAACTCTTGCCACAATCCACGGGAAGGAACTTTGCGGCGCTGCTCTTATTGACTTTTTTGAAGAGGTGGTTCTCAATTCGCCAGTATATATTTTTTAAATGTTGATTATTTCTTAACTCCGTTATTTATAAACCGACTTCATTTTATTTTATTATTTTGAAGTGTTTAAACTTTTGAAAAAGGAATATCAACTTTGTCGCTGGATGCGGATAGCACAAGACGGGCAATTGTGGAGATCTTTGTCCAGCAGTCTTTCGGCTTATGATGAAAATAAAACTTTCAAATTGGTCCCATTTATTTGTTCATATCAACATTCTGTTCTGATGGTGGGGTTGACTTTTTAGTGGTGCTTGCGATTATAGAGTAATTTTTGGAGGATTTTACTTTCTACTTTTAATAACGATTAAACCATTTGCGACTACTATGTACTCGAAGATTAATCTATCTATTCCTTTCTTAGTAGATAGTTATCTACTAGAACGAGGTTTCAATTTAGAAAGTAAATTACTTGCAGACAATTCAACTTTCTGAACATATACTTACCTATCTACCTTGTTATCGATGAAATTGATTATTCGTTTTTAGATTTATGAATTGGATTTCTAAGAAAATCATATTTAGTATTATAGAAGGTTTAATATAAATAGTGGAGAAAATTAAATTAAAGGGGGAGAAGCAACACTTGTTTGCTGACTCTTAAAGGCCGGCAACGCACCCGCGACTCCTCTGGTGTTGCGAGTGTCCACGGGCGGCGGTGATCACTTACAACCAGGTGACCCACTTGCTCGTTTGACGCCATCTGATATAAAAAATAAAAAAATATTCTCATAATGTCATTCGAAAGACATTCACTACGGCACAAAGATATCCACAATGGCTACCGCCTAGCGCCTCCAGCGGCTTCCTGAGCTACCTGAGATAATAAAAACTCGCTATGTCTATTTCCTATTAAATATGTCAGCACTACTATATAATACTATATAAAATCTATTTTCTATTAACCATGCCTGAAGATTTTTCAATTTTACCAAGTCGTAGGGGTTTAATAATGAGGTAATGAATTAAATGTTGGCCCACACATTTCTCTGGCGCAGCATCTGGTTTGTAGACTTATTTGCTAAATGGCCCCGAGCCCCGTACGCGTTTATTGTCCGGTGAAGTAGTGATATACCTTCTAAGTTACCTGTAAACGTCAGGTAAAAGCAAAAATAATAAAGATATTCCAGGAAATAAACATCAGAATCAGAAGCGTCACAAAAATAAATAAACACAATTATGGTATACAAGACAATTAAAACCTAATTGTAAAACCATTCACAAATTGTTTTAAACGCGATGAGAACAGCCCTGACGAGGAAATTAATTCTCTTAGATTACAGTAAACTCCCGAGATGCTTTTGAAGTATTTTAGATTCTTGTTAGACGTTTTGACGTCAGTAGAAGTTGTTTCGTTACAAGTTGTAAATGCTTTGATTCACTCGCCTAATTTAACTTTCAATAGAAAATAATTTCCTCCGGGAGTTTTGGAGAGGTAGTACCTACTTGTGTTTTGAAAAACAAAGCAGAACACTTTTTTTTGGAATTTCATCTACGTAGAAAAGCCGGACGATCTCGGTAGGGAGAGCGGTATAAGTGCTATGGGCTATCCAGTTGGGTGTACTATGCCAAGTTATCGAATATCAATTAATCCACTACTATACATCGAATGTCTTAATACTCGAACATAGAATGATTAATAAATCCAACATTCAATCGAATTTATCCTTTAGTGATAACCGATTGATTCGTTTCTGGCACTCGCAGACCGCTACCACAGCAAGCTCGCATCGCGTGCTCGGCTCGTGCGTGCGTTGTATGGTCGCAGTTCCAACCTAACCTACTTTTCTAGTCGCGAATGTTCAATTTATGAACCATGCGATATTATAAACGTTCGAGTATTCCGACATGCGATTTAGTGTGTTCGATCAATTGATATTCGATTATTTGACACAGTACTTACACTGGTCCAGTTGGCTGTACGTTAGGAAAACTAAGTAACAGTATATCTACACTTTTAACTGTTATAATTCAGTATTCTTTATTTCGTAAACATAGCTACATATTACATGGGTGTTATACAGATATAAAGGTAAACCGCTATGTTTTGCTAACTTAATGACGTACAAATTTTTATGTTATAAGTAACTTAACCTAGATTATATTCAATTACAGTCATGGAATACATTAAACTATGTCAGCTTTTTATAAATAATATACACTGATATTCTGATGTGTGGTGACGGCTTCGAATGTCATTCCATCTTGTCCGACGGCATAAATAATAATTACTTCAGAACAGGCAGCAGCCACTCTCTGAGAACTATGATCATTCAGCGATGACCAACCCGTCTGCCAATCGTGGCGATGGTAGCCTACTGTCCAATTAATTAACATAATTCAGCCAGTGTCTAACTGCGGTTATCTTTCTGAAATGATAATGCTTGATAAATAGACACATTGCACCGGATCCACTTAAAAACTAAAGTATATAGCTAAGAATAATACATTTTCATTAGTGTTCAAATTCATTGCACGAATGCACAATAACCAGCTGCGTTATGAAAATACCAACTGTGCACCTGTCCCTAATTGAAAGTAAAATATCTTCGCATTCCGTAAATCTATGAGCCAAAGGTTAACATAACTTGTATTTTAACCTACCTACAAAAAAGAAAGGTTATAAAGTTTGAAGCTCTTTGGGCTGACTCAACCTTTTTATATAAGGCAGGTGGAGAGTGGAAGCGCTCATAGCTAGATGCTCTCACCGGTCCGTAAGCGAACGGCGAGGTAAAGCAACTAGGCTCGCGGTCAGTCCATAGATGGGTGACCGCCAAAGTAGTTTAATTTCTGAGCGTCTAAAGTTAAGCTGTCGGTCCCGGTTGTACTCATTCACACAGTCGTTAAGTCATGTCAGAGGCCTACTGGGCGGCTTGAGCAACTCTGACACTAGGGTTACCACTACCCATACGATAAGCAAGCAATATAAGGCAGGTGGAATGCCTACGCATGCCACCCGCAAAAAGTGTCTGCGGGTGAGTATGTCAGACTCGCACCGACTAAACCTAACCTGCCGTGGATTTCTCCTAGCGCCTGATGATAGAAACCATGTCCCAGGTTGTCGGGACACGTATCCTGGGGCTCTAGTTGGCCTTCCCGAATTGTCGACTCCAGCCCGTCCAGCACAGCGACTGCGCCACAAACAAATCGCTGTCTTCCCGGAACTGCTTGCGCGTGGCGGCAGTAGAGGACACTTCTCTTACTGCCACCGCAGCACCGAGTGGTGTTGACTAGACCTATTGCAATGGCTTATTATTTAAACTAAAAACTAGTATAATTAAGATGAGCTTAGTTTTTGAAGTAAAACTACATTACGCGCGCTCGACTTGGGGAGTAAGCTGGACATGGAATGCGTGACAAGAGCCTTACGAAAATCGGGCGAGGCGAACGGAAGTTGAGAGGGAGATATACTCGTAAGTAAGTGAAGATAGAAAGAGGAGGATATATTACTTTAGGGGCAAGAGAGAGAGGTGTGAGCACACATTTTCTCTTTCTCTCATAGAAATCACTTCCCTTCCCGCTACGCTACGGCTCAGTGCGTCGGAGGTTCGCTGTGAAATAATATTATTTTTCTGCTATTTCGTGATTGTTTTGTGACCTGTGTTTTGTTTCTAGCTTTAGTGTTAGTGCTAAATACTACAATCTGTAAGTTTTTTAAGTGTTTTAATAAGTAATATCTGGATTTTAGTTCAAATTATCGTTCGGTGAGTAAGTTTAACTTTTTTCTTGTGAGGGTACCGCGTCATAGTCACAGTTACTTGTTATCGTGCTAAATTAGTTATCGTGCTGTTTACATTAAAGCGCTTGCTTATTTCGTGTGAATAACATGTCAAAAATGAATGATGTCCCCCCCGATAGAGGGCGAAACGCATTTGGGAGAAGTAAACAGACTCCAAGAACGCCCTCTTCAGGCTTCAACAAACGAGTGTTAGACGATGCGTCACCGACGTTTTGTACTCCCGATGGTCAACAGGAATCGAACATAAAACGTTTTCGGGGATCTCAATCCGATTATTCGTCTTCATTAAATATTAGCGATACAAACAGTGCGGAATATAATTATTGCGATCTTGTGACACAAGCTTCCGTTTATCTGTCAAAGGTTAACGAATTAGTCAGTGATTCCAACTCGGGTATGAATATCGCGAATAAGCTATCGGTGATGGATTGTACGCAGCGCCTTACCAGTATTATTTCATTACTTGCGCTTAAATCTTCATGCAATGAAACTAAATTGGCGAACGCAGAACGTCAGTTAGATCTTTGCGTAAATAAAACCAATTCTGAGATTCCTACGTACGCGGAACAATTAAAACTGCGTTTACCGAAAAAAACCGCCGCCCCCATAGTACAGACGCGAAAACCGGTTCCTTCAATTATTGCGTATCCCACCGCTGAGCGATCAGCGGAGTACGCGACTTCGTCGGCGACCAAGGAAGCGCTTATGAAGGCTATAAAACCCGCGGACGACGGTTTTAAAATAGTAGGCGTTAAAAAAACTTCCAATTCTGGCGTTGTACTCCGAGTGGCAAATGAAACCCAACTCAATAAAATTCGCTCTGTCGAGGCCATTCGTTCGGCGGGTTTAAAACTTCAAACTCCATCCGGGCGACGACCGCGCATACTTATAAAAGATATACCGTCGTCAATGGACGACCAGGTCTTTTTAACGGCGTTATACAGGCAAAATATCAAAGATAGTGATCTTAAAGTCAGCGAAGACGATTTTACGTCTAAAACTAAAATTGTGCGCAAGCGTAACGTAGCTAATGGGCGCAAGTGGGTGGGAATTGAGCTCGAACCGGAGATTAGAAAACATTTAGTCAGCACTAAAGAAAAACTTTTCATCGACTGGGCTACATGCCGCTTTATTGATGATTTAGAGGTAGTTCGGTGTTTAAACTGCCAGCAATATGGGCATGTTTTCAAGTACTGTAGTAATAAATTACCTACCTGTGCCTTATGCGCAGAAGCACATCCCACAAAATCATGTAAGCACCACAATGACCCAGAATTTAAACCAGTTTGTGCATCGTGTAAAACATATAAAAAACCTCACGACCACAAATGCGGCTCGGACAACTGCCCCACATTTAAGCATAAACTTGAGCAGTTAGTGCTAAATACCAAATATTAATATGGCTTACTTAAAAATAGGGCAGCTAAATCTTCACAACGATAGGGTTGCGACATCAGAGTTGGAAACTTTAGTCAATGAATACAACTTAGATATAGTGCTTGTACAAGAACAATATCAATATGCGCGTTTAAAAAATAAATTGGTGCAGCTAGACAACAAATCACGGGCTGCTATTTACGTAACGCGTACTAATTTTACGGTAAGCGCTATGCGAAACCTCATGACGTCACACTGTGCTGTCGCTGAAATATCATCCCCATCCTGGAAAGTTTACGTAGTGAGCTGTTATTTTCAGTATTCAGATCCTGTCGGTCCCCATTTACATCACTTGCGCCATGTTTTGATGTCCCTCAAAGGACACAAAATTATTATTGGCGCAGATGTTAACGCATCCTCTACGTTATGGTATGGCAAATACCGTTCAAGCGATACAGAACGGCGGAACGCCGTCGAAGATTTCGTCGCTGAGATGAATCTATCAATACATAACACTCCTGATGCACCGCCTACTTATTGTAGCCCTACTGGCGAATCTTTTATTGACGTCACTTTTTCAAGCTCAGACGTCCGAATAGATGGATGGCGTGTTTTGCCTGACGCTTCATCCAGTGATCACCGCTTAATCGTGTACGAGTTTGTTCCTCGGTTGGCACAAAGACCTACGGCTATTTACGGTAACTATAGATATCGGCTCAAAGGGGCCGATTGGGATTTTTTCAGAGCTCTTTTTGCCGCGCATGCCAGGGATTTCACCCGGGATGAACTAACAACAGAGGAATGTGCTGTAATGATGTCGGACACTTTTACCTACTGTGCCGATATTGCCATAGGCCGCGTCCCTATCACTAATATTCGAAGATGCGATTGGTGGAATAACTACTTAATTAAAGTTCGATGTGAATTTCGGAGAGCACGTAAAAAATATAATAAACTAAAAAAACGTAAAATTGTAGGCGATGTTTTAAATAATGCATATATAAATCTCAAAATAGCTCGTTCACGTTACCGCTCGTCAATAGAGAAATCCAAAGGCAATCTTATTAGAAAAATAGTCGATAAATTAGATAAAGAAGGCCCGTGGTCGCCCCTATACCATGAGTTTAAAGCAAATAGGTCTATAGATTTAGCTTATATTCAAAACATAAAAATCAATAATACCTACACCAGTGGCATAGAGGAGACCACGGAATCCTTACTTAATTCGCTCATACCTGATGATAGTTCCTTGAACGATAATGACTACCATAAGCAGATTAGACAGTGGGCAAACAATCCACCCGCTACCTATATGTCTAGTCTTCCTACAATTAATGAGTTTATGAATACTGTGAAATCGCTACCTGTTAACAAAGCTTCAGGTGAAGATAAAATATCCAACAAAATGATAATAGAAGCCACAAAACAATCCGGTGATTCAATACTAAAAGTTTTTAATCGTTGCATATCTGAAGGGACTTTTCCGCGTTCTTGGCGCAGCGGTTTTATTCGTATTATACCAAAAAATGGCGATAAACTGCCTGAAGACCCTAAGTCATACCGACCAATAACGTTACTGCCTTCCTTAGGCAAGCTTCTAGAACGACTTATTGTACCGCGATTGCTGCCGGGAGGACCAAAATTTCACGGAAATCAATTTGGTTTTACTGCGGGTAAATCGACAGTGGACGCAGCTATCTCAGTGAGGAAAGCTGTAAACTCGTCCGAATGTAAATACGTTTTGGCCATATTCCTAGATATTTCAGGGGCGTTTGATAATACTTGGTGGCCAATTTTGTTACAAAAACTTAAGTTACGCGGTTGTTACAGTAATATATATTCGATAATCACATCTTATTTCGTACATGGCTCTGCAACTCTTAAGCTTGGTCACTTCAGAGTCACTAAATCGTTAACCATGGGTTGCCCCCAGGGCTCAGTGCTCGCGCCGTATCTCTGGAACTTGGGTTTTGATGACTTCTTGACATTACCCTTGCCATCACGCTGCTCTCTAACGGCATATGCTGACGATGGCCTCTTACTTATACAGGGTAACTCCAGGAGAGAGTTGGAAAATCTGGCTCAAACTTGCTTAAGTATGATAAGTGAATGGGGTAAAAGAAATCGCCTTACATTTACTCCTCATAAAACCTACCAACTCCTTCTTAAAGGTGAACTAAAATCCCCCCCGGGCGTAAAACTTAATAATGTTACTGTAAAACGCAAAATATCAACCTGTTATTTGGGTTTAGTTTTAGAAAAGAATTTCTCGTTTATAGAACATATTAAATCAGTTGGGGAAAAAGCTAAGCGAAACTTTTTGCACTTACAAGGATATCGATGGCAACCTGGGGCCTCTCTTTTAATACTCTTAAAATCATTTACGGGGCAACCTATCTTGGGTGTATATGCTACGGCTCGCCTGTGTGGGCTGATAGGGCTACCATCGGAGCTGCTCGCCGTAAATTACTACAAAGCCAGAGGTTGGCGTTGATATTTCTGTGTAAAGCCTATAGAACAGTGAGCACAGAGGCCCTACCTGTCCTAGCGGGTGTACTACCGGTTGATCTTGAAGTACAAAGACGAGCAGCAATGTATTATTCTACGCGCGATAATTTAGAAAATGATTTCTTATCATTACGCGACCGTGCGAAAATAACCAGGCTATTTATGCCAATAGCTGACTTAAATAACGAACTACTAAATGAATGGCAATGTAGATGGAATACGTCAACCAAGGGTCGCCATCTGCAACAGTTCTTTCCGGACGTACGCGAACGGTTAAATAAAACTTGGCTAATCATAGACCATTGTGTTGCACAATTTCTTACCGGACACGGCAATTTTAAAAGTAAATTGTATAGTTTCAAATTAGTATCTTCACCGATCTGTCTGTGCTCAACATCCAGTAACGAATATGAACAAACTGCTCACCACATCTTGTGGGAGTGTGATCTCTGGCAAAATCAGCGTGATATTATGTTAAACAGCTTGCAACCAATATCTGGAGTAGTTTATTATACGGATCTTGTAGCAACAAGGAACAACTTCCGTGCGTTTAAGCGTTTTTGCCATACCTACTATTGGAATCAAATATAACAGCTCACTTAGGACCCTTAAATTGATCCTCGGTGCTTTTGCAGCTGGCTTCTCTAGTTGCAAATCTCTCATTTTATGAGGCTATAGCCTCTTTACATCATTCTGTCTCCCGCTTTGCTCTGGAGGGAAGTGGAACTATTCATTTTCTAACTCCTCCTTTTTTTTCTGTTTCTGATTAAATTCGTTGCGGGATCCAAGACAGTTAAAGCGATTCCCCGGGACATGCCTGAGCTTCACCGCTCAGTGTCATTTCATTGTGTGCCACTGTTGATCCTGGCTTACAGGAGTTGCAGTGGTGGGTAAGAGCGAGGGACTAGTCCCGTTAAAAAAATATCATTAAAACTATAGCAGATACGATTACGTGGTAATTAGGCACATTGTTATAACACGAGCAGGTAACCGGTTTACACGGTACCAGAACCAAGGTTACGGTCAGTAGGTTCTTGTTACGGATCGACGTTAAAATATCTGACCGTTCATGTTCAACTGTCAGATGCTAAGGAGTTACAATTATGAGTTATGTGATATCAAGAGTTTATAAAATGTCGACATATTCGAGTGATTATAATTGGTGTTAGACAATTCATTATCTAACACTATACTCTTTAGTTCTTCGACCAGTGTGTGTTGCCAATGATGACTTACGGAACAGAGACGTGGTCGCTCACTATGGGCCTTATTAGAACGCTCAAGGTCACCCAAAAAGGGGGGAAGGCCTTTCGGCTGATATGATGAGGATACTCTGCTAAAAGCTGTGTTGTTGACGGCAAAGAATATCTCCATCGTTCTCATCCCGTGAGGGGCATAGAAGTTGTCCCGAGGGAATAGCTCCCAGACAGCGGGTAGCAGCGTCTCTCTGTGTACTGTGACCATCACACTGCGATCGACAACCCGTTTGCCAAGTGTGCCGATTATAGCATATCCCTCCAAATGATGGACACAGCTTCATATTGAAAATCTTTTGGGGAGACCTTTTTTCACGTTGTGACACAGTTTTTTGTTGGCTTGTATCTTTGTCCGATTGCTGAATAAAGGCTCTATCTTAGTTTTTCAGGTTTCCTTATCATTCGCAATTTCGGGCCAGTCGTTAAGGTCTTCGTTGGGGCCAACCACGTCGACGTCGGCTATTTTGAGTTGCGATCTACGCCGCTAGATGCTAGATGCATGCGTGAAGAAAGAAAGATACTATTTTATTTTCATAAAGTACGGAAAATACATTCGATTTGAAAAACTAATATTTAATTTTATACATTATTAATTAATTTTATTCGTACTGGTATGAAAAATGGCCCTATCTCAGCTAGTACTGCATTTCTGCAGTGCTGATCTTCCGATAGGGCCAGTAGGTACTGGAAGCGTGATACCAGACGAGTTCACATTATCATACTTACAAGCTAAAATATATATATATTAAGATTATTATTATGAAACATAGAATAGGAAAGTAGAACAGAACAGAGAGAAAAATTATTAATAACAAAAAATAAAAAAAACAATTATCGTAGTCATAAGCACGTCAGGTTTATTCCCACGTCATTTAATTTTTGCGAATATAATATATTTTTCGAACTTTCTGAATATATTTGGTATGGGATCCAAGAGAGTTGTAAGAGGTAACGTCTGTTGTGCCACTACATCTTGGCTTACATGAGTTTCTGTGGTACATGAGAGCATAGAACAAACGAGCTAGCATACCGACTTTGACTCGTGTCTGTCTACAGCGTAACATAAACATAGACACGCGTGTTTTATATTTGTAATTTCATTGGTTGAATGTTATAGAGCGAGATGCTATGCTTCGTAAATAAATTACAGTCATCGACCACCAGAATATGGGAATTGGGTTTTTATGTATCACCCCATTTCATGGACTTGGGACTTACAAGCTTTGGCCAAAAATAGGAGCCAAATCTTCTAACAAAATAAAAAAGGCGTCTAAGCTATTATATATCATTATATCTCCAGCTCCGTAAATAGTTTTTTTTTTTTCATTATAATCTCGACGAGTTGGTTGTGTGACGGAGCACCGTCACACAACCAATGTTTCACACACAAATTGTATAAACACTACAGTACTGTATGTAAATAAACAATATGTCCAGGAGACTAGACAGTTCTCACTATGAAAAAAAAATATCACAAAATATCCATATTGGTATCAAAATACTGTTACGATTTTATTCCGTCGGTTATTTTAGCGCGTGTATAACTGATTAAAAAGTCCCCTTTCGGCGACCGATACGAGGGAATCAATAATGTACCTATGATATTTTGTACATTCGTATGTTGGCAACTCGCGTTTGTCGCCTGTCAAATAAACAGAAAACATGTTCGGTATTAAAATTCTCTTTTGCGGATAGTGCGTGTGTGTCAGTATTGAATTCGGTTGACTTTTTGGAGCTTTGATTGAGTACCAAAATATCGTATTACAGTTATATCTGTCTAAAATGAATAACTCCCAGCGCTGCAGTCCATACACATAGAGACTGCAACCCTGCGCGTGCGTGTTGTTCATTTTTAACCGACTTATTTATATGTATGTAACGTGATTACTCCGTTGTTCGTGAACAAATTTTGGCCATTTTTGGGTTCCGAGCCTCGATAGGAAAAACGCAACCCTTATAGGATTACATTGTTGTTCGTCCGTCCGTCCGTCTGTCAAGACGCTTTTTCTCAGGAACGCGTGGAGGTATCAAGCTGGAATTTATGTCAAATACTCACGTCTACTGTACATTGGAGCTGTGAAAAATCAAACTTTAAAGCCAACGCAATCAAAAGATACAGCCGTTAATGCCGCCAATTTTCGTCACTCGCAAGGGATTTCAGAATCTTGAAATTTAGTACTGAGCAACGTCTTATAGCACAGATAAAGGAAATAGGATAATGATATTTTTCGACAATTTAAACCCGGCAAAGGCTTCATCTTCTGTTACAAGTGAATGCTCAAGTCTATTAGCGTCTGTAGAGACATATTTCTTCGCAGGTATGCTAGCTAAGCTGAATATCTTTTTGGGTATTCTGTTTGGAGAGATCACCAGATATGTTGCCTTGGGTTACCCACTAAACCCAGCAAGTTGCATAATCGTCTTCATCCGGAGACCGTGAATTCGCGTGTGCATTCGCTAAATGTAAATTAAATTAATAGCTATCATTATCATCCAATTCAACATTCCTACGTAATTTGTATCTACAATAATAATTACTACAATAATAGTTGTCATTCCAATAGTCTACGATATCCCTGCAGCTTATTGTTAAATACTAATAAATTAAATCCGCCATTCATGAGAGAGTAACTCTGTGCAGTCGAGCTCCCTACTACTGCAGTGCATCGGGCATGTTTGCGGGGGCGCGCATCGATTGCTTCTACGCTACTCTGCGCAAGCGGTGCGCGTCCATGCTAAGCAGAGTGCGGGCCAGCCGAAACTCCGTCTTGGCCGTTATAGGAAACAGGCTAGATTGCCCTTACGTCAGTCACTGGATCGGTCTGCATGTGCAGCTTGATACACTCACGCAAGAAGCCATTACTGTTAGAGTTGTGAACGTTAAATTATATTGTACTAACATAATTTTTAAGATTTATGTTTTACTAACAAAATGGAAGATCCATTTTGTTAGTAAAACATAATTGTTATATGAATGAAAATAAATTTATTATTATTATAGCTATCATAATCACCTAAACTGTCTGTGACTGCCTTAGGTAGCGTGTTCAGCCCCAGATAATGAGGTTCTGAGGATCGGGCCAAAAACAACACCCAGTTCCAAGAGTCTGAAAGTTGGCAGTGTCTTCGAGACGGGTGTGCCTCGGAGAGCACATAAAGCTTTGGCTCTACACCTAACACTCCTCAGTCAGATTGTCACGCAAAATCGGCTGAACAAATTTGAAATGTACATTTTTTCCGGTGTTAAATCGTAGCCTACAACATAATTTTAAATCGTGGGTATTACCGCGGGCCGCGCTGGTATCTTTTTAAAAGATTTGTTAATCACAAACTATTCCATCAGAAAACAAAAAATACAGTAATCTTTTAAAAAAGCTTGAAAGAAATAAAACTAGAAAATACTTCTTACTTTCATTGGTCCAAAACTTTTCTGTCATAGATGTATGATCGCACTCTTAGCCTGTTTTCTAACAAGCTCTATTTACCTTCGTTTTTGAAAGCAATACAAATATACTTGCGGGATATTCGAAAAGGTAAAGTTGAGTGTTGTCAGCCAATTAATTTACTTATTTATCAATCCAAAGAGGTGTGTTTAATATCAGTGGTTCGTGGTACACTTTAACTTAAATACGCTAAGTGAGTGTGATACTGGAAATCAAACGGGTTCCGTAATTCAAGGTTTACTAATTCAGAAGTCAACAGGAAAGGTACTATCAGAAAATATTAAATACAGATAAAGAATGAAGGTCGCCGTCAACTACGACTACGACGGGTACTATAATCTATATTCTGGCGCTTTTAATGTGAATAGAAAACGTTTTTATTTTATTTTATAACCTAAGGAACTGACTGCAAGTACAAAACTGCACTAAGGCAACCGTCAACTACGACCGTATGGTTACCCGAACAGCTGACGACGTTACCTCCTTGTATAGCCCAGTTTACAGCTCGATTAAACGACCAGACCCAGGCCTAGAGTCTACTTCGGCCAACAAATACGTCCGTATCACCGAAATTTTCAATAAAGCGCCTGAACCGGTCCTTTACAAAGCTTGTTTGGAACCCCACGGACACATGGATCTCACCTCAAGCTGAAGAAAAATAAACTCATCACCAATGGATGTATACTTTCTTCGCTTGTATAATGGGACGTGGGAATATGCAAGTTTGGTAGTATTCATGTGGTCATGTTGCAGTCCAGAGTGTGAGCGACCTGGACAGACTTCAACGGTGACAGTTTAACACGGTATTGTCATAAGCTGCGCATAACCGTAAAACATCAGACCATATGAAAAAATACGCGATTTCGCCGGGTAAAATCCAACGGGCCTAATAATAATTGACCAAATTTTAAACAAATCCGTTTTCGCGTGATTGTATGATAATTTGTTTTTTTTATAGTAATTCAAACTATCAAGCGGATCATCAAATGAACCCCGCCGCCTATGGACGGACACTCGTAACATCAGAGGAGCCACAAGCGTTACTAGCCTTTAAAAAAGGAGTAGGATCGCTTCTTGAATCTAATTTAGTGACCCAATCGCCTAAACTAATTGTAATAAGATATCATCGCGTCATAGATTTGATTTCGACCTCATATTCAAAACTATTTGCTTGTTCAAGAACTCAATACTATGTATTTGGTCTGTGCCGGCCGTCATTCAGAGTTATTCAGAGTAACGAACGCGCTGGGATGAATTATTAAGCAATTTGTACTTTTTGCAGCCTGATTGACTGTTGTATACACACATGTGTTTTTACCGAGATAAAACTAAATTACAGTTTACACGTTCACGCTTGGCCGGCTCCAATGTGTTGTTAGAAAATGGCAGTTTTTGTAGATTTAATAACTTGGCTTAGATTTGCTGTCTTAAGAATTTACTGCCAGTTTTAAGTGATTGTAAGTTGTGAAATACAAGTTATAGATCTGCATCCCCGCATTAGAGAAACGAATCCCTGTATTGTGGCGAATTAGATCATATCGACCATTTATTATTCGTAACATGGCGTGCAATAATACATTTGATTAAGAATTTACAATACATGAGGTTAAGATGACTGACGCATGGCGCAGTGCTTAAGGTGATCGCCTCGCTTTTATCGATTGTTCGTGTTTGGGGTTCCAGTCCCGCATAGTATAACTATTTGTATGACCTATAAATAGTTCTTCTGAGTCTGGGTGCGTGTGTCCATGAATAGCATGATTGTTGAGTCCCCGCGATACAGTAATAGAATTTCTAAAGGCACAATCGCTGGTCTTGCGCTACCCGGGGGCTCTCACAAGATCATCGGTCCATCTTATTGAGAAAAGTTAGTGTGTGGTCAGTTCTACGAGCTTATTTTATAGTCACTTCAGCTTGTTAATTGTTCGGGCTATATTGGTTACTTTGGTTCGTCTGCGGATTTCAACATTTCTGATTCGGTCTCGCAGCGTGTGGGCGTACATTGAATTTTGAATAGAATTTTAAAAAGGAAAATATAATACAATATTACTAATATAAGAACTATAAAAACATGGATTTACGGGCACAGAAGACACTCAATTTCATATGGGTCACTAATGGAATAGTTGTCCTGTGACGTAATCGCGCCCGAAACATGAGGTCACCGAGATAGTAACAATGCGATTGATTACCTCAAATACTTCGCCACACGTGCGGTGTGTTCGAGTCCGATGTGGAACTCTGTAATTGCACCTACAACTACATACATAATTACTGTTTTAAAACGAGTGGATCTTAGACCACACGGTTGAAGAACGATACAAAACGTTACAAGCTATGAGAAAAAGAGAATCTGTGCTCGCACCTCTCTTGCCCTTTCAGTAATATACATAACGTAACTCTCTTTCTATCGTCACTAACTTATATCTCCCTCTCAACTTGCATTCACCTTCCCCAATCACACTTCGCGTAAAGCATTTCTGCCCGATTTTGACATTTCTTTGTAACGACCGATTTGAAATAGGGTCAATATTTGTATGGGTCCATACAGAGAGATTTCCCTATGGAAATAAACATATCAGAATCAGAGACAATATAGATTTACTCCTTTCCTTGAAAAATCGGTTGAGAGTCGGAGAACTATTTAAGAATCTTAATCTACCTTCATGAGTGATTTCCTATAAAGAAAGATTGGGTTTTGACTGATTGAGTCTGCAAATAATACCATTTATAATGAATACGCGAAACATGGTTTTCTAGGAACTATAATAATAAGGACTTTACTTAGTTCAAAGATACATCGCAATGGCGAGAGGATGTATTTTTCAGAAGTAAAACCGATATGACATAAAGACGATTGGAAGCAAATCTCCTAAAAAAATTGAATGGTAATGGTTGATTGTACAATTAATTAAGGGAAAGGAACGAGAGAATCCGCATAGTTTTATTTCACCCATAGAACAGCTTTATTTTTAAAGCAATTTTTGACGAATTTGATAAAGTATTACGGATTCAATTATTATAATTTTATAGAAATCTAAAGTAATTATAACGGAAGGTTGGTATTTTAATCTAAATTATATTGGACTGGCCTTATCTACTTAATCGTATCGATTTATATCAATTAGTGTATCACTGACACCGTTATTTTTGTCTCCACTCTTGATGCATCAAGAGTGGAATGACTGTGATTGAATAAAGTTTTAGTTTTATAAAGCATAGCACAATTACATATATGGTAAAAACTCGCGTAGTCAATTTATTTTGGACTGAGAAGTTACTTAGTTAAATATCATAAAGTATTGGTAATTTTCACCGATAATAGTTTCGTCGACAGATATTTATCGCGAATCTTGACAATTATACGGTATCATCTTAGCTGTTGCTGAATGACGTACACTTAATTACCGACTAAAATATTTGTATAAAAGTAAATCAAGCCGACAACGAGTCGTGTTACATGGACGGTTCGCCACTGCTACTCGTACCTAGGTATTATTTCGCTTTCTCTACAAGACAGAATGCGATGTCGAGCCCCTCAAAGGGGACTGGGTCAAAGGAATCAGAGCTCTAATTAGAAGTAATTAATTAGCTACTTTTCTCTTGGTTCGGTTCAATTGCTGTAATAAAAGCTTGCTTGAGATTTAATTACAGAATAAGCAATAATTAGGTACGGTGTCCCCTTTGGTGTAGGTGTAACGGAAGAGACCTACTTAAATTTGTATTTTGAATTTATAGGGAGTGAGGATTCTACATATATTTCCCTGTCTTTAAACATAGCCTTTATTGCTACACTGGCTTATTCTGTTAACGATCACTTGCTCACTTGATCACTCTGCTGAACGCGTTCACTTCGACACTTAACTCGCCTCACCATGAGGGTATAATTTATTATTTATTATTATTAATCATTTATTTCAGAATAAATTTCCATATATTGTTAGTAAAAGTCTTAACCTAGTGTTAGTAAAAGAGACTCTTATACAAAAGTTGAAACGGCTGACACCCACGTGTGCATCCGTATCCAGTGAGCCAGCATGGGGCTGTCCCATCTATCACACAATACACTCAGGATGCTGTGGGAGCTAGCACGTATTCTACCGAGAATAGAAGCGCACCGTTTCCGTATAACTGCATGAAAACCATCAACCCTGGTCTCGGTGAACATCCCGGAAGCGCTACAAAAGCGTGGAAGACCCAACAGCATCCTGAACACATTGTTATACTGGACACGCAGGGCGTTGTATGCCCTCAGCGTATACCTGACCCACAGACTGCACGTGTAAAAAGACTGGCAGTATGCTCTGTAAAGGGTTATTTTGACTTGCGTCGAACAACGTGCAAATCTGCGGATCAGCATATTACCTCGGACAGCCATCGCCCTGCGTTCCCTTTCGATGTCCAGGTCATCATTCAGGTCATGCGTGACCCAGTGGCAGTGAATTTAGGAACTTATTATTGAGAATTACAGAATATTTGAAGCCACTTATAGAAAAGACATACTGACCTCGATAAGGCTTGGTATAAACTGATAATTGTTCGTTTTGTGTTTGCCCTCTGTGGCATTACTGAGCAACCAAAGTGTGAACCCGGATTATCCAACGTTGACCTGGAGTTCGATATTTGTGAGTCTAGACCGTGATCATACAAACTGATTCAAGCTATGCCGCCTCATGTCTTTGAGTTTTGTTTCTGAGTACCAATGGTTGTGACTGTTGTGAGTATCAGAGTTCAAGTCTGTTGGATTCTGAATTAGCTTAATTACCTTTACTAAAGAAAGAAAGCCCTAATGGCTAGATTCCAGATTAGATGGACTCGGCATTAGGGAAGAGCAATCCAGTGCCCTCCTGGGGTGCATGACCCAATAATTTGGGACACGGCGCAAAACGGGGGCACCGGAGAAGCATACCCGCGTTCCCGGGACTCCCGCCATCAGGCACCAGAAGAAGTCCACGGCAGGTTGGGTTTTGTCGGTGCGAGTCCGACATAGCCAACCGCCGCGCGCCGACACTTTTTGCGGGTGGCAAGAATAAGCATTCCCCTACAAAAAAAAAGATTCCACCCTGTTGTAATGCTATTCCAAAGAAATTTAAAGAATAGGGAGATATAATTATACTTACATGACTGTAATTGTATATAGATTCTCTAATTAAAACCTGTTAACTAAATACATAAAATTAAAACTTTACATTTTTTGCGCACAATTGCTCTTCACACCAGTTCCTAAAACTTGTTTGCAGCACCAATTATCGCTTCTCCGAACAGATGTTACTATTTTTTATCGATATATCCAACATAACAATAGGAATACAAGTTCATAGTTATTTTCAAGGTCTCGTACTGCTACTTTTTACTATGTAAATACCCTTCTGCTGCGACCATGGCAACGAAAGGCGCCATTGTTGCCGATAAGTGCAAATATTTGTGATGAGCACGAATATTTGTTTCTGACTCATGGATGTTTTCTATATATATTTATCTATGTATATAAGTATGTATATCGTCACCCATAGTACAAGCTTTGCTTAGTTTGGGGCTAGGATGATCTGTGTGACAATGTCCCTAGATATTATTATTATTATTGTTTCAATAGTAAAATAGCCTGTTTATTATATTAACTGCACGTGTGGCGCAGCGACTAAAACAGTCTCGCTGCTTCGCGTCGCGGGTTAGAGTCGCGCGCCGGACAACTATTTGTGTGACGCATATATAGTTGTTCTGAGTCTGGATGTTATTTGAGTCCCTCAGTTATATGTTTGTAAGTACCAACTCCGCGACACAGGAATTCGGGTCACTAGTGAGGGCGTGGTCTTTCTTTTAAAAATAAAATATTAAAGCAATGAACAGTTAGATTCATCCCTGGTTCGTAGGTTCACCGAGCTACATGTTGTTAAGCTTCGGTAAATCTGCCCATGTGGTATGCATTCATTATGTGTACTAACATAGCCTGTAAGTTATATTGTTACTAACACTATGGATTTGCTGGTCTGAAAATAAATTATTTTTATATTTTATTGGAACGAAGTTCCTTATCGCGCGTTGTGAAAGGGGGCTAGACGGAAAAAAATCTCACGAAAAGTTTGCAGCTATGCGGCGTGCGCATGTTTCTCTGTCTGTCTCTCTCTCTCTCTCTTATAGAAAGCAAGCCAGATATTTTCATTTCTATTTCGCATTGAACAGTGTGGTGTCGCGACGATTATTTTTGTTGAGTGTACACAGGTTTTTTGTACATAATAAATAATAAGAAATAACTTCGTTCCATCCGGGTGTCCCTTGACACCTCTCAATTTTTTATTTAATGCAAAACGTGCTAGCGGGTTACCGGATGGTAAGTGATCACCGCCGCCTATGGATACTGGCGAGACCAAAGGGGCTGCAACTGCTTTGGCGGCCTTTAAGAAAGGAATAGGCTCGCTTCTCGAAGTTTGTCCTCTCATACCGGATCGGAAATCTCTCCGCAGTTATTTAATTCCACAGAGTGGTAGTTCGCGTTTAACAGTTTCTTGTGAAACACATGACAGTTGACGACCGTACATCAAGGTAATATGGATGAATATTTGCACTACTGACACGAAATAATAATCAGTATTAGTTCGCAACTTTTTATATCTCTAAATAGGTTATATCTCTGCATGGTGTTGACATGGTTTGCGAATTAGGTACATGGGAAACATAAGTACCTACTTACATTTAAATTCAAATCGTCATTTCGTAGAAATTTATTCTACGAAATGCAGCTTTATACTAAATGTAAAAAGGTACCCTATGTTCTTTTCTGTACCCCTAGAACTTGTGCAAAATTTCATGATGATTAGACCAACAGTCGCATTTATGCAGGCAAAGCCATGAGAGACAGCTAGTATAACAGTATATGAAAGGTTAATGTAGTCTATACTTCTGGTAATAACTTCACATTTGGCTGAACGACGCGACGTCAAACCGCACAATCGCTCACTAATTATGTTGTTATTGTTAATCATTACAAATGTAAACTCGAATGTTTTAAAATAGCAGCTGTTTCTATTAGTTTATGTTTTTGTTTGTTTGAAGTTGCAGGTACAATAGAACGCTTATTTCGTTGTTTTAGCGGTTTTGGAAATTGTACAGCCTAGCGTTGTATAAATGATTTTCAATGTTGTATAATGCTTTACTATTTGCGCAACGGAGTCGAAATAACAACAGTATTGTATTGTAAATGAAATACGACTGGTTTGAACGTTTATAATACTCCTATCGCTACATCAATTGTTAAATTATTTAAAATTTTTGTGACAAGTATCTGATTCTAAACTAGGCAGAGTAGTATAGGCTCTGCCTAGTTTAGAATAGGCAACCTTTGTGACAAGTATCTGATTCTAAACTAGGCAGAGTAGTATAGGCTCTGCCTAGTTTAGAATAGGCAACCAGACAACTAATAAACATACTTATATATTCCTAATTACATATCTACATGTTATAAATAAATTACACCCAGACACAGCACAAATAATCGTGTTCATCACACAAATATTTATCCTACGTGGGAATCGAACCCACGACCTCTGACTTAGCAGCCAGGGTCACTAAACACTAGACCGACAGGCCAGTAAGTATATTAGTAATTGTTCAGTAAAGTGGCGATCTGACAATGCTTATCCATAAGGTTTAGGGTGCTTTTCCACCACCAGATATGCTATCCTACGAGGATGTGAAAGCTACGAAACAATGTTGCCGTTTCCACTGACGCCAAGCTATGTAGCGGGGTTTGTAGGATGTGTGTAAAAAGATACGCCGCCGCGAGCGCCTATTGTAGTTACTATGTACCTACCACGACTCCATATAGTTTATTTAAGTTTTTTGGTATAGATATTTTAAGTTCATTGAAGTTTCCGCTAGAGGCGATGCTAGTTAATCTAATAAACTATAAGTCACATCAAAGAAGAAACCTACATGAACTTGTGGTAGCCATGCTATACAGTCGCGGTCTAAAATGCTTACAAAAGGTTTAGGATGCTTTTACATCGTAGATGTCATATGCAGCTATGACTACAAAGCATGTGGTCATTTCCACTGAAGCTAACCTATGTATAGAGAGGTGAGTATTTTTTGTCTAAAGAGATGGGTTGCCGCGAGCGCTTACTGTAGTTTCTTCTCTGCACAAGCTAGAACACTCGCGACCATCCATAGCATGCATCAATCCATAAAAAAATTGATTAGTAGAACCCGTTTCCGCCAGTGCTAAGATATATGGACCATTAAATATGATTGGTGAATATCAATCGCATCCATAGCCACGTAGTATAGCAGATCCCTGGTGTAAGAGCACCCTTATATTAGCTTAAACACATCAATGTCGACAAATTGATCAGACGTGTAACAAAAAGTCTGCTCTGTAAGCATAGACTTTTAATAGTAGGCTACATATTTCGCAGAAAACCTTCAATTTAAAAATATAAAACCGATAACAGATAATTATCTGGCGTAACCAAGCGAAGTCTTCTTACAAAAAATTCAAGAAAGAAATAATCAAAAGATTATTTTGCCACATTAATAGCATAATGTACAGACGCTAGCGCATCGAAATACCCCAATCGGTCAAATTGCCACAATTGAAAGTGAACCTTATGCCTATGTGATAAAGTTGAAAAAGAAATTTGTCCTAAAGAAATTTGACAGTTAGGGGTAGCTGGATGTGCTGTCGTCTGTACATATGTACAGTGTAGCTTTGCTTGGTGCAAAGAACGTCCTCACACGAATTGATCAGTTCTTGCTGCTGCTATGGTCAGTTTTTGACCTTTCATTGCCATGACGCCGAATCTAGATGTCTCACCTCAGGGTGTCTCGAATTATATAAGTTACTCTTGGTACAGCACTAATATTCAAGCCATCTTCATGGAGAAAAAATATTTCAGCCCTCTATTGAAGGAAAAAATTTACGATTTTATTTCAGTAATATTTTTTTGTTATATTTGAAACCTAACGATTTCGACAAATGTTATGTTAACAAATGTTAATAATACTCTTTTTGTTCAGAATCGCCTATTAGAAATGTAATATGCAACTAACCATAATATATGTGACTTTTTGACTTTGTCGCCTCGCCACTTCGTTTCCCAGATTTGGTTCCCGCACAGGACGCATAGTAGTTCGTAGAAGGACTCAGAGTCATTGCGCTAGTACGGGCGTTATCTTAAGAAAATTAAATATTTAGAGTTTATTACACACAATGTGATAAATAATCGAATGAACAAGCTTGTATAATTAAAAGTTAAAACCACCACATATTACGATATAATAAAATCTAAAGTTGAACAAACATCTCATTGTTTTCATTTTTTAACACTTTATCGTGTAGGCGAGCCTGTATATTCATCTATTAAACCTAAATAAAGATACCCTCGCGTAAAAGAAACACCCAGCAAGCTTATTTCAGTATTATGTCGTTGTGCCAAAGTCGATTGTCACTTAATAATGAGCCTGGACCAAGTCATACTGTCTTACGTTAACTATAAAGGACATGATTCCGGTCTTGCCCACGTGTTTTCGCGTTTTCTTCAATTGCCGACCACACAAGTTTGTATCCGAATATATGTAGCTTAAGCTGTCAACAAGTTTGTCCGTCTTGTGAATGTTCAAAGGTAGTCAATGTTCTGATTATTGTTTCAACTGCTGTTATTGTTACTATTAACAATAGAACATTTTTATTGACACATCTAATAATGATTTCAAATGATATAAATCAGCCTGGTGTGATATTACATTTATTAAGTTATAATCAATAGGGTAAAATCAAAAAGGTACAGGCAGGTTATTATAAGGTACAGGTATGCTCTATTACACAGTATGCTCCTCCAATTATAGGAAATAATGCACTATTTAATATCTACTTATACAATTTCGAATATATTATTAACACATTTATTTGTTTACAGGTACTTTTAAATACGGTCACTCTAGCGCATGTTAAGTTTGGTGAGTAAGATACAGAAAAAGAAACATTACGACTAGTTTCTTTACTCGTTACATCTTTGAAAATAAAAATCTAAAATGTTTGATTCACAGAAACCCTTTAGAGAGCTTGTAAATAGTCAAAACCTTATTTACACTTGGTAGCTAGGTTATTTATAAACACCTTGCAAGAATTCGGACCCATTGAGAAACTTACCCTTTAACTCGCGTTTGGAGCAGCATATCATTTGTTACTAGATACTAAAATCATAACAAAGGCTCCCCAGTATCACCCAGCGAAGAGTCCTCCTAACTCCTATGTCTCACGTTATGACCAGCCTACCTAGTTGGAAAACTAACCAGCCACAAGCTTACCTACCCAGGGTATATCTCTGATCAAATCAGCCACAGGCTATGAAGGAATCTTGATTCAAGTTCCGTCTATTGGGCACATTCAACAATCGTAATTCGTCAAACAAAACACGTTAAGACAACTCACTTAGTCTAACGTTAAAAGTGTTGTAAGACTTAATAATAAAAATCCAATTCAGACTCGGTTCGATTTATTAAAACTACTTATATAAAATTGCTTTCATTGAATGTTGTGATTAAACCTGCTATTTCGTTCATCGTTAGTTTGATTTCGCAATCGGTGCTCAGTAATAAATAGACTAAGGTTTAAACTCCGAGTGAAGCTGGTTTTAGAAAAGAATAAAATACTTTCTTTGCCCCGCTTGAACAAAAAAAATATCAAGAGTTTCAAAAGTTGACATAATGCAGCGTGCAGTACCAGGTCTATTGGCCCTTCTGCTCTGGCTAGATATATCTGAATCTGACGCCAAGTAGCTGGATTGAGATCCGTAGAGTGTAAGTATTTGGATCGCACTTATATATTAGTGACAGTTTCTTGGATTAATTAACGATATCAGCAAAAGTTTGCACGGCGTAAATGACACTATAAATAGTTTTTGAAACACTATTATTATGTAAAACTAAAAAATGTTTGTTGAAAAACGTTGCTGATCCAAATATTTACACTGTGCGGATCTCAGTGCAGTTACTTGGAGATGCACTGACATCAGTAGAGTAAATAATAATAATATATTGTTGTCATATTGTCCTGCAAGATATATAGGATAAATTTACATACCTTATAGATATTTTTCTGTCCCGGATACCCACAACCTAAATAAAATGTGCACAGAAAAAGACAAGAGCAAGAAAAAGAGGAAGTCACCAGAATCTGAAAACAGAATAAATTATACAACGTCCCAATAGTGTTATCCTGGAGTAATCCCAAGACACATACACCACAGTTAAGCTTATTGATTTGAAACCTAACATTTACATTCAATTGCAAAAGGCGGCCATACGAAATACTTGCCGCATTGTAAGAAAATTCCTCCAACTAGACGACGACAATAATGCAACTGACGGACATGACTAGCTAACTTCTTGACATTTACTCGGCGCTTGCCCGTAAATGTTAAGTAATGCCAGCAAAAGCTGAAAAAGAAAACAAATAAATAAAATAACATTAATAGTGCAATAATACTATAAACTAATTTTAAATTACAAAACATGGGTCTTTACGAACCATTAAGTAATTAAATTGCTTCACTCTTTTTATTTTCTACTTCACTTTTTTTATAATCTCTAGATTTCGTAGGAGATAGATTTGATAAGAATAAAGCTTAAAAGCTGATCTTTCGATTTAGCAAATCGTCTGAATCAGAAATAAAACAATGGATAGAAATTGCGAAATCGTGCAGACATCTATGACACAGGTTATTTACTTAACAGATAAGAAACCTGACTAGAAAATATGTTGCGCTGTGAGTTCTCTCATGCTCGAGTAGCAGCGTCATAGATCAAATAATTCAATATATTAGCTTAGATCATACATTTTACAATATTTTTACGACTTTTACCACAACTCGTGGTGTCCGTTACAATGGTAAGTTATGAAAATGGATTTAATGAAAATGACAAGTTGCTTCACGTTTGCTTTTCTGATTATCGGGTTTGATTAACTATTACATGTATGCAATATGTGTCTGTCTAGCGGAGTGTGTTTAATTTATTTATTTAATATAAGTAACGTTCTTGGTTTAATTTACGAAACCAGCAAATGTCTTCACGGCGTAAATGACACTTTTCTTTCTACAGACACTATATTATGTAAATAGTTAGTAAAATTAAAAAATGCATAATAGAAAATACCAACATTCTTGAGAGATAGTTGAGAACGGTTGGTGCGTATTATTACATGAATAGTTACTAAACACGTAAAAGTTATTCTAGTTTACGTACCGTGCGATACGAATACTACATTTAACCGTTACTCCATTGTAAATCGAATCTTTATTACTATTTCAGTGAGGCTATTATGAAAATCGTTTGTTTTACTGCTTTTGCATTCTATGCATATCGCTCTGTTTGTTATTTTTAAATGTTAGCTTAAATAAACTGTGAGCGTTAATAAAAACTTCTATTTATTTTAATGGAAACTATTTTGAAAATATGCAAAATAGTGTTATTTATTGTTTAAACAATCAGTTAATGTCCCCGATTCGTTGATGTATATTTCCAGAATCCGAGCTGGAACTGGGTAAAATCTGTTTTACGGCAATGTCTCGGAGAGCATATGAAGCTATCAATCATTTCCCCTTATTTCTCCCCGGATCGAATTATGGGAATGAGGGAATAGAGAGTCACTTATGCTTGCACGAACAATCCTGCACTATAACATTTATTGCGTAGTTGGCTTGGCTCCGTTGAGATTAGCCTTACCTGAAATTCGACCAGGAGCACTATTATATTTAGCATTTTATTATATCGTTTAAATTTGACTTGTGAATCATATTCAAATACAAAGTCATGCATACTTTGAACTGGACTGTTTCGGAATCACTATCCGGTGATTGAATGCTTGCTGGTAATAAATATCTATTGACCTCTTAATAATGACTTTAAACAGGTAGGTAGTTGCATTAAACAGTAAATGTTCCAAATTTAAATTCAAAATACCTTTATTTTCCCTACGCATATCAATATAGATGCTAACTAGATTCAATAAAGCATGCATTATGCTTAGTCTAGCAATAGGTACAGCCAAGCTAGAACCCAACTTTGTAGACTGTTTCCTGATGCTATCTCTCGTTTTATGAGGCTCTGGCCTCGTTATATCATCCTGTCTCCTACTATGCGCTTAGGGGAAGTGGAACTGATTTTTTAATCTCTGTTTCTTTCTAATTAATGAAGCGATTCCACGGGACATGCATAAGTCTGACAGCTCAGTGTTATTTTATTGTGTGCTTGATCTTGATTTACAAGAGGTGCAATGGGTAAGGGAGAGGTTTTGGATGAACAAAATACCTTTAAATTATATCATCATCATATCAGCCGAAAGACGTCCACTGCTGGACAAAGGCCTCCCCCAAGGATCTCCACAATAGCCGGTCCTGCGCTGCCCGCATCCAGCGGCTTCCCCCGACCCGCACAAGATCGTCGGTCCACCGTGTAGGGGGCCTGCCCACGCTGCATTAAATTATATATTTTATAGTAACTCCTCGCGTTTAACAAAACGCTTCATAATTATTCCAGTTTTACTTGAGCGTAACACGAGACATTGGGGAGATCAATGATTGTAATCCTACTAAATAAACGCGACAGTTTGTACGTATGGATGGATGTTCGATACTCTTTCACGTAAAAACTACCGAATGGATTTTTTATGGAACTTTACAATAATATAGCTTATACATCAGAATAACACATAGGCTACAATTTATAAATATATTGTGTGAATTGTCCAAAATATGACGTTACATGCCAAGTAAGTAGGAAAAAATCTACCCAATGCGAGCTATTCCGGCGTTCACTGCAAAACCGCTAGAGGTACACATTCTACTAATATTATAAATGCGAAAGTTTGTGAGTATAGATGTATGTATGTATGTTTGTTACTCTTTTATGCCAAAACTACTTGAACGCGGGTGAAACCGCGTGGCGCACCTTGTAAATATATATTTAAACGTAAACCAACCAAACTCACGAAAGTTTTATATATATATATGATTACGCGAAACCGATCGTTGTCATAAAGAGTATCTGTATTTAGAACTAAAGTGCGAAGAACATGGCAATCAACTTGGTCATTAACTCTCTCAAGTGAACAAAAACATGTTAGGTTTCACAATACCTCGTTTTTGTAGTTTAGAATTATTTACAGAAACCACAGTATTTATTATTTGGCGAACAAAGTAATCCAATTCTGTACGGTTGAACAGATGTATCAGATATAACATTAAAAAAAAAACAATTATTTGAACGTACTATCGGCGGAGTATGCGCATGTCCACCTTTGCGTACGAATCTATAAAACGAATATCGATGTATAAACGTGTTATGAGTTTAAGGCTAGACTTGAACTATAACATTCTCATTATATCTCGAGAGATTTGCATTTAACAGCATCGGATTTTAACTCTTAGCGTTGCACATCAAGTTTCTCTCCCATTGATAATAGTGTCTATAACTATTAGAGATATTGGACCTTTTTTTTGATATGGCAGGGGGAATGCCCAACTATTCACCTGTAGAACCAGGTGGATGCGCATGCCATCCGCAAAAAGTGTCTGCGGGTGGGTTTGTCGGACTCGAACCGACTAAACCTAACCTGCCGTGGACTTCTTCTGGCGCCTGATAGGGGGAGCCCCGGGAGCGTGGGTATGCTGCTCCGGTGACCCCCTTTTGTGCCGTGTCCCAGATGGTCGGGACCCTCCCATTTGCCGACTCCTGCCAGTACGGCACAGCGACTGCGCCACAAGACATATTGGACCTAATAACCACCTAACGTTGTAATAAAACTGAATTCTCTGATAAATAGCACCCTTTGTACATGTTATTAGAAAAAGTGGCAGTATCTTCGGAAAATTCAGGAATTTGTATTATGAAGGCGACCCCTCATAGTCTGTTTGTCTATACAAAAATCAAATCGGCACATACGTTTTATATGGTCTGCCTTCGATCAGTGTCGTGACCATAATGTGGTCAACAAGGCAGTTGGTCAATTGTACCATTTTCAAACAACATGACTTTAAAACGCATCGGAATATACCTAACTCCACCTAAGATTCAATCAGACATGGACCGTAACTGATTCAACCGGAGGTTGTATAGCGAAAAAATGTGTGAAAAAGCAAATTGATCCTGTATTTGAATAGATAATTCACAATGTTTTTTTCCTGCTAAACACCGATCTGCCATTGTTACTTGGTAGGTTTTGAGAAAATGTATCGCGCAATTCTTTTAGGACGGGTCTTACAAAAATGATCACTTTTAATACACGAAAAATCTTAATATCTCAGTAATTTTATAAAATTACTGAGATATTAAATCTTTTAATTTCTTACCTTAATGATAGCATATTGTTGGCTGTGTCTGAACTAATATTAAAAAGAGAATCGATTAGATTGTGTGCGTGTATTTATTTGTAAAAGATGAACTAAAAAAACAATAATATTTAAAATAAATCTTCATTTCTTCATAATCTATTTACTCTCAACAATATAATTTACTAACAGGTTTGTAAAGTCCCCCGAGTTACAGAGATACATTTTCCTAATGCAGGAAGTGTTTAAAAAACATTCGAGGCAGTATTTGGGGACTGCCGATAGGAGTTTATACTATTTTTTATCTAAATAATCTACAATATAGTACTTATACTAGCTCATGGGACGACGCGAGATTTGCGCTTTTTGTTCATTCAAAAATTGCTCAACGCGCCTAAAGAAGTTATCTCTTCATAAAATTTATTTAGCAAACGAGACACTTATTTTGGGACATTCATCACCACTTTCATGTAAGAGGTTTTTGACAGCGTACGGTACATAGCATCGTTTTGTTTCCGACCCTTATACTAGAAACCCAGTGAAAAACGCTGTCCTCGGTGTCACGATACTAAAATCTGGTCTTATTATAGAGTCGTCGTTAAGTTTTATCGTTCGGAAGTCATAGTTGCTTCAGTTGCTTGAGAATTATTGTTTAGCCGATGGCGTCATAGCGCTTTGCATGGTTATGATTCCATCGACTGCAATTTACAGAGAATCCACCAATCTCGATTTACATATTCAGAATTCGAATGCTAATGTTTGATCTTCATTCCTTTTCGAGTGGGTTGTGGTATTTTTTAGGGTTCCGTAGCCAAATGGCAAAAAACGGAATCCTTATAGATTCGTCATGTCTGTCTGTCTGTCTGTCCGTCCGTATGTCACAGCTCCTTTTTTCCGAAACTATAAGAGCTGTACTGCTGAAACTTGGTAAGTAGGTGTTTTCTGTGAACCGCATTAAGATTTTTACACAAAAATAGAAAAAGAACAATAATTTTGGGGGGGTCGCCATACATAGAACTGAAACTCAAAAATTTTTTTTTCATCGTACCCATGTGGTGTGTCTGTGTGGATAGGTCTTCAAAAATCATATTGAGGTTTCTAATATCATTTTTGTCTAAACTGAAGCGCGAGAGACACTTCCAAAGTGGTAAAATGAGTGTCCCCCCCCCCCCCTTCGTAACTTCTAAAATAAGAGAATGATAAAACTAAAAACATACAATTATGATGTACATTACCATAGAAACTAACAACGAGATCTATCAAGTAGTTTTTTTTATACGTTATAAACCGCAATTTGCTTTCATTTAATCAACTGAAATACTTGCTGCGACGGAACCCTTCATGTGCGAGTCCGACTCGCACTTGGCCGGTTTTTATTCTAAAGCTGGCATTGCAAGAGACCTTTGTTTATTTCGGGCATGTTTATACATTGTCCTTGTAAGGAATCGATTTGCAGTTTTATTATACTACTGTTTCATTGAAATCTGTGATTATACTGGTAAGTGTTTGTAATTTTCTCTAGGCTGGCCAGCCCATTAGGCTGACGACTGTCACAGACAACGACCGGGATCGGTTGCTTTACGTGCCCTCCAAAGCACGAAGGTTTATAATTTAAACCACGTAGTTAGTACCCCGGCCATAAAGTTACCGGGTACCTGGGTGCTTAACTTTACTGATCCCTTATGGACCGATAAGGGTACCTGGTTATGTTTGTCTTTGTATGATAAGCTAAAGTTAAGAGTGTTACTATCTAAGGTTTATCATAAATAGCTGTGCCCCGCGGTTTTACCCGCGTTAAACTTATAAATGAGGGTGACCAACACATGCGAATATTGCACTAAAAGCTACTTAACAATAAAGATTAAACTACGTTCATTATATTAGTCTTTATTTCACGTAAATCAATGCAGTATTACGGAAGTTATGACTGCGAGAAGTTTTGAGCACTTTTTAAATTTCCACGATAGCGCGCGCTTGGCGCGTGACGTCAGCTATCAGCTCACTCCGATCGCTCGCGCCCCGCGCCATATGAAACTCATTCAAGTGATGCCTCGCGCGCGCGCATTTATTGTATCATAGCTTTATTTATTAATTTGATATTATTGTATTACATCAACCTGTTAAATACCTTGTGAGTTACATATATCTGCACCCTGGAAGAGGGTAACATGGGAGGTAGATTTCCGTACACGACTGACAAACTTTGATTGACAGTAGCATGCGGCGTCAAGAATCCAAAGTTTCTTAATCTACCAATAATACTCTCGACTTAGTTACTTACTTTTTTTTGTTTTCAGTACCTTTTTAATTAAGTCTAATAAAGAACTAACTAAACTAATATAAAATAAAAATATTATAAGTAGGTACCATTTTATATTTATATATAATTCCAAATTTTAATGCCATTATAGACGACCAAAATAAGACCAAACGGCAGAGGATAAACTCACTCTGTGAATGAATCTTCAAAAGTGTTAACGATGTGTATTTAGGATACAATGAAGGCCGGTACTATTATATTTCTAGCATAATGTTTGCAAAATTTTGTACACCATCTCCAAGTATACTTACGTACGCAGGTAAGTACTATACTCAGCGGCCCGCTAACTGCTGTAGATTAATACCACTGTCATTCTTAACGTTTTTTTTTTCAAAGACAATAATAATACTATAATACTTTACAAACATATAATAGACTATTTACGGGTTACACAAATAGTTGTCCGGCGCGGGAATAAAACCTCGGACACATAGCGGCGACTGTCTTAGCCGCTGCGCCTCACTTGCAGTCAATTTTACTTCACTTACCTATATTCAACATAACTATTTTTACTTATTGAGTATTAGTGGTTAAAGTCAAATGTAGATAATAATCACAAAATATTGTATAAGTAGGTAAAATAGTTCGTGGTTATTACATATTTTTTCCAAATATCCCATGTTTAATCTACGTCAGTAAGTTAGGGGTAACATTACCTATTCTCATTTAAAAAATACGATATTGTTGGTTGGTTGGTTATTTATTATAACATCCTGATATCAAGGTTCCTGATAGATAATACCAATATTAATGTCTCTTATTTAAAGATTAAATTGTAAAATCCTTAAATGACAAGGTAGATAAACTTTTAAGTTTAGCTACCTTTATCATTTAAGGATTTTACAATTTAATCAGTCAGAAGTTGATTATAAAATGCACCAATAGATAACGTAGTGTTTCATGAGAAAAGTATAAATATAATAGTTATTGACATCAAACTAATATTCATAACAAAATGCAATAGTTTTCAGTCCTATTGAATCCTGTCTGCGTATTGCGGTCATCCATTTCTTCCTTATCATAGGATATTTAGGTATACTAAAAACACTTTTTGGGTGTGTTAACATTGGAATTAAAACTCTTGGGCACTACACGGCATTATCTAATAATTTTCTCGTAATAAAATCGCAAGTACGAGCCACCAGCAGCGGTTATTAAATGAATAGTACCTAGATTTGTACCCGCAAACCGGCCGGCGCGCTGCGTGAGTTGATACGTGACGTCACAGCGCGATCAAACGCCGCTTGTATTTTGAAATAATATCGCTCGAAAATGCGTACTTTGATTGCTATTATCTCAGCTGTCTTTGGGAATATAAAAAAGTAAAAATGCAGATGTTCTTGTATTTAATTCTAGATTACTTTGGCATATCTAGAATAAAACATTGGCCAGGCTCATTATCACAGTGCCTCCCCCGTAGGTGATAGCGTAATAATATGTACCCTGTATGTTGACCCGACCTCTTAGTAATATTCATGCAAAATTTGAAGTAAATCCATGCAGTACTTTTTGAGTTTAGCTCGGACATACATACAGATGAACAGACAAAAATTCTAAAAACTATATTTTTGCCTTCGATATCGATTGCAGATCATGCCCCAAGTATCCTTTTAAAAAAATATTCAATGTACAGTTTTTATACTTGCCTACGATTTTATTATATGTATAGACAAGTATCCTTTTAAAAAAATATTCAATGTACAGTTTTTACTCTCCTACGATTTTATTATATGTATAAATACTCGACGAAACTACGGAAACCTTTCAGATACATAATTAGCAGGTAGCTTTTAGATAGGTACCTCTTTTGAACTAAGCATAGTCCCGCTTAAACTTAGTCATCAGATGAAAGGCAATTGGTTGTTACGATTCTACAGACGGATTGACATAAAATACATTGACACACAAACAAATGCTTTAAACTTAACTTCAAAAACAACTGACCTTCGTATGCATCTACACATCAGCAACCGCTCAGGGTCGAGGTTCGAACCCCAAATGTGGAGGGCATTTGGGGTTCGAACTACGTGTAGGTACTTAGTTTGTAGTTTTATATTGCTAGGCAGCTCGAGCCCACGCACACCTCTATTGTCCGGCGAAGCAGTGAAAACCTCAAAGGCTGACTGTAAACATCATGTCAAAACAAACTTAGTACTAATAGCACTTATCGTTTGTGTGACCTATATTGTGAGTCTAGGTGTAATTTGTTTCCTTGAATCCTAAATTTGTAGATCCCCTCTTTACGGAAATTAATATACCCCGAAGCAGGCGTTGTCTTCAATAAAAAAAATATATAACATACCATGAAAATAAATAGCCATGCCAGTGCTATTACATGTATTTTTATTCAAGGCTAGAGTGAACAGGAATATTATGGTTACATACGGTCTACCTTCGACCACATCTTCACTTACCATCAGGTGAGATAGTGGTCAAGCGCATAACCATCCAACAAAAAAGAATAATAATATAATAATATCTGGGGACAATGTCACACAGATCATCCTAGCCCCAAACTAAGCAAAGCTTGTACTATGGGTACCAGGCGACGATATACATACTTATATAGATAGATACATACTTATATACATAGAAAACATCCATGACTCAAAAACAAATATTCGTGTTCTTCACACAAATATTTGCACTTACCGGGATTCGAACCCAGGACCACCAGCTTCGTAGGCAGGAGCACTACCAACTAGGCTACGGTGACCGTCAATAATAATAATACAGTGTTCTTTAGTTCCTCATACATTATCAATCACATAATGCGGTTGTAGGTTTTTAAATTAGCTGTACCGTATTGCTAACGTGCGATAGTGTTATTTAGAGTTTTATATAATCGTTTATCACCGTTACATCTGCGGGCAACGGTATACCGCCATTTCACACTTGGTAGATCACCGGCGCAACATTATACGGGGAGCTGTACATTAGTTACTTCTTATTGTTACTACCTACGATAAAGCTCCGCTCATTTTCTGAAGATTGCGACGAGTTTTATCATTATTATAACAGCTGTAAAAAGTTCACTGCTGGACAAAAGCCTCCCCCAAGAATCATCGTGGGGGGATATGCCATAATCGCCACGCTCGGAAAACGGGTTGGCCATCGCAGTAAGATAGTCATATACTCAGATAGTAGATATTCCCTCGGGTCCACTTCTAGTGACCCACATAATGAGATGGAGTGATGATATTCTGATATTCGCCGCCGGCACCACACAGGATTTTCTCGTACATATTAGCACCGCCCCTAGCGGAAACTTCAGTGAACTTAAAATGTTTATACAAAAAACGGCAAGTTTCATTACGTGCTCTCCCGGTGTAAACCGGGTAAATACCGCCAACTCCCAGAGTTCCGGCTGATACTAAGAAATTAATCTTTACCGAATAGTTCTCCAAGGCACGGGTATGTAATTTTGTTTTTACAAAAATAAAACCCAAAATCACTTTCTAGCCTGCCCCGGGATTTGAACCCAGGACCTCGTTATCTGATGTTGAACACGCTGCCGCTAGACTAACGAGACACTCAAATCATACATAAAACAAAATTTTATTAATTTTTGCCCCCAAAGCCTTTAATTCTGCAAATGTCATTGTAATTGTCAAAGCACTTTTATACAGAACAATTTTCTAAAATATTTGTATCAAGGGCATCCTGGGATGATTTGTAACACGAGATTAACGAGGGGTATTACGACCGGGTCGAACCCGCAACCTTTTGATCAGAACGTTCACTACGAACTGAGTCACGGCGGTCAGCAAACAAACTGGCCGGGACTTATCTATCTCGACAGAAGGCAACGTTCGCAGCGCTCGCGTCTGGACGGCGCTGCTCGGCGGCGCAACTGTGAAATCAGCCTTAGAGGTTTGATGTCTGTGTAATGGTAATGGTGGTTATAACATGTTGAAATTCTCTATTGGTGTTTCCTTACATTTGTTATCGCGATTACTTTATGTATGTGTTCGTAATATAAGAAAATAGTAGTACTAACTTCACATTTTCCTTTTACACCCTCATACAAATACTAGGTAGCGCCAGAACATATGACAAGACTTGGTGCGTTCTTGATATGTTTCCATGTTTTTTCACATCATAACCGTACATACATTGTTCTATTAATACAAATATCGTATTCAATTAATTATACATTAGTAAAAATGCGAATAAATGTGGCACAATATTAAAATCAAAGTAAAGACTTAAGGTATTGTATTTAAGTTGACCTAAAAATCCAAAGAATAAGAAACAATACTTATACAGTTTGTAGAAGCTCTAAGAAAATATCTTTACATTATTTATATTCACGTAAAGATAATATTCCTTCATTTATTATGCCTTTTATCAAGTCGTTACTTTGTTTCTTTTTTATAAAATGTAGAACACATTGTATAAACGTAATTTATACCAAGATGTTGTAAGTTCACAAGTACTGGTCATCGACATTCAATCAGTGTAGCCAGGTTCTAATCTCAAAATAAAAATGCGTTTAGTAGAAAATCAAATAATATACAGGGTTACTTGTAAAACACCAACAACCTCGCAGTATTAGATAGCTAACACCATAAGCAACAACTTTTATTCTATGAGTTCGGACATAACTTAATACATAAAAAAAATATCTTAAACGGACGACTGCCGATTAGAGAAATGGGTGAAGTTCAAAATTTAATGACGATCGGTTGAGTAGTTAAAGCACGAAAGCGTAATAAACAAAGAAACCCACATTCGCAATCATACAAATATTAGTTAAGATGTTCGGAAATGAACTATGATTAACCTTTATTTTATGTAGGCGACGTGTCGCCAAAGTATAATATGACAGGAGTAACATAAATAGGAAGGAAACTTGAGTGCTTTCTACCTATGAAAGTAAACAGTATAAAAAAATATAAATAGAAAACAAAAATTGGCTGCCGTACACCGCTGATCTCATTCGATTCTTGTATGGTAAGTAATTTTTTTGTTGTTTTATTTGCATGTCGATTAGCTTAATGTTGTTCAGTTTCATAGGTAAATGGTATGGGCTCGTTTAGTTACGTCCACTATTAAGTTAACACCTTGTATAATAACCGAACATCTTTATTTTATTTGAAGCAAAAGTTCATGGCAGTTCTAAATGTACTGACATTAAACAAGGTCAGTAGATATACGCAAATTTAGTAGATCTCCTGAAAAGCCAGGCAACACTGTATTCAATTACCCGCGTAACGGTTATGGCCAAATTAGAGGGTTGCGTTGATTATTATGATTGATAAAAAAGTTGACGCCCGATCGCCTGGTTCGTAGTCATTAACCACCTTAGATTACGTAATTAATATTAGTAATAGTTGGCTGAAAACCGAGTGACATTATTTTCAACATATACCCCGAATACATATAAGTGGACGCGGGACATATTAGTGCACAAGTCTATGCGCACACCCAGGTACTATCTATATTCCCTCTCTCCCTCTCTTCGATGGCACGGGTACGGCTGTCACGACTAGAAAGAGGCCAGACTCAGGACCGTATCCGAATCACGGGGATGTAACTCCGCAAATTTTACAACTCCGGGTTTCAAAGAATTATTGTTAGCAGAACTGTAACATTTGACGATAAAATCCGGTATTATTTATGATTAATTTTCTCTACATCATTCACGGATGTCCTTATAGTTGTAGACTTATGTGTTTATGAGTGCGAATGAATAATGATCACATTAGATAAGGGACAATATTGCAACTGGCGGCCTTATCGGAAAGAGCCATTTCTTCCAAGTATCCGTGTCAGCGTTGATGGATCTTTGGTTATCAGTCTTTCCGAACGTGTCCGCTAACCATCCCATTAGGCCATTCGTTCATGAGTGACGGGTAATAGAAAGTGCACCTGTGTTCGTAGATGGTTAATCTCCTTTGAGATTGGGCGCCATGGACGAAATTCAACTAGGAGGACTATACACCAGTATATAACAGACTGGCGACCTGCCCCCGCTTTGGACGGGAAGACACATACGTAGAGGAAAGATAATTATGTAGTATTTCGAACAGAAAATTGCGTGTTTGTAAAGTTCCTTAGTGTTGTGTTGGCTTCTTATTTATTAAAAAAAATATCTTGGGACAACTAACACGCTGCCATCTGATCCCAAACTAGGATGATGAGATGGAGGGTCTGGACTAAGGCTACCAAACAACTGATACTTAAGCGATTGGCACACTGCCCCGCATGATGCAGCGTAGGGCGTGAGTGCGTGTTCTAACGTTGCTTGTAAGTATCTCCATTCGTATAGAAAACACGCACAGTCCACACACAGAACATGCATCTGCATGAACGCACGTGGAAGCATTTTCAATGTGTTATATATTGTTACATATTATAGATTAATTAAACCCAGACACAGAACAAATAACCGTGTTCATCACACAAAGATTTGTCACGCATAACTAATAAGCCAGAGGTCTTGGGTTCGATTCCCATGCGGGACAAATCTATAAGTGTACTAACCACTAGACCAACAGGCCAGTGAGGCTTTGAATTAAAGTACAAATTGAAGAAAATACGGTTTTTGAATATGTAGGTAAATAGTTCATACTAGTTTGAATCCAGTTTGATTCAAATTTTCCACAGACATAAATTGTTGCGACCGTTGCGAGTTACTCGTAGATACATCAAAGCGCCGTTATCCCGGTCAAGAAATTCCACAGAAATGCTTCAATAGCTGATGCCTTTTTAGAACTGACGTGATCAGTCATGTCTAGTAAAAAGTAATCTATATAAATAAAAAGAGAAGTCCTGACTGACTGACTGACTCATCAACGCCCAGCCCAAACCCTTGGCCCTAGAAAGCTGAAATTTTGCACAAATGTTTTCTTTATAATGTAGACAAGGAATAAGGAAGGATTTTTCGAAATTCAACCCCTAAGGGGGTAAAACGGGGGTGCGAAGTTAGTATGAAACTTTGCCGTTTTTGAAGTTAGAGGCATGAAAGATGGTATTTGGCCTTGCAGTTAAAAATAAAAAATATATGTTTCAGGATTTTTGGAAATTTCACCCCCAAGGGCAAAAAATAGGGGATGTAAGTTTGTACGAAAAAAGTCCCAATTTTTAAGTTAAACGCATGAAAATTTGCATTTGGCTTTTTAGTTAAAAATAAAAAATATATATTTCAGCATTTTTGAAAATTCCACCCCGAAGGTCATAAAATAGGGGATGTAAGTTTGTATGAAAAATGCGATATTTTTGAAGTTAAACGCATGAAAATGAGTATTTGGCCTTTCTGTTAAAAATATATAGCATTTATTTCAGGATTTTTGGAAATTACACCCCCAAGGCCGGAAAATAGGGGATATAATTCTATACTGCCTGACTGACATATCAACGCACAGTTGGCTGCAGTTACGACTTGAATTTTGACAGTAGTTACCTTTTATGACGTAGGCATCCACTGAAGAAGGGTTTTTGAAAATACCACCCCTGCGGGACTAAAATAAGGGATGAAATATTTTATGAAAGTGCTTAATTTTGATGTTAAAGGCTTTAGTATATAGACTTGCAGTTAAAAATTAAAATATATATTTCAGGATTTTTGAATATTCCACCCCCAAGGGCGTAAAATTGGGGATGTAAGTTTATATGAAAAAAGTGCCAACAAGTTTTAAGTTAAACGCATGAAAATTGGTACTTAGCATTACAGTTAAAAATTAAAAGTATGTGTTTCAGGATTTCCGAGAATTTTACCACGTAGGGTGACAAATAGGGGATGATTGTATGAAATATGTGACATTTTTTAAGGTAAACTCATGAAAATTGGTATTTGACCTTTCATTTTTCAGGACTTTTGGAAATTCCACCCCTAAAGACGACTAAAATAGGGATGTAAGTTTGTATGAAAATCTGTTTTTTTTTTGGAGTTAAAAGCATGTAAATTGATATTTCAGTTAAAAATAAAGCAATCAAGGGAATAATTTGTTGTTAAAAAAGGTAATCCATAACTGATTCAATAGGTCAACACCAAAAATGTACGCCAACTTAAATTATAGAGAAATTCGTTTCTTATTGCTTAAAATGTTGTGTTTGTTGTCGTCTAAGTAAAGATTTAGCGTTTTATAAGATTTGTAACTTCTTTTTTTTGGTATTTTTCATAACATATTAAAAAACGTCAATTTAATAAAATTGGGATAATATAAAAGTCATTGACCCAAAATTCGAGTTAGCGTAGTATAAATAATTGTTCGTGTCGAGATAATCGCACACAAAAAATATCATCTTAATTTTACTGATCTACAAGTTCACAATTTTGTAACTCTTAACTTTTATACCGTTTCAGATCGCAGAACTCATTTGACATATCGGTTAAAGAAATAAATGCTTGAAGTAAAAGGTAGTCCAAAACTGAATCAAAAGATGATCGCCTAAATCTCACCCAAAATATATGCCCACATCTTAATTTTACCGCTTTAAAAGGTTATATTTTTGTTAGTAGATGGTGTAATCATCGTTTTAGATCGCGCTATGGTTTCGTTCACAAAATGTGATATTAGACCTATCAATGCCGTGGTCGCAACCTAAGCTAATGGGAGTTACCTTGGTGATTAATGCATCGTTGATTATTATATTACTTTATTTGACTTACTGACTTTACTTAAGGACAATTGATATGTATTCTTTGATATTTTTGGGTTTTTGATATCGGGTCTTTTTTTTAAACAACAGTAGCAAAGTAGTCTTAAGTTTATTTCTTAACTAGGTTATTTATAGGTTAGGCTTTCTTAAATTTATATTGCTTATTTCTTTTAAAAGTATTTTTTTTAGATTAAGCTAGAAGTAAGTAGTTACATTGGTAATCATTCAAAATTGTCGCGGACGAAGTCGCGGGCACCAGCTAGTAAACATATATAACAATAAATTATTATTACTTTATTTTTATTTTTATTTTTACTTTATTGGGACATAAAACAGTTACACATTAGGTATAGTTAAATTATTTAAATATAAATTTTAAGAATAGGTAAACGTGTAACCCACACCAATGTCCGCGAATTAATGTTAAAAATAGGTATTAATAAATGCGTGCATTAATTAAGCAGAGAAGTACCTATGTAGGTACTAGTGAGTAGGTATTAACTATAACTATTTTAGTAGTTCAGTAGCCATTTTTTTGAACTTAAAGTGCGATAGTGCAAAAATGTCCAAATCGTGGAAGTGTGTGTTATACGTTTCCACAATGCGTCGGAGAGGCACCCGTGCGCCAGCGTGAGTTCTGCACCGCGCGGTGTGGAACAGCCGGGGCACGCGTGCCTCTCGACGCATTACAGTTCTAGGTACAATATAACATAAGTTGTTAGTGATGTCAGTGCAATCAAACTTGTTATTACAAAGACCATGAAGCATCATGACCATCAGTAAACTACGTCTGGACTGTAAGCTCTGAAGTTTATAGCGTTCCAATAAATCTGTGTATGGTATTCTAGACTTAGTGCATCTATAGTGCATAGATCGTAGAAATTTTTTTTGAACAATTTCTAGTTTTTTTATGTAAACGTCAAAAATAGGGCTCCAAATCGGGACTGCGTATTCCAATTGAGAACGTACTAAGGTTTTATATAAAAGTAAAAATGTCGACGGTCTTTTAAAGTCAGATGACGATCTCATTATAAATCCAAACATACGATACGCTTTATTAATGACATTATCTATGTGACAGTCGAAGTGTAATTTTGAGTCGATTAAGACCCCAAGATCTCTAATACGGTCGACTCTTTGTAGACTGATATCACATAGATTATAATCGAATGTTATAATGTTTCTGTTTTTTGTGAAAGTAATTATATTGCATTTGGGTAAGCTGAGCTGAAGTTTATTTTGTAAACAGTATCGAGAAAGTCTATCTAGGTCTTCCTGTAAAAGTAGGCAATCATGTATGGTTTTGCATGTCTTGTAAATTTTGATATCGTCGGCGTACATTAGAAATTGGGAATGGATGAAACATGTTTTAATGTCATTAACGAATAAAGTATACAATAGTGGCCCAATTATTGAGCCTTGGGGCACACCAGATGTGACGATAATTGGGTTAGATTGGAAGCCATTAATAACCACCTTTTGTGATCTATTAAATATGTAAGCCATGAACCAACGCAATAGGTTGCCACGGATACCATTATAAGCAATTTTATCTAGTAGCAATTTATGATCCACCTTGTCGAAAGCCTTCCGAAAATCGGTGTACACAGCGTGTCAACCTGAATCTGTCCATCCATATTTTTAAATAAATAATCTGTAAAAACCATTAGATTGGTATTAGTTGAACGACGTTTCACAAATCCATGCTGTTCACGAACTATAAGGTTGTGAATCTGTGAGTATAATGCGCCATGTACAAGACTCTCGAAAAGTTTCGACAAGGTGGAGAGTATCGAAATAGGACGATAATTATTTATACTTGATTTGTCACCACTCTTAAACACCGGTGTGATATTAGCCCGTTTCCAATATCGGGAAAAGTCCCCTCGCGCAAGCATTTATTAAATAAAATATGGAGTGGAAGGACTATGTTATTTGCGATTTTCTTTATAAAGATAGGTGGAATGCCATCAGGACCTGAACCTTTAGTCGAGTCAAGTTTTTTATCGCGTTATGTATTGTATCGACTGGTAAGTAGATGTCAGAGATACAAGGCGAATTATCTGCATATGCACTAGGTGACTGCCACGTCATGGGGTCTAAGGTCGAGGGTTCATAAACAGAAGTGAAATAGGTTGAAAACATATTACATATATCAGTCGGATTATTAGAATTAAGATTTTCAAGATACATGCTCGCTGGAATCTCCACTCTGCCTTTTCGATTAGAAACGTAAGTCCAGAAATGTTTTATACTAAGCGGGATGCTGTCTTCAACCGATTTCATGTATCTTGCGAAACATGTAACACATTCAGACTTAAAACGTTTACGATGGACTGAAAAACTTTCATAATCCGATGCATTGGAATAAATTTTCCATTTTAGCCAAGCTTTTTCCTTGGTTTTGAAAATGCGAATTAGGGCAGGAGAGAACCACACTGGAAAACGTGATTTTTTTATGCGAGTAAATGGAACATGTGTTTTGATAATACTATAAATTTTATCATAAAATATTTCAACCGCTCGATGAGCTGACGACTCGTATAACAATTGATTCCAGTCTAATTTGCACAGCTCGTTATTAATTAAATCATATTTGGCCTTATAAAAATTATGTTTAGTATATAATTGCCGTTTCATTGGTATAACTTTTGTATCTAGCGACGTTACTACCAAGAAGGCGGGGTGGTAAGTATCAATAGGTAACAGTGGTAGACAAGTTTTGGCCTCGCAGTCAACGTTTGACAGAAACAAGTCAAGTATGCGTCCTAAATTATTCCTTATTGTATTGTATTGAAAAGTATTAGTAAAAGAAATAAAATTGCTGAAAAAACTGCTTATTGTATCTGTCGCTTATGGAATCACATAGTTTATTCCACTACGGTCCAACCAGTTTAGGCCTGGTAAATTATAATCACCTAATACGAAAACTGCGTCAGTACTAGTGTCGTTAATGAAGTCTTGCAAAATATCTAAGTGTGATGTATACAAGTGGTCCGGTGAATTCGGCGGTAAATATGCTGCACTAATAAAATGGCGCTTAGAGGGCCGCGACGCGGGCAGCTGCACCAATACGTGTTCAATAGCAGCATGCGAGGCGCGCATCAAAACGTTAGAAGGTCGTAACGTTTTCAAAACGGCTATGAGCACACCGCCACCATCTCGTTTTCCCGTAATACTTCGGTCACGGTCACATCTAAACACTAGATACCTATCGTCAATGAATTCACTGTCAGATATGGTGGGTATTAGCCATGTCTCCGTGAGAACTATTACGTCATAAGAAAATGATAAAATATTTATAAATAAGGTGTGGAGCTTAGTACGAAGTCCTCTGCAGTTTTGGTAGTAAATATTTAAATTGTACTTATCCATCGGTAAAAGAAAAAATATAAAATACGTTACCAAAACAAGGCTTAAAGTTCATTACAATTAGAGATCTGAACGAATTAAAATATGAAACAAGTAAATGAGTTTTACAACACATATAGAATGTTATCAATAACGGCAAATAGGAACGATAATATTTTAAGCACGATCTTATAACTATTGTTCTATCTTTGCAAAAGTATAAGTATTTACTATCTGTTCTTAAAAACACTAATATATAATTAAGTTTAACTACACTAACATGGTCTTGCTTCTTACTATTAATTAACGAAACATAATTAAGAAAGTTATAATATATTAAATTCATTGCACATTTATTTTGAAGCATGAGGGTCATCGGTAGGTTATTCGTACTAACTTCAATAGTAAAAACGGCGTAAACAACACAGAGTAGACTACGAGTCAGAGAAGTCGCACTTCGGGCTAAACAAGATAACATGTAATAAAAAGTTAGACTGCACTGAAACCAAACTTTGACGCTAATACACATAAATATATCATTCAGGTGCTTTATAAGGTTTAATTTTGCATAAGTCTTCTTCGGTACGGATAGGAAAGGCTGCCTGAGCAACATCAGCGCGAACAAGTATAACACCATTTTTGATCCAGACAAATCGATGCCCGTTTTGTTTCGCGGCTTCTTTAGTTTGACGAAATAATATCTTGTTGTTCAATGTAAGGTGCTCATTTATATAGATCTTATTCGAATTCGTATCCAGCTTCAGCTCATCAGACGTAATTCCTTTTTTGCGACGTGCAGTCGCAATAAAGTTGTCACGTAGAATTTGGCTTGAAAGTTTGACCACTATGTTTTTTGGTCTTGTGGATTTTGGATTCAATTGCGGTACTCGATGAATAGCAATGACGTCACGTGGCAAAAGTGTTTGCTTGATCAAAGTAGCAATATTTTCAAATATCTGGAGCAAGTTTTCACCGCGTTTTTCGGGCAAGTTGCTTATCTCGACATTGCAGTTTCGGGATTTTTGCTCCGCTACTTCCAATTTTTTTTCCAGGATAGCAATTCGTTGGACAACTCCCTTAGGAGAAGAAATATTCTCTTCGAGTTTCGAGATACGCGATGCAAAATTATTCGACTTCTCTTCCAAGTAATCATATTTGTCACTTATAAACTTGATAGTAGACTTTATTCCATCAAATTCGGATAAGAGTATTGAAAATTTTTCATCCTGTTTTGCCAAGCACGTTTCAAACATAGATTTCATATTCGCCTGAAAATCTTTCAGCTCATCACGCAAATTTATATCACTATTGGATGGCACGCCTTTGCGGTAAGTGACGTATGGAGGAGGAGACTCCTTATCTATTAAGGACCCATCGATAGTTGTTTCACCAGATCCAGGTAGATCGTCGACATCACTAATACGGTCAAAAGTGCTGTTTAAAGTTGCCATAACGTTGACGAAGTTAGGAAGTCTCTGTCCAATACACTACTCTGTACGGCAAACGCACCTGCCGATAACACTAATGAGTATAATAGTCACAAACGCACTAATTACGCACACAAAGATATTTTTAAAACAAGTTATACTGATTGAGTATAAGACAGCCGCTCTGCTGTGAGGCGCACGACGGAATGATTAAATTCATTCGAAATAATTACAATTCATTAAACTACTAGAAGACAAATTACATTTATACCAAAATAGTTTAGATACTCTTTCTAAAAATCTTATCGATATAAGTTGTATGCCGTGTTGTATAAACTAGGGGATGATTGGGAGTTTATTAGGAATAATATCGCTAGGTCCTACCGCCCTCAAATGTTTACTGTTGTATTCTATCGGGTTATAACATGGAGCTAAATGGTATTGACATGTTAAGTGATTGCCCCAGATTCCATAGAAGTCTAGCTATAAGACCGCCCATTTCCGTTTAATGGCTTTCACTAATCTAATAGACGCAACCAAGCGAACTAAGAAATCCGCAACATAGGGCACTCCCTTTAGGGTCCTAATAGGACCCTGGGCGGTTACTAACGGGTAGATACAAGCAATGTTCAGTTATAGCAACTGTCGGTCTACGTTAATACGGGAAGTGCGTTACGGTGCTTTTACGATCGCACTGTCACCCGGTAAAGTACGATATGTCCGATTGCGTCACGAGAGTTTCTTACAGCCTTGACTTGCTCTAGGTAAGCCGTGATTGCAACGTCTGGGCGTGAGGACGTTCCTATGGCGGCGGTGTTTACAGGAGAAAATGATAGAGGTGTATTTGAATATAGCTATCGCTTTCGCTTCAAAGGTCATTCCTATGTTGTATTGTAACTGTAGACCATCGCGTCCAATAAAGAATGAAGAATTCCATGATAATATAAATCAACTGTATTTGTAGAATTGTATGTCACTAGTACCTACATCCGAATCACAGGTATAATTCACACTGTGAGAATTCAATATTTGTTCTTACAATTTCCACCTTATCGCTAATTATATACAACAAGTTCAAGTACCACTTTCGCTTAAATGCATATTGTGTTTTTTTTCACAGGACTCTCATTTTCAAAGTCGTTGCTTTCAACGACCGCATTCTTTATGCTTATTGTTTTGATGTTAATAACAACATTAACAATTAAATTGTTTTTCTGTGTGAACTGTGCGGCTATTGTTATGAATTTATTGAGGCTACGAAATGTGGTGCATGATGCGCTGGTTCTATATATGATTTAAGAATTAATCTTCAATTGGATATGTGATAGGAGTGATTCCAAATCCAAAAGTTATTAACAGTACTCTAGGTCGTCGATTGACATACGACCAAGACAGATTTCGCGCTTATATCCTATACTTATAGAAGTAACTAGACACTTAAGTAACTAGGCACTTAGGAGTAGTGTAAGTGTCTAGTTACTTCTATAAGTGCAGGAAACTGAATCTGAAATCTGTCTTGATTGTATGGCAATCGACGACCAAGAGTACTGTTAATAATTTTTGGATTTGGAATCACCCCTGTCAATAAGGGTCATCAGATGAAAAAATTTAAAATGCTGAATAACTCATTCAACATTCAACTCACTAAATCCTGATTGGAATGGAAGACAAGAATAGAAACCTATTTCGTATAACCAATGAAATAAAAAAACAGCGAAAAATAAACTAGATGGATCCTACTGTTTTGCAGGTCCGACCGGAACCCTGACAAGCCGCCGAAAATTTTGTAACCAAGATTTCTGCCTTGTGCTTCTGTACTTATAAACCAGGTTTTAGTTTATTAGAAAAATCTCTTGAAAACAAAGAATATTTTTAGTGTTAGGCGATTAACACACTGCCATACACCACGCTGCATGGTGTATGTCTACGCATTTACGCGCGTACTTGCGGGAGTGCAGATCTACACCATCGTGCGGGTATTTTACGGAATCACACGGGACGTTGCATTTTGTGGTTTCATGGTGGCACTGACTCCACTGCACTGAATGTGTTGGCTGTGGTGGCAAATACACGTCAAGCCCTTCCAAAATCACGTACGGCACTGCGGGGCATGGTGTGCCATACGTTGCGTCTCGTTCCGCACCAACGCGCGGGGTGGCATGTTTATTTATTTTTATTTCATTTTATGTTTATTTTTAAACTTCATGCACAAAAATGTACAGAGGCGGACTTAATGCCAAAGGCATTCTCTGCCAGTCAACCTTGGGGTGATGCAGAGAAAAACATGGTAGGTGCACTATAAGGACAGTGAGAAAAAAAAATCTAAGTATATAATAATAATACAGTACATAAGTACCTATATTATAATAACCTAATAAACATTATATACATATATATATATATATATATATACATATACAGATAAATTATTTTTGTTGTTTCTCCGCATGTAGGCGCGTGATCTGCAACACTGCGCGTGAATGCCTTGCATTCTGTATTGCACTACGCGTGTTTTTTATACAAACACAGATACTCGCAAACAACATAAGAACACGCACTCCCGCGCTACGCTGCATGATGCGGTGCAGTGTGCGAATCGTCCTAAAGTATATGATAGGTGGGCCAAACTATTAAAAAATATGTGGCGTGTTCAATGCGGCTCCAGGGAACCGAAAGTAACTACATGAAAGTATACGAAATGAAGTTATTTCTATTAAGGACTAAACAAAGAATAATAGCTCCGTAGATTTATTAAGAGGCGTTTCACATACTTCGATGTTATTATCCAGAAACTAGTTACAAATGGCCCATAAATAACGTATTGTTGCTGAAGTATTTGTGTCGTTGCGTTCAATGGTTCTATTTAAGTCATCGTCGCACAATACGATTATTATGTTAGGATCACCAAGACAAGTGTCTCATATTTTAGTACGGTATATTTGTGACAATGTTTTGCCAAGCATTACATTCAAGGGATAAATTTATTTGTTATGCTAAGCCAGTAGTTTGACAATTGTGTGTCTTGAATATATTTAATTTACTAGCTGTTCCCGCGATTTCGTCCGCACATTTTCTAATTTTCATCATTTTCTAATTCTAAATGTACACACATACAATAGACTCACGCCTGTTTCCCAGAGAGGTAGGCAGAGACAACGGATTTCCATTTGTCACGATCTTTGCATACTTCTTTTGCCTCGATTACTGTCATTATATTCTTCATACATGCTCGCCGGTTTAGGGTACTTCTGACCTGACCTTTGTCGAGAACATCTCCAATTTGGTCAGAGAATGTTCGACGTGGTCTTCCCTTCTAATTCTAAATGTCACATCAGAATATCTCTAATATTTTTCTCTTGGCGCAAACTTATTAAACATCACACAAACCCTACATATTTCCATAAAACTTCCATCCCCGGTTGTTATTTTACACTCTTGAGGGTAAGACTTTTACAAAATTTAAATGTCATATTAATTTATATCGAATCAAGAGCCTAAAAAATCTTGACACACACACAGTCAGACTAACGCTCCGAGGGATCAATGCCTCCTATAATATATTTGGTTATTAACATACTTAGATATAACTCGCCATAATGAATTTTGCCTTAATTAAAAATATTTGTAAACTCGTTACAGTCTTATCTGTCTTACGAATACTTGCCACAGCTTTTAAAGTGTTGTTAAAAAACTAACTAATAGTGTTTAGACCTTATTGTTTAGTCAACTAACCGTATAGTATGATAAAAAATGAGATATGGTGCGGTATGGTAATAATATCCTAGGAAATTATTCACACTCGGTCATCTGATCCCAAACTAAGCAGAGCTTGTACTATGGAAACCAGATAACTGATATACTACATAAATACTACTTTTCATTTGTAAATACATACTTATATATATAATTACACCCAGGACAAACAAACATGTTCATGCACACAAATATTTATCCTGAGTGGGAATCGAACCCACGACCCACGGCGTGCAAAGCAAGCATTTACTTAACACGCCGGTAAATTAACAAATGTTAGTCGAAACGCTTACAAACTGCGTAAGTAATTTATACTTAATTTGTCATTAAACCAATGTAACTTAAGAATTATAAATTCTTTAAAAATAATATGGCCGGCATAAGCCTGCCCCAAGAATAATTGCCACGCCACTCTGATGGTCGTTGTTCACAGGGAGACATTGCTGCGTGATCTCTGTTAGGTATTCCCTCGGGACGTCTGCTAAGCTCGCCACTGGATAAAATCGGTTGGTAATATTAGACGCCGTCACCACACAGCCTGAAAATGCAGCATTACTTATACAATACTTTGAGAGACAGAATTCGAAATACTGATGTAAGAGAGCGTTGTGGTGTGAAAGAGGATGTAGTCACAAAGATTGAAAAAGGCATGCTGAGATGGTTTGGCCATTTAGAAAGGATGAATGAAAGAAGATTGACAAAAGAAGTATACCTGGCCTGTGTGAATGGGACAACCGGAAGGGTAAGACCACGTCGAACATTCTCTGACCAAATTGGAGATGTTCTCAAGAAAGGGCAGGTCAGAAGTACCCTAAACCGGCGAGCATGTATGAAGAATATAATGACAGTAATCTAGGCAAAAGAAGTATGCAAAGATCGTGACAAATGGAAATCCGTTGTCTCTGCCTACCCTTCTGGGAAACAGGCGTGAGTATGTATGTATGTATGTACTTATACAACATTATAACAACTTCAAAATTGTCCAAACGTGAGCGAAGTCGAAAGCTTAGTCATACAAATATGGTTGTTTGTTTTTTTTATCTCGCGACAACGTAATAGAGGTGATTTATGGTCACAGATTAACTTGTACATTTAATAGGTCGTTGACCCGGTGCGGGTAGTTCGATAAACCTGTAAACAATGAGCTAATGAGCTGGGATATGAGAGCATAATTGGTGACTTAGATTGATTATATTTATATTTTAATTACTTAATGATACTGCTATAAGTAAATATTTATAATAAACTGCTATAATTATTAAGCACTAAGCTTTTAGGCATACCGCGCTACGATTATATAATAATACTAGTTGTGGCCCGCAGTTTTGCCCGCGTTAAACTTGAAAAATTGTAGCCTATGTGTTAATCCTGGGTGTCAGCTAACTCCATCCCAAATTTTATTAAAATTGCTCCAGCCGTTAAGACGTGAAGAAGTAACAAACACACTCACACAGTCACACGCTCACAGACTTTCGCCTTTTTAATATTAGTGTGATAATATCCTGGAAAATTATTCACACAGGGCCGTCTGATCCCAAACTAAACAGAGCTTGTACTATGGAAACCAGATAACTGATATACAGCATATAATACTTTTCTTTTGTAAATACAAATACATAATTACACCCAGACTTAAGACAAACAGACATGTTCATGCACACAAATATCAGTCTTGGGCGGGAATCGAACCCATGACCTGCGGCGTGAAAGGCAAGCATCTACCAACCACGCCAACAGGCCCGTATAAATGCATTTAAACTAATAAGAAGTCAGAATATTCATGCAAAGTAACATTCATTTAGGTACACAAATTAATGTTACTTTACTTCAATATTCAGATACAAGCATACATGTAGTCTGAGTATTACGCAAAAGCTATATCATCAAGGTATATTATCTTTAAAACATTTTTTTTGAGATTTTTTTCGCTTAACCATAGTTTAAAGCGCGTTCACTGCTGGACAAATGGATCTAAAGATCTTTGGGTTATATGCAAAATCGCCACGCTTGGCACTGGTGAGCGAAAACGGTGTGATTGGCATAGGCATAGTCAGAGAGATTTTGCCTCCCGCCCATTCACGCGGGACTATTTCTACGCCTTAATTTTCCTCTTACATCTATCATTACAGGTATAAGTCCAATGCGATAGAGTGCTTATCTAAGTATAATACAATTTATACCCCTAAATAAATTTTACTTATAACTAATTATGAATAATGCAATGCGTGAACTTACTCAGCGAACACACAAATAGGTCTCAGCTGCTATAAGGTTAAGAGTACGGAGAGCACGCGTCAGGGGCGCCTCATGTACAAGGTTAGTCCGACCACGCGGCTCCACTAGCAATCGCGGCAAATTGTTGGTGGTGATTTGTTGCTTTCACCCCACATAATAACGAACATACAATTATGAGATTAAAAGTGCATTGGGCTTTGTAATTAGAATTTTGGTATTATATTTTACACACGGCTACATATCAAGCTATATTTCCAATATAAGCTGACCTGTCATTGTATGGAAATCCTATACAACGCGAGATCCGCTTATACTGGAATTGTATAGCTTGATGTAGCCGTGTGTACAATAGAAATACTGGTTATGTTAAGATTTTTTAGATTTATGTAAGATTAACAACTCATTTCCATAATCTTTAATATACTTGAGCGATAGCCTAAGGCTCATAATAAGTAGCTGATAAAAAGTTGGAATTTTACTTCAATCCGTAAGTTCTACTTCCTCGTAAAGTTCCGCCAACTTTAACATTCTTCAGAAGTTAAAGATTTTTAAAATGTAAAGAAACTTGTAAAACAAAGTGCTTCCAGGCTTCCTTAATCTCTGTGTAGATAATATTATTTTTCACTAAGTTAAAACAATAATGGTTCTGCATGATTTAACTTATTATACTTACTTATCGTATAACCAGTGGTAACCCTAGTGTCAGAGTTGATCAAGCCGCCCAGTAGGCCTCTGTCATGGCTTAACGACTATTGCTTAATGACTACAACCTAAACCAACAGCTTAACTTGCCCTCCGAAGCACGGAGACGCTCAGAAATTAAACCACTTTGGCGATCACCCATCTATGAACTGACCGCGAGCGTAGTTGCTTGACCTCGCCGATCCCTTAAGGGCCGGTGAGAACTTCTGGCTATAATGTCCGTACAGAGATTTTTGCGTCGACATTCATATAATCGAGATTATTTTATCGTTAATTTAATGAATCGCGATGCAAAAATCTATGATAAATGTTTTAAGGTTCCGTATTAGAAATGTTATACAGAACTCTTACTGAATTTCAAACTCAAGTCAATTTGTCTGTCACAGCAAATATTTATATTTCAAACTCAAAACTGCCAAATCATATTTTAAATCGGGCTAAAAATTTAAATTTACACCGTTGATAAAACTGTTTAATTTTTTACCGCATTTATGATCGCCGAACTATTACGAGCCAGTGAGAACAACTGGCTTTGGGCGCCTCATTGTACAGACGCCAGCACATCAAGCTTGCAAGCTGTCAAATACCTTTTATAGATTTTTAACTTTATCACCTAAGCATAAGGTTCACTTTCAATTGGCGAAATTTGCCAGATTGGGGTAGCTTGTTGTGCTGGCGTCTGCACTTACAGTTACATCAAAGCAACTGCAATATCGCTGATGGCTTATACATATTTAATGTAGCTATTCTATTAGCGAAGGTCTGTTTAAACAGTTACAATTCCGCAAGAAAAGTATATTTATCAAAACCTTGGTGGAATTGGCGACCATTGAAACCGTGACGAAGACGTGACTGTTGAAGCAATTCTGATGATAACAATTCACTTCATTTATACAAATTGTACTGGCAAGACATTAGATCTTCCAACCATTGACGAAAACAAAGCAGTTATTGATCGGAAACATCTCTTAAAGCGCTGTCAACAGCCAAATTGAGATTTTTCCGAAATTTTACGCCCATATACCTACTAAAGATATCTTTAAAAAAAAGTGTGTTCATGAACAAACATATTCGTATTACTTTGGGTCGATATGAAAAAAATCACAGTCAGCTCTAAAAACATATACGTCAAACAAAAGAATCTCGAAAAATTTGATGTCAATTGTAATTGTTATTTCTATATGTCGTGCAGTTTATGATTCGAAAAAACTATGTTGTCTCAGATTATGCATAAAGTTCATATTTTACTCGCAATTAATCATTTTGTTGATTTTAACCCCGTTCTTGACTCTGTCTGTTGTGACCCGTACTTGTTAAATTATTTAGGCGAAACTGGCGTAATACTATAAAATTGGGTATTCTCAGCCTCTTAATGGCTCTCTCCCAATATGACAGGAACAGATAAATTGCTGCCTTCTAAGGTCAAAAACGATAAATTACAATTTTCGAATTTGTATTCAGAGTAACCCTCATAAAACGCGAAAGATTGAAAGCAAAAAGATAAAGATAAATTACGAAAAATACTGAACTTCAACTCTTTATCTGAACGGGCGTATTTCAAATCCTTTATCAGTCGCTCCTTAGTCACCGATTTAAATTAACTCCGGAATATGAATACAAATTATGAAACAAAAGTATTCAAGCTGAATTCTCAAGGGTTTTATAAGAACTAGTAAATTGTGTTTCAACCGACTTCAAAAGAAGGAAGAAATGTCTCCAAGATAGATAGATAGAGTACACCTTATTGCACCAGAAAACACAATACATAATATCTTAATAAAGAAAATATAGGTACAATCGGCGGTATTATCGCTTTGTAGCGATCTCTTCCAGACAACCGTTGGGTGAAGAAGAATTAAGATGGAAAAGGCGGTAGTTGTAAGTGTACTATCGTGTGTATTAAATGTTTAACGTTATTACATACATACATTACATATGTACAAGCTTCATAAATATATACTTATATTTGTATAAATACTAATAATACTATACTATAATAAGATTCGTGTTTTTTTTTTTATTAATTGCACATATATTTGTCCCATATAGATTTTGTTCCTATCGATTGTTAGGAATAAATGTTGAAGTCGGTTGTACGTTTTACAACTGTTATTAATATTTATGTATGTGTGTGTGTATGTGCAGCCGTGTGGTTTCCGGCCTAGAAAGAATATGAGGGCCACCCCATACCATCCTGTGAGTATCGTAAAAGGCGACTAAGGGATACTCCACGTAGTAGAGTAGCAGCGCAACTTGTGTACTAGCTACCACCTATATGCGGTGACTACGACAATGCCCTCCAAATGGCAAAGTTATAAAACATTTGGGGGGTGGCCTATGTCCAGCAGTGGACGATATCAGGCTGATGATGATGATATGTTTGTGTTCTATGTGGTAAACGATTTCACTGATTTTAATCATTTGAAATCCATGATGTATCTTATCTATTAATCTATTATTTAGAGACTCGATTCATGTTAGTTACCATCTAAATAGAAATCAGTTTATGAACAGCATTTTTAAAAATGGTTCCTTGTTTTCCTTGTAAAGTCAAATCAATCATGTATAGCTATGAACATAATAAGTATGTCAAAGACGCAAGAAATAACATACTTAAACATCAGTTCCAAATGTTTCTCTAAATACAGCCAATATCATGAGTGCGACGCCTTCAACTAATATTTAGCGGAATCAACATTAGATATACATTTTGTACTTTGAATGTAATTTGTTCCCTAATTTCCAGTATTCGACTGTCAAAGACATCTATTAAGACATGCCGATGTGAGAAATTCCTGTCGCTGCTAAACTTAGCCAACAAGGTGTTAACCTCAGTGCCAACGTAATTACTGTAGAAGCGTTGCAAATTTTACGGTCGGTTGGAACATTCGGCTTCCAACGACATTACTCGGTAACAAAATAGCAATAGTTTAAGGCGTTACAATTATATTTTTAGCTAGCTTACCTCGGCTGGCGCATTTCAAAAGCTAGTAACCATGTTTGACTAAATTTTACAGGAAAACAAAAATACAACTTAAACTATACACTGACGGCAGAGAACTGTTGAGAAATTGTTGTTTTGAAGAACTAAACAACAATGTTTAGTTCTTCAAAACAACAATTTCTCAACAGTTACTACATCGTTCAGTAAGGCTGATCTAAAACATGATTGCTGTCCTGTAAAATTTGGTCAAACTTAGTTACTAGTTTTTGAAATAGGACAGTCAAATGAATTGTATTGTTTGTCTATTCAATAGTATCGCATCAAAAACCTTGTCTTTTTTATGCCGAACAACGGAAGATGTTAAGAGAACGCTGGTATAAATTTTATTGAGACTTGATTTGACACAAAAAAACCTAGTAGTAGCTCGTGGTTTTACAGCCCGTACCTCGAAGAACATGTCAAGTTTTCGTTCATAAACTGTTACGCTAGGTCGTATAGAATATGTTGATGCTAACGTGGACGATGAGGAGATGTATGGTTATTTATGGCGTAGATGGAGTAGCACATATGCTATGATATTGGTACATGCGAGGAAGTCCAGGTACTCGTTTGGCCTCAAGCTCTCCATCCGCGGTCAAGAATCCAGAGGCAAGCCTAATTGCAATATACCTAAAACCATAATAATTAGGGACATGATGTGCAGTGTTTCCGAAGACGTCGCGTTGTCGAAATGGATTTGAAAGATTAGGAAGGCTGACGATCTGCTGTATGGGACACAGTCGGGAAAAGAAAGAGATTATATTAACCGTGGAAAAATGAGCAAAACCAAGATGTCCATTGTCCAGTGAAAAATATTAATAATGAATTAGATAAAGAACAGTTTATCCAATAAAATTTTACCCAATTAAACTTTGCCCTATTAGGAACACAGCGTTTCGAAACTATGGATGTGAAAAGAAATATTGTAGGTACTCTTTATATACGAGTACATGTGAAATAAAGCCCAAAAATATTTGAGTGCTTTTGTTTCGATATCAAGAGATAGTAAAAAGATTTTGTCATAGCGGAATTGCTATACTTTTATACGGCCAAATAATAACTTTATTATCTAGACTCCAGACAGATGTGTCCAGTAATAGTTTTCAATAAAAACCTTATAAGTAAAAAGCAGGATATGCGAATATGATCGCACTTAGCTAAAAGTTTGTTGGCGACTCTTACGATCGAAATTAAACTGGGCTATGTTTCAAGTGGGCTATGTGATCCCCAAGAACCCATCAAGTGCGAGTCGGACTCACGCACCGAGGGTTCCGTACATAATTGCAGGTATGTTTGTTTTTGTGATGAATAATATATATACATAGAAAGGTCCTTAGTACGAAATATAGGCTTACTACAAAACGCTAGTGAGCAGTTTGCACCTTTCGACAGAGTCTGGCATGACGTTCGTACGAGTCGACGAGGTATGACTCGATCGAACACTCACTTCTCGTCGAAGCTCCGAGCGAACAACTAGTGCCTAGAAACTGTCTCACGTTTCGTTGTGTTTGATTTACTAAATTATCCAACGGTGAAGGTTCAAGCGAAAATACACAACAATTTCGGACATATATGTATATATATTTCATTTTGAAGTACGGAACCATGATGTACAACTAAATCCTGACCTGACTCACACAATAAATAAAATAAACGGCAATCGCGAATGCCGTTCATACATTACATACACGTGGGCATACTCTTTTAAAATTACAACATGTGGTCCGTCAGATAATTCCTTAATAGAATCGCAAGGTTGAAACTTGAGGTCTAAAAATACTCTACATGAGACATGGTGACATCATCCATTCTTCAATTCAAACCTTAAATTGTCAACACAATTTAGAAGACAAACAGTCCCAACACTTGCAGAAAATTCTTAGACGTTGACTCAGAAACAGCGAAATAGGTCGACAGTAATACTTACGATTTATATACGTTTTCTTCTCGTCCTTCCATCTATTTTGGGAATTGGAACTAGTTTTAATAGAGACAGTGACCTGATAAATATTGGTGACGCTAACAAAAGTGTGCCGTAATCAGTAAACATCAAAATTAAAATGTAAGAGTTAAATAGTAATTACCTCAAATTTGTCTTTTACTTTATTGAGATGAGATGATGAGATTTTGCAAACCGCCCGGTAGACCAGTTACATGCCTTAAACAACTGGCAGGAGTCGGCAATTAGGGAGGGCAATCTAGAGCCCTCCTAGGGTACGTCTCCTGACCAACTGGGACATGGCTCACTGAACTGGCAGGGGTCGGCAACTAGGGAGGGCAATCTAAAGCTCTCCTAGGGTACGTGTCCATCTGGGATATGGCGCAAAAGGGGGAACCCGGAGCAGCATACCCGCGATCCCGGGGCTCCCCCCATCAGGCGCCAAGAAAAGTCCATTGCAGGGTACGCCTCTGATATGGCTTGATGACTGTTGTCTAACGACTACTATCGGGACGGACTTTGTAAAGAGCCCCCCGAAGCACCGAGACGCTCAGAAATTAAAACACATTGGCTGTTATACATCTTAGAACTGACCGCGTACCTTGATGCTGCGCGGTTCTCCGCACTTCAATGGCGCGGCCACGTTCAAACCCTTATCCCTTCGAGCATTTAGACATCTATGCTCGAATCAACTTTTACTAATTATTACAAAATCTCGGTAGGTTTCTTTTCTTAATTTTGTTGTGGCCGTGCGGTCGAAACGCACACTTTCTACCCCGCACAGAACACCAATATTTGTGTGATCCATACATTGTTGTTCTAAATCTGGGTGTGTTATGTATTCGTGAATTGCATTATTGTAAAGTCACCGGCGATTATTCACTTGGCGTTATCATTAACAAACTACTTTTTATTTATTTACCATGGACTTCATGGACCTAAGAGACAATCAATAAACATAATATAAACAGACAAGCAATAAATATTTATCAAAGAATAGTGTGGCTTCCAAGCTCTTGGTACCTGGCAGTTCACCACTTTGGCCTCTGATCGCGTTGAATACAGTGATTACACTGTTTTAAGTTATAAGCACAAGTTCGTTATATTTAAGTATAATTAGTAAAAAGAAAACATGCGGGGCAGTCTTTGAAGACTGCCGATAGAAGTGAAAACTATTTTATACACTCCTAATATACGATTTAATAGTTGACACAAAATTTACTTTTCTTGTTATAAAGCTCTATTTTTATGAGGCTCTAACCTCGTTACAAAATTTTCTTCAGCTGTTCTATGGAGGGAAGTGGAATAACTTTTCTCTTAACACCTGCTTCTTTCTTAAGATTCCAAGGCAGTTGATGCGATTCCCCGGTTGCTAAGTGTCATTTCGTTGGGTGCCACTTTGATCAAGTTTACGGGAGTTTTGGTGGCCGGTAAGAGTAAGAGACCCATCAAAAAAAGTAAAAAGCCTTCTATAAATCTTAACCCGTATTCTGAACATTAACTTCATTATGGATATGGTTAAACATACAACTTGCCGCTGTTTTAATGAGGCACTCATCAACAGCAAGTTGGTATGCCTGAGTAAACAGGCATAGATTCGGTTAAAATTTTATTACCCTAAGTTAATACTACTACTTATCAAAGCTACCGTCGCGTCGTTTATTAAAGGAATCCCTCTTGTCCCAACTCTATCCATTATTTGCTTGAAATAACTCCGCTATGTTCTATTGAAACTTTTCATCATTTCCCTTTGAGAATAGAAATAAAATGATGGATGTGACAGACGAGACGGTTCGTTGAATACACGACCTTTAAAAGATTTTCTTAGTTTTAAAGGCATTTGAATGTCAAAGGACGTTGGAATTAATGGGAACAAAATTTAGGGACATAATTGATATTCTAGAAATATTAAGTAATTTCATTGAGATAAAATTGTATTTTATGATTCATATCCAGTTCTCGGATAGATATTAAATATTAATTTTGAATAGATTACGAAAATGTATTACAATTTCAGTGTTGCTTACTTAGAGTCGTCGCCATGTGGGTGTATTACACTTGCACGCAACACGGTGTACACGCTTTACGTAAAGCGGCATAACTGTGACGTAATAAATAATGAAGCGTATCTACAGATTTGTCATCGACTGTACGAATTTTATTTGTATATTTAACTAGCTGCGCCCTGCGGTTTTACCAGCGTTAAAATTTATAATTATAGCCTATGTGTTTATCCAGGGTATCAGCTAACTCCATACCAACTGAAAGTTTAGACGTGAAGAAGTAACAAACATACACACTCCAAACTTTCGCCTTCATAATATTAGTGTGATTAAATCAGCCATTTATAGCAGGTACCCTCACCGGTCCGTAAGGGATCAGGGAGGATAAGCACATAGGCGCTCGGTGAATCTATATAAAGGTGACCGCTTAAGTGGCTTAATTTCTGTGCTTCTCCATGTAGTAGAGCTGTCAATCTCGGTTGTAGCTATTTAACAGTCCTTAAGCCAAGTGAGAGGCTTGCTGGGGGGTTGGAATTCTAGTACAAGATTAACGAAGGCACATACCAGGAAGAAGATATTAAAACAAGTAAGATGTTAGTTAGGTTATTTTAGTTTGTTTTAATGTGTTGTTTTAATATTTTAATTGTATATATATAGCATCGTTATTTTTCCGGTATGAAATAGTGACTCCTGAAAAGTAAATATTCAAAGCCTTTATTGAAAATGGACGCGGTTAATATTTAATGCTGAAAGCTAAAAAAGACATTGTGGAAATTTACATCCACAGTCAGGGTGGAATGTGAAATGCGGTGCTAAGAAAATATCGTGAAATTCGGAACAAAAATGCCCTTTGTAATCATTAACGAAACGTGGTTCCTGCACATTTTCACAGTAAAATACCCATAATATGCTCCTAAGCTAACAAGAGAACAAAAGACTGCACCCGGGGGTATATTGTTAACTACCCGGAGCCCGAATTTAGAGGATTTAATGAAATACCTCTGTAAGGTAAGGAGTGTCCCAGTACGTCCTTTGAAAATGAACGGTGTGTGTTGCACTGGAGGGGTACCTATTGTGTGTGCTAGGAATTTGGAATAGAGTATCACTTTCACAGCCTAGTATGAAATGTTTTACTTTAAAATAATGTAAAGGCAGTAATAATAACGATAATAAATAAATATTTTGGGACTACTAAAACATGCCATTTGATCCCAAACTAGGCAGTGCCTGTACCATGGCAATCAGACAACTGATAAATATCCTAACATATTTCTAAATACATATGTACATAGTATAGATAAATTACACCCATGGATAAAACAATTAATCGTGCTCATCGCACACAGATTTGTCTTGGGTGGGGAGTGAACCCACGACCTCTGGCTTACCAGTCAGGGTCAGTAACCACTAGATCAACAGAACAGTCAAAGCTTTAACTAGTTTAAGATCTTAAAATCATTACAAAATCTGTATAGGAATAGATCTGGATTTATTTTCCCATATACTTATTATCTGTTTTCGACCTATCGATATTCACATAGATTTATTTATTTAATCATGTACACACAAATTGGAATTAAAACAAAGAGGAACTATTTGTATAAAATAATCTAATTTCGTAAGAAATTTCTTCCAGCAGACCCGCGACAGAAAAAAATATGAAAAGAGCGACAATAAGGCGTGTAAGCCAATAAGACGTGTGGCACTTAGAATATGTCTAGAATAAAAAAAATAGGGTCATTAGGGTACCATTTATTTATTAAATCAATCCGAAGTACTCTCTACTAGCGTCTATACAAACTTTTAGCGTCCGAACCAATACTGAAAGCATTTTTCCAGTCATCTCCAGACATCTCTTCTACATACAGTTTGCTTTTAGAGTGAAATAACTAGGAATCAACATTTTACCTGCGCTTCTAGATCACTTCACTATAGTAGGTGTTGATTCATTTTGAGACAGCACACTGTTGACTGGCGCTTTGATTCTGGATCGTATTGCTCATCCAAAACTCGTCACCTGTGACGATATGTCAAATAAGCCGAGATGCGCCTGCGTCAAATTAAATCACCATGCCACGGCACCATTCCACGCGGGCCTCTGACCACTACTTCTGAGCTTCAGTGAGTTTGTTCAGTACCCAGCGTGAATCAATGCTCCTCACGCGAAGGTGCACTTGGGGAATCTCGTGAACGCTTCCCTATCCTATCGGAAACGTTTGCTGAATCGCCTATTCTCTTGGGTTTAATTTTTGCACTGCCAGCACGCTTTCTTCCATAACTGCCGTCACAGCCTAACCACTACTTTTTTCGTCGGTTAATGATAGCCGATTACGATTATATTCCCTGTACTAGTGGTAATTAGGTGCTTTTGAAGGACCCTTAACCAAAAAAGCCATTTTAAGTCTATTGAAAAATTCCCCCTGTTTTACTCTACATTTTAAATCGTAAAAATCATAGCGCGAAATCGTGTTCTCGGTGAGGTTACATTTTTCATAGAGATATAATTTCACAAATGAGCTCATATAAAAATATGTAGGTGAATTTTAAATTGAACCGTTCGAATTTCTTCTTATAAATAATTGTACTTTTATGATATTTTTATATCAAGCCAGTATTTCATGCAAAAATGATGAGATTCTAGAAACATTCTGTGTGCCCTGGTACATTTATGTAAATAATAATATGTATATACCTATATTATATTTAATGCTAACTTAATAATACACTAGATACTAATACTAGTGTAAATTCTAACAGGATGAAAGATAGTGATAACAAATTTTAATATTGACACGTTATATCGATAATCAAATAATACATTTAGGTTCAGAAAGATCCCTGAAGCTTACACTAGTGCAAAATATATGTTCTATTTGATTCCTATATTCATGTTCATATTGTATACTTACGACTGCATAACTGGCGCTGAAGTTAGCTAGTCGACTCCTTACTAGCCTGCCCGTGATCAAGGTTCGAACCCCGGACAATATAACTATTAGTATGAGTTTATATGAGTCTGGGTATGCTATGTAGCGCTGAGATATATGTTTATAAAGTTTTGTAGATATTGGTAAGTATAGGGTATAGGCATATATCCCGATTACGTTTGAAATATGTATGTAAATTGGTACAGTTGACAAAGAAAGTAACTAATTATGTCGGATAACGAATTAATTCATTGATTTTTTTTTTCTTTAAGCCTTATTTATTCCTTAATAAAATACATCACAATATAATTTATATGCATACAATTTCATTTCAAATATTGAAGTTACTTAATTATACAATTTAGTTTATAATATTGAAGTTACTTAATTATACAATCTTTCCATTGGTCTACCTCTACTTCGCTTGCCTAATGGACCATTCCATCGTTCCTCATCCATACGTGCGACATGGCCAGCCCATTTCCATTTTATTTTTTTGCAGTGATGTAAGGCGTCTATAACTTTTGTTGTATTTCGGATATCTCTATTTGTTCTTTTATGTTTTAGTTTTAGCTGTAGAGTGCTCCGTTCCATGGCTCTTTGAGTTGTTAATATCTTGTTTCTTGTTAATTTGTTGAATATCCATGTTTGCGACGCATAGGAGAGAGATGGTAAAATACAAGAGTCTATTTATTGACTTTAATTTACTTCATTTATTTTTGAATTGTTAATGTATATAATTAATGATTAAACGAACTTACCTGTACGTGAAGTTCTATCATAATTATACGACGGCTTCGTCCGAAGAGATTAGCATCAATATAACACTTGTAGTACCGCGCAGTATTCGCCGCTTGCAACACTAAATTTGAGGTGACGTATAGAAATTTTGACGTTTACTTGACGTCTGTCTGTTCGCGCCACTTCATTTAGTTCAGAGTTATTATAAGTATGGACATATTCCACGATAGGGGTTTTGACATGGGGGGGAGGGATGCTAATCTCTTCGGACGAAGCCGTCGTATAATTATGATAGAACTTCACGTACAGGTAAGTTCGTTTAATCATTAATTATACTCGGCTTCGTCCTCTTAGATTAGCATCAATATAACACTTTTAGAGACTTTTAGAGATTTACATCGTGGAATATGGCTTGCATTCTTGCAAAAAAAAACAGAGGAGAAAGACTTTAAATGAGCTCTTTAATATAATGTGATGTGACCGTCCAATGGTCTGAAGTAGAACCAAAAGGAACCAAAAGAAGCCGTCCAACCGATCGAGGATGTGCGTGCCGGCGTCATCCGTGCCGGCACAGCGGACGCGGCGGCGTGGCGGGCGCTGTGTTCAATCCCACGCAAATAACGCGTTAAATTATGTAAAATAACAGTATTCGAGCCACGCATAAGTTGATTGGTTGAGGAGACCCAATTCGGGAGTTCTTTATAAAATCATTAATTTATATTCCCATTTGAGAATATGACCTTGAAATGTTATCTATAATGATTTTAGACAGTGTTTGTACTGTGTGTGCGGTCACTAGTGCGAGCAAGGCAAATATATTGAAATCTCCTCAAGAGACAGAGATTCATCAGGGTAAAGTTTTTCTAATAATTTAATACCAGAGTGACGTCCCAGCTAGTGTCATCCTTTGCGAGTGGAGATCCCCAATGGTATATACCTTTAAAAATCTCTTGATGCTCTCATCGAGTTCTACATGTTCCCCTATAACCTGGGCGAAGGCGGAACGACGGAAATTGAGCCCCTTCATTTTTATACAGTTTGACAAAAACATCTTAATATTTGTGGGATACTAGCATTACGTTGTTGTAATACAATATAAATATATTTTATCCAAGTTTATCGAGAGATATACTAACATCACGTCTAACCCCGACGAAAGGATATTCCTTTTGGCTAGTGCCGACTATATAATAATGTCGCCGCCAGGGTAACTTGCGAGGGCATATTGCGGATTCTGTAATGAGAGCACTCAGTAGTGACTTAGTTTAAAAAAGAGGCTATGGGAAGATACCAGGCTTCTTAGAGCGGATACCAAGGTTGTGTCGGCCAGACTGGCAAGACCATAATTCTTCTTTATTGTCTTCTAATATTTTCTTTAGTGGTTTAAGTACCATAGAAAATAAACGAAAGGAGTAGAAATAACATGACGAGCAATATATTGTAAATGCATTGATTGCTTGCGCATTTGGGTCGCAATGCCAAGATCTTCAAGATAGCTTTTGCATTTTTAATGATCCTACTAGCAACGAAATCAATATCTGGAGAGTGTGTTTTATTTAATCCGTCCATCGAATATTAGACGCAAACACATGAATGCTACGACGGTCGCACCACTGCCACCGGGTTTTGGTAACCTTTGTTAATTGTGGGTACTGGACACCACTCATGCGATTGATATAAGATATTGTTGTCGCATTATCGATTCGGAGTAAAAGCTGACAGTTGGTTAAATCTGGGGCGAAAATTTTAAAACCAAAAATGCTGTTAATATTTCTAAATAATTAATATGCTGGGAGGATTCCTCAGTACTCCATAAACCACTACCTCTGCTCTCACCACAAGCCACCCCCCCACCCTGTTGTTGAGACATCTGAATTGATCTCCAGATCGATGCGGCTCACAGAGAGCCCACTCGTCCTATCCCACCAGTCCAAGACTGGAGATTGGCATCGATATTGAAGCCGAGAAATTAACAATGTTTGTTCGGCGTGATGCAATTTAATATGCAATTAGAAGCTCGTCGTCAAGGTACACTTTGTATATCAGCCCGGCTGACCTCAAAACGTTAGTGACTGGTTTCATTACTTTGTGGACGCATAGGACACTATGCTGGCGCTGAAAGCGTTCCATTAAAAACGATAATTTTTGTAGTATACATGGAATTTATCCAGATATAAACATCTTTAAAATCGAGTTTAGTCATAAAACAGTCACGAGGAATAGGTTTCAGAGCTGTGTGAAGATCTTATAATTTAAAATATTGTCAGTTTATCATTATGTTTAAAGTTTTTAAGTTTAGTATAAATCTCATTTTACCGTTCGGTTAAATATGTATTTAGCCCCAATTCAATTCAAAATCTTAACCGAGCGAAGGTCCATTCTTGTCCAAATTATGTAGACAAACACGGATGCGGCTGAAAGCCTGAGAATCCACCAATAGAAATTAAATTAGGTCTTTGATTGCGTCCGCAAAGTGGAAGTTTTCTAAACTAGAACAAGTTCTAGGTGGTGAAGACAAAGCTGAACAACTGAACAACAAAGACCAATGGGTCTTTAGTGGTGAGTGACCATTGATCAACAAAATAAGCTAGTCTACCAGCATATTTTACCTCAGTTGTCAGCGGCGCCGCCGCCGAATTTGCGACGTCTTCCGGTTGGTGCGTCCTCCAGATTTTTGACAATGATGCGGGCATTGCAAACTTTTTGCTGGGGTCAGGTTTAGTGGCAGTAATAATTTTCAATTCTGCTTCAATAATTTTCGATTAATTTTTGCGGTTTTTAAACTATCAGGAAGTGTATCCCCAAAGAGAAAGTTATCGGCCTCAGCATTCGTCATGTCTTTATTGATGGAACTAATCACATAGTTAATAAAAATTAAACATTATTTACACACGGCCATCTGATCCCAAACTAAGCAAAGCCTGCACTACGGCAACCAGATAACTGATATACTACTTTTCTTTTGTAAATGAAGTACATAACTACATACGTACTTATATAGATAAATACACCCAGACTCAGGACAAACAGACACGTTCATGCACCAAATATCCGTCCCGGATGGGAATCGAACCCACGACCTCCGGCGCAAAAAGCAAGCATTTGCCAACCACGCCAACAGGCCCGTCAATAGTTACGTCTAGTTAATTTATATACCACTATATTGACATTGCCTCGTTGGTCTAGCGGTAGCGTGTTCAACCGCAGAAAATGAAGTTCTGGGTTCAAATCCCGGGTCGGGCCAAAAAGTGATTTTGGGATTTTTCGGCAGGGTTTTCGGCAGGGTGGGTGGTGTAAGTCGCATCTGCGACAAACACGTAGAACCCAGTGGCGCGGCATGGTCGCGCGCATAACTTCGTTATTTGGAAATGAATTAAAATCGTATCATACTATATCATAGCGCGTGAGTTAAGAAACAGACCTATGTACTGTTCACAAAACTTATTATCGTTAGATAAGTAGGTAGATATTGCTCAATCGTCATACGATTGTTTTTGGTGAAGAAATAGCCCTGGTAGCTATCCACAGCGCCAAAGTTTTGGTAAGAAACAGCCCTAATAGCTGTCCACAGTACCATATTGCAATATCTATGAATAATTGAATTTGAAAATCAATTAAAATCATATCAGACTATATCATAGCGCGTGAGTTAAGAAACAGACCTATGTACTGATCACAAAACTTATTATCGCTAGATAAGTAGGTAGATATTGCTCAATCGTCATACGATTGTTTTTGGTGAAGAAATAGCCCTGGTAGCTATCCACAACGCCATAGTTTTGGTAAGAAACAGCCCTAATAGCTGTCCACAATACCATATTGCAATATCTATGAATGATTTAATTTGAAAATCAATTAAAATCATATCAGACTATATCATAGCGCGTGAGTTAAGAAACAGACCTATGTACTGTTCACAAAACTCACTATCGCTAGATAAGTAGGTAGATATTGCTCAATCGTCATACGATTGTTTTTGGTGAAGAAATAGCCCTGGTAGCTATCCACAACGCCATAGTTTTGGTAAGAAACAGCCCTAATAGCTGTCCACAATACCATATTGCAATATCTATGAATGATTTAATTTGAAAATCAATTAAAATCATATCAGACTATTATATCATAGCGCGTGAGTTAAGAAGCAGACCTATGTACTGTTCACAAAGCTTATTATCGCTAGATAAGTAGGTAGATATTGCTCAATCGTCAAACGATTATTTTGGTGAAGAAATAGCCCTGGTAGCTATCCACAACGCCATAGTTTTGGTAAGAAACAGCCCTAATAGCTGTCCACAATACCATATTGCAATATCTATGAATGATTTTTTATAAAGCTAGTAATTGAGGGTAAGTGTCACAAAAGTATGTGTAATTTTTCATTACTAACCATATTTTCCGACAATGATGCTTCACATCCTCCGACGACTCCGAAGAACTGGACAATACCCGCACCCTGCTGCGTTATACAGGTTTTTCACTTCTTTTCTGACGATGGAATTCGTCGATCCCCTTCCATTTCTTCAGCTATTGTTCATAATTTTTGTCAGTTATCTTTCTTTTTGACATGTTGACTCAATTACTTCACTTAGTTAAACCATTTTAACACTGAATTTAAATATATTTAACGGAATACATGCAAAGCGGCAAAACACTAGAACGCGAATGAAGTGGCGCGAACAGACAGACGCACAGTGGTTCGTGTAGAACAAGCTAGCTGGACAATATTATTTGTTTCGATTTTTATTTATAAATGAGGTTATTAAGCAAAGATATAAGGGTCATAATACTATTTGAGGTCCATTGGTCGTTTGAGCAGGTATAGTGAAATAAAAACACAATATTTTTTTAAACAATTTTATAAATAAATTTAACTATAAATGTAACTATAAAATCTAATATCAGATACATAAAATACCTACTTAAAAACTAAATCGATCACTCATCATCACTATCATCAGATGAATCATCCATTGAATAGTCATGATCATGAGTGGCAGAACTATGAAAACTAGAAACTATATTAACATTTTGTTCCTTAAAGCTAGGTTGAACTAATAAATCTAGGACTTCGATAGGGAATGAACCTATTTTCTTCCGGGGAATTTCTCTTAAACCATTTATTACAGGGTCAGATGTTATCAATAACATATTAAGTAAATCTCTATTCGTAGCTATTCTTTGCACAGCTGCTATTTCTTGCACAGCTGCTCCACTTTTCAGCCAATTTTGAAGAATATTTTGAGATGATGACCTTGACGTCTCTCAGGGACTGCTCCGTAACACCATCAAAGTCATGTCTCAAAGATATAAACCGAAAGAGCTCCACGTTTCGCGTTTCCTTCGGGTGTTTTAGCCATTCTTCAAAAAAGTCCATTTTTGAGACGGTGAAAACTGTTTAAAGAAAAAAAAAGAAAAAAATTAGTTGTGCAAATAATTCGCAATATTTTTTTCTACTAATTACTACTAGATACTTGTGAGAATCATATAAAATAGATTTTACAGAGTGGACATGAGTGGACATGTAATATTTTGACTATTGAATTCAAAAATATGGGTGAAAAAGTCCACTTTTATCGAAACATTTAATTTAATAAAATTAAATAATGAAGATCCTGTGATAAAAATTAACTAAAACAAAACTACTTACCCTTATGTACACAATCCATCACAAAAACACTATCACAAATTTCTTTTAGTGACTTAAAATAATGTTAACAATATGGTGTAAAAATGCAAATGAATGCACTTTGAATTAGCAACACTTTATATACTTACCTTAATGACGGGACTAATGAGGGTAATTACGAAAATTAATAGATGTATTCCTTAATGTATAGGGCTAATGAGTTCATCTTAATAATTAACTATTAGGAATTGAAGAGTTGTTTTTGTCCAGCTAGTTTGTTCTACGCGAATCACAGTGAGACGTCAAGTAAACGTCAAAATTTCTATACGTCACCTCAAATTTAGTGTTGCAAGCGGCGAATACTGCGCGGTACTACAAGTGTTATATTGATGCTAATCTAAGAGGACGAAGCCGAGTATAATCCTGTCCATTTCCATATACTTTCATTCATGCGTATCGCATGATATAGTCGGGTTGTTTCAAGTGACTATTTCGACTTAGTTTCTAAAAAAAAATCTAAATTATACACCGTTTTATTTTCATATACTTGAAACGGAGTGAACGTAAGTGAACTGTCACGCTCTAGTCATCATTAGCCACGTTTACTGTCGGACAAGAAGTCTATCTAGTGATTAGAAGAACACACAATGTATGTCAGTCATCACAAATTATCTAATTCCTTAGCATATTACAAACTAGAAATTCTTGAAAACCTTAGCTAAATTCAGCACCCTCGTCAAAACTGAAAGACGTAGGTTTGTTCCAAACTCGCATAATAAATGTGTACAGAAACTACTATCTAGTTAGCAGATAAAAAATATAGACAGCTACATATGGGAGGGTTAGTCCGGCTAGGACAATATTTACTAAGGAATTTTGACAGCCTTGTGCTGAGATTGATAGTTTTTTTACCTACGAAGTGTATTAAATTATAGACCCACCTAGAAAGTTTAATTTTTGTTGTTTATTATATATATGCTCGTACTTACTATATCTAAATAACTTGCAAACATTTGTTAAACTGATTTTTTTATTATTATTTGAGGGAAGTTATTGTCACCTTAGTACTCAGTACGAACAAAACTGTTTAAATGATAAATAAACAGTTTTGGTATATAAGCTCTGGTAATACTTAACCTTTCTTATTATCATAATAACATTTTCCTTTTCCTTGGCTAATGTGGGGTGTTTGCTTTGATCTAGTTAGCCTACTTAAATATAAGTAGACTAGCTGTGCCCCGCGGTGTTACCCGCGTTAAATTTTATAAATTTTCTTTGCTATAAACCTCACGGAGCCCGAGACCTTTCCAACGAATGCAAAACCGTGGAAATCGGTTCGTGCGTTCTGGAGTTATAGCGTCAGGAAGGTAAACCCGACTTATTTTTATATAGTAGAGATATTCATCTCTTCCTGAGCATTAAATTCCAAGGAGCGCCTTCAATGATATCTCTATAGCGTAAAATTTCAACTTTGAGTGCTACTCTTCTGGTGGCAATTTTTTCTACACCTGGCAAACGATCAGCGATTGGTTCATAGTATAGAATAGACAAATGCCTTTTAATACATGTGATGAAATGTGATATCCCACAACAGTAATAATATTTCATGGAAATTTAAGTACAATTGTTGCCATTAACTGTGTTGAAAGGATGGCAACAATAATGTCTTTTTGATTAACCGAATCTTCGCCTTTTTAGCTAGATCTTCACTATGTCTAACCATTAACCATTAGTGCTTGGTCACAGAGGAACGCTAGCGGGCGGGCGGACAGACGGGCATGAACGTCGAATTTGTATGTAACTGAGTATTCTTCATTTGTTCTTCGCACAAGTTTTGACCTAACTGTGCAGGTTAGTTCGCGTGGCCCTCGCGCGTAATTTTTCCCGCATCTAAGCTCGCTGATCCTAATTCTACATTGATTTGTTCTTTGTTAAACCACTTTTTTCCTTAAACCGCAAGAATCTAGTATAGAAAATAAAACAGTTCGACAGCCGCGCTATCTTTAAAATCAGCTAATATTTGTTTTAGAAACTAACACTGGCATTTGGCAAGAGCCAAGAGCAGTCGATTTTATCAACTGTTGCCAAAGTGTTGCAATTGACTCCCTGTTTATAGCCAAAGTTGGCTCGTAAGTATACGAAACTTTATGCTTTTTCATAAAAACCCGAGGCCCAAATATTTTCAAGTTAGGGGTGTTGGGAACAATATTGATCGTTTAAATGTAAGTATAGAGTTTTGTTAGTGTTTGAAAAACGATTTTTGTGGAAGATGTCTTGTATTATTTGAGCGCAAAACGCCTAATGCGCTGGCATCACATAGTGTATGTCTTTACGCTAGAATAGTCTAAACAATTTAGATTTAGAGTTCTCTTTCTTTTACGCCTAAAGACATAATAAATTCTCTTGACTTAGGTATAGGTATTAAAGTGTTATCGCTGGTGCAATTTCTTTTAGGCAACTTCATGCAAAAATATTATAAGAGAATGAATAAAGCTGGGTAGTTTTGTAAGGGTGTTTTAAACTATCCTCCGGCCGGTGTAAGAATGTGTTCTTGAAGTCTATCAATTCTTATATATTTAACATTAAATTTAGTGTAAAATTAATTCAACTGAGTGTAAAGAAGCAGTTTTATTTCTTAGGCGACTTATATATTTCGTTCCTGATTGTAATACTAATGAGCGGGGTAACCGATCTTCTTCAAATTTGACACAATGGTAGTGATCATACTCAAAAAAAAAATATGGACCCGCTCCGGGGAATTATCACCGAAAAATCAAATATCACATTGAAATCGATGTAAAAGTATATCTGTTTAACTACACTACACAGCTCAATATTTGCAAACCTAGGAATATTATTGCTTATTTAGTTTATTTAGACCATACTAATTGTGGGAAAAATGTAATAAAAAGACTTTTTTTCTATTATGTGTTGCAAAAAAAATATAGGTAACGTTATCCGCCTAATAACTTGTGAATGTTTTTAATCCCATGATCAGTATGACGTATTACCTATACCTGATAATATTTAACACTTTATTGAGACACGTTATATTATTAACCTACATATTTAACAATTCTACGAAGCACAACTTGTAAACTTTATCTACACAATTAATATTCCGTGCCTATAAATAAAACATGCATGCGAAACTTTGACAGTCACCGTAGCCTAGTTGGTAGTGATCCAGCCTACGAAGCTGGTGGTCCTGGGTTCGAATCCCGGTAAGTGCAAATATTTGTGTGATGAGCACGAATATTTGTTTCTGAGTCATGGATGTTTGCTATGTATATAAGTATTTATCTATCTATATAAGTATGTATATCGTCGCCTGGTACCCATAGTACAAGCTTTGCTTAGTTTGGGGCTAGGATGATCTGTGTGACATTGTCCCTAGATATTACTTTAATCGTGAGAGACCGACATGCATTTGGCCGATTTTTGTATTCTTAGACCTGTGCAGTCAAAACAAAGGTTTTTAAATAGTAACGCTGTTGAGAACGTTATTAATTCTCCCCTATAGCGGTACTTGGTTTACGACTTAATGTTGAGTAGCTGTGAACGCCACTCTACTTTTACGTAATTAATAGAAAAAGCTTAATTTTAATCTCGTCTAGTTAAGATACTGTTCTGTGTAATACAATTAATGGTATTGTTTAGCTGAGCTAATTTTAATTAAAACAAAAATGTTAGCTAGACTGATCGATGAGGGCTCTCTGAGGAATTTTGGTAGCTGTGATGGCTCACTAATATATTTCTCGCCCAGATAACTAGCCCGAGTTTGGCGAATACTATGTGTGTTATGTTTACCTTGGTTCTTGGAATGAAATTCTGTTTAATTCGCTTACATTTAGGCGAATCTTATTTGTGTAATCCTTCGTCATGTCAGCCAAATTAAGTCCACTGCTGGACAAAAGCCTCCCCAAAGAATGGTGGTATATGCCATAATCGCCACGCTTGGCAGACGGGATGGCGATCGCAGTTAGATGGTCATAGTTCACAGAAAAACGCTGCTGTCCGTTCTCTGTTAGATCACTCGGGACGATTTCTACGCCCCCCTTTTAAGAGTATCTAGATTTTTATTGATATTCAATGAGAATACAGAAATACTATCAGTGTCTGGAAACAATTATACCATTAATGTATCACGCATATGCAGCTATCGTAGATATGAGAAATCTCCCAATGATCTTCTATATCTTACGTATCTAAGGGAGACCGTAAAGAAAATAGATAAGATTGAACCTGTGTTGTTTTACACATTAAGTATAACCAAAACTTGGTATACATATTTGGTATATGCTTAAATAAAGAACTAACGTAAAAAAACAGAACTTTCTTGATTGAAACATCAGCTTTATTTCAATTACTTAATAAACTTAAAATCTGTTTCTAATTTGGTTAGAAGTAAATGTAAATTTGTTTATGAGCTTACTCTATTATTTTATAATTACTTAGACTTTTAACACAGCCCTACTACAGCTACGAAAATATAACGTATGCTAATTAACGAACTAATTATTTTATTATTCACGTGAATATTAAAACAATATTGCGAAAAGGGCTGGCGGTATGAGCACTGGATTTTTCAGAGCACTTTTGTGTTTCGTTTATAATGGTATCATTTCACAAGTCTTCGTCCTAATATAGATAAATTTACCCCACGCTTAAAAGGGGATATGTAGTTTATAGTATTACTACCTATTTACACCCTACAGCCAAAACTACTGAAACATATTTAATTGCTAGCATTCCTAAGTGGATACATATCTAGTTATTAAGAGCACGTGTAGGTATATTGAAGTAGTTCGTCAAGCAAATATGTAATAAAGAAATAAATGAAGACAACGATTTTGCTTATTTGTCTATGCTATATTTGCCATTTGATACGTTTTTAATTTCAGAGTGTAATTTTTTACTTTATGAATTTTGTTTATCCCGCGTTATGTGGGTTCGGTTTCTGGCCACAATTAAAATTACCATCTAATTTTAACTATTTCTAATTTATGTTTTGTTTGTAATGCTTGGACTTTAATAAGAGTTAGAAGAAGAAGAGTAGTAGAATATCATAAGAGTTCCTAAATTCCCCAGAGAAGTGCGTGCGTGTTAATTGGAGGTAAAAGAAACTTACTAAAAAAACCTAGTGATAAAATTAATGTATTACGGAGAGTTCTACAAAGGAAGTCATGATTCACTCTACACAGTCTCGAGGATATAAACACATAGTCCATCTTCCGCTGCTTCACTAAAATAGCTATGATCTGTAAGCGAAGTGTCTTTCAGTTGATACGTTTATGACTGACAAAGTAAAATGGATAAACAATGTATTAGTAGCAAGCATTTAAATATATTCTATTAAAAGTTTACTATTTAAAACATTTAGTATGAGCTCACCTCTTCCGTTCAAAGAATTATCAAAAATATATTTTTAAGCTATCCTTCCTAACGTCGCGTCGCGCGTCGGTCCGTCTGTCGCAGCGATATTTCGTGGTAACTAATAGTTTTTAAGAATTGGATTACTTTCAATACATTAGCATGACAAACGAGCACATGGGTCACTTGATGATAATTAAATAATAGAACCGCCAATGGACTTTTAAAAATTAATAGACTCGGTTCTTGAAGGTGCTTGAAAAATTTTGAATGGTTGAAATCATAGCTTACGCTTCATCATTGCAAATAAAAAAGTCTTAAAAATATTGTTAGTTTTTGCAAAAAGTGCCGAAATGGTCGTTAACAACATAGCATGGTCTACAATTTTGATTTTACTAGCTATCATCATTAATGACTGGCAGCTGCCCCAGAAGACCACAGTAGACCAGTTGCTAAGATTGTTAGACCAGGTGCCAGATTCTATTCAAACTACCTGTAACGACTCTCATAGAGGTTCTCATGAGAACTGGCACCAGCGGCGGGGTGACTAACGTGTTCTCAGGGTACGTCCTCTCTTAAACAACCGATCACGAATAAATCTCCATTTCAAAAGGAACGTTTTCAATTTAATTCTGATTTTTTTTTGAATATTCGTGTATCTACATCGATTGCGTCATCGTTTGTAAACTGAATTTGATTATCTTTTTTATTCGATTAAATATTATTGTGAGGTAGACCCGTATAAATTTTGTTATGATCGTATTATAATAATCTAAGGATTTATAAGGGATTAAGTTCAAAAATGCAGGGTGTCGTGTCGTTAAAATATTATACTTTGAATTTGCAATAGAGGTTTTATTGCGGTGTTTAGTGTTTTAAATCAGGTTCAAATTTACTCGTTTTGACTTTATATCGGCATATTCGGCATAATCTTAAAAAATAATTAGTTCTGTTGTATAACTATAATACATAGATAAGGTAAGGATTCCAAACTTCATGAATGTGGAATATATGTGGTCTAGCAGAAACATTCTGCGGTATTCGGCAATGGCTCGTACGCAGGTTTTTTGCATACCAAAGGCGCACTCCCAATCGGAAGGACGACCCCACAACTCGGCTCCATGGTAAATCTGCGAATGCGAATGCAAAACAGCATTCTCGCACCTCCCCTACTGCACGACTCGAGCGATTCGACGATTGGCAAAGCTTGCAATGCGCAAAGATTGGCGTAAATTTTACCTACGTGGTTCTATTGGTTGATATTGGTTGCTGAAATCCAGACAGGACTACTATATAAACTTGAGGAGTATCCCATCTAACTGAACATACGAAGAAAAACAGTTCCTGTTATACGAAAAATTATTTCAAAATGAATCAGCTGATCTTTATCAAATAACTAAATACTTTTGTAAAAAAATTCAGGCCGAACTAATCGGCCTGTAACTGTGGCTAAGAGGAAGGTTACATACAAACCAGCAAAGACAAAGCCATAGACACATAATAGACAGGGCTACACATTAATGTGTTCTTTATAAAATTATTCCCCACTTAACTCAGTGGTTATGGCTTTTCGTGTAACCCATAAAGTGGATAAGTGTGGTACGCTTTGGGTCCGTGATTTGTATGTGTGTTACTTAATATCCATAGTGCGGTCGATGCCTTAAAAAAGAAAGAGATTGCCACTTAAGAAACGTTGATTATTTGCCGACCAAAGAAAGAAGCTTTGATGGACAATTGTTTAACTTCATTGAAACAAATATAAACGTACAAAACGTTCTCAAAAGCCGTCAACATCGAAAATCAAGTCACGTGCCACTAAGATCGTGTCACAAAAGTTTGCAAACAAAAACATTCCATCCAGCCGCTTGAAGCCGCTATCGTTTACAATCGATTTGTCGTGTGAAATGTAGCAAGCGCTACTTGGCTTGATGGTCGAATTGGCAATGATCCAGACTTGGCAAGGGCTATTATTTTTAGTGTGAAGTTCAGTAACATCGTGTTCATTCATTATCGGGTGTCTTTTCTGGCTGTGAAGTGGGCTCATTCAATTATAGTACTCGTTTTAAAAAGTTCAAATTAGATAACCCTCATAACGAAAGTTAGACACAATTGTTCGTTAGCGATCGGTGAGGTTAAGTGATGGTCAGTTTATAGATCGATAACCGTGAACGTGTTTTAATTTTTAGGCCATAGCTCCCGGCTGTAGTCATTAGAGAGAGTAGTAGAGTAGGGAAGCTATGTTTGAGGCTACTCCACTTGAACAACGACACTAGGGGTAACCACTCCCACTAGAAAAAGGAGAAAAGAAAGCAAGAATATACAATTTGACTGTACCTCTGCAGCTTATAGCCTTAAGACCTAGCTGGCCTATTGTACAAATCGCGCGATTTGTTTATGTACATCTACTGTCGAATATTTTTCTTTCTAATTATTTACTTTCTACAGCCACTTAGCACTTGTGGGTCTCGGCCGCCTCCAAAATAGCCTGCAGTTCAACCTATTTTTTTACTATCTATTTTCATGACGCTTACGAGATTGGCTCAGTCCTTTCCTTTAAATAAAACTGTAAACTTAGGAACGCGCCTGGAGGAACCTTGATTAGGGGTGGTTACTGACGCCGAGGTGTATGAGGGGGTCGGTTTTTAGGGACTTTTTTTATAATTGTCGCTCTAATTAACGATCGGGGAGCATGTCATCGTTACGAAAGCGGAGATACATAGAGGGCGTTTTCGGAAGCGGTGCTTTCGTACTTTGACTACAAACAAAAATCTAAATCAGTTTACAAATAACCACATAGACAACAAATTCAACTGGTGCCATTGAAAAAGTATGTGAAAAGCTACGGGCGATCTTAGCAAAGTTCTATGGCGTTTAGACCTGTATCAATTACCTCAATAACCTGGTAGCAAAATTCCAATCAGTCAGTCGTTATCTTCACTAGTCATTAGCAATTACGAAGGAGCGCTAAAAATATTTTGGCTTCCATAATATTGACGAAACGCGTTGTTTGCGCAACCTGGTATAATTTCAGTTGCTATTTCATAATGGGGCGGATAGTGTCAGGTGTCATTGCTAGGCGTGCCAACTGCCAATGTCAATTAAGGTCAACTACCTGTGGCTGGCTCCAGCGACTGAACTAGCACTTTTTGTGGTAACGAGTTGTTGATGAGACGGTGATTTTTATGAAAATAAAACACCATTTATTATTTACATTGCTAATTTATGTTATACTACTGAGTCTGGGTGGAATTATCCATATAAGTACAAATATATGTATCCATATAAATACAAAGTACTTACAAAAGAAAAGTAGAATAATATGTAGTACTTCAGTTATATGGTATACAAATCGTATTGGTCTGGTTGTTGTCTATGTATTGTATCTATATATTTAAAAAAAAAGTAAATAAGTATTTCTATCCGTTGCCTAGTATCCATTGTATAAGCTACTTAGTTTGGGCTTGAAATCGGTATATAAGATGTCCCAAATGTTTGTTTATTTAATAACTTCCGTAAACTTTTGATGTTAGAAGGCAAGTTAGAAGATAATAAGCCTGTTGAAAATTGTATGTGATAATAAAGTCCTTCTGTATTATAAATCAAGCATAATACTTCCCAGACACAGAAGTTAAACAATGACGTCTGCTTTATCGGGATCACAGCACAAGATGGAAATGTCGCTGTAGATTCTATCTTCGATTTTCCTGAAAACTGACCACGAAAACCGATGACCAATTTGTTTAAAAGCGGGAAAGCTTTGCTTAAACCGCTTCATCTATTTGGCAGCTCAGTAGCAGGGCAGTTAGATCTATTGCGCTATTTAATCTAGATTTCCTTAGTTGAAGGTTTGATTACTGAGCTTTCATTTATATAAGTGCCGTTGCCCAATAGACCTCGACCTTTTACTAAGTATATATAGGACCGACAGCATTACTTACCTTATTTGCTACGTTCAAAATGTATGTAGAAAATGAGGTAGGTATTAGATTCGATTTCCGGGTAGGACTAAAAGAATATATCTTGTTACCAAGGCGGGGTAACGTCTACTTCATGACTTCAGCTCTGTTGTTACAACACTTTCGTGCCTCTTAGGCCACGTACAGCTGTCTGTCTTCCACCTGGCATGGAACTGGTCCTGTTCGCCAGCCTGGAATACATAATGCACCTGTGTTTGCGTATACACTTGTACACCTACTATTCGTCCGGCACAGGAAAATGGCCGTTAAGACCAAATTTCATTTTTATTTGTCAGATGCCGTAATATTATCTTGTATTCATAAGAACTAAAAGCAGAATATATAATTCCTATTTGATTTCGGCTTTGCAACCAAAGCTCATCCTTGAGATCATGAAAAAGCCTTAAGCTTAGAGTTTAGATTTACCTTACGTAATCATTGCATTACGTAAAATCTTATAAAATTAAATATAACAGCAAAAATCTTTTTCATCCTTGACTTTTCGTTCTTGTGGAGTTAGCTCCCAGTTAAACTTAATGCGGCTAGCTACCAGAAACTGCCATCTGACCTCGAATCCCAGTCCTACTAGACTAGGATTCGAGGTCAGGTGGTCAGTTAGTTGGACCAGGTATCAGATTCTTCGAGGCTACCGACTTTGTGTAACCATTGTCATAAGTGTTTTTCTATTATTTTCTCGTTACTACCGTGACCGACAGGAACTTGGACGAAGGGGAGTCCCTCACCAACCCACGTACCCACCACTTCCTAGACGTAAAGCCATAAATGGAACGGTTTGGTTACCTGAAAAAGCACCAACCAGTAAAACCACCACTAATCCAGTACTAATATAATATTTTACTACAACCATTTCATCTGAATCTGAGGTTCCACAGGAGTATACCTGCGGAACCGTATATAGCTTAACTAAGGTACCGTGAGAAGATACGAGTAGATAAGTAGATACGAGTGCCTACTGAACCTCGACCTCCCAAGGGACCTACAACTGGGTCAAGGCGTACTGTTCCTCTGTACACAAAAGATTGTAAATTTAGAGTCGTGTGTGGTGGTATTGTTATAAGATTTTGAGGTGAATTTCCTCAAAATAGATACATAGGTACACTTTATAGCACATCGCAGAAAATAATTGATATATAGACATAGTTTCAATGAATGTACAATTAGCGGTCTTGTTGCATAAGAGCGAATATGTTGAAAAATAAAAATCTTTAACTTTTGTGTATTTAATTGGCTTAAATGAAGAGGTAGGTACTGATGCTGTTACAGTGTATATAGATTTTTTTACATTTTATGTTCTAGCTCGATTGATTTTTTTGTAGATATAAGTAACAATATTTAAAACTCTAACAGGGGCGCTGGTTACGTAATACGTACCCTGTATGTTTATATTATAACGATTCTTCTCGTCTTCCCGTTCATAATATACCATGTTAATATCTGAGTTACTGACAAGGAAGTACTCGCCTTATTGACTTAGATCAAGTATTATTTTTCTCAATTATTACCTTTTTTACCAGAGAGCGGGCAGTACCGCCTCTCTGTGTACTATGAGTACCATACTGCTATCGCCAACCCGTTTGCCAACCTTGGCGATAATGCATGACGCCCCAAATGAGGGACACAATTTCATTTCGTCCAGTTGTGAACGTCTTTTGGCTGATAAGATAATGATCCCTATTTTAATACATTTACGTACTAACTCTACTAGTAATTATTTGGTATGCTGTTTAGGATTTGCACACAAACAACGAAAATAAATCACTGCCTCTGCCGCATCACAATGCTATGCTTCATACTTTACCCAGTTCTGGTAGAGTTAGGGACTTGGGTGTAAATAGAACTATCTCGATAGCATAGCAGAACAAATTCAAGCATATCTACTTCCTTTAACCAATGATGTTATGGAATCATTGGCTTGGCGTGATCAAAAGGACAATCTTATTGCGAAATCACTGCGAAATGCAATAGAGAAACCTATATCAGTCATGTTATAGGTACTGCTTATGTTTTAATAGTGACAGAGTTATCAGTTTGTTAATCTGGGCATGAAATGGTTGTGGTGGGTATGTTGTATTTTTATATCATTATATTAATGAATGATTTCTTAATTTCAGGTAATAAACCAGAAAGAATTGGCGACATTCAAATTGAAGAACGGGTAAAGTACACAACGATTAGAGCAATATTTTTAAAAGACAAAAAGATAACCATGGAGTTGATAGTGATACATTATATCCATAGTGCGGTCGTTGCCATAAAAATGATGCCCAAGGGATCTGCTCGTACTCTATCCATAAAACTCCATATAGGTACTGTATTTGAGGAACTCTAGGACTGTTACTGGGGCTTGAATAAATCCAAAGCTAAGTGTACTCGGGAGTGCAGACCGGTAGAATAAACACTCCGTCTGATTTAATCTCAGATATAGGAATTACAGCTATAGGCTACATTGATTTGGAAAACAAGATACCTTTGTTTGGTATCATCTACCCAGTTTTGTCGCTACTCCTACCAGCGTGAAAAATCTCATTTTCCTGTTATACCAAAACGATCACTAAATTATTAGAACACCTAACACCTTCCGTTTTGCGACTGACTACGGTTTGCCGGATTTGACACCTATTTATGTGGCATACCCACACACACCTAAACCACCCACACATTATAAAACAAAGGGAATATAGAGCGTACCCGAGTTTATGTATATTTGTCATACGTAATTGGCTTATAGTCTCCCCTAGGATTTTGCACCTTAGCTGAAAACTATGCCAAAATCTGAACCCCTTCCTTATAAACTTTCCTTTTTCCATTAGCCTTTATTGCAGTGCTGTCGTAAACACGGATCCTCAATACCTATCAAACGATAAGGCTAAGTGTATGCTGAGACGCAGGCGATACGATAGCACAAATCAAAAATGGTTGGCCATGGCACAGCCATAGGTAACAGATGTGCTTTGGCGCAAGAGTAGTGACGGTCTATTGTCAAGATGACAAGGTCTTAACCTTGACAATCACTTACGGATGGGTTGGAGGATTGTGAACCAATTTGAAATAATTACGTAGGCGACCATTCCGCCCATTATCGGATACAAATTTCAAAGTCGGTTCAAAAACAACGGAGAAATTCACATAACTATGTTCATATAACAAATACTGTCGAATTGATAACCTTCTTCATGGTTTTCATGTCGGATAATTTTAGGTAGTTATTACTGTACAGTTCCCAAAAGCGGCGAAATATTTGGTAAAGTGATTAAGTGTTGTGTTGTGTTTGTGCTGTTAATTCATGCAAGGATAGCACGCGACGAACATTTAGCAGGCTTATGTTCTAATCTTTTAGTCATTCACGACGCCACTTTCCCGTCATCAAGTCGCATTCTTTGTCTCCTTTAGACTCTTACTAAATCTACTATATAACATATCTCTTCATATGTATGCATCGCACAGCAATCTGTGCAGGCATCACAGAGATCCATAGAGCAGATAAGACATTTTATACGTGTAACTCATTGCCACATAGCATACCCAGACAAAGTACTACAATTTACAGAACGAAAACAGGTGTCCTGTGCAGGAATCTGGATCTCACGTTGACTGCATCTCAGCATACACTTACCCTATGAGACACCACACTAACGTTCACGGTGGAGTATTTTCAAATGTCAACCAGAACCAGAAAAAATAGTCACTAGACTAAAACGGTTGCCCTGTGCACGTATCGAAATTAGACTGAAACAAGTGAGAACCGAGGTGCCTTAACGTAATTTAACCCTTAACGCCAAAACGTATTCACGTTACATTTACGTACGTATCTACTTGTTCGTGTTACTGCACTGCTCTTCGTGGAACTGTATCGACTGCATCGCAGCATACACTTACCCTAAGAGACACCACATTAACGTTCACGGCGTAGTATTTCCAAATGTCGACTGCTAACCTTTTGATTCTATTAACCTAGTTTGCTGGTTAATTGTTGGATTTACTTCACCTTTTGTTGCAATATCTGATTTAGGATTAACGGTACGTGCTAGCGAAGGAAGTTTTAGTGGGAAAACTTAAATTGCCAGCTGTTCTAGAAATTTCCTTGCGATTTAGAGCATGCACTTACTTTAATTAATTTTATACAACCTATATAAAACGTATAACATAAATGAAGAGGACTAGAGCTCAATTTACGAAATCTTGCGTATCGCATATTATTTCAGTTCCCAATATACGAGTTGTAACAGAAATATTGGACATTATGGCCCCACATGGGCGTTATAGGCCCACATGAGCTGTGCTGTAAGTAAGTCTGCTGAACTATAAAGAAGAATGGCAGGTCTCCATACTAAAAAAATTCTGGAGTTAAATTGAAGCGTCCCGTAATGTAAAATATGTCAAATCATTTGGCTATAAATGACACTATTTACATTTGAGAAAAGTGGATAAAGAATTCGGTGTTTGAATTTTTAGGTTATGAATGAACGTCAAACAAAAATTATCTATAAAACACCACAGATTGAAATTAAATCAGTACAGTAGTACTCAATTGTGTGTTTACGAAAGTTGGGCGAGTATTTAAAAAAAATGCACTTGCCCCGTGTACACTAAAACGAATGCCTAATGTTAGGGCAAATAAAAAACACATTTTGATAAACATATTTATTTTATTACTCATTCTCATCTCGTATTATTATCTCATAAAGAAAAGTATTTTAATGGTAACATTTTGAATGTACCTAATTCGAACGACAATTATTAAAGCTTTTTAAAAAAATAAATTAACTCCGGCTTTAACGAGAAGGAGTGAATGATTGAAAAATCGTACAAAATTAAATAAATTTGATTCATGTATATGAAATCTATGGACGCTAAAAAAAGTCCAGACCAAATTCTGCCATTGTCCTTTCCGACTACGAGAGAGGTAAGCTAAGTGTCTAAAGAGAGCGACAGCCTTTCCTTATATTGATGCTCGATCTATGTTACTTAACTCAGACATTACTCTTAGCATTAAACCTGGTTTAGTCAGTCTGCTGGATGTTTAAATGTACTCTAGTAACAAGAAAGAAAAGCTCCGTTTCCACAGAGAGCTGTTGTTGCTCGATCTATGTTACTTAACGCAGACATTACCCAGTAAATATAATTACATTAAAGCCACTTCCGGTCCTTTTTCTCAACTTCAGAATTACATTATTAATTAATTGCACTTATTGTAATTAATTTTATACAACCCATATACAACGTATAACAGAAATGAAGAGGACTAGAGCTCTATTCACCAACTCCATTAACTCTCCAGTCAATATTTAACAAAAAATTTAATGGCGTAGCTACTCGCGTCACACTATATTATTACCGCGAGTGACTGCTCAACATGAACTGAAATCGGAAACCAAGATCACCTGTCGAAGGCACTCAGGATACTGTTTGGGCTGACTCGCACCCTGCGCACCAGGGATGTACACCGCTTGCGCATGGTTGTATAAAACAATCCACGCGCACTTCGGCGAACATCCCCGAAGCGCTACTGCAGCGAGGCAGCTACAATGTGAATCTAACATTGACGTTTGTAAAATATGGTGTCATTTTAGTCCTAGCTAGAGATAACTTCCCTAGGACTAAAATGCCATGAAGATTTTTGCCTATATCTTAACCCAAAAAATAATCTACAGAAAGCAGTGTTATATAAATCTTTAAAAGGAAAGTATTTGGAGCCAGCACATATAAAATACTCAGACTATATAGCACTTTTCTAAACCAATCCAATTATTTATAGTAACTAGTGAATGCGTTTGATTATTATCAATTAACATTAATTAGCTATCATAACTTACTTACACAACAAGTTTGATTAACTGTTGCCTCCCTCTTAACTGAAGATGACTGCGAGGACGCATTGTAATAAATCTGAATGAGTTTTACGAGTTGACGCCCCTTAACTCGTAAAACTTGTAATTAAATGCAATAAAAGTTTATCACACTTCGCTGAACCACAAAATATGCAGAAATATTCCTCTCTGTCCAATATGCTATTATTTGTTTTGACAACATGTATTAATTATTCATAATATGAAAGGTGTTACATAAATAGTGTACTTAAGTAGTGCTGTCCATTCACTAGACTGAATAGATAAAAAAACGACTTTTAAAATAAAAATATATGTTTTAATGTAGTTTTGTTCGAAAACTTTTGCCATGTTGTAGGAAGCGACATGATCCCCTTGCTATAGAAATTGGTTTTGGCAGTCCTCTCGTGATGTTAACCTGACACTGCCTTAAGAATTCTAAATAGACCGAAACAGGTAGAAATCTGAAGTTGCAAGGTCAGGACTATACGGCGGATGCATTAACACCTCCCAGCCAAACTCTCTTAATTTTTGCTGAGTGGCTAAAGTTGTGTGACGTCTAGCGTTATCATGATGAAAAACCACACCCCTTTTGTTGATGAATTCCCACCGCTTTCTCTCAACTTCTTACTTTAATCTCATCAGTTGTTCGCAGTATAGTTCAGAATCGATGGTCCTGCCTGGTGGTAACAGCTCATAATGAATAATGCCCTTCCAATCCCACCACACACACAGCATCACCTTGTTGCGGGTTAACCTGGGTTTGGCACAGTCTGTAAAACCTGAACGGCCTTTGCCCACGACGTTTTTCGCACGTTCTTGTCGTACGTGATCCAGTTTTCATCACCAGTTATCAGTTCCATTCCTTTTACTTTCCCAGTTCTTCAGCTACGTCGTAACTACCGATATGCCGATCCAGTTCTTGCTCCAGTTTTTCAAAAATGGCATACATTTTATTTGTAATAGGGCGACCAGAGCGACGTGCATCTTTGACATCAAAATTGAAAACACTTAAACCAAATTTGTGCTACTCTCAAACTGCTACTGCTACTGCACTAGGTCCATAAACATCGCAAATATTTTTCGCGACTTGCGTTGCATTTTTACCTTTTTTGTAGTTAATTTCTTCAGTAGATTTACTCATTTTAATATACGTACGAATAAAAACGAAAAACAAATGAAAATCACACATCTTCCTAATTTGAATTTATGTTCTTTAAAATTTAAACTTTCAATGATACCAAAACCAGCCAGATACAAATAGTGTATCCAAAGACATTTTATGATAAGTTCATACATACTATAATGCGAAGACTTTTCACCAACCTAATATTTATTCGTGTACATAAAAAAACATACAAAATTCAACAAAAAGGAAACGAAGAGTACCTACATAGGATCTGCTTATTTCGTAAGAAATTTCTTAGAGCAGACCCGCGACAGGAAAATAATTAAAGATAGACAATAATGTGTGTAGGTCAATAATAAACTTACATACTAATAATTTACATAAATACTTAAATACTAATATATACCTCTATTATACTCAATGTTAAATTTAAAATACACTAACTTCTAATACTAATGTACATTCTATCTGGATGAAATATACAGATAGTGATTTTTGCCTTGTCTTTTAAAAGAATAGATATCTTCTATGAGAAATTAGTATTTCTATTCTTTTTATATATACATACTATTCTGTAGTTTCCAAATTTTTAGTTTGATAGGCAAGTTAAGCTCCTTACGTTATGTCTACTATGTTACACCAGTATTTATATATATTAATAAATAATCCTTGAAATAATTAAATTTACCCAGCACTTGGGTATTTACATACAAGTGTATATAAATACCCAAGTGCTGAATAAATTTCATTATGTACTTGTCAGGCTCACACTGCAATACACAAACGTAGTTTAATACAGTAATTAAAGCAACAAAAATATTTTCTTTAAGTCCGCCCGTGCGGTCTGTTTCGTCACATATATTTTTATTAAATCCTTAAATAATTAATAAATAGCAAGTTACTAAGCTATTATTGTTACATTAAAAAGTACTTTTTTCAAAAACATGTTGCTTTTCAGATTGTCCAATATAAATTTCTTTCAAATCGGTTGTAAGTGTTGTATCCCCAGTTCATGCCGTAGACGGCGACCCGTGGGAATACCTCCAGAGAACGGGTAGCAGCGTCTCTCTGTGTACTCTGACCATCATATGTGATGGCCGACCCATCTGCCAAGCGTGGCGATTAGGGCATGTCCTCTAAATTATGGACATAACACCATTGTGTGAAATCTTTTGGATCCATCACGTCACTCGACTGACATGATGATGATGATTAAAGACAAGTTGAACTGGGGCCATCTCGACAACACCGAAATAATCAAAATCGATATACAAACAAAGAAGAAATCTAGTAAAATACATACACAAAATTATTCCTAAATCCTAAAGAACATACCCTAACCTAACGGTTTTGTATTGAATAACTAATAATGAAAGTTCTACCAGTGCGAGAATAGAATAGAATATTTCCTCACTGCCACCTCGGCAATAACACGTAAAGAAAGATCCACACAACCCAACCCGCTCAGTGATAAGTGGGGGTTAATTACCGCAGTGTCTCAAGTCGAAAGTCTTCGACCAGTGTGTGTTGCCAGTGATGACTTACGGAACAGAGACGTGGTCGCTCACTATGGGCCTTATCAGGCGGCTCAAGGTCACCCAAAGAGCAATGGAAAGGGCTTGGAGATTCCCTGCGAGATCGAATCAGAAATGCTGAGATCCGCAGGCGAACCAAAGTAGCCGACATAGCCCAAAGAATTGCCAAACTGAAGCGGCAGTGGGCAGGGCACATAGCACGTAGAACTGACGGCCGATGGGGCAGAAAGGTTCTCGAGTGGCGACCACGAACCGGAAGACGCAGCGTGGGCAGGCCTCCTACATGGTGGATCGACGATCTTGTGCGGGTCGCGGGAAGCCGCTGGATGCGGGCAGCGCAGGACCGGCTATTGTGGAGATCCTTAGGGGAGGCCTTTGTCCAGCAGTGGACGTCTTTCGGCTGATATATGATGATGAATTCCAAAGTGGAACAATCTTTTTCTATCACTTCTTTGTTTATGTTTTATTAAATTCGCCAGCCCTACCGCTCAGTGTCATTTCATTGTGTGCCACTTTGAATGCTGGCCTACAGGAGTTGCAGTGTTTGGGAAAGAGAGACAAAAAAAAGGCGGCCAAGTGAGAGTTGGACTCGCCCATGAAGGGTTCCGTAGCAGCAAGTGTTTGAGTTGATCAAATTAATGGTAAATTGCAGTTTACGATTTATGACGTATTAACAAAAAAACTACTTACTTGATCTCGTTCAATTTTCGGTGGAAGTTTGCATGGTAGTTGTACGTCATATAGTTTTTTATTATTCTCTTATATTAGAAGTTACATGGGGGACCTTTTTGGAAGTGTATCTCGCAAAAACTCAAAATCCATAAGGGTTCCGTTTTTTGCCATTTGGCTACGAAACCCTAAAAAGGCTGACTGATTCGGCGGACTAAGGTCTTCTGTGTTCATTCTGGAGTATGAGATCAATTATTTACATTTATGTGCTCAATTTCAGATCAGGCTTACGATATAAAATAAAGTAATTTTTTATTCACATAATTTTTAAAAAGTGCTTCTAAAATGTCAGAACATGGACTCTAGTACAAATTAACTATTAACATAAATATAAAACTCCCGACTTAATCTAGAAAAAGAACGCTGTAACTTTTAGATGTCTTGTCGGATAGCTAGGAACCACCTCGATGGAACTAAATATCAGATCCATTAAAAATTGGTCAAGTGCGGGTTGGATCCGTACACAGATAGTGTTTAATTCCATACACGTTTAACCTAAACCGGTGAGCATGTATGAAGAATATAATGACAGTAAACGAGGCAAAAGAGTTGTGAAAAAATCGCGACAAATGGAAATCCGTTATATCCGCCTACCCCTCGGGTAAACAGGCGTGAGTCTATGTATGTAGTAGTAGTACATTTATTGTATGGTGCACTGTGAAAATTTCAACTGTCTGTATTGCGGTTCATGAGATACCAGGTGTCCAGGGGCCTACAAGGACACAGACTAACAGACATACAGATATCTGTATGTCCGACATAAAATTAGAGGTGACACAAGGGTGAAGTTATATGATTTCTGTTCGCGAATTTTTGTGTTCGCCACAAAAAGAAAACAAGGCAGATGGAATATAATTTACTCTTGCAGCGGAATCATCTCATTAAATGCGACCAATAACTAGTTAGTTAAAAGGAAAATAAAATACATAATAAAATAAATAAAAGTTAATTGGGAACACCGAGCTCTCGTTTCGACGTTTTCAAGATGAAGAGGCGGCGACCTAAATAGCTTTCCTGTGCAGAAACCTTCTTTAAATCTGAAAAGTATTTTTGTTAACATAGGCCTTTTAAATGTTGAAGTTGTTAATTACCTAATGGAGCATGAAACAAAATAGTGCTTCAGGCCACATTTCGGTTTATCAAATACAAATTTGCTTCGATAAGCTTAGGCACTTCGCCCCCTTTCGCGCGCAGGACTCCTATTTTTGTGACCCATGAATCTGAGTGTGCTCTGCGACCGTGAATTGTACGTTTGTACAGACACCAGCACATTAAGCTACCCCAATCTATCAAATTTTCCTAATTGAAAGTGAACCATATGCTTATGTGATAAAGTTGAAAATCTATAAAAGAAAAATTTGACAAATTGGGGTAGCTGGACGTGCTGCCGTCTGTAGGTAAAGTTTTTTAATTGGAATTTAAAAACCTATCGATTTTGAATTTTTTTTTGTAAATCTAGCTCTTAAGCGAGTAATATAGCACGTCGTTAATTTAAGATGTTGCACAAAAGTGGATTCTAGATCGTATACATCACCCTCCGCCACTGGTACCTAATTTCTGTAGGAAATGAAGTGTTAAATATGTATGGATCTTATCGTTCGGTTCGTCTCGCTTTAGGCTTAATCATGTGAAACTCTTTGATGGCTTTTCAATGTGTATTATATAGACTGGTAGTAACGTTGGGATTGTTCTTATAGGTTACTAGATTAACAAAATATCTTCATTTAAACTAATAATGAATATCAAAACTTTTTTCTGCTGTGGGTAGTTGTGACAAGTAGTAGCAAAAATTGTGCTCTGTATTATATTTTAATTTAAATGATATATTTAACTAATTTTAATATTTCAATGAAAAAATATTAATATCAAAGTGACCCACCTGCCAGTTAAATAATAAATTCCACTTAATTTCCACTGTAACATAAGATACATTGTGACTTGGAAATGGCAGTTACAGTGCAAGATTCTGTGTCCAGTTTGAGAGAGGAGTTCTATAAAAAGTGTGCCAGTGTTGAAGAGCAGCTGCAAAAGGCATCCTCGAGTAAGGATACAGCTACTGTTGGTACAATAGCAGCTGACTTTGGGGCTTTCAAACAGCAGTTCTTGAGAACACTCGAAATCTTGCAAAAACAGGTAGATATACTGGCTCGCAATATTGACAATCTTGAGATGAAAGGGCGAAGGAAGATTCTGTTGCTGCATGGGATCACCGAAGACAAGGAGGAGGACGTAGTTCAGGCGGTGACGAATGTTGTTCGTACTCAGCTTGACATATCTGATTTTTCTGCCAAGGATATAAGGCGGTGCCATCGCATGGGTCGTCAAAGTGGATCCTCAAGACCTCGGCCAATTCTATGTAAATTTGAAGCTACGGCACTCCGAGATAAGGCCTGGTTCTCCAAAACTAAATTGAAAGGAACGGGAGTAACTATTTCGGAGTTTCTCACAAAAACTCGGCACTCCGCGTTTGTATTAGGGCGTGAGACATTCGGCTTGTCGAACTGTTTTTCTAAAGGTGGCCAAGTCTTCATAGTTGATAAGGATAGCGTACGACACCGTGTCACTACAATACAGGATGTATATAAGATCGCAGAGGCTTCCAAGACATCGAGCATAGACGTTTCAAAGCAACCAGAGGTCGGTAAACCCATCGCGCAGAGGCCAAAAAGAAATACGGCCGCTAAAAAGTGAAATCTTCTTGTTAAACATTCATTCTCTTCACGCACCCTCATCAAACTAAATAATAATTATGTACTTTGTTGTCAATTTACGTAATTTGTCAGTGTAATGTAAAGTCAAAGTTAAGTTTTAGATTTAGATGCACGTTCCATGCTTGTAAACTACGTTTTTGTTGCATTTACTTTTTGTCTATGAACGCATGGAGTGGGCTGCGGGGTGAGTGGAAACAGTAATTATTTATTTTGCGCTGATAGTAGATTATTGGATGACATTTAACGTAATTTATTTTTGGTTCGTTTCCTAAAACTGTTATTGTCAGCGTAAAATAAAATAAACATAATATATTTATTTTTACTCTCCTCTTTGTCTCAAATAATATATATTTTTTTTGTTATTTGCTCCTTTTTTTTTCTCAAAGATTATGTAACTAGCTGTTTTCATTTGCCATAGAGACTATATTTATTTTAACATTTGTTATTTGCCTGTTATTGTTATTTCTAGACACTGGCAGGTGGATCTTTTTGAGAAAATATTATATTAAATAATATTTTTACTGTTAGAACTTTAAATAAATATTAATTTATGTTAGACTGTGAATACGATAGCGATACTGGTAGTTTTTTTTCAGCAGATAGTGATGCTAGCTTTATTTCAATTCCATCTCTTGGTGAGACTCTTGTCTCTCATTTTTCTGATGTTCCTAAGAATTTCAATGTTGTCCACATAAATGCCCAAAGCATTCCAGCACATTATCCCGATTTGCTGGCAAACTTTGACTGTAAGAATATCCATGCCATCTTAATATCTGAATCTTGGTTAAAGCCTTGCCTTCCCTCTGCTTCGTACACTTTACCAGGCTTTAGCCTTATACGAAATGACCGTGTGCTTGGGGCTGGTGGTGGCGTAGCAATATATCTGCGTAATTATATAAATTTTAAAATAGTTAATACGTCACCGCAGCCGCCTCTGTCAAACGCCGGTGAACACCTTTTTATTGAGGTTGAGCTACACCACACGAAGCTATTACTTGGTGTTTACTATTGCCCTTCCCTCCGTATCAATTACTTCTCCTCTCTAGAAACACTTCTTGTTAATCTTACCCCTTCTTACAGTCATACTATTCTTATGGGTGATTTTAATACCTGCCTCCTCAAAAAAGACTCTCGCGCTTCTACTCTTTTGTCAGTTTTTGAATCTCTTAATCTTTGCTGTCTTCCACTAAGTGCCACTCATCATTTTCCAAACTCTGTTCCATCATTACTTGATCTTATTATCATTTCTTCTAACGATCATGTCGCTAAGCATGGCCAATGTTCAGCTGACGGGTTTTCATACCACGATCTAATTTTTACTTCTTATGAAGTTCGCCCTCCCAAAGCTAAGTCGAAATTTCTTCTACAGCGCAATTTTAGTGGTATGAAGGTAGAAAAGCTATTAGAATCGGCTCGTTGTATTGATTGGAGTTCACTGTTCAAGACTAACTCCATTGATAACAAGGTTAACATTTTTAATGAGAAGATTACTCAGCTCTATGACATACATGCCCCTATACGAGCAATAAAAATAAAACACTTTCCAGCGCCGTGGTTGACAGACAGTATCAGAAAGGTCATGGCGCGTAAAGCTGTGGCAAAACAAAAATTTAAGTGCAGAGGATCGGATATCAACCGCGAAAAATATATCGAGATTCGTAATCACTGCAACAAGATGTGTAGGACTGCCCAACGCCAACATATCCACAAATCCGTTGAGAACGGTGAACCAGCTAAAATCTGGAAATTTTTAAGATCACTGGGGGTTGGAAAGTGCCAAGATACACTTCCTAAAACTTTGGATACTCACGCCCTTAATGCTCATTTCTCATCTTCAGCTGTATGTAACAGAACAGCCAAAACAAACACTTTGACACATCTTTCATCGCTTCCAACTCCTGATCACTCACCTTTCCTTTTTAATCAACTCACTGCTTGTGATGTTAAGAAAAGCATTCTGTCAATATCGTCTAATGCAGTCGGTAGTGACAATGTCAGCCGTAATATGATCATTCCTATCCTTGACGAAATCCTTCACGTCTTATGTCATATTTTTAATTGCTCCTTGTCCAGTGGATGTTTTCCTTCCTCATGGAAGGAAGCTCAAATCACTCCTGTACCAAAAACCAAAAATCCCACCGCTTTTGCTGATTACCGTCCTATATCCATCCTCCCGTTCCTCTCCAAAGTCCTTGAGCGTCTGGTCCATAGACAGCTTCATTCCTTTGTTTGCAAAAATAATCTCCTAAATCCAATGCAATCCGGTTTTCGTCCCAGTCATAGTACTGTCACTGCCCTGGTCAATATTACGGAAGACATTAGGAGTGCCATGGAGAATGGAAATCTTACAGTTCTGCTCCTATTAGACTTCAGTAATGCATTCAATACTGTGGATTTTGACATTCTTCTTGGCATTCTTAGCTCTCTCAACATATCTCCAACAGTGATTGATTGGTTTCGCACTTACCTGTTTGGTCGCCGGCAAAGAGTCCGTATTGATGACTCTTTCTCTTCGTGGTGCAATACAGTAGCCGGTGTGCCGCAGGGTGGCGTTTTATCTCCATTGCTTTTTGCTATTTTTATTAATTCTATCTCAAATAACCTTTCTTCCTCCTATCATCTTTATGCAGACGATCTCCAAATATATTCTCATTCTCGGCTTGCAAACCTGCCTGATACCATCAGAGTTGTCAACTCTGATTTATCTCGTATAGGGGAATGGAGCCATAGTTTTGGTCTTAAAATTAACCCATCAAAAACACAAGCCATCATCATCGGCAGCTCTCGAATGGTGTCTAGGATAGATATGTCCCAACTTCCACAAATTACATTTGAAGGTACTATTATCCCATTTAAAGACACAGTTAAGAATTTGGGGATTGTATTAGATAGTTCATTATCCTGGGGCCCACAACTGAAAGCAGTTAGCCGAAGATTATTTGCTTCAGCAGGCTCTCTTAGGCGTCTGCGCAATTTTCTCCCCATTACCACTAAAATCGCGCTTGCTCAATCGCTTCTCCTACCGATCCTCGACTACGCCGATGTCAGCTATCTTGATCTTACTGAAGAGCAACTCGATAAGCTTGAGCGACTTCAAAACTTTTGTATAAGGTTCATATTTGGCCTTCGCAAATATGATCATGTCTCCTCATTTCGTACAAAGCTCAAGTGGTTGCCGATTCGCCTTCGCCGGAATGCTCATATTCTTTCCTTGCTTTATAACATTCTCTTTAACCCTGCTACTCCCATATATTTAAAAGAACGCTTCAAGTTCCTTTGTGACACGCATTTGCGATCCTTAAGATCATCAGAAAACGTAAAACTTCATATCCCAGAGCACAAATCTATATTTATGGGAAACTCTTTAAGTGTGCAGGCAGCCCGACTTTGGAATGCCTTGCCTATTGTAATTAGACGTGCTCAGACAATAGCAACTTTCAAAAAGCTTGTCAGAGAACACTATTTGAGTGTATAATTGATGATTTCTTAAGTTAAGTATCTATTCTCTTCTTATTTGCTTATTTAATTTTGTCTTTTTCATATTTTAACAGTAAATTCACTAAAAATAGTTTTATTTATGGATATACCATCATTTTGGTATATCTCTTGTTGCACACCTACTGCTAGCTATAAGTTATTGTTCAGCTCCTATCCATCCTAAGGTTGTCTGGAAGAGATCGCTTTATGCGATAAGACCGCCCTTTGTACAACTTGTTTATGTAATATCTCATGTTGTATTTATTTTTATGGTGTACAATAAAGAGTATTCTATTCTATTCTATTCTATCAAAACCAGCAATGTTAGATAAAACACCTAAAAACATCACATTTCTTACATAGGGAAACCTAAATGGGTTCCATATATAAGAAACTAGCGGCCCGGTACGTGCTTCGCTACGTAGAAGGCATAGTAATAAAAAAAATATTATTAAGTTCATTTATTCAAACAAAAAAATATTTTAAATTGCTTAAAGATGTTGATTTTACGTTTTCAAGACTTTTTTTTAATTTTCTCTACGTACAAACCTTCCCTGGACTTCCACGAATAATTCAAGACCAAAATTAGCCAAATCGGTAAAGGCGTTGTTGAGTTATAACATTACAACGAAAAGTGGCATTGATTTTTATATATATAGATGTGACGTTTTTACATTATTTATTGTTAAAGCGGGCTTAGCATCCGTTGGTTTCGTAACGAAAATTTTTATAAAATTTATATCAATGGCATTTATTAGACAGAAAGTTCGACAAGTGGCAAGAACAGAAGGTCTCTAGTATCTACCTAGGTTTACCAATTAGGTGTCACACGTCAGACTGCATGCCTCTGGGGTACGGTCTTCAGTTCAGGTTGCTGCTGAAGTCAGGGACCGTCCGGATACTCGTTGAACGGGTTTTTGAACGGGTATTTTTAAGCGCTTAAAAAATAAACCCTATGATACGAGTTACACCTTCGAACGGGTGTAATGAACCGCTTCCGAAAGGGTTACCCTTTCATACCCTGTAACACTGTAACAGGGTAAGCCATTCCAGCCAAGACATTGTAATATGCACTCTTTCGCATCGAAATTGGTTTGGTAATTGCATAAACACCACCGCGTGACATCTAGTCGCAATAATTTGGAATTTATTATTTTAAAGTTCAATTTTGCTTGTCGCTAAACACTGTAATATTATTTTTTCGTGTCTGTTCTTGTTTATTGTCATAATTTCTTTTAATTTGGAACTCGGTAGGTACTACAGAATTAAGTAAAAGCAATTTAGCAGTTCTTTTTTTAAAGTATGTGTTACGCTTCGTTGGTCTACTGGTAGCGTCTTTAAACGTAGATAACGAGGTCCTGGGTTCAAATCCCGGGTGGGGCCAAAAGTGTCTATGGGATTTTTGCGTAAAAAGAAAAATTTCTTAGTGTCAGCCCGAAGTCTGGGAGTTGGCGGTATTATAGCCTCATGCCTCGGAGAGCACGTAAAGCCGTCGATCCTGTACGCTCTTTCCGCTAGTCGTCCCATCGTATAATGAGAGTGATGGAATAGATAGTGCCCCTGTGTTTGCACACACACTTGTGGTATGTCCCAATGGAGGCCAGTCTCAATGAAGACTGGCCGCTGGGGCCGAAATTCGGCTAGGAGGACATAATTATATTATAACAAAGAATTTGATTTTCAGTCTGTTAAAGTTAAACCGCGGAGACGTGGTGGCGTACACCGTTATTGAATAGATGCATCATCATCATAACCATCACCATTATCATCATATCAGCCGAAGGTACTGCTGGGCAAAGTCCATTGCTTCACAAAGATACTCCACAACTGCAGATCCTGCCTTGCCCGCATCCAGCGGCTGTCATCGACCCTCGCAAGATCATCGGTCCATCTTGTTGGCGGCCCCACGCTGCGTTTTCCGGTTCATGGTCGCCACTTGAGAAACTTTCTGCCCCAGCGGCCGTAGATTCTGCAAGCTATGTACCCTGCCCACCGCCACGTTTGCTTGGCAATTATTCAAGCTATGTCGGTTTTTATGATTTGCCTCTCTTGGTTGGATCTTGAGATTTGTGATTTGATCTCGGAGGGAAACTCCGAACATGGCGTACTCCATTGCTCTTTGGGTGACCATGAGCCGTTTTATTAGCCCCGTAGTGAGCGGCTACGTCTTGGTTCCCTAATTCATCAGAGGCAACACATACTAATCGAAGACTTTTGATTGGTATTTGGGACCAGAAGCTTAGCTTTCCGAACGCTGCCCAGGCAAGTTAGATTCTACAATTGATCTCCTACTCAAAGTGGACCTCTTACCCTTTTTTTGATAAGGCAGGTCGAATGCCTACGTATGCCACCCGCAAAAATGTTTACGGATGGATGCGTCAGACTCGCACTGACTAAACCTACCTCCCGTGGGCTTCTCTTGGCGCCTGATGGGGGAGCCGCGGGAACGCGTGTATGTTGCTCCGGTGCACCCCTTATGCGAAAAGTTCCAGATGGTATGATGGTCCCACACGTACCCTAAGAGGGCTCTGGATTGTCCTCGCTATTTGCCGACTTCTGCCAGTCCAGATCCCCAACAATTAATGGTACGATGAAAAAAAAATTAGCATCAGTTCTATGTATGTTCTTTTGGGGAACCCCCAAAATTATTGTTCTTTGTCTATTTTTGTAAGAAAATCTTAATGCGGTTCACAGAATACATCTACCAAGTTTCAACAGTACAGCTCTTATAGTTTTGGAAAAAAGTGGCTGTGACATACGGACGGAGAGACAGACAGACATGACGAATCTATAAGGGTTCCGTTTTTTGCCATTTGGCTACGGAAGCCGTATAATTGGTTGTCCTACTAGATTGTCATCCATTTGTCAAATTCTAAGGCCATTGGTTTCTGTAAAAGATATATGAGATAGCTAGTTTGTCATTTTTTCATGACTTCTTGGCACAAAAAACAGGCAGTTGCCTTAAGCCAATTAATGAGGCCACAGAAGCCGTATTATTATTTCAACTATATTTGCAAATAAATTAGTAACTAATATGAAATTATGGTAAAGAACTTTATTGAATACAGAATTAGTCTTGGAAAACTTGTACCTAGGTGGTCGCCTAAATGTATTTTTATCAGACCAAGATTGCTGTCTATATATGAAATATATAGACAGTTACATAACCTAAGATTGCTTGACTCTGAAAATTCTTAAAGTAATAATATTCTTATGATAATGAACATTTTAGTCACGTCAGTGATGTTTTAGAATACCCATAATATATCAGTTCATTTTATACAATAATTTTAATAATAATAATATCCAGGGACATTATTTATACACGGCCATCTGATCCCAAACTAAGCAGAGATTGTACTATGGAAACCAGATAACTGATATATCACATATACTACTCTTCTTTTGTGAATACATACTTATATAGATAATTACACCCAGACTCAGGACAAACAGACATGTTCATGCACACCAATATCTGTCCTAAATAGAATCGAACCCACGAGCTCCGGCGTGAAAAGCAAGCATTTGCCAACCACCCCCGTGGCGTATGCCAACACGCCCGTCAATTATTTCATCATCTTCATGTCAGCCAAAGTACGTCCACTGCTGGACAAAAACCTCCCCAAAGAATGGGAGCTTGGCAGACCCCCAGAGCCCCATAGCTTGGCAGACGGGTTGGCGAAAGAAAGTTTGATGGTCATAGATAAACTCTGCTGCCGGTTCTCTGGTAGGTATGCCCTCGGTCGATTTCTGCGCCCCCTACGTGATAAAATGGGGTGATGATATGCTATGCCATCACCACACAGCAAAATATTATAATACTTATTTAACAAAATATAATCACATCATACAGATTGTCACAAAATTAAGATTAAAGTAAGTCAGTTCTTTAAATAACACGTTAATTATTAGCTCGACTATTTGTCGTCACTAAACTTTCAAATTTAAAATATAAAAAGTCGTTCGTTCGTCAAATTTGTTGTACCTACCTAAAAGTAGTTCGGCAATGAGGCACCGCACGGGTGCGAGTATACCTACTCCCATCTACACGCGGCTAAGTTGATTGGGTAAGTCAGGTTAACTCGAATAAAACCTTTTCAAGAAGGTAAGCTATTCAAGGGCTTAAGTCATTGAAGGGGTTAACCCCTTCCCGGGGTTACCCTAAGAAACGTGTTAACCCTTTCACTGGGTTTCGAGGCTGTAAGTCAATCAAAGGGTAACACTGCGATACGAGTTACCCAATGAACGGGTTACCCTATCAAACGGCTTAACTCAGAAGCGGGGTTGTCCGGTCCCTGGCTGAAGTAAACGGACAGGTTACGATTTTTTTGTGTTTGTCTTAACCGCTGAGCCACACGTGCAATCCATTGTTAGGTTGTGATCGCTGGTATGGGCTACAGGCACGGTATCATAGGATAGGAGCAGGGGGGCTGCCGGACTGGCGGGAGTAGGTAATTGGGGACAACTCAGAGTCCTCCCAGGGTGCTTGACCTGACCATCTGGGACACGGTGCAAAAGGGGGGCGCCGGAGCAGCATACCCGCGCTCCCGGGGCTCCCCCTATCAGGCGCCAGAAGAAGTCCATGGTGGGTGAGTCCGGAGTGCCACATGTAGGCATTCCTCCTGCATTACCAAAAATAGGGTCAGGGAGCCTACGCGGTACTCACTAGCGGGGAACCTATCCTAGCTAACCTGGATTAATGAATGGGTTTCCTTTAACTATGATATATGTGCGTAAAAATCATCTTTAAACGATTTATCAATTCTGGTAAAAACAATCTAAAAGTTAATCACACGAATGTTTCCATCAATCATCTTTGACACCAGCATCAACATTCTACCATGTTTGCTAGATCGATCGCCTAAAATGTTTGTACGCGAAAATGGGCGAAATTGATCGATGACTCTTTAATAGGGTTGCACCCGCTAATTCCCGAGACTGAGGACACGATCCCGGGACTGTATATCTTACAGTATCGGTACCCACAGCTCCTTTGAGACATAATATAGGCCACCATATTAGTTTAACTATACAATAAAAAATGTAAAATCTTCCGATATTTATTATTCAATGATAAATACAAAATTGGAAATTCTTCTTCTTAGTCTAGTCTTAATAACCATATTAAGGCTGCATTTCCACTGAGGCGGAGCGGAGACGAGCTATGCCGCGTTCACCAATCACATGGCTTGAAATCCACATCTCTATTCCGCTGGTGTGGATTCAGAGCCATGTGATTGGTGAACGCGGCACAGCTCGTCTCCGCTCCGCCTCAGTGGAAACGCAGCCTAATAGTCTGAAATATTCGAGGTGTTAACCGCTATTAGAAACTGCAGTTTTCGACGTATTCTTCCGTTGCATTTTCGTAGAAACATTAAGTTGGTTTAAAGAAAAAGTGAAAGTTAATTTCAAGACGGTCATGAGGTTTATACCTAATGGTATTATAAACCTCTTAAGGCTCATTACCTATGGGTTTCACCGACAGCTATAAAAATGATTGAACATTGCATATAATTTCCCTATTAATAATTACGTCCATCTCACCTTACACTTCAACTATGTCCCTAAAAACCCAATCTACCAGTTAGTAACCGCCGAGAAGGAGAACCGAGCTTCGAACCTCAAAAGGGGTACCCCCTGGTGCGGGGGACTTAGCAGTCTTATTTGCTAGACGGCTCGACCTCCTTTTTTCTTTGAAGCGACGGGGTATGTCGAAATCCCAGCCAGATGGTAGGGCTGGGTTTACCGACTAAATCCCCACGGTGTTCCTCAGCCACCTTCAGTCCAGGCCACGGGATTCGCTCGCGCATTCACCGCAACCTGGACAGGTGCTGGCCCACTTTTAAGTGAGCCCCACTTCCGTTGGGGGCATCCATGCTCCCCTCCTCAAGAGAGCGCGCCACCATCTGGGGCCTATTCTGGTTGGAAGGTGGAGTGCCCCAAGTCCACTCCTCACGGAGGCCGGAGATTGGCGATATGCGCCCTCCGACGCCCGGTTCTCCTGGCGCGGCTTGGGCGGAAAGACAATGCCTCCCATTCTTGCACCGCCACCTTTTTGCAAGACGGCTTGACCTTCTGGCTATAATGTTCTGGTGAAGTAATGCAAGTCTAACTGTAAACAATGTTAATTCAGTTCGATTCACCAAATAATGTTACATACTTAAAACGGTTGATGATTATCAGAACCAGAAGTCTCAGGTTCTCCGTAATCCAATATTATCCCGGTACTGGAAAATTGGCAATGTTAACCGATTTCGCAAGACCTGCACACAAACTTTTCCAACTTTTAAACAGTTATAAGGAAGATCGGTTAAATAATGAAATATGGAAGTTTAATACAGTTTTAATTCAAGGATTTAGTGGTAAAGTAGCTTGAATTATGTTTATAAAATTCTCATTTGTTATGAAAGTTTAATACTTAGTCTTAATTAAGTATGTTTTATGTAGATTTTGCTTTGTTAGGGATTTTGTTAAGGTAAATTTTAGGCCTATTTGTCACTTTGTTCAAAGGTTTTCCCGCTTGGGTCGACCCTAATTACTTTACGTTTGGAGGAATTCAGGTTTAAACTGTGTAAATGTTGAGCAAGTAAGAGATATTTATACCTGTGAAAAACGCAAACAAAGTTTTCTGATGTGTTCCTTAGTTACCTGTAGTTTTCCATTAAACTTAATGAAAGTTAATAAATACATCTATTAAAGATTGGTTTTATACGCTATATCCCACGTGGTTAATTTTAATATTAATAATAATATTAGATGTTGTTTGCTAATGCACGTTCATAAGCTAGATGGTCTCTGAACACGCATAAACTATCTAAAAGTTGAAAATAGGTATGTCTCTTTTTCGTTTTTTCACCTATTTTTGACAGTCATCTTTAAAAGTAATTGTGGTTCGTTTAACTTATTGTCTTACTTAAGATTATTAAAAAAAAAATACTTGTAGTAATTAAACATTCTCCTTTAGGTCATATTATGATATAATATATTACTCTTTTAAACGCGACCATGACTATGTTATTGAAATTGCAACAGTAGGAATCCATTTAGTTTATTTTATTTTGTAATAAACCACAGGGATGGTCTGATTGGGGGTTATAAAAGGTTCGTTGGGATGACCTGATAATCGCGTCCTGACCGAACTTCGGCTATGGGAGCCACTTTCAATGGAGACCGCAAAATTAAAAAGCCCAATTAGTCTTCTTTATCGATGTCTATAACCCTTAGATATGTTTCTAGCAGTGACGGCTGTACGTGCTATCCGTGGGTATATAACCCCGCCACCGCACCGCCCTGACGAACCGATATCAGTCGGGCTGCTACCGAGAGCCTTTCTTTCTAGAAAAATCCCATTGACCCATTTCAGTATTTATACCTAGAAACTTATCAAGCCATGGGTGATAAGAAACATACAACACATACTGGCAGACAACAAATTAAATACATTCAGTAATCAAAATACAAAATCAATATGTAGTGTTAATTCCGCTAATTGTCAGTTTTTTTTTTTTTTTCTTTTTTTTTTATATTGTCCCTCTTGCCTGTGCACATTTTTGCGGGCGGGAGGGCGGTGCAAATTGCATCCCGGCATGATTAAACTGACAATTAGCGGAATTAACACTACATATTGATTTTGTATTTTGATTGTTATGGATTTCCGCAAAGTAACGCCTGATTCCATTACTTACATTCAGTAATGCTACTTGTTGGAAAAGGAAAACTAGGAAAGTCAAAACTGTACATTGAATATTTTTTTTAAAGGATCCTTGGGGCGTACTTGGGATACCGTCGATATCGAAGCCAAAAATATAGTTTTAGAATGTTTGTCTGTATGTGTGTCCGGGCTAAACTCAAAAAGTACTGCATGGATTTACTTCAAGTTTTGCATGAATATTACTAAGAGGTCGGGTCAACATATAGGCTACATATCATCACGCTACCACCTACGGGGGAGGAGCTGTGATAATTTATAAAATTTCACGCGGTAAAACCGCGGGTCACAGCTAGTCCACCTATACAAATACTAATTATATAACAACTTAATTGTGCCTGTCTAAACGGCCCAAGGCGCTGCACTCATTTTGATGAAATTTGGGACGGAGATTAGATTCCAAAGGATGGACATAGCTTCTTTTTTGTGAAGTTGCCCCTAATTAGTCGATAAGGATGATGAAATACCGTTATCCAAATAAATCGTTTCTTTTTGCAATAAAGTGGATGTAGTAGAGGTCGCAACAGACGATGTCGCCGATGTAGAGAGTATCTTATATTTTAATAGGTATTTAACGAGTTGCTTAAAGCTAATTTAGGAAATTCTGTTAAAATCTAATAAAAAAGCTTGGAAACTTAATCAAACAGTTACCCACCGTGCAAAATTTAACGATGTTGTTACAGGGATCGTTAAAAATTACGAGTGTACGGAACTTGATAACGAGAAAATTAAAAATGCATCCGCACCCTTATTCTGCGAACTGTTGGATATAGTGGTGAGTGTGGCTGAGTTATAAAACCAATCTTTAGATAAATCCCCTTGAGGACGAACAAGGTTTCCAATGCGGTAAACGGGAGTTAACGCTATTTTTCACAATCTAGAGAATTGAAACAAGGTGTCTTGGTGCGGTAACGAGAAATCGATGAGGAAAATATTAAATCACTCGGTTTTATCAATACTACCTGTACTTACAGCCTGCGCTAAAATTATTTAATTTTTGTATGTCCCCGTGCATCACAGGACAAATTAATTTGTTACACAGCAATTTGTTTCTTTTTGGTATGGCGGCGGAATGCGCTATAACAGAATAGGCTAAACCATGCCTCCTTCAAAGAGTGTTTGCGGGTGGGTATACTTGCACCCTAACTAAATCTAACCTGCCGTGGACTTCTGTAGGCGCCTGGTGGTAGGAGCCCCGGGAACGCGGGTTTCCTGCTCCGATGCCCCCTATATACGCCGTCCTCCAGTTAATTGTGACACGTACCCTGGGAGGATTGGATTGCCGTCTGCTGTCAGTCTGGCACAGCGACTGTGCCATAAACAGATCGCTGCCTTCTCGCAGCTGCTTGTACGTTACGACAGTAGGTAGAGGTCACTTCTCTTACTGCCACGGCAGCCCTGAGGGGGAATTGGGCTATCAACAGCCGCCTCGACGCTTCCTTGCGCTCAGCGGCCTCCTTCAGGAGCATTACTGCCTCCCAGAAGAAGCCCAAAGCATCTTATTTGGTGGAGTGGAACCCTCCCAAATGGGAGGCTGTGGTTTCTTTCATCAGACGACAGCTGGCGATGACATATCCCGTCCTTTCTTTGCGACTAAGACTTGGCTCTCAGCTTCAGGCCGGATGCTCCGGAAGTTTTGTGCTGGGCTGAGTCCAGATCGTTCTACGATTGCTCGCTGGGACAGATCCCGTCCGATGTCTGCGACCAGGACTCGCCACGGCGTTCCATGTCGGGCACTTGGCAAGAGTATGATTGGCAGAGTGTAGGTCGCTTCCACAGTAGCGACAGAGACGCTTCTTCGCCGATCCGGCTCAGATACTCGCCGAAGTTCCGGTGTCTGGTAGGTATCTAAGTCAGTCAGTTCTGCAGTGGCTAAGCTCCACGTGAAGGGTGCCTCTTACACGTGGAACTTAGACTAGGCGGCGCCCCATAAAAACCCATGAATCGCACGACCCCACGAAACAAACGGCGAACTTCTCGAGAACCCCTGAGATTCGGTAAAAGCCGGTGTAACGCGTCCGCGAGCACTCGGCCAGACGGTAAAAGTGGTCCTCGAGGTATCTGTAACACATATATTACAATAATTTGCTAAAACGCGGGTATAACCACGACGCGCAGCTAGTTTGACATAAATTTGAAATTAATCATCCTGTAAAACTTACTTGGTATATTGTACAATATAATTTGACAGAATAGTTTTACTACGTAACTATCAGCCTACGCCTTCCCCAAGAATCATAAGATTCAAATGATGCTGTACGTTTCCAGATATTTTATTTATTTATTTATTTTATTTTATTTAAGAAACACAATACCTTAGCATACATCTTAGATAAGCGATCACAAACAGACAGACAGGTGGTGCGGTTTACGCCTTCGCTGTACAGTATGTATAGATATAGAAAGATGAAACTCGAGATCTGTACAGAAATAAGCGTGAAACACCACGGTGTCAAATCGAAAAGGGTTGAGGGATAGCATCTGTCAATCTTCATTCTACTCGAAACGTTATACAAGTGACTTTCGTTAGGACCGAAATGTTTCTTTATATGTATATTAAATGACCTGGCAAATCATTGTAAACAGGTATCATTGTGTAAATGGGTATCCTTGGAATTTATTATGTATTTGGGACAACCGATACAGTGCCATCTGATACCGAACCAGCATAGCCTGTACTATTGCAATCAGAGAACTAATAAGCATACATACATATTATAAATAAAATTACCCCATTCTGTGCAACGCTTCTGTGCAACAAATAATCGAGCTCATCAAACAAAAAATATGTAGAGTGCGGATCGAACCCACGACCTCTGGCTTAGCAGCTAGGGTCAGTAACCACCCTGGGATCGCTGGCGTTTTGAGGAAGGGCACTCCACTCGTCTTGTATAAGCGGTCCCGGGAAGAGGTAACCTGCTGTAGCTCAGGTTGCCTAAACGCGCTCGTGCGTGATGGGGAGAGGGAGGCATTCGGGCCCCTCCCGTCCCCGGGGGAGAGTCTCAGACACTCAGTGTACGGCGGGGGCACTGGTGAGATCGTTCACGAGTACCCAGAGCCCCCGCTACAGGCACTGTGAGGCTGGCTACCGTGGTGGTTTTAGTGGGTCGGCCCTACACAACGTGCGAATGGCGTAACCAATACACCAACAGGACCGTCATACATTTAATGCAACCCAGAAAATACTAAATTTCATGATATACTAGGAATAGTTCTAGATTTAAAAGCAAAACCGTAGCATCTGTCACTATTAATTCTACTCGAAACGGATACTATCTAGTGAATTCAACTATCAAAGTGAATTTATCGACTCCGTTGGGATCGATAGCTTTATTTATATGTCAGTATTAAATTATCTAGTAAATGATTATAAATACGTATGTCAGTCTTAAGCGATGTTTTAGGAATTTTATGGAAGTCCAGAAAGTACAACACTGTCTCATGATATTCCAGAAATAGTTGTAAATATTTCGTTTAGGAACTGTCAGTCTTAATTTTACTCCAACGTTATCAAAGTCAATTTATTGCTATCGTTGGGGTCGATAAGTGTCAGTATTAAATTATCAAAGCAATAGTTGTAGATAGGTATGTTGGCTTCAATAGAAATACAAAATTTTCCGTGTGGATATCCATCATGGATGAAGAAGGCGATGGGTTATGTCCGGACTTCAACCTACCAGGACCTTTTTTTGATTGCCTTCTTCGGCCTATCTAAGAGGGCTGGTAACTCCAACGGCCTAGCGACTCTGTCCTCCCTAGTCAAAGGCAGGCGTACCATAGGTAGTGCTGGAATGATTGCGAAATTTCTTCCCCTTGGATCATTTTAAATGCCTCCTTTGAGTGGCGTGTTATATCGTAAGCCATTTTTTTGGCCGGGACTACCAGGTAATTTATCAGAATCCAAAAAATACCACACTCTCATATTTTAGAGGGTCAGATTTCATTCAAACTTTGTAAAGTTATCGAGGACCGATGACAATACACTAATTTGATAACAGTAAAAAAATTGTTTGAAAAACAACTAAAAACCGGCCAAGTGCGAGTCGGTATCTTGCACGAAGGGTTCCGTACCATCTATAAAAACGAGCAATAAATTCACGTTTGTTGTATGGGAGCCCCCTTAAATATTTATTTTATTTTATTTGTTGTTATAGCGGTAACAGAAATACATCGCCTGTCAAAATAATAATAATAATTTATTAGCACTTCATTTTTTTACATGGTTGATGTACAATGATAGCCTCACTAGGCAATGCCTGTATCGAGGTTATCATACAAAATACGATTGCCTGGTAGGACTAGCTCACAGTTTATATCATTATTAACTATAAAATAAAAGTTACATTCCATTATTATTACATGTTGACTAAGGATTATGATGGTTAATTAAATTATTAATTTATTTACTTGCATACAATTTATGAATACCAAAAAAATAAGTTTTGTTAATCTTAGCTAAAAATAATACATAATTAATGTATGAAGTGTATGTGTGTGTATGTATAAAGTGTGTGTGTGTGTGTGTAGTCGTAATAAATCGCATGTGTGTTTAAATTAGAGATCTTAGTAGTTGCTCAGTTTCACTGTAGTTTAGTTCAGAAACGAATTTTTTTACTTTATTCTGAGCTTAATTGCGACTGTCTCACTATCACGGTTCATGAGATACAGCCAGGTGACAGACGGACAGACAAACAGCGTAGTCTTAGTAATAGGGTCCCGTTTTACCCTTTGTGTACGGAACCCCAAAAAACACGCTTTGTATAGAAAACCAAACTAAACAATAGAAGATAATTTTTTATTAATTTTTTAACATAATAAAACTATTATTTTTTTAACATGATCTTTACTTTAGCCTAGGAAGCATTTATGTAACCATACCACACCGTAAATAACCGTACAAGCGTACGGCTTGAATGTTTTCTTCATTTAAATGAAATTCTCACACTGATTTTAAGTGAAAATAAGTAATTTTTGTAAATGTATTTGTAATGAATAAACATAAAAAACTGACTGACTGCTTTTTAAAATTCTTTCACAGCTTTATTTATTATATAAATTTATTATCAGTAACCAAAAAGGACTGTATTATACTAAAAAAAACTTAGATCCTCAAGAATAAATAATGTTACTCAAGGTAAAAATTACTTTTCGGCGTAAAGTACTAAAATATTTATTGATGTTTAATTAATGTAGGTGTGGAGCTTTCAGCTTCCCTTTACATATAATCTGAAGTTTAAGTAACTTCTCGATTATTATGTATTGCTAATGGCGACAAATATAATTACCCCATCTCATCCTGTGGGTGTAGAAGACGTCCGTGGCAATATCTATTGGAAAACCGGCAGCAGCATCTCTCTGTAAACGATGACCATTATTACACTGCGATCGCCAACCCGTCTGCCAAGCGTGGCCATTATATCATTTACCTCATCACCCCATTCTTGGGGGCGGCCTGTGGGTATCACTCAGAAGTCAATGAAATTTGTTAAGTACTAAAATTTTAAATACGTTTGTTTACCTGCCAGCTGCCGAAATCCTCATTGCAATAATAATTAGCTCCAGTTCTAACTAATGTACACAAATTATTGTATAAATCTCAGGTCAATTTATCTTAGCTTGACTTTTTGGTCTATTTTTCGGCTCACCGACGTGAAATTGATGGCACCGACATTTAATAAAAGAATTTGTTTTCATTTAGACCAGACATTGGCTAGATTAGCGCCGCTTTTATTTGAATAAGAAGAAGAATACATTTTATAGCCCATTCCTCTCGACTGAACTCCTTAAATTAAATCCACTATTAATGCTTCACCTTGTATATAAAAATATATAAATGTACGTAAAAATTAACTATATTCTAAACAATATCATTGGTTCCAAAACAAATCACCACTTAAAATGTTAACGGCAAAAAAATATCGAAGAATTAAGACTAACTTTTACATCCCTTAATTTATTTACTTGTGCGGTAGGGACTGGACTAGGTATTAAGATAATATTAGGTGTCTTAAGATAGCCTCTCTACGGCTTCGGCATCGTCGTAATTTCTATTATATGACTATATGACCACTACATATTTTGTTGTTGGTCTTTTTCTAGATGGGCTTTGTACCCGTAAATTGCATGTTTGCAAAGTCCCCGCGATACACATGTTAATTTCCCTAGTGCAGTCATTGTCTTTTTTTAAACAATTTTCTTTTATTGTTCTTCCAATGTGTCTTCCTGAAGGAACCACGTGAGCGTCACTCCGTTTTAAATGATTCTGCATATTATATCAATATAGCAGGGTTACACGGCGATAGCTGGACGGAGTATCACCAAATCTTTCGGGCTCTGGATATACTCGCTACTAGGAGTATGGTGGTACTTTGAATTCATATTCTTAAAATGCTTGTAATCTTTGAAGATTTTATATCAACAATGTCTTGTATAGGTCTCGTCTATTGCACAACGGTAGCTAATTTCATTTGTATCTTCCGTGTTCCGTATACTATCACCATTAAGCCATATAGTTCACTTTCATTGCTTGGTGCCGTTATCATTCCCGTACTCATGAAACTTACTTTTATACAGCCTCAGTCATTTCCATAATCACGCCGCTGAAGTATATATAAGAGCGACTAGTGTAACAGAGTATAAACTACAAATAGCCCCCAAATTTACTTAGCAGTATATCCATGTTGAAAGTGCAGATATGAAAACCTTTAATTAAAAACCAAATAAATCCTTAAACATTTTTTTATAAGCGTTAGCCCCCGATATACATTCCTTGTTGTAAACATTCATAAATAGAGCCGTTCATCATTTATTGTCTTGACTATAAACGCTCATAAGCAGATACTCTCTTAGTAACCCATATATGGGTGACCAACTAATGCTTTTTGGTTTGCTTCAGAACTACTAGACTATAGCTGATGGTTCCAGCTATAGTCGTCTGTCTCTGATTTTATTTTACTGTGGAATACAGCCATCGCAATTTTTTACTCTACCGTGCAGTGCATGACGTAGTACGAGTAGTTGTTACTGAGAAAGACTATCAGAAAACTCAGTACCTAAGCATTCTTTTTTAAGTGCTTAAGATTTTTTACACGTGCTTAATTACAGCGACTCAATCTCAAGCATTTTTGTCACTTAAATTATCAGAAGTGTTGTAATATGCTACAAAACTTGACTTTTATAGTTCTTATAATCTTGTTTGTAGAACATTTTCTGTGATCATTGGGAAGTTTGTTGTCGAATCTCATAGTACACATATTAAGATAGTGTTTAGTTTTATAATTAAATGTTTTAATATTGTTTGAGTATAATAAATAAAAAGTTTTCTTCTTCCTAAAAATTCCTCGAATTTTCTAATTGGGAATTATGTAGCGGCTTATTTTCTGTGGGGGTATTTATGCATGTGGGGGAAGTAAGGAAGTAAATTAGCGATCACATTATGTTTCGGAGCAGGTGCCTGTTTCCTGTTTCCCCATTATGCTTATTTACCTATTACGGCCCCCATGGGAATAAGCCGATCTAATCACAGCCGGTGGGCATACTCGTATGCGTGAAGTTGACTAATAATGATTTGAAATATTGGGGAACAGCAGCTGTGTTTCTGTTCTATTAATTTTTATTATTGAGGATTATCACGTCAGTTCTTATAAACTCAAAAGTAGGTATTTATTTGAAGTCACTTAAAAATAGGAGGTTATTAATACGACTTTCATCTTTTTTTCTTTTTGTTATATTGTATGGTGTGTTTATAAACCGATCTTTCTAAATAGAGAATCCTTTTGAAATTGTTTTTTATTGGTTTGATGGCTTTTTTGCATAATGTGCTTATTTGGTAGTAGTATTAAAAGTAGGTAGTATGAAAACGGGTGTAAGTTTACATTCAACATAAGCTCATAATCATCATTTAAGCCATTTATTGAGATTAAACATTTTACGATGTCTCAGCTAAGATAATTATAGAATACAAAAGTATTATCACGGAATGAATAAAAATCATGCACTGACAAACTGCTGCTTTCTCATTTCAATAATCATCAACATGGATGTTTTACATCAGCTTAATGTGCCACATTTGTTCAAGTTAGCGATCTTCAGTTTAAGTGTTAGTTTGCTAATTGTACATTTTCGTCATCTCCTAAGGCTGCGTTTCCACTGAGGCGGAGGAGAGCAGAGCTGTGCCGCGTTCACCAATCACATGGCTTGAAATCCACATCACTTCTCCACTGATGTGGATTCCAAGCCGTGTGATTGGTGAATCGCGGCATAGCTCGTCTCCGCTCTGCTCCGCTCCGCCTCAGTGGAAACGCAGCCTAAAGATGATTATATTCCTCTACGCAATATTAAGTGGTCTAAACAAAATGTTTACAACAGTTTTCTTAAAATACAAGCAGGTTATTCAAAAGCAATTTATAAAATAACAAAACCACCTATCACTGACTCCCTTTGTTTAACCGAATCTTTAACAGATTTTAGGCACTTCTCCACTTATGTGGATTCTAAGCCGTGTAATTGGTGAATCGCGGCATAGCTCGTCTCCGCTCTGCTCCGCTCCGCTCCGCCTCAGTAGAAACGCAGCCTAAAGATGATTATATTCCTCTACGCAATTAAGTGATCTAAACAAAATGTTTACAACGGTTTTCTTATAATACAAGAAGGTTATTCAAAAGCAATTTATAAAATAACAAAGCCACCTATCACTGATTCCCTTTGTTTAACCGAATCTTTAAGAGATTTTAGGCCTACAGCACGATTCTTTCCACTTGGTATTCAGTCGTCGTGCCCGAAGAAAATATATGGCCCTTAGATCTGTAGCTATTGGTTGAAATAAAGAGCGTTTAATTTATATTGTGCAATGTTTTTTGTTTAAAGCTTTGGACTATGGAGATCGGGTAATGAAAGATATTGGTGTTTATGTGGGCGTTGTTTATTCTACTAGTAGATAAATTATTTACTAGCTACGGCGCGATTAAACACAGATTAGGAACTCGAGTTGGTATTTCAGGTTGGGCAAAATGAGTTATTAGTATTATTGGCAATAAAAAGTCGCGGAAGCATTCATAATCATAACTTTATTACAGAATCAGGTCTTATTAAAATTTACTGTTCACTATGTTCTGCCAGGCTGACGTGAAAACTTATTATTAACCTAGCCATGTCCACACCATTATTCTTACCAAAATTAAAGGGATGCATTTAAATTTACACAAGTAATAATAAAGTATATTTGAAATTCAACAAATCAATATTGAAATGGATTGATACAAAGTATTGGCGAAGTGATTTACTAACTACGTTGACTTACACATTTTTGTCCAATAAATATTCGTTAACAGCTCAGTCAGTTAGCACGTAAACCCTTCAGTTTGTTTTCTACTGTAACGGATTGGCCGTTTCATCAGATTAAAGAATGAGGGAATATATAGTGCACACGGCTGTTTGGGCGGAATATTCTATAATGCACTACTGTGTGTGCAAACACAGGGGCACTTGCTATTCCATTACTCGGATGATCGGATGGGACAACTAGCAACACGAGCGGAAGAGGTCAGATACAGTGGTGCATTACGAGGCACGGGGGTGTACCGCCAACTCCAAGACTTCGGTTTGATACTGAGAAATCCAAAATCACTTTTTGGGACCGACCCAGGATTTGAAACCAGATCCCCATTATATGCGGTTAAACGCCTTCCACTAGACCAACTATGCATATTCTGAAGGTACATATTTGTGAATCTAGTGAGCATTATATCTACCACGGTACATACATACGTGTATATATGTCGTTGATTAAATCATGTCATGACGCCTCCGAGTTCTAAGTGAGTGATTGAGTTACCTATCTAATAAAATACCTAAACAGTCCTATTATGTATCGCCCATATTTATAGAGATATGTGTGTTCTGAGCAAAGTCTGACAAAAACAGCTGTCATGTGCAATAACATTTTCATTTAATACTTCACACACAAGAAAGCGAGCGTTAACGAGCCATGACATGCCTAGTTTATGTTCGCCATTGGTAGATAGATATTAGAATCATCATTACAGCTAAATGAGTCCACTGCTGGACAAGCCTCCCTCAAGAATCGTCTTGGGGGGAGATGCCATAATCGCCACGCTTGGCAGGCGGGTTGGCGATCGCAGTAAGATGGTCATAGTACTCAGAAGGAAGCTGCTGCCCATCCTCTGGTAGATATTCCCTCGGGTCGACTTCTACGCCCCCCACGGGATGAGATGGGGTGATGATATTCTGATTCCGATATTTGTCGCCGTCACCACACAGCAGGATATTAGAATATCGTCACCAAATTGAAACAGAAATGTTGATATCCACGCAGATCAAGACTGTCTCGTTTGTTAAACAGTAACGTGTTCAACCGTAGATATTGAGTTCCTGGGTTTCAATTCTAGGTCGGGCCAAAAGTATTATTTTGTTAAGAATAATTCTGTGCACAGTAGCCCGGAGTCAGGAAGATGACGCTGTTGGCGGTGTCATCACAGTACATCGCTGATCTCTTCCGGTTCTTTGAGAACTGGCTATGAGCTACATACTAATGGGGCAGAAGGACATTGGCGCGGATTCGAAGCAATACCAACCATCTTTTATAAGACAACGCCCGCACTAGGGAATCTAATCCCTGTGTCGCTTACTTACACACATATAATAGACGGACACAAATTACATCCAGACTCTGAACAACTATTTATGGGGCACACAGATAGTTGTCCGGCGCGGGACGTGAACCCGCGACACGAAGCGGCGAGGCGACTGTCTTAGCCGCTGCGCCACACGTGCAGTCAATTAAGTTCTTATGAAAAAGGCAGAGCTATTTATTTTGAGGGAAAACAAGTGGATGAGCATAGTTGCAAAATAAGAAGTTTTAGTAGTTTGACAGTTTTGCCTTTTCATACGAGCTATATTAGGAAGAGATGTAATTACAAGTAATTAAGTTAGTGATGTAAATACCAGAATCTCCAGCATTATTGTTCACCAATTAATAGTTAGATTTTACCGCGATATCTAAATGGCAAAGCTTTTAGGAACCCATTTGCATTAACCGATATATTGGTTAGTCCTTTATTGGTAATATCGGTCGATTGTTGCACACCAATGGAAAACGTGGTGCCTCAGTATTAATAAAATTAAATTGTAATATTTAATCAATATTCGCTGTTGGATAATATTTATTAATGATATCAATTAGCTTGTGGTTTGTTCGCTACATGATTTCCATTAGACTACTACAGTCGACGGCAGACCAGTCTTACTGCCCACGCAATACAGTCGGTCAAGTTGTATCTATAGACTGCACTAATTGCCATTTAATGTGTCTGTCACATTGTATGTGTAGACCAAACTGGAACACGAGTGAAACTGAGTGACTGTCATGTACTTGTCATATTTAGTAAAAACTGCATCTCATTTCGTAAACCTAATTTAGTTATTAATTGAAAACTAATGTTTGTATTCTTTTGGTATAGATTAACATTTCAAACAATTATTATGGGTTTATGTTTTGCAGATTTGGAAATCATTTGATATAAATATATATAAAAAAAATACGCTAGCAAAGGGCTCAAAAGGCGATAAAATCAAAGAGTTTCTCACCGGCATTCTTCTCCGGGTCGTCTAACTAGTTAGCTAGACAAAACTAAGTTATCCCCAGCACCAATTAATTTTATTCTCTGAACTGCGGAAGATTGCACAAACATGCCCAACCCGGACTCAGAACAAACATTTATATTGTTGTGAATCACAAATTGATGTCTTGAACAGGGATCGAACCACAAACACGAGCGCTGAGGTAGTATCAAGACTACCTTGCCTACTGTGGCCCGTATAACGTATACTCAAATAAGTAACCTGACTTGGAAGCTTCCTGTGTGGAAGTAACCATGTCAACGGGGAGCAGGAATTGAAACCGCTTCACTATCAGACATGCCGTATTCTTGTTTTCTGATGTAGGTATGCTTATAAAAATATATTCTTTCCATCAGAATATGGACACACCATGAGTAACGGGACGCTGGCGGCAGGACACGGTCCGGCAAAGTGTGAAGTTTTTAATTTGCGTCACGACGAGTGTGGTGACTGTTTGACAGTTCAATTTTTATTTTTTGTGACGCCATCGCGTTCTGAACTTTATTAAAACCAGACCACTCGTTGAAAGGTTAATTCTCGGGCCATGGCAGCCGACTGAAAATGTTTTAAACATTTTTGGCGATTGTACCAATTGTCATCATATCGTAATTTAAGTTTCTATTGTTTAGAAAATTGGTTTCTTTTTCGGTTGATTTTCAATCTTCATATAAGGGCATTGAGATATTTAGTTTTATTGATTTGTTTTGTGTAATAATGATCATTCTACAGTTATGATGTAAACCAACGTGGAAAATAAACACTACACACGTCAATCTTATGTAAAGCATATTTCTCCGGCCATACAAAGCTCTTAGGGTTCGAGTTCGTCCGTCCGTCTGCAGTTTTGTCATATTTAAGCTACTGCTAATTTTATAGTGTTGAAGTTAAGAATATCTTGATAATTAACTATTTAAATATATATTTTTTAAAGGACTTAAATCTGTCTAGTACTAGTTCAAGTTGTATGTTATAAAAATACTTTATTTGCACATTCCGAAAGACTATTTCTATGTTGTGTTATGGCCGTAAAGAATTGATGAGGTTATATACCGCGGGGTCGGTCTATGCTACGTAGGGTCGCGACAGCCAGTAAAAGGGGTACAAGCAGGTTGGGTGACTCTAAAAACAGGGTAACCATTGCCCATTCGAAAAAAAATAATTAATACTAGAGAAAAAAGATAAAATTGAAAAAAAAAATACCAATATAATACTCTTTTATCTATACGTGGAGTTTATTAAGCCAAATATCTCAAATAATTACAGTTTATAAAAGTTGACATAAATGTACATACAGGAAAAATAATTAATGTCTTTATTGCGATTATAACTGAAATATCTAAGAAAGATACTTAAGATCTATGAAAGTGAAGAGACATCAAAACTCAAAACCGACCCCCTCATGCATTTCCATGTCAGTAACGAGACAAGCCCTGACCCGAAGTTCGAAACATAAACTTGTAGTTTCATTTACTAGAGGCGGCTTGAATCTGGTTAAGTAGTATAAGCCTCGAAGGCAAGCCGCGATTAAAAAAGAACCTCCCATGACTGTTGGTTTCATAATAATAAAGTAATGAACAAATCTTAATTTTATTTTTTATTAGGATTTTTACATGTATCTTTCGCCAAACGGCTAACGCAGGTTGTAGGCGAATCACTCATTTTCTAATAGGTTTATTTTCACATAATTAACCCTATTCTAAGTATCTTACACACTACTTATTAACAAATTTTCATATCCCAAGACATCTTTAATTTTCTTTTTTAACCTCATTTTGCAATTAATTATTGTTTCATCCCGTAAGGCTCTATATTTATTAAATAACCTCATATAGAGAAAATTAAGACATCAGAGTAGGCAATTAAAAAAGCTTTAACCCTATTCAAGTAACCTTTTAATTATCAGGAAAAGCGTTTAATTTCAAAGCGAGCGATTCAATTTTCAGCCTCTGGAAAAAAGATATTTATAGTCTTTATCGGTTCGTGCGCTTCAAGCCATGGTTGCTTGTATTACCATAATGGAACACGAACTAAAGAAAAATAATATTTTTTTTTCTTTTCCATAGCACAATTTCATCGGAACACAGAAGGAGACTTGTACAAAATGTTTTGTAAATTTGCTTGTTTTTTAGTCTTTCTTTATTTATCGCATGGGCGACCCGGTGTCAGAATTGTAGAAGTCGCTCCGTAAGCCTCCGACACGGCTTATCAAAGTCAAAATCATTTATTCCGTAAAAAAAATACATTTATGTGGAATCGTCATATTTTTTTACCCTACCGTGCAGTGCATGACGTGGCAGCTACTGAGAAACACTGCCAGAAAACTCAGTAGGAATCCTTTTTTAAAATAAAATATACTTAAGATTAATTACAATTATGTGTGTTGACTCAGAACAACTCAATCCCAAGCACTTTTATCACTTAAATAATCAAAAATTTTGTAATATGCCCTGCTACACAATTTGGCTTTAATAATTCTTTTAAACTTATTCGTAGATAATTCTCTAACTAATCGACTGTTGTCTAATAACAAAAACCGGGACCGACATAAATTAAACGAATTAAACAGTCACATGGGTGACTGTTTAATTCGTTTAATTTTCGTCAGTCCATGGGGACTGACCGCATCCCTAGGTGCTTTACCTCACTTACGGACCGGTGCGCCAACCTAGCCATAAGCGAGCTAGTTTACCGAATCGGCAAAAAAGGATCCAGTCACCTAGTGGTGCTTACTGCACTATCTATGGTAATCTTGATCAGCTTCACCACGAATAAAGGGCGAACAGAACATTTTATCAGAAGGGGCAAAATCCAAGGGCGTATTGTGCTAAAACATATAAAGATTACCTGAAAATGTTACCAAAATCACTTCAGCCATTTTCGATCCTATACGGAAGATAAAAAGATAAAAAGATAAAAGTCATTTATTTGCGTGAATAAGGTGACAAAGTTCTTATCATAATACAAATAGGTATCTCTTACTCTACTTTTCAGCATGCAAATATACATTTTAATACAAAAAATTAACATACAATTTATACTTAATTCATTATTAATAATAATACATAGCAATACAGATTTTTTTTAAATATAAACACACAAGGCTCACAGCTTATAGTCAAGGTATTCTTGTATACTATAAAAACATTTATCCGTTAAAAATTTGGTTAAATGACGTTTAAATTTAAAAAATGGTAGTGCTTTTATGAAACTGGGCACTTTATTAAATAATTTAATACACATAATATAGCTGTTGTTAGCTGTACACGTGAGATTCGTTTTCGGTCTGTATAGCTTATTGGCATTAACAGACCGAGGTGCATAGTGAGGCGTTGCTTGCGGGAAAATTGACCTGTTTTTAAATGCAAATAAACAACATTCCGATATATATATGCAAGGTAAGGTCATTATATTATATTTTCTAAAGTATGGACGACACGAATCTATCTGTTTAAGGCCAAATATAGCTCTTACACACTTTTTTTGCATTATAAAAGCTTGGTCAATATCAACACAACGACCCCATAGAATTATGCCATACCGGAGAATGGCAGATATGTAACCGTGATATGCCGTGATTGCAGCATCTCTCGAGACTTCACAACTAATACGCCTCAAAGGATAGACAAAACTGTTTAATTTGCTACAAATTTCATTCAGATGATTTTTCCAAGAGCAGAAATTATCTAGCGATATCCCAAGAAATTTTACCAACCCAGTTTCGGACAGCGGGATGTCTTTATAGGCTATGTTTAGTTTCAGTGGTTTTGATCTATATGTGTGGAATTGCATTAATTTAGTTTTACTAATATTAACCTTTAAATTGTTTACTTCCAGCCACTCGATAGATATTTTTAATGCCATGTTTATATCGTGCTCATATGAATCTTTATTAACACCCTTAACGATGATTGTAGTATCGTCCGCAAATAGTACACATTTATGATTAATAATATTTGGAAAATCATTTATGTAAAGCAAGAACAAAAGTGGGCCTAAAATACTGCCTTGTGGTACACCATATCTATTAAACATAAGTGAGGACTGAAATGACTCTATCGTTTTGGATTTATCATTATAACTTATTATTTCTACTTGTTGTGTTCTATTATATAAGTAGGATTCAAGCCAGTTATACGCTTTTCCTCTAACTCCATATCTGAAAAGTTTTTCCAATAACCGTTTGTGGCAGACATGATCAAATGCCTTACTCATGTCCATAAAAAGTACTGAAACGGGGATTTTCTTATCAATACATTCCATTATTGTCTTTATCAATTGAAAGGCTGCCAGAGAAGTGCTTCTATTTTTACGAAAGCCATTCTGTTCGTCTTTAATTACTTGATGCTTTTCCATGAAATCTAGTAACTTGCGATAAAACATCTTTTCAAAAATTTTTGAGAATATAGGTATTAATGTTACCGGCCTATAATTATCCATTTGAGTTTTATCACCTTTATTTTTATATAAAGGTTTCACAATAGATCTTTTTAAAATATCGGGAAATATTCCTTCATCTAATGATAGGTTAATAACATGCAGCAGTGGTTCCAGTATGATATCAATTGATAATTTTACAATATCAGTGCGAATTCCATCATAACCGGAGGCTTTGGAATTATTTAAAGAGCTGACAATTTTTTTAAGATCACTGCCTCCTAATGGGTACAAAAATATAGATTTACTTATTGACTCTATATTATTAATGCTGTTGACATTCGATTTTACCTTATTATCAGGGTCACTATCAGAAACCGCATTAATGAAAAAATTATTAAAATTATTTGCAATGGAGCCGGGACTCGTATTATTGTGGCCATTGACAGAAATACTAGAGATACACCTGTTTTTAACGTTTGTATTAGTATGTTCTTGTATAACATTCCACACTGCTTTGCACTTGTTGCGAGCTCTATTAATATATTTCGTATTATTACTTTTTTTTGAAATAAATATGCATTTTCTTAACATACTACAATAGTTTTTATACATGTTTCTGTGATATTGATTATGTTTTAATTTATAATGAATTAGATTTTTTTTCTTACAACTTATTTTTATCCCTTTAGTAAGCCAGTTCAATTTATTTAAAGTCTTATTTGTAACTTTTACTCGAATGATAGGAAAGCATAATTTGTAAAATAACAAAAAAATATCGTTAAACTTACGAAACGCTTCATTTGTTGAAGTTTCTTGAAGAACGTCATTAAAGGACAAGCAGGATATTGCGTTTAGAAATTTATCTATATTTTCCTTGCTGTAATCCGGTCTTAGTTCATACCACCATTTTGGACCAGGCTGCTGACGCTTTATAACAGCCCAAGAATACGTTTGAGCTGTGTGATCCGATAATCCTAAATTATGTATTGCTGCACAGCCTTTTTGGATACCGGTTATTATGTGATCTATACATGTCTCTGTTTTTTCGGTTAATCGAGTAGGCGCTAATATTACATGTTTTATATTATATGTCTCTAACAAGTTATTATATTCTCTAGAGTCTTTAGATTGTTTTAAAATATCTATATTTACATCTCCACAAAGAATAATCTGCTTTCTTGTATTGTGACAGAGCGTTCCCAAAACAGTATCAAGTTTATTGAGAAAAGTTATTACATTTGAGGACGGTGTTCTATACAGACATATTAATCTTATACCATATTTAATTAATTCCACTCCACAACATTCAAATACGCATATTTCGCATAAAGTTTGTATTTCCTGTAAAATTTTAAATTCAATATCATTGTTAATTAGAATAGCTACACCTCCTCTTTTGGACGTTTTTCTGGAGTAGTATGCTGCTGTTGTGAAGCCTTTTAGACGTAAATTTTTTTCAGTGCCTTCAAGCAGGAATGTTTCACTAAGACATAATGCGTCTATACATACACCTCTTTCTGATAAGTCCAACAAGGCAACCGAAATTTCGTCACTCTTATTTAACGCACCAGCTATATTTTGATGCATAATAGTTAAGTGGGGATCATATTTATTAACGAAAACATTCATTTATCGTTTCAGTTTCAATACCAATATTATCGGTCTGCACACTAGCATTTTTTAAACTAAACGTTTGTGTCATGACTTCCCTTGTGCACAGTTTTATTCTCTGTGTCATTACATTTTCAGTGTAAGCTTGGTAATTATTTTTGTAAATTACATGCAAAATTTGTCTGTGTATTAATCCACAAATATGAAGTTTGTTCGCATAATTTGATGATGTTATACAGTCACTATGCAAAGTTACAAAACAAGAATTTTTACAATTATGGCATACAAATTTCAGTAGATTATTTACATTATTTACGTTTAAGAATCTGTGATTGTAGAGCTGACCAACCAACACATTAGTAAACTTCATTTGGCCTAATGTATGATGTAAATACGTTTGAATGTTCATAGGGTGTCTATCGTTTAAACCTGCTAATATTATAATAAAATCGGATTTATTAAAGTTTCTACACATACTTAAACAGGATTTTAATACTTCTTCTATTGTTGCATACGGTTTTATAATTGAAGTTACTGTAAAATTCGTCCCAAGATAGTGCTGCAGAATGTTTCGGATACCATGTCCAGATTGATCGGCAAATAACATAACTCTGTGAGTCCCTTTTTCTTGAGTTTGCGACTGAGTCATCACATGGCTATTTAATTTTATTTGCGTTTGGACCTGTAAGCAAGGGCTTTTTGAATTTGAATCTATATCAGTGATGGAAGAGGACCTCTGTTTATTTGGTCTATCCTGATTATTTGAATGTACGCATGTATGAGTTTTCTCGAAAGCTTGGTTCAGTGACTTTTCATTCATCTGTCCTTGAGTACTACAGTTTGATAATGCTGTATTAAAAGAATTGTCAATATTGGGTGTTGCATGCGTTAATACGACAGAATCAGATGGATCATTTACTACAGGAGAATGATTCCGTTGCAGTGGAGTAGAAAAACCGCTCATTTTCAATATATTTTTTTTCAGTGCAGATTTAGGCGTACGGTTCTTTCTTTCCGATAAATTCACTTTCTTATACGTTTCCATAACTTTTATGTATCGATCTATATCCATCTTTAAGTGACTATTTTCACTGTTTAAATTTTCAATTTCGATATGGGCGCTTTCTAAATCCATGTTCAATCTTTTAATGGTTTCTTTGAGGCTTAACACGAGATTGCTATCCTCATTGGGTGATGTATTCGGTAAACTCATAATTGTAGTATCTAGTAGCGACGAATTAACATCGAAAAGGCTGCCCGTTGAATGTGATCTTTGTGGTTTGCGAACAGTAATATTATCCATTTCATGAACATCCATATTTGCAAAAGTTTACAAAGTATTAGTTATTAATTGATTTTTCAATTCGTTTATGGTCCAGAACCACAAAAAAAATATAAAACCCAAAAAAGAAGTTTAAAAAACAAACAAAAAGTTCATAGCGTAAATATGTGTGTGATGGTGATTTGAACTCACGACCTCATTGCATTAGTCACGTATCTTTCTTACTTCGCTACGGTCTCATGTAAGTTAGAGTTCATATACATAAATACAAACACAAATTTTTGAATTTACATTATGTATGTGTACCTGCGTGTTAGGGTATGACCTATGTCCATCCCAAAGTTTATCGATACCTGTCAGGTCAGTCGTTTGTGCGTGAGTGATTGAGTAATAGAAAATCAAAATTTATATGGAAAGAGTATCACTAAATTACTGTTGATCCGGTGGCTACCAAACTTTACTCTATACTTTACACTGGGCCAAATTCCATCAATATCGCTCTAACCGTTTCGGGTGCCAAAGGCAACATGTATACAAACGTCGGCATTTATATATATTACCAGCTGTGCCCCGCGAAAAACTTTATAAATTATAGCCTATGTGTTATTCGGATATATTTCTATCAAAATCCGTTTCGTAGATTTTGTGTGGAAGAGTAACAAGCATCCATACATCTATGTTCACTAACTTTCTCATTTATAATATTAGTAAGAAGTAAGATTTAAATGGGTGCTGGCATATGTGACCCAGTTTTAAACTAGTCTTGATAGTTAATTTAAAGGATTATTCATGGTTAGTTACTCCTCTATACCACTTTGTTTCAAAGAGATAGACTGCTGAAAGCAATAACGAGGTGCGGTACACAACTGCTAGCTTCTAGCTTCATAGATACTTAAACTATTATCTATCCCTATTTTGGTACTCAAAGTACCAAAATGGATCTGAAAGATACCAAAATAGTAGATAATATAGATCAAAGGCGTTGTGCTTGCGGTTATCGTTTATTTGGGGAGAAAACCGTTAACATATAAAGAAACGCGCGGCTGTTTAAAAAATGTGATGGAATATTTCGGCGCCATTTTGTATTTGTAATTTTTTAATTAATATTTGTGTAGGTTTTTATACAATAATATCCTAGGACATTATTTACACACGGCCGCCGTCTGATTCCAAACTAAGCAGAGCATGTACTATGGAAACCAGATAACTCATATCTACATAATTACTACTTTTCTTTTGTAAATATACTCAGGACAAACAAACATGTTCATGCACACAAATATCTGTCCTAGGTGGGAATCGAAACCAGGTATGCCTATTTATAAATTTTTACTTTTTTTAGGTAGTTATAGTTTGGAATACTTTTCGCAATAAGAATTTTATGGCTATAATCTCATAGCTAGATTGTCTCAGCGGTCCGTAAGGGATCGGCGAGGTTAAGCGACTATGATACCGGTCAGTCCAAAGATGGCTGACCACCAAAGTGGTTTAATTTCTGAGAGCCTTCGTGCTTCGGTGGGCACGTTAAGCTGTCAGTCCCGGTTGTAGTCATTAGACAACAGACGTTAAACCATGTCAGAGGCGTACTGGGCGGCTTGAACAACTCTGACACCAGGGTAACCACTGCCCAGTAGTAAGAAGAAAACCGTTATTACCCGCGTTAAACTTTATTAATTATAGCCTATGTGTTACTCAGATATATAAACTATATTACTACAAAGTTTCATCAAATTCCGTTCGGTAGTCTTTGCATGAAAGGGTAACCAACATCCATACATCCATACTCACAAACTTTCGCATTTATAATATTAGTAGGATAGGATTATAAAGGTATATTATGAATGTTGATGAAGTAAACATAATAAAGAAATACCGCAATTATAAACATCAAAGGTAATTGTTACTGATGAAATATTGTACTCTAAAATTTACGTTCTTTTCTCTTACTGTACTTTCAATGCAAAGTATCAGAATACTTCCGCTCATTGTACTAACGACTTACCAAACGTACGTTTAGAAACGAACTGATGGAATCCTTGTGATATGGAAACAATGAAGCACTAAAACTCCAGTATAATTAAAACAAGAGCAAATACATATAAGTTTGAAAGTAATTTTCACACGTTAAGTATTGAGGTTATACAACCTACCGCACATGATGCTCGTCTCTCGATACACTTATACATTATAGAATATAATAGAAAGACTCAAAGTCATATCGCAACGGATTTTCTTTATAGGAAAATTTATAAGACACAACAAAAAAAATTGGAGCTTCGATCATGGTAGCGTCTTTATTATGTAGGCAGTAAGGAATATTATTGTAGTGCAAATGTGTGCACTGATATGGCGTCGACTGGAACACACTGCTAATTTTTTTGTGTCCTCTGTGGGTGACACTTGCCACAGATATGTAAAAAAAAATGCGGCGGTGGTCTTTGTCATAAGGCTTCTATTTCTAGGCGTAAATAGGTATCCTTTATTACCTTTTGTGTATACAACATGGAGATGTATGTGGCCAATCTTAATGGAGAACAGCCAACTACGCAGAATATATTATAGTGAAAAAGTGTGTGTCAAAATACTCCAACAAGTATACTCTCTAATCCCACACACACATAATCTGACGTGATGACACGACTATATAACCCGCCCGGGAAGATATAAAGGGTGGGACCGACAACTAAACGTGCTCCCAGGACATTCCCATAACACCGCCAACTACCTCTTTGTTACGGGCTTTTCTTGCCAGGAAACCCCCCCCCCCCCCTTGCCGCGACCCGGGATTTGAACCTAGAATCTTATTATCAGCGGTTGAATACCAATTGCAGTATTTGGCATCATATACAAGTAGTAAAATAAATAGTGGAGGAAATTTAAGGAATGCGATCTTCGCATGAATCTGAACAAATTAAAGACTAGATCTGCAAGGCATTCTGCTACTTACCAATATTGAGCTCAGTGTAGTTAAGCAGAAAATTGGTGTGCCCAACTACAAGTCGAAAAAGTATGAAATCGGATTTTTTTTTAATTTATTTGTTTAATCTATTAAACATTATCATGACTGATTTTGTACCCAATGCGAACAATATTACTAATTATTACTAAGTAAATCCAGCGTTACCCTGGCATTATACGAGTATTCTGCGCGCGAGAAGTTTACACAGATTTCAATGGGCATTTGTTTTTTTCGGAGATTATTCATCCGTGGCGTGTCCGATTTTTATGAATTCAGATATGCACTCACGAATATGACCACTACCACTGTGTCCAATTTGAAGAAGATTGGTTCAGCTATCCAGGAGGAAAGAGTTCTGTTTACACTCAGCGCAAAAAGGAGTACATTTGTGAAATAATAAAAAGTTATGGCAACCAAACGTGTTAGCGGATCGTTATTTTTGTATGGAAAGTAAATCTAATTTTGTGCATTGTAGAAATTAATTTCTACATGTTATTTAATTTTATAGATAAAATAAGTTCCCTCAGTTTCATATTTTATTTACATATATTGTATGATCCACTTTATATAACCGAGTAGCCTTGTATTATAAATATTTATAAATAATTACTTTCATATATAATCACAAAAAATCTAAACTTATTAGTAAAATAAAACCTCCTTTAAAAAATATAACGCCAACTTCAAAGCTAATTACAAATAATTCCAGGTGTACACTAAATTATTATATTGAAGTTGATGCAAATAATTACGTACATTAGTTTTTTTCTTATTCTTATTGAAATCAAATTGAATAGATCTCTCTGGCAAGGTCTCTTGTCGGTGTTCGTTACTAAAATACTTCGACTAAAATATGATGAAACATTTCTAAAAATTCACAACAGACAATTCGTATTATTTCGCCTTCATTGTTTGAATTTTAATTTCACGTTCAAACTCTTTGGCTAGTAGAGTGACAATGTAGACCGTTTTTATTTTTAATTAAAAGTTGTTATTACCCCGCTGGAGGTAGCAGGAATAAAGTTTTTTTTTTTTGTTTTTGTTTGGTTGCTCTGGAACGAAATATATAAAAACATATTTTGGATTGAAACAATTTTACACGTTTTGATCATCAGCAGTATAAAAATATAGGTAACCATTTAGTTTAATGATAGAAAATGAATCCATTTTAACAGTAATAATATTTTTGCTTTATACGGAACGAGTTTTGAAAAGTTTAAATATTTTTTATTTATTGGGTGGTATAATTTTGTTACACGACATAAGTTTTTTACACGATGTCAAGCCATCTAATCAATATGATTACAAATTGATTAAAACGTGCCAAAAGACTCACATTGAGATAATCCTCTCGGTTCTTAGGGGCGTTTTGTGCAACTATCGCTCTACGTTAATATACTAAGTCGTAGGCCGCTCTTCTGATTGAGGATTGGTGGTGGTCCATACGATGCGAACTAAAGGTCAACAATAGCGATGGTGATCTCGGCGCTTTTGTTTTCGTGCTTTCGGTCGGCGAGTACGATATATGACGGCTAAACCTACTATAACACGGTGTTTGTCCCTCTATGTGGTTTGTTTAACTATTTATCACACATGGTCAGCCTGATATCGTCCACTGCTGTGCACTGCTGTGCTGAACATAGGCCTCCCCCAAAGGTTTCTAACGTTGGCATTCGGAGGGTTTGCCTTAGTCACCGTGCTTGGCATGCTAGTACTTGCCACATTTCGTCGGATACAGTTGACCCCACGTTGGGTGCCAATAAGACACATAAAATTTATGGAGTTTCCTTAATTCTCACTGGCATTCTCATTAATATATATAAAAATAAATACTAATTGGTACACAAACTGAGTAATCGGTTTACAAACCAAAACCTCTGATTAAACCTTCTTTCGGTTTGGAGTCAGTTAAAATACATTAAAATACACTAGAACTGAAAAGAATTTTAGTTTTGTTGTATCTACACCTTTTTTATATCAGCTGTATATAAATTTAACTAATGAACGAGATAAAACGCTAAAATTTTACAGAGGCCGTCCAAACACATGTTGTAGATTTCGATACGGTATAGGGATACCATCAACACCAAAATTCACCTTGTGAGGGTAGATTAGATTTTATTTTCCCAGTGTTATCTCTAACAGAGTTTTAAAGATTGTTTCATAAAGGGCCAATCCTATTGGTGATCTAAATGTATATCAAGTGTATCAGAATAAAAAATAGGAGTGAAATATTAAAGTATTTTATTTCGCAAAGAAGTATTGGCGTCCGATATTACGAGAACGTCAATGTCCTAGCTACTTATACTGTACGTACAATTTCACCTTATCCTTTGACGTCCGGGGCAGAATATAATACTCGGATGCCTTGAGCAACATGCACGACTGCAACGTTACCCTTTGACCTCAAGACCGTAGGCGGGCTGGGTCGCTTTGGCAGGGACTTTATGACGTAGGCATTTAAGGTGATTTTTGTAGTGCAAGTGTATTCTCTGACGTGGTGTCGACTTGTCTAGCTTTTGCCGTAGCCACGGAGAATAAATCCTTTAGTTGACATGACATATTTGTAACTTTATAGACTTACAAATATGGCATCTCACGGATGTTGTTTAGAAATAGTCGCGCCATTTTTTATTTTTTTTAAATCGTTACTCCTGCATTAAGCATATTCTACACGGTTGCAAACCAACGTCCCAACAGAGGTCACCCTGGTGGTTGCCATCCATCTAGATTGCACAACTTACCAGGGTGACCTCTGTTGGGAGGTTGGTTTGCAACCGTGTAGGTAGAAGATGCTTTAAGGAAACGAATCCCTGTATTGTGGGTTGCTTTAAAAACATAGAATTGACGGACACAAAGTACATCCTGACTCAAGACAACTATTAATTGGTGACACATAAAGTTGCCTGCGCGGGAATCGAACCGGGACACGAAGTGGTGAGGCGACTGTCTTACCGCTGCGCCACACGTGCAAAACGTTATGAATCGAAACGTAAACCTGTAGGTGACAAAGAAAAGTAAATCGTAAAATAATAGTATAAAATTAAGAATTAAAAAAATTCTTTATCATGTGGAGGTATCAAAGTTTTCAAACTGCTGAGTAGGCCTCTGACATGGCTAAACGACTGTTGTCTAGCGACTGTCTAGATGCTTTACCTTACCGATCTGTTACACAAACTCGTTCCACGTGCTCTCTAAGACCCGGGGATGTAATACGAGTACCACCGCCTTGCCAACCGACCACAGCTATCCACATATATCGGGAAAAGATTCGATTCTTCGATTTTAGGGGCGGAAAGCTCTTGTTATCACACCTTTTTGTAAAGATTTACTGTAGTTGGTAGGCGCTCATATCCAGGTGGTTCGCAAGTGATTGGCGAGGTTAAGCAACTAGGCTCGCGGTCAGTCCATAGATGGGCGATCGCCATAAAGTGGTTTAATTCCTCAGCGATTCTGAACTTCGGAGGGCGTTCGTTAAGCCGTCGGTCCCAGTTGTAGCAATTAGGCAATAGTCGTTAAGCCATGTCAGAGGCCTAATGGTCGGCTGGAACAACTCTACACTAGGATAACCACTGCCCACACGATAAATAAGTTATTACTGTAGTTGGATTATCGATTTTATTTTATTTTATATAAAATATAAGAGGAAATAAACAAGCATGCCTTTGTATTTAATATTAATTGGTAGAGTTGATATGCCTTTGTTGTGGTGTGCTTGGCTATGTGCCATACACAACTAACGAAATAATGGACTTTATTCAGCTAATTTAATATATGAAAATAACCACATATTTAGGTTGCAGCATTTAATGGTAACAGACTACACCACAACGAGTTTATTTTCATATTAAGTTTGTTTAAAATTATGTTACATGTCATCAGTTACAATTATAATAATATTACATAACAAAGAATTAAATTGTGTGAGTAGTTACATCAAAACTAAAAATGCATACTCGTAACATAGCCTCACGTTTGTTTATTACTAACTTAATAATAATAAGCACAGAGCTCCCCCGCCGCCGGGGGAGCGCTGTTTATTACGTATTTATTTGTGTATTATTGTTTTATATATCGATTTTATAAGAATAAATATGTATTAAATATGAAAATAAATAAATAAGTTGGAATAATAATAATATATAGGGACAATGTCACACAGTTCATCCAAGCCCCAAATTAAGCAAAACTTGTACTATGGGTACCAGGAGACGATATACATACTTATATAGATAGAGAAATACTTAAATACATAGAAAACATCCAGGACTCAGAAACAAATGTTCGTGCTCATCACACAAATATTTGCACTTACCGGGATTCGAACCCAGGACGACCATCTTCGTAGGCAGGAGCACTACCAACTAGGCAACGGTGACCGTAATGTATGAAGTCTACTTAAAACGAAAGCAATTTAAATTGTATTTAGGTAAGTCACAAGCTTTTTGGGCACACTACCCGCAGTAGTGTGCCCAAAAAGTTAGCAACGTTACCTCGTTGTATAGTCAAGCTGATATGCAGGCCGAGTTATACCCCAGCCTTTGGGTCACCTGAAGTTTCGACAAGGCATCTGGACAAGCTCAAAGCTGTTTCAAAATTATGATAAAGTATCCTTAACTTAAAATGTGTTTAATTTGCGCAATGTTAGACATGGTCCATACTTTAAATTCTTACTTTAATATTTTAATTGTATATCATTCAGTCACAATTTAATTTTACTTTTATTTTTAATTTAGATAATTTATAATTTTATTTTTAATTAGTATAATTTATACTCACCAATCTTTAATTTCGCATGTGGTGTTAACCTGTAACTGGTTGCTACACAAGAAAATGTATTGTGTAAGTTAAGATATACCAAACTCAAATTTAATGTGTAAGCAATTGTTGGTTAACCTAATAAACAAAAAAAAATCAAAAAAATCGTTTAGACTACTAATTGGACTTGAATCTGCATTTATGAATAAAGCCTCGGGTAATTTGCCAATTTGTGCTTATAAATCCTGTTATAACTCAATGCAAGTGTTTGCTCGATAGATGTCGCTGAGCTATTGTCGTCAAAAGATTGAACTGTCAAACGTGAAGGTATAGCTCCCAGTTAAAAAATAAAAATTCATTAATATTAATTAAATAAAGTAATAACTGTGCAAGATTTTTGTTGCCCGAAGTGGATAATATTGTGATTAATAAGAACAATTGTTATTTAAAGATATAGTGTAATATAAACTAAATTATACAACTTTAACATAACTTACATCTTATAAACTACCTCACAGTGAACTAAAAGTGAAAGTGATATTTATATAAGTACTATAAACTGTCAGTTAAGTGCCTGGATTCGGCCTAATTATATAAATTACCTATAATAACCCGCCTTGTTGTATTAATTACATCAAAATACAATATTTAAATATAAGACAGACATTATTGATCGCGTAGCGCCATCTAGTAGCTAACAGAAGTACTAACGCTATCTGTTTACCTTAGAATGACAAACTGTGCGCATTGTGGTAAATTTTTGACAGTACGTGGAGGCGCCACCTGCAGTAACTGCAGGAAAAAATACCATCTAGACTGTGTTCAGCTGTCTGCAGTACCGAAAGCGGGTACCTGGAAGTGTGGCGGATGTCGCGTAAACTCCAATTCCAGGGTAAAAACCCTGAATAAAGAGACGGACGCAAACAGCTGCAGTTCTATGTCGCAAAATAGCCCCAACACCGCATTTGAAGATGCTGGAGAGCTGACCGACTTGGAGCATGAAGAGGACCCGAATGAAGCGCCAATATCACAGGTGGAATTGCTCAGACAAATCAAGTCTGAAATTCAGCAGATGAGGGCTGAAGTTAGGCGAGATATCAGGAAGCTGACGGATCAGGTATCAGCACTAGGGACGCGGGTGTCTAAGTGTGAGCAACGGGTCAATGACTTGGAATCAAAGATTACAGTCATTGAAAAAAGACCACCCACCACAGCAACAGATGACTCCGTTAAGCAGCTGGAAAATACAGTGGCGCAGCTGAAGTCACAGATTAATGATCGAGATCAGGACCTGTTGAGCTCGGATTTGGAGATCACTAACCTCCCTGAGGATAGGGGTGAGAACATCATACACACCGTTGAACTAGTTGCCAAGAAGCTTGGGGTCACCCTCGAAGCGCGAGACATAGTGTTTGCCGAACGGGTGGGCCTGGGCCCCGGGCGAGTGGCCGAGCCTGGCTTGCCTGGCGCTGCGAGCGGGCCGGCGCCGCGCGCGCGCCGCGTCGTGCTGCGCCTCGCGCGCCGCCAGCTGCGCGACGAGCTGCTGCGCGCGGCGCGCGTCCGCCGAGCTGTCGACACCGAGCACCTCGGCCTGGCTGCGCCGCCCCAGAGGTTCTATGTCAACGAGAGGCTAACATACGTCAACAGGCATCTGTTCTACCTCGTTCGACAGGCTGCCCAGCGCGTTAATTGGCGTTTCACTTGGACTAAGCATGGTAAAATATTGGCAAAGGAATCTGATGGAAAGCGCACCTTTGTGATCCGAACAGAGGCTGACATCCGTCGTGTTTTTGGCGAGCAGTCGTTTGACAAAGAAGCATAATGTTGTGAAGAAGAATAATGTAAAAAGTGGTACTATTACTCCTCTTACTAATGTGATTATTCTTAGTGCTGTCTTTATATCATATTTACAGTTTAGGATCTGCATATACACCATATTTCACCTATTGAATATATCATGTTTGCACAATTTGGTTAAGAGCGGCTCATGTAAATATTTACAATTACATTGTATTATTCATTTAAACATTATTCTTTTATCGGCTTATTGTCAATTTTCTAAATTAATAAACATAGGGTTTAACTTATATAAATATTTACAATGTCATCGTTTTATTTGTATAGATATTTTCTTGACTATATTGTGTAAATTGTCTAAATATATAGACACAGGTTATAGCTTATTCTACATACAGTTCACATTATTGGTTAACACTCAATACATCTCATATCAATACACACATTACTTATTATACACAAATGGTTAAACAAAAACAATTAAAAGTTGGACTTTTCAACGCGGGGTCACTCGGAACACGGCATGAGGAATTTATAGTAGCCATGGAGAATCTGGATGTGGACTTAATGGCAATAAACGAAACCTGGATCAAAGCGGGAGAGGAAGGTAGGGCACCATTCGTTCCTAACTATAGACTACAACACATGCCACGTACAGCTGTCTCGGGAAGGTCGCGAGGTGGCGGCGTTGGGTTTTACGTGCGTCAGGGGCTGCGAGTCCGCGCGTTGCCGCACCCGTCTGTACCAACTGTAGAGCAGATGTGGCTCCGGCTGAGCGTGAACACACAATCGGTGGTCGTCGGCACCGCGTACAGGCCGCCCTGGCTCGATGTCAGCGTATTTCTTGACGCCATTACTGATTCTGTTACTTCCTTCCGGAATGTTGATAAAATAGTATTACTGGGCGACTTTAACATTAATTTACTTGATACCTCTGATAACAAAGTGAAGCTACTCAACTGTTTTCTACACAGCACCAATCTCATTAATATAATTACGGAACCAACTCATTTTACTGATCACAGTGCGACCTTGATTGACTTGATTTGTACAGATGCCTCTGTCCGTGGAGTATCAGTAAACCACATACCTGACCTTGGACATCATGCTATCGCCACAACTGAACTTAACTTTAAGGTTTATAAACCTGCCCCTTTCTGGGTAAGATATCGGCCATTAAATGACATACTGCAAGACTTATTCCAGTATGACTTAGGGTGTATAGACTGGGACTCCATAGGCAAGCTAGGAGATGTCAATTGCATGGTTGAGACTCTAAACAACTACATTACAACTTTATTTGATCTACATGCTCCAGTTAAAAGAATTTGATTAAAGAAGTATCTTATCCCTGGATCACCACCACTATTAAAGATATGATGCAAATAAGGGACAAACAGCACACTAAGTCTAGGCGGACCAAATCAGACATTCATTTAGAATTCTATAAGAAACTTAAATATGAAGTAAGGGCAGCCATAGACAGAGAAAAGACTGCTTACTTTAAGACTCATATTAACAGCAAAATAAAACAACCTAAAATATTATGGAAGTCCATTAAGAAAAATTTAACAAAGCACAAAACCCAAAGCCAAGATTTACCACAGCACTGCAACAATCCTGAACTTTTAAACATTCACTTTTTAAATATACCTAGTAGTGATGAAGTAACTATATCCCATCTTACACAGTTTGAATTCAACAGGTTTGGTTGTGGTAGTTTTCAAATTCAGTTAGTCAATGAGGAGCAGGTATCAAAGATTATCCATAACCTTAGGTCTAATGCCATGGGAATAGATGACATATCACTAGACATGTTAACACTGACACTGCCACAAACACTGACAATTCTCACGAGAATCATAAACAGGTCAGTGTCAACATCAACTTTCCCCGACATATGGAAGACTGCTATTGTAAGACCAATACCTAAAAAAGATAGTCCCAATGATATTAAGGATCTTCGCCCAATTAGCTTATTGCCATGTATATCCAAAATTTTGGAGAGGGTGGTATGTGACCAATTAAGCAAATATGTAGAACAATTTGGTATTTTACCTTCCAGGCAATCAGGCTTCCGTAAAGGCCACAGCACTACTACAGCTTTAATTGATGTAGTGGATAATATACTCCAGGCCAGGGACCAGGGCATGGGAACGATATTAACTTTACTAGACTTCTCTCGTGCATTCGACTGTATAAATATTTCCCTTCTATTGTCCAAACTGACATACTATGGGTGCAGTGTGGAGACAGTTAAGTGGTTTCATAGTTACCTTACAAAAAGATACCAATTAGTACGGATTAGTGGTGACAAAAATAATCATGAAGCTTCATCCTCGCTTCGTCAAGTAAACAGGGGCGTACCACAAGGCTCAATACTTGGGCCTCTGCTGTTCTTGATTTACAGTGCAGACATTGTCCATTCCATAACTTATTGCAAATTCCATCAATATGCAGATGATCTGCAACTGTATCTCTCATGCCATCCCAAAGACTGTCTTGACTCTGTAACAAAAATAAATTATGATTTAAGTAAAGTATCTAAGTGGGCATGTGAAAATTCACTAGTCCTAAACCCATCAAAATCAAAGTTTATGGTTATGGGGTCGAAAAACACCATAAGTCAAATGGAGCAGTATCGCCCTACTATTAAAATTGATGGAGACTCTATAGAGCAGGTATATGAGGCTCGCAACCTGGGTGTTATTTTCGATCCACTATTACAGTTTGAAAAGCATGTAGCAAGTGCAGTTCAAAATTGCTTTTATCGCCTCAAACTATTGTATCGAATAAGACCTTACATAAACACCGATATACGCATATTACTATGTGAGTCACTTATCCTCTCTCGCCTAAATTATGCAGACACTGTGTATGGAGCCTGTCTACTGGCTAGAACACAACGGCTAGTCCAGCGGATACAAAATGCCTGTGCCCGTTTCTGTTTTAATGTACCACCACGAACACATGTAACATTGTACATAAATAGTGGCAACATGTTAAAAATGTCAGCTCGTAGACTACTCCACTTGGCAACTCTTGTATTTGGTGTGATTGCCAACAAAAGGCCTGAGTATCTGTACAAGAAATTAACTTGGTCAACAGATGTCAATAGTTATAAAACCAGGTCTTCAGCTCACCTGATCCTAATTCCGAGACATAGGACTGCAGCTTTTCGTGGATCTTTTAAATATGCCGCCGCAAAGGTCTGGTGCAATATACCTCCTCCGTTGAAGTGCCTGCGAACAGTATATACATTTAATGCCAATTATAAAAATGAATTGTTGACGCGACAAAAACTCAGTTCAAATACTATTTAATACTTTTTCAAGGCTGAACTTACCCATCTCTTTGCACACTTTTGTGGGAAGGAGTACCGCAAGACACACTATTAATGAGCTCAACACAACAATGCCCAGACGCTCATGCAGTGAAGAACTCCGTCACAATAGCATCACCATTACTCGATCAATATTGTTTTCATACATATTTCACTTTTATATCGAAAATTCACAATTACCACTTTTACTTATACATCAAACATATTTACGCTATAAACTTAGTATTAAGAAGCATAATAATTTACTGTTCATATTAGATTTTTCAAGTAATTCAATTTCCGCGTCCCTTTTTTCTTGACATCTGTCTGACAGTCAATCCAAGAGCATATAATTGACCGACTCAGCTAAAAAATATGGATTAAATAAATGTAATGTCATTTTTTATTGGTGCACTTATGTATTGTTATGGACGAATTATGAGCAGAATGTCGACATTATAACAATTATTTTATATACTGTCTGTGTTATGCATCTCCAAATTGGTGTTAATTTATTAATATTTATTTATTAAGTTCGTTCTTGCATACATTTATTGTTTAAATTAGCTATAAGTTATATTTTGGTGTCCAGGTACTGTAAAATTCTAACTGCGACCTGTACACTAATTGTTCGTGAGTTATTTTACGTGGTTCCATCATAAAACCAGCGCTGCAACTGTTAATGTTGCAGCTAGTGCTGAGATGGGACCAATTCGGACTCACACAGATAAGAATTAAGGACTTCTGTTTGTATACATTTATATATATTGTTATTATTATCTGTGTCAGTTTACTGAATAAATGGATTTTCTTTCTTTCTTTCTTTCTTTCTTTCTATTACTCATCACATATTTGTTGTTTATTTTTTTTAACTGACTTTAAAAGTAGGAGGTCATCAAATCGATTGTAGGTGTGTTCTGTACGTATTTTATTTCTTTATATAGGGAATTAATTCGGAATGGTTCGATATGGGAAGATAATATTTGTTTAAGTTAATAATATCCTTGAGACTAGTACATAATCCTCACATGGCCATCTGATTCCAAAACAAGCAGAGGTTGTATTATGGAATCCAGATACATTAAAGAATGAATTACTTACTTCTCTTAAGTATGAAAAGGAAAGGATTTATTTTAATTTGTCCAACTCCAAATTCCTCATCCAAAGTGTACCGATAAGTTTTATGTTTATTATTATTTCTCTGTACGATAACAAGTACCTACGACTTGATGTATAGTACAAGCGTCGTACTAATTTGGTTATATATATAATGGGCTTTCAGTTCTTAATCAGGCTAACTAATACATAATGCTAATTCAGTGGATTCACTAGCTAGTTACCCAACATTAAATGAGCTCCATCTTTCAAAACTGTCTCGTCCTTTGACAATGGTGTCCATTCACACAAACTTCACAAAGGTAGGACAAAGACGTTTGACAATAATCCTATCAAAGAGGGGTGAACAATACCGTGACCTTCTGGATGGTCTTCAGTTTTCATCCCGGTTCATTGTTAAGAGTTTTTGAAGCTAATTTATTTCAAGAATGCCTTGTGATTTTTTGAGATTGAAATTAATCTGTTTGCTCAAGATGTAGATTATTTTATGATAAATTGGTTTAACATATATTTCTGTTTACTTATATTTCTAAGACCAACTTCTCTTTGATTAAAGCAAATGTAATTTATTCTTAGGCCTCCGTCCAGCATTGGACGTCTTTCGGCTGATACAATGATGATGATGTTGATGAAGTTATTCTTAGTCTGTCTCGACATTTCCTGCCCTCTGCTTTTCGTTCCATGATGTCTGGTATGAAAGTTTGGTTTCATTTCAAGTGTTCCAACATCTTATTACTATTCCTAAGAACTTCGATATAATCACCTTTCTTGGCTTTTAACATTCCTCTTACGGTGGACTCCCAATCTAATTTGTTGCGGGTGCTACCAGATAACCAAGCCTTTGCAGACTGACGGCGAAATAAATTTTTATATTCGGTAGCTCAAGCTATTTCTACCACTTGGTAACAAATAATGTCTCTTAATATTTTCTTTGTGATGTTGTACACTGATCCTTCTTTTACAAATCTCCCTCTGTCAGTCAGGGAAAGAAAATAAATGCTGGAAGAAAACTCATCAATGAGATAAGCTCGCCTTTACATGACTTTTGTAAATACACTTGTTTGCACTGTATATTTTCTGTGTGCAGGAAATAATAAGAATAGACTCAGATTTGACTTCACTTACATCACTATAACCCTAAGCATATTCACTAGTTCCGTATCCCGTATACTCATTCCTTCTAACACGGAACCGTCATTCATAATAACAATTTCAACCCAACGCTTTACCGCCGAACGAAAAAGGGAATATGAAATTACAGCCGGAAACTTTTCATACCTCTTTTGAACGTATAAAGTTACCGCATATTTGTGACAAATTAAATTTTACGGCAAACATGACGCGAAACTGACGTGGCTTGGGAGGTAATAAAATATCTTAAAATGGTACTGATGCTGAGGAAAACTGACACAGTAACGGGTCGACTATGTATTGTGAAAACGGGCTTTTATTTTTCAGCTCAAAATAGGGACTCTTAGCTAACAAGTTTAGGAGTTTGTTTTTAGGGTTCTGTACCAGAATAGGAAAGAAGCGGAACCACTTATACTTATAGGATCACTCGCGTATCTGTCTATCCGCCACATCAAATTGCTCCGAAACTACTAGTCTGATGGAATTGAAATTTAATGATAATAATAATATCCTGGGACATTATTCACACATGGCCATCTGATACCAAACTAAGCAGACCTTGTACTATGGAAACTAGATAACTTTTATACTATATATACTACTTTTTTGGTACATATATGTAATAGAGGGTGGTAGCAAGCCATATAAGATCCAACTACCAAGTGTTGGTACTGGATTTTGATGACATTTACAACACGCGTTTTCCAGAGGGCATTGAGCTCTCATGACATCCTCACTCAGAAAATGATATTATCAGTTGATCTGATGGTTAGTGACCCTGACCGCTAAGCCAGAGGTCGTGGGTTCGATCCGCACCCTGATAAAGCTTTGTGTGATGAGCACGATTATTTGTTCTGTGTCTGCATGTAATTTATTTATAATATGTATGTATTTAGAAATATAGAAGTATCGGTTGCCATAGTACAGTCTCTGCTTACTTTGGGATCAAATAGCAGTGTGTTCGTTGTTCCAAGTTATTTATTCATGTATGTATTTTATATTGACGGTCACCGTAGCCTAGTTGGTAGTGCTCCTGCCTCCGAAGCTGGTGGTCCTGGGTTCGAATCCCGGTAAGTGCAAATATTTGTGTGATGAGCACGAATATTTGTTCCTGAGTCATGGATGTTTTCTATGTATGTAAGTATTTATCTATCTATATAAGTATGTATATCGTTGCCTGGTACCCATAGTACAAGCTTTGCTTAGTTTGGGACTAGGATGATCAGTGTGTTATTGTCCCCAGTTATTATTATTATTATATATTATTATGTGGTGGTTGTGGGTAGTTGAAACTGTTGCCAAAATTGGGAATTAGTTGCAATAGATCTAATCCTTTTCTCGCTTGGATTGGTGTTGGCAAGAGTCCAAAGTCAAATTAGCGAACATGAGCTTAGTCTGAATCTAGTTGTTAGAATTTGCAGGCTTTTGACTTAACAGTAAAGTACCGAGTCATGAACTTAACATAGACAAATCTATAACACAATATTCAATCGCATTAACTTTTAAATTCGAACATATTTCTTTAGAGCCAGCATGGATTCGTGTAAAATTTAAAAATAGAATGTTTTTTTTATATCTTTATACGAATGCATTCACTCAATGGAAACTAATAAAACCTAAGTAGTCTCTGTTAAGTATACAAAAGATAAACAAAACTGGAATACAATTCCGAACATGAAGTTCTCTACAAACGTTCCAACACATCCAACCTTCTCTTACGCCATTAGTATTTAATCTAATAGACGTAACCTAACGTTACACCATAATGCTTGGCATTACACACACGACACGGTAGATAAGGGTACTTGCGAGCAGTGGCGAAGGATTCATGTAACACGGTTCCTTTCGGCGATATAAATATATGCATGCATTTTTTATACCTACTTCTATTATTTTCTAAACACCATGCATTAAAGATTTTCGAAAAAATATTGCGCTTTGCTTGCACCGTACGGGTGGTAGAAGTGAAAGTTCTTGAAATCATAGAATTTATGGGTTGTACCTCAGCTGTTGATATATAGCATTTGAGGTGTACAAAATCATCAAACTATTAATTAACCTACTTATTGTATCGCTCTTTCTCTATACACAATCACAGAATTTATGGGTTGTATCTCAGCTGTTCATATATAGCATCTGAGGCATACAAAATCATCAAACTATTATTTAACCTACTTATTGTATCGCTCTTTCTCTTACGAGTATTATACATTATGCCTTATGCAACGTGGTAAAACGTAACGGGTTTTTAAATATTAGTCTCAATTCTCATCCACTTAATTACTATTGAATTCAATACTTTATCCAATTTTCATTACACAGTAATTAGACATTGACAGAATAAGAAAGTATAAATCAGCGTAGCATCGGCTTCTCTTACGAAATATGTCACCCTACAACACTGAATGGAGTAATTTAAATCTACTCTTAGATGCATCAGTCTTAGCGATTAAAGCTTACGCTTGCGGTACACAGCGAACGTCCAAGGACCAACGTTGTGTCTCCCACAGCTATGAAGGTTTTATGGTATATAGAACTATGATGGCCCATAACACGGTCTGTCGTAAAATTATTGATTTGGAACAAATAAAAGAGCAACTTGATTTTTAATCTACGACAAAGGGAGTTTTATAAGGTTGTCATAAAGAGACTTGGAAGTCGGTTCTATGTTTTTAAAAATACATTCATTTTTCATCCTAAGCACAAAAACAGGAGTAGGTATTTAAGTTTGAAAGTCGAATATATATCGATTGATATATTTTTGTTTCTTTTTATTTGTTTTTTACTATAGCGGCTCCGATTTAGTATTATTATATATTCTTCATACCTATACCTTAGTATTTCTTCATAATCACAGTACCCGGCATGACCCTTAGTATTCGTGTCAAGTAAATGTCATATGCGAGCCTAATTCGGATGAGCGTGTATTAACTTAGAGCAATAGTTGATCCCTAAAAGTCGATCATCACATGCTCATGCAGCACGGTGATTGATTACTAATATGATGGCGTCATACGCTTTTCCAATCACTCTACTTCGTTCCCAATGTAGATTTGTACTAAGCCTACTGTAAGTACAAAGTTACAGAACAAGCTCGGCAAATAAAGTATAACAGAATTCAAAGAAAATCTCTCAGTTTTATTTCAAAGCGGAAAGACGTAGAAGTTGTAGAATTTTCCACAGAATTCGGGTAGTATGTAAAAATCATGGAGCTTCCGATGTGGAGGAGAAAATAAATAAAATTGACGTTACGATGCAAAAGTCGGGATACTACGTTGCGGTCCAATCCAATTTGTGGCGGATTGGACCAGATATTACCAGTTCACGCCGAAATGTTCCGGAGTAGAAATGGTACTCGTATTCCCGATTTTTGTTTGCAAGATAAACATGCAGTTTAGCGGTTTCTAAAGTCTTATTTATGTTTCTGAATATGTAGTACTTAAAGCTTTTTAAAAATGTTATTTTTGTACTACCAATTCGACAAACAAGCGAAAGCATATATCCATAGCTGGGCATTAACTCGCTGATCCGTTAATCGTTAATTAACGAAGTTAACATTTTGATTAACAAATTAACTTTTAAGTTAACTTTTAAAAATGTTAACGGACACGTTAACTTCCGTTAATATGCAGAAGTCCGTTAATCGTTAACCCTAGAAAGATAACCTTATTTAAACTGCCATTAAAGATAACAATACCCTTCTGAGGAGCATAATACATTTATATTTTTCTATTATTAAATTATTTTTATTGTATTTATTAACCTGATAGTTTAATGTGTGGGTATTGAACTAATACTAAAAAGAAATGATTAGTTAATTTATTTATATACTTGAAACGCAGTCTTCCGTTTACAGCAAATTGAAATAACAAAATAGTATATTTTTTCTCAAAATGTAATTAAATTATTTCTTATGAACTAATCAACAAAAAAATAATCGGAGAAAATTATAATTATTTGGCTCCAAATTTAGTTTCATAGACATAGAAAGCATTTTTTTTGTATTTGTCGTATACTGCATTTGGCGCATGTTATCTTAGACAATCTTTTTTTTAATTCCTGTAAAAGGTACGATGCCGTCTTTTCTCGGCTGGAGGTTCTTCTTCATCATCGGTAGAGGTCTGCACTACTGATTTTGGAATAATATTTGTGATAATTTCTCGCACATGCTTTGGCAAAGTATCAGCTTCGAGTCTTTCAGCATCGGTTCAGATGACTGGCTGCTTAACTTTTCCATATATTCCTTTCTGTTGTTTGTGAAATATAAATTATACAAGTATTTTGTTTTGTTCCTATCCTGTTACTTCCAGAACCTATACCAACAGGTTTTATAATTTCACGTGTGCAAACATATAAAGATGCAATTTTACACATATTAATGGATTAACGATTAACGTTAACTTCCGTTAATTCTTCCGAAATGTAACGCTTTAACGTTTAACGATGCTAACTTTTTTTGTAGCGGATTAACGATTAACGAAGTTAACTATTTGATTTACGGTGCCCAGCTATGCATATATCCACCAAATGGTAAGTAGTTACCGTAGTCTATAAGGCTTGCAAATTTTACTACTTTATTTATTATCTGGTATCCCACTCGATCTGATTTTTTAAGTACGAACATCATTTTGAAAATATACGCGCAACCTAATAGTGGAATCGTATCAAGCTCACGTGTCTCTATAGCCGTAGCGTTCGATCAATCCTCAAGCCTAGTACTAGTCATAGACTGATTTTTTTACTATCTCATCGGTCGAATGCTGTAGAAAGTGATGAGACTTCGTCTCCATGCTGACTACGCTGATGATAGCTTAACCGATGACGCTACGCTTACTACGCTACTTCGTTAAACCATCCTGCTACGTGTAAACGTAGCACGAATTATCCCGCTACTGTCGCCCTTGACATTCTCTATTGCTTTCCGTACGTTATATTTGATTTGAAAATAGTGCGGAAATAATGACTTGTGGAAATAAATATATAATTAAATAAGTGAGTTATACCCATAGTTTCATAATTTTAACTTCTTAAGTCGACAAACATTCTTACTGTTCACTTGGAGTTAGGTGACTTTACTTACACGCAGGTCGACAAGATTGTCAAAATAATTCTATTATCTTCATCTAGTTGTACAAAATTTGCTCATAAAGCAAAATAATACTGGTCTATCTCTTTCATTAATAAGAAAGACTGTAAGATTTTGATTATACGATGTTGTATTAATATTCTGAAATACTACGGGAAAGTCACCTCTGGATCTTAAACATCACAAAATAAATCTGCCACCGAAATCCACATGTTCAATTCGAACAAATGCAATAAAGATCCTCGACCAAGAAATGTGGGAAAGCAAAGTACAATACTGTATGAAGAAACAAAGTTTACGACTGTCGTAGATAATTCAGAGACCCAACTCATAAGGTTTAGTGTCACGGGACGGTTTATTGACGTGCTGAAGCAATATGGACTTCCATTACTGTAATAGATACTGCGGTGGCGTAAACTATAATTTTAAAAGTACAGAATATATACTCTTACCTGACATGAACTCAAGTTTTATTTTATTAACCAACTAGCTGTGCCCCGCGGTTTTACCCACGTTGAACTTTATAAAATAGCCTATGTATTAATCCAAGGCGTCAGGTACCTCCATACCAAATTTTATTAAAATCACTCCAGCCGTTTAGATGTGAAGAAGTAACAAACATACACACTCATACACTCACAAACTTTCGGCTTTATACAAACAAGCATACGATTCCCATAATCAATACCTCGGCCACACACCAGGAAAATGTGCTTATTTCTGAAAACAATAGAACCCAGCTCGCATGATGTCAAGTTCTGTGCCGCCATTTCATCGTATCACTTGGCTAAATAGTCGTCTACCATTGATTTGACAAGAAAGTTGTAATGTTTGGAATCAATGAATTGTGGATCTATTTTTGATCCGGTATGGCATGGCAGCCAAGAAGCGAGCATATTCCTTGCTTAAAAGCCTAACGCACTAAAGGTTCCTCGGGTGTTGCGATCCATGGGTAGTGGTGATCACTTACTATCAGGTGACCCAAATGCGTGGGTCTGGTTGTTATATAAAAAATACAATAGACATAGATATTAAAATCCTTAACCGTAAACATTATTAATAAAATTTAAACACAATTCTGTAACTCCCAAATACAATAAAGAAAATTAATGTAGGTATATCAGAATATTTACATATTTATGTAAATATGGAAAGATAATAAAACTGTTTTGTTTCTGTTCCAGGTATCGTTGGAGTTTTATCAACAATAATGTTATTTATTGTTGATAAAAGATTGAGGGAGGCCTTTGTCCAGCAGTGGACGTCTTTCGGCTGATATGATGATGATGATGATGAATGGTATTTATTTTTACGAAGCGAGAACCAAAACAAATGTTTTATTTAATAGATTTGTAAAGGGTGTTTGGCGATAGACACTTGATACGGATCTTTTATAAATTTGGCTCAATTAAAGTGAATGCCTTCGTAGTCTTCAGCCCTAACAACTTTCATTGAAGTACCGAATCTCCAACATGTGATTGTAGCGTAGCTGGCGACGATGACTCCTGTCTCGTTACAGCGTCCGACCAATGAAATTGTTGGAAACTCACGAGTCCATGACTGCGAGCTTGGAGATTGGTCGAACGTTGTAGAGACATACGGATAGCATTGGAATACTACCTTTTCCACTACTATCCCTTCGAAGCGTGTATAGCGAATGTGAGAACCCGTGTGTTTAGCGAGTAGCAAGGATAGTAGTACCTTTTCCAGTACTATCCCTGCGTAGCTAGTATAGCGAATTTGACAACCCACGTGTCTGTACAGTGTTCGATGAGGATACTAGTGGAAGACTACTTAACGACTACCCATCCATGAAGTCCTATGTTTGCAATTATTCCATGTAACAAGTAAAACGGACCCGCACCTTTGATAAAAGTATAACAGTTATTCAATAAGGCTCACCGCATAACTTAAGTTCTTTGCGAGGGATGTTTAATAATTTAAGAAAAGTCTGTGTTATCTGTGTTAGTTAAAAACGTGGTTCAACTACAAATATATTTAAAAACAGCTATTTGAATTTTATGGCTTTATGGCAAGCACAACTACCAGTAGTAATCCGGAGTAAGGAAGCTGACGGTGTGCCTTTATTTCGAAGCGTACGCGTAAGATAGCTAAGGAATCGAGTGTTTCGTCATTTATGCACTATAATATATCCGGCGTAGTTATGACTTTGTCAACACCGTAGCCGTCAATTGGCTAGTCTATCCAATTTAAGAGCTTTGCTCTTGTCGGTAGAGCTTCCTGCATTGCCTATCTTTGGTAACCCTCGATACGACCCACACTTTCTTTTAAGCATCTTATTCCCTCTACTTGGCCTCCCATGATATTTTTTATGAAAGTGCTATGCCGTATCAAGTGCCTCCACGTTTTTCCTTTTGGCATTATCGTCATAAAAACAGAGGTAAACTATAAGGAATTGATAAATTAGTTTTGCACTCGAGCATAACTTGCAAATTAATACAAACCGTTCATATAATAGGAAAGACACTCAAACTAGTTAACTCTGATGATTGGAGTGGTTTCATAAAGGCATCAGCAGAGTCTTAACCATGAGATTACAAATCAATCGATGAAAATGAAAATCACTGTCGGCACCATTTGGCGTAGGATTGAAATTTTGGTTCGAAATTAGAATTAAGTTGGCCGTGATTGATTTGACATCACAATACTGGGTAATGTTTGGTGCTAGATTGATTTGAAACTTTTGTCTATTTTTTTATTATATTTTAAAAATCGAATGAAACAATTTTTTTCATTATTTACTTTTTATTCATTTTCATGTGATTACAGTGGGCATTTTTGTTACTGGCAATTTGATTTTTGATTTAATCGTGTAATTCACTAATACTGAGAGAAAATAATATCTTCTAACGTCAAACAACACGAATTAAGCATACCATAGTTAAATTATAGGTTTAGGTACGCCTTGTTGTCCTGATTGCAGCTATATATACTTTTCGGACTCTAAAATTGCCTGCTTTTTTCGTACATAATTTGATACTATTATGTGCAGTCAATACACAGCGGAAAACGCGGCGTGGGCAGGCCCCCTACAAGATGGACCGATGATCTTGTGCGGGTTGCTGGAAACTGCTGAATGCGAATAGCGCAAGACCGGCAATTGTGGAGATCTTTGGGGGAGGCCTTTGTCCAGCAGTGGACGTCTTTCGGCTGATATGATGACGATGATGTGGAGTCAAATAAATGACAATGTGACATCCATTGAAACTCATGTTACTACTACTGATTCTAGAGCAATACGCACAATGTGACCGTGAGTGAAATTGTGGTACGCCGTCAAATGGTTGGAGGGTCTACATTGAATGAAGTTAGGCGATTTGGAACTAATGCGTATTACGAACTATTGGGAGTGTAGCTTTGCATGAATTGCGTTGATGAATTCGGACAGTGATTGGGATCATTTGCGGTTTACTGTTTGATTACAATTAACTAGTATGTATGTGGCTTTGTGTGGAATACCCTTTTCAGTTATGTGACCAATTTGTTACAATCTTATTCTTGTAAGAGCTTGGCTTATAAGAGTAATTGGAAAATACATATCTTTATCTTATTTTTTTATACAATCAAGTGTGCGAACAAGCGTACGGGGTCCTTGTAGTTAGTAAGCATTTATCAGCAGGCTACTTTTCGAATGTGATTTCCAATACTTTGCCGACATGCATGTTTTGTCGTCAAAGCATTGGAAGTCACGATACTCCAAATTATAGGGTTAAATTAAATAGTAATTTATGTACCGCTATCGGTAGATATAAATAATATGTTTCATGGGTACATGGAATATATTATTTATATCTCTTGAAATTATGGGTAATTAATAAGTATGGAGTAACGTTGTCGTATTTCGAATAAATGATAATTTGTAAAAATGTATAATTTAAATAATATTCTGTTTTTAACTGACTAAGGAGCCGGTAAGACTGTATAATTTTTGGATATACATAATGAACTTGTCTCTATGTGGGTATTATTATAGGGCTCTATGTGGGTGTTTGTGAGGCTACTTATGTTAATTGTTTTTAATAAAAAATTCCCTGATATGTATTTTTTGTTGTAATCGGATTAATCTTAGGATTTATGACGGAGTTCAAAACGTAAAAGTCCGTGTTATTTTATACTTCTGTTGCCTTTTTTGGAAACGTACCCCACGTTTCCAAAAAAGGCAACATTTAAATAACAAAATTAAGATTTACCTTCATCAATCTCCTGCAATAAATAGAAAATTTGTCCGGTCCCAAATTATAATTATAATGATATAATTGATGTTCTGAACATGCAACTGACTTAAATTATTCTTCATAACTACCGAAAAAATATATAACAAATGATTATTTAATTCTGTTTAGAGACAAGCAAAAAAATTCTGTATTGGAATTCATTTACCTCATCCGCTTTTTTTAAATGGGTAAAAATATACAAACGACTTCACCTTTCCATACAGAAAGCAGCGGATAAAAAAAACATAAAGAATAACTATATCGGTTCACACACTTCAAAGCCGGCCAAGTGTATGCTACATTAAGGTAGAATGTTTAGAGACAACCAAAAAAATTCTGTAGTGGAATTCATTACCTCTTTCACTTTTTTAAATGGGTAAAAATATACAAACGACGTCACCTTTCCATATATTAAAAAAAACATAAAGAATATCTATATCGGTTCAGACACTTCAAAGCCGGCCAAATGTAGCACACACTTAGCCGGCATAATGCGGACTACGAAGAGGACTTTACTGTTTCATATAATAACTATCCAATTTTGATAATTTAATTTAATTGTTTCCAAACAACGATAAAATACATACAGCCGACTTGATAACCTCCTTTTAAAGTGAGTTAAAACTGATCTCTTCACCGGATCTGTATGTATAGGCTACAACACTTCCGACTAGACAACAAAAAAATAACTCTTTCTAAAGATAAAACGTTCACAATAATAGTCCTTCCACGGATCGTTTTAAAAACAAACACCGCTTGAGTTTCGACGGCAACAAATGAAGTGAGAGCTCTCGCAGCGCCAGACATTGAAACATAAGTCGTGTTCAGACGAGAATAATTGTGTGCAAAACGAAGATTTATCACTGTTTTGTATTGTTCTTAGTTAGTTCCGGTTTTATAAATGATGCAGTGTTGTTGGTGAGTTTGAACGATAGTTGGGAAGGTGTGGGCTTGATGCGAAAAGCTTAGTGGGTTTCACAGGTGGGAATTTTAGATTTATTGTCACTTATGGCTAGAAGCCTCTTTCACGTTTCAGTCAGCAAACTAATTAATACGTAAGGTTTTTTATTCTACCTTATGAAAGTCACTTACATTATGTGAGAAAACACTGATGGACTCTTTATTATCTCTCTTACAACCAGATGGGACAGTGTTCCGACCGGAAAGAGATCAGGCACAGAATTTACGGTTTTACGAGCCCTCCGTGGCACGGGCGTGTATCATGATAGCTACTGAGTGAGTTTCTTGTCAGTTAAGTTTAAATAACACTTTTCATTGGAACCCAGGACCATATTCTTGCACGCGCTACCGCTACGCTAACAAGGTTAACCTGTGGATAGATAATGTGTGTAACTCATTTAAATCCCCGAATATAATGTTAAACAAATATGGTCCGATCGCACCTCCTTGTGGCACTCCAACCATTATCTCATAAACCCATATTTATGCGGTCAGAACCCCCCAGCGAAACTATCGTAGATTGAGCCCTATCAACTAATTTCCATTTGCAAATGGAACTAAAAGCCGGTATTAGCATTCGCAAGTGGTTCAACAGGAGACGGGGGTTTGAAAGCCATTTTCAATGCTATTTGATTCGATATTTAGGATTAATTGTGTTATAGCTTTGAATTTTGATGTGCAAACATTAGTTATAATCCCGGCCTTTGTGTAAATAGTTAATGGATAACTGGAGAGGTTTGGGGAAAGATTGCTGATTAATATTTTCATTCGAAGCTGCTTGTTTGCCTTGTGGATCATCAGGATACAATTTATATTTTATGTTTAAGTAAAATGTATGCCTTTTAATCATCGTACCATCATCATATCGGCAGAAAATTGTCCACTTGCTTACTTATTTTTTTTTTTTGGTTTTATTGAGCAAAAATAACAAAAACTTTGTTTTTTAGAAGTGGCACAGAAACCTCTAGGGGTCTGAGTGTGCCACTTTACAATATGTCGTCGGCACTTAAGAATAACATTAGGTAATGGACAAAAGAAGTACATATGTTTATATATGACTTAAAAACTAGATAAGCAATGATAATTAATTAAACTTGCGCTAGCTACTTGATTTAAACCCAAATCAGTAGGTGTTTGATTCCTAAAACTTAATTCGCTTGGAAGTAAATAAGTAATCGGCAGCATTTTCAATGCAAAATGTTATATGTTATTATACTGAAATTAATCTCAACAGATACTATAAAACTGTGCAGAACATATTATCATGTTCGAGTGTTAACATTATAATGTGAGAGTCACGGAATAGGGTACCTGCGCTAACGCCGGTACATTCTCTGTTACGTCACTCTCATAATTTCAAAATAACTATTTCATTTCCGACCCAGAATCTGAACCCAGGGTCTCATTATCTATGGTTAAAAAAGTTTCTGCTAGACCAAAGACGCATACAAAAAAACTATCGATAATTCAAATATATTTAACTGAGGTACTTTATTCGGCGTTGGTGGTGTTACTCCCCCGTGCCGCGAACGTACGTAAAGCAGTCGTTCCTGTACCAGAACTCATTCTCAGCTAGCTGACATAGCTATCCAATCGGATCATGAGAGTGAGGGTATAGAAAAATCCCCGTGTTTGGCTAGTCTCCATTGAGTTAGGCCGGCATGGCTAAAATTTAACCAGGAGGATACACATACGTAACACATACGAATATCGATATTATTCTTTACCATGCAATGTAACTACGTTGCATGGTAAAAAATAAGATCTACTCATATAATAAAATTGTAGGCAAGTCAAAACTGTACATTTAATGAAAATAAGTATATAGATATCGACGCCAAAAATATAGCTTTTAGAATTTTTGTGTTTGTCTGTATGTATGTCCGGGCTAACTCAAAAAACACTGCATGGATTTACTTTTGCAAATTTTGCATGAATATTCTAAGAGGTCGGGTCAACATATTATAGGCTACATATTATCACACTATCACCTACGGGGGAGGAGCTGAGATAATTTATAAACTTTAACGCGGGTAAAACCGCGGGACTCATTTAGTATATAATAAGACTAAAATAGTAGTTACATTTTTTCCCAAACGAAGGTAGTTTCAACTTTATCACTCGAGCGAATACAGAGGTACAGGATTACAAAAGAACACTTCAGTGTTTCCTGTAAAGTTAAGTACCTACCTACGTTGAACTCCACGGGGACACTAAAGCCTCCAAATGTATTTACTTAAGGATACGTCAATAGTTTTGTGGAATTAAATACTTTAGTTCCTATATTCAATATAATTAAAAGAAAATAAATATTCCTACTTGTATTTGGAGACAAAAAGGCCTCCCGTATATAGTATAAATAAATTTCACATAGGTTCTTTTGTCCTTGTATAAGTGCCAAACAGGCATACCAACTAATGGTCAGCAATGACTATAGCATATGGATGGCCTTTGCAAAACACATGTTATATTCAAGACTTGGCGATTCTTCACAGTTCCCCGATGAGCTCTGACGATCTTACTCGTACGTAGGACAGTTATTTTTTTCTTGATTCATTTCGACAGATTTTTCATCCACAAACAGGACCGAAAGGACCGAAAACGATCCGTGGTAAATATCTATGTAGCGTAAAAAAATAAAAGTAGTAGTCTTAAAATTAAGAGAAAGAAATAAGGAATACGTTTATATGTACGGGAAAATTGCTACCCTCTTAAATAGAAATGAGGTAGCTTTCAGAAAAAGATACCCCAATACCAATTCGTTTTTGATTATACTTATTGCAATGACTGTTTCTTTTGCCTCAAAACTCTTTGTTTCTCTCTCGCATACATTTTAATCAAATTCTCCATGAAAAATTCTCTTTGACGTCCTATCGCGGAATATTGAGTACATGTTGGAAAACTTTTTCATTTTATTTTATTATCACACAAAGGTGCGCCGGGGCTAAATTAAACAAGTTACGTGATCGACGGCTCTGTTGACATTAAAATATAAACATTACAATCCAGATATTAAAATTGAAAATTGTATAGCAGAAAAAGGCTTTTATTCAAAAGTACCCCTCAATATCAATATTTTGTAAAGGGTTAAAACGGTTACGTTATTTGCATGGTTGAATTCAATGATGTACTCAAACACTTGTTGGTTTAATTTCATGTTTTTGGGAGTTTATGCCCCAGAGGACTTATGGAGAGTTTTACACGTACCTACGCAACATTTTATTCTGTATATTTAGTAACACATTTAAGGTCGTACTCTCAAACTCTCGAAATTAAGGGGCATGTCCCTGTATGTGTCAGAGCTAGATGATATAATTACTTCACAATCCCTTGTTTTGAGATGGCTATCATTATTACATCATTACTTGTTTGTCTGTGTCTGTAGTTTGGGTGTAATTATGACATATATAAGTATGTATTTACAAAAGAAAATTAGTATATGTATATCAGTTATCTGGTTTCCATAGTACAAGCTCTGCTTAGTTTGGATTCAGATGGCCGTGTGTATTATTATTCCATATATCTTCCTATGTTTGGTACCTTCGTGATACAAATACATTCTCTTTGATCCAATCCGCGTAAATTTACCTAGGAGTGTTCCGACTTCTCCTTCCCACTACTTCTCAATTCCCCCAAACTCTTTTTTTGGGTGTGGGTAGTTGTACCAGTTGCAAGAAAAATTATAGCTCTGCATTTAAAATTCAAATTTAATTAGTTATTAGCCATATTATTGCAAATTTATGTGTAAAAACAGTTGATAATATTGTCTACCTACCAGTTAAGTGTTTTCTCCATTCAAGCACAAACATAATTCCACAAACAACACTATCACCATGGACACAATTGTAAGTTCCATTGACACCATGATGGACCTCTTCAACACGAAAGTAGCTAACATTGAAGCCCAAATACTGCACAACAGCAAGCAGCAGGCCAGCAGTCAACAAAGCAGCAGTCTACAGCCCACTGATCTGGCAGCAGAGTTCTCAGCATTCCGTACTCTCATACTTCAGTTGCTGTCAAATCTCCAGCAGCAGGTCAGGCTGATTGCACAAACAACTGATGGCTTGGAAATGTATAACAGGCGCAAGATTCTTCTACTGCATGGAGTTACTGAAGATGAGAAAGTCGACACGGCGCAGGCGGTTGTGAGTGTTGTGAAAGATCGCCTTAAGTTACAGGACTTCGATGTCAATGCCATCAAGCGGTGCCAAAGGCTAGGTAAAACCTCCAAGCCAGATAAACCGCGCCCAATTCTATTCAAAATCCGTGACATGGCTATCCGCTCCAAAATTTGGAACGCCAAAACTAGCTTGAAAGGCTCCGGTATCACGCTCTCGGAATTTCTGACCAAGTCGAGGCATGATTTATTTATGTTAGCGCGTGAACGGTGCGGAATTTGGAGATCGTGGACAAATATGGGCACTGTTTATGTTCTTGGGCCAAATAACTCATGGCAAAGGATTCTTTCCGTCTCGGACCTCAATAAGATCGAGAAACAGGACATTATGAAGCCGGTTGAGCCAGGTGCATCGAAACCGACATCAACTCGATCCAGGCGAGCTGCCGCCGTCACCAAGAAGTGATCTCATTTATTCTTCTTCTGGTAGTCTGGGTAGTAAGTAACATTTACTTCAAATAATTAAGCAGGTACCCCAACATTTAATTATTATTACAGTGTTTCTTCTTCTTCTTCTTTTAATAAATGGCAATTAGTGCCGATGTCGACAATTCTGCCAATGTCAGATTGTGAAATGGGAAAACGTGAAAATAAATTAATTCAATTTTAACGACACTAAATTGGTAACACTAATTGTGTATCTTGCTGAGTGTTATAACACTGGAATAGACATAATAATGATGATACATAATATAAATATGAACATGAATATTTGTTAAAGTATTAGAAATATGCCACTACAAAATTCATCTATACTTACCTACAATTTGATGCGATTGCATCGGATAAAAGCCATTAAAACTTTGAAAATTTCTGGGGATGAACATGTCAATAATGATGAAAAGTTAATGGGGGTAGGGATATTTAAATTAGAGAGGCAACTGTACAAATTAAAAGCAGGATTAAGTTGCGAGCATTCAAAAAATATGTGGTCCAGAGAACCCTCATCCAACCCACACTCACAAAGTGATGAATCTCGAACCCGAATTTTCCGAAGGAAAACAGGTGTACAGCAATGACCTACACGGAGTGTATTACAGTGTTTGATGGTCTAACCTAAATTTTTCTTTTGACGTACGGATGAGTCAGAGAGTATATAATCATATATGGTTTCATTCTCGAATACTTTCAGAGAGTAAGTAATCACTGTGACCATTGACCATATAACTACTATAACACATTGAAATGTGGACAAATTAAGAAGATACGGCGGTAAAATTCGCCATGATTATCTTATAGCATCTATAATGTCCGAACGCATACTACCTATTTTTTATTTTTGTCTAAGTATGAACTAGTTGGTTATCTCTTGGAATGCATACTCCCCAGACTATTATTTTGTGTATCATATTTCTTTTTTTTATTATTTTTAAGTTAGTTTTGAGTGTTTATTTGTTAGCCTCGATATCAAGTTGTTATTTTTATTTCTTTTACATTGTGTTTGTCTATTTCTTTTTTTTTTTTAATGTTTTACTTTAACGCTCAGCTGGTGGGTGGACCAAAGTGAAACAACATATTAATTTTAATTCGATTTAAAGCATATTAAGTAAATATTTTATAGAATATTAGGTATATTTTATAGTATAGTATAGTATTTATTGTATATTAGTTATTTATATATTATTATGTCTGATTTTGGAAGCGATATTGAAGATTTTTTCCTCTCAGCTTGTAGTGACGACGTGAGTTTTCTCAGTATTCCGTCTTTAAGTGAAACCTTAATATCTCAGTTCTCTGACGAGCCTAGGAACTTTAATGTTGTTCACATTAATGCACAGAGTATTCCGGCACACTATTCCGACATGCTGGCCAGTTTTGACTGTAAGAACATCCACGCCATTCTTGTTTCCGAATCGTGGTTTAAACCATGCTTGCCCTCTACTTCTTATTCATTGCCCGGTTTTCAATTGATCAGAAATGACCGGATAAACGGCGGTGGTGGTGGTGTTGCCATATACCTTCGACCACACATTCCTTTCCGCGTTATTAATATGTCGGCCCAGCCCCCACCGTCTAACACCGGTGAACATCTTTTTCTGGAAGTAGAGTTGCATCACACAAAAATTCTCCTTGGGGTTTACTACTGTCCTTCGTCACATATCAACTTCTTCTCCTCATTGGATACTCTCTTAGCAAACTTAGTTCCTTCTTACAGTCATACAATAGTCATGGGTGACTTCAACACCTGTCTTCTTAGAAATGATTCACGTTCTTCTGCACTCCGTTCACTCATTGAGTCTAATAACCTTTCCCTTTTACCTTTAACTGCTACTCACAACTTTCCTCACTGCACCCCTTCACTCCTTGATCTTATTTTTGTTTCTTCCAAAGAGCACGTGGCCAAACACGGCCAGTGCTCTGCGGATTCTTTCTCTTATCACGACCTTCTTTATTTATCCTATAAAATTCGCCCACCTAAGGCAAAACCTAAAATCATTATTCAGCGCAATTTTGGTGGAATGAACGTTGCCAATCTAAAAGTAGACGCGGGTAACATTGACTGGACTTCACTCTTTGCTTCGCAAACTATTGACGAGAAGGTTCATCTGTTTGAAATGTACATGCTTCAGCTTTATGACATACACGCACCTTTAAAAGCCATAAAACAAAAACATATTCCTGCGCCTTGGCTCACACAGGACATACGTAAATCGATTGATAAGAAAGCAGGAGCTAAATCGAAATATAAATCCAATCCATCCGCTGAAAACAAAAGTAAGTACGTTTCGGCCAGGAACCATAGCAATAAGGTGTGTAGGAATGCTCAACGCCAACACATCCACAGCTCTGTACAAAATGAAGACCCAGCCAAAGTCTGGAAGTATTTGAGATCAATAGGGATAGGAAAATCACGCCAAGTTGACACTCCCAATAATTTAGACATAAATTCACTCAATAGTCATTTCTCAACTTCGTCCAACTTTGATAGGACAACCAAATTAAATACCTTACGGTACCTTTCATCAATTCCTACCCCTGATCATTCTCAGTTTGTCTTTAATCAGTTTTCCACTTGTGATGTTAAGAAGAGCGTACTATCAATTACTTCCAATTCCGTTGGAAGCGATTGTATCAGTCGCAATATGGTCCTTCCTATCCTCGATGAAATCCTTCCGGTCCTTACCCACCTCCTTAATTTTTCCATTTCTACAGCTACTTTTCCATCAACATGGAAAAGTGCTCAGATAATCCCACTACCTAAAAAACGGAATCCCTCATCCTTTTCCGAATATCGTCCCATCTCCATACTACCATTCCTGTCCAAAGTTCTGGAACGCCTCGTCCACAACCAACTGAGTACATTCCTCTCCAAGAATATCCTACTTAATCCTTCACAGTCCGGTTTTCGTCCAGGTCACAGTACAGCCACCGCTCTTATCAATATTGCGGATGATATTCGACTAGGCATGGAATGTGGAAAGTTCACGGTGCTTGCGCTGCTTGATTTTAGCAACGCATTCAACACTGTGGACTTTGACATTCTACTTGGCATACTACGCTCTCTTAATATATCTCCAATGGTAATTGATTGGTTTCGTAGTTACCTGTTTGGCCGTCGGCAACGGATTCGCATTGACGATAACTACTCGTCGTGGTGTTACACCAGCGCTGGCGTGCCACAAGGTGGCGTTTTATCTCCACTACTCTTCACTATATTCATAAATTCGATTTCCTCTCGCTTAACTTCTTCCTACCACCTTTATGCCGACGACTTACAAATATACACTCAGGCACCGGTTCAGCACCTTAGCGATGGCATTGATATTATTAACAATGATATGGAGAAAATCAACAAGTGGAGCACAGACCACGGTCTCACAGTAAACCCCTCCAAAACTCAGGTCATCGTGATTGGCAGTTCTAGAATGCACAACAAAGTTGACTGGACCCATACCCCTCGAGTAATATTTAACGGTACAATAATACCATTCAGTGAAAAGGTTAAAAACTTGGGGGTATACTTTGATCGAACACTGTCTTGGGGTCCACAAATAGAACAGACCAGTCGCAAATTATATGCCGCAGCAGGATCCTTAAGGAGGTTACGTAATTTTCTCCCAATTGCCACCAAAATTGCGCTAGCTCAATCCCTCCTTCTTCCAATCCTTGACTATGCTGACGCCAGCTATCTTGACCTTACGGAGGACAAACTAGATAAACTCGAGCGACTTCAAAACTTCTGCATAAGGTTCATATTTGGACTCCGCAAATATGATCATGTTTCCGAATTTCGTAGAAAACTCGAGTGGTTACCCATTCGCCTTCGCCGAAATACTCATATACTCTCTCTTCTTTATAGCATTTTATTTAATCCCACGGCTCCCTTTTACCTCAAGATTAGGTTTAAATTCCTATGTGATACACATTCTAGGTCCTTGAGATCGTCAGAGAATCTAGAACTCCAGTTGCCCACACATTCCACTAATTTCTACGACAAATCTTTCACTGTACAGGCTGCTCGATTGTGGAATTCACTCCCTCTGTATATCAGACGCGCGCAAACTTTATCAGCTTTCAAAACACTTTTAAAAAAAGATTATCATTCACTTTAATCTTCACAGCTCGCGATCTTCCATCTTCCTCAAAAATTTCTTTAGTCTTCATAATTATTATTTATATTTATTTATAGTATATTAAAAAGTAGGGAACTATCTATATATATTTATATTTATGTATATGTATATTTTATGGTATATATCTATATATTGTGTGTATATATATATAATATTTGTACCTAGGTAGGTACATATATATGTAAATTTATATAAGTAGATGCACTGCCAACTACCACTTTATCTCCCTGCATTGCTTTGGTTCATCCAACGGTTGTCTGGAAGAGATTGCTGTATTAGCGATGAGACCGCCGTTTGTACCTTATACTATAAGTTAACTGATATTATAATGTTATGCTTCAATTTGGTGCAATAAAGTGTTATCTATCTATCTATCTATCTATCTATCTTTCTTCTTATTTCCTCCATGGTGTTTATCCCCAACACTTATTCATGCGTTTTTCTCTCTGCGAGTTATGCGTTCCGTGTACAGATACGTACAGCCAATTAATTAACAACGATCTATATCAAAGTCTATGAATATTCAAATTCGTTTGAAACGTTTTCCTTATCAAATTCAAAGGCCGTAATTTTTGCTCCATTTTGTTTGATCTCCAGCATTGACAAATTTATCAAAATAATTTTATTACGTTAACTCTACGGTCGGTATTCATCCAAACTGACTCGACTGCCTCGTTGGTCTAGCGGGATCGTTTTAACCACACATATTGAGGTACTGGGTTCAAATACCAGGTCGGACCAAAAAGTGTTATTAATGTTTTTTTTTCTGTAAATATAAAATAACTGTGTGCTGACTTTGAAGCCACTCACACAGGTTGAGCATCATGACACTCATCATGAGGTTATGAGATCCGAGTAAAATAATAATAAAAATCTTGCGACACCGATACCCAACTGATCCCAAACTTAGCAGACAAATAGTAAAAGTACTTAAGTATTTCTTAATACATTTTTAAGATAAATTATACCCAGGCACAGAATCATCGTAGTCATCACACAAAGATTTCTCCTGGGTGGGGATCGAACTAACAACCTCTGGCTTAGTAGTTGGGGTCACTAACTCCTAGATCAGCAGGTCAAAGAATAGTGAGTGTACCTGAGTTTTTGCACTGGTGCAAATTTCTGCGTGGAATGTACTACCTACGTTCCACGCAGAAATTTAACCAGGATGGCATTATTCTTCCGAAGTCGTTTCTACTAACAAATAATTATTTGTAAGAATTCGGTCCTTCTGACTTTTGAATATTTTATAAGGGAAGGCCATTTCGTTGGAGATATGGCCCTTCTGTCCTTGAGTTGTTGCCTTCTAGAATACGGTAAAAAGTATTATTACTTATGCATGTGAAGTTGCCAACAGAACTGTTCCTATCCTGAATTTGTGGGTTTATTAGCTAGCGGCTAACACGCTATCGATTTCCTCCAGGCACATGTGAAAGGACTCGAATGGCCTGCTTCTAAATTAGCTCTTTCACAACATTTTGTCACCGGCCGTCTCTTTGAATTGGAAAAAGTTCCGGAACTGAATAAATTTACCATTTACACGGAACGTTTACTTACATACTAAAATGTTTTTTTAAATAGTATATTATTTGATATAGAAGGTGTCAATTAAATAGTTGAGCAAATGTAACGAGCGTAATCTAATATTGAACTGAATAATAACAGAAAACCATTTTGTAGAAAACGTATCGGCTGATAAACAGTGTAATATGGAATGTTAAACTTTTTGTTTTGCCGATTTTGGAAGTTAATATGCTACATTTTAGTTTCATATGTAAATTTAGCTCTTGAAGTTATGTCTATTATTAATGTTACATTTTGTATAATTAGTGTAGTGGGTAATATGAAATAGGTAGATATTTTGCCGGCTCTGGCTTCTCTCTGCCTAATATAAACTTGTGATTCAAATGTTCTATTTAGTTAGATTGGATGGAGAATTATTATTTTTCTAATAAACCTTTCTAATTAAAGCCATTTTTCATATTAAGTTGTTTGTGACTTTCTAAATTTTAATATTCTACAAGGTGTAACATAAATAGTGAACGAAACGTCTCAGCACCACTCGCCCCCTAATTTGCGCCTAAGAATAAAATGTTCTATTCACCCACGTTTTGGTGTAGCGAGTCGCCCTTAGTTTAGTGACTCACTAACATTGTGACATAATACAAAGAACCAACAAATAAAGGTTAACTAGTGTTACACCGTTTACAACAGTGCACTGCTGGTGTAACTCTATCTCTCCTGCATCTCCCCGTCACTAACCACCCAGAGCCGAGGTTCGAATCCCAAAGGGGGTGCCCTTCTGTGCAAGTTTGGAGGTTATTTGCTAGATGGCCTGAGCCCATGCTCGCCTTGGTATTCCGGTGAAGCAGTGAAAGCCTCCTAACTGTTAAAGAAAGTATTTCAATAATTTATGAATGTAATAATATTAAATAATTACAAACATGCAATTCACGAACCCAACGCACTCCGAAAACTATAGGAACTATATAGGGATCACTATTTACGTGCGGGGATCAAACTCTTGTGTGTCAAAGTGTCCTCTACTACCGTCAATGGCAAGTAGCTGCGGAAGAATCTGTTTGTAGCGTTCTCGCTATGCTGGCAGGAGCTGGTAATCTGGGAGGAAAAGTAATTGTCACGTCTCAGGGCACGCGTCCCACACCACATGGGACATGGCGCGCTCATTCCTGAGGCGCTAACAGAAGTCCACGGCATGTTAGGTTTAGCAGGTGCGGGTCCGAAATACCTATCTGCAGAAACTTTTTGCCGGTGACACGCGTAGGCATTCGCTCGGCCTCATCAACACAAAAAACATAAACAATGCGCCGAAATAGTAGCAAGACTGCGTGGCGACCACCTTAACTCCTGCGGCGCCCCATGTGTTCTTTTTTAAAACGCAACCCATAAAAATAATAGAAACGTTTTCAGCCTAAATATACAGAAATTCTTTTATTAAAATCCCCCGTAGGGGCTTCTGTCATTCATGGGTTGCCTCTTCGAATCTACTGTACAATTAATTTATGTTATGAGTTTGAAAAATCTTTGCTCTTTAGAAACTATATATGGCCATTGCGTCTGTTACAGACGATTTACGGCGCATTGTCTAGGAGACATTTTTTTTGGTGGCTAAACAAACCGATGCGAGTGCGACATAGCCTGCCGCAGGCCTGACAAGAGAAGTTTGCGGTGGTTGGTGCCGGGCCGCTTTCATGTCGTTTCTGTCTCTTATCAGCAAGTACTCCGAACCAGGCTTCGTCACAGATCTGACGACCCTCCGCTACACGTTTGCGCCATTCAACTCTATTTTCAGCGAGCTTTGCCCAGCTACAGTGGTCAATTTTAAAAGCGGCCATATCCCGCTTGGTGCAGTCTTTAAAGCGAAGTAGAGGTCTACCGACAGCGCGCTTCGCATTAGCTACCGCACCCAACAGAACACATCGTGGTATTCGAGTGGGTTCCATTCTGTGCACATGCCCCAACCAACGTAAACGCTTCTGTTTAAGAAACGCTGTCAGGCTAGGTAGCAGTGCCCAAGATCTTACGGAGACAACGCATGTAAAAGGAACCTATTTGGCGCTCCTGTTTAGAAACTAGATGTTTTGTATTACGCTTATATAGATAAAATGCCTTAAAATAACAATATTTGCTCCAGAAAATCAGAATTTTCTCTACGAACGTACGCTTTGAGGTCTGTATCGGAATGCACCGCTAGAATATTTTTGCTGGAATGGCCGTAATTCGTTTTGCCAATGTTTGTACTCGTTCCAGAATGCCTTGTATCAAGCATACTGGAGATGATTTTCAGATTAAAAGCTTTTAAATTATGAGAGCTATGTGCGCTCATGAGAATTTGATATTATCATTATTATATATCATAGACCGATTTAAATTTTCAATTTTATATGTAAGAAGATTACAGTAGGGGCGGGTTATATTTAAAAGAAAATCTGTTTGTATAGAAGCCGGTACAGAACAGTATGTAACTTTCTTATGTTGCTTCATTCAGTACATTAAATGCTATGTGATCTTGGCTGTCAGAACCTTCTCTCTTGTCAGTAAACGCCCTGAGCCAATGTTCGAACTTCAAAAGGGGTGCCCTCTGGCGGGGGTTACTTACTTTGTAGTCTTTTTTTGGTAGACAGCTAGAGCCCCCGTTGCCTCTAAAAGAAATATGTACGTTTTTAGCGGTACCGGGTTTTGTGGAGCATTTTATAAATGCTGTTGTATGTAATGTTTATAAATAATGTAATGAAAAAAATAAATGGACTCTACGCGTCTCGAAGCTAATTTTCTAAGGTTTTGTGTTCGTTCGAAATTATAGCAAGAAACTCTCCACTTGTGACTTATTATAGTACAAAAATGCAGGTGCAATTTATATACCCTGATTTTGACCAAATTTGTATTATAAACAAGTTATCAATTTTTATCCTAATTATGGTTCACTATTTTGCCTGTGGCTTAAACATTAAAGATAGATAAACGCATTTTTGTTATTTCTATTATACATTATATACATATTGACGGCGAAGAATATCATCACCCTATCTCATCCCGTAGGGGGCGTAGAAATCGTCCTGAGGGAATGCCTACCTGAGAACGGGCAGAAGCGTTTTTCTGCCAACTATGACCTGACCATCAAACTGCTATTTTGGCATATCCCCCAATTCTTTGGGGAGGCGTTTGTCCAGTATTGAACGTAATATGACGATTATATACGCGTCTGCCTTAATAGCTCGCAAATGGCAGAATATTTTCCTACTTCCTTGACACTTAACATTATATTTGTGAAATAATAAATTGAAATATATTTTTGTTATTAATAATTTTTCTATGTGTATTGTTGTGTTAATTTTTATGTTCTACATTTCATCATAATAATAATCTTAATGTGTACCTATAATGTTATATCAATCCAGGATTTTTTTCTTAGCTTGTAAGTATGATAATGTAAATTAGTCTGGTATCACGCTTACAGTACCTACATACTGGCCCAATCGGAAGATCAGCACTACAGAAATGTAGTACTAGCTGAGATAGGGCCATTACAAATATTTAAAATGTATACCACAATTGAATGGATTTTCCGTATATGTTATGAGACTAAAATTATTTCTTTCTTTCAATATAAAAAATTATAAACTATGTGTTATTCCGATGTATAATATATATTATTGTAAAGTGCCATTAAATTCCATTCTGTAGGTTTTTCGTAACAGAGCAACAAACATCCATACATAAAAACTTTCGCGTGTATTATATTAGTAAGGATATTTCGTCCAAAACTGTCTAAACTTTAACAATTAACAGATTCCCATTAATTTCAAATGGATTTACAACAAAGCGTACACCACACATAGTTCGAATCCTACAAACATGTGACTCAAACAGTTACAATGTGACAATGCTCAGTGGTTACTAATTGTACAACTTCGCTAAAAATAGTTGCATGATAGAATTGTGCCGAACGAAGCGTTTAACATTCATGCCGTCGTCCTCCCTTCGGCCGGTTGATTACGTCTCTTGTTCCCCTGCCTCTCTAATTGTGGTACTTACTTATTGTGCACTGTTGCAATTCATACTTCAGGATTTATTACAGCTTCATGAAATAAATTTAAATGAGGGAAGATTCATTTAACTTCTTGTAAAAAAATATTATGGCATGAATAGTAAAAATACGTCTTAGAAATCTCTCCGTTTCTAAAGGGTTAAAACTCAAACAAGACTAGATTGATTCACGCGCAGGTAACAATTATATGAGCGAAACGAATATATTGACTGCGCCGTGGTTAAGGTAGCGGTCTGTCTACTACCTCGGCGGTCTCATGTTACAGGTTCATTTCGCGCACAGGACAACTATTTGTGTCATCCATAAATGGTTCTTCTGTTTCTGGGTGTACTTTGTGTCTGTGAACTGCATATTTGTTAATGCAGGTGAGGTAATTTTATATGATGTAATCTGAAGGTATGCTTTTAAACTAGGAGTCAAGGAATGATAGGAGGACGGGAAAAGTTCGGACTTTTTATTTATCGTACGGATACCACAGTTAGTTTTGTCTATATATCACACTAATATTATAAAGGCGAAAGTTTGTGTGGGAGTGAGTGTGTATGTTTGTTACTTTTTAACGTCTAAACGGCTGGAGCGATTTTAAAATTTGGTACGGAGTTAGCTGACACCCTGGATTTTTTTTAATTTATAAAGTTTAACGCGGGTAAAACCGCGGGCTTAGCTAGTATATAAATGTTTGTATATATGTCCTTTATAGAATCGTAAACTATGCATTTAATCATGTGATGATCTTCAGCAAACTGTTGTGCATGAGCCCACAAAGGTTTCTGAGTTGGATGGTCGTTCCAACTTCTTCAACAGATGGCGCTACTATCATACCAATGAATTTTAGTTAGTGGCGTAGCAACGCGCGCAGGCTTCAGCTATTAAAGTACATTCATTGGTATCTGTTCTGTCATAAATTATGTACAGTTTAATTAAGTCGAGTAAAATTGTTAAGTCTAAACGTCACGTCATTGTTAAGTCTATGGCTTGAAACCATTTTAATGATTTAGCCGAGCACTCAACAGTTCGTGTAATCACAACAGAAATGCTGTCAAACTTGACATTGCTTGATATTACTTTGTGCGTTCGGATCACCTCAAGGTTACGCACAAAGCTCTTCGTGTCTTATTTCAAAATAAAGAATAGATTTCGAAACGTGAATCTTCGAAATTACCTTTTATAATGATAACTTTAGATGCAGATCGTGTACTTTAAACCCAAGAAGTAAAGTTAAAGATATACTCGAGTACTAAAACTGAGGTACTTTATAAGGCGCAGCAGACAAGCCAGAGCAGAACTTGCGGTATCCGTAATATCTGGATTAGGTATAGAGTCTATTCTATAGTATAGAAACTTCGCTTAACCCGCATGTAGAGTACTTGACGGGCCTGTTGGCGTGGTTGGCAAATGCTTGCATTTCACGCCGTGAGTTCGAATCCCACCCATGACAGATATTTGTGTGCATGAGCATGTCTGTTTGTCCTGAGTCTGGGTGTAATTATCTATATAAGTATATATTTACAAAAGAAAAGTAGTATATGTAATATATCAGTTATCTTATTTTCATAGAACAAGCTCTGCTTAGTTTGGGATCAGATGGCCGTGTGTGAATAATGTCCTATTATATTATTGTTATTAATTACTTCGTAAGACATAGCTGACTAGCTAGAGTAGAGCTTCTTCTGTCCAATTTCGATAGAACAAGCTCTGCTTAGTTTGGGATCAGATGGCCATATGTGAATAACGTCCTAGGATATTATTATTATTATTAATTACTTCGTAAGGCATAGCTGACTAGCTAAAGTAGAGCTTCTGCTGTCCATAATAAATAATAATAATACTTAAATATCTTGGGATAACTGACACACTGCCATCTGATTCTTAACTAGACAGTGTCTATACTTTGGCAACCAGACAACCGATAAACATATTTATATATTTCTAAATACAACATATTACACATAAATTACTCCCAGACACAAAAAAGAATGATCATCCTCATATGACACCCAGATCTTTCCTGGGTGTGGATCGAACCTGCTACCTCTGGCTTATCAGTCAGGGTTACTAACCAGTCACCACTAGAGCAACAGACCAGTGACTGTGTATACAAACTGAGTCACATACCTGGATAAATTACACCCAGACACAGAACAACCACACAAATATTTGTCCTGGGTGGGGATGGAACCCACTACTATTGGCTTAGCAGTCAGGGTTACTAACTACTTGACCAACAGGCCAGTCAAATATCGTGTCATTTCAGACAACTCGAGCATAAACGGAAAGCAGTCGCTGTTCCGGACTGGCAGGAGTCAGCAATCGGGGAGGGCAATCCAGAGACCTCCCAGGGTAAGGAACATCTGGGTGCACCGGAGCAGCATACCCGCGTTCCCGTGGTTCCCTCCATTAGGCGCCAAGAGAAGTCCACGTGCTAGTCTGACATACCCACCCATAGACACTTTGTGCCGGTGGCAAGAGTAGGCCTTCGACCTATCTTAAAAAAAAGGTTTACTAACTACTAGACCAGCAGGCCAGTCAAATTTCCTGTCATTACGGACAGCACGATCATAAAATTATGAATAATTGTGATTTACCCAGGTTAATGATATTTATTCGTACCTTTATCGTATTTTTCTTTACTCCATAGCGAATTTCATTTAAGTCTTATGTCTCATGGACTTAATTTCACTATGCACTTTTAATCCCATTTCATCGTCGTAAAATCTTATATTGTCATATTACTTTAGCAACATATCTTCAAGATGGTCCAACAATGTCGCCGTCGCTCAAGTTCTTATTATCTTGAATACATGTTTTACTATCATCCATTATTCTGGGCAAATCTCCTAGTTCGTTCGCATCATATAAATAATAATAATAAATGAATTCCATATTTTGTTAGTAAAGTGACTTATGAAGTAATGTTAGAAAGCAAAATTGGTGATAAGGTATTATAAATTAAGGTAAATACTCTGTCTGTGCAGGACGCAATAAAGCACCCTTACTTTATTACCCTCTGCACAAACTCTCCCACAATAGGTGAGCTGTCATTTTCAGCAACCGTTCTCAGGATGCTGTTGTTACTGTCTCTTACTCTCCTTAAGATAGATGCGGTTTTTTTGCGGATGACAACGTGAAAATTGTCCGTTCGAGCCGTCGCAAACATCTCTGAGGCACTACAAAACATAACATATAAAGTAATCCCTTTAGATATTAATCTGAAAATTCTCTACTACGAAAACACTGCAAAAATAACTTTCATTAAAAATATTTCGGGCTGAATCGCCACTGAATAGCGGGATTAAAAATAATACGCCTTTCATATCTCTCGGTAATGCCCCGGTGAAACGCCTGCCGCACTTACCACCGCTCCAGATTATGAAAAATGTTTTTCAGTTGAAACAGTATTGCGTTGTGTACTTACGAGTAGGTACATCCTGTAGATACACGATAGATATATCGCGTGTTACAAGCCCCCTTTTTAAGGGTCCTTAGTAAAAAGGTGCTAATGTAATCCTGGTACCAATCACCTCGGTCTGTCCGTACGTCTGTCTATCTGCATGTTATGAACTTTATAGATAGAAATTCATCATTCACAAAGAGTGTATTTCTATTACCGCCATAAAACCAAAATTCATGTGACTTTTTCGATGGTCCTTGATTGAAAACCATCTGGTGCAATGGTACGGAACCCGTCGTGTCGACTCCCACTTGACTGTTTTTTTTTTAATGTTACGTTGGAAAATTACTTTATTCCGGTTTCTGAATGGTTTTTAATGAGCGTTATGGTGTTAAAAGTGGTTATGAGTGCAAAAAGGATACGAATTCGTTTTTATATCCACGTTTCGTATCCCTAAAAAAACAATTAAAGCTGACAATTATTTACGATAGGGTTATCTCCAAATGGTACACTCGGTAGTCCGCATATTTGTTTTGAGATAGCGTCCAAACTCGTAATCCTATCTTTATGACAAGATAGGCCACCAGTCGTTTTCCCTGTCATATCTCCCTTCAAATTACCGAACTTTCCAGACTTACAAATATTATCTAGTTTACGTTAGATACCTAACTTTATTTTAGATTTCTGTTTTTGATGTTATTTTAGTTTTGGATACATTTCAACTTTGAAATGCGAATAATGAAGACATGTTTTTGCTACTCTGAACCGGTATCAGCCGGCCATCTAGAAACAATTCCGATGGATATCACCTACATCGTTGGTATGGGTCATTGGTGGGTGCTGGTTCGATACCTCCACGTCAGAAACCGTCCTGATCCGAGGCTTGAACCCCAAATAGGTATCGTCTGATTTGGGTTGCATTCTGATGCGGTTTGCTTAGCTGGCGTCTTTTTTGTTTGGCGACTTGACCACCGCTCGCGCGTCCTCATGGATTTTCGCTCCGCCCGTGTCTCACGAATTCTGCACATACCGCTACTCTGTATATTCTAGAACATTCTGTTCACGTTTTGTATATCATCAGTCCGCCGGATGTTAATAGTGTATAGTGTACAAGAAGATCATCACATTACATCCTCATTAGCTCATCACATTGGCTTAGAAAGGAAGACTGGAGGTCATCCAATCTCAGTTCCCTATACCCTGCACTTTTTCCCATATGAGTGAATGCGCCATTGGTGTCCCAATTTTTGGGATTCTCTAGTTAATTTATATGTCAACATTGAAGTGTCTAAATACAGACAATATTAAAGTACTTTTCATTCCCTATATACACATGTGTTGACCCTTCCGACCAGACTATTATGTTAGACAGTACTGAGTTGGCGCGACAAATTAGTTCGTCTTTTAATGTTTGAACATCTCATTCTAGGGCTATTTATACCCTGCTTGTTTGTGAATCATATCTATAAACAAGTTCAACATTAATAGTATTCTAAACATAAAGAGCTAGATTTGCTTATGAAATTAAACTAAGTTTAGAACATCAACTAGCAAAGTTTAATTCACTAGTTATGTTAAACGTTGTATAAGAGTAACCTCTCCTTTGTTTGATACAAATTTATCAATAAAGTATACAATCAAATCAAAATCATTCACTACAAATAAACATATTATACAATGCTATGTTTCTGCAGTCCTTCTCCATATGAACCTTAACTGTTTTTTCTTTATTTAAGTTAGTTAAGTTTCTTTAGTTAAGTTGTTAGTAAAGTCAACACAAACATTACACAAAACAACAAATTCAAATACATAAAGAACGTCAACGCATGCCCGCCGCTACAATTTTATACACTACTTTAGCAGATTCAGAGAGAAGATACGCTAAAATTATGTTACCTTAACTGTTCCAAATTTCATACTATTAACGTAGGTACCACACAAGCCCATACGTTCGACACACTCTGGGCAACAGTTAGCGAGTTCCTACACTAACTAGCTGATCCTTTCGCCACGATGGCAAATAAGAATTCTGAGTCTTTATGTTACCATTTATTAATGTCAAAGGTAATAAATATATACGAACTATTTCTAGGTTTAAAATGTTTTCCGTCTAAATATTTCGCTCTGGAACTACTTAAAGCTGAAACTCGATGCAAATTGTTTCTAAAGCTAACAGACCGACCGTTGTAGCTACGCTAATGATTTAAGTTTGGGAAAAAGTTTTGACTCATTTTTTTGGACTCAAGTGTTCAATGGCCTGAAAGTAAGTAGATTACGGATTTTTGAATGTTTCATTAAGTGGTATTTAAATGCCTGCGTTTTGGGTATAGCGGTAGCGCAAACAATGATGACTTGGGTCTTGGGTTAAAAATCGGAGTCGGTGTAAATATAAATTACTAAGATTTATCGGACAAGAAATTGAGGCTCTCAGTTCTGCGCTTGATCTCCCTTGGGTCGTGTCTGATGATAATCTACCCGTCGTATTATAAGAGTGAAGAAATACAGAATGCCTCGGTGTACCATAAAACGTCTTGCATAGTTGGATATCTCCATTGTGACAGGCCTCTGAAACCGCAATTGGGTCCGGGAAAAATATTAATGGTAGGTAATACTGGCAATTCTGCCTGTGCCACCACTAAAGTAATTTTAACGTTATTTCCAATGTCGTATTTATTTAGGTTTCTAGATTAAGAACTCATTTTTAGGGATTTGTTACTTGAGTATTAAATCTAATGTTACGCAAAAGGAAAACTCAGAACTCGCAAACTACCAAACGATTAATTGATGCGTGCATAACAATTATGCACGCAACAATTTTGTGCATAATTTCGAATTGCTAATATTAGTAGGACAAATTCGAATCGAAAAATACATTTATGTCAATCGATAGGTTCCAACGCGTGTCGTTTATTTTCACTCAGAATTTAGCGCATAAACTTAATTAACTTGATGCCCTATCTTTCAAATAAGATCTGTGTAAAAAAGTAATCCAATGATATTAAGATAAGTTTAGTTGATATTGCATAGAATCGAGGCAGTATGTTTTATTCAATTACTAGCTGTGCCCCGCGGTTTTACCCGCGTTAAACTTTATAAGTTATAACCTATGTGTTAATCTAGGGTGTCAGCTAACTTCATACCAATATCCATACAAATTATATTGTGAAGAAGTAACAAACATACACACTCAGACAGTCACACACTCACAAATGTGTGATTGTTTATTATATCCCATGTATTCGTTCTAGCGTTACGGAATTATCATACGATATATTATACGCAAAATAAATAAGATTCGCAAAAATCACACAACAAGAACGTCTTAACTGACACAAATCGGAAATTCGGAAACGTGATTTCCTTCCAGTATGTGCGTTTATTTAACAAAGCCAATGTCTGTTACCCTTGTAGGCAGTGTAATGGAAACCCATCGTGTTTTGGTATTTTAATGGTGAGACGATATTTGGCTATACTTTTATTTTTTCCTGTTTGGAAAGGCAGCAGATGTTGAATAGATGGTAGAGTTTTCTTTTGCTTGGATTGTTTTTCGGTAATTCTTATTAGTACAGTATAACCGCTATTATTGACGTTACTAGCTTTTATTAAAGGAATGTTTTGGTATTTACCGTTCGTCATATTTATTTAGGATTGTAGATTAGCAATTTGCTTTTTAGGCATTTGTGTCTTGACTATTTCATTTGATATCGACAAAAAAGGAAACACTAGCTTAACATTGCTTCGATAAAAAAATAAGATATGCTCAAAACCTTTCATCGCCAGTGCGCTATTTACATGCTGGACTGCAATGGACTAGTAGTCATAATACTTTAACCATGTACTTTTTAATATTATATTAAAAATATGACGTATAGTAAAAGAAAAAACACAAATTTGTATCTTCTAGATCTGGGCGTAGTAAAACTCCGGCTCATCGTGAGTTAAGCTGCCCAATCTTACATTTATTTTAAAATACTATGAATTGTGTCGATTATGTATGGCTTGATGTTCCAAAATGTTCTATGAATGGGTAGAAGTTCAATTCAATCATCACCATTAACTCGTAGTATTAGCTTGAAGTGCCAACTGTGATATTAAAACATAAACGCGATTAAAAACAATTTAAAAACAGGCTGGTCCAGTTCATTTCATTAATAAAATAAAGTTTCGGAATTCCATTGGGGATTATTAAATATGTATGGGCGTACGAAATGAAAACATAGATATAAAATACATAGATATGCTGAAAATTAAAAATGAAAACATTTGTATGCGATATTGCCACATTGTAGAGCTTATAACGAGAATATGTTATTTAATTTGTAGATAATATACGTGGCTACACTCTGCACAATGATGGTGTAGAATCTATCGTACTCCAGAGAAATAAAAATTAAATTGAATTGCAGAAGTTAGTTTAACTATTCCAAATAGTTATGAATAATCTATAAAAAATACCTACTTGAAACGTCTTCTCAAAATACTAGTTTCAGTTTGTTCTACACTAGAAAATGATTGCCATTTTGACTGTAGCCATGTGGAAACCGCTGTAGTGTTACAGTGTGTAACCGCAGAAATGGTCGCGACAACTGAAATAAAAAAAACAAAAGCATGACATATCTATGAGGTATGATGCTACATCTATGGTACTAAGAGCGCCTTCACACGAGCGTTTGTCCAGCGTAGGCGTTCAATAAACGTATGCGCAGCGCAGCGCCGCGTTGTAGCGGCGTCGCGTCGTTGCGGCGTTAAGTCATGAGTCGATTGAACGCTGCGCAAACGTCACACAATTGCGTTGTCGTTATATAGTACATGGCGTCGCGCACCTGCGGCGCCGCGGCGCTAACGCAGCGTATTTATTTACCCTTGCGCTGACGCCGCGGCAACGCAGCGCCAGCGCCGCGTAGTCACGGCGTCGGCCCTCCGCATCCGTTTATCGAACGCCTACACACTGGACAAACGCTAGTGTGAAGAGAGCCTAAGGGTTTTCCTAAACATTCTGTAAAATACACTCTTGTCCGACGGTAAGCTCTATGCTAAAATATGAGTCGGCTGTCAGTACCTTCTGCCTGGCCCTCGTATAATCCCTCTGTCGACTTATATGGGCCTCTGGGGAAAAGTTATAACATAGTTTTCTTATCCTCTATCTATGAAGTACAAGTTACCCGCAGAAAACGCACTTATATAAATGTATTTATAATCTTATTTGAGCATCTATTTAATGTTCAGGCGTGAATAGAGACGATTGAAAGATGACAGAAGGGTGTGGTGTTGAAGGATGGTCACAAAGGAAGCGAATAACACTATCGTAGAGTCTATATCATGAGGTTTGTTCAGCTGATTTTTTATTGAACGTGTAAGGTATTATGATGCATTCTAGTTCTTCTATACCCACAAAATATTTTAGTCAGTATCCGACTATTTGTATGGATCACAAATACCCACATCAAATTTAATGTAGCCATTTTGCATTACTCATTCCAAGCATTGCGGAATTGTAATTCCAGAACGAATGAGATAAATAGGTATAATATTAATTTAAAATATTTAAAGTAAATTCGTATTATATGTGTGGCTGACGGCGATAAATATCACCAATCAATTTCTCCCCGCGGGGGGCGTAGAAGTCGTCCTGAGGGGATATCTACCAGAGCACATGTCTCTGAGTACTACGACTATCATAGCGAGCGTGGCGATTACAGCATATCCCCATATATTCTATTGCAGAGTTCTTCGGGAAGGCCCTTGTTTAGCAGTGCACGACTGACATGATGACATAATAATTGCTTGTGAAACGATATGATTATAGTTTCACAACTAGTTTCTATATCATATGATGGCTATGCTATAAATTATACCTGCTTCTCTTAATGGGTGGCTCTACATCCACACGACACTCAAAGTTTTACTACTTTTACTTATAAAAGATTCAAAAATCAGTTTACGTCTGTGATAAAATCCATCTTTCATTCCAATAAAATAAAATTCTATTAACGCTGTTCTCATGGCTGCAACATTATCGTTCCCGCGACACTGCGCGCCAATTGATGCGCCTCGATACCAAACATGTCCTTTCGTGTTTAATCGAACTGTGACTGTACACATTTCCACTTCAATTTCTGTTTATTTGTGCCTTTTAGGCTTCAGGCAATATCTTCTTGGAGCTAATTTTCCTTCAATGTTTTTTGCACACACGTATTTTCATTATTTTCTCTTTACTTTCTTTTGGAATGTTCATTTGCTTTTACCTTATAGCTGAAGCGTAGGTTCATATGAAGCAAATGTAGATCTGTCATAATATTCAGCCATTCGGTGTTCTTACTATAAAAATAATTACGTTAAAGCGTAAAATTAGTTGTTATATCATACATATTTTAACAGCGTATTAGGAATCTATATAAAATGGACTGTACTAAAATTAAGCCCCGTATTAAAAACCAACCAAATCAGCTGTACAAAAAACTGATATTGGCACCAACAAAGTTATAAAGTTGGTGAAGCCAACATCAGTAGGGAACGATTTGAAAAGTTGTGGCAATAACTTGAAATGTTCTAATATTTTGTAACAGAATGAAAATATAAAACTATCACCGAAAAAAGTAAACAAAGTGGTAAGTGAAATTATTGTTTCATATTCTTCAGTTAGGTTAGATTACAGGATAATATTAATTATTAAAAAAACAGCCCAACTTATCGCTTTCAGCGATCTCTTGCAGACAACCTTCAGTTGGACAATATATACAATATTTATAGTCCAACCTATAGGTTTACGGAAGAGAAGAGAATGAGGAGGGTGAGTTAGTATATGATCTTTGATATGCTGGAGACATTACCTATTAGTAATAATAATATATATCTAATAGTAATGCTACCACTAATTTACCTTATCATCATTCATCGTATCTTTATAGACTGTGTATTAATTCCCACTAAGGTCAGTTTTGACACGTTCATACTGTTTTTCAGAAACAGCCGATAAGTTCTTTGATCAGTAATGTAAGCATTTTTCTCAGCATTTCAATGCCTGCTCCTGCAAGATTTCTCTCATATTGTACACCTTATTGTTTAGCTACTTTATTCTACCCTCTTTTCTTGAAAAATAGTTTGTACCCAAATTGTATGTTGATACAGCAGTTTTCCCAAAGTTACGATAAATCATTGCACCCTCTATTATGATTGAATGATCCATTCCAGCCAAGTCATGACCAAATAATAATTTGTGGAATTTCTGACCGTTTTTACGGTGTGCTAACCTTAAAACTAATTTACCGAAGGATTACGGGTTTTCAGTTACTTAGGACGGCATTATAATAAGTTTGTAGAATTAATGTAATCGTTGTAATTTCTGTGTTAGGGATTCAATTATGTTTAAATGAAAAGGGGTTGAAGATAACGGCTCCAGAAAATAATATTAATTGGTAAATAATAATTTACTTGGGTTGGATTGATGGTAGTATTCTATTTTAATGATGCAAAGTCATCATGATACCTGTTTATGAACTTTCTGTAATGAAAATTGCTCAGTATCAGCCCGAAGTCTATTAGTTGCCGGAATTACACCCCCGTGCCTTGAAGAGCAAGTAAATTATGAGACTGATAGAATCGAAAGTACCCCCATGTTTGCGCACACATTATAATATGCCCCATGCAACTGGCCAGTCCCATTGCGACTAGCCGGCAAGGCCAAAATTCGACCAGGAAGATACAGGAACGTATATGGGAGACCGATTTATTTAAGTTATTAACTTGTTTATTCCATTTTAACTGTTTGATTGTTCTATAGTAGCATGTAACGTGTACGTAAAAAGTTTCATCGGGATTAATCTGCCATAACAAAATCGTGTCATAAGTAATGTTACCCTCCGTGACGTCACTTCAAACAGTGGACCTTGAAGGTCTTGTTGGTCGTCTCAGCTAGCGAGGTAATATTGCAACAGAATTCTGTGTTTATGCACAGACTTGTGCACTATGAGATAGCTTGTGCAGATGGCTAATCTCCGTTAAGATAGACCGCAATGGCCAAATATTTGTCCAGAATCACATCATTAGTATTATGTTGAGTAAGATATTTGTTGCTCATCAGTAACGTCAGGAAAGCAGAGATTGCGTAAGTGAAGCCATGTGCGTATAGCTACGGTAACCGCTTAGTTTCAGGTTAGCTATATGCTTATTCTTCTACTTAGTAGTCTTTAACGAACAGTATATCAGATATCCAACGCAATGAGTAGCCAGGTCCCACCGCTCCATATTGGTGATGTTAAGTAGCTACGCCAAAGTGGCTTAATTTCTAAGCGTCTCCATGCTTCGGAAGGTACGCCATTTCGGACCGACAGAGCAAACCATTCCCAGTTGAATAACTCTCAACACTATATTAGCCACTGCTTTTATGATAAATAAAAAGTAATTATGTTGATTATGCAGTGTTGCGGGTGAGTTAGATTTCAAGAGTTCATCATGGAGGTGGAAAGGGAAGGGTATTGCGTGAGTGATACCATGGGGTCGGAAGCGTAAGGATACGGTAGCCACTCAGTTACAGGTGAGCCGTATGCCTCTTTGCCATCGTCATACGAGGATGTTAGCAAACAAGCATACAGTGAAACGAACAGAACAATAAATATCCATCGCAGTTATCATATTAACTAAGCATACGAATACCGCTTAGTATATTCTATTGCGTGAATATTTAGTATGACAGTGCCCACAACTCTCTCCACCACACAAATTAAACATACGTGAACACTAAGGACCGAAATTACCTGCCGCCATAAACGGAAATTCAGTAAAACAGGAAATTGCGCACGGCAGCCAATATTGTGCGGTGTACTAAACTTATATTAACGCTTTGTTTGCGCGGACCGTAAGTGGATTATTAACGTCGAATTTGGGTCTTATATACCGAACTAGTGTTTGTCAATCGCATCTTTATTAGACCTTGTGGATACTTACGATAATGTATAGGGTTTAATGTTATTTGTAATATAACCACGCCACACTTCAAATTACTTGTTAAAATTCGTTTTAACAATGCGCCAAACTAAAAGTTGAATGGTCTATAAAACATTTTCAGGGCTGGTGCAAATTAATGATTTTACAGCCAAATGATAAGCTTTCATACTCTTACCGTGAATTACTTAATAACGATTCTGACAGATAAATTTGTGGCGTGAATACTAATTACAGAAGACACTATCCTAATGTACATATTAAAACCTGTAGAATCAGAACCGGTTAGGTCTTAGTTCTATTCGACATTAATATCACATAAATATATAATTATTACAATTGGCGCTGTCGGTAGGACCCATCTTTATTGATCGGGTAAAAATTTAACGCTTCTACGAAATTTGGAAAAAAGACTTCTACGTAATTTGAGTTACCTGCCGGTGTTGCTGATAGAGGCTAAGGGAGGCCGCTTACACCATCGACAAGTAACATTTGATTTTTATTTTAAAATCCGAACATAATTATGATTCAGCAAAGTTTAAAACTGTACAATTAATACAGTTTTTAATTAAAATACTGTGTCACGCGTGTATAAAATTGTTGGCGTGGTTGGCAAATGCTTGCTTTTCACGTCGGAGGTCGTGGGTTCGATTCCCACCCAGGACAGATATTTGTGTGCATGAACATGTCTGTTTGTCCTGAGTCTGGGTGTAATTATCTATATAAGTATGTATTTACAAAAGAAAAGTAGTATATGTTGTATATCAGTTATCTGGTTTCCATAGTTCAAGCTCTGCTTAGTTTGGGATCAGATGGCCGTGTGTCAATAATGTCGCAGGATATATTATGATTTTTTATTATTTTATTTTAAAGTAGTGGACATAATATGTTATTTCTAGTAATATGTTTCTAGTCAGCTCTTGGGGAAATAGGATTATGCCCCAGTTCTCGTAAAACACGATTTTATAAAGTTGTAATTTTATTCATTTTATGAAACGGTATTATTCACATTTCCTAGGAGTTGTAGTATAGTACGTTTCATACTTCCGGTGTAACATAAACACGTAAATAAGGAAACAAACAAAACAGCTTAGCAAAGCATTTGACAAACAAAAACACCTGTAATTGTGAACTTCGGGAATTGCTGAGTTTTGAGAATGAATTCCTAACAATCTGCGTTAGGCGAGTTTCTAACTAGTGACGCACTTAGAAATTACAGGCGCAGCATTAGAAGTTTAACCAAGAATAAATTATTCGGTACTTAGTATATGGTATGGTATACGGTAGGCTATGTTAAAGACAGAGGTGTTCAACACGCCCAGTAGGCCTCTAACATGGCTTATGGACACACAACTGAACGTGCCGAAGCATGGAGACGCTTAGTAATTAAACCACTTTTGCGGTCCTCAGTAACTATCTTTTTGACTGATCGCGCGCCCAGCAGCTTAACCTCATCGATCGCTTGAATCAGTGAGAGCATATGACCATTTGATTGGCGTCGTTTAGGGCGTGGGCTATTTTTGTATTACTTTGGGTTAACAAAGATCGGACACCGTATGCAGAACATTTCAATATTTTTAAGAGAATTGTACAATCCAAATTTCAGCTGATAGTAGAGTAGTAGTAGTGATATCTTTAATAAGTTTATTTGACTTAAAATTCAGGCAGCTATTCTGGCCAGAAAATTCTAATCACTCGTTTTGTTCCGACTCAGGATTTGAACTCGCTACCGCTTGACCAACGAGGCAGTTTTAAGACATAGGTACATAGGAAGTTAAATAAATATATAAAAGTTTTTGTAGGTAATGGATGTCGTACAGGAAAATTAAAAATAAGCAACCGACTCGGACGCCTAAGGGCTCCCTATTTTTGGGGCATGGAACTCGGATAAGCGAGATTTAAAAAAGTTTAGGGACCTTATTCATTGGTTAAACTTTATTATTGTTATCGGAAAACAGTTTTAAAGATCAATCAGAAAGGCAACTTTTCTATTGAAGTCATTATAATAACCCTTGAGGCGGGAGTATATTTATTATTGTGTGGCCTATAACCACTAAAAATAGAGCGACAAAGTTTGCTTTTATTTTTTATTATAGTATATAACCTTCTTTTCAAACGTACATATACATATTCTCACCTTTAGTAGGGAAACTTATAAATTTTGCGGGTTTGATTAGCATTCTAAATATTTTCAAGTAAATAAATATCTTGGGACAACTAACACAATCCCATCTGATCCCAAACTAGGCATAGCATGTTCATTCCTTATGTCAACGTCAATTCGTCATTGAATTAGTTATTTCAGCGATAAGTACGCACGAAGTAAGATAACTTGTATGTGTAAACACAAATAGTGTTACTTTAATTGTACAGGATAAGTAGGTACTGAAATCTATATGTTTTCATTAAAGTTGATATCGGCTAAGTCTGTACTGTGGCAGGTACAGTCACGCACCTTTTGTAACTCCTACTAAGCTCTGCTACGCTGATTTTAATGGCCCACCTCAAGAGAAACGTGCCGTGCACTTAAAGGGTAAGACAATAAAATCTCAGTACTTTATCATATCACTTGCAACCAGCCGAAACCGAGGACCATAACGGTTGTTCCCTGTTTACCTTTGATATAAACCCGGCACACCCTTAAATATTTTATAATATTTGCTTAATGTGCCCAACAGCTATTTGAGGGAATCCCTACTTTATGTTCTTCATTATAATATTAACTTTCGTGTCCCAAAGTTTCACAAAATTCTTCACTTAGGGGTTAGGCCATCGTATACTTAGATGTCACACAGTATGAGCACTTGCCAGTTAAGTCGAGCATAAAAAAATCTAGATTGTAGTTATTTTTTGCCGTGTTCACGTTCACACGAACTACGAACACGTTATTAGCGATTTCTTATTGACGTGTTAATCTCAGCTATAAAATAAGGATCGAGAATATAGTGCAAAACCTTGTACTCGGATACAATGTTGGAGGATATATTTTGATCGTAGTATCATTGGTAATTACATACACGGTAACTATTTTTTTGAAGTAGTGTACGCTGACATGCGTTCAAATATACGTCATTAGGTCGTATCCATCGTAAAAAATATCTCGTAATTTACGAATATTTTAGCGTAATTTGTCATCCTAAATATCTATGAAAATATCGTCCAGATTAATAATTCTTATTAACATTGGCAAAATAATATGACTGTGTGTAACATGAGTTGTCATTATGTAAAATATAATACTGAGAAGTCATTTTAACATGCTGTGTAACTTTTGCATTCTAGCTTTTGAAGTCAATTTCTCTTCTAAGTGATTTCTGTTTTTCTGTGGTTTGGGGTTGGGCTAGTAAAATAAGGGTTTTAATGGCCATGTTAATAAGATGCTTTTGTGAGGACCTGGGATAATGGAGGACATTAGTTTGATGGCAGTTTGTGACTGATTTTAATTTGTTTTCATCAGGAATTTATGCATCTCATTAGTAATAGGGAAAAAGGACGCGAACTGGGAATATGGCCAGGAGCATTCTGCGAGATTAATAGAAACGGCATAGACTTTTTTCTTTGGCATATGTTATCTAGCTTAACTTCTCTTTAGCTTTAATATATTCATATAAGTATATTTATTCAATAGGTACCCATAGGTACCCAAAGAACGCAACTAATTACCTCTTTTTCTTATTTGTATGGGCAGTGTCATAGTTGTTCAAGCCGCCCAGTAGGCCTCTGAAATGGCTTAACGACTGTTGTCTAACAACAACCGAGATCGACTGCTTAACATGCACTCCAAAGATCGGAACGCTCAGAAATTAAACCACTTTGACGGTCACCCATTTATGGACTGCCCGCGTGCATAGGTGCTTTATCTCACCGATCAATTACGGACCGGTGCGGTGAGGTGAGAGCAACTAGCTGAGAGTACCAACCTATAAAAAACTCCTAATATTTGAATAAAACAGCCTCCGCTGTCTATTCATCTCTCTATCTTAATGTCAACCGGCTGTATCTCATGAATCTATTTTTTCATCAGCATGGTAAACCGAATAATAATAATATCTAGGGACAATGTCACACCGATCATCCTAGCCCCAAACTAAGCAAAGCTTGTGCTATGGGTACCAGGCGACGATATACATACTTTATATAGATAGATAAATACTATGGTATATGTTAATAAAAACATTGCTGTTGTCTGCGCCCTGAAACTGACGTGTGCGGCGATAGGAAGTAGTAGTCCTGGTTCTTTTGTACAGGGATGCTTTTCTATCTCCCGTATTATTTTACAAAGTAGTTTTCATTATAATACCGGATGTAAGGGCCGTCACTCTATCTCCACGTAAAACTGACAGCGTTAACACGTCATAGCAAGGCGTCAGAGCTTTGTTCTTCGTTTTAGCAGTCTGTCATTTTTCTCTGTTTAATGTTTGACCATAAATTTCGACGATGTTTTTTCCATTGTTCTATTCTATTGTTTAGTGTGCAGAACTGTTTAAGTTGCCCAGACACTTCATATACATAACTTAGGTTAGATCCTAAGATTCCTAACCGATTTTAACGATTTCCTGTTACGAATATGATAAAGTTCCCACGTCGGACTTTGTGAGTATGATCTCTGGTAAAACGAGCGTGATATTTTGTTGAATAATCAGCTTGCAACCAATATATAGGGTAGCTTATTCTGCAGATTTCGTGGCTACAAGGATCAACTTCCGTGTGATTAAGCGCTTTTGCCATATCGACTCTTGGAATTGTCAATGAAATAGTATTGCATTTACAATTAATTTAAGAACGAAATTAGATCTTAATGCGAAGTAACATATTATGGGATTTCAGTAAGAATTTCCACGCAGCGACAACATTAGGTATTTATTTACATAATATATATTACCTGTCTATTATAAATAGCAAATGTCAGATATAGAACGTTATATTCAGTACATTAGCGGCTGATTATATAATATAAAAACTTCGCAGCAATCATTTATACACAACCAAGACGCTGATGTGCTTAATATAACGTAGTACCTTACGTATGTTATTCACAAATTATTTAAATAAAACATATTTTGTTTTCATCTTACAAATATAATATCACATGTGAATGAGTGAGACATTTACTTAGGCTAATCAATGATTAAATATTATGTCACACAGCGCGGCAGTTATAGTCGCGCAACGCAAACCTTAAGATGTTAATTTACGCCTTGGCAGATTTTCATAATCCTTGGTTTTCCGACCTCACCATCTAAAGCGTGAACTCTAAATAATAACATGTTCAATTATTAACAAATTTCGTGAAATATTCATCAAGATCTTGTGAATGACGTCCCGTTAACCATGCCCTTCGGATAAACCCTCCGCCTTCGGGAAGTAACTAAGGATTACGAACATTCACCCATTACTAGCTGTTAACTAGGGATGTGGTTCTGCGGGATTAATATTCACATCCCGGAGAAACAAAGTACAGAGTATCAAGTTCAATGATTTTAAATAGAGATAATTCATAAAAGAACCTCGTCGGTATAGCGGAAGGGTGTTCAACCGTTATTGGCACTGAGTTAGCGTTGTTATACACCCGTGCCTCGGAGAGCATGTCTGTCCGAAGCTGTCTGTCCGTATTGGATTACGGTCCCAACATATTTTGAGATTGAGGGAATAGTGTGTGTACCTGTGTTTGGGTACACACTGCTGCACTATTATATGTCCTGCGTAGTTAGTTATTCTTAACAGCAGGACACCTATCACGCATTGGTAGGTGCTGCTTCGATTCCCGCTAGGTGATTACATTGATGATTTTCAGTTATAAATTTAGATAAACGCTTAGTATTGCAGAAAATGCTATAAAACTAAAATAAAAAATACTCTCAAAAAATATCGAGCGGCTATTCCTTTCTACAGCTGCGACTTCATAGGCCAAATAAAAGGAATACCTATCCCGCATACCGAATTACTGAATACCGGGACGTCCCGGGAATGGGCCGGACACCCCTACCCTTTATACCTCCAGTGATGCCCTTTCTGGGGGACTGTTTTGATGTGACTGTTATTTATAGGTAAGTCCATTATTCTTTGATGACCTCCCTTTGTTGTCAGATACAAGTGGATTGCGAAAACAAAGTCGCTTGAAAATATATTTTCATTCCTTAATTAATTTGAATGTGAATTTTTCCGGCTCTATTTTCTGGGACATTCGCTGTCTTTTCATATTATCGGTTCCGGAGCGCAAGGCTATCCTGACGCCTTAGAAAAATGTACTCAACATTTCAAGGTAAAATAATAATGTCCTTCTGGTCGGCTTTTCTGTAAGAGCGTTTATTCTCTACAGCGACTAGCCATTGCTCAAAGATTATAATGCAGAAGTGCACTTTATATTCCTCATAATCCGATGGAACGGAAAAACCGCACGACCGATAGCTTTACGTGACCTCCGAGGCACGGATGTAACACCGCTTACTTCCTGACTCCTGGCTGCTTAAATAAATTTAAAAAAAATCGGGTAAAAATCCTTATAGGTTACGGTTTTCACACAAGAAGCATCTTTACTGCTATTCAATCACCATGTTATTAAACAGATACATTTAATTACAATTATTGATTGCACTAAAAACTAATACTCATAACTATAACTTAATGTAAGTAACTCTTCATGTTCCACCAGTGAGAACAGAGATACATTACATAATTCACTGACCTCAAAAAAGGAGAATATTATAAATTCTACTGTATGTTTTATTGTAATTAGTTTATGTTCTGCTTGTGATAGGTTTATTTAACTTGTATTCAATCGAGAATGCTGTGAAGATAATATATCCTTAGGGAATTAGTTCAAATAGAGTAAAAGTAGGTGAGTAGTTTTTTCAAACAATAATTATTTATACAATTTTTAAAAAGATTATATAACGAGGATCTCAAGAAGTGATCTCTTCAATAATAACCGTAATGGATAATGGATCAGGATAAAGAATATAAGTAGGACCTATCGTTGGTCTTATTATTAAAAATTCGTTCTATTTCAAACGATCGTCTCGTAACCAAAAGAATATAAAGTAGAAACTCGTATGAAACGTACGTAATACTTTGATAAATACCTCAACATTAAAATTAAACAGAGATGGCAAGACCCTGTAAATTCTTCAGAGCCAATTAATGGCGAAAAAGAAATATATTTTCCTAAGGAATAAATAAAAATCGTTTAGGACACGCGTTTGTGCCGACTCTCGATAAATCCGAGCAAATCCCTAGTAACGTACAAACGTTGGCTTTAATATTTCACCGGCGTTTTTAATGTGGAAATCCTTTAAGGATTAAATAGGATAAACAATGTTTAAGAGCGAATGCGTAATTTGTTAAATATTACGTGCTATTTATATTTTTATGCGCAATTAGAAATTAATTCGTTAAATATACTATTTCTTTTCATAGGTATCTTATAATAAAATCTTCTAACTGTGTCGATGGTAATCAAAATTGTTTCTGCTAATTGAAATTGGCTGCGAGTATTGCATTATCAGCGGCGTCCATCAGATCTTTGAGCGTAAAGTTCGGGCACGCGTAACATAATAATTTTGAACGCGAGGCTTAGAAAAGTTAGTTAGTAAAATGGTTTAAAAAGCGCTTGTAAATAGTCAGAACATGTTTTTAGTAATATAGTTAAGTGCACGTGTCGATTCGAGCCTTTACTATTTGCATACATACTTTATAGAGAGACATTAGTAAAACTTCATCAATGACTGTGGTCTTCCGACCGCATACGTCCTTCTGCTATTATGTGTAAAAGGTTGACAGGTGTTGCCACTTTGCCGGGACTATATAAATTGTATTATAATACACACCAATAATTTTAATATTAATTTATACAATTAATATTGTATGTAGCTATTAATCGAATACATTGTTTTTTCTCAGAATAAATTTTCATTTTATGAAACCAAAAGATGATGATTGATGTTCATCAGTTATCGGTTTGGAGAACTTAGGTGAAACGCCTTGTGAACTTTCATACTTATTCTACATGCTTTTAATATTGTGTCTTTTTGCATCCTTATGCATTTATTTATGGCTAATTATTATATGCGAAGGAAGTCGTGCAAGTATTTTGGGATTATTCCTGTAGCTGAAAAGAGTTTGCAGCATTGTGTATTTACGAATTCATTCAGTAGTATACAGTTATATGTACTATGGATGTTTAAGATGCCAATTTAAAATTAATATGTATCTGTAGCCTGCTTATATAGATAAACATAGGAATGAAAAAAAATGAAATAAACTCGTTCTGTCAGTTAGAAAAGCTCTATCAAAATACATGTTGTTACCTAGCACTTTTTCATTATTATCATTAATACGCCATCACCAAAGCTTTCCATTTTCTATAACTGAATACTTAATTGTTTACAAAAGCACTGTTTCATTTCAGCCACATGCTTACGTCATGCATATGTTTCAAAGTTCTCCGAGAGAGGGCGGTAGAACTTGCGGTTATTAGTCGAGTTAATAAGTTACCTAGTCTTGTAGTTCCCGAGTGCAACTTATTTGTATTTTCATATCTCCGGATGAATGTTTATTCAGTTTGACTTATTTCTTGGAACAATGATTCCTTGTTTCATCTTCTCTTGTGTGTTTTGTATTTCTGAGAGTATAAATAAATAATAAATAATTCTGTGTGGTAAAAATTAAGGGCCAGACCAGACGAACTGCAGTTAGACTGCAAGCTAATAGAAAAATAGTTTTGAAGATGATTCCACTATAAATAGAGAGTGTCACCATACCTCAAAGTTGAAACGCTCATGTTCAGGAGTTTGTGTAATGTATTTGACACTGTTGGCGTGGCTGGTATATGCTTGCCTTTCACGCCGCAAGTCGTGGGTTCGATTCCCACCCAGGATAGATATTTGCGTGCATGAGCATGTCTGTTTTTCCTGTGTCTGAATGTAATTATCTATAAAAGTATGTATTTACAAAAGAAAAATAGTATATTAGATATTTGGTTTCCATAGTAAAAGCTCTGCTAAGTTTGAGATCAGATGGCCGTGTGTCATTAATACTTACGTTATATCAATAAAAGTACAATTCGCCCCAACAAGATTCCAGCCCAAAATGTTATATTAATTCAAAATATACCCAACTGAGGATCGAGCTAAATAATAGGTATCATACCATTAGAGAAATAGTTTCCTAACATGTCCTAGTCCGACAATTAATAATATGAATAGCGTAACGACCCAAGCACAAAGTTTAGAAGCTTTACGCCATGTTACAAAAGCGTGTGAACACTTCGAGGCAACTACAACGACTATATGCAAGAAGTAGGTAAAGGTGTTTTATAGCTCAGAATTATAGTACGTACTCAGCAAGCACCGTGTCTGATAACTTCTGCAAAGGATAACAGAATGTACTTAGTTGATGAAGTTGCAAGCTCTCACCGGCTTAGAGGCTATGTACATGGATTAGTTTTCATGTTAGAAGGTTGTTCATGTTTTTCAATGAAACTCAAGTTAACAGACGTACAGCACGTGCCTGGTGGTATGCGGTATGATGTTAGGTATGAGCGATATGTATTACAACTTAAAATTTGTATATATACAAACGGAGATACTTTCTCACGTTAGAATACGGTCTCACGCACTACGCTGTATCATGCGGGACAATGTGCCAATCGCCTTACAGAACCCCAGTTTATGTGTCGGTTTGACAGAACCAAGTAATTCTTCTTTCAAATAAAATCTTTCAAATAAAAGAAAATGTTTAATTAAATTCACCCGGTTGGGAGTCAGGACGCCAAATATAGACTTAGGCTTCATTTTATAGGAACCCTGTTTTTGTGTCGGTGGTTTCTAGAAACCATTTTAACTACCATAATAAACTAACCTATTCGGGATCACAGACGGTGTTCTCATCTCCTCTCTTGAGTTAAATTGCTTTATTTAACAAAATCTTGTCTCAAAAGCTAACTCAAACAGTGAAATCTGTTTAAAAATACGGACGCTCGTAGCCAGTACATTTACCGGTCCGTAGGTGATCGGCGAGGGAAAACACCTAGCTGCCCGGTCAGGCCATAGATGGGTGACCATCAAAGTGGTTTAATTTCTGATCGTCTCCGTGTTTCGGAGGACACTAAGCTGTCGGTTGTACTTGTTAGAAGACGGTCTGTAAGTCATGTCAGAAGTTTACTAGAGGGCTTGAACAACTCTGGCACCAGGGTAACCACTGCCCATACTATAAAGAAGAAAGAAAGAAAAATACGGACTAAAGAATTTTATCTAAACTGAAAATATGAACATATATCTATTGCTTAAACTTTACCACCATATTAAAGTATGTTCTTCTACAACAATGAAACAAGTTAAGCTTCTGTACTAAAACCAACCCATATAGCAGGGTAACCAGAAACAACTTCGATACTGTATAGCGTTACATAGTTACACACTAATTTCCCAAGTTGGACATTGTTCGCTGATAGAACCTATAACTCAATATAGACTCCTTTAATTAATAACATAGGATCCTGGAGTTGTCCAACTGTGGTATAGAATTTGTACAATAAGTACTGCGCATTATTATGTACATTATGTGCATAACTCGTGGCGTCTACTGTACATAGGTACAATCGACTCGGTCATATGCTGATTAAAAATTTATATTATTTTACGTTTGAAGATAAACAGTTGAAATTTTGTACCGGCACAGAACATACAGTATATTTTAAATTAAGTTAACATTTAACAGGCACTAAGGTTAGCTCGCGGTTTTTCTCGCGTTTTAATTTGCGATTCTATCAAAATTCCGTACGTATATTTTAGTTTCACTGGGATGTAGTCTTATATGGAGTCTAAAATCTAAAAGATGGTATTAAGATAAGATGGTAAAAACCTAAAATAAGCATAGTTACCTAATTCAAATATATATACCAAACAATATACGTCAAAGGTATATATATAAATGTGTAAATAAATAAATATCGGTAGCTTTCGTACCTGAACAATCCAAGACTCCGTTAATTATTTAATGATACCTAATTTTAAATGGGTTGTGAAGAATCTTAGGAATTTTCCCAGGGCAAAGAGCTAATTAAGCACGCCTCTGTTACACTGAATAGGTTTTATTCACTCGGGTTCGGGTTATTGACGCACTGAAACTCGTATAATACTTGTTTTTTTTTTATTTTATTTTATTTAATATTGAAAACCTTCCGCCCGGACACAAGTTGCCGTGGCCATCCTGGAAGTCCCTGAATAGACTCCGGACCCAAGTTAGTCGAAGCAAGGAAAACCTGCACAGGTGGGGATTTTTAAACATTTCCAACCTAGAGTGCAAGTGTGGTTCTGTTCCTCAAACTATGGCACACTTGTTAAAATGTCCTGCGTGCCCTAATGCCTGCACGTTACAAGATCTAATGGACGATACTGACAACGCTCAATGCGTAGCTGAATTCTGGGCTGACTTAATTTAGATTGTCATCGACACGCTAAGAAGAAGATTTAATATTAAGGAAGCACAAAAAGCACATAAAAACAGTTATAAAAAGCTAAATAGTAATTGAAGGCCAATTACAGGTCTCCACGAATAGACAGTGGTATATGTTATACATATTATGTGATCAGCTTAAATTAATTTATTTAAGTATAAGTGTTAAATTTAGAGAAAAAGTCTAGGCTGAGTACCCGTCTCACTGTTTCAGTTTTATTGACAAATATGTGAAGATTAAAAGATTTTATTTGTTTATTCAACAAATTGCTCAAACCCTTAACAGCTACGTTCACGACCCGACAAGTCGCCAGAAGTTGTCACTGGTATCGTAAATAAATTGGGTCTGTGCACAACTCACAAGGAGCGAAACACACAACGCACGGCTGTTTCCGGCCTAGAAAGAATAACAGAGCAAGCCCATACCATCCCGTGAGGGTCGTAAACAGCGACAAAGGGATACAGCAGCGCCACTTTACTAACAACCACCAAACTGCGGTCGCCAACTCGCATGCCAAGCACGGTTACCATGAGAAACCCCTCCAAATGGCAACGTTAGAAACTTTTGAGTGAGGCCTACGTCCAGCAGCACGATATCAGGCTGATGATTAAAAAGTAAACTTACAATATTTTATGTTTTGTTGCAGGTAATTATCGCTTTTTCTAATGAAGAATACCAGCTAGCGGAAGGAAACATGAGCGTCGGTTTGTAAATGCAGTTAACTAGCGACAATTCTTCTTGTCTACGGTTAGTATTGATGGACTGGACGGCTTACTTCACCCAATGATGGACGTCAGACGTGATCTTTGAGCCGAACCATAGTTAAATAAACAGCGCGCTCCACATATAAGCTGTATCAGAATACTAATTGACGCCCTTATTAGTTCTATAATAAGTAATCTAATAATACTACGCACGTCATTCAGAACGCATATCAGCGGAAGGATCGATGACATGGCCGACTGATCACAATGATCGGGTTACATTAAGGGTTAAGCGGTCAATGATCGGTGGGGATACATTACTTGGTTACCGACTGCGCCCATTTGGTTGGGAAATAGAACTGATGAATCAACAACCTGTAACACAATCGTGCAGTGACCACTTCAGACGTTGGATACCTGAAGAGGTTCAGAGTAGCAAATTATCGGCTCCCGATTAAGAACTTCTCCTTCCAATATCCAAACGTATAATGATATACGTATAAGTCCACACTCAGGAGCGCATCAGAGATTGGCGGTACTGTTGTGAAGCGATCGTCAGTTTTTCTCGCTCTCGCGCGCTCCTTTACAGAAGTGCATTGTGCTAGGACGGTGACTGCACGAATTAATACATAATATGTACATCTATATCTGTCTTTACTACTTGCATTAACACACATACAAATAAATAAAAGTGAAGTGCCTGTTTGTAATATCGAATTAGCAGCTTTTGACTCGATTCATATGAAAGACGCTACTCAAAAGAAACAGCTATTTTTTTCTGTCTATCTGTTTATATCGGTTCATCTCCGACTCAGACAATTATGACGGGACCTTCATATATATATATATATGAAGTAAATATTATATACTGAGCTACACCCGCCCACGGCATCACCCATTTTAATAATTCGGAAGTTTAAAAATACTAAATTAATATGTAGTGTAGTAACATACATTATTATAAACTTGCAACCGTCATCCCCGCGACAAGCCATGGGAGACGGCACAGCAACGACTTATGTAGGCGCAGTCCAACCTACTAGCAATCATGTTTAGGATACTGTTAGAGCTGCTCCGCACCAGAGAACCGCATCTTTTACGCATTGTTGTATAAAAACAATCTACATGTGCATCTGCGAACATTCCCGACGCATTACAGAAACGGGGCAGCCCTACCAGCACCCTAAATTGTAAATGTAGAGCGTTGTAGGATCGTTGAGTATATCCAGCCCACAAGCTGCAGGTGTAAAAGTTAGTACAGTAGGCTCGAAAGAGCGTTACACCAAGTGAACAGCGCGCAAACCTGCTAGCTAGCATATTCGCTTCGACCGACAACGCTCTACGCTCCCGCTCAATGTCACCATTGTCTTTGAGGTCAGGGGTCAATACATGACCAAGGTATTTAAATTCACGTACTATCTCTAGAGGTGAGCTGTTAATTGTTAAAAGTGGTTGCTAATGAATAACAGTATACACGTAGCATAGCCGTAAATCTTCGCTAAAGAAAAACACGAGGTCATAAGGTTAACTGATGGGTTAAGGAGCCAATGTTCAGAATACATCGCTATCGTTTATGTAGCTATATTACCGACCGTCTGCCATATAGCTTATCGATAATTGGCAATTTTGATGAGGCCAAAAGGTTATCAGTCGATTGAAGGAAGATAGTATAAATGATGCAACTTCTTTCTTACTCGTGGATATCTTGTTTCATAGAATTAATGTGTTATGTTTACTGTTTTTGTAGACGAATAGGCGACGTATTCGAATTCAGAAGTGGGAGTAGATTATTATGTATTCCAGACACAATTTTAAAACAATGGGGTCTGGCATATATAGGCCTTAGCCCGTTTAAGGGTTATAGAAGTGCATACAGGTTCTGTACTGACGAAGCACTACTTTAGTTACGGAATAAAAATGAATAGGACATTTTCAACGGACTTGATTTTTAACCTAGCCCAGCAGCTATTTCTCATTAACCTACTTACTTATCAACCTTAGATCATGAGGTCCCGGGTCAGGTCAAAAAGAGTCATCGAAGATTTTTTTAGCAAGAAAAACGCCCAACACACTTATTGTTAGTAATTTGTCTATGAGACGTTCAAAACCCCCTGTATAAGGGGTTGTCCTGTTCCTCGGAGAGCATGTAAAGCCTTGGTTCAACGCCTGTCCACTGCGCGGTCGTGTTTGTTTGCTGTCCCATCTGAATTATGAGAGAACGGGAATTGAGGGTGCACCTGGTTTGCGCACTCCCACCTGCATTATAATATGTCCTGCGTAATTGGCTAGTCTATAGTGTGGAATATATATATACCACTAGTCTATAACGGTAATACTATACCATTACCTGCCTAAATATAGATATCCTAGATATCCTCACACCAGGTCACCTTAAGGCCGGCCAGGGTGCTCTAAAAATTATATTACAAACAAATTGTACCTCCGTGTAATATTCTATTAAAATTTTGCTTCTGTACATTATTTCTTTAGTATTTATGTTATTTGTAATTTTGATACTAAACATGATTTCATTTAAGAGTTACTTTTGTCCATTTATTAATTGCAAATTACACATACAACCCAATGACTTCGACAAGTGCACCATTTGTTTCAATTCTATCTCCAATTGGTTAAGTAGTGGTTCATAAAATAACAGATCTTTAGTTCTTTTTTTGACATACCGTTTACTGTTACTTAGGAGCTTTTCACACGATATAGTGGTAGGGTCTCATACTATCTAGAAAATAATGCTATAAGCTGAGAAACCCGCGCTCGACGAGACCTTTTGGGATTCCAACCGTATCTCGGTGGTTACTGACCTAGAGATTATTATAAGAGGGTCATTTTTAGCGCAACTCTCGCTCTACGTTAATGCGCGAAAACGCAGTCTGCTCTTCCAATTGAGGATCGGCAAACGCATTTCATCGATACCAATCCAAACCATTTTGGCACCGGTTTGTGGTATAACATTTTGAATTAAACGTACCTTAGTCGAAAGAAAAGTAAGAAAGATAAAAAGTTAGTTTGTTAGTTTGCGTTTTACTGGGACATAAAGGTTCTCGTGTAGCGACCAGAAACCAGAGAACGCAGCGTGGGTAGGCCCCTTGCCAGATAGACCAATGATCTTGTGAGGGTCGGTGGAAGCCGCTGGATGCGGGGCCATAGGGCCGGCAACTGTGGAGGTCTTTGGGTAGGCCTCTATCCAGGAGCGGACTGCCTTTCGGCTGATATGATGTCTTCGATCGACATTAATCCGTAAATAGTAGTAATGTTATCTAGTGCTCAGTCGCCAATATCAAAGCATCCATTACCTACATTAGTTATGCTCAAACAACATGACGTTTGGTAGGCACTATATCGGATTATCGGTCCATTAGATTACGTGATCTAGTTCGTTACAGCTAATTATGGTAATGGTATCTAATTATCTTCTGTGTTACTGTCTATTATCTCGATTTCCTATCATTTTGCGGCTGTTCCTAATTCTAAACACTTTCTTTAAAAATAATTATCACAAATAAATATCTTGGGAAAACTAACACACTGCCATCTGATGTTTTTTGATAAGGCAGGAGAAATGACACCCGCAAAAGGTTTCCGCGGTGAGTATGTCGGACTCACACCGAGTAAACCTAACCTGCCGTGCGGAGTCCCCGGGAACGCGGGATAGCTTTGGTCCGAGGGACACATCGCCTGAGAGGACAATTAGCTACTTGTCCTCGCGGATAAGCGGCTCCTGCCAACCGACACACTGATTGTGCCAAAAACAGATCGCTTTCATAGATAAACTTAGCTCAAAGTAATAGACGTGTTATTTCGAGGAATAATGCTGCTTATTAACAGCATTATTCCTCGAAATAATTTTTCTAATAGCATAAGATTTCGATTCGTGGCCACCATTTTTTTTTCAGGTACAAAGAGCTACATATTGTTCCATGGCTCGTTCATTTCATCTGTCATGCATGACTTCAAATTAACTTTATGATGATATCAAGCGTGCAAACACATTATACGGGTAATATGCCAATTACACTGATCGCAGTAATCAGCCGGAAATGGCACGATTGTATTATCAACATTGATTTGTTGATAGCACAGTTAATTGTATGGTAAACCCAATGAGTTGGTCTGATGATTAAAATAAATGGGTTTTCTCTTATGTGTATATTAAATAAAATAATATGTCCATACTTTGATTTTGGTATTTTTATCTTCTGAATCAAAAAGAGTAATGCTATGCTCTTGTCGGAGTGGAGTTTACTCCGTCTATACCTATCTTTGGCTAGCGCTTTGTCCTCTTGATACGACTCTACTTTCATTTTCTCTTTGATATATTGGATAACAAATATGGATCCACCATATAAATTTTTGTTTACTTTTTGTTTGTTTCTTGTTATCCTTGATCTGTCCTCCTCCTCGTTTACTTTTCTGGCATTACGTTTCTAAAGATGTCGTGCCGTATCGACCGTGGGGTAGATCTCTTTTCACCTAACATTTCCGGAACTTCTACATTTGTTTTCTCTCTCTCCAGCTAACGTCTACATTAGCAAAATCTTTATTTGAAATGCGTTTAATACAATACATACATAGACTCACGCCTGTTTTCCAGACGGGTAGGCATGCAGAGACAACGGATTTCCATTTGTCACGATATTTGCACTCCTCTTTTTCCTCGTTTACTGTCATTATATTCTTCATACATGTTCGGCGGCTTAGGGTACTTTTGACCTGGCCTTTCTTGAGAACATATCTGATTTATTCAGAGAATGTCCTCCGAGGCCTTCCCCGGTTCTTCTTCTCTCATTCATTCTTTCCCTGTTTTTTTTTTTCAGTGTCAATGTCTCACATACGTAAAGATACATACTCAAGACTTTAATTGGGCCATTTTCTTATATTTTTGGATAGTCTTTTAAACAAAAGTTATTTTTTGTTGTTCATGATCTTTAAGCCATAGCTATCCTTAAAACTATGGCTGGTGTACACCTTCAATTGATTGCTATGAAACTTGTTATAAGTATTTCGAATTACTTGTCCAAACATTACAGTATCTACCTTTACATTCAATATGTCTTTGTTCCTATGGACGTACATGATAACAAATGCTAGTTAGATTGTAAACCCCATTTGGTAGCAATTAAGTCTCATTTGCTTTGAAATACCCACTTTATTTACACCGAGAGTTCATTCGGAATCTAACGTACGCTAGCTAAATCTCGAAAAAGATCGACTTAAAGAACTTTCATCAATTACAATAAAATTTGAAACTTAAATCAAACACAGAGTCGAAGAAAGCGGTAAGTTAAATGTACTCTGCCAAGGTTTCCCAGCGAACATTGCACGTAGATTGACTTGTAAACTGTTTGTGAACTGCAATTGTCGTGTAGTATATTGGTCTTTGGCACTCGTGCTCCTAAGGCCAAATAGAAGATTAATAGAATACTTTTTCTAAAACTCTTGAACACATTTCCAATCAACATGACAGTTAGATTTACATGTTAGCTATTTTAGGGTGCACCGTTAGAACTAAGTAGTAGTTTCAAAACTATTATAGTATAAAAACGACCGAACGAATGAATTATATATTTACTTAAATATCTTTAATTAAAGATAGGTAAACTCTGCAAAAGTCCCGCGTAAAGCAAATATTGCTTTTCGATAGACTGTCAGCTATGTTTGTTGAGCCGTGTTGGTCTAAGTCGAAACTTGGTTCCAAGTTCGTAAAGTAAACGTGAGTTCAATATAGCCTGTTCATGTAATAACGTCAATTTCTTTTGAAGTCAGCTAACACCCCTGCAATATTTAATATGTCTGAAACTTAGCCGATAGAATTATAGTCAATATACCAAGTTAAAGCGAATGGAAATACACGGCAAGGTACCTCATGTTTTGAGTCGGCGTACCGGTGACTTACAACTAGTAAAACGCTATAACAACCCTCATATAGTACGGCAGTACGCAGTAATCCAGTTCTCTGGTAAACTCTTTCTACGGCATATACGACTTTCGGTATAAAATTCAGAACAATAATTTTGATCTTAGGTTAAAAGAGATTTATTCCCGAATGAGAGATACGAACATTAGGTTCCAAACTTACGAATTACGTCCTGTATTAACTCCACAAACCCTTTTAAATCCTGTTTGTGTCTTACAGCAAATCTGCTACAAATTTCACGAGACCCAGACATTTCATTAAATCTTAAACATGAACTCGTATAATCCACGAGATTAGTTATTCAAAACTAATTTACATGCAGTCCATCCTTTCTAAATGAATGTTAGAGGTTTAGTGCAACTAAACTGTAACTCGCATTGTGAAAGGATTATGAGATGAAGATCTCAGCAGAAGTTCTCTTGGGATTGAGGACAATAGACTTGCATTTACCTTCTTGACGTGTTAGCGGTAGAATATTAATGCTTCAGTCAATGTTAGACAGAGACTTTTCACGAAACGAAATTTTAGAGATGAATATTTTGAACGATTTTTTTAATTATTGTTTGTTTATAGTAAAAAGGTGGAAGCACATAGTAAAAGTAGAAGGTAGCTTGCTTTACGCCATTAAATTTCCCATCATGCAGGGAAAAAAAATCCTATCTATTCTAAATAAAAGATCAGAACTTTATTAAAAAAAATTGTTATCACGGAAAAACATTTAAAAGGAATAACATCAACAAGATGTGCGCTATCGCGTTGCAAACACTCCTCAAATCTTGACAATATATTGATAAACAGTCGCTGGCACATTGCACATGGAATAGCGGCAATTTTTTAAATTGTATGTTCTTCTCTCCTGAGATTCCCCACTGTCATGAAGTCTGTCACCTTTACATCAATATGTTCACAGATTTGGGTACCAGTCATAAGTTCGATAGTCAAGTCATACTAATTACGACTTGACAGTTACTATAATTATGTAAAAGGGTAGTTTACCTACAATTTCTTCCGGACAACCTTAGGATATACAGAACTAGATGGAAATAATGTAATAAAATATGAAATGAAGAATACTAAAGAATGAAATCAATTTAAAACACTGTAGTGAAAATGAAAGTGAGGAGCCATCTACCTACACTTTATATATCCTAATCTAAAGTTATATCGTCGTGAGCGGTGGGCTAGAGGATTAGAAAGACAGCTATTGTTTGCGAACGGAGCATTGTCGTCGACCACTGTCCAACTGTAAAATCACGGATACAATACATTTACACGCACTTAAGAGACAAGCACTGCGTTAGAGTTCAGACGTGGCGCACTTACAGAGTTTCCGTGACGTGACATGTGCGAGAGTCCCGACGTACACAGTACACTACTCAATTACACTGAATATTTGGCACTGTTCACTTTCACTTTTACACTTTTATTTCAACTTCTTGATATGTTCTTCTATATCTAAAGATCTTCTATATCTATATATAAAGATTTGCCATAATAAATTGTTAAATAAAAGAAAGGTACCTATTCAGTAAATTTTAAGTACAAACATATACATACACATAAACAAACACCTTAATGAAATTATGTCGCGAATGACATACTAAACATGATAGTACCTACTAATTTCATATGGATTGCCACAATACGATATCCACAATTCAAGTTTTCGTTATGCTTGCAGTTAAATTACAGGCAGTTACAGGAATTACGCTACAGGTAGTCTGACCACAAAATCGGTATATAAAATAATATGAATACGGTAATGTAATAAATGTTTGAATTTTATATTTTAAATAACTTTGTTTATCTTTATTTAATAAAATTATCATATTTCCAAGTTTAAAAGGTAATATTTTTTTATGGAATGGCGGGATACGGTTGGTTTGATTTTATTTTAATACAATTTTAACAGCTTAAACATTAAACACTCTTATTATTATGACTTAATTGAGGTACTTAAGTCATAACCATAGTCAAAATAGGACGTATAATACCTCTTTAAGGGTTAACACTGGGTTTAGGGTTCCTTTTATGGGGCACCTGATTGTCATAGTCTGTTACCTCAAGGATGGTGAGAAGTAATTTCAAGGAAGGATAACAGTATTCGGTTGCTATGTGATCTATTAACTAATATAATATTATTTAGTTATATGTGTAACTAGATGTGCCCCACGGTTTTACCCGCGTTTTAATTTTATAAATTATCACAGCTGTACCCCGTAGGTGATAGCATGATAATATGTAGCCTATATGTTGACCCGCCCTCTAAGTAATATTTATGCAAAGTTTGAAGTAAATCCATTAAGTATTTTTTGAGTTTAGCCCGGACATACATACAGACAAACAGACAAAATTTCTAATAACTATATTTTTGACTTCGATATCTATTGTAGATCACGCCCCAAGTATCCTTTTAAAAATATTCAATGTACAGTTTTGACTTTCCTACGATTTTATTATATGTATGTATAGATTAAATATAAGACAACGCCCTCACAAAGCACAAATTGCAAACATGCAATTAAGGGTCACAAAGCACACCCAGACTCAGAACAACTATTATTATATGGGTCACAAAAATTTGTTGTCTTGTGCGTGGATCAAAGCTGTAACACGAGGGCGCTGAGGTAGTAGGTACCTTACCGCCGCGCCACAAGTGACGTCATTTTATTGGGTGGGAATCCTTTAAAGACAATATGTGTTTACTCATAATCTATACCTGCAAAATTATTAATGACTTCCAAGTGCCAAGTAGCATTGCAAATTCAATTGTGTGCAGGAAGCTGGTCCTTATTTGGTGCCGATTGCTATTCCGATGCTCACCGGCGTAGGTTGATGACCTGAGTGATTGTGTTGTACGTGGGCTTTGAGACCTTCGTAGTTAGGTTCGACTGCCTCATTGGTCTGGTGGTAGGGTATACAACTGCAGATATTGAGATCTTGGGTATAAATCCCGGGTTGGAGAAAATGGCATAACAAACAAACAAAATAAATAAAACTAAGTAACTCGCGTCAAACGGCATCTCTTTTCGAACCTCTGCTCAGTTCGGGTTCCTGATGTGAAAATGCATGTGAGGGTCGGTTTTATAGGATAATTTTCGCATCTGTCTCTCAACGTAAGTACTCAAAGAAACTGGCCGCTCGTCCGATTGAGGATCGGAGGGGGCGTTGAATCGATAGGACGGACAACTAAGGGTCATAGAGGGAGATGGACGTCACGGTGCGTTCCCGTCTATACAACGCAGTGTTAAATTACAAAAGGGATCAAAATCTAAAAGTGGCTTGCCATGACAAGTGGGGTATCGAATCAAAAGGCTTTGTTAGATCATGGAATAACCCATTTTTTTTTCTTTAGTAATCATACACTTTTGAGCCATAGCTTTCACACTAATGAAATCGCTTATCGATACTAAATTGGACGACCAGCTCACGTCTTTGCGTATTGACGTAGAGCGAGAGTTGTACAACACGTTCCTAAAAATCGAACCTCTCATGTATCTCATCGTCAACGTTCGAACCCCATGGTTACTTAGTTGTAGTCTTATTTGCTATCTATAAGGCTCCAGTAAAAGTTACGTATTAAAAAAACCAAAACTAAATGGTAGCAACATTTAAAAGAGCATTCTAGCGACTTTGGAAACAATAAAATAACTTCAATAATTATACCCTAAATTATAATAATTTAAGTAGGTGCCAATAATTCGTACATCTGTTAAGTAACAGTTTATATTTTGTAGTTCAGTTTGTATTTATTTTTAGTAGTAGTTTATATTTGTAATGATTTTATACGTTTTCATTATATGAAAGGATGGCAATTCGTTACGACGCTATTAACGTTTTTACCGCCTACGTATTTTTATTTATTTATAAATGATACACCATCGACAGTTCACAATGCAACTTAACAAAAACTGTTTAAATAAAAATTCTGTGTGATTTGCCTTTACAGGTCCATACAACACACAATATTATTACAAAACAAAAACTTAAAAAAACTATATTACCTAAAATTTGTCTTAAATTAAAGATAGAAACTACAACTTATACTTAACATTAATAACTAAATATATATATTTTTAAACTTTTTTGACGGCCGAATAAATCAGGAACATGGATGAATCCGCGTATTCAGACTGGTATATTATATTACTCCTTATAATATCAGCTATGTGGCAGTGAAAGTCCCGTCTAAATCAGTCCTGCTGGTTCGGAGATTAGACAAAACAAACAGACATGCTAACAGACACAATTAAACAATTCGTATTTGTTGTAAGTCGTGAATATACTTCCATATGGATTTAGTAAAAGCTGTTATTTGGAATTTTTAACACTCTCATCAATTTTATTTAATTTATTTTAATATATGTGTGGATATTTAGATAATATAATCTAGAAAACATCAAACAACAAATTAGGTGGCTTGTTACCTGAGTCGTCCGAGCTGAGCTTATATAATAATAATTTGAATAACAGCCGGTGCTCTTTACGAGGAAGACCTTTAAACTTTTGCAATCTTGTTCCTAACCTTACGACTTCATGGGTAAACGTATAAAGAGATGTGCAAAAGATAGATGTAATTTTGCAAGTTATCAATATATATATATTCTATAATATATGTATACATATAGACTAATAACTCGCACTCACTGGCATAGCACGGGTCATGTGGGGAAATGGAATATTAGAACAAATCTCATACTCAGTGTTTATAAATTGCACCGTATGTAGCAAAGGTTTGCAAACACTTATTATAGTTACGCATATATATATATATATATATATATATATATATATATATGTGTGGTGACGGCGACAAATATCAGAATCAGAATATCATCACCCCATCTCATCCCGTGGGGGCCGTAGAAGTCGAACCGAGGGAATATCTACCAGAGGACGGGAAGCAGCTTCCTTCTGAGTACTACTACCATCATACTGCGATCGCCAACCCGCCTGCCAAGCGTGGCGATTATGGCATATCCCCTCAAGATGATTCTTGAGGGAGGCTTGTCCAGCAGTGGACTTATTTAAGCTGTAATGATGATGATATACACACATCAACACAATCTAGGGATATTGAACATTTCATTGATTATCTAGAAAACTATAAACATTTTGTTATGACTGTAAATGGAAGAATTAAAGATAATTTCATGGCCGATATTTAAACATTAACAACACGATGCGATTTTGTTTTTCTAATTAATAAAAGTCTTAAATTAATTAAGCCATAGAAAATTACTGAGTGAACAAAAACATTTTATTCTTATAAAATTATTCAATCGAATTAAATGAATAGAAATCTTACCAAATCTGATAATCAGTAATCGGTATTTCCTCCTCTAACATTAATCACACAGCGGCAACGATTTTCCATACTTAAAATTAAGGTGTCAATGTCTTGCTGGGGTATGCAGTCCCAAGTTCTTTTTAAATGTTCGAAAAGTTGTTCTTCTGTTGTCAAGTTGGGCGGAAAATCCCTCAATGCTCTTCGCTGTAACATGTCCCAGGCGTGTTCAATTGGGTTTAAGTCTGGCGACTGTGGAGGCCAATCTAATACCTGAACATCGTGTTCTCGAAGGGCGGCCCTCACCAGCCGCGCTGTATGGGAAGGTGCATTGTCATGCATGAGCTGAAATTCTTGCCCCGTTAGGGCCCTGAGCGGGACAATGACACGTTCTACTACCTCCTCACGGTATCTATGGGCAGTCATGCTGCCCTGAATCCAAATGAGTTGGGTTCGTCCGCCGATTCGTATTCCTGCCCACACCATAATTGTCCCGCCTTGGTAAGAGTGGACCTCCTGTGGATGTCGGAGACGGCTGACCCTGCCTGGAGTTCTCCAAACGCGTGTTCGTCTCGAATCTGGATGAAATCCATAGCGGGACTCATCAGTGAACAGCACCAATGACCATTGTTGATCACTCCATGTCAAATGTTCTTGAGCCCATAAAAGTCGCCTACCGCGATTGCCACGTCGCAGCGCTGGGACTCGTAGCGGTCTGCGAGCATGAAGACCAACTTCATGCAGCCTCTTTCGCACGGTTTGGTCGCTCACCAGCAGCTGCTGACCCTCCTGGAGCCTTTGCACTAGTTGCATCGCTGTGATATTGGGTAGTCTTCTGGCGGTCATTTGGAGAAATCGATCCTGTCTCTGAGTGGTAACACGATATCTACCTGTGTGCCGTTCTGCCACATCTCCAGTAGCGCGATAACGTGACCACAGCCTGGATACCACATTTTGGCTTGTGCCCAGAGACTCAGCAACGACGCGTTGAATAGCACCGTTTTGTAACATGCCAACTGCCCGTAACATTTCATCTCGACTCAAATGATGGCGTGGCATGACGCTAAAAAGCTTACACAACCAATTGAGAAAAGAAAATAAAACAATTTATCAGGTTTTCTTCAATTAACACGCAAAAAAAATTTTAATGCAACTTCTTGAAATTAGATACAACTCAAGATTGCGCTGTGCTTTGCGTGTTTTCATTTGTTTCTCATTTTAATTTTTAAATTTTGAATAAAGAATAGACAAGGTTTAAATCTGTAAATAAACTTTTTAAGGAAACTAAATAGGTTTTAAACAATAAAGCCATGTTTGATTTCAAAATAACGTATCCCTAGACTTTGTTGATGTGTGTATATATATACACATTCCCATTTTTCCGGAAAACTCCCATAAAATATTTATATCCAAAGTCATCCTGTTTCCCATCGTCAAGGAAAATCGGCGCCTACTTGAGGGATCCGTTGTTGTATCGCCAAGAAACGTGCGAGGAATAATAATTGTATGACAAACTGGTAATTGGACGTAAAGTTAAAGGCCCGATTAGATATGCTGGAAAGTTGGACTAGGGTTGCCAGATGACAAAATTAAAAAGCAATTCTTCAAACATCTTCAGAAAAAGAATAGAAAAGGCATGTATGAAGCATTTTATTTGATTATGCCAAAAGATTTAAGGAAATTCCGTTTTAATATCATAAAAAATAATAATATCTTCGGACAAATAACGCACACAGGCATCTGATTCCAAAATAGGCAAAGCCTAGCAAACCAGTCAACTGATAAACACATATAATTACATTTCTTTAAAACATACGTATTATGGATCAATTCACCCAAGCAAAGAAAAAATTATCGTCCTCATCACACAGAAACTTGTTCTGGTGGGGATACGAACCCCAGTCAGTATAGATAGATTACAACAAGTATTTCGCTATAATTAAATAAAAAAAAAATAAAATAGTTTTTATTTTCATTAACTCAATTTAACCTAATTACAATTTTGTTGGGGCATACCTTTTAGGCATAAAATTGCCTGTGTTATGAAGCCCCGCTCTTCCACATGCAGGTTCCACATTACAGATTAAAAAGCGCAAGTTTTAAAATAATAATAAAAACAAAGACATAAAAAAAATACAGTTATAGTTAATTACAAAAAAAAAAAAAAACAAACAAAGGAAAAAATAAAGGCATTACGAGTGTGTGAGTGATGGTGTGTGTATGTGAGGGTGTGTATGTGAAGATGTGTGTATGATTGTACTATTTTGGTTATTTTACGATAAAATGGTCAAGAGGGATTCAGTTTCGTCGTATGTTAGCGTTTTTAACCAAGTGGTTAATGCTTCCTTACATTTGTACATATTCATTGGGTAGATATTCAAGAGTCTATTTATTTTGTTATATAGGTAAGAAGATTGTCTTTTATATTGATGACGTGCAAATGTGCTTGTAACACGATGGCAGGGGGCTACCATAACACATCTTCTTTTTTTGAGCGTTTCTTTATCAAATACTAAGGTACTGTGTAGTTTTAATAGTGTTAATAATATATACATTTTCCTGACTGAGAGCAGGTTACTAAAAGTATATAATTCTGTGGTTGGAAAGCGATACGGCTTAAAATGCATGACTTTTAGAAGTGACCTTTGTGCCCTCTCAAGTTCCAAAAACTTTGTTTTTGACGCTCCACCCCAAACTGGAATGCAATACGTTAATATAGGTTGAGCGAGTGCAACATATATTTTATTAATCACATCTCTAGTCGTTACATGTCTTAAATTTTTGAAAATCCAAATAAATTTTCTTATTCTTGTCTTCAACAAATCTAAATGTGAGTACCAAGTCAATCTGTAATCTATATTTATGCCTAAGTATTTTACACTTTTTACTCTATTTATTACGGGACAGTTACAACTTATATTTTGAGGATTTCCACAGTTATGAATCTTGATTTCATAGGCCGCACTGGGCTGGGAAGTGTTATTAAGAGAGAAACAGATATAATAAGATTTTATTGCATTAAGAGTGAGAAGATTAGAAGATAACCATTTAGAAATTTGAGCTAAGCCATTTTCGGCACGCATTCGTACGTCTTCCCATGTATCACCATAAAAGATAACAGCGGTGTCATCCGCGTAGGAAAAAATGTCCCCAGCCTCTATATTCATACTGCACAGGTCATTAATATAGATTAAGAATAGCGTTGGGCCGAGAACACTTCTCTGGGGTACGCCAAAGGAGACATTTTCATCCTGACTAAAGTGATCGCCTATTTTGACACGCTGCTTACGGTTGTGCAGGTAATCTTCTAGAAGGGCAAGGGGAATACTTCTTATTCATAGGAATAAGAAGTATTTTGAGAATATAGATTCTCAAGCTTACGTATTAAGGTGGGAATAAAGACTGTATCAAAAGCCTTTTTTAAATCTAAAAATACCGATAAGCATTTCTTTTTACTATCTAGTTTGTTTACTACAATAGAGCTAAGCGATAACACAGCATCTTCAGTTGACAATTTTTTCCGAAAACCAAATTGACAAGATGATAGGATTCCTTGCTTTTCTACATAGGATAGTATTCTTTTGTTTAGTATTTTTTCAATTATCTTCGATAGAGCGGGGAGAACTGAGATTGGTCGGTAATTATTAATATTCTCACCGTCACCACTCTTATATACTGGCGTAATAATAGATTGTTTAAGAGCATTGGGAAATACACCACATTTGAAACATAGGTTTACAAGATAAGTTATTAAAGGCACTAATTCTGCTTTAGCTAATTTTAAGAATCTTGTGGGTATATTATCCCACCCAGTGGCACTATTGGAATCAAGGCTCATCAAGACGTATTCCACCTCAGACGGGTCAGTGTCGAATAGTACAAATGATGACGACTTAGTAACTAATGGTAAGATTGGAAGGTGAGTATATTGTATCCCGTTATTACTTGACACTATGTCTTCTGCCAAACATTTACCAATGCCAGCGAAATACCGATTTATTTTATTTACTGATTCATCGGGTGATGGACAACTGTTTAATAAGTGAGTGTTAGAATTTTTTGAAGTTTTATATTGAACTATGTCGTTAATCGTTTTCCATAAAACTTTACTATTACGTGTTGAACCAGCTAGTCTATCACGATCATATTTTCTTTTAATTTTTTTATCAAAGCGTTGCAATAATTTCTGTATCTCTTGTAGGTTATTCTTAAAATTTCATCAAAGGGTTGTATTTTTAATTTCTTTTGCATATTGTTTCTATTTTTTATACAGCGCAATACACCTTCGGTCATCCAGGGTTTAATCAAAAGTTTCGACCGAGGAGTAGTACAAATTCGTGTATTGTCATCGAGACTTTCTCTAATTTTACTGATTAAAATATTAGTAAATAAATTGGGGTCCGTATATGAATATAGTTCAGTGAGATTTTTGGAATAAAAGTCTATGCAGGCCTGGTCCAGATCAACAACTCTTTTTAATTTACACAATTTTTTATATTTAAACTCGCTTGTTAAACATAGTAATATTGTAAGGTGATCAGTAATTGACGTATTAAGGACAGCAATGAAGGCTGATACTGGTTTTTTTTCCAATTTCACAATGAAGTGATCCAGGCAGCTTAATTCTCTAGTGGGTAGAGTATGGCCTGGAAACAAGCCGTGCATGGACAACATAGTGAGATAGGTTTCCCTGTTAGTGCGCTCTTGGGAGGTTTCAGTTGATTTAGGACTTAGGTTTATATTCAGATCCCCAGTAATGATAAGGATTTTATGATTTTTTATAGTTTCAAGGTGGGAATTTAGTGAATTAATAAATATATCAGCACAGGTATTAGCTGGAGAACGGTAAATGCCAAGTATCGTATACTCGGTAGTCGAAATTTGTAGACAAGACGAGTGGTGTAGTATTATCTCCTTAACCTTGACGGAACAGTCATTCCTAACATACATTACAACTCCATCGTTTTGGTTCAGTGAATTAACTGTATGAAATGAGTTGTAGTTATTCAGGGTAGGGATGATTTTATTTTTGTTTAGTCGACATTCTGTGAGCACTAAGATGTCTATATGGAACTGAAATTGTGTTAACATTACTTTTATTTCGTCTAGATTACTATAAATACTGCGAATATTTTGCGATACTATGTTTAATTTTGAGTGTTTAATATGTTTAGGATAATACGCGGGTAAGTCCTTTATCGAGCATTCAACTGATTGAGTGATCTCTAAATTGTCTAAGTCTAGTATAGTATTTAGTTTATTATCCATCATTGTATTGAAAATTAGAACAAATAATTAATAACAAGATTGTAAAATTATTGTGGGTTGAAAAAAAAGCCTGAATTTTCAGTTGAATTAAAATACTTTGTGCCATCAGATAAAGCTGTGTTTGTGCGTCTATGGATTTAGTTTTGTATATATTATTCGAGAATAGAACCTGTATTGTGAAAAGGGCGGGTGCAATTATGAGATGAATGTTTTTTGTAATGTAGAGTGTGTGTAAAAATATGATATAAAACAATCCCTTGTAAACAATTAAAAAACAAAGGCTTATAAAATAACTTAAAGTTAGAATTAAGTTTAAATTTTCTAAAGTAAATATTATATAAAGTATCAAGATCAAAGATAATATTAATATATGGTTTTGGCTACTTATGAAAACAAACGAATTATAAAAAAGGAAATCTACAATATAAATTAAATTAAATAGTCATGCTGTTTGAATAAGGTGTTGTACCTGTGACTCACTTTTAATGATTATTATCGGCGTAAGGTCATCTTTTCGCACATAAACCTTTCCAAAGGAGGTCCAGCAATACTTGTATGATTTTGACTTTGCTAAATCTCTGGCCAGAAAATGCAGTCGGGCGTTTTTAGGAGTCAGTTGTTCCGTTACAAAAACAGGGGTATCTTCATTTTTAGTGAATCCCAAATGCCCTGCACTTATTTTCTTTTTGTTTTTGATGTTAAATAGTTTGCACATTTTGAGGAGCTCATTTTTTGGGATCGTAGAATTTGTTTCCACTATAATAGGTGGGTTAGTAGCACCCTCTTTCTTTCCTTTGACACGGTAAATATCCTTAATGTCTTTTTTCTCGATAGGGCAGCTAATACTTTCAGATAACTTGATCACCATGTTTATCAAATCTTCTGATGTTTCTTTGTTCTTCCTAGGTACATTTTTAATTTCTAAACTTGATTTCCTGAGTGTTCTTTGATTGTCTTCCAGTTTTTCTTCCAAAATACTGATGAGGTCTCGGTCTTTTTTAGTTTGTAATTCCAGCGACTCAATTTTTCTTTTATATTCCTCATTCTGACTCGTGAGAAATGCAATGGAGTTCTCTATACTTTGGTTAGACTGTTGAATGTCCTTTAAATTGGAGGTAATGTCTGCGTATTTTTGTTTTTGTTCATCCATATACGTCATGATCATCTCCTTCAATTCATTCTTTAGGTCCGCTAAGTCAGCTTTTGTACATTCGTCTCGTTTCCTCTTGGCACGCTTCGAAACATAATCAGGGGGAGTCGAATTCTTATTTGCAATATCTAATAGATTAGATTCCGAGAGAGATTTATCCATACTCTTGTCCATGATTTTAGAATATTATGGAATCGTTATATATAATATAATAAATGTAAGAATATTATTAAATTAAATTTTCGTACTAGTATCTTAATATTTATTTACCACTTGGGCCAGCTCCTTGAAATTTCTAATTCACGCTGTCGTCTATAAGTTGTGGCAAGCGTCGCTGCGTTGTGACGTACCTGTCACTCGTGCGTATAAATGCAGCGCAACGTAGCTCGGTAGTGTCGTCTCCGTCCCAGCAAATACTTTCTCGTTCTTGCACTGGCACTTTGACCGCCACTGCTGCGTTCTGCGCGCCTAGTACTTTGTATTATTTGTTTTTTCGAATTTTGAGCGGAAATATTAAATTATTTTGTGAAAAAAATAAAATTAATTATAACACGTGCACACGTCTATACGCTATTGCGATCCGATGGGAAGAGATAATTAGAAGTCTTTTGAAGGAAATTCAAGTTTAAATGTTAATTCGGAATTAATAAAGGTGTACTTAATTTAAAAAATAAGATACGGCATTGTGTAGGATTCCGTAGTTGTATCCAAACTAGTAAGGGCATCTAAAACGGTCGTGGTGTTCGACCATGCGGCGCGACGTTATAAAATGCTAAGATTAATGAAAGATGTCAAATACTGGAGAAATCACTTCGATTACATTCAGCTATGCTGTTGTGTATAGTTGTTTTGTAATTCACGTGTATTGTATGGATATTTACTTAGAATCTAGAATATCGATTTTAACTTGACATTGACAAAATCGTGCATGGATTAAGCGAAATGCCATTAAATACTTTAAAATTAGAATAGTAATTTACGACGCTGCCAGTACTTACATAACACCTGTCATTGATATTGACATAATCTGCAATGAGTTGCAACGCGTAGTGGTTTGATATTTAGACGCCATTAGCAAAGCGGGTTACATTAGTCAAGAACCTGGTTTGATATGCTGAGTGTCATTTTATTTTTATCTTTTCATCCGGCAAAGAGAAGTTAGTTAAAAAATTAACAGAAAGTTTTTCTCAAATAAAGACGAACACAGAAAAAGGATATACATATATAAAACGGGACCATTACATTTTTATGTTTTGTCTTGGTTAACGAATAAGACACATATATGTTATAAAAATAAATGTCTCATAGTGTCCGCGACAATCCTCTCCATCATTTGATATTATGTAGAGAATTTGAATCAAAGTATGGAATGTTGTTGTGTTAAGCTTAGTTGTTTGAAATATGTATTGTTAGTGCGTAATATGCATAAATGCATAAAAATTTGTATTGTCCCACTTAGGTGTCAACACAACTAGCATTATCGAACAATCTGCACTTGGAGTTTTTTTTATATGACAATGATACATACTTTTTACCGCTTTTATTATATTTTTCTTTTTTATTAGACTTTTACCTTTGGAATAAGAACTAATTTGTAGTGAAATAATTTTCTTTATAGAGTGTATACATTTCTCTGAGTGTAATAATAACTTATTACATTTGAGATATGACGAAAACTTGTGAGGTTCGGATGTGCCAATCCAGTTGCATTATTTTGTTACAGAATCTAAAATCTTTTTTTTTTACGTAAATACCTAATCTTAATTTTGACGTGGTTTAATGCGAACTCAAAATTATTACCCGATATAGGTATGTATGTTTCGGACCCGCTCTTCGTAATATACCGATTGACTCTGGTATTCATCCATATTTATTTTACTGTTTATAATTTTGCTGTTTAACATATCTCTTTCCAAACATTATATTCTGTCCAGTGTCCAAAGATACAAACAAAACAACATAAAAAAAAATAGGATAGATTTTTGTTATATACTTGTAGAATTGTGAATAAAACTAGTGGTATGATGATAAATGACCGATATCAATACAATATATAAGTAGCATTAAGAAACCTTAATATGTAGGTAATTTACACCTATAAACTGTATACTCCATTACTATTAGGGAAACCTGTAATTGGCTTCATGTTTTGTATTGTAATTACTAAAATGTGGAAAATAGCTGTTGATGATCCGATTAATAAATATCTAAGCATGCATTATTCAAGTATAAGTAATCAGAATGATATTGTAAAATTTACTTTTGTCCACAAAAAAATCTAAATGGCCTAACATTTCCCACCTCACCGCAGGATCACGCCACTCACTGCTGATGTAAAGTGATAAAAATGCTACCGAAATGTTATATTTTTAATGTAAAAAGTTAAGCATCAATAGATACGATATATGAACATACCTATAATATCTAGGGACAATGTCACACAGATCATCCTAGCCCCAAACTAAGCAAAGCTTGTACTATGGGCACCAGGCGACGATATACATACTTATAGAGATAGATAAATAATTATATACATAGAAAACATCCATGACTCAGAAACAAATATTCGTGCTCATCACACAAATATTTGCACGTACCGGGATTCGAACCCAGGACCACCAGCTTCGTAGGCAGGAACACTACCAAGTAGGCTACGGTGACCGTCCCACCGACCGTAGACCTATCTATCTACTAATTGTCTATTTCTGGGGTTAATTGCTATTGTATCGCGGGCATCTAGACTTCGTCTTATTCACTTGAAGTCGTGTTGCTTGTCGGTGAGTTATATTATAAATTCCACGATTCCAACTTTACGTTTGAGGCGCTCGAGAGTTTGCGACATCGTTAGGAGGATGGAACTGTCATCATTATCATAAGTTATATGTATTCCTTTTCCATACTATTCCTAGGAATATAATTGGTTATCGGAGATGTGTAATGTAAATTAGAGTCCATTTTAGGATTCAAAACAAAAAGGAAGTCATGGTGTGACTCCGTATTTTCAGTTTTCACCCCTCCTAGTAATTTAAGCGATTTGAAATATGGACTAGTTTTAACCTACAGCTGATAATAAAGTTAGGGTAAGTAATAATATATTTACATATTATACAAACATAGATATATATATCCGGGATTTAAACCCAGGACCTTAGTAGGTGCGGTTGAACATTCTACCGCTAGACCAATGAAGCGATTAATATATAAAAGCGGCTGCTAGCCAGCAAACTGTTATTTATGAGCAAAAGTTTCCAGTGTAACAACTATCTGATTTATATTAGGCTTTAGTAACCCTTAGTAGATTACATCCTGTTTTGGGTGCGGTTGGGAACAAGGCCAGTCCTGAAGTTTGCTCAAAGGCGGTAGTAATTGGTAGTATTCAACGTATTATGTTAAGAACTATTCTGTTTTACTTCTTTTTATGGCATCTACCCAAAAGTAACTAAGTCTTTTATTTTTTTATGAAAAATGGGTTTGCGCTTGACCAAGATGGTAAGTGAAGATGTGGTCGAAGGTGGACCGCGCGTACCCATAAGATAACTGTTCACTCTAACCTTGAATAAACCCTGAATGTTATATGAGTCTGGAAACACGTCGTTAAGGACTTTTGGGAGGTTGTTCCACAGCTTAGCCGTTCCATCTGTCTGTCAGCGGGCTGTATCTAGAGAACCAGTATAGGTAAACAGACGGTGTATTTCTATTGCCTCTATAAAAAAAAATTTAAACGTTAATTTAAAATTTGGATCTCAATGGTTCAGAACCCTCGTATAATCGTATAAATTTCAATAATTAAATCTAACATAATCTCCTTGACAATAACTTAATACAAGCTAGCTAAATATCCCTACCATTATAAAATAAATTGTATAAATGTTTTAACATTCCGTGTACCTAAATATCTGTAATAAGTAACTAGAAATAATAACTTTATTACTACAAACATGTTCTATTTACAAGCGCTTTTTTAAAGTCTACGTGAATAAAAACCTTTTTTATTTTATTTTATTTATTTATTTTATGCGTGTCCGAATTACCCTTAGTGGAGGTACCTTTGTAAGGTGGAGGTATTTCCCTAGTCGGGCTGCTCTTTGTGCGAATGAACGCTGTGCCCTACCTATAGGCTATTTCCCTCTCAATACGGTGAAAAAGCAACGAAGTCTCTCACATTCTAGCACGAGTACTAATTATTGTAGTATTACATCTATAAAGAGGATATTATAATAAGTCAGGTAGTACAGAATGAATGGTGCTGTTCACCCCGGTATTCCTATTGATCGATGAGGACGAGATCCATACATAACTAATATTTTTTCCATTAGAGCCGCGAAATAAATTGGGGTGAATTATGTACCCGAATTGAGCCCTATATGTAATAGGGGTGGATTCTGTTCACCCCTTGAGGTTCTATTCACCCTGATTTACGGTAATTCTTAAATCTTGGTGTTCTAAGTCTAAAGACATTTCTGACAAGTTTAAGTCTAACTAGTTCTGTAGTACTGTACAGAAATTATACCTAACATTACTTGTCTTTTAAAAGTCCCTTTTACTAAGTCTCATAAATTGTTTCACATGGCACACAAACTCGTAATTTCCATAATTAAAAACATAACTTGTTCCAAACCTATCCTACAGTCGCCCACAATAAAGTTAAGCTTAATGCGAAGTTTCCTACAAATTGTAAAAGACTAGGTTGTGTAGAAGTCCTCAACTTAATGAAAATTTTAAAACCCAATCTCGGCTTTGTAAAGATTTTCAATATAATACCTAGTGCCGAGTCTTTGATCCCGAATGTGTGCTTGGATTGAGTTTAGGCCCCGCGTACAGATGCGATTTTCGTAATTAATTTCAGTTAACTATTTTAAAAACCATCATCATCATCATATCAGCCGAAAGACGTCCACTGCTGGACAAAGGCCTCCCCCAAAGATCTCCACAATTGCCGGTCTTGCGCTACTCGCATCCAGCAGTTTCCAGCGACCCGCACAAGATCATCGGTTCATCTTGTAGGGGGCCTGCTCACGCTGCGTCTTCCGGTTCGTGGTCGCCACTCGAGAACCTTTCTGCCCCAACGGCCGTCGGCTCTACGAGCTATGTGCCCTGCCCACTGCCACTTCAGCTTGGCAATTCTTCGGGCTATGTCGGTGACTTTGACGGTTCGCCTGCGGATTTCGACATTTCTAATGCGATCCCGCAGGGAAACTCCGAGCATAGCCCTCTCCATTGCTCTTTAAGTGACCTTGAGCCTTCTAATAAGGCCCATAGTGAGCGACCACGTCTCTGTTCCGTATGTCATCACTGGCAACACACACTGGTCGAAGACTTTCGACTTGAGACACTGCGGTATTTTGGACGAGAAGATGTTACGTAGCTTCCCGAATGCTGCCCAGCCGAGTTGGATTCTACGATTGACCTCCTTCTCGAAGTTGGACCTACCTAGTTGGATGGTCTGTCCTAGGTAAATATAGTTCTCTACAACTTCGAGTGCAGAGTCACCAACTTTCAATTGAGTGGGTGCAACATGGACGTTTGACATGATTTTCGTCTTATCCATGTTCATTTTCAGACCCACTTGTTGAGAGACTCTGCTGAGGTCATCGAGCATTGTACCGAGGTCTTCCATGGTCTCAGCCATGACTACGATATCATCGGCAAATCGAAGGTGAGTGATGTACTCGCCATTGACATTGATGCCAAAGCCTTTCCAGTCCAGAAGCTTGAAGACGTCTTCCAATGCAGCGGTGAACAGTTTCGGAGATATTACATCTCCCTGTCTCACGCCTCGCTGCAAGTGGATAGGTAAAAACCATACCGATATATAATTATAACATATTATATAATAACTGTTAAAAGCGCTCATAGCCAGTTCCTATTACCAGTCCGTAAGTGATGGGCGAGGTTAGGCACCTTTTTTTTTAGATAAGGCAATGCCTGCGCTTGCCACCTGCGAAAAGTCTCTGCGGGTGGGTATATCAGACTCGCACCGATTAAACCTACCTAACGTGGGCGTTCTCTTGACGCCTGATGGGAGGAGCCCCGGGAACGCGGTTTGCTTCTCTGGTGCCCCCCTTTTGCGCCAAGTCCAAGATGGTCGGAACTCGGAACACGTACCCTGGGAGGGCTCCGGATTGCCCTCCCCTATTGCCGACTCCTGCCAGTCCGGCACAGCGACTGTGCCACAAACAGATCGCTGTGTTCCCGGAGCTGCTTTTACGTGGCGGCAGTAGAGGACAGTTCTCACATTGCCACCGCAGCCCCGAGGGGAGTTGAGCTACCGGCTGCCGCAGCCGCCCCGAAGCGACGCCTCCTCCGTCTACGAGCGGGATCGGCTCGTTCCCGATCCGCCCGGTGTTTGAAGAGGAATAACATCCTTCGGTGTACGCAGATAGTTGGAGACTTAGGAGATCGGACAATATACAGTCTTGATGGAGTATTTCTTTAGTACTGATCCAACTTTATCCGTTCCTTCCGCAGTGCCATCGTCGCGTAACCAATGTAGTGCGCCCGGGCGCTGATGTCATTAGTGTTGTGTGTACCGATAGTTCCGTACAATAAAATAAAGAAAAATATCAAGACCATGCGAGGGTAGATACCGAAACCCGAGCCTCACGGAGACGACGCTGCCGAGCCAAACCAGTCGACCCGTGACCATGGCTGGTGCAATCCATGCCGAAACGTCGGGTAACCTAAAGCCTGCCTTAAATTTTTATCGTGATTGAGACCCGTGTCTACAATATGTAAAAATAAACTATCATTATTTTTTAATTAATTAAAGTAAATCTTTACAACAATTCCGATGATCTAGGTTCATCAGTTTTGTCGTCCGTGTGTCGGAGCCTTAGCCCTCTCCCCTTATTATTAGTCTAGCCTGTGTACACTGAAATTCAATTCCAGGTGAAAGTTTGTGTTCCTTAAGTAATATCATCTTTTCTTACTTTTTGTTAGGGTCGCGTACTTTGCGAAGGGCTTGCAGATTAGGTACAACGCTTTTCTGTGAACTAGGATTTGTTTAGGGTTTCATTTAGATTAGGTTTTCCTGAGGGTTTATGGGCTTTACAACCTGTGAATCCTTTGCTAAATAACGGAGTGTTTCAAGAGGAAAGGTTGATGTATTTTACTTAATCGAAGGAGCAATGTTTACGCTAGTATCAGGGTTGTTAAACCGCCCAGTAGGACTCTAATATGAATGAATGGCTGTTGTCTTACTACTAAAACCGGGACCGACAGCTTCAGGTGGCGTCCGAAGCACTGAGACGAACAAGCTCAGAAAATAACAACTTTGGTGGTCACCCATCTATAGACTGACCACATGACCGAGCCCGGTGAGAGCTGGCTATGAGCGCATCAACGCGATGTACTTTATTCTTCTGTTAAACAAATGAAATCCTACAAATGAAGTCCTCATGAGAGGAATATTTGCGCATTATACATTCATCACATACATTCCTCATGAGAGGAATATATGATTTATTATAATCCTAAGGTTGAGACTGGTCGTTGATATGTCAGTCATTGATTGAATATAAAGTTTCATATGTTTAGTTTAATATTTTATGAACATAGTACAAGCTCTGCTTATTTTGGGAGCAGATGGCCGTGTGTGATTAAGTCACAGGATATTATTATCTTATCTTCAGATTTAGGCAGCGGTTTTTTTTTGTCGTTGTTTAGGGAACGACATTGCCATACCTATCTTACTTATAATTCATATAACGGCAACTGCCACTAATTATTGTTTCAACATTTTCAAATGAATTCACAACTTCCAGCTTTGTAAAAGTCAATTCCGTTGGAAACAAAAACATTAAAAATGTCAGACAAAACCGCTATTTGAGAAAATGAAACTGAAAACGGAATTCGCGCAGAAAATAATACGAAAAGAAAGGGTAGAGGTCTCTTTATGTTTTTTCCTAGTTTGTACATTCAATTTTCCGGTGCACAACGGAGCTCACACCGCGTGACGTGCATTTTAATTATAAATGTAATTAAAAAGTCAACGTTCTCCACGTCTGTCCGCACCAAGCGTTGGCCGCAGAATGCAAACATTTAATTTAGCATGCGGTCATTTGCACGCTCGTTTGAAAGGACAATTAGGTCTACTCACGTGGAAGTATTCGATGGGGGGAGATTCAAAATAAGAAGTTGATTCGCTTATGTTTTTTTAAGTGTTTTGGGAATTAGACAGTTTTTCGTACCCAAAGGGTAAAACGGGACGCTATTACTAAGACTTCGCTATCTGTCTGTCTGTCCATCTTTCACCAGGCTGTATCTCATGAACCGTGATAGTTAGACAGTTGAAATTTTCACAAATCATGTATTTCTGTTGCCGCTATAACAAATACTAAAACACAGAATAAAATAAATATACAACAAACGTGAATTTGTTGCTCGTTTTTATAGCTAATGGTACGAAACCCTTCGTACGCGAGTCCGACTCGCACTTGGCCGGTTTTTTACTTATTTAATCATATTTTTTATAAAATTAAGTTTCTTGACTTCGCTTAATGTTCAAATTTGACAGACGCCATTGATAAATAATTTGTTTCGAATGTATGCTGCCTCACGTGTTATATGTGTGATTGACAAAACATCGTAAATTAGGATCCTTACATTCTCTGTATCTTCAAATAAGTACAAGTACTATAACTTTTGAAAGGCATACGAGTTTGCATGAAGCAGATAATGCAAGTCTTTGTTAGCAAAATTGAACTTGATCAACCATATTGGTTGGGTGGGTGCTACGATTCCATAGACTGACACATAAGTTCACGGTTAAGAGATTTAAATATATTTTTGTTTTAGTGCCGAGGGCTAAAATAATATAGATTTTGTGATGTAAGGATGTTTGTTCAAAAAAGATAGCGCCTGCATTAGAGAACTCGTATCACGGGGGGCTGCACAATCATGCAATTTACGGAAATAATAGAGATCTCACACCTGACCTGTTGTCCTGCGCAGATCAAAGTCTAAAACTGAAAACCAGCGCTAGGTGTAACCCACCTAGCTTGTGCTGAGATGGTGACCCTTTCGGCAGAACCTGCAAGAATCGTAATTTGGTACGTTTATCTAAAATCTACATATGTATGTAATGTCTTGTAGAACTGTGTTATATATTTGTACTCCTCATTTTCTTGTGTGTTGTGCTGAATGAAATGTTTTTTTCATTTTATTTTTTTTTTTCATTTATTTTCATAAAAATGTGGACGCCGAAGTAACAACTCAATCACAAAGACACAGTTCCTATCTCAACCTACTCTATATGTTTTAGCTCTACGCATTACGACAAGAAAAATTCAAGGGCAGTATGAATTTACCGTTGCCATTTCAACCATCTAACGCTCTTCTAAACTGCCTTCAGTGCCATTATAAACAATATCTACATTTCTAACTGTCGTTTGTTTACATTACGGATACAGAGAACACGAAACTACAATCAAAGTTGGACACAGGACGCAATCGTTCATAACTTAGACCCAAACGGTACAAGTAGGTACAGGAGTTACATCTTGACTTTGACAGCGTCTTTATTACGTAGGCAATAAGAAGGATATTCGTAGCGCAAGTGGGTCCATTGACGTCGAATGTACGTATGTGTAAGTTATTTCTGTGACCGCCGAATTACTAATTATTAGGGATATCACGTTATCATGTGAAATGCAGTATTGTTATGCTATTGTTATACCTACAACTTGTTTCTCCCTTTTACCGGCTATAAATAGAGGAAATTTTTCAATCCGATGCGTTTTTTTAGGGTTCCGTAGCCAAATGGCAAAAAACGGAACCCTTATAGATTCGTCATGTCTGTCTGTCCGTCCGTATGTCACAGCCATTTTTTTCCGAAACTATAAGAGCTGTACTGTTGAAACTTGGTAAGTAGGTGTATTCTGTGAACCGCATTAAGATTTTTGCACAAAAATAGAAAAATAATAATAATTTTGGGGGTTCCACATACATACAACTGAAACTCAAAAAAAAAATTTTATCGTACCCGTACATGTGGGGCATCTATGGATAGGTCTTCAAAAAATATATTGAAGTTCCTAAAATATATTTTTTCTAGACTGAATAGTTTGCGCGAGAGACACTTCCAAAGTTATAGTATTTTTTGCCTTAAAGAATTCTACAAAATCAAATTCGAATCAGTAAATATAAATCTATCTATAATTTAATTTGATTAAAATTTGTTATTTAATGTCCTTTTCGTAAATATGTTATATTTATATATATCATTTTTTATATTTATTTTCTATCCTTTTTACTGGGTTACATAATTATTTATCGTTCACAAATACTAATTCATGTCATAGTAACATAATATATCACATACCACCGTCCGTGAGTCCCTCACAGGGTTGCCAACTGAAAACCAGTGCTAGGTGCACCTCACCTAGCTTTTGCTGAGATGGTGACCTTTCGACGGAACATACAGGAGCTATTGTACTTTCTTTATTTTGTTGTTTATTTTTTCGATATTTATTATTTTTTGTGTTTGTATTATGCTATACCTTGTAACTACTCATTTCTTGTGTGTTCGTGTAGAATAAATGTATTTCTATTCTATTCTAAGTGGAGAAATGAGTGTCCCTACCCTTCTGTAACTCCTAAAATAAGAGAATGATAAAACTAAAAAAAATATATGATGTACATTACCATGTAAACTAACAACGAAAATTGGTCTGAACGAAATCTAGTAAGTAGATTTTTTTAATGCGTCATAAATCGTTAACCGCAATTTACCTTTCATTTAATAAACTGAAATACTTGCTGCTGCGGAACCCTACATGGTCGAGTCCGACTCGCACGTGGCCGGTTTTTTCGAGTATGTATATTGATTACTTCGGCGTTTATAAACCGATTTAGATTATCAATATGTAATTCCTTTCTATAATGATATTAGGGGTATGTTTTACATTTTATTTTTATATGTTTAATATTATCTTACACTAGCTGGTGCCCGCGACTTTGTCCGCGACAATTTTGAATGATGACCAATGTAACTACTTACTTCTATCTTAATCTAAAAAATATAATTTTTAAAACAAATAAGCAATATAAATTGAATAAAACCTAACCTATAAATAACCTTACTAAGAAATAAATGAAAGACTACTTTACTACTGTCATTTACAAAAAGCACCCGATATCATCAAGCAAAAATCAAAGGATACATATCAATTGTGCTTAAGTATATTCAGTAAGTCAAATAAAGTAAAATAATAATCAACGATGCATTAATCACAAATGTAACTCCCATTAGATTAGGTTGCGACATTTTGTGAACGAAACCATAGCGCGATCTAAAACGATGATTACGCCATCTACTAACAAAAATATAAACTTGTAAAGCGGTAAAATTAAGATGTGTGCATATATTTTGGGTGAGATTTAGGCGATCATCTATTGATTCATTTTTGGACGACCTATTTGAAGCATTTATTTATTTTAACCGATATGCCAATTAAGTTCCGCGATCTGAAACGATATTAACGCCATCTAGTTACAAAATTGTGAACTTGTAGATAAATAAAATTAAGATGATGTTTTTTGGGTGCGATCATCTCGACACCAACAATTTATACTACGATAACTCGAATTTTAGATAAATTCGTTTTTTATCCCAATTTGATTAAAATGTCGTTTTTTTAATTTGTTATAAAATTTACCAAAAAAAAGAAGTTACAAATCTTATAAAACGCTTTACTTAGACGACCTTTTTTAACAACAAATTATTCCCTGGATTGCTTTATTTTTAACTGAAAGACCAAATACCAATTTACATGCGTTTAACTCAAAAAATACAGACTTTCATACAAACTTACATCGCCTATTCTAGTCGTCCTTAGGGGTGGAATTTCCAAAAATCCTGAAATATATATTTATAATTTTTAGATGAAAGGCCATATACCAATTTTCATGCGTTTACCTCAAAAATGTCACATTTTTATACAATCTTACATCCCCTATTTGTCACCCTTAGGGGTGGAATTCTCGGAAATCCTGAAATAAATATTTTTAATTTTTAACTTGCATCCACTATTGTATGCCCTTCGGGATGGAATTTAAAAAATCCTGAAATATATATTTTTATTTTTAACTTAAAGGCCAAATACCAATTTTCATGGGTCAACTTCAAAAATGTCGCATTTTTCATACAAACTTACATCCCCTATTTTAAGCCCTAAGGGTCGGAATTCCCAAAAATCTTGAAATATTGATATATTTTTAATTTTTAACTGAAATGCTAAGTACCAATTTTCATGCGATTAATTTCAAGTCACAGTTTACATAGAAACTTACGTACCCTACTTTACGCCCTTAGGGGGGACTTCTCAAATATTCTGAAATATATATTTTTAATTTTTTACTGAAATGCCAAATAAAAATTTTCATGCGTTTAACTTAAAAATTGTCACATTTTCCATACAAACTTTAAATCCCCTATTTTTCGCCCTTGGGGGTGGAATTTCTGAAAACCCTGAAATACGTGATTTTTTTTTAACTGGAAGGCCAAATACCAATTTTGATGCCGTAAATTTCAAAAACGGCAAAGTTTCGTACTAACTTAGCGCCCCTGTTTTACCCCCTTAGGGGTTGAATTTCGAAAAATCCTACCTTATTCCTTGTCTGCATTATAAAGCAAACATTTGAGCAAAATTTCAGCTTTCTAGGTCCAAGGGTTTGGGCTGGGCGTTGATGAGTCAGTCAGTCAGTCAGGACTTGTCTTTTTATTTATACTAGCTGGTGCCCGCGACTTCGTCCGCGAAAATTTTGAATGATGACCAATGTAACATAGCTTAATATAAAAAATATAACTTTTAAAACAAATAAGCAATATAAATTTAAGAAAATCTAACATATAAATAACCTAACTAAGAAATAAACTAAAGACTACTTTGCTACTGTTATTTAAAAAAAAAAGGACCCGATATCATCAACCAAAAATATCAAAGAATACTTATCAATTGTCCTTAAGTATAGTCAGTAAGTCAAATAAAGTAAAATAATAAAAAACGCTAACTCGAATTTTAGATAGATTAGTTTTTTATTTCAATTTGATTAAAATGTCGTATTTTTTATTTGTTATAAAAATTAGCCAAAAAAAGAAGAAGACGCAAATCTTATAAAACCCTAAATCTTTACTTAGACGACAACGACCACGACATTTTAAGCAACTTGGCAAAGAAACGAATTTCTTTAAAATTTGAGTTGAATTTGAATTGTTGGTGTCGATCATCATGGTGTCAGTTTTGGATAATTTTTTTTAACAACAAATTATTCCCTATATTTTTAACTGAAAGACCAAATACCAATTTACATTCATTTAACCCCAAAAAAACAGATTTTCATACAAACTTACATCCCCTATTTTAGTCATCCTTAGGGGTGGAATTTCCAAATATCCTGAAATATATATTTCCTATTTTTAACTGAAAGGCCAAATACTAATTTTCATGGGTTTAACTTCAAAAATGTCGTTTTTTACAAACAAACTTACATCCCCTATTTTACGCCCTAAAGGGCTAGAATTCCCAAAAATCCTGAAATACATATTATTTATTTTTAACCGAAATGTCAACCAATACCACTTTTCATGCGTTTCACTTAAAATTCTCACATTTTTCATACAAACTTACACCCCCTATTTGACATTCTTGGGGTAGGAATTTCCAAAAATCCTGAAATACATATTTTTTATTTTTAACTAAAAGGTAAAAAACTAATTTTCGTGCGTTTAACTTAAAAAATGTCACATTTCCATACACACTTACAACCCCTATTTTTCGCCCTTGAGGGTAGAATTTCCAAAAATCCTGAAACACGTAATTTTTTATTTTTAACTGGCAGGTCAAATACCAATTTTCATGCCTGTATCTTCAAAAACGGCAAAGTTTCACACTAACTTTGCACCCCCGTTTTACCCCTTTAGGGGTTGAATTTCAAAAAATCCTTCCTTATTCCTTGTCTACAGTATAAATAAAACGTTTGTGCAAAATTTCAGTTTTCTAGGTCCAAGGGTTTGGGCTGGGCGTTGATGAGTCAGTCAGTCAGTCAGGACTTCTCTTTTTATTTATATAGATAAAAGATAGATAAGCTATTTCACACGCTTTTATTTTTCATATAATTTCTAATACGTGTTTCACTTCCCTCTAGTTTTTATATACTCATCCTCTCTAGTCCGTCCTAAGTTTAGGCCTCTAATTCTTTTCTCATGTATTATGTAACTATGGTGTGTTTAGAGTATTTATCTTATCCTACAATTAGAAAAAATAATACTACCCATGTTTTGACGTACGCATCCTTGCAACCTAAGTTGGTAATCATAGGTAGCTAGTTTTTTTTTATCTAGCCTATGATAGCAAAGGCTTCGTCCTTTGTTTTCCAGATTTCCCTATCTTTTGTAATTTCAGGCCAGTGGTTACAAAATGAAGTCAGGTCATCACACCATCTCCGTTTGGGCCTACCGCGTCCACGTCGGCCATTTTGAGGAACCCCAATTGGTTGCGATCTGCCTGGGTGCATACGTGATGCGTGTCCAGCCCAGTCCCACTTCAGCCTGGCGGTCTTTTTGCCAAGATTGCATATCAATAATTTTTTTAAAATAACATATATTATATATAAACACCGTCATAATCATAATTAAACAACTTCAAAAAGAGAGATATAACCTCAACCTGCATTTGAGATATAACCTCCAATTTAGCTTGTAATTGTTTTTAATGCACAATGAAAATGTAAAAGACTGATACAAGGAAAGGTCTTTATTAGTTAACAATCTCACACGATTTGTACGCTATAGCCATTCTCTTATGAATAGGTCCAACGCTCATAGATCTTCGGACTCTAACGGCAGTTCATTTCGTTTGAAATCTCTGTTTACAGTATACGTTGGAAGTGGGGTTGTTCAGTGTGACAACAAGGGTCGTTTTGATGTTGAAGGTGCTAGCTATGTTTTCAATAGTATTGGTTGAATTGTAACAGTATTGGTTGAATTGTATCAGTATTGGTTGTTGATAACAGCTGTGGGTTCATTCAATACATTTTTCCTGTGCGATAGAACAGTAACACAATAGTGTTGAACTCATAGATAACCAATATGTAGACACTGAACAAATAATCGTGCTCATCACGAAAATATTTGTCCTGGCTTGGGTTCAAACCGATGACCTCAGGCTTAGTAGTCAGGGTTATTCACCATTAGACCAACAGGCCAGTCATCATTGTGCTTGTTTCAAGTTGTGTCCTATATTGTCGAATTTTCAATTCTTTTGAATTTATAAAATATCAATTTATTAGTTATTTCCCCTTTATTTTGTATGTATATTTTTGTTTTTAGTCCAAAAATAAAGGAAGAGGAACGGCCAAAGTGGCAAATCTTAACCGATATTTGGTTCTTAAAAACTAAATATGTTTAGATTTTACCATGTACCATAATTGTACCATGCACTCCGTAGTATATAATATATTGTCTATAATATTATTTGTAAGCTGCGCCCAACACCGTCAAACATTTTTTTACACGGCGATATATACGATATAATTCGCATGGAACCCTGATAGTGCGAGTCTATACACTTTATATAAGATTTTAACTTAAATTTATTTAAGACAACGCCCACACTAGCGAACTAAATCGCTGTTTACTTTATAAACATATAATTAAGGAAAAAAAAGGATACGCACACTCAAAACCACGACATACTTACGGGAATTCTTGAATATTAAATTCAACTAAAGGCTTTCATTAAACAAATCTTTTATATGTATGAATCATTGGTATTTCGTACAATATAAATAAACAACATTCCATGGAACAAATATTTGGAATCAACTTTTATTTACTTGCCGTTATTGTATCAAATCAGTGGAAATTTCGCGGACAATCGAGCATTGAATAAATCGAATTCTCTTACGTAAAAAAAGTATTGAGATTGTATAAAATCTCATTGGAAAGGATTTCGCCCCGCTTTTATTGGTGCATTCATCGAACGCTAGCGCTGCAAGATTGATTTAAGATTCTCTGTGTAAAAATAATAAAAAGTAATAGCTTCAGAAGTAAATTGCTAAATTGGAGAAATTTTCTAGTGCATTTTGTGTAGAAAATAATCAACTAAAAACCGCACAAGTGACTCAACTGTAGTTCGTTTTTGAGCTAAAAGCGAAAATTTCCACCATAAAAGTTATTAATTATAGCATGAAATCACTGACGCCCTTGTGACTGTGTAGTTTAAATAAAAATCGGCCATAGGAGAGTTTGATTCGCTCGCGAGGTTTCCGTAAAACTGGTAATTAGATGATTCGCCAATCATGGGAATTGACAACCAATTTAAATTATATGTTAAAAATATGTTCTTTTAGACCTCAATATCACTTGCGGTTAGTTCTTTAACCCAAGTGTAAATAGAAATAATATTACTACAAAATAGTAAATCTGTAGCTATATCTAAAACCTTTCTGTGTGCAGTTAAACCTCGCTTGAAAATGTCATAATTATAGGTAAAGGACGTACGAAATAAGTTATGTACGCATATCTTATATAAATAAAAAGAGAAGTCCTGACTGACTGACTGACTCATCAACGCCCAGCCCAAACCCTTGGCCCTAGAAAGCTGAAATTTTGCACAGATGTTTTCTTTATAATGTAGACAAGGAATAAGGAAGGATTTTTCGAAATTCAACCCCTAAGGGGGTAAAACGGGGGTGCGAAGTTAGTATGAAACTTTGCCGTTTTTGAAGTTAGAGGCATGAAAGTTGGTATTTGGCCTTGCGTTTAAATATAAAAAATATATGCTTCAGGATTTTTGGAAATTTCACCCCCAAGGGCAAAAAATAGGGGATGTAAGTTTGTACGAAAAAAGTTTCAATTTTTAAGTTAAACGCATGAAAATTAACATTTGAGTTTTTAGTCAAAAATAAAAAATATATGTTTCAGGATTTTTGAAAATTCCACCCCGAAAGTCATAAAATAGGGGATGTAAGTTTGTATGAACAATGCGATATTTTTGAAGTTAAACGCATGAAAATGTGTATTTGCCCTTTCGGTAAAAAATTATAGCATTTATTTCAGGATTTTTGGAAATTACACTCCCAAGGGCGGAAAATAGGGGATATAATTTTATACTGCCTGACTGACATATCAACGCACAGTCTAAACGGCTGCAGTTAGGACTTGAATTTTGTCAGTAGTTACCTTTTATGACGTAGGCATCCACTGAAGAAGGGTTTTTGAAAATACCACCCCTTAGGGACTAAAATAAGGGATGAAATATTTTATGAAAGTGCTTAATTTTGATGTTGAAGGCTTTAGTATATAGACTTGCAGTTAAAAATTTAAATATATATTTCAGGATTTTTGAATATTCCACCCCCAAGGGCGTAAAATTGGGGATGTAAGTTTATATGAAAAAAGTGCCAACAAGTTTTAAGTTAAACGCATGAAAATTGGTATTTAGCATTACAGTTAAAAATTAAAAGTATGTGTTTCAGGATTTCCGAGAATTCTGCCACGTAGGGTGACAAATAGGGGATGTTTGTATAAAAAATGTGACATTTTTTAAGGTAAACTCATGAAAATTGGTATTTGACCTTTCATATAAAAATATGTATTTCAGGATTTTTGGGAATTGCAGCCCTTTAGGGTGACAAATAGGGGATGGAAATTTGTATGAAAAATGTGACATTTTTTAAGGTAAACGCATGAAAATTAGTATTTCGCCTTTCATTTAAACATTATAAATATATCATCAGGACTTTTGGAAATTTCACCCCTAAAGACGACTAAAATAGGGGATGTAAGTTTGTATGAAAAACTGCTTTTTTTTTTGGAGTTAAAAGCATGTAAATTGGTATTTCAGTTAAAAATAAAGCAATCAAGGGAATAATTTGTTGTTAAAAAAGGTAATCCATAACTGATTCAATAGTTCAACACCAAAAATGTACGCCAACTTAAATTATAGAGAAATTCGTTTCTTATTGCTTAAAATGTTGTGTTTGTTGTCGTCTAAGTAAAGATTTAGCGTTTTATAAGATTTGTAACTTCTTTTTTTAGTTATTTTTCATAACATATTAAAAAACGTCAATTTAATGAAATTTGGATAAAAAAGTCATTGACCCAAAATTCGAGTTAGCGTAGTATAAATTGTTCGTGTCGAGATGATCGCACCCAAAAAATATCATCTTAATTTTACTGATCTACAAGTTCACAATTTTGTAACTCGATGGCTTTTATTTAGGCTTTTATTATAAATAAATGCTTGAAGTAAAAGGTAGTCCAAAACTGAATCTAAAGATGATCGCCTAAATCTCACCCAAAATATATGCCCACATCTTAATTTTACCGCTTTACAAGGTTATATTTTTGTTAGTAGATGGTGTAATCATCGTTTTAGATCGCGCTATGGTTTCGTTCACAAAATGTGATATTAGACCTATCAATGCCGTGGTCGCAACCTAAGCTAATGGGAGTTACCTCGGTGATTAATGCATCGTTGATTATTATATTACTTTATTTGACTTACTGACTTTACTTAAGGACAATTGATATGTATTCTTTGATATTTTTATATGATATTATTTATATGATATCGGGTCTTTTTTTTAAATAACAGTAGCAAAGTAGTCTTTAGTTTATTTCTTAACTAGGTTATTTATAGGTTAGGTTTTCTTAAATTTATATTGCTTATTTCTTTTAAACGTATTTTTTTTTAGATTAAGCTAGAAGTATCATTCAAAATTGTCGCGGACGAAGTCGCGGGCACCAGCTAGTAATTAATATTTGCGAGTTTCAAAATATACGATATTAATGGCAGTATATTTTTATAGAATTAGAAGCTGAATATTTTACAGCTGCAAGCGTAACTGCAGAACTAAGGATTTGATATATTCATTCCAAGACACTGCGAAGGAGTGATACTTAGCAGGGAAGTCTGAAAATAAATTTACTACGCGATTTATTTATTTATTAATAAACTATGCCCTTGAGAAGTTTGACTACCCCTGGGAGTTCCTAAGGCTCTAACATATGTCAGCAATTACTTAGATTGCGGTAACTTAATATCTTCAATAAATCAAGCAAAATGTCCGTAAATGGCGACATTTACAAGTTTTATTTTTCCCTAATATTTCGCCACAATGTCGCGTGAGCTGGTGACTGCGCGGAAAAACGCAATATTTGTGCGGAGAACAATTTCAATATATCTTTCTTTTTTATCGTATGGGCAGTGGCCATACGATAATTTCGGCCAGTAAATGTATTATTATTTATTATATAATCAGTACTCATAGTTTACGGTTAGATTATCACTTTATATTCTATATTGTTATCTGTCCCAATATTACAAATCTACATTACATAACTAAGGTACGCTTTTATCTTGATAAACGCTAATGCTAACAGAATATTCCCTTTGTTTCAGGTAAGAGGAGAACGTTTGTCCCCCAATGTCCCCACATTATCATATTGCTGACAGAGGGTAAGAAAAATATTATGATTACAAACACACCCTTGATCACCCCTTATTTTGTTGTCGCAGTGATATTATAATAATGAAATGCGAGTTTGGGATTTACTACATTTTATAAATGGATTCTGCCTACGTATTTATTTTTCTTGTTCACTATTATTTTTTCTTATGAAGTATAGCGTGTGTTCGATGTATGAACAGCTGGACTCTAGAAGCATCCAAACCATACGGAAGACACTTCAGGTCAGCATTTCTGAGGGTTGCTGAAAGCCGCTTGATACGTAAGACCAAGAATATTGAGATCTTTGGGGAGGCCTTTATCCCGTGGATCTCTTTCCACTGACATGATAGCGTCATGTTCAATGTTACTGTTATGGTCGTGGAAGTTCGACAGAATTCATTTGGGATGGGAATAGGTTGGCGACGCGCTACGAATCTCTCGAGCGTCAAAAGCTGCTTACCATGAGGCTAAGCTAGCTAAGCCTAACCTTGTTTGATGTTTTGGTAGTATTAGAAAAAGTCTTTGAATTGTGTTTTGCTATCAACGATATGTTGTGGAAGTGTAGTGAAAATTGTCATCGGTACGCCCTAAGAGTAAATACAATTTATTTTATAAATAGTGCGATAAACACATTTGATATCTCACATTATTTATGTACCACGTTTAGAGACCAAGATCGTTCCGAGTCTTAAAATCTTGGTGGAGAAAACGTATTTTATTCGTTACGGACCAATTCACCAGAACAGCAGTGATTCGTCGATATTTATTTTGTAAGCAATCTACTCGTTGTAATGGATTTCAAAGGGTCTGTGAGTTATAGATATTTATTTTGTTGCCAATGATCCCGTAATAACGGACAATAAAGATGACCAATAATAATAAGAACTCGTGTAGTAGCAAGAACGAGGTAATATAATTTATACTTCAGTGGAATCATCATGGTCACGCTTAGGCATGACTTCCCCATCGGGGATCAAAATGCTGTACGTCAAAATCAGGAAAACATATTCGTCCAGTTTCAAATAATCCGTTTGTAGGTATTTAATTACAAAGGAAAGCTCAAGGCGCGATTAGTGCTAGAGCAATAGTTGAATCGTTTCACGCTGATAATAAGGAAAAATAATATTTGTCTTAAAGGTATTCGCAAGTAGCAATTCAATTTCAATTTCAATTTATTTATTGCTTTCATGGGTTTTACATAGGTATTTTAAATAATAATACAGTACCAAACATGAACCCTGTAAGGGCACTGCAACAACACAATATACAAACAAATATTTTTTTTTGTCATAACTTTACATGTTAAACTTAAATTAAAATGAATACAATAAAATAGCACTGTGAATATCTGTAAAGTGTGTTTTATATGATTTTTCTTTATTGAATAGGCAGCGATGTAATAATGTTATTAAATATATATATATTATTATGAAGGGAATTATAAATATTGAATAAGGGAATTATAATAGTGTTTATATTATTAATGTCAATTTTTTTGTGAGTTTTAACTAGACAGATTTTATAAATAGTTAATAAATTTAATAAATATTTATTACATGGTTTTATCATTTAAATACTCATTTATTGAATAAAAACTTTTATTTATGAGGAACAATTTTAACTTTTTTATAAATTTTAAATGTTTTTGTTCATTTTTTATACAGTCCGGTAGTTTATTATATAGCTTTACCGACATAGCTAGGGGGCTGCAAGAGTGCATTTTTATTCGTGACACCGGCAGGTTTAGTCTATTCTTATGTCGAAGTGAGTATTTTATTGGTAGATCTTCACGTTTATTAAATAATTCTGAGTGTTTACGGACGAATTTACATATTTCGAGGATGTATATACTAGGTAGAGTAAGAATTTTGAGGTTTTGGAAGTGAGGCTTGCAGCTATCGGTCTGATCTATATTTGTTAATATTCTAATAAGTTTTTTTTGCTGTGTAAAAAGATTTGCTGCGTCAGTACTATTTCCCCACATGATTATGCCATAGCTAAGCCATGCAAAAGCATATGCGTTATAGGTTGTGAGCGCAGTTTTAAAGTCCGTTGTTTTCTTTATCTCTCGGAGGGCATACGTGAATTTAGAGAGTTTTGCCGTAATTTTTTGTATGTGTTGTTTCCAAGTAATGTGTTTGTCTAATATTAAACCAAGTAACGTGAATTTATCGACAGCCTCTAATTTAAAGTTATTATATATAAAATTTACATTAAGGGGTGTTTTTTGGTAAGGATAGAATGTCATAATTTTCGTCTTGTCAAAATTAATTTCTAAGTTATGTTCGTGCATCCAGGTCATAATTGTATTAAAAATGTAAGTCAATTTATTATTTATATTAATGTCAGTTCGGCATGAGGCTAGAAGAGAAATGTCATCAGCAAATAAAACGCATTGTCCCTCTACGAATTTTGGAAGATCGTTTATGTATATAAGAAATAAGAGGCATCCAATTACACTTCCTTGAGGTATTGATGCCGTAATATTTTTCCTATCGGAGCGAACGACTGTAATTTTTTTTTGATATTTCGTTGAAGTATTCGACTTCTACTTGTTGTTCCCTATTATGCAAGTAAGATCTAAACCAATCGTAGGCCTTTCCACGGATTCCGATGTTATATAATTTCTGAAGTAGTATATCAAATTGTACTTTGTCATAAGCTTTCGTCATGTCTAATAAAATACCTATAGCATAGTGTTTATTGTTAATTATATTTAATGCCTCTTGCATGTATTTGTATATTGCTAAAACTGTTGAACGTCCCTTTCGAAAACCGTTTTGACAATCATTGAATAGATTATATTTTTCACAGAAATTGTACACGCGGTCACACATGGCCTTTTCGAATATTTTCGAAGCTGTCGGCAAGAGTGCTATTGGGCGATAGTTGTTGGGATCTAATTTAGAGCTTTTTTTATGAATTGGTTTAATTACCGCTTTTTTTAAGTCGTCGGGGAAGACGCCTTCATCGAACGACTGATTTATTAAAACGTAGAAAGGTAGAGTGAGTTCATCGGCGCACTTCTTTAGGAGGATGGGAGGCAGCTCATCAATGCCGTAGCTCATTTTGCTTTTTAAGTTTTTTATTATAGTGTTAATTTCACGTGGATCTGTTGGACTGAGATACATGGTGTTTGTAGTATGGTGGAGTGCACCAGAGCTATTTAGAACGGTGCAAGATGGTCGGACAGTTTTATCACCAATATGTGTAAAGAAGTTACTAAAGGTATTAGCTACAGTTTTCGGTTCGGTTATTATGTCATTGTTTATTTTTAAAGTAATATTGTTTCTACTGGTTTTTTGTTTTTTATTTGTTTGTTCATTTATTACTTGCCACATAGTTTTCACTTTATTGTTAGATTTTTTCATTTTGTTTATGTATTGTAGTTTTTTAGCAGTTGCTACTGTAACTTTTAATATTTTTTCGTAGGTTTTATAGTGTTTTTTGAGAATATTATTACTAGTTTTCAAGGCAAGTATTTTTAGTAATCGTTTATTTTGGCATGATATTTTTATACCTTTAGTCAACCATCGTTTTTTGTATTTTGATTTTAGTTTTATTCTACGTTTAGGTATGCAGGTATTCAGTGTGTTTAGTAATATGTTTTGGAATGCCTTGTAGTTTTCATTTATGTTGTTACTAGGTACTAGAATACTGCGCCAATTAATTGAGCTTAAGGCTGTTTTAAATGTTTGCATGCACTCTTCATTATAAAATCTTTTTGTTGTGTACCAGTTAGTTGTTTCATTTCCCTGTAGTATATCTAGCTCTAAGTGTATTATTGTTCCGCTATGATCAGAGAAGCCAAACTCTTCTACAGTCGTATACATTCTATTATTGTTAAAATTTGTGAATATCAAATCTAAGCAGGAAGAATTAGTTGGTGACACTCGTGTGGGGGTTGTTATGTGTTGCGTAAATTTGTATTCCAACATGAGATTTAAGAGTTGATTCGTTTTTACGTTTTTATCAAGGATATTTATATTAAAGTCGCCTCCAATAATTATATTTTGTTTAGTGTATTTAGTGGTTACATATGTCAATATTAAGTGTAGTTGTCTGATAAATACTTCTTCCTCTCTTCTATTCCAGTACAAAGTGATTAGTAATAGATTTTCAATAGGCAGTTCTGTAGCGCATACTTCTATAATATAATCTATAGACATGTCAGAGATTTCAGGTTTTTCAATATATTTTATATTATCTTGTACCAATATGCAGACACCGCCACCTGCTCGATTTTTCCGACTGTAATTTGCTGCATATTTGTATCCACTGAGTTGAGCTGTATCCATTTTCTCTGGGGATAGCCATGTTTCCGAAATACATATGGCTTGATATATTTTAGTATCTTCCATGAAAGCCTCCAGTATATGTCTTTTATTGTAAAGGCTTTGTAGATTTTGGAATAAGGCTTTGAATGGTAAGCACTTATTCACGAAAAGTATGGTTCGTCGATATTCTATTCGCATTTGTAGTATGTGAGCGGATTGTGTTGCTTGTCTCTTCTATAGATGTGCTGTTGGATTCGCCTCTACGCGAACGGTTTTGATTCTGGTATAGGTATGTCTTTTCTGGTGTGGGTACTGTCGAGACGGGAGCATCAATATATTTCATTCCATCGACAATTAATGTGTTGTTCCTTATTACAGCGTGGTGTCCAGTTTCCCTCGCCTTGATTAATTTTTCTCTGAGTTTTCTTCGAAGTTGTAACGCTTGGTCATCTAGGTATAAGTCTATAGTTAAACCTGTATTTCTAAAGAACCTTTTGCTCTCGAGAATATATTTTTTCATTCTTTTAGATAGAAGTTCAATCACTAGGGGTCTTTTTTGTCCTTTCTTTCCAATTCTTGATAAGTCCTCAATATATCCAGTCAAGTCTAAATTTAATATATCTTTAAATGCGTATATTATTCTGTCGTGGACGTCATACTCGTTTTCTTCGTAATGCTCTGTGAGGCCGTATAAAACTAGCTTTTTTGAGTTGCTATCTGTGTTTTTGTATAATTCGGGTTCATTTGGTCTCTTATGTACTATTGTTGGGTTTAAGGCCGTGGTGGCGTGTGTTTGTAAATTGCGTATTTCTTCCGCCAACCTGGTCGTTTCAATTTGTAGATTGTCAATGTTTGTATTTATTTTGTTCAATAAAACTTGTTGTTCATTTTTTTCTTTCGATATTTTTTTGTTTGAATCTCCTGGTTTGTTGATACCTAATTTATTATATAAGCTTTGTATTTCATGCGTAATCATTTTTCTAATTTCCTGTATTAGGTACTGGTTATTGCAGTTTAATTTTGTGTCGATAATTTCTTCTAATAAATGTCGTTGTTTGTCTTCAGTAACATATTTAGTATTTTTATCAGGCTGAATTGTGTCACCTAATATGCTAGAATCCTCTTCCGACATTAAAACTGTATTATCTATGTAAGAGCGGTGAATATTACCCCTACGCATGGTGATGTTTTGGTCCTCGGAGTCATCATCTTGATTTACTTGGATATTTTCTTCTGTGATCCGTATTGGTGTATTTATATTTCCCTTCTTTGGCATGCTGCACACACATGTTGGACATTTCCATTGTCTTTTTAAGTCTTTGTTCATGGTATAGTATTGATGCCGTAATATTTTTCCTATCGGAGCGAACGACTGTAATTTTTTTTGATATTTCGTTGAAGTATTCGACTTCTACTTGTTGTTCCCTATTATGCAAGTAAGATCTAAACCAATCGTAGGCCTTTCCACGGATTCCGATGTTATATAATTTCTGAAGTAGTATATCAAATTGTACTTTGTCATAAGCTTTCGTCATGTCTAATAAAATACCTATAGCATAGTGTTTATTGTTAATTATATTTAATGCCTCTTGCATGTATTTGTATATTGCTAAAACTGTTGAACGTCCCTTTCGAAAACCGTTTTGACAATCATTGAATAGATTATATTTTTCACAGAAATTGTACACGCGGTCACACATGGCCTTTTCGAATATTTTCGAAGCTGTCGGCAAGAGTGCTATTGGGCGATAGTTGTTGGGATCTAATTTAGAGCTTTTTTTATGAATTGGTTTAATTACCGCTTTTTTTAAGTCGTCGGGGAAGACGCCTTCATCGAACGACTGATTTATTAAAACGTAGAAAGGTAGAGTGAGTTCATCGGCGCACTTCTTTAGGAGGATGGGAGGCAGCTCATCAATGCCGTAGCTCATTTTGCTTTTTAAGTTTTTTATTATAGTGTTAATTTCACGTGGATCTGTTGGACTGAGATACATGGTGTTTGTAGTATGGTGGAGTGCACCAGAGCTATTTAGAACGGTGCAAGATGGTCGGACAGTTTTATCACCAATATGTGTAAAGAAGTAATAGCCATGTTTCCGAAATACATATGGCTTGATATATTTTAGTATCTTCCATGAAAGCCTCCAGTATATGTCTTTTATTGTAAAGGCTTTGTAGATTTTGGAATAAGGCTTTGAATGGTAAGCACTTATTCACGAAAAGTATGGTTCGTCGATATTCTATTCGCATTTGTAGTATGTGAGCGGATTGTGTTGCTTGTCTCTTCTATAGATGTGCTGTTGGATTCGCCTCTACGCGAACGGTTTTGATTCTGGTATAGGTATGTCTTTTCTGGTGTGGGTACTGTCGAGACGGGAGCATCAATATATTTCATTCCATCGACAATTAATGTGTTGTTCCTTATTACAGCGTGGTGTCCAGTTTCCCTCGCCTTGATTAATTTTTCTCTGAGTTTTCTTCGAAGTTATAACGCTTGGTCATCTAGGTATAAGTCTATAGTTAAACCTGTATTTCTAAAGAACTTTTTGCTCTCGAGAATATATTTTGTCATTCTTTTAGATAGAAGTTCAATCACTAGGGGTCTTTTTTGTCCTTTCTTTCCAATTCTTGATAAGTCCTCAATATATCCAGTCAAGTCTAAATTTAATATATCTTTAAATGCGTATATTATTCTGTCGTGGACGTCATACTCGTTTTCTTCGTAATGCTCTGTGAGGCCGTATAAAACTAGCTTTTTTGAGTTGCTATCTGTGTTTTTGTATAATTCGGGTTCATTTGGTCTCTTATGTACTATTGTTGGGTTTAAGGCCGTGGTGGCGTGTGTTTGTAAATTGCGTATTTCTTCCGCCAACCTGGTCGTTTCAATTTGTAGATTGTCAATGTTTGTATTTATTTTGTTCAATAAAACTTGTTGTTCATTTTTTTCTTTCGATATTTTTTTGTTTGAATCTCCTGGTTTGTTGATACCTAATTTATTATATAAGCTTTGTATTTCATGCGTAATCATTTTTCTAATTTCCTGTATTAGGTACTGGTTATTGCAGTTTAATTTTGTGTCGATAATTTCTTCTAATAAATGTCGTTGTTTGTCTTCAGTAACATATTTAGTATTTTTATCAGGCTGAATTGTGTCACCTAATATGCTAGAATCCTCTTCCGACATTAAAACTGTATTATCTATGTAAGAGCGGTGAATATTACCCCTACGCATGGTGATGTTTTGGTCCTCGGAGTCATCATCTTGATTTACTTGGATATTTTCTTCTGTGATCCGTATTGGTGTATTTATATTTCCCTTCTTTGGCATGCTGCACACACATGTTGGACATTTCCATTGTCTTTTTAAGTCTTTGTTCATGGTATAGTATTTTTGTACATTGATGTTTGCACAGTTAAGATCGTACTTCTTTTCGCATATCGAACATACCAGATGCTCTTTTAGAACAATTTTCTGTAAGCAACCATCACATGTATATATTGGCGCCATCTTTGGCTGAGGGACCGAGTCTAGTCTACAGATTTTAATTACAATATTTGCAGTATAGCTATTAGTAGTATAATATTATGTTCTGTTTAAATATTGATATTCCTCTAGTAAGTATAGTCCTTACTCAATATTTAATAATCGTCAAAAAGAAGATACGCAATGATCTGTGGTTCGAACCGGCGACACTTCGGAGTTACCGACGACGAGTATCGCATGCAGCCGCTAGGCTATCCGTTCGATAAGTCAAGTTGCGAATTTAGCGATCTGCTTCTAAGCTGACGGAGATAAATTTCATTGGGTGGTTAACATTAGTGTCGGTACCCTCGTATCATCGTCAACACAAAAGATTATTTATTATCACTATTTATCACTTTATTTGGTCTTATTTCACTGTTTTTTCACTGTTTTTTTGTCACTGTTAATGTTTTATGTGCACTGTTCGTAATGTCTTAAGCTTGATAATTGTTGATCCAGATATGTATTATGTGATCTAAGCACATATATTCGTCCACTGTTTTTGTTTGGTTTTGGTACTTAGTTCTTGAATAATTTCACGAGAAAACATTTTGTGAAGTTGTTTATGTCATAAGATCACATTTCAAATATTCTTTACATTGATTTATTCACTTTTACTATAATAATATTATTAAATACGCGGAGCTACTGTTTACCGTGGCACACCGCCATGACACTCCCAACATTTTTTTCACTCCCACATGATAATTCATCTGGTGGCATAGAATTTAACAATAGCGTCTTCCACATTTTAATGCGATTCATTTAAAGCTCAATTCCTCCATTATTCATGATCTTTGCCCTTCTTTCCCATTTTCCATTGCGTTACCAGACACTGGGAAGGAAGATGTTTTGACATACCATGTTACCGTACTAAGTATGTTTAATTCTTCTCCATAATACGCACGAGCAAGCTGCGGAATGGCCTCCCAAACAACGTATTTCCAGGCATATATAACTTGTAGTTTATTCAAGGTTAAAGCGAACAGGCATCTTACAATTTCGCGGAGTTCATCTTAGACCACATCTATGCTTAATGTCAAGTGAAATTGCGGACAAGGGCATATCCTATTTTTTTATATAGCAAGTTTTAGAACCATCAGTTGTACCAAATATCTAAAATAAATCATCATAATCTCCGCATGGTAATCAAGAGACGTATTATGTAGGTAGAGCAACTGATTTACAAGCTGATATTCTATAAGATGTTCAATTTCATGATAGATTTTGTGAACATATATTCGCTGCTTCAAAAAATAATATACAGGGTGTTTGGAAGGGAGCTGTACATACGCCTAGGGTAGAAACTAGGGATAGTCTGCTACCTACCCCCGCCCATTATATTGACCTTGGCCTCAAGGTTTTTTTTTAATTTATTTTTATTTTTTATTTGACTTTTTTGTGATTTTTTGACTAAAACTACCTGTAGCTCAAAATCTATCCATGGGACCGGTCGGCTAATGGTCTTGTTTTAATCGTTAGAGTCTTAGGGTCCTGCAAAAAATTATTTTACACCAGAAAATTGTGGAGAAGAAAAGTTATGGGGCCTGAAGTACCATAGTAAGGTAAAGAAATAATTTTAAGGGCAACTTTCTATGGGGTTTAAAAAAAACTAACAGGGTTGGAGTTCTTCTGATTTTTTTAAAACATCCTCAGTCCATGCCCTTTCTAACGATATGCTAAAAGTGTATTTATCACTTTTAGTTTTAAAGTTATTAATTAATTTCCGCAACTAGGGCACTTTTACCACCACGAGTCGACATTTGTAAGACAAATGTAATTTCCAGAATTTAAACCAGTTTGGCCTACAGTTGGCAAATTTGTTGTCTCACTCTTACACGAGAGCAACATGTAAGAGACAAAACATGTCATGTCATGTCTCTTTCGCTCTTGGGTCGACGGGGCCGGGCAGGTAACTCGTTGGGGTCTTTGTTAGTCAGTCGAGAACGACGGCTGTTCTGCTCATTGGAGCCTAGCAGTGAGGGAGCTTCTGGACAACTGCTTTCCTAATTCTTGGATTGGTCGGGGTGGGCCAATTCCCTGGCCCCCAAGGTCGCCTGACCTTACCCCACTCGACTTCTACGTCTGGGGAAGGGCGAAAGAGTTGGTGTACGCAGAAGAAGTACCAACAAGGGAGGTTCTAATTAACAGGATCCACGCCGCATTCGATACAATGCGCGAGGAACTGCTGCTTAGAACGGTGACCGTGGAGATGAGGAAGAGGTGCCGAGCATGTTTACAGGTCAATGGTCATCAATTTGAACAAAATTTGTAATTAATTAAAATTAGTAATTAATTAAAATTTGTAATTTAATGACATTAGTCATTACCAAATTTTTTGTTTCATTTGCCATCCTTTTACGATCGAACACATTTAATTTTCATTCGTTGAAATTTTTGCTTGAAGTGCCCCAGTTGCGGAAATTAATTAATAACTTTAAAACTAAAAGTGATAATTACACTTTTAACATATCGTTAGAAAGGGCATAGACTGAGGATGTTTTAAAAAAATCAGAAGAACTCCAACCCTGTTAGTTTTTTTTAAACCCCATAGAAAGTTGCCCTTAAAATTATTTCTTTACCTTACTATGGTACTTCAGGCCCCATAACTTTTCTTCTCCACAATTTTCTGGTGTAAAATAATTTTTTGCAGGACCCTAAGACTCTAACGATTAAAACAAGACCATTAGCCGACCGGTCCCATGGATAGATTTTGAGCTACAGGTAGTTTTAGTCAAAAAATCACAAAAAAGTCAAATAAAAAATAAAAATAAATTAAAAAAAAACCTTGAGGCCAAGGTCAATATAAAGGGCGGGGGTAGGTAGCAGACTATCCCTAGTTTCTACCCTAGGCGTATGTACAGCTCCCTTCCAAACACCCTGTATATTTCATAACACACAACTGCTTCCAATTTTATTTCATTCCAGTGTTGAGTGCCAGGAAAAACAGCACTTATTCAATTCCATTTGTCTGGCTTAATAATTTCCTGTGAGTACATTTTAGGCCGTACGATGTGCCAATCCAACCAATGATTTTTTTTTCATATTACCTAATATCTTATTTAATATCAGGTTTCTGTTTTGTGGTAGAAAGAGTGGAAGAATATCTGTCTTTGGGATCTTCTAATGATAGAGGTCGTTAGACTTGCTTAGCTAGGGTGAGTTATTTTGGGAAGTAAGGATTGTAAAATCTCTTTATAACTAAATCAAGACATTACACCTATGTTCACTGCGCCTCAATGTATTGCTTTGAATGTATGGATACATTTCAAAGCTAACTTGTGACGCTACAGAATAAAAGTAGCAATCTAGTCATTGAGCATGCTAAGCTAGGAAACAACCTTATTCACCAGAAATCTACTAAAAAAATACGTCATCAAAGTAAATATGATCGGTTATTGTGGAGAGTGGCACTTGACAAAACAGAACAACGTGGGACGGGCGTTGTACAGAGGCAGTATGCGTGTGGAGGCCTCGGAACCGGCCTCCGACCGCTATGTAAATAAGGAAGGAATAGCAAAGACCTTTCTAGACTTAAAAGATAAGCCCATATTAAAGGACAAGAAAAATTAAAAACTAGCTCAGTTTCCCATCGTGTTGACCCATCGTGGGTCGTGTTGCTCGTTTTGAGATTGGCGCCCAATGTGGGACCAAATCTATTACAACAAATGGTTGTGTGCTTACTTACTACTCACGATAGAAGTACAAACTTAGAACCTTTTGTCGAACTGCAGACGTGGCTGATGATGACTTGAGCCGACTTTACACGATTTAGCGTGTCACCGACTAAACCAAATTCTGCGTCACCAAACCGAGTGTAGCAGTTCATATACGTTTACACCTCTATTGACGCGGCAAAAAGAGATTTCACTTCGATAAAATTTACGATGTTTTACAAAGTCCGTCACGTAGAGTGAATAACGTTAATAAATATTATATTACGTAGGTATCTGGAAACACAAGTTAGTCGGTAGTTATCAGTGTCTCTTAGTAAAATGTCGAATATAATGCTTATTCACCGATGGCTGTGGAAATATCATCTTTTGTAAAAGACATGAAACCCAACATACTTGGTGGTCCAGATCTTGGTGGATCTACTAGTCTCCACATGTATATATTTTGCTGGTGCCTTAGCTTATATTTCAAATTTATTTAAGATGAAGCATTAGTTTAACGTCTCGACTTATTAATATCCAATCACCGTAACGTATTCTAAGCATATGGATTACGTTGATTATACACCGTATGCTGTATTCACGTGATACGTCAAAATACGTTATAATTACCCCACAGGATAGTGGCTATATTATAATGCTTGATGAATCTGAAGATCAGAAGTTGAAACTTAACTGACACAAAAAATAACCCCTCTGACATAAGGCAAGCTACTCATTTAAAAACGACCTCCAGACATTCACGATTCTGAAGTTTTAAAAATATTTCAAAGTAAACTAAAGAAAATGTGCAAGACACTTCTAATATTTGAAGTAAACTGAGTTGCCCAAGGGAAATTAGAATAACTGCAGCGTAATTGAGTCTGTCTGAGGACATTATTTACGCAGAGATTCTGGATTTATGAAGTAATGGCGAGTTAGCGTCAGTTGTGAAAAATATGTATTTTTAATACCTTAGAGGGACAACTGTCTGGAGATATGTTACGATAAGTTTAGACAAGTCTAGGTACAAAAGACAACTTTATTCGTATTTATCAGGTTTCGTTACATTCTGGTAAAAGAAGAGTCACTCAACTATGAGGTGTTCGGTGATGCCTTGTTCTTTTCAGCACGTTTGTTAAGTTATTCTCGAAGAAATGCTCTGGTTAGTAAACGGAATTTTTTACAATTTTATGGTGGCTAAAAAAACGTTTCTAACTTCTGTCTGTACACTTTACGTCAGTTTTGGACATTGATCAACGTATTAAAAGAATAAAAATCTTGATTTCGGCAACTCCAGGTCGATATTGTTGATGCTTTCGTGCTCTAGTGTAACTTGGCTTGATTTAAACGGACGGTTCGTGGACTGAACGTGAAATGTCACTTCCGGAAGACTTTCTACGTCTATGGCTATTGTCATGACAGAGCAAATACCCCTAGCAACAGGTGTTACCATGTTTGTTAAGACTTACGACTTTTTCGATACAATTTAATTTTAATGTAATTGGCATCCGCCCACACTTTCGTTCATTCCCTTTGGATATTCCTACTGGAAAAACTGAAAACGATTCAGGATACTTGATATCCGGATCCTGCCGTGTCAAGTATCTCAACATCTTTTCTCTTCCAGTTTTTAAGGAACTAATTGATCTCTTCTAAAATATCCCCTAGTCGCACATAAATTTACCTATGGTTGAATAATATACTGTTGCTTGCTCTCTCGTTTAAATCATATCATCATCAAACGTAGTTAAACCTTATTACATCTCATATATTTACAAAAAATGTTCTTAAAACATATCTAAATATTTAACTTGTCTAGACTTCAGAAATTTATTTATAAGAAATTGTTTAGAGAATCATGTACCTAATTTTCTCTTTCAGCTGTATAAAGCTATCTTATGTAAAGGCTAGTACTCATGAGAATATTTTACATAAAAAGTAACAAATTAATTTAATAGTCGATTAAATTTTTACTAAATAATACTAGACAACTCTGTGTCCGAGCGTTGTTAACCTCTCGGATGGACATTTGTGCATGGATTTTCTGTGTATGGTTCCCGCACTGAATAATCCTTTTTGGGCTTTAGGTTCGTTGAGGGTTCGTGCCTCGGAGATTACTGTAAGCCGTCGGGTTTGGTAGCCTTAATGCCTTTTTGTGACAACAATTATAGGTTGTTAAAAGCTAAATTGAATCTGATACTAAGTCTTACCATCTTAATTACTGGTTTCCGAAGCGTTTCTATTAATTTCCAGTAGCTATCCACAACGAGTTAGTCTGAAAGCCGACCACAATAATAATGGGAAGGGTAATGTAGAAAAATAACAGATTAAACCTAACAAGGCCCTTTATTCGCCATTATTGAATTTGGCCTCAGCCTATACATCCGGGACCTACAACTTGACGTGCCCTGTGAAGCTCGGAACTTTCTTTAGACTGACCGTGTATTTAGGTTAATTACGCTTATCTCAATCAGGCAGAAATATCGAAGAAGTTATTCAACAATAATAACAATCTGTTTGTAATTATTAACCTGTCCTTTGAATCGTTACTGGCTTTGTGAAATGGGGAAACTGATCGTCAAAATCAACGTCACCTACAAAAGAGTCGTAACTTTGAATGGGTGATTATATATTTATATAAAAAAAATATCTAACGTTATGCATCAAATAATGGTTTTAGAAATTTGTTTATGATTTAAACTGTTTTTAGGCAATCAGATAACTGCCATGACATGACTATGCTTCACCGTGTCGTATTTGTATATAACATGTAGAAGTTTTAACCCCCCAAAATCCCAAAAGTCTGGCCTACAAATCTAATAAAATGTTAAAACCTCGGTTTTGCCGACTTGAGTATTGTTTTCTTTTCAGACGCACCCGAGAAGAGCAATGCAGTGTTGGAAGTAGGAATCTCAATAATCGCACGAGCATTTTCATTGTACGATTGTTAGCTAAATAAAACAATGCCTAAAACATTTTTTTGAAGACAACGCCCACATTAGTGGTATGAATCCTACTTGGGGTACTTTACAAATATATATATTTGATAGACACAAAGTACATCAGACTCCGAACAACTCCTCATACCCATAAGGAGTTTTTACGAGTCTGGACACACAAATAGTTGTCCTGTGCAGATATCGAATCCTGGACATGAAGTGGCGGGGCGACTGTTTTAACCGCTACGCCACACAGCCAAATTCTGATGTTACTTTTATTACTAAATAATAAATCCATTCTGCACCTACCTTTATATTTTATTTAATTTTGAAATGATACTGTAAATATCAGCACATTTACCAGTTTATACGATTTTATTTTCATATTCTGAAATGGTTCTATCTTTGAACTTTAATATTTTATTCCACGCCATTTGAATGTTATTATTTCACAACTAGAGTTTTGAACTGTGTTACGCATTCATTCTTAAATATAGAAAATATTGAACCTGCTTCAAAGATTGGTTGGATCCTTATCCAATTTAACAGCTATGCTTTAATTGTTGTAGCTTCTTGCATTCATCATTATAATCATATCAGCTGTAAGACGTCCAAAGGCGTCCCCAAGGATCTCCACAGTGGAATTGTGTCTATAATTTTGCGGCGATATGCCATAATCTTGCGCATATCGCAAGACCATAGATAGCGCAAGACTGGCATTTGTGGAGATCTTTGGGGAGGCCTTTATCCAGCTATGGACGTCTTTCGGCTGATATGATGATGATGATATAATCACCACTTGGCAGAAGGGTTGGCGATTGCACTATAATCCTCATAGTGCACAGAGAGGCACAGTAGTCCATTTTCTGTTTAGTATTCCCTCTGGATGACTTCTACACCCCCAACGGGATGAAGTGGGATGGTGATAATCGTCGCCCCAACACCACGCAGTCAAGATTACCTTTTTCAATTGATTTTATTTATTAATATATGATAAATAAATAAATTGTATATTCTAACCGTAACTTTAATCGAGCATTTATTTCCCGTCGATACGGAATGTTACTAAGGTTGCACACATCCATTGACTGGCTGCCCAATCAAGTTGACTTAACGAGAATACGCTGGCTCAGTAACCCCTTATCGCCTACGTCAATATAGTCAGTATTGCTCTCCGTGCCAAACGATGATGATCCCAAGTGGGACAATCTATTTCGACGCATCTCCATTTCATATTCGTAATAAGGATGTTCGGTTATATTTCTGTGATGCAATCGTACTGTATGTGTTTATTTATTGCCTCAGTTACAATGTGTCAAACTGTGTGCAACTTTAGTTTATTTTTAGTTTGAGATTCACAATTAGCGTAAGCAGATTCTGACCTAGGACATTTTGGGATCTTCTTATCTTAACTTGTTCCAAGATACTTTAACTATTTTATTTATTTCATGTTTTAAGTATTTGTTTTAAATTCGTTGTGTTATTAGATTTACAATAATAATAATAATATCTAGGGACAATGTCATACAGATCATCCTAGCCCCAAACTAAGCAAAGTTTTTACTATGGGGCGATATTAGGTTCTTACTATACAAGATTAATCTCTCATGATTTCGAAACCTTTTTGTTATTTGGAATTTCGTTTATATCAAAGTATTTATCGTGCAGATGATTTTATAACGTATTTATATTATTCGTAGAAACGGCAGCGGAGGTATTTGTTAATTTAAAAGTGAAAAATATCTATTAAAATGACCAAATTCCTCCGCTGCAGTTTCTACTCAGTTTTGGAATAATACGAGTTCATACAAAACTACCGAGTCTGACATTTCTAAAATTTAGTTTTGCTGTATCAAGTAAAGCTTTATTATAATAAATATTTAAATTTACAAGAATCCTCAGTATTAGTTTGTATAATAACATTTAGGAGTTATTTTTCAGAAGAGGGGCCATTTTATGAACCCAAGGGCAAAAGGGCCAATTTACGGTTCTGCAAAAATCAGAACAAACTTAAGCGCCGTGTAAGTTTAGAGCACAATTTCTTCAGACAGTATTGGGAAAGTAGGGATACTATATTTTTGTTGCTCATATCGTTAAAAGTTTCATCCGAGTAAAATATAGACTAATATAACAATAGAGTGATTGAAAAGTTGACAGTGTAATCTATGTTTTTTGTAAAACCTCAACCAAAATCAAGTCATTCTTTGAAAAGGATGATAAAGCATCTACCTATTTATAAGAAGATAATAGAGACTATGGGAACTTCCGATTATTTTCATTATTTGTTGATATAGTAATAATAGAAATACACTCTGTCAACATTTCAACTGTGTACCAATGCGCATGCATGGGAAAAGTACAGGGAAAATAACCTGAGCCCGAGTAGCAGATGAACGTGGATAAAGGTACCGGAAATAGGGAGCTAACCTTAGTTGTCCTCCAGTCTTCCCTTCTGGGCTGATGGGGTAAGCAGAAGCTTGATAAGGATATGTGATAATTTGATATTGTCTTGTACACTATACACTATTCAGAGGCTAAGTAACATTTTTGGTTGTATGCCCTCTTTTTGACAGATGGAATAGTAATCTAACACGACGAAGAGATAGGTCTTTGTTGCATGCAAAGCTCAGCGTAGCTAGCACGGCGTAGAAGACTCATCTCTCTACGGCGTTCAACCAATGAAATCACAGCAAAACACACGAGTCTATTGGAAATTTCGAAACACGCCAACTTCATGAATATTTATTTGTTTGGAAAACAAACAATTGTACAACGTAAGCTTATAAACAAAAAGTAATAACACTGTATAATGTTAGGAGTACAACCCACAGCGTTTTCACAGATTGCTAAAACAAAAATAATAATAATATATAGAGTACTGTGAAGTCTAATGCTAAACGGTTACACACTACAATATAGACTACTTGTAGATAGTTAAAACGTAAATCTTATACAAAGAAAAGCGAAATACATAAATTAAATAATACAATAATAACAACCTACCTGAATACTAAGGCTGCGTTTCGTCTGATGCGGAGCGGAGCAGAGCGGAGACACAGGTCGTCTTCGCTATGCTCCGCTCCGCCTCAGTTAAGATTTTAACAACTATTTGGCCACATCTTGAAGTGAATCCTGGCATCTCATTGTCTGTGGTAAACACGCTACCGCTATAGGCCCTAAATAAGTATTTTCACTTTTTCTAGCTAAATAAAATCAAACGCACACAGAGTCTGTACTAGCTATAATGAAAGAAAATGGTCTGTGTTAAGTCTAATCTTTATTCTATACTAGCTGTGCCCCGCGGTTTTGACCGCGTTAAACTTTATAAATTATAGCCTATGTTAACACATAGGCTCCAGGATGTCAGCTAACTCCATACCAAACTTTATTAAATCCAGCCGTTTAGACGTAAAGAAGTAACAAAAATACACACTCACACAGTAACAAACTTTCGCCTTTATAATATTAGTAGGATTTTTCTGAAAAATTACTTCCTAAGATGGTTTGATACAATATGTCTTCTATCGAAGGAACCTCATTAATTATACTTTATGGTACACAGTTGTAACGAAGTGACACTGTTCCGTTTATGTGACGTCATCAAAATCCCCATCACAGTGATGGTGGGTTTATGGCGCCCAACGTGGGGTGACGTAATGAGCCGCATTTATTTCCTTAACCCTTCGTTTGCTTGGTGGGTTTATCAGAACAGAGAATATTTCTTTTTTTTTTTTATTTGCCATTACTAGTAGAGCTATCAGCGATTACTGCTTGCATGGGAATAATGTACATGCTTTCTATCAGATTGATTTCATAATACATTTCGATGATTTTTGTTAAAGTATCGGTGTGGCGATTTAAGCTGATATTTTAGTATTAACATTATGCATTGCTACCCAGCCCCTAAAATGCCCGGGTCTGCCATGCAAGCAATTTTTCATAATTGAAGAAACTATTGTACTTAGCGGTAAATATGATCACTCAGATGATCACGACCCTATCTTTGATTGCCAATTTGCGTGACTAAAAATTCTACTTAAAAATACACAGTTATGTCCGCTTATTCTATCCACTAAATTGAATATTTTCGGCAAACTTAAATCATAAGTTAATAAATTTTATTTATAGTTTTAAAAAATAACGAAAACATTAAGAGATTATATTATAAGATTCCTAGGTAATAATTACAAAAAAATAAAAACAGTTACGGGTCTAACAGACCCACCACTTATTGTGTTATTGTAGCCACCAAGCATGCTAAGGGTTACACTTGCACTTTGCTTATTAAAACTTGAGTATTTCTTCTGTTATAAGTAGGTAGGTACTTTATTTATCTTTTGAGTGCTCATTATTTTTCTCGAAGTGGAAGGAAATGGTACAAACATAAAATAACACTCACTAAACCATTATATTTTCTTAAGACATTCTTATCTAAATGTTAAATCTGTTCACGCAGAAACTATTAGAAAGCTATACTGCAATTCACCCAGGGAAGGGTAATCAATCTGGATTGCGGTCAAGCGGAGCAGAAAAACATATTTGTATTGAAAAACATGCAAACCTAATGTTTATCCAGGTTATGAAGAGTGAACGCACCAGATGTACCACTGGAATTTCAGCCAGATTTATATTTTACTTAATAACTTACTTTACTTAATAACTGCATGAATGATCTCTTTGAAAAAAGTTCGTGTGTGTATTAGTTTATATGCTATAAAATAAATAAATAAATAAAAAAGGTTTTTATTCACGTAGACTTTAAAAAAGCGCTTGTAAATAGTCAGAACATGTTTGTAGTAATATAGTTGTATACATTAGATATTATTTCTAGTAACATAGATATTTAGGTACATCTTGTATGAAAACATTTATAAAATTTATTTTATTACAGAAATGATATTTAGCTAGCTCGTATCAAGTTATTGTCAAGAGATTATGTTTAATTATCTAGTTTAAGTCTAATATTTTTACTACATATTGTCAATGGTTCTGTCTATATTAAAGGTATTATTATTATGACGGACCTTGTGTTAATAACGACGGTCGCGCTTTAATGCTACCACCGGATCCAATGCGCCCCAACTGAGAAGACCCAGCGAAACAAACTCAGTGGGTTCATCTACTACCGGTTTCAACACGACCCAGTTGAGACGGTCCGGCGAAACATACTCAAGCGGGCATGAACACGGGATTTGGTCCAATTAGAGTAATTATTTAGTAGGCAAACACAATATATGCTCGATCGGTTGTCTGAATGCTTATTATTTTAGATTATATTTAGGTATACAAAAGAAAAACTTCGAAACAATAACATTATTCATTTTGAGACAGAGTCAATAATTTTAAATTAAGTATATGATAGCAATCATTTACAGATAGTTCACGTAACACAGCAGATCAGTCATGTCTATATGGCTACAAGATCTCCAGCGAGCAATGTACAGGTAGGAAGTGAGAGCCAGACGTCTTTGTCATCGATGTACTCTTTAGTAGTGTAATAACCCCTAGCCATAAGTACACGTTTAATATGTGTTTTAAAACTTGTGTCAGGCAGATCAGTAATTTGAGTAGGAAGCTTGTTATAAAACCTAATACAATTTCCTAAAAATGATTTATTAGTTTTGCTTACTGTAAAGCCTGGCATGGCTAGTTTGTTTTTATTCCTAGTATTTATATTATGCAGTTCACTTTTCTTTTTATAATTATGAATATTTTTTCTAACAAACATTATATTCTGATATATATATTCCGATGGCACAGTAAGTATATTTATTTCTTTAAACAAATTTCGCAAAGAATCGCGACTGCCTAAACCATAAATGGCTCTGACTGCTCTTTTCTGCAATACAAAAATAGCACCTATGTCAGCCGCCGAACCCCACAGCAGAATGCCATACGACATAATGCTATGAAAGTACGCGAAATACACTAATCTAGCAGTTTGTTCATCTGACAATTGCCTTATTTTCCAGACAGCATAGGAAGCCGAACTTAATTTGCCTGCTAACTTTTCAATCTGAGGACCCCATTGCAATTTTGAATCAAGTGTCAATCCTAAAAATACGGTCGATGGGACTAAATCTAATATTTTCGCATTAAGTGCAACTGTTGGTACAATTTGAGTCACATTCGGCAATGAGAACCTGATGCATTTAGTTTTCCCTGCATTTAACAAGAGATTATTTGCCGAAAACCATTCTGATATAAAGCTGAGTGTTTTATTATGCTCAATAAGATCTTTATCCTTTCTATTTACTTTAAATATGAGCGACGTATCATCAGCGAACAAAACTATCTCTGATACTTTCTCTACCAGATAAGGGAGATCATTTATATAAACTAGAAATAAAAATGGGCCCAATATAGACCCCTTGGGCACCCCCATTTTCACAGGATGACGTGCCGAAGTGACACCGCCTATCGAAACCATCTGTTGTCGCCCCGATAAATAGGACATCACAAGATCAAGAGATGTGCCAGATATTCCATAGTACTTCAGTTTAACAACGAGCGTACGATGATCAACGCAATCGAAAGCCTTAGAGAGATCACAGAAAACTCCCAGCGCATCCTGTGATCCCTCCCAAGCCTCCAATATTGACCTAATTAATGTGCAACCTGCATCCTGAGTAGAGCGGCCCCTTGTAAACCCGAACTGCTTGTTATGCAATATCTCATTCACGTTAAAGTGCGACAACATTTGGCTGAGCATCAGCTTTTCAAATATTTTACTTAAAGCTGGCAGTATTGAGATAGGCCTATAATTCGTGGCATTTTTTGAACAACCTGCCTTGAAAATGGGTATTATCTTACTTATTTTCATTAAATCGGGAAAGACACCATCACTTATACAGCCATTGAAGATGGCTGCAAGGATTGTAGCAATGTTTAGTATGATTGATTCAATTGCTTTAACAGACAGTCCCCACAAATCTTCTGTGCCTTTCCTTTTAATACTCTTAAAAGCTTTTATAATATCATCACTTGTTACGGATTCAAAACTAAAGTTAGGTACAGTTTGTTTTACGCTTTGATTTAAAAAGAGTTCAGCCACATCTGGTGATGATGCGAGACACTTAGTAATATCCACGGGTATATTTGCAAAAAAAGCAGCTAAAAAATTGGCAATGGTAAGCTTGTCTGAAACCAGTTCATCACCAATATTCAATACTAATGTTTGATCTCTTGATCTACTTTTACCAGTTTCAGTATTAATTATTTGGCAAGCTGATTTTATTTTATTATCAGATTTTTTAATTTTATCTCTTATATATAAAGATTTAGCTTGAATGCAAACCTTTTTAAAAATTTTTGAATAATTTCTAACATAATTAATAAAATTGACATCAGGGTTATAGGACCTTCTGTCATACAACTCATATAAAAAATCTCTACTCAGTCTAATGCCTTGAGTTGCCCAAGAACTAAATTTTATCTTATTACTGTCAACCGTTATGTTTTTTATTTTACAAGCTTTATTAAATTCTTTGCAAATACAGTGGAATAATGTAGTGTACTGTAATGATATTACCTGCCCTCCTATAGAATAAAACCTCTTTTATCAAGATAGCTAGTAGCTCTGGTCATTTTATTAAAATAACTAAACATAGCTTTTAAAATGAGAATAGAATTCGAATCAAATAAAAAGCATGGTGTTACGTTTGATTGATGTTTGTCAATAGTTATAAAAATGGTGTGCTAAAGTAAACATTGTGAATCTAATATAATTATTTTAAATAAAATCAGTGATTGTTTGTGAATACATGTGTTATCATTGAGAAGATCTCCCTAGATCCCGTATAGAAATACCTCTTGCAGCTGCGAGTGTGCTTACATGGTGGTAGGCGCCTTTTGGTTATTTGAAAAGATTTTGAAGTTTTCAAAGGGGAGAGAGATTAAACAAGAAAACTAAAAAGAAAAGAAGAAACCATGGAATCGACAAACGTTCAAGTAAAATTATTCAATGGCATAGAACAGGATTCAAAAGAATTTTTAAAACAGTTTCGAAAATTGGCTATTATTAAAAAATTTACAGACGAAGAAAAAATTGCGATTTTCCCGTCTTTCCTACAAGGTCCGGCGTCATCATTTTACAAAACTATAGAAGAGACAGCAACAGAGTTTGCCGAAGTTGAGAAGCTATTCTTAGAAGAATTCCCACCGATAGTGGACTACGTAGAACGATTTTTTTTAGCAAAACAAGGCGAAAAAGAGGACATCATCGAATATTTTTATAGATTACAAGAATTGGCATACAGAGCAGAAATGAAAGACGAAAAAAAATTTATAATAAAATTTATAAAATCATCAGGACCCTTCTTCAGAAATAAATTGGCCACATCATTGATACAGGACAAAAAAGAATTAAAAAAATTAATCATGCAGCTTAAAGACGTTTATAATATGAGCGATTTGAAACAAACCAATATACCGATTATGGTGGATCATTCCCAAAAAAATAGGGGAGGTAGGGGAGATATGATGCCTTCAAATAATGAAGATCGATTCTACACACCCCCAGCAGGTAATATGAGACACTACACGACATCGCCCATGCATGCGAGAGCAGAACGTTCACCGTATGCATTACGATCGAGAGGACAGCCCCTCACTCAAGATGTACGGCGCCAGGAGGGAAACGAACCTCGGCGGCCATGAACGTCACGCATCAGGCAGCCGTTTCCAGTCAGCAGAACGTGGCGACGTGTGAAAATGGCACTCAAACGGGGGAAGTATTGAATTTTTGTTTTAATAATAGAGATAAAGCGCCTTATTTGCATGTTTCATGTAAGACCCTATCCTTTACGGCTCTCTTAGACACAGGAGCCACAATATCTTGTATGTCACGTACATTAGCATGTCGGTTGGATTTACAATTATCAGGGGCTGCAGACGGCGTGATAAGAGGGGTGGACGGCAGGCACATTAATACGGCAGGAACTGCTAAGTTTAATTTTTATATTGTTGATAAAGAATTTAATATTAATATTTATGTTGTAGAAAATCTAGCTTGTGATTTAATTTTAGGTCAAGATTTTTTGAGCAAGTATGCCGTTATTATGGACTTTTCAAAAGGTAAGGTCACGATCGGCAAAGACAGCGTAGAATTTGGTCGAAAAACAAAAAATCGGGCTTCTTCTGAAAATCTTAATTCAAAAGAAATTTGTACTTCCTTTTTTTCTGACAGCAATGTCAAATGTCAATCATCCGCTGTGACAGACATTACGAAAAAAAACTATGTAGATTTATCACGTAGTGATTATAATTATTTTTCAGGATTGAAAAACACAATTGACTTCTCGTTAGAAAGCGAATGCAATTTTGTTTTGGGCAAAAATTTGAAGTCGGAGCATAAGGCAGAGTTAGTAAATTTATTGAATAGTAGTATAGACATATTTTCTTTTAAAAAATTGAACAGATTGGGCCGCTGTGATATTATCAAAGTTAATATCGAAACCACGGACGAGCAACCTGTTAATTCTCTACCTTACAGAGTTTCACCAGCCCAGCGTAAAATCATTGATGAACAGGTTCAAGAAATGTTGGAGTTGGGTGTCATAGAAGAATCAAATAGCCCTTATGCTTCACCGGTCGTCTTGGTTAAGAAAAGCGATGGTTCATGGCGATTCTGCGTTGATTATAGGAAGCTAAACAAAAAAATTGTTTCAGATAGATACCCCATTCCAGCAATTGATGATCTAATTGGATATTTATCTAAGGCTCGCTTCTTTGCGGAGTTAGATTTGAATTCCGGTTATTGGCAAACTAGTATACAAGAAGGGAAGCATAAAACAGCGTTTATCACGGCGTCAGGGTTATATTCCTTTAACGTAGTTCCTTTTGGTTTAAAATCGAGTCAGGCTTTGTTTCAGCGTATGATGGATCGTGTTATAGGAGATCTACGTTTCAAAAACGCAATAGTTTATGTAGATAACATTATAGTTTACGGTGAAACATTCCATGAATTTTTAGAAGCATTAAAATAATTATTTGTACGTTTCAGAAGGGCGAATCTGACATTTAAATCATCGAAATGTCAATTTGGTTTAACGGAGCTTTGCGTCTTGGGTTACCATATATCGAGAGAAGGAATTAAGCCAGACACGACCAAATTGGAGGCTATTCGGGAAGTATCAGCACCCAAAAACACCAAGGATGTAAGGAAATTATTAGGTCTTTTTTCTTATTACAGGAAATTTGTTAAGAATTTTGCAGAAGTCACTTTACCTTGGACAAAATTATTAAAGAAGGGAGTCAAATTTGATTGGTCAACTGAATGTCAGCGGTCATTTAAGCAAGTGAAGACAATTTTATGTAATCCTCCAATATTACGTTATTTTTCCTCAGATCCAAAGGTGGTGACTCGTATAATGGTTGATTCCAGTGACGGTGCCCTGGGAGCAGCATTATTGCAGAGTCATGAGGGGCAAATACACCCGGTAGCTTATGCTTCAAGAAAGTTATCGGAAACGGAAACCAGATATTCGACTACGGAGAAGGAGTGTTTAGCTCTAGTCTGGGCGTTAAAATATTTTAAAACGTATCTCTGGGGTTCCTCTTTTCAGATAGCCACAGATCACAAAGCATTGTGCTGGTTGCAGTCAAGAAAGGACACATCGGGTCGAGAATATAGAGGCTTCTATATCAATAATGGTCTTTTATATAAACGGGTATATAGAAATAGCTCGGTACGTGAGGTGGTTGTCCTTCCAAAATCTCTGTTCCAGGATGTTATGAAGGAGATACACGACGACCCATGGCTAGGGGGCCATTTGGGGCTGGCTAAAACTTTAGGTAAGTTCAGGGTCCGTTATTTTATGTATGGAGCGGATAAAGAAATTGAAAAATATATTAGCACATGCATTCCTTGTCAGGAGAGAAAAGGAACGCAGAAAATTGCTGAGTTGATGCCTATCTCCGTTACCAGTATGATGGAAAAGGTGGGGATAGATGTCTTGGGTCCTTTTCGTGTCTCAGATAGAGGTAACAAATTTATTATAGTGGCCTTAGAATATGTTTCTAGGTATGCGGTGTGTAAAGCAGTTCCTAGAGCGACATCGAATGTTATCATGGAATTTTTGACTGAAGAGATTTTTTGCAGATTTGGAGGCGTTAGAGAGATAATTTCCGACCAAGGGACGGTGTTCACAGCCCATATAGTACAAGAAGTCATCAGATTGTTTGGAGCTAAAGCAGTTCTAACAAGTGCGTTTCACCCAATGACTAATGGATTAGTCGAAAGGTTTAATAGAACTTTATTATCTATGTTATCTAAATTTGTTGCTGCTGACCAGAGAAATTGGTGTCACTTTGTACCTTTGGTAACGTATGCATACAATTCCAGTAGACAGGCTTCCACCGGAATTGTTCCACATCTACTCATGTATGGTAGAGAACCACGCACAGTGTTAGATATGGATCTGTCAACAAATAACGTACATAATTATATGTCTGTAGATGAGAAAAGAATTGCTTTGGAAAACCTAGCCACACAAGCAGTAAACAACATAACCCAGGCGCAGCAGAAACAGAAGTCCAGCCACGACAGGCGAGCGTCAAGGCGAGAGTTCCAGCCGGGAGATCTGGTGCTCTTGTACACTCCGAGACGAATTTCTGGTAAGAACTTCAAATTACAACGGTTATTTGTAGGGCCATGGGTGGTGGTTAGACGTGTAAGTGATGTCACTTATGTGGTGCGAAAGCCTGGACGGAATAGATCCGACACAGTACATATCAATCGGATGAAATCATTCCAGACAAGGGAGATTTGAATAAATACTTGATATGCTGGGCTCCTATGTCTAATGAGAGTTATTTTATTTGTTCCGTTATTGTTATTTAACATTGTACGATTAGCATAAAATTATAATATTAATGTTGTCCGCTGCTGGACATGGGCGTAGCCCAAATATTTTCATAATTTTAATACTGGTTATGATTGACTATAGTCATCACACTTATGACTTATTTTATTGGTGGTGATGATGTATAAGTGGCGCTGCTACATGATTATCAGGTGTTACCCTGAAAAGAGTCGTTTTTGGGGCACACACACAGGATGTTCATTGTCTGGAGAAGCAATGAAAGCCTCCTAGACTAACCAAGTCTTGTTATTATGTTGTTTATGCCAGAAAACACACGATATTTATAGATTACATCAAAAATGTGGAATTATCATGTCACGGTGTTTGCGACCAAACATCTCCGAAACGGCTGGCCCGATTCGCATAAAAATTTTGTATGAATATCTGGCGAATATTTTTTTTTTTTACCTTAAGTTTAAGGGTGAACCACTACTAAATATTTGCCTTTAAAAAAAAAAAAAAAAAAAAATTGAAAATTAAATAAAACTTTAAATTACCGCTGCGGCAACGCTCCTACGGAGCCCAACACGAGTCTGCGTGCCGCCAAGCCGAATACACCGGTGTATATCTCCCGCCTGCACTACACCACGAAGGCGGAGGACATCGTGGAGTACGTGCGCCAGAAGATCAAGTACACGCCGAGGGTTCAGTTACTGGAGTCGCGCCGGAACGTCAACTTTAAGGCGTTCGTGGTGCGAGTACCGAATTGCTTTCTGCCCCGCGTCATGGATGAGGACTTTTGGCCGCAGGACGTGGTGTTCCGTCGCTTCCGCGGACAAGTGCCACAGGACAGCACAAAGACAATAAGTGCAAAGTGAAGTGTTACTAACATAGTCTTAAGCCCTATATACTAACACTTTTTGTATATATTTTATATATGTTAGTCTGTAAGGTATATATCTATGGGCCATTAGATGCCTGATAATAAATGATTATTATTATTATTATTATTATTAAATGTCTTTCGATGACTTAGATTTGTTAATAGACCCGATAGATGGCGCTGCGATAAGACTGTGAGTTTTATTGCTGTTGTTATGGCAGTGGTAGAATAGATAAGCCGTTTACTTATGTTACTGATGAGAATGTTTATAATTACAATTTTATTTTATTTGTCAAATATTAGGTCTTTACCTATGAAATTGCCGTTCTGCAGTACTGGCCATTTCAAATCAAAATAATTTTTGTTTGGCTAAGAATTCTAATTTCAAATTAATTTTATTTTAAAAACATGGATTCTTTTTTCCAAAAGTAGTCATTTCTTTATTGATTAGTGTTACATTTTCATCGCATTTCAATCTTTTTCGTCATCATGGATACGTTAAAAATTCGAGTAATTATGGAATATGAGTACCGTCGTGGCAGCAACGCGGCACAAGCGGCACGCAACATCAACGACGTTTACGGAGCTAACACTACAAACCAACGCACCACCTGTTATTGGTTTGCTCGCTTCCGTTCTGGAAATTTCGACCTGAAAAATGAACCTCGCGGTCGTCCGAAGACTTTGGTCGACAATGACGAATTAAAGGCGGTTGTGGAAGCTGATGATACACAATCTACGGCTGAATTAGCAGCAGCTTTCGACGTTAGCGTCAAAACAATATTGGTCCATTTGCGTCAAATTGGCAAGGTAAAAAAGCTTGACAAATGGGTGCCCCACGAACTCAATGATCGCCAGCGCGAAGTACGCGTCGAGACGTGCCTTGCACTGCTCAACAGACACACAAATGAAGGAATTTTGAACCGCATTGTTACCTGCGATGAAAAATGGATTCTGTTTGATAACCGCAAGCGCTCAGCAAGTTGGTTGGATCCTGGTTCAGCACCTAAACAATGCCCTAAACGAAAACTTACCCCTAGAAAAGTGATGGTCACTGTTTGGTGGTCTAGCGCCGGTGTGATTCATCACAGCTTCTTACCAAACGGGGTGAGCATTACTGCAGATGTGTACTGTGAAGAACTGAGCACAATGATGGAGAAGCTGGCGCATCTCCAACCAGCATTGGTCAATCGCTCGTCTCCGCTGCTCCTGCACGACAACGCGCGACCTCATACTGCACAGCAGACGGTCTCCAAGTTGCAAGAACTGGGGTTGGAAGCTCTCCGTCATCCGCCCTACTCACCAGACCTTGCGCCTACAGACTACTACTTTTTCCAGAATTTGGATAACTTCTTGGCGGGAAAAAAATTCAATACCCGAGAGGCAGTACAAAATGCCTTTGAAGAATTTGTTGCCTCCCGTCCAGCTGATTTCTTTAAGAAGGGCATCAATAAACTGCCACTGCGATGGCAAAGATGCATTGATTGCATGGGTGATTACTTCGATTAATACAAATAAAAAAATTCATGAAAAAAATTCGTTTAAATTTTTTCATACAAAACGGCAATTTCATAGGTAAAGACCTATTATATGAATATACTTTCGCGCATAAATTTTGTTTTCATGTGAAACGTACGAGAGCAACGATGACCAGGGGCGGTGTTCCAGTACAACCACAATGGACATGATAGAGGATCGGAAAATGAATAACGGGATTTACAAGAAGTAAATATCCAGGTAGAGATAGGGAGTTAGGAAATGGGTGAAGCGTAGATTAAGGGGATATTTCCGTCAATAGTTAAGAGTGGGTGATAGAATTTAATTATTCATTGGCATCACACATCTAGCACATAGTAGCCGATAGATGTGGGAGAACCTCATGGACTCCATGATGTTGATGGGTATTCTGTTCTACCTAACACTTTTATTTTCATGTCTGGGGACAAATAGATGATAGGGTAGGTTAATTGGTATAAATGAGATATTTATTTTTCATTAATCTTGGTTGGTATATGATCTTCCATCATGGTTCTGACTCTCTGGAACCCCATCCTTGATTGATAAGATTAATATCTTTTTGTTATCAATTATTTTGGATAGTTTAGCAGTTAGGTTTTATAATAGGATAGCCATTAGCCAACTTTTATACATGCTTCAATTAATTTTTAACCACTTGTTCTAATTAATTATTTCAGATTATCATTAATAATTTAGTTGAACGGTCAACTGTTGTAATAATTTAATTTGGATTAAACTTTTAACCAGTTGTTATAATTAAGTTTGCCCTTTTAAAATAATTATTTTCAGATCATTAATTTATGATTTATTTAAATGGTTAAAAGTTGTAATTATTTTCATTTTTTTTTATTTCTGTACTTTTACTTGGTGATAGGACCAAGTATGGTCATTGAAGCTTTTGTGTGTGAAGGTTGACTAATATTTTATTTTAGCTAGGATAGATATAATTAGGTAGTGTTTAGCTAGTGTTAGGAAAGTAGAATTAGGGCCTTGAAAGTATAATTTTTGGTTGGTTTTTTTTATACTTTGAGCAAGTCGGACTCATACTCCCATTTGCTAGACTTTCAGTGGGTCCTGGGTTCAATTCTACTGTTTTTTATTGCACCTATGTATTTGATAACTCCCAACATAGGTAGACAGTTATAATGTAGGAAGGTAACAGAATTTTGGAAGTGTTTCAAGACTTCCAAAATTTTTTTTTGGGGAGGGGGTGATGTAATGATATTACCTGCCCTCCTATAGAATAAAACCTCTTTTATCAAGATAGCTAGTAGCTCTGGTCATTTTATTAAAATAACTAAACATAGCTTTTAAAATGAGAATAGAATTCGAATCAAATAAAAAGCATGGTGTTACGTTTGATTGATGTTTGTCAATAGTTATAAAAATGGTGTGCTAAAGTAAACATTGTGAATCTAATATAATTATTTTAAATAAAATCAGTGATTGTTTGTGAATACATGTGTTATCATTGAGAAGATCTCCCTAGATCCCGTATAGAAATACCTCTTGCAGCTGCGAGTGTGCTTACAGTACATATCGTTAGGGTTACTTTTGTTTGGCAATAGATGGCACAAACTATTCTCCAGGTTGTTACTGAACTTTCCCAAATTAGATTTTGTTAAAGGTCTAAAACTAATTTTTTGTTTATTTATATTTATCTCATTTTTTATCTTTACTATTTGGCATTTATGGTCAGAGCGAACACCAGCCACCAAACACTTCTCAGAGACATCAAAGTTGGTAATTATGTTATCAATGCAAGTAGCAGATGTGGGTGTGACTCTCTTGGCCTCAGAGAACAAGCATTTAAGGTTAAAGGACCGAAATACAGATAGAAATATGTTTATTTCAGGTGAATCTGCTAAAATGTTCATATTAAAATCACCACATACAAGGATTTTTTTTTTACTTTTAATTTTCCTAAGAATGTCTTCTATTGTTGCTGTAAAAAGCTTTAAATCGGATGCTGGTGGTCTATACACACATATTATACAATAAAACTGCGTCTCTACACATGCCACCTCACACACACGCTCAATAGATAGTTGGCATATATCTTTACGTTCTTTAAATTTAATTTGGTCTCGAAGTAGTATCAGTACTCCACCACCCTCTGCCGAAACCCTATTATAAAAGCTGGCGACCCTATAGCCACAGACACGTAAAGCCATCTTGTGTGCCTTCAGCCATGTTTCTGTAAAACAAAGGATATCTATTTCATATTTTTCATTAAAAAGTTCTATGTCTAGAATTTTGCCAGAGAAGCGGTTTATATTTTGATGTGATAGAATTAGAAAGTTATCACACTTCTCTATTGTCATGCTTACATGTTTAAACTACTAACTAAATTGATTTTAATAACATTACTAAAAGATGGTATAAAAAGTGACTTCATCATACTACTTATGACTGAGTTAATATGTGCCGCTACTAAACTTGCAAGTATGTTCAAAAATTTTCTTGAGACAGTAACTGTACTCATGGTTACCCTACAAGAATCTATAAAACTATTTGTGTCCAAAAATATAAATTTATCACTATAATGGCTAACCAAAAACTGTAGGTGCATATTTAGCTTGTGGATATAATTATTTGTACTATCAGGCACATTGGACACATAGGGGAAGGCACACAATATTATCTTATTACAGTCTAATTCTAACATCTCAGTGAAACTATCTGTAATGTCTTTTTTCTTTAAGTTTTTACAATTTCCTACCATTAGAGTTATACATGATTTGGCACTGTGTTTATTCTGAATTAATTTATGTATTATATCTTTATAATGTAATCCTGGCATACATCCTCAACACCATCTTGAACAATTCTTCGTGGATATTATATGATAATATGTTGTGCTTGGTTACATTACGATCGAGTTTCCTATCGTTTATGTTATTTACCTACCCACATTTAATTTTATTAAGAATATTGTTTCGTTAATTTATATGCGTCTTTATATCTTTGTGCGCTCTAATTATTAAACTTAGTTATAAAAATGGTATCTCAGTAAGTGAATTATGTAATCAATTCTTTATGAGAATTAAAGTTGTTTTTAACCGTACCTCACCTCATTTTTTTGCGAAATGTACCCTGGGCAGCTAGAGTCGGCCATTTCAAATTACAGCCCTGTGTTGGTAAAGCCTTTGAGTCAGCTTCCGCCTGATCTCCTGTCGTTGGTAGGTATTCGATAATAATATCTAGGGACAATGTCACACAGATCATCCTAGCCCCAAACTAAGCAAAGCTTGTACTATGGGGACCAGGTGACGATATACATACTTATATAGATAGAAAAATACTAAATACATAGAAAACATCCATGACTCAGAAACAAATATTCGTGCTCATCACACAAATATTTGCACTTACCGGGATTCGAACCCAGGACCACTAGCTTCGTAGGCAGGAGCACTACCAACTAGGCTACGGTGACCGTCAATTCGATAAATGTTGCCTGGAAATATGAGATTGTTAAAAGAGATTCCACCTGTTTTTCACACACTTGTCCAAATAAGAGGACCCAGCCCGGAGCAGTGTTATTTGTTTTACGAGTTTTTCGTGTTCAATCAAAATAATGATCATCCTGAGATATTAGAAGCACCGACATTGTTTACTCGAATCTCAATACTTCTCATTATGATACTTTCCCATTTTTCCTTCACAAACGTGATATCAAAACAAAATGAAAATTCTTTTGAAATACAAATAGTAAAAAGGCACAAAAGTCAGCCTATCAAACAATGGTTACGGACTTCTTGCTTACATTTCTCAAGTTTCCCGTTTAAGGGTCCCAAATTGTTTCAAAGGAATTCCGATAGTCCAAAAGCCATTAGTTTCGCCACTTTATACAGCGAGGTATAGGTAAATGTGAGCAAACTTCTTAAACATACACAGTCATAGGAAACATGATAAAAATATTTATATTAGCCACCTTTAGGCTACATACTGGCAGTGTATATAACTCTCTTCGAAGCCAATATAATACAGACAATAAAGTCGGATTCATAGAAGCGTTGAAAGACTACTATCTATTTATTATTTAAAATTGCATGTTAAAAGCTTTGTGAAATATGATTTAAATTTAATCATGGTGTCGTTAATTGTTAATTGATATGATTTAGATGGGTGTTTTGGGCGAAGAGAGGAAGACCACAAGCCGACGCCGACATTAGCTTTCAGGCTTGATGTGCAGCTTGATGTGTAAAGCTTAGTGTAGTATTCTAGTTAGTAACTATATAGTCTACTATTTCTATTCTGTCACAATGGTCTGTTATTAATTTATAATGTTCGATTTTTAGGTATTGGTAATCTTCTAATTCAATGGCGTTATTGATATTACAATGGCGATTAATTATAATTATGTAAAAAATATCAGGGAAGCGTCAGGTTGGCGAGAAAAATAACTTGGCTCTGAGATATAAATTAATAGACAGACAATGCCAGCGTTGAAGAACTGTTTCGTCTGGCTAGAAATAGGTATATGCAACGCTGACAGCCAACCTCCAATAGTGGAGGGGCACAAACATAAGGAGATCTGAATAGTTGACAATATATTATCTGTTTCAATGAAAATTGTCAACAGTGGCACTCATAGTATTGTTAGGTTAATGATTGGTGTGATTAAGCGCTTAGGCCGCAAAATCGGTTTAATTAAATTTAAATAAACTTAATTAAACGAAAAAAAAATAATTAAACGGTAGCAAAATGAAAGGAGAGGAGGGTTTTTTGCACTTCAAGCAGCTCGATAGACAAATTTGTTGGTTTTTTATTATATATAAATTAGAAGGTTCCCGTAACAGTTTTCAAGCCGATGTGGAAATCAAACCCTGAATTCCATTATGTACGGTTGCATCATTCATTACGCTACCGCCAGATCAAAGATACACCTGCCAAGCAAGTATTGCGACAAAAACTCTTGTCTTTATACCACGTTTGACAAATCTCCATACTAACAGTAACGCGTGAGTTTTGATGTGATTTGAACGGTCTAACGGCATAGAGAGTCATAAGTCGTCGTCGCCATGTAAAGAACAGTATCTTCAGTTCAGAGTTTCGTTCCTAGTTACTCAAAACCCGATATAAAATGCTATAGCCGATAAATAAACTGTTCTTTACTTTGACAGTCAATTTATAAAATGTCTACCAGTTAAGGCCTTTTTGGCAATACTGTAAAAGTTTTTAGGTGTAGATATTTTTTCGATAATTGAGGTTGCCTTGAAGTAACATTTGTCTGCGTTTTTATAAAATTGCAGTTAGGTATAGTGATGATATTGGATCTTAATGGTTTGTGGAAGTTCCACATAAATGTGAAAAAGGGGCCAAGTTCAGTACAAACCACGTTTGGGTTAGTCTGCGTCGTGTCACAGATAAAAGAGTTGAGTTCTGATGGGTGAATATATATTTCTTTAAAAATACAATTGACTTCAGAGAAAACTGGTTACGTTCCTTGCTATTTATAATTAACTAATTATAACTTTTAATTGACAAGTTAAACCTGACAACAAATGCAAAGATTTTAAGTTACCTACAAGTAGTGAGTTTCGTTAATTATGATAAGTTAAATTAATAAATAATAATAATAATAATAATAATTTATTAATGAATAAATAAATGGGTACAAGGGTAAAACGAATCCCTACTGCTCCCACTGTACACTAAACTACACCGTAAAAAAACCCGAAAAAAAAAGTCTAGAAATGAAGTAAGTGAAAAACGGCTGGACTCGGTTCGGTTTTGAAAAGGGTCTTAAAATTAGACAAGCGGAAAAACTTACCAAACAACTACCTAAATAACAAATAGTTTTTTTTCTGAGAACAGTAGTTACCAAAATACCCTTATCATTCAATATTAAGAAACTTGCTCTTTATAAAGGGTTTCCATTTGGAATTCGGTAAATAATCAACCAAAACCTGCACGTCTGTGAAAGTGTCAAGATGGCCAATCTCAATGGAGACTAGCCATCTGCTGTAGTTTAGTGCGCAAATACAGCGGCACTTTCTATTCCATCACCCTCATGATCCGAACTGACGACTAGCGACACGATCAGAAAGAGTAGAGGACAGTACAGAACGGTAATACAGGACCGACAGCTTTGTGTGCTTACCGAGGCACGTGGGTGTAAATATTGCCAAATCTCAGACTACGGGACTGACAGGATTGACGGTGGCGTAGCCTAAGTGGTAAGCCTGCCTACGAAGCTGGTGGTCCTGGGTTCGAATCCCGGTAAGTGCGAATATTTGTGCGATGAGCACGAATATTTGTTCCTGAGTCATGGATGTTTTCTATGTATTTATCTATCTATATAAGTATGTATATCGTCGCCTGGTACCCATGGTACAAGCTTTGCTTAGTTTGTGGCTAGGATGATCTGTGTGACATCGTCATCCTGATATTATTATTATTATTGAAAAATTTTCGTTACAGATTCCTTAAACATTTTCGGCCCGACCCAGGATTTAAAACCAGGACCTCATTATCTGTGGTTCCTGGTGGAACACGCTACGAGCAAATGTGTGCGTTGCAGCTGTAAATATATTGTCTTAATATGTGTTTCACACCAAATACCAATTTAAAAGTCCATTACCTTTACCTCTTCAGTTCAATCAATGTTGTGTGGCTTATTATGTATTAAATTTAGATAAGAAAAGATAATAATAGTAAATAATTTAATAAATAATACTAATGAATATAATGACCGTAATCCAGGCAAAAGAGGTATGCAAAGATCGTTAAGAATGGAAATTCGTTTTCTCTTCGTACCCCTCTGGGAAACCTGCATGAGTCTATATTTGTATGTATCTAAGATTTAAAATCATATTTAAAATTTTACGTAGGTACTTTGTAAGAATCCGATTTTTACAGGTTGCTAAATTGGTAACAGTAAATTGCTGTTACTATGACATATTGTTAATCATTTGTGTCGTGTTACATTATATTGTCGGTTATATATCTCCTTAAAAAATCATACTAGGTTCCAACAAAAACATTTTAGTTTCGCTTTTGAGGCTCAAAATCATTTTAAATATAAGATAAACATTCTAGAACTCAACGAGCCGAGTAATATGAAACGCCGCCATTAATTTTAAGAGTAACATATTCTACACTTAAATTCGGAACATAAAGTAAAGCAATCACTTAGTTATTCGTAAGTAAAGAGCTTCGTATCTCGCGCAAAAAGCTCCGAATTCCGCGAAATAGATCAAAACTACGAGGTTTTCTGTTTAAAAATTCACGACGCATCGCGTATAAAACGCTCCCATCAGTTTATATCGCACTTTCTTTTTTCTAAACATGCTATCGTTTATTTTTCCTTTTATTTCTTTTGAACTATTTATGGGCTTTTGGCTTAGAGCGAGGGTATTTTTGTTTCAATACGAAACGTAACGTGTGTTCGGAAACCTTTTTTATTTTTTAATCTTATGGATTAAACATTTTTGCAATGTTATTTTAAGGGTGTGTTATTTCGCTGTGATTTAATTGTCCCAGTAATGGGTCACAAAACATTATTGGCTCGAATCCTTCCAGTATTCATATTTAAATTTGGTATTCTCTAATATGTATTTAGGATATGTTTTTTTCTTTAAATTACACAACGATACCTAGAGATATTTTGAATTGAATTATCTTCCAAATTTGTAATTAATTTCAAAACCAATATGAAATTAAAAAGTGAAAATATACATTATTTTTTGCGTGTGTAATTTAAATTAAAAGTCACATACACGTTGTTTTGTGTTTCAACATTTATATTTCCTCTCTTGACGCAATAAAGAATAAAAGGTCTTAGGTTATTTTCAAGGGTTAGGCTTAGGTTTTTGTATCATGTAGCTTATGCACTCTGTCAATGCCTCAAGGAACAGTCGCACGTTGCCGACCTTTAAAAACTTTAGCATCCCGTTTTTAAGGTTTTAGTATCTCGGGAAAATTTCCCTTTCGGGAAATTGCGCTGAAATCCTACAGTTGCCGTTCTGCCATGAAAAAAATAGCAAGTCATTATCTATGTAAAGTGTTCCCGAAGCGCATTTGATACCTAGCCTAATATTACAAAGACGAAAGTTTGTGAGTGTGTGAGTTTGTATGTTTGTTGCTTCTTCACGTCTAAACGGCTGAAGTGATTTTAATAAAATTTGGTTTGTAGTTAGCTGATACCCTGGATTAACACATAGGCTATAATTTATAAAGTTTAACGCGAGTAAAACCGCGGTGCACAGCTAGTCGTACATAAGATGGAACTCTTGGCCCATTTGGACACAGTGTGGGATAATTACAGGCTCCACTATCTCATTACGGTATTAGATAATATAAATATATATTATGTCTATATAATAATTTGGAGGAGTTTGCAACCTGCAAGACATGCGCGTGAGTGTGTGCGCAACCAGAATGAACTAACTATATCCGACAGGACCGTTATCACTTGTGAGTCACGAGGACGTAACACTGCCAACTTCGAGACTTCAAGCTAGTACTGCGTGTAGTTTTTTAGCAAGCTAGTGTGCTTTCCAAAAAAGGCCAATAACTTTTGGCCAGTCGTCGTCGTCGTTTCCTACTAACATGTGTATGAATCGTATTAAATCTACCATACGCCACTATATCTCTCGATCCATCTCAACTTTCTGCAGGCCCTTTATTCCGTGTTTTATCACCGTGTGCATCGATCGCGCAAACATTAAATGTTGTAAAATGACAGTGCACGCCCGCGTCATTAAAACTCCACGTGCACTGGTGCCTTTTAAACTGTTTCACGTTAATGTAGTAGGAAAGGAGAAGGCATTTACCTAATTATTTGACCTATAAACTTGTAATTTCCATTTTCAGTACATTTTTTTTACTTCAGCATTCAGGGAACGAGAATATAGCTTTAACTTTATGTTTAGCACAGTTTTATCAATAGAAACGGCATGGCAGTCCCTGGATTACCGCTCCGCTTAACGGCAGTACAACAACAATATATGCCGGTGTTAACCTTGGACAGGTTCGGTAGAATTCTCTCCAGCACACCGACGATGAATCGTAGTATTAATTTGTTCCACTGAAGCTATGACCCTTTGTATTTAGGATTAGGGTTCATACCTAACATGTGCATGAACAGGGGCTAGCTCTACAAAATCCTAATTCGATTTTATCGTTCGAGCAACCCCTGTTCAGATTTTTGTTGTTCACGAAAATAAATAAAAACAAAACAAAAATAATTTTCAAGCCTTATCGACTGTTTTCATTACTTTTTTTTCTTTTATAAATTATCTTGATGTCATCGTCAAATAAGCCCTACAAGTCGAAGCCAGTTTATCAAACGACTATATTACGAATGTGAATTTTGTGAATTCTAATAATGATTGTATGATTTCGGTTGCGGCTGCATATTTATTAAATATTGTGTAAGTTTGAGTGTACTAACAAATGCAGAACTCTGGTATTCTCTGGTAACTTCGTCTTGTGGCTGATTTTTAACCCGACCTTAACGATCGCTGCAAATACCCTTTCCGGAAACCTTCGTGTGCGACTCGCGCTTGGCTGGTTTTAATTAACATTTGTAACTTTTCAAATAAATCTTTCAATACCTTATGGTCAACTTTCCAATCTTTCAATTAATCGGCTCTTAAACGAACTTCAGAAGTTAATCCGGGATTTCCTCGTTCCCGCCACTTTTCTCTTTTAATATTCCCGCTTATTGCAAATATGAAATCGGCACCTGGTGTTAGTTTGGCTTTTCAAGTTTTTCTTGAGCCATAGAGTAATTACTAATGACGAAGGTATTTCATTGAAATTATTAAAATTGTTAAAAATATATACCTACAAGGTTTAAATTAAACAGTGGAGGAAATCTATTGAGTGATCAAATGAAAGAAAACCGGTTTGTGAAATACGAAAAATTAATTTGTATTGTTTGTTAATTTTTCATGTTCTTGTGCTAAACGTTATTCAGTTTCATTAGGTTACGTTACGTGGACTATTTATGTTAAACTTTGTATATTAAGTAACATAGTGTGTCAAGGGCAAGTTATAATGATTTTAGTTTAATAGCATTCTACGTAATGCAAAGTGTAATTATAAACTTAAAACTGGAATATTATAAATTTCATCGAACATGTTATCCTCCGTAAGGGTATTAGCAAGTCCATTTTGCCCACCTTCAATTTTAAATGTAGGTATAAATAAAATTGAAACGCTATGATTAAATATCATATTTACTTTTACACTCAGTTTTTCATTACTAAAATTGGATACAAACTTACGACCGCGGATTTGTAGGTTGTTAGAAAATACGAGCACGGAAAGATTGCAAGCAAATTGTCTTCGTACAATAGAACCTCGTTCTCAACAATTGATTCTTAAATCTGGCTTGAGATTAGATCTGCAGTCAGCTGGAATATTAGAAAATAAAATGCAATAAAAGAAAAATAAACGAAAGATGCACAATTTTTTGCAGTTAACGAATTTTGTTTGTTGAAAAGAATCAACTCGACAAGAACCAATTTTATAGAGTATGCCAATCACGCTCGTGTAAACGTACAAGTACGGCTCAGATTAGCGTGAATAAAAACTAGGAAAATGAGGGTGAAATTGAAAAAGTTAATAGTGAGCTAAATTGATGACAGTTCTTCAAATTCCGTAATTATATTCGAGACATTTTTGTTTGAAACTGTTTCAGACGATTTTCCTTTCCGGAAAAGTATTTACATAGTTTGTGATCCTAAGTTTGAGTACAAAATTTTATCTAAATTAGATTAGTAAGGTAAACCAATAGTTTATCCAATAGTACTCGTATAGTCTAAAAACTGCGAAAAAATGGATGGTCCCAGATCTTACACTTGACTCTTTAAACCAACCAAAGATTGGTTTAAACTTAGTCACACCGTTGAAAACTGTTAGGTCTTGGATTAAATCCCAAACGTTATAACCAGGATATGAATTGGTTTTTTTTTGTAACAATGAAACGAAGTGAAATTGTTCAATCGTTCTCACTGTAATACTGTATTTCTAAGTTCAAAATAGCGATGAACTGAAGCCCTAAAGTACTGAAACGCGACTCACGTTAGTGCGAAAGTGCGCCACATCGATACACATAATTTCGAATGTTTTCCACCGCGATGCACGTTAGTGCGAAATCGTTTGGGTTAGGTTAGGTTAGAACGGTGACCATTTGGCGCTAGAAAAACATTAACCATGGATATCTCCATAATGGCATGCCTTCGCATTTACTGGACTTTCGCACTAACGTGCATCGCGCTGGAATACATTCGACAATGTGTGAATCGATGTGGCGCACTTTCGCACTAACGTGAGTCGCGTTTCAGTACTTTAGGGCTACAGTTCATCGCTATTTTGAACTTCGAAATACAGTATTACAGTCGAATAAATTTATCCCTTTACAAGTTAAAGGCGTTATGTCAAAAGTGAAAGGCTCATCCAACCAATTCTATCTCCTTGTGCGTCCACGGGTGAACGGTATATACATGTAATATGCATAACAATGGCGGTGGCATCCGTGGTGCTGACATCATGTCATTATAATGATTACAGGTCCTTATTACAATGGGGTAAAGTTCAATACACATAAACCTTATCGCCGATTAATTGTACTTTACTACAGTTCACCCGGGGTTACTATCATGTAGAGATATATTGCATTGGACCTAGTGAATTTGTCTTTTTTATTGTTGTTTTTTTGGTCAATTTGTTACTATGTTGTACGTGCGCTGGAAACTGGTTTATTGAATCCATTTATAACATTAATAAAGAGCTACTTGCTAAAAAATATATCAATGATATTTGGTTACGTCGATGATTGTTACATTTCTCGAAGTTTTGTTTGTAAAAAATTGTACCCGACTTCCAAATCCATGTAGAAAATATAATTTTATTCTTTTTTATAGTTGCATGGCAGTATATCAATCTACTATATAAAAATAAGTCGGGTTTTCCTTCCTGACGCTATAACTCCAGAACGCACGAACCGATTTCCACGGCTTTGCATTCGTTGGAAAGGTCTCGGGCTCCGTGAAGTTTCGCAAAGAAAATTTATAACATTTAACGCGGGTAACACCGCGGGGCACAGCTAGTATGCTAATATTTTTTGTGTCGTGTACTTTAGTGTACGTTTTTAAAGTGGGTTTTTTTGACCTTTTTGTGTATCCTACTTATATTAGGTCTTTACCTATGAAATTGCCGTTCTGCAGTACTGGCCATTTCAAATCAAAATAATTTTTGTTTGGCTAAGAATTCTAATTTCAAATTAATTTTATTTTAAAAACATGGATTCTTTTTTCCAAAAGTAGTCATTTCTTTATTGATTAGTGTTACATTTTCATCGCATTTCAATCTTTTTCGTCATCATGGATACGTTAAAAATTCGAGTAATTATGGAATATGAGTACCGTCGTGGCAGCAACGCGGCACAAGCGGCACGCAACATCAACGACGTTTACGGAGCTAACACTACAAACCAACGCACCACCTGTTATTGGTTTGCTCGCTTCCGTTCTGGAAATTTCGACCTGAAAAATGAACCTCGCGGTCGTCCGAAGACTTTGGTCGACAATGACGAATTAAAGGCGGTTGTGGAAGCTGATGATACACAATCTACGGCTGAATTAGCAGCAGCTTTCGACGTTAGCGTCAAAACAATATTGGTCCATTTGCGTCAAATTGGCAAGGTAAAAAAGCTTGACAAATGGGTGCCCCACGAACTCAATGATCGCCAGCGCGAAGTACGCGTCGAGACGTGCCTTGCACTGCTCAACAGACACACAAATGAAGGAATTTTGAACCGCATTGTTACCTGCGATGAAAAATGGATTCTGTTTGATAACCGCAAGCGCTCAGCAAGTTGGTTGGATCCTGGTTCAGCACCTAAACAATGCCCTAAACGAAAACTTACCCCTAGAAAAGTGATGGTCACTGTTTGGTGGTCTAGCGCCGGTGTGATTCATCACAGCTTCTTACCAAACGGGGTGAGCATTACTGCAGATGTGTACTGTGAAGAACTGAGCACAATGATGGAGAAGCTGGCGCATCTCCAACCAGCATTGGTCAATCGCTCGTCTCCGCTGCTCCTGCACGACAACGCGCGACCTCATACTGCACAGCAGACGGTCTCCAAGTTGCAAGAACTGGGGTTGGAAGCTCTCCGTCATCCGCCCTACTCACCAGACCTTGCGCCTACAGACTACTACTTTTTCCAGAATTTGGATAACTTCTTGGCGGGAAAAAAATTCAATACCCGAGAGGCAGTACAAAATGCCTTTGAAGAATTTGTTGCCTCCCGTCCAGCTGATTTCTTTAAGAAGGGCATCAATAAACTGCCACTGCGATGGCAAAGATGCATTGATTGCATGGGTGATTACTTCGATTAATACAAATAAAAAACTTCCTGAAAAAAATTCGTTTAAATTTTTTCATACAAAACGGCAACTTCATAGGTAAAGACCTATTATTATAAATACGACAGTTTGGATGTATGGGATGTTTGTTACTCTTTAAATATATTGTATTTCGTCGCTTTTTAGAATCAAACCCACTGCGCGATTGACCCGAGTAGGTGCCTCTATACACGCTACCACTTCCCTCTCCACCACATTGGTCTCGTCTCTTCCCGTTCCCGTTTATATTCTTAGTATTTTAGTATCTGCTATTAAATATGACATCGCTAGACTAACGATGCAGTTAATGTACAATTGTATTATAAAAGCATTATAATTTTATTTTTAAGTATTTGTTTCCTTTGGCACCCCATAGTTAGAACACAATAACGCGCAAGTAATGCTTGTAATAGGCTTCGTACCAATCGCAATGTATTAAATCCATCCACACCTATTACACGAGTTGGGTAAGGTATTTGTATTGTTTGGCACTACGTAGTTAGAACGTAATGCTTGCTTATCGTATGGACAGTGGTTACCCTAGTGTCAGAGTTGTTTAGCTGCCCAGTAGGCCTCTGACATGGCTTAACGACTGTTGTCTAGTGACTACAACCGAGACCGACAGCTTAACGTGCCCTCCGAAGCACGGAGACGCTCAGAAATTAAACCACTTTGGCGGTCACCCATCCATGGACTGACCGTGAGCCTAGTTACTTAACCTCGCCGATCGCTTACGGACCGGTGAGAGTATCTGGCTATGAGCGTAAGAACATAATAACGAGCCAACTATGATTGTAATATGCTTCGTTCCACCCAATTTTCGTTTTCGTCCATCCACACTTATTTCATGAGTTGGGTACGGTATTTGTTCTGTTTGGCACTACGTAGTTAGGACTTAATAACGAGCCAGCTATGATTGCAATATGCTTCGTACCAATCGCTATGTACTGAAACCAACCACATTTATTGCATGAGTTGGGTGCGGTATTTGTTTTCTTTGGCACTACGTAGTTAGAACGTAATAACGAGGCAACTATGATTGTAATTGGCTTCGTACCAATCGCAATGTATTAAATCCATCCACACCTATTACACGAGTTGGGTAGGGTATTTGTATTGTTTGGCACTACGTAGTTAGAACGTAAAAACAATCCAGCTATGATTGTAATACGCTTCGTACCAATCGCAATGTATTGAATCCAACCACACCTATTGTATGAGTTAGGTGCGGTATTAGTTTTGTTTGGCACTACGTAGTTAGAACGTAATAACGAGCCAACTATGATTGTAATAGGCTTCGTACCAATCACAATGTTTTGAATCCATCCACACTTATTGCATGAGTTGGGTGCGGTATTTGTTTTTTTTGGCACTACGTAGTTAGTACGTAATGACGAGCCGACTATGATTGTCATAGGCTTCGTACCAATAGCTATGTACTGAATCCAACCACATCTGTTAGTTGAGAGCGGAATTTGTTTTGATTGGCACAATAAACAGCCAGCTATGCTTGTAATAGGCTACGTACCAATCACAATATATTGAATCCAATCACACCTATAGAGTTGGGTGCTGCTGGTAATAGGTTTCGTATTAATCTCAATGTAAAGAATACAACCCACCCATTGCATGAGTTTGGTGCACAGCAACTGAAATCTTCTATGATGGTTTGCATACAATGCACACATAGAATATGTTTATCAGTAGCGTACAAGTGCTGTGTTTTCTCTATTATTACCACAAACAATTTTGTTTTTGCTTAGAAGAAAGAATATATTCTCGGCCATATTATCGGCAATAACTGCCTATCCTGGAATCTGAATAAATTGAATATTCGTTCTACATTTTTCCACCGTTCGTTTTATCGTTTTGCCTATGGCTATTGACTACAGTTTCCATCGTTTATTCCATATTCAGCGGACTGCGTCCAGTATTTGGGTCATATTGGAATAGCGGCGACATGAATGGGCTTTGATAGGCGAATGGCTGAAAGGACGAACACATTATTGCACGGGAATTTGCAGGTGGAATATTCGTACAGATTCATGAAGGATATGTTGGACTTTTGAAAGCAATAGGAAAAATTTGCTTTAACAGGATATTAGTGGCCCTACGACAAATTTGATTTTAGAAAAAGACTAATTGATCTGTTTGGAGTGTATGCTTTATTTATTCTTCCAAGATTAACTGAAGTAGAAGATTGGGGACTAATACCATATTTCTTTACATATTATTGTACTTACTTTATCGTATAGGCAGTGGAACCCCTGGTGTCTAATTGTTCAAGGCGTCTAACATGCCCTAATAACTAAAACCGGGACCGACAACTTTAACTGCCCCTCGAAGCACGAAAACGCTCAATAATTAGTCCTCTTTGGTGGTCACCCATAAGCCTCGAAGATCATTTACGTACCGGTGAGAGCAACAGTCGATGAGGGGTCTCTAACTCACGCAAAAACAGTTGAACGGATTTTGATTAAATAGGAATGTGGATGGTTTATACCCCGTTAGCAGATAGGCTAGCTATTCATAGCCCTATCGCAGGTAACACCAGAGGTGCAGCTAATAACTATTAACTTTTATCAGATTATTACCTATTCTAACCAATGCCTAATAAAACAGTAGTGAAACTCCATATTAAATATTATAAAATTCTCGAACACAATTTTCAAAAATGCTTTTATTTGGTTTTGGTACGAGGTTCTAAACCTGGGGATCAAAATCCAATATTCTTACAAAAAGTTGCTTATTTATCTACACAGGGGCCTAGAAGTGAAAGGGGGGAAATTAATTATTTTTCAGAGTATAGGTATAGAGTAGATGGAAGCATAGTATCACTCTTGACAATAACTTAATACGAGCTAGCTAAATATCATTGCTATAATAAAATAAATTTTATAAATGTTTTCATACATTCAATACAATGTGTACTTAAATATCTATGTTACTAGAAATAATAATGTATACAACTATATTACTACGAACATGTTCTGACTATTTACAAGCGCTTTTTTAAAGTCTACGTGAATAAAACCCTTTTTTATTTTTATTTTAGTCTACATAGATATGTCGTGTAAAATATTAGGTTTAAATTTACCCTAATCTTCCGCATGAGTATTGTGAGATAGGGCTTTCTGGATTTCTGGCGTTTCTGCCTTTTACACCAGTAAAAAAAATTAACCCTAGAAGCCGATTATTGTTTGTATCTTTTTAACGATTGTCGCCAACATAGTGGCCAACGGGAGCTAGAGGACGGTGTCCGTGTCGTTAAGGTAAGTCTCACCATCTCTGATATATCGACGCATAGCACGCCTGTGAGACGTATGTTTAGGCTTTGTGTAACTCTTAACGGGTTTACTTTTATTTGGTTTTCGAATATTTTGTCTATTTTTGGCGTCTTCGGGTATAAATATCTCACGGCCTCAAAGATTAGACGAAACCGATGTTTTAGCAATCTTAAATGAGAGTCTTTGGAAAATTCAGATTGCAAAGTTGACGATGACCAGATTATCGACGACGTTTAAAGCGAAGATAATATGTGTATGTTTCTTCTAGGGATTTATGTATATTTTAGCAATCTAGTAGAAGAACCCGAGCCAATTAAACGTAAATACTGCGACTTTTGCTTTTATGTAAAAGTAGAATGTCAAAAGCTGTGTGTTAAAATTCTGTGTGTGGCGAGCACATGGTTGATATGTGTGCAGACTGCTTTTAAAGTGCAACTAGTCTTATAAATTCTGGTTAGTTTTAATGTTTGCTACAATAATCAAATAATTAGCGTTACAAAATAAAGATTGTCTTAAAAAGGATATATTGTTTCAGTTCAGTTTCAGTTCATTTTGAAGAATTATTTTTTTTTGTTCCAATTTATGCATATTGTTTTTTCGTTGTAATAAATAACTTGTTTATAGTTATAATTCATAGCATAATAGTCTTATTTTTAGTATATATTCCGAATTGAAAATCCAGCTATATAATATTTCTTAAGAAGGGCTATATTGCATATAGATTGTAATTTATAAGTGTACGCCTCTGAGACGTATATTAAGGCTTTGTGTACGTCCCAAATAGATGAGACGTCTAGGGTTAAAAGTAATTACATCCCTCTTGTCTGGTCTGTCGCATAAGAAGTACATTTCTATACTATATATAACTGCTTTATTATGCACACCAGTCGCATATTTGGTCGACAGGTGCTAACATATCGTTTACGTATTGCGTATGTTAGAACCCATCGATCAGTTTTTCGCGCAATAACTAACTTGACACTACAGGACACAAGTAAAGATGCCCCGTCCTCTGCATAAAAACATGTTAGAAATAAATGAAGAGTTGGAGAGTCTCGTAGAGTCTTAACATCCAATACACCCATTAAATTACTTCTAAATCTCTTATTACTGAAATTAAATAATACTCTTTTTACAAACTTTAAACTCTATGAACACTCACAATCCCTCATCCAAAACACACACACACACACACACACACACAAACTCACACACGCACAAACACACGCTCAAAGTGAACTGATAGTTCATAAGATTTGCCTTTTACTTTTTTCTAAATGTTTAATTATTACCCTAACTATGGAACATTGTTGCCTACCTCGGAGGTGGGCGCTAATAGCTACGACGCAGTTTCTTTTAACTAATGTAGCTGCTAACGTACACACAATATTGTATAGCATCTGTTTTTGGTTCCAATAAATATTTGTATTTGTAAAAAAAATGCAATATTATAAAATTAGTTTAGTTAGTTTTCACAACACCAAGGGCATTGTTCCACGTTGTGAATGACCTATATGTTAATCATTAATTACTGACTATATCTAATAAATAGATTGCACTTTATAGTGTATGTTATAAGGTGATCAGATAATATAATGATCTTCTTAAATTATTTACTAAATTAAGATGTCGAAATGTCACATGTCAGCGAGTAGCTCATGAAACGCATAGTAATTCATTGTTCTGTTACTATAATTTGGAACACTGGACGTAGTTTTCTCCCGTGTGTATTCAGAGTTGTACAAACGACTGTGTCACTATCCAGGACGACATGGTTTGTCGTCTGTCAATGTTGTCACAGTGTTGGTTGATTTTACTCCGACGGAGAACAGTGTAGGTATCTATTAGGCGCGTTTACCTTGCGAAGTTTCTATGCCCTATGAACAAAACTTTTGTTTATGTATTACCTACGACACTTTACGAGTAAAAATAATATTGTGACTTCAGACCTTTCTAATAGGTTTTAATGGAAAAAAAATTGTATTTATTTTTTTTTATTTTAATTTCGTTATTTTTTTTCCAAATTGAAAGTCAACCTAATGCTTTTGTGATAAAGTTGAGAATCTATAAAAGAAATTTGACAGATTGGGGTAGCTGGATGTGCTGGCGTCTGTACAGTGTGCGTTAATTGTTTTATCTTCTTATTTGAAAGCGAATCTTAAGTTTGTACTCCTGTTGTAATATACATCACGGGAACTGAATTATTGAATTTGGACTCAGGGTATTTTCGATTGCATAATTTCTGGCGCCGCAAGACGATCGTTATTTATTCAGTTCCTTTTCAACGCTGTACTGGGTACCCTTATTAGTACAGGAAATTAAGTAAAGTAAGTAATTAAGTGATAATAAAACAATATAATAAGACCTATCTCCGTCTTGTTGTGGTGTTCTCATTTGAAGTTCCATAACTGCTTCGCTTTCAAATGTTTAATTTTCCAAACAGGAAATTATTTTTAATTACCACAATCCTAAGTTTTCAACCATATTTTTTCGTTACCTATTTTGGTACTGAAGGGAATTTTGCAGCCGCAAAATCACCGTGAACCGTGAATTTATTGGCAAATCGAATGGATCCTACGTGTGATACTAATAATAATAATAATTATGAAAATATAAAGTGAAAAAGTTGTTTAAAGTGATTTAAATTCTTGTCTATATAACTATATCGTGTGGTTGCCGGCCCAGAAAAAATAACAGGGCCACCTCATAAAATGGGTGTCACAAAAGGCGACTAAGGGCTACATTTAAAATGAGGTGAAATTTCGTGTCCAGAGGTTTTTGGGTTTGCCAATGTATTTAAATCAAACTAATTGACGTCCGTCATTGTTTTCGTTAGTATTTATTTCTTTTTAACCGAATTCTATAGAAGGAGATTATCAATTCCAATATTTATTTTGTATGTAACATACATACAAAATAAAAGTGATTTTTCCGTTGTTTATGTGATGATTATTTTGGAATGGTCTCATATAATCAATTTCAATTGGTGTCAGAAAGAAACGTTGAAGGTGGTTTAATATTTTTAAAAAGTAATTATATTTTGCGTATCTATAGGTTACCTTTTGTTATATTTTTATGTGTTATATACATATTATAGTGCTGGAACACAAAAATGACTGTTATATGCAAAAAATGTTGATACAATGAGATGTATCAATAATTTTTGCACGTAACAGTCACTTCTGTGTTCCAGCATAATAATATGTATATAACAAAATAGAGATCTCATTACATTATTGTAATTTTTATAGATACCTATAAAAAGCACAATAATGTAACTCATTACATAATTGTACTTATTATAGGTACATATCCCTATTGTTTTTTAAAACATGTCCATGTTACTATCAGATTATTTAGCTTTCTACAGGTATTTGAATTGCTAAAGATTGTTTAGTTGTTTTGAGTTTATTCATTACATCAATACACAAAAATTCAAATATTATCTCTTTACAATATAAAATCAATGTTTTACGGACTTATCTCAACTGACGATCGTGGCTTACCCTAATTTTCAAAGACTTATTAATTCTTCATCCAGGATTCCTTCCGAAACCTTATCTCAAAGTGTAACACAGAACCGTGTTATATGATAATACCTGTCCGGCTGAGATGGGTACAACGAGATAATCATTACGAAAAGTTCCAATGTAACGTTTATGTCCGATCTGAGTAGCTTTGTTCCTCACGCATTTTGGTATATATAGATGTAAAATTCTTGTTAGTACTTGCGAAAAATGTGCTTCGGTTGCCTTGTCATTGTTCGAAAATATTCAGTCGAATTATCATTTGAATATTTTTGTCCACATCAAAATAAAACTGTTTTTGAAGTTATACTTCTTTTGGCGCGATGGAGAAAAATGATGAGAGTGAATTTTTACGATGCGCGCGCACACCGACACCAAAAAATTTAACAGCATGAAGTTAGTTCTAGGTGGTATGAAAATGTATGAGAGTGAATTTTTACGATGCGCGCGCGTCGTAAAAAGTAACAGCATGACGTTAGTTCTAGGTGGTATGAAAATTGATAACTATGTTCAAGTTGTATATTAAGAAGTATAACTTCTAACGCGTGTACAAAAGTACACACAAGTTTTTTTTTTTACTTTTCGTGGTCAAACTCCAAAATTGGAAATGCGAAACTTGTATGTAAATATTACAGTTGAATAATAGTACCACAAAATGACCAAACATTTTTGATAAGTGAATCCAATAATTTTATATACCTACAATAAAAATATAAATGCAAAAGCGTTATTTTTGTCATCCTAACAAGGATGAAAATAGCAGTATATTAATTGTAGTAGACATTTGAGGATGTTCTTTAACTTTGAAAGTTTTCATTAAATTGTACAAAAAATATTTGCCCGCTCATTGCATTAACACATTTGATTGGCTCTTAATGCTTAAAAAATATCATGTCGTAGCTGAACATCCGACATCATTTATAAAAATATAAGTAACTAACCTTTTCTACCCCTATACATAAATATAAAGAATTTTGCAACACGCTGGTCGTCTTTTTATGCTGGAAACCAATATTTTGACAGCTATTATGATTAACCGCAAGTAGTGAAATTCATTTGTTGCCTAAAATTTATTAATACGTGTGTTTAGTTATTGTATGTATAGAAAGCGATTTTTCCGTTGTTTGTGAACGGATTTTGATAAATCTTGTCTTATTCGATAATAATTGCTTTCAGAAAGGTCTCATACAATTTTTGTTCAAATTGGTCGTTGTTAATAGAAGTTGGCGTCGGTTCTTTGGTTTTTAATTTTTTAACGTCAGTATTTATTTTTCTGTATCTTAAACTGATAATCCAGCTTTGCCAGCTAGTATTTTAGTGTTTTGACTTCCTGTGAGTTTTTCTTCAATGTAAATAGCCAGTGCTCTCACTGGTCACAGAAAATTAATACAATTGCCTCCATCATTACAATATATACGAAACAATGTAAACTATACTTCAAAAACGCCGTGTGTCCTTCGTTCATATCTACCCACCGCAACACAAAAAAATATTAAAATTATAATCTAGTCGGCATGGATGTATGGAATTTGTGTTATTTGTAAAATTGTTTAGGTGTTTATTTGTATTATATAGTTTAGTATTTTAGTTTAGTTTAGTATTGGTAAGTAGCCCACGCTTGGCGTCCTATATTAAGTATTTAATTTCTCTGCAATTGAATGTACATATTCTTAAGAGAAATAAAGAATCTTTAACCGTAAAAATATTTAAATTGCACGCATATACAATAATATTTAGCTGAACAATACTTAACTCTATAGTGAGGACGATACGGGAAATATCCTACTCTCTGCTGTATTGGTGTGTCACTTTCATAATTTACGATATTTTTCAAAAGTCGTGTTTATGGCGATGTAAAATTTTGTTCCTTGTTGGAAAAAATAAATACGGTGTCTCCATACGCTGTAATTATAAAAATGCAGTGTCCAGTAAACGGCGTTAAAATATGCCAGATCTGCTGTTAATTACAGTGTACCTAGCAACACTGCATATATCTTTGAATTTTTGAGCATGTTCGTGGTTCCAAGGACACGTTAACTGTTTGAACTCGGCTGTAGTCGTCAGACAGCAGCATTAAGCCATGTCGGAGCCCTTCTGTGCGGCTTATTCAACTCTGACACTAAGGTACGAATTAATGAATTAAACGACCCTCCTATTACCGATCGAACAATACGGGCTACATTTCTGTTTCCTTATATAAATCCACCGGATAAGTATGGGTACTTTCTACTTGTACCGAACCAGAATCCTAACAAACCAAATCGATTTAATACATTTATAATCTACTCATCTAATCCTTGCTCAATATACTAGTGTTATGTGAAACAAATTGAAAAATACGACGGCATGTCTGCATTGCCACTCGGACTACAATGTTGCTATGAATAGAAATGCAGGTTCACAATGCAATACAGTAATACCTATGTTCTTGGAATAAAAAGAATATCTGAACTTTTATTGCAATTTCTATGAGATTAGATTCGTTTAGATACGAGTATTTTTGTGTTTGGTTCAATGAACAAACAGCGGTTTGTTTTGATGATACCTATCTAATATTGTATTTCAGGTGCCCACAGCCAGATGCCCTCATCAGTCTGTAAGTGATTGGCGAGGTAAAGCGGCTAGACACGCGTTCAGTATATAGATAGCAAGTTGAGCTGTCAGTCTCCGTCGTAAGCCATGTCAAATGCTTAAAATTGCACTGAACTTTGCTAGGATTCAGTACCTTCCCAAAAGGTATCCACGGAACTCTTTTACTAAGCCTCCTATGTCAAATATAAGATATTTGACAAACTTAAAACTACTTGTAACGACTTGAAAGATTTTAAAATATTTCCACCCACAGGAACTACATCAACAGTAAGAAATAATTTGCAATTTTTTATCGGATCATAATAAATATACAGATAACAAAGAAAGAGAGAGAGAAAGTCACATGGAGGTGGTAAACGCTTTTTCCTACGTGATGGAAATTTTTAAATCTACATATCGAATTATATATATTCGTTATAGTTTCAAAAAAGCGTTAGGAATTTCCAGTACCTTCTGTACCACACACTGAACGCTTGGAACTCAAGTTTGAGAAATTCATGCAAAAGGTTAAAACTATTGGTATCATTGAGAAAGTATAGATTAAACATGATGTATTTTTTTCGATTACCTTACCTAAATCTTTTAATTTTTAGACTAGGCACTTGGTTTATTAGTATGTATGTGATGATTATATGCTCTATTAAGGCCAAGAAGAAAAATGTAATAGCTAGATTTTTTTTCAATGGAAAACTAAATTTCGTTGTTCTTTGCCATTACAATATTTTTCGGAAATTCAAGTATAGTAAAAGAGCATATCAAGATGTAAAAATAGCATTATTCTAATACGAAACGTAGTCTTTTCTTTATGAATTGTTTCGTGAATTTGCACATCCGAATGGAATACCTATGGGCAATTAACTCTATCGAGATCGCCCATTTAGACATGTCCCTGTTTGAGGGATTGATAAAATATAGCGGTTAAATTCACTAATAATGAATAAAATATATCTTCATCACCATCACCATGTCAGTAGAAAAACGTGCAGTTTAGGACAAAGGCCTCCCCAAAAGATTTTCACAATGGAATTATGTCCATCATTTGGAGGGATATGGCATTACTGTCACCCTTCGCAGATACGTTGGCGATCGCAACATAGTACAGACGGCTACATGTCAAGCTATACTTTTCCAATATAAACTGATCTCTCATTGTAAAGAAATCCTATACAACGCGAGATCAGCTTGTACTGGATATTTATAGCTTGTGTTGTAATTTATAATATGTAGCCGTGTGTACACAGAGAGAAGCTGCTGGGAGATATTCCCTTGGGATGACTTGTGTGCCCTCCACGGGATGAGATGGGATGGTAATATTTTTTGCCTTCAGCCACACGGCAAATATAATCTTCACACATGTTAAATAACAAACAGTATACACATTCCACCAAATCCATCATAGTTTGTCCTCAACTTCTATCGTATAAAACGTTGTAACGTAAATGCAAAATCCTGGGCTATATCATATTATGACAAACAGACATAGTACAAAGAACGTCGCAACAAATCCAAATACGAATTTCGGAACTTAAATATATGGATCATCCTTATAATACGTCTAATTTTCAGCAACTGCTGCTATCCTTTTACAGGTCAATCGACTTGTTAACGCCATTTCAACAGGAACAAGTCCTAGAGGTCTGGGTAGGGCAACGCAGAGCCCTCCCAGGGTGCGTGTCCCGACCATCTGGGACATGGCGCAAAAGGGGGGCACCGGAGCAGCATACCCGCGTTCCCGGGGCTCCCCCATCAGGCGCCTAGAGAAGTCCACGGCAGGTAGGTTTAGTCGGTGCGAGTCCGACATACCCACCCGTAGACTTTTTGCGGGTGGAATGCGTAGGTATTCCCCCTGCCTTAACAAAAAAAAGTCCTAGAGGTCCAGAGGTTACGTCTCAGGGGAGCCGTTTATCTTTTAATTTTTCGGTCACCCATCTATGGACTGACCGCGAGTCTAGTTGCTTAACCTCGCCCATCGCTTAAGGGCCGGTGAGATCATCTAGCTATGAGCGCCTACCCAGATGAGGTCTGGCGACTTTACCGACACGCAGAAATACAACATTAATATTATTAATGTTATTATTAAGGAATATCTTCTGTCAGGTGGAGGCACTTCCGCAGTCGGGCTGCCCTTTGAGCGAATTAACGCTATGCCCTGCCTCTCTTAAACATATTCCACTAGCAAATCATTCGGAGCTATAAATAAGGAATTTAAGACCGTTTCAAATCAGTAGAAGATCCATTTGTTTTCTTCCAAAATAACGAGAATAGGAGTGATAAATAAGATTTGTAATCTCAAAAATAGGAAATAATAATATTAATTCCCAACCAGCACCCTCTAACAATTCGAGGTAGCCGCCACCGCGTTAAGCCACAAGCTATATACACTAGCAGATCAAATTTAGGGTTTCCTTAATGACAACCTTTCGAAGCCGTCCCCATTCCACAGCGCGGCTGTGTCTATCAATTGGAGGGATATGCTATAATCGCCACGCTTGGCAGACGGATTAGCGTTCGCAGTATGATGGCATATAGTACACAGAGAGACGCTGCTGCCCATTTTCTGGGAGATATTCCCTCGGGTCGATTTCTACGCCCTTTAAGAGATGAAAAAGGGTGATGAAATTCTTTGCTGTTAGCAACGCAGCAAGGATTAGAATATGTCATGTAATTTATGGGTGGTCCCTTACACGTTGAAACTTCGTCGACTCATACATTCGCTTGTAAACTATTTGAGAAGCGTTTAAAACGAATTTATAGTGTTGAACATTGTATAAAACTTCAAAATTTGATACGACTTCCTTGGAACTTTGCGCGCGCCCGTTGAAAAGTTTCACAGTTTATTTTCTGTTAGATTTGTTTTGATTCTTGTGCCGACGCTTTTATAAAATTACACACCTGTACCTTTTTAGGGTTCCGTAAAAAAACCGAAACCCTTAAAGATTCGTCATGTCTGTCTGTGTGTTTGTCTGTCTGTCCGTCCGTATGTCACAGCCACTTTTTCCGAAACTATTAGGACTAGGTATACTGTTGAAACTTGGTAAGCAGATGTATTCCGTGAACCGCATTAAGATTTTCACACAAAAATAGAAAAAAACCAATAAATTTTGGGGGTTCCCCATACTTCGAACACAAAATAAAAAAAATATTTTTCAAACATTATATTGAGGTTCCTTATATATTTTTGTTCCAAACTGAATGGTTTACGCGAGAGACACTTCCAAAGTGGTAAAATGTGTCCCCCCCCCCTGTAACTTCTAAAATAAGAGAGCGATAAAACAAAAAAAAATATATGATGTACATTACTTTGCAAACTTCCACCGAAAATTGGTTTGAACGAGAGCTAGTAAGTAGTTTTTAATTCGTCTTTAATCATAAACCGCAATTTCCCTTTCATTCAGTAAACTACTACAAGAACTTTTATATTATTACTTTTATATTGTTACGTGCTGCTACGGAACCCTTCATAGGCGAGTCCGACTCGCACTTGGCCGCTTTTTAGTTATTAAAAAGTATACGTGTGCATCTTTTTAACCGTGTTTTAACCACGGAATGTCATGCGGTTGCCCTGTTATTCTTTAACCGGGCACCACCTGGCCCAGAAAGAATAACAGTGCCACCCCATAACATCCCATCATAAAAGGCGACTAAGGAATACACCAGGTAGTCGGGCGGCAGCGTCACCTGTGTACTAGCTACCACCCAACTGCGGTCTCCAACTCGCATGCCAAGTTTGGTTACTACGATACACCACTCCAAATAGAAACGTTGTGAAAACCTTTGATGGATATCAGGCTTATGCTGAGGATATGCTGTTAAGGATGACAGAGGGGCGCCCCCCTACCGCAGCTTCGGAGATAAGCGGGCGTCGAGCTCGCGGAGGAGATGGCATTCGACACGGACCGCGACCGCACACGTCATTATCTTATTTTATTTCTATACTCAGTTTATAATACTTATTTATTGGAGTCAACCTCACCGTATGCATAGAATAGAAAAATTATTTTTTCAAGTAGCTATGACTCATATATGTTAGTAGGACTTACAGCTATGTTAGTAACATACATTATTATAACCCTGCAACCGTCATCCCCGCGACAAGCCATGGGAGACGGCACAGCAATGACTTATGTAGGCGCAGTCCAACCTACTTGCAATCATGTTTAGGATACTGTTAGAGCTGGTCCGCCCCCTATGCACCAGAGAACCGCATATTTTACGCATTGTTGCATAAAAACAATCTACATGTGCATCTGCGAACATTCCCGACGCACTACAGAAACGGGGTAGCCCTACCAGCACCCTAAACTAATTACACGAATGACTTTCTTTTCTTAAAAATTTAAGCCCATATACAACTGTTCTTTGTCCAGGTGCATCCGTAAATAGTAAATTATAAAGTCCGCCGAGCTACAGGGTTTCCGAGTTTTAACTATAAAATGTATACCTATGTCTCTTAAAAAATTAACCTAGAGACAATCTCAGAGCCAACTCAATTACTAACCTGACTGTCTGTACTATACAAATAATATTTCAGAGAACAATGCAACATGCCTTACCATCAGAATCTAATTACGTTTTGTAATTCGACGCCGAACAATGCTCTCGGCATTGGAAACTAAATTCTATTCCGATTCAGTACCTATAGGAGTGCGGCGTATTTATCGTAACAGTTAAATGTAACAGATATGTTAAAATAACAGTCTGAAACGGTAACTACTAACTCAAAGAACAGCTGCTATTTTACGCATAGCCAACATTTGACTCTGTTCAAGCATATGACGTTAACCTTTGTTAGAACGAGACATTAATATAAACTGTGACTGCGACTGTGACATCATTATATCACCCTAGTTAGGAAGATAAGTTCGGATATGAGGCTTTCTTGTTCTGCTACTGCAATCGGATTCACCCATACTTACGAAATGACTTCGAACGTTTTGATCCTGAGCCATAATAAAGTGAATATTCTATTTGAATCTCTAAAGTTGTTCATTGGTTTAATGCCAATAATCTTGTGCTTAATGATAAGAAAACTAAAGTCATTAAATTCACTACACCGAATGTGAAACAGGCGACAACCAATGTACAACTTAATGGAGCTAGGTTGGACCCTGTTGAATCAACTGTGTTCTTGGGTATCACTATTGACTCAAAGCTACAATGGAGCCCACAAATAGAAAAACTGTCCGGCAAATTAAGTTCTGCAGCATATGCAGTGAAAACTATTAGACGGCTGACTGATGTTGAGACAGCTAGAATGGTTTATTTCAGTTATTTTCATAGTGTAATGTCCTATGGAATTCTTCTCTGGGGTAGCTCTGCTGACATTAACACCATATTTATATTGCAAAAACGAGCTGTAAGAGCTATCTATAATCTTGGCCCGAGAGTGTCTCTAAGAGAAAAATTCAAAGAGGTCAACATTCTAACTGTACCATCTCAGTATATATATGAAAACAGTATATATATGTGCATAAAAATATCGATTCCTTCTGTAAAAGGAGCGATACACATAATGTAAATACTAGATATAAGAATAATCTCATACTGCATACTACCCGTCTCCACAAAATAAGTAACTCTTTTATGGGGCAATGTATAAGATTTTATAACAAACTTCCCAATGATATTAGAGAATTGTCTACGCATAAGTTTAAAAGAATTATTAAAGCCAAATTGTGTAGCAGGGCATATTACAAAATTTCTGATCATTTAAGTGATAAAAGTGCTTGGGATGGAGTTGTTCTGAGTCAACACACATGATTGTAATTAATCTTAAGTATATTTTATTTAAAAAAAAAGATTCCTACTGAGTTTTCTGGCAGTGTTTCTCAGTAGCTGCCACGTCATGCACTGCACGGTAGGTAAAAAAAATATGACGAACTGACGATTCCACATAAATGTAATTTTTTTACGGAATAAAGTTACTTTGACTTTGAATAATTAAACTTTAATTTTTAACTCGCTTTTATTAGCTTCACTTGTAACTAACTATGTATATAAGAAAATCTTGGAATCTTAATTTGGCCCACTTCCCGGTCTCCGGATAGGATGAAATTTTGTATACGCTCTGAGTTCTGATGACAATACATGACTAGCTAAGAAACGTCATTACAAATTCAACATGGCGGCCTCCCCAAGATGGCGGACTGGCTGTTTTAAATCCACCCCCATGATATGGGTATCAAATGAAACGATTTGCTGTCAGGAATACGAATTTTTTAATTTAAAGTGCGTGCTAAAAGCGTATTTTTTAGTTTTTTAAATTATTTTATTGTAAGCTAATTCATAACTATTTTAATTGTTTACACCATTAAATATAATACAATGTCACGTAGTGTCTACTCACGCGATACTATTTTATTTACTAATTCATTGCAAGTTTTAAGAACAGACAACTGTTACAGTAAACAAGCTATATGAAGTAAAAGATTATTATTGGTTTTAAATAATTTATTCTCATAAAAGCCAATTATTTCATAACAGTTTATTGGAACTGCTATTTATAAGAAGGAGGAACGAGCGTTGAACCTGTTACCACCCAACCTTAATTCAGCCTACATGTAAGGGTAGAACACATTGATGGACAGTCCGTACAAACGGTCTGTCGGCCGGCCGCTACAATTAATAATAATAATAATATCTAGGGACAGTGTCACACAGATCTTCCTAGCCCCAAACTAAGCAAAGCTTGTACTATGGGTACCAGGCGACGATATACGTACTTATATAGATAGATAAATACTTAAATACATAGAAAACATCCATGACTCAGAAACAAATATTCGTGCTCATCACACAAATATTCGCACTTACCGGGATTCGAACCCAGGACCACCAGCTTCGTAGGCAGGAGCACTACCAACTAGGCTACGGTGGTAATTACTTAGTCTTTTTCTTTTATTAATATTCCGTTTACAAGTAGCCTAGAAGGCTTGCACTGCTTTATCGGACAATACACACAAACTGGGCTTAAACCGTCAAGTAAATAAGATAACAAACTAAATAACTTACGCCAGAGAGCACCCCGTTTGGGTTCGGAACCTCGGCTCAGGGTACTGTTACTAGTTTTGTGCAACTGTCGCTCTATGTTAGGAAGCAGTGGTCGCTCGCCCGATTGATGATCCGAAAGGGACATCAATACGAATGCAAACTAAGGGTCATAGAGAGCGATCAGTGGCGGCGTATTCGCGCCAGTGTCACCAGAGTCAGTCATGATCGAACAGCCTTGACACTTGGTGGTCTAGCGGTAACGTCAAACAAAATATTTTACGTTAAGAATAACATCTAGTAGCAGCTCACAGCTTGGAAGTGGATGGTCTTATACGCCCCTGCTTGTTAAAGTTAGGGTCTGTATTTGCTTTGCGTACCTACACACTCCGTTAAGTTTGGCCGCCGTACCCGCAATTTGGCCAGGAGCATTATTATCACAATGGCTAAAAGACGGCTTTACTTATGAAAAATATTACCTTTCGACGTTCATCTTCTAGTTGAGCAAAAGTTTCAGCGGGTTTGCATAAATAATGATAATAACAAATTCTCGTGAGCGCACATAGCTCTCATAATTTAAAAGCTTTTAATCTGAGAATCATCTCCAGTATGCTTCATACAAGGCATTCTGGAACGAGTACAAACATTGGCAAAACGAATTACAGCCATTCCAGCAAAATATTCTAGCGGTGCATTCCGATATAGACCTCAAAGCGTATGTTTGTGGGGAAAATTCTGATTCCAAATAAAGCTATGGAGTTTGAACACAACGAGTTATTATATTTCTTCTAAGTAAAGCGTGATTTGTAAATTAAATGAATACAATCTAATATTATGCACAATAACTTTAAATAGTCAGTTAGTCAAGTTAGTAGATATTTAATTAGTTAGCTGTGTAGCTAGCGGCAACGAATATTACCAGCCCATCTCATCCCGGGAGAATGTCTAGAACTGCGATTGCTAACCAAGCGTGGTGATTATGGCTTATTCAGATGGACTCGATTCCATTATGGAGATCTTTTGGGGATGCCTTAGCCCAGTTGTGGACGTCATTTGGTTGACATGACGAGATATATAATTTATTTCAGTTAAAGAGTTAATTTATGTACGATTTTCTCGGATTGGTTAGTTAAAAAAATTAAATCCGAATCGTCAATATTAATATTTAGAGAAAAATCGTAACTGAATTTCAGGTTTATTGTAAAATCTATATTGGGCAAGAGTATGTATATGATATGCGATATCCCCTTTGTAATTATTTTTTTATTCGATAGGAAATGCCGAAGGAATGGTCTCATAAATGTTTTATTCGGATACCGAGTTGGTAATAATAAGTTGGTAGATGTTAATAAGTATTTATAAAGAATACCTACTTAATCGGTATTTCTTAAATACTAATTATTTAATGTCGTTATTTTTATTTAATAAAGTTGTGCCCCCGTCAGCTACATTAAGTTTGAAACAAATTGTGTCGCAATCAATCTATATTCCTATGTTTCGATAAAATAAATGTATTTTGAATTGAATGATTAAATCTATCCTAAAGTTAGAATGTAATATATTTATTTAGTTTCAGTTGTAACAGTGTTTCTACACGTGAAACTATTTTTATTCCAATATTGTAGCTATAAAAGTTGAAAACATAAATGAAATAACTTTAGTAATAAAACTACACATTTCATTTCTATTCAAAGCGTTTAGTAATACACCTGACTACACATACTATGCAGCACTCGACCACAAACCTGTGAACATTAAGCCTTTCAGCAAAATGAACTGAGAACCGTTTGACCAAAGCAGTGACAAATGTTAACATTAGCGGCCAAATAAGAGGGTATTTGTAAATAGTTGGTGTGGACATTGATAAACAGGTAGTGAATATTTAGTGTGCTTACGGGTGCATTAGTAACAATGAGTTACCAACCTACGTAGTTAGAAAACACGGGAGTTAATTATTGCAGATCTTAACAGCGTCAAAACAATGGCGACCATTGTTTTCAGAATTGTATTTAAATGATGCGCGGAGTGCGTCGCGCGGTGCAGGTAAGCGGTTTGTGCCGTGTAATTTTGTACAAAGAATATTGTCAAGTATCACTTAGCTTACGTGTAGGTTTGCCGTGCACTACACTTAATTAGGCTAGACATTGAATATATACACTATGATATATAAATAAACTCAGAAAATGGTTACTAAAGACCATACATTGTTTGAAAATCGTCATTGTAAACACTTTTAAGGTTATTTAGCCTTATTTCGTCCACTGCTGGCCATAGGCTTGCCCAAAGGTTTCTGAAACGTTGCAATTTGAAGGTGTTTGCCGTAGTCGCCGCTCTTCGCATGCGAGTTGGTGACCGCAGTTAGGTGGTAGCTAGTACACAGGTAGCGCTGCTACGACTACACCCACGGGAGGGTATAGGGTGGAAGACAGAATAACATATGGCCTTGTTGGAACGAAGTTCCTTATCGCGCGTTGTGTAAGGGGGCTAGACGGAAAAAAATCTTACGAAAAGTTGTTACGACACTTTTTGCAGCTGTGCGGCGTGCGCATGTGTCTCTGTCTGTCTGTCTCTCTCTCTGTGTCTGTCTCTCTCTCTCTCTGTCTGTCTCGCTCTCTCTCTCTCTCTCTTATAGAAAGCAAGCCAGATATTTTCATTTCTATTTCGCATTGAACAGTGTGGTGTCGCGACGATTATTTTTGTTGAGTGTATACAGGTTTTTTGTACATAATAAATAATAAGAAATAACTTCGTTCCATCCGGGTGTCCCTTGACACCTCTCGAGTTTTTTTTATTCTTTTTGGGCCGGAAACCACACTGCATTTACTCTTATAAAACTAAAAAATTGCATGAAAAAGTGTCAACTGGACCTAATTACTAAGCCGCTGCTGTTTCTTCGTCCCTCTGTCTGTCAGCGCGCTGTATCTCATGACCCGTAACAAGAAGACAGTTGGCATTTTTACGGAGTGTTTATGGTTTAGATATAGTTTGTAGTTTTAGTTGCTAGGCGGCTTGAGCCGCTGCTTGGCTCTATAATCAGTTGAAGCAGTAAAAGCCCCTTAGGCTAACTGTAAACGTGAAGTTAAAAATAAACTCGAAATTACTTTGAAGGCACTTGTACTGGGTACGGTTTACTGGGAGTAAAAAAAAAACGCCTAGTCTCCATTGTGTTTTTATTGCATTTTTATATATTTACAATCTAGAGACGGAGGCTTTTTATGTGGAGAACTTTTTGCGTCCTTGTGACCGCAGGCTAACTTTTACAAGTGTTACGCCGGCGTGTAGAGAGGACGTAATGTGTCGTAATTCGTCTTGCCACCGGAGGCTAACATCCACGTGCTGTTTAGTGTACTGGACACGAGTGTAAAATTTATATCCGCATAAAATAAAACTGCCCAGAAACTCACCACATGTTCTACGTGAACTAAATATTTAACTTGATCCAACAGTTTCAGGCGAATGTCAATATTAGTATCAGACTGCAGTACTTCCAAACTGCACAAAGATTGTATTGAAGTACTAGCTGCGCACCGCGGTGTTACCCGATTCCGCAGATTATTGTGCAAACTAATATTATAATGAGAAAAAATTACCCTTTACTAAAAAAAGAAAAATGAGAGATCCCATCCTAAAATTACTATAATATAAACCAAGGTATTTCAACTATCAATTAAATAATTTTATAGTATAGTATTGGGATAATAATAATGTAATCTAATAATAATCCTCGTAAAGTGCCGTGCTTAACCCTAAAAGTTTCCGGCCTTTAAAAAATAATCAGGGCCGGGCTATCCCGTGGGTGTCGCAAAAGGCGACTAAAGGATATACCAGGGCCCTGTTTAATAAAGCTGACAAGTCGTCATATATTATTATGTCCAAAAATGACATATTTGTAGAATTGTCGTGCTTAGGCTGTTTAATAAAGGTGATAAATATGTAAAAAGTCGACATACAATCTTTGACATATTTGTCATTTAAGAACGCGTTTAATAAAACTCGATATATGTCCAAAAACTACAGTCAAATTATTTCCGTCAATTTTCGGTTGACAATTGTCGGATTGTCGTGACAATTATGTCAACTTGTAAAATATTTGCTGATCATTCTGTTTTATGACGATAAATGAGGGTAAAACAAGAAAATAATATCTGATTACAAAGTAATAGAATGAAGTAATCAAAAGTGAATAATAATAATTTAATATTATTAAATTAATTCTGCTTTTAAAGTTTTATTAAAAAGAAACATTGTCGAATTGTAACTTTTTGACATATGTCGGACTTGTCGAATTGTCAGCTTTATTAAACAGGGCCCAGGTAGTCGGGCAACAGCGCTACCTGTGAACTAGCTCACATGCCAAGCGTGGTGACTACGGCAAACCCCTCCAAATGGCAACGATACAGTAACCTTTGGGCGAGGTCTATGTCCAGCAGTGGATAATATCAGGCTGATGATATTATCCACTGCTGGACATAGGATTTATCTTTCCGTTTTCTTATTTAACAATATTATTCATATTGTTAAATAAGATTCATCTTAGAAGATATCCGTGGTGTAAAAGTCTGTGGCGGGGCGGCTGTCGGGCTATACTTTCCTCCCGAGTGAGTGACAGCAACAAGCGTCCGCGGCGTGCGCCTCTCCCTATTGTCTGGTGAAGCAGTGAAAGCCCCCAAGGCTTTATCAGCTTTATAAGATTACCTAAGGCAGAGCTTACGCTGTCCGTAATAAATGTGTTAAGAACTCTTGAATCCTATGTGGCTATTGTACTACCCTAGCTTTAGAACAATAAATAATGTTGTGGTTGTCATGTTCTATTAGACTTCGTCAGTTCATATGGCATGTCTTACTCACATTCATTCAATATAATCCGACCATAAAAATTGGAGACTGACTGGCTCCGAATATATGTTATATGTCTTTATATTGTTTCCAATAACGTTAGGACTTAACGAATTCACGGAGTATTTGACGAAATTCTCTCTTCGCTCAAGAGATAATGGAATTATAGATTTCTCAATTACAATCGTCTAAATTGGACATAATAATGTCATGTGGTATTCTAAATTTATTATTACGAACCATGGATTTAAATGACTGTACGTGTGGCGCAGCGGCTAAAACAGTCGCCTCGCCGCTTCGTGTCGCGGGTTCGAGTCCCGCGCCGGACAACTGTTTGTGTGACCTATAAATTGTTGTTCGGAGTGTGGATGTAATTTGTGTCCGTCTGTTATATGTTTGTAAAGTACCCAGACAGGGATTAGATTTAATAGTGCGTGGTTTATATATAAAAAAATGCGACCCGCACCGGCTTCGCACGAAACGATAGACAGAAAGATAAATAAGTAACTTTATTTGGTGAAATAGAAGATGGGAGCTATATTTATTACATTCTTGGAAATTCAACTAGGATTCCTTACTAAACATTAAGGCCGTTTACACAATATGCCGGTACGGCATAATGTGTAAACCGCCTAAGAGCTCCGATAAAGCTTCTTATATCGACAAAGTCAACAATTAAATAAATCTAATATAAAATAATGTTAAATACACATGTGGGACAGATGTTTTATAACACTTATCAGAGTACAATAATAATAATGTCCTGGGACATTATTTACACACGGCCATCTGACCCCAAAAGTAAATACATACTTATATAGATAAATATACCCAGACTCAGGACAAACAGACATGTTCATGCACACAAATATTTGTCCCGGGTGGGAATCGAACCCACGACCTCCGGCGTGAAAAGCAAGCATTTGTCAACCACGCCAACAGGCCGTCGCCGTATAAACAGCTGTAGTAATTCTAAGTAGAAATAATTTACAATTTTAATAATTTATATTATCGATTTAGGGCATACACCTGTAATGATAATTGTAAATTAATAAATAAAAACGTATTTCAGAATATGATCTCCAACTTTTGCAGATGATTTATTTTCGGCCATCTGCTCTGTTTCGTTGTTCGTGTATTCGTGTCTGTGAGTCCCATTCGTGTCGGCAGTTCTTGTCTATTATTTTCTTTTGTCACCCAAATAACCGGCTAAAGTATTTATGCTAGGCAATGTGAAGACCCTAAAATAAATAAGAAAAGGTTTTCGCATAAAGCGTCCCGTATTTTATTTTTATTATTATAGCATTGTAGCATTGTTGGGCATATATATGATATACCAGTAACGTATTTTTTATACTGTTCGCATAAACGGTAGATATCAGATACTTCGAGATCGATATCATGTCTAACTTTTCGACTGCTTGGTTGATCTAGCGGTAGCGTGATTAATCGCAGACAAAGAGGTCTTGGGTTCCTCTACTCGCACTAAGGAGATAAGTAAGTATAGTTGCTAAGGATTTTACAAACATACAGTTCTAGAACACACAGAACAACCAGATAATGCAGTTGTGGGCAACTGCATTATCTGGTTGTTCTGTGAGGGATTCCAAGCCAAAGCACGAAGACGTCGAGATAGCATAGTGCAGTCATACCCGTGTTATCATAAGATATAAAATTTTGTACACAATTTTTCTTGAATAAAAACAATGCTGCCAGTCTTCTGGGCACGATAGCCTTTGATGCCGATGCGGAGCGCCTATTGGATTGCCTTTAGTTAGTTTATTTTAGTTTCAATTAACATTATATTTTTATGTTATATTTAGTTCTTAGAAATAATTAGGCTTTAGGATAAATGTTTGATAAATGAAAAACAATTTTATAATAAATATGTAAAAAAATAAAAAATCATACTTAGTAATCGAAACCTCTGAATCGGAAGTCAAACTTTTGATTCCTTAATTATTGACAAATTTTATTTGAAGCACCTAAGCGGATTTTTTCTTCAATTGAAATTATATAAATTAATATCATTACTTAAACATTAATTGATTAAATACTCTGCAGCCGTACCACCCAGTACACTGTATCCATTTAATTAAGCATCCCTTTTGAATAAGTACTTAGTACGGCCTACTTATTTTTTCAAGGAATATAAAAGTAAATATGCTTTGTGTTATTTTAATTAGATCGTTTTATGTTATCCGCCTGAGGGCTCCAGATATTAGAGGCTATTTTGTGTTAGCTTCTTTCCGAGTATTATGTATATTTTCCCGTTACAAGATGGTAGGAAAATTAAAATTCAATATATTTATTTGCTCGAATAAGGTTATAAAAGATGTTGGTGTATAATAATAGTTACAATTTATTTTTCCGTAAGGGGCGTGCAAACGCAAAGCAATGGGTCATGCCTTACCTAGTCTGCGGTCCCTTATATATCATCACGTCAACCGAATAGCACTGCTGGAAAATAACCTCCTCCACGAATGGCGGGATGTAAAGTAATAGCCATGCTTGGCAGACCACTTCTACGACCCTCACGGGATGAATTTTTGGAAAATGAGTTACGCACATATTCGGAATCTACCAATGAGATCTATATGGATTAATTATCCAATTTCGTGGACTACCGATTGAAATGAAAATACCGTTAAGCATAAATACTTAAACAGCCTACCCATCACGTCCGCATTGATCTTTACCCTAAACACCTTAAAAATATATAAGACTAGCGCAAAATTTCGCCTCACTTTTAACTCGTTGTATGCTACCATACCCAGAATGAATAAGGTAGGATACTTATTTGGATAAAACGGGTACACCCCGTATAGTTTGTATTAAATGTACCTAATTTATTTATTGTGTACTTTCTCCAACATGACTCTATATTTAGTTTCATGTGGAGACCAGATAACTGCATTAAATTCTAATTGGCTTCTAACTAGAGAATTATACAAAGACACCACTGCTTTGATATTAGTTGTTTACATTTGTCTCCTTTATTGTGTACTATATCGTTAATTATCCCAATTCATCTTAAGTTACGTTGTATTTTCTTATTATATGCTGTTACAACATGATAATTTGATATAATTTATCTTTCCGTTTTCCTTTTGATATGAGAACATTCAAAACAAAATCCCTTACAGGAAAATGATCCTTCGTAATTAGCGGAAACAAGCCCGTACCTACATGTTCCAGTGTTATTATATCGTAAGAGAGAATAAATCAGGTCTTAGGCCCTATACACACGAGCAATTTTTGAAGCTCAGGTTGCGGTATAGTTTTATCTTTTATCCATAATAATTCTATGTAGTTCGAGTATTTACGCCACATGCAATTTAAGTAGATAGTATATTTTCTTTAAAATTGTTCACGGAATTGCTTAGCTTATTTTACCTTGACACGCGCGGCATTGTGAATCGATGTCGTCAAGTTTTATTTATGATAGAACAGAAAAACTAAACGTGAGGAATCATTCAATTTTTAAACAGCTGAAAAGATTTAATGAAATAGGTTGAAGTCGGTTGGGCGCCCTCAAACATACGTTTCAAATTAATAAAACACAATTTTTATGTCGAGGATTACACACGTTCATAACATTAATACATCATACACAATACATTTTCCCGTCATTTAATTTCGTTGTCAGCTCGTGGCCACGATCAACTGGATTGAAACGACGGGAAAATAAGAATAAAGATTATTTGGGTACCATACATAATGTTTCGTGAGATACACAAAATGTAAAACAGATAAGTGTGATTATAAAAAATAATATTTATAGTATCTTAAGACAAATCATCTTTCGCTTTCAACGTTCTTGTGATATATAGCTTCAAGAAATATAGCAACTAATATAGTATATAAGTGTAGCGTAAAAGCTTCAATTTGCCACACAAACGTGAAGGTAAATACATTAGCGTATATCGTTTTAAATATTTAAAACATTTACTCGGCTTGCGACAACGTTTTAGTTGCGCACCATAGTGGCTCAACACTACTCTATTTATCACAACCTAGTTCAGGTGTCGGTTGATTTTTTAAGTTTATTTTTAAGTTCCGACTGTAAAATAGCTTAAGTTTGTATGCCGAAATTACTTAGGTGGCGACCGGATATAGATACTGCCACTGTGTTTGCGTACACACTTGTGCACTATTATATGTCCCTCGCAAATGGCTCGTCTCCATCGAGCCAAACCGCCATGGCCGAAGTCTAACAGGAGAAAATCATTATTCATTGAGTAAATATAATAGTACCATGACTGTGACTGCACGTGTGGCGCAGCGGCTAAGACAGTCGCCTCGCCGCTTCGTGTCGCGAGTTCGAGTCCTGCACCGGAAAACTATTTGTGTGACCCATAAATCGTTGGCCGAGTCTGGATGTAATTTGTGTCCGTCTATTATATATAAAGTACCCCGTCTACACAGGGATTAGATTCCCTAGTGCGGGCCTTGTCTTTTAAAACAAAAAAAACCGATGAAATAATATACGAGTAGCTCAGAAAGAAGATTGCAAACTTGCCCGGTCTCTTAAAGCGCCTTGACGTCGGCCGTGTGCACAAACCCTAACGTCGGTTGCTATGTTAATATTATGAATATAAGATTTAATATTTACCAAATTATATTAAAAGCTTCGTTTAATTCTACGATTTTGGTGAATTGCTCTCTAATTTTCCAATTGGTTGATTATGTAAGAATATTTTGATAGAAACATTTCCGAATCAAGTATTATTTGCAAACCGGGAGCTATATCCATGCTTTGCTTTTATCTGACATAATAGCCACGAGGCATTTTTACCAGAGCTTTTACAGCTAACCTAGGAAGATTACATCACAAGTTTATTCTCAAATAAACATCAAATACATCAGTACAACAAACAGTAACACTTAGTACATGATACATAATTAGAAGAATTTTGCTCAGTTCATAATTCATTGGAAACTCTCTTTTCTTTATATCTTTAGGTTTATTTTACTTTTATATGTAAAATAAATATTCGAGGTAAGTAAATATAAGTAGATTATTCTCCACTCATTAGATTCGTTTAGATCAATGAATACTTAAATTGGGTATGAAATATTATTTCAGAATTAGGCCATTACAATAAGTTCTGTAGACTCTTTATCGTAGAGCAACAGTTGTACAAAATGCTTCGTCTCTTAAACCGACACACAAATGCGTCAATAAGGGACTTATGCCGAAATTCTAAAAGGTGCAGTTACTTCGTTCATAGTTTTATTTGCTTGACGGCTTGATACCCCGCTTGCTTCTAGTGTCCGGTGAAGTAGTGAAAGCCTTCTTAGGCAACAAGTCAGACAAAAAAAGAAGAATACTTATCGATTTGGTCGCTGCGGGGTAGATTCAGAGTGCTTGGTCGTAATGTAAGTGCGTTATTAGACTATTTACTAACTGTAGAATATGGCATCTATCACTATTGCCAAATATCTAAAGACTAGTCATGTGCTATTAGAGCTACTCGTATATTGGCTTCTTAAAGATTAAACGAAAACCCTACCACATTTACTTATTTAATTAAGTTAGCTTTTCTTTTATTAGTTTTAAAAGAAAAGACTACGTCGGTTCAGCTTAAGCTTGGTGCTTATTAGTCTGTGGTTACAATGATGACGAAAGCGTTTTATGTATTTAAAGACAACGCCCGCACTAGTGAATCAGGTCCCTGTGTCGCGGGGTACTTTACAAACATATAATAGACGGACACAAATTACATCCAGACTCAGAACAACTATTTATGGGCCACACAAATAGTTGTCCGGCGCGGGACTCGAACCCGCGACACGAAGCTGCGAGGCGGCTGTCTTAGCCGCTGCGCCACACGTGCAGTCAAATATATATATTGATACTATAATAAGGAAAACAAATCCCGTGAGCATGCAACGTTATCTACGTTCTCAACATTGCTAGACTTATTATTTTATTCTTATTAATCCGCTAACGCATGATAATGACATAAAATAGCTCCTTTTTAATGCAAATGCCTCAACATTTGAATTTAAGTTTATCAACATTTTTGACATTGAAATTTTTCGATGACAGCTGACGTTTTTGAATAAAAACTCACTTTAGTCACTTTAAAATACCCAATGGTATACACCAAATGTTAGTCGTCAATCCCGTTAATATAAGTGTATGGGTCAAATGAAAATAGAGTGAATTAAAACTATGAAACGAATAAAAACTAGGGTTATTACATTCATAGCAAAATAAAAACTTTAAAACAAATTATAAATTTTATGTATGACAGATTTAAGATGAGAAAGTTTTTCCTGGTCATATAATCCACTGTATAATTACTGCAACTACATGGCTGTGACCCCACAGTCACAGCCATGTAGTGTAACCAAAATGTGCCCTCTACACCACTGTAGAGGGCACAATTTGGTTGGTGACGTAGCGCAATAGGTTAATAAACAGTAGTTTATTCAAGATATTTATTGTTTTCATCATTTTTCAAGGAGAAACTAATCATATCAAAAGGACTGAAGAATATTAATAACCAATGAAATAAATATTAAAGTTTTTTTCCTACAACTTACATAACCTTAGAATAACTCTATTCAATCCTTTAAACTGAATCAATCCATCGTTCAAAGTGATTATTACAATGCGTTTACATTAGGATTTTTTTGGCATTATAAGTATATAGAAAACGTCAGTTGCCACTAAACCCTTAAGTTGTCAGTGTGTTCTGTATTTAAATTTATTAGAACCACCGACCAAAATTCAACATTTAATAAAAGTGAAATCGCTGTCGCTCATTACCGTGATTCTACCTTACCACCTTCAATTACATCACCTATGTTACGGAGGTCGTGTGAAAATTCAAGAATTTTCCGCAGAAAAGTCCAACTTTGTGTTAATGTCCACTGTGTGACTGCTGCGGCCCTGTTACGTGTCGGTCTACCTTTACACGTTTTTGGTTACGTATTCAAACATGTAGTTCAATTTACGTGTTAGCTGAACACTTTTAGTAAACTTGGGTTAAATGTATTTATTTATTTGTTTATAATGTATGTATTTATTTATTTAGTTGGTAGTCCTGATTGAAAAATGACATAAATGTCGTAGTAAAATAGACATAATAATAGACCTAGTAGATCTTAGGGTGTATTTTAAACATGATATTCACAGTCGACGGTCACCGTAGCCTAGTTGGTAGTGCTCCTGCCTACGAAGCTGGTGGTCCTGGGTTCGAATCCCAGTAAGTGCAAATATTTGTGTGATGAGCACGAATATTTGTTTCTGAGTCATGGATGTTTTCTATGTATATAAGTAGTTATCTATCTATATAAGTATGTTTATCGTCGCCTGGTACCCATAGTACAAGCTCAGCTTAGTTTGGGGCTAGGATGATCTGTGTGACATTGTCCCTAGATATTATTAAGACTATGAGCCTTTCACTGCTTCACAGGAGAATAAGAGCCATCTAGCAAAACAAAACTACTAACGACCCTTTTGGAGTCGCGACTTAAGGCGATTACTGACTAGGAGATAGCTTTGGAGATTTGTTTTTATGTGCAATTATCGCTCTACGTTAAAACACAACAAAGCAGTTTATTGGAATGAGTATAAGAGAGAGTGTTTCATGGAGATAGATAGTGAACGCGGCCAAGAGAGTACGATATGTCTGATCGCGTACCCAAAATATTCAAATAACCCCTTGACTAGCTCTATGATTTCGGCGTCTGGATTCCATATCTAACAAGATTAACAAAATTGCACTACCTAGACAGTGCTATACTATCTCGTAAGTACGATTTTCATAATTGTATTTTTATTCGATATCGAATCTTTAGAATATAAAACCAATTGTCAAAATCGGGTCATAGACAACGGAGAAATTTAATACCCTTCTCCTGTTTTGTATTAATTCATGCGTTTACAAGTTACGACGGCTACATGTTTCAATATTATAACATCTCTTTTTCTGTTTGAGTCACCAGACTGCATTGTGTGCATATTACTAGCGTATAAAAGTTCACGTACACAAAACGAGCAACACGTTTCACCTGATGTCACCTGTGAGCCATTCGGAGTGCAGCAAGTGCTGCTAGTTGTGATACTCATGGACTTTGGTTTAAAATCTGTTGTCAACTGAAGTGCTAATAAAAGAATTGCTTTTGACATGATTTTCAGCTTAGCTTTTCACTAGATTTTAACCTACTCCTAATGGTCATAAAGCGTATAAACCTACATATTGATATACTTTATTGCGGATAACTAAATATATAGTTTACATGTAGACTTTACATTTAAAATTTATGTAAATCTTTTATTATATTATTATTTGATTATATTCCGACAATCGGTTGTTTTTTTACTAATATCCTGGGACATTATTCACACTCCGGTATTTGATCCCAAACTAACGTTTCCATAGTTACACCCTTATTACCCATCATTTTATTCGTCTCGCCCATCTTGTCCATCTTAAAGTTGTCTGAAAGATAAGATCGATTATAAATATACGTCAAATATAGATAATAAAACACAACAGGTTTATTCATGTCACATTACAATACGCGTTCATAAGCTAATTATACCCTTTCATTTTCGTGGCTCTTAATGCTTTTAAACTACCTATGTGAATATAGAGTATAGTACTCTGAAAAAATGTAACAGAAAAGTTTTTACATGAGAATATAAAATGCACGTAGAGTCGTTCACTGAATGTTTCAGTTGATGTGTCCTCCGTGTATGTGACCTCAATGACCGCACTCGTGGCCGTGTTTGTACGAACGCTTTTTTCACTCGACTGTACGTGGTGCTTCAGTTAAGTGGGTTGTTCAGTAGTTGAGTATTTAAGATGGTAAATGTTTCATTTTTATATTGAGTCTAGCCATATGCGTTCAATTCTTAAAAGTAGGAAGTTGACAGTGTTACACTCCCGTGAATGGAAAAGTACGTCATGCCGTCGATCTTGGGCATGGGCTCACCTTTATGGAGCACAGCTGGCCCATTGGATAAATTCGTGTATGGGACTAAACAGTGCACCCATGTTTGCTTACACACTCGTGCACTATAATATGTCTTATTGGCCGCTGAATTCCAGTCTTAGTTACACCGATAATAATGTTAATAATAAAGTATCATATTGTTAGGATTTTCAAGATGGGTGATGAGCCACGTCGGACTTTGCCTATATAAGGCCGAGTCGACCGGTGGGTGCCTCTCTCACTTTTGGGACCAGACGTGAAAACTATTGTTGATTTCTAAATTATTTATTCTGAAGTGGGAATAAACCTCTTTTTTATGATGAAATCCTTTTAATTCCTAAAAATATTATAAAACCAATACTTGTTTTCACTTAGATTCTACAAGATATGTAATAAGGGTGCAGATCGCGCTGGATCTTTTGATGTTCTCAACAACTTGAATTATGGTCGCATCAAATGTGCTGAGTGACACAAAACTGATACAGTTCAGTTCTACTCCAAAAATCCCTTCCTGCCTATGTAATAAAGACGATGGCAGCGTTGAACTGTATCAACAGAAATAGTATCGACTCATTCTCTATTCCCGTATATGTGTTCCATGTGGTCCACTACCACATGGAACTCGTCTCCCTTCCTAATGTGTCTTCTCCACTTTGCTCTATTTTGGGCGACGTCTTCGGAGAAATTGCACTCCTCCGTGTCCCTTAAATAGCGTGGATTTTATCTATACACGACAAACAGAATAACGAACCACAAGTAATTGTCATATAAACACACTTACTAAAACCTAGAAATTTAAATTCACTCAAGGACTCCGCTGAATAAATAAAATGGAGCTTGACCTTGAAAGATTATGTTAATTTTAACCTTTTTTTTTATCGTGGGGAAATCCTTTATGGATCATCCCGCCGCTGGGGAAGCGACGAGGCATGTCGCGGGCGGGCCACCGTCTCGGGCCTATTCCAGTCGGAGGATGGACTGCCCCAAGTCCACCGACCGCAGGCCACTCCTCATGGAGGCCGGAGATTGGCGACATGCGCCCTCCGACGCCCGGTTCTCCTGGCGCGGCTTGGACGGGAAGACAGTGCCTCCCGTTCTCGCCCCGCCACCTCTTTTGCAACCATCACCTTCTCGCAAAAGGTGGCGACGATATTCCAGGCACTCTCGCTTGCAACCATGAATCCAGTCACCGTTGCAAGCGAGATGTCAACCGCACCCATTGCAGCCCCGAGAACACGACGCTGTGTCTCCCAAGCTGAGCATTCCACCAATGTGTGAAGCGCCGTGTCAACGAAGCCACCACAATGGTGACAACCGGTCATCTCTTCCCGGCCTATCCGATGCAGGTACTTCCCGAAGCACCCGTGATTCGAGAGTACCTGCGAGCCGATAAGTGAGGGCGCCGTGCCTTCTCTCCATCCATTCCTCCATAATGGGTCTTACCGCCAGTATCGTGTTTATTTTAACCTAACCTAAGCTCATCAAACCCCTTTACGTAAAGAGCAGTTACTTTAAACGATTGAAATATTTACATTAAACATATCTTAGAACTCTTGCTTAAAGGTAAAAAACTTAACCTTTGCTCCATCTGTTTGGGAGCTACGACTAATGTCCATTAATATAATACTTTAAAATGTATAACATCCTTCTTTAGCGTCGGGGGTTAAATGTTCTGTTTAAAACTATGCTCCAGTCACAAATATATTCAGAAACAAAGTCCTTTTAAAGTTTCTGTAAATACCTAAGAAATAACGAGTCCTTTGAAGTTTTCAACATTTCTTTTTTCCTTTTAAAAATACTAACAGCATCAGTAAGTATTTATTTTACAAAACTTTCTGATCATTTTTCCCAAGACGTTAGTGTGGAAATTGTAAATAAATTTTCCACTAAGTATCTGGTACATTTGTGCCGTCTCGTCGAGTTCCGAGGATCTGCTATTATTTGTTGACAAGAACAGCGCGAGGAAACAATTTGTTATGCGGGTTCACTATGTTTTAGTTTGTTTTGTTTTGGCTGGTTTTTGGATTGTAGTGGATATGTGTGATATTATTATGCTGCCCTAGACAGTCCAGAGCAGATAAGCTGGGAGTATGATGAAACATTTTCAGAAGTTTTGATTGCCAGATAGTTATGTACCGAGTGCTCTAAATGAATAATAAAACGCGATTGCCTTTCCCTTTACTTTTATTGAATATGTAAATTATTTAATGCCACTACGGAATTGACATTTAACGCCATCAGATGATACTCACAAAAATAATGTGCCTTGACAAAATCACCAATATAATGTATTTATTTAAACAACCTGTACTTCATAAAAAAGCTATGACTAAAGAATCTCAGCTTCACCGACTGGTGTTTGCTATAAAACTCCTTATAAAAAAGCTTTTGTAACACCCTATTACTCCTTTATTTCAAGGACCGATGACAGCATTGGGCCCTTTTAAAAAGTAGTAATAGGACTGCAGTTTCGCAGCGAATAGAGAGCTCATATCACAGAAAGCTAGTAGTTCTTTCTAGTTTCTTCGGAGGGGAATGATCATAGACTCCTTGATTGCACGGTGCGGTAAATGGTCGTATACTGCTGCATTTGAGGTTATAATATCCTTTACGGTTTCAATTTTAACCTGTATTTGATTATTATCTAAGTACCACTAAGCACATATCCACTGAACCACCACTAGGTTCGTTAGCGCACTTTGTAGTGTAAACGGCTTGATGGATTTGATGGCGCCAACATAACGAAAGCTTACTTATTAAGCTTTCGTTATGTTGGCACCATCAGAACCATTTTAACGAACCACGTTTATTAAAATATGTCAAGCAATTTACCGTACTTGTTACAAAAGTAGTTAATAAAGGTCAACAGATTAGCTTAAGCAGAGTTTACGTTGTCCACATTGTCAGAGTTATGTAGTAATGAGTGAGCTCAGCATAGGTTGTCGCTCTGTATAGATATTTCTGAGTTGTATGAGTATGAGTCTTGTTGTAATTATCTATATAAGTATGTATTTACAAAAGAATGTATGTATGTAGTATATCAGTCATAAAGATTCCATAGTAAAAGCTCTGCTTAGTTTGGGCTCAAATGGGCGTGTGTCAATAATGTCCCAGGACATTATTATTATTATATAATAAAGAGTTCAATGTAGAAACAGGTTATCACTTACTTTAAACATTTAACTTCACCCGCTAATTACTTAAGTAATTTTTAAGGAACAGCAATTTAGCTTTTATAACTCTCTGTAAGATGAGCTGTCTGTAAGATTTGGGGTAGATCTTAGCAGTGATTCACAGGTTGCGTCCTGGACGTTACGATTATATGTTACGCAAATTTGATCATAACCTTAACTGCTCTCGAACAACATTATTGTCAGCCGGTTAATTTGATAGCCAATTAAATGGAGAGCTTGATAATATTAGTGCCCACACTGCGTCAGTTCTGGCCGTACCGTCACAATTTATGGCCAATTAAATTTGATGAGTAATCAAAGGTATATCATGTGTAGTTTAATGCCAACGTTATAATTGGTAATAATGTCCAGTAGGATGACTTTCGGACGGGGCGGCCAATCTTAAGTGAGAATTGCCATTACCTGAACTATATTAGTGTATTCGTGAACATAAAGGCAGACCCCATATCCTCGCTCCCACAATACGACGGGATGGATTAGGCTTATCAAGCTGTCGGAAATGTGGGTGTGATACTGTCACCTCCTGACTATAAGCTGGCCCTAAAAGCATTTCTTAATAGAAAAATCCCAGTAACACCTATGTCCCGACCAGGGGTTTAAAACTGCGGTTAAAAATGTTACTACTAGAGAATGCTAGCCCACAACTGAAAATCGGATAGTTATCACAAAATTTATAAATTTGATACTCAATTAGCTAAAGAGCCGCCCATTAAATACGGGCGGACACCAGTCAGAGAGTAATTCGACTGCAATCGGGATCCGTTTTTACCCGTAGGTAACCCGATAGTTTCGCATCTAACGACCGTTATCAATATTGGCGGCACAGATCATACGCATGGTACATTTGTAGCCTGTAGGATAATCACTTTAAATTTATTTTCGGGTACTTCGTAAAACGATTGTGAAGTAAAAACTGGTTTAAGCTGGTGCTTAGGAGTAAACGTTAGTGAACCGTCGCGGTTGCTACGTCACAGTCGATGACGCTGAATCAGTTTTACTCGGCTCCACTCACTCAACATCAAGTGCGCACGGGTTGGTGACGCACTGAATCATGTATACTCGGCTGCAGACGTCATCAGCCACGTTTACTGACCCACAAGAAGTTAGAACTCACCCATTTTATCTTTTATTTTGGTATAGAAAGCAGGGAACCCTAGAACATCAATGTTTAAAAATAAAAAATTGTATAAGAGCGCCATACTCTGAAGTATTAGGTGTTATCGTTACTGGACCGGAGACCGGAGATGGCGTCGCCTCGCCCATTTTAAGTGGTATGCTTGATAGACTATTAAGTTTGACGTTTTAAAAATACCCTCCGTTGAAAATTTGTTCAAAACTTCATTTTTAACGTAGACAAAAAGGGGTGTTTAAAGTCTGTCTATAGATGCGTAACTCTTAAACGATTGCGCGATTTAAATGCATTGTCATTTATAAGTATGAAGTAAATACATTATCATTTATTGGAGTTGTCATTTATAAGTATGAAGTAAATGCATTATCATTTATTGTAGTATATTTGTAGTTTATATTTACAACAAATACACTACAAGCTCTACAGATTTTATTACAGGGTTACTTGTAAAACACTAGCAACCTTGCAGGTCTAGATAGCTAACATCATAAGCAACAACTTTTGTTCTACGACTTCGGACATAACTAAATAAGTACATGAAAAAAAATTATTACTTTTTGTTGTACTGTCGAGACATTTGTAGGTCTATGTTTCATTCATACGACGCTCGGCTCACGGGCGATTGCACTGCTAATAGTAATAATACTTTCTTCTCCAGATATTTATCTAATTAATTTCACGACTTGGCGTAGGCAATCTGGATACAGTATGTTCACGTAATCTTTCCGAGGCGCGTAGAGTTATAAATATTTAAGGGGGAAATTAAATTAATATTTATTTTTGTACGAAAGTAAAATCTAACAAAATATCTAAAGTTGTTGCTTATGGTATTAGCTATCTAGTCCTTCGAGGTTGTTGGTGTTTTTGCAGTAGCCCTGTGTATATATTTATTTAAGGTACTTAGTACCTCCTAAGTACAGACGCCAGCACATCCAGCTACCCCAATCTGTCATATATCTTTTATAGATTTTCAACTTTATCACAAAAGCATAAGGTTCAGTTTCAATTGGGGAAATTTGACAGTTTGGGTAGCTTGATGTGCTGGCGTCTGTACCTTATATCAATATGTCTACAGGGCTACTTCAAACGCCAACAGACTTACAACGGTACTTAGACCTGTGGTTTTTCATACTGATGAAATTTTAACGTAGTAAATTAATGCTTGCTTATCGTTTGGGTAGTGGTAACCCTAGTGCCCGAGTTACTCAAGCCGCCCAGTAGGCCTCTAACATGGCTTAGCGACTGCTGTCTAATGACTAAAACCGGGACCGACAGCTTAACATGTTCTCTGAAGCACGGAGACCACTTTAGCGGTCACCCATCTACGGACTGACCGCGAGCCTAGTTGCTTAACCTCGCCTATCGCATACGGACCGTTGAGAGCGTCTAGCTATGAAGCTATGTTAATATATTATATATACAAGTTGTAGATATCAATTATCAAACAAGTTTACAGAACTAAGACCGTTGTTACCTCAGAGCGCGTATATTACTTAGCTCCCTTTCTCGTGTATGCTCACACGTGACAAAGCTCCTTCATTAATTATTTCACAGCTTTACTTAATGCTGGATATTACCTGTTTACTTAAGATAATACTCGCAACTTGCACGTGAGTACACGATACACGTGTAATTACGTATACATTCAGATTAACAGATAGCCCTCTAATTAATGTAATAGTAAGCACGGCAAATTGGGAATGTCGAATAGCCCGATCTGCAGGACCTGCAGGGAAGAAAATGAAACAATGCTGCATATAATATGCAAATGCGATGCATTGGCAAGACACAGAATGGCCATCCTGGGGCTGGCATATCCAGAACCAGGAGACTACAAGGATCTACCCCTAAGAAGCGTACTGGATTATGTGAAGACTTCATTCAGGGCTCTAGGGATAGAATAAAAACCAGTGGGGGATAGTACAAAAGATCCTGAAGGGTCGAAGTGCTGTACGCAAGTACACCCCATCAAAGATAAGATAAGATAAGCACGGCATTGGTCTTAAATTAATAACTATTTCTTTTTTATTTAATATTTTCTATTTTATTCCAGGTAATACCTCACTCTGAAATGGAATCATCTACCCCAACGGACGACACGATATTCAAGTTACCTTTTATATGATAATCTTAAAGATGGGTAAGCAATGCGTGAATGATGCCTCGGGTACTGCAACCGTGCACCATCGGGCGCATCGTATGATTATTTACAAATAAAGTGGCATTAAATACTATGTTTCGGTAATAAAATAACTAATACGTTGCAAAAAAACTGTTATTGTCAGCAGCTTATCACAGCAACATTTAAACAAAACAATAAAACAAATAAATCTTATATAAACCTCGTTCTAAATCATGAAACTGAATCAATTTCTAATAATAATAATTTATTTAAATAAAATACTTCAAAACATGGTTTCAGAATGTTTAGTATTAAAAAAAATTACATCATGCTTCGCAACGGCATTTACATGCCGTGCTAACGAGCACGGCATGTAAATATTTATAAACAATCCACAGCAAACGGAATGTTTTCTTAACAGAAACGTTATTTAAACTAATAATTTTACACTTATCTAATACATTCATTCAGATTATATAAATCAACATTACCCTTACACTTATCTTATTTCCTTTAAATCATCACTGAGTGTGACCCATCGTCATATTGACCTCATTCTATCCTACTTAACTCTGATACTACGACCATCAGGTGTAATCTCTCACTGGTCTGCTACCCTTTATAAAGCAAACGCATTAACTTAAATGTCTATTTTGAATGATGACCACTCCTCAGATTGACCCCGCCCTCTTCAACATAACCCAGATACTACAAGATGTAGCGTAACAATAAAATGGTCCTTAACGTGCAGTATCGCAAGCGGATAAAGACAAGTTGATTTGCAAACGCCCTTTATATAAAAAGCTGACATCCTACAAGTTATAATAACATCCCATACTACTTATGTTACGCGACGTTCTGCGTGAGCGATCTAGACGCGAATGCGAAGCGGCGCGCCGCGGCGCAAAAACTACAAACAGTCGAAACCTATTGAAGTGTCCTACGTGACAAAACGCGGTGCGGAGCGGCGCGAAATGAAGCGAACGCGATCAGTTGGCTTGATATTTTCGCGCGAACAGGATGCGGTGCCGTCGTGTTTTGCGGCGTCGCGGCGTCGATGGCGGCTGCGCGAGACAATTCGCGTGCACGTAGGACACCGCCACCGCGTCGCACCGCATCGCATTGAATTCGCGTGTCACCGCTTCATAATCGCGTTCGCTTTAAACCGCCTACTTAGGACGTAGCGTTAATCGTTGTAAACAAATTTATATGTGTCTACACTAGTTATACTAATATCGTCGTCTACCAGGAACTTCCTCGGAAACCCTCCCCGATCCCAACAACTGACAAGAGACAATTAACAATATCCAAAACCCAACCACTTTACATTATCAAAGTGTAGAGTACAGCGTCCAGAAACTTAATATCCTGTTGGGGACAACATTAATCTTTCTCTGACATGTTGAACGCTGCCAGAATACCCGGGATACTTTGAATAGCCGGAATAGTGGGCACAGTTTGTATACGTTGCGAGATTTTAGAGGTTTTTGTGATGTTAGTGTACAGTTGAACAGGGTAACAAGATTTAGTGCTGAAAATACCTATATTTTATTAAGTTACTAAGTTCCGCTTGTAAGGAAATGTATACCGGGAAAGCCAATCAATTATCTGAAATGATTATTTTCGTATGTAACTGAAAGACCTTGTTTTGTTAAGAACTTAATTACTTCTTCGCTAGAACGAGAAGCAATAGAAGTATCGCCGTAACGGGTATCGAGGTGGGATTCTTTTTGAAGCGAAAATGTCAAGGCGCGGTTTTTTAGTGGGTAGTGAGTCGTATGGTTCTGTGCCCAGAAAGAATAACAGGGCCACCCTACACCATCCCGTGGGTGACGCAAAAGGCGACTAGGTAGTCAGGCAGCAGTTCCACCTGTATACTAGTGTATACGAGCTACCTCGAACTGTAGTCGCGAACTCCCAGCCAAGCGCAGTGACTACGGCAAACCACCAAATGCCAAAGTTGTGGAAACTTTTGGGGAGGCCTATGTCCTGCAGTAGGCGATAACAGGCTGACGATGAACGTAAGTCCATCCTCACGCTCGCGTCGATTGACGTTGACATTGAATCTGGTTTACTAGTCCCACTCAATATCAAAATGTATACATATCTTAGTGGTTATGTATCCGAGTTGTTGAAGACGCCCATCAGACCTCTGTTTAAAGTTTAACGTTTCCTCTTTCATTCGATTTTTCAGTTACCTATCTATAGACTGACCCTCACCGACCGACGCACCAATGCGTCGGTCGGTGAGGGTGTCATATATCTCAATCCTTACTATACTAGGTATATTGTAAAGGCTTTAATGAAACATAGAGACAAATTTTCAAAAATCCGATACTTATTCTCGTGTTGGGCATTGGATAGGCAGAATGTTTGCTAAACACATTTTCTAGACACGCGGTAGCGTGACCAACCAAAAGTTGAAAAAAAGGAATTGGTACGGCATCGTGTGTTCTAGACGAATCATTTTGGGCAAATTTTAAGCCCTTCACAACTAGTAGTTATGGGTACCAGGCGACGATATACATACTTGTATAGATAAATACTTATATACATAGAAAACATCCATGACTCAGAAACAAATATTCGTGCTCATCACACAAATATTTGCACTTACGGGGATTCGAACCCAGGACCACCAGCTTTGTAGGCAGGAGCACTACCAACTAGGCTACGGTGACCGTCCAGTCAAGTCAGTAGTTTAATCTTGTTTAGAACCATTGAAGTTCTTTAAAATACAATACAATTTCACATACTTATGGTGTGTTTGTGTGAGTTTTTATCGCGGAATAACACTGTCCCTTAAATAGATTTTCCAACTTCAACGTCTTGGAAAATTCTAAACAGTGGTACAGCAGTACAAATAAATCTAATCAGCGCTAAACGTTAGAAGCAGCTTGATGAAATTAGCGGCTGCGTGCTAAGTTAACCTACATACCTACTGTAATTATTGTATCTAGTGCATGGGCATCATCCAAATAACGTAAACTGAGATTATTGTTAACAGACTTCAAAAACAAGTGGCTGGCCTATTGGTCTAGTAGTGACCTGACCTGACCCTGTCGTGGGTGCGAACCCCAACCAGGATTTATCTTTGGGTGATGAGTACGATTATTTGTTCTTCTGTGTCTGGGTTTTATTTATCTACAATATTTATGTGTTTAGAAATTTATAAGTATATTAATTTATAAGAATATTAATTTGGGATCAGATGGCAGAGTGTTAGTTGTCCCAAGATATTTATTTATTTAGGCAGATTATTAATTCCACATATCTTTTTGTAATATTTCTTTTTATTTATTTGCTTGGGACTGTTTTTGTAATGGTCCCATATAATTGATACTCTGTCGTAATTATTATTAAGTTAAAATATATTAGGTATTTCAAGGTGTCTTGGATAGAGTGCAATATTGAATAGTTACATTTTAATATTAAATAGTACTGATAATGCATGTCGACCTCTGTGTCCAAGCGGTGTTAGCCGTCCAGTCGGGTTTAAGCGCCAACCGAACAACCTTTGTTTAAAAACAAAGTTCGGTTTCGGTGTTTGGTTAGTTGATGGACTTGCGTGCCTAGGAGTGCACGGTAAGCTTTCAGTCGCGGTTGTCATTAGTATATATAACATTCATGGTTACACGTAGTAAAATATATTCTGATACCTGGTTTAATTGTCTTGGTTACTACGGGTTTAGAGTCCAGATGACAGTTATAATTGTAAATTATAAATTATAATTATTGTAAAATTAGTTAAGTTAATATAAGTTATGGGTCTTTGTAACCTTGAAATAAAATAAATTATTATTATTATATTAGTAAATCTAGTAGGGAGCCGTAAAGGGTTATTCTAGGAGCCGACCTTAATAGTAATGGGAAAAGGCGAAGGTAAAAATGCTGATAATGGTACCATAAAATAAAATACACTCCATTGTACCCAAAAAGGGATATTTTACAAAGAAACAGTGATAATAATGTACAATGGGCAGTCTTATCGCATTAAGCGATTTCATCCAGACAAACTTTGGATGGATTGGATGGAATTATTGTAAACTTTGGATGGATAGGAATTGAATGTAACAAATGCTGGTGAGAAAGAAATAAGTAAAAAAGGTATACTAAGAACTAAAAATATTTAATGAAATTACTATATTAAACTATACTATAAATAAAAGTCAAAAAACAAGTCAAAATCATTTATTTCGTAAAAATTTTACATTTATGTGGAATCGTCGTATTTTTTTACCCTACCGTGCAGTGCATGACGTGGCAGCTACTGAGAAACACTGCCAGAAAACTCAGTAGGAATCCTTTTTTTAAGTAAAATATACTTAAGATTAATTACAATCATGTGTGTTGACTCAGAACAACTCAATCCCAAGCACTTTTATCACTTAAATAATCAGAAATTTTGTAATATGCCCTGCTACACAATTTGGCTTTAATAATTCTTTTAAACTTATTCGTAGATAATTCTCTAATATCATTGGGAAGTTTGTTATAGAATCTTATACATTGCCCCATAAAAGAGTTACTTATTTTGTGGAGACGGGTAGTATGCAATATGAGATTATTCTTATATCTTGTATTTACATTATGTCTATCGCTCCTTTTACAGAAGGAATCGATATTTTTATGCACATATAGTAAGTTTTCATATATATATATATACTGAGATGGTATAGTTAGAATATTAACCTCTTTGAACTTTTCTCTTAGAGACACTCTCGGGTCAAGATTATAGCTCTTACAGCTCTTTTTTGCAATATAAATATGGTCTAAATGTCAGCAGAGCTACCCCAGAGAATAGAAGAATTCCATAGGACATTACACTATGAAAATAACTGAAATAAACCATTCTAGCTGTGTCAACATCAGTCAGCCGTCTAATAGTTTTCACTGCATATGCTGCAGAACTTAATTTGCCGGACAGTTTTTCTATTTGTGGGCTCCATAGTAGCTTTGAGTCAATAGTGATACCCAAGAACACAGTTGATTCAACAGGGTCCAACCTAGCTCCATTAAGTTGTACATTGGTTGTCGCCTGTTTCACATTCGGTGTAGTGAATTTTATGACTTTAGTTTTCTTATCATTAAGCACAAGATTATTGGCATTAATAATACTGTGAGGAATTTTCAACATCGCTGAGGTGTCACGTGGAACTTTGCCTATATATATGGCGAGTCGACCGGTGGCTCGCTCTCTTTTCGGGCCCAGACGTCGTCGCGTGCGGAAGCTCTGCTGGATTACGTAACGATTTATTTCAAACCTAAGTGTAGTTTAATGCAGTGATTACTGTGATTAACGTTATAAGTGATGTCATAAGAAAATTGTTGTTGATTTCTAATTATTTATTCTGAAGTGTGAATAAACCTTTTTTTTATAATAAAATCCTTTTAATTCCTAAAATCAGAATTGGTATAAAGAACCCAAGTGCTGCTTGTTGCCATCCAAATTTAATAAGATCTAACCTCGTGTTACTTTCATTTGTGATTTTCTTAAGACAAATCAACCACGTTGTGTATGGTGTTGTGAAATTCCAACGCCGCTGCGTATGTCGTGTAATCGAGTGCTTAAGGATTGTGGTCGGTAGCGAGAGTCAAAAAAATAAGTGCATCTAATAGAGAACGTGATAGCAACTGTCGACACTGTGTCCGTACACGGCCATCGCGTTCACCATCATAGTCTCGTTCTGAAATCAAACACCGATCACGTAGGCGTGTTTCTTCATTGTTAGTTTGTCAAAAACGGACGATTTCCGTTTACGTTCCTTAAGTGATAGCAGTACCTATAAGTTCATGTAAGTGTGAACCTGAAGTTTCTTCCAAGGCACAAGAAAATCTACACCGTACGTTGGATAATATCACGATTAGTTAAGAAATTATTGAAAGTAATTTTACTTCTGTAAAATGAACTAAAAATGTGGGTAGTCCGGCTACTATTGTCGTGATCAGTCGATATTTCGAGTCGTTCGTTTTGTTTAGAGTTGTTCTAATCACTATTGTGTTTTAACCGTTGCCGAGTGTATTAACTGTGAGCACAGTCTACGAAGTGTACACAAGTGTGTTTTGTTTTTGTTAATTATTGTGTTGTGTGATTTACGTAAGTAGATACAATTTTATTGTTTTGTTTATGAAATACCGCGATGTATTTCACGTGGCCGATCAAGACTTTCTTGAAAGGTGGATCCCATATCAGTGCGCGAAACCATTCACTTAGTTTGTCGCACGGTAGTTTGCGATAGTCCGGTGAAGCAGTGAAAGCCTCCTAGGCTAACCGATTCGTCATTCTAAAAAAAAGGCAGTTTGCGATGTGTCTAAGCTCGATCAGTAGTCGTTGTAGTGTTTGATAGCCGCCGCCGGTGCCGCTCAGTATCGTGTGCATTGCATGATAGTCATGGTATATAGCTGTAGGTATTGACCACCGCTGAGGAATGTAACCTCAAACTGTTGACATCACGGTGTTGTATAAAATGTCATGCCGTTGTTTTGCGCCTAATGGTAGTGAGAGGATTGAGTGAGGAACTGAGAAGCCTGTGATACAAGGCATCTACGAAGCTCACTAACTAACATTTGACAGTCTTATCATTTTTGCCAATTTAATACTCGATATTCAATGTGTTATTTGCATTCCACAATACCAATTAGGTGTTATTCTAAACCTAGTTCGTATAATAGCAGTGAACAATAGCAGTTTTTAGAACGTTCTCGAGCTACTTCTTAGCAGCGTAGTTTTCAAAATAAGTTTGAAGTCATACCCTAATGTTTGACTGCACGTGTGGCGAATAGGTTAAGAAAGACGCCTTGTCAAATCTATGTCCCAGGTTCGATTCCCGCACGGGAAAACTATTTGTGAGGACCATGAGTAGTTGTTCTGTGTCTGAATGTTCTTTGTGTACGCCAATTATTATGTTCGTAATTGTGTAATTATGTTTTGTAAAAGGCAAGGTCAAATAGAGGACAAATTGAGTTTTATTAAAGTGAGATCCCAGTCATATAAGCAATATCATGACAAGTGAGTTATGGTCAGGTGAGGCCGAGACCGAATTTGAAGTTTGGTTCCACGTGGTTCAATTTAAATTACTTCGATTTTCATTAAAGTCTAACCAAAAGAGTTCACGTTTGGTGATGTACCTACACTATCATTCATATGTACAAATTGTTGGATCCGGAAATGCGTGAACCCTAAAGTTGGTGAGCATGTTTTGATAGTAACTTTTTAACCAAATCTCTTTAATTTTGTTTCATGTTACACATATGAATGGTGTATATGCGTGTCGAAGAAAGGCGAGTGAGTTCCTTGCTGTTTGGAACAAACTGTCGGCGTGGCCCAGTGGCTGCCTTCGACGCTGAAGTCCTGAAGCGTCTGATCTGGCAGGCGTGCAACTAGCGCGCGTGGCTGGCTGGCAGGAAGTCTTTACGTTTTGCGTTTTGTTCCGCAACTTCGGTAATAAGTTTCAATCATTCAATGCTTTTTGTAGTACGCTTGGCGTGTGTGAAGACGTGCGCTCCGTACAGTAAAATCAATGAGTTATAAGTGTTAGTCGCTATGGTACTATGCACTCAGGCGTGTCGCTTGGCGTTTGTCGCTGTAACTTGGCGTTTGTCGCTATAACTTGGCGTTTGTCGCTATAACTTTGCGTTTGTCGCAATATTGACGTTTGTCGCTATAACTTTACGTTTGTCGCTATAACTTGTTCAATTATGAGTATGACAGAAGTTTACAAGAGATGTTTGCATACATTTGAAAGCGAAGTATTTTGAGTGTATTTATCTCCGTTACGAGAGTGACTGCCTGTTGGAGTGCCTTGAGTGTGAGGTGGATGACTGAATAGGCATCTTTGTGCAGTTGCCATAATAATTAACTGTTTGTGTTTTATGCAGGTGATGATTCTGATGACGGTGAGCTCTCTAATTCAGTAGGAGCTGGCGATCATAGCTTCGCCGTGTCTCCTGGTGCTGCTGAAGAACGCGGTCGTGGTCGACGCGAAGTCAGGAGAGGCCGTGTGAGGAATTTTCAAGATCGCTGAGGTGTCACGTGGAACTTTGCCTATATATATGGCGAGTCGACCGGTGGCTCGCTCTCTTTTCGGGCCCAGACGTCGTCGCGTGCGGAAGCTCTGCTGGATTACGTAACGATTTATTTCAAACCTAAGTGTAGTTTAATGCAGTGATTACTGTGATTAACGTTATAAGTGATTTGTCATAAGAAAATTGTTGTTGATTTCTAATTATTTATTCTGAAGTGTGAATAAACCTTTTTTTTATAATAAAATCCTTTTAATTCCTAAAAATACTATATTCATTTAAAATAAATATTAATAATTAGTATGATAGGGTCAGATAATGACATTGACAAAATTTTTGAAGGTTAGTAGGTATACTCTGAGAAAAATTAATAGATTTAGGTATCTCTAGACTGAAAGTTAAAATTATATACTACTTTGTTCCCTGAGAAGGAAACTAATAACAGTCATTGCCACTTCCTGTTTATTGTAATATAAAAAGAAACAAAACTGTATCAATCTCTCCAATGACGTCACTGTATAATACGTAATGCTCAAATAAATTTCTATGTATCAAAATCTCAGCAATTTGACTTTTTAAATGGATTTATTTTGTAAGAATCCTTATTATTAGAAATGATTTTTGAATAAGAATGATATTTGAAAAATGGACAATCCATTTTCCGGGGGCTATATTTTATTTACTTACAAAAGTTTTATATGTCATATTTCTCATAGGAACATGGTTTTCCTTTTAACGCAAGCATTTTGGCAATTACGTTTGGTTTGGAACATTTTTCATTCCCTTGCGTGGAACTGAAAGTTAGGCCGATAATCACACGCTGCTGTCACTTTGCTATGAGGAACTACCTCCAATATAGTAAAGAAAACAACACTTAACATTAAAAATATTTAGCTATATATATTTTTTTTTGACCCCCGGCGCTAAACAGGGGTATTGTTAGTTTGACGTCGATGTTGGTCTGTGTGTGTCGGCATCGAAGCTCTCAAACGGATGGACCAATTTCGATGCGGTTATTTTGCACTTGGAAGCCAATTTCCTTGTGGTGTTTCTTAGTTATGTTTGGATAATATCGGTCCAGCAGTATAAGAGTATCAGCTCTTACCCAAATGATGTATTATAGTTGGAGACAGGAGTTATCTAACGGTTAGGTTAGTTTATAGTACCAGTTAATTTCAAATATTATACGGTATTACGAGTATTAATGTTTCTAATTAAAATTTTATTTCTTCAGCTATCGTATTTAAATACTGAAATGTTTTAATACTGACCTTATGAAAAAAAACATCGGGAAAGAATTACTTTCATGGCTTTCACAAGTTCGCCGGACAAAAAACAATGATGTAGTAACTATTATACATTACTCTTTTAAAGTATTTTAGGGCTTATTGTTTCAGAAAGAACTTTGAATTCGCTTTGCACTTTACATGTTAAGAGCTTAGTCGTATTTTGCATTTCTTAACAACAAAAAATAATTGTTGTGTGAAACGTGTTATTCTATATTAATTATTTTATTTTTTTATTTCAAAACTTTATGCACAAAATTGTACACTTCTGGACTTAATGCCGTAGGCATTTTCTCCCAGTCGACCTTGAGGAGGTGCAGAAATTAAACAGTAGGTAGGTGCAAGTAGACATTGGATAAATATTCGATATATAATTAATTTAAATATATAGTTATATGTATTTGGTTAATTTTTTCCAATTTTAAATTAATTTAAAATACATAACACCTAGTCAACAGTCATGATTTGTCAATAACAAATTTATATTATGAAATTTCTGCTACAGAAATTAAAATTAAAATCGTGTAAAAATATCCACAAATTAGAAAAAATCTTAACTTGTTTGTGAACCGGCTTTGATATTATCTTTATTCGACGGGGAATGCTTTCGGAATGGTCCCATATTCATTTTGTTCTAATGGGTTGTCTAAATTAAAGTCTGTTTTTGTCTATCTTTTTCTATAAACAATAATGATTTGGCTTACTAATCATATAAGACTACTGTAAATGTCAGTTAAATCTTTGTCCGTTAAGTCTATTATTAACTAGTTTAAAATATTTACTCCCTCCTCCATTTAATAGCCGCGAAGTACAATAAATAAAATTATTTATAAGTTAGCTTTCAAACAAACCAATACTTAATAGTAATATCGCAAAGGCTGGCAACGACACCAAACAATTACTGAAAACCTCCCAGTCACGATAATAATAAAAGTATAATTCTACCCGCAGACCGTGAATTGAAACGTATTTCGTTCAAATATGCACGGTCACGTACCCCACTCAGACGTTACTTTGCACGCTGTATATCGTTAATATAGGGCTATTGAATTCACCCTGTATTTACTGAAATGCTGTGAATTTCGAGTGTGGAATCTAAGAACGTTGGTTGTTATCATGTATGTAAGGTATTCAGGAATGTACGGTAATACTAATACTTCAGAAATGTGCGGAATATGTCCATATGGATGATTACCTTGATTTGCGACGTCGGAAATTCTCAGTAAAAGGAAATAAAATCTAAAGATATCTTTAGAAATTCAACTTCAATATCTACCGGAGATGCAAGAAGTCTGTTTGGTGTATTTGGTTATTGGTCGAGTATTTGGAAACATAGGCAAATAAAAAATAAGGGTTTGATGCTCAAGTCTTAATAGCGTTTTTCTTGTTTTTGTGAGTTAGAACAGAAGGTGGAAAAAATTGAAAGAAGTAAAAGTAGTAATCGTGCTCGCTGCTTGCCCGTATTGTTTCAAGATTGGCATTTCAGTAACTTGTACTGCCTTTCCCTCTTATCTCCCCAGCATGGCTCATGGACGGTCAATGAGCTCTGAGGGCTCTGAGGAATACCTGTACATACATAAATGACCCCAAGACGTAAGCTCGTCTATCCAATACCGTTACTCGCCCACTCTCATGTTATAGAAAGCAAGTTGCATGGAGGAGACTGTGTTTTCCTTAAGATTCTACCTGTCAACTCCTACCCAAGCACGGTACAGGAACTTTGTTCGACAATTTTTTTTAAACCGATAATTTTTCGTGTTGATACTCCGTACTTAGATACCGCAATGACAATTTCGGTTAAATCGGATTCAATAGACTTTGTAAATAAACCAGGAAACAGACCAAGGAATAAAAAAATATGTTTTCAGAATTATATTAGTAGTAGGTATTGTCGATGCTCCCGATGTCCATTGTAAAAGCGGGAAAACCGTTTGACGCGATTGGTACAGTGTTACCTGCAGTTTTACAGTGTTTCGGCGAAACACTCTCCAAAACGAGTGCGGTGGCATGTTTTACACACAGTAACATATCGTTTTTTTAACCGCCAGACAGTGAGTTATGCTGTGATAGTGAGCCAGCAAACGAGACCCACATGTACTTTGTAGAACCATTACGATAGAAAATATGCTTTTTCATAGTTTTAGGCACGCTGTTTATATTAGCGTTTATCTAAAAAAAAAACACTTGCGCATTCCATAGCTTCAACGTGCGGAAACCGGGTCCATCGCATGGTAGAGGACGGAACACTCGACAGAGTCTGAGACTTGCGACTCAGACGTAAGTTTAAGGGGGCCGCCTGTGATGCATTAACGCTCACCTTCCCTGTCTCACAGTGTCCCCCCTCTTTATAGACAAATTTGGTTCTAATAAGCCGTTATATGTTTTAAATAAGATGCTAACAAAAATACTTCTTGATCGAAATGTATTTGTAACCTCGAAATCGAAACGCTTGAATCTCGGATAAACCTTATTACCTCAAACCGATACACCCGATACGTGAGTAAGCCGTTTATCTTTTAAAATAAAATGCTATCAAAACCTTTTTCAACTCAATGTTATGAAAAATTATTTTCATAAATTTTCGCAATATATTTACCGACTAGGATACTAAAAACTCATTAAACTGAAACGTTGCCGCTTTTAAAAAGTTTTTGACACATTCTGTGGAAAATTTTTGAGTGGTTTTAAAAATGTTCACTCATGAATTTACCGGTGTGTGTGATAATAATACAAAGTCCACAATGAAGCACATTCTGTCATAACATAACCACGCACTTTGCCAAAATTGGGGATTTAATGTTTTAGAGATGGACTACTGTTTTAAACTCCTTGGTCTAGCAGCAGCGGGTTCATAATCATCATCATCATCATCATTTCAGCCAAATTACGTCCACTGCTGAACAAAAGCCTCACCAAAGATTAAATAAATAAATAAAAAAGGTTATTATTCACGTAGACTTTAAAAAAGCGCTTGTAAATAGTCAGAACATGTTTGTAGTATTATATAATTAATTAATAATTATTTCTAGGTACATATAGATATTTAGGTACACGGATTGTATGAAAACGTTTACAATATGATTTCTTTTATAATAGTAATGATATTTAGCTAGCTTATATTAAGTTATTGTCAAAGAGATCATGTAGGTATAGGTTTAATTATCAAAATTTTTTTTTTTTTGCTAGCATAGGCTAGGATATGCCGTAATCGCCACGCTTGACAGACGGGTGACCCGTTCTCTGGTATATATTCCCTCGGAATGATTTCTACGCCCCCCACGGGATGAGATGGGGTGATGATATTCTTCGCCTAGATACAAATCCCGGGCCGGGACAAAAATTACCGCCATAATTTTCAGGCTTGACAGAGGGACTGGCGGAATCGCTGTATCATCATACAGTGATTCCGCCAGTCCCTCTGTCAAGCCTGAAAATTATGGCATGAAACCCCAAAATTATGGAAATCTTTGAGGGAGGTCTAGTTATAGTATTTAGAAAAACGCCGCTGCTCGTTCTCTGGAAATATAGCCTCTCGGATCGACTACTACCTCCCTCACGGGGTACTAAATAAATAAAATAAAGGTAATAAAACAATTAATTAAATAAAATAAAGAACGTACCTAGCCCAGTTCAATATATGTTACAATGACATTCATTGCTATGCAGATGATAGTACGGTGAATGCCTCTTACTTTGGCCACTGCAATTTTTCTCGGGCACACGTCGTTGAGAGTCTGAGTAATCTGGTACCTAACATTGAGACAACACTTGACCAAATCTCAAACTGGGGGCATCTCAACCTAGTTAAATTCAACTCCCTAAAGACATAAGCTTGCGCGTATTCTGCCAAAAAAGCTCACATTGCCATACCTCCTCAATTTCAGGGCATTACTCATGATATCAGGCCGAGTGTTGGGATTCACGGCGTCGACATCGAGAGTGACGTCAAATTTCGCGGTCATCTGGAAGACAAGGCCAAATTTGCGTCCAAAACTGCTGGGTGTCCTTCGCAGACCTAGGCGATACTTTACATGGGCCCATCGCCTCCAATTATATAAGGGGCAGAAGGAATATTGTCGCCACCTCTGGGAAGGTGAACCACAGTATCAACTTCATCCCTTTGATTGTATTCAACGTCGTGCATCTCAAATGGTCTCTGACGACGCGATCCCACTATTTGGCTTGATCCTCTTGCCCTGTGGAGAGACGTGGCGTCTCTATGTGTCCTTTACCCCATTTATCATGGGAAGTGTTCAGAGGAAATGTTCGGCTTATACCTGCCGCCTGGATGAATAGTCATGTACCGTGCGTTTCACAAGAAACTTTATGCCGCGCACTACCTCTCTGTAGAATCAATGAACTGCGGAGGTATTTCCGATCTGGTATGACGTGGCAACCTTCAAGAAGCGAGCCTATTCCTTTATTAAAGGCCGGCTCCTTTGATGTTGCGAGTGTCCATGGGCGGCGGTGATCACTTATCAACAGATGACCCACTTGCTCGTTTGCCATCCTATTTTACATTTTATACAACAAATAAAATACGAATAAAACTGAACACTTTCGAATTCTTTTTGAAGTCAGTTATAAATGGAAGCACAAAGATCTTACTGAAGAATACACCCCACCCAATATCTTTTCCCCTTACAATCTTTACGAATAATAATAAAATTCCGATTGCATGTTCTTCCTAACTGCTGTTTTATCACTCTCGGACTATTAACAGAATGGAAATTAACCTTAGGGGGATCCGAAATGGACTCTTTATTCTTTAATAGCTGTTTATACTTGCAATCAGAGCTACTAGGCATTTATTTGGAATGTTCGGAATTCAAAAACCGGACTATTACGAAAACGGCAATTGATTTTAAACGACTTAAAAAGAAATTTTCTTTTACAATGTTAGTCGAATGTTGAATATTTTGTAAGAATATTGATATTTAGTTGTTTGAATCTGGTACGAACTATTTACCATGTGTAGATTATAGTAACTGAAACTGAATTTCGGCAACGGCAGCTTAACTCAACAAAAATAAAGCTATTAAACGGAACATTGTTATAGTGCATGACTGTGTTCGCAAACTCAGGTGGACTCTCACTGTATTTCGACACGACCGGAGCAAGATCAAGCGAAGGTCTGATAGCTTTACGTATTTTCGAGGCACAGGTAGTCAGGATCAGTTCAGACTGAGTGGAAAAATGCTCGGGCAATGTATTGGCTCATTTGAAAATAGGACCGTATTACCATAACCTTAAGTAGAAATTTATGGATATCAACATATTAGGTTGTCAGTCGGCTTTTCCTCTTGGTCTAAACAGGCCCTAGGACCACCAAATTCCAGATCATTACTTACAACTGATTGAACCGGGGATTTTGACTGTTTAATTATATAAAACAGTTTTTTTCCTCTGAAATTTATTTAAATTGCGACCATTTTAGCTGGTTATGAAAACGTTAACTGTATACGTTTTCATAAGCACAGTTATAGCTTATTTTTATTTTGGTGTCGGGTTCTGGACGGTTATTACATAATTATTTAATTATATAACATTATGTACTCGTAGTCCATAATGTTATATAATTAAATTATTTTTACTAGCCGCCTAGTAGAACTTATTTTATTATTATGCGGTTTTTTACTGTTACGGGCCGTTTGTATTAAATTAGGTAATAAAAAAGATAGGAAACCTTGCTTATCACGGAGTGTTAATTTCGTTGAGTGATGTTGGAAATACACTGAAATAAAACCCGCGTTGAATTGTAAGGATTTGGTTAATTAATTAGTTGTTCCGAGACTTTTGGATGTATACGAATTCAGTTTTTTTGGGTTTCCCCGGTGCTCTGCTTTATCTCCATTGCGAAATTGCTAGGGTAGTTTTAAAGGACCTTTCGTTATCACTGGAATATTATATCAAGTTATGACAATAAAGTTACGAAATAAAAGCAATTGTATCAAAAAGCAAATCGCGCAATATCTCAAAACTAGTTTTATATCTTTAAGAAAACATTGAGTTAATTATGGCGCGGTTGTTTATCATACGATATGAAAAAGGGTTCCACAATGGTACTAACAATATTCCTTAGAACCTTTAGTAATAATTTAAGAATGCTTAATGCGAATGAAATAAATTTAACTTATTAATTTGTATGTTCCTTTTACTTTAACAAATTTGTAAGCATGTATTGTTTCAAGTTTTTCTATCGATCATGAGAGATGGAAATAGAAAGAGGAATCAAATTAAATACATATTAGTATGTTATTAACCTGAAAGCCTAGGACTCCTTGAGAATGTTCTTGATGGCAAGTGAAGTCTGCCACCCCGCATTAGGCCAACGTGGTGCAACTATGGCTTGTCCCCTCATTGTGAGAGGAGGCCCTTGCCCTCCAGTGGGATAGAAATGCCCTGCATTATTTAAAGACAGAATAAGAAGGAATTTTCGAGTCCTTAATCGCAATCAACTCCAAAGTCGAGACAAGCGGAGCATATTACGACAGCACTCGTAAAATTAATTTAACGTTTAATTTTCTACAGTTAAGGCACTGTAGGATCGCCGACTGCGAAATTAGCCTGGAAATAATGTTGAAGACGATCATTTATTTTGAATAATTATTTTGGTTTTTTACATGACCTTTGCAGTGAGTTTATGATAATAATATAATGCAAAGATTCTACAGCAAACTTCGCATTTATTTTAGAGAGTTCTCCACAAATATGTTTAAAATTACTATTAAAACTAAATTAACTTTTATAGTTATTTTTAAAATATTTGTGGAGAACTTGCGGAAATTGCTATAGAATGTTTGTATTGTTTAGCAGGGCACATTACAAAAATCTGATTAAATATTTAAGTGAAAAAATATGTAATAATTATTTAACTATAAAAGCTTAATAAGCTTTTATAGTTCTTTTGAACGTATTTGTGAGGAACTCTCTGGAATTATTTCGAAGTTTCCTATAGAATCTTTGTATCTTACCACCATATTTGAGAGGTTCTAAAAACCAATTTTCTACGATTTCAGCTAAGCCGCGCCTTAAGTGTTCAAAATCGCAATATCCCGAGTAGAGCACGATGAAGTGAAGTGCTTCTTACTATAGCTTAGCAAACGGAACCCTTGTTCAAACAAATAAGAGACGTTTCAGCTTTCCAATCATTGCTTTTGAGTTATGAAGGTGCTGGACTGAAATATACTTGGGAAGAAGGCAGCGAACAGAATATACAACTTGTCGTTTATATAGGGCTGCCATTTTCGCTAATTTCTTTGATCAAAGAACACTTAAGAGTAGAGAAAATGGGTGTTTATCCATGCTTCTGAAATGCATACTTGCAGCGCGTACTTTCGTAAAAGCGGCGAGTGTTTATGCTTAATACTGTAAGGTTACCTTTCTTTGAGGTTTTTCCTGGCCCCCAGTGAGTTTTGAGTAGCCTAATACTAAGGACTAATATGTGTATAATACAGAATATTCTACTGTTACTTCCAAACAACTCTGACACAAGTAATCCCTGTGTCCCATGTAAGCATCACGTAAATATTCTGAACCCAATATTTATTTATTAATTAATTTTCAATGTGAATTATATCGATATCTGATATGATGCCATAAATAAATATTTAGGATAAATAACACTACCATCTGATTCCAAACAGACTACCTACTGATAACTATATGATAACTCCATAAAAAAATGAGTAAAAACCGGCCAAGTGCGAGTCGGACTCGCACATGAAGGGTTCCATAGCAGCAAGTATTTCAGTTGATTAAATGAATGCAAATTGCGGTTTATGAGGTTTTAAAAATACTACTTGCTAGATCTCGTTCAAACCAATTTTCGTTGTTAGTTTACGTGGTAATGCACATCATATATTTTTTTTAGTTTTATCATTCTCTTATTGTAAAGTTAGAGGGGTGGGGGGATACCCATTTTACCACTTTGGAAGTGTCTCTCGCGCAAAATATTCAGTTTAGAAAAAAAAAATATTAGAAACCTTAATATCATTTTTGAAGACCTATCCATAGATACCCCACACGTATGGGTACGATGAAAAAGAATATTTTGAGTTTCAGTTCTATGTATGGCGACCCCCCAAAATAATTGTTCTTTTTCTATTTTAGTGTAAAAATCTTAATGCGGTTCACAGAATACATCTACTTACCAAGTTTCATTATTAAATCTCTTATAGTTTCGGAAAAAAGTGGCTCTGTGACATACGGACGGACAGACAGACAGACATGACGAATCTATAAGGGTTCCGTTTTTTGCCATTTGGCTACGGAACCCTAAAAAGGGTGTATTGATATTTCCATAAATGTTGCCCATTTCTTATTGGTCCGTGGTAACATTGAAAAATGTTCGGTGATGGAAGAACTTTCGGTTCTTTCGGTTGTAAATAACGCATAATAAGTTAGAATGAATATAAATCCAGATTTATTCTTGAAGTTCAGTTGCTGTATTGAGTTAAAGACCTAGATCTTACACATGGGACTTTGAAAATACAAGCAGTGTCCTGTGCGGGGATCGATCCTGTAACATATGAGCATCGATGTTAAGACGGTACCTTTGCTTTCATGACAAGGTAAATCATAGACATTTATTCACCATCAATAGTATAGACTGGAATATAATAATAACAGGATCTACTTAGAGATAGTAGACCCTGTTGTTGCCTGTTAGAATGAATTATGAGCCCCTTGTGACTCAAAATATGTACTCGAAAGTCCAGTGTTTGTAAATCCGACCAGCCCGTGGGTGGTTCTGGTCGCCTCTATTTATATATTTGCTACCCAATCTATCAACCCTACATCCCTTATCCAAAATATTTTACCCCTTGCTTACCCTACAATTCGCACCTGTACCATTTTACTTGGTAAAATTAATCATCTGTCAAATGCCTCCTTTGTCCCTTGGAGTGATTAATTATTTTTGACAAATATCATCAACTATGGCAATAAGGTTGACAGCGTCGTTCAGTTTATTGCTATTGGTCGTTTGTCTTCATTTATTCTCATAAATGGGGCAATTCATAAAATGCTTGATTTCTTGATAGAATAGGGTATTTTGTCTTTTAGGAAAGTAACAGGTCGTTTAAATTGAATAATAATGTCCTCCTAGCCGAATTTCGGCCACGGCAGCCAGTCTCATTAGAGATTAGCCATCAGCGCGGGACATATTATAGTGCACAAGTCTATGCGCAAACACAGGAGCACTTTCTATCCTATCACTCTTATGATCCTATGGGACATCTAGCGACACGACCGTAAAGAGATCAGGCACAGGCTCTCCGAGGCACGGGGGTATAAAACCGCCAACTCCCAGACTTCGGGCTGATGCTGAGAAATTTCTCTTTTTACAGTAAAGTACCAAAATCACTTTTGGCCCGAACCAGGATTTGAACCCAGGAACTCGTTTTCTGCGGGTGAACACGCTACCGGTAGACCAACGAGGATTGAATAAATAAGTTGTGTCATGGAATGTACTTAAGAAAGGTCAGGTCAGAAGTACCCTAAACCGGCGAGCATGTATGAAGAATATTATGTCAGTAAACGAAGCGAAAGAGGTATGCAAGGATCGTGACAAATGGAAGTCCGTTGTCTCTGCTTACCCCTCTGGGAAACAGGCGTGAGTCTAGTGTTATCAAGTACTCAATAGCCGCGCAACGGTTATGACGTAGCTGCTATGTTATAATACTATGATTATTTATTTGATTAGTGATTATCATTTCATTAATTACTATAATAATTCTATAATAATTTTATATCTTAAAACTATTAATAATCGATATTATTCTTTCAAATGGTTGTCACTGATAAAAGTATAAATAGGGTAGGAGAATTATTAAGGAGGGATTCTTTGTACGACGGTAGATGAGAACGTTACTCTGTTCGATTAAATATTGTGTGTGGAAAATATGTCGGAGTTTTAATGTGCAGAACCTACGAGTGCGTAACACTATGTATGTATGTATGCATGGAATGTGTATATGAGGTGTATGGTAGTTGTTATTTTAATCTGCCTATTTGGATTGTTCGTTGCTTAACGACTAAATTATTTACTCAGGAACATTATATAGATGTATTTTATGTCAAATGTTTTGTGAAATTCGTGTAAATGTACCCTTAACATAATAATAATGTATATACAGGATCTTGACTTAGTGTAAAAGCGTGTAAAAGCTATAATCTAAAGAAATAAAAAGTAGAATCCAATCTTTTTCTTCCTGCATCTGCTATTCATGCAGTCATGGCGAAAATAGGGATGTTCGATTAAAAAATTGTAAATTCCTTTGAAGCGTTACTACAGCATTACAAACACAACCAAGATCGTGGAGTCCGAAACATAAATGAAAAGCTTCATGGTTTTCGGTAGTTTGAAGGCACGCAGTTTCTTTTCCAGGACTTCATATTTCCAGTGCTACCCGCATGGCCCGACAGGGTGTATTTTCCTCGTATGTGAAAGAATCAGTCGTAGGATAACCACCCTACCAACAATCGATGTTAACATTAAGTATTTATTATTTTCCTTCAGTAAAAATGCTGCGTGAAAATATAATTAAGTTTTCGTGGAAATAAATTTTATAATTAATTTTTCGGAGAATTGATAAATATAGTCGATGGATTTAAGAACTTCCGTTTGATTATTTTTATTTACGTTATTTGCTCGGATTAATAAATCACTGGATGGGAAAATGTTTCCTTTGTATAGTACATATTATAAATTGTTAAGCCTGAGTTACTGCCAACTTTAAGAATAATTATAATAATAATAATATTAATATCTAGGGACAATGTCACACAGATCATCCTAGCCCCAAACTAAGCAAAGCTTGTAGTATGGGTACAAGGCGACGATATACATACTTATATAGATAGATAAATACTTAAATACATAGAAAACATCCATGACTCAGAAACAAATATTCGTGCTCATCACACAAATATTTGCAATTACCGGGATTTGAACCCAGGACCAACAGCTTCGTAGGCAGGAGCACTACCAACTAGGCTACAGTGACTGTCAATATTATGCATTATGCAACGTTATGTTCGGGTTCTCGATCTTTTTCTCACGACCTTTCTATCAATTTGCATTGATCGTAGTAGCTGGCTGGCTCTGGCTAGGTAATACCGGGAATAGATTGCTGCCGCGGGCGTAATCAGTAAGATATCCTGCGGCGCCATCAATATATTATGTACGTATACCTACTTGTGATGGACAGTATTCACGCCGCGTTGATTAGGGAACTCCGTCTCATAGGCTCAATTGAATCAGCATACCTAAAACAGTTGTATTCAATTTCGTGGACTGGAGACAAATAAAATTTATCTCGAAATGACAACTAGCACGGGCATTATTTTTCAAAATCCATAAACTATCTCCAGTCATTGTGAGTAATTAGAACTTTGTTTTGTAAATAAAAATAGAACATACATTGAGATGGCAATGACTCAAATTTTTATTGTATTAAAAATAAGGTTTGGCAATTATAAATGAAAAATAATATCTGATGATGGGCCGTACTAGTATATCCTACAGTGTTCGTATTTATATCAGGATCAGGCGGGCCTGTTAGCGTGGTTGGCAAATGCTTGTTTTTCACACCGGAGGTCGTGGGTTCGATTCCCACCCAGGACAGATATTTGTGTGCATGAACATGTCTGTTTGTCCCGAGTCTGGGTGTAATTATCTATATAAGTATGTATGTACCTTCGATCAAAAGTATTATATGTACTATATCAGTTATCTGGTTTCCATAGTACAAGCTCTGCTTAGTTTGGGATCAGATGGCCGTTCGTAAATAATGTCCCAGGATATTATTATTATCAACTAGTTTGGCCTAGGCTAAACTGGTTAATCCTATCGGGCTAAGGACAAATTAGTTTGGACTAGGTTATACTAGTTAATCCTATCGCGTATAGGAAGAACTAGTTTGTCCTGAAATCGGGTTTGGCCGGTAACATATCTCCTTTATATAAAGGGAAAGGAGATATACATAGGAGATATATATCTCCTATGTATATCTCCTTTAACTTTTTCTTTTTTTACAAAATGGAACAAGTAATAGTAGTGACTGTTAAAGTGAGGTGTGATATCCTACTTTACAAACATATAATTGACAGACACAAAGTACTTCCAGACTCAGAACAACTATTTATGGATCGCACAAATCGTTGTCCTGTGGGGGTTTCGAATTAAACCTACGACTACCATCTGACCTCACGATCCATAGTAGTCAAGAAGGTTAGACCCTACCTGTAAGGACTGTAGCATATGTTTTGATGACATCCGGACCGACAGCTTTACCTTTTCCTTCCGTATGGTGCTCCTACGGATCCAAGGCACGGAGGGCAGCGCCTGAATTGACCAGACCCCGAAAGAAATCTTTGATTTTATGCAAAGATAGTATGGTGCAGTAATCGACCCCGTGTCTTCCCGGGCGCAAAGGCCCGACCGACCGGACACATAGTTAGGTCGGTAGGTATTACATGGAACTGACAGTCGCTATTTATTTAAATTGGTGTACGCGGTATTATAAAGGATTCAGTGGTTTTACTAACGTCTCCTGGAACAACCCACATTAGAGACACTTTAAGTGGTGATGACATTATTCATTAATGGCTCTAAAGGCCACGGCCTTGTCCAGTAGTGCTATGGTCTAAATTATGCATTAGTTTCCCGAGTGCGGGTACCTACAGTAATGTGGTCGCTTTGAAGACATTTGCTAGTTTTTGACCGCAGACTAAAAAAGGAGATGTTATAATGTTGGAATACGATGGCTGTGTAACTACAATGAAGAAAATAATCAAGATGGTTTCAAAAAACGATTTCGATTTTATTTAGATCTTGGGATTTGGAGATTTTCTTGCTTAGAAACATTTATCAGTAGAGAGAGGGAAAAACAGCTTATTTGCTTGTTATTAAAATATTCATGAAATGAATTACTAAATATTTCTGAATGTGTAAATTTATTAATTCTTATAGTCTATAATTTAATCGACATATCGAAATTTGTATCCCTATTTCTCTCCTTAAAAAAGCCTTTCTATATGTTACCTTAATATTAAAGAAATCTCTGCATAAACCCAAATATGAAACAGTGAGTTTATTATTTTATACAAATATATTTAAGTGTACTGAGTATTTCAGGCAATTCACGTATGTACCAAAGAAATCACTATAATATAGCTCAAGAATTTAAATATTAATTTTCATTTTGCACTAGGGCAAACCCAGAAGAAAGTATCTTAGTCTTAATAGATTAAAAAATGTCCAATTATATAAATCATCCTAGTTTCCAAAGCATACAACTGAAACTACGACTTCTTTTCTACTCATTGGTAGAAACTCATTGCAAAGTCATGATATCAATTACTCTGTAAGTCTGTACAAGCTATTATTTTAAATCGTGTTTGTTGTCTTATATTAGCCATAAAGTTTATGTCTCATCCGTAATTAACCTTGATTTTAAACCTCGTTTTATGTTCACTCTATAGTGAACCGTATTTGTTAATGGTTAGGGTTGTGATTTGACGTATTTTCTATTATAGAAATTTTCCAAAATCCAAATTCTGAAGAAAGGCAGAATTATTTCAAATTTCGCAAAATCTACTACTTATCGTATGGGCGGTGGTTACCCTAATGTCGCAGTTGTTCAAACCGCCTATTAGGTCTCTGATATGGCTTAATGACTGTTACCTAATGGCTATAACCGGGACCGACAGCTTAACGTGCCCTCTGAAGCACGAAGACGCTCAGAAATATAGCCACTTCGGCGGTTACCTATCTATGAACTTAACCTCGCCAATTATTTACGGACCGGCAGAGCATCTGACAATGAGCGCCTCATTATCCACAAAATTGCTCTAGTATATAAAGTTACTCTGTTACATAACAATCAAACTAACTAACGAAGTAAAGTGCTATTACGTAGTTGATCACATTAGTGTCACCTAAGTTGAGGCCAATGTGGGTATTCGCTCAAATCGGCTTACGGCTGGATCACTTTCGGCCTATAATCTTATTAGTGGCTGAAGATTCACTTGTGCGGACGGTTGCGTAAGTTGCTATTCTACATAATGTATTTACTTTGCTTACTTGGAATCCTATTGGTAAAGGGTCTTTGTATATACCGATGTATTGGAGATTAAATAATGGAGAATATATAGGAAAATCTGATCAATTACAAGTTAAAATTATGCAGGTTTTGTACCTCCTTGGACGTTAAAAAGTGATATTCGTTTTTTTTTTAACACTGAACTACTGTTACCACGGCTGGGAACTTTCTCGAGTGGCGACCACGAACCGGAAGACGCAGCGTGGGCACAGGAGGGCTCCTACACGGTGGACCGACGATCTTGTGCGGGTCGTGGGAAGCCGCTGGATGCGGGCAGCGCAGTACCGGCTATTGTGGAGATCCTTGGGGGAGGCCTTTGTCCAGCAGTGGACGTCTTTCGGCTGATATGATGACTGAACTACTTACTTACTTATCGTATGACCAGTGGTTATCGTAGTGTCAGAGTTGTTCAAGCCGCCCAGTAGACTGTTGCCTAATAGCTACAACCGGGACCGACAGCTTTACATGCCCTCCGAAACTTAGTATTTTTTAAATACTGAACTACTTTCTTTCTTACCATATGGGCAGTGGTTACCGTAGTGTCAGAGTTGTTCAAGCCGCCCAGTAGACTGTTGCGTGATAGCTACAACCGGGACCGACAGCTTAACGTGCTCTCCGAAGCACGTTGATGCTCAGAAAGTAAAGCATTTTGACGGTCACCCATCTATGATATGACCGCGAGGCTAGTTGCTTAACCTCGCCAATCACTTACGGACCGTTCGCGTTGAGAGCATCTGGCTATGATATGTATTGAAGTATATTACGTAGCTTGTTTTGAAAGGATTTCTTAGAAGTTATGAAGGTTCCTGTTGTTGTTTGCGTTAATATAACATTCTAACATACTCGTACAATAATATCTAACTTCAGTACGAGTATATTCCTGTAATATTTACTCAAACTGTGATACTTCTATACAACATGCAACTTAATTAACTCACAACCTGAAAATAGTTTGTTCAGAATCGTTAACTGAATCGTTTTATATCATTTTTAATATAGGTAATATTTTTTTTTCAATATAATTAAAACTACGGAAACTATTGTCGTATTAACCCTGTACAGTCAAAACAAATTGAAATGGACCGTAAGTAAATAAAATAAAATAAAGAGGGTTTTTATTCACTTAGACTTTAAAAAAGCGCTTGTAAATAGTCAGAACATGTTTGTAGTAATATAGTTGTATACATTAGATATTATTTCTAGTAACATAGATATTTAGGTACATATTGTATGAAAACATTTATAAAATTTATTTTATTACAGCAATGATATTTAGCTAGCTCGTATCAAGTTATTGTCAAGAGATTATGTTTAATTATCTAGTTTAAATCTAATAGTTTTACTACATATTGTCAATGGTTCTGTCTATATTAAAGGTATTATTATTATGACGGACCTTGTGTTAATAACGACGGTCGCGCTTTAATGCTACCACCAGAACCAATGCGCCCCAACTGAGAAGACCCAGCGAAACAAACTCAGTGGGTTCATCTACTACCGGTTTCAACACGACCCAGTTGAGACGGTCCGGCGAAACATACTCAAGCGGGCATGAACACGGGATTTGGTCCAATTAGAGTAATTATTTAGTAGGCAAACACAATATATGCTCGATCGGTGGTCTGAATGCTTATTATTTTAGATTATATTTAGGTATACAAAAGAAAAACTTCGAAACAATAACATTATTCATTTTGAGACAGAGTCAATAATTTAAAATTAAGTATATGATAGCAATCATTTACAGATAGTTCACGTAACACATTTATATAAAACAATTGAACAAAGGATATCTATTTCATACTTTTCATTAAAAAGTTCTATGTCTAGAATTTTGCTAGAGAGGCGGTTTATATTTTGATGTGATAGAATTAGAAAGTTATCACACTTCTCTATTGTCATGCTTACATGGTTAAACTACTAACTAAATTGATTTCAATAACATTACTAGAAGATGGTATAAAAAGTGACTTCGTCATACCACTTATGACTGAGTTAATATGTGCCGCTACTAAAGTTGCAAGTATGTTCAAAAATTTTCTTAAGACAGTAACTGTACTCATGGTTACCCTACAAGAATCTATAAAACTATTTGTGTCCAAAAATATAAATTTATTACTATAATGGCTAACTAAAAACTGTAGGTGCATATTTAGCTTGTGGATATAATTATTTGTACTATCAGGCACATTGGACACATAGGGGAAGGCACACAATATTATCTTATTACAGTCTAATTCTAACATCTTAGTGAAACTATCTGTAATGTCTTTTTTCTTTAAGTTCTTACAATTTCCTACCATTAGCGTTATACATGATTTGGCACTGTGTTTATTCTGAATTAATTTATCTATTATATCTTTATAAACGTGTAAGTCAAAGTAATAAGACTTTTAAAATCGCAATTTATTCGTATTCATACAAATTCCATCATTCGATACTAAAGAAATATAAACTTTATTCCAAGAAACGAATTTAGTAAATAACAATGCGTATACATGTTAAATAAAAAAAATCTGTGTATGTATCATGATTACAACATAATATTCTAATTGGGGTGTTTGAGGGTGTGCGTTAATTACGTTACATGTTGTATACCTACCATATTTACCCGAACTTGTATACGAGTATCTTGTTATTGGATCTGGACTGGCCTGATGGTCTAATGTTAATGTCTCTGAATGCTAAGCCAGATGTCGTGAGTTCGGTTCCCACCTAGATCAAATCTTTGTGTGATGAGCACGATTATTTGTTCTGTCTCTGGGTGTAGTTTATCTATCAAATGTACCTATGTATTTAGAAATATATAAGTGTTTATCATTTGACTGGTTGCCATAATGCAGGCTCTGTCGGTTTGGGATCAGATGGCAGTATGTTAGACGTCCCAAAATATTTAATTTTATTAAAAAAACATATTTCAGATATGCCATTCTGTAAATAGTACAAGAATATATAAATTACTCTTTTCTGTATTCCAAAAATATTTACACAAACAAGCACCGTGATTTGTACATTCAGAGATTACTTTACGATTTATAAGACTATGATAATACCTACTGTATTAAAATTGCTTAGCGTAAAAAAACCTTTAGTAGGGCTTTTAAACTTTTGTACGAAGCGTTTTGCTTTCATCATACGCACGGCTAAGCTGTGGAACAACTTCCCAAACGGCGTGTTTCCAGACTCATATAACATGGGTTTATTCAAGGTTAGAGTGAACAGGCATCTTATAGGTACGCGCGGTCCACCTTCGACCACATCTTCACTTACCATCAGGTGAGATCGTGGTCTAGCGCAAACCCATTTTGCATTAAAAAAAAAGACTATGACTTTGAACTTCGACCGCCTCGTTGGTCTAGCGGTAGCGTGTTCAACCGCAAAAATGAGGTCCTGGGTTCAAATCCCGGGTCGGGCCAAAAAGTGATTTGGGATTTTTCCGTAAAAAGAAATTTCTCAGTATCAGCCAGAAGTCTGGAAGTTGGCGGTATTACACCCCCGTGCCTCGGAGAGCACGTAAAGCCGTCGGTCCTGTACCTGACCTCTTTCCAGTCGTGTCGCTAGTCGTCCCATCGGATCATGAGAGTGATGGAATAGAAAGTGCCTCTGTGTTTGCGCACACACTTGTTCACTATAATATGTCCTGCGCAATGGGCTAATCTCCATTGAGAATGGCCGCCGTGGCCGAAATTCGGCTGGGAACACATCATGACTTTGAAAGATTCAGAAGAGGAAAGGTTTTTATTATTTTTTTAAGGACTAAAACCCTGTGTACCAATGTTACTTGAATTCTTCATTAGTGTGAACCGATTTCGAACATTATTTATTCGATTGGATATGTTTTCCGTTTGTTGCCATATAAATTTATTGTTGTTAAAAAAAAAGTTGTCGGTTTTATGTTAAATTTTCCCTTTTGCGAATCTTATAGCTAACTAAGCAACCCACTCCATACTTCAAAACTATAACTTGAGTATTCGTCGAAATATGGCACTGTAACAGAAACGAATACGGTTGTATATTTAAAGAAAATACGGAAGAAAGAAATCAATTCAGATCTTGAAGATCCCTTTTTTAACCTAATCGTTTTGTCGTAATCAAAACCTCAACAGTTCTAGAATGGCTGGTCAATGACAGCTGGGTATACAAAATTCTAAATCCCCAACCAACCCTACTCTATGGACTATTTAAGCTTAAATAAGTAGTTCTAGATAGTGGAAAACGTAATCAACCAGTACATTCTGTTCGCAGGTTTGGAATAAAGCAGTTGAAGGCACGCCTTCTAATCCTTTATCATTGGCATCCCAAAGTCACAAACACACGAAGCAGGGAGCTAAGATAGCATTAGACACGCTCCCAATCATATGGAATCATTGTCACAAACTCACGTCACGTCATTCAAAAGGGATTTCCCTCTCCAAATCTTGCCCGTGGCCAGCTCATGCATATTTAAATGTAACACGTAACTGCTCTCCGTGTGACCCATTAGCCATTATCGGTATTTTATTTGCTGCAGTCCGCCGCTCCCTTGTCCGGCACGCGTCCTTTCCTCGGGCTTTTGATATATTTTTCCGGAATTTCAGGAGGTACGGGATTTTCTGGTTACATGTAATAAATATATATACCTATATGCTGCGAGTTGCTACTTATGACTGGTCGTTCACTATGGGCCTTATCAGATCGCTCCGGGTTACCCAAAGAGCCATGGAGAGGGCTATGCTTGGAGTTTACATGCTAGATCGAATCAGAAGGTTTGAGATCCACAGGACAACCAAACTGACCGACATAGCCCGAAGAATTGCCAAGTTGAAATGGCAGTGGGCAGGGAACATAGCTCGTAGAACCGACGGCCGCTGGGGCAGAAGGGTTCTCGAGTAGCGACCACGAACCGGAAGACGCATTGTGGGCAGGCCCCCTGCAAGATGCACCAATGATCTAGTGAGGTTCGCTGGATGCAGGTAGCGCAAGACCGACAATAGTGGAGAACTTATGCCGCAATAGGCCTTCGTTAAGCATTGAGCTTCTTTCGGCTGATATGATGATGATGATGACTTATATGCAAATTAAGGAAACATTATGGTATGGAAACTATTTTGGACTTCCGTGATTTTGCGATCGTGCCAGCAAAAGACGCCAATGTTTTACTATGTCTCCGGAACGTGTACCGCTTGTCATCTCTACTATATAAAAATAAGTCGGGTTTTCCTTCCTGTCGCTATAACTCCAGAACGCACGAACCGATTTCCAAGGTTTTGCATTCGTTGGAAAGGTCTCGAGCTCCGTGAGGTTTATAGCAAAGAAAATTTATAAAATTTAACGCGGGTAATACCGCGGGGCACAGCTAGTCTACTATATAAAAATAAGTCGGGTTCTCCTTCCTGGCACTATAACTCCAGAACGCACGAACCGATTTCCACGGTTTTGCATTCGTTGGAAAGGTCTCGGGCTCCGTGAGGTTTATAGCAAAGAAGATTTATAAAATTTAATGCGGGTAACACCGCGTGGCACAGCTAGTTCACAATAAAGACAATAATGAGTTAAAATTGGGTCAGTAATAATATCATATACTAAGTTGTTAACACTTCCCATGATCGCGGCATTGTCTCCAATGAATTTTATGCTCTTATTAGTCATCGCAGTTGGCGGTTTTGTAACGATTAAATGTTCGCTCTTAGCCTGAATCGTTAAAGCGATACTCACGTTAATAAAAACGTAGGGCGACAGTGACATGACTTTTGTTTGACATATCCCTAAAGTCGACCCTCTCGTACGTCTCCACGTTAGTAAACGCCTTGAATCGAGGTTTGAAGCTCGAAGGGGTTCCCTCTGGCGAGGGTTAATCTAGTTTATAGTTTTATTTGGCTTGAGCCCCCACTCGCCTATACTGTCCGGTGAGCCAGCAAAAATATCCTAGACTAACTGTATACGTCATATAAAAAAATCTGTAGTTCCATATATCTCATATTAGAAAGGAACCTTAAGGATTACTCCCCTATCAATCGGGCTGGAAAATACCATTTTTATTTTGATCTGCACAAGTAATGATTAAAATTTGGTATGAACAGGTAAGGTAGCCGAATCAAGTAGGTAAGCTTATTGGCAAAGTTTTATAAAAATAAACTGACCAATAGTCCTGTGTAGCTACTTCTTTTGATTGTAAAATACCACGTTATGCCGGAAATCATTTCCTTATTGCGGTCATTGGTTCTTTAAAACGAACCTATTGAAAGTGAACTAAAAATAGAATTGCTAGTCTGTCTATACTGAACTTCTTAACTATTATTCTATTTCAGCTTGTTATCAATTGGTTTCCAGTATTGCGTGGTATTTTAAAAATGCAATTCACGAACAGAAAATACCTACACCGAGATTCAGTACTAATAGTCACTCAAAGAATATCTCCCCTGTGTCGCTTCAACCTGACTTAATCAAGCATCGTTATATAAATAATAGAAAAAAATTAAGAGCCTACCCACAAAAATAAACAAATTTAAGAAAACCATTTTGTGAAATACGATAATTATTAATTTAGCTCGCTGTTCTTGTATAGAAAGTAATTTATTGTGTAGTTCAATGTCGTATAAGATTCATATTTTTCGTAATAGGTATTTTTATAATTTGACAGTATTGGTAGGTAAACCCTCACAGCAATGACGCAATACTTATATTCTCTTTGATGACACTTATAGTGGTTGGGGTTGCAACACTTGCAACAAAACGCTACTACAGGTACACACGGCTTCATATCAAGGTCAGCGTTATAGTAATTATTTACTGTTGCAGTTGCTGAGGTAGACGCCTTTCCTAGCTTGTACTGATAATATTACTTGCTTCCAAATGAACTCCTATGTAAACTAAACGTAAAGTTAGGATTATCTGTGCTTGTTGGAAATATATCTATTTTTCTTTTATATGCAAATTAAGCTGCATAACTTACGACCACCATGCAACATGGTATATACGAGTATACTTACCTTAAAAAGAGCGTCAAACACGCAGTAAAACCTTAAGTACGCACAAACAAGTAAACAAGTTGTTTACGTCTGAATGCATTACGTCGCTAGGCGGGCACATTGAATACCGCAATATACTTTATCAGTGCACCGATAGATAAGATAGAGGCCTCGCCTTTCTCCCCCTATAATAGGTAAGCAGTCTTTTACGATACCCGTAAAAAGCAGGGTTGACACTCGTCCGAAATTAGAGGATAAATCCGGTATTTTGTTTCCTCGTATTTCCCCTGAAATATGGTGATATTCTAATCTTGGGATCAGCAAGTCTGTTACCTCCCTACAACAGACTGCAGCATGAGATCTTATTGGGGTTAAAATCGGCTGCGTTATTCTCTTTTACAAATCGTGCTATTGCATTGTTCCATGTCTTGGTGGCTCATTAACCATATTCCATCATTATTTCAAAAAGTCTACTTCTGATCTTACTTGAATTCTGATATGAACTGAATGATGCAAATAGAATCATTAAATTATTCGATGTTTAAAATTAATTTATATTTAATTTTATTTAATTGATGACTGGGATGAATTTGCATGGCATTTCGCTCTATTCATTTAAGTTGTTTACTTAATTTTAAAATAAGACAAACACAAAACGGTTAGTGTTATTTATGTCCGATATCCGTACTGCTTCTTGGGTAAAAATAAAATTAACGATTCCACACAAATGTGATTTTTTTACGGAATAAATCAATTTTAAATTTGAATTGAATTTGTAAATGCTACTGGTTTACCATTGTTCCAAATTAGACAATTATAATTGAATATTTTAAGCTTGTTCGTTATTAAGATTCTACTGTTAAAGACTACGTCTATGATTAAGTTTGGCATTCACTAAGACTATAGACATTATATAGACAAATAATATTTTTCTATTAATAATAAGGTTCTCGAGTGGCGTCCACGAACGGGAAGACGCAGCGTGGGCAGGCCCCCTACAAGATGGACCGATGATCTTGTGCGGGTCGCTGGAAATCGCTGGATGCGGATAGCGCAAGACCGGCAATTGTGGAGATCTTTTGGGGAGGCCTTTGTTCAGCTGTGGACGTCTTTCGGCTGATATGATGATTGATGATGATGAATATTTTTCTCAATTTATCAACTCAACGCACACATGTGGAGTGTAATGGTTCTTATTCCATAATTTAATTTATTTCTAATGAATATTATGTAAATTTATTAGCTTTTAGCACTTCTTCTCAATATCAATTTAAACTGTGCCTCAATTCGTACTGCTCCCTCCGTATAATTGTCGTAATCGGTTACAAAGTTTTTGCTTTACATATTAATACAATAATAATGTGTAGGTAAGGGACAGGGTAACGATAACTATTACACGGGTTCCAGTGCTGTGTTTGGGAACTTTCCTGAGTCGGAAATGTGAATAAGCCGATGAAATATTCACGAGTCCCAAGATGTTTAAAAGTATGCCATAATAATAATATTTAATTCGTACCTTTATATAGACAGAACCATTCAGACAATATGTAGTAAAAATATAGGTAAAATTTTAAATTTCGATAATTAAACCTACACATGATCTACTTGACAATAACTTAATATAAGCTAGCTGAATATCATTATTATTATAAAATAAATCTTATCGTAATTTTTTTCATACAATCCGTGTACCTAAATATCTATATATATGTACCTAGAAATAATTTTAAATTACCTAATTAAGTTATTATATATTACTACAAACATGTTCTGACTATTTACAAGCGCTTTTTTAAATTCTACGTGAATAAAATCCTTTTTTATTTATTTTATTTATGAAAATTATACAAAATATTTATTAACGTTGATAATACTTGTTTATTTGTTACGGTTTGCAATTGTAATTTTAACTTTATTGTTATTCTTGCCTTTTTTATTAGTTCGGAGTTACGTATACCTATATATGGCGAATGTGTTCAATTATTGTACGTTTTCACAGTAGAAATTATCACGCGGAAGAAAGCTACTTCTTAATAATTATCAATAATTCTTAAATATTAGTTTTTTGATCAGTGTTAACTTTATTTATTACCTGTATATTTTTAAAGTCATGATAACGGCTTTTACTTAATGTATATATGAAACATATAACACTAAAACAAAAACTAAAAGTCATTGTTGATACTTTTTAGTCAGTCTGTTCCCGACTATTCTCCGCAACACGGCTAACACAGATTTCAGCTAATGTTATAGGAAGTAGGGTACCTTTCGGCCAGAAAAAATACGGTTTCCAAGGGATATAAAAATAACATTTTGTGCATACCATTCTTCCTAACCGGAATATTTGAAAGTGTTCGCAATTTTCCAGCAATTTCATGGAACGGTGGGTGACCCTAGAAAGCAATGAAGTATTTTTATTTCACCCCCTACAGCAAAAAGGGCACTCACAAAGGGCTTATTAAATTGAACGATAAAAAATAAAATACTCGACAGAACATCTCATTACTTATTCCTTTTGAACGATTGTTTTCTGTATTAAAACCTTGAAATATAAGTATAATAGAATCAATGAATATTATAGTATCAATGGTAATTGAATTTTAAAAATAAATGTACGCAGTATAATCTTTGGGGAGACGATATGGATTCTATAAGAATTTTATATCAGTCTTCGCCTACTTTCCATGCGCGGAAATTGAAAACTCGTAAGGACACATATTTTACGACAAATAAATATTACTGTTAACTCTTGATATTACACTAGAAAAACTTAGATAAATAGGTCCTAAGGATTATGCTGATTATGAGTTGTGAAAGATTAACTCTTCTTTATCAAGTCTAGTTGTTCAAGCCTCCCGGTAGGCTGTGTCATGATTTGACGACTGTTGTCAAACGACTACAACCGGTACCGACATGCAACAGCTTAACGTGCCCTCCGCAGCATACATTTGTCTTCCGGCGTAGGCCCTACCCCTTCTCACAACAACGCACAACAAACAATACTGACAGATCAATTTACCGAGTTCCCTTGCTGTTTTTAGAAACATGGCTGTCGGATGACATCTAAGTAAGTATATAATTAGTCAATATCAAGTATGATCGTAGAGTAGAGTAAAAACGTAGGAGCGCGGTACGTCTATAGATGGGTGTCAGCAAAAGTAGGTTAATTTTTGCGTGGTTCCGTGGTTCAGAGACGGCTGTAGTAATTAGACAAGCCACTAAGCAGGCCTCTGTAAAGTCTATATGCCATTTCAGAGGCCTACTTAGTGGATTTTAACCACTTGAAAAACGAGGAGTTTATCGAGTGGTTTTATTTCAACTGACGAAGAAAATGGCTTGGTGTGAGACCGCCGGCGCTTAGTGGAGCCAAGCCCCGAGGCGGGTACGCGTCCTCTGCCATCAGCTTTCATCACGGCGTAGAAACTGGCTCCAGTTGCCAGTTTTTATGGGGCAAAAATGTGCCTTACTTACCTGGTTGTGAAACGGAAAAATTTACCCTATATGTTAAAGATGAAACACATTAGCAAAAGTGATTCTAACGGATTTAAAGTTTTACTCTAATGGAATTTCAGCTTAGAACCTGATCCGCATTGGGAATCAACTTGTATCGCATTTACCTAACCGTTTTCCAGCAGGTTGACAAAAAGGTTAAATTAAATTAAACCAAGTTTCGACGAGTTGTCCATTGAAATCGTTTCCCTAATCGACTCTTAACACTTGGAACGTTAAATAAACTCAATTTAAAGAGGCAGTCTTATTTTCCGAGTAAATTAAACTTACTAACAGCTTGTCTTATTTACTTAGTAAATTAGGAACTTAACTAACTTTTTAACTTTGCCCAATTGAAAAACTTGTAATGTCAATAATTACGACTGCCCTGTTTGTAGTATAATATTATTAATTTTCAATGAGTTCTATTAGAGTTGTTTGTGGAAGAAAGTCCAAGTCGGAGGCAGTTGGCGGTGTTACTCCATCGTGCCTCGAAGTGTTTCGAAGCTCTCGATCGTGCAGTTCACGTCGGATATACTAATCGAATTGAGAGTACTCTTTGTTCCAAAAACCATAAGATAGGCTAGAATAAGGTGAAGCGAACTGGGGAAGTACGTCCACCTTACAGAAGACATTCCTTAATAATAACATTAATAACTTAATGTTGTGTTTCTGCGTGTGAGTAAGGTCGCCAGAGCTCATCGGGGTGGGGGGAAAGGTCAGCAACAGTGGTTTGCTGACTCATTTAAAAGCTGGCAACGCTCTGACGATCCCTCTGGTGTTGCGAGTGTACATGGACAACGGTGATCACTTATCATCAGGTGATGAACCATTTATACGTTTGTATAAAATAATATAAAAAAGGTCTGCCTCGTTAGTCTAGCGGTAGCGTGTTCAACCGCAGATAGTGAGGTCCTGGGTTCAAATCTCGGGTCGGGCCATAAAGTGATTTTGGGATTTTTCCATAAAAAGATATTTCTCAGTATAAGCCCGAAGTCTGGGAGTTGGCGGTATCACATCCCCGAGCCTCGGAGAGCACGTAAAGGCGTCGGTCCTGTACCTGACCTCTTTCCGGTTGTGTCGCTAGTCGTCCCATCGGATCATGAGAGTGATGGAATAGAAAGTGCCCCTGTGTTTGCGTACACACTTGTGCAATATAATATGTCCTGCGCAATTGGCTAATCTCCATTGAAACTGGCCGCCGTGGCCGAAATTCGGTCGGGAGGACATTATTATTATATAAAAAAACAGTGACACGTACTACGACTAACTACTAATAAGAATACTACAGTTACAAAGCTGAAAAATAGATTTTACTAACGCTAGACTATGTTACATTTTGTATGGCTGTCTCTATTCTCTTATACTTTGATCAGATTGGACGGTAGAGCCGTCGTGAATGCAGAGATGTCAAGTGTGTGTCGGCCTTATGTGTTCAGAGAGGCATGGGGATGTAACACTGCCATCTTGATGACTGCGAACTGCTGAATATAATAGTCAGTAACTTCTCGTGGCCTAATCCGAAACCTCTCATCCTGCGGCAGAAAACCTTGGTAGTAGACCAACGCGCAAGGCGCTAGGTTTTAAATGAAGCTTGATGTATGAACTCAGTTTAATCAAAAGTTTATTCTTTTGGACGAATTGTACGAATTTTAATAAGTCTACGCTTACAGCGAATATGTGTTAGTTTGAGGGTAATTCCACTTTTTTTTTTTAATTCTGTTTTACGGCTCTGGCTTCTTTGGCCTTATGAGCCTGAAGTAAATATATTTTTATATCATTTATTTCCGTCACAGTCAAGTCATACATAGTCCTTGTCCAACCCCAGTAAAGCAGTGGAGACTACTAGAGGCTTTTATGGAGTTTTGGTTACAGTACAGTACACGGAAAATCACAATTCACGGCAATATCGCACCTTCCTCTACTTGTGTACGTTGTCGAAGATGTTATGTCTAAAAATCCACCATATTTACACATAAAAACTCGAATTTACACCATCATCCATCATCATCATCATTACAGCTAAATACGTCCACTGCTGGACAAGCCTCCCTCAAGAATCGTCTTGCGGGGATATGCCATAATCGCCACGCTTGGCAGGCGGGTTGGCGATCGCAGTAAGATGGTCATAGTAATCAGAAGGAAGCTGCTGCCCATCCTCTGGTAGATATTCCCTTGGGTCGACTTCTACGCCCCCCACGGGATGAGATGGGGTGATGATATTCTGATTCTGATATTTGTCGCCGTCACCACACAGCAGCAATTTACACCAGTTTTTGAAAATAAAACATAGCCTCGATGCGTCTTTTTCCGCGTTGGCGCCAAAACTCGGTAATTCCACAATAATCCTAGGGTGGCCACGTATTATTCCGCGGTGTGTAGAAATGGGCCCACTTTCAGTAGATTATTAATGTTATGAAATGTAATTAAAAAATTAAAAAATATTTTAATTTATTCGCTGGTTTAGTCGGCACTAGGGGTAACTTTGCAGAGACATCACTATTGTCGCCCCTCATAATTTGAAACTCATGTAATTTAGGCCATCGCGAACGGTGCGCAAAAACAAAAGTGCCCCACATGACCGGTGTGCGGTCAGGAGCAGGATTAACGGTTTCGTAGCATGTTTAAAAGATTTTGCTAAGACAAAAATCTGTATTAAAAGGGAGAACGTCACATTTTCTCTAGGAAAACACCGTTCATTGCCAAATTTTTCCCTTTATGCTGTCAGCTAGAGTATATTATGTTATATATTATATACATGATATGTTGGGTTAAAGTTGATACTATGTTAAAAGTTGCTAATTGACTATAATATCGGTAAATTAGATTCATAGGGTCTCAACCAAAGGGCGATCTTATTCCAACGCACGTCAAATGTGTGACAGTCGTGACGCTAAAGTCGTTAGGCTGTAAGGAATTTTGACATAGGAAATGTTGCGATCATAGGTGGAGAAGGTGCATTATCGTGTGCAGTTCCGTTTGAGGCAGAACGAAGTTCAGAGCAATATTTCGTCAGCAGCAGTTATGATCCATTAATTCCTCCTATATTTGCAGCCCTTTATTTATGGAATTTGTTTTTCAACAGAATATAGTTTCTGTTATATATTATGCATTGAATTATCACAGGTAACTGAATAATAGCCACAAAAAATGTACCACTTGGATCTCACCAACCCCCCCCCCCCATTCACTAATTTCTAATTCGTAAGCAAGCAGCGGTTTGCTTAAACATAAACTTTTTAATTTTGGCTCTTGAGTTTGTACTTTATAGTTTCACAAGTTCTGGATATGAATTTACTGGTGTTTTATATTAAAGCTTCGAAAACACGGTAGAGATATGAAACATCATTAAATTCGTATCCGGAATTTTGTGAAACTAGCCCTGTCTATAAAACTACCAAAAACCGAAGTTAACAAAGTATTACCTCACTATATATCAAACCTATAGCCAAAAAAGTATGCTCTACTTCCTACAGCAATTTATTTAACAAAACATACCCATAAAACAGGAAGCTATGCACCCTTCAGTTATCTAGTGGAGCCACTTGGGAATATATCATCGCAGGCACCATAAATATTGAATTTTATATGGAACCCGACGCGTGTACTCATTGTGTTTCGGCTATATTCTATTTTTAGGGAAATGTATGAAAATATTTTTTTTGAAGAGATTGGTTTTAATAAGGATATTTTACGGTAAAAGATTCTTATTTTCTTAATGAATGGTGTGCTGGGATGACTGGATTAAGGATAATGCGTATCTCTTCAATATCACATGTTGTACGTTTCCTTGGGTCCAAAATTAGGATTGTTTTACAAAACTGTACGATATACGATACAATATTGGTTATCTGTACACTTGGTGATTGATTGATAAAAATAGTTAAATAATGAAATGTACAGTTAATTAATTATATTTAGTCGTATGAACGTCTATCACTAATGCGGAGTGGACCAAACAAAAACGTAAAATTTTCAATATGCACTTACATAACATAACATAAGCTAAGCTAATTTTATCGCTCTGTATCATTGCGTGTATGTAGGTCTATTTTGTTCTACTTCCGTGGCACGGAATTAATAATAAGAATAGAAAATAAGCAGAGCTTGTACTATGGAAACCAAATAACTGATTCTTTTCTTTTGTAATTACATACTTATGTAGATAATTACACCCAGACTCAGGACAAACAGACGTATTCATGCACAGAAATATTTGTCCTGGGTGGGAATCGAACCCTCGACCTGCGGCGTGAAATACAAGGATTTGCCAACTACGCCAACATGCCCGTAAAATATGTAGATCTCTTTCTCTCTACGTAATCTCTTCATTATCTGTCATCTAACTAAATTTGCCTAAACGTGACGAGTATTTAAGATCTTAACGCTTAAGTTTCACTTCAAGGATAAGTCTGTCTTATCAAACAATGTTTTATACAATCTTTAAATTTTTACCTCTTACGGTTGCTGCTAAGATTTTCTACCCACCGCTCGCAACGGCCCATTGGGCATATCAGGCGTCACAGTTGACTACGAGAAGGGCTACCGTAACAGTAGCCCCCCTTATTTATAGGGCTATACCGTATTGTATGGTAACGACCTTTGGATAATTGGATTTAGTAGGAAAGTACTGGAAAGATTAGGGGAACGGTTGGAGCGGTGTTGAGCTTTGGAGAAAAATCTGCACGGGAATTAGAATAACTAATAGCAAGGATAGGTTCACTGATGAAAGACCTCACCCGGAATTCTCAGTAAATTTCTTCTGAGGATAATGAATTTAGACGGACAGGCTTCAAACTTGCATTATCTGGATTAAGTCATTAATTTACTGACAGTTAACCTAAGGTAAAGCCTAACACAGAATGTTGGCATCACCTATTTGTACCGCCTACCATTTGCTTAACTAATAGTGTTTTTGAGGGGTTATCGGCTAATTAATACCTATATAAAAAGTACAAAAACAGTTATTCTTAATTTAGTAACTTTCACTTAAAAGTAAATATTCCGTAAAATATTGGACTGAGCAATGTGCTCATTTTAGTAATTAGTTAACTAAATGATTTTACAAATATTTTTATTAAGCCATCGCCCGCTCTAGGGAATATTAGCCCTGTGTCGCGGGGTACTTTACAAACATATAATAGACGAACACAAATTAAATCCAATTGTTTTTAAGATTCAACCTACAACAATCAATGTTACTAAATTGGCAGAAGTCATTGATACTGCATACAGCTATATCAACATAAAATAAAAATAAGTTTCTAATTTCGATATAAATATGCTCCAAAATGACCCTAACGTTACTTGTATTATGATTTCTTTAATATCTTATTTTGTCATAGGTACTTGTCTTAAGGAATTAATGTGCTAATTATTAACTAAGTTATCTAAACAATTATGTTCGCTGTTTTTATAATATAATATCTTAATACAATATTATCTTCCCAACAAATCCAATTTGTTATAATCATCCGTCTGTAAATCCATTCATAATTTATCTAAAAAGAAACAACATTCAATCCTAATCATAACTCAAAATGGATAAGAGACGAGAAATTACCTTAATTTAAAGAAAATATACAATGTTATGAATGTCTACAAAACGGTATAGGGTTGCTCCCTCTTGCACGTTTTTTTCTATCATATCATCCCGTTATGATAACTTGGCGTACCATTACTTCTTGATATTTATCATATATCGGATCTGACTAAAGATCGCCTACTCGCATTTTATTATTTTGCACAGTAGCAAGGTCATTGGGACAAAAAAGTTAGGATGTAGTGTGGTATATGACAAATTAAAACGTCAGCATGAAGAATTTATTTAGTTTAAAATGCACTGTTACTCACTGTAAAATGTAATTTTAATATACTGTCTGGCCATGTATGTATTGGTCCGAATGATGTCTGAATGTCACTTTTCCTATGTTTTATATACATGATTTTATTATGATATTAATATTTTGATTAAAGTTAACTATTCCGATTTCTTAGAATTCAGTAATTCTTTTCCGAAACAACCGTCTAATAGTATGTAACTTCATTTTGTCAAAATTTAACTTGAATTTTAAATTTTACTTGAATCAGTCTTACGCATAGGATTAATTAATTATTATACTTATCATCTTACGGCAACCTACTACTTTTGGCAACATTGTTATAATTTATGAATCGTTACACCTGCGATAAATAAATAGCAAGGATTCCCTCTGATATGTTAAAAATATCGATATAAAAGATGGGACAGCGTGACGTACATCTCTACCAGTGATACAAAACGGGGGGAAAATATGCGAAATTGGTAAACGGTACGAGAGTATTATTATGAGGTACACAATTTATGGCTCTTTGCTCTACCCCACTGCACCTGGGCAGATTTTGAAACCCATATTTTTCTTTTAGATTTATTTATTTTATTTACGTGTAAAGTAATTGAATTGTCAGGATTTCATGGTGCTGTATTGAAAGGGAAATGCATGTTCCGGTCTGTAGAAACATGGATATTGAAGATTTCCGCTTTGCAGATATGTATGTGGAAGAATATATTTGTTGTGTACACTTTTAGAGTGAAATCTGGTTAAATGGAAAAGGAATATGTTATTTTTTATCTTAGTAAAGATATGTTTATTATATATTTTTATTGTTATCGTACGTGAACTATAATCAGTTTTTTAATCTTCATCTTCTATAAAATATTACTCGTAAAAGCTCTCTAATGAGTCTTTATTAACAAACAATATAGAAGAAGATTCTACGGCTCATAGCCATTCATTGGCTCATTGGCTAGAATAGTTTTTCTCTAGTATTTACCAAGCCACAGTAACGTGCCAATGACACGCAGAGCCAAGACATTGGAGGAACAGTGGTTGAAGACGTTACATGAGATAAAATAACAAATGATTATTCCCAAAAAAACTAGAGAACTTACACGCCGAAAATGAAGAGGCAACTAATTAAATTTTCAGAATTTTTCAGTGAAAAAAGAAATTTCCAGATCGAGTAAGTCACAAATGAACGTGATGAACTCCAGAATATAGTCTCCCCTTTTGACGTATGTAGGAATACGTATGAACAGGCTCTGAGTCGCATTGCTGATAAAAAATGAAGCTTTTAAAGGCGGGTAAAACCATTCAAAACGCAAAAGGACTTCGGAAAAAATAGCTTGACTCAGAATTTGTACATTGAGGTTACAACAACAGTAGACATCTCCAAGTGTCACCTCTTAAATTTATGACAAGTAGTGTAATCTACAAACAATATGTTAGACTCGATAAAAGGATTAAAAATATCAACCACCGCATTTTTATGTGCATGAACATGTCTATTTGTCCTGAGTCTGGGTGTAATTATCTATACCTATAATTATGTATTTACAAAATTAATGTAATATATGTAGTACATCAGTTATATGGTTTCCATAGTACAAGTTCTGCTAAGTTTGGGATCAGATGGCCGTATGTGAGTAATGTCCCAGGATATTATTATTATTAAACGAAATTTTGAGCGCTTAGTATTAACTTCAACACAAATTGTACCTAAATAGTCTTAATTGATTGATTAATAGAAGATAATTAGATTTATTGCTCTAAGTGGACGGACCAAATCCCTTGTCATATACAACTAACGTGTATGTTTCACCGAACCGACTCAAATAGGCCGTGTTGAAACCGGTTTAGATGAAGTTTGCTGGGTCTTTTCAGTTGGGGAGCTGATGGTAGCATTGAAGCGCGGCCGTAGCTGTAGACATAAGGTCCGTCCGTCATATGATACCACGCTCGGGGGGCAAAGCAACCCCGAGACCGACTACTCCACCTACGTGAGGGAGGGAGCAGATGGGACAAGCTATTACACTCCACTCCAACTCCTGTTAGCTAGAATCAACACTGGCATAAAATGAGAACATCTCTAAAAAGCTAATATGATCCCAGGAGTATCAAATTGCTCTCCACAGACACCCATGACTGGTACATTTGTAAAATCGTAAAGTTTCTTTTATCCCACTGTCTCCTTTTACGGAGCTATGGAGTTATTTTTTAAATGTATTTGCTTTCACATTTCTTAAAAAGAAAATCTTGTTTTGATATTCAGTTGGCGCCACGTCATCATTACATTATTTTTTGCCTAGTATTGAAAGTGTACTCATTGATCTGCTTTTTTTGAGACAAACCCGCACTAGTATAACAAAATTAATCTCTGTATCGCGGGGGCTTTACAACCATGAAATTCACGGACACAAGATACACCCAGCCACAGATCTACTTTTACCAAATTCACTCAGCAGATTATTCCGGGACTATATTGTAATCAAAACAATATTATTGTGGGTGAATCGGAACGGGTATTGGGTGAAGTATTTATTTATGGGACGGGTTAGGGTTGTCAAGGCGGAAAATATAAGGCAAATTACACTGGACTGAAGTGGATTATTATTGGCTTTATGGCGTAGTTTTCTGCGTCCCAAACGTTCGCTATTATCATTAAAGGAATGTGACCTTTTAGTTCTAGTCCTTTAAGATGTACGTAACCTAACCAATCTAAAGTTATGGGGGGAAGGCGGTCGTTCTCCCGGCGAGTACGATATATCGAATGTGTAGTACCTATCCCGTGAGTTTTTAATAACCTTATACAAATAAAATTAATAACAAATAATGACTTGTTCTACCTAAGTCGTAATGTCTTCAGCCTTATCATTTATGAACGATAGGGTAGAACGATTGAGGAGTATACTCTCGCGACCAACAATGGATTTGGACGCTATATAGGGCTTAGTAGAAGAAGCGTCTATAATCTTATTTAATCGAATCCTTGATAGCAGGCTCTAACAAGTAACAGACGAGTAACTTTGAATGGAGTGTAAGACAGTTGAGCAATTTCTTGTCTCGACAAACATACATTTAGAGCACACCCAATAATTATTAGAGTTATGTTTCCTACTTTAAAGTTTAGTTTGTCCTCAAAATCCCGACATACTTGGATTATTTACTGTTACGCATCCATTGCTTAAATATCGGGGTTATTGATGATATTGATTTGAGCAATTAGGGCTTTATATTATTATTGATACGGATCCCCGGTTGTAAGAATCTGACCCACTTTGGCCCATTTTTAATTAATCAATATTGCACCCATTTGTGGTAATCCGTTTATTTTGCGATCTTATCTTTTTAATTTACACCTACAAGATTAAATCGGATTATATGGTACTTAAGTGTATTTAATTTATGAAATTAATTTTATAAAATTTTGCAATATCTGCTTTGCCAACCCTATATAGGTGGGACGATAATGTGTCCCCATGGGTTACACTTTAATTAAATACGAATTTCAAGGGTTTGCTACCGAGTTACTTTATGGTATAGGATTTTATTAAGTTAGAAAAACTCAATTTTGGTAATTTGGTGTATAATGGGTTGATATTATGGGTGTGGTTGAGTTGGGAAATAGAGCTATTTTAGGGTAAAGGTATTTACGATATGTGCATGTAGGATGAGAATGGTATTCAGACCAATACCTACTATTCTAAGTATCATTTTTGATATGTAGGCAGGTATTCATGTTGTTGATATAATTAATCGACTACAAGTTTTTTAAATTTCATTGTAGGCAACTTTAAGTGCTGTCACGGGCCATTACAGATGACACATTCTGTTTCGAGAGGTATAACGAAGCGGACGTTAAATTAGTATTCTTACTGCTGGCTGGAAACTGGCTGTAAATCTTATTTAAATAAAAAAAAATGCGGGGCAGTTTTTGGGGCCTGCCTGACCTATGTAATAAATAAATAAAATAAAAGGTTTTTATTCACGTAGACTTTAAAAAAGCGCTTGTAAATAGTCAGAACATGTTTGTAGTAATATAGTTGTATACATTATTATTTCTAGTATCATAGATAATTACGTACTCATTGTATGTAAACATTTATAAAATTTATTTTATTATAGCAATGATATTTAGCTAGCTCGTATTAAGTTATTGTCAAGAGATTATGTTTAATTATCTAGCTTAAGTCTAATATTTTTACTACATATTGTCAATGGTTCTGTTCTGTCTATATTAAGGTATTATTATTATGACGGACCTTGTATGTAGTTGTCATATGCAACTACATAGGTCTTTTCGTTGGTCGTCCAATGACAAAATACCACGTATTGACGCTTGGTTCAACGAGATGAGTTTTTATTCGACTAAGTTGTTTATTATGTAAGTTAAACCAATAATGGAAATCGCTGGATGCGGATAGCGGAAGACCGGCAATTGCGGAGATCTTTGTCCAGCAGTGGACGTCTTTCGGCTGATTATGATGATGATGATGAACCAATAATTGCCTATTTTACTTGTTTCGTTTGTTCTTTCCAGCAGTTCCTACTAGTCTAATATTCTCTTATCTTATTCGTAGTGGCTCAATTCTCAAAAATATTTATACCTGCACCTGCAAGCTGGCTATTTGGCACTTGGCACTAACCCAAGCGAGCCTCAGATAATAAGGGGCTGCACTTCGAAACGACACCGTTTACTATACAATATACATATTTCCAAGTTCTTTGTGTACCTGTTATATTTTATTTTATTGCGAGTGTCACGAATGAGACTATTTGTCGGCATAAAGAGTCTGGTACAATACATACATACATATGTCTAAAAACATATTATTGTCGAAGAATCGGATCATCATATATATACAACTATATTACTAAAAAAGCGCTTTTTTAAAGTCTACGTGAGTAAAAACCTTTTTAATTTTTTTATCCGTTACCAACCTATTAACCAAGTATTAATCTATAATAATGATGTGCTCCTAGCCGAATTTATATTAGCCAATTGCGCGGGACATATTACTATAGTGCACAAGTGTGTGTGCAAACACAGGAACATTTTCTGTTCCATCACTCTCATGATCCGATGGGACCCTAGCGACACGACAGGAAAGAGGTCAGGTACGGGAACGGTGGCTTTACGTGCTCTCCGAGGCACGGGAGTATACTACCGCCGACTCCCAGACTTCGGGATGATGCTGAGATTTTATTCTTTTTACAGAAAAGTCCCATAATCACTTTTGGCCCGACCCGGGACTTTAACCCAGGACTTCGTTCTCTGCGGGTGAACACGCTTCCGCTAGACCAACGAGGCAGTATACCAATATATACCTGTAACTCCTATAGGACTTACACCCATAGAAGTCGGCACAACAGCGACTATCTAAGTGCATTCAACCAACTTGCAATATACTATTGGAGCTACTCCGCTCCCTATGCACCAAATTACCGCATCTTATACGCATTGTTGCATAAAAGCAATGCAGTCTACATGTGCATGTAGGAACATTCCCGACGCACTACAGATATGGGACTACCCCAGCAGCGCTCTAAACGCATTCCTGTAGTGAACCCGAGGGTGTTATCAGTGATAGTATACTCTCTTATAACACCCTCGGGTTCACTACAGGAATGCGATTAGGGCGCTGCTGGGGTAGTCCCATATCTGTCTCGGCAGCGTTGGACTATCTTGGAGTATTTGAATGTCTCGTTGATCTAGCGTGTTCAACCGCAGATCATAAAGTCCCGGGATCAAAACCAGGGTCGGGTCCAAAATTTTGAGATTGAGATTTCTCTATAAACTAAATTTTCTCAGTATCAGCCTGGAGTCTGGAAATTGACGGTATTTACACACCCGTACCTTGGTGAGCACGTAAAGCCGTCGATACTGTGTCTGACCTCTTTCCAGTCGTATCGCTATGGGTGATGAATGTGATGATAGAGGCATAGATAGTGTTTGCGTACTCACTTCTGCACTATTGAAACTTGTTGCCGTGGCCGAAATTCGTCGAGGAGGACATTATCTTTTAGTATGTAGGTAGTAGGAACAGTAATACATAAATAAATAATTCAAAGAACAGTAAGCTGGAAGGAGAGTGCAAGAGAGATCAGAAATACAATCTACAACTATGATTTTATCAGTGAACGTAAACTACTATGTATATGGGAATATTACCTACCTATTATATATTATCATGAAGCCGTAATTTTGTTGCTAACCGTCTTCTCTAGGTTTGAGTCGAAGTTAATTTGGAAATGCCTTCTACAGCAACAAACCCTTAACTACTTAGACTGGCCTTTTCAAGCGATTTAATCTTCAAGTGGCAAGTCTGGCCTTAAACTGCTCATTTATGCGAGACAATTCAGCTTCTTGATACAACTATACAATGTGTAACTAAATATGTTGGAAGACGTTTTAAAAATGTCTGAAAAATGTTGGAAGATGTTTAACATCCATCCAAATATTTTCTAGATATTAGGTATTTTAAAATACTGAATATTGGAAAATTAAGAAATATAAACTTATCGGAATTCTATAATTTTAGAGCCCTTTAATATGCGCTCAAAGTAAGCACCTATTGTAATCTTTAACTAACTTTATAAAAGAAACAAGGTTTACAATCAGATGCATTTTTTTTGTTGAGCACTGAGTTTTTTTTATTATCGAACGGGCACCCTTGCGAGGTGGTCCCGTAAACATTTTATCAATATTGGATTATAATTTTAGGATTTAGTTGGAAAGGTCGTGCACTGTTACAATATAAATCTTTTTGGCACCTACTCCAAAGCTTTAGTTTAGTGAATGATGAATAAATAAATAAAATAAAAAAATAAATAAAAAAGGTTTTTATTCACGTAGACTTTAAAAAAGCGCTTGTAAATAGTCAGAACATGTTTGTAGTAATATAGTTGTATACATTAGATATTATTTCTAGTAACATAGATATTTAGGTACATCTTGTATGAAAACATTTATAAAATTTATTTTATTACAGAAATGATATTTAGCTAGCTCGTATCAAGTTATTGTCAAGAGATTATGTTTAATTATCTAGTTTAAGTCTAATATTAATGAATATTAATGAAGATACAATTATTATATATGGTTGTTTTTTTTCTATAAATATAAATATTTTAAGATATTTGTATAACTCTATCAGGCCGATCAAACCTACGTGGTGGTTTCTTGTTGGTGCTATATTGTAAATATTAGTATGTATTGTTGAAAAAAAATAAAAAAATCTGAACATACAAACCAAGCCCCGGTCGCCGTTATTTTAAATAATAAATAAAAAAGTCCGGTGAAGCAGTGAGAGCCTCTTGGACTAACAGTAAACGTCATCTTTAAAAAAAGTAGTTGTATATATTGGTGTATACAAAGCGTTAATTTATAACTTAATTTTAATATAGGTCACTAGAATTGGCATTTAAAGTTAGAGATCTCTCTGTTGAAATCGCTATCAAGTTAAATAGCAATCAATAAACCCTCAACTTTTGATTACACTATCCCAATTACCGAATGTCAGTTACACTAAAGTGTCGGGAACGTGTAAATTCAATTAACGTTGAAAGTTAAGCCCGTATTACAGAGAAGCCTCTACACAGAGATCCGTTGGTTCATAGCATTCGTAGAAGCCCTATTTTTGGCCTGCCTGTCAGGACTTCTTCCGCCGGGACCTCCGGTTACTACTAAATGCCTGCGCCGTAGGCCTTGGTTCGAATCCCAAATCTGGGCAGATGTTTTACGCACATTTTGTGCAATTTTAGTTCTAATATTTGGCGACGTTGGGCTCCCGCCATGTAGATGATCAGAGAGAGCATTTTATCGATCAGAAAAAATATCGGAAATCTGTGAGAAGGTTGCCCCTAAGCGGTACGATCTAAACTTGTATATGCAGTTTTCTAGCAGCGTATTGATGGAAGATTATGATTGACCTCCTTTTCGAAGTTGACAAACCTAGTTGGATGGTCTGTCCTAGGTAAATATTCTCTACAACTTTGAACTCGAAGTAGTAGAGAACTATATTTACCTCCATTTTGGTTAAAATGGTTTTTAAGACTAAATTATGATGTTTATAAAAGTTAATGTTAAGTGGTCGCTGTAACTGATTATAGCATTTAAAGCGGGGCAAACCAGGATGACTTACATGGATCAAATCAAAGAGAAGGTGGTCGAAGGTAGTAGGTAGAAGTTCCACTGAAAAGAGCATTGTGCGTTACATAGATATGTGTTTCTGATAGGATATCATATTTGTGGTGGATTCCTTCCGTAAATGCTTTATATATTCATGGGAATTGCGTCTAATATTCACGTCTGTGCCTGTGCGAATATTGCGATTACTCTACAATATTTAATACTCTACATTGGATGTGTACACTAGAGAGTATTCGTTCTACCGTCAAATTTGACACGCGAGCGACTGTTAATTCATCAGTGCATTATTGATTTGGATTTTTATGCTTATTTATATGTTTCGAGTTTCGAGATTCAGCCGGCTTTGAAGAGATAATAGTAACGCGTTATATTGGAAACACCTAGCGTGATCAAAATATATCGAAAAACTGTCGGTCAAAATTTGATGTGGTTGCTACTCTTTTTATATCCTGTTCCAAATTTAGGAGCTACCTCTAAAATGCCACTTAAAATAAGTGTGGTGCGGCAACTTGCTTTATGAATAAGATGAAGAAACGAAATAGTTTTCGTATTTAGGGGATCTTAATTTTGAGGTTCCACCAATAATTGTTCTATCAAAACACGGCCAAATGGGCAATACATACCTTATTATAATATTATTTAATTGTTGTTACAAATAAGGTATATGTTTTGTCGATTGAGACGACCGGAAAACTTACCATTCGACGGTGCATGTCAAAAGGTTACGGAACCGTGCCTACAATCGAATACTCAGCAATCAGACTCTTTGAGGGATGGTTGAAAACGGTTCGAATGGCGGCAATTCCTGAGCATATAGGTCCGTTCAATATCCAAGATAGCGCAGTAGTTAAGGAACTTTGGTACTCAGGATTCTGTAATGAAATCCTGAATACCAGGGTAATAACATATGTATTTGTTGATGTCACATATGTGACGTGCCATGTTGACTATGCCAATTGTGACGTATCGTACAAAATCGTTTCTTTTTAATACCTAGGCAAACTTACAAGTGTTTCATGATGGTAAGTGATCACCACCGCCCTTGGACATTTTAAGTTAGGAAAAGGCGCGCTTGTTCAAGGTTGCCATGACATACCAGGTCTGAAATATCTCCGCAGTTAATTGATTCCACTGAGTAGTTTTATTTGAGAGACTTGGATCTCACTGTCTCTTTCACGGGTAATGCTCTGAAACGTTTTGACCCGGTGCCATCGTCCCTTTTTGTCATTGCACTACACGCACTCACAGTAGGGTTCACCGTATCACCTGGTGGTGATCTCGTCAAGCACGGTTAGATTTCGTTCATTAATTACACGTACGTACAGGCTCATTTGGTAACATAAAACAGTTGGAAGTAGGTACGGCTATTTACTATTACCATCGCAACATCAAACTCCGCTTTTACCTGGTACACAGATTCTATTAACCGCCGATAAACAGAAGCGTGCCTCTCTTCTCCAATAAACAAGACAATGAAAACAAAACATATTGGTTCGTTGAGGTAAACGTCAACATAAAGATATTCTGAGATTGAACATAAGCAACATGCGGATGGATGGGAGTAGTTCAATTGGATTTTTAATCTTTCCTGTGTGATAAGCGGCCACGACATACGTATATGTAAGGTAGTCACCACACTACTACCTCGGTGCCATCGTGTTTCGGAGTCTTTCGCGCACAGGGCAACTTTGTGTGACACATGATCTAAATTTGTGTTCGCAAATTACATGTCTATAAACCACGCGATCCTGTAATTATTTAGATAGGGCATATCAAAATCTTAAAAAAATTTTATTAATAGACCATTTCATTTGAATAGATGTTTCAAATAAATAATATTTGGATTAATTACATTTTTGACATAAACAAGTTGCAAGATAGTGGAAGAAAAATAAATACAAAAAGTATTTATTAACAATACTATAGCAGGCGCTACGCCCGAACACGATGAAATAAAGGGTAAGTAGAACTACTTTAATTTGGCTACACATTATCAATATTACCGGAGATGTAGGTATTATATAAGGAAACTCCCCAAGATAATGTAGATCGGCTAGTAGATCTATTATAGAGGAATTATTAAGGGCCATGATTCTTATTTCTGTTTTACTTGACTTGTTTATTTAATCGTAGTTGTTTCCTTTGTCTGTTAACCGATAAGAAGTCAGTTAAATATCAGTATTCGGCCACGGACACGTGCGGGGTGCGAACGGAAGTGGATCCGCACGGGAAAATTTAAAATTTGTACGGAGATATAATGTAGTACCATATATCAACATACTACTTATGCGAATGATCCATGCGAGCGCCCACACTCTAGTGTGGCCAAGCACTCAGTAGACTATGTAACTTGAAAATTTGTTATTTTTATTATTATTATTGTACTAATTGGCTAACAATTGCTGAATAGAACTACGTTTATTTAACTGATGATCGTCAATATTACCGGAAATGTATAAGGATATTATGTACAACTCTATTAGTTAGAAAATATTGCGGGTTATGATTCATATTTATATTTTTCATGCTTGGATTGTTTACCTAAACGAATAGAGAACTACTAAACTAAAACGGTATTCCTCTACATCGAATGAGAGTCAAGCTAACTTTTTATTTATTTGTTGCTTACCGAGGCATGCGAGGTAGCGGCCTATAGATAGAAAATGATAACCGCTACTCATGGGCATTCGCAATACCAGAAAAGACAGTAAACCGCTGCCTACCGTGAGATTAGTACTTTTTATAAACCTCGTTTAAATAAGGACATGTCGTAGCGCTGGGGAACCACCGTGCTTGAAGAGACCGCCATCAGATGGTTCGGGTGAACCCTACTGCGAGTGCGACTGGGGCCACGATAAAAATGGGACGATGGTACCAGGTCATAACTCAGTTGTCTGGTTGCCGTTGTACAGGCTCTGCCTAGTTTGGGCTCAGACGGCAGTATGTTAGTTGTCCCAAGATACTGATTTAAACTTATTATTTAAATTGATGATTTAAATACATAACTATTGTTCAAAATTCTTATATGATATTTTCGTTCTTGTTATTTTTATCTATCCTATACTAGTTATTCGAGATTCAATTAAATCTGTTTTACCGAATAATCATATTGGTTATACGCGGCGCTAAACTATATACATACTCGTACAATCAAGAGCCCACAATAGCCCATCTAAGCCTATCTTGATAGCTCAACATAAGCTCAATTCACGTTATAACCCTGTTCAAAGTTTCAATTGCACTGAAGTGACTTAATCTTAGAGTAGTTATCACGGGAGGTGATCAGAAGAAAAAATAATATTTATGATAAGATGCAATCATGGATAATTACTACCAATTAAGATTCCAACCTGACCATAGCACCACCACTGAATGCTCTAGTTAAAGTAACGACCTAAATCCGATTGGCTATGGAGTGAAAATCATTACCGGTGTACATTACTGGACTTTTTTCACTTTCTCGTCGCCATCCTATTTTCTCTTAAAATCTCGTCTTTAGGAATTGTCAACTCTTATCTTCGTAGGTGCTCACAGCTTGTCAGCTACGAAGAGTTTACATTCAAATGATGTCGCAATGTTTTTAAATACCATTTTTATCTAATATCAAATGCCCGCTTGAGTATGTTTCGCCGGACCGTCTCAACTGGGTCGTGTTGAAACTGGTAGTAGATGAACCCACTGAGTTTGTTTCGCTGGGTCTTCTCAGTTGGGGCGCATTGGATCCGGTGGTAGCATTAAAGCGCGACCGTCGTTATTAACACAAGGTCCGTCATAATAACAATACCTTTAATATAGACAGAACCATTGACAATATGTAGTAAAAATATTAGACTTAAACTAGATAATTAAACATAATCTCTTGACAATAACTTGATACGAGCTAGCTAAATATCATTTCTGTAATAAAATAAATTTTATAAATGTTTTCATACAAGATGTACCTAAATATCTATGTTACTAGAAATAATATCTAATGTATACAACTATATTACTACAAACATGTTCTGACTATTTACAAGCGCTTTTTTAAAGTCTACGTGAATAAAAACCTTTTTTATTTTATTTATTTATTTTATTTATTTTATAGGAGCTTTATTGTCACTTTAAAATTGAAGATATTAATCTAGTCATTGCTAGTGATATTGGCCATATTAGCGATTGGACTAAAGCTTTTTGGCCTTTTGGTAACCGTAGACACAAATAATGATGGCAAGTGTAAGATTAGGTTCCTATAGCATAGTCTAAATATGCCTAAATACTTGAAATATTGATAGACTGCAAATTATCTAGATCTGAACATGTTGAGAGGTAAGAAGAGTGTACTGTTCATTTCAGTTCTTCAAACGGCTTTAGAAATTCTCGCCTTTATACAATAAATTTTAACCACTCAATACTTTTCTCGTGGATTTGTTCCATCCATGACCATCACCAGGTTATAAGAAGAAACAAAAACGGAGTTCTTTTTGTTTCTTCTTATAACCTGGTGATGGTCATGGATTAAGACGTATTCAATTTGTATAAATTAAATCATTATATATTTATTATCTAACTCTACGAACAAAATAAACGATGAACTCTACATTTTGACTTACAACGTCAGAACTCTATCTACTCACGAACGCCTAATTGAACTATGCGAAGCAACTCAAGGAATAAAATATGACATAATTGGCTTATGCGAAATAAGGCGTAGCGGCACCCTAATAGAAGAACACAAGAATCTTATACTATGCCACACGGGCCACACACCTGGTAAATATGGAGTTGGATTCTTAATAAAGAAAACTCGCAAGGAATGGATTGAAAGCTACACAGGCATTAGTGATAGAGTAGCATTATTAAACCTAAACATTAAAGGTCTAACCATATCACTTATACAAGTGTACGCGCCGACTGAAGCGGCTTGTGAGCAGGATATTAACACCTTCTACTCGAATATCAATAAGGCCATCGGCCAAGCTTACAAGAATTATCTAATAATGGGTGATCTAAATGCCAAAATAGGACAACCTAGGAAAAACGAATATTTAATAATGAAACCAAACGGCAAAAGAAACCAGAGAGGTCAAAGGCTAATTGACTTCGCTCTTGAACACAAACTTGCAATTTTAAACACTTTCTTCCATAAAAAACCCAACCAAAGATGGACCTGGCGGTCACCGAATGGAAAATTCAAAAACGAAATAGATTATATACTGTCCAATCAACCTAACTTTTTCCAAAATATTGAAGTTTTAAACCTCAACTATCCGTCGGATCACAGACCATTGAGAGCAACCCTGACTATCACAAAACAAAAAAAGAAACGCACGGCATATAAAAACAACAGATATGCACCACTGAAAACTGAGAAAGAAATAATAAATTATAAACAAAACATTTTATCTCACTTACAAGACACCAAAAATTGGCAAGGAAAAACATCAATACAAGCTTATTATGACACATTGACAAAGACTATACTCCAGAGCTTACAAGAGGCTCGAACACCTAACGAAATATCAAAAGGTACACATAAAGTTTTAAAAGAGAACACTCTGGCACTAATTAAGAGACGACAGGAGCTTCAACATGCTAAGATTAAAACCCGGGCAACAAAAAATGAACTATCAGCACTATACAAACTAATAAGTAAATACATAAAACACGACTACAGAACTTACAGATCGAATACTATCGAAAAACACTTAAAACGAGCAGGAAGCTCAAAAAAAGCTTTTAAAGAGTTACAAACAAATAAACACTGGATAGATGGTCTGAACCGTGAAGGCAGAACTGTAAGTAATCGTAAAGATATTATAGAGGTAGCAACTGATTTTTACAAAGCTCTATACAGCTCCCAGGTAAAGGAGTATACTCACCATAATATTGCTAACACTGCAGACATAAACAAGAGAGGAAACTTAACACCAATATCAGAAAATGAAGTCATGCAAGAAATAAAAAAGTTAAAGTTAGATAAAAGCCCAGGACCAGATGGCATCACGAACGAAGCCATAAAGTTCGCCTACCCGTTATTGACTACACCCTTAACACAATTATTTAACAGCATATTAGAAACTGCTGAAATACCATCACAGTGGATGGAGTCAGAAATAATTTTAATTTTCAAAAAAGGAGACTCAAAAGACATTAAGAACTATAGACCGATTAGCTTACTCTCGTGCATCTATAAACTGTTTTCTTCTATTATAAACAAGAGAATAAGTGTCACATTAGAAGTAAAACAACCAATAGAACAAGCAGGTTTTCGAAAGAGCTTTTCGACTATAGATCATATACACACGCTAGAACTAATAATGGAAAAATACCAGGAAAAGCAAAGAGTGCTTTACATCGCGTATATCGATTATAAAAAAGCGTTTGATACCGTGTCACACTCAAGTATATGGAATGCTCTACAAGCTCAAGAAGTTGAGCAAGAGTATATAGAAATAATCAAAAATATTTATAAGGGTAGCACAGCCAAAATAAAACTAGAATCTACCGGTCCTTCATTTCCCATCGAAAGAGGAGTGAAACAAGGTGATCCGTTGTCCCCAAAATTATTTATATCTATTCTAGAGTCAATAATAAAAAGACTAAACTGGGAAAAAACAGGGCTCAACATTAACGGCAAATATTTAAGTCACCTACGCTTCGCAGATGACTTAGTACTCCTATCAGAATCTAGCATACAACTACAAACCATGATTGATTCACTAAATTTAGTCAGCAAACAGATAGGACTGGAAATTAATCTTTCTAAAACAATGGTCATGACAAACAGCACACAAAGGAAGATATCGGTCGACAACGAAACCTTGAAATATACAGAACAATACATTTACCTTGGCAAACAAATTGGCTTTGATAGAAAACTGAACGACCTAGAAGTTGAAAGAAGAGCACAAAATACTTGGAACAAATACTGGTCCCTTAGCGAAATATTTAAAAGCAACATGCCAATAAATATCAAAACTAAAGTTATGACATCATGCCTCCTACCATGCCTAACCTACGCTTGTCAAACGTGGAAGTACACATCAAAAGTCAAAAACAAAATTATTACCTGCCAACGCGGAATAGAACGGAGCATGCTAAATATTAAAAAAGTACAAAAAATTAACCACTCCAAAATCAGAGAAATGACCAAAGTCAAGGATGCTCTAATCTACGCCAAAAGACTTAAATGGAAGTGGGCGGGTCACGTAGCGAGGCTACAGGACGAGAGGTGGACTAGCAGGGTTACAAAGTGGAAGGGCCCATACGGCAAGCGTCTCAAAGGCAGACCACACACAAGGTGGGCAGACGAGATAACGAAAATAGCAGGCCCCTGCTGGTCGCAACTAGCTCAAGATAGAGACCACTGGGATTCTTTAGAGGAGGCCTTCACCTTCGCCTAAGGAGGGGTTCTTGCATAAGATTTTTTTTTAGTTTTACCATATTTACCTAAAAGATATAATATTTTATTCATTTTTTATTTCTTAATTCCTAAAGTCTGTAACATTTACTTGCGAGAAATAAAAGGCTTTTTATTTTATTTATTTATTATATATTTATTATCAACAGAAGCAATATATGAGTAGATTATGTCCATATTACTATTTAAAATTTTGCTTGATTTGCACTGGAATAGTTGGATTGTACAGTCATATATTTTGATTTGACTGCACACTGAATAGCGGTACCCCAAAACTGCAGCAAACGGGACTGTTTATTTGAGAGAAGTTATTTTATTTTTAAACTTGATCAAGACTTATTACTTTATTATCGAAATAATCCGAAATTATGAAAAGAGACAATAAAATGTTGTTGTTAAAATTTGCCAAGAAGTCCTTTAAGCTACCTTAGCACCACTGTCAGATAAGCTAAAAATACTATCGTATTGTCATCGAATCAAATGACAATTATTTCGGAAGTAGTAAATAAATATGACTAGTGGTAATACTAGTAGGGCATGAAATAGATTATAATACTTGATTACACACATTCAAGTCATACCTGGGTTAATGTAAACATACACATAATGCGGACTGCATAACGTGTATGTTTGGCAAATATGTAAATATGTTCCGTCCTCCGTGAGTATCTACTCTGTGAGCTTAACTGACTAAATTGGAGGCAAGATTTCATCCGATTAAAAGTTTATAATTGAATATTCTCCTTTAGGTGAATTTAATAGGACTGCAACGTTTGTTGTTCTTAAACTTTTACATAAATTTTCGATTTCTGTGGGAGACATTTTATTTAGGGGAGACGGAACATTTTTTAATTAAATTATCTCTTAGATTATTATTTCATAAACCCGTATTTATTTTTATTTTGTCATATGGTTACCTTAGTGCCAGAGTTTTTCAGCCGCGCCGTCATGTGTTAGCGTTAGCGACTGTTGTGTAAAGCTTAAACTTAGGCGGTCATGCTGACCGCGTGCAGTGGTACTTTACCTCTCTGATCACTATGAATCGGTGCAACTGGCTATGAGAGTTTCAACTGCCTATTTATACTCGACTACGATACTTGATTACGACGATACTCGATTTTAAGTCACTACTTATACACCGTCTCTTCGGTTGTTCATAACTTTTAATACATCACAATCACACTAATATTATAAAGGCGAAAATTTGTGAGTGTGTATGTTACTTCTTCACATCTAAATGGCTGGAGGGATTTTATTTAAATTTGGTATGGAGTTAGCTGACACTCTGGATAAATACATAGAATAAATAAATACATACTTTATAAATACATAATTTATAAAGTTTAAAGTGGATAAAACCGCGGGCACAGCTAGTAGACAATAAAAACAAATTATTCGTGAAAGTCAATATCTTTATGATATCCCGAACAGACTTGACATTTTTTGTCGAAGTCAATGTTCACTGTAATCTAATAACCCAATTAGTTTCCTTTCTGTAGTACTAAGCCGGTCTTAAAGCACACGACCCACCTGATATTAAGCGGACACCGTAGGCACATACGTGACACTTATAACTGTCCCTACATATTGTGTTCAGTCCTCTAAGGTATTTTGAATAAACCTTTTTTTACAAACAGAGTTCGCAATTACTTATAATTATTAATAGTGTAAAAAGTATAATAACTGTTTCAATAACATTAAACATTTATAAAAATAATAAAAAAAGAAGTATATGGGAAACCTTTCGGTTTAACAATTTTTATGGGTTACAATAATAGTTGTCTTGCGCGGGAATCGAACTACGGAACACAAACTGGCGATGCAACTGACTGAACCGCTGCACCACGCGTCCAGTCAAGTTAATTACAATTGTAAATATCGATCTCAAACTATAACAACATATCTTTAATTGATAACTTCATTTTTTTAAGGTGGGTTAAAAAGAAATGTATTTTAATAGGCACAGAGGACATCACGGTGTCTCATCCTGTGTCACTCAGATGACCCCACTGATTGAGGGTGTAATATATAGGAGCTCAGCGGGCTGTAACAACTTTATTTAGTTTTGATAATAAACGTTTCCAGTATCGTTACTTCCGTACTTTTAACCTATTTCAAACTTATTTTTGTATGTAGTGTACACGATTTCTTTGTTGTTTGTGAACCAATTTTGCCATACATACATAGACTCACGCATGTTCTCCAGAGGGGTAGGCAGCAGAGACAACGGTATTCCATTTGTCACAATCTTGGCACACCTCTTTTGCCTCGATTACTGTTATTATTATATTTTGCCAAGTCTTTTTTTTCGTGGGGAAGTGGGTCCTATATGTATTTCATTAAATTCGGTTGTTATAATTCACTTTAATTATGATTAGGTCAGGTCATGGTCCATAGATAACCGATCGGCACCGTTGAGCCAGTCCATAGATATCGAACCACAATAGTGGTTTAATTTCTAGGCAGGGTGGGCCCCTGTGCAACATGGAATCAACGGACAGAAAAATAATTCAATCACTTACCTTGGTGTTTACCACAACATGTCTTCCCTGAGATCGTTAGATGGGCGCTTTGGCACCCCACTCAATTCGCCCACAGCCTCGCGGTACCTCGACGGCGACCCTCGATAGGCAGGGGTGAGCGGTACCTCCCAATATCTTGCTCTTCGGACCCTTTTAATCGTCTCTTGCGTCAGGCAAAGTATATCGTAGGCCAATTCTTGACCTGGGAATGAAGGACTTCCCTCTTTGACTTCTTAGCTCTTCTCTCTAGCGTCTTCATACCGTCCCACTCTCTTGTAATTTTAATCAGTTTTTCTAATAATAATATCCTGGGACTTATTGACACACGGCCATCTGATTCCAAACTAAGCAGTACTTGTACTATGGAAACAAGAGAACTGATATGTTACATATTATACTACTTTTCTTTTGTAAATATATACCTACTTATACTTGTGTAATTGTACCCAGAATCAGGACAAACAGACATGTTCATCCACACAAACCATCTTAACCAATTCTCTTTTTTTTTTGTTGCAGGTACATGATAAAACGTAGCTGAAAAATGACGATAGAGTACTGCCGTTTGTCATTTCTTGATTGGCAAATGACAAGAAACAATAACAGTACAATTTTCAGTAAAACACATGTGATTCCAACATCACGTTATTGTGTGACAATATGATATCATAAAAACAATACAGGCAATATCACAAAATTATAACAAACAATGAACACGTGCGGTGGACACGATTCTTGTCTCGGGCTTCCCTAAATTACACATACAACCTTGATGGAATTGGAGTGTGGTCTAAAGAAGGTAATGCAGCGAGAAAATGAATTTGTATGGTAATAGAAATCTGCTACTAATTATCTATACTAATATTATAAAGAGGTAACGGTTGTGGGTGTGTGAGTTTGTGACGTGGTAAGGAGTAATCTCTGGATCTACTGAACCGATTTTCAAAATTATTTCACCGATAGAAAGCTACGTTATTGTGGAGTGTCATAGGCTATGATTCATCATCATAATTTTTTATTTATCCCGAACTTTTAACCAGAAGTATTACGCGGGACAAACGCAGGGACGAAAATATTTATAACGCGGGACGAAGTCCGCGGGCACTGCTAGTCTGATATAAGCACAGTTTTCTATTGTTATACAATTAATTTATTTTGCTTTTTGATTTTTGCTGTGTGGCTTGGCCAGCTCATTGCATCCCGTGAGAAGTCGATTCAAGGGAATAAATATCAGAGAACGGACAGCAGCGTCTCTCTGTGTGATATGACCATCATACTGCGCACGTTTACGCCAACCGTAGCGATTATGGCATATCACTCCAAATTATGGACACAACTCCATTGTGGAAATAATTTGGGGAGGCCTTTGTCCAGCTGTGGACTTCATTCGGCTGACATGATGATGATGATGATTATGATTTTTTGCTAAATCACAGCAATAAGTAACAGTATAATTTTCAGTAAAGACACGTGATTGAAACATCACATTATTGCGTGCCGATATTATTACGTAAAAACAATAGAAGCGAACTCACAAGATTGTAACAAGCAATGAACACGTGCGGTGGACACGATTCTTGTCTCCTTAAATTAAACATTTGTGGGATTAAACAAACCTTGATAGGATTAGAGTGTGGCCTAAAACAAAGTAATGCAGCGACGATAGATGTTTGTATCGAATTGTGAGAATTTGTATGGAAATTGTTAACTGGGTAGCGTTTGTGTTGTGTTGTTAACCGGTGTTAAAGAACGCATTAAGTTTGTTCCGCCGGATCTTCTCAGTTGGGTCGCCTTGGCTTTGGAAGTAGAAACGCGACCACTGTCATACAAACAATGTCCGCACTAATTTTTCATACAATTTTTTTTTCAGATATTTATAGTTGTTTCTCTTGTCATACAATTTATATTTCTCGCTGCATTATCTTTAATTAGACCACTTCCTTTTTATTAACAACTTTTTGATTCGGTTTATTTGTTATATATATTCTGTCACTTTCTTTTTAACAACGTTTTCATTCTCCGAATTGCTAAGAATATTTAAATAGCTCGGTTGCGATTTTATAGTATAAACGCGTATGATTTCTCATCGGTCTTGCCGTTAGTCGATGGGAAATGATTCCTGTATGACCCCATAATAGGTAGTTCAAACATTCGTTATAAAAACGTTGCAGTCGGTTCTATGTTATTTGCCTATCGACTGCCTCTTTGGTCTAGCGGTAGCGTGTTTAGTGTAGATAACGAGGTCCTGGGTTCGAATCCAATGTCGGGCCAAAAAAAAATATTTTGGGATTTTTCTTTAAAGAAATTTTCTCCGCATTAGCCCGAAGTCTGGGAGTTGGGGAGTACACCCCTGTGCCTCAGAGAGCACGTAAAGCCGTCGGTCCTGCACCTGACCTTTTTCCGGTCGTGACACCCCTTGGGATTATGAGAGTTATGGAATAGAAAGTGCCCTTATGTTTGCGCAGACACTAGTGCACTATAATATGTCCCGCGCAGATCGCTAGTCGCGCAGCTAGTCTCCATTGATTATTATTATTTATTATTATTTGCAAGAGTAATTTACAAAATATTGAGGGATTTATATTGTATAGTGTTATGAAAATTGTCGCTTATTATATTATATATTGGGCCACACCACACGCCACAGTTTAGACGCGATGTCCCGCACAGAGGCTTTGGACAATGAGGATAGAAATAGGGATGGCGTGAACTTTTTTTTTCATCGTACCTATACATGTGGGGTGTCTATGGATAGGTCTTCAAAAATGAAATTGAGGTTCCTAATATCATTTTTTTTCTAAACTGAATAGTTTGCGCGAGAGACACTTCCAAAGTGGTAAAGTGAGTATCCCCCCCCCCCCCCTCTAACTTCTAAAATAAGAGAATGATTAAACTAAAAAAGATATATGATGTACATTACCATAGAAACTAACAACGAAAATTGGTTTGAACGAGATCTAGCAAGTAGTTTTTTTTTAAAACGTCATAAATCGCAATTTGCTTTCATTTAATCAACTGAAATACTTGCTGCTACGGAACCCTTCATGTGGGAGTCCGACTCGCACTTGGCCGGTTTTTTTTTAGTAAAAGTAGGCATTTTGAACGCTTTACTTTATTTTGACTAAAACGCTGTAAACATGGAGTCTCCATGTTTTTCCCCGTTTGACACGAGATTATTATAATAATCTGTAAAATGGTCTAACCCTTAGAAGGCTAGATTCATTCCTCTAAAAATTGGGAAGACGGAATTGAAGATGACGACGAGGAAATTACATATTTTTTTATTATCTTGATATTTTTCTAATGATATTTGAGATTAATTTACAATTGTTATTTTTCAACACTGATTAACAAGTTTGCATAGTTACAACAAGTATATTTTAACTATTCAGGTATTTGGTCTCATTCCAGTATTGTTCCAATTGATCGTATTGGCACAGTACTAGAACGAGGTGGGGAAATCTCAAACTATAAGATTTTTTTTGTCTTATTGATTTTAGATAAAACAACTTGACAGGTAGCTATAACTGTCATCTATGCGTGCATTTCTTTTTGAAATTAAATTAAAATTGAACTCAAGTTTGTGCGTAGATACATAGAGAAGAAATTGCTTTTTTAATAAAGTAATTTGCCACCCAATTGCACTCACAAGTTTCATAATAAAAACCGCAGAATCGCCCACGATATAATCCCTTATGTTTCCACACTTTTGTATGAGAGAAGCACGCTGTGAATTTTGATAGTGTGACCAGGGTGAAATTGTATTTAGTTGGTTACCCCTTGAGCAAGGTTGTATTTATTTTCGTCCGGTTTAAGCGGAAAATGCCTCGGGCTACTAACAGATGTGCTTTTCTATAATTTAATTATTGTGTACCTTCACGCCCTAATGGTAATTGAGTTTGGCTGGCAAATTGTTTCTATATTTTCTGTGTAATAAGTGAAATTATTAATGAATTTATTCGGGCAGTAAGCTTTGTGTGTGAGTATTAGCTGTCTGTGTAAGTATTAGCTTGTTTTTTAACATGACGGTTTAGTTTGGCGTAGTAGGCTTTGACTGCTTTACCGCCCAATAGAGGCGAGCGGGGGCTCAAACCGTCCATCAAATAAGACTACAAACTGTGTAAGCTAGAGGGCACCTACTTCGGGGATCAAACCTCGGCTCAAGGCAGTTACTGACGTGTGCATTTGATAGTTGTGTAGGTACAGTCAACGCCAGGTACTAACTCTGACATCAACAGCGTCTTTATTACGTAGGCAGCAAGATCGGTTTTTGCAGTGCAAGCGTAAACACAGTCGTGACGTTATCTGTAGGTCACGTCATGTGTAAATATCAAATTCTACAGGTGAAGAATTTGATATTTACTCTTATACTAAGTGTTTCCCATGATATTTCATCGTGTGAACTGCTCTGCCCACTTTTACTACTTATGCATTTTAGTTATAGTGTATTCTGTAAGTTACAAATTTTCCTACATTACCACTGCGACATCTAATATCCGTTTCTGTAATTACCACAAGACTAGTTGTGTGGTTCTCCTCTAGATGTCGCTATACAAATTAGTGGTCGTAATGAGCTTGCAATCCTATCAGTCGGTAAATTGCCCGAGGCGGCTGATTGGGCAGGTAATGAAGCTATCACCCGGAATTAGTTTTAAGGGTATTTGGTGGTCACACTATAAGAGAGGTTTACGAAACAACTACCTACCTACCTACGTTCTTTAGGTCATCCTGAAGAGAACATGAGTGGAAGGATTCTCTATTTATATAAGCTTTTTTGCTACTTAGCCAAATTGGTAGTGATGGGAAGAATTACAGATAAAGGCTGATTGCGTTACCATTGTATAGCTACCTGTAATGTAATAATTCATTTGTAGTTTACATTGGACTTCGGTAGCTTTAAAAAATGCTTGAAATTGCGCTGAGTTGTATATCCATCCAATGGGGAACAGTTTCTTTTTTATTTGGGAACTTGACGCCATTGCGTCGAAACAAACTTAAATTCAATTACAATGAAAAAAAAATCCATGATTTCTCGATCTAGACGTTGACGTCATCCGTTAATCAAATCCATCCAACGGTTGTCTAGAAGAAATCGCTGTTAGGCGATAATCCCTCCTATTGTACATAAAATTAAACTATATCTGTTAATACATTTGTTTAATTATTTTGTGGTGTGCAATAAAATGTCCCTATTTAACAATTTATCTATTATCCAAGCCACCTCGTATAAGATGCTAAAGGAAAACTGTCACATACAGTCTGTCACATATTATTAGTAACAATAATTACTGACAGAATATGCGGATTTTGTTGTTTTATTTCCAATGTAGATAGTTAAGTTTTTCCCTTAATTGACTTAAATTCATAAGTTATTTTTTTAATAAATAAATTATGAGTGATGTGTATTATAAATGCTTTATCAATAACAGCACTCATTTCCTGGGTGCGAACTATGATTATTCTAGACAGAATTAATGGATATCACTAATATTTTATCTAATATTGCTTGGCTTGATCCGTGATTTGGTTCCGTGGTGCTACTACCATATTATGATAAGTAGGTACCCAAAATAAAAACAAACCAACATTTCAAACTGTTCCCCGCTTACCGGAGTCTCGTCTGCGAAGTACTACAAAGGAAACCGCAAACATAAAGTTCCTACTCGGTACTTAGATATCACGAGGACATTGTCTAGTTTGTTACGTAAAAAGTAACTTCACCGAACGTCATAGTTTTAATTTCAAATGGCGTACGTCGGTAGAAAATATTAATATGACAAAAATACTAGTAGATTTTAAGTTGGTAGGTATTCCTTATCGTTGTATTTATTGACCTACCCAGAGTTGTTCAAACCAGCTGACATAGCTTAACACTTGTTGTGTTATACTACAACCGGGACCGATTATTCACATAGGTGGCGAATTAAATCACATAGGTGGTCACCTATACATCAACTATAATTGTATACAACATGTAACATAATTAACGCACATCCTGAAAATAGTTTGTTCAGAATCGTTTACTGAATCGATTCATATAATTTTTAATATAGGTAATTTTTTATTCCAAATAATTAAAACTACGGTAATTATTTTCATATTAACCCTGTACAGTCAAAACAAATTGAAATGGACCGTAATTCAAAGTAATAAGACTTTTATAATCGCAGTTTTATTTGTATTCATACAAATTCAATCATTCAATACAAAATAAAGAAAAAAAAACTTTATTTCAAGAAACTAATTTAGTAAATAACAATGTATATACATGTGAAATAAAAAATTCAGTGTATGTATGATGATTACAATATAATATTCTAATTGGGGTGTTTGAGGGTTGTGTTTATTATGTTACATGTTGTATAATATCTTTTATTTTTTTATGTCCTGTATAGTTTACTTATCTGTCTATCGTAAATGTAAACATTTTCTAATAAAAAATCGAGGCAATAAAACAGTGGGGTACACCTAATGGTAGGACTTTAGGATCATTTGTTATTATAACGCAAAGGTTAACACTGCCCACACCATAAATTAAAGTAACTACTAGGTACACTTTACTTAGCTCCTAAAATAATGTTAAGTGAAGTTGATTAGATCAAAGAAAAACAAAAACATCAAACCTTATCTGTAATTAGCATCTAAAAACAATGTTTTTGGTAAACAAATCAATCGAATTTATTAAGGTATTTATTTTTAATTTTAGCTTTGGGTACCTCGAAGACAGCTTATCGTGGGGTTGATGAGGCAGGGCGAATTTTAATGTTGTTTTATCAATATAATCTAAAAATAAGGTCATGCTATAAGGTGATAAAGGTGAAATTGTGTGAAATGTGATCCCGTGTGGTTGGCAGCCTTTTTTAAAACCAATGATCTGTGGATTAAAAATATTGTGCGTTTCCCTACGAAAAATATGTTTTTTGTTTACTTTTTCAACCTTTAAATGAGTACCGTATGTCAATTAATATATATAATTATCAGTGATACGGAACATTTGGAAAACATGTCTACAAATCGACATAGATATATTGAATATTACCATCGTAATTTAAATAATATAATTATTTAAAGGGACATGAATATGTCGTGACTATTTATTGTGCATAATATTATTAACAATTTCATTTTGTAAATGCCATTATTAAAAGTGATATTAATATAAGTAATATTACTGATCTCGTTATTTACACTATCTGATAACTACTATCAATCGAATTAATTTAGTATTAATTTGTCAAAATGTAATGTAATCATTTAAATCAACAATTTATACGAAATGTTATATTGCATGGCCCATAGGATAGAACAAGCTGTAACTACTTAAAATGTAATAACAATAATAATATCCTGGGACATTATTCACACACAGCCATCTGTTCCCAAACTTAGCAGAGCTTGTACTATGGAAACCAGATAACTGATATACTACATATACACTCTTTTGAAAATACATACTTAAATATATAATTACACCCAGACTCAGGACAAACAGATATGTTCATACACACAAATCTATCCTGGGTGAGAATCGAACTTACGACCTGCGGCATGAAAGGCAAGCATTTGGACGGTCACCGTAGCCTAGTTGGTAGTACTCCTGCCTACGAAGCTGGTGGTCCTGGGTTCGAATCCCGGTAAGTGCAAATATTTGTGTGATGAGCACGAATATTTGTTTCTGAGTCATGGATGTTTTCTATGTATTTAAGTATTTATCTATCTATATAAGTATGCATATTGTCGCCTGGTACCATAGTACAAGCTTTGCTTAGTTTGGGGCTAGGATGATCTGTGTGACATTGTCCCTAGATATTATTATTTACCAACCATGCCAAGTTTTGGAGACTAAAATCATAGCAAAGTGTAAACAAGTTCTGTATATTTTGGAATATTAATTTAACAAAACGACCGATCCACATTCTTCGTACCTGATGACGTTAATTATATAGGTAGCATTCAAAATATGTAAATGTCCGAGCGACATGGCTGCGCGCTGAGGTCTGGGCCCTAATAGTACAATATCGCATTCAGTATTTCGCGTCGAGCCCCACCGCCCCGTGACATTGAGACGGGCGCCCTTTTTCCCTTTTTTCAACTTCTGTAAGTAATTGTTATTTGTCAGAGACTATCGCTTTTGTAAGATTTTTCTTTTCGAGATAACGCACCTGAAAAAATCTTATTTTTCATCCACGAGCGGTTAGATGTTTATTTTGTATACGTTCGGAAATACGTACCATACTGGCTATAGGAGTGTTTATTCAAGCAATCTCGCTGCTATGATAGAGTATTATGAAATTTGGAAGATCGTTAATAAACTAGCTACTTAAATAATACCTATTGATTTTTTTCAATATACGAGTACGCATATTTTCCTACATAATCTTATGCATTCGACTGTGTGTTAAAAACATATCACCAAATTTTCTTTACAACATTATATTAGAACAAAATATATATGAGACTATTCCGAAAGCAATTCCTATCGAACAAAAAATAACAAAATCTGTTAACAAACAACAAAAATTACTATTGTGTTAAATAAAACACTTTTCATTATAACCGACCTTAAAAAGAGGTTTTTTTCGGACATACGCATTTTGTGTGTTTTTGTTTTAGTAAACTTATTTTAAATTCAATTATTCGATAGGGAATGCTTTCGTGATGGGCCTATATAAATTGTGTTGAATAAAAAAATAACAAAATGTTAACGTCGTTTTACGAAACAAGTTGAAGATTGTAAAAGCATTACATTTATAGAGATGCTCCGTCACAGGGTGTTGGCATTTCTTTAATGGCTTTCAATTTGTTACTGTCAACATGCATGCCACTGGCACTGAACGTGTGACCTAAATAAGTGACTTGGTTCACACGAAACTCACATTTTTCTTTATTGAACCTTATACCAATCTCCCGAGGTCTCTCTAGCAAACTCTTGCGACTCTCAAGCGACAATCATGTTCCTGGGCTGACCTACCCCATACAATTACGTCATCAATGAATGAATCTACTCCCTACAGGTCTTCTAACAATTTTCTAACCTTTGCGTGAAAAATTTCCGATGCTGAGTTAATTCCATAGGGCAGTCTTAAAAACTGGTAAAATCACTGTCAATTGCTGCTGATCCTAAAATTATACTTATGTTTCATGAATCTTTAATCCATTGTCATTTTGAATATAGATTTTTATGTTTTGGGTCTGATCAAAGATTGGTTCGTAAGCTGGAGGCAGTGAACGCATGGCTGGCATGGAGGTACTTCAAAATCACAATCTGAGATGTAAAATGAACAGGTCCATGGAGATGTAAAATGAACAGGTCCATGGAGGTTCGCATATTCACGTACAGAAATAACAATGTTTCTGTGTAAATTTAGTTTTGGCGCGAAATACTGAAGAAAACTAAGCGAGACGTTCGGACGTGACGATTACGCGCACAATACGCATAATTAGTGCCCCTATCCAAAGCAGTTTTATTAGTTTGACAATTCCATGAATGCCTTGTTCCACAGAACAAGGCATACAAGGAATGGACGAGGCCACAGCCTGTGAGCTATATTGGAGAGTGGCGTAATTATATTTAAATTAGTTGTGTAAAATACAGACTCACCAGCATTATCTGCATTATTAACAATAATAAAGTTTGACAATTCCATGAATGCCTTGTTCCACAGAACAAGGCATACAAGGAATGGACGAGGCCACAGCCTGTGAGCTATATTAGAGAGTGGCGTAATTATATTTAAATTAGTTGTGTAAAATACAGACTCACCAGCATTATCTGCATTATTAACAATAATAAAACTCTGAATTGCCATAAGTAGATTACAGTTATTACAGAACATACTACGTATTAGGTAAAACTTAAGTGATATGTGGGCAGGGTACTCGTTACCGAATCCTCCTATACTGACGCATAAGGTTCGGAATTTTTAGCTTTGCTTTGTTTCGTTAAAATATTGTAGGTGATTCGAAAGTTTGGGCGGTATTCTTGTGGAAGAGTGGGTGAGCCAAGAATGGTATTACGTATTTAAAACTTTTATATCTGGGAATATGTTAAATTACTTCAAAAGTACGAACAAATTCAAGTTTTCGATAGCTAGGAAACATTGTGGTTGGTGTAAATTTTCACGTCAATAACCAATCATAACGCTGCATGACCGTCGAGTGCTCGAACGCTTTCGTACTTTTCGTTTTTTGCAAATTCATACTAAATCCTCTGGCCATATGAAACCTTGGCACACTTTTAACGTTATATTAGACTGGGATGGTATGGCATATAGTGGATATGCCATACTCAAGTGATATAAAAAGATTCTGACACATAAAAAAGTATTGAGACAAATATTAACAATGGTAGTTTTAATTTATAGCGTTAACTATTCATTACAAGGAGAGGAAACTATTAATTATTTTGAGCAGGAAATTCATAATTGGCAGAAACTGTTCTTCCGTTGGATTACAACTTGTGAAATCTTGTAACTTGACAGCGTTTATTAGGCACGATGGCGGATTTCATAATTACTTGACTTCAATGCTCATTCTGAATAGCTGTGGTAAAGATTAATTGCCATTTTACACGTTTTGATACGCGATTAAAAACACACAATTTGTTATCATAAAGGCCTCCCCAAAAGATTTCTAAAATGGAGTTGTGTCCATCATTTGGAGAGATATGCCATAATCGCCACGCTTGGGGATGCGATCGCGGTATGATGGTCATAGTACACAGAGAGACGCTGCTACGCGTTCTCTGGTAGACAGTGCCTCGGGACGGCTTTTAGAACGGGATGAGGTGGGATGGCGATATTCTATTCCGTCATCCAGACAGCAAAAACCATTTGTTATAAAGTTAAGAATAAAATATGGTATCGCACCATCCAGTATAGTATTACGCCTGGTTAGGGATAAAAATATGGAGAAAGACCAGGTAGTAACATTGTTCAAACTACGTTCCAGGCATATTTCATACAATTTTCCATCCATTGCAACATTTGATAGGAATCGTTTCTACGATTGTGAGGAATTTGGTGCGGTGGAGGATGTCCAACATGTTTTGATAGAACGTGCCCGAGGCGTAGCTTTAACACAACGGTTACAGTTGCAAGTAAATGGTACATGTTATACTTTGTTGGCTACCTCGGGATCCTGACAATATTATTTGTTGTACAAGATGTTTGTATCATAATCACTCCATCTCATCCCGCGGTGGTAGAAATCGACTGAGGGAATACATACCAGAGAACGGGCAGCAGCGTTTTTCTGTGAACTATGGCCATCAAACTGCGATCGCCAACCCGTCTGCCAAGCGTGGCGATTATGGCATATCGCCCCCATTCTTTGGGGAGGCTTTTGTCCAGTATTGGACGTACTGTGGCTGACATGATAATGAAGATGATAGAGAGGTGAGATCGTCAATTATTGTACGAATTCTCCTTAAAACCTTGAGAAATGGTACCTCTTTGTAGAATTTATCTAGAAGAGATTGATGTCTTGTGATATGGCCGCCAATTGTACTCACCGTTTTTGTATTATTTATTTCTTGTTTCGTGTCTCTGTTTTAGTGTATAATCAAGAGTTCTATCTATCTATCTATTGAGCCCATGTCATGACACCGGACCATGGCGTGACTATGAATGGACGCAAGCCACCGTGAAGGCTGTCCGACTCGTGACAACGATAGAAAATTACATGTATACATTGAATTATTAATGTATGCTTGTCTATTTCTATGTTCATTTGGTAATGTTCTCAATACTAATCATAAAGTGACGTAGATAGGTTCCATATGCATATGTACAATTACCATTACTGAGTTGAATTAAGCTAGGAGTTGTCCACAAGAAATAATTAAGAGAGAATTGGGCAGTAAGACCTCTGATTTAGGTTTAACGTGCCTTTCGAATATAGTATCGCTCAGAAATAATTGGGCAGTGGTTACCCTAGTGAGTTGTTCAAGCCGCCCAGTAGGGCTCTGACGAGTGTTGCTAAACGACTACAACCGAGGCCGACGGCTTAACGTGCCTTCTGAAACACTAAAACGCTCAGAAATGACTACTCTTTGTTTTTTTTTATGCTGAATGTGTTTGCGCTTGACCACGATCTCACCTGATGGTAAGTGAAGATGTGGTCGAAGATGGACCGCGCGTACCCATAAGCTGCATGTACACTCTAGCCTTGAATAAACCCATGTTGTATGAGTCTAAAAACACGTCGTTCGGAAGGGTGTTCCACCGCTTAGCCGTGCGTATGATAAAGGAGGAAGCAAAGCGCTTCGTACAGCAGAATGGGATGTCAACAACAAAGCGGTGAAAGCCCTCGCCTAGCTAGTAGTCCGATGAAAAAAGGGGGAAGGAGGGATAAGTTCATGGAGGTCTTGAGTTTGTATGTAAATCAATTAGTTAATTGTTTATTTTTTTAAAGACAACGCCCGCATTAGGGATTTTAATCCCTGTGTCGCGGGATACTTTACAAACATATAATAGACAGACACAAAGTACATGCAGACTCACAACTATTTATGAGTCACACAAATTGTTATCCGAGGCGGGAATCGCACCATAATTTTTCATCCATCTATAGACTGACTTTTGAGCGTAACTGTCTATGAGCGCTTGTTATTTAAGTAGTTTCCGGACCCGCTTAACAATTAACAAAATGTCCCCATAAAATGTTAATATTCTTAATCGTTTCGTATTGCTACATACGTTTGAAATATGAAGTCGAATGAATAACAAATTAGTGTTGGCAGGCTATAAAAAACTATCAAAGTGCCATTAGCTTCTAAATGGCTCCAAACCATTTGTACTATATGGTTTATTAGTAAAATTTGGGTAATTTTAGTAGCGTTTTCACCTCATAGTGGGTAGTAAAATAGGAGCGTTTTTATGGTTGGGTGTTTTAATGATTAGATGTTAGATTGTTATAATAAACCCCTGAATGTCGTTTTCACGTTATTTACAACAATACATTCTTGGAAAGCTATAAAATAATAGTGTACTGTATGATGTATCCACTTATTTGTTATTTCAAGCGTCGTTAGGTCATGGGTTCAAATCCTGGGTCGGGCTAAAAATATGTTATTGGGGTGTTTTTAAAAATGCCTCGAAGAGTTCGAAAATCTATCGATAGGGCGCCTGATTTCTTCCCGGTCATGTCTGATAGCCGTACCATCAAATTATGAGAATAAGGGAATAGACTCATTCGTCTTTGGCTAGTTTCCGTTGAGGTTGACCACTGTAACCGAAATTCAGCCAGAAGGTCTATAATTATATGAATTATTTCTGTAGTCTTTGAAACGTCTGTGTGAATATAGTTTATTGGTTGCTTTCAATACAGTTCTATAAATGAAAAACAGGAAGTTATCTTAGTACAAATGCAGCAACAAGGGTCGAAAAATATCAATTTACCCTATATTATCACACCTTTACTCTATACATATTACATAGTTAACCCCTTACAGCCCTTAAACGAGACGAGAAGCCCACCCCCGGGGAAATACTGGGGAATACCGGGGTAACGCACTCATATAATTTGCATGCAATTTTCAAGGGATGATATAATTGCCTCCACGGCGGAATACAGACATTTTACACTACGTTTGTGCGATTTCATGGTAATTCATTTTGAAAAAGAAATCGATAGTAGAGTTTGTTACAGTATCTTTGGATTCCGTTGTAGAAAATCTACATTCAAACACTCTCCGGGTTTACCTGAACGAAACCTTAGAAAACTTAATCCTGGTCGCGAGTCGAAGACAAAATCGATAGAACAGTTCTTTAATGCATTTAGGTATTGTGTTCTAGACAAAATACATTGAATGGTACCGCGTCCGAAGGCTTTAGGAACCTTACTCGTGACCACGAGTCGGAAGTCGAAATCGATAGTACATTCTTTACTGCATCTAGGTATTCTGTTTAAGAAAAAATACAGTTAAGTGTTACCGCGTCCATAAGTTTTGGCTGTACAGTGGGGTAGGCGGAGCTTAGCGTACTTTGCTTTATGCATTGTCTAAGTGACTTGCGACGTTTTAATTATGTCGGTTTTTGAAAGAGACTAACTGACCTAAGTATATGTAAGTAACATAGTATATCACGTGCTCATCCCCCTGTATCATACGTGTCATGCAGTTGGTCATTAGCTGTTCATTCGTTTTTTTTTATTTTATTTTTTATAATCTTCTAGTACTGTTTCTGGAAATTTTCACCCTGTATTTAACGTTTCAAATTTTCTATGCACTTATCTTAGACCTGCTAGCATATACGAGCGAGATTAGCGTTGTACGATAAAATTTTGTTTTCTCAGCCTCGTAACGTGGCTTTCCTTACCGAGGCTTTGTTTATCAATAAATTACTAAGAATTTCAGCGTTACCTTCCGTCACAGATTGTGATGAATTTTGTAACAGGAAAGATTGCGCCTACTTAAAAATTAACATGTGATTTATACGATCATGGGGAATGAAGACGATCGGAGTGAATTTTGGTGTACAGACGACGCCAGCACATCAAGCTACCCCAATCTGTCAAATTTACATTGTCAACCTTAAGCTTTTGTGATAAAGTTGAAAATCTATAAAAGAAATTTGACAGATTGGGGTAGCTGGATGTGCTGGCGTCAGTCATCATCATCATCATCATCATCATTACAGCTAAATAAGTCCACATCTGGACAAGCCTCCCTCAAGAATCGTCTTGGGGGGATATGCCATAATCGCCACGCTTGGCAGGCGGGTTGGCGATCGCATTAAGATGGTCATAGTAGTTAATTATGTAGTAAACTGCGTAATTGAAGTCACATCACACGTATGTGCTTTACGTGCTCTCCAATACATGGGGGTAAGCCGCCCCAATTCCGGGCTGATACTAAGAATGGTCCGAATAGAAAAGAGTCCGAAAAGTCCGAATATTACTTTTGGCCGACCCGGGATTTTAAACCCATCTGCGGTTTATCACGCTGCCGTTTGAACAATCAGGCAAAGTCGAGTTTATTTAATAAATAGAAAGAACTTTGTGAGTATTTTTCTTATTGGATGCAAACCTGTAAAGATAAATATTCAGTACTACTAGGGATAGGCCCAGATTTTGCACGGGTTGATATATAAGGAAAGAAATTAATAATTTAAGTTGGTACTTTATGCCTAGTACTTTATAGACAATTTTTTGTCAGTATATGTGCAAAATAAAAGAAATTAATGTAGGTAACGCAATACCTACATTAATTTCTTTTATTTTGCACATATACTGAAAAGTAATCTTTACTCCTTATAATGTTCATTTAGAATCTAAATGAACATTATAAGCAGTAAAGATTACTAAGTAAATAAAGAAATACTATTTAATAGATCGTAAATTTTAGATAACTAAAAAATAATATATCTTGTTCGTATAATTGTAGCTAAATATGAATCTTATGCTGAAATTTTGGAGATGCTCAAGTTTATCAAGTTTGTTTTCCGTGAGCACCTGCGTAGTCGAGTACGAGTACTAGTCAAATCGAACGTGGAGTCCATAGGATTTGCTCTAATTAATAAATATTGAAAAAAAGTAGCGGAGACAGAACGCCACCCTAAGAAACGCCAACACTCGTATTGCACCAAGATGACATGGCATCACCGAAGCGAGCACGCTGCCGGCGGGCCATCCACGTTTATATGCAAGGAGTTCCTTAATTTTATTGTACCTGTGATTAAATAACGCGTTAATTCAATCATTTCCAAACATTTGAGAGTTACACCTCAACAAAAACACATTTAGTTATCAAAAGATCATAAGGGCGGGTCGAAGGCAAACGAAATTGAATAAATTGATCCCTTTTTGATATGAAATCGCAAAGCAGGTGTTTCTTTGATCCGCCTAAGATTGGACCGTTATGAGTTTGCTACGATTTTATTTGTTTTTATACGCCAGGCGTGATAGGATTCTTGGGATATTGTAGTGTGTAGTCGGATACAGATGAGCAGAAAAAGTTTTCATGAAGGGTCTAGTAATAAAACGGTAAATAAACCTGATAAAGATTTGTGAAAGATGTGACTTATTTGACAAGCTTTTTTTACATGCTTATTTGCTTGGGTGAATTGCATTGACACACATTTATTTTCCGAACTGTTATTCAATTGTTTGATGTTTTTTCTATCTGATGATAAGCGGCTACCGACGAATATCGTAATTGCAAACATACACGGCATAACTTGCACGTTACAGACCATTGCTGTCTCCCATATTTTCTTGCTGCCTTCCTCACGTAGTTTAATATGTAAATGTTGTATTATCATATTAAACAAGCAGCGCTTTCTGTGAGGTCAGGTGGTCATAGTGCTATGTCCTGAAAAAATTAAGCATATGCATTTTTTAAATACCATGCCGCTAGTATATGTGCATGCAGCTTGCCTGATTTCGGGCTTGCACTGACAACAAGTGTCTTAATTTTTATTTATTTATTGTTATTTTATATTATTGTTGTTTGTTAAATTTTTGAATGTATCTTTTTTTTTTTCTTCGATGTGTGTTAGGTGGCTCACTTGTTTCCTGATAAGCTTTGGCGTCTTTACTCTCACTCAAGTAATTATTTGGTGTAGTTACTATTTTTTTTTCATTTATCTACCTGTACGAAACCGGGGTGGGTCGCTTGTATATAGGTATAAATACCCGATCGGATTACATTTAATTCTTTCGCTATATTTTCGATGCATATACCATGTGGTCACACAAATGCCCGCTCCCACATTTAAAATTAATTTATCGGAATATAAAATGGTTGAAACTACGAATTTATTCATACGATTCGACCTAAGTTAGTGTTACATTTTCAACTTTGAATCATTTAATGTCCAAACACTAACTAGTAATTACTTAATATTTATTGTATGGCCAGTGGTTTTCCTTAGTGCCAGTAGTTTCAGCTCCCAAGAGGCTTCTGACCTAACTTAACGGCTTTTGTGTTTATTAGTTACAAACTCCTAAGAAGAATGTAAACCACTTTGGCGGTCACCGATCTATGGACTGACAGCGTGCCTAAATGCTTAATCTCGACGATCACTTACGGATCGCATAGCAATTGACTATGAACGACTCAGTTATTTGTTGCGATAGTGGACCAGTGCCTCTAGCACGAGTTCCTGCAGCGAGCGCCTCTCGCGGAAACTATTAAGAACTAAAACTCTGGTGCTCAATGTATGGGGCGAAACTGTACGTGTGATCGAGTAAGTAAACTGCAGGAACTCGTGCTAGAGGCTCAGGACACGACGAAAAATAAGCAGACTTATTTATACAAGGTACACCTACTTATGAAATTGTAAATTAAACACAACCAGTTAGTGAAAAGTGATACATATTTTTTTGGCTCCCCACGCAAAATTCATCAATTCATTTTTTTTGTGAAAATCGGTCTTTTGCATAGGGTTTACAAAAAATATTTAGTAGGTATATAAAAATCCCATAAAACAAAAATATCATTTACATTATACCCAAAATTGCATTATAAATATAAATTTCGTAATTAAAATGGAATAATGAAAGTTAATATTGTAAAGAAAATTAAATTAATCGAAAATCACTAATACCTTACAAGAAAAAAAAAATACATTTATAGAACCATTATCCGTCTAATACCTTACCCTTTACAGCATACTAACAATTTTCAATTATCAACTGATCGTTATTCTTGTATGGGATCATTAGTTAATCTTTTTCATGTTGATAATGTGTTACACGTAGTTCAGTTCCAAATGTAAATTAAACTCCCTTTAGTTACGTCTAATACTTAAGTTACACCTTGCATAAGGCCGAGAAATCATCACGCAGCTATCTCGATCTCTTTTTAGACGTTCTGTAGGAGAAAAGCAGTAGAAAATGTGCTTCAGTTATGTTTGGAGACTAATCATTTCGAAAATTATGGGAGAGTCTTATCACTTTTGTATTATCTATACAAAGAAAGTAAATGGGAAAAGCAGTTTTTTATTATAATTATAAGTAAGTAACTATTTATTGTACCTAAACCAAAAATTAATACATAAAAAGAACTTTGAGTATGTTAAGATTGTACAAATGGCGGCCTTATCGCTAAGTGCGATCTCTTCCAGGCAACCGTTGAATGGACCAGGAGTAAAGAAAAGGCATTTGGGTATTTGTTGACATAATTAGCAGAAAGGATTTTTTTTTTTGTACCATGGGTACTTTTAGCAATAAATACATAAATATATATAAGGCAGATCATAGGAGAATAAGATATACAGTAATTTAACGTTAAAGAGAAAGATAGTAACTCTTCACCATTTTCTTTAAAATGTCTAGTGACTGCGCACGTCTCACTGTCTCTGGCAAAGCATTCCACAATCGGGCAGCTTGTACGGAAAAGGAATGGTCTAAAAATTTTGTGGAGTGCATTGGTATCTTGATTATTGATTCGTAAATTTTACGATGATCTCAGCTCTCCTCGAATATGTCTCGTGGAGGAACTGAAAACGCTCTTTAAGTAAGTCGGAGTATATCATCATAAGGATAAGGTTTTGACAAATAAATTTGGATTAAGACTGATCTTTCGTTGACAATGCCCTCCGACACATGCAATACCAACTAAACTAATAATAATCACTATTATTTCTTTTTAGCATAGATATTATGAAAAGTTTAGTGAAATTATTTGTGTCAATTATATTTGGGCGCGCTAACTTGACACGTTAGGGCCTCTTCAGTTTTAGATGATTTACTTTTTATGTATGTCTTGTTCTTTTCACTGAACTATATTACAGAGAGATATAATTAAATTACTTTAATTTAATTACATCTCAATAAAATTTATATTAGTTTAGTGATGTTAAAATAGAATTTCCAGAATTATAGTTAAATTTACTTAATTCATCAAATAAGTTTTATCTGACGATGAAAAAATTTACCCTTAGTAAACATCTAGTGGAGTGGAGTGGAGATGTGGAGATATAAATGTTATCATACATTATTGTGGGATTTTCTTGATATTGGATTGGATAAGGTGTCCCAAAGGGAATATTTCGATGTAGCGGTATAACTAACTGTATCTTCTTTGTGTTTCAGGTAATTTTACAATACATTCTGCTTCCCTAGAAGAGAAGAATCCAACTCTTTGGTAAGAGTATTGTTTATGTGAACCGATTTTGATGATATTTTATTATTTAATACGAATGCGAACTGGTCTATATGTGGTAGGTACATAGCAAATTTGCTTTTTAAATCAATAAAGTGTAAACATCAACTTCGACAAAAAACGATCAGCTGGTGGTTATTAAGGGGAGGTAACAGTTTTATTCGTATTCCACAAGTTGGTTTTCTTTATTAGTTCAGTTTCAGGGATCTGGGCTCCTTTAATTTACTCGATTGTTAATGTTACAAGTTGTATGTCCCATACATATTTTGTAGAATCGGATCACTATCTTAGATTTCTAAAGACACTTAAAGCACCGGCCTTTCAACTTATTTATATGTAACTAGCTGTGCCCCGCGGTTTTACCCGCGTTAAACTTTATAAATTATCACAGCTCCTCCCCCGTAGGTGATAGCGTGATAATATGTAGCCTGTATGTTGACCCGATCTCTTAGTAATATTCATGCAAAATTTGAAGTTGATCCATGCAGTACTTTTTGAGTTTAGCCCGGACATACATACAGACAAACAGATAAACAGACAAAAATTCTAAAAACTATATTTTTGGCTTCGATATCGATTTTAGATCACGCCCCAGGTATCCTTTTAAAAAAATATTCAATGTAAAGTTTTGACTTTCCTACAATTTTATTATATGTATAGATTATTAAGTTATATGTATGTATGTTGTAAGTTGTATGTATGTTTTTGGAAACAGTAATTAAATATTTTCATTTAGCTAGCTTGGTAGTTGTAAAAGTATTCTAATATCTACCATTCCTTCAGTACTATAGAATCTTATTAATTCTCTTGGTATGCGCGGCAACGTTACGAAAATATAAGTCTGAATTAATATTATATACGGAATTTCTTATTTATTTTTATAATTTATGTGATAGTTTGTTTGTTTGTAATTGATAAATTCAAAAACAACTGATTGATTTCCAAAACTCTTTCACCTATAGACGTGTAACATGGCCTAGATATATTGTATTTTCGAATAAATATAATAATATTAGGCGTAGGACAACCCGAGTGGTAGTTTAGTTAATATAAGAGAGCAGTTTTAAGAATCGTAATTGTGTCTGTAGGCGCATTGTTCTGAATATGTTATAAAAGTTTTCACTGTCCGAATTTTATTCAAACCAATCTGCAAACCTGGAGGCTACATTCTATACCGTATTCACCTAATTCGAACGGCATCAAATATGCAACTAGCATCAGGTATAAAGAGTGTGAATGAATGCCTACCGATAACCGATGCCTCTTCTAGCTTGTCACTTTCCCATTTCTATTCCGATCGGCTTCCCGTCTAACCCGTTGCGCTTAGCTTCCAGAGTTAATCAGGCTACTGTCAACTTACGTCGATACCTTTACATTATTTTACAGTAGCGGTTAGACATGTAGCAGAGTGGATCAGGCCGCCAGTAGCCCTCAGACATTGAATAACAAATGATGTAAAATGACTAACTTGAATTAGCTGGTAACGTGCCCTGCAAAGCACGGAGACGCTCAGAAATTTAAACCACATTGGCGCTAACCATCTATAGACTGATTATCGACTATGAGGCCCATGGGCAAGTAGTAATCAAAATTGTTACTAGGTGTTAGATTCTAATACACTTCTACTACTTTAGATGATGATTATGACTACCTGTAAGTATTGTCATAGATTTAACTGATATTTAAGGTTATTATATACGGGACTGTCACCCTATAATTTAAGTATCACGTCCCGTATTATTACTTGTATTATCAATATTTCGGCATAAAGTAAAATCTACGCCAAATATGACTGGGCGAAGAAACAGGAACCGCTTTCTGGTGGTTCTTTTCAACAGTAATTGAACTGATTTTCGAATAAGTGAATTGTTTTTCCTGTCGTTTTTTTCCATTGATTTTTATTTATTTGCCACTAACACTTTTTACTACTTTTCACTTTTAACAGTCTCAACAATAATGGCAACCCTACTAATATTGGATACCGCGGCCGGTATTAAGATAATCTGTTAAACTTCAACTAAATCACGCTGATCGAATAACACTGCTGACGATAATTAGCGCTATATAAGATAATTTCTTACCATGTCTTTTTTATTTATTTAGTATTATTAATTTATTTATTTTATTTTACAAATATACTTTTAACAGTTTTGTCAGGTTTGCCTGTAGGATCGAGTCTCCGAACAGCAACTATTTTATCTTTATAACATAATATTGCTATTATTTATAATATATCACATACTGAATTAAATTAAATCTATGAGGTTTTTTAAGTTAAATTTTTAATTCCTGTTTATCACTTTCGTGCGGAATGTGCTTCAAAGACTTTATATTTTCAAATGTTGGTAGGCATTCTCTTACACAGTTTCTACGCGAGATTACGCATAACTTATGTATTAGGTATTTACCTTTCCCCGGCTAGATTGTATTCTTATTGTTCTTACAGTGAGCAAGTAAATCAAAGTAACGTGAAAGGAAAATTATACGCGTTTTCCGTGATGTTATTTCGTGAGAGATCATATTTTTACTTTTATTTGGATATTTGTGTTAGTTGTTACTAAGTTATTTGTTGTTTACGGCTTGTTTACGCTTTGTTAAGTGGCAAGTGGAAGTTTGATGTGATTTGTTGATATGGTTCTTGGAGTGAGGTGTTAAGAAGTGTAAAATGTTTCACATAGCGTCGCGACTGTGTTAGTGCGCGGAGTGCACGGGTGGCCAGGAATGTGTGTGGGGACAACACTTGTCATCAACAACAACAATACTGACTCCACGATAGCCCCGTGGTTAAGGGAATTCGATAGTCGGAATGTGTGGAATACACATTTTTCATTTTGTACCAAAATTGGCAACGTTAATTAAAAAATGTCAACAATAGAATAATTTATCTACCATGACAACGCTGTAGTTATAAACGGAATACTCACGAGAACTCTTATTAAGTACTCCGGGTGGATTTCAGGTATGGCGGCCAATCTCTACAGAGACTAGGCAGTTGGCTATTCTGCGCCACCCACTTCCGGACTCTGGGCTCCTAATACAAATACCCAGGATTAGAACCTGGGACTCCATTATCTGCGGTTGATCACGCTACCGCTAGACCAACAAGGCAGTTACAAATCGCCTCGTACCAGAAATAATAAATAATAACACTTTTGCAGTGTCACTTGTCACAGCGGCTACTGAGTTTGTCATGACAGCACTCTTTGTCACTCGTACTCGCGTTCGCTGGGCACATAGTATGTGGCGTGACAGCGGCGTGCGGCACAGACAAATGTGATAGCCTGATTGTTATGTTTAAAGTGCATGTTTCAAGAGTACCTATTCAGTGAGTAGTAAAATCAAGGTTTTACAAGCCAACGTTGGTGAGTGTGTCAGTTTGTATGTTTATAACTCTTTTTTTTTTTACATATATTTCCCCGGACTTAATCTGGGAATTTAGATAGCTAATGTTTTTTGTGATTTTCCGTCCTTTTTCCTCGATCCTTAACAAAAGTTAAATTCTTTAGAATTTGACCTTGCTCATGCTCTTTATGCCAATGTTCTTGGCCTGTCCTTTTCATTCTAATGTCTTATCTATTATCTTGCATCTATTTTGTGTTTGTTTCTTTTGATCACTATTTCGATTGTTTGTATACAGAAATCTATGAAAGTTCTTCTGCTCTTGTTTTCTCGTATTAGTTTATGTACACTATTTATTTCTATCTTGTTTGTTACTCTTCCACGCAATAACTACCGAACGGATTTTGATGAAACTTTGTAGTGATATAGCTTATATCCGAATAACACATAGGCGTAGAGGGTGAAACCGCGGAGCGCAGCTAGAGTATTTAGTGCAGCGCAGAACATTTGCCTGAGTTATGTTCACTTACTTACTCTTGTCATACAAAAATAAACCTAATAAACTTTAAAAGAGTCAGCAAACAAGTGTTGCCGACCCTTCCTCTTCACCCCGATGAGCTCTAGCGACCTTACTTGTGAGTAAGGTCGCTAGAGCTCATCGCAGCTCAGAAACACGACATTATTGTAATTAATGTTATTATTAAGAAATGTCTTATGTATATCTAAGCAGTTTCTGCCGTCAGGTCTTCGTACCGGCTTCGAATCTTGCACTGAACACTTCTTTTTTGAAATTGTTTTTACGGATCCGGTGGTAGCATTAAAGCGCGACCGTCGTTATAAACACAAGGACCGTCATAATAATAATATTAAATTCGTACCTTAATATAGACAGAACCATTCAGACAATAGAAACTGAAACGTTTTATCAACAGTCGATTGGTCCATGAACGTTTCAGTTTCCAGACAATATGTAGTAAAATATGGCTAAAACTATAAATTTCGATAATCAACGTTAAACATAATCTCTTTGACAATAAATTAATGCAAGGTAGCTAAATATCATTACTGTTATGAAATAAATTTAAAAATGTTTTAACAATCCGTGTACCTAAATATGTATATGAAACTAGAAATAATTATTTATACATACTTTATATTACTACAAACGTCATGTTCTGACTATTTATAAGTGCTTTTTTAAAGTCTACGTGAATAAAAACCTTTTTTATTTATTTATTTATATTACGAAATGTCTTCTGTATGTCTAAGCAGTTTCTGCCGCGCCGTCAGGTCTGCGTGCCGGCTTCGAATCTTGAACTGATTTTTTTTTTTGATAACGATTCATTTTTTTACATTTCCGTCTGGAGGTTGGAGAGCTCGTTAAGCCGTCGTCGATCCCGGTTGCCATGAGAACAATCATTACAGATTACAGAAGCCTATCATAATCTGAAAACTGGTTTGCCCAACAATCTTAGTTAATGGTACCCTATGGCTTTCGCGGTCAGATGGTAGTTGTGAGCCGCAACAGGTTAGCAGCTATGCATAAATAATGGCCCAAGTTAAGGGGGAGGGATGTGGTCAACAAAGTTTGACGTGGTGTGAAAAGGGGGTACTCATAAGTTTCTTGACTGTACGCTTAAGTTTCATAACTCTAATGAAAAATGTATTCCCACCTGAGCAGGTTTATTGAAGGTTGTAACAGAAATTTTGGGGCACGCTCAAAGATCATGGACACTAATGTTCTTCTGGTCGATTTCGGCCACGGCGGCCATTCTCAATGGAGACTAGCCATCTGTGCGGAACATATTATAGTGCACGAACATAGAGGCACTTTCTATTCCATCACTCTCATGATCCGATGGGACGACTAGCGACACGACTGGAAGGAGGTCACTCACTACTAATAATGCGATACTTATAGCCAAGGTCTGGGCAGACACATTTTAGATTTACATCGACTCGCTAATAAGAAAAACAGAATGAAAAATGTTATTAACGCACTAGATAATTACTTATTAACTTTAGAATTAAATTTGTTTCATCTTTTTAGATTGTGCCCGAATTGTGCTCTCTGGTTAAGTCCGTTCGGTCAATAATGTTGGTACAGACGCCAGGACATCAAGCTACCCCAATCTGTCAAAAATCCCCAATTGAAAGTGAACCTTATGCTTATGTGATAAAGTTGAAAATCTATAAAAGAAATTTGACAGATTGGGGTAGCTGGATGTGCTGACGTCTGTTCATCCCAACGAAGTATTGTTTTCAACAATTTCACCTCACAAAGTTCACCTAGTAACCTGTGACAAGAGCGGGGCTACAGAAATAATGAAATGCCCATGGAGCTATTACAAAGAGGAGACGGCCTAAGCAACTGAGCACTGTGATTTTCAACTGAGTCTAAACGTCATCATGTAGGCGTGGCCTAAGTCAATGTATTGTTGGCGTTCGTCCTGTGCACAACTACGTCACGTTCACAATTTACAGCTATATTTGCGCTAGAAGATAAAAATAATGAAGTGTTGTGTTTTATCTTGTAAAAACTACTCGGACAGACGTTCTAATGCTATGGATGGCATCAAATTTCATTTGTAAGTAATTTTATTCGATTTTTTTTCAAAATAGTTCTAGAAAATTCCCTTAACGTCGGCGTTTCGAAACATAATTCTACACGACATTAGATGGCGATACTTGGGGTCATGGGAATAAAAAATATTTAGGTACGCAGAGCTCAGTACTATCATAATCTAATAATCGTATGTACTGAAATTTGTTTTACATTCATTCGTAAAACCCCTTTAATGGCCAAAATACATTTTTGTAGCTTTTAATATAATTTTTAAAAAAAGAACCGCCATCTATCGTACAAATATGAACATAACAAAAACAGGGCCGTAATTAGGATCCAGTTATTTTACCTAATGTCCCGCAGCTATATCATAAATAGAAAGTACTTAAACATGGAATGCACTGCACAAAAAAAATACAATCTCCTATAAATTAAATATTCTATGTACAGTAATTTAATTAATGTACCTACTTCCCTTCATTAGTATGCTCGTTGTTTACTTAATTTAAATTAAGTACTTTAAGCCTACCTAGTTTATTTAGTCAAATTTTAAAATTATGAATGTTATAGATTGCCATCTGAAGATAACCTTAGACAAAAATGGATAGCAAAAATTAACAGACAAGACTGGTCTCCCTCTAAATATACAAAAATTTGTTCTTGCCATTTTAACCATGAAGACTTCGTAGTAACAAAAAAAGGCCTTAGAAAATTAAAGACGGGAAATTTACCTTGTTTAAAACTGGATATCATCATATCAGCCGAAAGACGTCCACTGTTGGACAAAGGCCTCCCTCAAAGATCTCCACAATTGCCGGTCTTGCGCTATCCGCATCCAGCGTTTTCCAGCGACCCGCACAAGATCATCGGTCCATCTTGTAGGGGGCCTGCCCACGCTGCGTCTTCCGGTTCGTGGTCGCCACTCGAGAACCTTTCTGCCCCAGCGGCCGTCGGCTCTACGAGCTATGTGCCCTGCCCACTGCCACTTCAGCTTGGCAATTCTTAGGGCTATGTCGGTGACTTTGGTTCGCCTGCGGATCTCATCATTTCTGATTCGATCTCGCAGGGAAACTCCAAGCATAGCCCTTTCCATTGCTCTTTTGGTGACCTTGAGCCGCCTGATAAGGCCCATAGTTAGCGGCCACGTCTCTGTTCCGTAAGTCATCACTGGCAACACACACTGGTCGAAGACTTTCGACTTGAGACACTGCGGTATTTGGGACGAGAAGATATTACGTAGCTTCCCGAACGCTGCCCAGCCGAGTTGGATTCTACGATTGACCTCCTTCTCGAAGTTGGACCTACCTAGTTGGATGGTCTGTCCTAGGTAAATATAGTTCTCTACAACTTCGAGTGCAGAGTCTCCAACCTTAACTAGAGTGGGTGCAACATGGATGTTTGACATAATTTTCGTCTTATCCATGTTCATTTTCAGACCCACTTGTTGAGAGACTCTGCTGAGGCCATCGAGCATTGTACCGAGGTCGTCAAGGGTCTCAGCCATGACTACTATATCGTCGGCAAATCGAAGGTGGGTGATGTACTCCCCATTGACATTGATGCCAAAGCCTTTCCAGTCCAGAAGCTTGAAGACATCTTCCAATGCAGCGGTGAACAGTTTCGGAGATATAACATCTCCCTGTCTCACACCTCGCTGCAAGTGGATAGGTTTCGAGTTCTGGTCCTGGAGTCGCACTGACATAGTGGCGTTTTCGTACAAACACTTTAACACCTCGATATACCGGTAGTCGATTTGGCACCTTTGGAGAGACCTCAGTACGGCCCAAGTTTCGATCGAATCGAAGGCTTATTCATAGTCCATAAACGCTTAGCATAATGGCTGGTTATACTCTTCGGTCTTCTGTATAACCTGCCGCAGCGTATGTATGTGGTCTATGGTACTAAAGCCTTTACGGAAACCGGCTTGTTCGGGAGGCTGGAAGTCGTCAAACCTGCGTGCGAGACGATTCGTAATGACCCTCGAAAACAACTTGTAAACATGGCTCAGCAGTGTGATGGGTCTGTAATTCTTCAAGAGGGTTTTATCGCCCTTTTTGAAGAAGAGCACCACCACACCCCTGTGCCATGCTTTTGGCGTTTGACCTTCTAGTATGACGGAGTTAAATAACTTCTGAAGGGCCCGTAGGATTGGTGTACCACCCGCCTTCAGAAGCTCTGCCGTAATTCCATCATCACCAGGCGCCTTGTTGTTCTTAAGCTGTTCGAGAGCCATTCTAATCTCGCACAGGCTGACGTCCGGGATGTCGTCGGTGAAGTGTTGGGTTAGTCGTGCTCTGGGATCTGAGGCACAACTATCGACAGGTGACTGGGTTTTCGCATACAGCTGTCCATAGAACCTCTCGATCTCTCCCAGCAACTCAGGTTTAGACGTGACGATTCTGCCATCCTCAGTCTTCAGCTTCGTCAGTTGGCTCTGTCCAACAGACAGTTCTCTTGCAAACACTTTAGAGCCTTTGTTCCGCTCAATGGCTTCTTTAATACAATTTGTATTAAATTGGCGCGTGTCGCGTGTCAAAGACTTTGAGATCTGTCTGTTGAGCTGCCGGTATCTGGTAGCATCATCAGAGGATGTCAGAACCATTTTCCGTTTTTCGTCCATAAGCTGCAGGGTATAGTCAGAGATCTTTTTGGTTCTGTTTGTACGGTGGGCCTTGAAGACCTTAGACCCAGCCGTATGGACAGCTTCTACGAGCCTGTCATGGTATGAGTCCACTTCCTCGCAATCTGCTAGGCATTCGAAACGGTTTTGCAGTTCGAGCTGAAAGGGTTCAGGGTTTTGGATGTGGATGGGTAAAGGTCGGAGCGTAGACTTTATTAGTCGGGACCTCTGGAGCTTGACATTTAGGTTCAATGAGCCTCTCACCAGTCTGTGATCGCTCCCGGTTTTAACCGTATTGATCACTGAGACGTCATTGAACACCTGTCTACTCGTCGACAAGATAAAGTCTATCTCGTTTTTTGTTTTACCATCGGGGCTTACCCAGGTCCATTTGCGGTTTTCCGACTTCTTGAAAAGGAGTTCATCATAAAGAGTCCCTCCTTCTCCATGAAGTCGGCCAACATTTGGCCCCGGGGATTCCGGTCTCCACACTTGCAGCTCATTCCCGAATCGTTTACCCAGCTTCGCGTTAAAGTCCCCCATGACCACAGTGAAATAAGAGTTCGAGGTATGTATGGCTCTAGAAATATCCTCATACATGACCTCAACCTCATCGTCGGAGTGCGTCGAAGTCGGCGAGTAAACCTGTATGACCTTCAACGAATACCGCTTGGTAATTCTGAGTATAAGGTACGCAACCCTAGTCGACACACTCTCGATTTTCACTATGTTGTGGACGAGGGACTTGTGAACTATGAACCCAACACCACCTTGGGAGAGTTGGTCGCCTTCCCGGAAATAGAACAGATTCCCGGATTTCAGGATTATCGTGTCCTCCCCCTCTCTTCGGACTTCAGATAATCCTATTATGTCCCAATGTAACCTGCTCAATTCTTCCTCCAGTTCGATCATCTTCTCGTCGGTCCGCAGTGTGCGTGTGTTGTATGTTGCCAGGGCCAGAGGTCGTCGGTTTTGGTAACGCGGAATCTGCCGGGGATTCTTAGCACCCCCTGCCCTGCCGTAACCACGGCTGTTACCACGGCTGGGAATAGCAGGGCTGCCGGGGACTGGGGGCCGCGGTTTAATTGTGTCCTTCATTTGAGGGGATCTGCCATAATCGCCACGCTTGGCAAACGGGTTGGCGATCGCAGTAAGGTAGAAATTGGTACTCATGAGAACGCTGCTGCCCATTCTCTGGAATATATTCCCTCAGGACGACTTCTACGTCCCCCCACGGGATGAGAGGGGGTGGTGATATTCTCTAGGCCGTCACCACACAGCCAAAAAACTGGATATATCGGTTCGTAACAATGCATTTTTTTACCCATAAAATATTTAATTTTATTTCCAATATAACATGAATAACAATTCGGAATATTAATAATAAGTCTTAATCAAAATCCCATAATCTTCATCATCATCATCATCATCATCATTCATCAATGACCTTTTTATTCTCACATTTATTTTATAATAATATCACTGTCAATAAAAAAAAGGTATCATTATGGTTCGCAATAGTATAAAAAAACAGTAGGTACTCCCTGGTACGAAGTTATGAGTCCGGCCCTGTTGCATCCTGCACTGTGTGACATCTAGTGTAAAAAAGTTACGTTACTACTAATTATAGTCTACAAAACATGCGAATAGTTTACCTATTGACCGGTAGATGTAAACAAAGAAATAGGCGGGATCTAACACCCTCTTCACCCCGCAAAATGTCACGCGTCGTTTCATAAAAAAATCGAATTACAACGTCTCCTCTTTGTAATAGCTCCATGGAAATGCCTAACGACATTTATGGATCGCTTATGCTAGGGGCCAACCACCGCAAAAGTGGGAAAAAGGCAAAGAAAAACCAGGCATAAGTGTAAAACCTTTATTTGGGAAATTGTAATATGCCACTCATATTCCATCACACTTAGGAATACCGCAGATATCTCGAATAAAGGTCCCTAAAGTCTTGATAAATGATTCTGGAGTTTTCGGTCTTACTTCGCCTAAATAATCTTTTTATGTTGGCAAGTGAAATATTATCTAGACGGAATTTAAATATGCCAACTTTAAATGTTAGTTGAGTAAGCCAACTCTTAAAGTATTTATTACACTGAAACTCTTTTATACGTAGGTAGATACCAAATTATTTAAAATAAACCCTTTAAGAGCAATTGAGACTCAGATAATACCACCGCTTGTCTACTTACATTAACTATAAAAATAAATATTTAAGTTTTTCGGCGAATTATTTTCGCTACGGATTTTCTGAGAACTTGGAGTAATTGGCCTTTTTCTACTACTAAGTTTTTTTACTACGCTATATTATATCTTGCTGAGTTAGTTTCTTCAAAAAGTTACCTTAATATTATTAGAAAAATCAAACGCGGTCTATAATTTTCACGTATAACATGTTCAAAAAGTTTCGTAACTTTATCTGCAATAGCTGCAATAATATATCAAGTAATCTCGCTTTACTGCGTGGGAATGACTACTTACGCCATCTAGTGTGTTTAATTAGATTATAATAATCAACGCCATCTATCACAACGAATAACTTCATGGCAGCGCTATCTGTGGACGAGTAGTATGTAACTTTTGTTAGCGCCATCTAGTTTAAAGTTTGTAAACCTGGAGCAGCCAACGTACACCGGCTTTTCATTTTAGTTGCCGACTACTAACTAGATGGCTATAAAAATATAAATGTTTTCATGAACGTGAAAATTTTATTGTTAAATTAGTATTACAATAATAATTATCATAATTCTAAAAAAAAACATGTTAGCCACTTATAAATAATTATGGTTCCCATTAAATACATACAAAAGTTATTCAAATGATTAAAAAAGTATATTATTATTTCAAATATTACTGCATTATTTTAATATATTACCAAAAATAATTTCAAAAATATAGCTCCGCCATGACAGTGTTAAACACTGCCGTGACCAGGATTCGAACCTGGGTTACTACGGCCACAACGTAGGGTCCTAACCACTAGACGATCACGGCTATTGGAGCGGTGAGAAAGTTGTTGAAATTAACAGCTATCTACTAAGAAGTACAAAAATATTAAATTAAGTTAGTATTTTTTAAAAACATGTAGATATTTACAGATATAATTTATCATGTTATGTCCAACAACGAGGTTCCTTGCTAAATCGTATGGTTGCGGTGGTGAGAATCCGTAATCCTTCCCATCTATCAGAAATTAGAAGAAATAGTTAATAAAATGGGTTGATAAAAGTAGCGAAGGCAGATATAATTCATACTGTGAAATCGTTCGTCTAACTCAACTTAAATATATAATAAAAATCTTTTCATTTAATTAGCAGCGGTCATAGAAATGCCTGTTATTTATAACGGGACCACTAAATTGAACGTGCGAAGTCGAGATGAAACGAGCTAAATGGACTCTTCTTTGCCACTCTAGTAGCTTTAGTCGTGGGGCTACAAATGGTACCAGTACCATAATATTGGTGAAAGAACCACGTTAGAAAATTCTATTAGAAACTGACACGCCGCAGCTCATTTTAAGTACCTATAATAATTTGTTTTGATTCTACAGATTCTGTTTAGGTTATAAAGGAAACCGAACCCAAATAAAAGAAACGTTGTTTTGTTTACCTTCCGATCCACTGCTGGACAAAGGTCACTCTTAAATAATTCCACAATAGAGTTCCACCGATTGGAGGGATATGCCGTAATGGCGTGGAATGAACTCCCTGTTACGGTTTTCCTAAGAGACTACAGCATGGGGCCCTTCAAAAAGGGAGTTGTAAGGTTTCTAAAGGGTCGGCAACGCGCTAATGATGCCCTTGGTGTTGCAGGCGTTCATAGGCTACGGTGATCACTTGCCATCAGGTGGGCCGTATGCTTGTTTGCCAACTAAGTTGAATAATAAAAAAAATGGTATGATGGTCATAGTACACAGAGAGACGGTGCCGCCTGTACTCTGGGAGAATTTCCGTCGGGTCGACTTCTACGCCCCCCACGGGATGAAATGGGATGGTGATATTCTTAGCTGTTAGCCACAAAGCTATTAAATTAGCGGTTATTAACTCTATTACATGTCTTTAAACATATTTGTTGAATAACATTCTGGACAGATTGTCTATGGAAGATCTGACATAATTCTAAATTCTTTTGTTCTTAGTTCTTTATTCATTAACAAATTACATTGTGTTTGAATACATTTTATGCTATAATAAACTCTTACATTACATAACATACATTATTACATTATTAATAATAATATGATTAAATTTGTGACCGATGAAACACCAGAAAAACCAACATATACAATAACATGTGTCTTATATGTCAAGAAAGTAAATATAATCAGATAATCTAATATATAATTCAATATTAACATGTCAAGAAATTCGTTAATTAAACATCAATTCAAATCTAGAGTACAAATACATAGTCAATAAAAACTGAAAATAATAAAATAAAATGTAACAGTAAACTGAAATAAGTGACTCTATTTAAAAAATTAAAACTATTGACTAAGTTATGTATGTGGATGGGGAAGTTTCGGGTAACTAGAAGTAATATCTTAGCACAGTATACTCGTATATACTGCTTTAATTTTATTTTTGTATCGTTATTACATTCTAAAAGTCTAATAAAACGTTCGTGGATTATACCTGCATACAAACTAAAACTATCATTATAAGTTTAATTTATAAAATCATTACCATCATTACAGCTAAATAAGTCCACTGCTGGACAAGCCTCCCTCAAGAATCGTCTTGGGGGGATATGCCATAATCGCCACGCTTGGCAGACGGATTGGCGATCGCAGTAAGATGGTCATAGTAATCAGAAGGAAGCTGCTGCCCATCCTCTGGTAGATATTCCCTCGGGTCGACTTCTACGCCCCCCACGGGATGAGATGGGGTGATGATATTCTGATTCTGATATTTGTTGCCGTCACCACACAGCAGTAGCTATATTAATAAAATATCTATAATCACCCGCGTTAAATTTTATATATAATCACAGCTCCTCCCCCGTATGTGATAGCGTGATAATATGTAGCCTATATGTTGACCCGACCTCTTAGTAATATTCATCCAAAATTTGAAGTAAATCCATGCAGTACTTTTTGAGTTTAGCCCGGACATACATACAGAAAAAAATTCTAAAAACTATATTTTTGGCTTCGTTATCCATTGTAGATGACGCCCCAAGTGTCCTTTTAAAAAAATATGCAATTTATAGTTTTGACTTTCCTACGATTTTATTATATATGTATAGATAACTATATCTGTTCAAATAAAGTTGGCGCAATTAATAAATGTGCCTACTTGAGGCTTGAACAACTCTGTTAGTAGGGTAACTACTGCCCAAACGAGAGAAACAGAAGAAAAATCTAGATCTTTAGCGTCAGCGCACGCCACAGGCAGACATGGATACGCATACACGTATAAGCTTTAATCTTGCATCATATAGACACCGTTTTCTTTCACACGTTTTCCGGTCGGAGATTAAAAATAATTGCAAGCTTTGGGAACAAGTGTAGCACCTATACTCAAAATTGGTATTATTTTTGTGTTCCGCAAGAAAATAACAAAAAGGAACCCTTATGAACTTAGACAGTTCGGAAGAAGAAGGAAGAAATGGGTCATACTACTTAGGTACTTATCGTTTGGGCAGTGCCGCAGTGGTTACCCTAGTGTTAGAGTTAATCAAGCCGCCTAACAGGTCACTGATATGTCTTAACGACTGTTGTCTAATGACTACAACCGGGACAGCTTAACGTGTCCTCCGAAGCACGGAGACGCTAAAAAATTAAAGCAGTTTGGCGGTCACCCATCTATGGACTGAACGCGAGCCTTGTTGCATATCCTCGTCGGTCACTTACGGACCGGTAAGAGCATCTAGCTATAAGCGCCTCATAGCTAGATGCTCTCAAAATAGGTCATAATAAATTTATTATATTCAATACAACCTTCAAAAGTTGCTAAGTTTGGAGCATGATAATTATCTCGGAAAACGTGTAACTTTTATTAATATTACTTAATTTTTCAAAACTAGTTTAATTTATTTGTAATTTTAGTAATAAGATGGCAAAAGTATATTAAAAAAGTTGTACGATGGTCCACTTGTAGGGCTACTAGAGTTTAAACCTAAGGACGCGATATCATGGAATCCCCTCATATCCCCATGCCGAATTCTTACAAGCAAACATGGCACCCCTTTTATAAACGTATAAATCACAATTCGACCATCTTATACTATTCTAAAGCAAGTATGACATATTTTTTGCGCCATCTTGAATAATGAAACGGCCCTTGTTGGACGCAAATGGGGTAAGTTAACTAGCCGGATTATGAGAGACCTGTTCTTCTTCTTCGAACAAGAACATGGTATCTAACAAAGAATTTTGGAAGATGAGGCGTGATGAACAAGTTGTCATGCCTAAGATAAAACTTCCTTTTTACCATATTTGACTCCATAATTTTTGGTAAAATGAAACACTGTCATGTAATATTTGTTAAACAATAAATTGCCGAAAGTAGTATTGCTAACTGTAAAATTGCGAAAAGTTGTGTTGCCAAATGAAAATTGGGAAACACGCTTTGGCATGTGATACTTTGGGAAATGTTTTTTGTCCAAAAAGCAGTAATCTGAATTCAGTAGGTGAAGGAACAATGTTAGTTTAATGACAATGAAAGGAACCAAATTATTACTGAACTGAATATTCGATACGATCTTTCGTCTGAATCATTATTAGTCTAGTGAAACATTAGTTTAAATAAAATTAGTGCATTTGAAAATTCGGTGAAATGCTAATATTTCAAAGAAAAAAATATGTTCAATAAAGTTCTACCAATTAATTCCTCGGTCAAATGAATAATAATGCGGAATTACTTTATTGTAACTGAAATTAGCCGGAGCGATATTCGACTAATAGTACCGGTAACCACTGCCCATACGATAAGCAAGCTATTGATTGCCCTGTTGGTCGCAAGAGTACCTGTGCTAGCAAGAGGTCGTGGCTTCCATGTGTACCCAGGACTTTTCTTAGTGCGGTGAACACGATTATTTGTTCTGTATCTGGGTGTATTTATCTATGATATCGTATCTAGAAGTATATAAGTAGGTTTATCAGTTGTCTAGCCCCAATAGTGCTGGCTCTGTCTAGTTTGGTTGGTACAACTTACACACTGCCATTTGACCCCAAACTAGGCAGATATTTATTGAACTTTGGATAGACAATCATTGATAAATTATTGATGACAAGTATTGAGAATACTGAGTCCAAAAACAATTACCATATTTTTGTAAGTATCTAATAAAAATTGGGAAGTGGTAATTGTCGTAGTAGGTATATCTCTTATTATCTTACAAGCCAATTCGATTGTCTTATCAGAGATTGTCTTATAAGTCTTGTCTAACTGCAGTAAGCGTAGTTGTGGTAGCCAAATGATAAATATCCTGTATATACCACACAACGCCATCTGTTATACTACTGTCCGGATATACCTTAAACTGAGCAAAGCTTATTATATGGATACTAGAGAACAGATATAAATACTTATATATATATTTTTTGTAAATATATACATACATACACGGAAAACTCCCAGGCTTTTGTCGTGTTCGAGGATCGAACCCCCTACTTTTGGACCAGAAGGCAGGTTCACTGCCAACTCAGTCACGGCTGTCGTGCCATTCAAGCTTTGTCTGAAAAGTCTGAATGAATCTTATGAAATTATAAATTATATATTCATAAAGAGAAGAAATTATATATTTATAAAGAGAAGTAAGAATACGTTTATTGGACACACAACTATCTCTTAAATAATAGACAGTTAAAAGGATTTCTGGTATGTTGTGCAAAATTGGCTGCAGCTCAGCATTACGCTTCAGGTTACTGCAGTACTGATTTTCAGCTCCATACAAAAATTTTGGTTTAAACAGGTTATTGTTATTCATATAAAAAGTATTCGACATGCTTCGTCATATAGATTTGTTACATGGTTAATATTAAAAGAGTGAAGACGCTTATAAAAATGTTTAGTTTAATTTTGTTTTGTCACATACGCTATCCTTATGTCCACCAAAGGGCCGTACTCAACAAGATGTTCCCTTCATGTTTGTACACAATACTCTAATAAAATATATCATTCTAAATGCGTGCTCATTATCCTCTCAGACGGGTTTTAGCGGCTTGTACTACATTCATCATTGTATAAGAATGTATAAGAATGCGCGCTAATAAGAATTGTGGCCAACTTTACGCGTTATTTGCGAGTTGGTAGGTTGATTTATTACGAGTTAATTGTTGTATAAACTAAGTAATTGAATCAGGTACTACTTTGCAGGAGCCATAACATTAAATATGTAGTGTGGTAGTACTTGATTGAACTGAGAATTAGCGGAATCCGGAAGCCGGAACACGTCCACTGCTGGACAAAAGCCTCCCTGAAAGATCTCCATAATTGTCAGTCTTGCGCTAACCGCATCCACCGGCTCAAACTTTTATAGTAAAATCAAAATACAAAATTAATATTCCGGCTGATATGATGATGATAAATGTTTGTAAAAATTCACGCACACTAAGTTGAATAGTGGCGTAGCAGCGAGATAACATCAACGCGACGCATTGGATATATTGGCAGTACTTAGTGTTGAACTAAGTACTGTGTTGTAATAAGTAAAATAAAAATTTGGGACTAATAACACACTGCCTGCATTTGTCGTGAGTGGGGATCAAACGTACGACGTCTGGCTAAGCAGTCAGTCAATGTAACCACTAGAGCAACAGGTCACTTATCAGACAAATATAAAAGCCTTCGACAAACTTTAGATATGCATGTATACTATAGACGAATAGTATTGTTAGACACAAACCGGAAGACGCAGCGTAGGCAGGCCGGGATACAAGATAGACCGATGATCTTGTGCGGGTCGCTGGAAACTGCTGGATGCGAATAGCGCAAGACCGGCAATTGTGGAGATCTTTGGGGAAGCCATGATTTTAATAAAATTTCGTATGGAGTTAGCTGACACCCTGGATTAACTGGATTTATGAGGTTAAACGCGGGTAAAACCGTATATTTAAAACTGTTAACGTAGGTATTAAATAGTGCATGCTGTGGCTAAACATTGACAATAATAATTGGAGAAGCACGCTGGAAAAAACCTGCATTTTTTTTAGTGAAGACATTGTATTGTGTGTATCCTCTGTTGGAGGTCTATAAATAAATAAAATAAATGAGAGTATATAGAGTGTACTCTACATCATCGGAATACAGAGTGCACTATATTATGTCCTGCGTTGGCTAGTCTCCGTTAAGATTAGACACTATTAAAAGTACCTCAACGACCACTTGTATGTTTATATAACTTATGAGTTTTTTATTCACGATATTTGGACTAGCCATCAAAGTTATTATAAACGCCAAATGTCCCTAATTGTTTCAACTTGCGTCACGTCGCGTCGTCTGGTTAGAAATCTTATAAACCGTTGAACCCACAGAACTAACTATTCGTAACCTTCATAGTGACCATAGAAAATGACCATGACCCGTAGCTTAATTCCGTCCTTAACAAAACATTGACAATAGATGAATGGGCTACTGTGGTAACAATAGCTACTAGCGTAGTTATAGTTGAGCCAAGTTGTGATTTTGAGGTGGGGGTACTGACGGCATATACAATACTAGCTGTGCCCCGCGGTTTTACCCGCGTAAAACTATATAAATTATAGCCTATGTGTTAATCCAGGGTATCATCTAAGTCCATACTAAATTTTATTAAAATCGCTCTAGCCGTTTAAAAGAAGAAGTAACAAACATACACACTCACACAGTCACACACTCACAAACTCTCGCCTTTATATATAATATTAGTGGGATTAAAGGATACCAAATCAGGAAACCGAAAAATAATATATCGCTAGGTATATATTTTCTCAGCGCTTCGCGTTACGCAAAGTTCGATGTAAGAGTGATAACTTGCAACCAATACCCTTCTTTTAACACTACTACATTTGGTAGAAGATAATTATTTTGTCATCTAAACTTTAATACTTTATTAAACGTCATTAGGTTTACAAGAAGTTCGTTATGAAATACACGATTAATCTGAGCGAATATTATCTTTATTGCTTGCCATAGTACAAGCTCTGCCATGTTTGCGATCAGATGGAAACGAGTTGTTTGTCCCAAAATATATAAAAAAAAATATAAGTAAAACTCTATTACCCTAGTGTCAAAGACGTTCAAGCCGCTATGATAGGCCTCTGACATGGCTAACGACTGTTGTCTAATAACTCCAATCAGAACTGACAGCTTAACGTGCCCTCCAACTCACGGTGACGCCCAGAAATTAAAGCACTTGGCGGTGACTCATCTATGGACAGACCACGTGCCTAGGTGCTTACACTCACCGATTACTTACGTACCGATGAAAGCAAATGGCTATGGGCACCTATAAAAACATTTCACCAATTTGAAAGCTATGCCATATAGCAATAAGGTTAAAACTTGAAACACGTTTCTCGTGAATAAGCTAGAGCTTCCGGATTTACAAAATGATTACCTCGAGGCGACCCCTTACATCCGAAAAAGTTACACAAACTTGGTGCAAAAATCCCGTATGCGTCACTGAACAATTTAATCGCCCTGCAGCGGAATTAGACAATATGTTTGATCCTTTTTGTTCATCTAATCCTACCGTGAAGTAAAAAAAGATGTAAGGAAAGGGTACACATATAGGCAAAAGAACTAAGGATGGTATCAAAGGAGGAAACGAAACTGCTATAGCCTAAGGGTACGTGCGGAAAGATTACATATAACGGATTTGTAAAAGTATCCATTGTGCAACCAAGCATGAGATCCATCTCATGGTAAGCAATTACCGTATATAACACTCGCGACACGTACAGCATCACCCACTTGTTGCTGACTTTCACTCCATTTTAAACTGGGCATTATAACCTCGTGAAGTACATTCAGCGTCAGCAACCAATAAGTCACCACTCCACGACTGAACACTGTTTCCCAAAATACAGGCTTTAGCCTAGTTTGGTAAGCAGTTTCAGTACCTTTAGTGTAAAACAAAACTGTTGTGTCAACTAAACCTTACACCTGTGAATGTATTTAACTAGTGTCAAATAAATACTTTTTTTTTTTTTTTTTATTATAATCATCATGTCAGCCTAATGACGTCCACTGCTGGACAAAGGCCTCCTCAAACGATTTCCACAATAGAGTTGTATCGATCATTTGGGGTACATGCCGTTCAAACCGTTCATGACATGGCTGTTATCTGACGACCGAATCAGACACCTTAACGTAATGCTGAAGCTTGAAACTCAGAAATTTTAACTGGGCGGTCGCCCATCTATAGACTGATCGTGCGCCTAGATGCTGATTGAAGGAATCACGTACGGAAGATGAACTTGGTATGAACGATTCTAGACACTGAATCTATTTGATAAATTTATAACCATTATTGTGATTAAGATAGTGTGGAATATCGCGATATTTTTCTAAGATAAAATACTTATAAGATAAAAAAAATACGAAGACTTGTGTTTAGTCGGCTCGCGGCTAGTATTAAGTACATTGAATGTTGAGTCACCTGATGGTATGTGGCTACCGTAGCCACAGTCGTGGCATTACTCATGTGTTGCTGACCCTACGCCACTACGCCCTCCCCAATGAGCTCTGGTGAGCTTACGGGCGTGTAAGTAATAATCACGCGTAATCAGAGCTAGTAACACACACACGTACACAACAGTAGTAGTAACACACACACAACTGAAGTAAAAGTGTGCTAAAGCACACTTTTACTTCAGTCGTGTGGTCATTAGACCAGACTGAAGTAAACATTAGATATACGAAACGTAACTGGCTATGAGAGGAAGAGAGTAAGAAAAGGTCTGCTCGCATCCCTCTCTCTTGCGCCTACAAAAATATACGAAACGTAACTCTCTCTCTTTCTCTCTTCATTAACATATATCTCCCTCTCAACTTCAGTTCGCTTCGCCCGATCACACTTTTCGTAACGCTCTCGTTACGTTTTCACCAGCTTACTCCCTAAGTCAAGCGTGCGTAAAGATTTACTTCAAAAACCTTAAAAATGCTCTCTCACGGTACAATTTAATTTTCGTAACTGTCCTCATAATTATTATAACATTACAAAATTATCTCGTGACATTCAACTTGAATAACTGTAGCGACGGTACAGTTAGGTAAGTTGCCAACATTTTAAACTTAACTAGAAGTCAGATAAACCTGTATTAATCAACAAAACACCGAATCCAAGATCAACCTAAAAGTGCAAAATAAATTTGTACAATAAATTAATCAGCCTCATTTTACCCTTTTTATTGTTAGTATCTATTAGGTGTCAATTTAAATTTATTGTAATGAATGAAAACGTAATATTTGATCGGCACACTTTAACACCTTGTTAAATCCCAAAATGAGCAATCGATAAGCACTAAATATACATGGACCACCTCGCCATCATTCCCATACGAATAAAACATATACACGTAAAACTACGTACCGAATTTAGAACCTTCAACCTTGGTTAATAATATAATATTTTTACTTAAGAGTTCTTATGTAAGTTACAAACAGTTTTAAACAGAGTTTCTTAGTCATTCTCAAAACACTTACGCGTTATTGCGAGTGTCTAAAGCCATATTTTAGACAAATTAAAATTCCTTAGGCGGAGACTCTAGATGTCTGTCAATTTGTAGAGTTGTTTGTTGAATGATAAGGTTTATGAAGGTGAGAGAGCATCTTCTGTCTTTATTTCATATTACTTTAATTTGAATGCTTCTGTGTTTTCTAACGGTAAAGAATATCACCACGCTATCTCATCGCGTGGTGGGTACAGAAGTCGTCCCGAGGGAATATCTCCTAGAGAACGGGCAGCAGCGTCTCTCTGTGTACTATGACCATCATACTGCTTTATTTTGTTTGCCAAGCGTGGCGATTATGGAATATCCCTCCAAATGATGGGCACAACTCCATTGAGGAAATATTTTGGGGAGGCCTTTGTCCAGCTGTGGACTTCATTCGGCTGACATGAAAGTGTTGTACAAATAATATGTCCCGTACAGATGGCCAATCTCCACCAAACCAGCCGCAATACCCTAAATTCGACCGACTCCATTATTTGTCTGTGTATAATATTCTCCCTCTAAGTTACAATATTATTATAACAACGCAAAATAAAATATGAACTCTCATAAATTCCAAACTAAAAGAAACTCCTAACTATAACGTTACAATATTTACGGTTTCGGCTATTTTTCTTCGCTTGATAGGACTATTGAATACCGCAAACCCCTCACTTTGTTTCCACAATTTATTGGATCAAATAACGTCTAAAGGTCTACCACGTGAAACCTAAAAATAAAGGAATATAAACTCTATGCCAATGATCAAAAGATCATCGCGTAGTATTTGGAATTATTGATAAATTTGTGAATCTATATCACGTCTTGAATATTGGGGCGTTTGTTCAAACAATATTTAAGGTAACAAGGGAAGACATAGAGATGACAGTTTGCTCAATAGATTTTGATATGTTAAAGAGATGGGGAACATATCTTTGTTTTCAGTAAATCTGAAAAATCGTGATCATGTATTGTCAAAAATTGTCGAGATATTTTTCATAGGTTGTTTGTAAACTACAACAAATGCAAATAAATATGAAAATAAGAATAAAATAAAATCTTAAGGATATATGTAAGTTTTAAGCTTACGGTAATAGTACGGTAAGGAGAGATTAGCTTAGCGGCTTAGAGCGAGTCTGATTTACAAACGAAAGCTTTCGTACTATCATCGTTCTAGATTGTCCGTCATCGAGCAAAATTATCGATCGAAAAAAATTACTGAATGCACTAATTTTTAATCATAAGAGGGTCATGAGTCACTTTCCGCTGATAGGCATACAGATGGTGAGACGGAACCTTATAACATCATTCTAGAGTCTGTTTGTAGCAGAGGTTCTTCTTAAAAACTGTGTATGGATGTACGAATTGGAAATTTAGGCCCCGTAAGTAAGTCTTGTTGATGTCACATCAGCTGTCGTAAATTAACGTTTAGAAACAAATATCATTTTGATTGGCTCTTTGATGTAGTGGCAATGTGTTCAACCATAGATAAAGACGTCCTGAATGCAAATGCCCGGTCGGCCTAAAACGTGCTGCCATTAGGTTCAGTCCCACTTCCGGTCGTTTTATTGCATAAAGAAAAACTAAAGGAATTCATTCTGAATGGTCTCAGTTATAGAATTAATTTAAAAAATTAAATTCAATATCATCTTATTATCCGACATTGTTTTTTAATAAACATAATAACTGTAGGACAATTATTACTATAAAAGCCCCATATAATGGCGGCATTCACTTTATAATCATGTACCCCTTCGAACCTCAATCATTCGAGCGGGCTGTGTCTTCGCATTTTAACTTTGAGTCATACTTGCACAAAACGTACCTAAAAATCGACCCTCTCCCGGATCTCCTCGTCAGTAACCGTCCCGAGTCCAGGTTCGTACCTAAAAAAGAGTACACTGTGGCACAGGTTACTCTTAGTTTATAGTCTGGCGGCTTAAACCCCGGCGGCGTTCGCTCTCTCAGGGTAACAGTAATCTATACATATAATAAAATCGTAGGAAAGTCAAAACTGTACATTGAATAATTTTTTAACAAGGACACTTGGGGCGTGATCTACATTCGATATCGAAGCCAAAAATATAGTTTTTAGAATTTTTGTCTGTTTATCTGTTTGTCTGTATGTATGTCCGGGCTAAACTCAAAAGTACTGCATGGATTTACTTCAAATTTTACATGAATATTACTAAGAGGTCGGGTCAACATATAGGCTACATATTATCACGCTATCATATACGGGATGGAGCTGTGATAATTTATAAAATTTAACGCGGGTAAAACCGCGGGGCACAGCTAGTAAAAAAATAACATCGTGTAGAAGTGTTAGTCTTGTTTCCAACTCCGCCAACATTTTAAAAAGCAGTTTTAAAACTTAGCTCCTTCGCTATAGGAGAACACCTGCTCCCTACAATATTTTGTGTACTCTGCCCTATATCGGAAATGTAAACGATACAGCTCTTTGCAACACTTTCCTACAAAGCGCAAAGTAACCCCGTGTGAACTTTCTCCTGCACTTATTCAATACTCATCAAACTGCATTTTACCATTATACAAGACTTGTCATGTTGCAAATTCTGACATTGTCATGACAATCTATGACAGCAAAAGAACTGCCAAAGGGTTGACTGGAATGTTTGAACCCTCTGAAGTCAACAATGAAACTGTTTAAGACATTTTGTTACATTTCAAATTTCTTTTGTACGTGGATCTTGATCAACGGGTTGGACGTTAATCTTAATAGTATTATCGATAAATATTAGATTACTGATATAATCATATATTTTAAGGTCATCTATTAGAAAGGATTTGTCTATTGTTATGTGTGATGGAATAATTCAAGCGCGTGTAAGCTACACGTGATTAGATCCGGTCTCTCTGGTCAGCGTTCTAAAAAATATAATAAAATGGTTTTTTGTTCAAATAGGCTTTAAGAGCTGTGGAATGTGGATATGTCGAATGTGTGCAAAATAAAAAGATTTAATTGGTGCAGACAGTTTAAAAAATTGTCAAGGATTGGGTTAAAATTCGCTATATAACAGCCTAATTTTTCAGCTCAAAAAAATCTATAATTATCAATAGCATGCAATCATGCAAATCTATTCCACACCTTTTCTATTGTTTTCATTGTTAATTAATGTTGCCGAATTTGATAGACAAAATAAAGTGTATTTCAAACATTCGACCCATCCATAGCCCTTGAAAAGTTATCGTGAATAGTAGAACCACAGATATCTGAACATTCAGATATCTGTGAGTAGAACAGGTTCCGTCTCCATGCAAGTTAACTGTAATGATTGCTGGAAATCGATTTGTGTTTAGAATTTAGTCAAATACTTAGCTATTTGACTAAAATGGTTATTTAAATTATATCCTATTTTCTGACTTGAATTGTAATAAAATATCATATAGTCAATTCCATTATAACTGTGTATAAATGAGGCATTGAAATAATGAATGTGCTATCTTTGATGACAGTTGCATTATGCCAGAACACACCAGAGATAAAACTTTATTTTTTTTATTGGATTCCGTACGCGGTTTCCAACGGAACCCTATACTAACTTCCTTTTCTTCCGTCAGTCCGTCTGTACGTGCGCCTTATATTCTCAACCGTAATAGAAGTTTCCACAATAAGTTCTGTTATTAAAAAAAAATACAAACCAAAGAGGCAAAACAGAAAAACAGACTTATCGATGTATGCTGACTGGCAATCTTTTTAAATTTCATCTCATTCCATTTTTAATATTCTATTTTTTTTAATCAACATGTGGCTTCGTACCTACTATAAGGACATGGTGGTCTCAATATTCTAAATTTATAATCAAAATGTGCATTTCTTGCCCATATAAAGACGCGGTGCTCTTGTAGGTATTCTTGGTACAAAGATTTTCTCACAACAAATTCCCAGTGACATTGTTATATTTTACGAAAAACCGGTCTTGCAACACGGAAGTTAAGTCGCACGACGATTATTCTTAGTTTCAAGTAAAACTTTGAATCACAGCTGTCCATCTTGTCGGCAGTTCTATTATATGTATAATATCCCTTTGCATTGTTTGCAGTACGATACTGCATCTTTGTGTGATACTGCACTCTTGTCATATTTGACGTGTTATGATTGAGTTTCTGAAGTTTTCGGGGTCAATGAGTGCTCCTTTTCATTACAAATATTGTATAGCTGTGTTTTCTATGGTTGTGATGTGTTCGGAAGTATTTGTACGTTGGTTCTTAAGCCGTTTAGCCTATTCTTTTTTTTAACTGTCTAGCCAGCAAACTAACGTGCAGCCAACCTGATTGCAAGCGGGTCCAGTAGGATACAATATGGCAGACTCTTTGCAATGAGCTTCGGCGAACATTTTTTTAAATTAATTTATTTTCAACAATACGTTATAATATTTACAACATAGCAGACAAAGAAACCACATAAGTTTGTGCGGCCTGCCAGAGTCCTACAAATAATAATCTAGCTTATGACACCCATGACCACAACTATAACATAATTATGTATACTTTAATATGGAGGCCCTTCCACAGTCGAGCTGTTGGTAGAGCGAAATTACGCCTATGATGGTACACACCTAACAAGTAACCTCTGGAGAGCTAAACTAGAGTTATAGTGTGGTAGAATTCGACCCCTTTTTTGCATCATAAGGTAAAACATTGTCTTCTCAATGTAAAAAAAAACTTGCTACTCTTCGAACATTGCTCGATGTTGCTACTGGTCGCTTCGGCTCCAAAGCGTGCGGCCTTCGCATCGACCAAAGAGAAAATGTTTTAAATCTTTTAATATCTATCACTTATTTTATATAGCCTTTGCATTTATGTTATGTCAACTTCCAGATTGTATTACACCTTGGAAAGTATTTGAGGAAAATAATAATAAAACGTGCTTATCTTAAAACTTAGTACCTATTAAAATATTGGATATTTTTTTGAAGTTATACTTCTTTTGGCGCGATGGAGAAAAATGATGAGAGTGAATTTTTACGATGCGCTCGCACACCGACACCAAAAAATTTAACAGCATGAAGTTAGTTCTAGGTGGTATGAGAGTGAATTTTGCACGATATTAGTGCACGATGCGCGCGCATCGTAGAAATAACAGCATGACGTTAGTTCTAGGTGGTATGAATATAAAAATAAAATAAAAAAGGTTTTTATTCACGTAGACTTTAAAAAAGCGCTTGTAAATAGTCAGAACATGTTTGTAGTAATATAGTTGTATACATTAGATATTATTTCTAGTAACATAGATATTTAGGTACATATTGTATGAAAACATTTATAAAATTTATTTTATTACAGCAATGATATTTAGCTAGCTCGTATCAGTTATTGTCAAGAGATTATGTTTAATTATCTAGTTTAAATCTAATATTTTTACTACATATTGTCAATGGTTCTGTCTATATTAAAGGTATTATTATTATGACGGACCTTGTGTTAATAACGACGGTCGCGCTTTAATGCTACTACCGGATCCAATGCGCCCCAACTGAGAAGACCCAGCGAAACAAACTCAGTGGGTTCATCTACTACCGGTTTCAACACAACCCAGTTGAGACGGTCCGGCGAAACATACTCAAGCGGGCATGAACACGGGATTTGGTCCAATTAGAGTAATTATTTAGTAGGCAAACACAATATATGCTCGATCGGTTGTCTGAATGCTTATTATTTTAGATTATATTTAGGTATACAAAAGAAAAACTTCGAAACAATAACATTATTCATTTTGAGACAGAGTCAATAATTTTAAATTAAGTATATGATAGCAATCATTTACAGATAGTTCACGTAACACATTTATATAAAACAATTGAACAAAGGATATCTATTTCATATTTTTCATTAAAAAGTTCTATGTCTAGAATTTTGCTAGAGAAGCGGAAGTGAGAAGTTTTGATGTGATAGAATTAGAAAGTTATCACACTTCCCTATTGTCATGCTTACATGTTTAAACTACTAACTAAATTGATTTTAATAACATTACTAGAAGATGGTATAAAAAGTGACTTCGTCATACTACTTATGACTGAGTTAATATGTGAAGTTAATATATGAAAATTGATAACTATGTTCAAGTTGTATATTAAGAAGTATAACTTCGAACGCGTGTACACACAAGTTTTTATTTGATATCTTGAAGTTACTACGATAAATGATAAATCCTTATGGAAAATATATATTGAATTGTGAAAATATTATATTATTTTGATATTCCACAAATGACACTTTCAATAAAATCTAATGCCTAGAAAAAAAAATTAAGGAAGCTCCAGTATTGTTACTTAATCTTCTACGCAAATTTCTCCAAAAACCTGGAGTCACCCAAGGGTTGCATACCGCTATCAATTAGCTAAACGATCCGTAACCAGATCTTAGTACCGAGAAATCGTACTGTTACCATAATTCACCATACTCTTTCTATGATTTATAGTGTACGAATAATTCTAATGGGTTTTACGGCTCATAAATTTGTTTTACACCTTTGATACCAGTTACTAATGTCATTGATATTGAGAAATCTATTGTAGATCGTCGCATGCGCATGCCGTGAACTCTTTGTATGGTAGTTAAATATTTTGATTTATTACTTCTTTTGTTTTCTTAGGTTTCTTTGGAAGGATTATTTTAAATTTAAATTAAGTGCTGAGTTCTTCTTACTTACTTATGCTTATTTCTTTTATTGTGATAATTTCTTGTTTGTTATTTCAGATAAAATTATAAGTGCTACAAATTTTGTGCGGTGCTGCATAAAAATAATCTTAAGTTCAGTAGCGTTCAGTTTAAATTGCAGTATTTATTTTAATTTGTCTTATGTATGACGTATGACGATAATTCTATACAACTTTTCATCCCCCCATTCAACCCTTTACAACCCTTTTTTCGCATTTCAGTTGTCTTTGTCCTTTCTCATACTCTTAGACTATATGTATACCAAATTTCATTTAAATCGGTTCTGTAGTTATGGCGTGAAATACCGACAGACAGGCAGACATACAGACAGAGTTACTTTCGCATTTATACCTCTAATATTAGTAAGGATTATAATGATAAAGGTCAGAGTGGCTTGCGAAGTATTGTATTGACTGTTGATTATTTTGGTATCTTGAACTTTACAGTTAGCCGGTGTAGCAGTGAAGATCTCCTAGATTTTCACTGCTTCACCGGATAATAGACGCGAGCGGGGCACAAGCCGTCTAGTTAGTAAATTTAGACTACAAACTAAGTAGCCCGCTCCAGAGGGCATCCCTTAGGAGTTCGAACCTGGGCTCAGGTGGTTAACGTCGTGCAGATTCAAGAGAGGGTCGGTTTTTAGGCGCGTTTTGTGCAGTCTAGTTAGCCACTCGCCCCATTGGTGACCAGTTGGGGATTTTACCGATACGAATGCAAACAAGATTGACTGTTGACTGCTTCGTTTTGTTTAGTGTTTTTGAGGTTCCACTGACTGACTGACCCATTTTCTCTACAATTTGTTATTAAAATGATTGTTTTATCTGGAATCGCAGTAGCTGGAAGTGCATTCAGACACTGCAACACTTGCTGGATTTCAAATATTTAAAACCAAAGTTATTCTGGAAAATAATTTATTTTTTGACACAATTCTAATATACTAATTTCAATTTTGTTTTTTTTTTTTTTTCACCAAAACCAACAAAATCCTAACAATTTTGAGCCATGATTAAAACAATGATTGAAAAATATATAAAATAGCCTCAATTTTACCTTTTTTAGTAGTCAACTAAAAAAGGTAATAAAATCGAGCCTATTTTATATATTTTTCATTTATAGTAAGTTCTATTTTTTTTATAGAAATCATCTATAAGTTTCGGAGCTATGGTGCCAAAAATGTACAGACATAACCCTTCTGTGATTCTAATACAAAAAAAAAACATGAGCTTTTCATGCGAACCTATATCTAGATACAAACAGACCGTAAGCTTAAATCCTTAAAGCATGTTTTATTAAATTGATAATCTTTTCACAGATCCTTCTGTTACCCCTACATGTTACGCCTTATACTCTTGGGTGTCACCCCTGGCCATCTCTGCCCAATGGCATCGTCTTAAAATTGCAACTTTATTTTGCACCCTTCTCAGATTCCATAAAAAATATAAGAGGGGTGTCCCTTATTGCGATTCAAGGGTCTGATCGATTTTTTCCCAAAACCGAAGCGAATTTTGTTTTTTACTATTTTGCACGATTTTGTGGGATCTTACTTTACTTTCGTGGTTCTGCTTTATTGTTTATTTTTTGTCACTTTTTGCGACAATATAGATGTCAGTCTTTTTCGCAGAATAAATCCGTTTGTTATGGTTTACGTTGTGACATTTTATTTGGGATTATCTGTTTGGATCGGTGTAACTGGATTACGCGAAAACATCAAATATGTTTTAAGATTAAAAAGATAAACTCTGTTATTATGATACCCGTAAGTTAATTATGCTTATACTGTGAAGTTTTTAAATAATAATGCAATATTTTCTTTTATTTGTAATGTTGGTGCGCCAAGCACCGTAGCGCGTGATTTCGTGAATATGTGTTCCATAAAGGATATTGACTCCAGAAGTTTCCTTCGAATTCTTACTCGCCGGTTCGCGGTACGACCGCGAACTCGCCACGACCACCATAGCCCTCTATGACCCTTCATCATCATCATCATTTGTCCCCACTAATATGCTAGTGGTGTGGTTTCCGCACTTAGTCCCGATGTGGACCATTGTCCGTGTATTCTATGACCCTTAGTGTGCATCGATGAGATGCCCACTCCGATCCTCAATCAGATGAGTGGACTGCGTCTTAGCGTCCCTAAATCTGACCTTCTCGTGCATCTCCATGACATTGGTCGACCTGGGTCGCGCGGGTTAAGTATTTAAATAGTTCGTAGTCTGCTAGGATGTAGTAGTATGCTAGATGGCTTGAGCTTTCGCTCGCTATTACTGCCGGTTAAGCAGTCCGGCCTCCTAGGCTAACTAGAAACGTGTAGTAAAAAAATAAAAATCACTCGATGCTGAACTTCAGAGTATCTCATCCCATAAAGCTGTAAACAAAAATTGTCACAGAGATGAAATTTAACTTTTACATTAGCTTTTTAACCACAAGAACCATACAGGTTCTCGCGGGTGAAATGATAATTTGTGCAATGTTGTGAATTTCATGAAAATTGTTAAAAACATGTTATTCCACAGAATGCCAATACGTACATCCCAAGCCCAACTAACAATTATATTATAAATAATTAATGTTATAGTATCCTACTAATATTATAAAGCCGAAAGTTTGTGAGTGTGTATGTTTGTTACTTCTTAACGTCTAAACGGCTGGAGCGATTTTAATAAAATTTGGTATGGAGTTAGCTGAAACCCTGGATTAACACATAGGCTATAATTTATAAAGTTTATCGCGGGGCACAGCTAGTAGAATATAAATAATTACACAGAAGTGAGACTAGTTAATAAACAGAGGGTAAATCTGATGTCTAAAATTTTACACAGTATTTATAAATTACTAACAGTGTCCGCGGACTTCGTTCCGCGTTATAAATATTGTTGTCCCTGCCCGTTTGTCCCGCGTAATACTTCGGTTTAAACGTTCGTTATATTTTTTTGCATAGCCTATGACACTTAACAATATAGTAGCTTTCTATTGGTGAAATAATTTTGAAAATCAATTTAATAGATCCAGAGATTACCCTTTACAACGTCACAAACTCCAAACGTTACCTCTTTATAATATTAGTATAGAGAAATAGAATAATACATAAATAGAAATTTATCATAAATAGAAATAGAACGGGGAATCTGATCGCAGTGCCATTTAACAGGTTTATTGTAAATCTATTATAATATTATTTAGGGTCCCGCTCGCACTATAAACATAACCAAAATCGGTCCGGTTGTCTACACTGTCTGTATCAGAAATGGTGTTGTGTACGGATTTCATTATTTTGTGAATTTCTTAATTTCCCAATTCGCCAAATTTTATATTTTAGCAATTATTATGTAATATCGAATCCATTTATTAATGAAATTAGCTAGCTAACAGCATTACGGCTTCGTTAGGAAATATCAGTTCGCTGCTTTTTTAACAATAATACTCGCATAATAATATTTTTAACAAAACTCTCAATAAACAAATAAATTAACCAGTAACCTATTAAAAAAAACCCAAAGGCAATTTCCCGATTTAGGTATAGAATAAAACTGACAGAAAGCGATAATGGATTATTCTAAAATCTCTAGTACGTTCTGTATTGTCAAGTGATTGTTAATCTTGACAGTTTTTATTTCATTTCGATATTTCAATTACTTTCTATATATTTGAATTTTTATTTTAATCATTATATTACTATTTCTTATTACTTATTATCCTATATCCTATTCCTGGCGAAGATACATCCAAAAAGATAAAAATAATTGAAATTGCTCCACCCGTTCTTGAGTTATAAGTGGTGTAACTAACACGGCTTTCTTTTATATATATAGATTATGCTTCAATGAGTTCATACAAATTAAAAACTATACCTGTATTAAAAATAAATAAAAAATGTTGAACATCCTAATGTTGAATTTCGTGCTTTGTTTTAATACTCGTTGGATATTGAGACTACATTGTCGATTTCATCTGAAGTTGTATTATGCTCAAGGCCAGAAAAACAATGTTAGTACAAGATAATCCCAGTATTATTATCTATACAAAGTTTTTTTAATGCAAAGTACTTACTTTAAAGTTTTTTTACACGTGCAGAAACCGTGTAACCAATGTTAACCTTCAAAATGACGTAATACAATACATCTGTCAAATTCAATTAGCTCAAGTTTGTGCCCGAATTTATAATCATTACGTCTACGCACTTACACGTTTGATAAAGTAATTTGTTCTTTATTTTTGGATGGTAAGGTTTGTTTTTTATTGATAGGCTATCGGGTGGTTTGAAGACAGTGTGGCGAATTTAATGCAAATATTTATTCACAAGAAGGGTGAACTGTTGCGTGTTCTTAAATCAAAATTTTTGCATTTTTTTCAAGGATTAGTTTTTTAAATATGTTTTAATTGGGGGCCTATTGTGTCTCCCTTTTGAATGTCAAGTTCATATGACAAGCATGACGTTCCGTCATTATGAGTGATGGGAAATGTTGTCATTTGTGGTTAGTATTAGGATTAAGCCTTTGTTCGGTTATTGGTTTGGGTTTATTGTTATTAGAAAAATTGGTTGTGTTATTTTATATATGATTAACGGTCTCAGCAGATCTTACTGTTAAATAATCCAAAATATTATGTTTAAGATTTATGTTGAAATATCTATTATTAAATAAGTACCTTACTTGGAGATGTTCTCAAGAAAGGGCAGGTCAGAAGTACCCTAAACCGGCGAGCATGTATGAAGAATATAATGACAGTAATCGAGGCAAAAGAAGTATGCAAAGATCGTGACAAATGGAAATCCGTTGTCTCTGCCTACCCATCTGGGAAACAGGCGTGAGTCTATGTATGTATGTATGTATGTAAATAAGTACCTATCTCAAAGTAAAGCAAAATTTAGACATTTAGATTCAGAATATATTTGACATTTAGATTTAGAATATATTTGCGAACTCACAACAATATTGTAAATAACTTTGGGGGAGGCCTATGTCCTGCTGTGGACGACATTAGGCTGATGAAGATGACAGGCAGACGAAAGTATGGACAGCGCATACTTAGTAAAGGACTTCTGGTGCCACACTTAGGGTACGGAACCCAAAAAAAATCAAAGCTAATATTAATGTGGAAATAGCAATGCTATAGCTAATGGTAATTGGCACGAGAGTATGGCACAATAAACTGCTTACAATTAAGACCAAGATGATAGTCTTCCATGCCTCCATCTTAAGCATACTCTTGTACGGAGCAGAGGCGTGGACGTCGTACGCGAAACAGGAGCGCCGAATAGGTTCCTTTTACATGCGTGGTCTTCGTAAGGTCTTGGGAATTACATGGCAAGATAGGGTCACTAACGAGAGAGCTAGAAATAGCACAGCTACATAGCCTGACAGCTTTTCTTAAACAGAAGCGTTTACGTTGGTTGGGGCATGTGCACAGAGTGTTGGGTGCGGTAGCTAATGCGAAGCGCGATGTCGGTAGACCTCTGCGTCGCACAGTGGTTCGTGTAGAACAAGCTAGCTGGACAATATTATTTGTTTCGATTTTTATTTATAAATGAGGTTATTAAGCAAAGATATAAGGGTCATAATACTATTTGAGGTCCATTGGTCGTTTGAGCAGGTATAGTGAAATAAAAACACAATATTTTTTTAAACATATTTATAAATAAATTTAACTATAAATGTAACTATAAAATCTAATATCAGATACATAAAATACCTACTTAAAAACTAAATCGATCACTCATCATCACTATCATCAGATGAATCATCCATTGAATAGTCATGATCATGAGTGGCAGAACTATGAAAACTAGAAACTATATTAACATTTTGTTCCTTAAAGCTAGGTTGAACTAATAAATCTAGGACTTCGATAGGGAATGAACCTATTTTCTTCCGGGGAATTTCTCTTAAACCATTTATTACAGGGTCAGATGTTATCAATAACATATTAAGTAAATCTCTATTCGTAGCTATTCTTTGCACAGCTGCTATTTCTTGCACAGCTGCTCCACTTTTCAGCCAATTTTGAAGAATATTTTGAGATGATGACCTTGACGTCTCTCAGGGACTGCTCCGTAACACCATCAAAGTCATGTCTCAAAGATATAAACCGAAAGAGCTCCACGTTTCGCGTTTCCTTCGGGTGTTTTAGCCATTCTTCAAAAAAGTCCATTTTTGAGACGGTGAAAACTGTTTAAAGAAAAAAAAAGAAAAAAATTAGTTGTGCAAATAATTCGCAATATTTTTTTCTACTAATTACTACTAGATACTTGTGAGAATCATATAAAATAGATTTTACAGAGTGGACATGAGTGGACATGTAATATTTTGACTATTGAATTCAAAAATATGGGTGAAAAAGTCCACTTTTATCGAAACATTTAATTTAATAAAATTAAATAATGAAGATCCTGTGATAAAAATTAACTAAAACAAAACTACTTACCCTTATGTACACAATCCATCACAAAAACACTATCACAAATTTCTTTTAGTGACTTAAAATAATGTTAACAATATGGTGTAAAAATGCAAATGAATGCACTTTGAATTATCAACACTTTATATACTTACCTTAATGACGGGCCTAATGAGGGTAATTACGAAAATTAATAGATGTATTCCTTAATGTATAGGGCTAATGAGTTCATCTTAATAATTAACTATTAGGAATTGAAGAGTTGTTTTTGTCCAGCTAGTTTGTTCTACGCGAATCACAGTGCGTCGCTTTAAAAACAGCACCAAGCGGGATATGGCCGCTTTTAAAATTGACCACTGTAGCTGGGAAAAGCTCGCTGAAAATAGAGTTGAATGGCGCAAACGTGTAGTGGAGGGTCGTAAGATTTGTGGTGAAGCCTGGTTCGGAGTACTTGCTGATGACATGAAAGCGGCTCGGCACCAACCACCGCAAACTTCTCTTGTCAGGCCTGGGGCAGGCTATGTCGCTCTCGCATCGGTTTGTTTAGCCACCAAAAGAAATGTCTCTCAGTAAGTAGTCGCCGTAAATCGTCTGTAACAGACGCAAAGGCCATATATAGCTAATGGTTGTAGCATTAATGCGCGACCGTCGATAATAATAATATGGAATTCTTACCTTAATATGGACAGACCCAATCAGACAATATGTCGTAAACTATATACCTACTTTAAATTTCAATACTTAAACCTACGTCATATAAGCTTGACAATAACTAAATCATAAATAAAATGTTATATCTAAACGTTTTCATACAATCCGTGTACTAAAATATCTATATGTACTTAGAAATAATTATGTTTACTTAACTATATTACTACAAACATGTTCTGACTATTTTACAATTACAAGCGCTTTTTTAAAGTCTACGTGAGGTAAAATCTTTTTATTTTGATAATGCGATTTCATGAATCATAATTGTGAAATCTATCTCTATTGACTTCATACGCTCCACTGTACAAAGCATTATCGTCAAAAAATGTGATTAATCGTTACCAAAACTGCCATTTACTCTGATTTTCCAATATTGATACGTTTCATATCATTAATCTAAATCAGCGAGCACAACAGCGCAGCGGCGCCGACATAAATGGAGCGAAATTGTTCGATGATACGTCGAGCGTATGGAGCGCGTCATTAATATTGTGTCGCATTCTGTTTTCAAATAACTGTCTAACTTTTTTTTCTGTATAAAATGGCTTTTACGTGACATTGTCTGTTTACTTTTTTTAATTGTTGTTGATCATTCGTGTGACTCGTAAATTACACAGAAAATCGTATTTTTATTATAAATGTTATATTAAGTTATATATAAAATGTCATCTGAGCGAGACACGTTATAGTGCACAAGCGTATGCTCAATACATGTACGATCAGACAGCAAGCTGATATGGCCGGAAAGAGTGCAGGTACAGGGACGACGGCTTTACGTGTTCTACGAAGCACAGGCGTGTAACACCGCCAACTTCCAAACTCCAGGCGTATGTATTTTTGGATGTTTGTTACTCAATGTCACCAAATCAGCGGAGTAGACTTGGTTGCCATGTTGAATGGAAAGGAGCCTACAATAAACTATCGAGGGAAGTAAGTAAGTATTTATTTCGCTTAAAAACGTGGTACATTCAGGATGTTTACATAAGGTTTAAGTTCTCACATTTTGTCTACAGAGACATGCGAATATATATTTTTACATGTAGTCTTAATAACTATAGAATTAATTATTGTAATATAATCTAATACATAATAATAAGATAAGACCATCATAGTTTTATAAAAATAAATAATCAATATGTCAATCAATCAGAATATGTCAATAATTATAATCATGAATTCACTCCTTATGGTCATACCGTTAAATACCGTTAAATACCTTATAAATAAAAATCAGTACCGAAAGCTTTTTTTATGCGGCAAAAAAAAATCGCAACTGCCGATATCTTCAATGTGTCGCCTTAATTTACTCAAGGCTACGGTCTCGTTATCCCTAGGGAGCAGTACTTTCATTATAAAAGGGAACCCCATGTCCTTTTTCTGCACTAGTGCCAAGTGTGTGTAAAAATTTTCATGAATATCAGTTGAGCAATTATGGAGAAAGAGATTAAGAAATAATTGAAATTTAATACGATAGATAGTACATAATTCTCCGCCTGGATAGCTATCACCTCCGTCAGTTTACCTCACATTTATAATTAATTGTATTTAAAACTGTTAATAATAACTAAATGTAACACTAAATTCAATAATTAAATTATAACAATAATAAACTCAACTCATAATCAATCAATCTCTGTGGAATCAATTAACTGCGGAGGTATTTCCGCTCCGTTATGCTATGGCAACCTACTAGAAGTGAGCCTATTCCTTTCTCAAAGGCCGTCCAAGCACTTGCATCCCCTCTGGTGTTGCAGGTGTCCTAAAATATCATTCCTTGCATCCTAGTTTGACGAAAATCCTACTAACATTATAAACGCGAAAGTTTGCAAGTTTGTATGGATGGATGTTTGTTACTTTTTCACGTAAAAACTACTGAATGGATTTTAATGAAACTTTACAATAATATAGCTTATACATCAGAATAACACATAGGCTAGAATTTATAAAGATGTATAAATTTTCCAAAATGTGACGTTAATGTCAAGTAAGTAGGCAAACGTCTACCATCTGCAAGCTATTCCGGCGTGCACTGCCAAATCCGCTAGAGGTACACATCCTACTTATATTATAAATGCGAAAGTTTGTGAGTATAGATATGTATGTTTGTTACTCTTTTACGCCAAAACTACTTTAACGCGGGTGTAACCGCGGGGCATAGCTAGTATTCCATATAGCTACTGCCTGTTACGCAGTATGCACCCTCCCTCGCAATATCTGCGAATTAATCTCACGCACTGCGTTACGCCAATCGATTGTGCACCACCCCTTATAATTACTGCATACATTATCGCCTGCGTCGGCTGCAACACGTCCTATTATACTCTGATTACACGCGTGGCGAAGTGGTTAAGATACTCGCTACTACATCGGCGTTCTCGTGTTTCTGGATCAATCCCCGCACAGGGAAACTGTTTGTGTATAATGTATATCTATATGTGCACATATATTTTTTCTGAGTCTGAGTCCCTGAATTGTTTGTTTGTAAATTCCCCCGCGATATAGAGATTTCATTCCCTAGTGCGAGCGTAGTATTTTAATGTAGTTTTGAGACGCCAAGACGAAAGCCATTTGTTACAGCGGTTCGTAAGAATCTAGTCCGGTCTATATATTCAATGCTACCTTATCTTATGAAAAGTAGCAATCATCTTTTTATACGACGTACCTGTATGAGGTTCCTGTACGCATGGCATCACTAAAGCGTATAGAATAATCTCCAAAACGGTTGGGCTTCCGTTTTCGCATCAGAGGCTTCCTGCGACCCTCGTAAAGTCGTGGTCCATCCTGTGGGGGGCCTGCTGACGCTGCGTCATCCGGTTCGTGGTCGTCACGGTTACATAACGGTTCTAAGGCTGCCAACTGCCACTTCGGGCTTCGTCGCGCTGTGTCAGTTTTTTTTTTATCCCGAATGAATGAAATGTAGAAACCTAATTTCTAAATGTTTGATGTGATCGCTCAGGGATACTCCGAGCATAGCCCTATCCACTTGTATAATAATACTTCATTTAACTGTTGTCGAAGTAAATCACAATAATAAAATATACAAGAATTTTGCATAACACAGCTAGAACCAGCTTCCTTATTTACATACTAACTTGACATGTATTTACCTATTATGTAGTTATACCTAAGAATAGCTGATCAGCTATGTGAAGGACAAACACGTACCTATAACATAGTTATGATAATCTTGGCTGCGTCGCTGGTCTAGCGGTAGCGTGTTCAGCCGCAGAGAACGAGGTCCTGGGTTGAAATCCCAGGTCGGGCCAAAAGCGATTTTGGGACTTTTCTTTAAAAAGAAAAATTTCTCTACATCAGCCCGAAGTTGGCGTCGTATTTATACCCCCGTGCCTCGTAGAGCACGTAAAGCCGTCGATCGGTCCTGACCTCTTTCCAGTCGTGTTGCTAGGCGTCCTATCGGATCATGAGAGTGATGGAATAGAAAGAGCTCCTGTGCTTGCTCACACACTTGTGCGCAATAATATATCTCGCGCAGATGGCTGAACTCTGTTGAGACTGGCCCCCGTGGCCGTTAGATGTATTTGAAACCTGCTGGTACGCCATGACGCCATACAAATCCGCGCTTATCTCACAAAAATATGTCCTGGGTAGGGATAGAACCCACAACCTTTGGCTTAGCAATCACTGTCGCTAAGAACTAAACCAACAGACCAGTCAAATTATAAATTTAATTTATAAAATATAATAATAGGTAACTGGTTATTATTACCAGTTACCAATTATTATATTGATTGTTTACTACGTGGAAGTGTTGATAACGTATTAATTATTATCAGAGTTTCCACGTGCATTGGCACGTAGTCAATACAATTCAACTCCAGAGGGACATAACAACCAGTGACGCGTTAATCATGTCCCTTATTGATTTTATCTCACAGATTCAACCGTATGTATGCTTAATAATTAATATTGTCCTGATTTCTATAGAACACTTTTATTATACGTACGCTGATGTTTATATATTCAGCAGGACTAGATAGCTAACACCATAAATAACATGAAAAAAAAAGATTTTACATGGACGACTGGCGACTAGACCTGGTTCAAAGGCGCTAGCGTTGCACCCCTTCCCCGCGACCTCGCAATGGCATATTTACGTAGTCTTTGTGCATAACAAAGATTACGTAAATATGCCATTGCGAGGTAGAGTTAAAAATATTCATTTTTGTACGAAAATAAAATCTAACAAATTATCAAAAGTTGTAGAACAAAAGTTGTTGCTTATGGTGTTAGGTATCTATTTCTGCGAGTTTGTTGGTGTTTTACAAATAACGCTGTATACAACATGTTACTTAATTAATGCACATCCTGAAATAAGTTTGTTCAGAACCGTTTACTGAATCGATTTATATCATTTTTAATATAGGTAATTTTTGATTCCCAAATAATTAAAACTACGGAAATTATTGTCATATTAACCCTGTCCAGTCAAAACAATAAGACTTTTAAATCGCACTTTTATTTGTATTCATTCAAATTCCATCATTCAATACAAAATAAAGAAAAATAAACTTTATTCCAAGAAACTAAATAACAATGCATATACATGTTAAATAAAAAATTCAGTGTATTTATTATGATTACAACATAATATTCTAATTGGGGTGTTTGAGGGTGTGCGTTAATTACGTTACATGTTGTATATGGAAATAGCGTAGTGGTTTGGCTGTTGGACTGTGGAGTCAGTGGTCACGGGTTAAAACCTTCGCACCACTGACTTATACGAATTAAGAAATTAATGATCTCGTTTTTAAAACGGTGCAGGAAAACATAGTGTGAAAACCTGCATGCCTGGGAGTTCTCCAAAAATGTTCTTAATGGCATGTGAAGTCTGCCATCTCGCACTAAACCAACGTGATGGTCTATGGCCTATGTCCTCTCATTGTGAGAGGACGCTCTTGCCCTGACGTAGGTCAGAAACGGCCTGCATCATTATATGTGTATGTACGTATTGTCAAAGTAACAGATTTTTACTAAATGCATATTCGGTTCATATAACAAAAACAACTGCTTTTAAAGTTTTTGCCAGTCAGACAGACTTAGACAATCAGACAGATTTCTTATAGCTTTGTTAAACTCAACTTTATCCCAATACTCTATTCAGGAATGGGCTGGAATATGGATTATTTGAAGGTAGAAATTTTCGTTGTACTTGTACCTTGTTAATAGTACGCATTGGAAGAGCCTATAGTTGTAAATAAAGTATAATAAATAGGATACCTATTATTAATACTTGTTCTTCTTCTAGTAAGCCTTTCCGCATTGCTGGATGGAACTGATGGAAAGTAGTACCATAATATGGCATGGTTGTCTCTGAAGAATGTCGAATGCCCGTCTAAAGATATCCACATTATACCACGCTTATTATGATGCTTAACGTAACCGTGCCAAACTGTGACAGAATATTAATTGTTAGTACGCCAATGAATATTCATTGAACTTGTAAGAAACAAGCATTAATGTATACAGTGACGTCATAACACGTCATTGTTATCAGCATCAGAGTTAATATTGACTCGAATTAAACATTACAAACTCGTTGTATAATAGATAGACTGCAGCTATCTCAGCTGCATGCTCTTCCATTACTAGATTTTTTCTTCTCGTTGAGAAGAATTGTTTAAATATAAATAAAACTGCAGGAGCGACGCTGATTTTACATTTCGCTTACGAAATAGTTAGGGAGGGCTAGGCACGTGTCGTGCCACTCAGCGGAGGGAAAAGAAACGAATAGATTTGGGGTTCCGCTATATGCATAATATATTTATTATTAAACCAAACAGACGGTGCACCACCTGATCCATTGCATGTGGTAAATTCTGTAGGAGAAGACTTGCTAATGAGTGAATTATTTAGTTAAATGATTTTTTCTCATTAAGACAACCCGGGAACTACTTACATATTGGCGGTAGGGAACTATATTTTTCTCAGCAAATTTCGCTAATAATAGACCAATAAAATAACTTTTACACGTCTAAATAATTTACGCAGGTGTAGATGCAAGCGGAACTTAGGTATAAATAAAAACTAAATCAGTACAGCGGAAACTGCGGAACCCAAATATCTAAAAATCACCGCGGCCCTCCTGCAATCTTGTCCCCAGCCTTTTTATTACGTTAACTGCACTCCGGCCCCTCATGGGGTGCAGTAATGTCTCCATTATAGCCCTGTCATACCCTGATATTGATTTGATGAATTACTTCAAAGCATGTATGTGCAGCATTATGAAATATTCCTGCTCTGACATTCCGCCCAGCATCAGGAGTACCTAATGACCACATGAAATATAGCCGGCATCACATGATGCGAATAAATCTAAGCGATTCTCCAAAACAGCCTTAGGCTGTTTCGTTTAATCGCTTAAATTTATTCGCAAATTTGAAAGTGATAGATTTTCGTTACCAAACCATACCTATCATTCTGTCAGCAGAAAGACGACCACTGCTAGAGCAAGGCCTCCCAAAAATATTCAGAATGGGCAGGCTTGCGCTACCAGTGGTTTTGCTCACAAGATCGCCGGTCCACCATGTGTTGCCACTCGAGGACTTTCTGGTCCAATGGCCATCGGTTGTTTTTATTGGCCGCGCCCAAAAATGCTACGTAAGTCCAGCAAGTCTTCGGGCAATGTCGTTTAGGTTCGCCTGAAGATTTCGATATTTTTGATGCAATCTCGCAGGGATACTCTGAGCATAGCCCTCTCATGAAGCCCACGGTATGCGAGCACGTCTCTGTTCCGAAAGTCATCAATGGCAACGCACACTGATCATTGGCTTCCTACTAAAATAAATTACTATGCTAATAAACTGGGAATTGTCGCCGTTGCCTGCAACTAATATTATGTATAATCTGTGGTACCACACCCCATAATTTCCCGCTATATTCGATGTCACGTTGACGAAGCACCATGTAATTGTGGAACTTTCCTTTTCTCCTAGTTATTGCGGAAGTGGAAACGTCTAAAGTACATACTACTTTCACCACTTCCCCGTATAATTGTGGTGTGAGATCTGGGATCAGAAAGAAAAGTTATAGGTCAAGTTGTAAAGAATTGCGTCACAGTTTTGTTTTAAAATCTATGAAAATGTAATGTCCTGGAAATAGAGACATCTTAAAGAAGAGATGCATTTATTATGAGAAATTTGTGGACTACAGGATGACGCCATGGAAGCAATAATTTGAGATAAGAACTAGAAAATTTTGACGGTTAAATAGAAAAGGTTTACGATACGTGATATCTTGAGATTTTGCGAGGTTTTCGTTAAACTCAACTTTGAGACAAAAGATAGGAGTAGAAAAGATGAAGTATTAACTGAACCTGCTGATTGTCTTGCTCATTATCACAGTAATTCGAAACTGGTGTCGACGGGTCGAGGCCTTGCATAACATAATAGGGCCCTGGGTATGCTGATAACCAAATAAATTTTGTTCCGTCAACCTAAGAACCTCAGGAACAGTTTTTCAACAAGCGGAATTCCTGTAAACAACGGGACGGGATCAGATAGAATGATAATATTCTTGCTATTATCCACGCAGCATAACATAGTTACGCTATAGTAATACTCTCAATTATTATTATGAAAACACCATGTTACCCAGAGTCTTGACCACCATAACTCACATCTCACTCGCAAGCTATGTTGTTGTGACTTTTATGAGTTATAGTTCCTCATTAAAAACACAATATTTCCGTATCAATCAACCACGGTAGGCAATTTAAAATAATATTTGAATCAATTATGTACAAATTGGGGTTGTACCGGGGGTGCTGCGTATAACTGTCTTGTCACATCTGGTATTGTTTGGATATGTTTAAGGTAAGAGCTGAGGCGGTGTTTTGGCTTGACAGTCACCACGCTCGACCAACTAAGTTCTCAATTACCGCTCTAAAGTCTTAATACATATAAGGTTTTCCGAAAATCGAATTCTCCCAGATTTTGTAGTTGTTACAGCGGTTTTCGTGAACTTATTAGATATGTCATGATCCCTGTCATGGACCCTCCAAATGGCAACTTTTGAGGGAGGCCTTTGTCCAGCAGTGGCCGATATAAGGTCAATGTTAAATCGGCCACTGCTGCACAAAGGCCTCCTTCAAAAGTTTCCACAAAGTTGCCATTTGGAGGGTTTTGCCATAGTCACCGCTTGGTATGTGAGTTGACGACCGCAGTTAGGTGGTAGCTACTACACAGGTGACGCTGCTGCCTGACTACCTGATGTATCCCTCAGTCGCCTTTTACGACACCCACGGGATGTAATGGGGTAGCCATGTTAGTCTTTTGGGGTCAGGAACCAACCACACGATATAATTTACTTAAAGTTTAAATAAAGTGAATTATTAAATAGGTCAAGTTATGGGTACGATAATTGTTAAATACACAAATCGGTTGCAGTGTTTTGCTTGTACCACTGAAATATGTTTCACTCTAACGCACCGTAGTACCTAGAGCATCGAAGCGAGAAAATGGTCACGCCCAAATAGCGACCACCTACGGCTCTACAGTTTAAAACAGTTAATACTTCAATATAGGGTTACATAGACGTCGGGAGATTTCAATTTATTTTTAATCTTTTGTTTGTTTGAACATTGTATATGAACTTTAGGAGGTCTGATGTAGTGATAATGAATATTTAATTTTTCGTGGTCTTTCCTCTATGGTTTAGGTCCCGTAATGATGAAACTCTTTTTCTATATGTTTTTTCTACATTTTCACGGCATTTTATAGGGCTTTCACAAACAGTCCGCGTTCCTATACTAGGACTTTGAACAATTACATATGGGCCACACAAGTAGTGGAATTATAATTTGCCATCGTGGTGAAAGAATCAGCCAGTTAGCGTTGTTATGTGGGGATCGAACCTAAAACATGAGCCGCCGAGGTAGAAGCAAAGTGACTACCTTAATCACTGTGCCACACGTGCAAAGATTTGGATTTGTTTTTGCCAATACTTAGCTTTGTTGACTGCGTTTGGTGTATTTCTAGGTGAATTTATCAGTGACTTACATGGCTTGTATCTTATTCTTTAACTCTATAGATATCCCTACTAAAATTACAATAATGTAATGCAAGGTATCCAAAATTGACCTATAAAAATTATTATTTGGCGTTAACAATATATACATAGTACAGGCTCGGCATAGTTTGAGATCAGATGGTAGTGCCTTAATTGTACCAAGATTTATTGTATATACATATTAGAGATTGATTATTATACCATCATATAACTCCGATCATCTAAGTTACAAATTTAAACGACAATTAACTTTGCAAAGTTATTAGCATTCGAGTGCACTTACACGAGGAGTTTGATCAAGTCGTTACAGTTGAGAACTTTGCTCTCCATGCAAGTTAAAATTGGAATATTTAGTTATTGAGTAAGTGGAACGCCGAAATTCCTTTATAAATTTAGCTTATGGACTACTTGAGTTTCAAGTAGGGCAAAAATACGTGGGACTGAGTCGCTTCCATTATGTAAACTGAAAATCATACCAAAGATCTCTACAATTGGCCGTCTTGCGCTCCCCGCAACCGCGGCTTCCAGCGAGCCTCACATGATCATCATCCATCTTTTAGGGAGCCTGCCCACTCTTGAAAATGCTGTAAGTAATAAAAAATATATTGGTAACTATAAGTTTCTCATTGTAAGTGAGGATAAGGTTGTTAGGATAAGGATAAATATGAAGATTAATAACAAAAATACTATTAATATTTTATGTTTTTAAACATAAAATCAATCACTTAATTTTTTTTAATCGATTGGAACAACATTTATATATGGTACGATTCTGAAAGCATTCCCTTGGCTCTCGTATCACAACTAATATCTGAAACCGCGTAACGTACAATAAACCGCATAATAAACAATAAAATAAAACATACAGTCGAATCGATGTTATGATTTTTGAAGTCCATTAAAAATATATATATATAAAAAAAAACAATTGACCATAATGTTAAATGATTTTTAGAGATTAATTACAGTTTTACAGTACATTAAACACAATATGTAAAATGTATTGTTCTTAATCTATACAAATAAATAAAATTGAAGTGTCTGTTTGTAATATTGAAATAGCCGGTTTTTACTACATAAATATGAATATATATACGGTACATACACCAAAATAACATTTTTTACAATTTTTGTCTGTCTGTCTGTCTCTTTGTTCCGGCTAATCTCTGAAATGGCTGGACCGATTTTGACGGGACTTTTATTGGCAGGTAGCTGATGTAATAAGGCGTAACTTAGGCTACTTTTATTTTAGAAAAAGTATTTTATTTTAGAAAAAGTATTTTATTTTAGAAAAAGTATTTTATTTTACTAAAAAACTAAATCAACTAATTAACACGCGGATGAAGTCGCGGGCACAGCTAGTTTTAAATAAATTGTTATAATGCCGAAAGTTATTGTTTCCAATGGCATTATACTCTTACCCGTATAGAACTATAAAAAAATGTTAAAAATAGAAAGATTTACCTTTTTGCATGTTTGTTTGTAATGCATAAACTCAAGTACTTGACTGCACTAAAAACTTCTTTAACCTATAAAAACCAATACCTCTAAAAACGGGATTCTACGAAAATTACAATAATGTAACCCGAGGTATCGAATATTTGCCTACAAATATCATGATTTGGCGTATAATATATACTAATTGGTTTTTATGTATATCTAGGGCCAGTCACTAGTATTTATATATACGGCGTTCTCACTTCTGCGTCACAACATTTAAATACTGACAAAATGAGACAGATATTCTTCACGATACTTACCATTTTCTCCGTCCGTGTTTACCCTCAAACAAGATAAAGCGGTAAGATTATCCTCTGCACTGATTAAATTTACCACAAATATTTTGACATTAATAAGTGAGCTTTCAAAACATTTTTCCTGTAGATATTATGTTTACGACGTTGGGTCACCTTGGAGTGATGTTGTGACCTATATTCGCGATTTGCGATGCAAATAATAAAATTATTTTCGTGTTTTTTGACGTCAGAGGTTCAGCAGTTTAGTGTTACGTTACCTTTACATTGAGGTTTTAGCACGAATATATAATATATGACCACCAAAATTGCTAGTAAAGCTCTATCAATTTTATACGGTTTACTTACTTTAGTTCTCTAATTTAATACTCTGTGATGTGATTTCTAAGCAGAATTTTATCTGCGCTGGAAGTCTATAAAGTTATTTTCAACAATTTTATGCATACCTGTTATTTGTATGATTACTAACACAAGTTAACTATTGTTGTTGTGCTGATTAATTTAAAAAAATAGAGAAAGCGTGACTTTCGAACGTACCTTGTTGAAGAGTGCCCTGTAAGAGAGTCTACTGATCCTCTTGGCTGTAGAGTCAATCAAATCTGCTCTGGCTTAACCGTTTTTGTCACGAAAAGAGATAATTTTATTACTTACTGAGGTCTTCACACAGCTGTATAATGTAACCGTTTTAAAATTAACAACAAACACCCCTTTAAGATTGGCGAGCACACGTACCTACTGCTACATTGCAAGAGTGTCGCCTGCCAACGGGCAAAGTTCTTGAATGATCCGAAGACACTACAGGAGGCCCTGAAACCAGGCTATCGTGGTCTCCTGGACTTCTGGGTGGAATTGAAATAGTTCAAGTAGCCAATTGGGCCATTGTGCGTGAAAGTTCACGCACAATGGCCCAATTGTCTACTTCTATTGGGAGGCTAAGTGCGGACACTAACGCGCCCAACTAGCCGTTTTAAAATATATATAATCGCCTTTTACTTGTTTATATGGCAACTGATTTTGACTTGAGAATATATATGGGACTATTCCGAAAGGATTCTACTAACAAGGAAAGAAATCACCCAGCAAAAAACACAGTTGAATTGATAACCTCCTTCTTTTGAATGTCGCTAAAAGCATAATGGGTTTAATAAAATTAAAGAACGGGCTTTCATAGCGCCCACGCTAAAAATAGCACCCTTTTACTTTGAAAAAACAAAGCAATTACTACTGGACCTTCCACAAAAGGCCTTTTGTTTCACAAAATTTCAGCTCTAATTAAAAAACGGGGCGAAATTACAGGCTGTTTATCAACACCGAGATTAAATTGGTCAGGAAATAGAGGGACTTGGCGGTATTAAATTTACAAAGGAGGTTAATAGGAGAATCTAAGTGGGTGGAAACACGTGGAAAATCAAAGCTATTTAGTTCAGGATCATATCTTAATACACCTTGGTTTATGGGTTCGTTGGCTTCTGACGTCAAGCGAATTAGTGTTCTGTATTTATAATGTGCAAATAGTAAATGATAATTGAGGGCAATTTTCCGTGTACTCCGGAACTGATTTGAAAGTTACGAGCTCGTAACTTTTAAATTTCTTTGTATGTTGACGTTGAGATTTTATGTTTTTTTAAAAAAACGTACTTAAGTAAGCAAAATATTGTACGGTCCATCTCAGGCTTACGTGATAAAAATGAACGAACGAGTCCCAACTCCGATTGGTTATTCATCACCATCATGATGGTGTGATAAGTTTTGCCAATCACAATGCTTCGTTCCCATCGAGAGTTCTAATTCGTTCATTCGTTTCGTTTTCTGCTGTAGACTCGTAGGTACTAAACGCAGTGATATTAAGCGGGTACCTTCTTACTTCATTAAACGGACAAAGCAAAACTCAATGAAAAGCTACCCTAGTGTTAGGTTCTTTTTAATATAACGCCCGCACTAGGGAAATTAAGCCCTGTGTCGTGGAGTAGTTTACAAACACATAATTGACGGACACAAAGTACAAGAATAAGACTCAGAACAGCTAGTTATAGGTCGCACAAATAGCTGCACCACACTTGCAGTCATTTAGTAGTTATTTATGGCGACAGCCGACAGCTTAATATACCCTTCAAAGCACGGAGCCGCTCTTAAGTTAAACCACTCTTGATGGTCGTCTCGCCACTTCATATTCCGGGTTCGATCCACCAACATGACAACTGTTTGTGTGACCCTTTAGTAATTGTTATGAATCTGGGACTTCGTGTCCGTCAAAATTACAAACGTAACGGACCGTAACGTACGTGTAGCTACTTATTGTGGGAGTTGCATTACAAAAAAATCAAACAAATATAAACTGTACACGTACGCGGTACGCGGCTACGCGTATGGAATGGTGCGAGCAAATGGCTATGAGCAGCTCCAACTATTGCTCGATGCTTGTAATCACTAGTTGCTGACTCATTCCACTTTTCTCATGAGCTGTGGCAACCTTTCGCACATACAGAAACTAAACATTAGTTACTATAACTGCATCTTTTACTTCCACCATACAGAATAAAATAAAGCAATTTGAGAGCAATTATTAAAATTCTACTTGTATCTTTTCTTTAAAAGGGAAGACCTCGTAGGATATTTTCTGACCAAACGAAGACGATCTCAAGAAAGGTCAGGCCATAAGTACCCTAAATCGGAGAGCATGTCTGAAGAATATAATGACAGTAAATGAGGTAAAAGATCGTGACAAATGGAAATCCGTTGTCTCTGCCTACCCCTCTGGGAAACAGGCGTCAGTCTATGTCTATCTTTAAAAGGAATTCTTTAAACATAATACCTCTTTAAGAGAAGATTCGCTTACCCGTACTTTGTCATGCTTAAATTTTACAATAATAGATCTCGTTCGATCCACCCCTGTCAAACACATTTTCACGCTATTTCCAAAATATTTTACAGCCTAAGATATTTTTACACAATAATGGCCTACTTATTTAGCTTCGCCACATAAATATTACTTACATCTAGTGTACCAATTCATCCTTTAAAAGGTCACACCAATCTTATTAAAACCGGCCAAGTGTAAGTGTTTCAAGGGTTCAGTGCCTATCAGAGAGTGTATTTCTGTTCTTATATATTGTAATATATAAGAACAGAAATACACTCTTGAAACACTTACACTTGGCCGGTTTTAATAATATAGATTTTAAATGATAATTATTTGTAAATAGAGCAAATAATATTTTTATATCGCAAATTCAAAGTTGTCATATCCTACCAGGAACGCATTATTTCAGCGGCCGGACTATAGTAATATTCACTGAGCGAACATTTTAAGTATATACTATCCACAATTCAAAGCATAGAGGCATTATTAAGATTGTTCAGCAACAAAAGTTTATGGCTTGAATATACAACATATTATGGTTCACGAGTTACAGCCTGCTGACAAACAGACGGACGGGCCGTTGGCACTCTTTCGGTAGGGAACCCTAAAAAGAACCATGACGGATATTCAGACTTTATAATACGGAGAACATCATAACTTACAGTTATTCAATACTTTCTCCTGGTCTATTGAAGCGTAACAGATATTCATAGCATTTTTTAGGACCAAGGTATCCCCTCGGTATCCCATACATTTAAGGCCCGAGTACTTTATGACCCAAAACTAGATACACCAACAATTTACTATTGAATAACCCCCGTATTAGATACAAGTGGATGATTTTCGATCGTACGATTATTCGATTATTTATTATTCGATTACCGATGGCGCGTAATGTGGGATATCGATTCGATTCACAAGTCAGTTGGCAATTACTTGTAAATGTGGGGAAGAAAGCTTGTTACGGTTTTTATGTCTTTCCTTTTCCTTCTAGGGGTGTGGTGTGATCAATGGTAGTAATCGCATTTAGCACTTGAATATTTATTCATTTATTTATTCCGCTAATATTATCAATGTGAAAGATTGAGGTATGAAGAATGCATGTTTGTTACTCAATATGCAAAACGACTGAACGGATTTGGATGAAATTTGGCACACAGACAGTTTTAAGACATAACTTGGATGTAGGATACTTATTATCCCGGAAATTAGAACATAATTTCATTCTAGAATTTTACAAGCTGCATCATGAATAGACAATATATCCATAATTATGGGTTTACGGGTTTACTATTAGAACATTTTTAAAGGTGTCCGGTTGATGTTCAGCGTAGTTCTTATCCATTTTTAAAGTCTTTAAGGACAACATCCTTATATGCAGATATTGTATTCCTCTATGATCGAGATAATATAAAAACCATTATTAAAACTCCTTGCTGATTAAACTGGTCGCCGCCGCTAAGACTGCTAGAAATCCCAGGAGCTGCTTGTCTCGATAAAGCCCTATCGAAGCTCTTAGGTATATCATTGCTCAAGGCAGAAAAACGAAGGAACAAATAAGTATGCTTAAATCTAAAATTGTCGCCTAAAAGCCATCTGCAAACTAAACTTAACCAACTGAATAATTTATACGTTAACTTTATGTTAAGTAAAAACCAGTGTAGCTTATACAAAATGCCAGTCATACTGACCCTTTTCAAAACGCAATGAATAATTTGCCAAATAACCTAAATGTAGATCTGGTTTACCGATTTGGCTTAACGTCCTATTCCCACTTCGGTGGTAAGGCCGAATTGGACGACCCGTCTAAAATGAATAATACTAGTGACAAGTAATGGAATCGCGCGTCACTTAACAGAAATCCATGACATTCAAAATATATAATTAATATGAATTGTTTATTGAAGTGAACTAGTAACATGATGCTGCCACCCGGGTTTACTAGCAAGGTTGTCGACTGAAAATCAGTGTTGGATGTTTCTTACCCAGCTAATACTGACACGGCGACCCTACAGCAAGCAAGGAAATTCTTAATTAGTATGTAATGTGTGAATTAATTTTAATTTTAAATAGGTATGTACCTGACCTTACCGGAGCAACATATCCGCGTTCCCGGGGCTCCCCCCATCAGGCGCCAAGATAAGTCAACGGCAGGTAGGTTTAGTCGGTGCGAGTCCGACATACCCACCCGCAGACACTTTACGGGTGGCATGCGTAGGCATTCCCCCTGCCTTTATTATTATAATCGCTCCAGCCGTTTAGACGTGAAGAAGTAACAAACATACATACTCACACACTCACCAACTTTCGCATTATAATATTAGTGTGATTAGAAGATATTTTTTAAGGGTTTTTAAACATCTAAGTGCATGGATAAGTAGTGGAGAAAGCCTACGGAACACTATCTTTCAATTGTCAGCGGTAGCTAGCAAGCGTATTATGTACACGAAGATAATCTTGCCAATATAATTGACTCCATAATTATTCTAATAAAGTTTATTCGAATGAGATGTCTGATACGGGTTCAGTCTGTGAAATACGGCGGTCTATTTCCATTTGCCAAACTGCGGCTGTGACCGCAAAGCTGATTGACTGGGAATGGTGTTGGAACTAGATTTACAGATTTTTTGGGCGAAAATATTGCTTGGGACCATTTCCATATATACTACTGTGTCGACAAATAAGGGTACAGTCCACTTGTTGGTAAGCGGTTACCTTAGCTTATGACACTCACAACAATCCAAAACAATAAGATCCAACGACCTTACTCACATTCAGGATCACTATGTTAACATAAACACACACACACACAGCGTTCAAATGATATTTCAGATAAAACAAACGAGATTTTGAGCGGGGTGATTGATTGAATGCTGTATTTTTTTCGGGACTAGTCCGTCCCTCTTACCCACCACTGCAACTCCTGTAAGCCAGTATCAACAGTGGCACACAATGAAATGACACTGAGCGGTGAGGCTCAGCCATGTCCCGCGGAATCGCTTTAATTGTCTTGGATCCCGCAACGAATTGAATGCTGTAGTGAGACATGATTTTTGTCTCCATGCTTGCTACTCTGGAGTATTTATCTTCTAAACGAGATGGGACAGCAACGCGTTACTGATTCTCCGAATGTAGTAGGCGTCTATAGGCTACTGAAAATCATTTCCAGTAATAGATTTTTTTTTAAAGTAGATACTTATACACCATTTCCATAACCATAAATGTGCTAGTTTTAAATGACACTGCACGTATTATAAGTAAAATTAGCAAACATCGCAAGCGCCATAATTTGTACGAGCATTTACACTCTAAACCCATTTGTAATTGAAGTACGAATAGCTGAAAATGATGTGCAAGCATTAAGGCATTTACGACTTCAAAATGAACAACAAGACTCATAATAACAATCATTAACTTGATAATAATCTTTGACCCTGTATAGCCGTGGGAAGTACCTAGTGGAAACAAATGATGAACTTTGGATAAACAATAAGTATTTTGGTTTAATTGAGGGGAGTATATATTTGTGGTACAGTCGACACCACGTAACTAGATAAAATTATATTTACTAGAGATCGCATTTGTTCAAAATTCGGCCAATGAAGGCTCTATTGTCAAAGACTATAGACTTTAAAGACAAATAATATCATTATATATTATTATATCGGTTCTCAGTTTTGACACTCAGTTTGTCATATCTTCTCAGTTTGTCAAAAACATGGTAGTGGGTGTAATTTTTTTTTATTAAAATAGTTTACTTTAATGCCTATTCCCCATATGAACATTAAATTTTAATGTTTCAAACTCCTCCGTCTGCGCATTTTTCGTAAAAACGGGTAAATAATGTTTTTGCTTCACGTATTAATATTATGCCTTCTCCCCATCTAATCCCGTGTGGAGCGTAGAAGTTGACTCGAGGGAATATCTACCAGACGACGGGCGACAGCGTCTCTTTGTGTATTATGACCATCATACTGTGATCGCCAACCCGTTTGCCAAGCGTAGTGATTATGGCATATCCCCAAGATGTTTCTTCGCTTTTCTTTCTCTTTTTCTTTAAAAATATACAACGCCCGCACTAGGAATCTAATCACCAGGATTAGATTCCCTTGAACGGGCGTTGTCTATTTCACTGAGTACTTTACAAACATGTAATAGACGGACACAAAATTACATCCAGACTGAGAACAACAATTTATGGGTCACACAAATAGTTGTCCGGCTCGGCACTGTCAGCCGCTGCGTGCAGTTTTGTCCAGCAGTGGAATTTTTACAACTGTAATGATGATGATGATCGTAAGGTGCAGCGAGCTAAATATAAAAATAAATAATACAGAAGATACTAAATACTAATGACAATGACTATAGTAGATTCCATTCATTATTATTTGCAAGGCACTGTTGCTTATCTTATTACAGTGCTGTCTAGGAAACCTTAGTAGTAGCTGTTCAGGGTAATATCGTTTAGTGTTACATATTTTGCAATGTGATTTTATGTCACCACCGCTATTCATATTTACCATGCATTGTTCCTATTTCATTATAAACTGTGTTTATCCTTAAGTTTCGCTGATCTCTATGGTACGGCCACTTAAATTTAAGGACCCGCCAAAGTGCGAGTCGGGCACATACTGTCTTTGTACCATAGGACCGAGTGACAATCATCGCGCAAAGACACACCAAAAACTTCGAGTCATCATCATCATATCAGCCGAAAGACGCCCACTGCTGGACAAAGGTCTCCACAATTGCCGGTCAGGCGCTATCCGTTTCCAGCGACTTCCACCGACCCTCACAAGATTATCGGTCCATCTTGTAGGGGACCTGCCCAGGCTGCGTCTTCAAAACTTCGAGTACCTCATTTTAATTGTCTGTTTAATAATATGGTTCATGAGATACAGCCCGCTGACAGACAAATGGATAAACGCGCGGACGGCGGCGGAGACTTTGTAATAGGATACCGCTGGCACCCTTTTGTTAGATAACCCAAAGAAGTGCAAACCCGAGTGCTACTCTGCTACTCTCCCACTGTGTAAGGGACAGCAAACAGCTGATCTTTTTTATTTCACTCTCACTCATTTTCAGATTGAGGTTAACTTTAATTTACTTTCTATGGGTTACAATACAAAAATATTGAAGTCTACCAACAACTAAATTGAAGTTTAATAATAACCAACAAGGGAACCGAAATTTGTCACTAAAACATCGTCTTTTCCGTAAAGAAATTAAGTTACTTTTCCTTTAATACGTAATAGCACTTATAAATTGTATAGTGTCCCTAATTTCTATCGAATGGGAAGTTTTTATGTGACTTTAAAAATTTATCTCTACAACCCCCTGTACAACCCGATCGAGCTAGCTCCGCATCTCTTGCGGCATCTCGCTCGAACGCGATGTCCATCCCACTCCTTACACGTAGCACACACACCTCCCCGCGTACCAGAGCGTCAATGTACCACGTGCGCCAGGTGCGGAGTTATCTCAATCGAGTTGTAGGTCATAAAATCTTTTATTGCCTTCTGTGACCACAGTCGTAAAATAAAACCTTTGTAAAAAAATACATGACGGATTTTATTCTTCGTGTCTGTTTAAATTTGATGTTTCTATTATTCATTTTATGATCTCTGACGCCATAGATATCAGTTTGATGGGAGTTCTAATGGATTTTAAATGATACTAATATTATATTTAATTGTTTCAGGTATTGGAACGCAGCTGACGCGCTATCTAATATCATCTTGGACAAAATCTATATCAGATATCTTTATGGTTGTCATGTTATTTTATCAGTAAGTAAGAAACTAGTCTAGAAAAGGCATCATCATAAGCTATGGAAAACAATTTCTGTATACAATACAAAATATTTAGATATTTTACAATCCAGGAATATAGTTTAGTTTAGTTGATTATATTGAATAACAATTTTTACATTGTGTCTGAATTTTATATAACTAAATGTACATTATTATATAATTATTATGGGAGAAATTCATTAAATTATCTATGGAATACAATAAATAATTATAATAATAGATTAGAAAAAAAAAATAATCAATTATAATGTCGATGTTTCTCGGTTCAATATAAATTCGTCAACAGAGTAGAAACACTTTTTTAACTAGAACTGTTTGAGCTTTTTATGAAAACTGCTTGTGTAGACAAGGCTCTTCATATTTAATGGCAGTTTATTGAATAGTTTAACTGCGTTGTAGTAGGCATTATGCTTAATAACGTTTAGATGAGGACGCATATGGGGCTTTGTCTGTAGATCTTTTCTTCTTGTCCGCTCTCTAATATGCCTTTCTTCTTCAGACTCATATTCATGGATATTTTTGTGCAAGTGAGCAAGCAAGACCAAAATGTACAAACTAGGAACCGTTAGTATATTTAGATCGATAAAGTGTGGTCTGCACGAGTCTTGCTGTTGTATCCTAACCATGGTTCTAATCGCCCTTTTTTGGACTACAAACGCTTTTTGTACATTATAGTTATAGCTTCCACCCCAGAAGAGTATACTGTATCTTAGTTTGGATTCTACTAGTGCGTAGTAGACCATCTTTAGATTTTCATAGCTACTTCATTTCTAAGACTTTTTATCACATAACAGGCCGAGCTGATTGCCTTTTCTAAGTGCGTTAACTCTTGTTTCCAATTTAATTGACAATCGATATAGACTCCAAGGAACTTAACCGCAGGTGCAACATTCACTGATTCGCCACTAATAAGACAGTTAAGGCTATCATTATTTTTGGAAGTTGAACGAAACAGCACAGCATTGGTTTTGCTAGCATTGACTTTTAGGCTATTTACTGAGAACCATTCATAAAATATGTCTAAGGTTTGATTTACTATAGTATTTAGGTCATGTATATTATCTGCTGATACAACAGCATTCGTATCATCAGCAAATACTACCAACTGGATAGAACCCTCAGATTTTTCACTCATATGTAGTATGAGGTCATTAACAAAAGTTATAAAAAGTATAGGACCCAGTATTGAACCTTGCGGAACGCCAGCGTGTACAGTAGACAGTTTGGACCTATATGTTTCTTCACTGTGAAAGTTGTTACAAGAAGAGTTTGTCATTGATACTACTGCTTTTAGCTCTACAAAAATCTTCCTATTTTTTAAATATGATGTGAGAAGTTCCGAAGCTTTGCCTCTCACACCGTAAAACTCAAGTTTAACTAATAGCAATTTATGATCTATTGTGTCAAATGCTGAACTTAAGTCTAAGAACAGCCCAGCTACTTTCTGTTTGTCATTCATTCTACTAACTACGTCCTTAACTAGAGTAGATACTGCGTCTTGCGTCCCAACACGTTTCTGATAGCCAAATTGGCTTTTATTCAGCACGCCATTTAAGTTAAAATGTCTCAGTAATCTAGATTTAATTAATTTTTGTAAAATTTTTGAGAAGATGGGCAATAAGGAAATTGGTCTGTACATCTTTGGATCAGTTTTTGAACCTTTTTTATGTACAGGTACAATTTTAGCAATTTTCAGTTGGTCTGGGAAAATGCCATCGTCAAAACATTTATTATAAAAAACACTTAGAGGTTCTGCTAGTATGTCTATGTTATCTTTTATTACTGAAATGGGAATGTCATCATAGCCATATTATTATGATCTTTCGTTCTTTATCGTATGGGCAGTGGTTACCCTGGTGACAGAGTTGTTCAAGCTGGGTGGCTTAGGTGGCTAGAGACCTACTGTCTCTGACTTGTCTAACGACAACAACCGGGACCGACAACTTAACGTGCCCTCCGTCCGAAGCCCGTGCTTGTGCTCGTGCCCGTGAATCAGACGCTCCAAATTAAACCACTTTGACGGTCACCCATCTATAGACTGACCGCGTGCATAGGTGCTGCCCGACCCTAGGACCGATGAGCGCAACTGGCTGCGAGCGCCTGATTATTCAGCAGCTCATTACTCTCACTATGCAGGGCAAGAGACTCCTTTCAATTGAGCGGGCGTAGGCCACAGTCCACCACGCTGCAGGTTGGAAGACTTCACATGCCATTTTGCTGTACCTACTCTCAGGCATGCACGTTTCCTCACGATATTTTCCTTCACTGTTTTAAGTATAAGATAATTAATTTCTAATACGCATATTTTTATTCGAAAAGTCAATGGCGCACCATTGAGTGCTTTAGGTTTGAACTCGAGACCACCGACATCAATGGTCTTACCACTAGGCTATCGCGACTTATGACTTTACTACTTTACTATTCGCAATAATAAAGTGATAGAATAAGGCTAATCCTTTCGTTATAGTATGGGCCTCAGTGCTCGTCATACAAAGATCTGTCTTGGGAGGGGATTGAACCCGCGCCGCGATCCGAGCCTGTCAGATCAACAATCAGGCAAATTAGCCGTGCGAAGGTGGGACGGGTCGCTAGTTTGTAATATTATTGTAGGATAACCAGTAACTCTGGTCTCTTCAAGCCACCTAACTACAAGGCAACCATAAACAGAAATAATAAAAATATTTCAAAGGTCCATTTGACTCTGCGTAGGCGTATTATCATTACCAAATGCCTGAGGCTTATCCTTTCGATACACCACTTACTTATATATTTTACCTTTATAATCCATATTATTTCTACTCCCACGCAAAACCGAACATCGCTAAACAATTCGCAAATAAATTGCTGGAGGCAAATTCAGGCAATATTAGGAGGCCGTTACATTTGATATTATCGTCTACAAACGGTCTGTAGTGGACAAAAGGAGTGCCCTCTATTTTTGAAGTGAAAACTTCTTTAGGTGCGTTGATCATTTTTTGGTTGAACAAAAATCATGGAAGTCGCTTCATCGTCACGACACGCTTTCCATGAGCTATAAGTATCCTGTGTAAAAAAAATGTGTACTTTTTGGGTGAACAAAAAGCGTGATACTTACACCCTTCATCGTCACGTCACGCTTGCCATGAGCTATATGTATATTTTTATTATTTATTTATTTTAGTAGGTTAACCAACGATTATTTACACATTAAAATATAGGAGTTATAAGCTAAATGTTACAGTTTTTCGTGTAATAATCACTTATAGGCTAACGCAGCATGCAAATCAGATTAGCAAAAATGAACTATAAAATATTTTGAATACAATAGTATAATATTTGTACATTGAAAGTTAGACACATAACTTATATAAATGTATACAAAATAAAGTTATAAAAGCATTAACAATATTAATTTACAAAAGCACTTAACATTAATTATAGTTAGAAATTACAGTTTATAAAACGACTGAATATTATTACTAAAATTCATTATTGAATATACTGTGAATGTGTACTTTTTGGGTGAACGAAAAAAGCGCGAAACTCGTGTCATCGTCACGTCACGCTTTCCATGAGCTATATGTATAGGTATACTGTGTATGTTTTTTACTTTTTGAATGAACAAAAAAGCGTGAAACTCGCGTCATCGTCACGTCACGCTTGCCATGAGCTATATGCATAATGTGTACATGTACATATATGTACTTTTAGTGTTAGTAAAAAGCGTGAAACTCGATTCACGTCACGCTTCCCATGATCTTTATGTATCACTTAGCCTATCTTTATGTAGCCGTGTAGCAAACTACTGACTAAATAAGCTGCGCTAGTGGGGCTGCCTTACAAACTTATTGGCCGGTTGGCGTGGTTGGTAAATGCTTGTCTTGGCTGCCTCAGGTCGTGGGTTTGATTCCCACCTAGGAAAGATATTTGTGTGCATGAACATGTCTGATTGATCTGAGTTTGGGTGTAATTAGGTATGTACCTAATAAGTAGGTATGTATTTACAAAAGAAAAGTAGTACCTATAATGTAATATATCAGTTACCTGTTTTCCAAAGTATAAGCTCTGCTTAGTTTTGGATCAGATGGCCGGGTCTGAATAATGTCCCAGGATATTATTATTTGCAAGACAGCTCGAGCCCTCGGCCATATTGTCTGGTGAATAACAAATACGAAAAAAAAGGGTGACAGTCAGGGCGGTTCCTGTCGTGGAGATGCACGAAAGAGTCTGTAAAAATTTTACTACTACATATTTACGGAAACGGTGAAGGTAAAGAATGCAGTCACCGCCGATAAAATATTAATAGATTCTGCACCATGACCGTAACATAGTTGGCAGGACGTCAGAGGAAACACTTGCCTACGGAATCCCCACTTACTGTCTTCGTAATAAAGATGCCGTAACGTCAAATATCTACATAGCATGGACTACACTGTTACCATGACCGACTATACTGTTACTGTATGTCTTTTGTGACCATGACCTAATTCCGCCCGAAAAATTTGTTAGAAAAATGTAACTCATTAATTAGGCCACGTCATTATGGCTTCATACAGCTTATAAAAATATTTTTGTAGTTTTTACTACCAAGTCTGCGAACAAGCGTTCGGTCCAGCTGACGACAAGTGGTTACCGTAGTCTATGACACTTGCAAAACACGGATTGCTGACCCTACCTGTTCCCCGATGAGCTTTGTTTACTCGATAAATTATACGTTTTCATAGTCGAGCGACTAACAGAGCGAACGCTATGCTATACGTTACTTAAATATAGCTAATTTTAAAAATGGGAAGTCATAAATTGAATCGTCATGCGGGTCTCACACCACCACTCTCTACCAATTCGGGGTAGGCGCTCTGCGTTAAGCTACGAACGATATACACTGGCAGGTCGAATTTAGGATTCCCTTGCTAACACTCTTTACGCTTTGCATTGATATAATCCTAAAAACGATATAGCTACAAACGGCTATATTTTTTTTTGTATCTCTCCCCAGGGCTCACTTGGCGGTTTATTAGAAAAATAGCGTTCGGTACTCGAAGTTATTTCTCTTCTGTCTTAAGTTTCCCATTTTTAGTAATGGGATCAGCTTCCAGCCTAACACATTAGAATAAATCTGGCGACTGATATCTGAATACCTGTAACGTCTGTCATAAATGTGGCTGAACATGCTGTCCGAATTCATGACCATCATCATTTAACCAACTAAGCCCTGAATTAATTTTACATGAAGATTGTAAAGTCGTCTCGAGCTTACACTACTCGGAGGCTGAAGAGGTCCGTTTAAATATATATACTACGTTTATACAAAATGCCGTAAGCTACGCAAAAACGTACATGTTTTACCAAATAATAATATCCTGGGACATTATTCATATATACACAGCTATCTGATCCCAAACTAAGCAGAGCTTGTTCTATGGAAACCAGACAAAAGACGTGTTCATGCACACACATATCTGTCCTGGGTAGGAATCGAAACCACGATCTGCGGCGTGAAAGGCAAGCATTTACTGACCACGCCAACCGGCCAAATGTATAAATAACAATCAAAAGCATTTAAATGGTACCAGAATATAACCATTTTAAAAATACAGTTAATGTCACAAAGAAACACGAAGACTATAAAAGGACTCTTTGTATCGATACTCTTGAAGTACACGTATGCAAAGTCTTTGTGTCTGCATACCTTATAAGCAATACTGGAACTGCCTACGCTGGAGTGCCACAAGGCTGCATTCTAGGTCTATGCTTTTAAATTAGACATTAAGGCGACACGCATTGGAGATATATTAAATATTCGGAATCAATACAGTCAATACAGCAATTATAAAATATTCTGAATTGATATTTATGGATTTTATTCTATAGTATCTAGTGGTTAGTGACCCTGACTGCTAAGCCAGAGGTTGTGGATTTGATTCCCACCCGGGACAAATCTATGTGTGGTGGACACGATTAAAGTCTGGGTTTAATTTATCTATAATATGTAGTAGTTTATTAATATGCTGTGATAGGTTTAAATGAAATGAAATAAGTGGATTTATCATTATTTTGAAATATATAAAAACAGTTGTATGGTTGCCATATTACAGGCTCTACCCAGTTTAGGATCACAGTGTGTTAATTATTCCAAGATATTGATAAAAACAAAAACAGAAAGTAGTTTCTCTATTTTAGCTTATAATTTCATTTTATTTTATTTAATTATTTACTCTTAATAAATGTTAAACCCATAACTAAGTTCGCAAACGGACTAGTTCTAAAAAAAACAGAAACAAAAAATTTTTTCAATATAACGTGAACGTTATTTATTGAAGCTCATAATTTTTCGAAAGATATAATTCTAAATGCATTCTTAAATTTGTTTATATGACTAAAACCGTTTTGTTGCTTACTACCTTTCGTCACAAGCTAGATCACGCGTAGATTTGTATCCAATATAGAGCCACTCACTGCCCCTCACTTTGCTTATTTTTGTTTGTTATTGCGTCGCTTTAATGTGACATCCTACGAGACGAAGGAGACGTTGTGAATGGAACTTTAAATAGGTTTACTTATCGGAGTGGGTGGACACATAGTAGGACTTAACGTTTAATTGTTTAGAGTGGGTATTGACATTTAGGGTCAGCACAGACAGAGAGCAGCGCAGCGGACAGGATTTTATTAAGGTACTAAAAATAACTAAAAAATCAACTTTAAAATTGACTATACTAGAATATAAACATTTATCTATGCCTGAACCTGACAAAATCCTCATCGAGGAAGCGCGAGAATATTTGTCAGGTTCGAGCATAAATGCACTTAATTTAAATAATTTTAAAGTTGATTTTCTAGTGCCTTAACAAAATCCTCTGCGCTGCGCTCCTCTTTGTCTGTGCTGACACTAAGAAAATTCGAGAATTATGGTCAGAACACTGGTATCTTATAATAATATACATATTATAAATGTTTTTACGGTTTTCGGATTTTTTTCTTTACGTGTACTATGAGACATTCGATACTTCCACAACTCCAAGTGATTGTGTACCTGAATATGTCCTAGAAATAAAAAGACACATTTGCGAAATTACGCAATAAGTATGGATAAATAAAACTCCATATCCATTGTTTTATAAATGAGAAAATAACAATGTCTGTTGTTATACCATCTCGTTACAATGTTCATTTCTAAAATCACGATATTCCATTACCGTTTCAGTGCTCGTTTATTTAGACAAGTGGGTTTGTAGTTCATCCCAAAGGGAGTGTTAGGACTTGAACACACGTTGATACATTATCTTTGATCACGCTTTTGGTGTAAAGGTTCGTTACAACATTTATGTGAGGAGATGAGTATGAATTATGTATTTCATTCACTCTATGAGCTGCTTAACTGGGGGAATACTTCGACGTTACAGAACATACTTCTGGTAATGGCATTGATGTGTGGTTGACGGCTAGGAATATCACCACCCGATCACTTCCCGTTGGGGTATAATCACATCCTGTGGGGGTGTAATGACACACTGTAGGATGTAATGCCATCCCGTGGGGATGTAATGACATCCCGTGGGGATGTGATCACATCCCGTGGGGGTGTAGACGTCCGGAGGGAAAATCTATCATAGAACAGGCAACAGTGTACTATGAATATCATACTAGGATCGACAACCCGGGTGCCAACGGATTTTTCTTGATTTGATTTATCGCAATGTAACTAGTAACTTACGGTTCGTGATTTTTTTCTTTACATGCGTTTCTGATTCTTAGATATCGGGAAGTAAAAAGCGTTTGACTTCTTTAAGAGTGTCAAAATATGTGGTACAAACAGCATAATTTTTATTGCCTGGATTTAGAAATGTCATTTTTTCACAGCTCCAAGGAATCGCCGGACGGCGATACCTCAGTATGTTACATTAATTTTAACTTGATATCTACACTCGTTTTACACCCACAGACGTTCAGACGTACATCGAATTTTTTTTTCAGATACGGAACACTAAATAGCACAGAATCATAATTTCTGATGTACTAATAGTCGACTAAAAGGACGCTGTGGCCTCAAATAAGCAGCTTAATCAATTTATTGGCTCTCTAACCATTTAATCAGCGTAATTGACACATAAAACTGTCAATGAAACAGAAATATTGCAAAAACCGAACAAATTGTAATGTCCTCTATCTGTCCCAGCCTTATAAGGACCTTTTTCATTCCAAATTGTTTCAAAGCGTTGTTTGCTCTCAAAGCAGTTTACCTTTAATTTCAAAGTCAGTTTCAGCTTCTAATAATTCCCCCGTCTAGTTAAGTTGTTTTCGTTTGAAATGTTAACTAGGTCCTCTTATGTTTGCTAATTACGTTTTTTGATAAAATAACTTAAAACAAAGGCTTTTGTCATATTACTTTTTAAAGGCCTGCCAGGTACTAGTCTCACTTGCATTCAAAGGGTTCTGTACTTTCGTAAAGGTCAGACAAAATCCAAAAAGCATAGAAAAACCACATTTCTTTTGCAGTGTTCTTCCTCTTATTTTCTTTGTTTTAATAGCGGTAATAGAAATACACGATGAGATTCTTTCTATAATTTATGGTTCGTAAGATACCGTTCGCAGACGGACGGGTGGACGGACGGAGAAGAGAGGCTTAATTCCGCAGGCAGGCTTGGGGCATGGAATTCTTAAAATCATTTCGATTTATTGTGTGTTCTTTCATCTTTATCTAATGAGCAGTGGTTACCCAGACGTGGTTTAACGACTGTAACGATAACAAAAGGGAGCGAGAGCTTAACGCCCTCTGATATACGGAGACGTTTCAGACACTTTCACAGTCAGCCATCTATTCACTGACCGCGTGCCTAGGTGCTTTACCACGTCGATCATTGACGGACTGGTCATTGCAACTGGCTATTAGCGTTAGCGATAATGTGTGGTGTTTGCGAATACAAAAACTAGCGATCTTTGTGTCCGAGGGCACGGGTTTCATTCTCGCACCGCAAAGCTTTTGTTTTATACAAAGGGTTTTTGGCCACATTGAAAATTAGTTTTGGTTTTGGTCTGGTGGGTTGAGGCACTAAACTTCATGCCCCGAAGATCGCATTAAGCCGACAGTGCCAGTTCTCATGATCACCTATTACAGTCGTTATAGGTAGTCAAAAGCTGAAAAGAATCTTACTCCTGGTCTAACGATCTTAGTAACTAGGGCTATCTGAGACAATTGACAGTTGGTTTATTATTCTCTATTGAGAGAATATATAATTATTATATTCCTGTAAAGATTTGACCACAAATTTGTTAAATCATAGATTCCTTTAATAAATACTCGTATTCATAGAACCTGTCTTGTCCAGCATTCCTTATCACCCAGACAAATGTAGGGATGTTTCCACTATCGTGGGATGCGACCGGTTCTGGACTCCCGATCCGTCCCTTGTCGTGGGCGAGGACGACATTCCCAAAACGAACTGCATTCATTAAGACTACAATTAAACAGACAGCAGTGGCGATGAGTTACTCGGGGAGGTGGCGAAGATTTATGTTTTACGGTTGCGAAGACATAGACATAGACATAGACATAGACATAGATCATTTTATTGCCAGAAACTGTGTACAGAAGATGTTATAACAATTTGATTGATCAACAGTTACCCATATCGGGCATGCAATATTTTTTCTACCTACCTTAATATTAAATAATTATTTTTTGTTATCTTGACAACAGATAAATAACACATCATTATCAATAAATCAGTTGCTTCGATACTTGGTCATAAGCAAAAAACTCTTTAAGGTCATAAAATACGTTGTGCAATAGCCATCGTTTCAGCATAGATTTAAACATTTTACCATCAAGTTGTTTAATTTCAAGTGGTAGATGATTATACACACGTATTGCAGTAATGTAAGTACTCGCGAAGCCAATCGATGCAATGACTTGCGGCTTTCTTTAAGTTCTAACTTCTTGTGACTCAAACAAATTACCATTTTTATTTCCATTTGCATTTTTACGCTAAAGAATAGGATAACTGTTCCTAAGCCTGCCAGCCATAAATGACCAGTTAAAATTTAGCATGTAGCCAAGTTTTTAAGGTTAAAAATCCTTGATGCCTGAAGTTTGGGATTAGATTCCTGCAACAGTACAACTATTCGTGTGACCAATATCTAGTTGTAGTTTTTGTTCTGATGTTCGGGATACGCTTTGTGACCAAATTGCATGGTTCAAGGACACAATTGCCTAATAAAATATAGATCGAGCTTGCTGCGTATTATACCTACTGCTACTGATCAAAACAAATACCAAATGACTGTTGTATTTTAGTTGCGGAAGAGTAAGGAAGTTGGAGTAATTATTTATAGCCATTATGAATTTAACCTGTCGAAGATGATAAATTCATAGAGCAGAAGGAAGCACTGTGTCTGACGTAAGATGTCCGGTCGAGCATTTAGGTCCGGGAGGTCGCACGTGACAATCTCAGTTTAATATATGTGTCTGAAACCTTGTCTTACAAGCGTGGTTACTAGATCTCTATGGGTTTTCAGGGCCGATGGCAAACACCCGCTTTAATCTGGTAGCTAAAGACATCAGATTAGACTGAGAGTCGATCCCAATAGAAATAGGGAAAAGGCAAAGCGGAAGTAGGGAAGGCGAAACGAATCGGGTTATACGAACCCTTCGCCACTTAACCCATACTCACTTCATATTTACTAATATTACAACTCTACTGCATTAAAATCAATAAGCCGCTTTGCATCGGTTGTTACTTATGAAATATTTCACCCGTTGCTCCTGGACAAGACAGGTGACAAGACAGGTTTGCATGAGTTATGAGCACCAGGTACCAATAGTGCTTCTGTGTTTATATGGGATGTATTTTTGTTTAATAATTGTACTGACTACAACAAACCCTAGACAAGAATAAAATAATATACCATAATTTACAACTTTTAAGAGAGAGGGAGGGGGCGAGCATAGTTTCGGTCTGAGCAACTCTACCTGAGGCTTGAGATGTCCTATACCGTACAGAATATGGTCCGGGTAATTAAGAGGAATCGTACTACTAAGACTGTCTCACTCTTCACATATTCGTGTCAAAATAAAAGAGTCATCTGTAGTGTATGCGAGTCATGGACCCTTTTAATATGAGTGCTCTACAAGTGCGCGTACTAGTGCGCAGTTTTAGTATGACAGTTCAGACAGTACGGACAGTTTGGCAGTTCTATGTATGAGTGTTCTTTTCAAACGAGTTATATTAGAGAGAGAATTTAAGGTAGAAATACTAATTTCATCGAGGTTTCATATATTAACAAAACTACAGAAACTTACAAACTAACTAACTACTCTTAAACTACAGAAATATGGGCTATGCCTATTTGTGACTCCAGTAAAAATATTTGAAAGCTTGTAAAAGAGTATTTTATATTTTATTGAAGGGGCATAACTTGTACAAGAAGTCTCAATATCTCTTACACAAGCTCTGTAATATATATCCCGCTAAACATCATGCAAAATGTAAATCTTTGTTAGAAATCCTGAGCTAAAGTACAATGTACCGAACCGACCATATTACATGGATCTATCACAACATACTGTTGTTCCCTTAGGAGGTCTGTTGATGAAGAATTATTGGAAGGGATGGAAGATCATGCTTCGTTGGTAGGTAATGCAAAATGTGAGCCACATCGTGCTGCGATGCTGCGATAAGCAGTGCACGATTCGCTTTTGGAATTTGGCAACTAAAGCGATGCGGCGCTTTATTCATCTTACTTAATAAATCTACAGCGCAACCTAATTATTTAATGCGTATAACAATCTTTCTGCTTTGAAATATTACAGTTCGTCTAAGGTTTCCTCCAATATGCCTCCTCCGATCCTTAATCTGACGAGCATCCTGCGTTTTCGCGTTTTAACGTAAAGCGACAATAGCACAAAACATCCCTAAAACCCGACCGTCTCATGTATCTCCAGGTCCAGCTCCAGTTTGTAGTCATGTTTGGTAGAGGGCTTGAGTCCCCATTTGCTTCTATCTTCCAGTTAAGCTGTAACAGCCTCCAAGGCTTAACTGTAAACTACAGAAAAGAAATAATCACAATAATATTATAAAGGCGAAAGTTTGTGAGTGTGTATGTTTGTTACTTCTTCACGTCTAAACGGCTGGAGCGATTTTAATAAAAATTGGTATGGAGTTAGCTGATACCCCTTAACACATAGGCTATTAATTTATAAAGTTTAACGCGGGTAAAACCGCCGTGCACAGGTAGTTAGCATTATATGCCCGTCGAGACGAATTCCGGTAAGCAATGGTAACCGTATCAACATATGTAGAGTATCCATCTGTGCTGGATAGACAGGTACATAGGTCGATTTTCTGATACCTCCCTCTCATTATGCGGATCTGGGACGGCCAGACTAGGTAGAGCCCGTATTATGGTAACCAGATATTTGGTGAACATACTTATATATTTCTATGCGAGGATATGTAAGGTTAGCAGTCAGGGTCAAGGGTAAGTCTAATCATCGCGTAACATAGTGAAATGAAATAAATGATGATGAAATGAAACAACAAAATTTATTCAGCACTTGGGTATTAATATACACTTATACTTGTCAAGCAGAATATAGTATAAAAGTAACAAATAAATATAATTAATTTGTCCATCCGTGTGGTCTGTCTTATCACATATTTGATCCTTAAATAAATAAAAAGTTACTAAGCAATTATTTTTAAATATAGTACTACTATATAAAAAAATAAGAATTTAAGACAACGAGCAGTTGGCTAGCGCTGAAGGCTCTCATCCAGTAGCTTAATTTAAGCGACTAATACCTGATTTATATATAAATTATTACTGTTTAATAAAACATAGAACAGACCTAACTTTTCTTGTCATCAGCCGGTAAATAGTCTGCCTTTAAATTTACGATAACATTAATTATAATTACCGATGCCAACCAGATTTTACCGCAATGTGGCTGCGGTTTTGAAGCATGCTCAATTTGTTTTATTCTACGATATTGTATTGTTCAAACAATTTTATCGTAGTTTATTTTGTTATCAAAAAATAAATGAACGAAATCTGGCCAAGGTTCTATGTCGCTGTAAATATTTCTAATTGAAGTTATCTCAGATAACCTAGTCTGAAATTTATATAATAATAATAATATCCTGGGACATTATTCACACACGGTCATCCGATCCCGAACTAAGCAGAGCTAGTACTATAGAAACCAGATAACTGATATATTACATATACTACTTTTCTTTTAAAAACCTACTTTATAGATAATTTAAAAACAAACTTTATAGACTCAGAACAAATAGACATATTGTTGGTAAATGCTTGCTTTTCACGTCACAGGTCCTGGTCTCGATTCCCATCCAGGACAGATCATTGTGTGTATGAACATGTCTGTCCTGTGTCTGGGTGTAATTATCTATATAATTATATATTTACAAAAGAAAATAGCATATGTATTATATCAAGCTATCTGGTTTCCATTGTACGAGCTCTGCTTAATTTGGGATAGTGATCAGATGATCGTGTGTGAATAATGTTCCTAGATATTTTATTTATTATTATTAATAAGCAATGTCAAGTCATACTAATGTCAAACTGATCTCACACAATTCTCTTTCCATTAAGCTCGCGACTACCCAAAGATTGTTCTAACCAATTTTTTTTTACCTTAAACGTACGTAGCCCCTTTGATTAGCAGTTACCATAGCCTATGACGCGAACAAGATGGCATATGAGACCCTTCCCCCACCTTGCTTAAGCTAGAACCCGAATATTACCTTATTATAATATACTAACAATAAATTATAATATAATAACAATATTATCTAGAACATACTCTGTCAGGTGCTGCCCTAGTCTTAAAAATCCAACTCTACAACAAACCGTTCAAATCCTGCGAATTAATTCACGAAATATGATCTTAGCATCTCAAGTAAGGTAAGATTACTGAAGATAAGCACCGTATGTAACGCTGAGCTGGCCAAAATGTTAATGTAGCTATTACCATTTAAATTGTATCAGATTAATCTTGGTAAATGAGGCTTTAACGTAACGAGGTGCGAATTTTCAGCGATTTGCGTAATAAGTGTAGTATAGCTACGGTACTAATGGCGTGTTTAACTATGCTGACGGTATACTAAGTCGGGTCAAAAAAGTGCATTTAGCTATTTTGTTAAAAAACATCTCAGTGTCAGTCCAATTTCTGGAAGTTTAATATCGTCCACTGCTAGATATAGACCTCCCCCAAAGTTTACTTAACGTTACCATTTGGAAGGGTTTGGCTTAGTCACCGCCCTTGGCATGGGAGATGGCAACCGCAGTTAGGTGGTTTTAGTACGCAGGTGGCGCTGCTGCCCGACTCCCTGCTGTATCGCTTAGTACCCTTTTACGATACCCACGGGATGGTAGGGGGTGGCCCTGTAATTTTTTTTTCGCCGGTAATCACACGGCCTCTAGAAACCACACGGCCTAGTGCAACTATTGATCTACGTTAATGCTCGTAGACGTGGACCTCTCGTCCGATTGAGGATCAGAGAGGGCATTTCGCACACTACTCCCTGTTGGAGAGGGGTAATCTGGCACCTGAGGCAGGGATGGTTCTGTAGGCATGATCAATCAAATATACCTAGGCCTTAAGATTTTTTTTTTGGAAAGAAGTTCCTTATCGCGCTTTGCGAAAGGGGGCTAGACGGAGAAAATTAAGGCGAAAAGTTGGAACGACACTTTTTGCTAATTTTTTTTTTTACTAATATTGAGCCTATTGATTAAGTTTATATTACATTATATTTGTTAATAATAAAAAAATATTATTAGAACTTTAAACAAAAAAAAAATATTACAATTCCTTCACTAATTAATCGAAAGGAACTTCGTTCCATCCGGGTGTCCCTTGACACCTCTCAAGATTTTTATTTTAGGCGTAACTAGCCGTGCGCGCCACTGCACTAGTACGTGCCGGTGGACATCCCGTCTATAGCCTTAAGTATGTCTTAAACATGTCAGATTAAATGTAGATGTAAGTAGGTTAAGATTGTACAACAAGAGCGCGTTACTCGCCATTAAACGTAACAGTTTGGCGATATATTACAAATAAAACAAAAAAAAAACAGTGTTCTTTATTTTTCGGAAATTTGTAAATAAGTAAATTTGTAATCGGTACGGTCAAAATACGATGCTCATTCCAAAATATGCAAATAAAGTGCTTCCCTAAACACTGCAAACGAGCTAAATTAAAACCTGCGCCAATTCAAGTGTTACAAATTGGCCTATATTCATCATCATTACGGCCATTCCGTTCATTTAACATTTAGACCGCGCCTAGATCGGACCCACTGCTAGTGTGCTCTCCGCTAATTAAATTACCGTCCTTTTGTATTGATAAATATATCCATATTTATCAGCTTGTGATTTGCTCTTTTATTGTTTTACGACTATGATTGAACAGGAAAAAATAAAATATTGGTTTATGATTTCATATAAATTACGCTTCAATCGTAGTTAAATTATAGATAGGAGAATTTACATATGTCTTTTTATATATCTATTACTTTGTTACTGAATCACGTAATAACAACTATTGTAAATTGACACACAGGTAGTTATTTTTTTAATAGAACACGCAAGCAATAGCGAATTTAATCCCTGTGTCGCGGGGTGCTTTACGAACATATGATTGACGGACACAAAGTACAACCAGACTCAGATCAATTATTTATGTTACATAAAGAGGTATCCTGCGCGAGAACCGGGAACACGAGTCGACTGCCTTAACCACTGCGTATGTGCAGTCAATTACTTATTACTATTTCTTTTATTAAGGTGGTTTATTATGAAAATATTTTTAAATTCCTTAGTTTTTAAGCTTTAGTATAATAATAAATATCTGGGTCATATCAAATAACGCCTTTTAGCCCAAAGTAAGCAGAGCTCGAACTCTGGATACGAGACAACGGATAGAAATACTTACAAACTTGTATGTATGTATATATTCACAAAAGAGTAATTTTTTGTAAATATATACATACATACAATACACAGAATACACTTATACCAGACAAATAAACATGATCATGAACAAAAATATTTATTAAATGTAGATTTTTATATTATTATTCGCAATGCGAAGCGTACCTAAATCTAATTCTCATAAATGGGAAATCATATAAGTATTCAATCGTCCAGCGGGTCTCGAAACAGGGTATGAACCCTCTACCAATCCGGGGTAGGGTATTAAGGGAGTCCAAAATTTGATTTGCCAGTGTGTCGTTCGGAGCTTAACGCAGAGCCCGGATTAGTAGAGAGTGCCGGTTCGATTTAAAGAGTTCCCATTTTTTGAGAATAAATATTTGTCTTGTACGAGAATCGAAGTCCCAACTCTTTTTAATGTCTAGAGGAAATTGCCACTAAGGCGTGTGTAATGAAACACACACAGTATACCTACTAAAATTTCATACGGTATCGAATCTAGTGCACGAGATTTTGGACTTTAGTAACACATTTGGCTGATTATTTATGTATTCCCGAATCTGATCTGAGCTTAGAGGCTTAACGTAATTTGACTTTGATTGAGGTTTCGTTCCGAGCTTCAAAATCCTCTACTTTCTAACTTCAGCATTTTCTTGTTGTTACTTAATAGAGATATTTCCAAATTGATAATTAATTGCTACGACCTGTGCCCCGCGGTTTTACCTGCATTAAACATTATTAATTATGGCCTATGTGTAATTCGGATATATAAGCTATATTACTACAAAGATTCATCAAAATCCATTCGGTAGTTTTTGGGTGATAGAGTAACAAACATCCATAGATCTATACATTCGTACTTACAACCTTTCGCATTTATAATGTTAGTAGGATTATAAAGTTTTTCTTATACTTCGAAGGCATATCAATGGTATGGTGGCAAATGTTCAATATCTTTGGCGAATAGAATTTAGACAATGCTAAAATTATCGCTTGTTATGACTCAAAACAATTCTGCCGCTCATGTGGCGAATTCTTAGCATTTAGCGTAGGAGTAAATTGAAGCGGATGAAAAAAGTTATGACTTTATTGCCTAATCATATTAAAACAACCACAGAAGCAATCAGTTTCTTGTATATTCATTTCTAGCGGCTGTGGAGAGGTTGAATGTATGCATGACCCATTTCCGCTTTGTACCAAAATCGGTACCAAGAATTAAAGATTAAACAAAATCAATATTTTGGGACTACGAACACACTGTCAACTAATCTCTCTCTTGGCAGAGCTTATTCTATAGCTACCAGACAACTGATAAACTTACTTATGTATTTCTAAATACATACATATTAGCGGACTGACCCTTCTTCGCACGGGTATTCTTTAATAACGTCAAATACCTTGTGATATGTGATATTTTTTTATATCAGAGGGCGACAAACGATCAAGTGGTTCACCTGATGGTAAGTGATCACCGCCGCCCATGGACACTCACAACACCAGAGGAGTCGCGGGTGCGTTGCCGGCCTTTAAGAGTCAGCAAACAAGTGTTGCTGACCCTTCCCCCCACCCCAATGAGCTCTGGCGACCTTACTCACACTCGGAAACACAAAATTGAATTATTAATGTTATTATTAAGGAATGTCTTCTGTAAGGTGGAGGTACTTCCCCAGTCGGGCTGCTCTTTGAGCGAATGAACTCTGTGCCCTACCTCTCTTAAAATCTGACGTCATGTGCCTTAATCGCTCCGCCACCGTATAGCCTCTCATGATATGTAAATTAGACCCAGAGACAGATGAAATAATCGTGATCATCACACTATGATTTGTTATGACTTCTGCCTTAGTAGTTAAAAAAAACATATAAAATTTGTACAAATAATGTTCACTGGCTGTTGGTGGATAATGACCCTGATTATCCAACAGCCAGTGAACATTATTTGTACAAATTTTGACTATTTTATGTTTTTTAAACTTAAGTATAAGAGTACAATTTGCTTGCAAGTGGTTGTTTCATAGCAAATTTAATAACCCAATCCGTTAGTTATTTTTTAATCTAAACTTATCAAAATATTATCGACCTTTTAATGTTGTCTATTTTGCGAAAAAAAGGATTTTGCATGAGACAGTTGAAATAGGCCTGCTATCTAGTCAAGTTGATGAAGCCCGTACGTAATACATCTAAATTATTTAAAATTACATGCCATCCTTGGTGGTCTTGGCTCGTTCTTCTTGGCAAAACTCCCATACTTGACTAAACACTTATGACCCGTTACATATTTAATTACTATGAAATGATGTTGTGGTAGCGTGTTCAGCCGCAGATAATGAGGTCCTCGGTTCAAATCCCGAGTCGGGACATAAAGTGTTTTTTGGATTATTCCGTAAAAATAAATTTATCAGTGTCAGCCCGAACTCTGGAAGTTGGCGGTATTACACCCCCGTGCCTCGGAGAGCACGTAACGCTGTCGGTCCTGTACCTGACCTCTTTCCGGCTGTGTCGCTAGTAGTCCCATCGGATCATGAGAGTGATGGAATAGAAAGTGCCCCTGTGTTTGCGCACACACTTGTGCACTATAATATGTCCTACGCAATTGGCTAGTGTCTATTGAGACTGGCCGCCGTGGCCGAAATTCGGTCGGGAAGACATTATTACTATGAAATGAGCCTAGCGAACAAGTGTGTAACATTAGCTTTATGTCAAATGTGTCGGACAAAAAAGATCTACCAAAACAAATTCGTTCCCTTAGTTTCGCCGGTCGCGTTGTATATTTATGTGGCCGGGAAACTTATGCCCCAAAGGCTTTGGCACACAAGCGCTAATTTACATAGGTAATTGGGTTAGGTAGGTACCTACTCTTTGTACTTACTGTAGCTAACAGTAGCTATTATTATACAGATATATCTATGTACCAGTTAACTCTGTACTAAATGTCTATGCGGGATTTTATATGGCCCATTACGGTAATTAGTGTTCACCGTCCATATCGTCTCTTACTCACGAGAAATAAGTATTCCTTTTTTTAAATAAACTTAGTAACGATTTCAACTTATCTTTATGATAAGGGGGCACAGCTAGTAACTGTGCCCCGCGGTTTTACCCGCGTTAAACTTTATAAATTATCACAGCTCCTCCCCCGTAGGTGATAGCGTGATAATATGTAGCCTATATGTTGACCCGACCTCTTAGTACTTTTTGAGTTTAGCCCGGACATACATACAGACAAACCGACAAAAATTCTAAAAACTATATTTTTCGCTTCTATATCGATTGAAGATCACGCCCCAAGTATCCTTTTTTTAAAAATATTCAATGTACAGTTTTGACTTTCCTACGATTTTATTATATCTATAGATATAGATATGAGGCCATACTTATTATGCTGAATAGTGACATACATACGTAGATTTATATGAGGCGATACTTATTATTACGCTGAATGACATACATACATAGATTCATACAAGAGGCAGTTTTAAAGTAGCACCCACCACGAGTGAACATTATGAAAGCCAACTTAAGTTACATGGACATCTGATGCGACGGGATGCCCTGTTTAGGTAGCAATAAAATTTGGCATAGGCAAACAATCCCAAGGTTGACCTACAGCTTCTTAGTAGAGAAACCTCGACAAAATATCTAAACCCGCTGACTTCAATGCCGAAAGCAAATTCAGATGACATGTGACTCCCAAATAGAAGGAAAAGACGTAAGGAGAAAGAAGGAAAAAAGAACCTCGGCAAAAAACGCGAATCGGTTTGCCATAGCTAAGTTGAGAACCACGATTGGATGGAATAGTAGTTTTTTTTTTTATGATTATCATTTAACGAATTTGGACTACTAATTTCGACAATGAACACAAGTTACTTACCCTCTATAGTATGTCTTACTAGCGACCTGCTCCGACAGAAATACCATCGCGGAGTTTCATTTAGATTTTTTAGGTAAAACTACAATTCTCTGGTCCTCTCCTAAGGTTTAGCCTACGTAAACCATGCAACTTTATTTTTGTAGACTTGTTTCAAAGTATTGTTTTTCCTACTTTTTTTTAAAGGCAACTACTCCTATGTACTTACATAAATGCAAACAAGTCCCTTAATAGACTTCAATTAATATTTATGTGCGTTGTTTTCTATTTCTAACTACATTTATTTTAATGCGTCTTAATATATTGCAAGTTTTAACAGTTGGTTACTAAAGGACTTTGTATTAAGGGATAGCAAACTAGCTAAACCAGAACACACTGTGTGCAATATCTGAGCTAATAGGCTATATGACGTTACGGTAATTTTAATAGGCAAATTAAATATGCAAATTCGGGCGGGTCACTAGTGTATAATATTTAGTGCCAAATGGAAGCTCTCTGTCATTTCTAGTGTTTAGTACCTATCGTATGACTCAAATTTAATCTAGACTCTATTTAAAGGTTTAACGTAAAAATAGAGAGTCTATTGAGTAAAAATAGACTCTTTGCTTAGCGTATTTCGTATTTTAATTTTATTTGTAGTGAAGACTTAAGGTTTAATTGCACTATATGAAAATGTATACATATTACACCGCACATAGTACAAATCCTTAGAGGATTACATTACATGAGCGTTTGTTCATGCTCACCTGCAATTTGTATTCCGCGTATTACAAAGTCTCATGTCATAGCAACTTATAGTGCGCATTTTAAAATTACTAAGGTACTAAAAATAAACTACCTTGTTTTTGTAAAAGTCGCCATCCTGTCTGTAGGTCGTGATGTAGGTACCTACCTCATGTCATTGTATACTGCAGACAAAGTGACGTATGCATTCCGTCTTGCGGCTCCATATCTTTCTGGTTGTTAAGTTCTCGTGTTAGACCTGCAAATGCCTTTCTGTTATGAATTGTTTTAGTACATTATTGTATTAAAGCTCCAAGAGAAATGCAACCAGCGGTGTTCCTATGTAGTACGATTGGGACTACCCCCCCCCCCTCCCTTCTCTTACCCTTCACTGCAATTCTGGGACACACATGACACTAAGCGGTAAGACTCAGGCATATACCGGTGAACTCCTTTAACTGACATCGTTCCTGCAAAAAAAAAATTAACAAATCAAATTACGCCAGCTAGAATTATGTCGTCAATCGGCTAAACTGATCTTCTCATACACATCCTCGAGTTTAACCAACCTTAGCCGAGGTTCGAAGTTCAAATGGGGAACCCATTGGCGCGGGTTACTTCTTGAGGCCCTTCTGGCTTCTATTGTCAGCTACCTTTTTGTACCGAGATGAGAGAAACGATTGAGTATCTAGTAGTCCAAAAGTTTACCCACTTAAACGAGCACGATAGCTCTAGGTGATAGAGTTAACTCGAGATGATCTCCATCGCGAACTAGTAAAATCCCAAAAAAAAATCATGATAAAAAAATTCAGGTTTAAAACCTTTTTAAATCGCATAAAGCGTAATTTATTTATGTTGTTACAAAATGTCGTACTATAAATAAATCGTTTAACTCACCTGATATGGTCGAGTAGGTGACACAGGAAGTTGTCTTATATGGGTGCCGCTCGGTCTCTCTGTCGACCCCAAAAGGAAGCTAGATTGAGGATAATGAATGCGTCCCATGAGTCACTCGGATAATAAGGTGAATTTATTTTTAGTTTCTGATTTAACAGGTAAGTAGACCGGAAGAGATTTTGTTTACTACTTTTGACTGTAATATCTGTTATATTTTATAGTTAAACTAGATTCCACTCGCGTAAATTATTCGCCGGTATAAAAGTTTCTAGTTCTCGGGAAAAAAACTTCTTTCTGAATTACTTACTTACTTATCGAAGTTATACTTCTTTTGGCGCGATGGAGAAAAATTATGAGAGTGAATTTTTACGATGCGCGCGCACACTGACACCTAAATTTAACAGCATGAAGTAAGTTCTAGGTGGTATGAAAATTGATAACTATGTTCAAGTTGTATATTCTAGTATTTTTATTTAAATAAAATCTTTTTGATTAATTTTAATATTTATCGTTAATCACTACTGCATTTTAATTATTATTTTTTCCATACGCCAAAGAAGTATAACTTCTAACGCGTGTACATAAGTACACACAGAATTTTCGTATGGGCAGTGGTTATCCTAGTGTCAGAGTTGTTCAACCCGCCTCTGACATGGCTTAACGACTGTTGTCTAATGACTACAACCGGGATCGACAGCTTAACGTGCCCTCCGAAGCACGGAGACGCCTAGAAATTTAAACCACTTTGGCGGTAACCCATCTATGGACTGACCGCAAGCCTAATTACTTAACCTCGCCGATCGCTTACGGACCAGTGAGAGCATCTAGCTATGAGCGCCTAGCACGTAGAGCCGACGACCGCTGAGGCTGAAAGGATCTCTAGGCGACCACGTACTTGTAGTCGCAGCGTGGGCAGGCCCCTACAAGATGGACCAATAATCTTATGAGCAGCTGAATGGGGGTAGTGCACCTTCAGTTGTGGAGATCTTTGGGGGAGGTTCTTTCCAGCAGTGGGCGTCTTTCGGCTGATATGATGATGATGATAATAAGAAAGAAAGAAATAATTTTATTTTCATAACATATACGGAAAATACATTCAATTGTGGTACCTATACATTTTAAACATTATTAATTTTATTCGTACTGGTATGAAGATTGAAAAAAAAGCCTTGCAATTTCCTTTAAAGCTTTAAATTATTAAATTACTAGCTATATAAACATTTAAAAATATAAATAAATTTCATCCAAATCCGTTTAGCCGTTTTTGTGTGATTGCTTTACCGCGAACATCCATACGCAATTTCTCATTTACTATAGATAATATTAGTAGGATTAAAAATCAAATAAAATCGGTCGCCCTCATTAAGATCTCTATAGATAGAAAATATAAAGTGATCTCTATATTGCAGAGCAGTAAAGTGCATAGATGAAACAAAACAGCTATATCCAAATATAGCTGTTTACTTTCATCTATGCTAGTTTTTGCTCTGCAATATAGAGATCACTCTATATTTTCTGAGAGATCTTCATTTTATATTCTTATTCTCACACAGACATGATAAAAACCAAGTAATTATACTTTTAATTAAACATCACATGTTTTAATCAAATATGAGTTTTCTTCCTGCAAGTGAAATTTAATTTAAAACTGCTCTTGATATAAAATATATCTGTCACTCTTGTATGACTGAAATTAAAGCTAAATGACTTCTTAATTAGGATTATTAAGAATAGGTTACTTATGGAACTAAACATTTGGAAACTGAGCATTTTATTGAAAAATATTACTGCGAAAAATAAGTGAAACATTTCTTTCATAAAAGTATCTACTTTATATGAAGCGGTATAATATAATATTATTTGATGGTGTATATTGCAAATATATATTGTGCCATTAGTTATTTTAGTTTTAATAGGTTATAAGACTCGTTACTCGTTAAATAGGTATTGGAGCAATGTAGAGTCGATTTGCTCCACAAAAATCGCCTCCAGATTGGTCGTTCGTCAATTAAACGCCATTGCGAACTGTACTCAACTACCAAATGAATTGGATAAAACGCAATCATGCATCATCCATTTATTCATCACGACCTTGTCTGCGGTTATCAAGTTACAGTTAATTTTACAACCATATTCCGAGTCTAGGTAAATGTTGATAAGAAGATAACATTCGCAAACCCGTAGCGCAAGTCTATGCCCCTCCATCCAATACCTGCCCGCGCTCGCCAGTGCGCCGCGAACGCTCGCCTCAAGCGGACGTACCGTATGTCCTCCGCACCGCCAAACGAGAAACACAGGATACTCCGTATTCGGAATAGTGATGAGAACAAACAATAGTTACATTATTAAAAAAAGGAACACGTAAATAGTGATGTCCATTAAATCGTGACCTTGTCTATTCGACTAAAAAATAAATTAGTTTATTTATTTTTTGTGTTTGATAATCGAATATACCCAACGATCGGTTTAAAATGATTAATTTATTTTCAATAATTTAATAGGCATGATTTTAATCGATTGTTTTGTGTAGTTTTTGTGAGAGTTTTGGATTGCAAAAATGACAATGTTGGCCGTGAAGAACTTTTTTATGCCGGAAAAGAGAGTGGACTCTCCTAGGTTCTCGAGGATGCCGGAGGCTTTAATGAGGTCGATAAGAAGACGATCGTTGAGGGTGAAGAGGACCAAATCTTTGGTACTTGTTAACGAAAAGAGGAAATCCGGTGAGTGGTAGTGTATATCTTTGTATTATATTATTTTAATTGTCTTTATTTCCGTTAGATATTTTCGGTGATATATACAGTACAAGCCTTAAAAAGAATCAAATTAAAATGGCTTTTACTTCAAGAGTCATAAAGTCTAAATTATAACAAATGCTTGAGTACATAATAGATAAGTAAGTGATTAGCATTATATTATTCTATCGTCTAGATAATACTTAATAGCTTTACTCTACGAAATCCATTCGTTTCTGTAATCGTTTCTTTTCGTCCATAATTAAGCATTTCCAGGGTGTCATTAATTATTCATTATAAGAATCACTAATGTTCTAGATACTAAGCATATTGATTTTTTGCTTATCTGCAATAGTACCAAGTGAGGTAATCTAAGATTGATTGCAGTGAGAAAATAAGGCATTTACCTCACACAGGAGCGCAACTATTAGAAAACATTCGGATTGAATTATTCATTGCACGAACGTTTTGCAATACAACGTAATGCTTTATTTGTACTTGTTTACTATTTAAATTATTCTTCCGTAAAATTATTACTAACCACATAATAGCTGACTTTAAGCATCGCCAATAACGTCATTTTACGGTCACAACACCTTGCATTTTTATTTTATAAATTACTTTATAGTATTACATCACTAATCACTATCCATCCTAGACGTATTGCGCGTAAAAACGCAATAAACATTAGATTCTTATATTTATATTATTCATCAAACAAGTTATTTCCATTTGTAAGATGGTTTTAATGGTTAAAACTTTAAGTTCTAAATGAAGTTATAGCAATAATCACAGCATCAATAGAGTAAAATACTTTTACGCGTAACTATTCGGCAAACCTATTTTCTTTTGGATTACACTCACGTGCGTATGGTTAGTCGTACAAAACGTCATTAGGCCATAAAACCTGATGTCATTAAACCTCCTATTGTTTGGCGTTTTTCATATTTTAAGTAGGCACTGGCTGGACACATAATTGGGCATAGGTACTTAAAATTAAAAACATCCTTAAGACTATATGTAATTTTAAAATTACGCAAATAAAATTGAGCTAATAATGTTAGAGGTCGCTGCCACTCAATATATGACAAATTGATCATTCGATTTTTAAACAAAACAAAACTGACATGATAACATTATTTAAATATCGATCGAATCAATCGAATCATTCATAATTCGAACTGTTCAAATAGAAATAGTTTTTATCGATTATATCTAGATATAATTCGAACACATGTGTTGATTTGAACATAAACATCGCATAGCATCATGACGTGACATCATTAACCTCCCATTGTTAAGAATTTTTATCATATTTTAAATGGTCACTGGCCATAAAATTGAGCATCCACGTTCTATGAGGCCATTGTTATTTGAACGGTTATCTGGATTACTTGCCTTAAACTCTTAGTCTCCTTAGGTATATTATATTGAATTTATTCAACTGTTTAACCAAATTATTGACATTACGTCTAACGTAACTAAGACATTGATCAGCGAGATTAAGCGCCTATGCAGGTGGTCTGTCTAATAATGGGTGACCGCTAAAGTGGTTGAAGTTCTGAGCATCCCCGTGCTTCGGAGGGCATTATAAGCTGTCAGTCCCTGTTATAGGACCCGATAGCATTACTTTGTTACATTTATACTATAATACTTAGTATATATAAATCTCTCAGTAATTAATATATATTATTAGTAGGTATGTTAATCAAAGGTGCCCATTGCATTTACTTTACTTTCGTAGTACACTATATATATATATCACGTTCATTAATAAAGAATAAAGTGGAAACGTCAATAAAACACCAACAAGTTCTTAACCTAATAAGGAATCAGAATCGAAATGGCAACCTGTTCTTTTCATTCCGTGTTGTTTTTCTTAGGACTCGACCTCTCTGTTACATTTTAATTAAACTGTTTGTCCACAGATTTTTATTATAGCAACAGTTTCTGTGTAATTACAAGTCTCATGGTTTTGCAATGTTAATTGACCTTTTGATATTTAGTGTATAATTGATATCATATTCGTACACTAAAACGGCCATAAAAGCAAAATGTGTGCAATTATTTTTCTTTTTAGGACACATGTGGTCTGGCCTTATAGTTCTCAGGCGAGTTTGTTTATTGATTATCATATGTGGTAAAGCTTGTAATGATTCCCATCGATTTTGATTTTGGAACGATATTCAATTTAAATTTACTTAAAATTATGGAACAACAGTTCTCTTAAAATTTATAAATTAAAACATCATTTCAAAAATAGGTTACATTTAGAACAAGCTTCGTTCTGCATTCGATAAAATTTACATATTCCTATGTTATTTACAACGGCTAAACAAAGTCAACACATTAATTAATATGAGAGATCGATTATTTCCGGCGGCCATAAATAGTCGATTACACTATTGCTAGGAATCGAAAATAATTGAATGCACAAGCGCATAGATAAGAATATTTATAATCTGTTGCGCACATATGAGGTGCGTCCGAGCTTGATTAACTTTTAGATCGATGTTTGTTTGATAAAATCATTTCATATAAGTTAATTGAAGGGTAGACGTACAGTGACCGTCCAATGGCGGGTGTTAAGGCTGAATCAATAGAAAATTAAACACATTTCATTAATTAAGATTGAGTTTACTGATAGTATATCGAGTTTTAAATTAATTAGGACCATCATCGAGGGTATAAGGTGTTTTATAATGACAATATATGACTTTTGGGGCGATTTTTACGACGTTTTGTTTAGTAAATAAGATCCAAGTATATCAATACAATCAGAATATATAATTCTCACTAATAAAAGATAAGCATCTGATTAAATGTTTTTATTAAAACTGGTCTGTTGTTTGCACGCTCGTAATCTTAATAATATTTGGATGTCAATAATACCTGGTTCTAAATTTATATACCTATATTTTTGTATTAAATAATACCTATTTGTGTACCCTGGATATTCCATACATATAAATCCATAGATGGTTCTGAATTTATGTGAGCATTGTGTCCGTTTATTTTATATTTTTAAAGTCATTATTAGGCATATTCTATTATTATTATTGCATTTTCTAATGCGCATGCTATCTTTTTTTAAATAAAAAAGCTATTTATGCTTGTGCGTATACGCATTTACAGCTGTTATTCAAATATAAGACATGTTATATTATTAAGATAAGTCAAAGTGTATTCGTCAGGTTTAGAGGATATTCTACCGTAAGGCCATAAGAGAACACTACAAAAAGCTCATACGAAAATAGAAAACCTTTGTTAAATGTGAAACATAATTCTAATTAGATTCATTTTTGTTTCGTTACTTGGATAAAACATAAATACATTTACACGTTTTATTTTTTACAAAATGTCAGGATTTAAGCGTCGCTAAAATTTTAAAATAAAGGTAAACCCATATATCTGCTATTACTAAATAATCTATTATGTATTCATTATTTCATTTATTTAATAAAATTAAAGAACTTTAAAAAGGCAAATTATTTATTAAATATGTTAGGTATCCCACTTGTATTTATATAAAGAATAATAAAATAAATCTTATACTGTATTTATTTATTGATTGTAATTACAGTACTATATACTGTGATATCCAAATCGGATACTCTTTAGGTGTATAAAATCGTTTTATCTATTTGTATTGACAAGTACAAGATATAACAAACAATAGACCAATAAAATAAAAAATAATAGACTTATTTACCTTTATTCTATAATTAGACATTATTTTATATTCACCTTTATAGTGTTCTTCTATAAGTGTATTCAATAAAAATAAATAATAATGAATTCATATCTAAAACCTTTACTTCCGCGGCAAATGCTGAAATGCAACGGCCAACACTAATTAGTTCCAATGCACCTGGCTTGCGCGTGCCTGGCTAAATGTCACACTTGACGTTACACAAGCAATTAAACTTGACCCCTTCTAAATACAACTGACCGTGCAATCTATTATGACATAGTAATGTCCTTTATTCAATACTAGCTGTGCCCGCGACTTCGTGCGCACATTTTGTAATGATTCCGTAAATGAAATCAGAGATCTGCCTATATCCTTTCTCATCTCTCTTGACTATCTGTATACCAAATTTAATTTAAATCGGTTCGGTATTTTTGGTTTGATAGCGCGGCAAACAAACAGACAGAGTTACTTTCGCATCACACTAATATTATAAAGGCGAAAGTTTGTTAGTGTGTATGTTTGTTACTTCTTCACGTCTAAACGGTTGGAGCGAATTTAATAAAATTTGGTAGGGAGTTAGCTGACACCCTGGATTAACACGTAGGCTATAATTGATAAAGTTTAAGGCGGGTAAAACCGCGGGGCACAGCTAGTTTACAATATTAGTAAGGATAAGAATTCCTCTTTCTATTTGAGAAGTAATTATCTATGCTAATGGGTGTCCAGCTACGTAGCTTTACTTTTGGTCGGCTTGGCTTTGACAACTAAGATTAATTGCCAAAATCATTTCAGTGCCAGAGAATTTCTTCGCAACTGTGTCATTCTTATCATAGACTGTTAAACGAACAATCTTTGCATATTGTGTTCTTGATAATGGTTTTATATAGTGATTGTTGGAACGAAGTTCATTATCGCGCGTTGCGAAAGGGGGCTAGACGGAAAAAATTAAGACGAAAAGTTGTCACGACACTTTTTGCTTTTTTTTATTACTAAAATTGAGCCTACTGATTAAGTTTATATTACATTATATTTGTTTATCATATTTTTTTACTTCGTTCCATTCGGGTGTCCCTTGACACCTCTCAAGTTTTTTATTTATTAAACTAAACCTCTATCTGGCTACGTCTCATGTCCAGGAAAACTTAATTACCATAAAAAATACTTTCGTTTATGCAAGCTATCATTACTAACGGAGCTCAGACGGCCCCAGGTAGCTACTTGTAAGTAAATGCTAAATCTGATAAGAAAATAATCGCTGGTTCTATCTGCCAACCTAGATAAAATTAATGTTTGATAGAACTAACTATTATAGCTATAGTCTCAACAGACTGTTCTTAGTGGAATTCAATTATGCTCGCATTTCTTATCTATTATGTTCACTATCTTTTACAATCCTCCTTATGAGTTCTGGTTCATGCTTCTTGTTTAGACACTGTTAGTACACTTTTAGCGATAAAGCCGCCTATTGCAGTAAATTAGCTGACGCAATAAAAGGCATTTATTTATAATCGTACAGTCATACAACAGTACACAAAATGAGAAACTGCAAATTAATAGAATTTCGAAGGTACTCTAATAATTTTTAATTTTCCCTCTTACGTCTTGAGATACGAAGATCCGCGATCGAAATTAATGTGAGGGCAATTCAGGATGTTTCCTCAGCCATTAAAATTGACGGCGTACAATAATTATGATATTCTTAAATTTCGTTGATTTTCTTTAAAAAGTTTAATATTTGTAACCCAAATAATACATCTGGCATTATACCTAATTAAAAGATATATCTTATAATAAAACAAATCAATTACGGCATCGCTAGCACAACAATCTATGCCGACCACTGTTTTGATTTCTGAATATATATAATTTTAAGACAACAACAAGAAAGACTTTAATATGATGACTGTTGTACAAAATTATTTTCAATGGAAAAAAAAATCCCGATAAGTCATTTTAATGGCGAAATATATGTATACATTTGAGGGCCTTTGCTTATTCACAATTTTGGTACCTCTAACACCCATAACAAATATTTTCTTTAAACAATTGTAAACAAACCTTTGGTACTAAATAAAACATAATACAAAAAAAACACGCGCACTGCACAAGCTCACGACCACGACCTCGTGCGAAACGAGCCCGCCAAAACGTCTCATTCTATTTTTGAAATAATTCAAATTATTTTCACACTAGCGCTCGCGTGGGAATGATTCGTATTTTTTTATTCCTAACTAGATAACATGTTTTTATTGCGAATCGTAATGTATATTCTACGTACAATTGGTCTGGTGTAAAAAAGCCGGAAAATTGGAAGTGATGACGAGAGAACCCATTATTTTACGGTGATTTTTAGCTAGATCCTATTAGTGATGGGTATTAGTTATGGCTTATTTAATATGGCGTGAGAACTGAGTAAAATCATCAGCTAGAATTTATTGCACCTGTGTCTATGTGTAACTATGTGACTAGACCATACTTGTATAATCTTAATAAGATCCAGGGTACACCTGGGTTGATTGATAGTTAGTCCATAAATAATTATTTATCCGTTGGCGTTATTACACAGGCCAGACAGTAATTTTGTTAGAACCACGCCTATTCCAACCAATTTGATATAAGCCAATAAATATAAATTACACCAAGATGTGCTTAAATGTTAGTTCTCGGTCGCCCCTGATATCACTACGTATGAGCAGCAGGTTACCAGTGCCTGTCGTTGTTCAAGCCGTCGTATGACGTCACAGGTGCTCATGGAAGCCAATTTCACGATTGATTAAGTAATTTGTAATCTTTATTTAAGAAATCGATGTTCGGCGACTTAGACGGTAGAGCCCCTGGCTGTATTAGTGCATACGCTTGTGCATTATAATTATGTCCGAGTATAGAGTCTCTACTGCGCCCGACCAACAAAATCACGGAATTATTCCATCACGTGTCAAATAATCAACTATTTCATTGGTTAATCGCAGTGTAGAGACACATGTTATACTAATCGATTAAGTGGACGTTAAGTATTAAAGAAGTTAAATCATAATTTTGGAATACCTCTCGATATTTCTATCTTAAAAAGTAGCTAGGTACGAAGTGCTTTTTTTTTCAATAGCTATTAAGACCTGAGCCAAATCGAAGATAGCATGTATCCACAAAATGGTAGGTAACATTTGCACAGTGAGAGTATTGCTTGGCACCCGGCCCACTCTGGACTTTGGCCAAATACTACCAATTTTGATTAAACCTGATATTCGGCCCCATCGGTGCATACTGCATGGATGGTAAATTTTTACTTTTTGAACGAGCAATTATATATATTTGCTGGTAGGTCTCATTAGATTATTAAGTTTAATCATTCAGAAAAGGGCTACAGAATGATATCATATTAACGAGTCGTAACCATAATAATAATAATGTCCTTCAGGTTGAATTTCGCCCATGGCGGTCAAGTGATCCGATGGGACGACTTGCGTCACGACCGACGGCTTTACGTACTGTCCGAGGCACGAGGGTGTAGTACCGCCTGCTCCCAGACTTCGGGCTGATACTGAAAAAAATCCTTAACAAAAACCATCACAAGGACTGTTTGGCCGACGCAGAATTGAAATTATTTATGTGGAATTCACAGAATTCCAGTCAGCTAAGAAAAGGGGGCTCAGTTGGGAACGCGTTATTCATGTAATTTCTGTCGCAACCGTCACAAACCAGGGAGCCGATTACCATCAGAAAGGCTGTATGCTAGTTTGTCAACTATTCCGTATAACAACATTCACCATCATCCAAACTTTTAATAGAATTGCAGATAGGTATTGTTTACCTGCCTATCAGAGGCAGATAAATATTTAGTACGTAAGCATCATCATCATCATCATATCAGCCGAAAGAAGCAAATAATTTAACACTTATTATGTAACCAAAAATAACACATTTATTACTCCCCTTAGAAAGTTTATGTTAGGTACTAGCTATTATGTTTTTGCAAGATTCCAATAACATATACAACATTTCACATACAGGAAAACAAGGTTGAAAACTTATGCTTCAAAATTTATGGTTCGGTAACACAACACAAACAGTTTACAGCAATATCTTTACAATAAAAATGTAAATTAGGAGCTATTACTCTGACCTAATACAGCCGAAACTGGGTCATATTGTCTATTGGATGCAGTCCAATTGCTACTCCCGTGAGCCGCACCCTTTGTGGAACCTTGAATATAAATGGACTCTTTTCCACCTTTAATAACCAGGTCTCAATTTGTCCAAATGGTTATGGAGTAGAGGGAGCCCAAGTGCCCAATAATGTAGTGGAGTTATTTACGTAGGGTGGTAAAATATGGATGGAAGGTTAAAAGTTATTACATAAGGTAAACGTAAAAATATACAACACCATATTTTTAGACACTTGAGTTCAAGTAGAGGGGAAGATAAGAGGATCCCTTAATTAACGTGCTATAAGCTGGTTAACATTGTTATATACGGGTATATACGAGTTTTCAATAGTATTAAGTCAACAGTCCCCACACAAGCGTGCTCTCCACCTGATGGTGGTAAGTAGTTTGTGTAGTCTAAAGATGCTGTGTTGTACTATCCAGGCATACAAGCATGCAACACTCACGCGTTGTCACTCAACATCGAGATTTTGTCCACGGTATTCTGTAGAATAAAAGTAATTCTACCAAATCACTTCCCCACTCTTAAAGCACTCAAAGTAAAAAGAACTACACTGTCCCTCTCTTGAAGTTAGTTCAAATATCAGGCAGTAAGTGCAGAATACTGTCGAAACATCTGAGTACCATATGTGCCTTCGTTCTTCGAGTTAAACAAGCTCAAACTGACATGTGGTGGTTTGGCGGCGCGTCGAACAAATAAATACGAACAGTGTTAATTTGCTTCTAATTAATACTAAGTAATAAATAACCGAAGGTTAAGGAAGCGTGATATATAGTATCTAACTACAGGCGTTGACAGTATATGACAGGACATGACATCAGTGCCGTAGGGTCCATTAAACCCGATTTATTTAAATTGTCTTTAAAAACATGTCAACACGTGTGTAAACTTATACTAACGATTACAGTATACTTCAATAACTTAATACAAGCTAAGGATGTGAAGCTAAACCTCGAGGGATAATGAGTGACCTGGTCCTGGAGATAAATCCAGCACCTCTGTCCGTCATGATCCTTCGAGATTTATTTATGCTACTAACTCTCAAACCGCCCTGCACCGGCTTATACGAATGAATACATAAATTTCTTGATAATTGATTTCTAGTCTGCATTATTAAAAATATAGTTGCGATCTAATGACACGAAAGAAGAAGAAGAAAAACAATTTATACAATCAGCTTCGGCTATGAAAATATTACTCTTCGCCTCCGTTCGGCATGGCTCGTATTTCCGCTAGCTCGGGCTATAATATAATGTGCTCGCCCTATAAATATGTAACTATCACCAAGAAACTGGATGTCAAGTCAATCAAGGGAAATTCCAGTCAAAACACAAAGCCCCAGACGAATTGCACAAACGGCAAATTTCTCCGTTCATGATCATTGAAACCAATACTTATTCTTCTCTCCCGAGTCCTTCTGACTAAGATAAACAGACAATGAGAAAAATTGCCTATTAGAAAGCATACTATCGAAATTGCAAAAGTTTCACGCGGCTCTCCGAACTCATAATAAATTCATTTAATGTCGGCTTACACGGGAAACGCTCGTGTTGATGCCCAAGTCACAAGCAATGGCGGGACGAAGACGTGAATATTTCGTACTTTTGTTTAATATACCCAAGATTATAAGTAAACAAAATTATCACGAAATAACATTACTTGAGTCATATGCAGAGTTCTGGTACTTATACAGTGATAACATTTAAGGGGCAACACAGCTTTTTATGCTTTATGATAAGCGCCGGTACGCTCACAGCGGTATGCTCTGCAGGAAGCATAATTATGTTATGTCGTGATCCTTGCATAATACAGCAGAGGTAATAATATTATTACATTAATGTTGTAGTCTTGGATTTGAGTAACCAAAGGTCGCCAAAGCTTCTCAGGGAAGAGCGTAGAGCAAAGGCTAAGTTGATGCCCAAGTCACAAGCAATGACGGTGTGAATATTTCGTTCTTTTGTTTAAAAATCCCAAGATTATATCTAAACAACTTTATCACGAAACAACGTCAGTCATGTGTAAAGTTCTTGTACTCGTACTTGTACAGTAGTAACATTTAAGGAGCGCTTTTATGTTTATAATCAGCCCCACTGTTGAACTAGGTAGGTGGTGGACCTTACGGAATACGCTGCAGGTATAATGATTTTTATTCCGTGATCATTTCCAGAATACTGCAACTATTCAATTATATTATATTATGTCAATTAAGTACACATTTGTGAATTTCCAGGATATATAAATAAGAGAATTCATTTCACAAGCGCGAGCGAGGTGTTCAAAAATTCATACTACCCGCATTCGAGCATCGATTGCTGGGCGAACCTAAACAGTGTGTTGACAGTGTTTTATTACGTTACAATTTGCGATGTGATTAGTTTACATTTTATGGCCTGAAGTATTGTCATCATCATCATATCAGCCGTAAGACGTCCACTGCTGGACAAAGGCCTCCCCCAAAGATCTCCACAATTGCCGGTCTTGCGCTATTCGCATCCAGCAGTTTCGAGCGACCCGCACAAGATCATCTGTCCATCTTGTAGGGGGCCTGCCAGGCTTGGCCTGAAGTATATATAAGTCATACAAAATTTAAACTCTGTATGTTGTGTTAACAGCAAGTTTAAAACAAAAGTGACAGCGATTTGTCTAAATATGCTTTTCTGCTTCCTCCTTGCTCCACAGCGAAGATACGCCTAACAATTTATTGGGGTCAGCGTAAGGGGCTTACCTTATTGAAAAGGCTCTGCAATATTGCGGTTACATCCGTTGCAGACGACACTCCCGGGATATGTCAGATAGTGGCGTTTCATACCTTAGGGGAAAAAATGTGGCCGTCATGCTGCTCCCGGCGTAATTATGTGAACCATCGAAATGTAAGGTTATAAAGAAAAACAAAATCAGTTTTAACAAAATCGCTCTTAAAAGTATTCCTTATCAAAATCGGGCCTGAAACAACGAAGAAAGGGGGTAATACGAGTTTGTGGAGACGCCAGCACATCCAGCTTCCCCAATCTGCCAAATTTTATAGATTTTAAACTTTATCACTAAAGCATAAGGTTCACTTTTAATTGGCGAAATTTGACAGATTGGAGTAGCTTGACGCGCTGGCTTCTGTACAAAAATAAAAAAATAACCTAAAGTTGAAATGAGACGCTACTCCTTTTTATTAGAAGTAGTTTTGTGAATAAAATAAATGCGTTTCCCTATTTTGTATATTAAAGGCTTTCTAGGACTTCGGGAAGTAACCTAGTGGTTCTTATGATTATCAGTGAAAGAGATCGTCAAATCTTAGCCTGGTACCCCAGTAGAAGTTTCACTATCGAAAATAACTTGAACGTCAAAGGTCATTAAAAAAACAGCTTCCATTTTAGATACATATTACACTTCTGGAGAATTGAAGAAGTTTCTTTTTTTCTCGCTTCACTTGTCGATGTGAGTGAAAGTTTCATGATCTTGTATCACACTAATATTATAAATTGTGTGATTGTGTATGTTTGTTACTTCTTCACGTCTAACCGGCTGGAGCGATTTCAATAAAATTTGATATGGAGTTAGCTGATACCCTGGATTAACACATAGGCTATAATTTATAAATCTGTCTGTCAGTGCCAATAAGCTATACAGACCGAAAACGAATCTCACGTGTGCAGCTAACAACAGCTATATTATGTGTATTAAATTATTTAATAAAGTGCCCAGTTTCATAAAAGCACTACCATTTTTTAAATTTAAACGTTATTTAACCAAATTTTTAACGGATAATTGTTCTTATAGTATACAAGAATACCTCGACTATAAGCTGTGAGCCTTGTATGTTTATATTAAAAAAAATATATATATTGCTATGTATTATTATTAATAATAAATTAAGTAAATGTGTATAAATTGTATGGTCATTTTTTTGTATTAAAATGTATATTTGCATGCTGAAAAGTAGAGTAAGAGATACCTATTTGTATTATGTTAAGAACTTTTGTCACCTTCTTCACGCAAATAAATGATTTTTATCTTTATATTTATAAAGTTTATCGTGTGTATAACCGGGGGCACACCTAGTTTAAAAATTGTGGCAAAGTTGTGCGTACTTTGTATAGCTAGACGGAATTAGGTTAGACATATTTTTTACCTCTTTATTCATCTGTTATGACTGAGATAAATATAAATAGCAGCAAAACACTTGAGAAATAAAACCAGCTCAACCTAATCCGTCTGATGTAATCAATAAAATCTAGATATATCAAATGCGCCTGCGCAGTACTGTTGCGTGAGTGACTCATGTGTGACATTGATCTTGACCTCCCTGCATTGTGATTCTTAATGCACACAATCATTATATACTCATTATTAACCTGGAGCATTTATATGCAGTACATAAAGTATGTTTAATTATATTTACAACTAGCTGTGCCCGCGACTTCGCCCGCGTGTTAATTAGTTTATTTCGTTTTTTTTTTGTTTTTAGTAAAATAAAAAACATTTTCTAAAATAAAAGTAGCCTAAGTTACTCCTTATTACATCAGCTACCTGCCAATAAAAGTCCCGTCAAAAACGGTCCAGCCATTTCAGAGATTAGCCGGAACAAACAGACAGACAGACAGACAAAAATGGTAAAAAAATATATTTTGGTGTATGTACCTTATATATATTCATATTTATGTTGTAAAAACCGGTTATTTCAATATTACAAACAGACACTCCAATTTTATTTATTTGTATAGATAGCACGCCATATTTATTTTCTTGCTTGGCGCTGGATTTCCAAATTTTTATACATAAGATAGAATACTCTTTATTGTACACACTCAAACGGAAAGAAAATATGTACATCGGATATAAAGAACATAATGTACAACGTGCGGTCTTAGCTATCTATTGAAAGGTAGAGCGATGGACGAGCGGCCCACGTGTCAGTGTAGGTGTTAGAACGATAGTTCGACCAAACGTCACTTAAAACCGACCCTCTCATGCATTTCCACGTCAGGGACCGGCCTGATTTGAAGTTCGAACCTCACTGACGCGGGTTACTTGGTTTTCAAACTAATTTCCCCGCTCTAAATCCGTACAAAATCTAATTTGTTATCATAAAAGCTTAATGAAAATAATTATAATTCCATATTATTACATCGTTGCCATGCCAAGTAATATCAACAAACACGATGCCACCTGTAATAACAGTCTCTCTGCCAACATTGTAGCGAAGCATCGCAAATCAACCGACTAATCGAATTATATCCAATCGTAATATTCAATAAAAATAATCGTAAAATTACGAGTACTAGCAATCTCTAAAAATGGCCGTAAAAATTATCCTACTAACTCGTTTACAATAAGCTTTATAGTTAATTTAACGCATGCATTACAAATCAATTTGTAAATTTAATTTGAAATAAATCGTTTAAATCTACCGTTACGCATTGTTAGTTCAGCACTTGTCAGCCAAATAACGTGCCATCTTAAAAACGAAGATAGAATGTCAATTTAGAAATCAAACCTAACTGTACGGGTACATCTACAAAAACGTTTAAAAAATATCATAGCATGACGTAGAAAAAAAAAAGAAAAAAAAGAAGCAATTCACGCGACATAACGGAATAGCACCGTTCCAAATTCAAAAAACTTTAAAATGAACGGCAGAGAAAAGAGAAAATAGGGCGTAGATAATGTTGCCAAGATGTACACGAAATATATATTATGCATTTAAATAAAAGGATTCAACATGAATGCTCGTTCCAACAGTTTCCAATCTATTTTAAGAAGCATTTTCTCTTTAAAGTACTGTTCAATAACGCTCTTCCAACGTCAATTTGTGCCTTGAATTTCCTAAAAGCTATCCAATACTTGTCTGAAATACACAACCAAATATAGAACGACATCTCGACCTCGATTTTAGTCCTGTCACTTTAAAAGCGCTACAAAAATAGGGGCGAGAATTCCACTGTCGTACGATCCCGACTATTCCCGGCACATTTATCAGCCCTAGGAAAGTGCAATCGGAAAAGCCATTTGCTGCAGAGGTCGCCATGACAGCGGCCTACTTGCACTATCCCACAGATAAAAAGATAGAGATGGCATGTCATTTAACTTAACCTCACTTCCATACTTGTGGGACGTTTTATGTCTGTATCTGACACAGAATATAACGGCAGTGCAATTTAGCTTGGCAATAATAAAAAAGAAACTTAACCGAAGGAAATTATAATAAATCGTATATTACGCTAATGAAATCTGGTGTACAAGTCGAAAAATACGGGCCGAGCGAGTGAATTAATTTATAATTATTCTCATAATAAAACATACTCTCATATTTCGATAACCATTATATTCTATAGCACCACTGGAAAGTTTGGAATTATTTCAAAGCTTAGTTTCACTTTCAATTGAGGAAATTCGACAGATTGGGATAGCTTGATGTGCTCGCGTCTGTACAGCCAATTTGTTTTAATACTGAGAAATTTCATTTACTATCATATAACTCAAATTGCCTGACATTGCTACTGATTTTTTAAGTTTAGGCAATATCTTTGTACTACTCGTAGTGTCACTTCTATTTATTTTTCTATTCTTTTCAATATCCCTTTTTACAACGACAATGGAAACTCGTTAAGATCCGTGAAGCGGGGAAATTGGTCATAAGTTTTGTTGAGCCAGATAGATTGTGTGGTCATTGTGAGCTGTGTTTTCATGTGTGGGAAGTTATATATTAATAACCATATTAAGGTTACCTTCATTCAAATTTTGAGTACTATACACATTCTTTTCGCCTTATAGGCACGCTGAATTTTGAAAAAGAATCTTTCAAATGATCACTTGGTTGTCCGCCTGTGTATTTGCTTTTTTTATAAGAAGACGACAAACGAGCATGTGTGTCACCTGATGGTAAGAGATCACCACCGCTATCGATCTAAGCTTGGAGCTCTATAAATATCAAGTTTGGAGACAACATTTTTTAATTCAGCTGATACATTTGCATACTAATTATAAGTAAATAAATCTAATTTTCACCACTTACCATCAGAGTTTGTAGATTCGATTTCAATACATACCTATACGTAATAGTACAACATATTTGATAAAGTCACATTAATACAAAAATAATATATCGAAAGTGTTTTTTTCCCGGCCTTTTAACCTTAATTTTTTAATTACTTTTTTAACGAATAGGCCCCTATTTTCCCACTTTAGGGTAAACACATCAATCCGATAATATCCCTAGATTTTAAAAAATACTTCGTGTAATTATTAAAAATAAATAAAATATATATAAGCTTTATGGACAAAACAATAGGGCACTTCTTGTGCATACAGAATCATGTAATTTGGCAAGCAGAGAGATTACACTGTAGATGTATAGTATAGCTTAAAGATCTTTAACACGTATTCCTCGTAAACTTGTTACATAAACTAATATTCTATTAGCACTAAAGACACAGGACGTGTTTTATCTCAACTAGTATAGCGGCAAGTTTACTAATGTAAGTTGCAAAGTAATACATATAAATATAAGGACATGACGCAAACGGTCCCGGTTGTATGAAAGCAAATAAACGCGCAGCGGATACTGGGAGTAAAGGAAGTCAGGGCTGCCTTGATAGGATACGAGTTAAAGTTATAATATAATAATACATTTTGGTAAAGTAGCCGACATAGCCCTAAGAATTGCCAATCTAAAGTGGCAGTGGGCAGAGCACATAGCTCGTAGAACCGACGGCCGATGGGGCAGAAAGGTTGACCGACAATCTTGCAAGGGTCGCGCGCGGGACCGGCTATTGTGGAGATCCTTGGGGGAGGCCTTTGTCCAGCGGTGGACGTCTTTCGGCTGATATGATGATGATAGGATTATTCACAAACGGTCATCTGATCCTAAACTAAGCAGAGCTTGTACTATGGAAACAATATAACTGACATACTACATATACCTACTACTTTTTTTTGTAAAACATACTTATATAGATAATCACACCCAGAGTCAGTTATCATAATTTTTTCCCTGACGTTTTATAATCTATGACCAGGAATATTTTTTTTAAATAGAAAAATAAATAAAACAAAATTCGTTTATTTCGGACCGGAATCCATAGAGTTAGTAACAGTAATCGTAAAAACTACGTTAGTAATATGTTAGCATTTACTTAACAAATTATAATTTTCAGTTGTTTTATCATAACGTTTACAGTTAGCCTAAGAGACTTTCAGCGATTCACCGGAGCGCAAGTCATCTATTTTTTATATATATATATATATAATAGGATGGCAAACGAGCAAGTGGGTCACCTGATGGTAAGTGATCACCGCCGCCCATGGACACTCGCAACACCTGAGGAGTTGCAAGTGCGTTGCCGGCCTTTAAGAAAAGAATAGGCTCGCTTCTTGAAGGTTGCCATGTCATACCGGATCGGAAATACCTCCGCAGCTAATTGATTCCACAGAGCGGTCGTGCGCGGCAAAAAGTTTCTTGTGAAACGCACAGTGGTGGATAACCATTCATCCAGGTGATAAGGATGAAATAATACTACAAACTTATTTCGTTCTTACAACGTTCGAACCTCGATTCAGGGTGGTTACTGACGTCACATACTCCGTTTGTAAGCACGTTTAGTGGAACGGTTACTTTATATACGCGTAGACGCGGGACGCCCTTCAAAATAACCCTTTTCAGTGTCTTCGTCCTTCTTAGAGTTCATAATTATTATGACATTTTTATCTTTTAAAACCACAATAACATAAGTTCATTGCTTCTTTCTTGAAGGACATAAATTCATGAAATTTATTAGATTATAGATAGGCAAATAGGGTTAGTCAAATATATTTTTGTATTATAGAGTAATATTTTTACATAATATAAATACTGTACCATTCTCAAATATCACTCATCTTTTAAATTAGTTGTATTAATGACTGACTTCAAAGTCTTCAAATCAAACAGCATCTAAACTTGAAAATAGTTAAAACTGGCTTCTATAATTTAGTATCGAATTATTACTAACTGGCATCAACACAGTGGCAACCCTAATTCAGATGCAAACCGACCAATGAAGCGAGATATTGAGTTCATACTTACATATAGATAATGTGAATTATCGTTGAAAATTGACACATAAAAAGGCTTAACTAGGACGAATATCAAATTTTAAACGTTTTATATAAGAGTCTATCTTAATAATATTTATCTTCAAACTTACTTACTAATCGTATAGGCAGTCCAACTAAAGTCCATTCATGCAAGAATTATTTTTTTTTTAGAATAGATAGTAAAACCTCGTATCGACTTTACAAACATCCAAACATGAGGACACCGAGTTGGTAACGAGACGACTAACAGTATCTAACACTATCTAATCCATGCAATGCATATCTATATAAATAAAAAGACAAGTCCTGACTGACTGACTGACTCATCAACGCCCAGCCCAAACCCTTGGACCTAGAAAGCTGAAATTTTGCACAAATGTTTGCTTTATAATGTAGACAAGGAATAAGGAAGGATTTTTCGAAATTCAACTCCTAAGGGGGTAAAACAGGGGCGCTAAGTTAGTATGAAACTTTGCCGTTTTTGAAGTTTAAGGCTTAAAAATTGGTATTTGGCCTTCCAGTTAAAAATAAAAAATCAGGTATTTCAGGGTTTTTGGAAATTTCACCCCCAAGGGCGAAAAATAGGGATGTAAGTTTGTATGGAAAATGTGACAATTTTTAAGTTAAACGCATGAAAATTGGTATTTGGCGTTTTAGTTAAAAATAAAAAATATATATTTCAGCATTTTCGGAAATTCCAGCCCCAAGAGCGTAAAATAGGGGGTGTAAGTTTGTATGAAAAATGTGACAATTTTGTGGTAAACGCACGAAAATTGGTATATGGCCTTTCGTTTAAAAATTATAAGTAGGTATATATTTCAGGATTTTTGGAAATTTCACCCCTAAGGACGACTAGAATAGGATGTAAGTTTGTATGAAAGTCTGTATTTTTTGAGTTAAACGCATGTAAATTGGTATTTGGTCTTTCAGTTAAAAATAAAGCAAACCAGGGAATAATTTGTTGTTAAAAAAAGGTAATCCAAAACTGATTCAATAGATCGCCACCAACAATTTAAACAAAATCAAATTTAAAAAAATTAGTTTCTTATGCCAAGTAGCTTAAAATGTCGTGGTCGTTGTCGTCTAAGTAAAGATTAAGCGTTTTATAAGATTTGTAACTTCTTTTTTTTTGGTAAATTTTATAACAAATCAAAATAACGACATTTTAATCAAATTGGGATAAAAAACGATTTTCTCGAAAATTTGAGTTGGCGTAGTATAAATTGTTGGTGTCGAGATGATCGCACCCAAAAAACATCATCTCAATTTTACTGGTCTACAAGTTCACAATTTTGTAACTAGATGGCGGTAATGTCGTTTCAGATCGCGGAACTTAATTGGCATATCGGTTAAAATAAATAAATGCTTGAAATAAAAGGTAGTCCAAAATTGAATCAATAGATGATCGCCTAAATCTCACCCAAAATATATGCACACATCTTAATTTTACCGCTTTACAAGTTTATATTTTTGTTAGTAGATGGCGTAATCATCGTTTTTGATCGCGCTATGGTTTCGTTCACAAAATGTCGCAACCTAATCTAATGGGAGTTACCTTTGTGATTAATGCATCGTTGATTATTATTTTACTTTATTTAACTTACTGACTATACTTAAGGACAATTGATATGTATTCTTTGATTTTTGCTTGATGATATCGGTTTTGTAAATAACAGTAGCAAAGTAGTCTTTCATTTATTTCTTAGTAAGGTTATTTATAGGTTAGGTTTTATTCAATTTATATTGCTTATTTGTTTTAAAAGTTATATTTTTTAGATTAAGCTAAGTAAGTAGTTACATTGGTCATCATTAAAAATTGTCGCGGACAAAGTCACGGGCACCAGCTAGTAATTTATAAATGGGTGTATAAATAGCCATTAATATAGGTACGTATATGTATAAATATTTCATAGAGTTGCCACCGCTGTAATCATAGAAATTCGAAACAAAAATATTAAATAAAACAATCTAGTAACTAATCATAGTCAGAATCTAACCAAAGGCGTAAGTTATTTATGAGATTTTTTTTCTTAATTTCTTGATACGGATGACTCAATTAAATGTGATAAATTTATTGACAAATTTAGTTTTATTTCTTACTTCTATCAGTAGAAACATAAAAAATCAAACCCATTTTAAACCCGCAAAAAGTATATGGCATAATAAGTACATCGTATTACCTCTGTATCATATGTCTGCTCTCATTGCCAAGTTAAACAATGAATTAAGTGAAAACATTGTTGACATGAATAAGAAAAGTGTAAAAAGTTAAATTGATTGATTCTCATACGTCGACAATGGAAAAAAGTTAAGTATGTTTGAGGAAACCTGTTCATTAAACCATTATACTACATCTGAATACTGTGTTCACTGTTTTTTAGATTAGATACTTACACGCCGGTGATGAGAAAGTATCTAAATAGCTTCGTACTCAATTTTGAAAAATCTAGTCTCTATCTAGTCGTATCTTCAGTTTCACTCTAGCAATAAAAATAGATTTGATCACTCTAATATCGTGTAGAACTTCGTTAAATTCACGCAAAATGAAACGAAAACCAACATTAAATCATTGTAACGAAATGAAGATTTAATTTTATTATCATAACGTGTACAGACAGACTAGCAAGTTTTCACTGGACAATAGAAGCAAACGAGGCCTCAAGGTGTCTAGCAAATAAAACTACAAATCACGTAACCTGCGCCTGCGCAGTTTGTCTGGGGGCGGTTCTGGGCGTGCGTGAGCGGGTTTTTAGGGACATTTAGTGAAAATATATATGTTATTAAGCCATGGCGCGGGCCGCTTGTCTGATTGAGGATCGGAGGGGGATATTCCACCGATATGGATGCAAACCAAAAATGGAGATATGTCCGAAATTTGATACTTCACCATTATTTCATATACAAGAAATTTAAATAATGAGGGTCTATACGAAACACAAAGATACAAATAAAAAACGACTAAGTATTTTATAAATTGGCGATTCAGAGATAATCATAAGAAATAAATAAATCGTGGCACAACTTACACACTGCCATCTGGATCCAAACTAGACAGTCTCAGACAGATGCTACACTATGGCAGCCAGAAAACTAATGAACAAAAATATATATTTTTCTATATACATATTTGCAGATTAATTACTCCCAGATACAGAACAAACAATCGGGCGTATCAGACAAAATGTGTCCTGGTTAGGGATCAACCCCACGGCCTATGGCTTAGCAGGCTGGGTCACAGAACACTAAACAAACAGACAGTAAAAACTGCACTTTTTTTCGTCATATGCGACATACGAGCAAGCGAGTAATTTTAATATCAGCAACCAATTTCATAAACAGTAACATTTTTTTGTAAAAAAGATAACTGTTATAGTAAGTATACACTAGAGTGAAAACTTGAAAAAAACGTCGTAAAAGGCCGATATCGATTCTCAATCGAATCTCGATTTACGATTCAACTGTCCATGGACACTCGCAAAACCAGAGGAGTCACGGGTGCGTTGCGGGCCTTTAAAAGAGTCAGCACACAAGTGTTGCTCTGCCGACCTTACTCACAAGCAAAAACACAAAATTAAAGTTATTAATGTTGTTATTAAGTAATGTCTTCTGTAAGGTGGAGGGTGGAGGTGGTATTGTACCTATCTATCTATCATACCATGGACGAACCACACTGATTCCGTTCCTAACCATACTGACTGAGGTGGCGCCTGTCTGACGACTATCTAGAAAGAATCCACTGATATTTGCCGTTGATCTTAATTGTTATCCGGGAGATGTGCTAAAATATAAATATAAAACTTGAGGCAACATTCATAGCCAAACAAATCACCAGCTGTAAAATCAAACTTCCGCGAAATTGAAATGTTTGTTGATATTAAAAGTATCGAAATGAATATGGTTTAATTTTCAAAATAGATTCGCGGTCAATGTTTATGAGTTTTGATTGTCGTAATAAATAATCAAACCACGCTTATTGCGTCATTGAAATGTTTTCTTTTGTATGTTTGAGATAGTGTAGCGTCGGAGAGGACTGAATTGGATTGCGTAGTGTCAGAAAGGACTGAACCTGACATGTGAGATAGATGTTATCTAAGACATGTAAAAAAACAGGGTGGTCTCGGAATCATAAATTATTATTATAATTATGACTTTATAGTGAATTTCGCGCTCTAAAAAATAACCACGATGTCTTTTTATGGCGGAAACTTAAACCCGAATTCACCGTAAAATTAAAACTTACATTACCTCACTAAATTAACATAATATAGATTCGATCTTGATCGCGTGAATTCCTCAGTCGAGCGACGCGGGCGCACGTGGCTGGCAGGAAACGGAAGCTATTGTTTGGCGGCACGAGTTGAATCGTAAATCGAGATTCGATTGAGAATCGATATCGGCCTTTTACGACATTTTTTTTAAAGTTTTCACTTTAGTGTATACTTTTACTATGACAGTTATCTCTTTGACAAAAATGTTACTGTTTATGAAACTGGTGGCTGAAATTATGGTCAAAAACACTTTAAAATCAAAATGGTTTAATCCTACTATACCAATAAACATGATAGTTTGTGTACATATTAACACTAGAACAACGGGGCAGACAAAAATGTATTGTCGGATATTCAAAAAATAGCTTTGGACCCAATTCCAATGTGGACGTGGTCAAATTCGCAGGCAGAAACTAGTACTTTATTATAAAGAATATAAATAACCTCACACCTTTTAAAACTTAAGACGGTTTCAGAAAAACTTCATCCCACTAAATCGGTAGCCCGCTGCCATGGTTACAACAAGGAGATTTACAGCATAAAAAAGCAGTAAAAAGGTTTATAAAGTGCTGCAAACGTCCATAGGTTACAGTAACATCCTACAGTATGATTTTTTGACTTAGCGGTATAAAAATAAACCAAAATTGTTTGCCAGTCACTATATTATTATATTGGCGTATAAAGATAATACTAGGACACCATGATGTGACTTGTATTATTATGACACAAATAGATTATTATGACGCAAATAGATTATTTATAGTAAAATTTTGGCAATAAATATAAAAACATGGCCCCTATTTTTAATGTAAAGCTACAATTTGTTTCATTAAAATAGTTTAAATACGATATTTATAATCTCAAATGAATAATTTGAAAAAAATCATAAATGTCGTCTGGCAGTGTTGTTCTCAATAGTAATATTTAACACCTGTGAAAACATTGTGAATAAGTTTTTGCTATTACAATAAACTGTATAATGCTCAGTATGACAAGATTTGTACTTTTTGGTGTTGTTGCGAAAAAATTGTAAATATTACGCAATAAAATATAATTTAAACTGAAACATTTTTGGATAATATAACCAGGGACATTATTCACACACCGCCATCTGATCCCAAACTAAGCAGAGCTTGGACTATACAAATCAGATAACTGATATATTACATACACTACTATTCTTTTGTAAAGACATTCTTATATAAATGATTACACCCAAACTCTGTACAAACAGACATGTTCATGCACTCAAATATCTGTTTGAACGATAATGTATTTTTATTGATATTAAAAATATTATGGTAAGTATAGAAATAATGCTCCAACTCAAATATTCTGAAAAGATGCCGTGTTTTTACCAAAATGTTCCGAAATGTTAACAATATTGAGTAATAAAATGTAAGTGAGAAATTGAATATTGCTGTATTTTTATTGCCATGTTTTGAAATGTAAATCAGAATACGTCCTCAAAGTATACTTTTAATTAAATATTAAGAGCAATGCTGTGTTTTTGTTGCCACGATTCTTAATGGTAAAAATATTATGTAATGACTAGCTGTGCCCCCCAGTTTTACCAGCGTTAAACTTTATAAATTATAGCCTATGTGTTCTTCGGATATATAAGCTTCATTACTACAAATTTTCATTAAAATCTGTTCGGTAGCTTTTGCGTAAAAGAGTAACAAACACAGTAGTAGGATATAAAGAACATAATTCTACTAATATTATAAATGCGAAAGTTTGTGAGTATGGATGTAAGTTTGTTATTCTTTCACGCAAAAACTACGGAACGGATTTTGATGAAAGTTTGTAGTAATATGGCTTATCAGATATATAAGCCATATTACTACAAATAGGCTATAATTTATAAAGTTAAATGCGGATGAACCGCGGGGCACAACTAGTAGGATGTAGGTATATAATATGTATATTATTTAGTAGTATTAGTATGATGTCGTATAATTATTATTTAAACTTAAGTATTTTGAATATCGTGTTTCAAAATGTTACATCCCTATTTCCGCTGTTTACTGCTGAGTTGCAATAATCGCCGATTGACGCAAATGCCAACCAGCAAATCAGCAGTAAATACTGTATATAAACTCGCGTTTTTACTATTTCCATCAGTATTTTATTCTCTGGTGAAATTGCTGCCCAGCTACGGAATGGCCATAGATCTGCCGGCTGGCTTTCAGCAAGGAAACTAGAAGTAATAGATTCCGTCGTGGTCGTCACTCTGCCCTTCACTAAGGCTATCGCGAAAAAGTCCAAATAACAAAGTTATTATTAGTGTTCCCTATTAGTTAAATACAGTGTAGTGTAAAAAATAATAGTCTTTTTTAAACTACCGAGTCGCACAGACTAACAGTACGTACGAAAACACAAATGGCCTAAGCTTTGCTCTTAAGACCCAAGTGGAAGCCATCGTGCGCTAATAGTTTCCTGTGTCACCGGTTTCTGGACGGTAATATTCCATACTAAGTACACAGATGTCCTTTATTATGCTATTTTCCTTCCCTTTGAAAATGTTATTACCATGACTTATTATCTTGACTGACCTGTTGGTGTAGTGGTTACTGATCCTGACTGCCACGACAGAGGTCGTGAGTTCGATACCCACTCAGGACAAATCTTTGTGTGATGAACACGATTATCAGCGCTCGGTCTGGGTGTAATGTGCATTTATTTAGAAATATCTGATTGCTTGGTACATGCTCTGTCTAGTTTTGGATTTTATTGTAGTGTGTTAGTTGTCCTAAGATATAATAATAATAATATCTAGGGACAATGTCACACAGATCATCCTAGCCCCAAACTAAGCAAAGCTTGTACTATGGGTACCAGGCGACGATATACAACTTATATAGATAGATATTTGTTTCTGAGTCACGGATGTCTTCAATGTATATAAGTATTTATTTATATACATTTAAGACATCCGTGACTCAGAAACAAATATTCGTGCTCATCACACAAATATTTGCACTTACCGGGATTAGAACCCAGGACCACCAGCATCGTAGGCAGGAGCACTACCAACTAGGCTATGGTGACCGTCGATATTTATTATTATTATTATTATTTTGGAATAGACATATTTCAGATATATTGTAGAATTTATATTTTTCGCATTTAACCTATTCCAAGAAACAAATTTCAATATTATTTTTATTACAATGGTTACTTCGTTTAAATTAATTTTAAACATAACCATTTACTTTTTATTATAAAATATTATTCATGGACATACTTTCAATAAAAAATATTCAAATTCACAAAACCAAAGCATAACAAGACTTTCCTTTTCATTTGCATCAATTCTCATACATACATATCCATCATCATTCGAAATCAATTAACGCAATAAAAGAATTATTTGCATCGTAAACACAAACAGATCTTTCATTTCAAGGGTAAGCAGAAAGGGTTCGAGTAGGCGTTACCATAGCAACCGCGGGTAAATTGCTTAATAATGTTCGCGAAATTCACGTATCAGGAAACATGTAATTATAGTGCTTTGAAATGCTTGAAAAGAGTAAGGAGGAGCTGTAAGGAGGGGACAATACTTTATAAGATTAATATCGATGAACGTTTCCTTAGGGTTTTAATAGGCTCGTTATTTTTGTCATTAGTGTACCTACTACTTTGAAATATTTTATCAAGAAGGAAAATATTCTTCACTATAAATAAACAATTTTGATACCTAATACTTTTGATATTAAACGTGATTATTTACTGTTCAAAATGTCATCTCTGTTTCAAAGATTATTCTTATCGTGTATCGATCGATATTTATTACGTATCAAGAGGAGGACAAACAAATATTTACCGCCTACATCCTTATCTGTTAATATCGTAACACTACTCTATTTTATTTTATCTGGTAATAAATGATAAGTCAGTTCAATATCCTCATGACTTTCATTCTTCATCTAATACTATGGTGTGAAAAAAACATGCAACGATATTTCGTTGCATGTTTTTTTCACACCATACAAATTGTTTCTTATCTACCCAATAAACACCTCTATCCATTGAGATACCTGTATTCTTTCGGCGAAGAAGATCATCGCCCCACTTCATCCTGTAAGCCCTCACGGGATGACATAGGATGAGAAAGTCGTTCCGAGGGAATATCTCTCCCAGAGAACGGGCAACAGGATCTCTCTGTGTAATCACACCATCATACCACGAGCACCAACTCGTCTGTCAAGTGTGGCGATTTTAGCATATTCCTCCCAAATGTTGGGACACACTTCCATTGTGGAAAGCTTATCTCCAGCAGTGCACTCTCTTCGGCTGACATGGTGATTCTTTTGAATACAATTATATGCCAAACTAGATGCTTTTCATATATTATTTTTTTATAGTAATATATCATTATTTAGATACACACAATGATGTTATAATAATAACTAATGATTATTTTCATAATTAGACGGCTACGTACTTCCTTGTTTTACTAATAATGTTATCTAAATATTATTCAATTGAACTATAACATAGTCAGTACTAGGACATAATATGACAAGGAACACATTGGATGCAGTATCTTACACGATTAACTAGATAAAGTGATTGTCAAAGTTCACATGAAGATAGCATGGGGTTATTACAACTAACAATATTAATAGACTACTATTATCCCTCAGTAGCACGTGACTAAACTATATAGCCAGTACTAAAGTGCCTAATGATTTGATAAGCGCTTTGTTATAAATGAATGCAGTGAAATTAATTAAGTTTCTGTGGGCAGAATAGGGAATTGCTGTATATTTTTGAATAAATCATTCGATTCTTCATATAGTATGTATGATAAAGTTAGAAAGTAACCAAGGTTATTTACACGTACATAATAATTGTCGAAATGTTTTCTTTGTACTTACAACCGTAACTATCAATTAGGGAAGGAAAGTTTGAAAACTGTTTTATTTTTCAAGTGAATATACTTTAATTTTCATATATTATAGTTCTAATTTTATTGTTTCATTAATAGATTACTCGTATATAAATGAATGAATGAATAATTTATATGGTAAAGTAACAGGACTCCTTTTGTTAGTAAACCTATGATAGTAATTCTAAAACAAATATGTAGTACACAGACTAATACATATATTTGCACAGGAATGCTTGACTAATTAGTTAGGTATTAGTTTTTGGTTATGCAATACATACGATCAATTACATTGTCTATAGATTGAATATGTTGATATATTTTAGGGGCCGGTTGACGTGGTTGGTAAATGCTTGCCTTTCACGCTACAGGTCGTGGGGTCGATTCCCATCAAGGACGGATATTTATGTGCATGAGCATGTCTGTTTCTCCTGAGTCTGGGTGTAATAATCTATATACGTATGTATTTACAAAAGAAAAGTAGTATAATATGCAATGTATCAGGTATCTGGTTTCCATAGTACAAGCTCTGCTTAGTTTGGGATCAGATAGCCGTGTGTTAATAATGACCCAGAATATATATTGTACTGCAAAACATCGATACCAAACGAAATATTCCCAACACTAGCCAAGATTAGGGTTCGCACAAAGCGTCTTTGCTTCTTTAATCTATTCGCGGGCAGCAGATGTTCTCAGGTAAACTGGAGCAGATGTAGAAGAACAATGCCAAAACGTTATTGTCAGGTTTTAATTTAATTATTTTGAGACCACTTGTGCAAAGACGTTGCAATTTTGAGACCGAGAAGATGTTTTAAATCAAGAGGTTTTACTTATATTGATTTTGGATAAGTTGCAGTGCCTTTGATTCTAATGTGTATTGGGTACTTGCGAACGGATAGAAAACGTCTTCCAAATTATATATTCATAAGTGGATTGGTTTTAAAATAGTTCTCTGAGAAAATCAAGGGTTAAGTTTCGATTGCAATCTGATGAATGTATTCAGTAATTAATTAACGTCGATAAGTACAGTGAACGTCGCATTATATAAAAATATTTTTATAGCTAAATAGTCCTTTTCCTTAAAGGTTTATACTGAAGCGAGGTGTAAAAAATATAATAGGGTAGAAGTAGTTGTATATCTTCGGCTTCTAACATCATAGCAAGATAAAATATGTGTTAGGCATAGATTTGTATTTGCACGATGTTCACATAAATTTTGCACGAAGCTTAAAGAATCATACAGACATAAAACATGTCTAAATGTTCAGGTACACTATGTCAGAAGCCTACTGGGCGGTTTGATTAATTCTGACTTCTATGGTCAGTAGTAACCAGCTACTGACCATACGAAAAAAAAGAAGCAGTATATCGTGACAACTAACACACACTGCTATTTGATTTCCAACACAGAACCAGACAACTGGTAAACTTATATATTTCCAAATACATACATATTACAGATAAACTACCCACAGACACCGAACAAACAATCATCACACAAAGGTGACCGTAGCCTAGTTGGTAGTGTTCCTGCCTACGAAGCTGGTGGTCCTGGGTTCGAATCCCGGTAAGTGCAAATATTTGTGTGATGAGCACGAATATTTGTTTCTGAGTCATGGATGTTTTCTATGTATATAAGTATTTATCTATCTATATAAGTATGTATATCGTCCCCTGGTACCCATAGTACAAGCTTTGCTTAGTTTGGGGCTATGGACACTTACCACTAGACCAAAAGGCCAGACAAACAAATACAAAAAAAAAACAATTGAAGACACTGGCGGGCAACTTTTATTCGATCGAAGAAATTCTAATTTATACAATCAATTCTGTTTTATTTATTTCCATACTTAAACATTCCTTTCTAAAAAGGAAACAATTCTCTTCCTATAGAATACAAAATGATTTCCTACGAATATTCAATTTTGTTACCCAACTTTCCAGAGACAGTCATTTCGCGGTTGGCTAGGTATTGCGCAAAACATTATACTTTTTAACCATAGCTTTTTACTTACGTACGTCTACTCAAGCAAACCCCTTTTTCGAGTTGATGTTGCCAACTCCTATTTCCGTTACTCACCAGACTTAGGTTTTAAATCGGCCAGATATTTTACAAGCTACTTCCTAGGTGACTAAAACGTTATAAATACTAAATTGGTACAGAGATTTTTTAATTAAGTACTGCAATTATAAGAATAAATAATATTTTTTATTTTGTTTATCAGTTCAAATATTGACAACGAATGCCTTTACTCCATTTTTAACAGACTTTGAAAAGAAAGATGTTATCATTTTTTTTCATGTATGTTTAGCTATTTCTTCGGTATTTTTGAGATTAGTCTCAGTTTAGGTCACCCGATTCGGCAAGAAGAACTATCATTATTGTAACATCTAACTAAAGTAATTTAAAATTTTACGATTGCAGATGACCTAGTCCTTTCGTCACCCTCGTGACACATATGCTATTAGCCAATTTAGTAATCTGCCAAATATCGCCGAAATGTTAATTAATTGGCAACATTGGTTCGTATTTGATCATCAGTTAAAAAGAGGCAGTAAAGATCACTGCTGTACCGTAAACGGTTTTTATAACAAAACTGTAAACTACGCATTAAAGTATGTGGTTGGAAAGAGATAAAACGTTCTATAGAAAGAGGCAGAAAATGTATTTTCTGTCGAGGCAAAGAGCATTAATACCTGGAGATGTAGTTCCCATTTATGCAAGTTGCATTCTCGTAACCATAATCTTTTTCATTGTTTTTTACTACCTTCTTACAATTACGTATACACGAATACGGTCTACTAAATGGGAAGGGGTTACCTATGCCGAGACAAAGTCACATTTTGCCTACTCTTTCCTCGTCCCTGATGACAATTGACGACCGTATTCAGACCTGAGAAGAGTACCTAGTACCTATACATATGAATGCTTTTTGCTGGAAGATTTAATTTTGTATGGGTGGACAATTTCTCTAGTGAAGTTGCTAATGGATGGAAAGAACTATCTGCCTTTTAGACAGTGTACACGTGAAGGATTACTAGTGCCAGAGCCCGGAGAACTGGAAGAGTAAACTGGATCCGAGCTTCCAGTCGTCGCTGATGAGATGAGACCTTCTTAGATATTTTTATTCAAACGTAAAATTATATATAGAAGGTATTAGATAATGATGATCTTCATGTCAGTTAATAATCAAGGGGGCTTCCGCCTAATTCACCGGCCATCCTGATCGTGATCGGCGTTCAAATAAATGAACGTTAAAAATGACTAAAGCATTCGTTCAATCGGCTTCCATGAGCACATGTGGCGACATAAATGGTCCGGAATCGATTATCAACGTAGAGACCGATTGAACCAATGACTTAGTAATTATTAACCTTCATCTATTTGAACTCCGATCAAGATCTTAATGACCGGTGAATGAGGCGATAGCCCTCCAGGTTAGTTTGCTCAGAAAAGTTGCAATCATTTATTTTGCGGTACATATTGGAAATTCCAAAAACATAGGCAAAAATTGTTGACATAACTAAAGGAAGAAGGCCATTGCAGTATTGGGGGATACTAACACAGCCTCAGTACGTGGGATGAAACTACTCTAAATATGTGCATAGGTTTATGTTTTAGACCGGTTAAACGTGCGATGATCACATTGTGGGAAAGATACACCAAACCGATACATAATCACCACGTTTTCCAGTTAGATTTCTTAACGAGACAGAATTAACATTAAACTTGAGTATCCTGTTCAAACATCTGATACCGGGGAGTCAGCATAACAAGTCACCTACACAGTTGATTGTCTTGAATTTGTAGCCCTTATAAGTGAACCAAAAAATGTACAAATATTTTCATGGCAAAGTTAATTCTCAGTGCGCCTTACTTTTTCCGTATGAGGTTGTCCGTGGATATAAGAGTGAAAAGAATAGAGACTGTACCTGAAATTGCAGTCAATTGTGCACTATGATGTGACCCGCCCAGAAAGCTTGTTGCTTTCTTTCTCGTGTGGGTAGTTGTTACCGTAGTATTACAGATGTTCAAACTTAACTACTGCTGGCCCATTGACTGACGGACATATTAAACGTGCCCTCCCAAACAAGAGAGTCTCAGAAATAAACCGTCGTCTCAGACTATCTCTGAAATGCATCTATAAACTGAACGTACCCGTAAAGTCTTGACCATAGCCGCGGAGAGATCTGAGGACTGACAGATTTAAGTGTTCTCCGAGACACGGATGTACAACACCGCTTACTTCAAGGCTCCGGGCTGCTACTCGTACAAACACAAACAATCCCAACAACTTTGAACCTAGAACTTAATTTGCTGCGGTTGAACATCTACCGCAAAAGTAAAGAGGCAGTCGATCTATATTTATGGTATGACAAGGATTTTATAAACAGTCTTGCACAGTATTGCGCTAACAGTGACAGATCCTTTTAAAAACTTAAGAGTAGCCGATTTAACGCAAAAGTGCACTCATTAGGCCATTCACATTCTATTTTTAGAAAAACTTGCTCATATTCTTGATTCAGATAAAAAAGCTTTATTTTGTTACATTTAAAGTTGGGATTCGCGTGTTTTTAATGTCGCTGTGAGTTTTTCACTTGGTCCTGCAGATTAGGGTTGTCGGAAGCCGTTTTAATATTTATATGCTGGTTTAGATATTTTACATTGTATACGTTCCAAATATGTATCACTGTATACATTATAGTGTTATATATATTAGTGGTGGTGTGGAATGGGTAGCGTATATAAAAAGGATACAAGCGTTGCTAGCATGCCCACGACTACTCATGTCTCTACAGAGTTCAACTATTGACCATTCATGGACTTCTGGATGTTTGGATGTTTTTAATCCATCATGATCAAACGGCTGAATGGAATTGGATGAAATTTGAAATGGAGCTAAACCCTGAATTATTAAATAAATTGTGAAATCGCGGGTTTCACTGCGGGGCGCAGCTAGTGTACTATAATAATAACACTGAACATAATTTTGTATATTTTGTAGTAACGAAAACATAGAAATTAGCATTGAAACTAGCGATAATGGCAGTTGTCGTGCGTCACGTCAAGGATGATGGCAATAACCTTGGTGTAGCAAGGTTTTGTAGCTAATGTATATTAAATGTTCTATGATTATTGTACATGTATTGTCAACTGTCAACTGTCAAACGTGAAGGTATAGCTCCCAGTTAAAAAATAAAAATTCATTAATATTAATTAAATAAAGTAATAACTGTGCAAGATTTTTGTTGCCCGAAGTGGATAATATTGTGATTAATAAGAACAATTGTTATTTAAAGATATAGTGTAATATAAACTAAATTATACAACTTTAACATAACTTACATCTTATAAACTACCTCACAGTGAACTAAAAGTGAAAGTGATATTTATATAAGTACTATAAACTGTCAGTTAAGTGCCTGGATTCGGCCTAATTATATAAATTACCTATAATAACCCGCCTTGTTGTATTAATTACATCAAAATACAATATTTAAATATAAGACAGACATTATTGATCGCGTAGCGCCATCTAGTAGCTAACAGAAGTACTAACGCTATCTGTTTACCTTAGAATGACCAACTGTGCGCATTGTGGTAAATTTTTGTCAGTACGTGGAGGCGCCACCTGCAGTAACTGCAGGAAAAAATACCATCTAGACTGTGTTCAGCTGTCTGCAGTACCGAAAGCGGGTACCTGGAAGTGTGGCGGATGTCGCGTAAACTCCAATTCCAGGGCAAAAACCCTGAATAAAGAGACGGACGCAAACAGCTGCAGTTCTATGTCGCAAAATAGCCCCAACACCGCATTTGAAGATGCTGGAGAGCTGACCGACTTGGAGCATGAAGAGGACCCGAATGAAGCGCCAATATCACAGGTGGAATTGCTCAGACAAATCAAGTCTGAAATTCAGCAGATGAGGGCTGAAGTTAGGCGAGATATCAGGAAGCTGACGGATCAGGTATCAGCACTAGGGACGCGGGTGTCTAAGTGTGAGCAACGGGTCAATGACTTGGAATCAAAGATTACAGTCATTGAAAAAAGACCACCCACCACAGCAACAGATGACTCCGTTAAGCAGCTGGAAAATACAGTGACGCAGCTGAAGTCACAGATTAATGATCGAGATCAGGATCTGTTGAGCTCGGATTTGGAGATCACTAACCTCCCTGAGGATAGGGGTGAGAACATCATACACACCGTTGAACTAGTTGCCAAGAAGCTTGGGGTCACCCTCGAAGCGCGAGACATAGTGTTTGCCGAACGGGTGGGCCTGGGCCCCGGGCGAGTGGCCGAGCCTGGCTTGCCTGGCGCTGCGAGCGGGCCGGCGCCGCGCGCGCGCCGCGTCGTGCTGCGCCTCGCGCGCCGCCAGCTGCGCGACGAGCTGTTGCGCGCGGCGCGCGTCCGCCGAGCTGTCGACACCGAGCACCTCGGCCTGGCTGCGCCGCCCCAGAGGTTCTATGTCAACGAGAGGCTAACATACGTCAACAGGCATCTGTTCTACCTCGTTCGACAGGCTGCCCAGCGCGTTAATTGGCGTTTCACTTGGACTAAGCATGGTAAAATATTGGCAAAGGAATCTGATGGAAAGCGCACCTTTGTGATCCGAACAGAGGCTGACATCCGTCGTGTTTTTGGCGAGCAGTCGTTTGACAAAGAAGCATAATGTTGTGAAGAAGAATAATGTAAAAAGTGGTACTATTACTCCTCTTACTAATGTGATTATTCTTAGTGCTGTCTTTATATCATATTTACAGTTTAGGATCTGCATATACACCATATTTCACCTATTGAATATATCATGTTTGCACAATTTGGTTAAGAGTGGCTCATGTAAATATTTACAATTACATTGTATTATTCATTTAAACATTATTCTTTTATCGGCTTATTGTCAATTTTCTAAATTAATAAACATAGGGTTTAACTTATATAAATATTTACAATGTCATCGTTTTATTTGTATAGATATTTTCTTGACTATATTGTGTAAATTGTCTAAATATATAGACACAGGTTATAGCTTATTTTACATACAGTTCACATTATTGGTTAACACTCAATACATCTCATATCAATACACACATTACTTATTATACACAAATGGTTAAACAAAAACAATTAAAAGTTGGACTTTTCAACGCGGGGTCACTCGGAACACGGCATGAGGAATTTATAGTAGCCATGGAGAATCTGGATGTGGACTTAATGGCAATAAACGAAACCTGGATCAAAGCGGGAGAGGAAGGTAGGGCACCATTCGTTCCTAACTATAGACTACAACACATGCCACGTACAGCTGTCTCGGGAAGGTCGCGAGGTGGCGGCGTTGGGTTTTACGTGCGTCAGGGGCTGCGAGTCCGCGCGTTGCCGCACCCGTCTGTACCAACTGTAGAGCAGATGTGGCTCCGGCTGAGCGTGAACACACAATCGGTGGTCGTCGGCACCGCGTACAGGCCGCCCTGGCTCGATGTCAGCGTATTTCTTGACGCCATTACTGATTCTGTTACTTCCTTCCGGAATGTTGATAAAATAGTATTACTGGGCGACTTTAACATTAATTTACTTGATACCTCTGATAACAAAGTGAAGCTACTCAACTGTTTTCTACACAGCACCAATCTCATTAATATAATTACGGAACCAACTCATTTTACTGATCACAGTGCGACCTTGATTGACTTGATTTGTACAGATGCCTCTGTCCGTGGAGTATCAGTAAACCACATACCTGACCTTGGACATCATGCTATCGCCACAACTGAACTTAACTTTAAGGTTTATAAACCTGCCCCTTTCTGGGTAAGATATCGGCCATTAAATGACATACTGCAAGACTTATTCCAGTATGACTTAGGGTGTATAGACTGGGACTCCATAGGCAAGCTAGGAGATGTCAATTGCATGGTTGAGACTCTAAACAACTACATTACAACTTTATTTGATCTACATGCTCCAGTTAAAAGAATTTTGATTAAAGAAGTATCTTATCCCTGGATCACCACCACTATTAAAGATATGATGCAAATAAGGGACAAACAGCACACTAAGTCTAGGCGGACCAAATCAGACATTCATTTAGAATTCTATAAGAAACTTAAATATGAAGTAAGGGCAGCCATAGTTAGAGAAAAGACTGCTTACTTTAAGACTCATATTAACAGCAAAATAAAACAACCTAAAATATTATGGAAGTCCATTAAGAAAAATTTAACAAAGCACAAAACCCAAAGCCAAGATTTACCACAGCACTGCAACAATCCTGAACTTTTAAACATTCACTTTTTAAATATACCTAGTAGTGATGAAGTAACTATATCCCATCTTACACAGTTTGAATTCAACAGGTTTGGTTGTGGTAGTTTTCAAATTCAGTTAGTCAATGAGGAGCAGGTATCAAAGATTATCCATAACCTTAGGTCTAATGCCATGGGAATAGATGACATATCACTAGACATGTTAACACTGACACTGCCACAAACACTGACAACCCTCACGAGAATCATAAACAGGTCAGTGTCAACATCAACTTTCCCCGACATATGGAAGACTGCTATTGTAAGACCAATACCTAAAAAAGATAGTCCCAATGATATTAAGGATCTTCGCCCAATTAGCTTATTGCCATGTATATCCAAAATTTTGGAGAGGGTGGTATGTGACCAATTAAGCAAATATGTAGAACAATTTGGTATTTTACCTTCCAGGCAATCAGGCTTCCGTAAAGGCCACAGCACTACTACAGCTTTAATTGATGTAGTGGATAATATACTCCAGGCCAGGGACCAGGGCATGGGAACGATATTAACTTTACTAGACTTCTCTCGTGCATTCGACTGTATAAATATTTCCCTTCTATTGTCCAAACTGACATACTATGGGTGCAGTGTGGAGACAGTTAAGTGGTTTCATAGTTACCTTACAAAAAGATACCAATTAGTACGGATTAGTGGTGACAAAAATAATCATGAAGCTTCATCCTCGCTTCGTCAAGTAAACAGGGGCGTACCACAAGGCTCAATACTTGGGCCTCTGCTGTTCTTGATTTACAGTGCAGACATTGTCCATTCCATAACTTATTGCAAATTCCATCAATATGCAGATGATCTGCAACTGTATCTCTCATGCCATCCCAAAGACTGTCTTGACTCTGTAACAAAAATAAATTATGATTTAAGTAAAGTATCTAAGTGGGCATGTGAAAATTCACTAGTCCTAAACCCATCAAAATCAAAGTTTATGGTTATGGGGTCGAAAAACACCATAAGTCAAATGGAGCAGTATCGCCCTACTATTAAAATTGATGGAGACTCTATAGAGCAGGTATATGAGGCTCGCAACCTGGGTGTTATTTTCGATCCACTATTACAGTTTGAAAAGCATGTAGCAAGTGCAGTTCAAAATTGCTTTTATCGCCTCAAACTATTGTATCGAATAAGACCTTACATAAACACCGATATACGCATATTACTATGTGAGTCACTTATCCTCTCTCGCCTAAATTATGCAGACACTGTGTATGGAGCCTGTCTACTGGCTAGAACACAACGGCTAGTCCAGCGGATACAAAATGCCTGTGCCCGTTTCTGTTTTAATGTACCACCACGAACACATGTAACATCGTACATAAATAGTGGCAACATGTTAAAAATGTCAGCTCGTAGACTACTCCACTTGGCAACTCTTGTATTTGGTGTGATTGCCAACAAAAGGCCTGAGTATCTGTACAAGAAATTAACTTGGTCAACAGATGTCAATAGTTATAAAACCAGGTCTTCAGCTCACCTGATCCTAATTCCGAGACATAGGACTGCAGCTTTTCGTGGATCTTTTAAATATGCCGCCGCAAAGGTCTGGTGCAATATACCTCCTCCGTTGAAGTGCCTGCGAACAGTATATACATTTAATGCCAATTATAAAAATGAATTGTTGACGCGACAAAAACTCAGTTCAAATACTATTTAATACTTTTTCAAGGCTGAACTTACCCATCTCTTTGCACACTTTTGTGGGAAGGAGTACCGCAAGACACACTATTAATGAGCTCAACACAACAATGCCCAGACGCTCATGCAGTGAAGAACTCCGTCACAATAGCATCACCATTACTCGATCAATATTGTTTTCATACATATTTCACTTTTATATCGAAAATTCAGAATTACCACTTTTACTTATACATCAAACATATTTACGCTATAAACTTAGTATTAAGAAGCATAATAATTTACTGTTCATATTAGATTTTTCAAGTAATTCAATTTCCGCGTCCCTTTTTTCTTGACATCTGTCTGACAGTCAATCCAAGAGCATATAATTGACCGACTCAGCTAAAAAATATGGATTAAATAAATGTAATGTCATTTTTTATTGGTGCACTTATGTATTGTTATGGACGAATTATGAGCAGAATGTCGACATTATAACAATTATTTTATATACTGCCTGTGTTATGCATCTCCAAATTGGTGTTAATTTATTAATATTTATTTATTAAGTTCGTTCTTGCATACATTTATTGTTTAAATTAGCTATAAGTTATATTTTGGTGTCCAGGTACTGTAAAATTCTAACTGCGACCTGTACACTAATTGTTCGTGAGTTATTTTACGTGGTTCCATCATAAAACCAGCGCTGCAACTGTTAATGTTGCAGCTAGTGCTGAGATGGGACCAATTCGGACTCACACAGATAAGAATTAAGGACTTCTGTTTGTATACATTTATATATATTGTTATTATTATCTGTGTCAGTTTACTGAATAAATGGATTTTCTTTCTTTCTTTCTTTCTTTCATATAACATTGGTTTAAAAAAACATATAACCTACTTCAACTTTCCTTTGTAGGTATATCTAGCTGTACCCCGCGGTTTTAACAGCATTAAACTTTATAAATTACTAGCTGTGCCCCGCGGTTTTACCCGCGTTTATAAATTATAGCCTATGTGTTAATCTAGGGTACCAGCTAACTCCATACCAAATTATATTGAAATCGCTCCAACCGTTTAGACGTGAAGAAGTAACAAACATACACACTCACAAACTTTCGCCTTTATAATATTAGTGTGGTTACTAGCTATGTCCGCGACTTCGTCGGCACATTTTTTATTGACTCCGTAAATATTACATCAGAATAATTATTATCTCTATTAGGTGTTTTGTCTATCGTTAGTATATGATTTTTGGAACATGTCTACATGAAACCGTTTAATTTTTTGTGTTATTTTTATTATATTTTTTAAAGCCATCGATTTATTACTTTTTAGAAAATTCTACAAATGGCAGTCTTAACATTAGGAGAGCTGCTTCTTGCAGGCAACCTTTGAAAGGACCAAGAATTAAACAAAAGCAGAAATTTTACTGGGATTCGGGAGAGAAAACAGCTGTTTAATATATTAAGATTTTCAACATTAATACATTCTTGAATTATTTGTCTAAGAAGATACAGTTAACATCTAGCAAATAAGGCTTTCACCTCTTCACCGGGCATAAGAGGCCATCTGGCGTACATTATTTTGATGTGTATGGTACAGACGCCAGTACATCCAGCTACCCCAATCTCTCAAATTTCTTTTATAGATTTTCAACTTTAACACAAAAGAATAAGGTTCACTTTCAATTGGGGAAATTGGACAGATTGGGGTAGCTTGATGTGCTGGCGTCTGTACATAAAAACAATTTAGTATAAAAGAAATAAGGCTATTCATGTTTCAAGTTAGTCCCCGTTTTTATATTTAATCCCTATTTCCGAAAAAAAAAAATTTTTTTTTAATATTGTTATGTTTAACTTTATCTTGCACTTGTCGTGCCACGCATATGAATTGAAACCATATGACAAATCCTTTCTGATTTATTTCTTAGATTGCCAACCATGACGCTGTGTGTCAGCCATTGCAAATGTTATTATAGCAACTTAATTTGAGATGCAATGTCCGGCGCCGGCGCATGATGACGTCACACTAATTATTGGTACTTACAAACTAAAGCGTGTGAGTGTTTCATTAGCTGTTCTCAAAATAGATTAAAATTGGAATTCGTTTAGGAGTTTTATACATTTATGAGCTGGATTTAAATCTACTAAAGAAGGCAAAACTCGTGTAGTACCTAATCTATATATGGTGCGTGTGTAAAGAGCTCTCCCGCTCGTGATTCCTAGAACTCCTGGAAGCTTTCCTCCATTAATTTTATGAAACTAACATACCATGATATAAGTAATGGAATAAGCGTTACTTTGCAAATCCATGACCACGAAAGTCTTAATTTCGGTAGTTGTCAATTTAATTAAGCCGGGACGCAATTGTCAATGCCCGCCCGGAAGAAATATCTACATGCAATTATATAAATAAGCAAATTAAGTGCACGTGTGCGATACCTAGGAATGTTATCTGTCCGGGATACCCTGGATTTGTTATAATTTAGGGGGCCTACGGAAGTTGTCCGGCAGGGATTTAGAAAAGTGTCCGGAACAAACCTGGGCTCTTTTTGTGAGGGCAAGTGTTCGCCAACTAACCACCAAGAGTATTTAGACCCAACGTGACGTATTGGATGGGATGTCGGAGAAAACTAATCTACAAAAGCTAGAAAAGCTGGACAAAAACTTTAGAAATCCCGGACATTAAGGTCCGGGATTTCTAAAGTTTTTGTCCAGCGACGGCAATTTATGTAATGGCAACCCTAATGATGCCTAACTCGTGATGCAGTCCTCCACGAACCATTTTTAACACCACATATTACATTTGGCCGCGTGAGGAGGTCGCCGGGGTCGCAGAAGTCGTCCTAAGAGAATATCATCCAGAGAACGGATAGCAACGTCACTGTATACTATGAACATCTTATTGCATCGCCGACTCGTTTACCAAGCGTGGTATATATGCCATATCCCCCCAAATGATGGACACAATGCCATTGTGGAGTTTTATTGGGGAAGCCTTTGTCGTGAAGTTCATTTGACCGACATGATGATGATTAGCTATGTATTTCGAGACCATGACATGTCAATTGTAACGAATTCAAACGAACATGGCAACAAATCAATAATTACCTATTTATCGAATGATACAATACCGTTATTAAAGGTTTAAATGTCATTGAATCATAAATGGTCCAGTACCAACAAGGTCGCTATGGTCACGCGCCATTGCATTGTGCAAAAGGCCGGGGACCATTGTCTTCAATACTTATAGTTTTACAAATTAAATGAAGGCCAAGTTGTGTATTAAAATGTGTTTAGGCGGCTTTGTCGTTTGACCGTGGGCTTTGCTGCGGAAATGAGACAAAAAACATCACAAAACAAATTATTATGACATTTTAAACAGTATCTTAATCTGAGACAGCGCTGCAGCGCCCTCGTGTTTCGGATACTGTCCCCGAACAGCACAACTATTTGTGCTACCCATATATGATTGTTCTGGGTGTCGATGTGATTTACCTCCATGAATTGCATGTTTGTAAAGACCCTGAGATACAGAGATTCATAACACTAGTTCGGACGTAGTTATTTCTAGAAGAAGAAAGAATCTTCGTTTCGACTGCCTCATTGAGAGTGTTAAATCCTAGTTAAGGAATTCAGACGTGCCTATTGTTGGGATTTGTGTGGGATAACCGCCTCAACGGATAACGAGTGTGAGAGATTAGAGAGCGCGCCCGTGTTTGTGCACACATTTCTGCACTATTATATGGCTAGTCTCCTTTGAGATACGTCAAAAGTCTTTAAAATATATATTTAAATACGTTATAACTCACGTAGGTACTCACGTCTCCTAGACTTAGTTATTATTAAGATCATTAGCAATAAGTTGTGAATTGGTTTTTGCGAATGTGAAACTCCATTTTTAATGTATACTTAATTAATTAGTTTTTTCCACTGCGCCATGGCTTTACTATTGTAACTAGAATAATTTCCACGTCACTTATTAATTTGCAAATAAAATTATTAATCTTAAAACTACTTATAGAGTACTTTTAGATTCAAATGTTTATCTCCTCGATTTTGTATCGTTACAGACATTAAGATTTTCTTACAGTTTAATTTTAATGATTGCCAATTTTTGATTTTTATTTTAAATTACGAATAAATACCAAAGCAAACGAGGAAGGGGGTCACCTGATGTAAGTGATCGCCTACGCCCATGGACACTTGCAACAGCAGAGGGGCAAGTGCAAGTGTGTTACCGACCTTTAAGAAAGACATAGACTCGGTACTTGAAGGCCTTTTTCCTCTTCTTCTTACTTTGTGTTTCGCATTTCTATTTCCCATTATTTGGAAAGATATACAAAAGATCATGTACGCGACAATTAAACACTCAATTGACGCACTAACGTCTCTCAGACTTACGTGTCACAGACTTACGTCTCGCAGACTAACGTCTCACAGACTAACGTCCCACAGACTTACGTCTCACAGACTTACGTCTCACAAACTTACGTCTCACAGACTAACTTCTCCCAGACTTACATAATTGGTTTGGGTTTAACACTATAGGTAAAACAGTAATTAACTTCCTTTCCCCATCCAATTACGCAGGAGATTCTTTTACCCTCCCACGTATTTCGATGAATTCCTTAGCTTTGTGGCTTCACTGTTTCCATTTCACTTTAACCTCTAGCCTTTGGCCAAGGTCTGACAGGTTGGCTCGCCTTTATCCTTCAGCAATTACAGGTTACACTCGAATTGGTTGACTTTTGTTTTGAATTTTGCCCCGAGAAGAACAAAGGTATTATTTCTGGGCTGTTAGATTTTGAAATTCGAGATGTGAACATTTTCAAAGAAACAACGAGAAACAATTGAATGTGTGGGCCAAATTGAATTGAATTTGATGTTTAAGTAGAAGGTATGGTAGATTCAATTAAGCGTACATCAACTATTTGAAACAAGTAAAATTAACAATAGGCACACATCGTCTGGCTTGTAGGAGGCAAACTCCTTGGACACCTTCCTTTCTGGTTCTTTCTTAATTGAGCAACTCTACTGGTGAATAATACACTGCAGGTAATAATAGCATTAAAATGTTAATGTTGAGATCATAGGTGTGAGTTAGGTCGTTAGAACTCAGCGGTGCAAGGGAAAGGGTCGGTAACTCGGTGATTGATTTCAAGGGTCTCTAAAGAAACATAGCCGTTTATCAGCACCTGGGCCGTATATTTGTTTGCCGACTTGATGAAATAAATATCGACGGTGTTTTCTTAAAAAAGAAGTATGTAATCATAAGTCTTCCCAACGGGACCTCAAATCCGTCCATACGTTTCTTCTTTCTATGTTTCTTCTCGTACTCTAGAGAGTAAAATTTAAAAACAGCATTGAGTTTGGTAAAACTTATCTTGCCATCACAAGAATAACCAACCGTAAGGGTGCTTCTAAACCAGATATGAACTACGCTACTTTTTATGGATTCGTTTAATATCAAATATACAAATAATCCAATCATATTCATCGTTTCATATAGCTTAGCAACTAAGGTATGTTTTTTATTTTGGATGCGTATTAAGGATAGTCGCGAGTGGTGGAGCTATGTAGAGCAGAGTACCTAAAGTAGTCATGCATTTGTCACCGAAAGTAGACATAAAATTAGATCTCGCATGTCTTACTCACCCCAAATTAGTGGAAACGGTCACATAGTTTCATACCTTAGCTTTCGCGTCCTCGCAGCACAGCAGCTGCAAAGGACGACTTTAGTGGAAAAGCACCCTAACACTGTACATATACCCGCTATACGTTACAAACTTTACTAAAACCTCTGAACTCTAAACTTCTGTTTAAATTTTCTCAACAACAGTAGAAGATGATTACTAAATACTTATCGCTAAACAGTAGGCGTTACAAAGCGTGCTCAAAACTCACGCAACGCAGCGGGCGGCCACTTCTACAAAAAAATCTTATTCAATGAATTTGTACTAAATTCTGCTTCAATAGGCAGATGGGCCGCCGTCCATTCATGTCAATGTCTTACCAAATGTAAAGCAATGTACGATTTATAACTATGAATGGCAATTCGTTCGTTGGAAACTATAAAGCCATAGGATTTTGGACTTTAAAATAGAAGTAACGTATAGGATTTTAAAAGAGTTTTGGATGGACATATTATAATTCTTTTTTTGTCTATCTTACGGAAATGGGCCTGATATATTTGACACGGCAGAACATCTCTTTTCAATTTGAACTTGTTTTCTTGGAGATTTAGAACTGATTTGAATTTTAACGAATCAGCTGCTTTCTTTAAGTGCGTGCGTACCTAGTATCATGTGTGTATATGTGTTTGTACGGTGAAAAGTATTGTACTGAATTAGAAAAATGAGCTGAAATCGTCGGATAACAATATTAGCTCAGCCTTGAAATAGCGAGCAACATGGCGATTTACATTACTGATCAATACGGAAATAAGAATAATGTAATGTAATTTATTCAATACTTATGGAGTGGTGACGGCATAGAATATCATCACCCTATCTCATCCCGTGGGGACCTAGAAATCGTCCGAGGGAATACTTACCTATAATTTGGGGAGGCTTTTGTCCAGCAGTGGACGTACTTTGGCTGACATGATGATGATTGACATACACCTGTATTTTTCAAACTAATACAATATAAAAGTAACTCGATTTTAGAACTAGTACATCCATGCGGTCTATTTTTAACTTTTTACTAACAGACTGCCATCTGATCCCAAACTAGGCAGATCCTATAGTATGGCAACCAGACTACTGATAAACATACTTATATATTTCTAGATACATACATATTATACATAAATTACACCCAGACATAGAACAGATAAATGTGTTCGTCACACAAAGATTTGTCCTGGGTGGGGATCGAACCCACGACCTCTGGCTTATCAGTCTATAATCTCATGGTATCACAAATTTATTTATTTTATTATTTTTATTTAGTATGTTCAGCTAAGTCTCTGTTGAAGAACAAATCCTCATTACATTCATTTACAAGTATTTTACAGATAAATAAGTAAGAATTACTTGCAATAATAATATCTTGGGCCATTATTCACACACGGCCATCTGATCCCAAAATTAGCCGAGCATGTACTATGGCAACCAGATAACTGATATCTACACATAACTGCTTTTGTTTTGTAAGTACATACCTATATATATAATTACACCCAGACTCAGGACAAACAGACATGTTCATGCACACAAATATCTGTCCTGGGGGACCTGCGGCGTGAAAGGCAAGTATTTACCAACCACGACAACCTGCCCGTCAACTAAGCGCTAAGCTGGATAAGGATCTTTGGCTAAGCACCCGTTGAAGAATCAACTCCTCATTACATTCCATTAATAAGTATTTTAAAAATAAATAAGTAAGAATTACTTATCCGTATATTTACGCTCAACAATCTCTGTCTGTCCCCTAAGTAATCCTATCTCGTTGCTAAAAGCGTAAGATTGTGTATTCTTTAGGGAACTGTGAGTCTCCTATCAGATTACGTTGATATACAAGCTTCTGTTTGCTGTACATCTCACGGTTCCGTGTGTAAATATTTGATGTTAGTTCAATTGAAGTTGCCGCTAAAATAGTCGTGCGTATATTTGTCTTGTTGTTGACGACCGCCGTGACTCAGTTATTAGTGAAGCTTTCCTATCCAAAGGTTGCAGGTTCATTGCTCGCATAAGACAAATATTTGTGTTCATAAACATGTTCTTTCTTTCTTTTTTGTATAGGCAGCGTTTACCCTAGTGTTAGAGTTGTTCGCCCCGTACGAACACGAAAGATATCCTCTCTATAAGTACAATTGCCCCAAAAAATAATCCCAAATCTTAGTATCGTGACCACCAAGCCGTGATATGCTAGTATGAATATTTTATATTTACTTTTTTCGAAAGGTTATGACATATTACAATGCATAAGCAGATGTACTTAGTTTCTTTCATATTGTCTTTAAGTTACGTAGCGTTACTTAAAGACTCTTACCCACCACTGCAGCTCCTGTAAGCTAAGATCAACAGTGGTACACGAAATGACACTGAGCGGTGAGGCTTAAGCATTTCCCGGGGAATTATTTTAACTGTTTTGGATCCCGCTACGAATTTAATCAGAAAGAATGAAGGAGATAGAAAATGAGAGAATTGCAACTGGAGAAATCAGCTGCAAAAGCACCAAGGATCAATTTTCGGGGAAGCCTTAGTGAACTGATATATTCGCGTACGAGTGACTATACAAATATAGTCATAGGCGATTTATAAAAGCTCTATTTTAGTGTTGTAGGCTGAAAGCGAATTTAAATGACAATGTCGTCAAGCGGCTACGTCGTTTAGCAGCGGAAGGAAGCCATATGGGCGGTCCTTCGCGTCGCTTCCTATCGCACGATGTGATGTGTCCCTTCTACCAATACGTATATCGTTGCGTACGTAGTACAGCCATTTTTGAGTGGGAGACTAATAAAAAATAAAGTATCAATGTCTTCATAGCCAGTTGCTCTCAGCGGTCTGTAAATTGGCTAGCCTGATGGTCTAGTCTCGTAGTGGTTAGTGAGCCTGCTAAGCTAAAGGTCGTGGGTTCGATCGATAAATCTGGGTACGATTTACGATACGATAAGATCGTTTCTGGGTGTAATTTATGTATAACTAGCTGTGCCCCGCGGTTTTACCCGCGCAAAACTTACAAATTATTGCCTGTGCGCTAACTCCATACCAAATTTTATTAAAATCGCTCCAAAAGAAGTAACAAACATACACACTAACAAACTTTTGCATTTATAATATTAGTGTGATGTGTATTTAGAGATAGATATATGTATATGTTCATCAGTTGTCATCTGTTTGAATCAGATGGCAGTGTGTTAGCTGTCCCAAGATATTCATTTATATATTATTTATTTAAGTGATCGGTGACGTTAAGTCATCCAGGTACGCAGTCAGTACATGGATGGGTGACTGCACTGACTGCTAAAGTGATTTAATTTCTGAACGTCTATCTGCTTCGAAAGGCACGTTAAGCTGTCGATGCTGGCTGTTCTCATTAGAAAACTATCGTCGTTACAGACCTGGGGGGTTACCGGCTAAGTCGCCGAACATCGGGATAGTGATCCGCGTTCAAATAAATAAAAGGTTAAATATGACTTAAACAATCGTTAAATCGGCTTCCATGAGCACATGTGACGTCATAAATGGTCCGGAATCGATTTTCAACGTCGAAGCCGAATTAACCATTGACTAAGTAATTTTTAACCTTTATTTATTTGAACGCTGATCACCCTGGGCCCTGGGCGGCAACTACTTTAACTCTAGGGTACCTAACCACTGCCAATACGATAAGTAAGATACTTTCTCACATCCTACTACTTATACATATTGTTCTATCTAATTAAATAGTGGACGATACTATATTTATTTTTCTGACCGTACTTAAAAAGTTCCCTAATATAAGTGATTATAGAGGTTGGTATTACGCATCACTTCACAATCCTAGGTCAAGGTTGACACAAATAACCATAACCTTCGCGCTCGTGTTCTACTCTAATTAACCAGATTTAGGTACGGCCTATTAGTTGATTTAGGGGCCTGGTGCTATATGATAGTGGGCGTATAAATACTTACCTCAAGTGCTCGCTACCATAGTGCGTGAGCGAGCGGTCGAGCGAGCGACGCGACGGCGCTGGAGATCGCTAACATTGTACTACGAATAAAGATTGCGTTTTATGTTAAAACGCAATCTAGGCTACGTAGCTAGCCGAAGTTGTTTGAATTTTAACAGGTTATCAAGCATTGGCGAACTGTGGTAGACAATAATTTGTAAATAAGTTGATCCAGAACCACTTAGATACAATATTGTTTTTCTTACTTCATTGTATTATTGCGGATCGTTGATCGATAAACAATAAAAAAAAGATCCGGTCGAGTAGGTATTTCAAAGGATTAAGAGATTTATTTTCAGGTAAAAATTTTTTATTTCTATTATTAGTTGTTATAGCGGCAATAGAAATAAACATTCTGTGATAATTTCAACTGTCTGACTATTGCGGTTCGTGAGCCACAGTCCGCTGACAGATTGGCTAACGGACAGATGCATAGACAGCGGAGACTTGAGAGTGCCGTTGTTACTTTTGCATAACAATTCTAGTTGGTAAAGATGCGCGGGCGGGTGTGCAAGCGACCGTGCGAGAACTCCAAGTCTAAATCATCAATCATTTTTGTACGTTTGTTTGTTATTGATAAACACATGATTTCAGTTTAATGCAAAATTTATTGAAAATATAGAGATCAATCATGAAGCCAAAGGTTTAAAATTATTACCAATAACACTAATTGCGCTTACGCTGTTACAACTATTGATGATTTATAAAACAATAATATATCTAAATATTATAGGTACGAGTAAGTAACAATAACAAATGACCAATTTATACTTTAGTACCTGTAGGCGTTTGTTACTCGGTTCATAAATTTAGCACTTGAGAGCCTTTTGCGCTCGTTACTTAGCTGATGCCTCATTATAATTTATACAGACATATAATTGGAATTTACTTATTATAATATACACATAAATTTATGAATAACATTTGAGTTATGAGACTAACAGATGGACTAGATAACATACTCAGTCAAGGATTGCAATTACTTTACCTTCATAAATAATTTTGTATGCTTCTCTATAGTTTTATATTCTGTCAATGTGGTTCTGTCAATTGCTGAATAAATGTTATTGTGTTATTTCAAATATTTAGTTTTACCCATGCGTCTCATTGTGACGGAAACCTAACGAGCCGACGCTATGCACTTAGACCATCAAACCTACAGTGCTGCTAGACGGCTTAAGACCCTGCTCCGTCTTCTATAAACTGTAAATGTGATGTTAAAAATACCTACATACAGCGCTTCAACTCATACCCCGCTTGTACGCGTCTTCGAGTCCGCAGCCTAACTTGATTTATACACGCAGAGAGAAATATCACTACAGGGAGTGAAAAAATGAAAACGAATTTAATTTACTAGTCTGTAGGTACTTTTAATACCTTAAATATAATACGATTAAATGAGTGAAGCCAGGGAAAAAAAATAAACACATGAAAAAACTTACATTCGTCCCCACGGGCTCAATGGCAAGAAAATCTGCCGTGGTATCGCCTCGATGCTGCAGGTAGCCTATACGTCATATAATTTGACGTTTGTCAAACAGTTACTACAGTTTTGTTATTTTCTTAGTTTAAGCCAGATCAGAGGCCTACTGGGCTTTAAAACTATGGCACTCAGGTAACCACTATCCATACGATAAGGAAGTAAGGCTAAACTTAACACAAAAGAAACAAAACTGTGTTTGCTCTACCTATGTATTTTTACATGTAACACATATTAATATTGTATTTATTTTTAAACAGCAGACATCTAACCTGTATTTTCTATGAAAAGACATAAATAAAGCTAAGCCGGTACATCAAGCCCATAAGACCATAATTTCAAGTGCCAAAAAACACGATTAAGTACTCGTTTCACACCTTTACGACGCCATAAACCCATGGGCAAACCATACCAACCCATGAATGTTAATTTCACATTTTAACCCTATAGGGTACTGTTGTACCCATTGTGGGTCGGTCTAAAGGACCCTATTCTGCCCTGATTTATAGCTATCTGGTTAGCAATAAAATATGTTTAGTACGGGAACATTCGTTAATGATCATTCTTGCTGGTAGAGCATGGAGTTTAAGTGCTTTGATTTTATGTGACGAGTTTGTTAATGGGTGATTTAGATTTGTACTTTATACTTTATTGGTACTAAATTGTGGTTGTAGCTTTAATAAGTACTTAGAAGAACTTGGGGTACAATGCAATAACGCTAATAATAATGTTTGGGCGCGGGATCAGTTTGTAGTATTATTTGCTAGATGTATTATTTCCTGGTGAAACAGTGAAAGATGGCCAGCTGGCTAATCTCTATTGAGACTGGCCGCCGTGGCCGAAATTCGGCTAGGAAGACATTATTAATAATATTATAATAAAGTAACTTGGAGTTCCCAATTCGGAGACCGCTTTGGCTTGTCTCCTTGTGTTGACCAACCTTGACCACTAGGCAGTTACGTGCCAGCATTAACTTGACCACAAAGATGGCACGCGTGGAAATCGCCCACAAAAGAAAACAGTTTAGTTAACGTCCTTATGCTAATGCCTTTAACGAACAGAATACCAGTCGTTAGTATTCTATTCCGAGTTGCGTAAGTTAAGCACTTTCAAGTTGACATAACAGTATTATCGGAGTTTTCGCACTTCGGGTATTATGTAAGGGTAAGGTAGATACTGCATCATAGGAGGAGCGAGAGCGGGAGCGAATACTATTTTTTTTTACTGGTAGTCTAGGAAACTATTAAATCAACCTTAATCAAGCCGTCTAGCAAATAAGACTAAAAGCTAATCCGTGGCAGAGAACACCTCTTTTGGAGTTTGAATTTCGACAGGAATTTCATTAACCGCCCACTGATATGGATATTTATCAGTGGGTCAGTTTTTGGGGACGTTTTGTGCAATTATAGCTAAAGTAAAGTGAAAGTGTCAACAAGTTTTTAGAAAGATTATTGTGGCTTTACAACTTGGCGCACTTTCATATTAAAACCTATGTCTGCCTCGTTAGTCAGACGGTAGCGTTTTCAACCGCACTTAATGGGGCCCTGGGTTGAAATCCTGGGCAGGGCCAAAAATATTGGGATTTTTGTTTCAAGATAAACCTTCAGTAGCGTCTCGGAATCAGGAATTAGATGGTGATACGGCCCCTTGCCTCGGAGAGCACGTAATGCCGTGGATTCTGCTCTTCGCATCATGGGAGTCAGGGTGCTTCTTTGTTACACACAGATGGCAGACAGTCACCGATAGGAATCGCTGCCACAGTCGTAATTCGACCAAAAGGTGGACATAAAATCCTCACAATTATCCGGGTGGGCGCGACCCGTCTTAGACCTTAAGACATCACAGCCCGTATAAGCTTATAGCTAAGGCTCAAAAAGAGAGATAAGAATAAAAAAAACAGTGTCCATTTTTATTAAACTTTACTAGAGTCCTATTAGCCATATACTCATATAAATTACCCGCCTCTCTTATCACTGTATTCCACTCAACTACAGTATAACAAATGTACCCAACATCTATAAGACTTCCACAGTTCATCTTATTCAATGGTTTACTATTTTTGTAAATTATATGCCAACGAGATTTCAGACACCATTTATTTTTGTCATGAGTCAGTTCGCCCTCGAATAGAGAAGGCCCGTGAGCCTAAATACTCTATTTCAAACATAATTTTATTTAGCATCATTATTTCATCCCACGCATAATAAAATCAGCCCAATCATACTCATATATTGTCGGCAATCCTGTATTTATCAAGTCTGAATGAAGCTAATATAAATGTTATCCTATCTCTTTCTATAATCGTTTGTAGGTAAAGGACAACGCTTATTTTTAGGGTTATAGCAGCAGGCCGTAAGGGATCGGAGAGATTAAGTAGTCCATAGATGGATGACCACCAAAGTGGTTTAATTACTGATTGCCTCGGTGCTTCGGAGGGCACGTTAAACTATCGGTCCCAGTTGTAGCCATTAAACAACAGTCGTTAAGTTATGTCAGAGGCCTACTCAGAGGGCGAAAACTCTGACACCAGGGTGAGCACTGCCCATACGATAAGTTAAGTAGTAAGTAGGGTTATTATTGGGGGAACGGATGCCAACAGAATAGTTTTAATACTAATGTGACAAGGACAGGATTTTATCATAACTTTTGTTTTCCTTCAGTAACAAGATCGTGACTTGGTAGATAGAATAGTCGCCAGTGATAAATAAACAATGTAAAATTCGAACTTTAGAGATAAATGGAATGATATTATATTTGTTTAGTCAGAATCGGGGCCATGTATGAAAATCGTGAATTATGTACGTAGGTGGTAAAGCAATTTCCACGATATTTATGATACCTATAAAATGTCGCGTTATTCTATCATTATATTTAGTATAATTTAAAATAGCACTGGTTTGTTAACCTCTGCTCTTTTTAATTAATTAAAACAATTATTACGTTTCACATTAAACGTAATAATTGCTTTAATAAAACATAAATACCGACTTCAACTTTTCTTTTAGACAATCGATTGGAATAAAATGTATATGGGACTGAAATATGAATTTAAAGCTGCCTAAAATATTTTATTATCTATTTACCTTCAGTATTTCGCGCCAAAATTAAATAGACACAACTTAAGGTGCCCTGTGACATTCATAAGAACTAAATTTTTCCCTGCAAGATCGAATCAGAAGTGTCGAAACCCGCAGGCGAACCTAAGTCACTGATATAGCTCGAAGAATCGCCAAACTGAAGTGGCAGTGGGCGGGGCACATAATTCGTAGAACCGACGGCGGTTGGGGCAGAAAGGTTCTCGAGTGGCGACCACGGACCGGAAGAGGCTGCGTGGTAGCTCTTGAAGATGGGCCGAAGATCTTGCTGGAAAACGCTGGATGATGATAGCGCAAGACCGGCAATTGTGGAGATCTTTGGGGGAGACCTTTCTCCAGCAGTGGGCGTCTTTCGGCTAATATGATAATCATGATGATGATGATGACGTTAGAAAGAAATGGAATGATATTAACATTAATTTAGTTAGTATTGCATAGAATCGGGGTCATTGTATCAATTTGTATGTATATGAAGAGTAAAATAGAATATTTATTGAAGTATTTTCTTAATAGCCATGGTATATATCTAGGTCAATCATTACTAATAAAAGCTAATTAAATATAAATATACCTTTCTATGTTATGAAATTGCTCGTTCAATCTACTCTATGGAACTCGGGGCGTGATGTTATGCGATTAAACCGATAACAAATGTACGCCATACTTAATAGGGTATACTACAAATATACACAATACCTAAAACAATAACTGTAGGTATGCTACTTGTTAAACATAAACTTGTCGGGTAGGTACTCCGTTGTATAATACTTATGTGTTAGAGCGGGTACTGCCTAAGCCGCTGATCACCGTGATCGTAATCAGGGGCTCTACCGCCTAAGTCGCCGAACTTCGATTTCTTAAATGGCGTTCAAATAAATAGAGTTTTAAAATGACTAAATCGCTCGTTAAATCGGCTTCAACGTTAACAATCGATTCCGGACCATTTATGACGTCACATGTGCTCATGGAAGCCGATTTATGAATGATTAAGTCATTTCTAACCTTTATTTATTTGAACGCAATTTAAGACATCGATGTTCGGCGACTTAGCCGGTAGAGCCCCAGCGTTCAAATAGATGAAGGTTAAAAATTACTAAATCATTCATTCAATCGGCTTCCATGACCACATTTGACGTAATAAATTGTCCGGAATTGATTTTCAACGTTGAAGCGGATGGAATAAATGATTTAGTAATTTTTAACCTTCATTTATTTGAAAGGCGATCACGATGATCGCCGACTTAGAAGGTAGCCCCCTGAGTACCCAAATTGTATTTTTTACAAGAAGTTTTCGTTTGCCTAGTTCTGTTTTATGTGGTAGTTAAAGGTATCCTGTGGATCGCATGGTCGTTTCCCGACTATAGTATAAAACATATAAGAAAATCAGTTATTGTTGAAAAAACTTACTTAAATTTAAATCGGTACCATGGGTACATACATCGCTACCATACGTCATTTATATAGGTAGCATTTCGAAGCATGCCCTATCGAATAAAAAGCAGTTCAAAATGTATTCACAATCAATGGATAAAGCGCGCAACGTACACACAATATGTATTGGATTGTTAAAAATCGATTAAAAGCTTTTAAGTACTTTCATTATTAATCGATTTCAGTTTGACCATTTTAACGATGCATCCGGTATAAACTTTTATTTGGCTATATTTGCAGCTGAAACCCTTTTTTATTTATAAATGGCATGAATCCAGGTTCGTCGTAAAATGGCGCACTGTCTACGAAACCAGGTCATGTCCAGAAAAATTAGGGCGATTATACACCCTGCCCTACCTACGAATTAGCACTGGAGTTCTTAATAGTTTGCCGGAAGCTTTGGCTTGTTATCGAATTAATAGGTATTAAATAACTATTTTTAATGTACTAAAATTTTAATGTAGGGACATACAAATAACACAGAAATTACTGTATTCTTTTTTTTTAGATTTGAGACATACTGGTAGGTATATGTTAAGTGACTAGGTTACTATGAATGCCTTATTTACACCATTAATATTTTATACTTGTAAACAAACTTAAATAACCATATCGTTCAAGAACTTGGCTATTTAACTAAAATACCAATTAGTTAATAATCATAAATTAAATAAAAAATCTTGCAAGTATGATGTAATATAAGTCTCGATCTAATAATCTATTTGTACCGATAATTAATAAATTTATACTTAATTTGTAATACTAGAATTATTTATCTACTGATTATTTATAAGCGCTTTTTAAAAGTATATGTGTACAAAACCCGTTTTTATTTTAATTTCATTTAAACTACTGTTAAAATACAACTAGAAAGTGGACTGTTGGTTTTTGGAAAAGTTGCTTTGATAGTAGACAGATTTAAACAGATTAGTATTTATTTTTATGCTTATTCGCATGAAAGTAGCTCTGAAACCAGGGGCTCTACCAGCTAAGTCGCCGAACATTGATTTCTTAAATGGCGTTCAAATAAATAAAGGTTAAAAATGACTTAATCAATCGTTAAATCGGTTTCCATGAGCACATATGACGTCATAAATGGTCCGGAATCGATTGTCAACATTGAAGCCGATTTAACTATTGATTAAGTCATTTCTAACCTTTATTTATTTGAACGCCATTTAAGAAATGCATTTTCAGTGACTTAGCCGGTAGAGCCCTAGGGCCTAGGATAAACGGCCTAGACGAGCTACTCTGACACGACTTAACGTCGGTTGACCCATAACTAATGCTAGGATCGACATCTTGAAGTGCCCTATGAAGCACAGAGACGTTATGCGTTTTAACTATTTTGGCGTTCTTCCTCACCAAATTTCGGCGACGGCAACTGGCGGATGTAGTTTAATTACTGGATTTTCTCACGTAACAATGTTATCTTTCGCAGTATATACTGTCAATGTGCTAATTAATTAGTAATGAGATAACGCTTATGCATTCATTATGAATATTAATTATGTCGTATAGTAAGTGACGTAACAGGTTTCCTATTACGTTCGTTCACGTTTCATTTGAACGAATGACGGAACTGGTTTCGTTCGATTTATCTAACTTTACAAGGAAGTAATGGGATCCTAGTGAAAGTTGTTCGGTTGCGATACATGATATCGTGAATATTCCAAGCCAGTTATCATGTCGCGATTCGTTATTTTACTTAGTGGCAATTTTTTCAGCCTCTAATAAAACATATTTACTTATTACATAAAAATAAAAGTTGGTAGATTGTATATTGGACAATTGAAAATTGATTCTCGATTAAATTTTTGTACATGTAGAAATCAAGGGCTATCAAACTATAACTAGTGAACCGCACCGGCTTCGCATATTTACATAGAAAAATCAATTACTATTTTAAATCTGTACTTGAGACCAAATAATGACATTTATAGCCAAACTTTTATATACATACGTTGGGTTAATTTTTGTTACATTTTTATAATTTTCGTAGGGATTTTTTTTTATATGTGACTCCCTCGCGATGTAGCTTTCTACAAATGCTTTTTTTAAATTTGCTTTTATCAATTACAAAAAGTAAACTATTATTTTCTTATTTTAATAAAATATTTTAATAATAATTTAAGATGCGTAATAGAATTAAAACATTTTATCTCTAAAATAAAATCATATCATGTTGATCACTTTTATGAATGGAGCACGAGGTGTCTAATTAGCAGATGTCGGCATGAAAGGGTTTCACAATTCAAATTCGCTACGAAATATGCCTTTTAATCAAGTCTAGTTACACATATTTAGTTCAAAAGCAAATGTCTAAAATATATTATTATGGGAAGGTACTCACCGAAGCAAACTGTAGTAACCTAAAAGATATATATTCACTCTCCCTCCCAACTAATAACCACCCCCAAATCGGCACCCGCTTATAGCGACGAGTTTTATATTTACGTAATTTTCATAAATTTATGATTGCTTAAAAGTATTTTTATTTAGAGATTCGTATCTACAATATATATTCTGATGTTACAGTTGTCTATAGGCATATTATGGTCTAAACCTAATCCTATTCTGGTCTATGGGAACTTTTTAAAAAATATAACTGTTTATATAGCATTTGAAACGTTTCCGACTAGTTGAGCTAGATATTGGAATAAAATGTTAAGAGAGGAAAGGCATAGCGCTCATTCGCTCAAAGAGCAGCCTGACTGGGTAAGTATCTCCACCTTACAGAACACATTCCGTAATAATAACATTAATAATATTAATGTTGTGTTTCCGAGTGTGAATAAGGTCGCTAGAGCTCATTGGGGTGGGGGACGGGTCAGCAACACTTGTTTGCTGACTTTTAAAGGGCGGCAACGCACCTGCGACACCTCTGGTGTTACGAGTGTCCATGGGCGGCGGTGATCACTTACCATCAGGTGACCCATTTGCTCGTTTGTCGTCCTCTGATATAAAAAATAACTAATACATTATTTCGTTTTTAAAGTATTCATACATTCTATTTTGACAGTGCATGTGGTGTATGAGACTTCCAGATACTAACCGGGTAAGAAGACGAAGAAATATCGAAAAATATCCATAATCCCCTCTTCTAAATTGGATACCTTTAGGCTATTTAACTTCCTAACAAAATCTATGAAATACCTACGAGGAAAATTCCACTTTGTTACCGATGTATAAGACTTACAATCTAATGAATATTTTTGTGGATCCTGTGGTTATCTTTTTGTTTACTTTATAATACAACTATGTCGTATTTAGTAATATACTCGTCTTATAACCTCATAGAAATTGTAGCTATTGTATGTCATTACACAAAAATTAAATATCATTTTCGTTTGCCATGACTTAAGCGCCATCTATAGTAAATTTGAAACAATGTGCTTCCGTCGCACGCTAAATGGCATTTATCGTAATTTATGATTTTTATTTTCTTGTTACAGATTCATTCGTAAATAGTCAAGAATGGACCGCGTCACGAGGTGTAACAGAACTTCGAGTAGGAGTTTTGGGGTCACCGGACAGTGGAAAATCAGCTCTAGTCCATCGGTACTTAACAGGAGCGTACATGCAAGAAGAAAGTCCTGAAGGTGTTTATTATATTTTTATTTAAAACAACTTAATATTTAAGCTCCAATTTTTTTTTCTCATATTTCTTCGTTTGAGTTAATTAATTATAATTTTGCGATGTAATTTACGTTACAGCCATCTAGCGTCAAGTAGTGGTACTTTTCGAGTGAATACTAGCTTTAATGTTTGATTTGTGTATCACTAGATGGCAGAGCGTACGCATTGAAAGTTGCAATTTCCACTCTACGTACAGGGATTATAGATGGCGCTACTTGTACAATAACAATACCTAAAGGTCGTCGAACTGTTGAGGGCGTTATTGCACTGATTACACTCACTTCGAGGGTTTGATTAGTGCGTAGGTCTCGAAATGCTATTTATTTCCGTCCAACCCACACTATAGTCGGATCATTATCGCTGGGACAACTCTAATGGGGAAACGTGTTCCGGGATGCTTGGGACACGGTATCTCATTACAGGGTCTAATTTATGAGGTTTTCTGACCAATTCAGACATTAATACATGGATTTGAGATAGGATGAAACTACCTGGACACCTACACCATCCTACTATCAGAAGTTTTGTAGTAAATTATGTTGTTTTATCTATCCATTCGTTGAAGAAGGAAGTACCTACGTTATATATTTTAAATATAGGTAAAGGTTGGATGGAACTCCATGGGAAAACGATGTGACAGCGATGAAGCATTATCCATACATTACCTCTCATACACCTCGCGCCACAGACAGGGAGTTCATCCTCACATCCTAGAACCTTTTCGGTCACGTACGGTTCGCATTCAGCGAAACTTCCTCCCACGTACGTTGAGGTTGTGAAATGAACTCCCTGCTACGATTTTCCCAAGACTACAGCATGGACCCTTCAAAAAGGGAGTTGTAAGGTTTCTAAAGGGTCGGCAACGCGCTAATGATGCCCCTGGTGTTGCAAGCGTTCATAGGCTACGGTGACCACTTACCATCAGATGGGCCGTATGGTTGTTTGCCAACTAAGTTGTATAAAAAAAACATAAATAATATTTTATCCCCGCTTTACGGTATCGAATGTAAGTATATAACGCAGCAGACAAGTCGCTTTCATTCGAATACGGGTAGAATAGAATAGAATACGGGTGTAAACGAAAGTTTTATACACGTTTTGGTTTCCATAACTTATTGATAAACAAAAAGCTCATCAGCAACAAGTTGCAATAACTATTATTTTTACTTTTCTGATGGCATTGTTGGTTTAGTGGTACGTAGCGTGTTCGAGAGCAGTTAATGTTGTACCGAGTTCAAATACAGGATCGGACTAAAAGCGTTATTAGGATATATATTGCCATAAAGATCCCTTTGTTTTTAACATGACATTTACAGTTAGATTACAAGTCTAGCAAACAAAACTACAAACTAAGTACCCGCACAACCTCGACTCTGAGCGGATACCGACGTAGAGATGCATGAGAGGATCATTTAGGACCGTTATGTGCAACTGTCGCTCTACGTTGCTACGCGAAAACGCTTGCAAATAAATGGTCATTAAGGACGCACTTACTACCAGCACCTTGGAGTCTGAAAATTGGTGATGGCAACTGTCAATCTAATGATTCCAATACCATTCGTTGCGGTATCCAAGACAGTTAAAGCGATTTCCCGGGACATGCCTGAGCCTCACCGCTCAGTGTTATTCCATTGAGTGCCACTGTTGATCCCGGCTTACAGGAGTTGCAGTGGTGATTAAGAGGGCGTCACTAGTCCCGTCAAAAAAAAAACACCAACGCTACCAACACCAATGCCTGATACGCTTAAGAGAGTGCCGTCACATCGGAGTATAAATGTGATGGAATAGGGAACATACCTGCGTTTGCGCATAATGTATTTGGCTGGTCTACGTAGATAACGTTAAGATTGACTGAACTACCCACGTGACCTACCGCCTAATTTGCCGATCATCGTGATCGTGATCGGCGTTCAAATAGATGAAGATTAAAATGAATAAATCATTCGTCCAATCGGCTTCCATGTGCACATGAGATGTCATAAATGGTCCATAATCAATGTTCAACGTTTTGGTCACTGAACGAATGGTTTAGTCATTTTTAATCTTCACCTATTTGAACGCCGATCACGATCACACTAATCTGCGATCGGTAGGATTGTGCGAGCGCGACTCACCATTTAATGTAATCTTATGATACTTACTTTTATTTTCAGGAGGTCGCTTCAAGAAAGAAGTGATAATTGACGGACATAGCTATCTACTTCTAATACGAGATGAAGGCGGCTCCCCAGAAATGCAGGTCAGTATTGCTTAGACAGGGAAACAAATTTGTGAGCAGTGTTTTAGTTAATAAATAAGCAGCCAACACGTTTGCTATTGCTGCTACACCGATAAAGTAGTCACCATTTTCTAGTTTAGATTATTTCATTCGTTTGGCTAGTGGTTACTCTAGTATCAGACTTGTTCAAGCCGCCTCCGATATTACTTCTTGACGTGCCTATAAACTAACAGCTTAGCGTACCCTTTAGCTCAAAAATTTAAGCACTTTCGGCGATCGTGCTCGGACCGCCGCGGTGAGAGGGCAACTGTCCATTAGCGATCTAGTAAAGATCAATGCTCAGTATCTTTTGCCAAATAAGCTAAGTACTCGACGAAAATCTTTAGATATAATTTCTGAACTTGGTATCTGTTCTTCCTTAATTAAATTTTTATTAATTATATACAGTCAACTAATTAATACATTTAAAAAAATATCATCTTACGATGTAAGAGGATTTCACTGCTTCACCGGAACAGAGGTGCAAGCGGGGGCTTACCCTGTCAAACAAATAATACTACAACCTAAGTAACCTGTTCAGAGGGCACCATTTTTAGGCTTCGAATCTCGGTTGGAGGTGGTTAAGGGAGTTTTGTGCTATTGTAGTTCTGTGTTGATACACGAATACGTGAGCCATTCGTCTTATGAAGGTCCTTTGCTACACATTATTATACCATTCATATTCATTTAATTGTCTAATTGTTTATACGCCCTTTATCATTTAGAAAGGGTGTAGTATATCTTTGTAGTATATCTTGATGTCCGTCAAAGAAAAACCCTGTACTTACATTATACAGCCAATTGTACAAACAACAAACAAAATGTTGCCTTTACCTTCTCAGTTGTCTTACAAACCACAAATCAATAGTATCGCAATGAAATATTCAAGAAGTACAATAGTCGCGTGTTCACGTCGTGATGGCGTGTAGTGTTTCCGTTCATGTACTTTAGCGTAGATAGTGACCTACTCAGGAACTGTTTCCATTCTAATATATTTATTACTACATGCATATAAAATCGTACAAAGGTAGACATAATAAGCGATCTAGTAAAGATTATTTCTATATAAATGTATGAATCAATTTAAATTCTTTATTTACTTCAAAATTATCTTGACATTTTACTTGGTGCTATGAGAAAATACAATTTAATGGACATTCTATTTAATTTATTTTAGATTTAGTTTTATTATTTTAGATTTAGTTTTATTATTTTAGATTTAGTACCTATAATTTATGTTGAATTATGCTCTAGACGTATATTTAGATTATTTAGACAATTGTTAATTATAGTGATTATCGTTGCATTATATAGAGACAAACTTTTAATTACTAATATTTATATCACTAAAAAAATAGAATTATGTAATCAAATAACGTAATTGAGATAAAGGACATTTATTCCTAATTTTAATAATTAAACTTGCAATGCCTGCTAACGGCCACTAAGAGCGAAATTTGTACCTAATATTATTATTAGATAAAGACTGTACAACACTTAGTCACAAAAAACTTTTGACTTTGACTTTACCGCTAGCCATATCGTTTACGGCGTAGAAAGAATAACAAGGTCACCCCATACAATCCTGTGGATGTCAAAGGTGACTAAGGGATACACCAGGTAGTCGGGAAGCAGCGCTACCTGTGTGCTATAGCTCCAACCTAACTGCGGTTGCCAACTCGCATGCCAAGCGCGGTGACTACGCCAAACCCCTCCAAATGGTAACGTAATCGAAATCTTTGGAGGAGGACTATGTCCAGCAGTGGACAATATCAGGCTGATGATGATGTATGGTGTAAATATTACCGCTCGCTCATTACCTTTTGCCAAATAATGCCAGACTTAATGCCCAAAGCATGTTTCTGCCAGTCAACTTCAGTTTGGTATAGAGATAGCTGACACGCAGATCAAAGACATAGAAGTTACGTAGTGCCTAAACTTTATAATAAATTTTCCCTAACCTTAACTAATAATGTAAACATGAGTAAAATATATATTCAAGACTACAATTAAAAACTTTCTCTTAAAGCATGTAGAATCTGAGATATTAGTAAATAGTACCTAAGTATTATATTATAGTTATATAAGAAAATTGGAAAAAGGGAGCTTCATTTGCCAACAAACTGTTATGCAGTTTGGCAGAAGTTTAATATCTGTAAAGAAGATTTATTAATTGTGAATAAACATTTTTTCTTTTTTATTTCATCATTGATAAATTATTATTATTATATTAAAAGCTTACTATTAATAGCAAAATACTTGACGATACAAAACTACATCTGTGCTACAGGAAAATATTATACGACAAATTTCTCTGTCGGTTTACAGGGAGACGCCGCGCGCCGCTGCCCGTTCTCTGTTAGGTGTTGTGTTATTATCGTCTCGGACCTAACAATGTACACACACCCAGGAAGCCCCTATCGAATTGATTGCTATAAAACTAGAGCCGAACATTTTAATAGACGGCACATTCGGTTTACGCCTCAAAAACCAACGGTTTACGGTCCTATCAAATTTACAAGCAGCTTACCTATTTTACGATTAATACCTACTCTTCGTAAAATATTGAGAACTTTGCCTAGTTCATTTTGTGCAGAATGAGTATAAGTCCCTTGGAAGTTTGTAGATTTTATGGTCTTTTGGTTTTAATATTCTTTGCGCATTCATTGGGGATGTTTGATAACATTGGAGTGTAGTTGTATTTAATAGAAGGGACTTCCGTTTATTTGTATATAGACATTGGGAATGGGATCTGTATCACTGTGTAGATATGAGTGCCTACAATATTTTTATATGGATATAACAAGCGGAGCATGCTCCCAGCTATTGTTGCCAAGTATTTCCAAAATAACGTCAAAACATATAGTTTTCTTTGACTTGAGAGTTCTTAATTCGCTATGCCTATGGGTGTGATACGGGCTGGCATTAAATATCTTGGGATAACTAGCACACTTACATCTGATCCCAAAATAGGCTGAACCTAAACTATGGCAACCAGACAACTGATAAACATACATATTTTTAAATACATACGTATTATAGATACACAAATAGTTGACATGTGCGCGGATCAAACGTGTAAAATGAGTGTGCCGAGGTATTAGATAGGTATCTATCTTATCATCTGTACCATGGGTGCATTTTTAAGTATTAAATTGAACAGAACTTTCTTTACCAACTAATACTTCAAAATAGACTCCTATAAAAAAATGCGGGGCAGTATTTGGGGAATGCCGATAGAAGTGAAAACCATATTTTACACTTCCAATCTACAATTTAAAACTTGTCACTTCACATTAAGATAATACTCATTCTATATGTATAATCTATACTAATAACGCACGGATGTATAGCTATGTACATACATACATACACAGGATACATATAGCTCAAGAAAAGCGTTCGGTAACGATGACGCGAGTTCCATGTTTATTGTTCATCCAAAAAGTGCTCAACGCGCTTAAAGTAGTATTCACTTCAAAATTACCGACTCTCAGTAAATCGTCCTTCTCCTGAGGCTCTAGCGGCTAAGTCGCCGAACATCGATTTCTTAAATGGCGTTCAAATAAATAAAGGTTAAAAATGATTTAATCAATCGTTAAATCGGCTTCAACGTTTACAATTGATTCCTTGACGTCACATGTGCTCATGGAAGCCGATTAAACGATTGATTAGATAATTTTTAACCTTTATTTATTTGAACACCATTTAAGAAATCGATGTTCGGCGACTTAGCCGGTAGAGCCCCTGGCATCCTTGCTCCATGGCTATCGATAATAATTTAAAACATTAAACTGTAATAAAACCGTAAAATTACAATGACATGTAAAGGAACCCATCAAAACAATAACAAGGCAAACAAATCGATACATACCGCGTACCTAATACCACGAATCGATATGGTTTGTACCGATTGTTAAACTAATTACTAATCGATTTCAGGCGATCGCAAGCGTCGCTTCGCGTCGTTGTCAGGCATAGCAATTAAAACCATAATGGACATTCTGATGCGTTTTGATTTTTCTATTTACTTTGTTCAGTCCACGTCATAGTACAGTCTCTTTTTAATATTAATCCCCGACGCAAAAAGAGGGAGTGTTATAAGTTTGACGTCGATGTCTATTTGTCTGTAGTAGTGTGTGTGGCGTCGTAACTCTCAAACGGATGGATCGATTTTGATGCGGTTTTTTCATTAGTAAGCCAGTTTCCTTGCGATTGTTCATAGGCTATGTTTGGTTACTATAATAATTATTTTCCGAAATGATGTACTTATAGTTGGAGTCGGGGGTTTTCTAATGGGTAGGTTAGTTTGTAACAGAGTTCAAAAGAAGAAGGATACGTATTTGTATATATGTCTTACTAAATGCATCTACATAAGAACTGAAATTTTCATTTTAATTGGACATTAGAGTATGACGTACCTACATAAGTACATATTAATCATACCTAGACCGAAATTTCTGATGCGAAGGTTACGGATTCGATCCCCACAAAAGACAAATATTTGTATTCATGAACATGTATATTTCTCTTGGCCTGGATGTTCACTGTGTATATAGTTATAGCTTTTGTATATATTAACAAAAAAAAAGTAAATCAGTATTTCAATCCGTTGCCGTTGCCATAGTACCTACAAGCTTTGCTTAGTTGGGACTAGATGGCGTTGTGTATATGTAGCGGATATTTATTATTTACTAATACGAAAGATAAATAATACATGTTGAGTATAAATACTCTATCCAAACATCTTCCACCCTGTACATACTTACGTACTAAAGGTCTCTTGCGCATTTGCTTAACCCTTAATAAGCTTAAAGGGCCAACCCCAAATCTTGGCAAACCCTGATTTACGGTCACGCAAACTGGCGTAACACAACCCTTTCCTGGCAGGCCCTTGTGACGTCACGCATTAGGTTGGATTGACCTACGACCCGCAACCCGATTGTCCCGATATAAAGCTCGCTAAATATAGTCTCATGCGTCCTCTGTAGGGTGACACTATGTTGGTCGGAAGATACCGGACATTTAAATAAAATAAAAATAATAAATAAGGTTTATATTCGCGTAGACTTTAAAAAAGCGCTTGTAAACAGTCAGAAGATGTTTGTAGTAATATATAATTAATTTATAATTATTTCTAGGTACATGTAGATATTTAGGTACACGGATTGTAGGAAAAAACTACAATACGATTTATTTTATAATAGTAACGATATTTAGCTAGCTTAAATTAAGTTGTGTGTAGGTTCAATTATTGAAATTTTACATTTTTATATTTTAAAGTACGGGTATGTGCTATAATTGGATCTTGTTTCGAGTAGGGTAGTATCTGCACCTTACAGAAACACTGCAGGTATAAACACTATAAGGGGCTGTCCATAAATTATGTCACACGTTATGGGGCGATATGGGGTCAACAAAGTTGTGAGATGCAGGAACTAGAATGATTAGACATAGGTATTTACATAGTACAGGCTCTTGATAGTTCGCGTTTAGATGGCAGTGTGTTAACTGTCCCAATATACTTATTTATTTAGCTGTCAGAAGCTAGTATTTATATAGAAGCTTTATAAATAAACTAGTTTGTAAAATACATAAGAAAATGTATAAAAAGTCCCATATAAAAGTTGTAGAACATGCGCAACCTACGCAACGCTACGCTTCTATCGTCGCCTCACCACACCAATTTGATACAAATTGATCTACAGCATGAAATCCGGCGGTCTGAATAAAAATAAAAACGTTTCGGCAACGTTTCTGCTAAAGCCGACCCCTAAATTGTTTTACCACCGTATTTGTTAATTGAAACTGAATTTCCGTCCGTAAAATTAAAAGGTTCAATAACAAATTTAGCACACATTCATGCAATAGAGATACTCGTAATCCACGCATGATTCTGCCAATTTCAAATTAAAATTATCTAAACAGTATTACTATTAATATTATATTCATCATGTAAGACAAAAGACGAAGATCAAGGTTCTCGAGGGGATATCCTACTATCCTATCAATGTTATATATGCGAAAGTTTGTGAGGATGGAAACTTTTACCTTTTCACTCAAAAACTACGGAACGGATTATGATGAAACTTTATAATAAGTAATATAGTTTATACATTAGAATAACACATAGGCTATATAGCGTAGTTACGTAGTAAGTTACTAATTATTTTGTGTATTTTACAACTGTTGTTTTACACGTTAGTTTAGTCAGTTACATAGGAAAATTAAGCTCTTTAAATTTGGTCCACAAATTCCTGAAATTATTCAATTCCTGAAACAAACATCCTGTATATGCCGCACAAGGTAATCCAGAAATATTGTTTTCGGAAATACGTAATAAGATTTTCTATTGCAAATAGAACGTTTAGATATCAAAGGACCAATGAGATCACGTAAAAGAAGAATGAAGTCAGTTTCCATCTTATAGTTCCTTTATAGCTCCAAAACCATTAAAACTTCACGGTTATAGGCTTTTTACGATCAACAAACATTTGTAGGACGCGCGGCCGCCCCCCACTGATACATATAGTGTTTGACTATCAGCTTTACCATAACGGATATATCATGTTAGTGACAGTTTAACTAAACTTTTATTCAGTAGACTCAACAGGAGACTAGTCAGTTGACTAGACGCAAGATATTTTATTTATAACTTCAACCAAAACAATTTACAGTGAAACAAAATTACTTAACATTACATAACTTTACCAATATAACGTAGCAGTTTTGATACGTAAAATTTTAAATAGAGATATTCACACACACATAAAAAAAATCTGCCACGTACAATCACGCAGTTCAAGGCGACCAAACAATATTGTTCTTTATAAACCCAGAACCAATTATGGAAAAAGGACTATTGTATATCAAGGAGCAAAACTGTTTAATTCGTTACCTAACTACATAAAAAGCGCTACGAACCTAGACCTATTCAAAAAGCTATTAAAACAACACATCTTCAAAGGTACACGTATCAATATAATATCTAGACATAAATTAATTAATTTAATATTTACGTAATTGATAAACTTCATAAAATAATTATCTTGAATACCCGGTGTAAAGGCATCTTAATATCTGCACAAGCGCATTAACGTCAAGACAACATAACTTTATAATTTTGTCGACATACCCTACTTATTATTATGTTTTGTCAACAACTCACTCCGTTAATGGGAGCATTGTAAAGTAATGTATTTTTAAGTTAAGTGGCCCAGGATAGTAAATAAAAGTTCAGCGAAATTAAAATTCACCCTCGGAAGGGACCTAACTATGAGTTCAGTTAGGCGGTCGGCAAAAATTTTCTGTTTTTTTTTATGTGAAAGCTTTTTGGGCGCGTTGAGCACTTTATGGGTTAACAAAAATCATGGAAGCCTCATCGTCACCACACGCTTGAGCTACATAGATATATGTACCCCCCGCGTCTATACTAACAGTATACATTATATCTACAAAGAGTATATCTCAATGTGAAGGGTCAGCTATTATATTGTGGCCTAGCTGTGCCCCACGGTTTTACCCGCGTTAAATTTTATAAATTATCACAGCTCCTCCCCCGTATGTGATAGCGTGATAATATGTAGCGTATATGTTGACCCGACCTCTTAGTAATATTCATACAAAATTCTAAGTAAATCCATGCAGTATTTTTTTAGTTTAGTCTGGACGTACATACAGACAAACAGACACACAAAAAATTCTATAAACTATATTTTTGGCTTTGATATCGCTTGTAGATCACGCCCCAAGTATCCTTTCTAACAAATATTCAATGTACAGTTTTGACTTTCCTACGATTTTATTATATGTATAGATTATTTATTTTCGAAGTGTAAAAAATAGTTTTCTCTTCTAACGGCAGTCCCCAAAGACTGCACCGGAGTACACCGCATGTTTTTTTATATGTTAATCACGCTTTTGATGGGATATTCAGCACATACAATAATTTTATATCCTTCAATATTAAAATGTTGCTAGCAGCAAAAATATATTGTTCTTATATTTATCACGAATCGTTAGGATGTCCCTTACACTGTTTGAAGGGAAATTTCAGTGCAGTTTATGTTGCGGAATCCTGTGTAGGTGATAAAATATTTATCTTATACCGTAGTAAGCCTTCTTCTGAAAGTGTATGATTAATCGATTTTGTGATATCATACTTGACTACCTATATCTCAAAGGATCTATATACGACTTGCCTCGTTGACTACGCCTTACGCATAGAAGAGTAATCGGCTTATGAATAGAGATTATAAAGCATGGCGCCATTAAAAAGAAACTTAAAAATAAAATTAATATAATTCATTTCAGGTCTATAACATCTGACAAAAATAATTGTAATAAACCGTGACATCAGTCGATATTTCGAATTAGGGTAATTTACAAAAATTAAAAAAACTTGCGGGGCAGTCTTTGGGAACGTCACAACAATTTTTTGCACTACTTATCTAAATAATCTATACATATAAAAAAATCGTAGGAAAGCCAAAACTGTACATTGAGTATTTTTTTATAAGGATACTTGGGGCGTGATCTACAATCGATATCGAAGCCAAAAATAAAGTTTTTAGAATTTTTGTCTGTTAATCTGTACCTATGTATGTCCGGACTAAACTCAAAAAGTACTGCATGGATTTACTTCAAATAGCATGAATATTACTAAGAGGTCGGGTCAACATATATATTATATATATATATATATATATATATATATATATATATATATATATATATATATATATATATATATATATATACACCCTATTTTTTCTTACTTGTCTTATTTAGTACACAAATATGGCGTACTGGTAACCAAAGACAATTGATAGAGTTGGGAAATTATCGAATGAAGGACTGAACGAATTCATACAGCTGTAACCGAATGATATTAGTAATGTAGGATTTCCTGACAAATAAAATTTTAGTTATGGCCCTGGGAATAAATTAGCGTTGATAATTTTGTAGTAAGCTGCCAGAATATCACACATTATCTTAATCACAGAAATAATTCCTGAAATATATCATTGGCCTATATAAAAAATAAAACAAAACTATTTTTAATTTATCTATTCATTTGATTCACTACGTGTATCTTCACTTCTGGAGTCTTCCGATTCTGACAGGTGTATAATGAAACCCTGGGTAGGTGCATCTGTTGCAGCATCTAAAAGTCCGTCAAGCTGCATCATTTTATCCTCTTCTTTTTTTATATGGTTTATACAATTATTCCAAGACATCGTACCAATTTGGCTTAAGCCTTCTTTTAGTAACTCCTTGACTTCAGCCATTTTAAAAGTTTTATTATTTTTTCCAACATAAGATTTTAACTGCGCCCATATCAGTTCAATTGGGTTTAATTCGCAATGATAGGGCGGAAGGCGTAAAACGATAACATTTTTGCGGGCCGCCATTTGATCCACAACTTTTGTATTAAATAGATTTCTGTTAAATTTAGATAAAAGTTGCGCTTTTATCTCATTCTCTTCAAAATTGATATGTTCCTCCTGTAGCCACGCTTGTATATCTGCCTTCCGCCAACTCATGTTTGGCACTCGTTCTGCAAGTCTGGAGTGGTACGGTGCATTGTCTAGTACTATAACCGAGCCAGGTACCACTTAACTCAAATTTTTTTCAAACCTGTAATGCAGATAATTCCATTATTTTATTTTCATCTTGAGCTAATAAATGTTCGATAACACGATTTTCTTTAATTATTTATCCACAAACCATAATGCTTGCATAGCTTAAGTAGCATAAGTATGTTTCTTTATTTATGGTTTATGTTGGATTACGGTGAGAAATAATTAAATAAAATCCAATTATTATTGTTATTCAGGATTGTTTATAGAATTCCCAATATGAATAAATAACATTAAAAAAGATTAATTTACTTACCTTGTTTAAACAAAACAATTGCACTAAAATAACAGTCGTATGCAATATCGATGTCCTTGAAGAATAGCCAAAGGTCGTCAGTCTAAAACCGTCCAAATCAGACAGAAAGAATCAACAGAGTCCAGTAGAAAGCCAAATCGTTACACTTCAAACACACACAGAGAGCACCCGTAAAGTACAACATAAAGCGAGGCGACGAGACGAATGACAGGACGTATCCCGTCAAGTAAAAAAAAATCACTTGTCAAATAATACTTTTAGTCTACGACCAGTTATAACAAAAACTACAACAATACACACATATAATTTGAGATATATATATAAACATTCTGCTTTATTATTCAGTTTTTTACATTAAAATTATACAGTTCACACTGGTCAGAATCATTCATTCGCTTTTCCCTTCTCTAAGTTCCGAAGACAAACTAGCATTTTGAAATGTCAAATTGCCAATATAATTATTAATCTGTGAAAATGGATCCTGATATTATTTTGATTTTAAGAGAATTAATGTGTTTGGATGGTTAATTTGAAGCAGTTTTTGGTGTTATTTATATAGTATGTGTTTCTTCCAACAATCAAGATGTTCATACCTAACTAAAAGTGCGGGATTGATGACGAAACTAGTGATTTTCGTGCCGAGTAGTGTTTGTGTACCAAATAAGACAAGTAAAAAAAAATGGACCGTATATATATATATATATATATATATATATATATATATATATATATATATATAGGCTACATATTACCACATTATCACCTACGGGGGTGTAGCTGTGATAATTTTTAAACTTAACGCGGCTAAAACCGCGGGGCACAGCTATCTACAATATAATAGTTATTTATACATATTATAGCCCATGGAAACCGCGCGGTGACGATGATGCAAGTTTCACGCTTTTAGTTCAACCAAAAAGTTCTCAACGCGCCTAAAGAAGTATTCTATTAAAAAATTCTAAGACGTAACATTTAAAATGAATGGGCTATATGTTTCTAGTTTTCCGACGTAACTGTTGCAAGCATCCTTAAGTTATGGTAACTGCTTACCGTCACGTGCAAACTAAATAAACTTGAAAAAATATAAAATACAATATTAACTCCTTATATGTAGTAGGCATGTCTAATGCAGTAAAGTATAACGTAATAAACTTACATGTTTTTATTACTAAGAATATTTGATTGCACACGATTAGGATGAGCACTTCCTTAAAGTGACAGCTACTGAGTGATACAGCAAATGATCCGGCACCCATAAAATATGTAAAAATATAATACAAAAAGTGCTCAACGCGCCTAAAGAGGAATTCAATTCAAAAATTTTCTGAACGGGGTATAGGTTTCTAGTGTCCCGTCGTAACTGTTGCAAGCATCCTTAAGTTACAGTAACTGCTTACCGTCACATGGAAACTAAATAAACATGAAAAAATATAAAATACAATATTAACTCCTTATAGTAGGCAAAAATGTCTAATGCAGTAACGTATAACGTAATAAACTTACATGTTTTTATTACTAAGTATATTTGCTTGCACACGGTTAGGATGAGCACTTTCTGAGTGACAGCTACTGAGTGACACAGCAAATGATCCGGCACCCATAAAATATGTAAAAAATTAATACAATTACTGCGGCTGCATTTTGAATTAGGAACCAAAAAAATCTTATTTTGGAGACTTGTTTTCATATTTTTTTCAGTTTCTTGGGTTGATATCCCAACTAAAGTGTCCTACATTATTATTGCTATACCTTGTATATTGATCCTCTTTGAATCATCATGTCAGACAAAGTACGTCCACTGCTGGACAAAAGCCGTCCCAAAGAATGAGGGGATATGCCATAATCGCCACGTTTGGCAGACGGATTGGCGAACGCAGTTTGATGGTCATAGTTCACAGAAAAACGCTGCTGCCCGTTCTCTCCTAGGTATTCCGTCGGTCGATTTCTACGCCGCCTGTGGGATGAGATGGGTTGATGATATTCTATGCCGTTACCTCTTTGAATAGGTATATAAATATCTTCAGACAACTAACGTGTCATCTCGTATAAGATGTACGTGTACCTATAGGTACACCCACATTGAAATAGCTCTAATCTCCGGCCGCAATCCCATAGACTTCCCGTAATAGTTTTAAATTGAAAACGCTCGCATTGTTCCTGCTGAGCTTCACTGCCCCATTTCCAACGGGAAGCAGTGCGGAAAACTTGCAGACTCGTTTTTAATTGCTCCACTTGTATATTGGAGTTCTGTTCAATTATTTGTATTTAGATTAAGCTGGAAAGCAGGTTTTTGTGAACGTTTCAATATTTAGCAGTATATTCTTTTACTAGCAATACCCTGCGATTTATCCGTGTTAAACTTTATATAAGCTATGTTACTACAAAGTTTCATCAAAATATGTGCGGTAGTTTTTGCATAAAAGAGTAAGAAACATCCTTACATTCATCCATGTATACTCACAAATTTCCTCATTTATAATATTAGTAGGATTTATACTAACGTATCGACTGAAAAATGTACAGCCCAACTGATGCTTTATCCTTGTGACGGTATTAAGGCTACAGTGGCCAATTGTAACAGAGTCTACCAGGACAGTGCTCTAGTGTGTGAGCAAACATAATCATACACCATATATCCTTACTGTCTTAACCCAGATAGGAGACCGGCTAAACACGAGTGGGTAGAGATGAGAAGCAGGCAATCCTTGCTACTATTTACTTTACTTAAAGTACCTGTCCATCCAGGAGTTGTCTGTCTAGAAGATACCGTTTATGGGCATTGGATAAGCTTATAAACATATTTTACTTTGTGAATAAAGTTAATTTCATATGTAAATTAATGTGCTACAATTTGCTATGAAACAACCTACTTGTAAGCAAATTGTAGTCTAATTGATTAGTTAAAAAATAACGCTGAAATTATCTAAAATCGTGCATATCTATTGCACAACTTTTCTATTGGTTACTATTTTAATGAATGTTGCCGATTTTGATGCAAAAATAAAAATGTGTTTTGTACACTAGCTTATCCAATTAATTCCGCCCGTTGTATATTATGTTCTTATGTCCAATGTATTTTTGTACTTCTCTTTTTTGTGTGTGTACAATATAGAGTACTATATATATCAACTAATTACGGGCAAAAACTCCATGACAAATCTATTCTTACCTTTTTATTACCATTTAAATTAAGTGTTAATTTTAGCGGTGATTTTACAATATTACTCAATCGATAAAAAACAGTGTTTTTACAAACATCCAGTTATCTGCCACCAATTGATTATATTGCAATCAATATGATACCCAACAGTTTATCATATGTTGCAATTTATTCCCATTGATAATGTAGATTTTGGACAAATTTATTGTATTTTTTCAATTTTTGTGTGATAATCGTAATGCGTTTCACAGAATACATCTATTTACCAAGTATTAACATGACAGCTCTTATAGTTTCGGAAAAATGTGGCTGTGACATACGGACGGACAGACAGACATGACGAATCTATAAGGGTTCCGTTTTTACCATTTGGCTACGGGTCCCTAATAAAAATGTCCTACTTGTCGAATTTCGGTCATGAGGGGCAGTCTCATCAATGGCGGGACAAACACAGGGACTATTCCTATTCAAGCTCCCAAGCTCTTATGATCCCATAGGACGACTAGCGACACGACCAGGAAGGGTTCAGGTACAGTACCGACGGCTTTAAGTGTTCACCGTGGCACGGGGTGTAATACAGCCATCACTCAGACTTCAGGCTCATCAATCACTTTTTGGCCTGACCCTGGATTAGAACACAACATTTCGTTATATGCAGTTGTACACGTGGCTACATATCAAGCTATACATTTCCAGTATAAGTTGTATAGGATTTCCATACACTGAGAGGTCAGCTTATATTGGAAATGTATAGCTTGATATGTAGCCGTGTGTACACGTTACCGCCAGACCAACGAGGTATAAAAACTAACTAATAGAAGTGAATGGGGGAATGGTGCTATTCAGTACGACCACGCCGTGTCATTTATTATGAGCTGTGCATCGTAGGCGTAGACTTCAAACTTTTCTATGGATCCACCCACGGTGACGTGTGTGCTACATAGTCAAATGTACTTATTCATGACGTACTAATGATTAATGAGTGCTTATGGCCGCATTTCGGATTCAACGGCCAATCTTAACGGAGACCAGCCTAGGTACTATCTCACCCACCCAGGACTGGAATTTGTGTGCATGTCCATGTCTGTTTGGCCTGAGTCTGGGTGTAATTATCTATATAAGTAAATATTTACAAAAGAAAAGTAGTATATAATATCTCCTTTTCTATTGTCGATATGTCAACTCAGCCGCCGCCATCAGCTGCTGGCGAGCAGAGCTCTTTATTGAAATTGATCATCACTATCGTAAAATACTACTTGGTGTTTACTATAGTCCTTCTCTACGTGTAAATTACTTCTCTTCTTTGGAAAATCTTCTAGAAAACCTCCTTCCTTCTTACAGTCACACCATAGTCATGGGGATTTTAATACCTGCCTCTTAAAGGCTGACAATCGCTCCTATCGTCTTTTATCTTTGCTTGAGTCTAATAATTTAACTATTCTTCCCCTAAATGCTACGCATCATTTTCCTAACTCTATCCCTTCTCTATTAGATCTTATTTTCATCTCTTCTCCCCAAATTGTCGCGAAGCATGGACAGTGTCCTGCTGACGCCTTCTCTCACCATGACTTGATATTTCTGTCATGCAAAATTAGGCCGCCTAAGCCTAAGCCTAATATCCTCTTACAGCGCAATTTTGGTGGCATGAATTTATGTAATCTTCGACGTGATGTTAATAACATTGATTGGACACCACTATTTAGTTCTGACACCGTTGATGAGAAAGTTAATTACTTCACTTCTACAATTATTAACTTGTATGACCGACATGCGCCTATTCGGGCAATCAAACTAAAGCATTTTCCCGCACCTTGGCTTACCGATGACGTCAAACGACTACTTCACAAAAAAGCTGCGGCGAAATCCAAAATTAGGTCGCACAACACCGAGTATTATCGAAATAAATATGTCTCGATTAGAAAACACTGCAATAAGGTGTGTAGAGATGCACAACGCCAGCATATTCACGAGTCCGTTCAAAACGGAGATCCAGCAAAAGTGTGGAAATTTCTAAGATCTATGGGGGTCGGAAAATCTCGACAGGATGCCATTCCTAAAAATTTTGACCTTAACTTGCTTAATCAGCACTTCTCTGCGTCGTCCAACTTTAATAGGACAGTAAAAACTAGTACATTGAATTATTTAGCATCCTGTCCGGCTCCTCAACATCCGCAGTTTGTCTTTAGTCCATTTCCGGCTTGTGATGTTAAGAAGAACATATTATCCATCGCATCTAACGCTATTGGAAGTGATTGCGTGAGCCGTAACATACTTGACGACATCCTTCCCATACTTTGTCACATCCTCAATCATTCCATCTCCCAAAGTGTTTTTCCACGTCTGTGGAAGGACACCCAAATCACACCAATACCCAAGAAATCCCATCCTAAGTCAGTTTCTGATTTTCGTCCTATCTCTATACTCACTTTCCTTTCAAAAGTTCTTGAACGACTCGTCCATTCCCAACTCAGCGCCTTCTTACACAAGAACAATCTCCTCAATCCGTATCAATCCGGTTTTCGTCCTGGTCACAGTACCACCACAGCCCTGATCAATGTTACGGAAGATATTAGGTTAGGAATGGAAGATGGAAATCTGACAGTGCTTGCATTGTTGGACTTCAGCAATGCATTCGGCGCTGTTGATTTTGATATTCTATTGGCTATCTTACGTTCACTTAACATATCTCCAACGGTAATTGACTGGTTTCGTAGTTACCTGTTTGGTCGCCAGCAGCGTGTTCGCATAGAAGACTCTTTCTCTTCCTGGTGTAGCACTAGTGCCGGTGTACCACAGGGCGGCGTTCTATCACCTTTACTTTTTACTATTTTTATAAATGCCATCTCTGATCAATTAATTTCCTCTTACCACCTTTATGCAGATGATTTACAAATTTACTCCCAAGCACCACTTGAAAAACTGTCGGAAGCCATCGAAGTTATTAATGCAGATTTGTCACATATCAGTAAGTGGAGTATGCGATACGGTATAACAGTTAATCCTACGAAGTCACAGGTAATAATTGTTGGCAGTTCCCGAAAATTCTTAAATATTGACTATTCACTGATTCCTCTTGTTGTTTTTGACGGGACTATTATACCTTTTTCGGACAGAGTCAAGAACTTGGGTATTGTTATGGATAATACCTTATCGTGGGGTTTTCAAATGCAAGAAGTTAGCAAAAAGATTTTTGCTTCTGCAAGTTCCTTGAGACGTCTGCGAAACTTTCTGCCAACTGCTACCAAGATTGCACTTGCTCAGTCTCTTCTTCTCCCTATCCTTGACTATGCTGACACCAGTTATCTTGATCTAACGGAGGAACAACTTGATAAACTTGAGCGACTTCAAAACTTTTGCATACGTTTCATATTTGGTTTGCGCAAATATGATCATATATCCGAATTTCGCAATAAACTCAAGTGGCTACCAATACGTCTTCGTCGGAATACTCATATCGTATCACTTCTATACAGTATTCTGTTCATCCCATCTACTCCACATTATCTCAAAAAACGATTTAATTTTCTTCACACAAATAATTCACGATTTTTGCGGTCATCAGAAAACTTACGACTTAAAATGCCCTGCCATTCTACAAATTTTACTGACAAATCTTTCAGTATACAAGCTGTCCGATTGTGGAATGCATTACCTATCAAAATAAGACGCGCCCAGTCACTTAGAACTTTTAAATGTATGGTCAAAGAACATTATTTAAACTTATCTAGTTGCCGCCGAGACTTTACTTGAATCAGCTGAAAGCATGCAAGTTTACATATTAGTTTTTATGTGTGTATAATTAGGTATATATATTTATTTTTATATGTATATATATTTATATATATGTATATAATTATGTTTTGTATGTATGTATACAGTACTGTATATAAGTATTATTCTTACGTATATGTATATACGTAAGCTATCTTTTCTTATTTTTAATAAATTCGTACACCTTTTGCTACCAATATCCATTGATGTTAAATTTTGGTCCATCCAACGCAAATAGGTTGCCTGGAAGAGATCGCTTTTAGTGATAAGGCCGCCAATTGCAAAAATAATGTTCTATGCATACTGTACTCTGTATATTCTTTATGCAATAAAGTGTACTTCTTCTTCTTCTTCTATATGTAGTATATCAGTTATCTGGTTCCCATGGTACAAGCTCTGCTTAGTTTGAGATCAGATGGCCGTGTGTGAACGATGTGCCAGGATATTATTATTATTATTTACTTTCATGTTTTTTTAAAATTGTTATTGAATATAATTAAAATGTACGATTAAATTGTTCCTCGTCAAACGACATTTTGAACATTACTGTGAAGCATCACTTACTTGTAGAATTAAAATGGCATGAAATTAAAATAACGCAAACCTCCCAATCGCTTATTGAGTAGAAAAGACGTCCTCTAAAATAACATTTCAACATCACCCTTTTATTTCATTTTAAATATCTTCTGATCAGAACGTGTCTGCGTAAATAACCGCTATCAAATTAAACGTAAATATAAATTATGTCAGTATAATAAGCGAAAGAGGTGTGCAAGGATCGTGACAAATGGAAGTCTTTTGTCTCTGCCTACCCCTCTGGGAAACAGGCGCGAGTCTATGTATGTATGTAGAAATAATAATGAAACGGTTGTCACTACTACAGACAACAGCTCTCTAAACTGACAACCCCTCCATTTCCACTAAAAGCACTACAAAGTCTATAAACCAATTTTTCAACTTCAGGATTTTACACAACGCTGATGCAATGTGACGCAAATGAACGCAATGAAAATGGCGGCTGTCGTGACGTCACTTTACTGAAACAAAGTACCTTGTGGACATCGGGTCTTGCTGACACATGTTTACAAATTTTGCGTGTTTTGTGCTGGCACTAAATATAATGCTGGCAGTTTGCTTAAGTCCTTTTTTAAATGTATGTAGAGGAATATTTTTATATATTGCAAACTAGGCTGAAGATCAATACCTAAGTAATTTTAAACCAACCTAAAAATAACTGTATGTTGTTTTTGTTTGATATTCGTGAGAATGTTATCGGAATTGTTGTCCTATATACATTTTCTCCCAAGCGGTTTTTTTTTTAAACTGTAAGTATATTCTAATTAAAGCATTTGATTAATTTATAATAATTATACTAAAAACGTCATGTTATTTCAGTAACATCTATAATAGGGGTAGAAACTCGTTTCATTTTAGTTTTATGCGTGTTAAACCAATATATTTTTTATAAGTTATGAAGGATCCCTCTAGAATTCATATTTACAAAGACTAGAGATTTAAAAAGATATGCCAAACAAATAGTTGTCTTTAGCGGGCATGGAACCCGTAGCACTAGGGCGTCAGCCTCTTAGTAGTGGTTAAGTCGCCACCACAGTCGCCACACTAATGCCTCGTAGCGAAGTGACTTACTTTGTCACCACGCTACATGACTTGCGGGCTAGTTGTAGGACTTTAATATAAAATTATGATGAATCTTAGTCTCCCTTAATTCGGCTCTGTTACGAAATTCGTTCTGAGCTGACGTCTCTTAACCATAAACTATTGTTCTTTTTTTTATTGTTAATTCACATTCAAGTTACATTAATGATTCTTAACATATTAAACGCCAAACGGCTAACGCAGTTTGTAGGCGACTCGCTCTTATTCATCTAACTTAAATGCTTATAATACTTAAGTATACACATATTACATTGAATAGATAGTTTAGTGACTCTTTCAATTCCTCACTCTCTTAATCTTTCCGACACGACTGGGGGGACATCTGACACAGAACCGTCAGCTTCCGTGCTCTTCCAAGTATAGGCATATAACACCGCCGACATCTACACCCCGACCTGCTACTAGTAGTAGTAGTCTTCTCTACTAGAAAAACCGGTCAAGTGAGAGTCGGAATCGCGCACGACGGGTTCCGTACCCATTATCTATAAAAACGAGCAAAAAATTCACGTTTGTTGTATAGGAGCCCCCTTAAATATTTATTTTATTTTGGTTTTTTAGTATTTGTTGTTATAGCGGTAACAGAAATACATCATCTGTGAAAATTTCAACTGTCTAACTATGACGGTTCATGAGATACAGTCTGGTACCAGATAGACAGACAGCGAAGTCTCAGTAATCGGCTCCCATTTTACCCTTTGGGTACGGAACCCTAAAAATCAACTCAGGACCTAATTATCTGCGATGAACACCACGCTAAACCAACCAGATATATAACCTACATGCTTGATAAGTCAAGTAGTTTGTAAGATTTTGTTTATAGTCAGTGAGTGCATAAGCAACTTAACCAATCTTTACCATACCTCAACGTATGAACGTCCAACACAGCCGCACACAAACTGGGTCGGAACGGTTGGAACTCAGTGCTCGCAATTACTCGGTGACAATGGCTGCAAGGACATGCGCCAGGATATTACGTGTATTCAGCGAGCTATGCGTTTGACGAGTTTTATTTAGTGGAAATTCTCGGTGCGCCAGCAAACTGGAGGAAATGAAAACACCGGAAACAAGGAGCCGTATTGTTGGAGACAGTTGGAACAAAAGCTTGACATTCACATGTATTTCACGAACTAGGTACTTAATAACCTAGATAATTTACGTCGTGACTGCTTCTGTTTCAGTGGCGAAGTGTTCTGTTATAACGCGATTGTTATCGACTTGCCTTTTATAAAACATGTCAAATCCATCATGAAGCTTTTTAACCCCCGAGCCAAAAAGAGGGGTGTTATAAGTTTGACGTCGATGTCTGTCTGTGTGTGTGTGTGTCTGTCTGTGGTATCGTAGGTCTCAAACGGATGAGCCGATTTCGATGTGGTTATTTCTTTTGAAAGCCAGTTTCCATGCGGTGTTTCTTAGCTATGTTTGGCTAATATTGGTCCCGCAGTGTAAGCGTATCAGCTCTCTCCAAAAGTCCGGTGTTTTCTAATGGTAAGGTTAGGTTATTATTGGCTTCATTTGAAAAGGTAACATTTGCAAAATTGCGAGCTCCCAGCCCGTGGTCACTTGCTGTCTGTTTCCAATCTTTACATATAAATATAATAGTAGGAAAGTCAAAACTGTACATTGAATATTTTTAAAAAAGGATACTTGGGGCGTGATCTACTGTCGATATCACAGCTAAAATATAGTTTCTAGATTTAAAAAAAAAAAAGTTTTATTTTTTTTGTATGTCTGTCCGGGCTTAACTCAAAAATTATTCCATGGATTTACTTCAAATTTTGCATGAATATTACTAAGAGGTGGGGCCAACATATAGGCTATATATTACCACGCTATCACCTACTGTGATAATTTATAAAATATATTGGTACTACTACACTGGCTAGTTATAAATATGTTAATACCAATTATAAAGATTTTGTTAAAAAAAGAAAATGTCATCATCATCTCAGCCGAAAGACTCCAGCGACTAGCGACCCTAACAAGAAATTGAAAATGTGTTTGGTACGTATTCAAACTATTAAATGACCTTAAGCAATTCCTCGTGATACATTTATAACCAAATGTGGGCGTTGTCTTATTCTATAAAAACAAAAATAAGTTTAGGCGACATACATACAAGGAACTACTGCTTAGAAGCCAATGTTAAAGGTAAAATTAAAGCCCACTGGTGGGCCTCGACTCACTTTTGCTTTTAAGGATAGACTGGTCAAATAAAATGGTGCTTGTAGGCGGAATGTAGAAGCTATGGGTCGTATAGTTACCATCTTATTACTTACTAGCTGTGCCCCGCGGTTTTACCCGCGATAAACTTTATAAATGATCACAGCTCTTCCCCCGTAGGTGATAGCGTAATAATATGTAGCCTATATGTTGACCCAACCTCTAAGTAATATTCATGCACAATTTGAAGTAAATCCATGCAGTACTTTTGAGTTTAGCCCGGACATACATACAGACAAAAATTCTAAAAACTATATTTTTGGCTTCGATATCGACTGTAGTAGTGGTAGATCACGCCCCAAGTATCCTTTTAAAAAAATATCCAATGTACAGTTTTGACTTTCCTACGATTTTATTATATGTATAGATTGGCCTTCTAAAAGGGGTAAGGCTGCTTTGCATACAGTGGAGTACAGTTATGGCAGCTGTTAAAATTTATCGCCATACGAGAGCTTTGCTGAAAAGTGATAAATTTTCACTCACATCACTCACGCATTAACGACCTTAGGATAACTGCCTCTGCCTCGCTCGCCTCTATAGTCCGGTGAAGCAGTGAATGACTCGTAGGCTAACTATATTATAAATATAACTAAATATTCTCCATTTAAAAAAAATGCGCTACTATGGGAATTTATAAGGTTTCAGGCATCTTTTTTTATGAGTTGTATAAATTTAAATGCGGGTGGGAATCGAACCCACGAACGGGGTATCCCGCCCCATGAGCGTTAATCGCTCCGCCTCTGCACTGTGGTTACGCCATTTAAAGGGAAGGTTAAATCCTGATGCTCATGGTATGTAGGTTATGGCGTGAGATATTCGCATTTATAATGTTACTTAGGTAGGTTAAGTGTCTATAAATTATAACACGTTTTACATTTAATAACTAGAAAACCCCTTTTAATAGACTTGGAGTTCATCATACGCGGTTGGGGAGGACGCAATGCAAAATAAATCATGTTATTATTTATTAAAAAGGTTAGGAAGTTCAGGGAGTCTAGTGAATAAGTTATAACTAAGTGTGGGTCTTAGCAGGTGTCTATAACTTAGTGTAAATTAGTAGTTTGTATTTTGTTTTTACATCAAACAAATACAACTGGAAACTGCTGGATGCGCAAGGCCGTCCATTGTGGAGATCTTTGGGGGAGGCCTTTGTCCAGCAGTGGACGTGTTTCGGGTGAAATGATGATAATGTTCAAAACACACCAATACAATAAAATTATAAACCTAGTTATATTATTTTTATTACTTAAACTAAAGTCGCACTTTTCATTTTCCATTATCGATGAATACATGAACGATTACGACGTCCATATATGCATTGAAGATGGATACATGGACGAACGAATTTAACTTTTACGTGTAATTAAGCTATCATCATCTGATATTTTAATATACAAAGTACCTAGGAATGAACTTTACTTGTTCATGTACTACTGTACACGATTATATAATCTATACATATAATAAAATCGTAGGAAAGTCAAAACTGTTCATTGAATATTTTTTTAAAAGGATACCATGGTCGTGATCTTCAATCGATATCGAAGCCAGAAATATAGTTTTTAGAATTTTTGTCTGTGTGTCTGTTTGTCTGTATGTATGTCCGGGCTAAACTAAAAAAGTACTGCATGGATATACTTCAAATTTTGCATGAATATTACTAAGAGATCGGGTCAACATATAGGCTACATATTATCACGCTATGACCTACGGGGGAGGAGTTGTGATAATTTATAAAATTTTACGCGGGTAAAACCGCGGGGCACAGCTAGTATAATATAAAATCGTGAACGGTACATTATGTACCTATATGAAATGTTTTTCATGAACAGCCGTTACGGGAAAGTTTTAGCTACGTAGTTACTACGTTGAGTATTTCACAGAATTTGACTTACGTATTTTAAGTACGATAACATTTCTGAGAAATGTACTTACGTACTTTGTTAAATTGAAAAGAAAAAGGTTCAAAGTCAAACTTTGCTTTGATTAATACCTAATTGAGAAAATACCGACTAATAATAATTAATGAAAGAATTCTTTCAAATAATAATGTTGTAATAGACCAGTTTATTTTTTTTGCATTTTAAGCATCTATGTTCTTTGGGGTGGAGAATTTGTTTGGATAAAGAAAGAAAGAAAATACATATATTCAGTAAACTGACACAGATATTAATAATAATATATATAAAGGTTATCTGTGCGAGTCCGAATTAGTCCCATCTCAGCACTAGCTGCAACATTAACTGTTGCAGCGCTGATTTTATGATGGAACCATGTAAAATAGCTCACGGACAATTGATGTGTCAGTACAGCTCGCAGTTATAACAAAAATCGATTTAATTGACGGGCTCCGCTACCTCGTGAAAGATTCTCCATAAGCTCTGAAGCAGCTTGAATGAGATCAACAGGGCGCACTTTGATAGAACATCATGATAATTGTTTTAGTTAAGAAAACTTTTTAGTCTAAACCCATAGGGACGAAACGTCGCAAAAACCAATCCTCTTCACGTTAGTAACTGTTCTGAGCCGAGCTTGGAATAGCAAAGAGGTGGCTGCTTACTTATTTCGTAGTTTTATTTCGCTGTGTGTCTAGCCCTCGTTGGTTGGTTATTTGATGAGGTAGTGAAATCCTTCTAGACTAACTTTTATGTCTCAGACATCTTTAAAATGATTAGTGCGGGTATGAATTGAACCCACGAACCAAGGCGTATTCGTCCCCATGTGCGTTAACCGCTCCGCCCCCACCGCACCGTGGTGTTCGTATTCGAATTTATACATATTCAAGTCATTCAATGCTCTATTGACTTATGAAGACGCTTTTATCTTTCCGATCCCTACACGGCTAAGACGGTTGGTATGCCAACACGTCGATTGGACCAACACACATCATAGTTTATTAATTATAACAACTTTCATTTAGGATTGATTAGGATTATTAAAAAAGCGTTGTCGCGTTCGAATTTAGAAGGATTATAAATGCAACCTAGCTGTGCCCCGCGGTTTTATCCTCGTTAAACTTTATAAATTATAGCCTATTTGTTAATCCAGATGGTCAGCTAACTCCACACCAAATTTTATTAAAATCGCTCGTTTAGACGTGAAGAAGTAACAAACATACATAAAATACTCACCAACTTTCGCCTTTATAATACGAGCTGTACCCCGCGGTTTTACCCGCGTTAAACATTATAAATTATAGCATATGTGTTAATCCTGGGTGCCAGAGCTATCTCCATACCAAATTTTATCAAAATCGCTCCCGCCGTTTAGGCGTGAAGAAGTAACAAACATACACACTCACAAACTTTCGACTTTATAATATTAGTGTGATATCGTTAGTCAGAGCAAAGTAAGCACGCTCTTTATTACTTAGCCCTAGACGGACACCTAAAATATCATCCAATAATTAATGATTCAGTCATACTGGATTTTAGAGGTTGTTAAACTTCTCATAGAGTTCAATGAAAGACATATCAAAGTATAAACGTGTATAATTACTTAGTACATTCTCTACTTTGATATCGAGGAATTAAAATAGTGGAGAAGCAGGAAATTTTCAATCAAATTATTGCCTTCACTCCCTCACTAATTGACGGAAAGTACCGCGGAAAGCCTTAACCCTCGGGATTTGTACTTTACTTGGACGTGGTAATGTAGACGAAATGGTAGAGGTGGTATTATTGGTGGCATACTTAATTTATAGGTTATTATATATTAGGTACTTAATTAGATATAGTTAAGTGACGCCGTCGTACAGGCCATTAAGACAAGAGGTGTGAAAAAACAAAACTTGAATCGAGTTCTCGTACTTTCCTACATATGTAGTACTGCTCTCTAAATCTGGACACATCTCAATTTTGTTTTCAGTAATTATACAACAATAAATAAGGCTACTCGTATGTCAGTTTGTTTTATTTTTTTGGTTGCAAGTGGCCAGACTATTTTATCAGATATTTATTATCAGTCGGTTGAAATAGGCTTTATTAGTTGATCTAACTTCTGTAAAAAAGATTTATTTGCAAAAAAGAAGCGATCGTAGCAGATATTACCTACAGTCCCGCAAACTTTTCTGACCCGGTGGCAGCGTCGCTGTTATCGCATTTAGTGTTGCTAGTAAATATTTTTTGCAATAAAGTGGGTAAAAATAATATGCACATTGTAACGTAAATGTTACTTCACTAAAAAGCAAACAAATACTGTCATTACAAATCTTTATAACATCTTTATATTTTTATACAATAATTATGATCATTTACATAAAATGTATGCTATGTGTTCTCTAACGGAGATGCTCCAGGTATTATTATGTGACCGGAATGGTTTAATTCAGAAGTCATTTCATCATCATCATTATCGCAATCACTGCTTTCACTTTCACTATCACTACCATGAATGATGAAAGGCTCGTCTAAGTATCCATCCCTTTTTCGATACACATTTTCAATATTTTTGTACATTATTGCAATGCTTTTGCCATTCATTGACTATTATTTTATCAAAAGCTTCTGCAATGAATGATAGGATTTCAGAATTCTATCTACCATGCTCTTTTTCTTTCACAAGTTTTCTTACACATCACTCCCAGACACCTACAAAGGAAACAGCATAAATTAAATAAATAATGAATATTTTAAAATATGTATTTTAATTTAAAGAGCGAGTATTTTTTCAGAAGCTGACAACACTAACCTGTAGCAGCAGCTACGCATTCATACAACTTATTGAAGGGTATAATTGGTGCCTGAAGGCGTTATTCTTCCTTCATATAATTCAATACTTGTAATATAACGTTCCCCGCATCAATTTTTAAAGCTTTCGGCATTTTTCACAATTAAAAACCACAAAGAGAAAAATAAATACGCGCAACAAACAATCAATGGCAGGAATGTCATGGATTGACATTTCAAACTGGCGTCATTAGTTCTACTTTTGGCCACCGGGCCAGATAAGTTTGTAGCACAGTACCTATGTACTTCTTCACTAAATTTGGTTCCAGACATATTACTCATTTATAATTTTTTTTCAGGATAGAGGAAAGATTCTCTTTGACACAAATATAGCGTCTCTATATCGTTATTTGTTTTATGCACCCTCCATTTTCAGTTACATTCATAACCAAGCCGTTATAAACTTTATCATCATGAAAATAGGGTTTTTTTTACAACAGTACTCACATTTACCTGTATAAATTTATGTGCGACACTTGGGCGCCTTGTCGACAAATTGTTAACTGTACTTAATCATAGTAATAGGTATGTATACTACGTCTTCACTAAAAATGAATGTGTATGTCCACAAAGATTAAAATATACACCGAGTAACATAAATAAAATTTAAAAATATAAGTAGGTATTTTTGCCCCGCCCCCATACTAAATACATTATTTAATTAGTTTACGGAAACCATACAGCTACATACAATTTCATATAAAGGTAGGTTAGGTTAGGTTATAGACCCATAATACTATTCAAGTGACACAAACAATGAGTGGACTAACTTACGAATTACCTAGGTGGATATAAAAATTAAATTGCTGATCTGATTGTGATTGTGATTCTGATCATTAGCGGGTTTGTTGGCGTGATTCGCAAATGCTTGCTTTTCACGCCGGAGGTCGTGAGTTCGATTCCCACCCAGGACAGTTATTTGTGTGCATGAACATGTCTGTTTGTAATTTTCTATATAAGTATGTATTTACAAAACAAAAAGTACTATATCTGTTATCTGGTTTCCATAGTAAAAGATCTGCTTAATTAGGGATCAGAATATCAGATGGCCGTGTGTAAATAATGTCCCAGGATATTATTATTATATTATTATTATTCTTGTATGGGAAGTTAATAGTCGTTTTTTTTGTGCTTGGTTGGTTGTGGTTGGTTCAAACGCTTACACGGATAGGCAGGCATTTTGTTAAGGCACCTTTAACCTAAGCGGCCGATACCCCTTAAACTCAAGTTGTTACTCATAAATAGCTTTTCCATAAAAACATGGCCAAATACAGTAGGTACCTTCCAACTTCCAACGTAATATATTTACCATCGACGTCAGGAATACTTCCCCGTATCTACATCCCATAAAATAAATTTTCTTGTCATTTTATTCCGGCAATTTGGGACGACCCCGGGCGGAAAACTGATGAAGGTACAACTTACACATTTACAATACTTTGGTTGGGAACGGTCACGATAAGACTACATTCAGATGGAATCTATGAGAAGACTCGGGAGTATTTTTTCCAATGATGTTCTATTTCAATGTTGACAATGAACTCTTTGATCACTTAAGAAAGAGGTGGCTAGCAGCATACAAGTGGTTCGGCCTACTGTGTAATGGGTGTGGTGGGTGACACTGAGACAATTATGTGTAACATAGATAGGAGGGAATTACACCATACCCCAAAACATATGTATGTTTTGGGGTATGGTGGAATTCCCTCCGTTTCTTGGAGAGGTTCTTGTCTATCCCGTATCTCCACAATATTAATAATTATAAAACAAAACTTTATATGGTAAGAGCTTTATATAATGAGAACATGTAAGATAATTCTTCCAGAAAGCAGTGGTTTCGTGTTCTTCTGTTTAGAGACAGCACAGATTTTTTTAAGATTACTCTTGCGCTAGGGAAAGAAATCCCTGTGTCGCGGGGTACTTTACAAACATATAATTGACGGACACACAAAACATCCAGACTCAGAACAAGTAAGTATGGGTCACACATTTAGTTGTACTGTACAGGAATCGAACCCTGGACTGTCTTAACCGCTGCGCCACGTGCAGTCAATTCAAAAAGACGAAATCCAAATCCCAAGTAGCAACTAGCCGCATCATTTTCGAGGTACTAAATTGGATCTCAATTGGAGGTTCAATTAAACCGCGGTCGGACTTAGGTGTCTAAGTAACACAAGGCAAAATCAATTTCCTAAAAGTTGGTACCAGGCGTTAAGTCTGGTGGTCCTTTAAAGGTTAAAAAAAGTTGACTGGCTACCGTCTAGTAACCACTTTCAAGTTCATCAGACGGTGTCCACAGGAAAAGCACTCATGCCAATGAAGGCTGACATTTTGTTTTACTCTGTTTGCACTTTTGTCTCATGTTAGGTATTTCCCTACACGAAATCACTCGACTCCGAACAGTTGTAACTTAAGCTTTTAAAGTGCTCATGTATTTTGATGGAACATAATATTAAAGACCATCACTATTAAACTAGCAATGAAACTAAAACACCCAATAGAAATCGTTCAATTTGGGAGGTTTGATGTCACAGAAAGACACATAGATTAAGTCATTCATTTAATTTTTAGTCAAACATTTAAAATCCCGATTTATTGTCCAAAACTATAAAAATGGTTGCGGTCATTTCCTGTCTTATTTTTGCTCTGTGGTCAGTGAACGATAATTATCATTCACTGTCTCTGGTATTATTGTCCATGTTCTTACTTTTTAAGCCTACGGGCTGTAGTACTGATTTAATTTAAGAAAAACACGGAAGGGAAAATTATATTCCACCCTCGTGGAAGTCTATAGAATAGATGGTAAAATATCGACACAATGACATTATCATTTTCATATTTTCTATATCAAACTCAGGCTGAAGCGAAGCCGCGGTGTTGGGATAGGAAACAAAGAGTATGCGATCTTTATGTGTGTGTATGAAATAGGGGCGAGGGGTAAACTGGAGTTAGTACCTATAGATACATACTAATATAAATATTTAGTGTAGGAAGTAGGACCGTCCCTGTCGTGATACCAGCTTTAGTTGTGTTGCCAGCTTTCCCCGATTTCAGGGTCTTCCGGATTTGAGCCGTTGACGTTAAAGTATCGGAAGAACTTAAAAGATTTGAAGATCAAAGTAATCTCGGCATTTCATAATGTTTAACATTACTTGGATATAAAAGGCTAACATACATGTTGGAGGGAACTTAAACGTCTATATACACATGAATCTGATCAAATTAAAGAAAACCAGTTACGATACATATATAACCTATGATCTTTTTGTCGGAAAGCGAACTTGATTGATAATGACCTCTGGAACCAAATATACACAATCCAGGTGATGTAGCGTGGAGCCGAATGAACCTGATTCGTCATCAGCGACTCGAGTGTGACGTTTCACTAACGTTCACTCAAAAGTAAAAACTCGCCTAAAGAAGTTATGATTACAATAAGTTAGGTACAGCTAGTATAATAAAAATACATTTTGGCTATAATGTAGCACTCTAAGATGGTCAAAGGTTAAAAATAACCCCACCAGAATAAAAGCGGTCTTAAAGTCGAAACGTAATGTGTGCAAAACTTTTTGGTACTGATAACAAGTAGATTAAAAATCAAACCACTTCTAGTTAGTGACCCATCTACACAATGATCGCGTACGGCTTGGTAAAGGCATCTGGCAATTAATATTTTTGGTACCTATACTATTGTACATACATGAAGATTTACACACCAAAGAAATAAGGATACACATTATAGTTACGAAAATCCAACTAAGCACTTTGTACAATGTTAGAGTAAAAATACCAACCCCGCAATTTTCCCGCCAAGTGAATGAAAGACCGAATGATTAGAGAATGCTATATTATCTGTCATCAACTGACATTTGTCCGTAGGGTTGCGTAGGTAGGGTGGAAGTACTTGTAGTCGGTAGGGTGGGATCGCGTGTGGCGACATAAAGTCGCCACTTTTGTGTACAAAGCTGTACAATGGGGCTTGGTTACTCTAATTATAAACATGCCAATAACCAAGTGAACAATATGTTTGAAAGTCTATCTGATATATATTTTATGTACTTATATGCATTTCGTAACTTATTTAATTTCTATTGGCTTTGATTTTTAGGAGCTCAGGCTTTTATTAGATTTTAACTCACCATCTGGTAATAAAATGATACTTACCATGAGTGTTTTAAATAATCTTCGTAATTCAAAGCTGCTAAACGAAACGCTAATTCAAAGTTGTACTTCACACTTGAGGAGCTAATTGAGTAATCAGATTTACAGCTCTGATTCGTAAACGTTATTGGTCTATCATCATCATAATCATATCAGCCGAAAGACGTCAACTGCTGGACAAAGGCCTCCTGGTTTACCAGCTTTACAAATTTAAGTTTAAGCATTGCTTCAACCTGAATAAGATTCTAAATTAATTTCGGATTAAATAATTATTTATGTGACATTTTTAGGTCGTTCTATTTGCGAAATGTTATTATCATTAGTACTAATTAACTTATTCTTTAATATAATGCCGGTTTTAAAGTAGGTATTTAGTCCATGCATATAATGTATTCGATTGGCTTGTTAATCTTGTATGTAACGTTACGTATACATGTAAACATATTTGAATATATTATTTATTCTATAAGATACGTGAGAGATAAATAATCAGAATATTTCCTTGTTAAAAATTACGCATATATTTGTTATATAACTTTAGTGCCAATGTACACCTACATACACAAAATCTAAGAATAGTTTGTGTGTGTTTAGTCATAGTGAGTTTTGTGAATTGCAGAATAATTCTATTATGCAAGTAACACTTTATTTGTACAGTTAAGTATCTGTCGTAATACTATTACATTTGCTGTATTTTGTACGGTATTTAGCTATTTATGTAGAGACGCCAGCACATGGAGCTACCCCAATCTGCCAAATTTCTTTTATAGATTTTCAGTTTTATCGCAAAAGCATAAGGTTCACTTTCGATTGGGGAAATTTGACGGATTGGGGTAGCTTCATGTGCTGGCGTCTGTACCTACAATGAAGAGAATAATTTATAACGAACTTAAAATATTTAAACGCTATGTTGTACCTAATACAGGGCTATTTCGTTCTAAGAACAGCTCGAATAAGCTGGATGCCATTGTTATAATGAAAACAATACTATTTAGTATTTTAATCCAACTTGGTAATTATTTTAGTATAACTTAATTGTGTTGTGTTCGTTTAACTGCATGTGTAGGGGAAGTGGTTAAGGTTACCTGGCTACAACTTTGGCAACCTCGTGTTTCGGATTTGATGCCAGTATAGGAATTTTTGTGGGATCAATATATAATTGAAAAATCTATGTGTCATTTCCCACATTTCGCTAGCGATAAAAATTGAAAGATGGGATTAATTGTTCTATATATAACCGACGACGCGACGTTTTGTTGTATAGTACGTTTTAGGTAGCTATATTATTTATCTGACTGCCTCGTTGGTCTAGCGGCAGCGTGTTCAACCGCAGATAATGAGGTCCTGGGTTCAAATCCCGGGTCGGGCCAAAAAGTGATTTTGGGATTTTTCCGTAAAAAGAAATTTCTCAGTATCAGCCCGTAGTCTGGAACTTGGCGGTATTACACCCCCGTGAGAGCACGTAAAGCCGTCGGTCCTGTACCTGAACTTTTACCGGTCGTGTCGCTAGGCGTCCCACCGGATCATGAGAGTGATGGAATAGAAAGTGCCCCTGTGTTTGCGCACACACTTGTGCACTATAATATGTCCTGCGCAATTGGCTAGTCTCCATTAAGACTGGCCGCCGTGGCCGAAATTCGGTCGGGAGGTCATCATCCTTATTTATCAGTTGTTAAGGTAACACCTCAGCCTTCGTGTTTCAGGTTCGATCCTACCAAAAAACAATTCGTCTCGTCTATATATGGTTGATCGGAATCTGGATGCCCGTTTTGTCCGTAAATTGTAGGTATACTTGTCAAGACCCCTCTTTACATACACGTAATTCTTTAGTGCGATGGTTGTCATTGATAAAAGAAATTACTCATGGTCTGTGTCTAAAATAGTACTTCATGTTTACCTCTATTTTAAATTACCATCAGTGAGTCAGTATTTAAATAAAACAGTATTGAAGTTACAAATTAAAAATAGTTTTTTTTATGTCAGGCTATGTTTATCGTGCTGGCGATTCTGTATTAACACCGGTAAAGTAATATAAAATTTAATTGTGTCTCCTTATAATATAGCCCGTGTGAAAGGAAGGACCTTGCCGACTAATTAGTTAGGTAGTGCCTTCTCAGGTTAGAACTTGCTGACTTAATAAGTCGGCAGGTTCTCACCTAAGTTCTGATGGGTCCGTTGTGCGGAACAGTGCACTGGTTTGTTAGTTTGAGAGTTCTATGTATGTATGCCCTAATGCCCAGTTTTATTCGGCTCTAACGTGTCGCTTATTTTTACTCATTATTTCGCTCCAAAACTAAATTGACACGACTAAAGATGCTTTGTCTTTTTCATATGAGCTATGGTAGAGTGAGATGCAATGATATTAAAATTAGTTAAGTTGGTAAAGCATTCAGTCGGGCCAATGATTCTGGACTAAAAAGTTAAACGTGAACACTAAATAGCTTTATATTTGGCCTTTATTTATATACTTTATTTATAAACTTTATAAATTATAGTCTATGTGTTAATTTAGGGTGTCAGCTAATTCCGTACGAAATTTTATTAAAATCGCTCCAGCCGTTTAGATGTGAAGAAGTAACAAACAAACACACTCACAAATTTTCGCCTTTATAATGTTAGTAGGATGAAAATAAGTGTGACCTTAGTTCTATATTTGCTACTCCAAATGTACAGACGCCAGCAAATCTAGCTACCCGAATTTCTTTTATAGATTTGCAACTTTATCACAAAAGTATAAGGTTCACTTTCAGTTGGGGAAATTTGACGGATTGGGGTAGCTTGATGTGCTGGCTTCTGTTCCTACGACTACGTTTTACCCTTTTACCCGAGAGAAGCTTTTAACGTCGTCGCAACCTTCATAAACTGTTAGTTAATTCACGTTCCTACTTAAAACATTATGCTTGATGAATAGCGGGTACCTACTTATGGTAATAATTTTAGCATATTTTAGATGAAAAGGCTAAGAAGTTTGCGTATTTATCACTACTTATACCTTCATAAAAGCTACTTAAACTAAAGATGCTTCGTTTTAAATAGTGACAATGCTGGAATTGTCAATGAATTTGAATTGAATTAAGTAATGGAATCAGGCGTTACTTTGCGGAAATAATAATAATAATATCTTTATTCAGTAAGTACTTAGGTCTAATTAACAATTTCCATCTGTACCTGAACTAGGCTTGACGCCTGTATCTCAGGCAACAGTGCTCATTCTCCAATTCATGCAGTTATACTGAATTACTACTAACAAAAATAAACTTTTAAAAAATTTAAATAATAAAAGAAAAAGAAGAAAAATATTATACATAGACATATATTTATATATATAATAATAACTAAATCCATTATCATGCTTAAAATTAAGTTATGGATTCCTCTCTGTGTGTATGGTGAGTATGAGTGAGTGTATGTGAGAGGGTGTATAATTGTTTTTCACCTTTATTAGTATATGTAGGGTTTGATAATTTTTTCAGATTCATTGTAGTCTAATTGTTGAAGCCATTTAAGAACAATAGCTTTGCACAACTTACGGTTGTAAGGATATATCTGCAATTTAGCGTTTATTGTATTATATAGGAATGGACCTTGATAGCAAAAATATTTTTGGGTATAGGCGAGAGTGTATAAAGATGTTTCGCAGACTTTATTTTTACGGCGCTTTGTAGAATTTATATTATTAGAATTAAAAATTACTAGCGAGTGTTGTCGTAAAATTGTGTGAAAAATAAACAACTGTCTGACCGTTAGAACTTCACAATTTTGATACAATTGACGCGTGGGATAGAGTATTGGTCGAAAAGTACATACTTTTAGTAGTGCCCTTTGCGCTCTTTCTAATGTCAATAAAATATATTTGCTAGCCCCTCCCCAGGACGTGATACAGTAACTTAATACTGATTCACAGAGGGCAGTGTAAATTTGCTTTAACAAAGTTGGACCAGTCACATGTCTAAGGTTCTTAAACACATAAATAAGCTTTCTTACTCGAGTAGTTAAAAGTTGTATATGATGTTGAAATTTTAAATTTTTGTCTACTGTTACTCCTAAGTACTTTGTTCGATCAGTTCGGGTTAGTGGAATACATGAGCATTGCTGAGAATCAAGCTCACGGCAACTGTGAGCTATCAAAACTTGACTACTTGGAGGTTCATTCTTATTATTAACAGAAAAAGTTATGTAAGTGGTTTTGTCAGTATTAAGGGTTAAATAATTTCTACGTAGCCACATCACCACAGTATTAAGTCCCTGTTGGCTCTTATTAAATGCTTCTGTCCACGTACTCGCTGAAAACAAGAGCACTGTATCGTCTGCGTATGAAATTATTTTTGCATTTAGAGAAAATGTTTTCAGCAAGTCATTTACATAAACAAGAAAAAGTATGGGGCCCAAAATACTACCTTGCGGTACGCCCTGAGTAATTTGTAAGTCACAGCTAACATATCCATCAATTTTAACACACTGAGATCTTCCTGTAAGATATTCTTTAAATAATTTTAATTGTGTACCTCTGATTCCAATTCGATCAAGCTTTGATAGGAGCACAGGGATTGAGACCGTGTCAAACGCTCTAGCAAGGTCTAGAAATACGCCTATAGTTTTACAGCCTTTGTCAAGATTTTTTGCAACGTAATCCGTAAAATCCTGTACCGCATCATTAGCCGATCTTCCCGAACGGAAGCCATATTGGAACTCAGATAATATACCATTTCTTTCGAGGTAATTAGTTAATCTGGTATTAATAACCTTTTCTAGGAGCTTAGATACAGCCGGTAAGATCGATATCGGACGATAATTATCTACACGGTCTCTATCTCCACTTTTGTGTATCGGATGTATGATAGACCTTTTCAAACTAAGAGGAAAGATACCTTCTGTAAGACATATATTGAAAATATATGTCAGAGGTGGAACTAGTATGTCTTTAAATTCTTTTAAAAGCTTATTTGGAATATTATCACAGCCCACAGCGCAAACAGATTTTAGATTTATTATTTTATGTTCTATTTCATCTGCATCTACATGTAGCAGAACAAATGAGTTCAAAGTAGTTGCTAGAGCTATTTGATTTGGTTGTTTAGATTGATCGCCAAACTCTTGTGTTATATTTTTTGCTAATTGACCGCCCATATTAATGAAATATCTATTTATATCATCTAGGGAATTTTGTGATGGTTGGGATCCTATTAGTTCTTTAGCTGATGTTCTAGATTTAGTCGTATGGGATATTTTTTTAATAGCTTTCCAAATCATTTTATTATTATTACCCGCTGATAATATCTCGTTTTTATCATATTCCCTTTTTAATTTTTTTAATAGACTATTGCAATAGTTGCGGTATCTTTTATATGTTAGAGCCAGTATTAAATTATCCGGAGCACTGTTAGTCCGTTTGTGCATCTTATCCCTATTTCTAATACAGCGTACTAAGCCCGGTGTTATCCAAGGTCGTAATGTCCTACAACGTCGAGAAATTTTAATTGTAACTTCGTTATGTTTTATTGCATGTTGAACTGAGTTGATTAAATAATTAAGACAATAATTAGCGTCATTTGAGTTATAAATTGAGTTGAAATTTATATTATTCATGGCAATTGTTCATCCAGATTTATTAAGTTTCGTTTTATATATAGCAATAGGAGTTCTTTTTTCTTTTTTGTTCAGAATAAGCAAAGTAGTTTGGTGATCTGTTATATTTGCATTTATAACTAAAGTAAGGGCTGATTTTTTTGTTTTTAGTAAGATATGGTCTATGCATGTTTTGTTCATTCTAGTTGGAAGTGTGTGTGCAGGTAATATTCCATGTCCAGCACATACGTTAAGATAGTCAGGTGCTTTAGTATCGGTGCTTTCTGGTCTTATATCTATATTCAGATCACCAGTAATAACAATGTTTTTAAAACTAGATAGTCTCGATAACACTATGTTAAGAGAAATATTGAAATTTTCTACATTTCTGTAAGAGGGAGAGCGATATATGGCGATTATTGCAGTTTCCTTGCCTAGTTTTAGTATTATGCAATTACCGTCCTGAAAATCAGGTTCTTCTACCGTCAACTTAATGGTTTGGTCGGCATAGACAACTACCCCATCGTTTTGAATGAGATTATTTTGTGTCGAATAACAACTATATCCATCTAATACGGGAACAACAGGATATCCATAACATGCGCCAGTACGATACCCAACTCGTCGAGTAGTAAGAGTTAGCACCCTTGGGAATGGTCCGTGGAGGACTGAAACACGTGTTGGGTATCGTACTGGCGCATGTAATTTGCTTTTTTGGGTGGGGGCGGTGTAAATTGCATCCCAGCATGATTAAACTGACAATTTGCGGAATTAACACTACATATTATCTACTTTTGTATTTTGATTGAATTGAATTGTTGACAATATTGCAATTCCTATGAAAAGGATAGGGCCATCTAAAAGTGGTTCAAGTTAGGTTTTGCCGGAAATACTAAATAAAAATAAACAACTGAGGCATTAGAACCACGGTGCACATAATTTGTGGGTGTATTATAAGCAGTTTTAGAAGTTCGATAGTACTTTGTATGGCCTGTTGTTTTTCAATTGTTGACATCCAAATTAGTTAAGTGGTGTTAAACAAAAGCGCCACCAATAAGCACATCATAATTAATTACTAGGTAAATGTTATAGGTAGGTATCTATAATTACAAAAATACACGTGCTGTCGGGGGACGAAGTTCATTCTTACAAAATTGCAATAATGAGATATTATAACTAACGTATTTTTTCTAACGAAAGCAAATAACAATTAAGTTTTGACGAAATTTTCATCGGTTTAGTATTGCTCTTCTGCTCGAGAGAAAATGCAGTCGCATGGACACATACATAACGCTTTTTCCTAACGTGACTATTTTTACACGTCAACTCTCAATAGATTCGATTTGTTATTGATCCGATCCATGTTTAGACCATGGATCCGTTCAATTTTAAGTATAATATTTTCCAAATTTTCCTGATATTACAAATGTAATAAAATGGTCTAGAATCTGTAATGGGTAAACAAGTTGAAGCAAGCGCTTCTTCTTAATTTAAAACTTTTTAACTTTATTAAAGTTAGCCTTCAGTGCTGCAAAGCGGATAATTCTACAGTTTTCTTCAAATTGTTTCTTTTTATCGGCTAGTTTGATTTAAGTCTATTATAGAGTAGATAAGTCTATTTTACTTCTTTTTAGTTGTATTAACTATTACGTTTTCATAGATTGTTTTCTGTCATTTTCTAACGATGCTATAGAGACATTCCAAAAGTAGACAAGGTTTAAGTGCTTAATAAATTAGAAGGTTTCCTCCAAATCCTTCTTTATCGTATGGACAGTGGCTACCCTGGTCTCAGACTTGTTCAATTCACCCAGTAGGCCTGTGTAATGGCAACGACAACAGCCGGAACCGACAGCTTAATGTGCTCCCTAAAGCATGGAGACGCTCAGTAATTAAACCACTGTAACGGTCACCCATCTATAGACTGACCGCGTGCCTAGGCGCTTCATCTCGCTGAACTTTTAGAATCGTTATTAGATCACGGTAAACGGAGACAGCTTCTCAAATTAAAATCTTTGAGCGCAAGTTTCGTAATGTATTCAATGTTAGCAAAGTTACGCTGATTGATATTGATTTGCAGACATTTTTTTTGATGATTAATTAATGATCTGTATAACGTATTTGGAGCGTGGACATTACCTGGAACCCTGTATTATTTTTTCAACTCTAACGTTTTTATATGTGCGTAAACAATATATTTTCCTAAACACTTTGTAAGTACCCAACTTGCCCACCATATTTCAGCTCCAACTTTCAATTTAATAAGGAAGGAAAGCGTAAGGCCTATCAATGGAATGTATGCATAAATTCGGACCCAGCACCGTGTTACCTCCACCTGTGCGAATCGTAAATAAGTTTTATGTATTTATTATTTACATGCAAATACACTCCACGGGGACGCTCGGTGCACAAATGGAAATTCTCGGGAGAAGCGCACTGTTTACAAATTACAGGAGTGTGTGTATCGCATGAATTTGTTTACCTTACAAAGGTAAAGGCTATATTACTATATAAGGGGTGAGCGGTACCTTTTGCAGGTTCCTTATACGCCGATTTGACTGATATTATGTTTCCCTAAGATCGGTAAAAAGACTTATTATGATGTATAAAAAGCTTGGAATTGAATAATTACTTTTTTAAAGGTCTACAACCATCTTCGATATTACTTTTTAAGAACCGATTGTAACAAATCGTATATGTCCTCCTTGATCGGTTTCGGCCACCGCGGCCAGTCACAATGGAGACTAGCCTGACTGTATGGGACATTATGGTGCACAAGTGTGTGTGCAAACACAGGGGCACTTTCTATTCCATCAATCTCATGATTTGTTGGGACAACTAGATACCCAGGAAGGGGGTCAATTACAGGACCGGCGGCTTTATTTGGCTCCGAGGCATGATGCCGCCAACTCCCAGACTTCTAACTGAGAAAAAAAAACTTAACAGAAAATTACCGAAATCACTTTTTAGCCAGACCCGGGATTTGCACCCAGGACTTCATTACCTGCAGTTGAACACGCTAAAGTTAGATCAACGAGGCAATCTTAGGCAAAACAAATATAAAAGAAGCAATCAAAAGAAAAATGATCAAAATCGCTTAACAAACCATGGAAAAACAGTATAGCATAATAGTTATGTAAATAAAAAAACATAAAGTGGAATTTGCAATCAAATTTCAGACCTGTTACTGTAAGTGGTACTGTACTGTGGTACTGTACTTCAGATACCTACGAGCTACATATACAGAGAGACACAAAGACAGCTTAGACAGCAGTGGGGTTCTGTTTTACCCTTAAATACTCCTACCTAGATTTAATGAAAAATGTCGTTGGATTGGGTATCCAACGTATCAAACGACATTTTCCATTAAATCTAGGTTCTATCTACTCCTAGTGTGGGCAAAACGGAACCCTCGCATAGTAACTACGAATTTACTAGAGGAGACGTCTATACCATTTAAAGGCTACGATATCCCCTTGCGTGGGATGATAGACAGCTAACATCTATCTACAGTCAATATGTTCATGATGATAGACAGCTAACATCTATCTACAGTCAATATGTTCATGACACCTTATGGAAGTAAACATCGCTTCGTTCAAACCTATAGGTCTAATATACCTCATTGGTCTAGTGGTAGCGTGTTCACCCGCAGAGAACGAGGTCCTGGGTTCAAATCCCGGATCGGGCCAAAAGTGATTTTGGGACTTTTCTGTAAAAATAAAAAATTCTCAACATCAGCCCGAAGTCTGGGAGTAGGCGGTATTATACCCCCGTGCCTCGGAGAGCACGTAAAGCCGTCAGTCCTGTACCTGACCTCTTTCCGGTCGTGTCGCCAGGCGTCCCATCGGATCATGAGAGTGATGGAATAGAAAGTGCTGTGTTTGCGCATACACTTGAACACTATAATATGTCCCGTGCAGATGGTTAATCTCTATTGAGACTGGCCGCCGTGGCCGAAATACGGCCGGGAAAACATCATATACATGACATACATTATTACTCGCATAGAAACAACAAATCTACTAGAGGAGACGTCTATACCATTTGAAGGCTACAATATCCCTTTATTGACTTGCGTGGGATGATAAACAGCTAACATCTATCTACAGTAAAAATGTTCATGACACCTTGTGGAAGTAAACATCGCTTCGATCAAACCTATAGGTCATAGTCACCAGACTATAGTTAAAACTATGAGACGCCGTTATTCAACATTGTAAGGGCGTTGATCTCGAGTCACGCATGATATACTTGCAAACTTTTGATCTGAAGGCCAAATATTTGGAGATGAGATGTACAATTGCGTCTTTCAATAACACGCCATGAATGTAAATGAAGATAGTTCGAAGAATTTAAAGCCATCGTCTGGGTGTCAGGAATGTGTGAACGAGTATTTTGTATGAAACAAAATTCAACACACATTGCACATCAATCTCTTAGATCTAAGTAAGTATATATATATTTAATTTATGTTAGGCGATTACTCCATTGCTTGTGTGCCGATTTTTTTTGGGAATAGCTAGCTAGCTGGTCCCCTCGGTTGTAGTCATTAGACACCAGTCGTTAAGCCATGTCAGAGGCTTCATGAGCGGTTTCAACAACTCTGAAACTGTCCATATGATAAGGAAGGTAGGAATTAAAACTCTATTATGTTGTGATAAGTGCATTAAAGTATGAATTATGAACGTACTAGCTGTGCCCCGTGGTTTTACCCGCATTAAAATTCATAAATTATAGCCTATTTAGCCAAATTTTATTAAAATCATTACAGCCGTTTAAACGTAAAGAAGTAACCCATTTATGGTACACAGCATTTTTTAAGCACCTTTTAACTAATTCTTATGTATGTGTATTATAAATAAAAGTATTGCTTTCTTCCCTTCTTCTTTCTAACAAACATACACCCTTACACACTCACAAACTTTCGCCTTTATAATATTAGTGTGATGCTATGACTATTAAGGGTTAACAAAATAGTTTTAGGTCTATATCTTCTTAGGTTGTTTGGCTTTTGTCGCTGTTTATCTAAACAGCAGTCTAATCTACATATTCATCTTTAATCTTTTACTTATAGTGTCGATGGTGTTAAATCTTGTGTGCCCAGTAGGTGGCTACGTTCACTGCGCTGTCGGTGGTCTTGCTTGGTCTAACTGTAGGAGGAGTGTGACGTGGTCTGGGCAAAGCATGATCAGCACAGTCGCGTATGTTTATTATTCTTTTCAATAATTTTTTGATGAATCTCAATGGTCACGGGATGATCCCGTGACCACGATCGATGCAACTTGGTCGAAACGTCGGGAAAATAACAGGGTAGTCGCTTTAATACCTGTTAAAAATGCTCATACTCAATAACTTTGACCGATCGCATGGTCAAATACCGACGACGCATCTTTCTTATGTCAATTTTATTGACTTTTGATGGTAGTTAATACAGTTTCAGGGGATATATTGAAAGTTTTGCGTTGTTTCCTTTCACCATATTTCTTTTGATTTATAGTTTAGGAATTTGATTTGTGGTCACCTAGATGTTTTTTTAACTATTTCTCTCTGTAGGTTTCACCAAAAAGGAAAACATAATAGCATCCCATGTCAATAAAACCGGCCAAGTGCGAGTCGGACTCGCGCACGAAGGGTTCCGTACCATTATCTATAAAAACGATCAAAAAATTCGCGTTTGTTGTATGGGAGCCCCCTTATATATTTATTTTATTTTGTTTTTTAGCGGCAACAGAAATATAGATCATCTGTGAAAATTTTAACTGTCTAGCAATCACGGTTCATGAGATACAGCCTGGTGACAGACGGACAGACAGACAGCGAAGTCTTAGTAATAGGGTCCCGTTCTACCCTTTGGGTACGGAACCCTAAAAATATTGCTTTCGTGAATTTCCGGATCCGCGCGCAGTATAGATGGCCAACTCCCAACACACGTCCATAACGTAATTATATCACCCCACTTAGATCGTACGCGGGAAATTTTCGGGGTAGGCCTTTAAATTAAAGTCCTGACTCACTTACGCCTTGGAGCTAATAAAACTCAAATTTTTCGGCCTTTTATGATGTGGACAATAAATTAGGCTGGTTTTTTCTATTCTTATGTGATAGATGTCCCAGGCAAAAACTAACAGTGACTCACGTGTGGCGAAATAGCTACGGTAGTCGCCTCGCTACTACTTCGACACCTTCCTATTTTGATTACGATTCCCGCACAGGGGCTCTACCGGCTAAGCCGCCGAACATCGATTTCTTAATAAATAAAGGTTAAAAATGACTTAATCAATCGTTAAATCGGCTTCCATGAGCACATGTGACGTCATAAATTGTCCGGAATCGATTGTCAACGTTGAAGCAGATTTAACGATTGATTAAGTCATTTTTAACCTTTATTTATTTGAACGCCATTTAAGAAATCGATGTTCGGCGACTTAGCCGGTACAGCCCCAGGACATCGGTTTGCATGACCCACAAATTGTACCGATTCTAGGTGGGCTTTGAGGCGTGAATTGCATGTTTGTAAAGTCCTTTGCGATAAAGCGATTTATATCCTAAATGCACACGTTGTCTTTAATTTAATAAATAAAACAAGATGTTTTCAGACGCATACAACATGGGCTTATTCAAGGCTAGGGTGAACAGTCATCCTTTGAATACGTGCGGTCCTCCCTAGACTACATATCCGCTTCTTCATTTTATCTAATCTTGGTTGGGGTGTACTTCAGGATCTATCTCTTTGTACTATCCCCCACTGGTTCTTATTCTTTCCCTAGAGCCATAAATGAAGTCTGCGCATAATCCAGTACGCTTCTTAGGGGTATTCCTTGTAGTCTCCTGGTTCTGGATATGCCAGCCCCAGCATTATGGGTCTTGCCAACGCATCGCATTTGCATATTATATGCAGCATTGTTTCATTTTATTCCTCACAGGTCCTGCAGATCGGGCTATTCGACAGTCCCAGTTGTATAGGTGATAGTTGGTGCCATAGTGGCCCGTGAATACTACTACTATTTAGTCGTAGCTGGTTTCTGCTGAATTTCCAAAACTTTTTGGACCAGCTCTTGTCTACTTCTTTTATATCATTCCTTTTTCATCTCCACTTACTGGTAGGCAAGCGCAAGGCTATTATTTACATAAAAAAGTCTTTAAAGCTTTTGTATACGTATGTAAGTTCTATACTTATCATTTGCCACCCCACTTCTGTTTGTAATAGCCGGAACTTCTCCGGAATTGATCTATGAAATAGATGCCAATGGGCAATATATTTACCTAATGTTATCTAATTTATTCATTTCCCCTCCTTGGTATCACTCCCATATATATTTTCCTACCTCCAAAACTTTGTGTACTTGCGTTCCTAATTCGATGAGTTTGCAAAGATATTGTGCATGCAGAATATAAATTATACCGATATATTACTTTGGAAACAAGAATATTGTTTTAGCTGATGTTATGCTATGATTTGTAATTTATTTCTATGAATGAATAATACCCTAGTCTTTTATAATTAGTTTGCAAACTGGTTTACCAATTACAATATGTCTTCTTACATTATAATTCTATGTTAATTAAGATCGATATTATCTATGTCGTTACAACCACGCCAAAATTACGGATTTGCGCTTTTGCAGATTTTTGCCTAAATATTTTAAGGCACTTGATGGTAAATTAAAGAGTACTAGTTAAAAAATTGCAAATAAAAAATGTAGTACCTACTTATTTACTATTTGAAAATTTGATTTGGGGTCGTTTAGGGTAAACGACCCCAAATCAAATCAATAATCAAATCAGCTATGTACAAACGCCAGCACATGAAGCTGCCCTAATTTGTCAAATTTCCTCAATTGAAAGTGTACCTTATGTTATTGTGATAAAGTTGAAAATCTATAAAATTTTACAGAGTAGCTGGATGTGCTGGCATCTGTACCTTTATAGTAACCTATACATAGCAGATTTTTACCAGACACCTTTAGTTCTTTATTGGTCTTTGCTCTACGAGAAGCATTACCATAATAATTATAAATATGGGTAATGCAGTATTATGTTAGCTATTTATGTTTGTGGTGTTTACCTCCAAGTGACTACACTACAGTGAACGCAAATAAACACTACACACTGCACTACTATTTTAATCATATATTTGTTCTTTCATGTAGGTAATGTTAACCGAATAAAGAAAAAGTAAATAATAATTAAAGAATAAAATTCCCCAATATTGGGGAAAATATAATTTATTAAGAATTGCAACATGCATTTTAAGTCCACGGTTGTCATAGCAACGAGATGGCTCATAAGGCCGAAGAAGCCAGAGCCGAAAACATTAATAAAAAAAATCCACAGTTGTCAGAATATTGCTCAGCCTTTGACGTTTCCATACGCGCATTTATCGAAACGCTAATCCCTATTTTAAGCTACAAATTGAAGGGTTGAAAATTGCATGATCTCATTTTGAACCACAAAAGCTTAGCCTCTGGTAATAAAGTCATTCGTAGACAATTTAATTAGTATGGGGGTTCTTTAATTACGTCGTAATTTTGTTGTTCCGTAGGCTACGGCCCCCATGGCGTTTTGTTAGTGTTTGTCCAGAATATAAACTCTATTTAAATTAATTGCCGTAACTATATTTCATTAAATAGTTAATTTAAGTTTGGACACGTGTTTTGGTACCGATAAACAGGACCGATTAAACACCAGGTTTAGTTTAATTGTGTTTCAATTATCGCAGTAAAGACATCCGCTCTTTCTTTAAATTTGGTGTTTGTTCGCTTTCTTTTCCAAATATTTATAGATTTCAATGTTGTTGGTACCTATATAATTTTGATCTGTAGGCTACCACGTAAAAACCAAATCAAGAACCAACCACTTCACTACACTGCATAATAATCGTTTTTTTGTATACATGTACTGAGCCGTATGTACATCTTATCTATAGCTATAGAGTACATGTGTAGTACATGTAGAGAACATTTTTGCATCGCAACTGAGGGATATCCTTGAAGTACGCACTCGTTGCTTAAGATGAGTTTAGTGTATTACAGGCGGTTATGCCAATACACCACTAAACCTAATTTAAATGGCATTACATCTGTCACTACTTATTATACCTCGTATTAAAAGTACAGGGTATAAATAGAACTGACAAATGACAAAACTCACGGTACTACTCACCAAATATGCGTATAAATTTTCGACAAATAAAATTCTAACATGTTTTTCAGTACTTCGCAGCCAGTCTTTTCATAAGAACTATGATAGACAGTTTTATTTTATAATTTTACCAAAACATTTTACACGAAAATTACACTAGTCGATAAATGATATTATTAATAAAATTAAACCTCATTTTCCTACTAGTTTAAACGTTATTTTCATAGAATCTAAAGTATTACGACGTCACAGGTAAATCCCGAAGTCACGTTCCTTTACTTTGAATGGGTTCACACTGTTTGCAGCCGTTTTTAGTCCATTCGTCGTGGTGTTACTATACAATTCAATAGGGTTGACAGTTCAAAAAAGGAAATGAAAAGTAGGCCAACTAGCCTTGTAAATAAATTTACCCGATGATTGACAAACATGATTTTAGCTAAATAATACTCTGATCGGAGCCATGCTTACCTATACTTTTAAGGGAACTAAATAATTTTCTAACTAAACTATTTTCAGGGAAAATATTAAAAAACCTAAATAATACACTAGACTGTTACATTTAACGATTTTCTACAAGCAACGGCATATCGCCCGCATGCATGACGAGAAGCCATTGAAAGTTTGTCTTATAAATTATTATCAGTTGCTTGTAGGTATTTCATTTTAAACCCCGCAAAATGACAAGTCGTAATAAGTTTCGACTGTGTGTATACAGTATAATATTATATCTATGGTTTAGTTAATCCGTTTAGCAGACAAAAACATGCTAAACGGATTAACTAATTTATATAAGAATCATCATCATCATCATCATCATTACAGCCAAATACGTCCACTGCTGGACAAGCCTCCCTCAAGAATCGTCTTGCGGGGATATGCCATAATCGCCACGCTTGGCAGGCGGGTTGGCGATCGCAGTAAGATGGTCATAGTAATCAGAAGGAAGCTGCTGCCCATCCTCTGGTAGATATTCCCTATATAAGAATAAGAATTCCCTATATAAGATATTCCTATATAAGAATACACAAACATATTTTAATGAATTCAGATATTTCTCTAAAATTTACCAATCTTTTTCTTGTTAGTGTATGGAATTTTCAAACGGACCTTGATTTTTCTGATAAAAATTGAAAAAATAATAATAAATATACTTTAAAAATATGTTGATAAACACTGCGTACATGGGTGATCCCATATAAATTTTGATTCAAGTCGGTTATTTAAAAGAAAAGTCGGTTCCAATCGCTAAAAATAAAAAAAAAATAGGTGGCCTCATAGAATTTTTGGTTTAAATCGGAGTTTTTAAAGAAAAGTTTAAATCGGTTTAATGTTTTCCAATTTCGTTTCATAGGTCAGTCATATTAAAACTAAGGTGGTTATTAATTGAACTTTGTGGTTCGATTTTACTTATTAATATCTTAATATCAGAGGATAGATTATTTGGAACTTGGAAGTTGAACAGCCCTGCTTCAAATAAAGATGAATCTTAGAAAAGCTTTACAATGTTTTGACCCTTATCTCCTGCGTAATACAAATTTATTCTATTGAGCGTCTTGAGTTGTCGGTAACCTCTTTAAAGGGCGTTCAACGTTCATCAAACTTTGTACTTGTGGAGGTAATTACTCTTTTGAGCGTGCGACAGGACCTGAAGATAAAAATTTAATGCACAATTTTGCGAATAGGTTTTTGAGTGATTTATTTATTATTGTAGACTGCAAACAGGCCTATAAATTGAAAACTTTTGTCAGTAGTGTAAACTAGTAGAAAGCATTTTATGTTCATTAAACACCTAAAGTAGTGGAGAGCTTTCCCGTTTTATAGGCACTTAGGTTATGTATGAGAGAGCAAGGTCATGAAAGACATCTTGCTACTACTGCTCGTTATAAAGGGAAGCTGCTCAGTAAACTGTTACGCAAACTTCGATGACTTAAAAATCTCTTTTCGGTGCTATCCCACAAACAGACTTTTACACAATTTACTTGTGACAAGTGTTAAAGATAAGCCGGATATCGGATAATAAAACATGTGACTTTATAAAAAATGGGTAACTTTCTTTCACCTCCGTCATTACACGAGCGATACATTTCACCGACAATAACTCTGTTTGGTGATTTATGCGTGGTCCAGCAAAAGTATCGTATGGCACGAACAATGAACGCCAGAGCGGGTCACGTCTGTATCACGTTACCTGGCTATACACTCTCCTATTCATGCTTCGGAAAAAAATACAGTGTAACTAACTCGATGTAGTTATAGGGCTGTTGAGGCAAAATAAGCAACTAAAAAAATACTTAAAATTTACCAATAGAAGCTTTGCATCGCATAAGTCCATGTGTTGAGAATTATGAAATAATGCAAAACAATAAGTTAGATTTAAAAAGCGGACGTTCGAGTCGGACACCCGTAGGGTTCGTATAATCCATAAAGATATTTTAATTTAATTTAATATTTATTATTTTTTGTTATAGCGACAAATATATTTCACATTCTGTGATAATTTGAACTATACATCTCTTACGGTTCTTGAGGTATAGTCTACTGACAGACACACAAACGGAAGTCTAGCAAAGGTTTAGTAATAGGGCGTCGTCTTAGGGAACGGAACATTCAAAAACAAGTGAGTGAAGTAATTATGACAAGGCGGAATTAATGTTTTTTTTAGGATTTAATGATATTTTTAAACACACATCTCCTACCCTTGTGAAATAATTCCCTGTGCCGCGGGGATTTTACAAATATAAAATCTACGTCTATGAAGCTCTTTCACTCTTTAATTTATCTTTAAAAATAGTTTAAATTTTTTTTTAAATTTTCAACAATAGGATAATAATAATTTTTGTATCGAAGGACCATAATTTAAAGTTAAAACCTTCTAAAGTTCTAATCCATATAATTAGTGACTCGACAACCCTATATTGAACTAGTCTCTATTGTTCGTCTTCGGGACTCGTCTTTGTGGAGACACGAAAACCTGTTTTGGAGGTACTCGGTGTCTATGGTTCAAGTTGTAAATGTTGTAGTACATGATAACATAGGCCGTAGTTTTTTGTTACCTCCATAAAAAGTACAGTGTCGCACCAAGCAAGGTTGAAAGAATATTGTGAAAAGACAAGGTACTGTCCGTGAATAACGTTCGAATTGAGAACATAATAATAAAAACCTTTATTGTACCTATGAATCATGGCTATGTGATGACAGCAATGAAAAGGAGCTTCTCCTTTTCATCCCGCAAAGGTGTCGAATTCGTCCCGAGGCTATATCTACCAGACAACGGATATCAGCGTCTTTCTGCACGCTATGAACAACATACTGCGAAGTATGGCAATCATGGTATATCCCCTCAAATGATGGTCACTATCCCACTGTGCAGATTATTGGGGAGGCCTTTATACAGATGTGAATGCCTTTCGGCTGATATGACGATGATGATATCTAGAAAACAGAGTAAAGGACTAACAATGTTTGCTATACCCACAGTCGAACTACTTATTCAAATTTGCATATACTACTGCAGTTCCCTTTAAACCGGATATGTTATCACAATGATTGCGGATGTAATAACCGCTTTTTCTGGAACATTGGCCCCAAAAGATAATTCGAGATATCAACGAAACAATGGCGAAAATTAGCTAATAATTTTGTCGCGTGGTGCCATACTAGTTAGTTACTTCCCGTTGCTGCCGCTCTTAATGCATTGTGGCAGTTTGAAATTCTAATGTTTCTAAACTTTTACAATGCTGGCGATTTCGTAGACACTCAAAGACATTCTTATAGAATGTCACTGTTTACACCACTGAACCATATTTTTATAGACACCTGCAATAAGGACATGGATCCGCGTAACATATAATTGAGGGCAGAGAGCAGATTCAGAAAAACTAGTTATGGTCCATAAATACGAAGTGCTGAAGAGATTGTCTTAACCGCTGCCCCACTAGTACAGTCAAATTAAATATGCATATCTCTAATATAGCTCGTGTCAAAAAAACAGGGCATACATAATACTGTCAAACTACTTAAAAATACTCACAATACGCGCATCAATTGTTATTATGTGCACCGGGCGTTTTATTGGTCGATAGCTTCCAACATGTCGCTTCGTTTTCTTTTCCATCAGCTCTAAAACTAAATTGACACAACTAAAGATGTCACTTATGTTCGTACTTTACCCATAGATAATTTCTAAGTTCCACTGCCGTAAGTTTTTATGGATATCCAGCGAAAAACTTAATACAAAGTGTTTAAAGTTTTATTAGATTTCGGGTTGAACTGCCCTTGAAATGAGGGTATTCAACTGTCGTGAACTTAGGCCGTCTGATGTTCAGTCTGAAAGTTGTTCCCCCGTAGTCCATTCACCCATAATACAAGCTCGTCCTTTGCCAACTCTCCATTAACAAGAATTGAATGCAGAGATCCCATTCGTAGACGTATTTATTTAATATTCTGAGACAATATCTCTCTACGTAGTGCTTATCTTTTTTTGTACGGTTAATTGGTTTCTTGTCAGAGTAAAATGTGTTCAGTTAACGAATTAATTAATTTTATTTAATTGTTTTGGAAAATAACATATTATTAACTTTATTAAATACTGCGTTGTATTTAAACTTGTATACTTAAAGTTGATCTAAGAGGCTTCCATTGCTACACCGGAAATCATAGGAGAGCAGACCTCAAGCCGTCTGGCATTTAAGACAACAAACTATGTCCTAACCCGCGCCAGAGGACACAACTTGCGGGGTTTGAGCCTGGGCTCAGGTCGGTTATTGACGTGCGATGAGGATACTTATAATCTTTTGAATTACATCCATGTGTTTTGTTTCTGTAGATAGAAGTCATAAAACGATGCATATATATGAAATGACATCTTTGTATGCAATCACTTTAAGAAATTTCTTATCAACTACGAAAAGAGTAAATAAAATATAATTATTTTCCAATCAGTAGGCACAATCGTTATCTATCTCATGCTAATCCTGTTCAATGCCAGGGATAAGGCTTGCCGCTATTGCACTGAAGTGCACTGGATATTTCTATCTCTTTTTGTGAAGAGCGTACGGGGTGTGGGAATGAAATAGAGATATACGAAGGCTTCGCCGCCCAAGCTTGGAGACGCCCGCCCGCCCAGTCGCTAGCAGTGCGCCGCCCTGTACGCCGCGCCGTTTTATTTCACCAACTTGTTTAATGGCATTGCACTATGTTATAAGTGAAATAATGAATGATAAAGTTTGTAATATAATCATGTTGAGTGGATTCCATCTGTAACAAAATCTAATGGAGCGGTAAGATGAATTTGAGACAATTTAAATTTGTTTTATTTTTGTCTGTTAAATAACCTTTATATATTGACTGGAATATTATGTATAAAAGTATCCGTGTCGTAAACGTTTTTGTACGTGTTTTTAATTAATTTAAATATATATTTATTCTCCCACACATAGTTTTTGTTGGTTTGTGAATAGTCTACTCTATTTTATTTTGACCATTATGTATCATATATTTCGCTGGCTATTTCATATAGAGACTAACATTGCCGTTTATTACGTGACACTCTTATCGAAATAAGGTTTTATTCGTGTCAAATTTATGTCATCAGAAATATAATTTCACGCGTCGTTTAAAGTATTTCATATATTTTGCGGGCCCTGGTGTAATAACCTTCGCTTCCACATTTCACGGCTATGATTTCATTACAACATGCGATCTACTCATAATCCTTTATTCGTTTGACTTTATAGTAATCGCTTTGGATCTCATCAAACTGGGCCGCGATTAGTGTATTTTTTCTTTATCTATCTCTGATTGACGACGGGGCTCGTAGATATGGAACTAATTCTTATACTACTGAACGATCAATATATATGTAAATATGTATTAAGTATATAAATTGTTATTATAAATATGAATTATTATCAGATTTAAAACTTCGAGATTATTCGCGTTGGCTCCGTCGCTGTCGATGATTTTAAATAACAATTATAAAAATATAATTTAATACAAACGTAAAGTGTCAGTTGCACAAAACGTCCGTAAAGACCGAAGCTCTCATCAACTATCATGCTGGTCTACGTCAGTAACCGCCGCGCTCTTGCGCCGGTTAATTAATTTGTAGTTGTGCTTGACGGTTGCGCCGCCGTTCGCCCCGTTGTCCGGTAACGCAGTGAAACTCTGCATGGCTATCTAAAAATAAAATTTCAGGCCACATAAACGATATAACGTTGTCCGACGGTGCAAAACGAACGAATCGGCCGTCCGGCAACACTATTTTATGAGTATGAATTTAATATTGGTTAGCTGACTTCCATTATAAAGTGTTGATACAGTAATATTTTACCAAGTGCCTTCTTATTGTATTGTAATCAACGCTGTATAATATATACTTTACAAGTAAAAAAGCGGAACACGTTTTTAAATGCCTTTCTAAGCAGTGAACCGAGAAAATTAAGTGTTATTTTTGTCCTGACAACAATGGTTCGTAGAGTTCGTCAGAGTACTAGACGCTGCATTTTAAAATTTATAAAATGGGTTTCCGTGAGACAAAAGAACTTGTTCTGTAGTGGGTGGAGAGGGTTTTCCTAGGTTTTCGTCTCGTATCATCGTCACGCACCATGCCACCGGATGACGCTCGTCGCACCGCCGATTGTTGTTCAGAGGAAAGGGGTGACACCCTTCTACGCACGTATCTTCACTCAAGTGGAAGCTGAGTTAGTCATACGTTTTACACCAATATTCAATGTGATAATATATAATACATTCTGTCTTAAAATTGTTTGTCAAAATTATTCAAATGAAACTTACATTTTTGTTACAGTTACATACTAATTAGAAAGATAATAGTTACGCTGACGTTTAAAGAAAGTGACCTGGAAAGATAAATAATTGAGTGACAATTTTTTAAGCTTCTTATACCTATATTGAAATAGTGACTACACTTGTTCAATCAAAAGGCGCCTAAAATTGATTAAGGTATAAAATTTATCTGTTAGAAAATATTTGGCACCTTATGATTGATTAAGTGTAGTTACGGCATCAACCAAAAATAATTTTTGAAAAATTGTCCCTTATTTTTCTTTTCTAGGTTGCTTTCTTTAAACGTTCGCGTATCTATCATCTTACTAATTAGTCGTTAAAATAAATATATTATTAAGTACTTATAATATATCATTCTTTAAACTCGTTTCATAATTGAATAATTAATACTTTGGTATTACGTAATTACCTTGTCCATAGCGCATACATTATATTTGCTGGTGCAAGTATCACGTAACCCTTCCGTTTTAAACCCTTAGGACTGCACGAAATTACCCCACGTAATTATTATGGGTACCACGTGTAGGGTGCAGTTTTTTTTCTATTTTTATTTTGCATTGGGGTTACTGTATGTTAGGAGTTTTATGTAAGCATATTAGATTACTTACTTTATTTTTAGTGTCTTCGTAGGTTCCTACGTTTGAAGAACATAGATAAAATAAGAAGTTAGTGCAAAAATAGTTTTCATAAAGATATAGTAAGTTTTATACTACCTACATAAATACATCTGTGTACTTAGTCGAGTTTTATAATTAGTAATTACTTTTGATTTTACCTTAATTAAGGACTGGAGTCGAGAATATTTATAACATAAATCTAACCTAACCTTAGAAGTTAACATATCACTTAAGTTTAGTTAAATTATGAAATTTGTTTAACAGAATATTGAAACAAATTTATCATTTTTACGTAGATTGCTAAGTCCTTATTCCACTATGAAAGTTAGTTCAATTATGTCCCTAAGGATTCTTAGTTATGTTTAATTTAAATTGATTAATGTTTATTTATAATTGGTTTATCTTTTGTTCCAGTTTACGGCTTGGGTGGACGCCGTAATCTTCGTGTTCAGCTTGGAAAACGAGATCAGTTATAATACGGTGTCGAACTATTTCAACAAAATGTCCCATTATAGGAATTCCGCGGAGATTCCGATCATATTGGTGGGGACCCAAGGTACGTTTATTGACATTTCCTCCTTTTCCAGAATTATTCCTTTTATTATATTGTCTACCGTCTGTTTACTAAAGAAATTTTAATAAGAAATGTGATATCATTTCAAATCTCTCTAAATGATTATTATTCATTATCATTTGATTACTTTATTGTTTTGTTCCTTGGATTTCGGCGTCATGGTCAGATAATTCAATAAATCTAAAGAAGATCACGATAGTGAGTTAGTGATTTACTTGATATCTTAATTCAAACTTAGTGATGTCATAATAATAATAAGTTAAGCCTGCTATCGTTTCACTGTAAAACATTAATATACAAAAACAAATAATGTTATACGAACAGTTTACATAATTATGTAGGTACGTAGAAGCGTCCGATATATTATTTCCTATTGACTGATTGGTTGCTCTTCCAGATGCCATAAGTGAAAGTAGTCCACGCGTGGTAGACGATAATCGCGCGCGCAAGCTGTCGAACGAACTGCGAAGATGTTCATACTACGAGACTTGTGCTACGTACGGCCTCAACGTGGAACGAGTCTTCCAAGATGGTAAGTGTAACGATTTTAAACGACCATCGAATACTTATGCTGGATGATGTCAGCGTAGGTTGTTTTTTGTAATACATAGTTGTTTTTGGAATGTCTGCCGTTTTTAATTAGCATAAAATGGAATTGGTAATGAGTTCACCATAAAATTTTCCAAGCTATGTGTTCACTTTTTTGCCAATACATTATTAAGTTATTGTGGAAATAAAAGATAAGTATTATTTTTACTCAGTAAATAATTTTAAATAAACATATATTCAAAATAGGTTACTAAGTAATGTACCTCTAGATCTGTGTATGATTGAGAAAATCTCAGTTATTTTTTTTAATTATCCATATAGTTTTTTGCATTAACATTCCAAACTTAGTTTCATTTATTAAGTAGGTAGGTACCTAATAATAAGTTTTATTAAATTTTGTTGAAAGAAAAATTATATGATATTGCTAAATGATGTTAATCGCATTTTTCATCATAAATGTAATACGATCTACATTTTGGTAGAGGTATAAATTATTCTTAACTAAATGTGTATCCGTTAATGATGCTTACTAGATCAGCTACTGATTCCAGTTGATAGAGAGTAATAAAATTACATAATAGAGATTTATACGGTCGCACTGTGACCGTCTCGCGTGATACTACGACGTGATGACACTACATTGTCGCATTAACTCGTCTGTGGTTATCGTTTCGCTTGCGGGATACCCAAGCGCACGCAGTGGCAACACCGGCCCCCAGCCGCGCGGTCGTTTCATTCGTTCTATTTCGTTCGCAACTTCGGATCGCGACATTGCATTGTTTACATTTTTTTGACGTTTTTAATAGCGTTGCGCGTTGTTTGATCGTGTTTATTCGTTAAATTTTCGATTCTTTCCTGAATGGAAGGATGGAGAGAACACTTATATTTAAATCTAACATGTCTCCAATATCGAGTTTGAGGCGACGGAGTTCGTGTTACAATATACAAAGAGCTGAGGAACGCGATCGAAGGAAATCGGCTAAATTTGAATGTGCGTGAAAATTTGATTGTTAGGCATTGAAAGTTCGGATTAGCGTTTAAAACTAGCTGTCGTTTATTAGAGTATTAAATTGTGAAAGTTAATGTGTGGTGTGGTGATTATTTAATTGTTGTTTTGCAGCGTGCCAGAAGATAGTTGGGACAAGACTCTCGGCTTCGTCCCAGTGTTTATCTGGAAACTCTAGGCCGGTAACTCCTCAGCCGTTAGTGAATTCGCCGAGCCACAACCATTCTACATTCTTGTACAAGGTAATTATTCCGTTTTTACTGCCACTTCTCTTCCGATATTAGCGATAGTTTTTGTCTCGATAATAAATACGCCTCGATAATTTTCTGTTATCATTGGCAAAATACTCGAAAAGTAAATCTTATCAAATCAATAGATGTCATGTAGGATAAAGATACACATTATAAAATAGTGTCTCAAATGCAATATAAAAATGTAACATGTGCTATGGTTATTTATAACTAGATAAAAAAAATGCCACATGATTACACTCCAATGCTTGTTAGTTGTTACTTGTTGATGAATTAGTTTTGTTTATTCAGTTTAAAGCAACGTAATTATGTAGTTTTCAGTTTCTTTCTTGTCTAGGTATCTATGCTTCATGGAAAAGATAAAAAATAGTTCTGTTGCATTTAATATAAAATTTTATTGGGGATGTGAAAGTTGCTGCAAATATTTCAATAGGCTATAAAATGTTTCATAGTCATTGTAAAATTTTTATGCTATTAATATGACTTAAAATTAGTATGCATTAATCAGGGGGGAAATTATGCAATATCAATGTACTTAACATATTAATTACACATTATGTAAGTAGTATGTTTAGTGCATTGACTTATTTGCTTCATATTTTATTTTTCTATATAATAGATATGGGGATGTTGCTATATTTAATATGTAAATGAATATAGCTGCTGATAACTTGAAAAGCCAATATGAGGCAGGTTCCTACATCTTAAATCCCCCTATAATAATGGATGTCAAATGACCATGCATTGCATATAAGTAAAATTAAGAATTTATGTAACAGTTCACTACTATACTGGTGTGCAGACTTTAAAATATTTTTAACTTCATTTATTGATATATTTATTACAATTGTTCTAAATAGATATAGAGTGTGCATTTCTATTGCTATAACAACAATTAATAGAAATTTAATTTAATTTAAAACAATCTCTAAATTCTACATACCTACTTGTGTGTGAGCTGGAACACTGTTTAAATTTTAGAGAATTATATTTATATTAGAGTAGCATTTTGTTCTGCATCAAAGCTACGCCAAGACAATGAATGTAAAATAAACAAATAGTCATTTAATACATTTTCATGATAAACATAACTTATCTGGTTGAGTAACAGTCATATAGACATTTTTCTTATATCCATCTTCTTGACCTCCAAGGCAAGAAAGTTTATACTCATTTCCTTATATTTTGATCTTTTCTAGTATATTCATGTGTTACATTAACTTGTTTGTTACAAGAAAACTCATATCATGATTAATTATCATTGAATTGAATTATGCAGCTAAAAGTAGGTAAATAGGCATAATTTACGTAATAAGAAGAGGTCAGATACTTAACGGTCTGTAAAGAATAATAAAAAACAAATGTTTGTACTTTATTATTTTATTCTATCACCTATGAGTTAATTTTATTTATTGGCCATACTAAGAAAATTAAGTCTTAGGTGAAAGAAGAAAGGACAAAAATGTACAAACATGGTAATCAAAGTTTAATTCCATAAGAGTGTTCCTCTCTTTCTTACTACTCAACTTATCTGCTTGAAATTTGAAGCAGTACTTATAAAATAAGAATCAACCCCTGAAAATAGATTTATGTGCTCCTTTTGGGGCTAGGGTAGTGGGTTGCTTGAGTTCAATAATATAATGTTAGTATCTTTTTGTAATCATGATTATATAGATTTTTCTCCTAGTAATTATATAATGCTCTTTGTTTGAATTCTCTAAGGATTAAAAAAGATGCAACCATTCAAATTTCAAAAGAACTTTTAGGCTCAAAGTAGATAATAAAAATTTAAAAAGCCATTATATGGGTAGCTTGTAAGAGATAAAACTCATATAAAGGGGGTAGCTAGCCGAATGCACCTATAGATCATAGGTATCATCATCATAGGTAACATATCTTCTGGAAAGTGTGTTGATTTGTATACAATGTGTTGCTTCTGAGAGTCTAGTGAGGAAATATTGCATTCTATCCCACCCTGCCATAGGTACAATCTTATCTTAGATGGGGTGTACTTGCATACAGCACTTCGACCCTTTAGGATCTTTTGTACTAGCCATAGGTACAATAAGTAAAGCTTAGGAAATTTACCACCCGAGAGTGCATGTTCTATTGCAAAATTATAATACAAAATTTACATTTTATATGTTTTTGAGACACATCCCTCGCACACATCAGGCACTGTAACTCCTGAGATCCGAGACTGACAATGGGTCCCAATAAAATAATCCAAGCAAGTCTAAACGCCACCTGTCTGTCCTGGATCGCACAGACAATTTAATCAGTAGGTGGGAACATAGATTGAACTATCTCCAGTTCAAAGCAGAAGATGTTGAGCTTTCGAGATGATTATACCATTTCTTTTACTTACTTTAATTTGCTTACTACTACTGCACATTCTAAAGGACAGCAGATGAGACAGAGGTTACATCTTGATGATTGAAGTAGAACAGGTGATAGGTCATCAGAAACACTTAGATAGCTACAAATCCTTTTAATAGCCTCGCATTGGGAAGCTATCACCTCCTTAACCATTTAAGAGAGAAGCAGATGTGATAAATATTTTCTTTAGATTATCACTTAATTCTAACTAACTTCATTAGTTTTTAAATTGCTTGTGCGAAAAGAACAGCTAATATTGTAGCAAATAATTTGAGATACGAAATGCTGCTGATCATAGTTACTGGGTAAAACTCCCAAGAGATTGTTACTTGATCTTTACATTTAAAGAAATCAAATCAATAAATCTTTGTCCATTAAATACTTCCCATATTGCACAATGTCTTGTCTTATTTTATTGATAGTTGACTCACAAGTGTGTCACAAGCCATTTAAAGAATTTAACACTCATAGGGACCATATAAAGAGGTTTTAATAGAGTTAACTCAATGGTCAACTGCATTAAATTCAATCATTAAATATTCTTTGTTTAGTTTTATTATACAATAGCATGCTGTATAAATGTCTTTTTCATATAATTCAAATTGATTTATTAATAGCTTTTCACATTATGGATATGATTTTGCAAAAGTCAAGTGTGTATTGATATTCTGGGTGGTATTTTTATAGGTATATTGACCTATACTTCTGCATAATCATTACTTTAGAGGAGAGTCATTTGAAATTTGTCTAGTACAAAATCAGCTATAGAATTTTACATATCTTTTCTAGCAATTTGATTATTTTACTTTAAATAATCAAATTTGATTTTAAGCATTAGCAATTTGATTATTTCTCAATATGGATGTAATGAAAAGTCATGATTATGCAGAAGTAACTTTATTCTATGGATAGATCGATTTGGGATGGTAAAAATAGATAAAATACATGTAGATTGTAACATTAATGCCTCCTTAGCGTAGCGAACACACTACGTTAAACTGTAGATAATGACGTCCTAGGATTAATTCCCGGATTGGAGCAAAAGTGATATTAGGATTTCTTATTAAGAAAATTCTCAGTATGAGAGGAGTCTGGCAGTTAGCGGCGGTACACGTAAAGTACGTCAGAGCACGTAAAGTAGTTGCGCGTCAGCCGTGTACTGGACTGCACTGCACGCTATCCTTTAGGGCCATGAATTTGAGGGATAAGAAAGTGCACCTGTGATTGCTCACAGATTTGTACACTATACTATGTCCGGCGCCGCTGGCTAGTCTGCATTGAGACTGGTTGCTACGGCTGAAATTCGGCCAGAATTATATACATTGTGATGACATACAAAGATGTCTTCGATAGTAATTAAATTATATTTTGTTATTGTAGATGTATTTTCATTTTCTAGTATTTTTAATTGTTTGCATATGCTAGAAAATTAATTATAAATGTATCGGAAAGTGAGCATTTGCGTGCACTGGAAAATTGCCAAGTTTTGTCTAGGCTGGCCATGGAGTTAAAAATGAGCAAGGTTTCAGACTTCATTTGTTGTCAATTTCACCTTTTAACTGTTACGTATTTTAAAAGGCCATTGTCGCTCTATCAAAAGCTGCTAACACACGCACCTACACGAAGCAGCAATGTTTCTTCGACTAAGGTTTTCATATAAAATTCGCGTTGTTCTCTACGGCGGTATCTGTTGTTCAGATGCCTCACCGTAGTACAGCCCCGCTAAGTGCCGCCAAGTAACTACTAATTAGCCAAATTTGCTGATAACTTCCATTATTGAGGCGCTCACAGGCTGTTGTTCTCACCATAAGCGATCGACAAGCAACTAGGCACGCGGTCGGTGGAGTCATTAGACAATAGTCGATAAGCCATGGGTGGCTTAAACAACTCTGGCCACTATGCTATTCACTGCGCATTCGATAAAGTAATTTCCATTACAATAATCAATTTAAATTACTTAAAACCAACTTAGTTCCTAATCATTGCTACTTGGAGCCAAGTAATTAAATACATGCCTCGTTAAGTCTGTCGAGTGTGAAATTGTGTGTATGTATTACTAGTAGATAGTTAATAAAATAGCTACGGTTCCTATTATTGAGCAAGTTCTTTGCGGATATAAGTTACTTACTCGAGAACTTTGGTTAATAAGTGGTAAATCAGTTAAGTAGTTTATGAGTTGTATTTTCTCAGTTAAATCTAGTATAGATATGGTTGAGTTACGATTTTCTGATGTTGGTCGTACCTGTTTAGTATAGCCGCTCCTGGCTCAGCGGCGACTGGCAAACGCATGGCAAAGTGTGTGATCCTGTGTTTCCGCAAACACAGGTTCACACTCTATTCCTAAACGAACGACAGCTATACATGTCACTTTCAGACAGTTGTCTAATGACTGACAGTCTTGTTGGTAGCGTTCCGCAAATAATGAGTTCAAATCCCATTCAGGGTAAAAATCCCGGATCTGACAAAAAAAAATTTTTTAAGGAAACTTTTGTTAAGAATATTTGTAGTTGAATTTGAATCCAGAACCTCATTATCTGCGGAACGCTAACAACGAGACTAGGAGTCCTTAGACAATATTCGTGAAGCTTTGTCAGAGGCCTACTAGGCTGCTGGAACAACTCTGACACTGGTCATACACACACAGACACATACAGTAACCACTAGTAATACGATAAATAAGTGACCACTGTTGTAGCAATTAGTGTAGGGGCACTAGTTGGAGTCCAATTATTCAATAATATAATAATACCCTGGGACATTTTTCACACACGGCCATCTGATCCCAAACTAAGCAGAGCTTGTACTATGGAAACCTGATAACTGATATACTACGTATACTACTCTTATTTTTTTAAATACATACTTATATAGATAATTACACCCAGACTCAGGACAAATAGACTAGTTCATGCACACATATATCTGTCCTGAGTGAGAATCGAACCCACGACCTGCGGCGTGAAAATTTCAAAGTTTCAAAATCTACCAAAGAGCCCGTCAGACGCGATGACAGAAGTCTTGTGTATTTTCGTTTCTATCTAAGTGGTATTATGTTAGTAAGCGGTAAATCTAATCGTATATTATGTTATCAGTTGTCTTGCGTAATAGTAATATGTAGGTCTGTGTTTAACCGCAGAATGAGTGAAAGTACACGTAATCTTATAATCTATTCAATTTGATATTATTATTGCGGTTATTAGGTTGTTAAGTGATATTATTAGGTATTTAAGAAAGTGAGAAATCAGTATTTCAGTGTCGTGGCCTTGCAAGAATCGTTTTTATGATTAGATACATTTAGTTAAGTTTCGTAGGCGACCTATTTGTGGTAGAGTTTGTTACGTCCTAATTGAGGAAGCGGTATCCGTAGTACAAGTGCGTAAATAGTAACGTCCCCCAGAATGAATTACGGCCATGGTGGTTAGTCTCAGTGGAGACTAGCCATGATCTGATAGGACGGGCTAGCCGACACGGACGGAAAGAGGTCAGGCTCAGAACCGACAGCCTTACGTGCTCTCTCAGGTACGGGCGTATAACACTGCCAACTTTCAGTCTGTTAATTGGGTTTGATTTTCTTTCCGGACAAAATCTCAGCGTAAAATTCTACGTAGACGACTTTTTTTGCTTTCCAGTAAGTTGCTATTTATTATAATCACAGCTTATTATACTGGATTTAGTAACCGATTAGTCAAAGAAAAGTTTTAGATTTTATGCAGGTAAAGTATCGTATAACTCATTAAAAAAATGTTGGACAGAGTCCAATAAAATTATTCAGGTAAAAATACCACTAGCATCATTTGGTTCAGATCTTTTTGTAAAATGTGTATAAAAGCCAAACTGACTTTGGTTTGGATATTTTTATAAAATATAAAAGACTTATACACAGACATCTATTTATAGTGGTCTTTATTATTCCTCAGTCCAATATTATTCCAGGCGTCGGGAGGGTTTCCGCCGCTTAGTTGTTGACATCCCATCATGCCGTACGAAGCGCTTTGCTTCCTCTTTCATCATACGCACAGCTAAGCTGTGGAAAAATGATGATTCCAGACTCATATAACATGGGTTTCTTCAAGGCTAGAGTGACTAGGCATCCTATTATCACGCGCGGTACACCTTCGACGACATCTTCACTTACTTTCAGGTGAGATGGTGGTCAAGCGCAAGCCATCCAGCATAAAAAATATTATACCAAGTGATTATATGTGTGTAGTTGAACGTACTTTCCACATCACAAAACATCTGCGAGTGCGGCGTGTCACCCCAAAGTATGGGAAAGTTATCCGTTTGTCCAGTCTCTTGTTCCCTTCAGGACTTGTATGACGCTTCAGCAAAAGGGGTCAGCGTTACCCAATTTTGGGAAGATAGAATATAATTCTTACCATCGACACGATAAGAAGAAGAAGCGTACCTTACCTGTACCTTTTAATTTTTACCTGTACTAAACTGAAGTGTTATCAATTCCTCTATAAAAATCTGGGATTATCATAAACAATAGCTTAGGTGTTAATATTTGTTGTCAATCTTTTCTAAGGAAAACACTCCTTATTTGATATAAGTTTCGCTATCAACGAAGTAATTATTATTTAGATACTATTAATTTAGTTATCATTTTAAGGTATTTATAAATTCGGAATCTAAGATAACGTTATCATAATGTTTATTTTGGATTGTCTGTCGGAAGTATACTGTAGTAGTGATTACCTTATTTTGCATTGCATCATCTGCCTACCCCCACGGTCACTCAGATCGGGGTACTTAGTTCCGGTGTGGTCGTGTGTTAAAGTTTAGTATGTTTCAAGATGGTACGTGCCACTTGTTGCGTCTTTGAATATAGAACGACGTCAAACCATTAATAAAGATGAGCTATGAAACTATGTGACGGCTGACAGAACGACAACCCATTTCATAATGCAGACACGACGTCGCGACAAAGTTATTGCATAGCTCAATTCGAGCATTGCCTACTTTAAGTAAATGTTATACTTTGATGTGCTTGTACCTTACCTATATGTTACACAATATGCAGAGTGAGATATCTAGGACAAATACATATCTGTGGTTCACACGTAGAGCGTACCTGTGTGTGGAATCTGAAACCTCAACCATTGGCGTGTAGCGAAATATTTGACTACTTGACCACAGAGCAAGGATTAGAGAGAGTCGGACATGTCAATTCTAAAAAATATTATTAGGTGGATCACTCCTTCCTTTTTAAATATATAACAAAGATAGTCCGTATTGAAATTTACATTAAATAATTCATGTTAAATAAAAACTCCTTTTCCTTTATGGTATGGGCAGTGGTTACCCTAGTGGCAATTAAAACAGTTTATCTACCCCTACCCTACCTATCTAAAATATCTGCAGAACAGTTTGCCTAGCCCTGCATCTCTATAACAGTTCTCAAAACGGTTACTTCTCAATCTGCCTTACATCTCGAATACATACATACATAGACTCACGCCTGTTTCCCAGAGGGGTAGGCAGAGACAACGGATACATCTCGAATATATCTGTAAAAATGTTAACCTACCGCTTCTCTACGTTTTTATAACATCTCGAAAAACGGATTTTTAACCCCTGCCTTACATCTCTATAATATCTACAAAACAGTTTACCTAGTCCTGCACCGCATCTCTATAACATCCTACATACGGTTGCTCACCCCTACCTTACGTCTCTATAATATCTCTAAAAATGTTTGCCAACACTTCCTCTACGTCTCCATAACATTTCTTAATGGTTTGCCTACCCCTTCACTATGGGTCTATAATATCTCTAGAACTGTTTGCATTACCCTTACATCTCTACAATATCTGCAAAACTGTTTGCCTAGCCCTGCTCTATATACACCTATATTTCTAAAAACAGTTGCTGATCTCTGCCCTACGTCTCTATAATATCTAAAAAAAAAGCAACATATCCACTTTTCGTCGATCGTCTATTGTAAAGTCCCCGACACGGTGCGTTAGTGGATGTACTTGCTCTACGAAAATTTTCCTTACTATCTACGAAATAAAGACTGTGTCACACACAGTGTATATTGAGGTGCGTTACCTGCACGTCCCAAATCTATAGGAGGAGATTGTAGTCAAATGTCTTTGAACCTACTTCTGTTACGTTCTTTTATGATTATATTAGTTACTAATATTGTTGTTGATACAATAGCATGGAAAATAATATTAACAAAACAATATTGTTATCCTACAATCAAAGTTTGAGTGGGGGTAGTGTCCTATGAAGAGATACCTACTTATTTTGATATAAGTAGGCACTCATGTGATGTTTCTTATTACAACCTACCCTAGTACCCAACTCACTGTCCAGGATTGTTGAAAGGTTTTTGGGAGACGTCAAGTTAACACCGCACTGAGAATTAGTGGCGATGAGTGCTATTTTTATATCGTAACACAATTATTATGTTTTAAGATAGGGATTAGTTTACACGATATGTATAGTGGAGCAAATTAAAGGAACGCAATCTACCTATAACACTGAACAAATTACGTACTTATGCAGAATACGAAAAATATTGATTTTGCTCCCCGCACAAAATGCGTCTGCTGAATTGACATTAATTGATCTGTTATTTGTATATTTTTCAAATGGAAGTCCTACTGTTTAGTGTTGGTCAGTTTCATAGACCTCGAGTTACGTCTACTATGTATCTATATTAGTATATATTTGTATGCCATGAACTAAAGAGCTTCACCACTTTTTAGCAAATAATTACCGTTTAAAAATACATAAAACGATTCAAGTTTTCTTTTAGACAAAAACAAAATGTATATGGGACAATTTCGAAAACATTCCTTATCGAAAAGAAATAACAAAATCGGTTCTCAATCAATGTAGAAATACGCCAATCAAAGATACGGAAAAAAGAAGATACCTTGGATTTGATAACCTCTTTCTTTTAAAAGATGTGAAGTTTGATGTGGTGAATTTCACTTCGAATTTAGGACGAGATTCTTATCATCAAGTATATATGGACGGGCCCGTTGGCGTGGTTGCTAAATAGTTACTTGCCCTTCCCACCCAGGACAGATATTTGTGTGCATGTCTGTTTGCCCTAAATCTGGTTGTAATTATCTATATAATTAGATATGTATTTACAAAAATAAAAGTATATGTAGTATATCAGTTATTTGGTTTCCATAGTACAAGCACTGCTTAGTTTAGGATCTGATGGCCGTAGATATACTTTGTCCTTGACCTTTATTACGAAGACATTAAGGATGTTTTTGTAGTACATGTTCCAATTGTCATAAGTCGACTCTACCTCGGTTCTCCTTTTTTGAATTTGATGTTTACAGTTGGCCAAGGAGGCTTTCTATGTTTCATCACACGATATAGACGAGCGGGGGCTGAAGCCGTCTATCAAATAAGACTACAAGCTTAGTAACTCACGCCGGAGGGCACCCCATTTAGGCTTTGAACTTTGGCTCAAGGCGATTACTGACGTGACGATGTCTGTAGGGATACGTCGGATTAAAATTATAAATACTATTTAAATTTTGATCTATTTTTTTTTCAACTAAAACTTCTTTACTCACGCTTGGGGAGTAAGCTACTGAATACGTGACGAGAGCGGGACGAACGGAAACTGAGAGGGAGATGTAAGTTACTGAACATAGAAAGAGAAAAGAAGAAAAGAGTTACGTTTCGTAAATTTCTGTAGGAGCAAGCGAGAAAGGTGCGAGCACATATTTTCTTTCTCTCTTTCTGTTACTGTTTAGTATTGTAAGTTTTTCAGCAGTCGTGTGGTGGAAATCACAATCGTGGTCTGCAGTACATCTTTGCACTATCATTAAATTGCACGCCACCTTGGGTCTTGGGTCAAAGTTTGCACTCGTATCGATAAAATGCCTTTCCCGATCCCAAAAGTCTGGGCACCTTTGCGTATCAGTGTAAATCGTCCCAAAAATAGTGAGCCTCTCATGCATGCATCCGTAAGCATCCTGAGTCATGTTTCTAACCGCAAAAGGGGTGTCTTTTGACGCGGGGTACTTTGTTTGTAATTTTATCTTGATTAATCCCTTGAGCCCTTGCTCGCCACTGTTTCCGGTGAGGCAGTGAAAACCTTCTAGGCTAACTGTGATCGTAATTTTTAAATAATGTCTTCATGTAGCCCCAAACTGCAGCATACGGAAAACGACTGGTGGATTCATTCTTTCGTTGAGACTTGTATCATGGAAACCAGATAAATGATATACTACATTTACAACTTTTCTTTTGTAAATACATACTTGTATAAATAATTACACCCAGACTCTGGACAAACAGACATGTTGATGCACACATATGTCTGTCCTGGGTGGGAATCGAACCCACGACCTCCGGCGAGAAAAGCAAGTATTTGCCAACCACGCCAACAGGGCCGTCTAGTATATATCACCACAGGATAGTGACATATATAACGTCGGAAGCGACATTCAAATGTTAAGTTGTAGGCTTCGATCCAGGGTAATAGTAGGTAAGCAATTTTAGTACGAGCTCTATATTTTTAGGTTTCTGTACACAAAAGGTACAGCTTAGCCCAATCGCTGTAATTCTGATATTGACCCGTCCGTTTTGATACGGGTATCTAAAATACTAAGTACAAATTGGGATATTTTGAGTAGAAACTTAATTAAAAACCGTGACTTAATTGAAACATTTAATGAATAAATTAAACTTCTTTACACTAGATATTCTTACTACCTAAGTTAATGTGGTTTTATTTCGTAGTAATACACAATAATACACTTCTACACAATTCTTGTTACTAGGTCTATCTCGCAATCATTTTCGGGTTCTCTGGTATTATTTCACCCAATGGGTTGATGACGCGACATGATAGTAGTTACCTATGGGACTCTATATCTTAAGAATAAGAATAGAATAATTTAAGAATATAGAATAATTTATTTCCCACAAAAAAGTGCACAATTTACACATAAATTACAGCTTTTAAATGGTGACAAAAAATAGAATTGAACTCTGGTACCCATGATAAGATTTAACTTGAGTTATGGGTACCAGGGCTCTCACACATAGTTTAAGCTAAAAGTAAACGTAGATAATAGATTTAACAAACGTAGCCAGTAGCAAAAATTTAACCTAGGAGCCTCGACATCTGTACAGAATAGAGATAAATATATATGATTGTAAATTTGTAGTGTATATGTAGTGTAGGATTCATGATCGTGTAGTGTTTATTTATGTTTATGTCAGGTTTACAGAACCGACAGGGTGAGAAGGTCTTCAGTGTCTGTGTATGTCTTTAGCTGAAGCCATTTAGTAACTGTAGATTTGCACCTGTAACTGCACACGATGCTCGGCCCACACTTGGCTGGTTTAGGTTTTTTTAAGTAGATAAGTAAGTAAATAAAAATCAAGCTTTGAGTTTGTATTTATTGATATTATCATATTTTTTTGCTCTGATATAAAAAAAAATCGTGTTTCATGGGTATTATGATTTGTTACCATAGAAGTCGTTTGACAATCACGATATTTTATGGCTATGATAAATAGCTAACTTAAAACTAGTTCTTTAAGATATTTCAAGGCCAGCAAAGTTTTAGATTTATATTTGTTAGTTATCATAATGTTACTGGTAAGGTGAGTAAGTCCGCAATGTGTACATTATCTAGAATTTTGTTTTTTTTAAGACTATAGTCTATATTAATTGTAACCCCTGTGTCTCTGGGTACTTTACTAACATATAATTGTCGGAGACGAAGAACAACTATTTATGGGGCTCATAAATAGTTACCCTACGCGGAAATCCAACCCGGGACACGAACTGGCTAAGTGACTCTTTACCGCTGCCTCAAATATGACATCGTTGAGGGACTAGAGTTCATCATCTAAGGGTTGGTAAAGTTAGACTTTATAACGTGTGCTGCAATATAAGGCCTCCTAAAAGGTGAACAGAGGATCTTGAAAGGGTCTCGGGAATCCGCTGGAATAGCCATTGTGAAGGAAAAACGGGGAGGTCTATGTTCAGCCGTGAAGTCTTTCAGCGGATATGATGATGATAATGATAATGAGTGCTCCAATTTGCATAGGATACAGTAGCTTATATACCAACAAATGGTTGGTCGCTGTCTGACTAAAAATAATTCTTCAATATAACTAGGTAATGTTCACTTTAACTGATTAATGTACTTAACGCTACCAATAATAATGTTCTGTTGACAAAGATCATATGATAGACATTTCAAGCAGCACGTTTTAAAAACTTGTTATACCTATATTTTTACAAAGTAAAAATAAGAAAACATATTTAACGACGAGTAAATGATTATAGCATCACGAGTTAACATGATATATTTTTATACTTAATATGGAATTACGACGTTCGTAGGTTCCGTTAAAATAAATGATTCTTCGTCTATAGTTTAATTTGAAAGCTTCCTTATAACTTTTTTATGAAGTAATTTACGTTCCAAAACCGTATCTAAATCGATTTAGTAATTTTCAAGGTTGCTCCATGAACATACCGAACGCATCGAAGAATTTATAATGCGTGCTCATGCTCTTTAATTGTCGTCCAATTATTTCCGTATCGTTTCCATTGCCTGAATAATTTAAAAAAGCAAAGAATCGATTGGAACAAAGAATATCATCAACTGGAATCATTTAGTTTTGACAACAACTTTGCAATAAATAACCTTGAACTATCAGATTCCTATAAAGTGAACGTTATTGTGCCTTCGAAAAAAAATGGCTTTGTTGAGTGGGCAGTTAGTTGAATAATATGGTGATTTGCTGAGCGCTGTTCTGTATTTTATTGGTACCATCGACGCTACGTACGTGGATGTTTTTGACCTTGATAGCGTCTATTACGTAGGTAGTAAGGGCAGTTTTCGAGTGACGTGCATTCGTGTAGAACCCTTGCAAGGCATACGCTGCTTTTTGTAAAGTCATCTTCAATGTTTCCTATCATGTACCTAGCTTAGCAACTGGCTTCTCTAGTAAGTGAGGCGGCATTTTTTCCATAAAACAACATTGCTCCTGGGCGTATTTGGGCTACGGCGGATGATCTGAACAGTGCTAGGGTATATAGGGTTATATATTTACAAGGGGGAGCAGGGGTTCAAGTCGTTTAGCAATAAAGACTAGAAACTAAGTACCCGCGTCGGAGGGCACTGCCTTTGCTCTTTGAACTTCGACCCTGGATACGGAGGGTCGGTCGTTTTGTACCCTGTTGTCAGAGATTTTCAAGTCGCCCAGTAGGCCTCTGAAATGGTTTATCGACTGTTGCCTAATGACAACAATAGGGACCGACAGTTTCACGTGCCCTCCGAAGCAAGGAAACGCTCAGGAATTAAACCACTTTAACGATCACCCATCCGTGGACTGACCGCGTGCTTTACTTCACTGAACATTTACGGACAGGTGAGTGTAACTAGCCATAGCATCAGTTATACGTGATTCGGAGGCGGACCTTTAGTTTGATTGAGGATTGGAGATGGGCTTTTACAAATGAATTTATGTCATAATCAGATGTAGAACTCCGCTAATTTACAGGCTCCTGGTTGCTACTGGGTGGTATTTCTTCTCAGAAAAATGCCAATAATTGTTATAAGGGTGAATCCGCTCGCTAGTAGTAAATAAGCAAACAAAGTAACTGACATGCTTGCTTACCCTTCCTTTTTTCTCAGGAAATGTTACATTATATATTTTAAAGTTATTTCACTGAAACTACAAAAGAATTCCTTTGTGTAATGTCTATATGCATGGGTCAGGAATTCCTTTAACCTAACATAGAGAAGATGTAAGTACGAGACAACTCTCTTTAGTCCTTATATTTTCCCTTTGTTATGTTATGGTTAGATTGACTTTTCGAATTCATGTTGTTCATTAGAAATTGTTTCTTTTCTTTAATTGTTACTTTGGGAATATACCCATACCTACCTACTACGTTTTAGTTTTGTTTACCCCTTCTTACCGTAACCATCATATATGTCAAGCCTTCCGCGCCTCCGCCTTTTGTTTTTGGATTGCCTGCATTGAGAAGGCACCCTTGTAACATTTAATATAAATTATTGCATTGGCACGAACTAACACTACAAACAGTTTTAAATCAGCTGACGTTCCGGCATAATAATATGTGCGTTAGTGTTGTCAACTGCGAATAGATTAATGAGACATGGAGATATTGTGTTGATAAACAAAACAATATCGCCATGTCTCATTCATTTACCAACCATTAAAAATTAAAAACCAAAATACAACATTTGGCAACCAGGTAACCAGGCAGTCAATATGTTAAAGTAAGTAATAAAAAGAATTAATTTATAAACAATTTACTAAAGCACGTGATTCCACCAAAACGATCTAGAAGACGACTAGTGCAAATAAATTGAAGCCTTGTAATTCAATACATCCAATATAAAATATAATGTAATAGCCTGGAACATCGGTCACAGAGAGGGAGCTTGAACTGAGGAAACCAGATTACAGATATACTACATATACCTACTACTTTTCTTTTGTAAATACGTACCAACTTATATAGTATAGATAAATAGCGGCGCCCCGCGTTTTCACCAACGTTACACTTTATATATTAAAGCCTATGTGTTATTCGGACATATAAGCTATATTACTACAAAGTTTCATCAAAATCCGTTCAGTAGTTTTGCGTAAAAGAGTAACAAACATCCAAACATCAGTTCTCACAAACTTGCGCATTTATAATATTGATAGGATTACACTCAGACTCGGGACAAACATACATGTTCATGCACACAAATATCTGTCCTGGGTGGGAAGCGAACCCACGAACTGCGGCGTGAAAGGCAAGTAGGCCCGTCTAGCCAAACTCCAAGCCCTTATTCCAAAAATTACATCAACTTGTCAGTATTTATTGTAATTCTTACAATGCATTTAATTTTCCGCCACTGCGTCAATAGAGCCTAATTGTCGTCATGAACTAACGAACTTCCGATTGTCACTTGACGTCATCATCATTGATTACAATCCATGCTCCAGACAGACGGCATTCATTGAATCCTAATTAAATTCAATCACAATGCATCGATGACAACCTGATTGTGCCAATGACGAATTCGTCTAAAAATAGGGCAACAATGGTCATTGTTAGTGGGATAGGGTTGCCATGTGTTAGGAAAAAGTATGTTACAATAATTTAGAGATAAGTAGAGATACGGAGAATTCTAAGGAAATTGCAACCAGAGAAGCCAACTGCAAAAGCACCAAGGGCATATCATAAGGATCCTATCGGAGATATTATTTAATTCCAATAATAATAATGGCAAAAGCGCATAAACGCACGGAAGTTGTTCCTCGTCGCGACAAGATCCGTATAATAAACTACTCCAGATATTGGTTACAACCTACTTAACGTAATATTACGCCAGAGACCACACTCCCAAAGTCTGTGGTGGGCGGTTTGTTCATATTTGTAATAGGAAGTTGAGCTGGGACAGTAGTTCCGTATGTGTTGCATGCAAGTATCAATGGTTATGCTTACCATTTGATCCCTTATTCCTTCACCAGGCTTTACTATATTATTTTTCATTGCTTTTGGACCTTATTTCTAAGAGATAAGGTAGAATTTGTTGTGGTATCGTATAGTACACACGGCTACATATCAAGCTATACGTTCCCAATATAAGCTGACCTGTCATTGTATGGAAATCCTATACAACGCGAGGTCAGCTTATACTGGAAATGTATAGCTTGATGTGTAGCCGTGTGTACAATCCTATTATAAGACCAAGAAAGTGACATCACATTCATAGACTAGTATGAATCATTATGTATACGTAAAATTGATGTACGCGCTGTGACAGTCTGCCATTAGGTCAAGGTCGTATAGGAGATTAGTTGGATGTTTCGTCTGCGTTTGATTTTGATGGATGTGATTCATATACGGAGTTTACTTGTCTGGGGAATATTTAAAGATACGTATCTACGAGGTACGGCTAAATACGATGACCTGCCTCGCTCACTCCTTTTCGAGTTATACGATAGCGTGTCACGAAAATATTCGTGTAGAAATTGTTACACATTTCTATATCGACATGCCACGACGCCGTCGACCTTCGAGAAACTTATCAACAATACATTTTCCTCGTAATTTTATAAGACAAGTATGATAATTACGGCCCTCATTGTTGCAGGATTCTTTACCTCGAGGTCACCATACGTTGTCGGCGTCATCGCATCATCTCCACCGAGGCGCACAGTCCTTCGATGCCTCGTCAAACAGTAGCGGAATCTCCTCTACCCATGTGGTAGAAATCCATAGCACGAATGGCTCTGATACCTCGTCGCGATGGGGCAACTCCCTCGGAAGTCATGGTTCCTCATCAGGACTCGTCTCCATAGCAACAGAGAATAACAACGTCAAATTCACAGCGCCTCATTGCTTAGACAACTTACAAACTTCCAAAGATTCAAAGGACTTGCCCACTCCTTCGTCGACCCCAACTACTTCGAGGAAATCGCGTAGGAGATCCAACCTATTCACCCCCTCCAAGAAGGGGGATGATAGGCTTAAGAATGGGGAACTAGGTTCCGGGAGAGCGATTCCTCTGAAACAGGGATATTTGTACAAGAAAAGTAGTAAGGCACTGAATAAGGAATGGAAAAAGAAATACGTTACGCTGTGTGATGATGGCAGATTGACGTATCATCCGAGTTTACACGTAAGTACATGTATTTATATTGTTTGTAACTAAACTTAATACATACATTGATAGACGGCGCCTGTCACTTTCTATCCGAAAATAGTAGGTTAAACATGTTTGAACACTGTTGCGCATGCATTATACTTACATTGAATGTGTTGAGAATATATTTAATTGTATATATTTCCATTCGACCATATCACCAGACAAGGCGTCATTAAGGACCTACTAAAGTAGTCCTAATAATGAAATACTGGCCTGATGATCAGGTAGTTAGTGGACCTGACTGTTAAGCTAGAGGTCGTGCGTGGTCGTTGATCCAGACTCAGACCAATAGGAGAGCACGTTGAGCTTTTTTTTTCTATTTAGTCCCTTCCTCTTACCCACCACTGCAACTCCTGTGAGCCAGGATCAACAGTGGCACTCAATGGAATAACACTGAGCGGTGAGGCTCAGGCATGTCCCGGGGAATCGCTTTAACTTTCATCGATCCCGCAACGAATTTAATCAGAAAAAAGGAGGAGTTAAAAATGAATAGTTCCACTTCCCTCCAGAGCAAAGCGGTAGACAGAATGATATCAGAGGGGTAGGGCACAGCGTTTATTCGCTCCTTGAGCAGCCCGACATGGGAAGTACCTCCACCTAACAGAAGAAATTTCTTAATAATAACATTACTAACTTTAATGCTACTCCTTTCTGCGTGTGAGTAAGGTCTCCGGAGCTCATCGGGGTGGAGGGAAGGGTCAGCAACACTTGTTTGCTGACTCTTATAGGCCGGCAACGCACCCGTGACCCTCTGGTGTTGCGGGTGTACATGGGCGGCGGTGTTCACTAACCATCGGGTGAACCGCTTGCTTGTTTGTCGTCCTATGAGATAAAAAAAAGCAAGAGAATTGTGCCTAGAGAAGCCAGCTGCAAAAGCACCGAGAATCATGTAGCAGAATTAAGAGCACGTTAAGCTGTTGGTCTCGGTTGTAGTCGTTAGACCGATAAGCCATGTCGGCCTGCCTGGACGGTTAGAACAAGTCTGACACTGGTAACCACACACTTATTAACGAGTTTGAGCTATTTTATGTAATGTACGGTTGGTCAGGTGGTGCCGTCATACGATTCACCAATCGTATCGCTAGGTTCTCAACGTGTGCCCGACTTCGATAGTTTTTGCAATTTATTTCAACTCCTTTAATTATAGCAGTGCTTTTATAGACCAAATGCAAGTCTTTATATTTTTAAATTATAGGTTAATTGTTTTAAAAATAAGTTTATTGTCCTATTTAAAGAACGTGAAGTGTGTTATGGGACCATCTTGAAACCATACTCTTCCGAATATAAAAGAAAACATCCTCCTTATCACTATACACAAAAAACTATGAATACAAAATAAATATATTAACAGTATAAATCTTTGTTTTTAAAGTAAATGTTTTGCACAATAAATAATAGGCAGGGCAAAATACATGTAAATTTTATGCCATTCAAGAGATTATACTCAACTACTACATAAACAATGACCACTCTCATACTAGGGAATGTATTCCTTGTGTCACGGGGTACTTTACAAATATATAATTGACGGACACAAAGTACATCTAGATTCAGACCAACTATTTATGGGTGAATTCACGAAGTGGCGAGGCGACTGTCTAACCGCTGCGCCACACGTGTAGTAACCAAAAAATTTCTTATTGATTAAAATTAAATCTTATTTCCTTTCCAGGATTATATGGAAGATGTCAATGGCAAGGAGATATCCCTTCAATATGTGACAGTGAAGGTGCCAGGACAAAAGCCCCGGGGCTCCAAGTCCATCATCACTACAGTGCCCGGCTACAATGGATACACCAGCTTGGATATACATGACAGCATTGGAGGACTATCGATTGGTAAGCATATAAGGGTTATTTTATATACAAGGTTTCCAAATTTACTTACACCAAGGCTTTAAATTAGATAATTATCTGGCTACGAAGGTGTTATTATTAATAGCAGCGCGAGCGCCGTGAGCCATGCATGCGTCGTCCTTTCCTTTATGAATGAAACATAGAATTCTATGTTTCATTCATTTGACATTTGTAGATACAAAATTAAATGTCACGGTTGTAGGTACAACAAAATCATGTAAAATATTTTTCATGTACTGAGTTGTGTCCAAAATACTACAAAATGTTGTTGTTTATGATGTTTTAAGAGAGATAGGGCACAGCGTTGATTCGCTTAAAGAACAGCCTGCCCGACTGGGGAAGTACCTCCACCTTACAGAAGACATTCCTTAATAATAACATTAATAACTTAATGTTGTGTTTCTGCGTGTGAGTTCGCCAGAGCTCATCGGGGTGGGCGGAAGAGTCAGCAACACTGGTTTGCTGACTCTTTTAAAGGCCGGCAACGCACCCGCAACCCCTCTGGTGTTGCGAGTGTCCATAGGCGGCGGTGATCACTTACCATCAGGTGACCCACTTATTCGTTTGTCACCCTCTTATATGTTCAAAAAAAATTAAGGTTTGCTATCTAGTCCTGCGCGGTTGTTTATTTTACAATTAACCCTGTATAATATCTTCTATATGGAACCGCAGAATCTTTCTCTATGGCGCCCAACGATCACTATAACTTTGTCTAACTTCAACAAAAGACTCAATGAGTTGCTCAATTGTAGTCTGTCGGAAACTGTGGTCGGTTTAACTGCCTTTGTTAGCAAACTACATCTATCTATTAGTCTTCTCTTTCTGAAATGTATGTCACTTAACCAACTGTGTATTCAAGAATTTTTATAAATAAGATTATACCACATCGATCTTGTGGCTATAGTTTGCAATGTAATGACAATCATCAGTATATGAATATTGCTTCCTGTCCTATTATATAAGCAGTCAACATAGTCCAATACTGGCAAATTGAAATCGAAATTGTACCGTCGTCGATACCAAGAATGAAAATGATAATTAATCCAGTTAACATCGTAATCGCTGTTTTTATTCAGCTCATGTGAAAGTGACACTATGTGATATCCATATCCGCTCTAGATAGTGATTTGTAGAAATGGATTAAAATATTTAACAAATTTATCTACTAATGCATTTTTTTTCGTAGTATTTGTAAAGTATTTCGAGCTAATAACATACAATAGTTGTAATATACATATATATTAATATCAACATAACTCTAGGCTTGATTTTATCATGCTTTTGTTTTGTTTGTGATGCTTTACGATACGAGTATTTCTGAGAATAAAAGTAATTACAAATATCAATCCATTCATAAAGACAATATATTCTCACTTATTGTTTTCAGCGACGAAATAAGACGGTTTTGGTCATAATACTACAAAACTTTAGGCGGAATGATCTGTCGCGCGCCTATGGTCGCCAAGATAGCGCCTGTGTCCCGCCAGGATAGGTTGTTGCGCCAGGATGGGTTCTCGCGCGCTTGTATGGCGCTAGGATGGGTTTTCGCGCGTCCGTGATCGCCAGAGTAAGTAGTTGCGCGCCTGTGTCGCGCCAGGGTGGGTTGTCGCGGGCCTATGTTGCGCCAGGAGAGATTGTTGCACGAGGGTGGCTTGTCGCACCAGAAAGAGTTGGCGCGCCAATGTAGGTTGTCGTGCGTCTGTGTCCGGCTAGCGTGGGTTGCCGCATTATGGTGATCGCCGCGCGCCGCTGTTGACGCTGCCTATCTTACTATACATAAAAAGATCTTATTGAGCATAATAAAACACTCAGCTTTATATCAGAATGGTTTTCGGCAAATAATCTCTTGTTAAATGCAGGGAAAACTAAATGCATCAGGTTCTCATTGCCGAATGTGACTCAAATTGTACCAACAGTTGCACTTAATGCGAAAATATTAGATCTAGTCCCATCGACCGTATTTTTAGGATTGACACTTGATTCAAAATTGCAATGGGGTCCTCAGATTGAAAAGTTAGCAGGTAAATTAAGTTCGGCTTCCTATGCTGTCTGGAAAATAAGGCAATTGTCAGATGAACAAACTGCTAGATTAGTGTATTTCGCGTACTTTCATAGCATTATGTCGTATGGCATTCTGCTGTGGGGTTCGGCGGCTGACATAGGTACTATTTTTGTATTGCAGAAAAGAGCAGTCAGAGCCATTTATGGTTTAGGCAGTCGCGATTCTTTGCGAAATTTGTTTAAAGAAATAAATATACTTACTGTGCCATCGGAATATATATATCAGAATATAATGTTTGTTAGAAAAAATATTCATAATTATAAAAAGAAAAGTGAACTGCATAATATAAATACTAGGAATAAAAACAAACTAGCCATGCCAGGCTTTAGAGTAAGCAAAACTAATAAATCATTTTTAGGAAATTGTATTAGGTTTTATAACAAGCTTCCTACTCAAATTACTGATCTGCCTGACACAAGTTTTAAAACACATATTAAACGTATACTTATGGCTAGGGGTTATTACACCACTAAAGAGTACATCGATGACAAAGACGTCTGGCTCTCACTTCCTACCTGCACATTGCTCGCTGGAGATCTTGTAGCCATATAGACATGACTGATCTGCTGTGTTACGTGAACTATCTGTAAATGATTGCTATCATATACTTAATTTAAAATTATTGACTCTGTCTCAAAATGAATAATGTTATTGTTTCGAAGTTTTTCTTTTGTATACCTAAATATAATCTAAAATAATAAGCATTCAGACAACCGATCGAGCATACATTGTGTTTGCCTACTAAATAATTACTCTAATTGGACCAAATCCCGTGTTCATGCCCGCTTGAGTATGTTTCGCCGGACCGTCTCAACTGGGTCGTGTTGAAACCGGTAGTAGATGAACCCACTGAGTTTGTTTCGCTGGGTCTTCTCAGTTGGGGCGCATTGGATCCGGTGGTAGCATTAAAGCGCGACCGTCGTTATTAACACAAGGTCCGTCATAATAATAATACCTTTAATATAGACAGAACCATTGACAATATGTAGTAAAAATATTAGACTTAAACTAGATAATTAAACATAATCTCTTGACAATAACTTGATACGAGCTAGCTAAATATCATTTCTGTAATAAAATAAATTTTATAAATGTTTTCATACAAGATGTACCTAAATATCTATGTTACTAGAAATAATATCTAATGTATACAACTATATTACTACAAACATGTTCTGACTATTTACAAGCGCTTTTTTAAAGTCTACGTGAATAAAAACCTTTTTTATTTTATTTTATTTTATTTTAAGCAGCGGCTGACATCTAACATAAGTTTTCGAGCCTCATATTAGCACTCAAGTATATTGTTGACAAACAATTGATAAATGTCACAATTCTGCAATTTGTTATTTCTTAAGGAGTATGTCTTCTGTTTCATTTTACCATCAGCTAAATAATCAACAAATCTTTTTTCCAGGTTATAATAACAAAGATAAAACCACCCGCGCCACGGACAAAGCCCTCCTATCAGCGTTTGAGACTATGAAGGAACCGGCTTCGAGTCGGCAGTCCCTTGCTTCTGAAGTTGAAGTCGGTTCTACGAATGGACAAGATAAAGATACGCCCCATGTCAAGAAGAGGCATAGACGGATGAAGAGTAGTGGAGTCAAGAAAGATGGGGATGAAGGTTAGTATCTTACAAAGATTCATAAACTTGGCCAATGGCCTACAATTACTGATACAACTTCTAATGTCGTGTTTTCGCATCATATATTAATCGTATTCCTTATACTTTTAGAGGGTGAATATGCGACGAGCTGTGAGTTTACCATCGTGAGTCTGGATGGGAAAAGATGGCGTTGGGAAGTATGCGGCGGAGCGGGCGGCGCGGGCGCAGCGGCAGCCGAGCGCGACGCCTGGGTGGCCGCGGTGGAGGCGCAGATACTGGCCTCGCTACAGGGACGGGTAAGTGCTTGCTACCGGGCATCTAGACTAGAGATAGCACTATTAAAAGGGTGTGGTGGAGCAGATATTGGCCCTGCTATAGGGATTTTGACAATAACAGGTTCCCACTTAAACTTTAAATATGCTCTGCCGAATGACTTGGATATGATTGGAATGGGCATGCCAAATTTTTTCTACAATGGAAATGTGTCCATTATTTGCAGGGATTGCTGCAATCGCCGGGTTGGCGATAGCAGTATGATGGTCTGAGTACATACCCGTTTTCTGCGATATATTCTTCGAGTCATATACGCACCCTACGAGATGAAATGTGGTGGTGATGCTTTGCCATCAATCACACAGCAAAGCTTATAAATATATTCCAGTACCAGTGCGGTATTTAACGAGAATATAGTGGTGTTAAGTAAGGTCGCGGTGTGTTGCAGACGTCCCGCCAGCCGCTGCCCACGGGCGCCAACTCGACGGGCGACGTGCGCGCCACGTACTACATCCGCCGCGTGCACGGCAACGACAAGTGCTGCGACTGCGGCGCGCAGGGTGTGTACGCCTTTTTGCTTACCACGTTACCTATTTTACGCGGAAACTTAGATTAACTTATACGTTTAATTGACTAATGACTTTCATACCGAACCCTGCAGATTAGCATCCAACTCTTACGTTTTATAACTCTGTGACATTAAGCTTTAATCGGAGAATGGTATATTAGTTACCACCTCATTTTAAACTCTATTGTGTTGTAATAAGAGCTAAAATCAATGAATTATGAACACACCGATTAAGGGTTAATTGTAAATAAACTCACCTCTTTATTCTTTGATGATTCTTGGGGTAGGCTTTTGTCCAGCAGTGGACATCTTACAGCTGTAATGATGAATTGCTCCATTTTGTAAAAAAAAGCAGAGGTTGCTATACATATATAATAATATAGTCTACGACAAATCACCAAACAAAACTCTAGGCCATTACAATTTACACTAGCCCACCTTCCTACGGTCTCTCCGATCATATTATTGTACAGACCGAATCATGGATGATGCGCGCTCCTTGATCTATCAACTTGTAAGTATTTGGTACGCTTAATTCCATTCTGGGAGCTGCATGTACAATTAACATTCAAAACAGCTCTATCACACAAATTCTACAGTGACTCAATGCAGTAATATGTGGCGCCGTCGCCGACTCAGCTGAACACACAATAATACGAATTCGGCTAATATTATATAAACATCTTGACAAACTTGTCTCTCCTCAGTAGTATCATAATACAGTGAAATAGTAAAAGCTTCTAAATTACAGGGAAATAGTAAAAGCCTCTAAATGCAAATGAAGCGTCTATGAAGTTACGCCTCCGTTGTCTATAAGCCTTAATATCAACATCAAGTAAAACTATATATTCATCATCATATTAGCCGAAAGGGACTGCAGGTCTACTGCAGGACAAAGGCCTCCCCCAAAGATCTCCACAATTGCCGGTCTTCTTCAGCGGTTTCCAGCGACCTGCTCAAGATCATAGGTCCATCTTGTAGAGGGCCTACCCACGCTGCGTCTTCCGTTTAGTGGTCGACTCGGACAAAAAAGCTATTTGAAGAAGGGAAAAGCAGTGTGACTATGTAATCACATAACAATTTATTTTTTATCTTACAGATCCTGACTGGGCGAGTCTAAACCTTGGCGTGTTGATATGCATCGAATGTTCTGGCATACACAGGAATCTCGGCTCACACATATCGCGTGTACGGTCGCTGGACCTCGATGAGTGGCCGTAAGTTCTATTTGTACTCTAAGAAAATACCTAAATGTATTGATAACCCATGAATGTTCAAGCTTACACAGGAATCTTGCTTCTATTCCCTGAAGAAACTCCGAGAAATGGTTCTTCACTAGGCAGGTTTAATTGTCTAAAGAAAGTGTTGCAAATTGCAGCTTTAGTATTCCTATTGAGGTTTTATCATGTATTATCGTACATCGAACCAATGTTACGTATAATAGTTTATTGATCTGCAATTGTCAGGCAACGTCTAGATAATCTGTGGCGCATTTTCCGCAAGCTCTGGTCTTACGTGGACAGTCACGCGATGACGCTGTTTAGTTATTTTTAATTATTAAGGACAGCTTATAATTGTTACATTTTTATAATACTAACATGAATAAGTACAATCACACACATCCAAATGCACAATTTTTAATAGTTTTAAGTAATAGCGTTATTGACACGTTCAATTTCAGTTCCCTTACATTGAGCATATATGCAATCGATTTTCATCGGCTTTTTATGCCAGTTAATCGTGTCAGACCAAGATTTAAGGTTTGCAAGTTGCCATTAAATATTATAACACAATGTAGCGTAGATACAGTTCAGTGCTCATTATCATCAGCCCAACGTCCTAGAGAGTTTCACAACTTTGTAGTCATCGCGCTTGTCAGGCCAAGCGCGATGACTACAACTAGGTGGCGACCGCATTTAGATGATGGGATGGATGTATGATGGATAATGGTGTTGTGGTTTGGTCTGGTTATTCTTTCTAATTACGAGTAACTTTAAAAGAAATGAAATATATCTCCGGTAATTTGTTTAGGATTCAACTCATCATGCCATTCTAATGACGTCCATTGCTGGACAAAGGCCTCCCCATAAGATTTCCACAATGGAGTTGTGTCCATAAATTAAGGGGATATGCCATAATCACCACGCTTGGCAGACGGGTTGGCGATTACAGTAAGATAGTCCTAGTGCTCAAAAGAACGCTGCTGCCCATTCTCTGGCATATGTTCCCTCGGAACGACTTCTACTCCCCCCACAGGATGAGATGGGGTGACGATATTCTTTATGGCCGCCAGCCACGCAGCCAAATTTAACTAGTTTTAGTTAATTCTATTGGCACAAAAATAAAGAACGCTTTTATAAATTTCAGATTGAGTCACGTAAGTGTGATGGTGTCTTTGGGAAATGATCTGGCGAATTCGATATGGGAGGCGGACCTGAGAGGGCACGTCAAACCCATGGCCACCTCCAGTCGGGAAGAAAAGGAAAGGTAAGTCCAATGTACACGGCTGTATTATGCTAGTAGTTCTCTGCGGACGTTATTGTGTCATCTGGGTTGCCTCTTAATATTTATGGATGAGACACCAATATGGATGCTCTATTGAGATTTCGATACCGCTGGCGCCATCTTACGCCATGCACGCAGAACTCGGGTTGCGAGTTCGGCAGATTGTTGGAAACGTCGCTCCGACGGACAAAAGTCGAAGCTATGTCTGTCCGAGTGCACAGTTATAACTCCGATAAGCTATTGTATAAAACTTGCAGTCGGTACGAACTGGGCGGGCGGGATATACTCTTACAGAGAACCCAATAAAAAACCTGTGAGGATATATCTGATCTTTTAATATGATCTATCGATTTCAATACTTTCGATAATCACAGCAAGCAAGCCCGGAGTTTCTTTGTGGCTTTCTTCTCCGGGTCGTCCACCTAGGTAGCTAGAGAAAGCCGCAGGCTAGCTAGGGTAGGCTCCTCAGCGGCGAGGACCGCTTTGGCCCATTAACGCGGGATCGGTGATCCCGTGCATGTGATCACACCCTCATTTAGAATTTCGTCTTTTTGCTTTACTCTTCCATTCTTTAATTTTAATATAGTAGAACTAAATTTCAAAATAACAGAATAGTAAATTGTTATTTATTTAAGGATTTCAGAAATTATATGCGATAAAACAAACCGCATGGATTGACTAATTAATTTTTTTTTGTAACTTTTTACTATCCACTATGTTTATGTACTGCATTGTCACCTTGACAAGTACAAGTGTATGTTAATACCCAAGTGCTGAATAAATTTCATTTCATTTAATTTCATTCAATACAAAAACAATCTTAGGACTATATCAATGTGCGGAGAATCTCACTAGCGACTTCTAACTATTGTCTGCTATGGTACAATGCCATCTAGTGGTGCTAAGCGGAAAACATTATGTTCTTTAGTAGATTGATGTATGGAGAATCTCACTACGGTGCAACGCCATCTAATGACGTTACAGTGAACTTACAAACAACGTGAACAGCTATCTTAATACATAGGTGCTACATTTAAAAAGTAATTTAAAACACATGTTGTTAATTGTATTCTATTTAAGATTTATAGTAAATACTGAGAACGTTTGGCTAGTGGTTGTATTAGCCTGGAGCTGTCAAAATTGGATATCTCACATTCAAAATCTGTCTGTAAAATCTGTGCGGTCGTGTCAGATATATCGATTTTGAAAATTATCAATCCAGCAACTTAAAAGTTATTAATGCTATTAGCGTTAATACCTGAAGTTTATGAATTACTAATAGAGAAAAGGGTTAAGAGGACACTCGATTCCTTAAATATCAATTTAGATAACGATAGGTCTAGTATCTGGTGAACCCAGTACTAAAACAGGTCGCCCGGTTACCAAAACCTCAGAAAACTCTCTTTTTGTAGAACCAGTAACTCCTCTTGAAGTATACCATATCATACGGGACTTAAAAAATAAGTATAGTTTTGGCCATGATGAGCTGCCACCAACTCTAATTAAAAAATGTGCTATGATGTTGGCAGAACCTCTTAGCTCACTTATAAATCTCTCGTTTATAGAGGGCTCTGTACCAAATAAATTAAAAATTTCTAAAATTAAACCTATTCACAAAAAAGGCAGTAAGATGGATTGCAGTAATTATCGCCCTATAGCTCTTTTGCCCACATTTTCAAAAATTTTCGAAACCGCAATGTCCAAACGTCTCTATGCCTTTTGTGAAAAATACAAAATATTTGACGAAAGCCAAAATGCATTTAGAAAAAACAGATCAACGACATACGCCGTGTTCAGATACATTAATAAAATATTAGAGATAATAAATAATAAAAAATACGCTATCGGCATCCTTCTAGACATGAGCAAAGCTTATGATAGAGTATCATATAAAATCTTGTTAAATAAACTTGAGGGCATTGGTATCCGCGGCATTGCTCACCAATGGTTTACGTCTTATCTAAATGAACGCGTACAATACGTTGAAATAATGAACCATAATTATGATACGGGAGAAATAAGGCAAATAAGATCAGAAATGGCAGAGGTTAAAAATTCAATTCCACAAGGCAGTGTTCTCGGGTGTTTGCTATTCTTATTATACATAAACGACTTGCCAAAGATAATAGAAGCAGTAAGCATTTTATTTGCAGATGACATCTCCATAGTGTTCTCTTGCGACGATAACCCAAACAGAAATTTAAACAAAATACTATCGGATATATCAACCTGGCTAGACGAGCACAATCTGGAATTAAATTATGACAAAACAAAACTTATGCAGTTTAGACCGCACCAAAAGAAACCACTATCAATATTTTACTCTTACAAAAATACTGACATTAAATGCGTTGAGACATTTAAACTGTTAGGATTAAATATAGACTCGCACACAAATTGGAAATCCCATATCCAAACTTTATGTGGAAAATTTTCCAGATTTACTTATACCCTGTACCACTTAAAAATATCTACTGACCTTAAATCAGCCACTAGTGCATACTATGCATACGCTCACTCATGGCTAAGGTACGGTATAATTTTATGGGGAAATAGTACAAATGTAGATGCGGTGTTCAGACTGCAAAAAAAATGCATTCGCATTCTAACTAAAATAGAGGGAACAGAAAGTTGCAGACTTCATTTTATTAAACTTTGCATATTGACCCTTACTTCACTCTACATCCTGGAAATTAGTCTTTTTGTAAAACAGCATTTACACTTATTTCCAGCAAAACAAGAGCAGTACACAACATCCCGTAATTTAAGGAATAAGAACAAATTAGCACTACCTCCTTCAAAATTAGCAATGGTCCACTCTGGACCCTACACCATGGCGATAAAAATCTTTAATAACATTCCAAAACCTTTGAGAGACATAACAAATTTTAATATATTTAAAGCAAAATTGAACAAATTTCTTATTCTAAAATCATATTACAGCCTGAAAGAGTTTTTCGAGGACAAATTTAAAATGGACAAATTTAAAATTTAAAAATATAATTTAAAATTTAAAAATGTAGTATGACAATATGACATGATCAAAATTTGAAATTTGAAATGAGATATAGACATGATTTGACATTTATTTAATAATAATTTTGTATCTTTTATTGTATATTATGGGATTACTTCATCATTTGACATTTATTTAAATTATTGCTATTATTATTATTATTATTTATAATTTTAATTGTATAATGATTATTTAAAATTTTATCCTAAGTACCTATGTAATAATATTAATTTAAAAATTATATATTCATAGTAATTAATAAGGTTAGATTAATTTGAAATTATTAAAAGCTGTTATATTCACATTTTATATAATTTAAGATGTTAAAATTTATGTACTTTAAGATGTTATAAGAAATGTATTTGCAACACCCTAACAGGGTTCATGTTTGACACAAATTATATGCATTAACACCTATTGTAACACATGAATGCAATAAAGAACTTGAACTTGAACTCTAAAATAATGGCATGAATGGCATTTTATTCCAAGATATAGATTTTGAATCTAGGAACTAAAAAGATCAATTTGACAGATATTTTTTTCTCTTAAATATTGAAGACCCATTTCTATCATTCAAGGGATCTTGGACTCTCCATGATTAACTAGAAAATAAAAGAAGCACCTGGTTTTTTTAATTCTTACAACAGAAACGCATTCAATAACTTTTGAAAGACGTTCAGTAACTTTTGAAAGACGTTCAGTAACTTCTGAAAGACGTTCAGTAATTTCTGAAAGGCGTTCAGTATCTTTTGAAACACGTTCAGTAACTTTTGAAACACGTTCAGTAACTTTTCAGTTTCCCAAATATCGATTTTGAAAGCAACCGTCAAAATCGCACCAGCGCATAATTAAAACGGCAATACGGAATCAGACAACTTTTATGGAATTCATTAAAGAATATTTGAAATCTGATAAACGTTCTGTAATATTAGTTTTTTGTTCTTATGGAGTCAGACGTAATCTATAAAATTTGATAAAAATTATATCTTGGCAATTGACTATTACTAATAGAAATAAAAAGCGTTTACCCAGTTTTGAAATGTGGAGTACCGAAAGGAAGTGTTTTAGAATATCTTAATTGTTTAATTTTCTATAAATGGCATGTCTCTTTTATGACGTTTACAATATTACTTATCATGTTGTACACCGAATGCCATCAAATTAATTACCGGAACGAAGCACCGTGGGACTGCATGATGTTGAAGGTGTCGGCTACATCCGCAGCATACGATAGTAGCGCGGGCATCAGCCGCGGACCACTCCCACATTGAGTGAATTCCCAGGAACGTCTAAGGCCCGGCGCTCACTATCGGTCGGCTTCGGTGCGGCTCGGGCGCCTTACGGCGGCTTCGGGCGTCTGAGAGCTGCTGAAGGATAGTGGGCGCCGGGTCTAAGACGATCTGGATGACATTATTATGGCTTACTTGGAACAAGTCAAGTTTCTCTCGAGAGTCTGTTACTAACCATCCGCAGTTGAAATCTCTTCAGTGTAAACTGCATCGGTGACTGTCTCCTTTTGAAGTAATTTTCTGTGGATTTTGCACAATTCATTTCAAATTTTTCATTGTAGGTGTTTATTAACTGGTGTTACATTTTGGTCGTAGGTGGATTCGTTTAAAATACGAGCGCCGCGCTTTCGTGAGTTGCGAGCCGGTGGCCACGGGGCTGGAGGCGCTGCGCACGGCGGGCGCGCGCGGCGCCGTGGGGGCGCTGGCGCGAGCGCTGGCCGCGCCGCCGCCGCGCTGCCCCGCGCCGCCCGACCGCGCGCTGGCGCTGCGCGCCGCCGCCGCCGCGGGCCATCTGGCCGTCGCGCAGCTGCTCATCTGGGTGAGTGTCCCGACACTAGCTCCACGCGCTGCTGTAGGGCCCGGCGCGCGCGCTGGCCGCGCCGCCGCCGCGCTGCCCCGCGCCGCCCGACCGCGCGCTGGCGCTGCGAGCCGCCGCCGCCGCGGGGCACCTGGCCGTCGCGCAGCTGCTCATCTGGGTGAGTGTCCCGACACTAGCTCCACGCGCTGCTGTAGGGCCCGGCGCGCGCGCTGGCCGCGCCGCCGCCGCGCTGCCCCGCGCCGCCCGACCGCGCGCTGGCGCTGCGCGCCGCCGCCGCCGCGGGGCACCTGGCCGTCGCGCAGCTGCTCATCTGGGTGAGTGTCCCGACACTAGCTCCACGCGCTGCTGTAGGGCCCGGCGCGCGCGCTGGCCGCGCCGCCGCCGCGCTGCCCCGCGCCGCCCGACCGCGCGCTGGCGCTGCGAGCCGCCGCCGCCGCGGGGCACCTGGCCGTCGCGCAGCTGCTCATCTGGGTGAGTGTCCCGACACTAGCTCCACGCGCTGCTGTAGGGCCCGGCGCGCGCGCTGGCCGCGCCGCCGCCGCGCTGCCCCGCGCCGCCCGACCGCGCGCTGGCGCTGCGCGCCGCCGCCGCCGCGGGGCACCTGGCCGTCGCGCAGCTGCTCATCTGGGTAAGTGTCTGTGTGCCTAGTACTGGCCCCACGCGCCGTGGGGGCGCTGGCGCGCGCGCTGGCCGCGCCGCCCGTACTTTCATTCTTTATGTCATACCCAACTTTCACTTCCATACAGAAATGTTGGCACTAACACTTCATTGTGCACGGGCAATCGAGCCTTTTTTAAGACTTTCTGGCTACCCATAAACGCGTGTAATACCACTAATATCTTTTTCATATTTCCCATCTCTCATAAACGAAGTTCCCAAATATACAAACTCTTTCACATGTTTGACTTTCTCTCCTCCACAATATTGCATACTGTCATGTATTCATCCCTCTCAAATTCCATTACATTAGCCTCTCAACATTAATTTTCATTCCTTTCCTTTCAAAAGCTGATCATCAGCGTAAAGCCGACATTTGATGAGTAACTCACTCATTTTTAGACCATATTCACTTTCTTTCAAATCTTTTAAACAGCTATCCATGAATAGGTTAAACAACCATGGTGACGCTACACATCCCTGCTAACACTCTTTTGAATACTAAACCACTCAGTGTATGACCCGTTAATCTTCATACAAGCTCTGGAATCCCTATAAAGAGATTTCAGCGCTTAAACAAGGTTGTCGTCCAACCCATACATCGACAGTACCAACCATAGCTGATTCCTCAACACTCTATCGTAGGCTATTTTCTAAGTCTACGAAGGTATAGTAGAGCTTTTGGCTTTTGTTCAAAAGCTTCGTAGAGAAAAGACCTGATCGATGCATCCCATTCCTTTTCGAAAACCCGCCTGTGCATCCCATATTTTCCCATCGGTTTCATTGATTATATTTATATAATGATAATGTAAAACTACAAATAAATACAACGTTAACATGTAAAATTAATATGAATTAGACGTCTTGCGTCCGGAAATCCTAATAGTAAACTAACCTTAATTTATTTATTTCCAGCACAACGGCAACCCCAACTACCCGGACGCGGACGGACACACGTGCGTGTTTTACGCGCGCGCTGCGGCAAACCACCTCTCTGGAATCCCCACTCAATACCCCAAAAACCTGCAGTTAACCTGTCCATTACACCCCAACCCGCCTGTGAGTACCAACAGCTCAGCCACAAACTCCACAAGTTCCACCTCGAGTACCAAAAGCAACCTGAAGAACCCGGAACCGGAATGCAACTGCATTATATTTGAGCTCCTCAACGCTCAAAGCGCGAGTAAAGCTCTAGTAGAACTACTAATCGGCTTACAAAACAACCAATACATGAATGGATTCGACTCGCATAATGGCAGTGTTGCCAGCTTCTCAACGCTGGGGAGGCCGTCTCTAGGCCCCAATTTATCCCTAACCAATGGAAAATGCGGCAGTGTAGTGTAATTTTTTAAAATAATATCTTATTAAATGTCGGTTTTTAATATTGAAATGTTGACTGTGACTGAGGGTTTACCATTTTGGTATGTTTGTATTTTAATAGATATTCTCGTGCCGCAGTTTCGTGAGGAAAATGTGCAGTTATATTTTTTTATTGGGTGCAAACTTGTTAATTTATATCAGGAGGCAGCTGTATATTTTGCGACGTAGTTTATACTTATTTATGTAATGACGCTCCAGTGATAATTTGGAATTATAATAAGTTATGTACTATAAAGATTATTTGTAATTTTTTGCCACCGTGTTAATTTCCAAATCATAAGAGAGAATTATATTAGTTATTTTAATGTAATATAAATGAAAGTGTTTATAAATATTTATATGCTATAGGAGATTTTTTGGTCGTTCAAAAATCTTTATTCAAATAAATTCGAACATATCAGTTTGATATTTTTGTTGAGTTTGTAATGAAATTCAATTGTAAAGGGTACTTTAAATATTCATTGTAAAAAAAGGGTTTATTTTGTTTGTATATTTATGTGAAATCTTACAAAAGTGCGGCACATTTTCTATTGTTTGGTACATTAAGTGTATTAATATGTAAAATGTATACATACTTATATATTATATGACTGAGAGTACAGTTGGTAATTTAGTCTCCGGTATAAAGAAAATTTTGAAAAAATTAGTTAAATTCGTGTTTGTCAATTTAAAAAGTTAATTAAATTAGTATGTTGTTAGGATGTTATGAATATGTTCTTGTGATTTGAATATTCTCTAGTGTGAGCATGAAAATATTTTATCTGTGTATTTTTTATCATAAAATAATACATTTTTACATATCCGGTGTTAATAGTTCAAATTTTTTAATACATTTTGTTCTAGTGGCGTAGATTAGTACCAATTGCATTTTAGGATCCTTGATTGATGCATAAATTATTTATATCATACATCTTTTATTAAAAAATAATAGTCAGTAGGTTAAAGACAATTATTGTTTTTTTTTATCTGTGCTACATAGTATAAAATACCGAGTTATGTCGTATAGTTACGAATGTAGATAGTTTTGTTAACTGAGTTTTACCGTTTCTGTGCTACTAAATAATATGCAATAGCCAATATGCTATCACGGGCATACGTAATTATATATAGAACAACTAGTCTATGTGACGTTACGGATTTAGCACTAGATAAGTACCGGATGCTACGACTGTACGGATTTGCGGAATTCCGGATTTTGTTTTGACGATACACAGACTTTTTGAGGATTGAAAATATTCTTTTGTGATTATGTGATGATATAGATATTTCAATTATGAATTCAGTTTGTACTGTCAGGATTTTGGATTATTCATAAGCCAATGCAGTTTTTCGATATATTTTAAATTTGTATATTTATGTTAGAAACGAAATCTAATATATTTGCGATAATACGTACAGTCGTAGATTTTCGTGTGTTATTTATTAAAAAAAATATTTAAAGCCGATAATTTGTAAGAAAAGAAAAATTGAGTTTATATTGTGATGATTTTAGATGCTATATTGTGTAATATTTTGGCTCTTGAAAAAATGTGAGTGGAAACAATTTCAACTTAAGAGAGTAAATGGGATATGGTTGTTGTTCAATTTTGTGTCTTAATGCAAAGATTTTATAGCATAGAATTGAACAGCACTAAAAGGCTTCATACTGCCTTTATAGACTCGTATCTTGAATTGTTTGTAGTTTGTTTCTAGATAATTGTTGAAAGCCTGCATTTTAACAGTAAAATTGATACTGATGTAAATATTATAAGCGGGTGCATTATTCCACTACGTACTTGTCTTATTATGATTAAGTTACTTACTTATAAACGTAGATCAGCTTGAGTGACGTTTTATCTCCGTCATTGAAATGCCATTTCAAATATGAGGCAACGAAAAAACTATGTTCAGTAAATGCACTTGGTTAAGTTAACTTTTTACCTTGGAAATATTAAATAAATAAATATTTTGGGACAACTAAGACACTGCCATCTGATCCCAAACTAGGCAGAGCCTGTACTATGGCAACCAAACAAGTGCCAAACGTGCGTATTATAGATAAATGACACTCAGAGAAAAAGTAAATGTTCATCACAAAAAGATTTGTCCCGGGTGGGAATCGAACCTACGACCTCAGGCTTAGCAGGGCCACTAACCCCCCTAGACCAATAGTCCATTCAAACAACAAACCCTTGGAGTAATTGTTTGTAAGAAGTAAAATGGATTTCTTGACTGTACATTACGTTTTCTATTCATGCCAAAATAATTCAAGACTAAAAGTAAAAGCTATATTCATCTCCAATCATCACAATATCGAACTATCAATTGGAAGTACGGAGTAAAGCTCACACAAATGACGAGTTATTTTCAATCTAAATTACAACGACATAAGATTCATAATGGAAATGTCATTGCCAGGCCTTTACTACTTTCTTCCAATTGGTAGTTTTCTTTGCTCGACCAATGACAGGTACTTACATCACCAGTTCCCATGAAGTCACAGTTTAGCATAGATGTTATAAATTTATCGTATAGACGCGATCTCAGCTCAATGCTATGTAGGGTATAGGATAATTTAGTGGTAACTCTCATGCTTTACCCTAGAGCCCTTGGTCGTGAAGTTCGTGGTTTTCTAACTCGTATGACATCATATTTTTTTTTGTTTTTGAATAAATATCTAGGCACAATGTCACACAGATCATCCTAGCCCCAAACTAAGCAAAGCTTGTACTATGGGTACCAGGCGACGATATACATACTTATATAGATAGATAAATACCTATATACATAGAAAACATCCATGACTCAGAAACAAGTATTCGTGCTCATCACACAAATATTTGCACTTACCGGGATTCGAACCCAGGATCACCAGCTTCGTAGGCAGGAGCACTACCAACTAGGCTACGGTGACCGTCATAATAAGCATATACAGGCACAATGGCGCCTGCCTTTTGATTTATTATTATTGTAGTTTACATATATAGTTGGTCTAATTAGTTTTTGACTACCTTTCTTTCAACAACTATAAGTTTTTCTTCAACTAGCAGTGTCCGCGGACTTCGTTCCGCGCTATAAATATTTTTGTCCCGGCCCGTTTGTCCCGCGTAATACTTCGGGTTTAAAGTTCGGGATAAATAAAAAATATGATGATGAATCATAGCCTATATCACTCCACAATAACGTAGCTTTCTATTGGTGAAATAATTTTGAAAATCGGTTCAGTAGATCCAGAGATTACCCCTTACAACGTCACAAACTCACAAACGTTACCTCTTTATAATATATTAATTAATAATAATATTAATTATAAATTATTAATCAGCTTGATGTTTTGTCCACAGCTGAACATAAGCCTCCCGCAAAAGTTTCCATTCGGAGCGATTTTCCGATGTCATCGGTTTTGTTATAAGAGTTGGCAGTTAGGTGGTAGCCTTTAACGACACTCATTGAATGGTATAGGGTGGTCCTGTTTATTTCGGGGCCGGAAACCACGCAATATCAATAAATCTTACATAATCATTAATTAATCTTCAACAATTATGCGTCCATCCTTACAATGTATAAAATAAATCAATATCTGCTGGCAGTCTATTAATTAAATTTGAAATACGCCTAACAACGCCGAACATGTTAAATATAAAAGTTTAATTAAGTACATTATCATATTTTAATCTGCGACATTCATAAATTAATCTTCATCAATCATAAATTAATCATCAACCATAATCATATGAAACTGAGTAGAATATAATTGTCATATGCCTAGCTATGGTAGAATTTTGAGTCTTACCCATCTTAACTGAATGTTCAGAATCGAAAAACGCCACTCAGTCTTAATATATTATACATTTTCGTACGGTATATGTTCTTCTAAATCTTGTTGTTCTAAGACCAAGTATATTATTAAATAAGAACCAAGCTTACAAAAGTTACCAATTTAATTACCATTCAAACCAAACCCGTAGTATTGTCATATTATGTAATATTGTCGATTTCATTTAGAGATAAAATGCTGTCATGCAAAGGTCCTATATAGTGTTATTTGCCATGGTAAATTTTACTCTATGTAACCGTAATAAAGTGACATTTACCTTGATATATGATTTTCTGTTATGGTGATTTAATGATTTCACGACAGAGTGTAGAAAAATTAAAATATAAAGAAGAAATAAAATAGCGGTCGATAAAAATATTTATAGCTTAGATGGGTCTAAATTTACCATTATGGTTTACCAAATTAATTATGTCTAAGAAAAATAATACAATCATTTATTAAATTCTAGCGCTAAATCCATTCAGTGGCTTCAATATCTAGTATTTTATTTACCGAAATTAATTAGTGACTAGATTTATTAAAAAATAAACAAAAATGAAAATTAATTGTATAATTATGGTATGGAAAAGTTGAAGTCCTTGCTAATCTAGGCACGCGGCAGAGTGTCAAGCCAAGTTCATTATAGACACGCGGGCGAACGGGCTCGAAATGTGAACATAGAACAAATGTGAAAACGATTCGTGCTTCTTTGAGAAATTCCAATATTTTTTGGTTTTTGCCAACTTGATTTTAAGCATCTATCGAGTTACTTAACCACGGACGAAACATTCCATTTTGTAACACACACACACCAAGGGTTAAATAGTCGATGTGATATACTTAAGGTTTCCCTTAAACCAAATGTACTGATCCTTCTGTGCCTACTATTAGGTAGTACGCTTCTAGATTATAGACCAGGAGTTCAATTAAGAAAACATATTTCATCAAAAGAACCCAGGAAAAGAGGGTAGATATTGTAAACAGCCTCGCTGTCGCGCCACAAAATACATTAAGGCCCAGACTTCAGCGCGCAGCTATCTCGCTTGCGCACGTGAAATACTCGTAATATAATTGAATAAACTTTCTAAAAATGTACTTCGATCACCTTGTGAGAATAATATTCCAAAATATTCAGAACAAGTTTTCATTCATAAATTATTTTAAAGGACCGTAAAGAAGAGGAAAAACAGCTTCTTCCATTTATTTCGGTTTGTACATAAAATATACAAAAACTAGTCAGTAGTTTTTTTTTTAATTTTGTGCTCATAAAATCTCTAAAATACATTTTTAAATACAACTTTAAGCGCAAGCGATAGTTTAGTATTATTTATAATATTACTTTCTTTCTTTCTATATCGAGATTGGTACGCAATGAAATCTAGGCCTTAATGTGTTTGTTTTTAGTCTTTATCTAACCTCATGGGGTCTAATTTGGCTCCTGGTCTATGTCATATTTCCAATTTGTAAAGTACTTCATTGTAATGCGTTTTTAGGGTTAATCTTATGGGTGTTTGTGCTCTTCATTTTGACATCAGATCTTAAATATTCGACTTTATTTTGGTGCGATAGTGGACTGGTATTGTGGTCTCTGAAGTGAATGTAATTCTTGTGATAAATTATTCTGTTTATCTGTCAGTCTTACATTTCATCATGTCAACCAAAGTTCGTCCACTGCTGGACAAAAGCCTCCCCAAAGAATGGAGGGATATGCCATAATTGCCACGCTTGGCAGACGGGTTGGCAATCGCAGTTTGAAGGTCATAGTTCACAAAAAACACTGCTGCTGTCGATTTCTACGCCCCCCATGAGTAGAGATGGGGTGATGATATTCTATGCCGTCACCACACAGCAGTTTTACATTTATGTCCAAAGAAAAACAGTGTCTATACTTTGTATTGACATTGTAGATAGTTTGAGATATAGTCTGGGACACGAGGCTTTTTTAATATCTCGCAATAAATTTTCAGTTGAAGAAACCTTTATGAATTGTAATGTCGATTCGGGGCGCATTGCTTTTCATCTAAAATTGGATAATTTGGAATTTACTTTTCTAGTAGCAAAGTATGCCGGGGAAAATATATTTCATATGAAAAATATTTAATTAATGAATATTAATTGATGGGTGATAAGTTTTTAGATGTGCATCAAATTAAAATATGCCTTTATTGTTTAAACCATGATAAATTTATTGCACTTCAAAGGATAGTCCGACTGACTAATTATTGGAATATTTAATTATTATCTTCGCTTCCTGGGCTAAAAGAATAAAATATAGATTGGCAACTATTTTTAACCGACTTCAATAGAAAGAGGTTTATAAATTCGATTGTATGTATTTTTTATGTAATTACGTTATGTGATTAATCCCGATTTTGATAATTCCTTGTTATTCTTTTGTAAAAATCTGTTGTCATATAGCACGGTCGAAATTGGTTCTGTTTTTTAATTATTTAAGTATGGTTAGGGTACCTTATACCCTTTTAAACTTAGATATTTCTATTATATGGAATACATTTATCACTTCAAATAATGCCATGTATACCTACATTGCGAATTTCACACGAGATACACAATATCAGTCTACTCAATACGATTTTTTTACGTTCAATAGACATAGAAAAATGTTTTTAATGTAATTAATAAACGTATACTTACGACTCTGCGGCTAGTAATTATATGACACATTTCCTAAACTGAAATTCAAAGTTTTACATTATATTTTTTAATTTCACAGTCAATCCATTTTAAACCCTTAACCTGACTTCTTCTATATTATATTGAATTGCTTTTGGACCTTATTCCAAAGAGATAAGGTGGAAATTTATGTGGACTCGTATAGTCCACTACCTGTTTAAGGGTAAAAGTTGTTCGCGATTTTCTTTACTGTTCACTTGTGGTTTTTGGCATAAGTTGAATTGGCTGAGTACGGGCACTTTTAAGCTTTTGAAATGCCTGGAAATAAAATTTCTCTCCCCCTACTTCTACTGGCCGTAGACGTCTTTAAATGTAACAAGAAAATGTTCTTAATTTACGAGAGTGCTCTAAACAATTTAAATCTAAAATTATTACTTATTCATTAATTTTACTTAAAATGTTACATTACTTGTCTTGTAAAGGTTACTTATGTAGAAATTGAATTCATTTTTATTTAAAAAAAATAATTAAAATAAGTTCTGTTTTGTAAATTTTGCGATTTAAATCGTTTACCGCCGCAGTATTTGACACGATTGTAAAAAAAAAACACTTAAAAATCTTCGGCACTTGTATAGTGATACATTTTTATTTAATTTAAGTGCTCTGTTAAAATTTTATTTATAATTTTAAATTATGTTATGTTGAGTTGCGATTCGCAATTTTATTAAGATTTTTTAAAAGTTTTCTTTTTGTAAATTTCTTTTTAAAAAGCCAAAGAGCTTGAGTGTAAATATATCGTACTGTGCAGCTATGCATTTGTTAGCTGACTTAATTCTTTCGTTATTGTAATTTTTAAGAGATCCGTTAACGTTTTTTCTTGTGAGAATAAAATGATAAGGACATATTTGGTTGTTTTTGTTATTGTTGATCCTTTCACCATTGCCTCTTGGACCAATCAGAATACAGACATTATTGACCGCCAAGTTGGCATCTGTATTCTAATTTGGAAAGCACATCTTTGCTGATCTTTTACCATACATAAATAGGCCAATTGGACAGATAGCATCATGTCAGCCAAAGTACATCCACTGCTGGACAAAAGCCTCCCCAAAGAATGGGGGATATGCCGTAATCTAACGCTTGGCAGACTGGTTAGCGAACGCAGTTTGATGGGTATAGTTCACAGAAAAACGCTGCTGGTATTCGCTCGGACAATATACACGACCCCTACGGGATGAGATGAGGTGATGATAATACAGATATTATCCTAGTTAATTCGAAACACAGATCTTTGATATTGATAAAACAAACAATTTATATCAAAATCAGATATTACAACTTATAAAGCAACCCAAAAAGTTGCATAAATCAAAAAAAGTATGGGACCACTCCTTTTGCGTTGCTAATAGGGTTTTTACAGTCGTCAAACTGTAACATGTTAATAATTGATACTGGATCAGTGTAGTGACACACACACAGAATTATGTATACGACTAAACTGACTCCTTTGTGACCATAGCATACAAAAAATAGGTTGATGCCTTTTTCATCATCATTATATCAGCAGAAAGACGTCCACTGATGGACAAAGGCCTCCCCCAAGGATCTCCACAATGACCGGTCTTGCGCTGCCCACATCCAGCGGCTGCCCGCGACCTTTGCAAGATCGTCGGCCTACCCTGTAGTGGACATGACCACGCTGCATCTTCCGGTTCTGTCCGTCTACATTATACCAAATATATGGCAAAAATATACATTGGTAAAGAAGGCAGATTTTTAAAGGCATGATTCTAACTAATTAAATTTATTTCAGTGCACCTAGCATTTTAACGCACTTATAAACAATAAATATTTAAAATAATATATTTCAAAAGTATCGGGTGCTCATTTCTAGTCGTTTTATCTATTTTTTATTAAGTTTTTGGATATGGTAAACTACTGATTAGTAAGAAATAATAGATGATCTGATATAACTACTAGATTTGTAATTACGGCGCCAAAACGTATTGTATATTATTATGTCCAGGTAACGTCAGTTATCGGATGTGTTTATCGAATTAGGAACCAAATGTTTAAGTCTGTTAATAATGCCAGAAATAGAGTGAAATTTCATCAATCATACGTTGCTCATTTTTTTCATTTCATTGTTTTAATCGAGAAGTTATTATTGAGAATATTATAAAATACTGGAGTGCAGCAGCAATGTATCTACCTACCTATAAAGCAGTAGTAGCTTCATATGGTGAAATTAGAACCATGTGCCATTTTTCGACATTGTTTTTAATGGCATGATTTGGCTATGTGTAAAGACTGTCATTGTATTTATTCGTACCTAAATTTCAAAAGATACGCGGGGTGCTCAAAATATTTCCAGAAACTAAAAAAATGGTATTATAGGGTACAATTTTTTTTATTAAATATTGAAACGCCTGGTGGAGAGCCACCAGGCGTTTACGCAAAGTTTAGTCAACAGCTCACACTGTTGACTCACGCTTTGTTTCTGGATCGTTTTGGTAAATCTATAATTTCATAAATACGCTGAGATGAGACTTCGTCAAATTTAATCATGTCACGGCTCCATTCCATGCGGGCCTGCTTATTAGTGAGTCTGTGCGGTACCCAGCGCGTAGCAGTCGTATCTTATACCTACGCCTATTCTCTTGAATTAATATTTTTCACTCCCAGCCTTTGGTAACTGCCGTCACAGTGCGACCACGTTTTCGTCAGTCAATGATAGCCGACCACGCCTAAATTTTCTACACCGGTGGTAAACGTTTCACAAGGAAATCGATCCATCTTGTATAGGGGGAATGCTCACGCTGCGTCTTCAGGCTCGTGGTCGCCCGTCAAGAATCTTTCTGCCCCAGCGGCCGAAGGTTCCACGAGCTATGTAAGACCTAAAATGACTTGTTAAAATCGAAATTACCTAAATTCTGATGTTGAAAGGTTGACAGGCGTGCCATATCTCTGCGAAAAATAAAAGCTAATAAAATTGAAATCAAATATTTTATTCCATCATTATATGAATAGGATATCAAATAAAAAAATATTGCGTTCTATCGGATTACATCACACAGGTAAGACCTAAAATGACTTGTTAAAATCGAAATTACCTAAATTTTGATGTTGAAAGGTTGACAGGCGTGCCATATCTCTGCGAAAAATAAAAGCTAATAAAATTGAAATCAAATATTTTATTCCATCATTATATGAATAGGATATCAAACAAAAAAATATTGCGTTCTATCGGATTACATCACACAGGTAAGACCTAAAATGACTTGTTAAAATCGAAATTACCTAAATTTTGAGGTTGAAAGGTTGACAGGCGTGCCATATCTCTGCGAAAAATAAAAGCAAATAAAATTGAAATCAAATATTTTATTCCATCATTATATGAATAGGATATCAAACAAAAAAATATTGCGTTCTATCGGATTACATGTGCCTGACAAGTGAGAGCCCACTCCATATCACTGTTTGGCTGTCTCATTCTGTGACAAAGTGACAGCCGAGGCCGACCATCCAATCAGCATTTGTCATATGTATATACAACGTACCTACATAAGTATTACGTAATAAACAATTTTGGAAACCGTAATTGTTGAAACCGGGATATGTTCAGACATCAGATTTTATTATTAAAATAAATTTAAAAAAAGTGTACTTTAGACTTCAAACGGAACTGTCTATAAGAAAGAGAGAAAGAAAACGTGTGCTCGCACCTCTCTCTTTTGATCCTTCAGTTATATACGAAATGTAACTTTCTCTCTCTTTCTTTTTCAACTTATAATTCCCTCTCAACTTCCGTTCGCTTTGTCCCATCACACTTTTCGTAACGCTCTTGTCACGCATTCACCAGCTTACTCTCCAAACTCTCCAAAGAAGGTTTATTTAAATAAATAGCCTGGACATAATCATATAGCGCCATTTAAGCCACACTAAGCAAAGCTTAGGTATACTATGGACAATAGGTAACGGATATAAATACATAAATAAGAAGGCAATTTCACTTTCACCGAAATAATACTTGTAAGATTATTTAGCGTGGTGTTTAAATAATATGTGTATATGTGAACCGACTTTGCGGGTTTAACCACAAAGCCAGACAGGCGCATAGCTCACATAAGCGGAATTTCGAAGCAAATTTCCAGGGTCCAGAAGCATACGGTCAGAAATATTGTACGGGCACGTTCATCTTATTACACAGCAAGGGTGGCACAGCCAATTGCACTAAGCTGTGTATTTGACATTGATACATACTCTTATCAAAAAATATATATAACTGCAAAGATTCACTCTTATTTTCGTACTTAATTTTTGGTTTTATATTAATTTTATATATATATATAAAATTAATTTTTATATTATATATATATAAGTAAAACGAATAGTAAATTTATAATGTATTTTTGGAACATATTTATCGGCGCAACAACAATGCGTCATAGGAGTAGTTTTAAGTCTTTGTTTAAATTACTATTAAATAGTTAGTTAAACTTAATGAATTTAGTGTTAAAAATCAAGTTACGATTTATAAACCATCTTAACATTTGTACAATTGATGATTTCAATAGTTTAATTTACATTCGTTCATCGAACAAAGAAAATACGTAACATGTTTGTCGCCGCACATTTCGTATAAATACGGCCGACGTGTCGAGTACAAATCTCGTACCGATAAAAAGCCCCCCTCAACGCGGACGGGGGGCCGCGTCATGTCATTAACGTAGAGCGAAAGTTGCACTAAACTCCCTAAAAACCATGATCTCTCGCCCTCTCCCCGTCAGTATCCGCCCAGAGCCGAGGTTCGAGCCCCACAGGGGGCGCCCTCCGACGCGGGTACTTAGTTTGTAGTTTATATTTGCTAGGCCGGTTAGAGCCCACGCTCACCCCTACTGTCCGGTGAAGCAGTAAAAGCCGAGAGGCTAACTGCACGCGTCACGAACGAGTACAAATCACTTTCGCTCGAGCCGTCGGACCGTACGGATCACCTTGTATCGAAGATTGTTGTGGAATAAAACTTCACGAAACATATTTCTGGTTTTACTATCGCCATGAGTAAACAACCTTCAGTGGATAACCAACGTGCAGATAATAGTGACGTCAGTCTTGCTGACGTCATCATGACTAAAGACAACGGTACCCCCGTTTCTCCGTTATATTCATTACTAAAATATAATAACTTGTTAACTTTTCTATAGCCCTGATATCCTCTTCGATGCATAAATACATCACTTTGAGGCTTCACTCTAGGACGCATCTGTTACGGCTTTCAGTTGGTCTTTTAGAGCTTGTCTCCAATTCTTTTAATAGGATAAGTCTAAGTCGCTGACGGTTAATTTGATTATCACTTCATGGGCTAACTTCATGTTAAGTTCGTGATTGTTCCGAGGAATCATTCTATATCCATCATTCCCCTCCCCAAAGGGGATACTTGCCTCAACGTTTTCTATTCAATCGTGGCAAGTTCCCCCAGCATGCCATGGCGAGGTTTCACCAATTATCATGATTCGTATCCATATAGATGGCTACTATGTCGTTTTACGTTTGTTTGTTTTAAATTGTGTGTTAAGATTTATGGAACGGACAAGTTTAAGGGCAACGAAGAAGTCATTGCCACGCATGTCTTTTGTATATGTCTATAATATTTAGGCTAAGTAAGGACCTAAGTAGATTCTTGGAATATTACTATATTTTTTTAAAATTAATATGGACGAGAAAAGCTTAGTTAAACCAATGATTCTAGTTTTGTGTACTTCACAAGCAGACCTGGAAGACACTACCTGAAAATAAATCTGTTATCTTATTGCAACGCCAACTACCGAGTCGTATTGTATATCATATCTATCCAGGGACCGTTTTAAAAACACACAAATAATCACTTAAATGGGGTTGAAAAACCCATAACCTGATTGAAACGCCAATTACCGGGTCCACTTGTAAATCCAAACACTCATACAAATGAGATACATACCTACAGATATTATATATAAACGTAAGTTGAGACGTTCAGAAAGTTTACCCGTATGTTTTCTTTGTTGTGGAGCAGGCGTGATTTGATTTTAATACACTAGGAAACATCACAGTGTTTATGCATCTTAAGACGTCAGATACATCAACTACTTCTGCCAACATTTGAGATTGCTGAAATACTTTGTACCTACAATATTTCACATTCAGAGTAAGGAGACAGAATATGAGATTTGGGTTTCTTTATAATTTGAAGTGTCTTGGAAGGAAGTTTTATAACATAATAGCTACTTGTCCTCACAATGGTGTTTTATCGTAGAGCAAACTAGAACAAAAGCTTTAGTATGAGTTTGCAAAAACGAACTTACGCTAGAGTTCGAGCTTTTTTTTTTTTTTTTTTTTTTTTTTTTTAACATGACGCTACAGTTAGCCTAGGAGGCTTTCACTGCTTCACCGGACTATAGAGGCGAGCAGAGGGCTCTAGCTAGAGTTCGAGCCCTCGACAGGCATGCAACGCTATGATTGGCTATTGAGGCGATCTCGTCATAAGTTTTCCGAATCGCAATCATTCATTTCTATCAGAGCTCTAATTTTACGTTTCGTTTTCCGTAGATACATATTAATGTCAGCAGGTATTTTGAGTGTTTGTTTCAAGTTAGTTAACTTTTTGTTTGGTATTCAATATGAGTATTTTATTCAAATTTTAATAGTTGGGAATGCTCCGTAACACGTAAACACCTTCATTTACAATAAGGCGGCAAACATGAGACCAGTCCATTAGGCAGGTCATATCATAGTGCAGGAAACACAAGTGCACTTTATATTCCCGGTAGATCAGCTCTCAGAGGGACGTGCGTAAAACACCGCTAACTTCCAGACTCTGTGCTTCTACTGGGCCTAATGCTGCCACTGGACTACTACTGGGTGTGAACCTGTCTGCTTATCCTGGGACATTATTCATACACGGCCATCTGATACCAAACAAAACAGAGCTTGTACCTACTTTGGAAACCAGATAACTGATATACCACATATATTCCTTTCCTTATATAAATACATACTTATATAGATAATGACACCCAGACGTGGGATAGACAGACATGTTCATGCACACAAATATCTGTCCTGGGAGGGAAATTGTTTTCCTTTCCTTTTATGTTTTCCTTTCTGAGCTTATTAACAATTACTACTTAACCATGGCAGATATATATATGTATCTTTATACAAAATGTGAACTGTACCTACTGCTGACTCTACTAACCATGTTACTTTGAATGCTGTTGCAATACTACTTCCAATTCTATATACATGTGTCCTTTGTCTTTTGTAGGTGTTTTTAATGTTGATAATCCTGAAATAAAATAAAATAAAAATAAATTTAAAAACGTATTAATGCACGTAGACTTTAAAAAAGCGCTTGTAAATAGTCAGAACATGTTTGTAGTAATACAGTTATTATTTCTAGTTACTTATTACAGATATTTAGGTACACGGAATGTTAAAACATTTATACAATTTATTTTATAATGGTAGTGATATTTAGCTAGCTTCTATTAAGTTACTGTCAAGGAGATTATGTTTAGGTTTAATTATTGAAATTTATATTTTACTACATATTGTCTGAATGGTTCTGTCTGTATTAAGGTATGAATTCAGTATTATTATTTTAAACGGATCTTGTGTTTAAAACGACGGTCGCGCTTTAATGCTACCACCGGATCCAATGCGATAAATAAATAAATCAAACCCACGACCTGAAGCAGCGTGGAACCACGACTACCCGCCCGTCTATATATACCAAGGTATAAAAAGACTGTAACTAAATAAGATGATTCGATTGTCTCATTCTCATCAAAAGGGACGTCGGAATAGATACGACCGTTTACAATCTCTCACTCTTATTGAATTTCCATTATCCCAGCATTTTACTTATAGCCGTATTTCGAGAAAATGGTTTTCGGTTTATATATATTTTTCCATGATCATTGTACAGTCAGAGTCACAAAAATCAAAACAGTGCAGTAGTCAGCCGTAAATGTACTCTAAGGCATGCATGAAATCAGAACAGGGTGTAACTATAAACCCTGTTCTGACTTTTTGCAAAAAAAAAAGAAAAAATTACGGGGAAGGATTCGACGTCACAAGAAAATAATATACATGACGATGATATATAATGACGGGCCTGTTAGCGTGGTTGGCAAATGCTTGCTTTTCACGCCGGAGGTCGAGGGTTCGATTCCCGCCCAGGAGATATTTGTGTGCATGAACATGTCTGTTTGTCCTGAGTCTGGGAGTAATTATCTATATAAGTATGTATTTAGAAAATAAAAAGCAGTATATGTAGTATACCAGTTATCTCGTTTGTATAATACAAGCTCTGGTTAGTTTGGGATTAGATGGCCGTGTGGAGATTTATTTATTTTATTTTTAATACTTTGTTTCGCCACTGGTGCCTACTCTTTTCGAATAGCACAAGATTCGTCTTGGTCGGTTACCAAACACGTTCATGGCATAGCACGGTAGCATGCTTGTGTGATTTTTATACAACTGATGGCAAATAAAACGGCCGACCTGATGATAATTGGTCACCGTAGCCACTCCAAAGGCATCATTAGCGCTTTGCCGACCCTTTAGAAACTTCTTACCTAGCAGCATCACAGCGTCATTACTATCCAGGCCGTAAAGGCGGTTTTCGTAGTGCAAGTATGGCGTTAATTATGTCGTCAACTGTACTTTTCTGATGAGGCGTGTAAACTATAAGTCAACTCTAGATAGGTCATTTATATTCTATTCGTAGTGTTACTTACTTGCTAAAAAAAGAATTTCTAAAAGCAGTTTGAAGATTTAGGAGCTAGTAAGATTGATATTAATATTCTGCTGAGCAGGTGATCTGTTCAAGATTGCCGATCTTTCAGCAGACTGCGTACATCAGCATATCCTATCTCCTTCAGTAATAATCTTGCGTCAAGCCGAGACATATAATTAATTTTAGTTTATAGCCCTTTCTGAAATATGACGAGTTAATATTCATACAATTTGATGACCAGTGGGGATCGAACACACGTCTTTTACCAATCCTGGGTAGGCTCTGCCGCCAAGCTAAGAACGATACACTCTCAAATTCAAATTATAATACCCTTATTAAAGTTGTATGGCATCTACACTATTCAAAATATTGTTAGCAAAGATATATAGTACATCGATTGGTCTTGTTTAGCCGACAAGTATAATTTAAGAATAATGTATTTATTCAACAAGAATAAAGGCAAAATTAAACAGCAGCAAATAAAATAAATTGGAAAGTGCGTAAATCACAAAGTTCACCACAACTCTATACCTAATTAAGATCTAAAAATATAATAAATAAATAATAATATTTTTTTTTTATTTTAACACTTTATTTATTTCATTATTTTTATTATCTCATCACAAAACATTGCTTACAATAAACATGATCCAGAAATAATACTTGAACCTGTCCACGGTGTCCAGGGATGGAAAGAAACAATATTATAATAATTCCTGGCTAAACTGAGCACGAAGAATCACTGATAATTTTAATGTACGTCGGACTACCAACAACCGCGCTCAGCGTGCCACCCATGGACAATTGGTAAATAGGAGTAAACAACCTATTTTGTGAGAGACTGGTGCCTGATGTAGGTTCTAAAGAACCTGTATTACATCCTGGGACATTATTCACACACGGCCATCTGATCCCATACATAAGCTGAGCATGTGTTATGGAGAATAGATAACTGACGTACTACATATGCTGCTTACTTTTCTTTTGTAAAACTTATTAAAAATTATATAGATAATTACGCTCAGACTCAAGACAAACAGACATGTTCATGCTCACAAATGTCTATCTTGGGTGGGAATCGAACCCATGACCTGCGGCGTGAAAGGTATGTATCTACCAAACACGCCAACCGGCCTGTAATTTAAGACAATAATAATAATTATAATAATAGCCTTTATTAAGATACAATTGTGTAGATAAAACAATTTCTATAGTCCGATGCGACATGGAGTCGTCAGTCGGGTGGACCCACTCGCCGGACCAGCGAATCCAGCAGACCACATAATTTATTTTCAGCGTTACTCGTGCGCTAATTTAGGTATTACTACAGCAAGGTAGGGCATAGCGTTCATGCGCTCAAAGAGCAGCCCGACTGGGGAAGTACCTCCTTAATAATAAGAAGACATTCCTTAATAATAACATTAATAATTTTAATGTTGTGTTTCCGAGTGTGAGTAAGGTCGCCAGAGCTCATTGGAGTGGGGGGAAGGGTCAGCAACATTTGTTTGCTGACTTTTAAAGGCCGGCAACGCACCCGCGACACCTCAGGTGTTGCGAGTGTCCATGGGCGGCGGTGATCACTTACCATCAGGTGACCCACTTGCTCGTTTGTCGCCGTCTGATATATTAAAAAAAGTAAAGCGTAACGAGCGTAAATGTAAATACTTCACTCAATAATATTGGTATATTTTAAGTCTTAAAATTAAAACGAAAAGATTCGGCTTTACTGCTTTAATGTAATAATAAAGAAGGTCGGCAGTGGATACATTCGAATTTTTCAAAATGTTTTCTTTTTACAGAAAAGTCCCAAAATCACTTTTCGCACGACTCGGGATTTGAACCCAGGACCTTGTCTCTGTGGGTAAACACGCTGCTGCTAGACCAACGAGGCAGTCGGGTTTATACGTAGGTATACTAACAAATATTTGCGCCCTTACATCTTTGTAAACTTAAGTGCATGTCGTGTGTTTAGTCAAGTAAATAATTGATTAAAGGCGCTTCTCAAGAATACGCCTACTTCCTTTTATTTAAGAGCTTAACGACGTACCTAATCGACAAACGCTGGGAAATTGTCCCTATATTTAAATAGATACTAAGGACAAAGTGAGAAAAAGAATATAGGGAATTAGGGACTCAGGAATTGGGGAATAGCAAATTTGACGGTCACTGTAGCCTAGTCGGTAGTGCTCCTGCCTACGAAGCTGGTGGTCCTGGGTTCGAATCCCGGTAAGTGCAAATATTTGTGTGATGAGCACGAATATTTGTTTCTGAGTCATGGATGTTTTCTATGTATTCAAGTATTTATCTATCTATATAAGTATGTATATCGTCGCCTGGTACCTATAGTACAAGCTTTGCTTAGTTTGGGGCTAGGATGATCTGTATGACATTGTCCGTAGATATTATTATTATTATTAGATATTAAATTATACACACTGCAACATATTTTTGTGTAAATGTATGGTTGGATAATAATAATAACAATATCCTGGGACATAATTTACACACGGCCATCTGATCTCCATTTCCATAGTACAAGCAGAGCTTGTACTATGGAAACCAGATAACTGATATACAACATATACTACTTTTTTTTTGTAAATACAGACTCAGAACAAACAGGCATGTCCATTCACTCAAATATCTGTCCTGGGTGAGAATTGAACCCACGACCTCCGGCGTGAAAAGCAAGCATTTGTCAACCACACCTACAGGTCCGTCATAATATTAAGGTACTGGCTTCTACCCGCGACTTAGTCCGCGTGGAACAGTTAATTTGGGTTAATGCTAACTTTAACTCGAGACGCTAACTTTAACACGCAGCAGAAACTCTCTTCTAACTCTTCACTGGTGCTCTGCTCCTATTGGTCTAAGCGGGATGATATACTGAAAGAATTTTTCAAATGGACCGGTAGTTCCTGAGATTAGCGCGTTCACGCAAACAAACAAACTCTTAAGCTTTATTTATTAGTATAGATGTTAGGTTGGATAATATTTTTTCAATTAAAAACATCTAAACAAAAGTGTAATAAGACTTTTGTAGAGGTAGGGCACAGCGTTCATTCGCTCAAAGAGCAGCCCGACTGGGGAAGTACCTCCACCTAACAGAAGATATTCCTTAATATATCCCAAATGTCTAAACACAACATTAATATTTAATGTTGTGTTCCTGAGTGTGGATAAGGTCGCCAGAGCTCATCAACTTATTTGCGGACTCTTTTCAAGGCAAAACTCTGTGACCCTTTTTTTTTTTTTTTTTTTTTAAACACCTATCATCCTAGCCCCAAACTAAGCAAGGTTTGTACTATGGGTACCAGGCGACGATATACATACTTATATAGATAGATAAATACATCATCCATGACTCAGAAACAAATATTCGTGCTCATCACACAAATATTTGCACTTACCGGGATTCGAACCCAGGACCACCAGCTTTGTAGGCAGGAGCTCTACCAACTAGGCTACGGTGGCCGTCAAATAACACAAAAAAATATTACACATCGAAAATATCGAATATTTATAATGGTCATTCATGTGGCAATACCAAGCGGTGACGTTTGACGGGTAGAGATAGATTATTGTTTCTCAAAATATTCTCCGGTAGCTTCAATGCATTTTTTTATACGAATAATTTAATTTTGGATGCATTTATGCCACTCCTTTCCGTATTAAACTCGAAAAGACTCGGAGATGAAGGTATTCTCCATTTGCTTTGTTTAAGATGTTTATTTTAGTTATATTATGATAAATGGAATACTTTTATGTGTAAACTTATTATATATTCATTATTTTAATAAACTAGTCTGTTAGTTAAAATTTAGCATTAAAGCGCGACCGTCGTTATAAACACAAGATCCGCCATAATAATAACATTTAATTCGTACCTTAATATAGACAGAATCATTCAGTCAATATATAGTAAAAATATAGCTAAAATTTAAAATTATGATCATTAAACCTACACATAATCCTTGACAATAACTTAATTTAAGTTAGTTAAATATCGTTACTGTTATAAAATAAATCTTACTGTAAATTATTTCCTACAATCCGTGTACCTAAATATCTATATGTACCTAGAAATCATTATAAATTAATTATATATTACTACGAACATGTTCTGGCTATTTACAAGCGCTTTTTTAAAGTCTACGTGAATAAAAACCTTTTTTATTTTATTTATTTATTTAAAGATATCATTTGTTTAATTTAATATCACAATTTTACTGTCTTTAAAATGTTATTAAATAATAAAAGGAAAATGAGCAATTGTTATCTCATTTGCATTGCACTGCAGAAAATCTCTGTGGTTAAAATTTTCTCTACACATTGCGTCGTGATTGCCAATGTCAAATAAGCAGGCGTTTAATTTTTATTTTCGCAATTACTTTTAAGCCTTCTGATGATATCCGATTCTCTCTCTCTGGGCTTAGTACGTTGGGGCACATTTCCCGAAATATTGCTACGTTAATGTTCTCATACTTAGATCGTAAGTAATTTGCTCAGTTTCCAAATACACCCGCCATTCTGAGAACAGGTTGGCGGCTAACTAACTTTTTGAAATTACTCTATTTTTATAATAGAAAATTGCTTTAAAGTTACGCATATTCCTCACATTGCTAGAACATTGCTTTCATGTGTGTAGAATCACTGTTTTTTAACATACACTCGTCATCCTAATACACACCTATGCCACAACCTAACACTATTGACACAGGCCTTTATTAACCGCTGGCGTTCCGGGGAGGGAACGAGTGGAGTTCTTTACCTCCGAGTGCCAGCGGTCCCGGGAGGGTAACCTGCTGTAGCTCAGGTAACACGCTTGTGCGTACTGGGGAAGGGGGGAGGCACTGAGGCCCCTCCCATCCCCGGGTGAGAGTCGCGCGGACGCTCAGTGTACAGCGGGGATACTGGCGAGATCGTTCACGAGTACCCAGAGCCCCCGCTACAGGCACTGTGAGGCTGGCTACCGTGGTGGTTTTAGTGGGTCGAGCCCCACACCCCGTGCGACTAGACCGTTTCTCCACGTATAAAAAAAAAGAAGGCCTTTATTAACACAATTGCAAATGCATAGCAATTTAGAATAGCAGCTATAGGTGTTTTTCTACCACTTTACATCTTCCAAAAGGGTGTTAGCAAGGTTATCCTAAATTCGATCTGCCAGTGTGTATCGTTCGTACTTTCTTATCACAGAGCTTCTACCCCGGATTGATAGAGGGAGCTAGTTCGTGACCTGAAGGACGAGTCAATTTAAGATTTCCCATTTTTGAGATTAGATCTACCCTTTGCATTGCGAATAGTGCTCATCATCATCATCATAACAGCCGCAAAAAGTCCGCAGCTGGACAAAGCATCTCCCAAGAATCATCTTGGGGCGATATGCCATAATCGCCACGCTTGGCAGACGGGTTGGCGATCGCAGTATGATGATCATAGTACGCAGAGATACGCTCCTGCCCGTCCTCTGGATATTTCCTCGGGTCGACTTCTACACCCCCCCAAGGGATGAGATGGTGTGATGATATTCTGATAATTGCCGTCGTCACCACACAGCAAATATAATATTAAATAGTTTGGAAAGTGTTATCAATTTTTGGCATGCAACTGTGAACATATCAAGCGGCCATGAATATCCACCTAATATTATATACGCGCTAGTGCGCAAAAATTACCGAACGGATTTTAATGAAACTTTGTCGTAATATTACTTTGTTTAATAATACGTTGTAGAAAGCTTATATATCCGAATAACACATCTCATTAATATTATAAAGGCGAAAGTTTGTGAGTGTGTGACTGTGTGAGTGTGTACGTTTGTTACTTCTCCACGTCTAAACGGCTGGAGCGATTTTGATAAAATTTGGTATGGAGTTAGTTGACACCCTGGATTAACACATAGGCTATAATTTATAAAGATTAACGCGGGTAAAACTGCGGGGTGCAGCTAGTAGCCTATAATTTATAAAGTTTAACGCGGGTCACACGTAATAACAATATAATAATTATCACTATTAAACACCCAGAAAATGTAATTATCCACTTCTATTACCAGCTTAAGATACATTGGATTTGATGAGTGTGGTAAGCCGCTTCGCATCCCCTTTTGAATTGGATATCTGCCTTTCTTAAGAAAATTGTCTGTAACTTATTTATTTGGTAAGTAGGTACCAAGTAAATAAGTTAGAATCCAATGATATAAGTACACTCTTACGTAAGTTGACTTTTTATTTAGGTACCTTTTTCTTATATGACTCAATTGACGATACTAATAAAGAGGAAAATAAATAACATGACATCAAGTTCGGTTTTTCTATATTGTCTTTTTCATGTATCTAAGTACAGACGCCAGCACATCCAGCTACGCCAATCAGTCAAAGGAGACGGGGATTTCTGGGCCTGACTGTAATTAGTTGAGATATGGTTTAAAAAAAGCGTTATATTTTTCTATTTCAAACTGTAAAAAATTGACCCAATTTACAATCTGGAAAACGAGAAATCACAAAATAAGTTTAAGTCACGAATTAAATTGGTTGTTGATTACTACAATCGATTAACGTCAATGAGTTCAAACAATGTAATATAAATCCTCTTGCACCAGACACCAGGAAACCGATTTAATCATAATAATTATTAAATACATTAACTCAATGTCAACAATAAAAAATAAAATATCAACAAAATAAATAGAAATCATAATATCGGTTATCGTTCAAATCGATTTATTAGTTATTGGCAACTATATTTTTAATCTATGCTGACAGTGACTGGTGACAGATTTTGAATCTTAATCTATGATCGGTCACTCGTTTCTCGTATCGTTTAGTGCGTGTGTGATTTGAGTATTTTTTATTGTTTTGTTTATATATCCCTCGACAACTGCATTCTCTCTACGGAATTCTCATATTGCTTAACGTGTACGACTTTTGCTAACATACTGGACACGGATAACTATTAAATAGCAATCGCCCTTAAAAAACAGCTGTTTAGTATAGGTTGGTACATAACCTCTCTATTAAGACTAAATCTTTTATAACTCTGCTCATAGATTGAAGAAATCCATGGATTTTTTAGTGGTTGGCTGATAATTTATAGACCCATTAATTGACACTACTTTTATCTTTTTACATCCGAGCCCAATATTGTGAAAAAACGTATCCGTCTCCTTTCTTTTATAGATTTTTTACTTTATCACATAAGAATAAGGTTCACTTTCAATTGGAGAAATTTGAGACATTGGGGTAGCTTGATGCGCTGGCGTCTGTACATCATCATATCAGCCGAAATAGATCCACTGCTGGACAAAGGCCTCACCTAAGGATCTCCATGCCCGGTCTTTTGCTGCCCGCATCCAACGGCATCCCGCAGTCCTTGCAAGATCGTTGGTCCACCTTGTAGGGTCCCACGGTGCGTCTTAGGGTTCGTGATGGCCACGAATAGAACGCCATTTTAATGTATAGACCCCAGCACATCAATCTACCCCATTCTGTCAAATTTCCCCAATTGAAAGTGAACCTTATGCTTTTGTGATAAAGTTGAAAATGTATAAAAGAAATTCGACAGATTTGGGTAGCTGGATGTGCTGGCGTCTGCACATTATACATGTATAGCTAATCATAAGCATATGAGAACGTTGCCATATGTTTATGAGGACACGATAAAAGCAGTACTTACTATATAAGACTATTTAGCAAATTCCCATCTAAGCACAATAGTAAAATCCTGGTAAAACTACCTCTAAGTAACCATTCTCTAAGTAAATAGAGGATAAAAGGTCTAGTCACGTAACAAGTAACGTGTTTGGGTTTAGAATTAAAGGGTAGCAACTTGTTAAGTTTCTTGTGAAGACGAAGCTACTTACGTAAAGACATTTCATGGTTTATTTCTATTTTATATAGACTAGGGATGGTGAACTATTACGTGCAGACGCCAGCATATCCAGCTACCCCAACCTGTCAAATTTCTTTTAAAGATTTTCAACTTTATCACAAAAACATAAGGTTCACTTTCAATTGGGGAAATTTGACAGCTTGGGGTAGGTAGATTAATGTACTGGCGTCTGTACCAACGCGCCATTATCCTAAAGAGTTCTGACTATTGGGAAAATAATAATAAATATTATCTACTCAACTCTTTATTTACTACACAAAACTTAGGAACATTTAACAATGTCTTAATTAAACGCGTAATTTAAATTAAAGTAAAATTAGTGTGACTGCCTTTTTATAAGAGGCGCTCATAGCTATTATGTCAGCATTACCGCTTCGCTAAATATTCTGTAATACTTCATCATATTGTACACATTCCATGATCACACTTCACACAAACTTATTCTTTTTTATGCAGAAATATCTCGCTCTTGCGGTAGCCAGTCCCAATGGAGACTAGCTATCTGACGGTCACCGTAGCCTAGTTGGTAGTGCTCCTGCCTACGAAGCTGGTGGTCCTGGGTTCGAATCCCGGTAAGTGCAAATATTTGTGATGAGCACGAATATTTGTTTCTGAATCATGGATGTTTTCTATGTATATAAGTATTTATCTATCTATGTAAGTATGTATATCATCGCCTGGTACCCATAGTACAAGCTTTGCTTAGTTTGGGGCTAGGATGATCTGTGTGACATTGTCCCTACATATTATTATATATTACTAGCGGCCCGGCACGTGCTTCGCTACGTATAAGGCATAGTAATAAAAAAAATATTATTAAGTTCACTTATTCAAACAAAAAAATATTTTAAATTGCTAAAAGATGTTAATTTTAGACTTTTTCAAGACTTTTTTTTTAAATTTTCTCTATGTACAAACCTTCCCTGGACTTCCACGAATAAAATAGCCAAATCGGTAAAGGCGTTGTTGAGTTATAACATTACAACGAAAAGTGGCATTGATTTTTATATATATAGATATTATATTCCATGACTCTCTCGATCCGAAGGGACGACTAGCGATACGACCGGAAAGAGGTCACGTATAAGACCGACGCCTAATAAATATTTCTGTTAAAAGAAATATATCAAAATCACTTTTTCACCTGACCAGGGCTTTGAACCCAGGAACTCGTTATCTGCGGATCAACACGCTTCCGCTAGACCAACGCTAAGTACTGATGTGATGTACAACGGACTTATCAAGGTCTCGCAAACCCAAAGTTCTTTGGCTTAGCTTAAGACCCCGCAACTGAAAATCGGCTGTAACAACTAAGTTACTTAAGACTTACTTGAATCATTGAAAGTTAGGGAGCACTATGACATACCTACACATTTGATAAGATTAGCGAGCTAAAGAAATAAATTAAAGTCTAAAATATGAGTAAGTAATTTATGTTACAGTACTAATTTAGACCTTAGAGTTGGATTTTTAGGGTTCCGTAGCCAAATGGCAAAAAACGGAACCCTTATAGATTCGTCATGTCTGTCAGTCTGTCTGACTGTCCGTCCGTATGTCACAGCCACTTTTTTCCGAAACTATAAGAGCTGTACTGTTGTAACTTGGTAAGTAGATGTATTCTGTGAACCGCATTAAGATTTTTACACAGAAATAGAAAATAACAATAATTTAGAGGGGTCGCCATACGTAGAACATTTTTTTCATCGTACCCATACATGTGGGGTGTCTATAGATAGGTCTTCAAAAATAATATTGAGGTTTCTAATATCATTTTTTTCTTAACTGAATAGTTTGCGCGAGAGACACTTCCAAAGTGGTAAAATGAGAAGTTACAGCCCCCCCCCTGTAACTTCTCAAATAAGAGGGGGGGGGGGGGTAACTTCTAAAATAAGAGAATGATAAAACTAAAAAAAATATATGATGTACATTATCGTGGAAACTAACAACGAAAATTGGTTTGAACGAGATCTAGCAAGTAGTTTTTTTTTTAATACGTCATAAACCGCAATTTGCTTTCATTTAATCAACTGAAATACTTTCTTCTACGGAACCCTTCATGTGCGAGTCCGACTCGCACTTGGCCGGTTTTTTTATTTATAGCAACAACAAGTAAGTACCCGCTAGGTACAACTGAGGACTACATCATCAGCACATTTTGTAATGAATAAATGTTACATCAGAATATCTCCAATATTTTGTCTCTTGTCGCAAACATTCACATAAACCTTACTTATTACCATATAAACTTCCTTCTTTACACCCTTGAGGAGAAATCTTTTACAAACTTTGAATGTCATATTTATTTATATCGAATCAACAACCTACAAAATAAGTTTCAAGATTCTAGGTCAAAAACTACCTACTAAACTACTTCCATACAACTTTTCATCGCCCCTTTCAACCCCTTACAACTCTTTTTTCGTATTAAAATGAAGCCTATGTCCTTTCTCAGGCTCTAGACTATCTGAGTACCAAATTTCAATTAAATCGGTTCAGTAGTTTTGGTATGAAAGCGCGACAGACAGACAGTGAGACAAAGTTACCTTCAAAGGTTTACGGAAAAATAGTAGTAGAAATTAGTTTTTGAATTAGACTTAAAGTAACGCATAAAGTACGGTCACAAACAAAATACATTAACATACATATGTACATCATCAGTTTGATATCGTCCACTGCTGGACATAGGCTTTCTCCAAAGGTTTCCACGAGGTAGTCCACCAAGGGCACCCATCTGAATGGCACCTAGCCTAGTCCACAAGGCACCTATCAATATTTTTGGCAGGTGCTCTTCGTGGATTCAATTTATTTTTTACATTTTTGTCCAAGAATAGCACCTACGACTCAGTAACCTAGGTTAAAATGAAAGATATCGATAAAAATCACTAGAACGTTTATTGATAGGTGCCTTTCGTGGACTAGGCTAGGTGCCATTCGCGCAGGTGCCATTCAGATGGGTGCCCTTGGTGGACTACCTCGTTTCCACAACGTTACAATTTGGAGGGGTTTGCCGTAGGCACCGCGCTTGGTATGTGAGTTGGCGATCGCAGTTAAGTGGTAGCTATAGAACACAGGTGGCGCTGCTGCCCGATTACCTGGTGTATCCTATTAGAAGAAGAAGAAGAAGAAAAACATTGCACAGACAACAAAAATATAAAATAACAATCAATTTTGTTGTCTGTGCAAAAGAAAAACAAAGGAACTTGTTGTCCGTGCAAGTCTGAAATGGCACCACCTCAGCATTTGCTAGAACAATAAAATGTTCTTGTTTCACGGAACATTAACATAAATATACAAATACAAGTAAATCGCGGACAAATGAATGATAAAATAAAAATAAAATAAAACAAACACAAATTATTATCATTAAAGCAATACAACATATTTTATACTCTTTGAAACAAGGGTATTAAAATTATGTTTCTTGCTCTGTGGCAAACAACAACAAGATTGAACAAGATTCGTTTAAAATATTTTGTTTACATTATGTTCCTATGACAGGGACATTATTTTCCGAACATATAAAACATAAACTTATCAGATATGACAATACCAAAGTAAGGAGTTAGGATTAGGTATTTTAAATAAACCGTCACTTCCAATAATCACACTTTTATTTATTTTAAACACTACCACTCGAATGCCTGCCCCACTCGTTAATCGATTTCAGTGTGTTTTATTAATATCGATCTTGTCCAGTTTCATAGGCACATTAAGCTCTTTTAATTATAACAACTATTAACCGTAAGTTGAAGTCTATTTATGTTACACTTTGTATATAAGTGCGTACGTTGTTAGCGCAAACAACTACGTTAATTAAGGCGCTATATATTTGAAAATTTGTGGGATTTCGTACTCGGCGTCTTCGTATAAATCTTAGTTTGCTATATGAATGAGAGGTAATTTATTTGGAAGCCTAAGGCAGTGTCTGCTGTTTGTTTTCAGTGTATACAAGTAATTAATTTTACTTTAGATAGTTAACAATTTACTTTGAATATTTTTACAGAACAATTACTGCTATATTTCGTCGTATTTGTAATTCGTTTGGTTCTTAGATTGGATTTTTGTTCATGTAATGCAGGTTCCGCTTTTTTATTTGGTGTGCTTTAGGATAGGTCCGGTGTAAAGGGTTGTTCGTATTGGTTGTTTTTGTGAAAAGTTTTAGTTGGTTATATTTTACTTGAAGTTAAGCTTTATACGCACGCTGCGTTGTTTGCTGACTTTAAAAGGCCGGCAACGCACCCGCGACACTTCTGTTGTTGCGAGTGTCCATGGGCGGCAGTGATCACTTACCATCAGGTGACCCACTTGCTCGTTTTTCGCCCTCTGATATATAAAAAAAACTAAGTTTTACCTCAATTGTGTGGTCTAAAGCATACCCATTTGTTTTAGCATCACGCACACCGTTACTTCTTTCCTTCCAGACAGTATTCTTTCTGGTAGTTAAACGAAACGTAACTCTTTATCTGCACTAATTCTTTTTTGTTTTATTTATTCGGGAAAACAAACAGATATACATTGAGCATTAGGTACTTAATTCTAAACATATAAATTTATGAAATGTATGTCCAACCACATTTTCCACAGGTTGCGATAATAATATTTAAGGAATATTAACCAGAGGCACAATTTGTGTGAGAAATCTATTTAGCATAGCCTAGTATTATCATGCAAGCACATTAGATTGAAAACATTATTAGTAAAGTTCGAAAGTTACAAAGATAGAAAAGTAATAAATTAGTAATAAGTAATAATAATAATGGGAACGGCACGCATTGTGAGAAGGTTCCTTACTCTGTCGCCCTGACCACCGGCGGCCTAGGGCGTCAAACCTCGCCGCTGGAGGACCTCTATTTTTTTCATATTTATTTATACATTATTGTTTTTTTTTTATTTCAATTTTATAGATATAAATATGTAAAAAATAAGAACTTTAAATAAATAATTTGGAATAACAATAATATCTGGGGACAATGTCACACAGATCATCCTAGCCCCAAACTAAGCAAAGCTTGTACTATGGGTACCAGGCGACGATATACATACTTATATAGATAGATAAATACTTATATACATAGAAAACATCCATGACTCAGAAACAAATATTCGTGCTCATCACACAAATATTTGCACTTACCGGAATTCGAACCCAGGACCACCAGCTTCGTAGGCAGGATCACTACCAACTAGGCTACGGTGACCGTCACAGTAGAAGTAATGCATGATTGGATTTCAGTTCACCCGATAACACTTTTCGTAACGCTCTCGTCACGCATTCACCAGCATACTCCCCAAGTAAAGCATGTGTATACAAGTTTTGCTTCAAAATATAATAAGTATTAGCAATACGTCCATTGTTTACACCACACGTGGCAGAACAGAGCTGAAATATGGAGAGATTCAGAGATTCATTAGGAACAGGATAAGCACTGCTTTATCGAGTCCTAGTAAGCCTGTGTGTGAGTAAGCGTGTTTAAAACTATAACACGGAGGTATGAGTCCTAAGTTCATTATTCTATCTATCTGATAATATATACATACTGTTGGTCTTGGTAGCGTGTTTAACCGCACTTAATGAGGTTCTGGGTTCAATTCGCGGGTCTGGCCAAAAAGTGATCTTGGAATTTTTCTGTGAAGAAAAAATTCTCAGTTAAACGAAACGGAACTCTTTATCTGCACTAGTTCACCCGATAACACTTTTCGTAACGCTCTCGTCATGCATTCATCAGCTTACTCCCCAAGTAAAGCATGTGTATAAAAGTTTTGCTTCAAAATATAATAAGTATTAGCAGTACTTCCATTGTTTACATCATTACAAATTAGACGCACGTGGCAGAACAGAGAAATACGGAGAGTGTGTGATTAAGAGCCTGATGAGCAAGACATACAAAGCCAGAACGGACAGCGTGACACGTTCATTGTTCATATGATTAGAAATTTGACGCACGTGATAGAACAGAAGTGATATCCGGAGATCAGAATGGCTAAGAGTCGATTCTCTTTCAAAAAGAAAGCACGTGAGCACATTTTAAATAAAATAAAGTCAGAAACCTCTCATCAGTAATCTTATTTATGTATATATTAATGTATGTATTTATTTATGTATTTATAATAATATATATTGCATAACATGTATAAAATAATATTTACAGTAAGTAGTTATGTATTTATAATTATATATAGAGTACAAAAGTATGTACAATTTACTAAAACGTTCATTCGTACATCTACCATAATTACCTCTGCATCACCCAAAGGTCGACTGACTGGTAGAGAATGCCTTTGGCATTAAGTCCGCCTTTGTACAGTTTGTGTACTAAATGTAAATATATATATATATATATATATATATGGATATATGCAGGTGACGTATTTAAAAATTTGTTGATCGTGACGTATTATTCCTGAACGGCTAGCGTGTCGCGTTCATTATTCACATGAGTATATATTAGTCGCACGTATCAGAATAGAGGTGATACAGGTTACGTATATGAGAATTTGTTGAGCGAGACATATTTAGTCTACGTGACGTTCATTGTTTACATGATTGGCAATTAGGCGGGCGTGACAGAATCGAGATGATACGGAGAAAGCGTAATTAAGAGTCTGTTTAGCATGACTTGTTGTTGTTGTCTGTCGACGTAGTCTAGAATAGAGAGCATGAGACGGTCATTTTTCATATAACGGGAAATTAGACGCACGTGATAGAATATATTAATAATATCTAGGAACAATGTCACACAGCATTTTCCAATAAGAATAGCACAAGACCGGCAATTGTGGAGATCTTTGGGGGAGGCCTTTGTCCAGCAGTGGACGTCTTTCGGCTGATATGATGATGATGATGAATGTCACACAGATCATCCTAGCCCCAAACTAAACAAAGCTTGTACTATGGGTACCAGGCTACGATATACATACTTATATAGATAGATAAATACTTATATACATAGAAAACTCCATGACTCAGAAACAAATATTCGTGCTCATCACACAAATATTTGCGCTTACCGGGATTCGAACCCAAGACCACCAGCTTCGTAGGCAGGAGCACTACCAACTAGGCTACGGTGACCGTCCGAATATAGGTTAGATACAAAAGAGACGTAATTAAGAGTTTGTTGAACAAGACTTACGAATCCAGAACGGACAGCGTGTCACGTTCATTGTTCATATGATTGGCAATTAGGCGAGAGGTGAGGTGAGGACGTTACGTATACACCTCGCTAATGAGCGCGTAGGTCTCTATGTAGGGTAAGCAAAAAAATATCAAATAATATTTTGAAATTGACTTTACTTTCTGGGGAATTTTCTCTCTCCTTACCGAATACATCTACCCTCTTTTATACCCAATGGCAGTAGTATGTCTCGTTAATCAAATTTATTTATGAGGTCCTAGATTGAACTACCGGATCGGGTCAAAAAGATCGGATTAAGAAATAAAAAGATGAAGAAGAAGAGGTTAAAAAGAAGGCCGAAAGGTGTACCCGGATTTTGGAATTAGGTACACCTGTGCTTCAGAGAGCACGTCAAGCCGTCGGTCTTGCATCTGACTGCATTACAGATGTGTCGGCTAGTGCATTAGATTGAAGATAGAAAGTGCACCGTTGCGCACTCTTGAGCCTAGCACAGATGGCTAATCTCTGTTGATACTGGCCGGCAGGGGAAATTATTGTGATAGTGCCGGAGTATGATTGCCAGGGGAATGGTAGGGAAGTTGTACCAGCAACGCGTGAGTGACACCTATGATATTGCAACTATTGCAAAAGATCATTGGTAATGGAAACCTCGTAACGCAAGGCGTTATGCTTGATTGCTGACTGAGTGGCATATAAAACATATATGCAATAGATAACGTTGATTAATCATCTTGAGGGGAAATGCCATAAACACCACGCTTGGCAGACGGGTTGGCGATCGCAGTATGATGGTCATATTACACAGAGAGTGGCTGATGCCCGTTCTCTGGTAGATTCTCTCGGGTCGACTTCTACGCCCCACAAGGGATGAGATGGGATGATGATATTCTTATATTCGCCGTCGTCACCACACAGAAAACAGGCAGCAGCGTAAAAAAAAAAAACTGGCAGCAGCGTCTCTCGAGGGTTCTATGACCATCTTACTGTAATCGCCAATTTGTTTTCCAAGTGTGGCATATCCTCCTATTCTTGGCGAAGGCTAAAATAACTCATATTCCGTTAACGTGTACTTTTTCAACACTCTCAGGATTCGATGGGATGATTAGCGTCACGAACGTGCTCATCGAGGCACATGGATGTAAATACCGCCATCTTCCAGTCTTTGGGCTGGATACTGAAACTTTTCTATATAAAAAAATCCTAAATGACTTTTTGGCCAGACCCGCAATTTTTTAACCCAGGACCTTATTAAAGCAAGACCAACAGTATGTTTATATTATTAGATAGATAAAATAATTTACTTAGGACTCATACCTCGTAAAAACTAAAAAAGAAATAACTTGGTGTTATAATTTTAAACACACTTATTATTGGAGCACCCGATAAAGCAGAGCTTATACTAATTAATCAAGGCTAGGACAGAATGTTTTTTACTTAATTTATTATAGTGGTATTTCAACGGTTAAGTTATAAATTGTACTCACTTTAATAAAACAGAAAGTCCATTTCCTTATTTGTTAAGTAAATGGGCTGAATTCTCTCTTTGTTTTTATTTTTTACAACTAGAGTTTTCATAGGCCTTTCCTCGTATGAGCAGAACGTGACTTCAATCTTGTAAATTCTTCCGTACAAGTAATTTATTCGCAGCGTGTTCGAGCCATCCATTTAGATGTTCACGAGGAGCGTGCTATTTTTTGTTGGGAAAATGTTGAAAGAATCTTAAAGTATCGATCTGTTTAGAGAAGAGGTGTAGGTACTTTCACAGTGTGTTTGTAAGCGTAGCACAAATAGGCCTATATTGAGAAATGAAAATCGGCTCAGAGTCGTGACTAATTGCTTTGTCCGCCATTTTGTTCTACTATCATTTAACATAATGTTATTTTTTGTTACATCTGCAAACGGACTGTTATGTAGTAGTATTATTTGTTGTAACAGATTTGTATATTCTGAATAAATGATTTTCATTTCATTTTTTTTTAATTGAAGTAAAGCTTCTTTACTTCTTTTGTCTTGGGGAGTAAACGCGTAGCATGAGCGTTACCAAAAATGTAAGTGTGTTCAGAGGGAGATATAAGTTAGTGAAGATAGAGAAAGAGAATTACGTTTCGTATTACTGTAGCGGCAAGAGAGAGGTGCGAGCGCACGTTTTATTTCTCTCTTTCTCTAATAGCCATTTACGTTTCCTATATCTAAATTTTACTTCAGTCGTGTGGTCTAAAGAACAATCGTTTTTTTTTCTTTAGTGTCCAATTTTCTTGAAAATATGTAACACTAACTGAAATTGTTAAGTACGAGATAGCGTAGAGTACCGTTGGACTATGAAGTCAGTGGTCGCGACTTCAAGCCCAAGGCGCACCCCTGATTTTCGTATTCATGTGCGTATTAGAAGTAAATAATCTCATACCTAAAACGGTGAAAGCAAAACCTCAGGAAGAAAACTGCATGTATTCCAAAATGTTATTGATGGCATGACTGCCTCGTTGGTCTAGCGGTAGCGTGTTCAACTGCAGAAAATGAGGTCCTGGGTTCAAATCCCGGGTCGGGCCAAAAAGTGATTTTGGGATTTTTCCGTAAAAAGAAATATCTCAGTATCAGCCCGAAGTCTGGAAGTTGGCGGTAATACACCCCCGTGCCTCGGAGAGCACGTAAAGCCGTCGGTCCTGTGCCTGATCTCTTTCCGGTCGTGTCGCTAGGCGTCCCATCGGATCATGAGAGTGATGGAATAGAAAGTGCCCCTGTGTTTGCGCACACACTTGTGCACTATAATATGTCCTGCGCAATTGGCTAATCTCCATTGAGAATGGCCGCCGTGGCCGAAATTCGGCCGGGCAGACATCATCAGTCTGTCAATCTGCATTAGGCCAGCGTCGTGGACTATGGCCTATCGCCTCTCATTGTGAGAGGAGTCCCATGCCTCTCATTATGGGCTGCGTTAGATATATTGTTGCACGTTATATATCTTACTAGCTTTTGCCCGCGACTGACTCCGCGTGGTAGTCCTAATAAAATGATATAAAAATAAATATAATAAATAAAATGATATAAATAAAATGAACCTATTCTGTGTTACCTATGGTTTAGCATTTACCCCTTTTGTCCGAAACAAAAAACACTTCGTATATTTTTTTTGCATTTGATCAAATTGGTTTCTTGCAAACTTATAACCCCTACTTTAAATCTTAGTATTCAAACATGTCATATGAATATAAATGCCAAGTTGAAGTTTAACAGACCAAGAAAACACGCTGTTCCATACAAACTTTGTAACCCCTTTTCACCCCTTGTGTTTGAATTTTCGAAAATCTTTTCTTAGTGGTACATCTACGTCACTTAAGGAATATTTGTGCAATATTTCATGATTATAGACTCAGTGGTTTCAGCTCTGCGTTGATCGATCAGTCAGTAAGTTAATGCTTTTGTATATATAAATAAAAATCAATTGCTTACAATGGATGTGCGTTTTGCCACCACACTCCAATTACCACTGCAGTGTGTGGGCAGCGAGCAACTGTCCTCACCACAAATTGTTGGCGGTGATGGCCGTGCGAGTCAAAGTGCCAACCCTCGACGCTTGTAAATTACGTGTTCCCTTTCGCGTTCGGAAAAAAATTATATATATGGAAAATTCCATGATGTACAAAAATGCAATCCGCTGTACATAGTACAAAATCAATGTGCAAAACGCAAAGTTACTTTTAACCGTCACTCCTATAACAGCTATAAAAAGTCCATTGCTGGACAAAAGGCTCCCCCAAGAATCATCTCAGGGGGATATGCCATAATCGCAACGCTGGGAGACGTTGGCGATTGCAGTACGATGGTCATCGTACACAGAGAGACGCTGCAGCTCGTCCTGTGGTAGATTCCCTCGGGTCAACTTCTAGACCCCCACGGGATGAGATGGGGTAGTGATATTCTGATATTCGCTGCCATCATCACACAGCAACATATATATACAATATACAAGACCTTATTTCCTCCTTAGATACTAGTTGCAAAGAGTCTCATAGACAATAACATCGCCATAGCTACATCTGAAGCATACCAAGTTAACTGCCAACTTTACTAGTTCTGTACCATTATCATATTCGAAATTTACTGAAACTTTCCAAGTGTTTGAGACATAATGTAGGCGTTATTGATAGTGATGTTACACTCACAGATTCCTGGTAAAAATATTTCAAAGGCTGGTATTTTGCTTAAACGCTGTTATTTAGTAATGAAGTTATAATACGCTACAAAAGTGAACTTTTGTAGCGTTTGGATAAAAACAAAAAATCTACGAATATATCCGCACTTGGGCATAAATTTCTTGATAAGATTTTCTTAAAAAAATCCGCACCTAATTATCGTTTCTTTTAAATGATGACTGTGGAAGTTGGTATAGTTTTATTAAGGTTTCAATTGTAATAATAATTATTTAGTAAATGTGTATAAAAATGGTGGTGAGGTTCCCGTCAGGAACGAAGTTCCCATAAAAAACCTTTTCAAAGTAAAACATGCGTGTGACTTAGAACAAAAGTACGATCACTATGGAACACTTAGTTCCAAAAATATTTTATTTCGCAAGAAAACCAATTTGGAGTTTGGAGACTATAATTACTTAAAATCATGCAGTTAGCATGAAAGATTAAGCAACATACACAAAAATGTTAAAACCTTATTGCGGAAAATCAGAAACTCAATTATCATAATGATTTTAGGTGTCCCAATTTCAAGCAACTAGCAGGAGTACTTAAAAAAGTAGGTATTTCCTCTTACTGCGAGTGAAACGCTTTTCCAAGATGAGGACTGCTTATATTTTTTTATTGCTCTGTACAATAAATAGTTGTAAAAAAATCATTGTCCTAAATGGCAACCCGACAGGAGTCCTAATAAACTAATAATTTTGACATTGTCCATAGCTGGTATATGTTATGAGATTATAAATACTAGTACTGGGTATTTTTGAAAATACTATGGTTCGTTAGTGTTATTTAAGAACTGTTTATATATATTTCTAGTAACTATGCGTTTAGTTCTTTAGTTCTGGTACCAGGATAATGGTACGCGTGCCACCTTATTTTTCGATTGTTCGTGTCTCTGCTATCTTTTGTGTGGGATGTTTTAATATAAAGTGTAATTACTGCTGAGGTATCCGTTTCAATTTCTATTATTGTCATGGTAATAAGAGTTGTAATGACGTGGGTTGTGGATTTATAATTTTCTTTCTGGCACATTTTTATCTTTCAGACCTGGTCAAATGAAATAAAAACTATTTATAAAATAACGTGCCCTAAAGGACCATATTCGCTGCCAGAATTATTATATTCCATTGGTTTCCCATTCATAAACATCATCATCATTATCATCATATCAGCTGAAAGACGTGGCGTGGTTGGCCAATGGTTACTTTTCACGCTGGAGTTTCGATTCCCAACTAGGACAGATATTTATGTGCATGAACATGTCTGTTTGTCCTGAGTCGGGGTGTAATTATTATTTTTAAATTATTTTAATATTAAAAAAAAAAGTAGTATTTCACTTATCTGGTTTCCATAGTACAAGCTCTGCTTAGTTTGGGATCAGATGGCGTATAAATAATGACCGAGGATATTATATTATATTTGTCCAGCAGTGGGTGTCTTAAACTCTGGAAAATAAGTATGTTTTTAATTATGATTTTAAAGTACATAATTTTTTACAATCCATAAACTGAAAGAGACCTTAATTTCAAGATTAAATAAAATAAAAAAAATAGTAAAAATCAAAAAGGTTTTTATTCACGTAGACTTTAAAAAAGCGCTTGTAAATAATCAGAACATGTTTGTAGTAATATAGTTGTATACATTATTATTACTAGTGACATAGATATGTAGGTACACATTGTATTGATTGTATGAAAACATTTATAAAATTTATTTTATTATAGCAATTATATTTAGCTAGCTTGTATCAAGTTATTGCCAAGAGATTATGTTTAATTATCTAGTTTAAATCTAATATTTTTACTACATATTGTCAATGGTTCTGTCTATATTAAGGTATTATTATTATGACGGACCTTGTGTTATTACCGACGGTCGCACTTTAATGCTACCACCGGATCCAATGCGCCCCAACTGAGAAGACCCAGCGATTGCCTTAGAAGTGATAGGAACATGTAGTAGTGAGAATAAATAAACTGTGTCATCATCATCATTTCAGCCGAATGACGTCCACTGCTGGACAAAGGTCTCTCCAAAAGATTTTCACAACGGCAACTCCATTGTCTCCATCTTTCCATCATTTGGAGGGATATGCCATAAACGCTACGCTTGGCAGACAGGTTGGTCATTGTAGTATGATGATGATGATGATGTCTTCCCGGCCGAATTTCCGCCACGGCGGCCATTCTCAAAGGAGATTAGGGAATTGCGCAGGACATATCATAGTGCACAAGTGTGTGCGCAAACACAGGGGCACATTCGATTACATCACTCTCATGATCCGATGGGACGGCTAGCGACACGACCGGAAAGAGGACCGAGGCACGGGGGTGTAATACCGCCAACTTCCAGACTTCGGGCTGATACTGAGAAATTTCTTTTTATGGAAAAATCCCAAAATCACTTTTTGGCCTGACCCAGGATTTGAACCCAGGACCTAATTTTCTGCGGTTGAACACGCTACCACTAGACCTAAGAGGCAGTCAACAGTTGCAGTATGATGGTTATAGTGGACTGAGAGCCGCTGCTGCGCGCTCTATGGGGTACATATTGCCTATTACGCCCTCTATGCGCTGACATGGGGTGGCGATATTCTATGCCCTCAGCCACACAGCTCGAGTTAGCTAACCAAACATAATTCATTCTAGCTATTCCAATCTGCGGTTTGTATCGAATTATGAATGTAGGTTATAATTATGTGAAATATTGACTATCTCCGGATTAGTTCTGCAAACAAGTTAAGGCACGGGCGTACTGTAAAATGTATTAAGACAAAAATAGCCAAATAATATCCTGGGTAAAAAAAGCTTGTAGGTACTATGGAAACCAGATAATTGAAATACTAGATTTATTACTTTACTTTTGTAAATATATAAAAAAGAACATACTTGTATAGATAATTACACCCAGACTCAGGACAAACAAACAGGTTCATGCACACAAATATCTGTCCTGGGTGGGAAAGGCAATACCAATCTAGCAACCACTCTAACGGACCCGTCCATAAATACTTGATGAAAATAATCTCTTCCTAATTTTCAAGTGAAATCGTCACATCACAAACTTCACATCTGTCCTGGGAAATCAAACCTGTGGGAATCCAACTCACGACCTCCGGTGTGCAAAGCAAGCATTTGCCAACCACGCCAACAGGTTTATTTCCGCTAATATTTAGACAATGCTGAACATAGTAATAGATTTAGTCAGGTGAATCTCATCTTGACTAAAACTACTAGTTACTATGCTTTTAAAGTCATCATTGATGCCTAAAAAAATATATTGTATGTATTCTAATAATGGTCGAAACACACGAATCTTGAATAATTACAACATTCATTTGGGATCAAATGGCCGTGTGTAAATGATGTCCCATAAAATTACTTATTTCTTCATTTATTAAATATACATACATACATACATAGACTCACGCCTGTTTCCCAGAGGGGTAGGCAGATTCCATTTTTCACGATCTTTGCATACTTCTTTTGCGTCGATTACTGTCATTATATTCTTCATACATGCTCGCCGGTTTATTTATTTATTTAATTCATTTTATAGAAGGCTTACGGACTAATAAGAAAATATGAATATAACAGAAATAGTATGAACAATTTGCCAATTAAAAGCCCACACATGTAGGTTTGAAAAAAAAAAAAAAAAAGAATTGCATAATTTTATACAGTAGGTAACATAAAAAAAAAGAACAAATGAAAAAATTCACACAAAAAAAAGAGAACAACGGTAAAAATAGAAAAAGAAACAAGGAAAAACAATCACCAAGAATAAAAACAAAACAAAATATGTGAGTCATCAATTGTGTGCCAGTTCGGTATCGGTGCATTCATTGAAGTAAGAATTGGCTAATAACCGTCTCATAGTCGCTACACTGGTGCAGAACAAGTAAATATTAGGGTACTTCTGACCTGCCCTTTCTTGAGAACATCTCCAATTTGGTCAGAGAATGTTCGACGTGGTCTTACCCTTCCGGTTGTCCCATTCACACAGGCCAGGTATACTTCTTTTGTCAATCTTCTTTCATTCATCCTCTCTAAATGCCCAAACCATCTCAGCGTGCCTTTCTCAATCTTTGTGACTACATCCTCTTTCACACCACAACGCTCTCTTACATCAGTATTTCGAATTCTGTCTCTCAAAGTCACACCACAGATACTTCTCAGAGCTCTCATTTCCAGTGCATTTATTTTACTTTCATTCTTCATGTGCCATACCCAACTTTCACTTCCATACATAAAAAATAAACAAATAAAATAAATCCATTATTAAATATGTGGTGAATTTTATGCTTAAGATAGCATAAAATTCTTTCTAGATTTGTCATTAGGTTGAATACTGATCTGATCACTTTATTTAGTACGGGCGATGTTGTCAGCCCCTTTACCTTCCTAATCGGACTTGAATATTATACAAATGATTTATTATTACAGCAGTGGTAGCAGTTGCCAGTAATATCCATAATAATAATATTGTACTGAATGATTTTCATCTTGTTTTCGCCCGATCCGGGATTCGAAGTCACACGCATGAAGCCCTGCCATTAGGCAAGTAACGAGGCAGTCTACATAATATTACTGTTATGTAGATTGTAGAATCCACCGACTCTAGTAGACTTGTAGCGAATTTCGTTTAAAAGCCTTCGTAATGAGGTAGCTTGGTGTATACGAATGTGGGTAGTGATAGCAAAAAAAATATATTTAAACTTCATCATTATCATAACATCTGCATAATCCCCTTCAAGAATCATCTTGGGGATATGTCATAATCTTCACACTCGGCGGACGGGTTGATAATCGCAGTAAGATAGGTACAATGAAATTTATTCAGCACTTGGGCCTGTTGGCGTGGTTGGCAAATGCTTGCTTTTCACGCCGGAGGTCGTGGGTTCGATTCCCACCCAGGACAAATATTTGTGTGCATGAACGTGTCTGTTTGTCCTGAGTCTGGGTGTAATTTATCTATATAAGTATGTATTTACAAAAGAAAAGTAGTATATGTAGTATCAGTTATCTGGTTCCCATAGTAGGTACAAGCTCTGCTTAGTTTGAGATCAGATGGCCGTGTGTAAATAATGTCCCAGGATATTATTACGTACACTTGTACTTGTCAAGCTCACAATGCAGTAGGCACATAAACATAGTAGAAATGGTACCATAAGAGTAACAAAAATAATTATATTAGTCTGTCCGTGCGGCCTGTCTTTTAAGTAACAAGTTACTAAGCTATTATTTTTTAATTTAGTACTTACTACTATATTAAAATTAAAGAATTGAAGACAATTTAAAATTATTGACTCTGTCTCAAAATGAATAATGTTATTGTTTCGAAGCTTTTCTTTTGTATACCTAAATATAATCTAAAATAATAAGCATTCAGACAACCGATCGAGCATATATTGTGTTTGCCTACTAAATAATTACTCTAATTGGACCAAATCCCGTGTTCATGCCCGCTTGAGTATGTTTCGCCGGACCGTCTCAACTGGGTCGTGTTGAAACCGGTAGTAGATGAACCCACTGAGTTTGTTTCGCTGGGTTTCGCTGGGTCTTCTCAGTTGGGGCGCATTGGATCCGGTGGTAGCATTAAAGCGCGACCGTCGTTATTAACACAAGGTCCGTCATAATAATAATACCTTTAATATAGACAGAACCATTGACAATATGTAGTAAAAATATTAGACTTAAACTAGATAATTAAACATAATCTCTTGACAATAACTTGATACGAGCTAGCTAAATATCATTTCTGTAATAAAATAAATTTTATAAATGTTTTCATACAAGATGTACCTAAATATCTATGTTACTAGAAATAATATCTAATGTATACAACTATATTACTACAAACATGTTCTGACTATTTACAAGCGCTTTCTTAAAGTCTACGTGAATAAAAACCTTTTTTATTTATTTTATTTTATTTATATTTTTATTTTACAACGAGCAGTTGATAGAGCAGAAGGCTCTCAACCAGTAGTTTAATTTAAACAAATAATACCCTTATGAGGTTCGGGCCACAGCTCAGGGGGCCACTGAAGTAAAAAGACGGAATTCTAAATCAATGGATCACATATTAAGGGGCCAACATGATCCTCGCCGCTGATATACTCAGATAAAACGCATAGTACTCAGAAAGAAGCTGCTGCCCGTCCTCTGGTAGATATTCCCTCGGGTCCACTTCTACGCTCCCCACGAGATGAGATGGGGTGATTATATTCTGCTATTTAAACTTAATAATACATTTTTTTTGTTTGTAGTACAAAAAAGGACTTGATGCCCTGGGCATTTCCTCCCAGTAAACTTTGAGGTAGGGTATAGACCTAGATATTAAGTATCAGATGCAATAGGTTAATATAACCCTTTATCAATGAAAAATTTACACCTACTAGTTGTTACAAATTGATATAAAATAAAAATATTCTCTTATATAACTAGACTATTAGGACGTGGAAGTTTAATCAAAACGTAAGAAACAACGTGGAATGGAACGCAGTATGTTAAATATAAAGAAAATACAAAAAATACGCCATTCTAAAATACGTGACTCCACGAAAGCAACAGACGGTCTCGCACAAGCTCTTGCATTAAAATGGAAGTGGGCTGGACATGTCGCACGGCTGCAAGATCAGCGATGGACATCATGTGTGACTGCATGGAATGGACCAGTAGGCAAAAGAAAGAAAGGGATACCCCGGAACAGATGGGAGGACGAGATTAAACGCATAGCGGGTCCCAGCTGGATGCATTCTGCAAAATCCAGAGAAGACTGGATCACATTGGAGGAGGCCTTTACCTGCAGATGGGTTCTTGCAGACTTAATTTACCATATAAGATAGTAAGTTTAATTTTGTTTAAATATGTAAGAAATATAAGGCTTTTTTATTTATTTAACTAGACTATTATACCTTATTAGTGCGAACATAGCGGTTAATTTTGCCTTTATGTAGTTGAAGTTTGTGTAAATCTACCGAATCTATTAAATTATATGCACTGGATTTCGTTTTCGTATTGTATGTAGGTAGCTTAGTGTATACGAATGTGGTAGTCAATGTAATGATGCAATATAACATTAATAATCAACTAAAGGTTAAAGAAATACCACTCGTCGATCTCTATATTTGTTGGATTAAGGTGTAGCAGCTGAGATATTTTGTCATATATAGTGTAATTAGCCAAATTTTGGCAACTGGAGGAAATTTTGTTAGTCTATAGATATATCCGCAAACACAGCTGCTGGATGCACTTGTGTTTTTTAATGACAACATATCTGAATTTTTTACCATTATAATTTTTTGTGTGTCTATTTTTCTAACTGTGCCATTTGTGTCGAGATTACGTATTATCTACAGAATGTAAAATATTCACTTGCATGAGAAAAACAGATATAGCTCTAGAGCGAACAAGCGTTATACATTTTAGGTTTCGTCGTTTATCTATTTTGAAACGTGTTTATTATATACGGCTTTGGCTGGAGATTTATGAACGGATTATGCCGTGCCCTGTATAATGCGATTATCAAATTTAACAATGTTTGCTGTCGATGTTTTCATCCTGCCGGATTAACACGTTGCTTCACGCTTCAGACAATGGCCCCGTAAAATCGCATTAATTCTCATTGGCGTGAAATATCCAAGTGAGTTCCATAATAACATAAGACTCATTAAGAGCCATTCTAAGCTTTTTCCATACAAATCTTCTTCATTTCCTTCCTATTTATTTTACTAGATTTTAAGACTAGAAAAATATTTTTGCCCGACCGTTGCGTTTTTCTCGATTTTTTTTTTAGAAATTTTGATATAATCCTAACTGTGAAGATAGCCCTTCAAATATAAAAGTAAGCCTTGCATTGAACTTGAAGAGCAATCTTCCTAACAAATTTATTTTTATTAATAACTAGCTGTCCCCCGCGTAAAATTTTATAAATTATCACAGCTCCTCCCCCGTAGGTGATAGCGCGATAATATGTTGACCCGACCTCTTAGTAATATTCATACAAAATTTGAAGTAAATCCATTCAGTACTTTTTTAGTTGAGCCCGGACATACATATAGACAAACAGACACACAGACAAATAGACAAAAATTCTAAAAACCATATTTTTGGCTTCAATATCTACAGTAGATCACGCCCCAAGTATCCTTTAAAAAAATATTCAATGTACAGTTTTGACTGTCCTATGATTTTATTATACGTATAGATGCAATGCTTAGCGCCGATTTTACTATAAAATTAAACGCCATCAGTTGACTCTAAACTCAGTACAACCGATAAAGCGCTTGCATTTCTCTAACAAAAATTGAACAGAGTTTAAGATGAAACTAGTTTAATTTCTGAACGCTCGATTTTCAACGTTAACCATGCTTGCTTAACGCATTCAAGAGCTGTCACTTATTGTTTTTCTTTTCCTGAAATATTTGGTTATTCTTGATCCATCCGAAGGTGTAAAATAAACAACGCACATTTACATACAATAAAGTCACGTGTTACACCTAGTTATTAAAAGGATTTGAAATTACGGTGGTATAAACTCACATTCTTATATTTAAATTTTGAATCTTTGTGTTTCAGTAACATTTTTTGCTGACGCTACTTAATCTCCGTTTTATTCAGTGGACTAGAGTGTAGGACTCATTAGTGTTCCAAATGTCTACACGAGTTCTAGCTGTGTGAATAAATTGCCGTACATAGACGTTTTGAGTTCCGTGACTTTCAATAGAATGTCGGATCCATCACGCGTTTAATAAAGACTAGATTTTCACCCGAAGCCTTGACTTTAGAAAATAATAATAATATTTTTTGAAGTGAAAACTTCTTTAGCGGCTTTGTGTAATTTTTTGGGATGGGTAAAAAATGTTAAACTTGCGTCAGGGCACGTGACCTGATGGAATATTCGTAAGACGGAAGGTTTTTTTTAATTCACCCTGGTCGTTACGACACTCATGCATGATCGCAGCATTGTTTAGGGTTCCGTAGCCAAATGGCAAAAAACGGAACATATGATGTACATTACCATGTAAACTAACAACGAAAATTGGTTTGAACGAGATCTAGTAAGTCGTTTTTTTTATGCGTCATGTATCGTAAACCGCAATTTACCTTTCATTTAATCAACTGAAATACTTGCTGCTGCGGAACCCTTCATGGTCGAGTCCGACTCGCACTTGGCCGGTTTTTTTCTTAATTGTCTTAGATTTTTGTCAGCCATCTGCCTAATAAAATTAAGTTCTATTTTTAAAATTTATTCCTACCATAGGAAGGGAAGCAATTACTATGAAGTCTTAACAGTCCAAAGTTGGGAAGTAGCGTCTTCCACTCGCAACTCTGATCTAATAAACACTACTTTCCGAGTATGAGAAATGAGAAAATAGTTTCTATTTCTATTGGCAGTCCCCAAAGACTGCGGCGCATGTTTTTTTTTGTTTGGACGCCATGTCGTTTTCTGTACCCTCGATAGCGTCTGAGATCAGACGGCAGTGTGTTAAGTGCCCCAAGATATTAATTTATTGGAACGAAGTTTTGGAACGAAGTTCCTTATCGCGCGTTGTGAAAGGGGGCTAGACGGAAAATATTCTTACGAAAAGTTGTCACGACACTTTTTGCAGCTGTGCGGCGTGCGCATGTTTTTCTGTCTCTCTCTCTCTCTCTTATAGAAATCAAGCCAGATATTTGCATTTCTATTTCGCATTGAACAGTGAGGTGTCGCGACGATTATTTTTGTTGAGTGTATACAGGTTTTTTGTACATAATAAATAATAAGAAATAACTTCGTTCCATCCGGGTGTCAATTGACATCTCTCATGTTTTTTATTTTAATAGGTACCTTCTTGTACAATATCACTACAGATATGCAGAACTATCGCTGTTCCCCAGAGAGGTGCGAGATTAGTTTTCAAATTTACGTGCCGTAAAATCTCTCTCAAAAGTCAGGTAGTAAAAGTTAACAAGTTGGAGTAAAGTTACTCCATTTATACTATCACAGAAACAGTTTTCTCATTTGGGATTGTGTTGAAGTTTAAGATATTATATACAGAATATTTTTAACAACGTAAAATACTACTACTTGAGCTGATAATTAAATAATTAAATTTATTCAGCACTTAGAACCAAAATCACCGACATAGCCCGAAGAATTGCAAAACTTAAGTGGCAGTAGGCAGGGCACATAGCTCGTAGACGGCCGTCCGCGTTGGGGCAGAAAAATTCTCGAGTGGCGATCATGAACCGGAAGACGCAGCCTGGGCAGGCCCCCTACAAGATGGACCGATGATTTGGGGGTCGCTGGAAACTGCTAATTGCGAATAGCGCAAGACGCAGCGCATTTGTGGAGATCTTTGGGGGAGGACTATGTCCAGCAGTGGACCTCTTTCGGCTGATATGATAATGATGATTCAGCACTTGGCACTTCTTCTTCTTTATTTTATTATTATTTGCACTTTTCGGAAGGTCTTGTACAATGTTAAAGAAAATAGATTTTAGGCTTACGTATCCCTCGCGGGATCGGGAGAGAGCCGATCCCGCTTGAAGGCGGACAACTTGCAAGATGGCGGTGGCAGTAAGAATAAATGAAGAAAAGTATTTAGAGTAGATTGACTGCACGTGTGGCGCAGCGGCTAAGACAGTGGCCTCGCCGCGTCGTGTCGCGGGTTCGAGTCCCGCGCCGGACAGCTATTTGTGTGGCAGAGCTATTCTGAGTCTTGATGTAATTAGTGTCCGTCTATTATATGTTTGAAAAGTACCCCGCGACACAGGGCTAGTCCCTATTTTTAGGAAATAGGGACTAGCCCTGTGTCGCGGGGTTGCGGGCGTTGTCTTTAAAAAAAATAAAATGTTAGAGTAAGATAAGTGTGCTCTACTGCCGCGATGCTCAGCAAGCTCAAGGAGTACACCGATCTGTTTGTGGCACAGTCACTGTGCCTAACTAAGTGTCGGCAATTCGGGAAGACAAACTAAAATCCTCACAGGGCACGCGTCTTAACCGCCATGAGAAGTCCGCAGACACTTTGCGGGTGGCATGTGTAGGCATTCCATGTGCCTTAACAAAAAGAAAATTCTGACGCATCCCTACTACTTGGAGCGTGACGCAAAGGATAGCTTCGGAGCAGCACACCCGCGTTTACGAAGCCCTCCCCTTACCAGGCACCGAGAGAAGTCCTCGCCAGTTTATGTTTAGTTGGTGCGACTCCAACATACCCACCCATAGACACTTTTCATGGGTGTCATGGGTAAGCAAGTAGGTAGGCAGAAGGTCTTACTAGTCGGGCAGCAGCGCTACCTGTGTACTAGCTACCACCTAACTGCGGTCGCCAACTCGCATTCCAAGCGTGGTGACTACGGCAAACCCTTTGGGGAAGGCCTATGTCCAGCCGTGAACGATATTAGGCTGATGATGTGTGATGATTGTTATTGACGAACCATATCAATACAACAACCAATCACAACGTTGGTTTCTCATCAAGAGCACAAACTCGTTCGTACTATTGGTTTGTTACAAACTCGTACTAATCCAAAAGGGTATGTAATTCGGAACGGCAGTGGCGATGTGTGATATATTTCGTAACTAAAGCCGATAGGTATAAATATCCAATTAATTATCTCTATTGAACCCAAGTATATAACACAGCCATTTGAGTCCTTGGCAAGTTATTTGGCAAGGTAATCCTCAATTAGCTCTGCTTACCGGAAAAGACCGCCTATCTCGAATTGGTAAAGGGTGCTGGTTTGAGACCCACCGGAAGTTTAAATACTTCTTTTTTTTTGTAAATTTTATACTATCCACTATGTTTATGTACTGCATTGTGACCTTGACAAGTACAAGTGTATGTTAATACCCAAGTGCTGAATAAATTTCATTTCATTTCATTTCATTACTATGATGTTGGAGTGAATATATGAGTTTGGAAGGTGTTATCAATAAGCGAACGTATAACAGGTTGATATATTGATTTCTTAATTTGCCATATTCGATATAAGACAAGCCGATATGAATCTTTATATATGAAACCTTTGCCACTGTCAAATAAACAAAGTTATGGTGTGATTTCCCAAGGGTGTTACTCAAAGTGCCAAGTATTAATCATGACAAGGGTACCATCATCAGACAATAGAGGAATGCATAATTTCAACTCACAAACACACACATAGCTACAACAATACACACATACAGCAAACATTACGGATTACTGTGCTGAATGAACAAAACTCGCCAACTGTGTGTCGTACGGACTCTGAAGAAAAAGGTTTTCTTTTATAGGGCATTTGAGGTAGAAAAAAATATTTTTAAACATAACGTCTTGGACAACGTATACAAGTGTAGGAATGTGGCATATTACCATGTGATTTTCCGTGTTGTTTCCGAAATTTGATAATAGCGCCTAGTAAAGTCTTCACTACTTTACTGGACTTGGACTTGGTTTTAAATAATTTATTTTCATAAAAGACAGAGCCACTTACATGATAATATAATAATACATTTGGCAAATTTAGTAAAGGTAACCGTCACCGAAATATACATAATATATCCCTTTTAGGAAGGTATGCTTGATAGACACTCCACAGTTTCCACCTCAAATGTTGAGATTACGCTGAAGATTTATCAGAGAAATTTTCATTATATATTTAAACAGCTGAGATCGAAAACTGCCAAATAAGTTAACATATTTTTTAAACAGAAGGGAAATTAACATTACAATATAATATAATAAGAGTAGATAAGTAACGTAGTAAACGTGTAACCCCCACCAAAGTCCGCAAAATAATAGTAATAAAATGGTAATCTTATTCTAAACTCGCGCTAGTTTACTTTGAAGTAAAACTACAAGATGGTTGCGCACAGACTGACTTTTATTTATATACCCACATTATTTATTATTAATATACAACATCTTTCCCCTTAACAAATAGACTTAATTAGTATAAGTGAAACAACTTAATTTTTTAAAGAATACAATATAAATTCTACATTCATCTTATTACCTGTGCTAAGAACTACGCTTAGCTCCAGATGACGAGTACAAGTATATATATATACACATTTATATATATTTTATTTTACATTTTAATCATATATTTATCCAAATGTTTCGAATCACAAATTATCAAGTATCATGCACTCTTTATACACATTATATTACTACATAGACGCGAACTCTAAGTGTAACGTAACAATAACACACATACCACACTAATGTTACTGAATTAATTATACGTACCTATTTATATCAATAAATAGTGGGATACTTATCCACCGATTAAAATTCAAAAACTTATATATAATGTAAGTTGTTGATTAGTTATTAATATTATTATTTATTTTTTTTAGTTATTTTTGTAACAATAATTTGCGATTTTTATTCTTGCATCACGGGCAGCCGCTCGCTCAGTCCGATCCTGTACGAGCGGTGACTGCGTGAGCGTTACATCAAGGTCCCCTGTTGTATTACACCACTCACTACTTGTATCTGTTCCTTCTTTACAATCATCATACACGCTGCTGTCACTATCGTGTTTAGCATTACCTCCTCCGACTAAGTCTATAGGTGAAGAATCACGTTTAATAAGATGCCTACGATTCCGTCGGAAGCGCCTGCCTAATTGATCAGTGACGAAGTAGGACCTCGGCTGTCCAGCGCGCGCCGACACTCGCGCCTCTCGCCTCACTTTGCCGTCTAACATTATCACAGCTTCACCTGGCTGCAGATTCGGCAAGTTACGAGCACTGCGGTCATAATACCCTTTAGCATTGTTTTGTTTACGTAACATATTATTATAATCCACTTTATTATGTCTAGCTGGTCGTAATTTGGTTGAACATACTGGTAACCGCGTGTTAAGTTTTCGACTCATTAGGAGCTCTGCCGGGCTGGCGATCCCATCTCTCGGAGAGGTTCTATAGTTTAATAGACTTAAGTAAAAATCTGAATGGTCATTAATAGATTTAATTAATAAATGTTTCATGGTGCGAACAGCTCGTTCTGCCCGACCATTTGACTGGGGAAAATTCGGGGATGACGTAATATGTGAAAAACCCCACGTTTTCACAAAATCCTGAAACATTTTAGAGGCATACGCTGGGCCATTATCTGTTATTAATTCTGTCACTATTCCATGCCGAGCAAATTGTTCCTTCATCGCTTTTATCAGGCTATCTGATGTTATAGAATTTAGAGTTGATACCTCAACGTAATTAGAAAAATAATCAACTAGAAGCAAAAAATAGCGTTTGTTGTACTCAAATATATCAGAACCCACTTTTGTCCACGGCAAGTTAGGTATTTCGTGAGGAATTAATGTCTCACGCTGCGGTGTCGCAGCGTGCATGGCACATACGCGGCAGCGCCGCACAGTGTGCTCGATATCGCGTGACATACCCGGCCAGTACATAACCTCTCGGGCTCGTCTTTTGCATTTATCAATGCCCAGGTGGCCTTCATGCACTCGCGTTAACATTTCTGACCTCAGTCTCTCCGGTATGAATACAAGATCGTCCTTGAACAAGACGCCATCATAGTATTCGAATGACTGACGATGTTCCCATAAATTACGAATATTTTCATCAGTCTCATATTTATTCATCGGCCAACCATTCTGTATAACTTTGACTAATAACTGACATACTGAATCACGACTAGTATGTTCCCGGACTAAACTCAACTTTGAATCACTAAATGCAACACTACTTATTAAAAAACACGATTGACTATGAACTTCGTCACATATTTTGTCTGACATACGTTGCGGGAGGGGTGCACACGAGAGCGCGTCAGAAATATATAAATACTTTCCGGGTTTATAGACCACGGTAAAATCATATCTTTGAATCCGCAGGCATTTCTTTCTCAATTTGGGCGTATCGCTGTTGTGTTTCTGTCAGCGTGGATGACGCAAATTCAACTGGCCGCCCGCCCTGGAGTAATACAGCACCAACAGCGTGTGAACTAGCATCGACAGATATCACCGCTGGTTGCTTTGGCGAGAACAATGTAAGCACAGGTGCGCTACATATATAATTCTTTAATTCCCTTACTACTTCGTCTTCACACGCACCCCAGACCCATTCACAGTCTTTTTTAAGCAAATTTCGAAGTGGGGTTACCTTTTGAGAATAATTGGGAATAAATTTACATAAATAGTTCACCATACCTAAAAATCTTTCTAAATCCTGTGATTTTGAGGCATCTTCATTTTCTTTTACACCTTTTATCTTATTATCATCTATTTCCATGCCCTCGGCGCTAAATTTATGACCTAAATAGGTAACTTCGGTAACTTTAAACTCACACTTGTCACGATTGAATTTTATCCCGACCTGCCTTGCCCTATCTAACAATTTTTTTAGCCTTTCATCATGTTCTTTCTCCGTAGATGCCCATAGGATGATATCATCTACAAAGGAATCGACTCCCTCTAACCCTTCGAGTAATTGTCTGACTCGAGAATGAAAAACTTCTGATGCTGAATTTACGCCATACGGAAGACGTAAAAATTGATAGCGACCGAAAGGCGTACCGAATGTACAAAGATCTGCACTAGCTTTATCCAACTGTACCATCCAAAAACCAGACCTAGCATCTAATTTGCTATAGTACTTAGCGCCTTTCAATTTGGTGGCAATATCCGTTAGACTGGGCAATGGAAAATGTTGACGCCGAATAACTTTATTCAATGGTCGCGGATCAAGACATACGCGAATACTACCATCTTTCTTTGCCGCGACCACTATTGCATTTACCCAAGAGGTGGGATGAATGACTTTTCTTATCACCCCCATCTTTTCCATGCGTCCCAACTCTCTTTGTAAACTTTCGCTCACACTAAGAGGAATTTTACGTACAGGACAAATGCAAGGAGTAGCATCCTTATCCACTGGAATTTTATAAAACCCCGGTATCCTACCGAAACCCTCAAATAAATCCCCATACTTTGAAATATCCAAAGCGTAAACTCGTTTTACTAACCCTATTTGATCAACCGTACCTTTTCCTAAAATACTTTCACATTCGTAATTAGCGATCACAAAACTAATAGAAAATACTCTGCCTTTATAAATCCATTTCATGATAGCTGAACCTATAATTGGTAAAAAATTGCCACAAAACGACATCGCTCTCGGTTTGGTTTGACTAATTTCTTTGATACTGAACCCTAAATTAAGATAATTATTTTTAGAAATCACATTCAAGTCGGAACCAGTATCTAATTTAAACAAATGTTTCTGCATGTTTTTTAAAAGAAATAATGTTTCATACCATTTAGAATCCTTAGTTTGAACTTCACTCTCACCACTTATAGACGAAATATAGAACAAACTGTCATCCTGCAACTCTTCATTAAGAGTATACACTTTGTTAGACGAACGCGATGTACACATTTTACTATAATGCCCTTTTACACCACACGAATAACACATCACATTTCGTGCCGGGCACCGAACCCCACCGTCGCAATAGTAACTAGAACAAGCGTCGCAAAACCGACCGCGCGCTGCTACGCCGGCAGCGCCAGGGGCCGGCGACCACACGTAGCCACCGCGGACTCCGCGCGCCACGCCGGCGCCGCCGCGACCGCTCGGGCCCGCTCCGCCGACTCCGCCGCGCCAGCGACGACTCGCGACCCCGCGTGAGCCTCGCCGCGTACCGCGTAAACTCCATACAGAGTCCACCGATATGCCTTTTGGTATTTCACTTTTCGCCTCGATTTCTCGGCCATCCTCACTCGAAATCTCATTAGATTGACAAACCGCAACTGCCTTATCAAGGGTGAGGGCCTCCGTACGAAGTAATCTCTCTTGGACGGAACTATCCCGTACGCCACATACAATTCGATCACGGATCAAGCCGTCCTCCAATTCTGCGAACTCACATTGTTGACTAAGCAATTTCAAAGCCGTGACGTACTCGTCGATACTTTCCCCGTTCTCCTGGCTCCTCGTAAAGAACTTGAATCGCACCATTGTAGTATTAGTTTTTGTTCCAAAATGACTATTGAACTTTGCAATCAACTTATCTATGTCGTCCCGTTCTTGTACGTTTACGAACTTAAAAGTCGAATATACATCGTATCCATCGGGGCCGATAAGGTTAATCAACAGACTAGCCTGGACATCCTTGGGCTCCTTAGAAACGCCCGATGCTTTTAAAAATACTTCAAATTGTTTAAGCCACTTCTACACCGCTGTCACCATGAAGTAAAACTACAAGATGGTTGCGCACAGACTGACTTTTATTTATATACCCACATTATTTATTATTAATATACAACATACTTAAGGCGTTAAAGATAATCTCGATTGTTATTTTAGATATTCAATGGCAAGTCTTTGAATTTTGAAATAGAAAGTGCAAATATGTCTTAATCTACAAGGTGTGTGTATACGGGGTAAGAAGCGATAGCCGCCAACTACTCTTGAATTGAGTAGTTCATTCCACACATACGTGGGAGGAAGTTACACTGAATATATTAGAAGACAGCTTTGCTTATAATCTGTAAAATGGAGGGTAAAGGATTTACGTATGATTTAGCAATCCGGATTAGTATAAACGGCAGCCAACATTCACATACTTAATTATAAATCCGGAATGTGGGTCGGAGTCGTCAGACGCATAATAGCTTTGTTAACTGTGTTAAACTTGGATTAATCCCTATTATATATGTTCATCTAATTTTCTAAATGCTTAAGAGATTTATGAAGGGTGTTAACTTAAACTGGTAAAGTCTTTAAATAATATGATCTAAATAATGACCTGGCTGTGTGGTGATAGCGGCGAATATCAGAATATCATCTGAGTTTGTTTCGCTGGGTATTCTCAGTTGGGGCGCATTGGATCCGGTGGTAGCATTAAAGCGCGACCGTCGTTATTAATAATAATAATACCTTAATATTGACAGAACCATTGACAATATGTAGTAAAATATTAGACTTCGACTAGATAATTAAACATAATCTCTTGACAATAACTTGATACGAGCTAGCTGAATATCAATGCTATAATAAAATAAATTTTATAAATGTTTTCATACAATGTGTACCTAAATATCAATGTTACTAGAAATAATAATGTATACAACTATATTACTACAAACATGTTCTGACTATTTACAAGCGCTTTTTTAAAGTCTACGTGAATAAAAACCTTTTTTATTTTATTTTATCACCCCATCTCATCCCGTGGGGCTCGTAGAAGTTGAACAGAGCGAATATCTGCCAGAGGACGGGCAGCAGCTTCCTTTTGTGTACTATGACCATCTTACTGCGATCGCCAACCCGTCTGCCAAGCGTGGCAATTATAGCATATTCCCCCAATGGTTCTTGAGGGAGGCTTTTGTCCAGCTGTGAACTGCTTATAAATAATATCCTCCTGGTTGATTTGCAGCCGTGGTGGGAAAACTCAATGGAGACTTTACTGGCTGTTCGGTCTAGTGGTTAATGACCCTTAGCCAGAGAACGTGGGTTCGATGCCCATCCCTTCAAATCTTTTGTGTGATGAACACGATTTTTTGTTCTGTGTCTCAGTGTAATTTATCTATAAGTATTTTGTGCAATAAAGGTACACTCGAAAACGTCTTTTTAAGTAATTAGATTACATTTTGCAAATTGGCTGACTGGTGTCATAAAAAATCATTAAAAAGGTCTGCTATTTAAATCGTCTGTCGCTAAAGCGATCAGGCTTGAATTTATTTTAACAACCTATTTTTATACTTATCGCGATCTAACAATGAACATTAAAATTTATTTGGATGGTTAACACTCATCATTTAAAACGCTGTAGGTATATTGTAATAAATATCTAAATTAATAAATAACAACTAACACATTGCAATCTGATTCTAAACTAAGCAGAGCCCATGCAACCAGACAAATGATAAACATACGTATATACTTTTAAATACATACATATAATAGATAAATTACAGCCAGACACAGAACAAATAATCGTGCTCACCACACAATGATTTGTCATAACTGGGGATCGAACCCACGACCTCTGGCTTAACAGGCACGGTCACTAACCACTATACCAACAGGCCAGTCAGCTTGTAATATTTAAAATTATACAAAATTATTACTTAATAATTTGCTTTCTATAAACTTATTTATTTATAGTACGCAAGTGTGTATATATTTATATATATTTTAAAAGTATATGTATTTGAGTAGCTATTTAAAATCAAATTTATAGTTATTTTAAACTGGAAGAAACTCTCTTATGCGAGACCGCCAATTGAACATAAATTGAAACTATGTTTATATATCTAAATTTTTAATCTGTGATGTGCAATATAGTGCATCTATCTATCTATCTAATGTATGTATCGGATCCCAATATCAGATGTCCGCACCTCAGCTATGCTCTCCCTTATAGTAAGCTGTAGGAAGCCTATTTGAGCGTAGTTTTTCTTGGTGTGATAGGAGCCGAAGGCTCTTGCTTTCTTATGCTTATCGTATGGGCAGTGGTTACCCTAGTGTCAGAGTTGTTCAAGCCGCCCAGTAGGCCTCTGACGTGGCTTAACGACTGTTGTCTAGTGACTGCAACCGAGACCGACAGCTTAACGTGCCCTCCAAAGCACGGAGACGCCCATAAATTAAACCAGTTTGGCGGTCAAATAAAATAAAATAAAAAAGGTTTTTATTCACGTAGACTTTAAAAAAGCGCTTGTAAATAGTCAGAACATGTTCGCAGTAATATATAATTAATTTATAATTATTTCTAGGTACATATAGATATTTAGGTACACGGATTGTAGGAAATAATTTACAATAAGATTTATTTTATAACAGTAACGATATTTAGCTAACTAAAATTAAGTTCTTGTCAAGGATCATGTGTAGGTTTAATTATCTAAATTTTAGCTATATTTTTACTACATATTGTCTGAATGGTTCTGTCTATATTAAGGTACGAATTAGATGTTATCATTATGGCGGACCTTGTGTTCATAACGACGGTCGCGCTTTAATGCTACCACCGGATCGGCAATCACACTGAACGTTAGCTTGGGAGTCTGTATGAGTGACCAGATACTTTCTAGGTGCAAAAGAGGTGGCCATCTTAAGCGGAGAATAATCATCAGGGTGGGAAGGAGAAGCGGTGAGCTGGGGTCAGAATACATTGTCTGTAGAAGTCAAACGCAGGTTTGTGCTCCCTTTTCCTCCTCTTTAGAAGTGCCTTAATATATAATTATCTATATAACTATGTATTTACAAAAGAAAAGTAGTATATCAGTTATCTGGTTCCATACTACAAGCTCTGCTTAGTTTGGGATCAGATCGCAGTGTGTTTCTTATCGCAATATATTTATTTACTCATTGAGATATTAATATACAGCTTTTTAAATGATGACCATCCAAATAAATTTTAAGGTTCGTTATTAGATCACGATAAGTCTGTAAAAATGTCCCAGAATATTAGTATTATAATATTCAACAATAGTGTTCTCATATTATATTTTTCTTCAGTTCCTAAACGACAGGAATGTTCTCTTAATATTGTAATGTTTGTTTTCAATTTGCATATAAAACTCTCTCAATATTATTCAAATCTTATTCGTACGCCAATCTTTGCTGACTCAAAGAAAACTTCTAATGCTTATTTAGGATATTGAGTGGATATTTAAATATATACAGAGATATTCAGAATATATATTCAGAAATAGAAATGTTTATTGTCAGAAAGTGTGGTACATATATGTTATGTTTATAATACAATACCGTTAACACTTAGGCATATTCATGACATTAAATAATCACTTTTTAAATTCCAAATAAGTGTATTACAAACAAAATGTTCAATAATTGTATATGTACATGTCAATAGCAACATCTTTATATGTCACAAATATATTTTTGTGTAAGAGGCGTTTATTTATTATTGTTTGTGGATAATAAATCAAATCCTACTAATTTAATAAACGCGAAAGTTTGTAACTATGGATGGATGGATGGATGTTTGTTAATCTTTCACGTAAAAACTACTGAATGGATTTTATTGAAAAATTACAATAATATAGCTTATTTATCAAAATAACACATGGACTATAATTTATAAAGATATTGTGGGAATTGTCCAAAATATGACGATAAGTATCAAGTAAGTAGGAAAAAATCTACCATCTGCGAGCTATTCCGGCGTGCACTGCCAAAACTAGAGGTACACAACACATCCTACTAATATTATAAACGCGAAAGTTTGTGAGTATAGATGTACCTTTGTTACTGTTTTACGCCAAAACTACTGAATGAATTTTGATAAAACTTTGTATATATAATAACATATAGGCTAGAATTTATAAAGTTTAACGCGGGTGGAACCGCAGGGAAAAGCTGGTATAGAATATAATAATAAAAAAAAAATTATGCGTGCGCAAAACTAAATGTGCACCAAGTGAAGCTGATTTCTTGCTGCATTGATTGATTGGTTAGTTCAGATACCCAGCATTATTAAGAGCTTTAAAATACCAGCGACGTTCATTATGTAGGTACGTGTCTATCAACTATAGCGAAAACTTTATCTATAATAACTATTTCAAAAAACTTCAAGTAAACTGGGGGGCTACCGCCTAATTCGTGATCGTGATCGGCGTTCATTCGTGATCGTGATCGGCGTCCAAATAGACGGCGTTAAAAACGACTAAATCATTCGTTCAATCGGCTTCAAGGAGCACATATGACGTCACAAATGGTCTGGACGCTTTTCAACCTTAAAACTGATTGAGCGAGATCTCTATCACGATCACGATAACCGGCGAATAAGACGGTAACCCTCCGGGCCTTCGTTAACTGACTGAGACAAAATTTAATTGTAAAAACGACTACAGTAAATTATTTAAGATTTGTAAAATATTACCTATTAGTATTGAACATAGATTACTGTTAGCGTTAAAGAACCATAGTAATCCGGACGGTAATCTTATACATGAAGAAAATGTCTATAATACACGATCAATGACTAGATAGAACCATTAATAAACGATTACCTTATATTTTAAATAGTCTACCGGCTGACATTAAGAGTGAACCAAAAAAATATATATTTAAAAACAATTTATATAAATACTTACTTACTAAATTAGATTAGACAGATAATACAGATATTGTTAATACATAAAATAGTGCCATAATATCAACTGTGATTAATAATAGTTATTAGTTATTTTTAGTATATATCTTGTTGTTGTTTTCTTGTTTATTGAGACTTTTCTCCCGCAGTCAAACCGACTGATCGGTTCTGTGGAGTATTTTTCTGTAATTGTGTTTTAATATTAAGGAAACAATAAATAAAAAAAACTAACATAAGCAAACATAAATAAATCTAGTTATCGGCTCCTAAAGCACGGCTTTATATGGATATTTTCTTCGGATATATTCACAGCCACTGCTATTACTATCACGTAAGTAATCGGCGACATTCGGCTATGTAAAGCACCTGAGTACGCAGTCAGTCCATAGACGACTGTCTATCGTCGAAGTGGTTTTTTTCTGGGCATCTTCGTGCTTCGAGCGGCACGAAAACCTGTCGGTCCAGGATGCAGTCTTTATACAACAGTCGTAAAGGCATGTCAGAAAGAAATCTACTGGGCGGCTTGCACAACTCTGACATCAAGGTAACCACTACTCACACGCTAAAGAAAACTCACGTGGAAATTAATCTATAAAATCGTATACATTATTGCACATTTAAGCGGGCTGAGATTATTTGGCGCATCTGGGCGGCCAAATCGAATTTATGTGAATGAATATTCGTGGAAAAAGCCGCCCGGATTAACCGCACATAAACAGTCAGGTAAACTCAGCCGGGCAACTGCGGCTTTGGTTTTATTTTTTAACTAGCTGTGCCCCGCGGTTTTACCCGCGTTAAACTTAATAAATTATAGCCCATGTGTTAATCCAGGGTTTCAGCTAACTCAATACCAAATTTTATTAAAATCGCTCCAGCCGTTTAGACGTGAAGAAGTAACAAACAAACACACTCATAAACTTACGCCTTTACAATATTAGTGTGATTTGTTTTTGTTTTAAATAGACTTTTAAGTTAGAAGCAAATTGTGAATTACAATTGCAATTGTGGAGATCTTTGGGGAGGCCTTTGTACAGTAGTGGATGTCTTTCGATATGACGATGAAATATTCGCGCCTGAAGAAGTTCGCTTTTTTTAATTAGGTACAATTTTTTTTTCTAAGTTCTTACTTATAATGCCATTTGTATATATGGCCTTTGCGTCTGTTACAGACGATTTACGGCGCATTGTCTGAGAGACATTTCTTTTGGTGGCTAAACAAACCGATGCGAGAGCGACATAGCCTGCCGCATGCCTGACAAGAGAAGTTTGCGGTGGTTGGTGCCGAGCCGCTTTCATGTCGCTTCTGTCTCTTATCAGCAAGTACTCCGAACCAGGTTTCATCACAGATCTTACGACCCTCTACTACACGTTTGCGCCATGCAACTCTATTTTCAGCGAGCTTTTCCCAGCAACAGTGGTCAATTTTAAAAGTGGCCATATCCCGCTTGGTGCAGTCTTTTTTAAAAAGTTCTTACTTATAATGCAATTTTTATGACCATTTTAACTGTCTTTCATAAACATGAATATGTACCTACATTTATATCACATAGAAATGAAACGGACCTTTATTTATTTTATTTATTTATTTAGGACAACTTACAAAACATACACTATTACATTGAATACATACATCATATAAAATTACGTGTTAAATGTTGCTTCAATTACAAGTCGCCACGGCACCTTCAACCTTTTAAAATTAAATCTACTACATGAATACGTGAAATGAATACTAATAAATTAAAACTTTATCTGTTTAAACCCACAATAATGTTATTCATTTTAGAATAAAACCCTAATTAATTTGAGGCTTACTAACTAAGCGCCCACAACTAATTACTGGAACCAACAATAATTATTGCCCATATGTGCTTTCTCAGCACATAAGGGCAATCACATTAATAAATTCATTTTTATTATATAATAAATAGTCCTTATCATTGAGAATTAAGGACATTGGATAGGTTGAAAGTGTTCAAAAAACATTTTACTATAAATATAATTTATATATATATAATAGAAATAGGTTTGCACGACTTTAAAAGAGTTAAGATTAAAAATGTACCTAACTAATATAATAGGTCTTTACCTATGAAATTGCCGTTTTGTATGAAAAAATTTAAACGAATTTTTTTCATGAATTTTTTTATTTGTATTAATCGAAGTAATCACCCATGCAATCAATGCATCTTTGCCATCGCAGTGGCAGTTTATTGATGCCCTTCTTAAAGAAATCAGCTGGACGGGAGGCAACAAATTCTTCAAAGGCATTTTGTACTGCCTCTCGGGTATTGAATTTTTTTCCCGCCAAGAAGTTATCCAAATTCTGGAAAAAGTAGTAGTCTGTAGGCGCAAGGTCTGGTGAGTAGGGCGGATGACGGAGAGCTTCCAACCCCAGTTCTTGCAACTTGGAGACCGTCTGCTGTGCAGTATGAGGTCGCGCGTTGTCGTGCAGGAGCAGCGGAGACGAGCGATTGACCAATGCTGGTTGGAGATGCGCCAGCTTCTCCATCATTGTGCTCAGTTCTTCACAGTACACATCTGCAGTAATGCTCACCCCGTTTGGTAAGAAGCTGTGATGAATCACACCGGCGCTAGACCACCAAACAGTGACCATCACTTTTCTAGGGGTAAGTTTTCGTTTAGGGCATTATTTAGGTGCTGAACCAGGATCCAACCAACTTGCTGAGCGCTTGCGGTTATCAAACAGAATCCATTTTTCATCGCAGGTAACAATGCGGTTCAAAATTCCTTCATTTGTGTGTCTGTTGAGCAGTGCAAGGCACGTCTCGACGCGTACTTCGCGCTGGCGATCATTGAGTTCGTGGGGCACCCATTTGTCAAGCTTTTTTACCTTGCCAATTTGACGCAAATGGACCAATATTGTTTTGACGCTAACGTCGAAAGCTGCTGCTAATTCAGCCGTAGATTGTGTATCATCAGCTTCCACAACCGCCTTTAATTCGTCATTGTCGACCAAAGTCTTCGGACGATCGCGAGGTTCATTTTTCAGGTCGAAATTTCCAGAACGGAAGCGAGCAAACCAATAACAGGTGGTGCGTTGGTTTGTAGTGTTAGCTCCGTAAACGTCGTTGATGTTGCGTGCCGCTTGTGCCGCGTTGCTGCCACGACGGTACTCATATTCCATAATTACTCGAATTTTTAACGTATCCATGATGACGAAAAAGATTGAAATGCGATGAAAATGTAACACTAATCAATAAAGAAATGACTACTTTTGGAAAAAAGAATCCATGTTTTTAAAATAAAATTAATTTGAAATTAGAATTCTTAGCCAAACAAAAATTATTTTGATTTGAAATGGCCAGTACTGCAGAACGGCAATTTCATAGGTAAAGACCTAATATTAGGCTACAATCCTACTTAATATTGTAAAATATTGAGTATGTATGTATACCTACTTACATGTATGGATGTTTGTTACTCTATCACGGAAAAATCTACCGAACGGATTTTGATGAAACTTTAATATAACTTATATATTCGAATAACACATACGCTATCACACTGATATTATAAAGGCGAAAGTTTGTGAGTGTGTGTTTCGCACTTGGCCGTTTTTTTATTTTTAGAAAACTTTCCAAATTTCAATGGAAAAAAGTTTTATTTCAATGAGAAAGATCTCGCCCATTTACATCGTTTAAAGTTACTATTATTCGAATTTTACGAATAAAGCTAAAATAATTTAATGCTTCATTCAGTGACTCTGTCAAACTCGAACACGACGAGTTTGTGAAATGTGATGGTCTTAAGACAGGGAACTTCTAAGGATTAAGCCGATAAGGCGCTTTGATAAGCGTTATCTTTCATTAGTTTAATTAAAAGACTTTGCTACTTCGGTCGAACGAGTAATTAGTCGAGGATGTTATACTGAAGAAGTGTTTCTTTGAAATAACATTAACTTTCTTATCGGAGCTACTTTTGCAGCGTTGTTAATTTTGATATTTTAAGGTGAAGAATATTATTTATTATAATAATGTCCTTCTAGCCGAATTTCGGCCACGGCGGCCAGTCTCATTAGCCATCTGCGCGGGACATATTATAGTGCTCAAGTGTGTGCGCCAACACAGGAGCTAGGAATAGAAAGTAATCCATCACTCTCATGATCCAATGGGACGCCTAGGCGACACGACCGTAAAGAGGTCAGGTACAGGACCGACGGCTTTACGTGCTCTCCGAGGCACGGGGGTATAATATCGCTCCCAGACTTCGGGCTGATGCTGAGAAAGTTTTCTTTTTACAGAAAAGTCCCAAAATCACTTTTTGGCCCGACCCGGGATTTGAACCCAGGACCTCGTTCTCTGCGGATGAACACGCTACCGCTAGACCGACGAGGTAGTCAAAATATTTATTATAATATTATATTATATGAGGCACTCATAGCCAGATGCTCTCACTGGTCCGTAAGTGATTGGCCAGGTTAAACAACTAGGCTCAGGGTCAGTCCATAGATGGGGACCCTCAAAGTGGTGTAATTTCTGAGAGTGTCCGTGCTTCGGAAAGCACGTTCAACTGTTAGTCCCGGTTGTAGCCATTAGGCTACAGTCGATAAGCCATGTCAGAGGCCTGCTGGGCGGCTTGAACAACTCTGACACTAGGGTAACCACTGCCCACACAATAAGTAACATTTTTTTTTTCTTTTATTTTGGCAACAAACAGTTACATACATTAACAACACTTATAAATATATGGCTTTTTACAATAAACCTACAGTGCCGAACAAAAAAATCAGTAATGATACAAATTTTTACTCTTAATTTGGAAGGACGAGTATGAAAGATTAGTTTAACAAAATAAAAAAAAATGATAAAAAGAAAGGATACATAAATTATATATAAGATGTCAAGAAATATTAAATCTACGTTTTAATTCTAATTTAAGACTATTGAGCGAATTATCGAAAAGATCTATGTCTGTGAAGTCTTTGTTATAATTGTTAGTGGAACGGCATAAGAATGAGATACGAGTGTAATTTTTACAAAGTCTTGGAGGTACAAATAGTGGCTTATTACGTGAGGGGGAACTTATACAATAAGTAACTATATTATAACCATTAAAATATTATTAACAGTACCATATTGAGCGTATACTCCTCCTGGGTAGCCAAAGCATATACTGATCCAAAAACTACATTTTTTAATTTGTACGTCCCTAATTAAAAAAAAAATCTTTTTGGTTTTAAACTTAATTGTTGGTGCTTACATTGGAATGAAAAAAATATATGATTAATTAGCTTTTCTCCTTCTGAAACATGAATTAACACGAATAATTTCCAAAATAGCTGTACCCCGCGGTTTCACTCGCGTTAAACTTAATAAATTATAGCCAATGTGTTTACCGGGTATTTAAGCTATTTCTACAAAGTTTCATCAAATTCAGTTCTCTAGTTTCTGAATGAATGAGTAACAAACATCCATACATGTACACATCCATACTCACAAACTTTCGAATTTATAATATAAGTAGGATTTAAAATATCTGATATAGCCAGTATAAATCAGTGTTCTATATAGTGAAGCCTCCATAAACCGTTTTATTTTGAACTGCTTTTTTATTTTGACCGCCCGTGTGTCGTAGCGGCAAAGACAGTCGCTTCGCCGCTTCGTGTCGCGGGTGCGAGTCCCGCGCTGGACAACTATTTGTGTGACCCACAAATAGTTGTTCTGAGTATGTAATTAGTTTCCGTCTATTATATATTTGTAAAGAATTATTATTATTATTAATTTATTCAGAGATAACAATTTTACAATCGTATTTGAATATTAACGAGACTTACATACTAGACACAAAAAATAAAAATAAAAGGAATTTATATAATACCAATAAAAATACAATAATGAATAAAGCTACGACGAAACATAATTAACAAAGTCGCCTTAAAATTTAAATTCGTCTACTGAGTAAAAGCACCCTTCCAGAACCCCGTGACACAGGGATTAGATCCCCTAGTGCAGGCTTTGTATAAAAAATCCTTAAATACTTATAAACTGTGTTCAAAGCATTTTTAGTGCTGTAGTCTCTACTTAACTCACGACCAGTTTATTACGGGCAATATTCAAGGAATTAAGAAAGCTTCTCCCCCAATTTAGTGCTATACCGAAAATCTCGGAAGCAATTACCCGATTCTCTTGAGTTATGTTCACTAATTGGAATTGTTGCGCCGTGACTTGTGTATGGAACGTCGGTGTTGCGTGCCGATGCTCTGGATGCCATGTTGAACGTTTGGTAGGATATATTTATATGCCTTATATCTACACATACCTACTGCATTTAATGATTAATAATTTAGTTTACTATATCATCATCATCATCATCATTACAGCTAAATAAGTCCACTGCTGGACAAGCCTCCCTCAAGAATCGTCTTGGGGGGATATGCCATAATCGCCACGCTTGGCAGGCGGGTTGGCGATCGCAGTAAGATGGTCATAGTACTCAGAAGGAAGCTGCTGCCCATCCTCTGGTAGATATTCCCTCGGGTCGACTTCTACGCCCCCCACGGGATGAGATGGGGTGATGATATTCTGATTCTGATATTTGTCGCCGTCACCACACAGCAGTTTACTATATAAGGGGATATTAATAAGATGGGAAGGCATTTGGTGTGGGACGCAACCTTGGCACCATCCCACCTTCCTCAAACCTCGAATTCTGCGGGCGCTGCTGCTGCATCAGCTGAGAACCTCAAATGGCGTAAGTACTCCGGCCTAATAGGTACTTACGTTTTTGAGCCATTTGGGGTTGAAACTCTAGGGCCATGGGGTTCAGGTGTTCGTTCACTCTTCAGGGGTATTGCTAAAAATTGATTGACGCCACCCGTGACCAGAGGGCTGGTCGTTTTTACAGAGAGAATAAGCATTGCCATACAACGTGGCAATGCTGCCAGTCTTCTGGCCACGATACCCTTTCATTCCGATGCGGAGCGCCTATTGGATTGCCTTTAGTTAGTTAGTTTGTTTTATTTTAGTTCATATTAGCATTATTATAGTAAAAATTTCTTGTTTTACTTTATTTTATATTAAGTTTTCTTAGAAATACTTAGGTTTTAGGAAAAATAATTTATTTAAATTGAATCATATATAAATAAATGATACGAAAATTTAATAAAGAAAGTTGAGAAATTCTACGCCGACACGTGTTTAATAAATTAGTGAATATTCGTTTTAAAAGATAATATCCGTACCCTCCACGTAGACTAAGAGGCGTTACTTGGCAGTCAAAATACCAAATTGATATTTAGTGCTAATTCTGCTATAAATAATATGCTAGAAATACGATATTAGTAAGAGAGATACATGCACCAAAAATATACCCAACCATTTGCAAGAGATGTTAGTTCATCGAGCGTCATTCGAAATCAGACGATGAATTTTGCTTACATATATTGTCTTTGTCCTTCTTGTACAATTCGGAGAAATGTTAATCGTTGTCAGCAGCCTACATAAACCTACTTTACCAAACACCATCAAAATCCTCTTTGTTCCTAAATACATTTCACGTGAAATATATTGTGGTGGGCTTAACTAACTTCGCTGCTTAAGTACTTGTACATAGTTAATGATCTTCTGTCTGTCGAAGTTATAATAAGTTAAATAAGGCGTAATGGTACAGTACCTACGTACTTCTTTTAAAACACTAGAAGAATAGCTACAAAGGCTAAACGGTTTTTCATGAAAATAACAATCTTCTTAATTTTTAGAATTATTTTCCATGATGTGACCTGCGGCATACCAGAGGTATTTTTTTGTGGAATACTTTAATAATTCCCAATTCTAACAATTTCGTTTCTATTTGACAAATAAGATCCGAATAAACTGTACGCCATTGAAGTGGTTCCCAAATAATCCATTGTTTAGCAGCTTTGTGTGGCGAACCATGTCAAATGCCTTTTATAAGTCTATAAAATATCCTCACTATACATTTTTTAAATCATATTTACTTTTTATTTTCGTTGTTAAATCAACAGTTGCAAATAATGAATTGGATTGTCGTGAAGATTGTCGTGAAAACCATATTGTGGATCTACATATTATGAATGTTTTTATCGCATCAGAAATAAGATAAGATAATTTATACACTTTCTTGTACACTATTATACAAAACAGTTACAGGATCTCAAATAATTAAAAAAGGTACAATAGGCGGTATTATCCACATATTATGAATGTTTTTATCGTATCAGAAATAAGATATCATAAATACACTTTCTTGTACACTATTATACAAAACAGTTACAGATCTCAAATAATTAAAAATGGTACAATAGGCGGTATTATCCCTAAATAATTTAATTGCTTGTAAATAACAATAAGATTTTAGATATCACAATATTTATTTATACAAATTAATCATAGACTGTTGCATTTTTCATACATTAAGCTATCGACACCTGAACTATTATCCAGATCATCGATGTGTTTCGTAGCTTCTTTAACTATACATGGCTATCGATGTGTCTACCTATGAACATTACTTTTATAACCTGGGTCTAGGTGATAGTCTAATGGTACTTTGCTCACCAGTTTCGTTCCAATAATAGAAAAATCCTTTAAAACTTTACAGATTTCATTTAAATAAGAATACATTTTATCATCTGCATCATATCAGGCGAAAGACTTCTACTGCTGGACACGGGCGTCTCCCCACAATGGCCGGTTTTGTGTTGCCCTCATCCAGTGGCTTCCCGCGACAATTCCAAGATAGTCGGTCCACCTTGTAGGGGACCTGCCCACGCTGCATTTTCCGGTACGTGGTCACCACTCGAGAACTTTCTGCCCCAACGGCGGTTGGTTCTACGTGTTATGTAACCCGCCCACTGCCACTTTAGTTTGGCAATTCTTTGGGCTATGTCGTTGCTTTGGTTTACCTTAGGTATAAAATACATTTAATCAGAAATAATGACACAATAAAAGAAGACTTACAATAGTACAGTATAGATTATAAAAGACATACCTACACAATGAATAGAGATAACGATTACGCGACTAGTAGAGACAAAGATAACGGTTTAATAATATGCATTTAATTGCATGCACTGTAAAATAAATCCCACCAAAAACAATCTGTAAAAATAGCCAAGTCTCGATGGAGCTGCTTGTTTATCTCTAAAACTTAATGAGATCTCTAGACAAAGTGGAGCCAAGTCTCAGGTTTCTTACTGCAATTTCTTTATTATTATATTTAATGTTATGTGACTTGGCTGTTGACCTGTTCCCACTAACGTAAAAAATGTTCAACCGTTGATCACATTTTGATCAATATCTAGAGCGTGTAAAAGTGTTTAGCGGTTGGAACTTTTTACACGTTAGTGGGCACTGGTCAACGGCTATTAAATATAATAATGAACAAATTGCAGTAAGGAACCTAACATTTGGCTCACGAGGTTATGTTAATAAAAAAAAAGATTTACCTTTGTTTCTTTCGATAAAATTACAAATAATTTTTACTTATATGGACGGAGTATTTTTTCATTTAAACATAAATTTACTAAGCGTGTTTTTCTGTTATAATCAGGTGTCAAATTATGTATAAAGGCTAATATTTTTTTATTCTGTGTCATTATGTTCATACATGCATACGTAAGAGTACCTTATGTAGTGGAGATTGTTTATTTATGTAAAAAATGAATATAAATTCCTGGCATCTTATGTGGATGAATAAAATAAACTGGTAGGCTTATTATCAGTCTGAGCGGTGCTATTCAAATAACTTATAACAAATACTTCATTCTTAAAACGTATATTTGGAAATATATAATTATACAAGTTTTGGCGTAAAAGAGTAACAAACATACATTCATACATCTATACTCACAAACTTTCGCATTTATAATATTAGTACGCTCTCTAGCGGTTTTGGCAGTGCACGCCGGAATAGCTCGCAAATGGTAGATTTTTTCCTACTTACTTGACACTGTCGTTATCGTCATATTTTGGACAGTTTACACAATATCTTTATAAATTGTAGCCTATGTCTTATTCTGACGTATAAGCCATATTATTGTAAAGTTTCATTAAAATATATTCAGTAGTTTTTACGTGAAAGAGTAACAAACATCCATCCATATTTACAAACTTTCGCGTTTATAATATTAGTAGGATTACCTAAAGATGGCGTGGTTGACACATACTTGCCTTTCACGCCGCAGGTCGTGGGTTCTATTCCCACCTAGGACAGATGTTTGTGTGCATGAACATGTTTGTTTGTCCTGAGACTGGGTGTAATTATTTATATGAGTATATATTTATAAAAGAAAAGTAGTATATCAGTCCCAATTCACGTCCTTCGGCGTGGAAGTCAATTATGTACCAACCACGCCATCTTCCGGTTATATAAATATATATTTACAAAATTATGTATTAATAATGAAGTATTTGTTGTTAGTTATTTGAATAGCACCACTCAGACTGATAATAAGCCAAGTAAGTGAGGCAAGTATTTACCACTCAAGTCAACGGGCCCGTTACGATACTTACGAAATTGAGTCAGTCCCCAGAAAAGTTATCTTTGTGCAAATATAATCAAACTCACGTGCTGCAAGACACCTTTTATTTGCTCTAGTTCATAATAACTGTAGGCACTTGCATATTTACCCAAACACAAAAATTTGGAGAATCCTTCTAAGATGTATTCGGAGACTTAAAAGTAATTAAATTATTCAAATATCTCAGGGTCACAACGTCGTCTCAAAAATGGTTGAGATAACTGAGATCCCTGGCGTTGTCCAATATCCGATAGGGTTACCATGGGTCAGAATTCATTTTCGGGAACGGTAAATCAGTAACAAAAGACTTACTATATTTATTCAGCCATAACGTAATAAACAATGCATGGATCTATTAGACAACAGATATCTATAATTAATTGATGTTCTACAATTTTGAAAAATATGACTTAAATCGTTTAGGTGGGCTTAAAAAAGTAAATTGTTAAATTTTATAGTTCGGGAGCTACCAATATGGTATTATCTTTGACATTTTACAGTGAATGTTTCAGTTGGCCATGGTTCTAGACGTACACCGATAAATAGCATCTACATCATTCGCAAGGGTAGCCAGGGAATACGTAAATTAATCGACAGACTGGTGTATATCGTTCATAGTTAATTTTCGGGTAAATCCTGTACTTACCCTCGATCTGCGTCGGACGAGTAAATTTGTTATGTTCAAGTTTTAATGTTAGAGTATATTTTAATAATGTATTCTTTATTAGTGTAAGATATTCCTGTATCGCGGGGTACTTTAACAAGAATGCACTGTATAGACGCAACTACACCCAGACTCAGAACAACTATATACGGGTACCACAAAAAGTTGTACTGCGTCATACGTGCAGTAATATTTCGAGACTTCAGTATTTTTCCCGAACTTTTCCTTACTCATGGTTACTAAAAATACGATCAATAAACGCCCTGTGAATTTTCTCTCTAATAAAAGCACAATCCCCTCGGAAATTGAATTATATACGCTCTCGTTATCAATATAAAGTAGATGAGTTTTGAGCTCATTTTAATCTCAGAGCCGCGCATTTTTAAACGGCTTTTGTCAGTAGTTCTTTCATTTTTTTAGATCTCATTTTTACTTTGGGAAGTAGAAAATCATTCAAAGTTAGGAAATATATGATAGTATGTTCGAGTAGCAAATAGAGCAGAAAATTAAAACTATCTTCGTAGGCTCAAGTCTCAAAAACAATACACATTACACCATCATTACCGTCCCAAATACATATCTCTATAGATATTTGGGATGGTTATGATGGTGATGATAACGTCTAGAAAATTACTTCTTACTTGATTGGCAAAATTATGTTTTTTTTTTATGTCAGAGGTCGACAAACGAGCAAGTGGGTCACCTGATGGTAAGTGATCACCGCCGCCCATGGACACTCGCAACACCAGAGGAGTCGCGGGTGCGTTGCCGGCCTTTAAGAGTCAGCAAACAAGTGTTGCTGACGCTTTCCCCTCACCCCGATGAGCTCTGGCGACCTTATTCACACTCAGAAACACAACATTAAATAATTAATATTATTATTAAGGAATGTCTTCTGTAAGGTGGAGGTACTTCCCCAGTCGGGCTCCTCTTCGAGCGAATGAACGCTGTGCCCAACTTCTCTTAAATGTTACGATAATAATGTAGATTGACACTGTTACCGCCTTCACTTCGTGGAGGAATTCCCAGCTTATGTTATAAATAAGATGAATTATATATCAAGTAATCATCTAAATTTAAAATCTTTTTTCCACCTTTTCGGAGCTTGCAGCTCGATAACAGTTGAGAACTTGGAAAAAATGTGTAATAAAAAGTTGTAGACAATTTTATATATAGCTTTTATTTAGTAGAATATTTTGTCCTAGGGCGCACCGTTTCTGAGATATTAATAAAAAACCCGCAAGTGGTACCTTTGTAACCCCCCTCCCCCCTAGATGTGTGGACTTTTAGTATGTTCACTTCCTAAGCACCCTTAACAAGTTTCAGAAGAAATCGTTTAGGTCCACCCTCATTCTGCAACTCTTTTATTGACTGGACTATTAAGCCAGGCTCAAGGTGCAACTTCTAGAATTAGGCTTTATACTGTGGAAATAATAAGTAATACAAATTATTCAAATTCAGATACGCCTTTTCGTAGTTTGTCTGACGACGACGCGACGTGAGTAATTAATACTAAGGGTTCAGAATAATAGATCTCATGGGTTTGCATAATGACCTGTGGAAGACTTATTGGTGTGGTCATATGTCAAACTGAATAGCATGCAACCTCCATTACAAAGATTTTTAATGAGTCTCTCAAGCTACTTAATATATACAGCAGTAGCAAATGTGAATTTACATACTTATAGTTACGCACATAAGCGTAAATAATAAATATACTGGGACATTATTCACACATGACCATCGGACCCCAAACTAAGCAGAGCTTATACTATGGAAACCAGGAAACTGATAAATTACATCATCATCATCATAAATTACATCCGGTATCATAGATAATACACATAAACAGATATGTTATATTTATACGTATTTATTTCTAATAGTAGTTACTGAGCGCGACTTTCACATGTTTTCACTTGGAATTCATAAGAAATGTCAAGTTTAATAAATAGGTTCTATTTTGGCGAAGGCAGGGGGAATGCAATCACATACCGCGTCGGACTCGCACTGACTAAACCTAACCTGCAGTGGACTTCTCCGCGAAAGCGAGGGAAACCCCAGGAATATGGAAATGCTGTTCCGGGTAAGGTGTTTTTCGAAATTCATTAGATTAGAAGAGAACCTAATATTTTTACAGGATAAAAGATCTGGTAACCTGTATTCTTTGTGCTAAATTTCAACACAATTCGTTCAGCCGTTTTTAGGGCATAGTAACAAACATCTAAAAATACAAAGTTTTACGTTACGTGATAAGTCACGTGTCAAGTTCACGATTAACCACATAAGTCTAATACAATCAGCTTACATGTGTTCATACCAAGTGTTAAATATGGTTACCTATCATAAGTTCGAAAAATATTTGACCAAATTTCATTTCACCTAAAACTTTTTATCTTTTATCGTTTCGTTTTTTTATTTCACCGAAGTCACGTCTGCCACTTTATCATTTCGTTTTTTTCGTTACTTCGTCGTTTCATTTGGTCGAAAAACGATCGTCGATCTTACACTTAGCCGAAATAACATTTGTTCGACGTATTATGTTTCCGAACATTCATTATACCACTGATTTAATTACCATACATTATACTTTTTATTAAAGTACTGCAGCAGGCATACAGCATGCAAGCTGGCATACAGCATGCAAGCAGGCATGCAACATGCAGCAGGCATGCAGCGTCGTAATTTTTAGAGCTTAAAACTTAAAGAACATCGGCCATATTCGACCTGACCAAAATATGAAACGACCACCAATGATTGATACGTCAAAAAATAGTGAATTATGTGTATATTAGATTACGGGGTTCAGCTTTTTTTATTGAGGCCGGGAAAATAATTTAGCAATGTAATAAAAACCTCATTTCCATAATACTTTTAATAGATTTTGAACGCATCCAAAGCTGTCCCGTTTCATCTGTGCTCCACGTTTCATCATAACACTAAAGTAACACTACCATTATGTGTTTACTATCTTAAATACTAGACTGTATTGCAGATTTTTTACTGATTTTTGTAATGTATTATCAATCACATCATTTTTAGATGGGGATATGGATTAAGTACTTATTCCGAAACGAGTTGCAAATGATAGGTTGACATTTGTACTAATACGTAGAACGGAACGTATTATGACAGAATGAGAGCTGTCAAAGCGTTTACCGTGCAGCCATCGTTGCTCTTGTTTTTTTTTTTTTTTCGCTCGCGGGTATTGATAGCCGATACACGTTTGTCAGAAGAGTAGATTTATGTGTTATTAACCGTATTAACAACTTGTCCTTCGTGTTTCTTGGTAAGATAGTAGATAGTACCTAGTGTTTGTGTTGTAAGTTTTCCGTTCGGTGGAGGCGTCCGTCATGGACGACCTCCCCCCTCCTAGTCCTCCCGACATCCCAGTCGATGAACCAACCCGTGGTAAACCATCGTCTTCAGGCGCAACAAAACGTCCATCGGTCAACAGTAACTCAGCGGAGCATAATGCAAAAAAATTGGTTACAAACCTGGAGATGCCTAATGCCTCTATACAGGAAGTGTATATACACCCAAACCTGGTAGTAGGTGTTAAAGCTTACTCGAGTTTAGACAGAGGCCCTTTCTTAGTCCATGTGTCTCGATCGGAACCTGACCTTTCTGCAGGATCAACTATTCGCCCTATTAAATTTGGTCAATTTTTAACAAGATATAATATTCGAAATATTTGTTCAGGAGGTGTTAAAAAAGTGGGCAGAAACAAAATATCAGTTGAATTCAAGAGCTGTGCTGACGCTAATTCATTCTTGGACAACCCAGTTTTATTATCTAATAAATATATAGCAACAATCCCTACTTACAACATTTCTAAAATGGGCATTGTTCGTCAGGTACGTGTAGACTTGTCAATGAATGATTTTGTAGAAAATTTGACTGTACCAAATGGCTGTGGTGAGGTTTTGAAGGCCCGCCGCCTCAACAGAAAATCCTCAGAAGATGGCAAAATCACATGGATCCCCACTCAAACTGTTGTTCTCACCTTTCAAGGACAATTCCTTCCTGATAGGGTATTCTCTTTTCACACATCTTTGCCCGTGGAGACCTATCAATTCCCAACCATCCAGTGTAATAAATGCTGCAGATTTGGCCATATTCAGACACAGTGTCGATCTAGCCCCCGGTGCTTTAAATGTACTAATCATCACTCCGGAGCTGAATGTGATGTAGCTGTTAGTAACGCTATATGTATTCACTGTTCTGGATGCCACTTTGCTACTAGCAAGGATTGCCCAGAGCAGGGGAGACAAAAGGCTATTAAAATTCTTATGTCCCAAGAAAATATTTCATATGAAGAGGCTTCCTCTCTATGCCCAAAGGTAAATAGGCCTTACTCCAAAATGGCACAAAGAACTACCCCCTCCCAACCATTCCATACTCAACCTAGCCAACCTAACTTTTCTCAATACAGTGAAATGATTCAACACAACTCTTCATCTTCTCCTCTGAATTACAAAAAAACTATTTTCACACAACCTCGCGCTAGGCCTACGTTAGGTAAGTCATTTGACAGAGCTGCCCATCAAAAGTTGATATCCGATGAGCCTTCTGCTTTACCCAATGGTTGTGCCATTCAAGCTCAACAACCTAATACCTCTCCATTGAGGCAGGATGTTGATCTCCTGGAAACCCTCCTTAATATAATTATTGACCTGATATCCCGGAAAAATTCTAACTTACCGTCCCACGTTACCCAAAAGCTTACTGTTGTCCTTAACTCACTTACTAACTGCCATGGCCCAAGTCGTCATTCAATGGAACACTAGAAGCCTCCCAAGAAGAAAACCTGAACTTTTATATTTAATAAATAAATTTCATCCATCAATTATTGCCATCTCGGAGACATGGTTGGTGCCTGGATCCCGATTTGGTGTTTCGGGATACACTTGCCTCCGGGATGACAGGGCTGATGGATATGCAGGTAGCGCCTTACTTGTAAGTCGTTACCTCTCTTTTTCTCAGCTTCCTCTTCCCTCCTTTTCCTCAAAGATTAATGCTGTAGCCATTAGGGCTGATGGCATATCTTATCTCTCTGTTTATATACCACACCCTTGCTCTACCCTGATTCCTGATATTTTATATATCATCTCCTCTGTTCCCCAGCCCATCATTCTGATGGGTGACTTTAACGCTCACCACAATTCATGGGGCTCAAGTCATGATGACCTGTTTGGTCTGGCACTCCTCGAATCTTTTGATGATTTAAATCTCTGTGTCATCAATACGGGTAGCCCTACCAGAAGAGTTCTCCCCAATCAAAATCCCAAATGTGCCGTAGACCTGACCATTTGCTCCCCATCCTTAGCTTCTACGTTATCATGGAATGTGTTATCCCATTCCTATGGGAGCGACCACTTTCCTATCATCATTTCCCTCCCCAACAGAGCAGTTCCATTCTATAATTATTCCTCTACTCTTAAATACCGTTTATCCAATGTTGACTGGGCCTCTTATTCTTCATCACTTAATGCTAAGCTGGAGTCTTTACCTACACCTGACAGTATTAATAAGTTAGACAGTTACTCAAGACTTGTAGATTCAATTATATCCACTGCAGATGAACAGTTCCCTGTTAAGAAAGGTATGGGGACTTATAGGTTTAGAGTTTCTACCCCATGGTGGGATTCAGATTGTACTACTGTTGTGAAAGATAGAAAGAATGCCGAAGAGGCATATAATGATGATATGTCCCAAAGTAATTTCAATACTTACCAAAGAAAAGCTGCCATAGCAACTAGAATCCTTACTAAGAAGAAGAGAGAAGGATGGCTTCGCTTTTGCGAAAATGTATCCCCAAAAACTCCTTCTTCCATAGTATGGAAACAAATTAAGAGATATAGGGGATCACTCAACAGAGAGAACATATCATTTAATGACCCCTCCATTTGGCTTGAAGGCTTTTCAAATAAAATGTCACCACCATCTGTCCCAAATGTGGACTATTTCCCATCCCCCCCAATCCCTTTAGCAAGTACAAACTTTATGGATAGTCCTTTTCTCCTCTCTGAACTTCAGTCAGCTCTTGTTGGTCTAGTTGACTCATCTCCTGGAGCTGATGGAATACCATATTCATTTATTAAAAATGCCTCTGAAAAATGTCTTTTATACTATCTTGAAATAGTAAATAAATTTTTTGAAGAAGGTGTAGTGCCAATATCTTGGAAGTCTCAAATTATTATCCCAATTCTTAAACCCGGTAAGATCCCTTCAGACCCAAACAGCTACAGACCTATAGCACTATCTTCCATTTTGGCTAAACTTACTGAACATATGATTAAACATAGACTTGAGTGGTTTATTGAAAATGGGAATGTATTGGCAAAATCACAGTTTGGTTTTAGAAAAGGTATGAGCACAATGGATAGCCTTTCTTTACTTTCCTCCGATATCCACCTCTCCATATTAAAGAAAGAATACCTAGTTGGGGTCTTTCTAGATATCTCTTCTGCTTATGATAATGTCCTCCTTCCGGTTCTCAGGAATAAACTGATTCACCAGCTGAGTATCCCTGTGAAGTTGGTACGCTTCATTTGCAATCTTTTTATGAAGAGATCTATCTCCATAAAATGTCACAACTCAATTCTTTCTTCTAGAACTGTCTGGAAAGGTCTTCCGCAAGGTTCAGTCCTTAGTCCCTTACTTTACAGTCTGTACACTTACGACCTAGAACTATCAGTGGAGCCTTCCTGCCAAATTTTGCAGTACGCTGATGATTTGGCAGTATATATTTCCAGTAAGTCTCTAGATGTGGCTGTAACCCGGCTGAACTCTGCTCTTGGTTACTTAACTGATTGGCTTCTCCAGCATGGATTATCGTTATCAGCTTCCAAAAGCAGGACTGTAGTTTTTACGAACAAGAGACACGTTCCTCCTGTTTTAATTGTAGTTGGGGATGAAACTATTCCCCAGCAAGACAAAGTAAAGTTTTTGGGGGTATGGCTAGACTCTAAGCTCTCTGGTATTGCACACACTGATTATATAGTCCAAAAGTGCGAGAAAAATATCAATGTTTTACGTTCCCTATCTGGAGTTTGGTGGGGTGCTCACCCTACTTCTCAGAGACTATTATATAATGCTATAATCCGTAGTCATATGGACTATGGATTATTTCTTCTGGATCCTTGCAACCAGGCAGGTCTTCAAAAGCTTGAAAAGGTCCAAGCTAAATGTTTGCGTATTATCCTGGGTGCTATGAAGTCATCACCAATAAATGCTATGCAAGTGGAATGTGGTGATCCGCCCCTTGCTCTGCGCAGACAACTTTTAGCTAATCGTTTTTATTTTAAACTTGACCAAAATCCAGGTCACCCGCTTCTTCATAGATTAGAAGAGCTATCTGCCCTTTACAATTTGCGTGAAAACCGGTCCCGCTTGAGATTGCCTTGTCTTCTCAGTGCCCATCTACAGTTCTCCCGTCTTTCTGCTCCACTTTTTCAACAAATTTTAAACCCTCTCTATTCAGCTCCTTATGAGTCTCTAATATTTCAACCCAACATTATTCTGGACTTTGGCATTGACAAAAACACCATGGAGGCAAACAGGGTATTTATTGAACTAATCAAATCTAAATATAAAAACTGGCTCCCTTTTTACACTGATGCTTCCAAAGTCTCTAATGATGGTCCAGTTGGTGTTGCAGTGTGGATTCCTTTTACCTCTATCATCTTGAGCTATAAATGCCCTTCTGCAACCTCTGTGTTTACAGGGGAATCTATTGCCATTCTAGAGGCTATTCGTTTTATTCGGTCTCATAAGTTGAAAAAGTCTATAATTTTCTCTGATTCCAAAAGCTGCTTACAAGCCATCCTTTCAAACCCTTTCCGTTCAAAATCTAGGTTTCCCATAATACTTAAGATAAGAGAGGAGCTGTCTCAGTGTCACAATCTTGATATTCAAGTGATTCTAGCTTGGATACCTGGTCACTCAGGTATAGTGGGCAATGAATTAGCCGATTCCTATGCCAGGGGTGCTAGTGAATCAGGCTCTCTTGATCACTCTCAAATTTACAGCCATGATATATGTTCATCTTTAAAACAAAATTTGTACAATTCATGGACTAAGGCATGGCAAATCTCTAAATCAATTAAAGGTAAATATTATGGTGACATTCAACCTTCTATACCTAATAAACCCTGGTTTTCCAAATTTAAAAATCTTGATAAAGTCACCACTTCTACTATTTGTCGCCTGCGCTTAAACCATTGTTGCACTCCTGTCTTCCTGGCTAAACTTAGGATTAGGGACTCCTCACTTTGTGAATGTGGTTTGGATGAAGGACATGTTGACCATATATTCTTTAATTGCAAAAATCAGAAGTTCTCGTTATATGATGTTATTCCGCCCCATATCCCTCGTCCAATCTCCTTCAAATACCTTCTGTCCCTAGTATATACTCCTTTTATATATATACTATGTAAATATATAAGAATTAATAAAATTAAACTTTAATTATCTATCTAAGTACATTTAGAATTTTATTTCCTTATTTATGTTGGTGGTTGATAAATGTGTGTGTCTATTTTGTTTGTTTTAGATTCCGACGTGCCTCTACCCATCTACTTAACAAAATAGTACTTGGCCATTTTACTGATTGTTGATTTCCTTCGTTTGTTGGCCTATCATAACTCGACATTGGCGAAATTGTGGTGGTTATCCCACAAGTGCCACAATTAAGAGTTGAAGTTGAGTTGATCGTTGCTCTTGCGTCGTTTTGGTTTGTGTGTGTTATTTGTGACTTTGCTACTATTACGGACTCTGACTGATCTTTCAAGTCCTGACGACCCTTTGATATTGATACCTGGACACCGATAACGCTTACACCTGACGACCCTCTGCTATTGATCCTAGGACACCGATGCGCTTTATGTATTGGTTCCAAGTGCCGAGAGAGTCTCGGAATACTACAATGAACCCGAACAACCGAGCAACTCGTCGACATTTACAGTGTATTCATTGCAATATCGTCGTTGATACACTCCAGCGCTTCGTTGTCTTGGAACTTGACACCAGAGTCATATCGTTAATCAGCAATTGGATCGCCCCAATACTCGTAAGTAATGTTTTTCATAAGATATAGTTTACTGTGTTATGACAGAATTACAATATTATTCAAACGTATTTATTCGGTTGAGCCTTTTATGCTCAATGATCTTTTAGTATATTGTAGATCCGTTAGATAAAGCTGCGTTTGTCACATACAGTCTGTGGATGGGTTACAGTTTCATTACTCATTGAGACTCCCTGGGCCTTTATATCCAGTAAATCATTATATCCAGTAAAAAGCTTCTTAAATCTGTCAACCATGTAATAATATCAGTATATTCCCGTGATTGGGCTGTGGAGATCTGATGGCAGTTGCTTCATGTAAAATACCACCGCTCTAGGTTGTACTAGAAATTAACCCCAACATAGCAAAAAGCTAGGCAGATATTCTTTTAAGTTGCATAATAGTAATATTTTTTCTTCTTTTGCAGATAACTGAAGATAATTACATTTGTGAGGCATGTAGGGATATTGCAATGCACGCAGTTAATGAAGCTTTAGCTTGCGATAAACAAATGCACAACAAACTGCGGTGCACAAACATCTGCATCCTCTCACCAAGGCCATAGACAAGTGTGTGTTCACTGCGGTCTATCCATATTAAGGCGACGAAGTGACCTTATTTTCAAAGAAAATGCCTCTGATTTGGATAGTAATATTGCCAATATCATTGAAACCAGGATTGCCCCACGTCAGGTCAGTACACTAGTAACCATGAGCTGCTCTGTAATTCAAGACTCAATAATGTTATTTATTAATTAACCCATTTGCCATATTGTGCTTTAAACCAAGATATTCCCTTTTTAGATTAAATCAACTGATCGTGTTTGTCATTCATGTTGGCTGAGATGCAGAAGAACTGTGCTTCGGGCACGACACATAGAAGATGCACGATCTGTTAATCCAGATGACAATAATTTTTTACAAGAACCAAACCACACTGGTCAAGATCTAGAACAACATACAGGGGCTGAGGAAGATAGACCTGAAATCCCAATGGTTCCTGTTCAACCAGCAGCAGAAATTGTTTTGGCAAACTACAGACGGGCTGCAAATACTGCTTCTCATTGTTTATTCTTGGGCTGTACTAATATAGATTTGCGGATCATTTCTAATTCTTTGAGAAAAACTGTCTTGAGTAATAATAAATTCTACATACCAGAACTGGCTAGAGTTTGTGAGGAACATTTATTTAGCAATAACTGGGATAGTTTATTTGATTTGCCAAACAGTATCAGTACTTTTAATGTGCAACAAATAGAGCATGTGTTCTCATGGGTAAATTCATCCAAATCATATTTGAATTAAGCAGCATTGAAGCAATTCAAGATGTTGAAGACAATTTATTTTTTTATTGGATTGAAAGAACAAAAGAGGAATTTATTTCATTGTTACATGAGGTTCCTAGGGTCCAAGAAGCTCATAGAGGCATTATAGGCTTATCTGCTTTGCTTATGAAATTGAGATCTGGAGAATCTGATGACAGATTATCAAAGCTTTTAGGAGTGCCTTGTCGTACCCTTGAAAGATTAATGCACAGCATAAGAGAATTGCTGGTGCAAGACTTTGTTCCCAATAATCTTGGAATTAGTCATATTTCAAGGGAGAATTTACTACGGCACAATCTGCTGTTGCCAAATGGCATCTATAATATTGATAACAATAACCAAGTCATTCTGATTTGTGATGGCACTTATATATACATTAACAAAAGTTCAAATTATATGTTTCAAAAGGATACATACTCACTGCATAAGTATAGAAATCTACTCAAACCGTTTTTGATTGTATCAACTGATGGCTTTATTGTTGACTGTTTAGGGCCATACAAGGCTACCACATCGGATGCTGAGATTATGACATCTCTTTTTATAAATGTGAATTCTCCTCTCAGATTGTATCTCCAAGCTAATGATATTTTTATTTGCAAATTGACTGCAATTACAAGGCCTACATGCCAGAATCACTTTCAGAGGGCGAACATCAACTGACCGCAGAGCAAGCAAATAGAAGTAGATGTGTGACAATTTGTCGATGGGTGGTGGAGGTGGTTAATGGGTATTTTGAAAGAGATTTTAAATTATTACGGCAAGACTATTTTAATAAGACTGTGCCGCATATGATGGAACATTTTTAAATAGCGGCTAGTCTTCTGAACAGGTTTGGTGTTCGCCTGAGAAATAGAGATGATGCTGGGGAAATGTTAAATATTATCAGAAAAAGGATTTCTTTATAAAATAATTTGTCCCTATTGGCTGAAAGTACAAATATGAACAGAAGGTCTTCTAACTTTGTAAGTATTATGGCTGATAGAGATAACCTAATCACATTTCCTAGACCGGAAATGAATTAATTAACTCTTTTTGCTTTATTAACCTATCAGATACGACAAGCACTGTCATATTATGGGGAGCACGTAAGGTTTCATGGTGGGCACAGAATAGAAGTAACAAGTGGCAGCATAGATACCTCAGATAACAATTTGAGAGGAAGTGGCAACAATACTCTGATACGGGGAAAATCAAGTCGAGACATGTATCAAGGAAGCAACACTATGTTTATATTTTAATAGAAAATGGCATATCAGAGAGAGAGGGTATAGCAGAGTATTGATGCAACTGTTTGGTAGGGCCACACACAGTTGGATGTTGTGCTCATGTCATGACGATTGTGTGGTACCTTGGATGGGCTCGATACCAGTCAAATATTTCTGACCTGCTGAATATTTAAATTCAGTTGTTGTAAGGGAACACATAGAATAAATTAATACTTAAAACAATATTGGTGTTTTATTTAAGGTGCCCTTTTATTATTATTATTTTTTACCGACCTTTGAGATATTAGGTTATATTTTTAGTAAGTATGACAAGGCAAGGAACCATTATAATATATATTTTTCATAATAATTTAAAACAGTTGCTAAGAAACAGTCTAGCTTGGCTTTTGTATAATCATATCCTGATTCATGCACATGCCTTAGATACATAACAGTGAAAAGATTAGAAAGGTTATTGATTCATTTTTATGGTTTTAGCCATTGACTTATATAGTTATATATTACTGCATAGTTTTTATATCAATGGTTTTAGCTGAGGTTGTAGTAATGGCTGCCGACTTATACATCATAACCTCAAAAGTGACGTAATACATAAGTGTATCGTTCTATGATCCACGGCTTTTAAATAATATATTTTCAAATTAGGATTGATGAATGTGCCTAGAGGAACGGATTAATCCATACACTAGTCATGTTCGCCATATTTTATAGCCAGGTCACAGCATGTATGGGCCGTGACCGATGTTCTTTAAATAATAATAATAATATCCTGGGACTGTATTTACACACGACCATCTGATCCCAAACTAAGAAGAGCACACAAATAGTGGGTGGGGGTTGAACCCACGACCTCCGGCGTGACAAGCAAGCATTTGCCAACCACGCCAACAGGCAAATACGACATTCAAAGTTTGGAAAAGTTTTACCCTCAATGGTACCAAGTAACAATGAGGCATTAATGTTTGTATGGAAATATGTAAGTTTTATGTGAATGAAAAATATTAGAGATAGTTGATACAACATTTACGAAGTCATTACAAGATATTATGTGGTGTGGTGTTGAGACGCGGGCACAGTATTATAATATAAAATAATTTTAAAAATATCTCGCAAACTGACGTTACTAACAGTCGTATTTATACTTGACACGATGAACATGGCTGTTCCTTGTCAGTTTCTGACGTCAGAGCTTTCTGGTTGCTCTGAAATAATAATGAACTTTGATGTTACTATGGCAAAGCTTTTGTATTTTGAAATGGTACTAAAATATTAATACTTGAGCAAAGAGATAAATTTTTTTTTTTCCCAAGGAGATTATGTTAACTCTAAGTCTGACAATTATATAATAGTTGCCAGCTTCAGTTAAACTTTATTACGTTGTAATAAGTGCTAATCAATGAATTATATATATAAATCAATGAAAGATAAAAAAACGCGATGATGGATTAAATCAAACCGATCATTCTTTCGAAATATTGAACCCTGTGAATACCTGTGGTTTTTAGGGTTCCGTAAAAAAACGGAACCCTTATAGATTTTCTTTACTTTAGGTACTTTGGAAACTTCACCGAAAATTGGTTTTGAAAAATTTGGAAAATTGGTGAGTAAGTAGTTTGTTTTTAATACGTCATAAATCATAAATCGCAATTTCCCTTTCATTCAATCAACTACTACAAGAACTTTTATAATATTACTTTTATATTGTTACATACTGCTACGGAACGCTTCATGGACGAGTCCGACTCGCACTTGGCCGCTTTTTAAAACATAGTAGTAGTCGGAGGTCGTTTATAGGTGCTAATAAGTCTTCTCCCTTCTCACTTGTAAAACATCGATGTCTGTTGCGTTTTCTAACCCTCCTATGCAATATGCAATTTATAAATAATTAGCTGCTCAGTTAACTTCGCACCGCCAATTTTCCTCCCGTCAATACTGTCTAAAATCTAATATTTTAATGCATTGTAATGTACAACTCTCACAGTTTTCTGTCTCATTCGCACACTCACTTTTCCGATATTTTTAAATATTTACTTAGTTTTTTATTTTCTCTTACAAACCTCCTGACAAGAATGAACACGAAAAAGTAACATTTATCCAATTTGATGCAGTCACTTCTGAATTATGAATCCGAATGAAAAAAAGTCGTCTCTGAGCTTTCTGCCTCATTCGCACACTCACTTTTCAGATATTTTTAAGTATTTGCTGTTTTCATTCATTCAAACCTTCTACTGATAATAACGAACACATAAAAGAAAGATTTATCCAATTTGGTGCAGTCGTTTGGAAGTTACGAGCGTACAAACATTTCGGTGATTCAACTATATAAAACTGCTTTTTTGTATTTCGTTGAAACCACAGATTGGTCTTAAGAATTTAATACAAAGATGTATCGATCATGCTAAAGTGATACGAACGCAGTATTTCGGAAAGGAAACACTCGAAAAGTCCACTACGCTGTAAGAATACGATCAAAATGATTTACTGCCAAAACGGCATTCCATTGAGACCCACGACCGTCACAATGGGGACAACGGCTTTCACCACAAATATATATTCCGAACTTCCGAAATCTACAAAGAATTTTCATCCCTACCACCTTGCAAATAAGGTATAAGATCGATGCATATTTCCTTAGAAATTGCAACCATTTATCAGAACCCCGAGTCATTTAAGGCAATTTTTATCGCTTAAGTCTGCTGAAAATGGAAAAATGTGCTGTGGCAATGGTGTAGCCTCTATATAACACTATTTTTCTCGGCTTTTTTTTATAGTACTACTAAGTATGATAAGGTTTATGTAATAAAAGATAAATAAGATAATAGGATGTTATTACTTTTATCTACTATGTAATCTACTACTGATATAGAATATCATTGTTTGACTGGCCTGTTGGTGTAGAGGTTATTGACACTGACTACTAAGCTAGTGCTCGTCGGAGCGACCCCCACCCAGGACAAATCTTTGTGTGATAAACACGATTATTTTTTCTATGTCTCTATGTCTGCGCTAAATTTATATATAATGTGTAAGTATTTAGAAATATATGTATAAGTATGATTATCATTCGTCTGGTTGCCTCAGTACTGGATTTACTTAAATTGGGATCAGATGGCAGTGGTTTAGGTATCCCGAGATATTTATTTATTTAATATATGTCTTATGACCTTTGTTGGTGTAATAACAGCGTGTTCCACCGCCGATAGCGAGGACCAGTATTCAAATACCAGGTCGGTACAAAATTGCTATTAGGATTTTTGTTTGTGGCAATATAGATATCCAGGAACAGTGCGAACTCTGGAAGTTCCAACTACGCTTGAGTACTCTTACTTCTAATAAGTAACGTTCTTGGTTCTGCGTATGATGTCTTCCCAGCCGTGTTAAATAACCATCCCTTAGGGTAATAAGGCTGAGGAAATAGAGAAAGCACATGTATTTTCTTGTTGTTGGTTATTGTCCTTTGCGAATGGCCATAGTAGCTGAAATTCAGCCTAGACCTGGGTGAATTTTAGCTCCTACATATTTATTATATATGTGTAATTTACTTAAGTTCCAAGCCGCTCCGCGCCGGTGTGACTCTCAAAAATATCATGCTTCGCCACTGCTTCGTATACTGTTGGCTACTTAAAGTAGTTAACTTCGATGGTCGAAAATAGAAGAAATAAGCAGGGGGCACATTTATATTAGTGCCAGGGTATTTGTATTATGATAAATATGTGTTAGCTAAAGGAAGGGCGGCTGGTTATTTGTGTACGAAGTGAATGATGTATTGTGAGAGGAAAATAAGGAAAACGTCTGAAAATAAGATGAAAGAAATGATAGAATAACTATATTTCATTTGTTTTGACATTGTTTTTATTCTAATAAGATGGCAAACACGTTAAAAATAGCCCACATAATGGTCAGCTGATATTATTATTTATTACTATTTATTAATAGCCTGTGTTATTTGGATATATCCTACTAATATTATATACGTGACAGTTTGTAAGTATGGATTGATGGATGTTTGTTACTCGTTCACGTCAAAACTACTGAATGGATTTTAATGAAACTTTACAATAATATAGTTTATACATCCGAATAACACATAAGCTATAATTTATAAACGTTAACGCGGATGAAACCGCGGGGCATAGCTAGTTAGCTATATTCCTACAAAGTTTCATCAAAATCCGTTCGGTAGCTTTTACGTAAAAGAGTAACAAACATCCATACGTCTATGCATCCGTACATCTATACTCACAAACTTTCGCACTTATAATATTAGTAGGATATGCATATAAATTTATACAAAGGCGGACTTTAAACCCAGGGCATTTTTTGCCAGACAACCTTAGTATGGTGCAGAGATAGAAGGTGCACAGATCATAGAATTACTAGAACGTAACAAAGAGGGGCCTTACTTAAAGCTTAGTATTAATAGTAAAATACTAGAGTATTCAATACTATACTATACAAACCGATCCTAATTTCCTACGAACTCTGTTGCGAGTGAAAGTGCTGGTTCGAGACCCGTCGGACGATTAAATTTATGATTTCCCTTTATTTAGATTATTATGGGTATCTTTTATTTTTCTTTTTTTTAAAGATAATCTTTGTCCTATTAAGTGCTTCCCTAGTTGCTACCTTAGACAATACGTGCTGTGCTCACCTTATTTAAATGTTGCTTCCGTTGAGCGCTGCTTAAGGTCACGTGGAACCTCCACGTGACTTTAGGCAGCGCTCAACGGGAGCAACTTTTAAATGTTGTTAAATAATACTCATAACCAGTAATACCTACTCACTGATCCGTAAGTGATCGGTGAGGTAAGTACCTAGGCACGCGGTCGGTCTATAGATGGGTGACCGTCAAATGGTTAAATTTCTGAGAGTCTCCGTGTTTTGGAAGCTTATATTAAGTACCTTCTAAAAACGGAGACTCTCAGAAATTTCCCCACTTGACGGTCACCCATTTATGACTACTTGGTCCTTGTAGACAACCGTTGTTAAACCATGTCGGAGGCTTACTGGGTGGCTTAAACAAATCTGACACCAGGGTAAATAAGCTAAGGTCACGTATGAGGTGACTAGAGCTGACGTCTACGGAACCTGTAGCAATAATAATAATATCCTGTGACATTATTAACACACATCTGATTCCCAACTAAGCATAGCTTGTATATGGAAACCTGATAACTGATATACTACATATAGTACTTTTCTTTGGTAAATACATACTTATATATAGATAATTACACTCAGGACAAACTGACATGTTCATACCACAAAAATCTGTCCAAGGGCTCTACCGGCTAAGTCACCAAACATCGTTTTCGTGAATGGCGTTCAAATAAATAAAGGTTAAAATTACTTAATCAATCGTTAAATCGCCTTCAACGTCGACAATCATTTCGGAGCATTTATGACGTCACATGTGGTCATGGAAGCCGATTTAACGATTGATTAAGTCATTTCTAACCTTTATTTATTTGAACGCCATTCACAAAAACGATGTTCGGTGACTTAGCCGGTAGAGCCCCTGGGTGGGATATCGAACCGACGACCTGCGATGTGAAAGGCAAGCATTTACCAACCACGCCACCAGCCCGTGAGTTATAAACCTCAAAAAGCAGCAATATATCTAACAACGCTCTTGAAGAAGGCAGTAAATGTCAGTATTTTCAACTATAAGTTATTCATGGCACACTTAAGGGATCGGTGATTGAATACTGAATCGGTCGGGTCACTCGGGATCGATGTGACTCGCAAACCGATCTCATTCTTGCTCTTCCCTTGTAAGTTATGAAATAAAATATTCAAAATTTCTGGTACTCGTATATTTGACTATATATATGGCCTTTGCGTCTGTTACAGGCGATTTACGGCGCATTGTCTGAGAGAAATTTCTTATTGTGGCTAAACAAACCGATGCGAGAGCGACGTAGCCCGCCGCAGGTCTGACAAGAGAAGTTTGCGGTGGTTGGTGCCGAGCCGCTTTCATGTCGCTTCTGTCTCTTATCAGCAAGTACTCCAAACCAGGCTTCGTCACAGATCTGACGACCCTCCACTACATGTTTGCGCCATTCAACTCTATTTTCAGCGAGGTTTTCCCAGCTACAGTGGTCAATTATAAAAGCGGCCATATCCCGCTTGGTATTTGACTTACGTAGTAGTAAATAAATTGTAGTTTTATTGAAGTCCAGAGAACGAGTAATAATTAAGTATTATTGCAAAAACCTTCGCTGTATGGCTGACGGCATAGAATACCCCATCTCATCCTGTGGGGGGCGTAGAAGTCGTACCGAGCAGAATATCTATCAGAAGAAGACGGGCAGCAGCGTCTCTCTGTGTACTATGACTATCATACTCCGATGGCCAACTTCAAACTGATTTATTTGTCAAACATAGGTGTTTTTTTTGGAACGAAGTTCCTTATCACGCGTTGTGAAAGGGGGCTAGACGGAAAAAATCTCACGAAAAGTTGTCACGACACTTTATGCAGCTGTGCGGCGTGCGCATGTTTCTCTGTCTGCCTCTCTCTCCTTCTCTCTCTCTCTCTCTCTCTTATAGAAAGCAAGCCAGATATTTTCATTTCTATTTCGCATTGAACAGTGTGGTGTCGCGACGATTATTTTTGTTGAGTGTATACAGGTTTTTTGTACATCTATACATACATACAAATAAATAAAATTGGAGTGTCTGTTTGTAATATTGAAATAACCGGTTTTTACTACATAAATATGAATACATATACGGTACATACACCAAAATAACATTTTTTACAATTTTTGTCTGTCTGTCTGTCTGTTTGTTCCGGCTAATCTCTGAAACGGCTGGACCGATTTTGACGGGACTTTTATTAGCAGGTAGCTGATGTAATAAGGAGTAACTTAGGCTAATTTTATTTTAGAAAAAGTCTTTTATTTTACTAAAAATCAAAATAAACTAATTAACACGCGGACGAAGTCGCGGGCACAGCTAGTAATAAATAATAAGAAATAATTTCGTTCCATCCGGGTGTCTCTTGACACCTCTCAAGTTTTTTTATTATTTTTTTATGGCATAAGTCGACCAACGAGCAAGCGGGTCACCTGATGGTAAGTGATGGGCGCCGCCCATGTACACCCGCAACACCAGAGGTGTCACGGGTGCGTTGCCGGCCTTTAATAGTCAGCAAACAAGTGTTGCTGACCCTTCCCCCCACCCCAATGAGTTCTGGCGACCTTACTCACACGCAGAAACACAACACTAAAGTAATTAATGTTATTATTAAAGTATGTCTTCTGTAAGGTGGAGGTACTTCCCCAGTCGGGCTGCTCTTTGAGCGAATGAACGCTGTGCCCTACCTCTCTTAAGGTGTACAAAGATCTTATGTTATAACATTATACAGTGTGCGCTATGTTTTGCCAATGACATACAAATTTTTCAAATATGTACAAAACTTATGGAGAAATTACAGTACATCAGACATTATAGAATTATAGAGACAATTATTGTATTACTTAAATTAAAAATCTATGTATAGCACTATTGGCTCAATCTTTTAAAACCATTTGTAGAATTGTTATTACTGTAATTAACTAAGTAGACCGGAGATGCATCCATTTAGTTAATTAGTTGTGGAAGCTTGTTATTGGCATTTACTTACCAAAATTTGTAACCAATTGTATGTAGCTGTTAGCTTCCCTAATAAAATAAATTAAAATAAAAATTATCATAAAAAATCGTCTAAGGTGTAATAACACTTTGTAAGTAATAGCTCCCACAAAATGACTTTCATTTTTTTTACTGGCAAGCATTTAATCTCCTCAGGTATTTTATGGCATTTCATGGCATATCCCTCCAAATGATGGACGCAACTCCATTGTGGAAACCTTTTAGGAAGGCATTTGTCCGCATTTGACGTCATTCGGCTGGTATGATTGCAAAAAAATTAATTAATTAATATATTTGGACAACTAACATACTACCTTCTAATCACAAACTAAATAGTGTCCAGCTATATCATATAAAAAAAAAACCGGCCAAGTGCGAGTCGGACTCGCCCATGAAGGGTTCCGTAGCAGCAACTATTTCAGTTGATTAAATGAAAGCTAATTGCGGTTTACGAATTATGACGTATTAAAAAAAAATACTTGCTAGATCTCGTTCAAACCAATTTTCGTTATTAGTTTACATGGTAATGTACATCATATATTTTTTTTAGTTTTATCATTCTCTTATTTTAGAAGTTATAGGGGGGGGGGCACTCATTTTACCACTTTGGAAGTGTCTCTCGCGCAAACTATTCAGTTTATAAAAAAAATTATTAGATACCTCAGTATCATTTTTGACTGTCCATATACGGGACGACTATCCATATGGGTACGATAAAAAAAAATTTGGCACGATGTAAAAAGTGGCTGTGACATACAGACGGATAGACAGACAGACAAACAGACATGATGAATCTATAATCCAAATGGCAAAAAACGGAGCCCTAAAAATTGATATTCTAGATATACACAGACTATACAGATAGGTATTTCAACAATAATTAGAGATTTCCATAGCTTGTAACGTACCCTTCGAGATTGAACATCGGGATTTGGATGAAAACGTTATTTTTAACAATCAATAACAAAAGATCAATGAGGCTTTATTGCGGATTTACTGAATTTACATGTATACAATCACAACCCAAAGTATCCTAAAGGGCAACCTTTTCCACAAAAAATATTACGTACTAGCTGTGCCCCGCGGTTTAACCCACATTAAATTTTATTCACAGCTCCTCCCCCGTAGGTGATAGCGTGATAATATGTAACCAGACCTCTTAGTAATATTCACGCAAAATTTGAAGTAACTCCATGTAGTACTTTTTGAGTTTAGCCCGGACATATGTTCATACAGACAAACAGACACACAGACAAAAATTCTAACAACTATATTTTTGGCTTCGATATCGATTGTAGATCACGCCCAAAGTATCCTTTAAAAAAATATTCAATGTACAGTTTCGACTTTCCTACGATTTTATTATATGTATAGATTAGTACCTACTTTATGTTGGCATAATAATAGTTAAGGATATAACCACACGAATACCAATGCTAATTGTACACTCAACATATTTTAATTCATCATCAGCCTGATATAGTGCACTACTCAAAATCCAGTAGTGATACAGTAGTGACAACATAAAATAGGTACTGAGGGAAGGGCTATCTTGCCCAAAGGTTTCTATAACGCTGCCATTTGGAGCGGTTTGCCTTAGTCACCGCCAGTCGCGGTGACTAAGGCATGCGAGTTGGCGACCGCAGTTGAGTGGGAGTAGTTTTAGTCGCTGGGTGCTGGACTGGCAGGAGTCGGCAATAGAGGAGGGCAACTCGGAACCCTCCCAGGGTACGTGGCCCGTCCATCTGGGATACGGCGCTAAAGGGGGCACCGGAGCAACATACCCGCGTTACCGCGTTACCAGGCGCTCGAAGAAGTCTACGGCAGGTTAAATAAGGCCGGTAACCACACGGCTAAATAAAAATAATTCGATTGCTCTATCCTATTACGTGTTGTCTTTTGGTCTCTACTCAAATACCTACTTATAAAAACCCGGTTTAGTTTGCTTTTCTTATATTATCATATAGTATGTATTTACACTTGCTTGAACAATTAATATTACACTGAGTCTTTGTTGCCGAGTCAAATCACAACATTTATTTTATAATGTCATATAATCATTGCTCTTAGTTGCTATGCACATACACATGTTTTTTTTATACATTGATAATGTCATACAAAAATAGTACATACTCTTTAGATTTACACTGAATATTTAGATGTCAGCTTGATAACTTTGATTAACTTGACCCCTTTCCTTCTTCTTCTCCTTATTCAATATTGGCAATGTCCATAAATTCTGGTTCTTTGTCAATTCTTCAGCTTCTTGGAACGTTTGTGGCAAATCCTTCTTCGCAGTTTCAGGCAAGCCAAAAACAATCAAGGCACCTAATCCAGCAACACAACCTACAGCAACTAACGGCAGCCAATATAGATAAACTTTCAAGTATACAATATATGGTGATATCATTGTCGCTATGGATCCACAAATATGGACTACTGCTACACCTGAGCCTCTTACAGGCGTTGGTAAAATCTCAGCACTCCATTGCACTGTTGTATTATACGCCATGTTGACAGCAAACCTTGCAATCACAGCTACTATCACACTTGTCACTCCACTAACGAATACAGCGAGGATACAAAAGATACAACTAATAGTCATGGTGAAAATTGTTAACCACCTTCTACCAAAAATATCCATGATGAATGCTACTAAAAATATCGATGGGAACTCGGTAAAGGATACCAGTGAGAATGACACAAAGAAATCAAAGTCTAATTGTCCTAGGCTCCTTACAAGCCCATCAAAGACAATTGTACAGCACATAAACTCCAAACAGACTAAGATAAACATTTTTCTAACCAGTGGTCTTTTAAAAACTTCTAAAATGCTCTGAGACTCTTTTGGTATTGTACTGTTTGCTGTTAATTTGAATTGTTCTATTATTTTAGGTGCTATTTCTTTTTTATTTATTCGGCCAATTACCAGTACGTTCTTGATGGCATCATCCACACGTCCTTTAGACAACAACCATGTCGGACTCTCAGGTAAGAAGAATGGTGCCAAAATAGCTAAGCCTAAAGGTAGACTAGTTACTAGAGAGATTACTTTCCAATGTCCACAAGCTAGAACGATCCATGGGACTAGAGTAGCGAATAAAGAATAAAATATAGCGAAAGATATATTCACCATTAAAGTTCTGTACTTAGGCGCAATATATTCTAAAACTAGGAGATACACCATCATGAGGCAGTTGTCGTATGATATTCCCATAACAAATCTTGATACCGCAAATTGGGTGAAATTTTGGGAGAAGGTACTAGCAAAGCCTCCAACACATCCAAAAATACAACTTATTACAGCAGCTGGCAATCTTCCAAAGTGATCTCCAATCCATCCCATTGCCAAACCTCCAATTATGGACCCGAGAAAGAATATTGACTGAGCCGATGCCTGATAGCTGTTCTTATCGCAGACCCATCCTAATTCACTGCTGATGGTCGCATATGGTATCTCTGTTTTGTCAAATTCCCATCCATTTCGGCAAGGTACTTTAGGCCATGAAGGATCAGGCTTTTGATGCGTTAGTAAAACTTTACTCCAGTCAGCTTCGTACATCTCACATTGTGAGTATCCGAATCTTGAATTTACATCAATGGGGATACCGAAATGTCTTCGCTGTATTTCTGTAAGGTTCTCCAATTCTGGGATCCAACACCAGTGGTTAGATGATACCTCTGTCATGAATAGCTGAGAAAAGTATACGAAGACAGCAAAGGCATGGAAGGGAAATGTAGAAAACAGTAGAAGGAATTGATATCTCCCAAATTCTCCGGCTGATGACAGTAGATCATCATAATCTACTTCAACTTTCTTTTCTATTTGTTTCGAACATTTTGCGTTATCCATTTTTGTTTCGTTTAGTTTTGGATTCCCTTGATCTGCTGTCTTTGGTTAATTGTATTAAACTGTTTAGATAAAATTGACTTTGGCCTTATATCATGTCTGTTTTGCTGTTTGCAGAGATAGCGAGCTAATTTTACTCAGATTGTTTATTGTAGAATTTACCGCAGATGTATTTAATAAATATTAGCTTCTCTTGACGCCACAGTAATATAAAATTATAATGGAGATTAAGTAGGTAACTTTCCATATCATTTGTTTAGTAGACTAAAACTAGTACCTACTGAATTAGAGAATTAGAATTTTCTTGTCACAATTCACGCCTTTATGATCATGAAGTTTTTAAATAAAAAAAAATATTTAGTTGGTCTAGTGGTTAGTGACCCTGAGTGCTAAGCCAGAGATTGTTGTTTCGATCCGCACCCAGGACACATTTTTCTGTAAGGAGCATGATTATTTGCTGTGTCTGGGTGTAATTTATATGTATTTAATATGTATTTGGAAATATTTAAGTATGTTTATTAGTTGTCTGTTGCCATAGTATAGGCGCTGCCTAGTTTGAGTTACCATCTAGGTATATATTTTATTTATTATAAGTTGTTTTATTTTATGCACTATAGAGCTTTGGATATTTTTATTTCTTTAGCAAGCAATATATGCTTGCTAGGTTTTCTGAAGCATGTAAAACCGCATTTTTGATAGCAATTTTCTTTTACCTTAGCTGCAATCATGTCAACGAAGTGCAGACGCCATTGTTTAACCATTGTTTGTGTAATGTCTAGCGGCAGACATTAAAACAGAGCTCTGAAGCAAGTACAATAACATCAGAATGTCAATAGAATGTAATCATATGAAAACAGCGTGTAAGAGACAGCATACGAGTTATATAATAATAATAATATCTCGGGACAATGTCACACAGATCATCCTAGCCCCAAACTAAGCAAAGCTTGTACTATGGGTACCAGGCGACGATATACATACTTATATAGATAGATAAATACTTATATACATAGAAAACATCCATGACCCAGAAACAAATATTCGTGCTCATCACACAAATATTTGCACTTACCGGGATTCGAACCCAGGACCACCAGCTTCGTAGGCAGGGGCACTACCAACCAAGCTACGGTGACCGTAATATTACTAGTATGGTGTACCTTACACGCTGTCTTCATATTATTACATTCTATTGACATTCCGATGTTATTGCACTTGCTTCAGAGTTATTATATAACTGCATTTTGTTTATGTCATCAAATTGCGATACATAAAAGTTACTTTAGTTGTTTTTCTACAGAAATCTTCCTTATTATGGTTTATATATTTATCTGTGATATAAAGTATAAATATATAACATTGTAGTGAAGTGAAAATAGTATGAAACGATTCCTCTCAGCTTGCGTAATGTATAGTCCTGCCATAAGTTCAGCACCTTCTACTTATATGAAGGTTATACATATGTATAATAATATGATGTTATTATACTAAGTAGATTTTATACTATTCATTAAGGTAAAAATCATATCTGTATAAACATGGAATTACTTATCAAAAATTTTTATTCGTTACAACCATTATTATTAATGACGCAGAGATGTGTATACCAAAACCAACAAGGATTATAGTATTTTAATTAAAAGCCATGAGTTAGGTGCCTGTGAACAACCATCAAGGCGCCAGGGAGGGAAGGAAGGGGAGGGGCATAATCCGAGTGTCCTATGCTTTAACTAAGAGGTTATTGAAAATCCAAACCTCAGCCGTTGACAGTCCTTCGTTTCAAAAGTTAGCGTTAGAGCTAGCTGCAAAAGCACCGAGGATCAATTTTGAAGGTCCTAAGTGAGCTGTTAAATTTGACTTCAATGGTAGGTATGGCAAAAGCGCTTAAACGCTAGGAAGTTGTTCCTTGTACAAGATCCGTATAATAAACTACTCCAGATATTGGTTGCAAGCAATTTAACATAATATCACGCTGATTTTGCCACAGATAACACTCCCAAAGTATGTGGTGAGCAGGTTGTTCATATTCGTTACTGGAAGTTCAGCACAAACAGATTGGTTAAGATACTAATTTGAGACTAAACAATTTGCTTGTAAAATTGCCGTGTCCGGTAAGAAATTGAAATTGGCTGTTGGTCTAGTGATTAATGACCCTGATAACTAAGCTAGAGGTTGTGGGTTTAATCCCCACCAATGTTTAATTTAGATGTAATATGTATGTATTTCAAAATATATCATCATCATCATCATCATATCAGCCGAAAGACGTCCACTGCTGGACAAACGCCTCCCCCAAAGATCTCCACAATTTCCGGTCTTGCGCTATTGGCATCCAGCAGTTTCCAGCGACCCGCACAAGATCATCGGTCCATCTTGTAGGGGGCCTGCCCACGCTGCGTCTTACGGTTCGTGATCGCCACTCGAGAACCTTTCTGCCCCAACGGGGGTCGGATCTACGAGCTATGTGCTCACTGCCACTTCAGTTTTGCAATTCTTCGGGCTATGTCGGTGACTTTGGTTCACCTGCGGATTTCGACATTTCTGATTCGATCTCGCAGGGAAACTCCGGGCATAGCCCTCCCCATTGCTCTTTGGGTGACCTTGAGCCTTCTAATAAGGCCCATAGTGAGCGACCACGTCTCTGTTCCGTATGTCATCACTGACAACACACACTGGTTGAAGACTTTCGACTTGAGACACTGCGGTATTTCGGACGAGAAGATGTTACGTAGCTTCCCGAACGCTGCCCAGCCAAGTTGGATTCTACGATTGACCTCCTTCTCAAAGTTGGACCTACCTAGTTGGATGGACTATCCTAGGTAAATATAGTTCTCTACAACTTCGAGTGCAGAGTTACCAACTTTCAATTGAGTGGGTGCAACATGGACGTTTGACATAATTTTCATCTTATCCATGTTCATTTCCGGACCCACTTCTTGAGAGACTCTGCTGAGGTCATCGAGCATTGTAGCGAAGTCTTCCATGGTCTCGGCCATGACTACTATATCATCGGCAAATCGAAGGTGAGTGATGTACTCGCCATTGATGCCAAAGCCTTTCCAGTCCAGAAGCTTGAAGACGTCTTCCAATGCAGCGGTGAACAGTTTCGGAGATATAACATCTCCCTGTCTCACGCCTCGCTGCAAGTAGATAGGTTTCGGGTTCTGGTCCTGGAGTCGCACTGACATAGTGCCGTTTTCATAGAGACACTTTATCACCTCGATATACCGGTAGTCGATTTGGCACCTTATGACAGACTTCAGCACGCCGCTCGCTCCCGGTTTTAACCGCATTGATCACGGAGACATCATTGAACATCTGTCGTCGCGTCGACAATATAAAGTCTATCTCATTTTTAGTTTTACCATCGGGGCGCACCCAGGTCCATTTGCGGTGATCCGGCTTCCTGAAGAAGGAATTCATCATAAAGAGTCCCTCCTTCTCCATGAAGTCGGCCAACATTTGGCCCCGGGGATTCCGGTCTCCAGCTCCAAATTGCCCCACTCTCAGCTCATTACCAAATCGTTTGCCCAGCTTCACGTTAAAGTCAAAATATATAAGTATGTTTATCAGTGGTCTAGTTGCCATAGTACAGGCTCCACCTAGTTTGGGATCAGATGGCAATGTGTTAGTTGTCCCAAGATATCCATTTTGATTATTATTCAATGCAATTTAAAGCAAACCGTCCAGTGTTGCAGAGTTGGGACCTCATAAAATATTTTGTAACGTTACTTAGTTGCTCCTATGGGAAATATGTGTTCCATTCGGGGATCGAAACCGATTGCTGTTATAAATATTTGTTTTGCGCCATAGTTGTTTACTATTTGAGCTAGGAATATTGCTTTAAAATTCTATTTTAGCTGCGGAAATTGTTTTTGATATACAAACCGGCTTACGTTGCTATGTCACTTAAAAATTATCACAAATTTACAAATAAAATCTGTTGATTCGATCGCTACCGAACTTTACAGGATCACCCCCTGAGTCTTTATGTCGGTTGTCTGAAAAGTTCATCAAGATCACTGAAGCAGTTTTGAACTCTTTCAATTACGGAACATAAAATAGAAAATAAATATATAAACATCTTGGGACAATAACACACTGCCATTTGATGCCAAACTAGGCAAAGCCAGCAAAGAGGAAACTGTAAAACATATATATTTCTAATAGATAAATTACATCAGAACAAATGATTGTGCTCATCACTCAAAGATTTGTCCTGGGTAGGAGTAGGGAGCGAACCCACAACTAACGACTGTGTTATCAAGGGAATCTTAGAGTGTATTGTTCTTAGGTCAATATGCTATAAACGTTCACATGCAACTGTGAACATATCAGTCGGCAATGTTTCTAGGAAATAAAGCCAATGGATAACACCTACATCTTCCAAAAGAGTGTTAGCAAGAGATTCCTAAATTTGATCTGCCAGTGTGTATCGTATGTAGCTTAACGCAGAGCGCCTACCCCGGACTGGTAGTGAGTGCCGATTTCGAGACCCGCCGTTCGATTAAATTAAGCTTTCCCATTTTTGGGATTAACTAATAAATACAAAATGTTTGTGCATATTTTGCGGACTGATTTAAGTGCGATTTATTAACCATATTATTATTACAAACTATCGGGTATTTAGACATTCGATTTATAATAGTCGTCAAGTTCAACATTCGAATTAGGCATAGTACACCGCTTTCGAAAACTTTTAAACATCATACGTCTTTGTAATGTGATCATAGGCTGAAAACTTTGAAACTCAATTAAATTCAAATTATAATATTCGTGGCAAAGACAAAGTGTGTTTCAAACGTTCTTATAAGAAGAGCTTCAAAACAATTTCAGGTGTACAGCTTAATTATTTGGTTAAATAGAAGATCCTATTAAAGAAGTTACGACTCAAATAGCGGTTTAAGAAATTAATTTTAACATAAAATTTTAAATTACCGAGAATATTTGGAAAACCGTAGAACTTAATTATAATTTTATACAATGTTTTGTTTTTTTGACATACTCAATTATATCGTGTTATTATTTTGGCTAGGATTTTACAGAAAGATATTTACGTGGAGTGATAAATTACGTGGTACTTTTGTTAGGTTCCAAGTCTAGTTCTAGTTCTAAGTTCTTTGTTCGTTTCTAGTCTAGTAGGTTCTAAGGTCTTAGTTAAGTTACACATTAAAAATATAGTATAATATAATATGTATGTAAAAGTAGCTCATTAAAATTTTGAATGTAGTGTTTACCTGTAAGTAATTAGACATTTAGATGTTAAAGATTGTGTTGTTTTTAAAGATTAATGTTAATGTTTAAGTTGATGGTGAACCAAATCTATACATATAATTAAATCGTAGGAGAGTCAAAACTGTACATTGAATATTTTTTTAAAGGATTAAGGGCGTGATTTACAATCGACGTCGCAGCCAAAAATATAGTTTGTAGAATTTTTGTCTGTGTGTCTGTTTGTCTGTATGTATGTCCGGGCTAAACTCAGAAAGTACTGCATGGATTTACTTAAAATTTTGCATGAATATTACTAAGAGGTCGGGTCGACATATAGGCTACACACTATCTCCTCCGGGGAGGAGCTGTGATAATTTATAAAATTTAACGTGGGTAAAACTAGCTAGTAAACAAAATAAGATAATATATAAATATGGCATGCCAGCTTCTGGTGTAACATGCGGTCCCACCTATTACATTATTAAATAACATCAATTTATACAATGTTTTCAAATAAATATTCACATACAGTCCATATTATTTTAAGTGGTATCTCTAACTGGAGCCTTGGATATTTTTGATGACTTAATCCAAGAACCTGGGCAGCCTAACTCCTTTTTTGCTCATAACTGGTGCGAGTATTCCCAGACATGAGACTAAGTAACAATATTTTTAACGTCTGGAAACTCCTATTGAGTAAATTCCATTGAAATTGTTAGAACCGTTTACCAGAATTCTTTTACCTATATGTATTGAAAATTCCTGCCCGAATATATATTGTACTTTCTTAAATTTTTGTTGCGTATTTTGAACTTCCGCTTTTCAATTATTATCTCGCTATTTTATATTCATTGAGAATCTTATTTAAATACAAGGTCCGCCATTATAATAATACCTTAATATAGACAGAACCATTCAGAAAAAATATAGCTTAAACTATAAAATTCGATAATTAATCTTAAACATAATCTCTTTAACAATAACTTAATACAAGTTAGCTAAATATCATTTAATAAATGTTTTCATACAATCCGGGTACCTAAATATCTATGTAACTAGAAATAATTATGTATACTTAATTATATTACTACAAACATGTTCTGACTATTTACAAGCGCTTTTTTGAAGTCGTGAATAAAAACCTTTTTTATTTATTTTATTTAATTTTATACCATTTACGGCCTTTTAATAGGTGTGCAAGTCAGATTCTCAGTAAAAGAGAGATTGGAAAAACAAGCTGTAATTAAATATTAACACCAGATAACAACTATGATGACATGCAAACAATATTAGGCGAATCTGTCTCGTAATGTTTTGTGTAAAGGCAACGCACGTGTAAAAAAATATTCTGTATCATGCCGGAATGCAATATACGAAAAACCGGCCAAGTGCGAGTCGGAGTCGCGCACAAAGGGTTCCGTACATTATCTATAAAAACGAGCAAAAAATTCACGTTTGTTGCATGGGGGCCCCCTTAAATATTAATTTAATTTTGTTTTTTAGTATTTGTTGTTTTAGCGGCAACAGAAATGCATAATATGTGAAAATTTGATCACGGTTCATGAAATACAGCCTGGTGATAGACGGACAGACAGACAGACACCGAAGTCTTAGTAATAGGATCCCCTTTTACCCTTTGGTTACGGAACCCTAAAAAGCACACCCAGGCTCAAAAGAACAGATAGATAAGTCACACAGACAGGAACGGTATATGTTTCGCGAAATACCCCATATAACGTCCGCTGTCCAGTGAAATTGGTATAGCGTTTTCAGAGATCACCGGTACAAACAGACTGACCCCCTGTCAGTCTGTTTCAATAAAAACATGATTTTTAGGGTTTCGTACCCAAAGGGTAAAACGGGACCCTATTACTAAGACTTCGCTGTTTGTCTGTCTGTTTGTCCGTCTGTCACCAGGATGTAGCTCATGAACCGTGATAGTTGATTGAATTTACACAGATGATGTATTTCTGTTGCCACTATAATAACAAATACTAAAAAACAAAATTAAATAAATATTTAAAGGGGCTCCCATACAACAAACGTGAATTTTTTTCTCGTTTTTATAGATAATGGTACGGAACCCTTCGGCCGCGAGTCCGACTCGCGGCTAGTTTTTGTTATAAGTACTGTGTATATTTCAAATCTTACTTTAAGTAAAAATATCTCAGCAGCCCAGAAAGCAGTTTGATTCCCGGCCCAGTAAGAATAGCAGGGCTCCCCCATTACATCCCGTGGGTGTCGTAAAAGGCGACTAAGGGATAGTTTGTAGTTTTATTTGCTATACGGCTTAAGTCCACGCTCTACTGTGAGGTGAAGCAATGAACGTCATTTAAAAAAAAACTTGTGTGTACTTATGTACACGCGTTAGAAGTTATACATCTTAATATACAACTTGATCATAGTTATCAATTTTCATACCACCTAGAACTAACTTCATGCTGTTAAATTTTTTGGTGTCGGTGTGCGCGCGCATCGTAAAAATTCACTCTCATCATTTTTCTCCACCACGCCAAAAGAAGTATAACTTCAAAAAATAGGATTTGTTTTTAAAGGGTCAGGCCTTACCAAGATTAAAGTATAAACTGCGCAAATGACCCTAATCTACAAGAACTAGCAGGTAGTCTGTCTGGTAGCAGCTTCTGTCTGAGTAGATACTCACGGCCACATATCAAGCTATACATTTCCAATATAAGCTGACCTCTCATTGTATGGAAATCCTATACAATGCGGGATAGCTTATACTGGAAATGTATAGCTTGATCGTCAACCCGTCTGCCAACCGTGGCGGTTATGTCATATCCCCCCACGATGATTCTTGGGGTTTCCCCAAGAATTAAACCTTATTTTTCTCACCAATTAAAACCTTACGCAGTCTAGAAAGAAGTGTGATTCCCGGCCCAGGATGAATAACAGGGCTCCCCCATAACATCCCGTGGGTAAAATAAAATAAAAAACGTTTTTATACACGTAGACTTTAAAAAAGCGCTTGTAAATAGTCAGAACATGTTTGTAGTAATACAGTTATTATTTCTAGTTACTCATTACAGATATTTAGGTACACGGAATGTTAAAACATTTATACAATTTATTTTATAATGGTAGTGATATTTAGCTAGCTTGTATTAAAATATTGTCAAGGAGTTTATGTTTAGGTTTAATTATTGAAATTGATATTTTACTAAATATTTATATTGTCGTAAAACCCGACTAAGAGATACAAAGTATGTAGTTTTATTTGCTATACGGCTTGAGCTCACTCTACTGGCAGGTGAAGCAATGGAAGCCTGCTAGGCTAACTGAGAACGTCAGGTAAAAAAATTAGGATTTGTTTTTAAAGGGTCGTTTTACCAAGATTAAAATACAAACTGTGCATTCGATATCAAATAAAATAAATTACTCTGACCTACAAGAGCAAGTGGGCAGAAGCTTGTGTCTGAGTAGGTACTATGACCATCTGATTTAAGTGCCATTGCCACTGCCATCGAAAACCCGTCTGCCAAGCGTGGCGATTATAATAATATCTAGGGACAATGTCACACAGATCATCCTAGCCCCAAACTAAGCAAAGCTTGTACTATGGGTACCAGGCGACGATATGCATACTTATATAGATAGATAAATACTTATATACATAGAAAACATCCATGACTCAGAAACAAGTATTCGTGCTCATCACACAAATATTTGCACTTACCGGGATTCGAACCCAGGACCACCAGCATCGTGGGCAGGAGCACTACCAACTAGGCTACGGTGACGGTTACATCATCAACCTAACTCATCCCGTGGGGGGCGTAGAAGTCAACCTGAGGGAATATCTACCAGAGGACGGACGTCCTTCTGAGTACTATGTCAATCTTACTGCGATCACCAACCCGTCTGCCAAGCGTGACAATTATGGCATATTCCCCAAGATGATTCTTAGGGGAGGATTTTGTCCAACCGTGGACTTCTTACAGCTGTTATAATGATAATGATGGTATGAAGCATAAAATATATGCGTCGATTCCTTTCATACATACATACTCTGAAAATAGAAAAACAAATAAGTTTCATACATAGGAAATTGATCTGTATATTAAAGCCACGGGATTTCCTCTATTACCGTGGATTTCATTGCTGTTGTACTCATCATATATTTAAATTGTTTTAGTTTGTTTGATGATCTCGTTCAAAGTTCCGACGACTTGTGTGGAGTTGCTTGGTATGTGATTGGATCTTAATATTTACTTCTTGTATGTTGTTTGTGTATTGTGTTAATAATTATTACGTAAATGCGTATAAGTTACAATTATCTGTAAGATCAGACTTTACAAAAACACATAAGTACACAGATAGATACTATGCTACGAATTACTGCTTTGTTACCGTCTAAAATGTACATTTAAGTCAGAAGACTACACTTCACTATGCGCAAAATTTCATTTTCTTCCTCTAAGTATGCGGCGAGATATCACCGATATTATGTACCTATTAAAAAATATATCCGGTGGAGTTGATTGTCCCGATCTCCTTTCAAAAATTCAGTTTAATGTTCCTAATAAAGTGGTGAGACATCATGTTCCTATTCATCTACCTTTGGAATCCGACACGAGGGAAGTACTGCCCATACGAATAAATAAATAAAATTAATAACGGATAATGGAAAATAGGAATCGCATTCCTGATGTGAGAAATTCGGTTTAACATTCCTCCAATTTCTTTGTGACCCGTTTTCATCATATTTCCATCGCAAAGGAATAATTCGGAATAAAATTGTTTGTTGCGAAATAACGTTGTTTTCGAGATTCCACGCATACAGATTGAAGATAGTTGTTTACGCACAATGTAAACATATTCATGTAAAATCCTTAAGTCCCAGATTTCAGTACGTAGTTGTCTCGCACACATTGGTTTTACACAATGGTAAATATATGTACATATTAGAGATTAAAACTCACAAGACGATCGAAACACAATTTTTAACACAGGGTAAAAATTGTGTTTCGATCGTCTTGTGAAATTTAATCTCTAATATGTACAGAACAAGTTTTAATTTCTGGATGAACAGTTTTACTATACGAACGAAGTTCCTTATCGCGCTTTGTGAAAGGGGGCTAGACGGAAAAAAATCTTACGAAAAGTTGTCACGACACTTATTGCAGCTGTGCGGCGTGCGCATGTTTCTCTGTCTGTGTCTCTCTCTCTCTCTCTCTTGTAGAAATCAAGCCAGATATTTTCATTTCTATTTCTGACTTTCTAAATGGCCGGTCTTGTACTACCCGCATCCCAAGTATCATAAAAAAGTGAAAATTTGATCTGAATATTTTAGAAATTTAAATTTACTCCATTCAGAAACCGCGTGTAAGATTCCTAGAGCTATTCATTGGTTCTCCAAATGGTAGCAATACTAGCAAGTTAAATTTTTTTAAACATATGAATAACCATTTTAACAATCAATTAATTATTTAAGTGATCATAGTGCTAATTAATTAAAACTATAATACCTAATAAATTTTAGTATATGCCATGAGCGACTGTCAAAAACGTACTTGACACTCGCTCATGGCATATACTAAAATTTGTAATGCATATTAGTGATGTGCTACTAGCACACCACTCACACCATTCTTTTTAATCGTTGTTTTTTGTATGTTAGTGTTGATACTAGGTTGTCTTGTTTCATTGTTTACAATTTGATCCTTTTTATGTTTATTTAGTTCTTATTTTATTATTAATTTCTAAGGCATCTAAATTGGCCCGTAACGTATTATATATTTAACTTAATGTTCCGTGAGATTCACTCGGCACCATCAGAATTACTAGCGCTAGAACAATCGAATGTTCTAGCAAATGCTGAGATGGAACTATTTCGGCCTCGTATGGATAAAATTTTCATTATATTTTTCTATATGGTTATTTTGTGTTTGGCTCTGTGCAATATTTTGAAACCTTTATCTATTCTATTCTTTCTATAATGTTTACTATAATAAAGGTAATGGCCCATTTAGTATGAAAAATATACCTACGGCGTACAGAAATGAAATATGGGGGGAATCAAAGACAAATGATTATACTTTTCAATGGTAAGTGGTGCATTACTGTGACCGATGGGGATCATGAAATAAAATATAATACATTGTATTATTGCGCGACCGCAACAAAGCTCGGGTGAGACCGAGACAGCAATATACGTGTTATTTATTACCTGACCGAACGAGTTTGCTATATAAGTGTCATGATGATATTTTTATTTAACAAAACAATGGCAAAGTAAGTCTGCTTGTTTCATTTTCACGTCAAAACTACTGAACCGATTTTGGTTAAATTGCTTGCCCCGTAGAGATATACATGTAAAGAATGAGTGTTTGTTTAATACCTTAGGTGCATAGCATAGATTAAGAAAATACATTATTTAATTATTTTTTATCTATCATGTCATGTCAAATTCCTATGAATAGACAAAAAAATATATCTTATATACATATTAGATTTGTAGACGGACATAGTAAACTTTTTATCCCAGTGACATATTTCCATGGGATAAAATAATTTAGAGACGGGCGAAACCGCTGGTGCAGCTAATTCTTATCCAATTTTGATCGGTCTACTGCAAGATCTCTCCATTGAATTATTTTTTTCTTTTTACATATAATGAACAGTGGGTTATGCTTGCATTATTTGCCATCATTTTCGTTTTTGTACAAAAACATTTTTGAACCGGGTCGGATTATGGGCCATGACCTTTTGTGTTAATTTAAAACGATAAGCAAATCTAAATTTATATATGTCCTAGAATTAACGATAAATAACTATATTCATCATCATCATTACAGCTAAATAAGTCCACTGCTGGACAAGCCTCCCTCAAGAATCGTCTTGGGGGGATATGCTATAATCGCCACGCTTGGCAGGCGGGTTGGCGATCGCAGTAAGATGGTCATAGTAATCAGAAGGAAGCTGCTGCCCATCCTCTGGTAGATATTCCCTCGGGCCGACTTCTACGCCCCCCACGGGATGAGATGGGGTGATGATATTCTGATACTGATATTTGTCGCCGTCACCACACAGCAGCTAGCAGCTATATTAGTACAAACGAAATTATGATTTAATTTTGCGTTATTTATCCAATTTACATTACATATTTACAGTACTATTAAGTCCTTAGGCTTGATTATCATTGGGGTCTACGATAAGCCCGTCGATCATGTTAAACTACTAATATCCTATCATACAGTGAATACCAGGAAAACTAATCTTACGATAAGAAAAGTTACTACGAAAAGTAATACACGTTAACTATAAGTCAGAGATTAATCCAAGCTCAGGAGACAATAAACTTTTATTATTTATGTCCACGATATTACAATCCGCCGTTAGGTATATTTGGCAGTAAATATGGCCTCTAGTGTACACTTAAAGTATCGTAGTAATGGCCACTCGAGATCGTAGAATACACTTGAGAGCACATGTAAGGGCGCAATAAGTAAAATATTGCGCTTATATTTTTGGGATAAGGAGCGATAGTTATTAACATTTTCTTCCATATTGTGATGATGAACTTACTTACTTGTTGTATGGGCAGTGGTAACCCTGGTGCTGACACCAGGGTTAACTCTGAAGTTGCTCAAGCCGCTCAGCAGGCCTCTGACATGGCTTTACGGCTGTTGCCTAATGGCTACAACCAGGACCGACAGCATAACGTGACGTGCGCTTAGAATTTAAACCACTTTGGCGGTCACCCATCTATGGACTGACCGTGAGCCTAGTTGCTTAACCTCGCCGATCAGGACTATGAAGAGCTACTTCTACGAATTTACATTAATTTAGGTCAAACAACAAAACCCATTGTATATTTTCTGGACTCGACCAACTCGAGTCGAATGAAGTTTGTCCTAGACTCTCTTTATTAATGTCCCCTTGTCAAACTTCGCCATTTTGAATAGAGAATAGTCATCTGCATCTACATACTCATGCGCAATCTATATCTATTGCACTTTCATAATCCTATGGGACGAGCTAGACGTATTGACCAGAAAGAGGACGGGCTGAGGACGATGGCTTTTACGTGCTAATTTTATTAGTTGATACACTGTCTATTATCGCTTTTCCTATATTCAGAGTTTTTATCACTCAATGGTTGTTTGGAAGAGATCATTATTTAATGATAATCGGCGTATTGTTCTACCCAAAGTTTTACACTACATATATATATTTCTATAAAAAGTATTTTAAATTCTACCCTAACCTAACCTCCGACTTAGTCATAAAACGATTCTCTTGGCTCTGTAAAAAAATAGACAGTACGGAAACTACCTACAAACATGGGCATCGACAAGACCCCTAAGCGTTTGTCGCGGTGCTGTCAGTATTGAGTGCCGCTTCAAACCGAGTCATCGAGAAAAAATTATCGCCGCATTCTTTTAAAAAATCCACGTGTGTATTGCGTAGTATACGGCTGTTTGAACTCGGCTTCATCAAAACGGGAGCATTCGTATTTTAACTATGCTGCTGATTTATAAAATATGTTTTAATAAAAAATAAAAATGTGAGCCGTCACGGGACGCCTGGCAGATGTGAAACATCGACATTATTTTGTAAAAGTAATATGCAGAAAAGAACATATTGTGATAGAAACTAAATATGTCATAATGATAAAATAAAAAGTCGATTGCGCATGCGCCACGGCATGCGTCGCCACGCCAGAAATCTATTTTACGTGCGGCTATAGATGTTTCACATCAATAAGAGGTATCTAAAATATTAAAAGTTACCACCCTACAACTTCAATAGAGCGGAGGTAATTATTTCATTAACTAGGCTTAGTTACCTTACTGTCCATATTTATACTGTGGTTTTAGACTTCCCCTTCTAACTTTACCCTTCATATTTTCATATTGCACAATCTGGTACAACGTCACTTTCTTCAACATAGTAGAGTAATTGGGTTTTCAAAACGCTAATGTGTAACTATGGGAAATCCCAAAGTACATATATATGCATTATTAAACAAAGCTAAAAAGTTATCAGCTTAGTTTATTGTCTGTATTTGACTGTCTCGTCGGTCTAACGATAGCGTGTTTAACCGCAGATAATGAAGTCCTGGGTTCAAATCCTGGGTCGGGACAAAAGCTGATATTGCATTATTTTAAATTAAAATCAGTATCAGCCTGGATTTTGGAAGCCGGAGGTGTTATACCCCCGTGCCTCGGAGAACACCTAAAGTCGTCGGTCCTGCACCTGACCTTTTTGAGGTCGTATCGGCTAGCCCATCCCGTTGGGTTATAAGACTAAAGGAAATGTGTGCACCTGTATAATATAATATACTCCGCTCAGGTGGCTAATCTATATTGAGACTGACCACAACAGCCAAAATTTAGCCAGGAGAACATTATTAGTATCGTATCGTGGGTTCATGTTTTGTGACTAGGCTCTGTCCCCAACTTCATCTGTGCCATTATTTAGCGTGGGGTTTCAAGAATAATTAATAGTTTCCATCATCGTAGTCAAAATCGAGTTTATTTGTTACGTTTTTTTTTCTTTACTAAGTCAGGAAACCAATATACGGTCCACAGCTTCAGTGTTTGTAAGAGGAAGATCCGTTGGAAGCGTACTGTAGCACAGGAGAGAAAGGTTAGGATGAGGTGATGAAGGTGAGGATTTCCTGACAGTAATAAGGAAGAGCAGTAGTAGTAATCGTTATACAGGCGGTAACATATATCAAAATTATAAATAAACTGGGAAGCATTATTTCCGAGGTGCTACGCTAACTACACAGTGCTATTTTAACTATGCATTGCTACGATAACTACAAAATGCTACAGCAAGTAGCACTTTTGTTTTACAAATTAAACACTACGCCATTTTAATAGGCAGGTTTAGTAGCGAGTGTGTTGTTTACTACTAAAAGAGTGCTAGTTTGAGCGTTACCGCAGATATGACATCATTAAATATCATCACCGACATCATTTACCGTACGGATAACTTACTATTTCAACGCAGGGGTATGCCTATGCATGCTCCTCATGCTCAAAGTGCAGACACTTTTTGCGTTCTCCCTGCCTAAAAAAGAAGAAAAAAGATAGTGTTTACCCCAGACAATAAAGTCCTGCTGCGTAATTAACTCTTTTTTTGATTGGGTATGTCGGTGTAGCACCTTCTAAACCTAACCTGCCGTGGACTTCTCTTGGCGCCTGATGGGAGTAGCCCCGGGAACGCGGGTATGCGGCTTCGGTGCCCTTCTTTTGCGCCATGTCCCAGATATTCGGGACACGTACCTTAGGAGAGCTCGGGATTGCCCTCCCCTGTTGGCGACTCCTGCTAGTTCATCACAGCGACTGTGCCATAAACAGATCTCTGTCTTCCCTGAGCTGCTTGTACGTGGCGGCAGTAAAGGTCGTTTCTCATACTGCCACCACAGTCTAGAGGGCGGTTAAACACTCTACCGCTAGACCAACAAGACAGCCAAATACAGACAATAAACTAAGCTGGTAAATCTTTATCTTTATTCAACAATGCGTATATACTTTGGGATTTCCAATGATTACCTACACATTAGCGTTTTCAATACCCAAATACTATACTACATTGAGGAACATGAGATTGTGCCAGATTGTGTAATAAGAATTTGTGTCAAGTCCAACTTTACAAAAAAAAAAATCTTGTATGTCCTTCAAATACAAACTTCATCATCATCATCAGCCTGATATCCTCCACTGCTGGACATAGGTTATACACAACATAAAAATAGTAAAAAGTAAAAGTTTTCAGCAATTTCACGCATGACGAGGTTTTATAACACTGTTAGACAAACAGTGGACATTTTTGCAGGCAGTTTGCGAAACTTCAAATTTTCTGTGCTGAGATTGTCAAGGAAATGAACCCGAACTCAATATTTATTGAAAAGTATTCCTTGACCACGGTGAATATTATATAAATTTTATATCAATATATTTATATATAAGAATAAAAAATAAAACGAATAAAAGGCAAAAAAAATATGTATATAATTAATTAGTTTTAGTTTAGTTTTTAATTTCTAGCTGTAGTATTTTTTTAATTCTAGAGTTACTGTTTTAATAATAAATGCATGCGGTGACGCCTTAAAAAATTGTGCATAGGATTTGGTGTTCTTGTGTTATTCATTGTAAGAAAAATGTAACAATTACTGGCTGTCCTCAATAAATAAATAACATAAAATGTTTATTTGAACAGAATAATAGTTACCAACTAATGATTACAGAAAAGTGAATGCACAACTTTACAAAAAGTACTAGTACTGTCTCTCAAACTAGGCTATAGCCTGTTTTTCGGGAAACAGTGCTCATTCTAATAGGTTTATACAATAAAACATAGGTAGGCCTCCGCCAAAGTATCTATAAAGTTGCCTTTAGCAGAAGTTTGCCGTAGTCACCGCGCTTGCCATGTGAGATGGCAACTGCAGTTAGGTGGTATCTATAGACCTTTTACGACACCCATGGGATGGTATGGGGTGGTCCTGTTATTTCTAGGCCGGAAACCACACGACAGAAACAATCTTAGTATTTTTTTTTAAAAGACAACGCCCGCACTAGGGATTCTAAATCCCTGTGTCGAAGCGTACTTTACAAACATATATGTTTGTAAAGTACGCTGCGACACAGGGATTGGACACAAATTACATCCAGACTCAGAACAACTGATTATGGGTCACACAAATAGTTGTCCGGCGCGGGACTCGAACCCGCGACACGAAGCGGCGAGGCGACTGTCTTAGCCGTTGCGCCACACGTGCAGTCAAAGGTATTCAGATATTAAAAGAAGGGAGGCTGGTTTTAATGATATATGAATAACGGAATACCTCTTCATATAGTGAAGGAAGGCACAAAACCTCTGCATCCGGTTTTTCTAATTAATAATCTAGCCTGGAAACGATTCTGAACTTTGCAGAATAACCTCGCTGTATTTAGTTATTGTGTTTTATTTACATTAATCACATACAAAACAATTAATTTGTAATTTCCTCATACGCATTATACGATTGTATAACAATGGAGTGACATATTGTGTAACAATATTGTGGTTACAATTAGATTCTCGTTATCTGATTGTTATGACATTAGCGACCGCGATCATAACAAGTGAAGTGCTGCGGTTTACTTAATTATATTAATTTTAATATAATTTATAAAAGTAAACATTTTACTGGAACTGTGAGCTAAAAATTTAGGATGTATGATGGTTCGTATTTATAAAAATATCTCAATTTGGAAATGGAGTCGAAGTACACTCCGCCCATGCTCTCAACTACTGAACCCTGTGAAAGCGCTAGGTTTGATTACTTTAGTTTCTGTTTAAAAAAATTACAACACTTCATAATTATTGCCGGCAACCACAGAGCAGTATAGTATTTGAGTATCTATTTAAAATCGAATTAATTTTTTACAGTGCATTACTAGCCACCTTTCTCAATTGCTAATCTAGTCCATCCAACAGTTGTCTGGAAGAAATCGCTCTTATGCGATAAGACCGCCAATTGTACATAAATTGAAACTATGTCTAACTTTACGTGCTGTTTTTGGATGTTATTTCCCGGGATTTGAACCCAAGGCCGTGTTATCTGCAATTAAACACCGCTAGAGTGATCCGACTGTGTCTATTTTACCGTACTTAAGTTATATTTAGTGTTATTGTTGTTTAGACGAGTTTTAATTAAAGTTGAAGATTTATATAATGACTAGTAATTATTCAGAGTTTAGTTTTATTTACCGTTTCCACCCACTCGTCTGCAAAACAAGAGTAATTATAGTATTCAAATAATATTCAACATGTACGAGTATTGTGTAGGTAGAATGCTTATATTTTAATTGTTATTATTTTTGGATGTTATTTATTTATTTTACATCTAAATTTTTATTCTGTGATGTTCAATAAAGTGCACCTATCTATCATTTCTAGGATAATAGTACGGAATCTAAAAATATATTTATAATGTATATGGATAAATATAACTGCTCTTCATTGTATTTAAGCCAGCATTGTTGAAATCCACTTACGTGTGTTCCGAACGACCGTCATGATAATAATTTGTTTTACTAGCGGACAGCTATCATCAGCTATATTCCTGTAAGCCCATTAGGGACGTTTAATATCACTCTTTAATATTTTCTACGTAATATGCTTTATTTATCAGAAAGATTTTATTGGTTACCGTTTAATCTCTGGCATAAACAGAGGTGTTATAAGTTCGTAGCTTATGTCCTTTGTGGTTGGGAATATGTGTGTCTGTATCCATGTGTGGTGAAGGCGGCGAATAACAGAATATCATCACCCTATCTCATCCCGTGGGGAGCGTAGAAGTGCGACTAGGAACCGCTGAGGAAATATTTACCAGAGGTAGCAGGACAATCTTACTGCGATCATCGCCAACCCGTCTGCCAAGCGTGGCCATTATGTCATATCCTCTCAATATGAATCTTGAAGGAGGCTGACCCAGTAGAGGACGTTTATTTGTGTTATTTTTTAAAGACAACGCCTGCACTTGGGAATTTAATCCATGTGTCGCGGGGTACTTTACAAACATATAATTGACGGACACAAAGTACATCCAGACTCAGAACAACTATTTATGGGTCACACAAATAGTTGTTCGGCGCAGGATTCAAACCCGGGACACGAAGCGGCGAGGCGTCTATCTTAGCCGCTGCGCCACACGTGCAGACTTCATTCAGCTGTAATGATGATGATGATCCCTGTACGCCAGTCGTCGCCTGCGCATCATCGGTCTGTCTCAGCGCGCTGGCCTCGCCATTAGCGGCCGGCAGGCAGCGCGCAGCGGCTCGCTCCGCTCACAAATTTGCGCCCCGTAAAATCTAGCGTTGCGCTTCGGTCCGCCTGTCCGCGGTCGCCAGCCAGTCGACTAAGTCAAATCAAACTAAACTCAATTTTTTTTTACGTGAGACTTGAGACAAGACAAATACGCAGGAAGAATTTTAGTGTGTGTGAATGAGTGCGTAAAATCATGGGAGCAATCTCTATTCCTCTCTCGTAGTCCGAAGGGACCGCTACATACATGCTCTCTATCTCACGAGCAGATTTAACGGCAAATTTCCAGATTACGGAATGTTATTAGGTGGTTTTGGAACGAAATTCCTTATCGCGCGTTGTGAAAGGGGGCTAGACGGAAAAAATCTTACGAAAAGTTGTCACGACACTTTTTGCAGCTGTGCGGCGTGCGCATGTTTCTCTGTCTGTCTCTCTCTCTCACTCGCTCTCTTATAGAAAGCAAGTCAGATATTTTCATTTCTATTTCGCATTGAACAGTGTGGTGTCGCGACGATTATTTTTCTTGAGTGTATACAGGTTTTTGGACATAATAAATAATAAGAAATGACTTCGTTCCATCCAGGTGTCCCTTGACACCTCTCAAGTTTTTTGTCACAAAAATGTTAATACACATTCGTCTGACCCGGGATTTGAACCCAGGATTTTGTTATCTGTTATTGAACACGCTACCACTAGACTAACGAGTGATCTGACTGTGTCTGTTTTACCGTACTTAAGTTATATTTAGTGTTATTGTTGTTTAAACGAGTTTTAATTAAAGTTGAGAATTTAAATAATGACTAGTAATTATTCAGAGTTTAGTTTTATTTACCGTTTCCACCCACTCGTCTGCAAAACAAGAATAAGAATAAGAATAAGAATAAGAATAATTTATTTCAATTCAACACACATAGTACATAATTACAGACACAATTTGACATATACAACTATAATACATATAAACAATCTTTCTCTGGCCCTCACACTAGGATCAACCTGTGTCGTGAGGTCCAGTCTCTTCCCAATATTGCAATAGAAACAACTATAGACATTAGTAAATAATTTGTTATAATATTGTTACAAGTTACAAGTGTGTTATGCGATAGAACACTAATATATGTATGTATGTAGAACTAAATGACATGTAGTAGGTATATACATATGTAGATACGTTAAAAATTTTCCTATTATTTATTAATGGCTCTCTTAATATATATTTAAATGACAAACTCAAGCAAGTTTTCAGTTTCGGCATAGTTTTTAGGTTCCAACAATTTCAAAATAATGTTCTTACATCGGAATTTGGTCAAATTAGGCACGCTATTGTCTCTCATGTATAGTTTTGTGTATAGATATGGACCAATAAATTTGAAAGATCGACGTGCAAACGAAGAGTTTACATGTGGTCTGTCCCACTTTAGTCTTCTGTACGTGCGATGAGCCAGTTTAATCGAGTCTTTATGAAACCTTAATAATGTGGATGTAATAAATAACTGTCTGACTCGTATATGTTTTGTAACAGCGTAAAGAGTGTCAGTTGGACAGCGCCATGGCATTTCGATAGGCTATTTTTAAAATAGCTAGTAATTATAGTATTCAAATAATATTCAACATGTACGAGTATTGTGTAGGTAGAATGCTATACCTAATTATAATAATAAAAATGTCCTCCTAGTCGATTTTAGGCCACGGCGGCCGGTCTTAATAAAGATTAGCCATCTGCGCGGGACATATTATAGTGCTCAAGTGTGTGCGCAAACACAGGAGCACTTTCTATTCCATCACTCTCATGATCCGATGGGACGCCTAGCAACACGACCGGTAAGAGGTCAGGTACAGGACCGTCGGCTTTACGTGCTCTCCGAGGTACGGGGTTATAATACCGCCAAACCCCAGACTTCGGGCTGATGCTGAGAAATTTTTCTTTTTACAGAAAAGTCCCAAAATCACTTTTGGCCCGACCCGGGGTTTGAACCCAGGACCTCGTTTGCTACGCTACCGCTAGACCAACGAGGCATTTATTTTATATATACATATAATTACAGAGCTGCTAACACTATGCTGTAATCGGTGTTTGTAACCATTTAATTATATGTAATAAAAATAAGAAACCAACTTGAGAGGTGTCAAGGGTCACCCGGATGGAACGAAGTTATTTCTTATTATTTATTATGTACAAAAAACCTGTATACACTCAGCAAGAATAATCGTCGCGACACCACACTGTTCAATGCGAAATAGAAATGAAAACATCTGGCTTGTTTTCTATAAGAGAGAGAGAGAGAAACAGACAGACAGAGAAACATGCGCACGCCGCACAGCTGCAAAAAGTGTCGTGACAACTTTTCGTAAGAATTTTTTCCGTCTAGCCTCCTTTCACAACGCAAGATAAGGAACTTCGTTCCAAAAAAGACAATATTGAGCATAGTACGAATATAAAGTTCCTCACTACTCAAAATGATCACAATTAAACTGATTTCTCGTTGCCAACTTAGTGTGAATAGATCTATTGAACGTGGCGTATTAAGCAGAATCGAGAAGCGCTATTTACTCAAACAATTTTGATTAAGTCAAGAGAATGTGAGAATTAAGATGCAGAGCACACGATCTTCGGAGTCAGCTTCGATACATTTTTGCTGTTCAGCAAGTCTGTGGAAATTGCTACTTGCTTTACAGTTCTTGTAATGAGGGCAGTCAGAAAATAGGTCGTCTCAAAAAGTATATTTTTTTTATACAATTAGATGGTAAACGAGCAAGTGGGTCACCTGATGGTAAGTGATTACCACCGCCCATGGACACTCGCAACACCGGAGGGGCCCCAAGTGAGTTGCCGGCCTTTAAGAAAGGAATTGGCTCGCTGCTGGAAGGTTGCCATGCAAAACCGGATCGAAGATTCCTCCACACATACAATTGTCTGCACGTGTGGCGCAGCGGCTAAGATAGTCGCCTCGCCGCTTTGTGTCGCGGGTTCGAGACCCGCGCCGGACAACTATTTATGTGACCCATAAAATTGTTTTACGGAGTCTGAATGTAATTTGTGTCCGTCTATTTTATGTTTGTAAAGTACCCCCGACACAGAGATTAGATTCAATAGTGCGGGCGTTGTTTTAATAAATAAAATTAAGTCCACAGTATAATGACCAGAATAATATACAATATTGGAATTATAATTGTACAATTATCTATATGTCAGCACAATGATCTTCAGTGCTATATCGACATTCCGAAATTGGTTGCGACATCTGCCGATGCAAAATAGCTTCGCGGTGATGCGCTGGGCGGCAACGTGATATTATAAACAAACTTCAAAAAGTAGGAAGTTGCTCAATTTGAACCGTATATTTTTTGTGTCTGTACACCGATTGTCACAGAATGTGAAAACAGATATTGACGTATTTATTTTTGTATACATTTAAGAAGATGGACCCATGTAAAGCGAAGTAGTTTTTTAACGAGCTCTGAATAATTTAGTTCAAGCGTCAACCAATTTGTTTGCTTTTCTATATATTACGTGCTTTGCCTTAGTGCTCAAGCCAAACTGAGGAACAAAATAGGAACCTACATTTATGACCACGGCAACCGTTTTATTCCTATTTTGGCACTAATTCTTCTATTAACAACAGTGATTTTAAACTAACCGAGGGTACTATGTATCTACCATATTATTACACAAACAACGTACGTAAATTGGTGTTAATTTGTTTTTATTGATACCGGAGTACCTCAGAGTAGCGATATAGGACCAACTTCTCTAACTTCTCACAATTTTTATGTATCTGATTCAGGTACTTCTGAATTACATGTGAATATAATTGACTTGAATTTTAATAGTATTAGCAAATCTGTTGATGCTGGATACCTGCATGGTTTGAATGTTGTACAGACGCCAGCACATCCAGCTACCCCAATCAGTCAAATTTCTTTTATAGATATTCAACTTTATCACATAAGCATAAGGTACACTTTCGATCAAAATCAAATCTCAATTATTATATTTGCTATTCTAATACATTATTTGTTTGAGAGAAGGAAATCCATCTACGGTGGCTCATTAATTACTGTATCGTTTACGATAAAATCGAACTGGTTACATTTTTAATTCCGATGGAGACTTCATAAATAGTTCTAATAACTGTATTTTAAAAACAAAAGGCCGACTTTTAACTCAAACTCAAATTTCTTGTTTTATTTAAAACCAACCTGTTTCCGTGGTTGGTAAATGTTTACTTTTCACGCCGGAGGTCGTGGGTTCGATTACCACCCATGACAGATATTTGTCCTGAGTCTGGGTGTAATTATCTATATATATATATATATATATATTTAATACTATTATATTCATCGTCGAAAAGGTTTGATGCGTTTTCAAAAACGCATTACTTTTTTCTTTTTGTATGCACCAAATTGGTCGGTATGGTCACGGGTTTCCGTAGTCTTTGGGCGCTTGTAGCGCTATGAGCTAACATTTACATGCAATTAGCAGTAGTAGAAATATTGTTCGTTAAAATAGTATAGATATAAATATTATATTGGTCCATACATACCCGCGTCACAATTAATTAACCTGCCCAAAGTTATTCCATTAGCTTATAACTAAATTGCTTGGTATATATAGCAAGGTCAGTAAATGAAATTACTATAAAATCAAACCAGCAAAGTTGCCTATTGTAAATTAATAGTGCAACGTGACCCTACATTGCTCTAGTGATTCAGTGGCTTAAGAACATTTAAATTTACTCAACATTGATTCTTATCAGAGTATAAATACGATTCAATTTAAGACTGTAGTAGGAAGACCCTTTTAAGTAATTATAAACTTTGAGGGTAGTATACGTAAGTACGTAAAAGGTTCATGTTTTTGTTTATTAATTCTAATGAAAACTCTTACCTGTAGGTATTTTGTTATAAAACGACTTTGGTTGTGTACCTCTACGGTATGAGGTATTACGACCGCGCATGATAGTTCGCCCGGTGACCGCGATTCCTTTCTGAGCATATTTAGTAATTAAATAAAATAAAATAAATAAAAAAGGTTTTTATTCACGTAGACTTTAAAAAAGCGCTTGTAAATAGTCAGAACATGTTTGTAGTAATATAGTTTTATATACATTATTATTTCTAGTAACATAGATATTTAGGTACACATTGTATGAAAACATTTGAGGACCTTGCAGCAAAAGAGGGGCAGATCCAAATTTTAACCGTTACCTTTTTTTTCACCTACAATTGAAACAAAAAAATTACCTATGGTTTGGTGCATTTAGGAGGCAAATCTAATTAAAAACAAGCGCGCTATAATACAATTTGGATCTGCTTCCAACCAGGCGTTGAGACTGGGCAGAACGGCACCAACGGCGCGTTGGCTAGAATTTCGCGGCAGTTCTAGCCGCTCCCGCCATATTTCAAGAGCACGTCGGTGCGCATTTCGCCGCACTTCAGTCACCTCATGGCACGAACATGGGTTGCATCATAAACTTCCTTGTCGATACCAGCCAGAATATCGAATGGTGGGAAACGCGCCAGAACAGTGGCCGCCTCTAATGATATAGTCCGGTAACCCCGTACGATCCTTATGGCTATCACTCGCTGCAGGCTATTAAGCATAGCCCTGCAGCGTGAGGAGTCCGTCAGGCGATGTGACCAGACGGGCGCCCCATAGAGAGCCATGGATCGCACGACCCCACCATAGAGGCGGCGGACTTCTTCTCTTGGCCCCCCGAGGTTGGGCAGTATCCTTTGAAAGGCCCCAGCCACCTTCCGAACACGAGGGACCAACCGCCTGAAGTGTTCCTCAAATCCCCAGCGCCGATCCAAAGTAAGGCCGAGGTACTTAAGATGTTGACTCACCTGAACAGCAACATCACCTACCCGAATGGGAGAGCTAGGTGGTTCCACTCGCCTTCGAATGTTGTAAAACCACAGTGCTTCGGTTTTATGAGGTGTCACCTGGAGGCCCAGAGAACCAATTCTGCCTATGACACAATCAACCCCTAACTCGGCAACCCGGAGGGTCTCCTCAAAGTTTGTCCCCCTAGCTAATATGAGTGTGTCGTCAGCATAACACACGCAATTCACTCCAGGGGGAAGAGTAGTCCTCAAAACCGCGTCATATGCCAGATTCCACAGCAAGGGACCCAAAACCGATCCTTGAGGAACGCCACAGTTGACCTCCCTCACCGTCTCATCACCATTCCTATCTATGTATGTAATACACCTGTCACGCAAATACCCCTCTACGATGTATCGCAAGTAGGGAGGCACATTGTGATATACCAGTGCCTCCCGTATTGCCTGCCAAGGGAGGGAGTTGAAGGCATTGACAATATCTAAACTTATCGCCAATGCAACTCCTCCCGCCCGGACCGCCATCTATACACTATAGAACAATATAGAAATAAACGGCATTCCTGAGCACAAATCTGAGAACTTGGTAGATACTATCGTACAGCTCAGCAAGGTTGTGGACAATCCCTTGGCCAAACAAGACATATTGAAAGTAACAAGAGTTGCCAAACTCTCTAACGACAACAGCAGGCCGAGAGCGGTTATAGCCAAATTATGTAGCCTTAGAGTGCGAGATGCAGTTTTGGCATCTGTCACAAAATTTAACAAAGCAAATGCCCGAGATAAGTTGTCTTCTAGTCATCTTGGTATTGGAGGATCTAAGGTACCGATTTATGTGGCGGAACACTTGACTCCTGGAAACAAGATATTGCATGCAGCTACTCGCAAAAAGGCCAAGGAGTTTTCATATAAATTTGTTTGGATTCGTAATGGTCGAATTTATGCTCGCAAAGACGAAAATAGCCAGGCTTTATTAATTAAATCGACAGAAAGTCTTAAATTTATCAGTAATTGAGTTATGTTAGAGCCGCAGAGTCAATGTTATTTTGTGCTTTATTGTATTACAAATGTTTGAGGTTTATTACCAAAATGTTCAAGGTCTAAGAACGAAAACTAATGAAGTTTATAAAAACATATCTAATTCTGATTATAAAGTAATAGCTTTCACTGAAACTTGGCTAAACTCAAACATTTCAAATAACGAACTATTTAACAGTAATAAATACAATGTGTATCGTAGGGATCGACTCTGTTCCAAAATGTCAAAACAAGATGGAGGTGGGGTTCTACTAGCAATTTCGACGGATATACCATCTGTTCGGTTATTAAACTGGGAATCGGATATTGAATGTATTTGGGTAAATTTACAAGTAGAAGTGAACAATAGATCAAAGAAGCTCTTAGTTTGTGTTGTGTACTTACCCCCTCCGGTCAGAGAAAATACTCTATCGCGCTTCTTAGATATTTTGGAAAATGCCATGTCTCAAGCCGATGATGTGTTGATTCTTGGAGATTTTAATCTTGGGTGCATGGAATGGACCAAGACGGATGGTCATAGCTCCATGACACCAGACAAATACAGCTCAACACTAGGTTACATGTTAGTCGATTTCTTATTTACTAATGATTTATATCAAATTAATAGTATTGCAAACGATCATAATCGGTTTTTGGATTTGATATTGTGTAACTTACAGAGTGCCTATGTAACTAAACCACTTGAACTATTAACAAAGAGTTCATCGCATCACCCAAATCTATTGGTGACTATTCCCTATACTAACATACATAATTTAAAGCCTAAAAGTAATATAATATACAATTTTTATAAAGCTGATTATTGTAAAATTAACTGTAAGTTAAAACATGTAGATTGGCAAGAGAAATTTTCTACTTGCGGTAACGTTAATGAAATGGTGTCTGAATTTTATGAAATAATAACTTCGTTAAGGAATGAATTTGTGCCAAAGCGCCTTGTGGCTAAGTCAACTCGTCCTGTGTGGTTTTCTAAGAATCTAGTTAAATTGTTATCCGAAAAAGATAAGAGCCGAATTAAATTTCGTAAATATAAAAACCCTAGAGATGAATTAGAATTTAAGTTACTTCGAAGTAGATGCCACAAACTTTTCGGTAAATGTTATAACGATTATAAACATAAAATAGAAAATAATATAGTTCATAATCCAAAAGCATTTTGGTCATTTATCAAAAGCAAACGTGATACCAAATCATGTACACCTGGGATAATGAACTTGGATAACACGGTGGTCCCGACATAGCTAACCTATTTGCGCGACATTTTTCCTCAGTCTATTCTAATAACAATGATGATATCCCGATGGAGAATCCAGCTGATATTAAAAACCCTGGAAATCGCGTGGTCTCTAAATTAATATACACAGAAAGAGAAGTTTTAAATAAAATAAGAGGACTTGATGTATCTAAAGGGGCAGGACCCGATTCTTTTCCACCGCTTTTTGCTAAACAGTGCATGCATGCTCTAGCCTTACCTCTAACCTTGATTTATAATCGATCTCTCACAGATGGAATTTTTCCTGAAGTATGGAAAAAGGGTCGCATAGTTCCCATTTTTAAAAAAGGAGATTCAGCTTCTGTAAAAAACTATCGACCAGTATCAATACTTTCATGTTTTGCAAAGTTGTTCGAGTCCCTAATATGCCCAGCAGTTTCCGGGGTCATTCATGACCGTATATCTGACTGTCAGCATGGATTTATACCCGGTCGCTCAGTTCAAACCAACCTGATTGCGTTTGTGTCAGATATATCTCAACAAGTTGATAAAAGGCTACAGGTAGACGCAGTTTATACCGATTTTAGTAGCGCCTTCGATAAGGTAAATCACTTATTATTACTAAGAAAACTAAACGCTTACGGCATCAAAAATCCACTCCTACAGTGGTTTCAATCTTATCTACAGAGAAGACCCCAGGAAGTAGTTATTAATGGCTATAAATCTGCATGCTTTTATGCCACCTCCGGAGTTCCACAAGGTTCCCACTTGGGGCCGATACTTTTTTTGGCTTTCATCAATATTATATCCTCTCATATAAATAACTGCAAGTTTTCAATGTTTGCAGACGATTTAAAGATATATAGGTCTGTCAAATCAGGCAATGACAGCAAGTTGCTTCAAAATGATCTGGATAACATATATAAATGGTGTCAGTCAAATTGCATGACTCTCAATATTAATAAGTGCTACCATATTAAATATAGTAGATTAAAAAAACCACTTGTTACTAAGTACGAGATTGGCGGCGCGGCCCTAGTTGAGGTAGATGAAATACGCGATCTAGGAGTTATTATTGACAAGGCTCTTTCATTCAAGTCACATATCAATACAATAGTATCCAAAGCTGCAAAAATGTTAGGTTTTTTAAAACGAACAACTAAAGGCTTCCATATTACAACAAAAATTTTATTGTATAACACGTTGGTACGCAGCCATCTCGAGTTTGCCTCTAGTGCCTGGAACCCGTATTATTCGGTACATTCGCAGAGGGTGGAGGGTATCCAACGATCATTTACAAGGCATCTTGCTTTCAACACTCACGGGTTCTCACATAGACAACCATACAACCAAAGACTATCATATTTTAAAATGATAAGTCTTCATAATAGAAGAGTGATGTTGAGCATGGTTTTCTTGCATAAATTAATTAATGGGAGTTTGAATTGTAGTGACTTAATATCAAGCGTGTCGTTGTCAGTGCCTTATAAATACCCTAGAAATCGCATACAGAGACTATTCTTCGTTCCGACGGCCAAGACTAATCTCGGCTCACAATCTCCTTTGGCACGAATTTATTCCGACTATAACTTTTTGTCTCAAAGAATTCCTGATCTCGATATCTTCGATGATGGCATATCAGAGTTCATTAATAGAATAACTGATTACTTTAATAATAATATTATGTAATATATATACCGTTCACGTTACTATTGATTTATATTTGTTTGTTTAGCTCCTAATTCATTTAGTTTAATTTAGATTTACGTATAAATTGTCGTTACTTACAAAATTAGTGCAAATGCTATGTACGCCGTTATTGTGATGCATATCAGACAATGTATTATAGATGTTATTTAACTGTGTACTTATAATATGTGTCATGTGGCAGTACTTTAATAAATAAATAAATAAATAAATCTCCGATAGATACTGGACGCGTCGAATAGCGTCCACCGTCGACCGTCCCTTTCGGAAACCAAACTGGAAATCCGTTACGTCGGGACCGACACGCGACAGGTGCTCATTGAGACGGGCAGCTATAATGCGCTCAAACAGCTTACCCACCTCATCAAGCAAGCAGATGGGACGAAATGATGAGGGAGAATCAGCGGACCTGCCACTCTTCTGTATGAGAACCAGCTTAGCCTTCTTCCAGGCAAGAGGAAACACTGCGTGGCGGAGACAGCTACTAAATAGCTGCCTCAATCTGTTGCCAAGCACCGTTAGAGCCAGCGCCCACGCTCGACCTGGAATGCCATCGGGGCCAGGGGCAGTGTTACGGGCAGCCATTCGCCCTACAGCACGGTCCAACTCCCCCTCAGTCACTTCCAGATCATTCGACCAAAACGAGTTATCTGGATGAAAAGGATAGTCAGAGGGCATATCCTGGAGCCTGGGAAAGAGCGTATTGATAACTCTCGTCACAAATTCAGGGTCCAATGTCTCCGTCAAAGGAGGGACCCACGGTCTGAGCTTTCCCATTATCACCTTGTATGGGCGCCCCCATGGATCCCTGTTGAGCGCTTTGATAAGTTCGTTCCAGGACTGCACCTTAGCGTTGACGATGGCAGTTTGAAGCGCCATTGTGGCAACTCGGTAGTTTTGATACGCTGTGGAAATTTCGTCAGCTGTTGCTCGCCGTCTTCTTCTCGCTCTCGTGTACTGTCGGCGAGCCCTAACACAAGATATGCGTAATTGCGCAATACTCGTCGACCACCAGTACACGGAGCGTCTCTTTTTTACCGGCCTGATCCGAGGCATAGCGATATCACAAATACTAACTATTTTGGCTCTCATACATGCTGCAAAAGCTTCCGGATCGGATGTGTGCCCATACTCTCCCCAATTTCCCCAATCCACAACATGGGCTGCAGCAACAAGCATGTCACGGTTGAGCTGCTTAAGAGACCAACGTTGGGGGTTACTATTCTGACGTACAAGGCCGACGTGTGAGTGACGGAAAGTTATATCACAAATGATGTGCCGGTGGTCAGAAAGAGTGACCACCTCATCCACCACCCTCCACCCTGAGACTAGATGTGTTGCCAAAGAGTTAGCCCACGACAGGTCCACGATTGATTCGCCCTGCCACCGAACACAAGTGCTAACAGATCCCTGGTTTAAAAGGGTTAGGTCTAGAGCCGCCGCCCATTCAATTATAGTCTCTCCTCTAACGTCATCACGGGAGTCACCCCACATTCTTGAATGAGCGTTGAAATCCCCCATAACGATTACTGGACGGGATAAATAGCTACGAACGGAAGTAGCTAGGCCGCAATTAGGAGAGACATAGCATCCGACGACGACAACAGAGCCCCACTCAACGGCCACAAACCCCTGTCCCATGTACAGAAGGGAGCAATGGAAGCCACCAGCATCTCATGCCCAATAAATAGCAACAGAATTTCCGTGTCCTCCAAACCATCGTGGATGGTCTGGGACGGAATACGGCTCAGCCACCACCGCTAAGGCAACCGACCACTCCACCAGCGTTTGCATCAGAAGATCCTGTGCTGCGCGGCAGTGGTTTAAGTTGCCCTGCAAAATTCTGTATGGGGCGGAGAATGCTAGACCTCCATTGCTGCCTCAGCCGGATCTGCAACCGGTTGCGTTGACTCATTGGCCTGCTGCGATCCCAAATTAACCACGGCTTGGATGGGTACATTTTCTGGTGTCCGTTTTTTCATTTTAGGAGGGGAGCACTTACTGCCCCCCATCCGGTGGTTGGCGGGGCGATCAAGATCCGCAAACACAGGGCATCTTGGTGCCTCAGCTGGACATCCCTGAGCTTTGTGCCCCAATTGTCCGCAAACATAGCAGCATCCACTGCGATCTATCACATTGGCACACTTGGCTCGAACGTGACCTATTTCAAGGCACCGGTAACATTGAAGTGGTCTTGCCTTCAATGCCTCAACCATGGCTGCAGACCAACCCACTCGTAGTCTTTTACCATTCAATGTAAGTATTGCCTCAAGCGGACATTTGACCCATGCCGTTCCCAAACGACTTGGATGTACCCGAATTTCACCAACTTTTATATCAGCCTCCAAGCATCCGGTTGCATCTGCTATTGCTGATGATATTTCTGCTTGTGTGACTGATTCATCCAAGTACTTCACTCTTACTTCTCCCATTTTGATAGGACGCGCAATACGTGCATCTGACTCCTTAAGAACTTCCCGCAGTTGATTAGCGAGGGCATCCGCTTTTTTATTGTTCTCAGGGCCGAATATTTTAAGAACAAGGCCTCCATTTATGGCCCTTTTCTGCTGGATTCCCCCGTCCAAGCCAAAATCCCCAAGATTCACTTTTGCTCGTGCCGACTTGATAACTTCAGCCAGCGTAGTATTTGAACCTTGGGGCACCGACACCAGTATAGCCGCAGAATTAGGAGGTCGAGGGATTTTTCTAGGTTTTCCACCATCAGCAGTACTTATTTTGCCCGCAATTAACTTTGATTGTTTGCTTCCAACAACATGCCATTCTTTGTCTGGCGCAGAAGCTCTCATTTCAGCACTCGGAGTTGAGTCCGAGTTTTTTGAGGTCAGGCCAGGCGTAGGTGAAAACAGTTCTTGTGTTGATGGCATTTTCTTTTTATTCCTTTTCCCACGCTTTTTCTTGAACGTCGCGGCGGTCGTTCTGGCAGGCGGTGCTGGATTAGCTGGCGGCATCAGAGTTGTTGGAACTTCACTTGCAATCCCGGTGCTGCAGTGCCCCAGAGATGGCCTTATGACTTTTCCTGGGAAAAGATCAGCCATCAGCTCGGTCCGGAAAGTTACCAATTTGCGATCCACCAATTCCGCAAGCTGGCATAATAGAGGACCACTCTCAGACTGACAGATATTAGATCCCACAATCTGTCTCGAGTCGGTCGATGCAGGTGCTGCTACTTCTAAACTCTCCGGCCTACTTAACAATGATTCTTCCTCCGTAGCCTCCTTATGAGACCTGATTTGTGAATTTGGTGGCAAATCTGCATTCCGGGCTTTACGAAGCTCGGTAATCTCCAATGACATCTCCACCATGCGCTTCTCCAGCGACAAGAGCTTGGAACGTAACTGCTGGTTTTCTTCCTCAAGCCTTGCTGTATTATCGCCAAAAATGCGTGCATGGAGCACTGTTGCGGCTGCCTGCACATTTGGTACAGATACGCGTAGAACCTTTTTAAAATCCCCCTTTAAATTTTTTGATTTATCAGCAACCTTCTCGACAACTGACAAAGCCTCCAGTATACTGGCACCTATGTCAGCTGTAGACCGCTGCTGCAGTTCCTTGACAATTTCCTCGACTTGGGGCAAGTTTTGTTTCGTCCTAGCATTAGATGGAGCCACGTTAGGGTCAAGGATCTCACTAATATCTGAGTCCTCAACATCTTCATTCCCAACCGGATCGACTAGTTTTGCTTTAACCATCCGAGCGGTTTGTTCACGACGCAAAGTCTTTCGCTTGCGGCTGCCAGCAGCTTGCGTCCTTGGACCAACGCCCAAAGATGCACCAGAGGCAAAGGATATCTGTGAACTATCGCTATCCTCCGCGGCGCTTTTCCCTACAACCGGAATGGCCGGCGTAGCAAAAGTAACTAGCTGACCAGGTAAATTCCCCCCAGGACACGCAAAACTGGGCGTGCATGTCCTATCCACGATGTCCGTGGAATCATGACATTGAGTGCCCCCCCCAGATACGACGGGGCTGCCGGATCTATGAAGAACCGGGAGGGATTCTCCGGGATGCCCGGTACCCTCCTGGGGTAATGTGTTTCTCGATGTCGACATTCACTCTGCTTTTATTTTGTGTTAGAGCCGCCCTTGGGACCAGAAACCCTCTAGTCATTCAGTCTCTCGCTGGGCGGCAGAACTTAAGACCTGGGGTAATTTTTTAAAGAGGTTGTCTTCCTCCTTTGCCTCTGCTATGCTCTCTGCTAATCAGAGAACACGCAAAGAAACAGTCCAAACCCCCCCCACGCCGAAATATTTGCCACGAGCAGTAACCTTTCTTGGGGGATAAATCCCATCACAAAGAATGATTACTGCCCGCGCCCAGGGTGCACCGTCCCGCAATTACTACCATTTCCATTGGATATATCCAAATGGAAAGAATAGCTGCGGGCACACGTGGAGGTTTTTCGGCCTAGCACCCCAACTGGGTTGCCTAAGCTGTCAGAAACCGCCAGGTTAATCAATCGGCAATAGCTGAGCACGTAGTCGACACAGGATCTCAACACTGGATTGCAAATTTACACAAACGTCAGGTCCTCTCCACCGAGCGTCACTATTACTCCAGAATTGTATGTGAAACGGTGAACGGTTGCAATAAATAAACATATCAATTTCAACCGGGAAGACAGCACGAAGCCATCGTCGGGTAACCAATAGAGTGCGCCCGGGTGCTATGTCATCAGTGTTGTGTGTAGACATACCGACAGTTCCGTACAAGAAAATAAGGAAAAATATCAAAACCATGCGAGGGTAGACACCGAAACCCGAGCTTCACGGACGCTGCCGAGCCACACCAGTCGACCCGTGACCACGGCTGGTGCAATCTATGCCGAGACGTCGTGTCATCTAAAGGTAATGATTTGCCTTAAATTGTTATAGCGATTGAGACCCGTGTCCACAATATATAAAAATGTGTACAAATCGTGAAAGTTTAAAAACCTTAAAAGTACCGATATGCCTAAGCACAAAACCTCGAAAAAACAATTATGCTTTCTACTTCGAGGTTGAAAATTCATTGAAATGTATCTTAAATTATTGTATTTTTCGTAGGGATTAAAACAGAAACAACTGGAATATATAAATCAGTAAGTAGTTTTTGAGTTTATCAATTACAAACAAACCTACCTACAAATAATCAAATCATTTCTCTTTATTTGTTCATAAGTTCAGATAATCAAAGTAGAATGTTTACTTATTTTTGATGAAAACACCATCGTCGTTGCCTTCCGATTGATCTTAGAATTTCTCCGTAAATTGTAAAGATAAATTGCCAATCTTTGAAATAATCAAATTTAAAAACCTTGTTAGTAACTCCCACAGAAAGTTTGGGAAATCTCTGTCTTGAAAACCGTTTATCAGTAAATTGATCTTGAATCTCAGTCGACGAAATTTCGGATAGGAGAAAATGTTTTTAGGCTTCGAATTCAGCCATAATAACATAACTCAGGAACTAATTCTCTGAACAAGTACGGAACACTGTTGAAAAATCATTTATTAAGTAAAACGATAAAAAATAGATGTGTACCATCTTCTGCAATATAAACCCAATGACTAAAAAAATTAATTCATAACATGCAATGGAAATATTGAATTTAGTTTTCCGGCAGAACCTGCATCTCTTAAAAGGAACTAGTAGAATTGATATGTCAGCGTGGATTGGTCGAAGCTGCATGAGTAAAAAATTCTTCGTGTTTAGGCACCAGCTGTAGCCTGGGCAATGAATTGTATGATATTACAGTTATGACGACACAATGCTAATACAGCCTTTTACTGTCACACTGCAGGACAAGCCTCCTCTCACAACAGGGGACGGGGATCAGGTCATAGTTCACCACGCTGGCCTAATTCGGGTTGGCACATTTTACTCGCTATCAAAAACATTTCGGAGAACTCCGAGGTATGTAGGCTCCCGCATTATAATTAATTTCTAATCCGCACCTTTCTAAAGTCAGTGGCCCCATTGACTTTAGAAATTCAGGTTGGAAATTGGGTGTGAATCCGAGACCACTAACTCCACAATCCAAGGGTCTTAACACTAGGTTATCTCTCACTACGATGCAGACAATAAAAACCGTATGTCTTTTACTCCATAAGAGTTAAGACCACCGATCTAACAAATAAAGAAGACGCCGAAAAATACTAAAGAAGACGCCGATTTTGCTCCACTTTATTTTGCAGGTATTGTCTATGCATGCAAAATAAACTGCCGTTCTTTTATTCTACTACCGGATAGGTACTATGCGCCCCAACAAACAAACTGAGAAGATGCGGTGAAACAAACTCTCCACCGCGATATCGCCGCCATACACGCGGCTTAGTCAATATGGTCCGGCGAAAAATACTAAATAAGACGCCGATTTTGCTCCACTTTATTTTGCAGGTATTGTCTATGTCTGCAAAATAAACTGGAGCAAAATCGGCGTCTTCTTTAGTATTTTTCGGTGTCTTCTTTATTTGTTAGATCGGTGGACTTAACTCTTATGGAGTAAAAAAATCGGCGTCTTCTTTAGTATTTTTCGGTGTCTTCTTTATTTGTTAGATCGGTGGACTTAACTCTTATGGAGTAAAAAAATCGGCTTCTTCTTTAGTATTTTTCGCCGGACCATATTGACTAAGCCGCGTGTATAGCGGCGCTATCGCGGTGGAGAGTTTGTTTCACCGCATTTTCTCAGTTTGTTGGTTGGGGCGCATAGTATCCGGTAGTAGAATAAAAGAACGACCGTAGTAGTATATACAAGGCCTGCTTTAATTATAGCTTTCTTAATTAATTATAGTTTTCATAGCATTATTCGCAATGCTAGGGAATCCTAAATTTCATCTGCCACTGCGTAACGCGTAGATTAATGCAGAGCGCTTACCCCGGAATGGTACAGTTTGAGTCCCACCGAACATGTAAATGTATGAAAATTTCCTTAATGTCTTGAATGTAGATTGAACTAAATAACAACTTTATTTATGTAATAGTAACCTATATAATATAATAAATACACCTACTTAACTAAAACTAACAACCAAATCAAACTTATCTCTATATGTTATACAAGCAATTCTGTATAAATAGTTTTGATAGAATAAATAATGTATAGAGTATTTACAAGCGGTCTTATTGGTTTATGTAAATAATGTTTTGGTTTATCTAATGTTACCAAATCCGCTTGAGAAATTCAAAACATTACTACTTTTATTATAACAAATCTTAAGTACATAACACACAGTAAACATTTCAATCTAAAAAAGTGTTTTGAAAATGTTAGTTTATTTTTAACACCCGGCGCTAAAACGACGGTGTATTATAAGTTCCACGGGTCTGCGTGTGTCTGTCTGTGTAGCGTAGCGTAGCTCTCGAACGCCTGAACCGATTTTGATTTTTTTTGTTCGAATAAGTCGGGAGTGTTTTTAGCTATGTTGGACGGAAATCGATCCAAGTGACATCGCTACATCGTTATTTCATGTAAAAGTTAAAGAACATATCATCTGGTTGGGGTATTTCTGGGACTACGGTACTAAGGGGAGAGGTCGATGGGGGTATATTTTAATTGCCACTAGTACCTAGGCGCGCATAGTGGAGTGAAAATACTTATTAGGCGCTTGTTCCACCTAATGCTTGACGGTAAGCTGCTATTGCAATTGGAAATCGGTGTGGAGGTATGCAACACGAACGGAAGTGTGTATGTGTGTAGACTTGGCTATTTTTTTTACAATGACGTTTGTAGTTATCCTTTGAGGCTTTCGGCTTCCATTGCCTTACTGGACATTATAAGCGAGCTGGGGATCGAACCATATAGAGACTTGACTGTAAACGAATAGAAAAATATAAGTATCATCACCGTCATGTCAGCCTGATGAGGTCTATTGCTGGACAACGTCCATGTCCATTATTTGGCAAGATGTGCCATAATGGCCAAGTTTGGCAGATGGGTTGGCGATCGCAGTATGATGGTCAGAGTACACAGAGAGACGCTGCTGCTCGTTCTCTAAGAAATATCCCCTTTTGTGGACTTCTACGCACCCATCGGATGGAATGGAGTCGTGATATTCTTTGCCGTAAGCGACGCAGCAAATATAAGTATCATCATCGTTATCATGCCAGCCAAAGTACGTCCACTGCTGGACAAAAGCCTCCCCAAAGAATGGGGGGATATGCCATAATCGCCAAGCTTGGCAGACTGGTTGGCGATCGCAGTTTGATGGTCATCATCATCATCATTACAGCTTAAATAAGTCCACTGCTGGACAAGCCTCCCTCAAGAATCATCTTGAGGGGATATGCCATAATCGCCACGCTTGGCAGGCGGGTTGGCGATCGCAGTATGATGGTCATAGTTCACAGAAAAACGCTGCTGCCCGTTCTCTGGTAGGTATTCCCTCGGTCGATTTCTACGCTCCCCGCGGGATGATATAGGGTGATGATATTTTATGCCGTCACCACACAACAATAAATATTGTTCCTATATATTGAAGTTACATATTATAGGGAATATATTTGATCATTACTAGCTAATACTTACTTACTTATCGTATTGGCAGTGGTAACGCTAAAATCAGAGTTGTTCAAGCCGCCCATTAGGCCTCTGACGTAGTTTAACGACTGTGTCTAATGGCTACAACTGGGACCGAAACACGGAGATGCTCAGAAATTAAACCACTTTGGCGGTCACCCATCTAAACAACTAACATAATAGTGAAAGTCTAGATTCAGGCGACGTTAGCTTAGACTTTGTACTGTTCGTGAAGTTAGTGGTCCTAGGTAAACAAAACAATGTTTGTGTATGTGTGTCTTGTCTTGTTTCAATACAGGTTTAGATGCCTCATATAGGCATTTTGACTATTTACCTACTAATTGGAACGAAGTTCCTTATCGCGCGTTGCGAAAGGGGGCTAGATGGAAAAAATTAAGACGAAAAGTTGTAACGACACTTTTTATTAATTTTATTTTATTACTAAAATTGAGTCTACTGATTAAGTTTACGTTACATTATATAGTTAATAAAAAGAATTATAACTTAAAAAACAATTATTACAATTCTTTCACTAATGAATCAAAAGGAACTTCGTTCCATCCGAGTGTCCCTTGACACCTCTCAAGTTTTTTTTATTAATTTTTATTTATACGCACACCAACGATTTTGACTATTTACCTACTTAATTATTATTTATACTCACACCAACAGTACAATTACATAGTAAGTCTATGTAATTGTACTTTTGGTGTGCGTATAAATAAATAAATGATATAAGAAATGCGGGACATGCCAACAGAAGTGAAAACTATTTTTTACAAATTGGTTTTGGTTTACGGCACACTTTTATAAAAATAATAATATCAACGGCGGTCATTGGTCGTCGGTATTACCATTCCGCATGATGATATCCTTTTGAAAGCTGAAAATGACCAATAAATTAAATGTTTGGACATTGAGAAGGAAGTAGTCATCATATGAGATGTTGTCTCGGCAATAATTATACTGATAGTCGTCTATGTCAATAGCTTAGTAGTTTAAAAGCAACTAAAGAACATTTTTTTCGGTAGTTGGTTCAAAAGCCATACAGAAGGCAGTAATTTTTGACTCGGTTCAAAAAAAAAATGTTGCTAAACTTTGAGAGGCTAACTACACTTATTAACATTCAGTAAACAAAACGGACGCTTTTAGAGACCATCAAAAACAAAATAAACTTCTGTATTAGTATGGAAGGCATCCCAAAAACGGTAGCGGAGTTCCCCTATTCTGAGGCATTTTGTGAAGAGGATAGTCAATTAGAATTTATCACCTACTTGATCGTTCTTTGTTCAACCTGCTTCGGACACTAAATCGTCACTAAATCGTTCTTGTTATTTTGTGTTACTAAATACACAAATAAGGTATTGTTATTAAAACCAATTAATCCTTGTTGTCCGGAATTAATGTATATTACTTGTTACATATGTTTATCACAATATTAATTCCCGAAGAAAAATCTTTGTAGCCTTTTTTACGCAAAATGCGCAGACGGAGGAGAATGAAAGGAACAGTTAAAGTTTATATGGAGAAGGAGTGCAGAAGTTAATATTTTTATAATAGGCATTAAAAGTGAATTATTTAAAAAAAACATTATACGCACAATATATTTTGGACACACTGACAATCTTTGAAGAGATGACTGAATGTCAAAACTGAGAGCAGATTACTATTATTTGTCTTTAATGTATATAGTCAGTTGTCAATTGTTATAAATAAAAGGTAAAAAAACCGGCCAAGTGCGAGTCGGACTCGCACATGAAGGGTTCCGTAGCAGCAAGTATTTCAGTTGATTAAATGAAAGCAAATTGCGGTTTATAACGTATTAAAAAAAATACTAGCTAGATCTAGTTCAAACCAATTTTCGTTGTTAGTTTCTATGGTAATGTACATCATATATTTTTTTTAGTTTTATAATTCTCTTATTTTAGAAGTTACAGGGCGGGGGGTGGGGGGGGGGGGGGGGGAACTCATTTTACCACTTTCGAAGTGTCTCTCGCGCAAACTATTCAGTTTAGCCAAAAATGATATTAGGAACCTCAATATGATTTTTGAAGATTTTTGATAGACATGTAAGTAAGGGTACGATCAAAAAAAAAATTTTGAGTTTCAGTTCTATGTATGGCGACCCCCCAAAATTATTGTTTTTATTCTATTTTTGTATTAAAATCTTAATGCGGTTCACAGAATACACCTACTTACCAAGTTTCGATATCACAGCTCTAATAGTTTCGGCAAAAAGTGTCTGTGACATACGGTCGGACAGACAGACAGACAGACATGACGAATCTATAAGGGTTCCGTTTTTTTGCATTTGGCTACGGAACCCTAAAAAGCACTTAATTGTACACAAAAAAGGACATTATACATAAAAAAAAATAACTTACACAATTTTCGACTGTAAATAATAAATAAATAAATGATATTTTATTTTCCACCACAAGATATCCCTTAATATACAGTTACCGCAGTTAACATTCATACCATTGAAACATATCATAATATCAACGATGGACTGGAGCCTTAACTAGAAAAATCCTGTATTTCATGACTGAGTTTCGGGTGAGTGTCCACTCACCCGCGGTTAAAAGATTATTTTACCTATGTTAATTAATTAATTATATTTATTAATGACTAGCTGCTACCCGCGACTTCGTCCGCGACAATTTTGAATTACTTACTTCTTGCTTAAACTAAAAAATATAACTTTAAAAATAAATTTAAAAAACCTTTAAAGTAACATATTATTATTATTCATCACAAAGGTGACTCCCATTAGATTAGGTTGTGACCACGGCATCGATAGGTCTAATATCCATTTTATGAACGAAACTATAGCGCGATCGAAAACGATTACATTTTTATTTTTGTTAGAAGATGTGCGACATCTTCTAACAAAAATAAAAATGTAATCGTTATCGTTATCGTCGTAAAAGGTAGTCCAAATCTGAATTGATTCAGATTTGGACTACCTTTTATTTCAAGCGTTTATTTATTTTAACCGATATGCCAAATAAGTTTCGTGACCTGAAACGATATTAACGCCATCTAGTAACAAAATTGTGAACTTTTAGAGCAGTGAAATTAAAATGATATTTTTTGTAAATAAATTTTAGGTAAATTCGTTTTTTAGCCCAGTTTGATTAAAATGTCCTTTTTTAATTTGTTATAAAAAAAGAAGTTACAAATCTTATAAAACGCTAAGTCTTTACTTAGACGACGACGACTATGACATTTTAAGCAACTTGGTATAAAAAAATCGAATTTGTCTATAATTCGAGTTGGCGTAAATTGTTGGTGTCGATCTATTGAATCAGTTTTGGATTACCTTTATTAACAGCAAAATATTTCCTGAATTATGATTTAAAAACATGTATTACTTTATTTTTTGACTGAAAGACTAAATACCAATTTTCATGCGTTTAACTCCAAAAAAAAACAGATTTTCATACAAACTTACATCCGCTTTTTTACGTCCGTAGGGGAGGAATTTCCAAAAATCCTGAAATATATATCTTTAATTTTTAACTGAAAGGCCAAATACCATTTTTCATGCGTTTAACTTAAAGATTGACACATTTTTCATACAAACTTACATCCCCAAATTTACGCCCTTGGAGTGGAATTTTCAAAAATCCTGAAATATATATTTTTATTTTTAACTGCAAGGACAAATTTCATGTCTTTAACATCAAAAATTACGGATTTTCATAAAATCTTTCATCCCTTATTTTACTCCCTTAGTATTCAAACACCCTTCTTTAATGGATGCCTACGACATAAAAGGTCCCTACTGCCAAAATTTCAAGTCTCTAACCCCAGCCGTTTTAGCTGTGCGTCGATATGTCAGCCAGTCAGTATAAACTTACATTCCCTATTTTACGCCCTTGGGGGTGCAATTTCCAAAAATCCTGAAATAAATCAGGACAGGTAGGGCACAGCGTTCATTCGCTCGAAGAGCAGCCCGACTGGGTAAGTACCTCCACCTTACAGAAGACATTCCTTAATAATAACATTAATAATGTTAATGTTGTGTTTCCGAGTGTGAGTAAGGTCGCCAGAGCTCATCGGGGTGGGGGGAGGGTCAGCAACACTTGTTTGCTGACTCTTAAAGGCCGGCAACGCACCCGCGACTCCTCTGGTGTTGCGAGTGTCCATGGGCGGCGGTGATCACTTACCATCAGGTGACCCACTTGCTCGTTTGCCGACCTCTGACAGACCTAGATTGTCCCTAGATGTTATTCGTTTAACTTCAATGATATCGCATTTTTCATACTTACATCCCCTATTTTACGCCTTTAGGGATGGAATTTGGAATTTTAACTGAAATGCCAAATACAAATTTGCATGCGTTTAACTTAAAAAAATCACATTTTGCATACCTACTAACTTACATCCTCTATTTTTCGTCTTTGGGTGTGGAATTTCGAAAAATCCTAAAATATATAATTTTTTATTTTTAACTGGAAGGCCAAATACCAATTTTCATCCCTTAACTTCAAAAACGGCAAAGTTTCATACTAACTTTGCACCCCCGTTTACCCCCTTAGGGGCTGAATTTCGAAAAATCCGTCCTTATTCCTTGTCTTCATTATAAAGAAAACATCTGTGCAAAATTTCAGCTATCAAGGTCCATGGGTTTGGACTGGGCGTTGATGAGTCAATCAGTGGTCAATGATTATTGGTGTTGTGTATGAGTAAAAAGAGAGAGTAACAGTACATGTTTTAAGTTTAACTTATTTTACTATGGTCAAAAAAGCTTCCCGATTATTCGAAACAAGATAAATAACGAATTGCTGAGATGGTTTGGCAATTAAAAAAGGATGAATGAAAGAATATTGACAAAAGAAGTATACCTGGCCTGTGTGAGTGGGACAACCGGAAGGGGAAGACCACGTCGAACATTCTCTGACCAAATTGGAGATGTTCTCAAGAAAGGGCAGGTCAGAAGTACCCTAAACCGGCGAGCATGTATGAAGAATATAATGACAGTCATCGAGGCAAAAGAAGTATGCAAAGATCGTGACAAATGGAAATCCGTTGTCTCTGCCTACCCCTCTGGGAAACAGGCGTGAGTCTATGTATAAACGGATTTCTTGGCTAACGAAAAGCTTACAAAATGGTAGATATAAAAAATTCGCGCTTAGTTTTTGATACCATTTGTAAGCTTTAGATGCCGTTGGATGCGAGCAGAGCAAGACTGGCAGTTGTGGAAATCTTCCGAGGTGGAATTTCCATTTAAATTTACGTACACACGGCTACATATCAAGCTATTAATTTCCAATATAAGCTGACCTGTCATTGTATGGAAATTTTATACAACGCGAGATCAGAGGCTCTACCGGCTAAGTCGCCGAACATTGTTTTCGTGAATGGCGTTCAAATAAATAAAGGTTAAAAATGACTTAATCAATCGTTCAATCGGCTTCAACGTTGATAATCGATTCCGGAACATTTATGGCGTCACATGTGGTCATGGAAGCCGATTTAACTATTGATTTAGTCATTTTTAACCTTTATTTATTTGAACGCCATTCACGAAAACGATGTACGGCGACTTAGCCGGTAGAGGTCCAGCTTATACTCGAAATGTATAGCTTGATGTGTAGCCGTGTGTACATTCATTAGTAAATTTTGTTTAATATTATATGTTCAGTATCATAGGTAGATGCACTCTTTTAGTTTCTTCCACTATTTATGTTACACCTTAACTTCAAAAACGGCAAAGTTTCATACTAACTTTGCACCCCCGTTTACCCCCTTAGGGGCTGAATTTCGAAAAATCCGTCCTTATTCCTTGTCTTCATTATAAAGAAAACATCTGTGCAAAATTTCAGCTATCAAGGTCCATGGGTTTGGACTGGGCGTTGATGAGTCAGTCAGTGGTCAATGATTATTGGTGTTGTGTATAAGTAAAAAGAGAGGGTAACAGTACATGTTTTAAGTTTAACTTATTTTACTATGGTCAAAAAAGCTTCCCGATTATTCGAAACAAGATAAATAACGAATTGCTGAGATGGTTTGGCCATTTAAAAAGGATGAATGAAAGAATATTGACAAAAGAAGTATACCTGGCCTGTGTGAGTGGGACAACCGGAAGGGGAAGACCACGTCGAACATTTTCTGACCAAATTGGAAATGTTCTCAAGAAAGGGCAGGTCAGAAGTACCCTAAACCGGCGAGCATGTATGAAGAATATAATGACAGTAATCGAGGCAAAAGAAGTATGCAAAGATCGTGACAAATGGAAATCCGTTGTCTCTGCCTACCCCTCTGGGAAACAGGCGTGAGTCTATGTATAAACGGATTTCTTGGCTAACGAAAAGCTTACAAAATGGTAGATATAAAAAATTCGCGCTTAGTTTTTGATACCATTTGTAAGCTTTAGGTGCCGTTGGATGCGAGCAGAGCAAGACTGGCAGTTGTGGAAATCTTCCGAGGTGGAATTTCCATTTAAATTTACGTACACACGGCTACATATCAAGCTATTAATTTCCAATATAAGCTGACCTGTCATTGTATGGAAATTTTATACAACGCGAGATCAGAGGCTCTACCGGCTAAGTCGCCGAACATTGTTTTCGTGAATGGCGTTCAAATAAATAAAGGAAATTCCGGAACATTTATGGCGTCACATGTGGTCATGGAAGCCGATTTAACTATTGATTTAGTCATTTTTAACCTTTATTTATTTGAACGCCATTCACGAAAACGATGTACGGCGACTTAGCCGGTAGAGGCCCAGCTTATACTCGAAATGTATAGCTTGATGTGTAGCCGTGTGTACATTCATTAGTAAATTTTGTTTAATATTATATGTTCAGTATCATAGGTAAATGCACTCTTTTAGTTTCTTCCACTATTTATGTTACACCTTAACCTACACACTAATGCGTTGTAGAAGTATCCACTTAGGACAGCATATTATGCAACCTGAAGAGATACAAACACTCACTGCACAATCAATCTGGGAGTTTTTGGAAGCTGTAGGATTGAGCAGTGAACTTTGACAAAAGTCAAAGGAGCTCTGCTACAATAGATCACTAATGGTCGAGGTAGCAAGATGCCACCAAGGCATCAAGCCCCAAACAAACAATAATAATAATACACCTTGTTTATATCTTAATCTCGTTGGTCTAGGGGTAGCTTATTCAACCGCAGATAACGAGGCCCTGGGTTCAAATCCCGGGTCGGGCTAAAAGTGATTATAGGACTTTTTTTAATAAGAAAAAATTCTTCGCATCAGTCCGAAGTCTGCGGGTTGGCTGTATTATATCCCCGACCTCTTTCCAGTCGTGTCGGTAGTCGTCACATCGGACCAGAGAGTGATGAAACAAAGAGTACCCCTGTATTTGCCCCTACACTTCGGCAGTATAATATGTCCCGCGCAGTCTCCATTGAGACTGGCCACCATGGCCGAAATTCTAGGAGGAAATTATTATTATTATAATGTCCCCTTGTCAAAGTTCACCCATGGCGGCCATTCTTAATAGAGACTAACCGTTTTTGCGGACATTATGTTATTTATATCTTAGTGTGCAGCATCGTGGATTTCGTATGTTTTAAACAACTGCACGTGTGGCGCTGCGGCTAAGACAGTCGCCTTGCCCCTTCGTGTCGCGGGTTCGAGTCCCGTGCCGGACAGCTATTTGTGTGACCCATGAATAGTTATTCTGAGTCTAGATGTAATTTGTGTCTGTCTATTATATGTTTTTAAAGTACCCCGCAACACATATATTATTATGTATATACATTCCCAAGTGCGGGCGTTGTCTATTTAAATAAAAAAATAAAAATAGAAAAAATATATATTGGTAGTTATCGCACTCATTCTTCAAAACGCCGCCTCGCATTGTTGGAAGGGCATCCTTCCAAGGAAATGAAATAACCTCTAAACAATTTCCCCCGAAAAGGGGAATATAATAAAACTAGTCACTCTCAACAAAATGTTCAGATATCCAGAAAATGTATCTCACTCGTACAACCAATAAAGCAAAGTCTTGTCAGTACATTTTCCATGAATATTTTATTGGTGAAGATAGGAAATTCGAGCAAACACGTAACATTCACATATTCATATATTACAAGGGAAAATTACATTTGTTTTAGTATCCAATGTTAGATGACCTACAATGGGAGCAGTAACCTTCGGTATCACGGGTCTCTAGATGTTGGATATTTCACAGTAAGCATATTTTTGCGGCGCAGCGGCTTAAGACAGTCGCCTCACCACTTCCTGTCGCAGGTTCGAGTCCCGCGCCGGACAACTATTTGTGGGACCCATTAATAGTTGTTCTGAGTCTGGAAGTCATTTGTGTCCGTCTATTATATGTTTGTAAAATACCCCGCGACACAGGGATTATTCCCAAATGTGGGCGGTGTCTTTTTAAAAAGAAAAAAAAAACGGGAATTTGACGGGCCTGTTGGCGTGGTTGGTAGATACGCTGCCTTTCACGCCGGAGGTCGTGGGTTCGATTCCCACCCGGGACAGATATTTGTGAGCATGAACATGTCTGTTTGTCCTGAGTCTGGGTGTAATATATTTAAATAAGTATGTATTTCCAAAAAAAAAAATGTATATGTAGTATATCAGTTATCCGGTTTCCATAGTACAAGCTCTGCTTAGTTTGGGATCAGATGGCCGTGTGTGAATAATGTCCCAGGATATTATTATTATGTCCTAGGATATTATAATAAGTAAGTATTAAATAGCAATCGCATTTAAAAATCACCTGTTGGGTATAGGTTGGTACATAACCTGTCTATTACTAAATCTTTTATAACTCTGCTCACAGATTGACAAAATCCATGGAATTTTTAGTGATTGGCTGATAATTTATAGACCCATTAATTGACACCACTTTCATCTTTTTACATCCGGGCCCAATATTGTATGAAAACGTATCTGTCTCCTTTATAAAACTATAGGTATCAATATTTGCGTTCACTGGGTATCAAGTATAAAATCAAACTGATGGTAAAAGCCTGGATCATCGCTTGTGCGTTGTTAACCTATCCCACTACCCAATTAATTTGGCGAATTTAGGTATGAAATACATAAATAAGTGATATAAACGTCTGAAAGGTGTGACCAAAGAGTAAAACCTCAAAGAATATAATTTTCCCAGTAATTATAATTTTTCTTTCTTTCTTCCTTGGAGACGTTCTCAAGTGAGGCCAGGTCTGAAGTACCCTAATACGGCAAGCATGTGTGAAGAATATAATGACAGTAATCGAGGCAAAAGAAGTATGCAAAGATCGAAACAAATGGAAATCCGTTATCTCTGCCTACCCCTCTGGGAAACAGGCGTGAGTCTATGTATGTATAACGTTTAAATTTCTCTTCCAAAAGCAATAATTTAATCGTACGAATTGTTGGTTGAGTAAAATAAGTTTATGTTGTACAGACGCCAGAACACCCAGCCATAGATAAAGTTGAAAATGTATAAAATAGTTTATGAGAGAATGGCGGTCTGTCAAAATTTATTTTATAGATTTTCAACTTTATCACAAAAGTATAAGGTTCACTTTCAATTGGGGAAATTTGTGATTGGGGTAGCTTGATGTGCTGGCGTCTGTTAGTACCTAAGTAGACTTACTTCCTGATTTTTGAATACGAAGAATATTATAATGTATTATTTTACCATTTATACCTGTCGTTATGTAAAGAAACCAATTGGTTTTACTAACAATTTTCAAAGTAAACAAACAATACGCCGCGGCTCTAAAACAAATTACTTATATAACTTGTTTGTTCCCTTTCCAGAGCTTATAAAGTAGAGGAAAAATTGAGTAAACATCATATCAAAATTATATTAGTTCTTGTTACTGTTTCTTTATTAAAAACCTTTAACTTCGCATACGTGAATCGATTCCGCAAACAATTCTCGGTCGCAAGTATTTACAGTGATTGATATATTCACATTTTTACGAGAGATCCGAGCTAAACTATTACACCAATCAATTAAATTCCAACCAATTTTATTCAATGACCATAGTAATACTTTTTAATATTTTATATAATCAATTTCTGCTTATTATACACTTAAAAGTCACCGTATATTTTCTCATCGTATCCAATCTCACGTTTAGTAATCAAATTTCAAACTGTACTGAAACTGAAAAATTAAAAGAAATATGAAATGAACTAATAATATAATATAATATCTAGGGACAATGTCACACAGATCATCCTAGCCCCAAACTAAGCAAACATTGTATTATGGGTACCAGGCGACGCTATACATACTTATATAGATAGATAAATACTTAAATACATAGAAAACATCCATGACTCAGAAACTTATTAAAGTATAAAGCAATTTTTTTTAATATTTTCTTCGGGATAACTATAGAAACCTTGTCACCCGTTGCCGGTCTCTTATGACAGTTGCTACCTACTGCCAGACACCCCTAAACTTTAATAAATTATAATTATACTTTCGTTATAATAAAAAAGCTAAATTTTATATATGTTAGTCAAAGTCAAAGTCAAAGTAACTTTATTCCGTAAAAATTTTACATTTATGTGGAATCGTCATATTTTTTTTACCCTACCGTGCAGTGCATGACGTGGCAGCTACTGAGAAACACTGCCAGAAAACTCAGTAGGAATCCTTTTTTAAAATAAAATATACCTAAGATTAATTACAATCATGTGTGTTGACTCAGAACAACTCCATCCCAAGCACTTTTATCACTTAAATAATCAGAAATTTTGTAATATGCCCTGCTACACAATTTGGCTTTAATAATTCTTTTAAACTTATTCGTAGACAATTCTCTAATATCATTGGGAAGTTTGTTATAGAATCTTATACATTGCCCCATAAAAGAGTTACTTATTTTGTGGAGACGGGTAGTATGCAGTATGTTACTTGGGAAACCTATAAAAAACTGTTACCGTTACAGACACGTTGAAGTCCGCTGTAGGTGCGAGTACGATTATGATCTTTAACAGTTCACGGTCACCGTAGCCTAGTTGGTAGTGCTCCTGCCTACGAAGCTGGTGGTCCTGGGTTCGAATCCCGGTAAGTGCAAATATTGTTGAAATGAGCACGAATATTTGTTTCTGAGTCATGGATGTTTTCTATGTATATAAGTATTTACCTATCTATATAAGTATGTATATCGTCGCCTGGTACCCATAGTACAAGCTTTGCTTAGTTTGGGGCTAGGTTGATCTGTGTGACATTGTCCCTAGATATTATTATTGTTATTATTATAGATTCCTGTTTTATAAATATTACCTTGACTGATTTGGCTACCACGCGGACGAAGTCGCAGACAAAAGCTAGTCACATCACACTAATATTATAAAGGTGAAAGTTTGTGAGTGTGTATGTTTGTTACTTCTTCATGTCTAAACGCTTGGAGCGATTTTAATAAAATTTAGTACGGAGTTAGCTGATATCTTGGATTAACATATAGGCTATAATTTATAAAGTTTAACTCTGGTGAAACCGCGGGGCACTAGTTATTAATAAATCTGTGGGAGTACACAAAATCAATTGTCTGAATTATGATAACTAATAGTGACTATTAGTTATCATAATTCGGACAATTGATTTTGTGTAAACCCCGAAAAATAAGGAGTAGAATTACCTAGAACCTAGTAATTCTCTTCCTTAAAGGCTGTTAAAAACCTTATTTCATAAAATCAGTTATTCGTTGCTTAAATATTTTTTTTTATAACCACATTGCAATGTATTGGTTCGAGAAGTTAAGTCTGTGAGTATGGATTCTTATTTATGTTACATTGTAGAACCATCGATATTACGTTTCCCTATCATTGTATATAGCGGTATACCCAGATAACTTACAAAAAGGGGTGTACAGACGCCAGCACATCAAGCTACCCCAATCTGTAAAATTTCCCCAATTGAAAGTGAACCTTATGCTTATGTGCTAAAGTTGAAAATCTATAAAAGAAATTTGACAGATTGGGGTAGCTGGATGTGCTGGCGTCTGTACATTCCTTATACCAAGAAAGGCAGGTACAGGGAATGCGATGTTCGGATGTATGTTCAAAATGCCAGCAACGACAGTAACTCTTTTATATTTATAGGAAAACCTGATGAAATTGCGAAAAGGTGTCTGTTTTATCAAACATTTATGTTTTATATTAGAAGGAATATTACTAAAATTAAAAGGCTGATATAAAGTTACCAAATCGAACTAGTGAGAGTGACACTCTACACAGGCACGCAGTAGATGATGATGATGTCCTCCCGGCCGAATTTCGACCACGGCGGCCAGTCTCAATGGAGATTAGCCAATTGCGCAGGACATATTATAGTGCACAAGTGTGTGCGCAAACACATGGGCACTTTCTATTCCATCAATCTAATGATCCGATGGGACGACTAGCGATACGACCCGAAAGAGGTCAGGTACAGGACCGACGGCTTTACGTGCTCTCCGAGGCACGGGGGTATAATACCGCCAACTCCTAGACTTCGGGCTGATACTGAGAAATTTCTTTTTACAGATAGGGTAGTATGTTTAAGTAATCTTTTTGGTCATTTGCTATGAAATTGTCGATTTTTAATATTTGCCAGTGTTATGATATACATTTGACGGTCACCGTAGCCTAGTTGGTAGTGCTCCTGCCTACGAAGCTGGTGGTCCTGGGTTCGAATCCCGGTAAGTGCAAATATTTGTGTGATGAGCACGAATATTTGTTTCTGAGTCATGGATGTTTTCTATGTATATAAGTATTTATCTATCTATATAAGTATGTATATCGTCGCCTGGTACCCATAGTACAAGCTTGCTTAGTTTGGGGCTAGGATGATCTGTGTGACATTGTCCCTAGATATTATATATATTTACTTTGACTAGCCTGTTTGTCTAGTCGTTATTGACCTTGTGACTGCTAGGTCAGAGGTCCTGGGTTCGAACCCCACCCAAGACAAATCTTTGTGTTATGAGCACGATTATTTGTTCTGTGTTTGGGTGTATGTATTTAGAAATATATTACTATTAGTCCAATTAATAAAGTAGTTGTAGAGTGCACGAGCGGGAACCTAAGCGATTTCTTCAGAAACTTGTTCAGAGTAAGTACTTAGAGAAAAAAACATACTAAAAGTCCTGATGTCTAGGAGGTGAGGCGCAGGGAGGGGATGGGGACAAAGACCTCAATTTTAGATTTTTCGTTAATATTTCAAAAATCGCGCTTTTTAGCAAAAAATATTGTAATAATGATATGAAAGCTTATAAAATTTTCTACTCTGAACAAGTTTCTGAAAAAATCACTTAGGTTCCCGCTGACGCACTCTATACCTACCCTCCTTTGAGTCATTCCTTAATCGGACTATATGTTTAGTCGTCTGATTGCCATAGTACTGGATCTACTGAGTTTGTGAATTATTGATATATTTATTTATTTAATTACTTTTGGTTGTGCAATTGCTATGAAACTACAATTTTATAAATAAACTAGCAGTGCCCCGCGGTTTTACCCGCGTTCAATTTTATAAATTATCATAGCTCCTCCCCCGTACGTGATAGCGTGATAATATGTAGCCTATATGTTGACCCGACCTCTTAGTAATATTCATACAAAATTTTAAGTAAATCCATGCAGTACTTTTTGAGCTTAGCCCGGACATACATACAGACAAACAGACACACAGACAAAATTTCTAAAAACTATATTTTTGGCTTTTTGGCGATTGTAGATCACGCCCCAAGTATCCTTTTTAAAAATATTCAATGTACAGTTTTGACTTGCCTACGATTTTATTATATGTATCTATAGTATAGTTTTATTTATTTAACTAATTTTAGTCGTGTAATTGCTATAAAACTACAATTTTATAAATAAACTAGCTGTGCCCCGCAGTTTTACCCGCGTTAAACTTTATAAATTATCACAGCTCCTACCACGTAAGTGATGCCGTGATAATATGTAGCCTATATGTTGATCCAACCTCTTAGTAATATTCATGCAAAATTTGAAGTAAATCCATGTAGTACTTTTTGAGTTTAGCCCGGACATACATACAGACAAACAGATAAACAGACAAAAATTCTAAACACTATATTTTTGGCTTCGATATTGATTGTAGATCACGCCCCAGGTATCCTTTTTAGAAAATGTTCAATGTACCGTTTTGAATTTCTTACGATTTTATTATATGTATAATAATAATAATAATATCTGGGGACAATGTCACACAGATCATCCTAGCCCCAAACTAAGCAAAGCTTGTACTATGGGTACCAGGCGACGATATACATACTTATATAGATAGATAAATACTTACATACATAGAAAACATCCATGACTCAGAAACAAATATTCGTGCTCATCACACAAATATTTGCACTTACCGGGATTCGAACCCAGGACCACCAGCTTCGTAGGCAGGATCACTTCCAACTAGGCTACGGTGATCGTCAATGTATAGACGCAAAGGTGTATAGATGATCTTATCCGAAAATCGAATCTATCAATCTGCCGGCTAACTACCAGCCACGACTGCTAAGTACGGAATACAGTTTTAAGACGTTCACACTCTGTATCATGTCAACATACAGAGTTTGAAACTAAAAACTCCATTCGATAAGATTAGTAGGTAGTAGCTCTCAGTGGAAGGCTCGAGTCTAGTATGAATTAAAATCTCGGTTCTGTTTTCATCTAGGGCTTATATATTCTTTATATTATTGTTGCTCTGCCTAGTTTGGGATAATTAATAATAATATCCTGGGACATTATTCACACACGGCCAATGAATGGATTTTAATGAAACTTTACAATAATATCTATAGCATCAGAATTACACATAGGCTACAATGTATAATTTATTTTGTGTGAATTATTCAAAATAAGACTATAAGTGTCAAGTACCTAAGTAGGAAAAAATCTACCATCCGCGAGCTATTCCGGCGTGCACTGCCAAATCCGCTAGCAGTACACGTCCTACTTATATTATAAATGTGAAAGTTTGTGAGTATAGATGTATGGATGTATGTTTGTTACTCTTTTGCGCCAAAACTACTTTAACGCGGGTGAAACCGCGGGGCATAGCTAGTATAATCTATACATATAATAAAATCGTAGGAGAGTCGAAACTGTACATTAAATATTTCTAAAAAGGATACTTGGGGCGTGATCTACAATCGCCAAAAAGCCAAAAATATAGTTTTTAGAAATTTTGTCTGTGTGTCCGTTTGTCTGTAGGTATGTCCGGGCTAAACTCAAAAAGTACAGCATGGATTTACTTCAAATTTTGCATGAATAATACTAAGAGGTCGGGTCAACATATAGGCTACATATTACCACGCTATCACCTACGGTAGAGGAGCTGTGATAATTTATAAAGTTTACCGCGGGTAAAACTATTTATTACAGTTCCTTAGTATAATTTATTTGTTGCACTTCTGCTACTGTTTACTTTACTTTCAGTTCCTATCCATCCAAAGGTTGTCTGGAAGAGATCGCTTAAGGCGATAAGACCGCCCATTGTACCTTATGTTCTTTATATTATATCCGATGTATTTTCTTTCCGCCTGAGTGTGTACAATAAAGAGTATTCTATCTTCTTTCTATCTATCTATCTAAAACCGCGGGGCACAGCTAGTATATATTAAATTCCTTTACCGCTCTTCTGTGGATAAACTTTTACCTAGACTGTGTCTCTGTAACGTTGGCAGAACTGGCAGTTTTGTATTTAGAACCATGTTCACTATAACACGGCGTTGACTGTACCTGGCAACCCATCAAAAAAGGGAAACGATTGCCAATGTTTTTCATTTCACGTGTTATATTTTTATAGGGATCCAACAAGAATACTTGCCGTCCCCTTTCTGCTAAAATATTACTAAAGGGGAGCAAAATATTGAGTTGCTTATATTCCTTTAGGTATATAGGAAATATTGTTACAATGTGTAACTTTATAAGCTCCCATATGTAACGCAGTATTTTGTCAGAAATTTACATTAATTGGCTGTAGTTCAAAACACGTGTGGCGCAGCGGCTAAGACAGTCGCCTCACCGCTTCGTGTCGCGGGTTCGAGTCCCGCGCCGGACAACTAGTCAAATAGTCAAATAGTCATTTATTGGTAAGATTTCTTACATGTCATGAAAATGGTTACAAAATATATTAAATCTCTAAACAATGTCAATAAATCAAAAATATACTAAAATGCAACTGAATTCAAATAAAATAACTATACAAAAACAAAAATAACAAATAGGTCTATACGATAATCGTCACAACATTAGTCAGCAAGTCAAAATTATAAATTAAATATTATTATGTCAAATTATTACATTTGAAATTCATGAATTCATCAAAGGAACGATTGCTCGACAAGCCACCGTCTTAACCGAGTTTTAAAACTCATTAAGGTCGGGGTACTTGATGTGCTCATTGGTAGTTTATACACTGTGCAGCCCATAACATGAGTAGTTTTGGACGTTTTAGTCAATGTCCTCGGTACTGATGTCAGCTTATTGCTATGCCGTGTACAAATAGATATTCTGAGCCTGGGTGTAATGTCTATTATATGTTTGTAAACTACCTCGCGACACAGGGATAAGATTCCTAGTGCAGGCGTAGGGTTTTTTTTAAAAAAGGTAAATATGACTAGAATTTATTTGCTTTCTTGCAATTTTATATTTATGTTTATATTACCTACTTATTATTAGTTCCATGAACAACGTGACTTTGGCAGTACTTCCTTCTTACAGAACATGCTGCCGTTGTTACCTGGTTGTACTCGGGGACTCTTAGTCACAGCTAGTAGCTCTCACCGGCCGATAAGTGATCGGCGAGGTTAAGTGCCTAGGCAAGCGGTCAGTCTCTAGATGGGTGACCACCAAAATGGTTTCATTTCTGAACCTCTCCGTGCTATGTCATATAGTCATTAGACAACAGTCGATAACTCATTTCAGAGGCCTACTGGATGGTTTGAACTACTGTGAAACTAGGGTAACCACTGCCCATACGATAAAGCAGTTCCAGAGTTCATAACCGCTTAATATGCGGTTAGCCTTATTAACAAGGTTTAGTAGAAGATTCTTTTAAAACTAACAAATCGGCGAACATGATAATGGCCTAAGGTATGATTTTACTGTCATAAAATTGACCGTATAACGCTTGCAATAGTTTTATTGCAAGTAATACGCTACTGAAGCCTTGCTTACTCTACCCAAGGGTTAGATTATAGTTTTTGGGAAGCATTTGAACAGAGCACACATAAAGAAAGGTCTTTATGTATGCTCTGTTAACATACTTCCTAAAAACTATAATCTAAAATATTTTTTTGAGATCATTAAGGTTACAATCACAGATAATAACATATGGGATACATATACATCATAAGAATCGGTGCTGCCACATTTATAGATAAACAGAGAATTCAAAACAACATTTAAAATAAACTAGGGATATTTTATTTCACACACAGTCACAAAATGAAAATGTTTTACTCTTATATTTTTAAAGACAATACCAAAAACGCAACTAACCAGTGCACATACAGCAACAAACCAGGGTCCGGCCCAATTCAACGCACAAAATACAAGGTGTCCAAACTAATAACGCTAAACATAACAATACTACGTTCAGAAATTCTTTCCACAGCTTAACCATTCCTAAACAACGAGGATACAACTCTGGCCAGATCAGGTACACCCACATACATGGACGCTTCCTTAAACTAATCAACAGTATGTGACGGCAGCCATATATTGCTTGGTTAGCCCGTTTCCTCATCCTAGTTTTTCGCTTTTTGTTTTGAATTTCGATGAACCTTCTTTCTGCATCTGTTTTTCCTTTTGGGGCAAAAGTCTGATACAATTTATTGTCTTGAATTTCATCCAACATAATAGTCATCGCTTCCGACCCTTTCACAGTCCTCAGCATGCGAAACTTCTGACGCCGCCAATTTAAACCGAACCAGTTCGTTATTCTGTCTTTTGTACCTTTTGGGTCTTTTAATCTTTCTCGGCTATATCTACAACTTTTTTTAGGTTGTGTAACTATTTTGCAAGCCACATTTAAAATACCCTTTCCTGCACGAAATATTATACTAAAAAACCCTAGAATAACGTCAGCAACACAGTTAGTGTCATGCGCAGTACCTTGTTTTAGTTCTTGCATCTCTTTTTGTTCAGCTTTCCATAGTGCAATTCTTTTTTTAACTTCTTCCTTTTCTCTCCTTTTTTTCTCTTTTTCAAACTCTTTCTCTTCTGAACTCATGATTTGCTTTTGTTTCATTTTAATTTTTTCTTGTTTCTGTTTATTTTTGATAGCCGTTTTTTTCATTTCTATTGCACATTGACACTCATGCTTAGTACATTTCAGTTGAAACTTCTTTTTTGTTTTTTTTTCTGGTTCACCCTGGTTTGCCCCTTCCGGAATTCGGGGTAAATGGGGGCAATCAGGTTTGCATTTAGAGGTTTTGATAGGAAGTGAAATCCCGCTTCTTACATGGTGATTTTTTCGGTGGGATTTGCCATTAACACTATTTTCTTGCCGTTTTTGTAAAGCCGAGACAGGGGCGCAGATAAATTCTAAGCACTTACAAGCCAAATCGTGATTAATATTTTGATACCTACTTTTACAAGGGCACATATCTTGTTTTTCAGGGTTTCTACTGCGATTGGGGTCTGATGTCTTATTGTTGTATGTATCAACAGTTTTTATTTTGCCGTTACATGGACACAAGCTTGCATGTTTTCCCTTTAAATGTATTTTGATATATTCTTTTTTACGACTTCTTTTGTTTGTCAATTCATTTCTTCGTTTCAATTTGTCTCTACAGGTGCATGAGTCCCTACGTAATCCATTTAGGTTAAGCTGTAAAGGTTCTCTTATATATATTCTTTTATTTGAGCTACCATGATGTTCAATTGGATTATGTTGTAGAGGTTCAAATTGCTCTCCATAAGGTTTTTCTCTATAATGTACTGTCTTTGATTTGCTGTCTTTCCCACAGATGGAGCAAAGTACTGAGGTCACTTCCTGTTTATTTATATTAAGACATTTTCTCGCCAATTTAGACTTGGGTTTTTGAGCTCTTCTAGTAACTTTCTGCGATCTTTTTAACTTTTTTGACACGTAATTTCTAAAGACCTCTGATTTTTTGTTGACAATATCATGTAATCTAGATAGATAGCACATAATAAATTCAGATTTCGTTACAATGGCACATTTGTCTTTCGAACAAAATACAGTGTCTGGGTCGTCATTTTTGTTACACTTGCATTTATAACATATTCCTTTATCATCCGCTAGCTCACAAGGGCCTCCAGGACAAGGCAGTTTGGCTCGCCTCTTAGACTCCTTTTCTCTTTTGTTTATTTGACGGAAGATTTCATTAGGATTCATGATGCACATTCTGTTTTTATCAATTTTTACTTCGAATACTGGTTTTTTGGGTGCACATATCGGTGTTCTTGCGTAATCAAGAAGTTGTGGTTTTCTCTTTCCCTGTTGATTTAGTTTATTAAAAAGACCACAAGTTATATCTGAGCATTCATCGTAGCAGTCACAATTAATTTTTTTATTACTTTTAATATTTTTTCGACAAATACCGCTCTTACACAATACTCTTTTTAAGAGTCTATCTCTTTGACTATAGTGTGAAGGACAAATACACGTCTTACCAGGTTCAGTAACTCTATTTTTTATTTCTTTTGGGTTCATTATACACATATTTTCTGTACCTACTCGTAACTCCAGTAACGGATCTCCAGTTTGCTCACATTTAGCAGGATAACTAATACCAGATTGTGTTACCTCCGCAGTATTATCAACGACAAAAGGCTTCCCCTTACATTCTGGGTCGCAAGAATTCTGTATGTTTTCATTTTGTAAGTATTGATTTGTAAATCTTGATTGATTCATTTGTAAGGAGGGATATTGTTGGAAAGAGTTACCGTCTTCTTGATTCCTGTCTGTTTTATTTGTGAGTTTAGTTTTACGTTCTTTTGGCTCAGAATTGCAAGTTTCATTTGTACATTCTGTTAATGGAGGCAGCCTTTTACATTTACATACAAAATCTGCTTTATTGTCCTCCAAAACCTTACAAATACCCTTTCCACAAGAATCAGGACACAAACATGTTTTATTTTTAATTTTGGAACCTTTAATTTTAGTAGAGGTGCATTGGCAAGTAAAAGGGCATAAACACTTATCTTTATTTTTGGCCAGTTTGTCTTTTTTATATTGTTCTTTTTCATGCGGACATTTGTATACCGGACATTCTGGCTTACAGATATTTCTTTTTATGGGCATTGTTATAATTGGTTTATATTTCTTTATCTCACTGTTACAAATTTCCGAGATGCATTCAGGGTTGCGGGTAGTTTTTGTTAAATTATCTTTATTACACTTCGAAGATTTGGATATATTTTTTTCTTGAACATAATTTTCGTGTGGTGTGAGTTCTTCAGTTCTTTGCATTTTATCATATATAGTATATTTTCCAACTTGATTACATGCAAATTGTGAGTTTGGACATTCTAAATCTCTATCTCGATGCATTAGTTTTGTTGATAATCTTTGTACACTTTCTAGGTTTTTTCTTTTACTAGGCATGACATTATTAATAGATTTGTATTCAGAATCATTAACTGATGTGTATGTTTCTGGTTTTTCTATTTGGTAATCACCTTTAGCCTTTGGCATAACGAGTTTAAGCGAATATTTACGACAAAAACATGCTAGTTTGTTCAAAATATATGCACCATTGCTTTTTGATGAGTGACTATCTCCATGTCTGCAAACATTTTCATAAGTTGGCATATTCTGTTCAGTAATCACGGGTTCTGATACTATTGTAGTATTCTTTTCTAACTTAGTATTGCAGTCATCATTCACACACACTGGCACTTTTGGCCTTTTTGTGTATTTATGCACTAACTCATTATAACGTACCGCTTTGCAAAGTCGTTTATCACAAAAATAGGGATCAATTGTAGCAAATCTTTCAATTTTCTGTTTTTCTTTGCCTGTTTGACCAAATCTATGAGAGTATTTACCGCAAACACATGATAATTTATTCAAAATATTATCATTGATACCATATTGAATAGCTTCTTTCAATTCGGGAATATTACAAATATCCTCTGTACATACTAGTGCATTTTTGTCGCATTTACATACAAAACCTGGATCTTTTTTCTTCAGCGCTTCAGCGCAAAGCCCTTCCGTACATATGTGTTGGCAGCCAGGTTCTTGATCTTTTTTACTTTTCTTTTTGGTTTTAGTTTTTTTCTTACATATGCACTGTTTTGTTGCTCCTTTTTCATAACATTTACACTTTATTTTAGCATTTTTTTTATTGTTTTCATGACATTTACATATTGGTGCAGCTTTTGTATGCTTATCGTTAGCGTTACATTTACATACATTTTTTGTTTTCCTCTGTTTGTCTTTTTGTATACAACTACACTGTAGTTTTTTGCTGTCGCCATTATCTGTTGGTTTTACATCTATTTCTTTATCTTTATTATGTTTCTGTTTGGAGTTTTTAAACTGTTCTTTTTCTTTAAGTATTTTTAAATAAAGATCTTGTTTATCGCCATCACTAGTTGGTTTAAGCCCTAAAAATTTTGTACAATAACAAGGTTTTCTCCGTATTTTGTACATGGGAGTTTCAGATTCATACAAACTGGGTTGATTATAGTGATCACCTCCGTATTTTTCATTTAATGTCTGAGTTCTAACATTGTCGTAAATTATTTTTTCAGGGCAACAGCAACATTCACCACAACCTTTGCCTTTCCTGCGGCTTAGTTTACTGTATACTCTTAAAAGTGACATATTTACGCACTTTTTTTTAGAATTTCACCTTACTTTAAATAAATAAAGCTTCTTAGACCATATTTTATCTCTTTGTTTCTTTATTTCGATATTTCACTCACTAATTTTCATGAATAGTTTTACTGGTAATTTTTATTTTGGATCTGGAAAAAAAATTAATAGTGTTTTAAACACAAATATGAAATTTTGAAATGTTACATATTTTATGTACTTTTCCAATGCACAAAGCAAAGAAGAAAGTATAACGTGTTCAAGGGGTAAATATACACAGATACATATAAAATGTAGGTAAATATAAAATGTCTATAGACATCAGTAAATTAGATTTCATTTATAATTAATTGCGAGCCATTTTTAATTGAAATGTTTGGCAGAGTTCGCCATTAGTAATGCTTATGGCGCATAAATGGGTCATTCTTCATGTGACTAATTTACTATATGCTGCCGAAACATGGATACACTTATTGGTTATCAGACGTCACTAAGAGATTGTGTCTGAAATGTGTAAAACTGCAAAAGAGAAAAATATATGACACTGGAAACCGAATTGAAAGAATTACATCGGGCGAAACGTACTTAGTAGTAGCAAATGGGTACGCTTTGATACCCTATGGGCATCTATTTGTGTGACCTATTAATAGTTGTCCTGAATCTAGGCGTGCGTCTGTAGATGACAAGTTTTTAAAGTCCCCCGCGATACAGGGATTCTTTTCCGGAGCGGGGATTGTTCTCAACAAAGGGAAAGGTCTGGCAGCCTGGCAGCAGATAACATGGGGATAGATCAGTTAGAAGAGAATGCCAGGTTCTGGAAGAAGTTCGAGTACCGAATCACGGCACGGTGGTTTTCCGATGAATGAATGAAATAAAATAAATTTAATGCAAGCATTTAGAAATTGCTATCTTCGAATGTTGATACAGGAACAAATTAGTGTAGGTATTACGGGCAGAAGGCTTGTTGCTAATAACGCAGTGAGAGATGATTTCATATTTAAGCGCCAGTAAATAAATATTTACTTAATTTAAAATATTAAAGAATGTTATAAACCTCATAAGGCGCCAAATATATTTTTATCCTCTAAAATAAAAAGATGTGTAATTTTATACCAAATAAGCTGTACCCTGTTGCAAAATATATGAAATTCATGGGAATGCTATTGGCGCCATCTTTCGAATATTGGTCGTACTAACTCGGAACTTCTTGCATAACATAACATAATTCACAGTCACACAGCAAGTTTAAAAGCCTCCTAAGAGCTCACCTAAGTTAAGACTATTGCAACATTGCACTACTATATTTTTATTTATAAAATTGTATATATTCTGTGCACTACTTTAATTTATTGTTTGTAATTTTATACTATTAGTTTGAATTTGTTTCCTTAAATTTTAAGTCTTTTAAATTTTAGTTTGCAAATACGTTTACGATTACATAAAGGACATACAGACAAATATTCATTTATTTATAAAATATGATAATGAATCTCCAGGAAGTTGGCAGTTTGACAACCCAGTACTTCAGAAAAGACGTTATGCTATCGGTTATGCGGTCATGTCAGATTTATGCTTCATTGGATTATTGGGGTAATAAAGGGTGCACCTGTCTTTGCGAACTACTCGTTCATTGTAATATGTAAGTACTGCATAGGTGGCTAGTATCCGTTTAGATCAGCCACCATAACCTGGAGTACTTTATTCACGTTAAAGTTTTTGAAGTTATACTTCTTTTGGCGCGATGGAGAAAATTGATGAGAGTGAATTTTTACGATGCGCGCGCACACCGACACCAAAAAATTTAACAGCATGAAGTTAGTTCTAGGTGGTATGAACATGTATGAGAGTGAATTTTTACGATGCGCGCGCATCGTGCGCGCGCATCGTAAAAAATAACAGCATGACGTTAGTTCCAGGTGGTATGAAAATTGATAACTATGTTCAAGTTTTTTATTAAGAAGTATAACTTCTAACGCGTGTACATAAGTACACACAAGTTTTTTTTTGTTTACCTGTTTCATCATTCTAACTAGATTTCATTTAGTAGAATGGAGAGCCAAAACTTATCGTTTTCGTATAAGTAATCATCACATTTTGAATTTTACAAAATTTCATAATTTAAATTAAATATTTTTCTTATAATTTATACATAATTTTTTGTCATAAGATTAATAATATTTGACATTAGTGACATGTTAGTTTCTATTGGACGTTTGAAATCAACGACAATTGGAGGACTTTTAACAAAAGAGTTTATTAGCAACATTTCATATTTATGATATTATTTTCGCAATAGATAAATGAATCTTGGTATTACGAGGTACTTTAGGAATTGATGGACACAACGTATTTCCAGAATCAGAATATTGTAGGTATTACATCTTGTGGATAGATTGCCCTATTCCTCTTCTTATCACACAGACAAGCAAAACAACTTGAATTCAAATTGCTCGAATTGTAAGGCATTTAGGTACTTAAATGTCCCAATTAGTTGAAGACCTAATTTCAATCTTGTAGCTATTTCACTAAATTGGGGGCTTAAACGATGTCGCTCCTAAAGTGTTCTGATCTAGGCACTATGATTAAAGGTCGTACAGACATTAAATCTGATGGTAGACCCTAACTTAGTTAAATAATTTAGGTGTCATATGAATAATGGACTGCCGGTTGGCTTGGTTGGTAAATGCTTGTATTTAATGCCGCAGGTGGGTTCTGTTTATCCTGATTCTGGGTGTAACCCTCTCTAAAAATACATATGTATTTACAAATGAAGAGTATTGTATGTTGTATACACTTATCTTACATAGTACGAGTTCTGCTTAGTTTAGGATCAGATGGCATTGGTATTTTTTATTGTATTAGTATTTTTATTTTTTATTCATTGGCACACATATTTACCAGACGGGCCTGTTAGCGTAGTTGGCAAATGCTCGCCTTTCATGCCGCAGGTCGTGAGTTCAATTCCTATCCAGATATTTGTGTGCGTGAACATATCTGTTCTGGGTGTAACTCTCTATATAAGTATGTATTTACAAAAGAAAAGTGGTAAATGTACAATATCTAGTTTCCATAGTACAAGTTTTGCTTAATTTAGGATCAGATGGCCCTGTGTGAATAATGTCCCAGGATATTATATTAAAATCTCAATCAGGCTACATATTATGTATTTAATTGATATACTACTAGCTTTTACTGCGACGTCGTCCTCAGTTTTATAAATTGTCAGAGGGCATCGGAGCAGCATACCCGCGTTCCTGGGGCTCTCCCAATCAGGCGTCAGGAGAAGTCCACGGCTGGTTAGGTTTTGCGGTGCAAGTCTGAAATACCCACCGGTAGACACTTTTGCGGGTGGCATGAGTACGCATTACATATATCCTGCCTTATAAAAAAGGGTTATGTTACGAAGAGCGAACTCAATATGAGGATCGTAAAGAATGGTTCTGGTGATAGTAAAGTCTCCAGAACTCTTTGGGGAAAGGGAAACTAACAAACACATTAGCAATGTCATGTGTTTTTTTCTTTTTACCCGCGTTAAACTTTATAAATTATAGTATATGTGTTTCTCCAGGGTGACAGCAAACGCCATATCAAATTTTATTAAAATCTGCTCCTCGTGAAGAAGTAACAAACATACTCACAAACTTTCTCATTTATAATATTAATAATGTGATTACTTTGCAGATAGCCTAGGTGGCTTGCACTTGTCCACCAGACAATAGAGGCGAGCGGGAGCTCAAGCCATGACATGTGTGTATCAAAAGTTATGGTACGGTTACTATTGTTACAAACTAATAAAGCATAACAATAATAATGTGTCAGTAGTGTGACACAAATTAGTAAATATCTTGAGTTAAATACCTAGTTTGTAAGTACAACATTTGTATGCCGTGTACAATATGGCAAATGTGAGAAACATAATTAATGTTAACAACAACACCTGTATTCATCACATTTATACAAATAAAGAATTATGATTTAACTTAATAATGAAATAATGAAATGAAATAATGAAATTTATTCAGCACTTGGGTATTTACATACACGTGTACTTGTCAAGCTCACAATGTATTACATGAACACAGTAATTAAAGCAACAAAATATTTTGATTTAGTCCGTCCGTGTGGTCTGTTTCGTCACATATATTTTTAATCATCATCATCATATCAGCCGAAAGACGTCCACAGCTGGACGAAGGCCTCCCCCAAAGATCTTCACAATTGCCGGTCTTGCGCTATTCGCATCCAGCTGTAAGGATATTTTTAATATCCTTAAATAAATAATAAATAGCAAGTTACTAAGCTATTATTGTTACATTTAGCAATTGTATATTAAAATTAATGAATTGAAAACAACGAGCAGTTGGCTAGCGCAAAAGGCTCGTTAAGCGACTAATACCTGAGGGCACCCTTATGGGGTTCGGGCCACAGCTCAGGTTACTTTGTAGTCGTTATAAAACAAACCCATCAAGGTCTTACTAGTAAACAGTCCATTTTTAGAATGAAAGAACCGCACCTACTGAGCTCGTTTGTACCTATCTACCTTAATTCCCTTTCTCTGTAAAAAAAAGGTTTCTTCTTAAGTGGATGAAGATTGGCTAACCGAGTAGCTCCGATGGTTATACAAAAAATGTTTGAAGAAAACATTACTCAGATTAAACAAATGAAAAGACTCTTCCCGTTTTTGTTAGGTAAGTAAGCGGTAGGTAAACCGCGTTAGGGGAAACTTGTAGTAAATATTTAACAAGGGTATTTAAACTTATCAAAATCTTTCGGCGTTCAGAACATCTGTTTTGATGTGGTAGAAAATATGCGAAAGGCATGTTTTGCTAACACAATCTAAAGAAGGTTTTTCTCACTTAGATTCCTTTTAACATTTGTGCGTTTCCGAATATTGATGTCGAACGAATGTCTACTGTAATATATGTACTGCATTGTTAGATATACCCCTGCTCTTGCAACACACTATGCAGGGAAAAATCTCATTGTACGACTAAACGCCGATAGATATTACGCCGACAGACTGTACAGCGACAAGGCTTTAATTCGACTGTACTTTTTGCCGACAGAACACTTTGCCAACAGTATTGGTTTAGGTTAGGTTATAACTGTGACCATGGTGATGATCGCAAAAGAGGTGGCGGAGCGAGAACGGGAGACATCATCCTCCCTGCCAAGCCACGCCAGGAGAACCGGGCGTCGGAGGGCGCATATCGCCAATCTCCGGCCTCCATGAGGCCTGCGGGCGGTGGACCTGGGGCAGTCCTCCGTCCGACCAGAATAGGCCTGAGATGGTGGCGCGCCGTGTTCTGCACGCGCCTCGCTTGAGGAGGGGGGCAAGGGTGCCCCCAACGGAAGTGGGGCTCACTGAAAAGTGGGCCAGCACCTGTCCAGACTGCGGTGAATGCGCGAGCGAACTGTGACCATAACGCACGAGCCGAGCGAGCGAAGCGTGCGTGTCACGGCAGCGGCCGGCGAAGTGCCAGAACCGAATCAGTCCTATATTACACTTGGTAAATGGTTCTCTCTGAGTATGAGTGAAGTGTTTTGCCGGTGAAAAGTATAGTCGAAGTTAAGTCTTGTCGGAGGACAGTCTGTCGGCGTTTAGTCATATACTCGAAAATCTACGGTCGATACGTGAGCCATTTTTGTAACTTTATTCTGTTTTCTTGTTAATCTTTTCCTATGTTTACTAGTGAATTATTTACTGTCCGTTTGTGATTAAGTTCATTGTTCACTGATTGGTTATCTGATTGTAATAATAAAATTTGAGGTTAATAAAGTTAGGCCATCTCGTGTAGTGTTTTTCTTTAGATTTCACTTCTAGTTCCCAAAAATATATACATATATTCTATTCTTTATTTTTTTAGGGATCCGCACCCAAAGGGTAAAACGGGACCTTATTACTAAGACTTCGCTGATGTCAAGACAGATGCCATGTCATACCGGGTCGCAAATACCACCGTAGTTAATTGATTCCACAATGTTCCTTTTCAGATACCTTTCCCGCCAGCTGACGATACACTACACGAGAAAAGATGGTTTTATAAAATACACAGCAGCAATGCTAGCGAACAACAAGAGCGGAAACCGAAAATGAACGAGCAGAACGTGGATACGCGGGTGGAGTGAGAACAAATGCGGCCGACTGAAATCACGCGAGCGGTGTGGTACTCTTCGCCCCCAAATAAATTGTCATGTCGGTACAACGTACACAATAATTAAAACTCTAACATTAGCTTTATATGGTTTAAATCAGTTTGCACCACTTTCTTGTAGGTACTGGCGGCCTATAATATTTTCACCACTAGAGATTTTTAAACACTATAACTTTGCGTGGTCACGGCCTAAAAGAATAGCAGGGCTACCCCATACCATACCGTGGGTGTCGTAAAACGCGATTTTGGTATACACCAGCTAGTTAGGCAAAAGCACCCACAGTGTGCTAACTACCACTTAACCGTGGTGGTCGCTTGGTATGCGAGTAGTCACCAACTCGCGTGTCAAGCACGGTGACGATGGCAAGCCCCTCCAAATGGCAAAGTTTTAGAAACCTTTGGGGGAGGCCTATGTACAGCAATGAACGATATCAGTCTGATGATGTATGTATATAATTTTTTCACCACTAAAATTTTTCACTACTTGGGATATTTTACCACTTTCATTTTACCACTTTAATTTTACCTACTTTACAAAACATTTTCACCACTTCAGTCTTCTGTTATAGTTTTTGCGCCACTTCATGTTTTTATCACAACAGTTTTTCACTATTTCGTTTTTTTAGGGTTCAGTACCCAAACGGTAAAACGGGACCCTATTACTATCGCTGTCTGTCTGTCTGCCCGTCTACCACCAGGCTGTATCTCATGAAACGTGATAGTAAGACAGTTGATTTTTTTACAGATGATCTAGTTCTGTTGCCGCTATAACAACAAATAATAATACTTAAAAAAATATTTAAAGGGGCTCCCATACAACAAACGTGAATTTTTTGCTCGTTTTAATAGATAATGATACGTAACCCTTCGTGCGCGAGTCCGACTCGCTCTTGGCCGGTTTTTACCTTCTTAGTTTTTCCAACGCTTCAGTTTTTTATCAGCTTCGTTTTTTTCCACTACAAAGTTTCAAGGCTACAGTTTTACACCACTTAAGAGATATGCTGTTAGTTACCAACAGCTCTGTAATAATCTGCAACAAAGCGAGATAGTGATAATACGAAACCTTGAGTTTGTAATGTGATGGACTTTGCTTAGGAAGCCTCATTAGAGAAAATTTTGTGAAAAAAATCTAAAGGACATCTTTCTCCGCATTTTATTGACCCAATCTTGAATTTGCTTTATAAATCAGTCTTTAGTAGAATTGGGGACCGCGATTTGTGCTCATTATGCGTTTCGCCAGAGGTCGAAAGAGATAGAACAATATTTGTATACAAGCTGTGCCCTGCGCTTTTACTCGCGTTTAACTTTATAAATTATAGTCTATGTGTTATTCGTATAATTAAGCTATATTACTATAAAGTTTCGTCAATACCCGTTCGGTAGCTTTTGCATAAAAGAGGAACAAACATACATACTAACAAACTTTCGCATTCATGATTATTAAGTCAGCCGAACGACGACCACTACTGGACAAGAAGATAGACCTCCCCAAAAGATTTCCCCAATGGAGTTGTGTCCATCATTTGCAAGCATACGCCAAAATTGCCAGTCGCTTGGCAGGGGGTTGGCTATCGCCGTACGATGGTCATAGTACACAGACACTGCTGCCAGTTCTCTGAGAGATACTTCCTCGGGACGACTTCTACGCCCATTTCGGGATGACACAGGGTGACGATATTCTATACCATTAGCAACACAGCATTCGTATGCATAATACTAGTATTTTATATTGGTAGAAATACACTAGACGATGCCCGCGACTTCATTTGCGTTTACTTTTGTACAAAAAGACGTGTGTATCTCCTTCCAATGTTATTTCATTTCATTTATTTATTTATTCATGTTATCTTACAAGCTAACAGATGTAACATCAAAAACACTTACAAAATTGATTTCATTACAATTGAATTACACAGATTTATATAAAATAAGAATAATGTCAAAGCCAATAAGTAATAGTAACTATAATAACAATAAAAATGAATTAAATATTTTATTTAAAATTATATGGAATTTATTATATAAATGACCCAATCCATCGGCAAATAAGTCAAGATCGGGATGCTGAGCAATTATGTCCCCGATGGTGCGGAGTGCGCGGTTTGTGGGCGCGTGCCGCCCGCGCTCGGTGCGCGCAGATGGCGCGGGCGGCGGCGCGGTGCTACCTGACCCTCCGATGTTTCTGGGAACCAAGATACGGACAACCTCTAGTATTTGGGGACTGGCAATTATATTATAAATAAATATATTACAAGGCATTAGGTATGATTTAAAAACTTTACAGTGAGATTTAATATGTAATTTTAAGCTCGGCGAAAACGGGCTACCTGCAGCCACTGGTGGCTAGCGACAAACAGTTTACAAGATTTTTTATACACGTGTAGAGAGTGGTGGATACTTGTGACTTTGTGCCAGCCATATGCGGCTGAGTGACGCCAACACGCCATTGGTGATTACCACTCGCTACTAAAAATCGCTGAAATTGGTGTATTTTTTAGATTTGTTAATGTTTAAGACGGTTCACGGGTCCGAAATTGGTTTTTCTTTTTTTTTATATATATTAGGATGGCAAACGAAGCAAGTGGGTCACCTGATGGTAAGTGATCACCGCCGCTCATGGACACTCGCAACACCTGAGGAGCTGCAAGCGCGTTGCCGGCCTTTAAGAAAAGAATAGGCTCGCTTCTTGAAGGTTGCCATGTCATTCCGGATCCGAAATACCTCCGCCGCTAATTGATTCTACACAGCGGTAGTGCGCGGCAAAAAGTTTCTTTTGAAACGCACAGCGGTAGAAGACCATTCATCCAGGTGATAAGGATGAAATTTCCACTTAGCGCGAGAGGGTCTGTGGCGGAATGTGGCGGCAGGTATAAGCTCGAACAATTCTTCTGAACACTCCCCGCAATAAATGCGGTAGAGGACACATAGAGACGCCAGGGTAAGAGGATCAAGCCAAATATTGAGGTAAAGGAGGCATGCGGTCAATCGATAGATGGGTGATCGCCAAAGTGGTTTAATTTCTGAACGTCTTTAGTCGGTTTTAGTCATCAGACAACAGTTGAAGGTGCACCGGAGCAGCATACCCGCGTTCCCGGGTCTCCTCCCATCAGGCGCCAAAAGAAGTCCACGGTAGGTTATCATTAGTCGGTGCGTACAACATACTCATCCGAAGTCACTTTTTGCGGGTGGCATACTTAGGCATTTCCCATGCCTCATCAAAAAAAGACCACAGTCGATATGCCACGCCAGAGGCTTATTGGGCGGCTTGAACAACTCTGCCATCATTGTAACCACTGCCCATACGATAAGTAAGTTAAGAAAAATACCTTAATGCTCTGACCTTAACATAAATGTTGAATGGCATAAAATGGTCTGTGTCTACCACTTATGCTGTTTAACATTTTGGTTGTAAAAGATGATAGGACTTAGGAGGCATATAAAATATTCTTTGTAGCAAATCGGCTCATTGTTTGAGATAAAAGTTATACGATGGATATATACGCTCTTTGATGATCAATCGATATAGATAGATATCATGTCTGGGAAAAGCCGTTAAATAGAGCTATGAGCAACAAAAGCACAATTACTTTTTACGAGTAGTATACAAAATAATTTATAAAATGTCTAGATTGTATGTCTTTTTTTATACAACTTAGTTGGCAAACAAGCATACGGCCCACCTGATGGTAAGTGGTCACCGTAGCCTATGAACGCTTGCAATTAGCGCGTTGGTTTAGAAACCTTATAGCTCCTTTTTTGTATGGCCGCATGCTGTAGTCACTTGGGAAAATCGTAACAGGGAGTTTATTCCACAATAGGCATTTCAAAACATCTGTCTTTTCTAATCTAACAAATATTGTATATGCTTTGACTGCATCGATTGTCTAGCGGTACCGTGTCCTACAGCAGATTATGAGGTCCTGGGTTTAAATCTTGGGTCGGACCAAAAAGTGAGTGTGATTTTTCGGTTAAGGATACTCGAAGTATAACAGCACCGTTTCTCGGAGAGGTCCTGAACCTGTCGGTCCTGTATATGTCCTGTGACCTCTTTCAGGTTGTTAAAATTACTGTAATAGTTGGGGTACTACATCAGGTGGGACCTCGATTGGTTTACATCATCATCATATCAGCCGAAAGACGTCCATAGCTACAATTATATCATGGGACATTATTTACACACGGCCATCTGATCCCAAACTAAGCAGAGCTTGTACTATGGAAATCAGATAACTGATATACTACTTTTCTTTTTGTAAATACATACTCGGACTCAGGACAAACAGATATGTTCACGCACACAAACATCTGTCCTGGTTGGGAATCGATTCCACAACCTCCGGCGTGAAAAGCAAGCATTTGCCAACACAGGCAGCTGGAGGAAGGGTTTCCCACTACAGATCTTCACAATTGGTTTTGCGCTACTGGCATAAAGCGCTTAGAACTACTTGAATCCTATCCTGAACCTGTTTTCCTTGCTCCGGCCAACTTGAGTCAGACTTTTATTTTATTCCGTTATTAAGAGGCTGATACCATACAATTTTATTGCTAGTCAAATACGAATACAAAAATAAAGTTAACAGAAAATTTAAAGAAAAAACAGTTCATAATATAATATAGACAGTAATAACAGGCCTAATAAAATAATAAGCTATATTTTTCTTTTATGTTTTTGTTATGATATGTGAATTGTATACTAACATAGTTCTATAAATAGTATTGTTACTAACCTATTATGGTATAATTTTCTGAAATAAATGATTTTTATTATCATATAACAACTGTTTTAAAAAACATAGAATCGACTTCACCTTTTCCATAAGACAGATCTGAACAAAATTTGTATGAGACCACACAGAAAAAAACACATATCAATATAATGTAACATTGTATTTTTATTAAATAAAAGTACTTGATCATGCTTGAATTACTTGAAAATTTTGCTAAAATAGACGCGTATTTTTTGTAAGAACGCAAATCCAGTATCGTTGGCGAATAACTTGTGGAAAACACCTACTGGACTGTTGTCAGTGCCTTAAGCTAATTTCCCATGTAAACACTCCAATTCCCGCTATTTCTTCTTCCATTTCCTCGGGTTCACCCTACCGTTAATGAAACTCGTAAAGTCCCAAAACTTTGCCTCACCTTAGCCCATAAAAATAAACATAAGTCAGGTCGTTACACGAAACAAACTTCGTAGGTTTACCACATGTTAACAAGAGAATTACTTAATCAGAACTTGAACTTATAAAGTAACCGTTAGTACATGAACCTGCTGAGTTTGTTTCGCTGGGTCTTCTCAGTTCGGGTGCATTGCATTCGGTGGTAGGATTAAAGCGCGACCGTCGTTTTAAACACAAGGTCCGTTATAATAATAATACTGAATTCATACCTTAATATGGACAGAACCATTCAGACAATATGTAGTAAAATATAAATTTCAATAATTAAACCTAAACATAATCTCCTTGACAATAACTTAATGCAAGCTTACTTAATATCACTACCATTATAAAATAAATTGTATAAATGTTTTAACATTCCGTGTACCTAAATATCTGTAATAAGTAACTAGAAATAATAACTGTATTACTACAAACATATTCTGACTATTTACAAGCGCTTTTTTAAAGTCTCCGTGAATTAAAACCTTTTTTATTTTTTATTTAACAAAACTGGAATAGCATGTATGTATACAGTAAGGCAAGTTTGCATATCTCGCATGCACATTTAGATTTCAAGTTATTTTTTTTTTAAGACAACGCACTAAGGAATCTAGTCCCTGTGTCGCGGGGTACTTTACAAACATATAATAGACGGATACAAATTACATCCAGACTCAGAATTTGTGGATTTGTGGATCACACAAATAGGTGTCCGGCGCGGGACTCGAACCCGCGACACGAAACGGCGAGGCAACTGTCTTAGCCGCTGCGCCACACGTGCGTGCAGTCATATAACATACTATACAAAATTTTATGCAATTAAGAATTATATTAAATGTCCGATCCTACGCAATAACGAAACGTAGCTAAGATCCACAGCTATTAAATGAAAAAAATGCTGAAGCGAAATCGGTCCATCCGTTTGAGAGCTACGATGCCACCAAGAGACAAACAGAGAGAGTAAAAAAACACCTTTATATGTTTCGGTCATTTTATTCTATCTTAACATTTACTATCTATTTTTTGGTGATTAAAAGCCTTTCTCCCAGGTTTCTATGTTATTTCGGAGGAACCTTAAAAAGTAACAAAACATCTATTACGCGAGTATAGTAGAAGTTCTTTGTCTATACTTGTAATTACACTACGGTAAGGAAATAACTATAATTAGTCTTTAAATAGTGCACGTTTTCCTACGTCGTAAAACAAATGGTGCTCTGTAATAATGAAACCACTAAATTAGTAGAACTGCAGGAGTAAAAGCTTTTGTAAAACTGAACGACTTGGCTAAGTCGCCACAAGATCGGATATAACTCGTAGAACGGGTAAAATACTATGTGATAAGTTTTTTAAGCACAAGTTCTTTTGACTACTTAGTTAGTCTAGTAGTAGCTTGTTCAACGGCAAATAATGACGTGCTGGGTTCAAATCCCGAGTCGGTAAATAAAGTGATTGGTCTCCTAAAAGAGTCTCATTATCAAGGTTGGCAGTTGGCGCTGATACACTCCCGTATACCTCAGACAACGCGTAATGTCTTCTGAACTGTATATATTATTTTTTTCATATCAAATCAAAAACATTGGCGTTGAGAGATAGTAGCGAAAGACGGAAACCTAAAAATATCAGAATATGTATTACATAATATAAAAGATTAGAACCTGTATAATATATTTAGGAAAAGCAAATACAAAAATGAGTCTGTACTATGAGCACCATACTGCAAAAGCTAAACCCGTCTGCCAAGCGTGGCTATTATAGCATTCTTGAGGGAGGCTCTTGTCCAGCAGTGGACGTTATTCGTCTGACATGATATTTGGGAAAAACACTAGATTAGGAAGATAATTTTATTACTTACAATTCTTTTTAGAGTTCCTTATCAAAAGGGTAGAACGTAAACCTATTACTAAGACTTCGCTGTCTGTCTGTCTGTCAGTCTGTCACCAGGCTGTATCTCATGACCCGTAATAGTTAGACAGTTCAAATTTTCACAGATGATGTATTTCTGTTGTCCCTAAAACAACAAATACTAAAAAACAAATTAAAATAAATATTTAAGAGGGCTCCCATACAACAAACGTGATTTATTGCTCGTTTTTATAGATAATGGTACGGAACCCTTCGTGCACGAGTTTGACTTGCACTTGGCCGGTTTTTTTATTTGCTATGTGTACCTTTTCATTAAACGCGATAGAGGAGCACTTATGCTTGCGTTGGTTCTCCGCCGCGTGGGGAAAACATAATCATTTATTCGCTGAACACAGGTACAGATATGTTAAAAATAATAGAATGCAGGTTGCACATTAATTAGGTCAATATTGGAGGCTTGGGAGGGATCACAGGATGCGCTGGGAGTTTTCTGTGATCTTTCTAAGGCTTTCGATTGCGTATGTTACGTACACTCGTTGTTAAACTGAAATATTATGGAATATCTGGCACATCTCTTGATCTTGTGATGTCCTATCTATCGGGGCAAGAACAGATGGTTTCGATAGGCGGTGTCACTTCGGCACGTCATCCTGTGAAAATGGGGGTGCCCCAAGGATCTATATTGGGCCCATTTTTATTTCTAGTTTATATAAATGATCTCCCTTATCTGGTAGAGAAAGTATCAGACATAGTTTTATTCGCTGATGATACGTCGCTCATATTTAAAGTAAATAGGAAGGATAAAGATCTTATTGAGCATAATAAAACACTCAGCCTTATATCAGAATGGTTTTCGGCAAATAATCTCTTGTTAAATGCAGCTAAAACTAAATGCATCAGGTTCTCATAGCCGAATGTGACTCAAATTGTACAACAGTTGCACTTAATGCGAAAATATTAGATTTAGTCCTATCGACCGTATTTTTAGGATTGATCCTTGATTCAAAATTGCAATGGGGTCCTCAGATTGAAAAGTTGGCAGGTAAATTAAGTTCGGCTTCCTATGCTGTCTGGAAAATAAGACAATTGTCAGATGAACAAACTACTAGATTAGTGTATTTCGCGTACTTTCATAGCATTATGTCGTATGGCATTCTGCTGTGGGGTTCGGCGGCTGACATAGGTACTATTTTTGTATTGCAGAAAAGAGCAGTCAGAGCCATTTATGGTTTAGGCAGTCGCGATTCTTTGCGAAATTTGTTTAAAGAAATAAATATACTTACTGTGCCATCGGAATATATCAGAATATAATGCTTGTTAGAAAAAATATTCATAAATATAAAAAGAAAAGTGAACTGCATAATATAAATACTAGGAATAAAAACAAACTAGCCATGCCAGGCTTTAGACTAAGCAAAACTAATAAATCATTTTTAGGAAATTGTATTAGTTTTTATAACAAGCTTCCTACTCAAATTACTGATCTGCCTGACACAAGTTTTAAAACACATATTAAACGCGTACTTACGGCTAGGGGTTATTACACCACTAAAGAGTACATCGATGACAAAGACGTCTGGCTCTCACTACCTACCTGCACATTGCTCGCTGGAGACCTTGTAGCCATAGAGACATGACTGATCTGCTGAGTTACGTGAACTATCTGTAAATGATTGCTATCATATACTTAATTTAAAATTATTGACTCTGTCTCAAAATGAATAATGTTATTGTTTCGAAGTTTTCTTTTGTATACCTAAATATAATCTAAAATAATAAGCATTCAGACAACCGATCGAGCATGTGTTTGCCTACTAAATAATTACTCTAATTGGACCAAATCCCGTGTTCATGCCGGCTTGAGTATGTTTCACCGGACCGTCTCAACTGGGTCGTGTTGAAACCGGTAGTAGATAAACCCACTGAGTTTGTTTCGCTGGGTCTTCTCAGTAAGGGCGCATTGGATCCGGTGGTAGCATTAAAGCGCGACCGTCGTTATTAACACAAGGTCCGTCATAATAATAATACCTTAATATAGACGGAACCATTGACAATATGTAGTAAAAATATTAGACTTAAACTAGATAATTAAACATAATCTCTTGACAATAACTTGATACGAGCTAGCTAAATATCAATGCTATAATAAAATAAATTTTATAAATGTTTTCATACAATGTGTACCTAAATATCTATGTTACTAGAAATAATAATGTATACAACTATATTACTACAAACATGTTCTGACTATTTACAAGCGCTTTTTTAGTGTACGTGAATAAAAACCTTTTTTTATTTTATTTTATTTTATTTTAAAAGAACTCTATGTCCAACACAAATGCATGTGTCGATGGGTATTTACAATAGATATGGAATGCTTCGGGTATGGTTCCGTATAAATTTTGTTGTAAATGGCTGTCTTAAAGAAAAGTTGGAGTCGGTTGTACTTTTTTTAAACATTAATTATAAATTGTAGTATTTATTGATTGGCGTGATGGTCTAGTGGTTAGTGACTGTGACTGCTAAGATAGAGGTGTGGGTTCGATCCCCACCCAGGAACAAATCTCTGAGTGATCAGCACGAAGATCAGTTCTGCGTCTGGATGTAATTTACTTATAATATATGTATTGAGAAGTATATAAGTAACTATCTGTTATCTGGTTGCCATAGTATAAGATCTGCCTTTTTTTTGGATAAGGCAGGGGCAATCCTTATGCATTCCACCCGCATAAAGTGTCTGCGGGTGGGTGTGTCCGATTCCCATAAACCTAACGTACCGTGCCGTAGACTTCTTCTGGCTCTTTGGAACGCGGGATGCTGCTCCGATGCTCCCTTTTGTGTCATGTCCCAGGTTATCAGGACACATACACTGGGAGGGCTAGTATAGGATCTGCCTAGGTTAAGATCAGACGGCAGTGTGTTAATTGTAACGAGATATATACAATATGTAACTTAATTAACGCACATCCTGAAAATAGTTTGTTCGGAATCGTTTACTGAATCGATTTATATAATTTTTAATATAGGTAATTTTTTATTCCAAAATTATGAAAACTACGGAAATTATTGTCATATTAACCCTGTACAGTCAAAACAAATTGAAATGGACCGTAAGTCAAAGTAATAAGACTTTTAAATCGCCGGTTTTATTTGTATTCATATAAACTCCTTCATTTAATACAAAATAAAGAAAAAATAACTTTATTCCAAGAAACTAATTTAGTAAATAACTGCATTGTTATTTACTAAATTAGTACAAATATATATATTAATACAAATTATACATGTTAAATAGAAAATCAGTGTATGTATTATGATTACAAGATAATATATCTAATTATTAATATCTAATTGGGGTTATTGAGTATAGTTGTATATATTTCTTAAATATAACACCCGCATTAGGGCATCTAATCCCCGTGTCTCGGGGTACTTTACAAACATATAATAGACAAATCACATTATTAGTAGTACTGTATTATTGCCTGATATAATTTATGTATGTATCCTGGAAATGCTTATTTGTTGTTCTAATTGTTCACGAGCCTCTCGAGGATTTTTCAAAATGCAACAAGTAATGTTAAAATAAAAATAAATAAAATAAAAAAAGGTTTTTATTCACGTAGACTTTAAAAGAGCGGTTGTAAATAGACAGAACATGTTGGTAGTAATATAGCTGTATACATTATTATTTCTAGTAACATAGATATTTAGGTACACATTGTATAGGATTTAATTATTTTATTATAATAATTCAAGTATTTAACTTAACTTAATAACAAAGAACCTAAATAAACTTATGAATATACATAACTACCTACATTAGAAAGAAAAACTAAATCTACGAAAAAGTAAATTATATATATAAATAAATTAAAACTAACTACAGATGGCGCCGTAGTATCGTGGCCATGAGCAAATGTGCCCAGAAGACTGGCTGCATTACCACATTGTATGAAAACATTTATAAATTTATTTTATTATAGCAATGATATTTAGCTAGCTCGTATCAAGTTATTGTCAAGAGATTATGTTTAATTATCTAGTTTAAGTCTAATATTTTTACTACATATTGTCAATGGTTCTGTCTATATTAAGGTATTATTATTATTACGGACCTTGTGTTAATAACGACGGTCTCATTAACATTAAATAATGAGAAAGTCAATATTTTATGCTTCCTGATTTAAGAGTCTAATAGCTTTTGTTACGTTACAAAGAATAGTACTTTGTGTCCACCAATTATATTATGTTTGTAAAGTACCTCGCGACACAGGGATTACGTGTCGCGAGGTACGTAATGATATGATACATGATTACGTATGTATTAAGTAATCATGATTTACGTAATACATACGTAAATCATAATTACGTATGTTTTATTTTTTTTCACAGTTTTATCTCCAAAGCCAAATAAAAAAAAATCCTTCGATTTAACGGGAGTGGCCCACGCGTGTAATGATGATTGATGATGATGGGGAATGCGCGTCGAAGACTATTAATGGAAAGTCAATAATTTGACATTAATCCCCTTTATTTTCTCTTTTTTGTATATCAGAGGGTGACAAACGAGCAAGTGGGTCACCTGATGGTAAGTGATCACCGCCGCCCATGCACACTCGCAACACCAGATGTCGTAGAGGTGTGGCGTTGCCGGTCTTTAAAAGTCATCAAACAGGTGTAGCCGACCCTTCCCCCCACCCCAATGAGTTCTGGCGACCTTACTCAAACTCAGAAACACAACATTAAATTATCAATGTTATTAATAAGGAATGTCTTCTGTAAGGTAGGAGGTACTTCCCCAGTCGGGCTGCTCTTTGAGCGAATGTACCTCTCTTCTTACTGCTTTAGGTGCAATGCACGATGCCATTCTCCGTATTCCTAATTTTCCTTCCTGGATTAATATCCAGATGGCGGATACCAACATGGGGTCAAAAAAGATATTGTCTTAATAGACTTGATCCGTTTTTGACGCCATATAGGTATCTGCCACGACTATCCCGACTATTTCGTTTTGTGGATATCCCAATTCTTATATAGGAAATAATGTTCTTTCGATATATAAATGAATAATAACTATTTTGAAAATCACGAAATCAACAGAAGTCAACCTTAATAAGATTTGAATATCACTTTAATATTATAAATGCGAAAGTTTGTGAGTGTGTATGTTTGTTACTTCTTCGGGTCTAAACGGCTGACAACCTGGATTAACACATAGCCTTTAACTTATAAAGTTTAACGCGGGTAAAACCGCGGGGCACAGGTAGTAATTTATATTTCCGAAAACAAAATCGGTTCTCAAACGACAGAGATATTAGTAACAATATCTAAATAACTTAATAATAACATTAATAACTTAATGTTGTGTTTCTGCATGTGAGTAAGGTCGCCAAAGCTCATCGGGGTGGGGGAAGGGTCAACAACACTTGTCTGCTGCCTTTTTTAAATGCCGGCAACGCATCTGCGACCCCTCTGGTGTTCCAAGTGTACCGACGGCAGCACATCCAGCTAGCCCAATCTGTCAAATTTATTTTAAAGATTTTCCACTTTATCACGTTAGCTTGATGTGCTGGCGTCTCTACATGGGCGGTAATGACTTTTTTAGTCACGTGACCCACTTGCTTGTTGATCACCCTCTTAACTATATATATATATGGCCTTTGCGTCTGTTACAGACGATTTACGGCGCATTGTCTGAGAGACATTTCTTATTGTGGCTAAACAAACCGATGCGACATAGCCTGCCGCAGGTCTGACAAGAGAAGTTTGCGGTGGTTGGTGCCGAGCCGCTTTCATGTCGCTTCTGTCTCTTATCAGCAAGTACTCCGAACTAGGCGTCATCACAAGATTCTTAAATATATATAAAAATATAGACATATAGCGCGTTTTAGTAACATACATATAGTTGATGAAACTAACCCCGATTGCTTTGTCCAACGAGACACAGTAATCAAGTGTCCTACTCAAGTACTGTTCCAATATTGGACCGTGTCGCTGAGAGGGTAGTGTTGACTGAATTACTAATGTATCCTTCATTAATAGGGTTCTGCTTGGGAAAGATAATAGCCGACGAAAGGGACAAGGTAAGTGTGACAAGTAAGGTTAAAGTCGCATATATGGAAACATGTTTATAAATTATTATCCTTATATGTGAACGCTTAAAGTTACTATTTACATGACGCTGACTGTGCTTAACGCCTTTATAAGATTGTGGACATGTATAATAATGATATGATGATAATTTGCATCCTACCTTAAAACTAGTCATAGCGCTAAACTATTACGATAAAGTTCAAAAATTAAAAGATAGTAATTTACAATTTTAATTGTTACAGTTTTGCAATAAAACTTCTTTATATATCAATGTTTATTTTTAATCAAAAGAAAATATCTGGACGGGGCATTGTGGGGCTTTTCGGGGCATGCGATTGTCCAGCTGTGGATATCTTTCGGCTTTTATGATGGTGATTGTGGAATATGATGACAAAAATACCTTTTTTATATTTTATCAATGATTACTATATTTCGCGGCCTTTCAAATAATTTCAGAAAGCCATCTGGATTATTCAGAATATTATTAATCTTACATGATAATAAAGCATATTTAATTACGTCAATATTTTTTTTTTTTTTGTATATAACGTTAACATTTGCAAAATTTCATTCACTATTTCTACCAAGAATCCTAAAATGAAACCATTCCATTTATGTGAAACCTTTTATTGGCCATATGTGACTATTCCGTGTTCTATTTGTAAATTAGCTGTAAGTTTTTTTGCGAAATATAATAAAATAAAATATTTGTGAAGAGCATGCAATGCGTTAATGACCTTTAAACTATCCAAATGCCTTAGAGATATACATATGTGCACATTGAAGTCACGGCCTTAATAAAAATCAAGCAATTCAATTACCTGAAATTGATTTTGATCGTTAATCGTTAAATGTAATGTAATATGTTTTTTAAAATTGGCTTGGTAATAAAATTATGTTATGGTTTCTATGCACTGGTATAATTTGATTATTTCGCGTGTAACGTACACAGGAAATAATCAAGTTGGCTGAAACGAAAAAGTAGATTTTCTTTCCTTGAATCAATTTCTAGGAGGAGAGATGCGAATTTTTGTTGTACTTATTTTGGTGTATTCACTAATAGCTATAGTTTCAGGTCAGTAATTCAAATCTTTTTAAGACAAATTTACTAAATTGTTATATTATTATTAAGTCCTTATTGCCGACATAGTTAAATAATCTTATAACATATTTGTATGTTTTTATAGAATATAATCAAATATTCATATATAATTTCCAGTCTACTCTCTCTCTCAGGAATTTTCTGTCCCATAGGGACCTGCAATCTTTTTGTCCGACTTAAAAATTAGGAGTTTTATAACTCCGTCGTTTATGAACTGATTTAAAAAAACTTTTTTGAATTGAATTAGAGTATATTTTCAAAATTTTCGTATAATTTATTTAGTTCCGATGTGGGGTTTCTTTAACGTTTTATTGGTGGTTGTGATTATAGTTCTTTTTCTGAACTCTGTTTATGTCATTAGACCAACGTTTTCTTTGTCTTCCTCTTTGATTGGAATCTAGTAGTCTATGTAATATATTTTGTCAATTTATTAGTACTCTCTATCATCATAGCCTATGGCAAAGCAAAAAGTTTTTGCTTTTGAAAATCATGTTAGAATAATAGTGAAATGTTAGTTATATTAAAATTAAGTTACCATTGTCAAAATACATAATTATTAAAAAAAATATTTGGCAAAAACTATTTGGGTTACTCATAAATTATTGAAGTTTAATAAAGATTGTTCACAGTTCAGCTCATCCTAAGTTTATTATTGTTTAATATATATTTATATCTCGAGCAAATCAATTGTATCTATGAAATGCCCTCCCTCTAACGGACGAGAGGTACGCGTCTTCGCGTAATAACTTAGAGGGACAGTTTCACCAAACGTTCTTAAAAAGAAATTACCGTCTCATGCATCCTCACGTCTATAATTACCCAAAGTCGAGAATCAAACTTAGGTACATAGTTTTATTTGATAGATGGCGCGAACTTCGAACCTCTATTATCCGTTGCAGCAGTGAAAGCTAGGCTAACTGTAAATGTTTTGATAAAAAAGCAATGTCAAAGGTGGACTTAATGCCAATGGCATTCTCTACCAATGAACCTTAGGGTAATAAAGAGAAAAACATGGTAGGTGCACTATAGAACGTTCTATGAGAAGGTAAAAAATAAATAGATATACATACATACATTCAACCGATTCATCTGTAACTTTTATAAAAAAAGTTATTATTTATCTCAATTGATAATTATTTGACTGAATGGGTGCACTTAGTTAATAATAATAATAATATTCTGGGTCATTATTTCCACACGGCCATCTGATCCCAAATTAACCAGTGCTTGTACTATGGAAAGATGGCTCAAACTCAAACTCAAACTCAAATATTTTATTTGCTTAAATATGGGTTATAAAAGATCTTAAAAATAATACAGCGTACAATCCATATTAGCCTTTCGGCGTGCAAATATTGTCAATTAAGGTACCTATTTACTAATGTCATAACTAATCAAATTTAATAAATTATTTAATTTTCCCATTTTATTAATATACTTATATAATTACACATTATTGATTTGTCTACATTTTATATTTAACAATTATGGATTCCTACTTAATAATGTCATCTTAATCATAACTTATCATTTAAATATTCATCAACTGTATAGTAAGCTTTATTAATAAAAAAATCATACAGATTTTTCTTAAATATTTTTGAGTCTTGGATACCTGTTATATTTCTTGGAATCTTATTATAAATCCTGGGCGCCATACAGAAAACACTCTTATTAAACAGAGCTGTCTTATGTAATGGCATGCACACTTTATTTTCATGTCTTTTACTCTTTAAAGAAATAAATAGTTCCTTGTTTGTACTGCCGAAAAGAACTGTTTCATACATATATGGCTCATATACTAGTTTTCTTTTGTAAATACATAATTATATAGATAACTAGCTGTGTCCCGCGGTTTTACCCGCGTTAAAGTTTATAAATTATAGCCTATGTGTTATTCGGATATATAAGCAATATTACTATCAGTTTCATTAAAATCCGTCCGATAGTTTTTGCGTAAAAGAGTAACAAACATACGCACTTAAACACTCACAATCTTTCGCCTTTATAATATTAGTGTGATTACACCCAGACGTAGGTAAAACAGACATGCACACAAATATCTGACCAGTGCCTCTCACGAGTTCCTGCAGTTTACTTACTCGATCACACGTTCAGTTTCCTCCCATACATTGAGCACCAGCTCCTCTCGCGGAAACTATTAAGAACTAAAACTCTGGTGCTCAATGTATGGGACGAAACTGTCGAGTCGAGTAAGTAAACTGCAGGAACTCGTGCTAGAGGCTGGGTGAGAATCGAACCCAGAACCAGCGGCGTGAGCAAAGCAAGCATCTACCAACAACACCAACTGGCATCATCATCATATAAGCCGAAAGACGTCCACTGCTGATCAAAGACCTTGCCCAAAAATCTCCACAACTGCCTGTCTTGCGCTGCCCGCATGCAACGGCATCCCGTGTACTTTGTAAGATTATCGGTCCACATTGGGAGCTTGCCCACACTGCGTCTTCAGGTGTGTGGTCGCCACTGACTTAATACATACATACATACATAGACTCACGCCTGTTTCCCAGAGGGGTAGGCAGAGACAACGGACTTCCATTTGTCACGATCCTTGCATACCTCTTTCGCTTCGTTTACTGACATTATATTCTTCATACATGCTCGCCGGTTTAGGGTACTTCTGACCTGACCTTTCTTAAGTACGTCTCCGATTTGATCAGAGAATGTTCTACGAGGTCTTCCCCTTCCGGTTGTACTATTCACACAGGCCAGGTATACTTCTTTTGTCAATCTTCTTTCATTCATCCTTTCTAAATGGCCAAACCATCTCAGCATACCTATTTCAATCTTTGTGACTACATCCTCTTTCACACCACAACGCTCTCTTACATAAGTATTTTGAATTGTCTCTCAAAGTTACACCACACCAAAATATGTTGACTGACTTAATATGTTCACTTACTTACTTACTTATCGTATGGGCAGTGGTTACCCTGGTGTCAGAGTTGTTCAAGCCGCCTAGTAGGCCTCTGGCATGGCTTAACGACTGTTGCCTAATGGCTACAACCGGGACCGACAACTTAACGTGCCCTCCGAAGCACGGAGACGCTCAGAAATTAAATCACTTTGGCGGTCACCCATCTATGGACTGACCGCGAGCCTAGTTGCTTAACCTCGCCAATCACTTACGGACCGGTGAGAGCATCTGACTATGAGTGCCATGTTCACTGACTTAATATGTTGTTTATTTGTGTTTATCAGCCCTTAAAACCTGTACCACTAGTAAGGACTGCATGGAAAAAGATGGTCCCGTGTGCTTGTGCGTGAAGAAGGGTGGCAATACTGTTTGTGACTGTATTGCTGATTAAATAAATGATTCTGTGATATTTTTCTGGTTTCATTTCAAGTTTCTTAAAGTGCTTGGATGACTGAGCTATGCTTGTTATCATCGTCTTCTTAATGTCAGCCAAATGACGTCCACTGCTGGAAAAGAGCCGTCCGAAGGAATGGGGGTTAAGACATAAATGCCTCGCTTGTCAAACGGTCTGTGTGAGCGCTGTGTCAGGGATTGCAGTGTGATGGTCATAGTTCACTATTATAATAATAATAAAATACAAATGGAGTTATTTCTAAATCCCTGAAAATCAACCTTGCAAGTTTAGGGCTTGATATCTGGCTGGAGAGTTACATGCAGAAGGCGGTTCTGCTGGCGAAAGCCAGGATTGTGCGGAAATTTCTCTCCATGTAGCCCAAATATTGTATAAGTTGTATTTGTGTTAAAATACCCTTGTATGATATCTTGTAAATAATATTGGTAATAAACATGTGAGATAATAATATCTAGGGACAATGCCACACAGATCATCCTAGCCCCAAACTAAGCAAAGCTTGTACTATGGGTACCAGGCGACGATATACATACCTATATAGATAGATAAATACTTAAATACATAGAAAACATCCATGACTCAGAAACAAATAGTCGAGCTCATCACACAAATATTTGCACTTACCGGGATTCGAACCCAGGACCACCAGCTTCATAGGCAGGAGCACTAAAAACTAGGCTACGGTGACCGTCAAATTGTTACCCAAGGTTTAAAATATATAGCCTATAAAAGTCAGTATTTGGCTTCGAATCCTACTGATAGTACGGGTACGTATCAAAATCCCGAAAGTTCATAATACCTATGATTGAAATACCGACGTCCAAAACACCGAAAATCAAAATACCGAAAGTTTTAAATGCCGATAGTCGTTATATCGAAACACAAAATACCGATGTTCAAATGCCCGAAAGGACGAAATCCCGAATGGACGAAATACCGATGGATGAAATCCCAAAGAGCAGCGACGTAGTTCCCGCGATTACTCATAGATGGCACTGCAACACAGTTATGACGGTGGGCATTCTGCTTAACATGTTTTAATATTTTTTTATAGCGGGGGTAGATCTCGAAAAATTATTTTATTCCGTAATGTTTTATTAATTCATAGTTACTGTTAGCTACTTAGTACCGAGTGGTTGCTATAATGAGTCAAGATATTTTTAAAGTGTTCAAGTCTGTCTCAAGTGTCAGTGTCTCAAAAAGGTGGATTTAAAGTACAGGTAGCATGCAAGCAAGCATGCAGCATGCAAGCAGGCATGCAGCATACAATAAGGAATGCAGCAAACAAGAAGGCATGCAACATGCAAGCAGGCATGCAACATGCAGCAAGCATTGTTTCTGTCACGGCTCCGGCGCTGCGGGGTTTGGGCGGTCCCACGCGAGCTTATCGTCGCAGATGGTTTTAACGCCCACCACCGCAGCTTCGGCTTGCTGGCCGGCTTCGCCGGCCAGTCTCAGCCGCGGAGGCGGGCTTTCAAAACCACCTGCTCCTCAGCTCGCCGGCCGCCCCACCCCTCCGCGCCTACGCGGGTTTAAATTACACTCTAGGGTAGGGCAGACAAGACTACGTGAAGTCGGTTTTGCGGCGATTCGTTTCTGTCACAAAATTGTACTTCGGGATTTTAAACTTTCGGGCAAATAAACTTTCGGGATTTAAAACTTTCGACCAAACAACCATTCGGCGTTTCAATTATCGGGATTTCGTCTATCGGTATTTTAAAATTCGGTCTATTAAAATTCGGGATTTTGGTACGGTCCCGATAGTACCTACATACAATAATCTCATGACGGACCGGTTGGCGCACTTGGTAGATACTTGCGTGTCACGCCGCAGGTCATGGGTTCGATCCCACCCAGGATAGATATTTGTGTGCATGAATATTTCTGTTTGTCCTGAATCTGGGTGTAATATATGTATAATATAAAAGAAAGTCGCGTGAGCCTCAAGAACGGCTGGAAGAATTTAAATGATTTTTGTATCTATCTTCGTCCGAAATAGGATGATAAGTAATAAAATATAGTACCTAATAAGAATCTAAAGAAAATATATGTACATAGAAAGTAATTGCATCGAAATAAAAACAACTGCCAAGATTAACAATACAGAATGTAAGTATTTGATTTTTTTTTGAATAATTCTTTTTTGCTGCCTGTCAGTATCTAAGCTATAAATCGCGAAATTGCCTTTGATTTGTTTTATATTTTGAATAAGGTGAACGGTTGATTTTATTGTTTAATGCGAGTGTTGTTCAAAATTATTAATTTGCGAGTATTATTGTTAAAAATGCCGTGGTTTAATCTTTCTCGAAGGAGCCGTAATGCGCTTCGAACTTCGAACTGATGTAGGTATAGTATATTTTAAAAACATTCATTTGAAAAGAATATGTGACATGTTTGACGTTGGACAATTAATTCATAAATAAATGGATTTGATATTATATCATCTTATTTGTATATAAAAGTTATATTATCAATCAATTCACTGAAGAGGAACGTTAAAGTATTGGTAAACTAAGAAAATCACAAAATAATTAAAGCTATATACATCACCATCTCTAATATAGGACAGTTGACTGAACTCCTTCTAATCAACCGCACCGATTTTGGTTATTTTTTTGTATTTGAGCGCAACCCGGAATAGACTAGAATAGATAATATTTTATTTATTAAGTAGATATCACTATAAATATAAAATTTTCAATATGAATCTACCATTGTTCCATATTTTAAGTGCATGAAGCCTGACATGAAGATCTACTTGTATATATTATCTATATAAAATACGTATGTGTTAGCACTCGATTATACCTAATTCAGGGTCTTAACATTGGTTTCCAAATTGGTTGAAGACTGTAGTCCAACTTACTTTCGAGTAAGTGCACTGAATCTACATAGTTGACGAAGTATTTCAAGCTCACGTTTCGTGAACATAGAAAATTAAATTAAGCCTAAGATGACAACTTTATTGCGTTTATCTTCAAAAGTTTCTCAACTGTATTCAAAATATCGCTCCTTTTATTAGAGACGGCATTTTCTGCGGTACCATAACCTTTAACCCTTCAGAAGGCTGTGGGAATTGAGCTACCAACATTTATTGAACTCTATCAAGTAGTAATAAAGTTTCAAACCAATGAATTTGAAACATACCTACTGCCTAATAGCTAATTCTAGCATTTTCCCATAGCCTTCATATGGGAAAATGCTACAACTATATATATATATATATATAGCTGTCTGCACTCCTCTCTGTCTACTATGAGCACCTGTGACAGCGTGGTAATTATGGCATATATTGTCTTTCACTCTAGCGGTTGCCTAGGAGAGATTTAGTGATAAGGGCACCAATTGCATTAAAACTTAATTACCATGTTACCATTGCCTATTTTGTTCTTTTCTGCTATAAAGTATATATATATATATATATAGAAAAAATAATCATGCTCATCATACATGTGGGAAACGAACCCACGACCTGTGGCTTAGCAGGTAGGGTCACTAACCACTAGACCAACAGGTCAGAGAAGATAATAGACAAGTTAATATTATTCAGATTTTCATTCAAGTGAACTGAATTCTTTCAATATTTCTCATAAAAGTGGGAATCTACTTGAATAATTCCTCAACTTGGCTAGTTCGAACAAAGCGTGGTTAATGAGAAAAATAAGTGAGTCACGTTCGTCTGATTTTAGTAGTATCCGTAGTACGGAGAAAACTGTACCGAACTTCTCAATGAAAATCCAACGAACGTGACTCACTTACTTTTCTCAATATTTTTTTTTCTTTTTCTTCATATATGAGGTAAACCCGCTATTTGCTGTTCTTTTTTCTTCTTCTTACTTTATGAGTTAAATCTGCCAATGCTTAAGGCGCTGCTAGAATAAATATAAATGAAGATAAGTATAAGGCAATGTTGGAAAGAATTCAGAATAAATTCGTAAGATACCTATACCTATAGTTATATGGGGTTTACCCAAGTTATCCGGCAATCTATCCAACATTGTTTTTGCTTGGTATGGTGGGTTACCTTATGGTAACCCATGCTGGAAGCCAGAAGGGAAGTATCACTGGCGACATATTTAGTTAAAGTGCTCCGGGGGGTAACGAATAACCCTAGAATCCTGCAAGCACTTCAGCTTTGTGTGCCGGATGGTTACTTGGGGCGGCGGCGACGACCGCCGTTGCTGACGGTACCCACTGCACGCACTAACTTGTTGCAACAAGCGCCAATGACTCGCGCTCTGCGCACGCTCAACCAGGTCGCTGAAATAGTAGACTTATTCGCTTGCTCACTGAACGACTTCACAAGGCCGGCTCATTTGTAATTGCAATTGAGTTGTAATTGTAACTTTTCTATCGCATTAGGTTCCCTGTAATGGTGAATTAAGTTGAGTTCAATAAATAAATAAAAATAGATAAATAAATAAATCAGTTTAAAATTTTGTCGAATGCATGTTCCCTGTTGTTGAACTTATTTTTTTGTTATTCTCCTCACTATAAAAATGATTATATGGATGAGTCTTGATGGATATAATTAATTGATACGGTTTTACCAAACCCCACGGAATGCTAAAAAACTGTAATAGTGTTTCAAATTTGTTTGAAACTCATTCTTTTGCTTCAAAAACATGCTTCGGAGTTTAACGGAGAGGAAATATTAGGGAATTTCTATTATGTAAAATGAAATGAATGGTACATACATCGATACTAGGAAATTATAAATTTTATCGTATGTGCTGAGTGGTAACGGTGGCGTATATCAGAATATTATCACCTGATCTCACCCCGTGGGGGGCGACCCGACGGAATATCTACCAGAGGATGGCAGCAGCTTCCTTCTGAGTACTATGACCATCTTATTGCGATCGCCAACCCGTCTGCCAAGCGTGGCGATTATGGCATATGGGGGATATACGACGGACGATATAGGATATAGGACGATTCTTGAGTGAGGTTTGTCAAGCAGTAGACTTCATTTAGCTGTAATGATGATGATGATAAATCGTATAGTAATGAAATAATGAAATTTATTCAGCAGTTGGGTATTTAAATACACTTGTACTTGTCAAGGTCACAATGTGTTACATAAACACAGTTTAAAAACAATAATTAAAGCAACAATTTTTTTTAATTAGTCCGTCCGTGCGGTCTGTTTCGTCACATATGTTTTTAATATCCTTAAATAAATAATAAATAGCAAGTTACTAAGCTATTATCGTTACATTTAGCAATCGTATATCAAATTAAAGAATTGAAAACAACGAACAGTTGGCTAGCGCAAAAGGCTCTCAACCAGTACCTTAATTTAAGCGACTAATACCTGAGGGCACCCTTATGGGGTTCCAGCCACAGCTCAGTCGGCCGCTGAAGTAAAAAGATGGAATTCGAAATGGGGGTCAGATCACTTGCACGGGATTACCGATCACGTGTTAAGGGGGCAACGCGAACCTCGCCGCTGAGGATCCTAGCTAGCCTGCGGCTTTCTCTAGCTACCTAGGTGGTGTAAACGGTAGTAATCGAACATGCATTCTTCTCTTATCCAAAAGGTAGGATGTATTGCTGTTAAGAGAGGTTAGGGTAGAGGGTGCAAGTTCGGGACACGCCATGATAGTGGCGGTAAAACCCATTATGGAGAAATGGCTGGAGAGAAGGTACGGCGCTCTCACTTATCGGCTTACGCAGGTACTCTCGAATCACGGGAAAATCTGCGGGATCCCCAGTGGTAATGGGCGTTCCACAGGGATCGATTCTCGGCCCATTCTTATTTTTAATCTATATTAATGACTTACCCTACTATGTAAGGGATAAACATGAGATTGTTTTGTTTGCGGATGATACTTCATTGACGTTTAAAATAAATCGACAATTACGCAATTTTGACGAAGTAAATGACGCAATCTCTAAAGTTGTTCATTGGTTTAATGCTAATAATCTTTTGCTAAATGACAAGAAAACTAAAGTCATCAAATTCTCTACACCTAATGTGAAACAGGTGGCTACCAATGTACAGCTTAATGCGGCTGGATTGACCCCTGTTGAGTCAACTGTGTTCTTGGGTATCACAATTGATTCAAAACTACAATGGGGCTCACAAATAGAAAAACTATCAGGCAAATTAAGTTCTGCTGCATATGCTGTTAAAACTATAAGACGGCTTACTGATGTGGCTACAGCTAGAATGGTTTATTTCAGTTATTTTCATAGTATAATGTCCTATGGAATTCTTCTCTGGGGTAGCGCTGCGGACATTAACACCATATTTGTATTGCAAAAAAGAGCTGTAAGAGCGATATATAAACTTGGTCCGCGAGAATCTTTGAGAGAGAAGTTTAAAGAGATTAACATTCTGACTGTGGCATGTCAGTATATATATGACAATCTAATTTATATGCATAAATATAAAGACTCCTTCTGTAAAAGGAGTGATACTCATAATATAAATACTAGATATAAGCATAACTTTGTGTTGCATACCACCCGTCTCCACAAAGTAAGTAACTCTTTTATGGGGCAATGTATAAGATTCTTTAACAAACTTCCCAATGATATCCGAGAAATGTCTATGAGTAAGTTTAAAAGAATTATAAAAGCCAAATTGTGTAGCAGGGCTTTCTACAAAACTTCTGATTATTTAAGTGACAAAACAGCTTGGGATTGAGTCGCTCTAAATTAACACATTTAAATACAATGTAATTTTATGTAAGAAATAAATATTTTAAAAAAGGATTCCTACTGAGTTTTCTGGCAGTGTTTCTCAGTAGCTGCCACGTCATGCACTGCACGGTAGGGTAAAAAAAATGACGATTCCACACAAATGTAATGTTTTAACGGAATAAATGACTTTTTCATTTTCATTTTTTTCATTTTCACGGGTGCTTCTGAAAGTACCTGCATCGGATAGGCCGAGAAGAGATGCCCGGTTGTCACCATTGTGGTGGCTAAGTTGACACGGCGCTTCACACATTGGTGGAATGCGCAGCTTGGGAGACACAGCGCCGTGTTCTCGGAGCTGCAATGGGTGAGGTTGACATCTCGCTTGCAACGGTGACCGAGTTCATGGTTGCGAGCTAGAGTGCCTGGAGTATCGTCGCCAACTTTTGCGAGGAGGTGATGGTAGCAAAAGAGGTGGTGGAGCGAGAACGGGAGGCATTGTCTTCCCGCCCAAGCCGCGCCAGGAGAACCGGGCGTCGAAGGGCGCATATCGCCAATCTCCGGCCACCATGAGGAGAGGCCTGCGGATGGTGGACATGGGGCAGTCCACCATCCGACCAGAATAGGCCCGAGACGGTGGTGCGCCGTATTCCGCGCGCGCCTCTCTTGAAGAGGGGGGCATGGATGTCCCCAACAGAAGTGAAGCTCACTGAAAAGTGTGCCAGCACCTGTCCAGGCTGCGGTGAAGGCGCGAGCGAATCCCGTGGTCTGGACTAATGGTGGCTGAGGAACACCATGGGGTTTTAGTCGGTAAACCCAGCCCTACCATCTGGCTGGGAATCCGACATACCCCGTCGCTTCCTCAGCGGCGGGACGATCCATAAAGGATTTCCCCACATAAAAAAAAAGAGGGTGCAAGTTCGAATCTTACCAGAAAATATAATTTATGATCTCCTGAGTTTAGAATTTAGATTTAAGCTTTATAAAAGATAAATTTGATAGTGTTTATAGGTAGGTACTGATAATAGTTTTTGGGTAATAGAAGGTTAGCAGGACAGTGACTGTAGTAAAAATTATATGTACTAAAATGGTAGAAATTCTGTTTACAATATTTTATTTGAATAAAATAAAACTTTGACTGAAAATATATAGGTGTTAGGTTAGGTTTTTATATTATTTTAAGATTAAATAGGGTATTCCAGAAAATCAATTAGAAGCTTCTTAGATCCCAGTAGCTATGTAAATTCGACGGTCACCATAGCCTAGTTGGTAGTGCTCCTGCCTACGAAGCCGGTGGTCCTGGGTTCGAATCCCGGTAAGTGCAAATATTTGTGTGATGAGCACGAATATTTGTTTCTGAGTCATGGATGTTTTCTATGTATGTAAGTATTTATCTATCTATATAAGTATGTATATCGTCGCCTGGTACCCATAGTACAAGCTTTGCTTAGTTTGGGGCTAGGATGATCTGTGTGACCTTGTCCCCAGATATTATTATTATTATTATTTCTAAATTTCATTAAATTCTAATAAAAATTTCGTCATAAATATACCTATATATTTCTAAATACATATATAATTTAGAAATATATAGGTATATTTATGACGTATATTATGAGGGACCTATATTTTGACTGTACGTGTGTTTCAGTGGCTAAGACGGTCGTCTCGCGTTGTGCATCGGTCAGCGATGACCTTGCATTACGAGGTCTGCCCATGCTGCTGCATGGCGATGCTGCGGTATGGTGGAGAGGGGTCCGGACCGAAGTGTCCTCGTGGCCTGATGCCGTCAAGAGACTACGAAATATGTATGGTATACCACGTCCAGCCTACAAGATTTTCCGTAATATATTCGCTGAAGAGATGGCGGATACGTTTATTATTAAAATACGGGCTATGATGTCGACGTTACCATACACGTTACCCGAACAAATGATGTTGGACATGATATACGGCTTATTAGATAGGCGTATTCGAAAACGTTTGTCACTAGATGCGGTAGCGAATATTGAGACCCTGATTGATAAGGCGCAAGCCATTGAAGAATCGCTCATGGAAAATGCTAGTAAGAGCATAACCTCAACGTCGTCGTCGCAGCGTGTGCGATCGGTGCGCTACCTACCTGCCGGCTCGCGAAGTTCACGCGTCGTCGCGTCGGATGGTGTGAAGTTGGCGGGAAACAAAGGGCAGGTGCCTCCGGCGCATCGTAGCTTTCAGCCGCAGAGTGCCGCGGTGGCTCAGCGGTTACAAGCGCAGTCTCCGCAACGTTCGTCGTCGCCTTCGACTCCAATCAGTGCCGATAAAAATAATTCCGCGGTTAAAGTGAACAGTGAGACAAGTGATAAAAAGTCATTTTGTGTATATTGCAAGTGTCGTGGTCATACACGCGATTCGTATCCGAAGAATTCTAGAGACTCAATTAATAGTAATAAGTCTAACTTGTTTTGCTATGGTTGTGGCGAGAAGGGTTATATTCGAGCGAATTGTCCTAAATGTAAACAAAATGTTTCGTTTTGCGATGTTTTAGACTCAAATGCGCCACAATCACAAAAGGATGCATTTTATTCACTAGATACAGTTTGTAATGTTCAATCTAATGATAACAACGATATTGTTGCTCAAGGTCGACCCATTTTAAATATCGATATTTGTGGCTACCCCGGTACAGCGCTTGTTGATACGGCTGCTCGGCGTAGTATTGCGGGTTCAACCTTGTACTCACTTTTGTTACGTTTAGGTATTAAATTTAATTCGCAAGCAATGTCGTCAAGCTTGCTGATGGTAGCATACGTACTAATATTGTAATGTTAGCATGTGTAGAGGTGAATTGTATGTCTAGGTGTATACCTATAGAATTTGTTGTATTTCCTGACGCGTCAAATAACGAGACACTCTTGGGCATAGATTTTATTACGAAATTTAAGTTGGTCTTGAATTTTTCTACTATGACATGGTTCACAGCTGATCGGCCTCAGGTCATTCACCCCCTGCTAACAGAGTTCACGCGGCATGGTGCAGTGCGCCTCTGTCAACCTGTTGAGGGACGACGAGGGCACTTTGTTGACAGAGGAGGAGCGTTCCAGCTTAGAGAATCTTCTCAGTGAGTATTCGGATATTTTTGACATAGTCGGAGAGCCAACGCCATTTGCCGAACAGCATATAGATACAGGTGATCACGCCCCTATTGCTGTTCCACCATATCGAGTCACGCCTGCGAAGAAGGAGATAATTCGCGCAGAACTCGATCGGATGTTAAAAGAAGACATCATCGAAGAGTGCGAGTCAGCCTGGTCTGTCCGCGTTATGACTGACCACCAACCTCTGAAGTGGCTGTTTTCCCTGAAGTCCCCAAGCGATAGGTTGATTCGCTGTGCAATGAAGCTGCAAGCTTTTGATTTGCGTATCGAGTATACCCCAGGTAAGGCCAATGTACTAACCGATACTCTTAGTAGACCCGTGACCAGTGATGGTGAGCCACCAGGATGTGACATTTGTCCAGTTGTCGTGGACGAATCACACTGGGATGCTCAGTTGGCTGATCCAGAAGTTGCCAAGATCATCCAGGACTTAGAAGGTAAAGATGAACTTGCTGTTAATCGCTGGACCGAGAGAGGTTATCTCTTGAGTCAAGCGGTTTTGTATAGGTATGAGCCTGATACTGATTCCGAGGAGCCTCAACTCGTCATCCCAGACAGCCTGCGGAGTAAAGTTATGTTCGAGTGCCATGACTCGCCAACAGCCGCTCATGGTGGTATCAATAGAACATTGCACCGTATCTCGCAAAGGTTCTATTTCCCTGGTACGAGACGGTTTGTGACACAATATCTTAAAACTTGTGTCGAATGTCAGCGGTACAAGGCGTCAATCCTTAAGCCAGCTGGACTTTTACAGACTCCGGTTCCCGCTCAGAGGTTTGAAACTCTCGCGATGGACCTCTTTGGTCCTTTGCCGAAGGGACCGCAAGGTGAAAGATGGATCCTTATTGTAGAGGACACTACTAGTAAGTGGGTGGAAGTCTTCGCTCTCACAAAAGCTACAGCAGAGATCTGTGCCAAGACGTTAGTCAATGAGGTATTTATGAGATTTGGTTTACCTCGGCGCTTGATTTCTGATAACGGAGTGCAGTTCATGGCTGATGTTATGCAGAAGGCCATGTTTGTTTTAGGTGTAAAACAAAACCTAGTGCCACTTTATCCCCCGGAGGCAAATCAGGATGCTCGCAAGGTATACGCTGATCAAGGTCGTGCCTCTCCTGAGGAGTATTTAGAGGGTGACTTGGTATTAATGAGAACCCATGTTCTCAGTAACGCCGCAAAGGGTGTTACCTCCAAGTTCAACCCGAAACGAGATGGACCATACGTCATCTCTAAAAAGGTAAGCCCTACTACCTAACTTTTGAGTCATAAATCTGGTGAGGTTTTTGGTAAGTACCACGTGTCGGATCTAAGGCGTTATCATGCTAGGGAGGGTGAATGTCCTGAGCCAATCGCCCCTAAGCGTGGCAGAGGTCGCCGCGTAAAGTTATTGCCTAGGTGTCAGTCCGCGTTATTTGTGTTGTTTGACCAGGTTGGAGGTCCTCACCTGATCCAAAGGGGGAGTGTATAACGCGCACCTCCCGCAGGGGGAGGGGGGAGACGCCGCGTCACTTCGCGCCCGCCGGACAGTACATTATGTTTGCTTTACTGAGTCGGTCGAATTGTCAAAGTCGAATGAGAGTAATGTTACGTGTCTATAGTGCAAAGGTTGTAATTTTATTGATACGCTACATAACGTGTAATCTGTGCTATCGTGGTTCCACCCAATAAACAATCTATAACTTATACCGATGTGTTTCAATCTCGTTATATGTTTTAAAAAACGTAAACGTTTCCTATCTAAACCAGGTAAGAAAAAATTTTATTTGGGTCAATGTCGCAAGTATTTTCTTTCGAAAAATAAAAGAATTTTCAAAATCGGTTTACAAATAACAGTGAAATCTCGTAACGTACAAACCAAAATCTACAATCGAATTGATTACCTTCTTCTTTTAAAGCTTTTATTCTTCGGGTTTATAAATCCTCAGAACAACAGAAAGATATCTTACGTCATAATATTGATACGAAATATGACGTCATAAGATCACAAATATATACATATTAATGATGCTGACCATACACAAAATTCTGGAAGAGCTAATCCATCAATGGCTTTGATGGATAATCGTCCATCAAAGCGTTTGTCATGAGATCTCTTGTTTCGTATGAAGCTTTTGTCAGAGCGTTGATCACAGATTTAATCCATTTGAGCGGAAGTAGACGGAATTGGATCCTAAGCAGCGGCGTAACTAGCTATCAGGGGCCACAATACAACAAGTAACATGGTGCGATATCTGTTGACTCCTGAGACGGGAGTTATTAACTAACCCTTAAATTTATTTTAAGTTTAGTTGACAAGTGTAGTTTCCCATGCTTTTGTATATCACAATAATTTATATGCAACAGCTTTGCATTCCTTTTGAATTCTCAGTTGTGTTTTATCATGTTTGCCGACTGATGTCCACTGCTAGACAAAGGCCTCCCCGAAAGAACATCACAATAGAATTGGGTCAATTATGCTATAATCCGCCATGCTTGGCAGACGGGTTGGCAATCGCAGTATAAGGGTCACAGGCATTAGACTGCCTCGTTGGTCTAGTGGTAGCGTGTTCAACTGCAGATAATGAGGTCCTGGGTTCAAATCCGGGTTGGGCCAAAAAGTGATTTTGGGATTTTTCCGTAATAAGAAATTTTTCAGTTTCAGCCCGAAGTATGGGACGTGGCGGTATTACACCCCCGTCCCTCGGAGAGGACGCAAATCCGCCGGTCCAGTACCTGACCTCTTTCTGGTCATGTCGCTAGTCGTCCCATCGGATCATGGGATTGATGGAATAGAAAGTGCCCCTGTGTTGGCGCACACAATTTGCTAGTCTCCATTGATACTGGCCGCCGTGGCCGAAATTTGGTCGGGAGGACATTATTATTATTATTATAATGGTCAAAATGAACAGAGACACGCTGCTGCCCTTTCTCTAGGAGATATTCCTATGGGAAGACTTCTTTTCCCCCCGTGGGATGAGATGGGGTGGTTATATTCTTTGCCATCGGAATCCACTTCGGATGCAGCTTAAGTTAGCAGTGTCATTCTATTCTTCTTTAAAATTTATTAAAGAGTTATGATTATAAGTAGGTTCAATACATACGGTGGGTTTAAGGCACACGTTGCTTGGTGCCTACTAAAGGCATTTTATTCGCTGAATTCAAAAATTCAGTGATACGACAAATTATGATGAGGGTGCTCTTGAAGGTGAACGTATTATATACATATCTACATATCAATGAAGCTAATGGAACACGGATACTAGATGAACTAATCTGTCGGTTGCTTTGACTCAATGGCAAACAACTGTCGTTCATCACAAAGCTTACTTACTTACTTGTCGTATGGGCAGTGGTTACCTTGTTGCCAAAGTTGTTCAAGCCGCCCACTAGGCCTCTGACATGGCTTAACGCCTGTTGCCTAGCGGCCACAACCGGGACCAACAGCTTAATGTGTCCTCCAAAGCACAGAGACACTAAAAATTAAACCACTTTGGCAGTCATCCATCTATGGACTCACCGCGAGCCTAGTTGCTTAACCTCGCCAATCACTTATCGACCGGTTAGAGCATCTACAAAGTTATGTCAGAATAGTGTAATGAATGAATAGAGTATAAATAGCTGTGTAGTGGAAATAAGTTCTTTACAATTACTCAATTTCGTAAGTGAGTCATATACAGTGGCGTATCTAGATATAGGGGAATCCATTAAGCGTGAAATAGTGTGAGGTACTTAGAACCTCGCTAAACAGCTCTTGTTTCCTATTTTGTAATATCAAAATTGCATTTGACTTCTACGTTTCATTTGAACTAGACTATTGATTTAACGGTATTTTCCAATAATCCTGTAAGATTTAATAATAAGAGTGCAGTTTATGGGTAGATTGAACTTTATTAATTGATTATTATGTAACTAACTCACGGTATGATCGAGGTCGCCAAAACTTTAGACAAAGGCAAATTTTGTTCCGTTATTTACGTCCACTATGTATGTTACATCTTGTATTATCTAGTAAAACCAAAAGTGAAAACGATAGTTTGAAATTTGCTGCTAGAAAAGTGTAACTTGTATATGTAAATTGTTAGTGGTATTAGAGGTAATATTGTATTTTGATTACCTAGTAATGAAATTACAGACTCCAAGTTCTGGGGCACACGGAGTTTCCCCATGTGATAGCTACGTCGCTGTTAATGTGTGTCCTTAATTTATGTTTCAATAGAGTTCGCTTACTTGATGAGAAATAGTAGCCCCTTAACTTCTAAACAATGTGATGCACGAAAAGAGAATACTTTGTTTTGTTTTGACGTTAACTAGAAAAGTATTTTTAATTTGTTTTGTTTTCATATAAGAAGATGAGAATTTCATTCTTTGATCAGAAGGTAAATTGAGAACTATTTGGGGAATATAAGCAATAGGATACAAGATTACGTTTTCAATCATCATTATCATCTTCATATCACCCCAAAGACGACCCTTTACCAAAATTCTCTTGATTACTATTACTATTACCAAGAAGTAGATAAGATACTATTACCAAGAGTCTTGGGTCTCCACCTTTTCAATGATTATGGTAATGCAAATTATTTAGTTCTGCAAATAAATGGTACAGAGATAGTTCTTGTAGTTTAGATCTTCTACTACGGCAGTGACGACTGTTAAATTCGTTGTTTTTGCCAATACAACAAAATTTAAAACGTATATGTCTAATAAGACTATATTTTAAGCGACATCATTAATTTTAAAACACGTTGCAACTACTTTGGCTTGAAAAAAGTAAATCACAAAGTCAACTCTAAAAATACTGAGAACAAAAGCAGCATGAAAAATAAAACACAATTTAAATTGTTATTTTAAACGTAATGCAATTTATGATTTAAAAAGAACTTTTTGCTTTAGTATTCATAATTTACTCGCAATTAATGATTCTGTTTAATTTCACCCTATTTTTTAACGTGGCATTTAGCGTCAAGTTTTCTGTTCATTCTATATTGACCCGAATTTGTAAGCTTGTACGGATGAGATTGGCGTGATATTATACGTTTTAACCTTTATCTGGCTACATATATTGGACACCATATTTTAAACTCTATAGTATTGAGTTAAAGTTCAAAACCAATCAATTAGAAATATACCTACTGCCTGATAATCGGTACATATTTTATTAAGTGGAGTACATTTATGTCAAAAGATCACGCTCTACCATACCAAAAACATTACGGTAGGTACTCGATAAGCTTCCTACGGCTTCTTTATCTAATATCTAGGTATGGGTAAGTTTAGGGTACTTTACTAAAATGTTTATGAAATTTTTAGAAAAACATCATATTATGAACACGCTGTGAAATTAAATAATTGCCGATGTATTTCCAATCCAGTCTGACATGCCGACCTTCAAGAAGCGGGCTTATTCCGTTCTTAAAGGCTGACAAGGTACTCACCATTGTGAAGAACCCAGTTGCTTATTTCATATCTCAGAGGATAGTAACCCTATAAAGTTTAGTAAATAATCAGTACACAACGGTATTTTATTTCCAAATATAGACTGTGTCTGGTCTAAAAAACCATCGACAGTCATTCAAAAATTATTTAGTTGCATTTTACCATTACTCTAACAACACTTATAAACTAACTTATATCTATCTATCACATACCTACTGGGAAATTCATTCTCGCTACCCATTCAAATTGTGAACGCAACGATTGCGACATACAACTTGAAGGCAACGCCATCTATGGAAGCGGGAGGCAGTTATTACCAACATCCTACAGGAAAATTATACCGTAAACACAGTTACATTAATAATAATAATAATAATATCTGGGGACAGTGTCACACAGATTATCCTAGCCCCAAACTAAGCAAAACTTGTACTATGGGTACCAGGCGACGATATACATACTTCTATAGATAGATAAATACTTATATACATAGAAAACATTCATGACTCAGAAACAAATATTCGTGCTCATCACACAAATATTTGCACTTACCGGGATTCGAACCCAGGACCACCAGCTTCGTAGGCAGGAGCATTACCAACTAGGCTATGGTGACCGTCAAAGTTATGTAATTATGAGAAGACCGTAGTTATGTAATTATGAGTATTAAAGTGATAATAAAGTCACTGTGTGGTAACGGCGGCAAATATCAGAATAACATAACCCCATCTCATCTCGTGGGGGACGTAGAAGTCGACCTGAGGGAATATCTACCAGAGGACGGGCAGCAGCGTATCTCTTTGTACTATGACCATCATACTGCGATCGCCAACCCATCTGCCAAGCGTGGCGATTATGGCTCCAGGATTATTCATGGGGGAGACTTTTGTCCAGCATTGCACTTTTTACAGCTGTTGGAAATGGAAACCGAATAAGTGATATATATACTACATATAGTATTTTTATTTTGTAAATACATACTTATATGGATATTAATACGCAGACTCATGACAAACAGATATGTACAGACTAGAGATGTGAAATGACTGAATATGACTAGTCACAATTGTCATAAACATTAAATAACCGATCATTTACTGTCAAATTCAGTCAATTTGACTCAAATATTATTGCCTATTCTCGACTACCACCCAATTATTTATGTATTTAGGTACCCAATTTATATGCAAGTTTAAATGAAGCAACGTTTTATTTTCTATGGATGATAAGACGATATCAAAGTCAATGCGCGAGGCGATGCGACGTTGCCATTTTGTCTTAAATGCACGCATGATTAGAAATGTAAAATGATTAACACTGTAATATAATAATACAATAAGTCATAAAAAACTTTTTTTGTTTTAATTTAGAAGTAGTAGACTTTTATCAACGACAAAAACTTAAAAGATACTAAAATATTACTGAAATCAAATTGACTGAAAATGACAATTTTTGACAGTTAATGTCCATTTTTGACCAATTTGACCGTAATTGACAATCAGTCTAATTCAGTCACTTTAGTCATTTTCAACACTAGTACAGACGCCAGCACATCAAGCTACCCCAATCTGGCAAATTTCCCCAATTTAAAGTGAACCTTATGCTTTCGTGATAAAGATGAATATCTATAAAAGAAATTTGACAGATTGGGGTGGATGGGCTGGCGGGGATGGTGTGTACATGTAAGCAAATATCTGTCGTCGGTGGGAATGGAACCCACGACCTGTAGCGTTAAAGACAAGTATCTACTAACCACGACAACCGGCCCGTCGAACTTATGTGTGTACACACGGCTACATACCAAGCTGTACGCATTGAATCGCATTGGATCCGGTGGTAGCATTAAAGCGCGACCGTCGTTATAAACACAAGGTCCGCCATAATGATAACATTTAATTCGTACCTTAATATAGACAGAACCATTCAGACAAGATGAAATAAAAATATAACTAAAATTTAGATAATTAAACCTTCACATGATCCTTGACAATAACAAAACTTAATTTTAGTTAGCTAAATATCGTTACTGTTATAAAATAAATCTTATTGTAAATTATTTCCTACAATCCACGTACCTAAATATCTATATGTACCTAGAAATAATTATAAATTAATTATATATTACTGCGAACATGTTCTGACTATTTACAAGCGCTTTTTTAAAGTCTACGTGAATAAAAACCTTTTTTATCTATTTATGTATATTTCTAATATAAGCTGACCTCTCGTTGTATGAAATTCCCATACAACGAGAGATCAGCTTATACTGGAAAAGTATAGCTTGAAATGTAGCCGTATGTAGGTACTACATATTTCGTAATCAAATGTTAGTAACTGATCAGACATATTTGGGGTGATGCTATAGACATAAATCAATTGAGATATTATTGAATGAAAATAAATATTGAATTGTATTATATTTTTTTGCATACTAGTGCATAATTATTGCAACTCATATATTTTTCATTTTATTGACGGTCAACGTAGCCTAGTTGGTAGTGCTCCTGCCTACGAAGCTGGTGGTTCTGGGTTCGAATCCCGGTAAGTGCACAAATATTTGTGTGATGAGCACGAATATTTGTTTCTGAGTCATGGATGTTTTCTATGTATATAAGTATTTATCTATCTATATATGTATGAATATCATCGCCTGGTACCCATAGTACAAGCTTTGCTTCTATCTATCTAGTCTATACTCTTTTGCTGATTTCCCATTAATTTTAATAATTGTTCTATTTTAATAAAATTCCGTCTCACTTCATGTACAGACGCCAGCACATCAAGCTACCCCAATCTGTCAATATTCCCCAATTCAAAGTGAACCTTATGCTTATGTGATAAAGTTGAAAATCTATAAAAGAAATTTGACAGATTGGGGTAGCTGGATGTGCTGGCGTCTTTACCATTAAGCACAAAATATAAAATAATTTCACTGTATAAAGTTTCGACTCATTATTCTTTACTTGAATTAAAATAACCCCATATAATTGACGGACACAGTACATCCAGAATCAGAACAACTAATTATGGGTTACACATATAGCTGTTCTGCGCGGGATTCGAACACAGGACACGAAGTGGAGAGGTGACTGTATTAACCGCTGGGCCACACGTGCAGTCAAAAACTTGGGAATGGGCACTAGTGATCAGTAATACAGGTTTCTTGTAAACCTACAATAGGCATCAGCCCCTTACACAGTTTAACTATCGTTATCGATATTTTATTATGGAATTTGTCCTAACGAAAGTCTTGTTATTATTATTATTGCTACATTTTTATTTGATCTTTGTGAAAGAAATAAACATATTTATTATTATTATTATATTTATGATCTATTTAAAATTATAAACTAGCGAGTTTACCATATCATGTGTACAAAAGGGTTTATGACAATAATAATATCCTGGAACACTATTTACACACGGCCATCTGATCCCAAACTAAGCAGAGCTTTCACTATGGAAACTAGATAACTGATATACTACATACACTATACTACTTTTCTTTTGTAAATACATACTTATTAAAATAATTACACCGAGACTCAGGTCAAACAGACATGCCCATGCACACAAATATCTGTCCTGGGCACACAGGTCATGGGTTCGATTCATAAATCGAACCCATGACCTGTGGCGTGAAAGGGAAGCATTTACCAAGCACGCCATATGCATTTCAGCCCCTGTGATATAATACTAAAAAAAAATATTACTGTGAAAAAAAAAGTAAGCAAAATAAGAGGGATAAAAATATGCCTCCCTTGAATGTCTTTTCAGCCTTTTGCGAGGGATCAGGGATTCTGTCTGACAAGAACCGTGACGTCACGTTGCGTAGTGAATACAAATTTATGATCTCACGAATGTTTTGGATTACTCATACTTTTGTTTTTTGTGTTATCAAATCGGCAAAGAAGCACGTCTCACATGACGGAGCATTAGCATGGCGAAAGAAACTCAGGTAGTGTAGCGAACACGTAGCGTATGAATTCTGTAGCGTTAAACCTATCTCCATGCTTGCAATCATCATCATAATATCAGCCGAAAGACGTGCAATGCTGGACAAAGGCCCCCTCAAATATCTCCACAACTGCCGGTCTTGCGGATCCAGCGACTTCCAGCGATTATTACAAGATCATCGGTTCATCTTGTAAGGGACCTGCCCACGCTGCGCCTTCCGGTTCGTGGACGCCACTCGTGAACCTTTCTGCCCTAGCGGCCTGCCCACTGCCACATGGAATGCAACCTGCTTGAAATTAGACTTGATTTAATTAGTCCACGCTATAGAAATACATATGCCTTCGTCGCTTAGATAGCTCCGTTGATAGCAAGTGGTTACCGTAGCTTATGATGCTTATTGCTTCCTCCAACCCACATGGCAACACTAACGTGTAGCTGACCCTTTTCCCCCGCACTATGAGCCATAGAAAAATTACACCATTATTTTACATTTAGTATTTTACATTTTTGTGTAATTATGACCGAAACTAGAGGTACTGTACTAAACAGCTTATAATATCAGTCAAGCAGTACAAGAAAAGAAATTCTTGTAAGCGGAGACTGATATCGATACCTGGAATAAATCGATATTTAAAATACCGATAACAATTTTTATATATCGTGGACACGGGTCTCAATCGCGATAACAATTTAAGGCAAATCATTTAGTTTATTTAGTGATTTGCCTTAAATTTTTATCGCGATTGAGACCCGTCGTCATTATATATAAAAATGTGTACAAATCGCGACAGTTTAAAAACATTAATACCGATAACAAAATCAACATGTCGGATAAACACCAATAAAATTATAGATAATATACAGTGCCGCATTACGGTAATAATCCTGTGTCGAGGCGGTAAAGTATTAAAAACAAAATTGACGGACACAAAGTACATCCAGACTCAGATCAATTACTTATGGGTCACTCAAATAGTTGTCCTTGCTTGCTTATCGTATGGGCAGTGGTTACCCTGGTGTCAGAGTTCTTCAAGCCGCCCAGTAGGCCTCAGACATGGCTTAACGACTGTTACCTAATGGCTACAACCGGGACCGACGGCTTAACGTGCCCTCCGAAGCACGGAGACGCTCACAATTTAAACCATTTTGGCGGTCACCCATCTATGGACTGACCGCGAGCCTAGTTGCTTAACCTCGCCAAACACTTACGGACCGGTGATAGCATCTGGCTATGAGCGCTAGTTGTCCTTTGAAGGAATCGAACCCTGGGCAGTCATTCTATTTCATATAAAGTATTCATAAAGTAACGATTTGAACCCTTTCCTAAAAAATGCGCTTTTTGGCAAAGGGTTGAAATCGTTACGTTGTTCATTATTCAGTAACCTTCGGAATATCTAAGGGCAGGTCAAACCAACGATCCCGGGTTTTGTATGAAAATTTGTCAAAGTCGTTACCGGAAATTAGATTCTTTTTATGGAAGTTCATTCTGTATAATATTGAAGGAAATTGTAGCGAATTCAATTGACTCGATACCAGTGTTATTTTGGATAGGTTGCTGATGAAAATTGATTTTTATTGAGTTAATTTAACAAATTTAATTTTGTGATAGGTATTCTTTTTTTGAAGTAAAAGTTCTTAGCACGCGTAATTTGATGAGTAAGCTGGCGCTGAACGCGGCGAGGTGAGCGGAAATTGAGAGAGACATATAAGTTTGTGAAGCTAGAAAGAGAGAGTTATGTTTCGTATATTACTGTAGGGACGAGAGAGAGCACACTTTATTTCTCATAGATAGTTACCTTTCGTATATCTAAGTTTTACTTCAGTCGTGTTTAAAGTACAGACGCCAGCGCATCAAACTACCCCAATCTGTCAAATTTCCCCAATTGAAAGTGAACCTTATGCGTATGTGATAAATTTGAAAATCTATAGAAGAAATGTGACAGATTGGGTTAGCTGCATGTGCTGGTGTCCGTAGATACGTTTTTATACTAGGCCAGCAGGCAAATATGTCAGGAAGTTGGAAATTTCTTATTCTCAAGATAAAATATTAAAAATAATGTTTTATTTATATAAATATGTATTTACAAAAGAAAAGTAGTATATGTAGTATATCAGTTATCTGGTTTCCATAGTACAAGCTCTACTTGGTTTGCGATCAGATGGCTGTGTGTAAATAATGTCCCAGGGTATTATTATTATTATATGTTATTTCTCATGAATTCTCTGTGTACTACAGCGGTTACCACTTACCTACCATCAGGTGGGCCGCTGGCTCGTCTGCTTGCAAAGGCAATGAAAAAAAAAACTATGTTATTGATCTCTAATTAAATGTATCACATGTACAGACGCCAGCACATCCACCTTATTTAGTACAAGCAATCATGGGTCACTTAAATAGTTCTATGCAGAGTTCGGTACCAAACCACAAAGGCCCCGAGGGAATGGATAGGTGATTACCTTATCCACTAAGCCACACGCGCATTCCAATCCAATTAGTTTCCTCAATCCATCAATTATCGATATACGCCATTGATTTGGTGTGAAACTGACGTTGATAATGGATCAAATTGACGGCATATTGAACGTGTTATCTCTCTTGTACATTGCCGAGGAGTTGACGTTCAAACGCAAAATTTAGATACTTTATGATGAGGAGTATCGGAATCACCCCTATGTATAGTCTACGATTTTGCGTAGTTTTCGAGATAGAATTTTTTTAATGATTTTTTTCGTAAATTTCACTTAACATCAGTTTTCGATTTTTTTCTCGTTCTGTTGAACATTTCTGGTTATTTCTTTTTGTGAGAACTAATTAGCATAGTTTAATCTAAAACCCTAAAATGTATGGTTTATCTAATCATTGCAGAACTGACTAGAACATTTATTTGAAAGTTCAAAATAAGGGTTTGAGCTGGGGACTCATAAATTTACAAAGTATCAAAAACAAATTTAAATAAGAACATACATGGGGGTGCTTCGGATACCTTCTCCTCATCATAAAGTATCAAAATTTTGCGTTTGAACGTCAAGTCCTCGACCACCTTGTATATCATCATATTATCATATGTAAGTACGATCATCGGAAATTTACTCCTCTTTTTCGTGTAATGTATATACATATTTTGTTGTGAACATCCGAAAACAGAATTGAATGTTAAGCGGAAATTTGTGGTTAGAAGCTGAAGGGTGGTTAGTAAAACTTAAATATACGAAACGTACCTAACTATCTATGGGAAAGAAAGTGTGCTCGCACCTCTTTCTCTCGTCCCTACAGTAATATACGAAACATAACTCTCTCTCTTTCTAGCATCACTAACTTATATGTGTCTCTAAATTTCCGCTCACCTCGCCCGATCACACTTTTCGTAACGCTCTCGTTACGCATTCACCAGTTTACTCATCAAATTTAGCGTGCTTAGAACTTTTACTTCAAAAAAAGACATTTACCATCTGGGAAGAAATGTAAAATCCACATTGCTAGCTTATGATACCTACTCTTTTACATCTTAAAGAGAAAGAGTCCAAAGGGGCTAATTCATTATTGTATTATAATAATTATTATTTCAGCACTTGGGTATTAATATACCTACACCTGTACTTGTCAAGCTCACAATGCAATACATAAACATTGTTGAATACAGTATTAAAGTACCAAAAATATTTTAATTAGTCCGTCCGTTGGGGCTGAAAGGCCACCACGAACCTGAAGACGCAGCGTGGGTAGGCCGTCTACAAGATGGACCGATGATCTTGTACGGGGCGCTGGAAACTGCTGAATTCGAATAGCGCAAGACCAGCAAATGAAGAGATCTTTGGGGGAGGCCTTTGTCCAGCTGTGGACGTCTTTCGGCTGATATGATGATGATAATGATGAGACCGTCCATGTGCTGCTGTTTCGCCACTATTTTTATATCCTAAAATAATATATATATATAAAATAATATATATAATTATTTTATAACCTTATAAACTGGATAAGGTATGGTTTGTTATACATAAAATCTCCAACAAATAGCATATTGTAACACAAATATGATAAAATCACTTAAAACACCTACATACATACCAAAAAATAAATAAAAAATATTAACACTGGCTGTCACGGTCGAAAAAGGACCAGGACAACATTAATATCACATAGATGACATATCATTACAAAACCAAGAAAGACGAAATATTAATTTTGTGGATTGTCCCTCAGTTTGACCTTTACACTCAGAGCGCAGAGCGTGGGAACTGAAAAGCTTTCATTCCAACGAAGACAATAATGAACAATTAAAAGCACTTAACACAAATAAGCTACCTATGACATTTACTTGTACCTATTGTTTGTATTAATCATGAACTAGCAAATTTCTCCTGTATTGTACACAAACAATGAAACCCACAGTTCCCTGAGGCCAAGTTACATGCAGAAAATACAATTATATTTAATTTACAAGCGGTAGCGTTGAAGGAATATATATGTATATTTAATAGTCGCTTTCTGGTGACAGCGAAGTTTATCATCAACCCATCTCATCCCGTAGGGGGCGTAGAAATCATACCGACGGAATATCTACCAGAGAATGGGCAGCAGCGTTTTTCTGTGAACTATGACCATCAAATTGCGATAGCTAACCCGTCTGCCAGGGTTGGCGATTATGGCATATCGGCCCTTCTTTGGGGAGGCTTTGGTCTAGCAGTGAACGTAATTTGGCTGACATGATGATGCTATTCATCATCATGTCTATAAGAGGAGGAGAACATATATTTAATCTTAAAGTGAGATATCAAATTATTCCTTGTAACGAATCACAAACATTATTATTATTTATATGTCAGTCAATTTGGCGCCTTCATCATTTTGTCCGGAGCTCAAAGATTTATTTATAGATTATATTTCCACGAAACAGCACGGAGTTAAACTCGTCAAGACAAACGTCAAATACGCGGCGCTTAACCGACGCAGACACCATGGCTTGTCTGCGGGTCGAGCGCCACATCCTCACTAGCAAATCTTTTTGCAGCACGTGTAAAATTGTTATGCAGGGGCAGCAGCATCCACCGCAACCACCGCCGCAGGGACCGCAACAACCACCACAAGGTCCGCACATGTTTCTATTTCTTGCTTAAGAGTACTAAGAAGGCCTAAAATTAGGTTCTTCAATTGAAGTTTTCTAAAGGATGTGGATAGAAACTTTTTTGGTAAGATTTTAAAATTTTAGTTTTTTTGGTAATTTTCAGGCACAACACCGCGATAGTAAAAAAAAACAGTCAACATGACTTTGACTTTTGATCGACTTTGGCGTGGTTTTTTCGGTTTCGGTTCAGTTGGAAGGCGCCACTCCGAAGCTTGTTGACTAGTTTGCATGTCAAACTCGTAAACCCACGTCTCGTCACCAGTAACAATGCGTTTCATGAATGTTGGAGATATTACAGAAAGTTCGGCGGCTATCTCTCTCAGAGTTGAATGAGGATTTTCAGTCACTATTTCCTTCACTTTTGCGATGTTAACTTCAGTTGCAGACGTTGATGGCCTACCAGAGAGAGGCAAATCTTTCATCACATCTCGACCGCTTTTGACTGCTTTGAACCACTCATGAGCACGAGTTTTTGATAAAGTCGATTCACCGTAAGCCTTCTGTAACATTTTCAGTGACTCCGAACACGAAATTCCATTAGCGATGCAAAATTTAAGACAAACTCTTTGTTCGATACTTTTGTCCATTATGAAATTCTCAATACACACTATATATGATATTACTAAAACCAGCACTGTATTTCATATAAATAACAGATGCAACTCAAACTCCGCGCTAAAATGGAAAACAGTTGTGTGAATCTAACAACAACAAAAAAAAAACAAAATTTGAATTTGGAACCATAAACAAGTCATCCATTCCCGATACTTTTTTGACTGAATGTATATACCCATGCGTCCCTGTAGTAGCGTTTAGTTGCGATCCCAACCACAAAAATACTGTCATCAAAGAGAATATAACTTTTCATAATCAAATAACATCATTGCTGTGAGCTTATTTCTTATATTCTCATTCATGGATGTGAGTTTCTTACCTACCAAAGTATAAAAATATAAAATATTACGAAAAATATTAAAGCGTGAGGCAGGGGAGACTGACATCTCCCACATTGTTCAATGTCTACATGAACGAACGGATCATCGAGCTCAGTAAGCGTAGTGTCGGCTGTCATATTGACGATGTCTGTGTCAACAACATTTCCTATGCAGATGACACTGTGCTCCTAAGTGCGTCTATATGTGGTTTGAGAAAACTCATACGGATCTGTGAAAAATACGCCTGTGACCATGGGTTGAAATATAATGTCAGCAAGAGCCAGTACATGGTTTTTGAGACCGCCGGTGCTAGATGTCCATTATATCTACCACCTATACAACTAAATGGTATTCAACTTGAAAGGGTTGATAATTTCAAATATTTAGGGCATATAGTGACGGTTGGTCTCAAAGATCATGCTGACATAGAACGGGAACGGAGGGCGCTGTCGCGAACATGTTTTATCGCAGATTTGCGCGATGGTCGGTCACAGTAAAAATAACACTTTTTAGAGCATACACCTCGTTGTACACCTGTTCCCTATGGACTACTTATTCACAAAGGGTCTACAGTGCCCTCCGGGATCAGTATAATAACGCTTTTAGGGGGGTGTTAGGGCTGCCCCCCTTCTGCAGCGCCTCGGGCATGTTTGCGGATGCGCGCACTGATTGTTTTCACGCTACGATGCGTAAAAGGTGCTCCCTGGTGCGCAGAGTCCGGGCCAGCTCTGACACTGTCCTGATGATGATGATCGCGGATCGATTGGATTGCCCCTATATCCAGCACTGCTCTCAGAGGCAAGTCATAAAGTGTGGGATATAGGCGTAATTTCAATATTTCTAAATATAGCGTTATTTAATTTTATTTAATTATATGTATATTTATCTATTAATCAATTAGTATCGTGTGGGTTATAATTCGTTTTGTTATTGTATTTTATTATGTTTGTATTTTCTGTCTATGGGTCGCAATTAGTTACCCGAAATAAACATATTTTATTTATTATTTATAGGCACGCGGTCAGTCTAAATACCCATCTATTGACACTGATCTGATTACTGAAGATACTACATTCCAATGCGATTATTTATATAAATAATTACAATAAAACTTCATTAAAATAAATGAGTCATGTCTTTGACATGTTTAAGTTATTCAAATAATAGATGTTTTTGGTGATGAAGTACACAACGCCAAGTATAGATGGCTCTGAAACGATTTTTCTTATTTTAATGTTTAGTCACGGCTCGATGCTATTGATGGAATAATAAATAGAATGATAAATATGGAAACATAGCATGTTAATGTCGCTAAGGCAAAAATATCAAAGATTTATAGAAATAGATATATTGTTGTATAGATAAACTGGTTGAGAAATAAATTTATTTCATGAGACAACTAACACATTGCCATTTAATCCTAAACAAGGCAAAGCCTGTAATTTGACAAACAGACGACTGATAAACATACTTATATATTTCTGAATACATACATATAATATACTAGCTGAGCCCGGCGGGTTTGCCCGCGTTAAATGTTATAAATTATCACAGGTCCTCCCCCGAAGGTGATAGCGTGATAATATGTAGCATATATGTTGACCCGACATCTTAGTAACATTCATGCAAAATTTGAACTAAATCCATGCAGTACTTTTTGAATTTAGCCCGGACATACATACAGACAAACAGACACACAGATAAAAATTCGAAAAACTATATTTTTGGCTTCGATATCGATTGTAGATCACGCCCTAAGTATCCTTTTTTAAAAATATTCTATGTACGGTTTTGACTTTCCTACGATTTTATTATATGTATATATATATATAGATAAATTAGAAACAAATAATCGTGTTCATGATACAAAGATTTGTCCCGGATGGGAATCGAACCCATAACCTCAGGCTTAGCATTCAGGGTCACTAAACAATAGATAGATCACCAGGCCAGTCAAAGAAATGTATTCATTAAGATTTTATAAGTGCAAAATTGGAGAGCCTCTTATAACTTAAGCTTTTAACCAAGTTACCTCGTATCCGTAAATACAAAATTGTAATAAACGAGAGGACAAAGCCTCCGGAAACCGAATGAGTTAGCTTTTCCTGCTGTAGAGTTTCAAATCAACTTATTTCTAACTCATACTAGCTTTACCAACTTTAACAAGCCTAAAGGGGTTTTAATAAAATGTAACCTTGCTGAAAACTTCCGACTTCGATGAGAATGACGTCATTCTGATAAACCCCGGTAACAAAATGAAGTGGTATTTTTGTTGTACGTTAAATATAGAGTATAAATGTATTTTTGTAATACCAAATATTTTCAAAAAATAAATAAATAATTTTATTGGACGCAGATAAAACAAAAATATATTAAACTGTGTTAACAGATTTTTTCTTTATGTGTTATAAAAATACATTTTTTATTTTTATCAGCACGTTGTTCGACAGAAGTCAAAATTACTCTTTTTCGGTCTTATTGTACATCATTCTACACGTGCAGCCTGTGGGCTAACTATACTCAAAAATCTTACAGTGCCCTCCGAGTGCAATTTAATAATGCGTTCAGATTGCTGATGGGGCTGCGGCGATTCTGTAGTGCATCAGGGATGTTTGCTGAGCAACGCGTAGATTGTTTCTACGCTACGATGCATAAGAGATGCGCATCTCTGGTGCGCAGAATACGTGGCAGCACCAGCAGCATCCTTAACATGATCGCTAGTCGGCTAGATTGTATTTACGTCAATCATTGCTGCGCCAATTCGCATGGAATGACGCAGCAATGAATGGTAAATTTGTTAGATATTTTAAAAATACTTATTACTAACACTAGTTTATAAGAAAGTTGTTACTTACTTATTGGACACTAATTTGGTCTGAAAATAAAGTATTATTATTTATTATCAGAGGGCGACAAACGAGCAAATGGGTCACCTTATGGTAAGTGACCACCGCCGCCCATGGGCACTCGCGACACCAGAGGAGTCGCGGGTGCGTTGCCGACATTTAAGAGTCAGCAAACAAGTGTTGCTGACCCTTCCCCCACCCCAATGAGCTCTGGCGACATTACTCACACTCAGCAACACAACATTAAAATTATTAATGCTATTATTAAGGAATGTCTTCTGTAAGGTGGCGGTACTTCCCCAGTCGGGCTGTTTTGTAACGCTTTAACGAAAATAAAACAAAAATACACACACATTACAGGTGTACAAAGATTTATATGTTTTTGGCATAATAAATTAATAATAATAATAATATCTAGGGACAATGTCACACAGATCTTCCTAGCCCCAAACTAAGCAAAGCTTGTACTATGGGTACCGGGCGACGATATACATACTTATATAGATAGATAAATACTTATATACGTAGAAAACATCCATGACTCAGAAACAAATATTCGTGCTCATCACACAAATATTTGCACTTACCGGGATTCGAACCCAGGACCACCAGCTTCGTAGGCAGGAGCACTACCAACTAGGCTACGGTGACCGTCATTTATAATACATACAGCCTGTATTTCGGGAGACAGTGTTCAGTAGTAAAACGTGACACGGATGTGCTTGAGGCATGGAATGTACTGCACGAACCTACATCATTTACTTACAATAATACTTTATACACTTAGTTAATTTATCAAACTAGTAGCGTTAGAGTAGTTGAAACTGTTCAGTAGGACTAAGATATGCTTTGGCGACAGCTGTCTAACGACTACCGCAACACACTGCATCGTAAATGGAGTTTCATGGTACAGATTTAAATAAATATATCGTTGTTACAACTTGTATGGGAGAAAAGACAAGAAGTGAAAATTCTGCGGAACCAAATGAAGGAGTTTCGTCTGAGGCGTATATCTTTCTCTTGGTTACTGCCTCGTTGGTCTATCAGTAGCGTGTTCACCCGCAGAAAACGAGGTCCTGGGTTCAAATCCCGGGTCGGGCCGAAAGTGATTTTGGGAGTTTTCTGTAAAAAGAAAAATTTCTCAGCATTAGCCCGAAGTCTGGGAGTTGGTGGTATTATACCCCCGTGCCTCGGTGAGCACGTAAAGCCGTCGGTCCTGTACCTGACCTCTTCCGGTCGTGTCGCTAGGCTTCCCATCGGATCATGAGAGTGATGGAATAGAAAGTGATCCTGTGTTTGCGTATACACTTGAGCACTATAATATGTCCCGCGCAGATGGCTAATCTCTATTGAGACTGGCCGCCGTGGCCGGAATTCGGCTAGGATTATTATATCTTTCTCTATAGCTTTGTATAGATGCGTACATGTCACTCTCAACCTCGATAGCTTTCCCTCCTTTCCGTTCTCTCTTGGTCCAGACATCTTCTCTCTGATGGAACGAATTGTGTCAAACGTGACACACCCTCAAAATGTTACTCCCAAATGTAGTCGAATGATCGATTATCGAATAAGCGTTACTTAATTTCACTTCAACAAATAAATATCTCATTGCAGAGACTTACAGGATAGGCCTAATAAGCTGGACCTTTCTCGAAACTAACATAATTCTTAGGTTTAAGCGTTTTATGTAAATGTCTCACTTAAGCTGAACCAACGACTTTATCTACGAGCAAAAAGACTCCAAACTTTCGGTGGAGTAACTATAAGTGCTATACTTGAAGTGTTTGGGGACTTTTTGTCGTTTGATAACGACGTACTTAGACAAGTGTGGAACAAGGAGAAAGATTTTTTATTTGATCCCAACTTTTTTGTATCGAGTATCTATTGTTTGGACACAAGTATGTTCAAGAGTATGTGTTGAGCAAGAAGAACGAAAATAACTCAACTGAAACTAAATTGGGCTCCAATTTGCAAACACTTAAATGTCTTTATTTGTAATAAACGTAAGTAAGTCTAGTCTAGTCTCAATATATTAAAGAAATATGTAGTCAGATTTTTATTATTATATTTTATCTACGAATACTGTATTTTATGTCACTCCTGATTGTATTGCTGTCCCGTCCTTACATATAATAAAGTCGTAGGAAAGTCAAAATTGTACATTGAATATTTTTTTAAAGGATACTTGAGGCGTGATCTAGAATCATAATAAAAAATATAGTTTTTAGATTTTTTGTCTGTTTGTCCGGGCTAAGCTCAAAAAGTACTGCATGGATTTACTTCAACGCTACATATTATAACGCTATCGCTTACGGGGGAGGAGCTGTGATAATTTATAAAGTTTAACGCGGGTAAAACCTCGGGGCACAGCTAGTATAATAATATCTGAAATATCTGTTGAAGTAGAGGGAGCATAAACTACTAAAATATATCTAATAATAGGGTTAAAATTGTCTGAGATCATAATAGCGGCATAAGAAATAAAATTTTATATTTACCTATTCTTAGGGGATTTTGTCCAGGAGTGGACTTCTTACAGCTGCTATGATGAAATATCCAAATTAGATAGAACGACAAAGCATTTTCACTATTACTAACATAAAAGTATTAGTAATAGAATAAATTTGTTTAATTTATAATAAAGAGACTCATTTCTGTTTTTAAATTAAACTTTAATAGGCAGTCTCTGTACTATGGCAACCAGAGAATTGATAAACATAGTTGTATATTTCTAAATACATACATAAATATTATAGATAAACTAGCTGTGCCCTGCGGTTATACCCGCGTTAAACTTTATAAATTATAGCCTATGTGTTAATCCAGCGGTGTCAGCTAACTCCATACCAAATTTTATTTAAATCGCTCCAGTCGTTTAGACGTGAAGAAGTAACAAACATACACTCACACACTCAAAACTTTCGCCTTTATAATATTAGTGTGATTATATACAGATGCAGAAGAAATAGTCATGATTGTATAGATTTGTCTTTGATGAGGATCAAACCTACGACATCTGACTTGTCAGTCAGAGTCACTAAACACTATATCAAGAGGACCAGTTAACTATATCTATTTATTATACTATATCATACTATATCTATCTAATTATATTATATAACTAGCGAATATAAAAGTAAACAACAAAATGAAGAAGGAAAAAGTTGTGTTTTCCTTAATTAATCTTAATCTAGGTATCCCCAATTAGTACGAAATAGACTTCGTTACGCTCACGGCTGTTTCCTTATTGTATTGTGATACTGACACTTGTTTTAACTAAGAAAATTGTGCGAAACTTGGTTCTATTTTAGCTCTGGAAAAAATAACGAGTGTACTACATCTCGTAAAAAGCGATTGGCTTTCTGGCACTAGGCGGCCGCTGCCGCGGCTCGCTCGGCTCGTGCGTTATTTTGTCATGTTCAAACCTAACCTAATCGAACCGAACCAAACTTAAACCTTTTGATCGTTTAGCGAGATGTCCATCTTCAGTGTGTCGCACAAGCGTGCATTCGAACTATGGTGAGTCGCAGTACAGTTTTGTCGCATAATCGTTAATCGCACATCCATTTGTCGAGCTCACGGAGTACACTTAAAAATAACGGATGGATAAAATAGTGGACGTCACTTAAAGACAGCTATCTACCCACGAAACCGAATTAATTAAACAAAACAAGTTTGTAATATAAGAACAACAAAATTTTGGCACCCCATACATAATGCATCATCATATCAAACGAAAGTCGTCCATCGTTAGACCAAAGCCTCCTCCAAAGATCTCCACAATCGCCGTTCTTGCGCTTCTCGCATCAAGCGGCTTCCAGCGAGCTTCACAAGATCATCTGTCAATCTTGTAGGTAAAACCTTGTCCACATAATACATTAGCTAATTGTTATTCTTGTATGGAGGTTTAATATTTATTTTTGTGTATCCTGCGTGTTGATGTGGTACACGTTGTTCAGTTTCAAATTGAATTCCTTAACCCATGTGCACGAATTATGTTACACTTTGTATATAATTCTTTAGTAAAAGCCAAAATAGACTATCGACTAATCGAGGTGTGGTGTTCGGCCACTAATTACAACATATTTACATGTAATGGAAAGCACCCAAAACAAAACGATGCTTCACGTGATCAGAGGGCTGGCCAATACTTAGGTCAAAGAATTAGCATTGCCATTCAACGTGGCAATGCTGCCAGCCTTCTGGGTACGTTCCCGGTTCAAAGCGATGTCGACGAATTTTTGACGCTTAAGCTCATTGGTTAAACAAAACAATAAAAACAATATTATTATTAAAACTGACGTGAGGTGCTAACATAATGAAAGATAACTCACATAGTACCGGGTAACTCACGTAATAAATTTTATGTTGGATTCGGCACGCACGACGTCGCGTCGTGCGGGTCGCATTTGCTCTGAAGATGACTTCCAGGAGAAGTTGAAACGTTGGCCGAATCCAATATAAAATTAATTACGTGAGTTACCCGTTACCATCTTTCAATAAAAACACTTTCAATTAAGTACCTCAATCATAAAAATGTATAAAGAAACAAAACTAATGAACCTCATTCAGTTTTACATGTAAAACACATGAATTTAAATGGAAAACATTTAAAATGGATGCAAATAAAACAAAAAGTTCAGATATAATACATTTTAGCAAGGCAGGCTACTAATAGCAGCCTCATATCCCTAAAAGTAATTATGGAAAAAAAAATGTATGAAAGAGTGAGGCTCTACAACAAGCTGCCTAAGAATAATAACGAGATCAAATGTCTCAAAATGTTACAAAAATATTTGAAGAATGGTCTTCTATAAATGGATATTAATCCTTTCTATCCTAATAAATTTACTATATAAAAGGGACTAAAAATACCGAAAATAAAAATGATCTAAAGTAAAATAAAGCGACATTATTCAAAAGAAGTAATCCATCCGCGGACGTTTTGTTGATGAGAGACTAATAACGATTCAAGTCCATTAATATCTACAAGCAAATAGTACACACGGCCACATATCAAGCTATACATTTCGAATACAAGCTGACCTCTCATTGTATGGAAATCCTATACAACGTGAGATCAGCTTGTATTGGTAATTATGTAGCCGTATGTACTACAATTTCACACCGGTAATCGCCGAAGGGCCAATAAAATGCACTAATCCCACCCGCTTACCCATCATTGCAACTTCTTTAAGCCCGAATCAACGGTACTCAATAAGGCTTAGGCACGTCCCAGGGAATCATTACAATTCCCTTGGTCCCCGTAACGAATTTAACCAGAAAGAAACAATAAAAGTTGTATAAGATTCCGTGTTCATCCAATTTTATTATTCCTGTATTCTGATATTCCTTATACCTACTTGGACAAGTTTTAATCCATGAGAGGTTGACAAGACCCAAATAGTTATATATTTTTAGGTAAAATTTGTCAGGTACCGTACCTGAAGAAATTCAGTCTCAAAAACTAAACCTGACGTAAACAAGAGAGAGAGAAAACGGAAAACTGAAAAAACATATTGAAATATTAACGGAAACCTTTTACAATATATTTGATTGTAACAATATTTGTCACATAGATATAAGACGTCTACTGCTGGACAAAGGCCTACCCTTAAGATCTCCACAATTTCCGGTCTTGCATTATTCGCATCCGTCGGCTTCCAGCGACCCTCACAGGATTATCATTCCATCTTGATGAAGGCGTGCCCACGATGCGTCTTCCGGTTTGTGGTCGCCACTAAAGAACCTTTTTGCTCCGTTGCTCCAATGACCGTCGGTTCTATGAGCTGTGCACCTCGCCCACTGCCATTTCAGCTTTTCAATTCTTCGGGCTTTGTCGTGGTTCGCCTGAGGATTTCAACATTTCTGATTCAGTTTCCCATGGACATTCAGAGCATAGCCCTCTCCATTGCTCTTCCTTCCTATGGGGCCTATAGCAAGCGAACACGTCTCTGTTCCAGAAGTCATCACACACTGTTTAATGACTTTCAACTTGAAACACTGTGGTATTTGGGATGACTAGATGTTAACTAGCTAATGACTTTCGACTTGAAACACTGTGGTATTTGGGATGACTAGATGTTAACTAGCTTTCCAATCGCTGCCCAGCCTAGTGGGATTCTACGATTGAGCTCTATATTGATATACTACTTTTCTTTTGTAAATAAATACAAGTACAAGGGTATGTTACAAGGGTATGTTAAATACCCAAATGCTGCATACATTTCATTCTTTCATACTTAAATAGCAAAAATTACACTCAGATTGACGTCAAACAGTCTTGATGTTCGTGCACACAAATATCTGTCCTGGGTGGGAATGGAACCCACGACCTGCGTCTTGAAAGGCAAGTATCTACCAACCACGCCACCCCGTTGGCTAGATTGGCAGCCGCAATAAAAAACTGCCAGGAGCACTATATAAACTTGAAGACAATAAAACAAAATTGGGTAAAGGTAAATATTAAAGAAAAATAAATAAGAGAAGCATCACAAAACCTTTTAAATAAATAAAATCTCGCTGTCATGAGTAAAACTCCAGAATACAGACAATACGTACTACCATTCTTTACAAGAAATTAAACAAACTTTTACATAAGTACTTTGTGTTCTCGCTCAATACAACACGTAGCCTTACGACGAGTATCAGTCGAATGTAAAGTAAAAAATCGGTGACATTGTTCCGGAAATTGTAATCTCTGATAAAATAATATTACTTACCTTCTTATCGTGTGAGCAGTGGTTACCCTAGGGTCAGAGTTGTTTGTAAGCCTATTTGTTTTTGTTTCATGGGTTTGCGCTTGACCACGCTCTCATAGATGGTAAATTAAGATGTGGTCTAAGGTTGACCGCGCGTACCCATAGGATGCCTATTCACTCTAGCCTTAAATATACCCATGTCATATGAGTATGGGTAAACGTCGTTCGGGAGGGTGTTCTGCAGTTTGGGCTTCTGATATGGTTTCACAACAACTTACCGGTCCCCTTCGAAACACGGACATGCTCAGAAGTTAAACCACTTTGGCGGTCGCCCAACTATGGAATCGCCATTCACTCACTTACGGACCGGTGAGAGCGTCTGCCTATGAGCGCCTCTAAAATAATATAGATAAGCCTAACTAGTACTTATCGAATTCATGTGCGTATTAGAAATGAATTATCTCGTACTTAAAAAGGTGAAGGCAAACGCCGCCGTGAGGAAACCTGTATGACTGAGAGATTTCCAGAATGTTCTTGATGGCATGTGACGTCTGCTAACCCGCACTATGTCAGCGTGATGAACTATGGCCTATGCCCTCTCATTGTGAGAGGAGGCCCTTGCCCTGCAGTGGGACGGTAATAGGCTGCATAATTAATAGCCTGTAATATACATATGAATTAGTTCCAATGAAAACAAAGATTTTTTTTTTAACCGCTTGTGATTATCGGGCTGGTCTGTCTAGTCTCCGATAAAACTGACCGATATGACCAAATATACAAAAAAGCTATCATTGGAACATATTACAAACAGAATAATGATGTGTGGTGAGGGCGAATATCAGAATATCATCACCCCATCTCATACCTTGGAGGGAGTAGAAGTCGACCTGAGGGAATATCTACCAGAGGACTGGCAGCAGCTTCCTTCTGTGTACACTGAAGATCTTATTAGGAACGCCAACGCGTCTGTCAAGCGTCTCGATTATGCCACCCCCAAGATGATTCTTGGGAGTGGCTTTCGTCAAGCAGTGAACTTTTTACAACTGTTATCTATACATATAATGAAATCGTAGGAAAGTCAAAACTGTACATTGAATATTTTTTAACAAGGATACTTGTGGCGTGATCTACAATCGATATCGAAACCAAAAATATAGTTTTTAGAATTTTTGTCGGTTTGTCTGTATGTATGTCCGGGCTAAACTCAAAAACTACTGCACGGATTTACTTCAAATTTTGCATGAATCTTACTAAGAGGTTGGGGCAACATATAGGCTACATATTATCACGCTATCACCTACGGGGGAGGAGCTGTGATACTTTATAAGTATCACAGCACTAGCTGTTAAGTTTAACGCGGGTATAACCGCGGGGCACGGCTAGTGTTTTATATAAAATACAATAATATACCCCAAAATATTATTAAACGATAAAATTTATATGAAACCTATGGTGATAGTACAAAGTTTCGTCTGCCATGACTTCCGTTTCGTAGAAAATCCGCGAGTAGGGATTTTTGTGAAAGCATGGCCGCGGTCAACTTTGCCAAAGTTTGAAAGTAAGAGGCCAAAAGTTTTGGTATTAAGAAGGGCAGGTGATGTAATGGACAAGTTGCTATTTCATTGTTTTTGGCATTTCACTGTAGAGGCGTAGTAAATAAGACTAGTTGCGACCACTAGCTTTGCTCAAATTCCACCATCGTTCATTGAAATTTTAAGTAAATAATAAATAAATAAAAAAGGTTTTTATTCACGTAGACTTTAAAAAAGCGCTTGTAAATAGTCAGAACATGTTTGTAGTAATATAGTTGTATACATTAGATATTATTTCTATTAACATAGATATTTAGGTACATCTTGTATGAAAACATTTATAAAATTTATTTTATTACAGAAATGATATTTAGCTAGCTCGTATCAAGTTATTGTCAAGAGATTATGTTTAATTATCTAGTTTAAGTCTAATATTTTTACTACATATTGTCAATGGTTCTGTCTATATTAAAGGTATTATTATTATGACGGACCTTGTGTTAATAACGACGGTCGCGCTTTAATGCTACCACCGGATCCAATGCGCCCCAACTGAGAAGACCCAGCGAAACAAACTCAGTGGGTTCATCTACTACCGGTTTCAACACGACCCAGTTGAGACGGTCCGGCGAAACATACTCAAGCGGGCATGAACACGGGATTTGGTCCAATTAGAGTAATTATTTAGTAGGCAAACACAATATATGCTCGATCGGTTGTCTGAATGCTTATTATTTTAGATTATATTTAGGTATACAAAAGAAAAACTTCGAAACAATAACATTATTCATTTTGAGACAGAGTCAATATTTTAAATTAAGTATATGATAGCAATCATTTACAGATAGTTCACGTAACACAGCAGATCAGTCATGTCTATATGGCTACAAGATCTCCAGCGAGCAATGTGCAGGTAGGAAGTGAGAGCCAGACGTCTTTGTCATCGATGTACTCTTTAGTGGCGTAATAACCCCTAGCCACAAGTATACGTTTAATATGTGTTTTAAAACTTGTGTCAGGCAGATCAGTAATTTGAGAAGGAAGCTTGTTATAAAACCTAATACAATTTCCTAAAAATGATTTATTAGTTTTGCTTACTCTAAAGCCTGGCATGGCTAGTTTGTTTTTATTCCTAGTATTTATATTATGCAGTTCACTTTTCTTTTTATAATTATGAATATTTTTTCTAACAAACATTATATTCTGATATATATATTCCGATGGCACAGTAAGTATATTTATTTCTTTAAATAAATTTCGCAAAGAATCGCGACTGCCTAAACCATAAATGGCTCTGACTGCTCTTTTCTGCAATACAAAAATAGTACCTATGTCAGCCGCCGAACCCCACAGCAGAATGTCATACTACATAATGCTATGAAAGTACGCGAAATACACTAATCTAGCAGTTTGTTCATCTGACAATTGCCTTATTTTCCAGACAGCATAGGAAGCCGAACTTAATTTACCTGCTAACTTTTCAATCTGAGGACCCCATTGCAATTTTCAATCAAGTGTCAATCCTAAAAATACGGTCGATGGGACTAAATCTTATATTTTCGCATTAAGTGCAACTGTTGGTACAATTTGAGTCACATTCGGCAATGAGAACCTGATGCATTTAGTTTTCCCTGCATTTAACAAGAGATTATTTGCCGAAAACCATTCTGATATAAAGCTGAGTGTTTTATTATGCTCAATAAGATCTTTATCCTTTCTATTTACTTTAAATATGAGCGACGTATCATCAGCGAACAAAACTATGTCGGATACTTTCTCTACCAGATAAGGGAGATCATTTATATAAACTAGAAATAAAATTGGGCCCAATATAGATCCTTGGAGCACCCCCATTTTCACAGGATGACGTGCCGAAGTGACACCGCCTATCGAAACCATCTGTTATCGCCCCGATAAATAGGACATCACAAGATCAAGAGATGTGCCAGATATTCCATAGTACTTCAGTTTAACAACGAGTGTACGATGATCAACGCAATCGAAAGCCTTAGAGAGATCACAGAAGTTTGGTAGTTATCAAAGTTCTTTTGCTTAATGCTATATTGTACTCAGCGGCGACGATCGCGTTGCCCGTGCCCGTTTAACACGTGATCGGTAATCCCGTGCAAGTGATCTGACCCCCATTTCGAATTCCATCTTTTTAATTCAGCGACCGCCTCAGCTGTGGCCCGAACCCCATAAGGTTGCCCTCAGGTATAAGTCACTTAAATCAAGCTACTGGTTGAGAGCCTTTCGCGCTACCCAACTACTCGTTGTTTTCAATTCTTCAATTGTAATAAACTATTGCTAAATGTAACAATAATAGCTTAGTAACTTGCTATTTATTATTTATTTAAGGATATTAAAAAGATATGTGAAGAAACAGACCGCACGACGGACTAATTCAGAATATTTTGTTGCGTTAATTACTGTTTTTAAACTGTGTATATATACCTACTATGTATTGCATTGTGAGCTTGACAAGTACAAGTGTATGTAAATACTAATACCGGACTAAACTTTTACAAACATATGCTTGTTTTGGATGTAGGTACAGTGTGGCGGTCATTTATAATAATATGGGTCACACAATTAGTTATCATATGCGGGAATCGAACCTGGGATACGGGGTGGCGAGGCAACTGCCTTAACCATTGCGCAACACGTGTAGTCAAGTCAGACATATTTCTTTTTTACCTACTTGTATTTTTTTTTTTAATTATAAGCGTGCATATAACCTTTAAACATGTACCAAGACTAACATGTTGTTTCTTACATAATACTAATTAATGAATATACCCTTTCCATGCCCTTCGCATCGTCCAGTAAGGGATAGAACCTTGCCATATCGAAATAAACACCAAATGATACATACATGCGTTAAAAGTAATCATTCACATGTTGTGACAGGGTTCCATCGTGACTTGACAATATTTTCTCCAATGTTACCTATTACTGATTAATCGACATCACTTTATCTCCGGGTCATCTCGTGTAACCCAATATGTACCCAAAGTGAGACACTCAATCTTTGCTTGTTGATGGATCAGGAGGTAGATGGTTAGAGTCGTCGCCACGTCAGTGGATACACTTGCTCTGTTAAAACAGGTCTTAATGCCTACGCAATAAAGACGCTGTCGATATCAAAGTCCCACGAAGGTAACGTCGTCTGTACCATGTAATGAACAGTATTTTAAATCTACGTAAAAAAGAAGATTCTCAATTCGATGCGTGTTTTTTATTTAACACCAATTACTACGGCGTTTGGTTTATTCTGATAGGTTAATATTTTTAAAGGTTTTTAATCATCGGGGCACACTTGGGAATTTTTTATACCACTAAATAAATAATAATATCCAGGGACATTATTCACACACGGCCATCTGATCCCAAATAGGATAAATAATAATAATAATGGGAATGATTACAAATAATAGTATGATGATGAATTTCGGCCACAGCGTCTCAATGGAGACTAGTCATCTGCGCGGGACATATTATAGTGCACAAGTGTGTGCGCAAACACAGGGGCACTTTCTATTCCTTCACTCTCATGATCTCATAGGACGACTAGCGAAGCGACCGGAAAGAGATCAGGTACAGCATCGACAGCTTTACTTGCTCTGCGCGGCACGGTGTGTAATACCGCCTACTCCCAGACTTCGAGATGATACTGAAAAAAAAATCTTTTTCCATAAAATTCCCTAAATGACTTTTTGGGCCGACCTGGGATTTGAACCCAGGACCTTGTTATCTGCGGTTGAATACGCTACCATTAGGCCACCGTGGCATTATTATACTATCAGGTCAGCAAACAAATATATACCCTACCTGATGGTACCCCTGAGCTGGTCGCATCAGTTCTAGCGACTTTAGTCACACCAACTAAAATAATAATTAATAATAATATCCTGGGACATTATTTATTTATTTATTTATTTATCACTTTATGCATAAAAAAAAATGTACAAAGGCGGACTTAATGCCCTAGGCATTTTCTGCCAGTCAACCTTAGGGTGGTGCAGAGAGAGCATGGTAGGTGCACAGATCATAAGCTAAACATTAATAGTAAAAAAATAGGAATATACAATACTATACAATGCAATACATACGATACTATACTATATAACACTATACTATATAATTATATAATACTATACTACTATTGAATCCGATCATGTAATCATAAATTTATCATCGAGGGGTTTCTGCTAATAATTTCCGAAAGATATGCTCTCGAACTTTTCTTTTAAATGAGAAGCGAGACATTACTTACACACGGCTATCTGATCTCAAACTAAGCAGAGCTTGTACTTTTGAAACCAGATAACTGACATATATACTACTTTTCTTTTGTAAATACATACTTATATAGATAATTACACCCAGACTCAGGACAAACAGACATGTTCATGCACACAAATATTTTTCCTGGATGGGAATCGAACCCACGACCCGATAATAAATATCTTAAGTGTATCCTTCCGGCTCGTCTGAGTAAGTAATACCAACCGCTTTCCACGAATAACGGAGCGTTAAAGCATGTTAACGGGTGTTGGAGAGAACTTGGATCTTGTTACTTCGCTCAACGTTATACATTAATTAGTAATACAATATACAAGATTAGCTTTATAATAAACACAGGGGTAAGAGTGTCAGTTGAACCTGTAGTACTAAAATGTAATATACCTACGTGACGTCATCATTATCAGCCTAATATCGTCCACAGCTGAACATAGGCCTCCTCCAAAAATGAAATAAATAAAATAAAATGAAAAAGGTTTTTATTCACGTAGACTTTAAAAAAGCGCTTGTAAATAGTCAGAACATATTCGTAGTAATATATATAATTAATTTATAATTATTTCTAGGTACATATAGATATTTAGGTACACGGATTGTAGGAAATAATTTACAATAAGATTTATTTTATAACAGTAACGATATTTAACTGACTTAAATTAAGTTATTGTCAAGGATGTTTAATTATTAGGTTTAATTATCAAAATTTTAAATTTTAGCTATATTTTTACTACATATTGTCGAATGGTTCTGTCTATGTTAAGGTACGAATTAAATGTTATCATTATGGCGGACCTTCTGTTTATATCGACGGTCGCGCTTTAATGCTACCACCGGATCCAATGCGCCCCAACTGAGAAAACCGAATTTCCATTTGAAAGGTTTAGTACCTTAACTACGGACATAAATTAATCTACCCTATTATTAAAATTATCAAAGTGATCTGTAACAAACCCTGTGATTAACTCTAAACAGTGTTTAACAAATGCGCGCTCTTGTCCTCTCGATATAGTGGTGTAAACAGCTGAAGCAAATTCCCTTCATCTCGATAAACATCTGAGATAACAACAGTACACTAGTGACATCTAATGTCCACAATCCGAACACAGTAACACTATCTATCAGGGTGCCCTACATTTGTCTCCGTGCGACATCTAGCGGTGAATAACTGTATTACGTAGTTACCTATAATTGGCCAGGTCGACTCAAGCGCATTGCACAATGCCGAGTTCCTGTGGAGCTTGCAAGGCCTTAGTCACTCGCTTGGCATGCGAGTTGGCGACCGCAGTTAGGTGGTAGCTAGAACACCAGTGGCACTCCTGCCCTGGTGTATCCCTTAGTCACCTTTTACGACACTCATGGGATGGTAGTGGCCCTGTTATTCTTTCTAGGTCAGAAACCACATGGCATATTCATATCTAAGTCCGAAATCTGTACCATGGAACTCCATTTACGATGCAGCGTGTTGCGGTAGTCGTGAGACAGCTGTCGCCAAAGCATATCTTAGTCCTACTGAACAGCTTCAACTACTCTAACGCTACTAGTTTGATAAAGTAAGTGTATAAAGTATTATTGTAAGTAAATGATGTAGGTTCGTGCAGTACATTCCATACCTCAAGGACAACCGTGTCACGTTTTACTACTGAACGCTGTCTCCCGAAATACAGGCTGTATGTATTATAATTGACGGTCACCGTAGCCTAGTTGGTAGTGCTCCTGCCTACGAAGCTGGTGGCCCTGGGTTCGAATCCCGGTAAGTGCAAATATTTGTGTGATGAGCACGAATATTTGTTTCTGAGTCATGGATGTTTTCTATGAATATAAGTATTTATCTATCTATATAAGTATGTATACCGTCGCCTGGTACCCATAGTACAAGCTTTGCTTAGTTTGGGGTTAGGATGATCTGTGTAACATTGTCCCGAGATATTATATTATAATTAAATGTATCTACATATCAGCCGAAATACGTTTATTGCTGGACAAAGGCGTTCCCCACAGATGTCCACAAGTGCTGGTCTTTATTATTACAAGATTATCCGTCCATTTTGTAGAGGGTATTCCGACGAAGCTGCGTCTTCCGGTTCGTGGTCGCCACTCGAGAACCTTTCCGCCCTAACGGCCGTCGGTTCTACGAGCTATGTGCCCGTTATTCAACTGAAATTAAAATTTCAGTAGATATCTGTTTGTAAAATATTAACATTACTTTTTTAATTGTGGTAAGTTAATAATGTTAGCATAAATCTCTCTCTGATATAGCTTACGTATGGAAAGAACAGGCCATACATACAACTGTAAAATGACTAAAACTGCTTACAATACGCAAAATGCTTACCAATTTTTCGCACCGAGCGCATTATTGGTCGAAATGCTTGATCTAACTTTTTACTATTTACATGTCGGAATGGTCATTAGTACGGAATGGTCATTAGTACGAAATATCGGCTTACTCCGACGTTAAACGCTGGTGTGAAGTTGGCGCGCTTCGACAGAGTCTGGCATGACCTTCGTACGTGTTGACGAGGCGTGACTCGTGACTCGTGACTGTGTGATAAAGCACTCACTTCTCTTCGGGGCTCCGAGCAGACAACTGGTGCTTAATAACGTCAATTCGTCGTGTTTGATTTATTGTATCGAAGTGTATAATAAACGAAATACAGTTTAGTAGATATTGATCTACTATTTTCATTTTAGGCGTACAAACTGTCAACACACACTACAATGTTCGAGGTCTTCACCGTCGCGAATTGTTGTGAATTGTTGCGATTCCAGCAACAATCCACAACAATTTCCGACATATAATGTTTTTTAAAAGTGTACAATTCATTTTTATAGAAATAGGCTTTTTTGTTAAATATAAACAAATATACACAAATCAGTATATCAGCTATTGGTAAAGTATCGGTCTATTTAACTCATGCAAGCAAAGTATAAAAGCAATGCTAAAATAACATACAATACTTAAGCGCACGCTCGCCGCCACATCCGCTAGTCAACATGTCAACGCAATATGTTCGAATAAAGGAACGAGTGCCTGAATGTGTATCAATAAATAGAACTCTCTGGAATATTTTCAATGCTTCCTTTTATGGCTCGGAAAATATATAAAATATTTTTTAATGTAGTATTGTCCTTTTTGCTATGCTTTGTCCCATTTTCATTGGGTTCGGTTTCCGGTCTATTAACCTAGACGTCCTGGTCGGATTTTGCCCAAGGTTGCCATTTACCATGGAGAATAGCCCGCTGCAGGAAGTATTTTTCAGCCAGTTCTAAAGCTTTTAAAAGCGTAAAGTCCTTGAGATCATGTGCGACTAGTTTTACCCTAAATGGGCCCGGTACCATGCCCACAACAATTCAATCTCGTAAAATTTCTTCCAAATTCTGGAATCCGCAGTGCTCAGCTAGTAAGCGCGCGGCTCATTGTGCATACAACTCCGTAGGAAATTGCACATCCATTTAAAATTTGTACCGCAAAACTACAATGGTAAAATGATCATCGAGCAATTTGATGATGGCTTCAAACTGCACATATATCAAAGTCTTGGGTAAAGCTTCGTATGTACCGTCACTGACGCGACGTCCTGCGTGAGCGATGTAGACGCGACACGCGACTGCAAAGAGGCGCGGCGCCTCGCGAAAACAACAAACAGTCGAAACCTATTCAAGTGGCCTACGTGGCAACGGTGCGGCGCGAATGAAGCAAACGCGATCAGTTGGTTTGATATTTTCGCGCGAACAGGATGCGGTGCCGTCGTGTTTTTGCGGCGTCGGTGGCGGCTGCGCGAACGATTCGCGTGCACGTAAGACATAGCCACCGCGTCGCACCGCATTGCATTGAATTCGCGTGTCACTGATTCATAATAGCGTTCGCTTTGAACCGCCTACCTAGGACGTAGCGTCTCTAGTCCACTCTTCGCCTGATTCCCGTAGTATCAGTCGAGTATCGTCGAACCATTGTATCACTTATCTTTGTAGGTTTCCCACGTTTGAATATTATGATCAAAGGAGAAAGACATCCAAGAGAACCCGACCGACATTTTCTTATCTTTTCTTTAATTATTTCCTCGTCGCCAATATTATATATTTGGGATGCAAATCAAAGGCTAGCCACCTACATACAATATTATTGTCAATGCAAGATTGTAAATTTTTTTTATACATACTACGCAATATTATAATCAATTTTTCTTGGTAAAATCTGACTCAGTAGCTCGGCAACTTGAATCGTGCGCGTACGTTTTATAAAATGGATAGAAAGAAAAAAGTCGTTGCATTGATTATTGCATTTATTTTATCTACTAAAAACAGGCAATCAAGTCAGAAACGATGGATTAAAGACTGGATGAGAAAAAAAACTGAGTTAAATCATTTTAATCTAATAATGAACTACGACTTACAGAACAATGTGATTTTAAAAATTACCTGAGAATGAGAGATAGCAACTTTCAAAAACTATTATCTTTAGTATCATCTTACTTGAAGCAAAAAGATAGACCCATAAGTTTCCCATTTTTTTTTATAAATTCCAATAAAAATTGTTTTTCTTTGGGAGTAGTATTATCGACACTATTTTCGCTATGGATACTGTTTTCCTCCTCCTTTTCGAACAAAAAACATGAACGTCCACCTGCCTTGAAATCTTTTTCTAAACTAAAATATTGCTGCGCGCCCGCACGCGGCAATATTATTGACAATACCCCTGCCACCCCCCGATATTGCCGTAACAAAATCAGAATTTCTGGAAATCCATAATAATTTTACCCGCGTTAACTTTATAAATTATCACAGCTCCACCCCCGTAGGTGATAGCATGATAATTTGTAGCCTTTATGTTGACCTGACCTCTTAGTAATATTCATATAAAATTTGAAGTAAATCCATGCAGTACTTTTTTAGCCCGGACATACATACAGACAAACAGATAAACAGACAAAAATTCTAAAAACTATATTTTTGGCTTCGATAACGATAGTAGATCAAGCCCCAAGTATCCTTTTAAAAAAATATTCCATGTACAGTTTTGACATTCCTACGATTTTATCACATGTATAGATATTATTGTGTGTGTGCGGGTAGCCATACGGCAAGCGGACAATATCGAGGTGTATTTCACGTCATTGATGTACCGACAAAGGTCCTGTGTCATTCAGCCAAACAGCCAGTACATACATTATAGATACGAAGCCCTAAAATGGGTGGTAAATTAAAAAAGGTTTCTGTTTTATGACATACTAGCTGTGCTCCGCGGTTTTACCCGCGTTAAATTTTATAAATTATCATAGCTCCTCCCCCGAAAGTGATAGCGTGATAATAATATGTAGCCTATATGTTGACCCGACCTCTTAGTAATATTCATGCAAAATTTAAAGTAAATCCATGCAGTACTTTTTGAGTTTAGCCCGGACATACATAAAGACAAACAGACACACAGACAAAAATTCTAAAAACTATATTTTTGGCTTCGATGTTGACTATAAATCACGCCCCAAGTATCCTTTTTAAAAAATATTCAATGTACAGTGTTGACTTTCCTACGATTTTATTATATGTATAGATTCCTTTAACCAAGCCGTCACGTCAATGTTAATACGCAGTGTGCACACCACGTTTTTTAAACGCGCCGTCGACTTGCGTTTTAGAAATGCGCGTTGACGCGACGGCTGCGCGCTTTTATCCCACAGAGCAGTTTGTTGTTGTTTGTATCGATACAAACGCGATACTGACGCGCGTCTGTATCGCTGCAAACGCGCGTCAACGGCGCGGTTAAAAAACGTCGTGTGCATAGGCCACATGAGGAATAATACGAAAGATATGTTCCGTCGACTATTATCGATAATATCCGTATTTCTTTGGATTAAGTACTGAAAGATTCTGCCTTATTATGGTAGTATTCATATGTAGGTGCTATAGTATCTTATATATTTTAACGAAAGACTTCCGAAATGTCCAGCTGTACAATTAATTGTATAAAACCTTATTTTAAACGAAAGTATTTCTAGAAGTTACCAGCAGCTAAAGAAAAAAATATCTACCCTTCCCGACATTTCCAAGTAAAAATATATATATGTACCTATACTACTGTGAAATTTCGGCAGCACGATGAGGAGTTAAAAATATCTTAGAATTCAGTAAAAGTATTTCAAAATAATTTAGCAACGTTGAAACGGCTTCAATTGTGTAATGTTTTCCTGGAATTTTGAAATGTCTACCAGTTTTACCGAAAATTCTTTGAGGATTTGGGAAATTTTCGGGCCATTGATTCTGTCATACGGGCTGATTTAGACAGTAAATAGGATAAAACGGTTTATTTATAGGATTAAGGACATACTTTTCGTATCATTGCTTAATCCGGATTTACGGTGGTTGATTTTACATAAATGAAGGTGGAAATAGACATTGTCCTGTTTTGTTGTTTCTTCGCATGGATACTTAATCACACGCTCGCTGAGTACGGGGTACTATTATTAGTGTGCGGGGTAGTTTTAAATGAGGTTGTATCAATTGTGTGAAGAAAGTAATTTAAACGTGTTATTTTATTGGAATATGCCACAGAAAATTGCTATCACCGATCCGTAAGTGATCGGATAGGTTAAGCTTGTAGACATACATAGATGGGTGAGTCTAGTGATGGCCTAAGTGGTTTAGTTTCTGAGTGAGTTCATGCTTCGGAAGGCACGATAAGCTATTTATTTATTCAGTAACTATTTACATTGTGCATGAATTTTACAATAATGTTAAATTAAATATAAACTGTCATTTTCGGAGGCTTTCGTCAATACAACTTATGCTAAACTAACTCAAAAAGGTTTAATGGGTGACTTGATGAATTCTGAGACTAGGGCGACCATCACCCATACGACAAATTAAGTTGGTGACTGAATTTCTTAGTCTTTATGAGGATAATTATACAAATATACCAATACATACATGGGTGTACCAAATATACACATGGGTGTGTATATATGTATATATTATAACACTTAAAGCTTACGTCCAGTGCGGGTTTGTGACAACTGACGTCTTGTGAACAATGACCCAGTTTTTTAATCTGAAAGTTAGTTATTAATCAAATAGGTGCCGTATCACGCACTCTAAAGCAGCAAAAAGGTCACAATTCGAAAAAAAACAGCAAACACATTTTGGTAACAGTTACGAGGTCTGCCTACACTAAAAATACTAGTAGCGGCGTGATGCAGATTACACGAACATAATTATATTACCCAATGCGAAATCTACCCAACAACCGAATTGCTGAGACGGCGCGGCGCGTCGTCCACCAATCACCTACTTCATAAATGCTGATGCGAAGAACGTGCCTCGACTGTTTCCATGTTCATGTGAATTGCCACTGCACTTTGGCACCACCATTGTCCTGGTATGGACTGGCGACCCACCCCTGATTAGAAAGGGTAGATAGGAAAGTAAATAAGTAATTTATTTGAATGAATTGACGACAATTCCTTTAGTTCATTTGATTTTACCCGTATTCTGATTGACTAATTAGACCATATGTGGTTACTGTGACTGAACTATAATAGTTTGAAAAAACCTCTCGTATTTTTTTGTGTAGTGATAAGTACTATAGACATATACCAAGTACAGGTGCATTATGTATCATCAATAGTTTTCGCTGCAATTGTATAGATAACATACCTAAGGGTATAGTTATTGTAATTTTTGTACGAATCTCTAATTTTATGAACAGATACCAGCACATCGAGCTACCCCAATCTGTCAAATTTCCCCAATTGAAAGTGAACCTTATGCTTTTGTGATAAAGTTGAAAATCTATATAAGAAATTTGACAGATTGGGGTAGTTGGATGTGCTGGCGTCTGTACGTAATTTTATACTAGTCCCACTGAATAATAATGTAGCTTTATTTACATAAGTGTTCGAATTTTAAAATCAGTGTAATAACATTTATGATTCATTACAAAACAAGAGAACACACATTTTTGAAGTTATACTTCTTTAGGCGCGATGGAGAAAAATGATGAGAGTGAATTTTTACGATGCGCGTGCACACCGACACCAAAAAATTTAACAGCATGAAGTTAGTTCTAGGTGGTATGAGAGTGAATTTTTACGATGCGCGCGCACGATGCGCGCGCATCGTAAAAATAACAGCATGACGTTAGTTCTAGGTGGTATGAAAATTGATAACTATATTCAACTTGTATATTAAGGAGTATAACTTCTAACGCGTGTACATAAGTACACACAAGTTTTTTTTTTCTTTTTATATGTTTTGATTTTTATGAAGTAGGTGATTGGTGGAGAGGCGTCGAGCCAGCAATTCGATTGTTGGTTAGATTTCTCATGGTAGGTACAATTTATGTTCGTGTAAACTGCATCACCCCGATACTAGAATATTTAGTGTAGGCAGACTTCATAACTAGTACCAAAATGTCTTTGCTGTTGACGTATGAACTAACTTTGCGATTTTAAAACTGGGTCATTGTTCACAAGAGGTTAGACACGTTGGAAAAATCTATATTTATTTTGAGCGAAATAAAGATTACTTACTTACTAATTAAATTTTAATAATCATAATATTAATACGTGAAGCAAAAGCTTTGCACCATTTTTGCGAAAATTGCGCGGATAGAGGAGTATTAAATTTAGAACACTTAAAGTTCATATGGAGAAGGAGCGTAAAAAGCTAATATTGTTATATAATAGGCAATAGAAGTAAATTATAAGAATAAAAAAAAAACATTACACTCAAGACTGCCATGCTTTTGACACACTGACAAACTGAGAAGAGATGACAAACTGAGTGATGCGAGAACAGATTAGTATTTCTCGTCTTTAATGTCTATAGTAATAATAATAATAATGATAACCAGTGACAATGTCACACAGATCATCCTAGCCCCAAACTAAGCAAAGCTTGTACTATGGGTACCAGGCGACGATATACATGCGTATATAGATAGATAAATACTTATATACATAGAAAACATCCATGACTCAGAAACAAATATTCGTGCTCATCACACAAATATTTGCACTTACCGGGATTCGAACCCAGGATCACCAGCTTCGTAGGCAGGAGCACTACCAACTAGGCTACGGTGACCGTCAGACTTAGACAATAGAAACTTAATGGTCGAATTTCGAACAAGTGCGATCTCTAGCCCTTTTAATTTATGTCAATCATAAATTAAAAGGCAACCAACCAACAAACCGTTCAGCTTATTAATACAGCTCGTTTAAAAGTTATTGGAGGTTTATGGTTAATTTGTAACAAAATTATCATAATTTTGTGAATTTGTATCCGGAATTAAGGGTACAAATATTTATATTTACTTGTTATATAATTAATATTTCTGAACTTTCGCGATTTGTACACAGTTTTATATACTGTGGACACGGGTCTCAATCGCGATAAAGATATAGGCAAATCATTACCTTGGTTACCCGACGTTTCGGCATGGATTGCACATAATATTTAATAGTTACTTGTATGTTGGTATTGTTTGAGGTGCTCATAGAGGCTTGTACTTATTGGTCCGTAAACGATTGACGCGGTAAAGTACAGATGTAAGCACATCCAGCTACCCCAATCTGTGTAATTTCTTTTATAGTTTTTCAACTTTATCACGAAATCATAAGGTTCGCTTATCGTTTGGAATGCATTGCCGGCTGAATTCAGGATAACGCATTCATTTATTAAAAAATTATAATGTTAAAAAGATATACATATATGCTAGGTCAATAGTTGTTCCGATTGGTATAGATATATCTAGTACACCGTAAAATGCTTATTCGATTGTAAATAAAAATAAATGCTTTGAAACTGGCTCGTTCCCATCGCAAGATTAAAATGTCCTCGAGATTAAAACTTGTGGACAAAGAAACATTAAAAGTTTGATGAAAACATTTCTCAACTTCGTAAGTAGTTCCTTTGGTATTCAATTTCTTTACAGCAGAACATTTTCCTTATCATAATTCCTTTGAGAATAATTTTGTTCTGTCTGCATTTGTTTTAAGGGGCTAACATAAAATCAAATTGGTATTTTCCATAATTTGTTGGCTAAGAATGTACCTACAGTTCACCTTACTTTAAAATAAATATTCTGACTATACAACATGTAACGTAATTAACGCACACCCTCAAACACCCCAATTAGAATATTATGTTGTAATCATAATACATACACTGAATTTTTAATTTAACATGTTTATGCATTGTTATTTACTAAAATAGTTTATTGGAATAAAGTTTATTTTTCTTTATTTTGTATTAAATGATGGAATTCGTATGAATAAAAATAAAACTGCGATTTTAAAAGTCTTATTTCTTACTTTTACTTACTGTCTATTTTAATTGGTTTTGACTGTACATGGTTCATCATCATCATCATCATTACAGCTAAATAAGTCCACTGCTGGACAAGCCTCCCTCAAGAATCGTCTTGAGGGGGATATGCCATAATCGCCACGCTTGGCAGGCGGGTCGGCGATCGCAGTAAGATAGTCATAGTAATCAGAAGGAAGCTGCTGCCCTTACTCAGATAGATATTCCCTCGGGTCGACTTCTACACCCCCCCACGGGATGAGATGGGGTGATGATATTCTGATTCTGATATTTGTCGCCGTCACCACACAGCAGGTACATGTACATGGTTAATATGACAATAATTTCCATAGTTTTAATTATTTTGAAATATAAAATTACCTATATTAAAAAATGATATAAATCGATTCAGTAAACGATTCGGAACAAACTATTTTCTGGATGTGCGTTAATTAAGTTACATGTTGTATAAGCCTTATGGTTTCTGGCCTAAAAAGAATATCAGCGCTACCCTGTATCATCCTGTGGGTATCGTAAAAGGCGCTAAGGCATACAACAGGTAGTCGTGCACCATTGACACCTGTGGTCTAGCTACGACCTAACTGCGGTCGCCACCCACATGCCAAGCGCGGTGACTACGGAAAAACCTTCCAATTGGCAACGTTATAGAGTAACCTTTTAGGGAGGCCTATAGTTCGGGGCTGCAGCGGTAGTCAGAGAAGTGTCCTCTACTGCCGCCACTTGCAAGCAGCCCCGGGAAGACAGCGAACTGTTTGCGGCGCAGTCGGACTGGCAGGAGTCGGCAATATGGGAGGGCAATCCAGAGCCCTCCCAGGGTAAATAAAATAAAATAAAATAAAAAAGGTTTTTATTCACGTAGACTTTAAAAAAGCGCTTGTAAATAGTCAGAACATGTTTGTAGTAATATAGTTGTATACATTATTATTTCTAGTAACATAGATATTTAGATACACATTCTATGAAAACATTTATAAAATTTATTTTATTATAGCATTGATATTTAGCTAGCTCGTATCAAGTTATTGTCAAGACGTGTCCCAATCATCTGGGACATGGTGCAAAAGGGGGGCACCGGACCAGCATACCCGCATTCCCGGGGCTCCCCCCATTAGGCCATAAGTCCACGGCAGGTAGGTTTAATCGGTGCGAGTCCGACATACCCACCCGTAGACACTTTTTGCGGGTGGAGTGCGTAGGCATTTCCCCGGCCTTACCAAAAAAAAAGGGAGGCTTCTAGTAAGAATTAAATTTTATCTGCCTAAAATTGGGTGACGAAGACTGCGTTGGCTGAAGCTCTGACTGGACAGATACATGTGCCACACTTTGGGGTGACACGCTGCACTTGCAGATGTTTTGTGATGTGGGTATGTAACCCCGTTTGTACCTGTTTTCTTTGGATATACAAACCATTACCACTACCAAAATTTAGCGGATGGATGGATAGAGTATGTAACCAACCTAGTCTATCCATCCATCCGCTAAATTTTCTTAAAAAGGAGAATTAATTTTAAACGAACAAATTTTCCGTAGAATAACTATATCGTGAATATATATCATAATATTAATACGTTAAGCAAAAACTATGTACTCCTTTTTACGAAAATTGAGGGAACAGTCAAAAGTCAAAGTTCATCATTCATATGAAGAAGGAGTGCAAAAACCTAATATTTTTATATAATAGTCAATAGAACTAAACTAGTTGCTTTAATAACATCAATACGTGAAACAAAAATTAATTCTCCTTTTTAAGAAAATTTAGCGGATGGATGGATAGACTAGGTTGGTTACATACTCTATCCATCCATCCGCTAAATTTTGGTAGTGGTAACGGTTCGTATATCCAAAGAAAACAGGTACAAACGGGGTTACATACCCACATCACAAAACATCTGCAAGTGCAGCGTGTCACCCCAAAGTGTGGCACATGTATCTGTCCAGTCAAAGCTTCAGCCAACGCAGTCTTCGTCACCCAATTTTAGGCAGATAAAATTTAATTCTTACTATAGGCCTCCCTTTTTTTTTGGTAAGGCCGGGGGAATGCCTACGCACTCTACTCGCAAAAAGTGTCAACGGGTGGGTATGTCGGACTCGCACCGATTAAACCTACCTGCCGTGGACTTATGGCCTAATGGGGGGAGCCCCGGGAATGCGGGTATGCTGGTCCGGTGCCCCCCTTTTGCACCATGTCCCAGATGATTGGGACACGTCTTGACAATAACTTGATACGAGCTAGCTAAATATCAATGCTATAATAAAATAAATTTTATAAATGTTTTCATAGAATGTGTATCTAAATATCTATGTTACTAGAAATAATAATGTATACAACTATATTACTACAAACATGTTCTGACTATTTACAAGCGCTTTTTTAAAGTCTACGTGAATAAAAACCTTTTTTATTTTATTTTATTTTATTTACCCTGGGAGGGCTCTGGATTGCCCTCCCATATTGCCGACTCCTGCCAGTCCGACTGCGCCGCAAACAGTTCGCTGTCTTCCCGGGGCTGCTTGCAAGTGGCGGCAGTAGAGGACACTTCTCTGACTACCGCTGCAGCCCCGAACTATAGGCCTCCCTAAAAGGTTACTCTATAACGTTGCCAATTGGAAGGTTTTTTCGTAGTCACCGCGCTTGGCATGTGGGTGGCGACCGCAGTTAGGTCGTAGCTAGACCACAGGTGTCAATGGTGCACGACTACCTGTTGTATGCCTTAGTCGCCTTTTACGATATCCACAGGAGGGTACAGGGTAGCGCTGATATTCTTTTTAGGCCAGAAACCACATGGCTTATACAACATGTACCTTAATTAACGCACATCCAGAAAATAGTTTGTTCAGAATCGTTTACTGAATCGATTTATATCATTTTTAATATAGGTAATTTTATATTTCAAAATAATTAAAACTATGGAAATTATTGTCATATTAACCATGTACATTCAAAACCAATTGAAATGGACCGTAAGTCAAAGTAATAAGACTTTTAAAATCGCAGTTTTATTTGTATTCATACAAATTCCATCATTTAATACAAAATAAAGAAATATAAACTTTATTCCAATAAACTATTTTAGTAAATAACAATGCATAAAGTACATAGTTTTTGCTTAACGTATTAATATTATGATATATATTCACGATATAGTTATTCTACGAACAAATTTTCTGTCTGTAGTATCGGATACAAATTGGATCAGTTGATAAACGCTTTTCCATTCCAAGAGCGAAACCATTGTCCTTAAAATATTTATTTCCTCGACAAACATTGTCAATGTTGATGAGATCAGCCGATATTACCGCAAATAAAGGAATATTGGGATACCGCGGGCCTTACCTGTTTACACGTATCTTATTTATCTTATTTACTGATACAATTGTTATTTGCCTTCAAGATCATCTTTTTATAAAAATATAGGTAGACTAGCTATGCCCCGCGGTTTTACCCGCGTTAAACTTTATAAATTATAGCCTATGTGTTATTCGGTTATATAAGCTATATTACTACAAACTGTCATCAAAATTCGTTTAGTAGTTTTGGCGTAAAAGATTAACAAACCTACATCCATACATCTATACTCATATTATTATTATTATTACTTATCGCCAAATTTTGGACAATTCGCACAATATCTTTATAAATTATAGGCTATGTGTTATTTTGATCTATTAGCTATATTACTGTAAAGTTTCATTAAAAGCCATTTTGTAGTTTTTACGTTGCTTGCTTATCGTATGGGTAGTGGTTACCCTAGTGTCAGAGTTGCTCAAGCCGCCCAGTAGGCCTCTGACATGGCTTAACGACTGTTGTCTAATGATTACAACCGGGACCGACAGCTTAACGTGCCCTCCGAAGCACGGAGACGCTCAGAAATTAAACCACTTTGTCGGTCACCCATATATGGACTGACCGCGAGTCTAGTTGCTTAACCTCGCCCATCGCTTACGGACCGGTGAGAGCATCTCTGAGTAACAAACAGTAGTAGTAGAGTAACAAACATCCATCCATACTTACAAACTTTCGCGTTTATATTATTAGTAGGATATAAGTGTGATATAATAATAACGCTTATTTTAATGGTATTATGATGTATAAGCTATGTTATTGTAAAGTTTCTTTAAAATCCATTCAGTAGTTTTTACGTGAAAGAGTAACAAACATCCATCCATACATCCATACTTACAAACTTTCGCGTTTATATTATTAGTAGGATATAAGTGTGATATAATAATAACCCTTATTTTAATGGTATTATGATGTATAAGCTATGTTATTGTAAAGTTTCTTTAAAATCCATTCAGTAGTTTTTACGTGAAAGAGTAACAAACATCCATCCATACATCCATACTTACAAACTTTCGCGTTTATATTATTAGTAGGATATAAGTGTGATATAATAATAACGCTTATTTTAATGCTATTATGATGTATAAGCTATGTTATTGTAAAGTTTCTTTAAAATCCATTCAGTAGTTTTTACGTGAAAGAGTAACAAACATCCATCCATACATCCATACTTACAAACTTTCGCGTTTATATTATTAGTAGGATATAAGTGTGATATAATAATAACCCTTATTTTAATGGTATTATGATGTATAAGCTATGTTATTGTAAAGTTTCTTTAAAATCCATTCAGTAGTTTTTACGTGAAAGAGTAACAAACATCCATCCATACATCCATACTTACAAACTTTCGCGTTTATATTATTAGTAGGATATAAGTGTGATATAATAATAACGCTTATTTTAATGCTATTATGATGTATAAGCTATGTTATTGTAAAGTTTCTTTAAAATCCATTCAGTAGTTTTTACGTGAAAGAGTAACAAACATCCATCCATACATCCATACTTACAAACTTTCGCGTTTATATTATTAGTAGGATATAAGTGTGATATAATAATAACGCTTATTTTAATGCTATTATGATGTATAAGCTATGTTATTGTAAAGTTTCTTTAAAATCCATTCAGTAGCTTTTACGTGAAAGAGTAACAAACATCCATCCATACATCCATACTTACAAACTTTCGCGTTTATAATATTAGTAGGATATAAGTGTGATATAATAATAACGCTTATTTTAATGCACCCGAGGTGGCGGTTAGGATTTCTGTACTGATTCCACAGGTTAAAAAATATTGTTACGGCTATAGTTACGCCATTTTCCCACTTACTTAAATATCGTATGGGCAGTGGTTACCCTAGTGTCAGAGTTGTTTAAGCCGCCCAGTATGCCTCTAACATGGCAGCATAACGTGCCCTCTGAAGCACAGAGACGTTTAGAAATGAAACCACTTTGGTGGTCACCCATCTATCAACTCACATATGCTTAACCTCGCCGATCGCTTCCGAACCGGTGAGAGCATCTAACTATTAGCGTCTTTAGTACTTCACTAGAATTCAATGAAAAAGGGATCTGGAGTAGCCATGTAGTGCTACACAGCCACTCTGGATCCCATGCGCATTGCATTCCAATCACATATCCATAATAGTACACACGGCTACATATCAAGCTATACATTACCAATATAAGCTGACCTCTCATTGTATAGAAATCCTATACAACGCAAGATCAGCTTAGACTGGAAATATATAGCTTGGTATTTAGCCGTGTGTACCTACTTACTATATACAAAGTGTAAATTAATAGGAGAAGAAACCTCATGGAGTTTATTTTCCTTATGAAACTGAACAATGATATACAGCCGCCAGCAAATCCAGCTACCCCAATCGGATAAATTTCTTTTATAGATTTTCAACGTTTTCACAAAAGTTTAAAGTTCACTTTCAATTGGGGAAATTTGACAGATTGGGGTAGCTAGATGTGATGGTGTCTGTACATCATTAATTAGCAAAATACACGAATTAACTTCCAGTAGGAAATACCGATCAGGAGCCTATTATTGTATTTCATTCATGAGTTCAGTGCCATGGGTGGATCGCGCTCTTTAAATCTTCTCCTATATTTATGTTACAACTCGGGTAGATCATAATCCGAAATAACATTAAATAAGGAACTGAGAGAAAGCTTGATGTTGTGTTCTTGTAGGAGTTAAGTAGCCAAAACGGTTACCTAAGTTCGAAAAATATTTGACCGAATTTCATTTCATCGAAAACTTGTCAACTATGATCGTTTCGTTTTCTTTTACGTTATCACTTCTGCCATTGTATCAGTTGACCTATTATCAAGTAGATTTTTTCGTTTCATTTTGATTCCACCAAACTGTCGTTGCAAGAAAACTATATACAGTATTCTTGCCCATAGATACGTTATGGAAATCTAAGTGAGCTCATTAGCACTTGGCAGGATTCCAATCTTGCGTAGCATTATCTCATCAAATATAATTATGATCATCTTTCTTTACTCTTTTGTAGATACGCTCATCCAATTAGAAGGAATGTCAAATTCTTGTGGTGTAGTTTATGAGTGGTAGCATGTTAACTGATACAAACACCGATATGTTATTGTTGTGAGTGTGTTTATTTTCTAGTTATTATTAGGACTAGTCTCTCCGTCTTACCCACCACTGCAACTCCTGTAAGCCAGGATCAACAATGGCACACGATGAAATGACACTGAGCGGTGAGGCTCAGACATGTTCCGGGGAATCACTTTAAACGTCTTTCCCGGATCCGGCAACGAATTTAATCAGAAAGAAACAAGGAGGAGTTAGAAAATGAAAGCTACCTAAGTAAATAAGACTGGCAACCAAGGTACACTCGCCAAAGGCCTTCAAATCTCGATTCAGGATGGAAGTGAAGTGAAGAAGCGGGCCGCTTTTCTGATTAAGGATCAGCGGGGACATTTTATCGTTACGACCACCGATCTTTATGCGATCGGTAAAGTAAGGGCCACGGCGCACTGTGGAATATTTCGGTGCGTTTCGGATCAAAAATCTGTATTTCCGTCAATTTGAATGATAGGGCTATGAAATTTTGCACACTATAAAGTAACATAATAAGGATTCATATAAGTAGTATTTGATGTATTAAAGTTACGCATATATTTTTTTATATGACAAAGAAAAGTGACAATGTTTAAAATGGTACATATTTATTAAAATATCATATTTTTGACAGTAATATCGTATGTGTATTTCATAATCCTAATTACGCATTTATGCTAACTAACATTTAGTGATAAAATAAAATTAAAAATGGTACAATATCTATAACATTAGTCTAAAACATAGGAAACATCTAAATTATCGCAATATCTATTTAAATTTTGATCAAGAAGATTCACATTTAGACCTGGTGAGTTTCAGGATCTGAAATAAGTTCATTGACCTTGAGAAGGTGTAAAGTATCCTCATCTAGCTCCTTCACATTTTTAGCGTATGGTTTTCGTAAGCTCGTTATATATGGATCTGATGTATAAAGTAGTGTATGGAACACATCTTCGTTGGTAGATGTTTGTGAACATTTCGAGAATGGTGTAGCCGAAATTTTTTATAATCCTTATTGCGCGATTCTTGCGCATCTTCGGAAAGTTGTCCAATGGGTAAAACTGCGAAATGATTTATAATACTTTCTCCATGGATTAAAATTTTGTGCACAGATGATGGCATGTAATACCAACTATATTTACTGACATATATCCTTGCAGTCTCCAGAGCATAATTCCCAAATTTCTTACTATCTACCACTATACCAGATGACAAAGCTTGCAAAACTATGTATAACCGTTTAATTAAATCAATGTCCACCCCTGTGATATCGGCAGAACAGGAAACATTGTAAAAAAATCTTCTAGCAGTATTACCATCGTTACTATTTCCCGTTCCCTGTCGTGGTTTATCTATATGTAGACCTAACTCTTCACGAAAACGCTTCTGTACTTCAGTCTTCTTTTCTTGCTTGAGTCTTTTTTTTTCTTCGCTTGTCGCAGACCACGTTTGGAAAGATAAATTATATGATATGTGCAAGATCATTTCCATGCACCGAATCCAGGCATGTAATGTGGACAATCCGTATTGATAAGCATTTTCATTTGCAGGCCTGGCTGTTACTTTGGTTAAATCATTCATTTGCCTGGGAGTTGCTCCGCATATTGTACAAGTAGAACTAGAAGCCGTGTCTGTCAAAACTTGTGCCACTTTTCCGTCTATCATCGTCAGAAAAAGTTCATGTTTGACTTGAACTCCTACGCCTTCTTTGTTGATTATGGATGGAAGCAAAGTTTGTATCTGGTTTTTTATTTCATCTACAACAGATTTCGTCTTTTCCGGTGTTTCTTTGCAAAATTCGATAGATATAGGCCGACAGAAACGAACAGATGAAGGCACTGGATTTTGCCATACGATAGAGCCTGATTCCTCGTCAATTAATCTGATGGGCACAAAAGAAGTAATAAATAAATTTGCATCGGAAATAAGTTCAGACTCCTCTGGTAGTTTTTGTTTGTACTGGCTTTGTCCAGATGACCCATCACAACCCCATTTGCTATATAATAGTAAATGTTTTTGTCCATTCTTGTAAACTGTATCTATAGATAAAATTCTAGCTGCAGTGTGATCTAATAGATCTTGAATTTTCAATATTTTTGCATACGTATTTGTGATTTCGATTGTTGGCGATGGTGGATAGCACCTCTGTTTCATTTCTTGTATTTTGTAGTAAGGTGGAAATATTGAACAGTTTCTTTCATCTGTAACGTTCCGGAGATACAGATACTGAGCTTTTGTTAGTTCCAAGTCGATGAACACACTTAAAGCTTCTTCATCGGTAAGCCCTTTGATTATTTTTGCATTATCTAACTGATTCATAACAAAAACCTTTTTTTCGGCATCAGCCAATCTTAAATTTTCAACTAGTTTTGCTTCAGTTCCTTCTCCTATAGATCGCAATCCTTGTAGATATGCGCTTGTAATGTGCTCCAAACCATATTCATTTAACAAAATAGTGTTTGTTCTTTTTTTGCTCGATTCTGAAGAGTCTCCATATATATGACACACACGGTCTTCCTCGTTTACCAGAAGAAGTAGATGGTACAGAGTCGGCTGATACGTTTTCTGATGTCGGTATAGTCAAAGAATATTCAGAATCCAACCAACTAGCGTTCTTTCTTAAAAAGTTTTCCTTGTTGCGCCCTGCTTCACTCCAGCGTTTATTAAACGAAGGGATGATACTTCTTTGAATATTGCCAATAATAAAACATATATTGTCTTCCGAAACTTGTTTTTCCTCCAAATATGTTGAAAGTGCCGCAGTCGTTCTTCCGCCTTCTATATAAGACACTATTAACTCACGTTTAATACAGTTAAAAGTAGACATTTTGAAGAATAAAATAGCCGTACTCTAGTTAAAGACCACTGAAACTGTAATGGAGACATATTTTTACAGCCCTTTTTATATTGTTTCAGAATGTGGGAATTATTTTAGATATCTATTTTCTCACGGAAATTGATAAAAACTTAACAAAATAAAACAATTAATTGATAAAACATGCCACAAACTATTGATAAAAGTCAACTACGAAACCGCAATTGATAGCAATTTCCGTTCCCAAACTAATATTCCATTTTTTGACATATCTTCGTAACGCGCAAAAATGCGCAGCTAATTTTTTGATACGTTTTTGATGAGCAACTAAACTATGAATTAACACTAATTTCAAAGCATCGGTAAACGTCGGTAAGTGTTAAAAGCTTGGACGAAGTTGAGGAAAACTTTTTTTTGTTAATTTTTTCTTTAAATTATTTTCTATTTAAATAGTCGTATTTAAAACAATCAATTCTATATAATATACTCTAAACTTACGATAGATGAGCTTTTCAAAAACATATAATACCTTGTACCTTTTCCTTTGAAGTTTTAAAACTATTTCACTTTGAAAATCGTTAATGAACAATTTAATATTTACCGATTGCAAAAACGTTTAACTTGACGACATGAATAAAAATACTTTCAATATGTACAACGAGATTTATGTTATAGAATATTGAACTTCGACTTTCGAACTGTTAAATTACATTCATAAAGTACCCTATTTCAATCAGTTGTAAAAATCAATTTTGATATGCGTTTGTTCTACCATATTCCATAGTGCGGCGCAAGAACAGTATATGAGTGACTACTAAAGTAGTATAATGTAAGTCATCAATAAATGTCATCATGCTTAGAGACTGTATATTTAATTCAAAAGGCGATAGCTATTATACGCTTTTTGTATAAGTCATTGTTTGCAATTACTTTGTTTATAAACCTATTTTTTTAAATAAATAATATATTATACTGTATATTATTTGGCCTCAGCAGAGTCTCTCAACAAGTGGGTCTGAAAATGAACATGGATAAGACGAAAATCATGTCGAACATCCATGTTGCACCCACTCTTGTTAAGGTTGGAGACTCTGCACTCGAAGTTGTAGAGAACTATATTTACCTAGGACAGACCATCCAACTAGGTAGGTCCAACTTCGAGAAGGAGGTCAATCGTAGAATCCAACTCGGCTGGGCAGCGTTCGGGAAGCTACGTAATATCTTCTCGTCCCAAATACCGCAGTGTCTCAAGTCGAAAGTCGTCGACCAGTGTGTGTTGCCAGTGATGGCTTACGGAACGGAGACGTGGTCGCTCACTATGGGCCTTATCAGGCGGCTCAAGGTCACCCAAAGAGCAATGGAAAGGGCTATGCTTGGAGTTTCCCTGCGAGATCGAATCAGAAATGATCAGATCCGCAGGCGAACCAAAGTAACCGACATAGCCGTAAGAATTGCCAAGCTGAAGTGGCAGTGGGCAGGGCACATAGCTCGTAGAGCCGACGGCCGCTGGGGCAGAAAGGTTCTCGAGTGGCGACCACGAACCGGAAGACGCAGCGTGGGCAGGCCCCCTACAAGATGGACCGATGATCTTGTGAGGGTCGCTGGAAATCGCTGGATGCGGATAGCGCAAGACCGGCAATTGTAGAGATCTTTGGGGGAGGCCTTTGTCCAGCAGTGACGTCTTTCGCTGATATGATGATGATGATGATGACTGTAAGACTATTTCCAAGTCATTAATGGATCCATTAACCAATTAACACTAAAACCTAAATATTTCAAATACAAATTTAAGCAACAACTAAAATAGTTATTAATAATTTAAAAAAAAATCAAACTTAGGTATATGTATGTATGCATAAAAACCCACCCATCGACCCTCGTATGTAACCACATGTCAGTGACCACATGAATAGAGGCTTGAACCCCAAATAGGTGTCCTCTGGCGTGGCTACTTAGATAAAGATCCAGCAGCCCCGGGGGGGGGGGGGGGGGTGTTATATGACAGTGTCTCGCAGTTTACATAAAAATGCAGATCCTGTTGGGTAGTCCGTCCAATTGGGAGGAGGAAAAGGAGGAATAGAGAGAGCATCGTTTTTGCGCAACACTCATTCAATATTCAATTGACAAATTTATATAGTCAAAAAAAATGTAACTAATGACTTGTTAGCTATTAAGAACTTTAGTAAATAAGTTGAGCCGGTGTACTGTTATCCATTTTATGCTAATAAAGTTCTATTCTACTCAAAAAAAAAAAAAAAATACATAATGTCCCGAGCAGATAGCTAATAGCTAATTTCGGGCTAGTTTCAGTGGAGACTAGCTCTATTCCAAAATAGGAAGACATCATCATCATCATCATATCTATCAAATCGCCATGGGTGGATATGCCATAATCACCACGCTTGGCAGACGGGTTGGCAATCGTAGTAAGATGTTCACAGAATAACGTTGCTGCCTGTTCTCTGGTATATACGGACGACTTCTAAGCCCCCGGCGGTATTAGGTGGGGTGGCCATAGTCTTCTTGGTCGAGGACATTAATCTCTTATTATGGAAGACAATTTCAATTTATTTATTGCAAATCATGTGTTACAATGTTGTTACAATGGTATTACTTATGTTTCAACATGATACCCTGTAAGGGCACAGCAACATTAGGTACATATTACATTAAAACTTAATATTTATCATTTAATTTTACACAATACAATCAATAGAATAAATATAAAATTACAGTATTACATAGTTAAATAATAAGAGGAAAAAAAATATAAAAAAGTTTCATGCATTTCAATAGAATAAATGTTAATTAATTTTACATTCAATATATTAAGTAGACAGTAATAATCTAACGAATTCGACAGAAGCTTTTAACTTGCGTCATGCATGGATAAAATTATTTTCCACGTTTCCTATTGAGTTATAAATTGGTGAATCCTGATATATGCGTCACATGTTGAATACTTATTGATACACACATGATGCTGTCTCCAACTGAAAATAATACGTTGTTTGATAGTTATATATTGAGTCATCTGTTATTTTTATTATAACCGACTTTAGACCTTTTGGAATACATACACAATAACCTTATGTTGTGTTTCTTGTACCTATCATAAGTTCGCAAAATATTTACGGAATTTCATTTCTATAAAAAGCTTTTCAATTACTAACGTTTCTTTTTTAGGGTTCCGTAGCCAAATGGCAAAAAACGGAACCCTTATAAATTCGTCATGTCTGTCTGTCTGTCCGTCCGTATGTCACAGCCACTTTTTTCCGAAACTGGTAAGTAGATGTATTCTGTGAACCACATTAAGATTTTTACACATAAATAGAAAAATAACAATAATTTTGTCGGGTCGCCATTCATAGACTGAAATTAAAAAAAAAAAACTTGTGTGTACTTATGTACACGCGTTAGAAGTTATACTTCTTAATATACAACTTGAACATAGTTATCAATTTTCATACCACCTAGAACTAACTTCATGCTGTTATTTTTAAGATGCGCGCGCATCGTAAAAATTCACTGTCATACCACCTAGGACTAACTTCATGCTGTTAAATTTTTTGGTGTCGGTGTGCGCGCGCATCGTAAAAATTCACTCTCATCATTTTTCTCCATCGCGCCAAAAGAAGTATAACTTCAAAAAATTCATCTTACCCATACATGTCTATGGATAGGTCTTCAAAAATCGTATTGAGGTTTCTAATATAATTTTTTTCTAAACTGAATAGTTTGCGCGAGAGACACTTCCAAAGTGGTAAAATTAGTGTCCCCCCCCCCCTGTAACTTCTAAAATAAGAGAATGATAAAACTTAAAAAAATATATGATGTACATTATCGTGGAAACTAACAACGAAAATTGGTTTGAACGAGATCTAGCGAGTAGTTATTTTTTAATACGTCATAAACCGCAATTTTCTTTCATTTAATCAACTGAAATACTTTCTTCTACAGAACCCGTCATGTGCGAGTCCTACTCGCACTTGGCCGGTTTTTCACTTTATTGAAGTCACGATGTCCACGAAAATTTTATGCGGCTTGTGTGTATGTATTTTGCGCTTCAAAAGCCAACGTAACCCAGGGATATATATCCCTTACGGTCTGGATTACGCTGGCTTTTGTAGCGCAAAATACACACACACAAGCCACATAAAACTTTCGAAATATCAGAATAATGTTATTCTTTCTCATTTGCTCGACAACAGCTTCATAGTTGTCTCCGCTTTCGTTCAATAACACCTCTACGTTTTCAATTACTTTTGTACGGCCGATTTTACTTTTATCCGTTTGACAATTTTACTCTCCTTTGTCACAAGGTATACGAACGAAAGTTTTTGTAATCTATATCGTTCCTAACAAATATGCGCCGTCACTGATACTTAGAACAACATGTCCGTGAATGGCAGAGGTTGCTATGTAAGGATGCGTGTGAGGACTGATATAGCCTATTGGATAAAAAAAAATAAGTCGCAGTCGAAGTCGAAGTATAAGTCGCAGTCGAAGTCGAAGTCGAAGTCGAAGTCGAAGTCGAAGTCGAAGTCGAAGTCGAAGTCGAAGTCGAAGTCGAAGTCGAAGTCGAAGTCGAAGTCGAAGTCGAAGTCGAAGTCGAAGTCGAAGTCGAAGTCGAAGTCGAAGTCGAAGTCGAAGTCGAAGTCGAAGTCGAAGTCGAAGTCGAAGTCGAAGTCGAAGTCGAAGTCGAAGTCAAGGTCGAAGTCGAAGTCGAAGTCGAAGTCGAAGTCGAAGTCGAAGTCGAAGTCGAAGTCGAAGTCGAAGTCGAAGTCGAAGTCGAAGTCGAAGTCGAAGTCGCAGTCGATGTCGAAGTCGAAGTATAAGTCGCAGTCGAAGTCATGTCGAAGTCGAACACGAAGTCGAAGTCGAAAAGAACATATTGTGAAGGGAACAAAAAAAAAACCACGGCATGCGGTAGTAATCTATTAACTTGAACTTCAAACCTTTCGCCCCCACTGTATATAAATATTGTAGTTCTTCGGGAATGTTATTTATAAACTTCGGAATTAAGTATTCTGCAACTCTCGTGCCGTACAAGTTATTTGTTTTGGGTAAGGTGAATAAGTACTTGGCCTGTGTGAATGGTACAACCGAAATGGGAAGACGTCGTAAAACGTTCACTGACCAAAATCAATACGTTCTCTAGAAAAGCCAGCTCAGAAGTACCCTAAATCGGCGAGCATGTATGAAGAATATAATGGCAGTAAACGAGGCAAAAAACGCGTGCAAAGATCGTATGTATGGAAATCCGTTCTCCCCGCCTACCCCTCTGGGAAACAAGCTTGAAGGCTCACGCTTGATTACATAGGTATGTATGAATGTATCAATCGGCCAGTTAAAACGGTCTTTAGAGTTCCATGCAAAATAAGCTAAAGTCGTAACGGTACGCCCCAGTTTCAGGTTTTACAAATCAACATAAAACTTTAATAACATGTTTTACAAACATTCGCTTACTCGGTTAGAAGTTGTATATGCCCACGGACCGACTGAAACTCATATTCCGCGAGCCTGACTTCAATTTGACCAGTTTGTTTAAAATAAACAGAGGGTAGAACTTCACGAAAATGAGGACCAATTTATACCTTTCTAAGAATATTATTTTGAAATAGAATCTTCTTACGGCTTCATGTCTAATGGGTTTCTTTAAGGTTCTTTAAGGAAAACGGAATATTTATTTACACATCGTAAATTTTCCATTATTTCGTCTTAACAAGATCACAAGATTTGAAATTGAATTACATAAAGGCCGTGTTAATTATCAGGTTTGAGTGAAAATTGTACAGACGCCAGCACATCCAGCTACCCCAATCTGTCAAATTTCTTTTATAGATTTTCCACTTTATCACATAAGCATAAGATTCACTTTCAATTGTACATTACTAGCAGCTCATACGAAATATTAGGTAAGTAGATATACCGAATATGATGGCTGAATGGAAAGCAATTGTTCATCATCTTCACGATAAAGAACGTCTATCATGTATTTTATAAAACATTTTTTCCATAATCTCAATGCGACTTTTAGCGAGTCAATTATCATTATACTAGCTGTGCCCCGGGGTTTTACCCGCGGTAAATTTTATAAATTATCACAGCTCCTCCCCCGTAGGTGATAGCGTGATAATATGTAGTCTATATGTTGATCCGACCTCTTAGTAATATTCATGCAAAATTTGAAGTAAATCCATTCAGTACTTTTTGAGTTTAGCCCGGACATACATACATACAAATAGACATACAGACTAAAATTTAAAAATTATATTTTTGGTTTCGATGTCGATTTTAGATCACGCCCTAACTATCCTTTTAAAAAAACATTCAAAGTACGGTTTTGACTTTCCTACGATTTTATTATATTATGTATAGATTCGCTATGCCCCGCGGTTTTACCCGCGTTAAACTTTATAAATTATAGCCTACGTTTTATTCGGATATATAAGCTATATTACTGCAACGTTTCATCAAAATCCGTTTGGTAGTTTTTGCATGAAGAAGTAACAAACATACACACTCACAAACTTTCGCCTTTATAATATTAGTGTGATTTAATCCATGAGTTGGGACGTGCCGTATTTGCCCATCCCTGATTTCATTAATGAATCGGTATCTTTAAACTTTTTTTATTTAGACTATTTTTTATATTTAGATATGTCATTAATGATTTCATTTTATGTATTCATGACACCCGAATTATTTACAGTACGAACTTTTAATATTTCCTTGCAAACGTGCATTCAAATTCCATAATGCTCTGCGGTATCAGTTCTATGATTACCACAGAACCACAATCCAAATGTAATAATTTGAATATTTCATTGACAAAGGCAAAATTATCACGCTCGCCTATGAAAATACAGTAGGAATAGAAGATTTACATAAATTACTGTTTCCTTGTTTAATCCGAAGGGTATGAAATTACATATACGACGAGTCTGTACAAGCATAGCTAAAGATATCAAAGGAATAATTGAATATTAATATATATAATAATTATACTCGTATATATACTGTATACTTTACTTACTCTCCGAGGGACGGGGGTCACTGGGCACCACCAACTCCCGGACTTCGGGCTAATGTTGAGAAATTTTTCTTTTTACAGAAAAGTCCCAAAATCACTTTTGGCCCAACCCAGGATTTGAACCCAGGGCTTCGTTCTCTGCGGGTGAACACGCTAACGCTAGACCAAGGACTTGTAAAACACGAACAACCTCGGAGGACTACATATCTAACACCATAAGCAACAGTTTTTGTTCTACAACTTTTTATAATTTGTTAGATTTTATTTCCGTAAAGAATAAGTATTCATTACGGGCTTATTGGCGTGGTCGGCGCTTTCACGCCGGAGGACGTGGATTCAATTCCCACCCAGGACAGATTTTAGTGTGCATGAACATGTCTGTATGTCCTGAGCCTGGGTGCAATTACCTTTATTTGTATGTATTTACAACAGAAAAACCGGCCAAGTGCGAGTCGGACTCGCCCATGAAGGGTTCCGTAGCAGCATGTATTTCAGTTGATTAAATGAAAGCAAATTGCGATTTACGATTAATGACGTATTAAAAAAAAATACTTGTTAAATCTCGTTCAAACCAATTTTCGTTGTTAGTTTGCATGGTAATGTACATCATATATTTTTTTAAGTTTTATCATTCTCTTATTTTAGAAGTTACAAGGGGGGGGGGGGGGGGACTCATTTTACCACTTTGGAAGTGTCTCTCGCGCAAACTATTCAGTTTAGAAAGAAATGATATTAGAAACCTCAATATCATTTTTTAAGACCTATTCATAGACACCTCACATGTATGGGTACGACCCCCAAAAATATTATTATTTTTCTATTTTTGTGTGAAAATCTTAATGCGGTTCACAGAATACACCTTCTTACCAAATTTCAACAGTATAGCTCTTATAGTTTCGGAAAAAAGTGGCTGTGACATACGGACGGACAGACAGACAGACAAACATGACGATTCTATAAGGGTTCCGTTTTTTGCCATTTGGCTACGGAACCCTAAAAATAGTATATGTAGTATATCAGTTATCTGGTTTCCATAGTACAAGCTCTGCTTAGTTTGGAATCACATGACCGTGTGTATATAATGTCCCAGGATGTCCCAGGATATTATTATTATTTAATTCTCTTTCATGTTCTTCTATATCAGCAAATAGTCAAGCAAAGCGTAGGATCGTGTGACACAGTTTTTGAATTTTCGGTGGTAAGCCCTAAAGATATTTTAAAATGCTTTCAAGAGTCATCATCATCATCATATCAGCCCAAAGACGTCACTGCTGGACAAAGGCCTCCCCCAGAGATCTCCACAATTGCCGGCCTTGCGCTATCCGCATCCAGATTTCCAGCGACCCGCACAAGATTATCGGTCCATCTTGTAGGGGGCCTGCCCACGCTGCGTCTTCCGGTTCGTGGTCGCCATTCGAGAACCTTTCTGCCCCAGCGGCCTTCGGCTCTATGAGCCATGTGCCCTGCCCACTGCCATTTCAGATTGGCAATTCTTACGGCTATGTCGGTTACTTTGGTTCGCCTGCGGATCTCAACATTTCAGAATCGATCTCGCAGGGAAACTCCAAGCATAGCCCTCTCCATTGCTTTTTGGGTGACATTGAGCCCTCTAATAAGGCCCATAGTGAGCGAGCACCTCTCTGATCCGTAAATCATCACTGGCAACACACACTGGTCGAAGAATTTCAACTTGAGACACTGCGGTATTTTTGACGAGAAGATGTTACGTACCTTCTCGAACGCTGACCATCCGAGTTGGATTCTACGATTGACCTCCTTCTCGAAGTTGGACCTACCTAGTTGGATGGTCTGTCCTAGCTAATATAGTTGTCTACAACTTCGAGTGCAGAGTCTCTAATCTTAAGTAGAGTGGGTGCAACATGGATGTACGACATGCTTTTCGTCTTATCCATGTTCATTTTCAGACAGATTTTTAGACAAGTTTCGATCGAATCAAAGGCTTTCTCATAGTCCACAAACGCTAAGCATAATGGCTGGTTATACTCTTCGGTCTTCTGTATAACCTGCCGCAGCGTATTTATGTGGTCTATGGTACTCAGAAGAGTATTAATATGAAAAACACAAAAGATCTGTGGGGTCTATCTGTTAAGACTGTTTCATTAATTATTACTATAATCGCCCCACACTTAGGTACTGTGTTCAATTGCTGTGTTGCATCAGTACGGCCGCATATGGAATATTGCTGCCACCTCTGGGCCGTGGCTCCACAGTATCAACTTCTTCCTTTTGATCGTATACAACGTCGTGCAGTTAGAATGGTCGTTGACAACGGGAGTTCCACTATTTGGCTTGATCCTCTTACCCTGCAGAGAACGTGGCGTCTCTAAGTGTCCTCTAGCGCATTTATCACGGGGAATAGTCGGATTATGAGTATGATGTCAGCTTATTTTAATTTTGTTAAGTCTGATTTTAAGTAGCTTATCTTAAAACGTAATTTTAGGTACTAATAAATTTAGCTGCTAATGTTAAAAAAAGGCTTAAATCAATAGATTATATAGTCGCTTAGATGTCGCATGTCAGAGACGTGTTAAGCGGATTGAACAACTCTGACACACACAAAAAGTAAACGGCGCACGCTAGAATGAAAAAAAATCTGTTAATGCCTCTGTTTTTGCATCGCATTATTCCGAATTCGCTGAACCTTTTACAAATCGCGAAACATTGTCATCATTTGCTTGTATTCGAGTAACATTACAAACCAAAGATAAATAGAGACGGCCTAGAGATAAACTCGTGGATAAACTGTGAATTGTTACAGAAAGTCTGACCCAACAATACTTAGGGAAAATAGGAGTCAAACTGTGGTACTGGATGGTTACTCTTCGCGAGCTATGGGTGTCATCTTCATTATCTATTCTGATAACATCCTTCAGTATACAAATCCGGGGACCGGTCCACACTTCTGTCTCCTTTATCTTTTCAATTAAATCTTTTATGAATAACGCGTTATTTTTGTTCTTTATTATACATATTTCTTTAACATTTATATTTTTACTAAATTCACTTAATTTCTTCACAAATACGTCTCGCGTATAATGTGCTTTGAAATCAAGATTAATATATAGTATTTTATTAGTCTGGGAAAATGCAAAGCACTCGGCTTCCACATCTATTCCTTTTTGTTCCCTAATCTTATTAATTTCTTTACCATCTTTTAAGACCATTTCTACTGACGCACTCGGCATCCGCAATAATTCTACGATTCTCGGTTGATCAGGCCGATCGTCTGTGTCTTTATTGTGAATAGGAGTGTCATTATTACTTCTCATATCATCTAATTTTCTTTTTTGTGCTCTCGTCATTACAGTAAGTATCTTTTCATTCATATTTTTTAAGTCATCAGACATTATTACAATCCTAGATAACGCATCAGCTGCTGAATTTTCTTTTCCTTTAATGTAAGTAATTTTAGAATCGTATTCTTCTAATGTTAATCTAAATTTAAATAATCTACTTGATGGGTCCTTCATTCCGAATAAATAAATTAATGGTTTATGGTCCGTTATGATTGTAAATTTTTTACCAAACAAGTATGGCCTAAAATACTTTATTCCCCACACGATTGCAACTAATTCTTTTTGAATGGTTGGGTAATTTCTTTCGGCCTTATTTAAAGGTCGACTTGCATAAGCTACCGGATGCATGTCCTTATTACAAAGTACAGCACCTACAGCAATACCAGAGGCATCAGTCTGCAAAATAAATTCATTGTCATCTGTAAATTTAGGATATTGTAGTACGGGAGGAGATACTAATGCTTTTTTCAGAAAATTAAATGCTTTTTGACAATTATCACACCAAACGAACTCAACACCTTTGTGACATAAATTATTTAACGGAATGGTTATCTCAGCAAAATTTTTAATAAATTTTCTGTAATAGTTACAAAATGCAACGAATCGTTTAACTTCGTCAGTATTTTTCGGTGTTGGATAATTTTCAATTACTTTAGTTTTATCTTTATCTGGCATAATTCCCTCAGCTGATACTGTGTGACCTAAATATAATAATTCCTTTTTCATAAATTGACATTTGTTCGGGTTTAATTTTAAATTGACAGTTCTAAGTCTTTCAAAAACGTCTATTAGATTTTTATTATGGCTTTGGAAATTCCGTCCAAAAACTATGAGATCATCTAAATAAATAAAGCATTTTTCATGCGTCAAACCTGACATAGCCATTGTCATAACCCTTGAAAACGAGCTGGGACTTGTTTTTAAACCCATTGGCATTCTTTTCATTTGGTACTGTCCTGTATTCGTAGTGAAAGCAGTGAGTTTCCTTGATTCAGGGTTCAATGTCACCTGATAATATGACTGACTAAGGTCTAAATGAGTGAAATAAACTGCACCTGACAAAGATTCTAAGATTTCAGTAATGTTTGGCAACGGAAATTTATCATCCTGTATTACATCATTCAGTTTACGGTAATCTATTACCAATCTCCATTTTTTGTTAACTTCATCTGATTTTTTAGGTACTAACAAGATAGGACTAGACCATTCACTTTGAGCCTCTTCGATAATATCGTCACGTAACAACTGTTCAATTTGTTTATTTATTTCAGGTATCTGGCTCTTAGGTAACCTGTAAGGCTTTGTATATACCGGACTAGCATTTGGTTTTAAATAAATTTTATGCTCACATATTTTAGTTTCTGTCAATTTATCACCCGGTAAATAAAAAATATCATTGTATTTAGAACAAATTGCTTCTATTTCCTTACGTTCACTAGGGTGTAAGTGATCTAATTTTAATAATGGCAACAAAGTATTAGATCTTTTTACGTTTGATTTACATTTATCATAATAAAGTATTTGATATTCATTTAATAAATGTAACTCGGGCTGAAAAGTAGGTATAATCATACAATTGTCGCTTGTATTTAATATTCTAATTGGGATAATATTATTTAATGGTTTAACTATTAAAGACGCCAAAAATAAATCATCGTGTAATTGTTTAGGTAAAATTACACGGTCATCCTTTATATTATTATTTAATTGTGTATAATGAATAGACTCACATCTCGCAGGAATATTTAAATAATCAATACAAATTTTAGGTGACTTATATAGCGGCAATGTATATTCAGATCCATTGAGTAAAGTTACTTTTTCATTTTCTAAATCAATTTGCGAATTAAAAGTAGTCAAAAAATCTAAACCTAGAATTCCATCCGACTTACAAGGCAATTCATCGAATAAATAAAACTTGTGTGTATACTTATTACCGTTTTCAGTTTCCAATGTAAGAAAAACATAACCTTCCGAATGAATTTTACCACCTATACCATTAATGATAATATTGTCTTTATACAATTTAATTTGTTCGGGTAATATCTTCTTAGTAACAGCAGAAAGTGACGCTCCAGTATCAAGTAACCATGAACACCTAATATTATTCAAATAAAAATAAATGTATCTTACATGTTGATTACATGCTAAAATAGTGTAACTTTTAGTTCCGAAAAAACTGATTTTGATTTAAGCTCACATCTTCAGCCTGTGGTCTATTTCCACTAGGTTGCACCGAAAATATATTCCGCTGGTAATTTCTACCACGGTAACCACGAGTTCGGCCTTGGCCCTGGCCACGACCACGATTAAAGTTCGAAACATTATTCTTATTACCATTATTCGTAAAATTATTATTATAACCGGGTAAATAATTATTACGAGGGTTATTCCGAAATTGTTGCTGGTTACAATAATAATTTTTATTAGCATTGTAATTTCCGCGATAGTTTTGATAGCGCAAATAATTTGGCTTTCTGTTCGAATTGTAATGAAATCTATTACTAGACTTACCTCTTGCACTAAATACCATGTTAGAAGTCGAAGGCTGCGACAACTCCTCGTCTTCACTGCATCTTTTAAATCGGAATAGTGTCGTGCTGAAATGATAGTGCTTAATCGCCTATTCCTAAGACCATCAGAGAATCTTTTAATCGCAAGTTTTTCGTTTATAGGTCTCAATATTTCACTTGCCTTTTCATTACTATCAGACTGTGCAATAGTGAGGTCTATAAATAATTCAGATAATTTATTTCCATAGTTACTAATAGACATCTCGTTTTGATTCAAATTATTTAATTGGCAAAGTATAGAATTGGCAGATTTTTTTGTCAGTAAATTCGATTTAATATCACGTATGAGGCTATCCACGTCAACATATTCGCACTTTAATTTTAGTTTCGCAGTTTTACTAAGTCTGGTTTTCAATACGAAAGAAATTAGTAATTTTTTTTGAGCATCGTCCTTAAGACAGTCGTTATAAATATAATTCTACAGATGCGATAATTTTCTCTGTAGTTTCTTTCTTACCGTCCATAACGGGTTGCAGTTTTTATATTAAATGTCTCCATATTTGTAAAGCTATCTTGCGCGCTATGAGCAATACTATATGTCAAAATTTTACTGTGGTTTAATTCAATCTTCTCCCTTAAAATCTCGTGAATATATTCAGATAATTCTAAAGAACTCTTTTGTTTCGAAATAATACTAAAAATATTTTTATATAAGTCGTATAACTCCTTGGCTCGAAGCAACTTTTCATATACTTTATTTTGATACTGTAATCTCCTACTGGGACCTAATTTCCTTAAACTGGTTTGTATCTCGGATAATTCACTTAGAATAATTTCTAAATCCTTTTCCATAAAGTAAAATGTATGACAATGATATAATATTAAGTACCTATCTACATACTAATTAATAATTATAAGTAGCCCACATAAAAAAATTAATGGATGCACGATTTCACTTAAAATGACAATAAAAAAAAAACATTATTACTCAATGAAATTTCAAGATTACGTAATTAATTAATATAGTATATAATAATAGACATATATAATAATAGACTCTTTCAAAGCTGTGTCCTTATGAGTTTACCGCACTTTTATCTATTTTTATATTCTTTGAACTCGACACGATAGTACACTGCACACGAGTAGAAAAATAAAATCAAAAAAAAAAAATTCTTACGCAATTACAGCACTGAGTTTGTAAGAGCGATAACCCGGTGGTCCAAACGGCGAATTATTTAGTTACGGCACTGATGTATGCGCAGACTGACACGAAGACTGGTAACGATGGCTGGTACGAAGGCCGGTACGAAAACTGGGGTGTCACTGTTCAGTTCCTTCTTGAGCATCTCGATCTCGCCGACGTCCTGACAGACGCAAACGCATTCTCCTGATGAATTCACCATCTATACGATTTTGTATCCATTTTTTCTGCCTGTCCTTAAGTCTCCTCAGCACAAAATAAATAATTATCATGCCCACGATAGCCAATACTGCGGTCAACAATATGTTATTCGTACGGACGTGTTCTTCCGAATCCGAAGTACTTAAGTTGCCACTGGAACCACTTTGAGCGATGACCTCCTTGTCCTCAGTTTTTGAATATGACTTCCCCATTTTTATAACTAATGAAGAATAAAGCACGAACACTTGTTACGCAGTCCGAAGTACAACACATTGTCTCTATTCACTTTATATATTAAACAGTCTAACTTAGTGCACCGAGGCACACAGGAATGCGCTGAATCCACACTATTCGCCCGCTATCCGACACCCGTGAGGTCCGAGTTAGGCAGGGTCGCCATGAAGTGTGCGGGGTTATATGGAATGAAACGATCAACACGAGTCCACGTTACGAGCCATTTATTGATACTACTCCTTAATACTAATACACACTACAGGTGTTCCCTCAGGAATACCGCAAGGATCCTTATTAGGGCCCCTATTGTCAACATTTTCATAAACGATGTCGTATCCTGCTTTCTTATATATGCGGATGACATGAAAATTTTGGGTAAAATATCGTCTTATTTAGTAATAGGTATGCTGTTTATTCTATATTTGTAATATGTATACAGTTTATTTATTCGCGAAAACTTGTAATTGGCCATCTTTTGTATAATTTCAAGAATTTGTTTAACTAATTAGCTGTCAGTTTTCTAAATTGGAAAATAAAATAAAATGAAGAGATTGGATGGTCGCTAAGCCATGCCAGAGACGTGTTAAGCGGATTGAACAACTCTAACACACACAAAAGTAAACACTGCGCACACGAGAATGTAAAAATCTGTTGTTACCTCTGTTTTTGCATCGTATTATTTCGAATTCACTGAACCTTTCACAAATCGCGAAACATTGTCATCATTTGGTTGTATTCGAGTAACATTACAAAGCAAAGATAAATAGAGACGGCCTGGAGATAAGCTCGTGGATAAACTGCGAATTGTTACAGAAAGTCTGACCCAACAATGCTTAGGGGAATTACACTGTTGTTTTCCGTATGATAATGACATCGAGTTGGCTGAGATATATTGTATTACCAACTCTATTTGCAGTTTTGTCTTTTGTTAAAGTGTTGTATAGAGTATTATTGTTATATTTGAGGCATAAAGCCTTGGTGGCATCTTGCTGCCGCGAGTATTTCTAGTAGCAAAGATGTTTTACTTTATTCGACGGGCCTGTGGCGTGGTTGGCAGATGCTTGCTTTTCACGCCGGAGGTCGTGAGTTCGATTCCCACTAAGGACAAATATTTGTGTGCATGAACATGTCTGTTTGTCTTGAGTCTGGGTGTTATAATCTATATAAGTATGTATTTACATAATAAAAGTAGTATATGTATTATATCAGTTATCTGGTTTCCATAGTACAAGCTCCGTTTAGTTTGGGATCAGATAACCGTGTGTGAATAATGTCTCAGGATATTATATGTAATTCACTGCTTAGTTCTATAACTTCTATAATTCTTGTAAGTTTTTAGTTTAGTTTAAAATAGTTTTAAGAAATTGATTGACTTGAGTCATTCATCTTACAAGGCCTACTACACTATATCAACGAATATTCTTTAGATAAAAACATGCAAAGAAACCAAGATAGTAAATCACTCCGTCCAATTTGTCTATCAATCCATTTTAATTTTGGTACTTATAGAAAATACAAAAAAGAACGCAAATATTTTTTTCCAATAGTAACTGGTAAAATTAATTTGGGTTCTTTTTTATTTTCTTTGAACAGAGATTATATGTAGAATTATAGGTGTGTACAAATAACAATCAAATACATTGATCTTATAATTTCAAATGTCCTATTATTCTACACAAAATCTGTTGGTTAATCTTATAATTTAAAATCTGATTCTAATGTGCCTAATTAAATATAATTTATTTGGATGCCCTAATTTTGATAAGATGATATCAATGATGTAGTGAACATGGCTAGGTTAATAATAAGTTTTCACGCCCGACTGGACTGTCATAATCGTCATAATAATCATGTCAGCCACAGTACGTCCATTGCTGGACAAAGGCCTCCCCTAAGAATATTCGAAAATCGCCACGCAAAGGAGGATTAGCCATAATCGCCACGCTTGGCAGACAGGTTGGCGATCACAGCTTGATGGTCATAGTTCACAGAAAAATAAAACGCTGCTGCCCGTTCTCTGGTAGGAATACCTACCACAGAATGAGCAGCATCGTATCGTAGCATCGGACGATTTCTACGCCCCCTACGGGATGAGATGGGGTGATGATATTCTACGCCGTTATCACACAGCAAAACATAGTGGCAGAACATAGTGAACTGAAATTGCTATAAACGCCTGGAAATGTATTTAAATAGAATTACTTGTCTTCATCACAAGGTAGAGTGTGTAAAACTTGTCATGTTCGAATGACATTTCTCGTGAAAGACGTCAAAAATATTCCTTGTGAGACTAAAACTACGCTCAAAGATGTTTTATTTAAATTGTTTTATTTAAAAGACTTTATTTTGTTGTTCTGAAGTATACACATAGATAGCAAAACTAACATTAATTCAAAAAAGTATTATGTGCTTGGCACTAGCCAACAGACCATTCAATGCTCTATTGTCTTACCGAGCTGTATCTAGTACAGATTTGAAGGTAAAACAATATTATCATATATACGCACGGCTAAGCTGTGGAACAGCCTCCCAAACGACGTGTTTCCAGACTCATATAACATGGGTTTATTCAAGGTTAGAGTGAACAGGCATCTTATGGGTACGCGCGGTCAACCTTCGACCACATCTTCACTTACCATCAGGTGCGATCGTGGTCAAGCGCAAACGCATTTTGAATGAAAAAAAAATCATTAAATAAATTAGAAGCTGTTTATTAAAAAAAATAAGCTGTGATCAATATAAATCAATTTTAACTTTCATAATTGATTAACTTTTATTTTCTCTTCACAATAGTCATTATGACGTATAACATTTAATATATATAATAAGAGAAATAACATTGTGAGAGACTCAAGCCTGATATAGGTTTTAAAACAAACCTGTATTACAGGTCTTTGGGACTTATCTGGGTCTCGTTTGACACTATGAATACCAAATAGACCATTCGGTCCTTTGAAGTCTTACAGAGCTATATAGTTCGTAGATCCTTTGTTTTATCAAGTATTATTTGTAATTCAAAGGCAAAGGTAAGTCAATATTGCCATTAGCCGCTCGCCATATATCTAAGTAAACTGTCGAGTTATTTACCAAATTATAAATGTTTTTATATCTAACTCTCTGTGTTGTAAACTGAGGAAAGCTTTTTCAAAGCTCAAAATGTTTTCTTTTTGCCGCTGTGGTATTTTTAACTGACTTTAAAAGAAAGAGTTAGCAAGTATAATGAGTGTTCTTTCTTTGGATGATACGTGATATCTCCTCGTAAGTAACTAATCTAAAACTATATAGTAACTACAAAAGATTGACAAGATATAGATCGGTTATTATATATTTGTGTCTGGATAAAATACAATACAAACCCTTCGTTGTTCAGACGCCAGCACATCAAGCTACCCCAATCTGCTAAATTTCCCCAATTGAAAGTGAACCTTATGATTTTGTGATAAAGTTGAAAATCTATAAAAGAAATTTGACAGATTGGGGTAGTTGGATGTGCTGGCGTCTGTACATTACATGTATATCACTAAACTGTTGAAACCGGTAGTAGACCACTGAGTTTGTTTCGCTGAGTCTTCTCAGTTGGGGCGCATGGGATCCGGTGGTAGCATTAAAGCGCGACCGTCGTTATAAAAACAAGGTCCGCCATAATGATAACATTTAATTCGTACCTTAATATAGACAGAACCATTCATAGAATATGTAGTCAAAATGTAGCTAAAATTTAGACAATTAAACCTACACATGATCCTTGACAATAACTTAATTTTAGTTAGCTAAACATCGTTACTGTTATAAAATAAATCTTATTGTAAATTATTTCCTACAATCCGTGTACCTAAATATCTATATGTACCTAGAAATAATTATAAATTAACTAGCTGTGCCCCGCGGTATTACCCGCGTTAAATTTTATAAATTTTCTTTGCTATAAACCTCACAGAGCCTTTCCAACGAATGCAAAACCGTGGAAATCGGTTCGTGTGTTCTGTAGTTATAGCGTCAGGAAGGAAAGTCGAAAAAGTTTCTTGAAGTGTGTGCCTCCACTCTCTGGTGAACGGTCCAAGACACGGCTCAAACTGTGGCGAGACAGTGCTTGCCTACCCATCCCATTCGTCCCTCCCGCTGAAAACCTTCCGCCTGGACACAAGTTGCCATGGCCATCCTGGAAGTCCCTGAATAGACTCCGGACCCAAGTTGGTCGAAGCAAGGAAAACCTGCTCAGGTGGGGGTTTTTAAACATTTCCAACCTAGAGTGCAAGTGTGGTTCTGTTCCTCAAACTATGGCACACTTGTTAAAATGTCCTGCGTGCCCTAATGCCTGCACGTTACAAGAACTAATGGACACTACTGACAACGCTCAACGCGTAGCTGAATTCTGGGCTGACTTAATTTAGATTGCCATCGACACGCTAAGAAGAAGAAGGAAGGAAAACCCGACTTATTTTTATATAGTAGATTATATATTACTGCGAACATGTTCTGACTATTTAAAACCTTTTTTTATTTTATTTATTTAAACTTTAATGATGTACAAAATATGGAAAAAGGTAGCATAGCCGTGAAATAAGTAGAGTGTAAAAAAATAATAACGAAAGAAATCATTTTTTAAAGCAATATTGTAGTAAATATGAAAGTGTTGTCATATACTTTTTTTAAGTCAGTGGGAATGTCTACGAATGCTACTCGCAAAAAGAGTCTGCAGGTGAGTATATCGCACTCGCACCGACTACTTAACCTACCCTCCCGTGGACTACTTTTGGTGCCTATCAGGCACCAAAAGTAGCCTTCTGTGCCATGTCCCAGATGGTCGGGAAACCACCCTGGGAGGGTTCTAGATTGGTCTACCGAATTGCCGACTCCTGCCAGTTCGGCACAGGACTCCCCCACAAAAAGTTCGCTGTCTTCTCGGAGCTGCTTGCCCGTGGCGGCAGTAGAGATCACTAACTATATATACTATATACAAATACCTAATTTAAAGTTATACATTATAATACACATACGTTACAACAACAAAACAAAAATCCTCCTTATTTACAACTCCTTATTAAACGAGCAACACAATTATTTTGTACTGCTTACGAGTTTATTATGTGTTTTTTAAATAAAATAAAAAAGGTTTTTATTCACGTAGACTTTAAATAAGCGCTTGTAAATAGTCAGAACATTTTTGTAGTAATATATAATTAATTTATAATTATTTCTAGGTACATATAGATATTTAGGTACACGGATTGTAGGAAATAATTTACAATAAGATTTATTTTATAACAGTAACGATATTTAACTAACTTAAATTAAGTTATTGTCATGGATCATGTGCAGGTTTAATTATCAAAAATTTAAATTTTAGCTATATTTTTACTACTGTTGATATATTATTAGCTTCATTGAAAGATTAATGAAGACTACAATAATTAAAAATCTGTATAATTATGTACTTATACAGTCATTTAAATTATACATAGTTTTGAAAATATTTATGATCACTGAAACGTTTCTAAGTGTGTGATTTAATGTCTATTTGCCCCTGTATGGATTTACCATCGTCAAGCCGGATTTACTCTACTCTATCGCCTGAATGAAAAGTTGAGTAGATAGAAGATATTAATATGAAAGCTTGTTTAATTGAAATGGTTTTAAGCCATATAAGCTAACAATCTGTTCAATACCCACCACCTTTCTTCACTTACTAATTTGCGCGCATATTATGTTATAGTATTCGGACATTCAGTTTGCTTAATTGTGAATAAAGGCCTGGTGATCTGAGACACAGGTCTAGACCTAGTTCCGACACCAGCTTCTCATAAAGGAAACATTATTAGGGGTATGGTTTACGATCAGACTGGCCAATGTTGCATTTTGTTTATTATAACACTCAACCATACTCGTACATCTTAAACTTTTCTCCATGACGCAGTGTTTGGCGGGCATGTCTGGGCGTTTGCTGGGCCCCTTACCTTAATGTAAAGAATATTATGTATTCTTTATTTAACCAAGACTTACATATACATACATATCTTTATGAGCTGAAATAAATATTTTATTATTAATATAACAATCGTACGAAAGTAACAGCTGTTTCTATGGTCAATGGTATTTTACTAACACAAGCATCAGCAAAATTAAGCAGCAACCAAAATGCTACAAATGTAGTAAAACAATATTGCTTTTAAATTTCAAAGTGCATGATATTTTGTTACGTCGTGTAAGAATGTTTATTTTCAGAGTTAAATATCCTCAAAACATTTGTTCCACACTCTTTATTGCGTAACTTTGAGTAACTCTGTGTTAATTCCCTCAGGGCTTTACTGGTGTAATTTACTCCTAAATATACTCATGATAAGAAGGAAGTACCACGAATAGTAAAATAACATAGAGGTATATTATATTAATATACAAAACAGCGCACTCATGGGCTGTATATTCGCCCACGTACAGAATTATACTACTAATGTTATTAATGCAAAAGTTTGTGAGTATGGATGTGTGCATGTATTTTACTCTTTCAAGCCAAATTATTCGACAAATTTTGATGAAATTTTGTAGGAATATAGCTTATACATCCGTATAACACATAATAATTTCATAATTCGTGATTAACCTTTACCCAGACATTAGACCTAGCTATATTAATTTTATATTATCGATGTAATCCCTAAAAATCCCTAGTACAATTTTTATATAGCTTTATTTAAACTGTTAGATACGTAATATAGTGCTTGATATATTATATTTAACAATAAAAACGCCAGCACATCAAGCTACCCCTATCTGTCAAATTTCCCCAGTGGAAAGTGAACCTTATGCTAATGAGATAAAGTTGAAAATCTATAAAAGAAATTTGACAGATTGGGGTAGCCGGATATGCTGGCGTTTGTACTATGGAAACCAGATAACCGATATAATACATATACTAGTTTTATTTTGTAAATACATACTTGTATATACAATAACACCCAGACTCCTGAGTCTGGGTGTTATTGTATATACAAGTATGTATTTACTATTATTTATATTATATATTATTTATTTGTGTGCACGAACTTGACTGTTTGTCCTGACAAACAGTCAAGTTCGTGCACACAAATATCTGTCCTGGGTGGGAATCGAACCCACGGCCAGCGGCATGAAATGCAAGTAGATACTTGTCTTAATTAACAGGCCGTCTAAAAATGATGTTCGTAACCGAGCCTAGTTGTTACTAAGAACCAAGAGATAATTAAAATTGTGTATATAAGTACTTTGAAATGGTTTATTTGAGCTTTTCTAGTAACAGTTGTTAGTTAATTGACTTTGTAATTGAAATATTTACGCTCAACTTTATCGTCAGGACTTCACTCAATTATCACGTTTTGGATTTTATTGGTTAATTATTAATAATTGAAACAAAAACCGCTGACAACTTGTAAAAAGTTTTACAATTTTATTGTATCAGCAATCTAATAGAATTTTATAATATTATTTACATTACAATATTAGAATACAATGTAAGTCAATTAAATACGTAATTTAAGTTACAAATGTGTTCTAGTATTGGCTTCAACAACAACAAGCTACCCACTAAAATAGAATAATAAATGAAGAAACTTAAAACTACTATTTATATTAAATTGTATAGTATAGCAAACTATAAATAGCAAAAGTCGCGAGTTAAATGGTTTTATCCCATCTCAAAACATGCCAACATACTTATAAACAGAGGGGTCGGTAACGATAACGGTAACAGTGTCGCGAGTTCAATTGTTTTTTCCCATCTCAAAAATCCCGACGCACCCAAAGAAGTTTTCACTTCATACAGTTAACTTTCTTTTGAAAGCATTAACGCACCGCTACACAGAAAATTATCTAAACACCCCTCAAAACTTTAACGATGTTATAGAATCATTTCTCGAGACTATGAAATTATTTCATAACGTTTAGACTACGAGCCATTGACTAAATATTCTAGATCGGGTCAAACTTGATTGAAAGTTTACAGTTATCGAAGTTGTTTGAAAGTTTACAGCAGTTCAACCAGCAGCTGTATACTCCTACTAATCTGGGTGCACTTAATAAAGTAAATAGTTACACACTTGTCTCCGAAGACCTACCCTATTGTTGGCGTAACAGTTAGGGGGGCTTTTTCCTAAAAAAACATGATCAGATGTGTTACAAAGCATTTTTTCTTTACCACTTGTAAAGTACTAATAGATGAAGTATCTATTGGTACTGATGATGCAAAAACGCAGGCGAACCAAAGTATTTGGCATAGCCCAAAGAATCGCCATGCTGAAGAGCTCGTAGAGCCGACGACGGCCGCTGCAGCAGAAAGGTTTTTAAGTGGCGACTACAAACACCGGAAGACGCAGCGTGGGCAGGTCCCCTACAAGATAGATCGATGATCATGTGAGGGTCACTGAAGTCGCTGGATGCGGATAGCACAAGACCGGCATTGCGGAGATCTTTGTGGCTTTAGGCTGATTTCAGAGTGACGCGCGCGGCACGCGCCGGCGGCCAGCGCGTCTCAACAGCCATTTTAAGTGTACGCAACGGCGCGTGCGAGACGCGTCACTCTGAAACGCTAGCTGCCAGTAGAGGAGCTCAGACAACGCTGGCCGACGGCGCGTGTGTCACCGGCGCGGCGGCGCGTTTGAACTGCGTGACTATGAAACGCAACTACTATCTAGTGTAATTGTAAGCGCGCGCGTTTGGACGGCGCCGCTCGCCGGCGCGACTCTGAAATCAGCCTTAGGGCAGTATTCACATGCCAAAAAGGACATTTGTTTAAAATTGTCAGGAATGGCTGGATGATTTACTTCAGCGATTTAAATACGAATATTTATAAGTGTGAATCCGGACAAATACATGTGTATGTGTGTTTATATGAAATCTGCCAATAATAGCATGTATCCATTCCTCCTACATTATTTGAATTTGGAGTTCATTTCGTTCGCGGTTACTACGTTCTAGGAAGCAAATTATGATTCCACAAATTAAATAACAAGTTAGAAGTGTTGGTATTAAATTGCTTATTCCCAGAAATAAGCAAAATTCTTAACATAAACAAAACTCCACATAATTATTTCACGGAGAAAATAAAACAAGGTTTTAATGTAATTACTGACGTACCACCGCGGTGTGTTTGCTTAATGGTGCATCAAGTTTGTTTACCGGGACGTGAGAGCTTTCCATTTAGTTAAGAAGATCGTAAAAATACATCATGTGAAGTGCCATATTATACTTTACGACTTTTGTGTATGACATAAAATGCTTTATCAGCGTATTCTCTTATATAACGTTTATTATTCGAGCCCTGTGCTAGTTAAAAATGCTGTCGTCAGTTCTAAAATATTGTTACCAACTGAAAAATTTAATGATGTCGTTATTTTCAGTTTAAAACTGACATACAAAGCCTGTACATTGTTATTATTGTACAGTTAGCAAATTATATGGTTGAGCTACTATGAAATCATGTCGTTACCATAGTTACCAAATAACAGGATTTATGTTTTTGAAGCTTTTCGATCAAGAAAGTCATCCAGTAGCAGGATTTTGGAATCTGGCGGTGTTTCTATGCTGTGTCTTGGAAATCAATCGGATCGGTTAAGTATATAGGCGCGCGGAGAGTATAAAGATGGGCGACCGTAAAAGTGGTGTTATTCCTTATTAAATAAAATCTCGACTAGTCGTTTGACTACTGTTGTTGACGAACAAATGTCTAGTCTCTAAGTAATAAAATTACTAAAATTAGGTAGGTATAAGATCTCTTTGTTTTCCTAACCGACTATGGACGTAATTGGTCCGAAATAAAGATTTTATTTATACTATTTTTACAAGGTTTACAATGAATAGTAACAATTATGATTATTTTATTTAACAAATAAATTTGACATGGCACCCGTTCAAGGAATATTGAAGAAGTAAAACGAATTTACAAATCAATAACCAACCTTATGTGGCTGCCACATAAACGGTAACATTATTTATGAAAGAAATAAATACTAAATCCTGCTAATAAATGTGAAAGTTCACATCTTGCGATATTTGGATTTTTTTTCAACCATGTTTGTTAATTGTTTGTCAAATGTTGTTATTCAGTCATGCTAGGCTGAACAGATTTGCATGAAATTTGGTATGGACATAGTCGATATCTTTTATTACCTCAAAGGCTACATTGCTAAATAGGGCAGCATTCCGTGGTACGGCTAGTAAGGAATAATATTCAATAATAGTATTGGTTAACAAAAGCACTATAATCTATAAAAAAGATTAAAAGAACACTACCTGTCCTCTTTGCCTTAGATATATAATAATAATAATAATATCTGCGGACAATGTCACACAGATCATCCTAGCCCCAAACTAAGCAAAGCTTGTACTATGGGGTACCTGGCGACGATATACATACTTATATAGATAGATAAATACTAAAATACATAGAAAGCATCCATGACTCAGAAACAAATATTCGTGCTCATCGCACAAATATTTGCATTTACCGGGATTCGAACCTAGAATCACCAGCTTCATAGGCAGGAGCACTACCAACTAGGCTACGGTGACCGACCGTGTATGTCATGTAGTTTATTGACGTATGTATTTATGTATATTTGTATTTTATCGTATGTCTGTATATTAGTGTATATCATGCTACACACTCATCGTCCTATTTTCCAAAATGACCTCTACTGGAAGAGATTCCTTTAGAAATATATAGCTATCATATTGTGTAATGTAATCTCTTGTATTTTATTCTTTCTTTATTATTTTACTTTTACTGTGTACATAAATTGGAAATAAATAAATACAATTAACGAAAAAGAAGATTCGTGATGCAAAGTCTACGAAAGTTGACACCACTTAGAACCTCTCGTGTTTGCTTTCAGTAAGTATATCTATCTATATGCGAGAACTACATAAATTGTATTCGAACTAGATATATAAAACTTGAGAGGTGTCAAGGGACACCCGGATGGAACGAAGTTATTTCTTATTATTTATTATGTACAAAAAACCTGTATACACTCAACAAAAATAATCGTCGCGCGATAAGGAATTTCGTTCCAAAATGAAGGCATTTTATTATGCGAATAAAACACGTGTTTAGCCTACCTTAATTTATATTCCACAAATATCGGCCAGTAATAATAATAATAAATTATTATTATTATTTGTTTTTTAAAAGGACAACGCCCGCATTAGGGAATTTATCCCTGGGTACTATACAAACATATAATAGACGGACACAAATTACATCCAGACTCCGAACAACTATTTATGGGTCACACAAATAGTTGTCCGGCGCGGGACTCGAACCCGCGACACGAAGCGGCGAGGCGACTGTCTAAGCCGCTGTCACAATTATGTCGCTATATGCCAGTGTTGACTAATGGAGAGCGTTATGGAGCGTAATGGGGCGAGTCACGTGGCACTCAACTTGACCCAGCGAACCTACATAACGCTCATGTGGCAGACACTTTATAAATAATTTTGGCTGCCTGTAGGCCAATGTGGAAGTGAAATTTTATTAATTAACTTGTGTATTTCCGAAGTGAAATTCCGAAATTATTCTAATTTAGATCTCTTGTTGGAGACCTTTTCTTGTATCTATTTTCAGAGGAAAAATTTATGTTATTTATAATTGTATCATTTTCAATTAATTTAGGGCTTACTTTTCAATTAGATGGAAGTTACTTAAAATCTTTCGAATTTATAAAATTTATTGGTATTTCTTTTAAGGTCAGAAAGGTATTGTTATGTATTACGTATTATAGTAAATTTTAAGTTTTTTTTTTAATTGTCCTTTTTTACCCGACCGTGCAGTGCTTGACATGCCAGCAGAAACACTGCCAAAATTTGTAGGAATCCTTTTTATTCAAAATCAGGGTCATGTTAACATCATATTACATTTAATTATTTAGATTCGTTGAATTAAATCAACAAATACATAATAGATTGAAGCTGTAAATCCTGCCCCAGATCTCTCCGCGATGGTGTCGAATAGCCGTCCCACCAGATTATCAAAGGGACTAGAGAGTGTACAAGTGCTTATGAACTCATTCCTGCACTATTAAGTATATGTCGTGCGTCCTGTGATAGACACCTGTACCTGAAACTCGGCCGGAAGTAGTTAAAAAAAATGAACGTCATTCGGTATCCTAAAATTGGGAAATCAAAAAATTAAAACATTCGGGCGGTCTAAATTTAAGATTTCCTATTATTAAGATTAAAGTTAGGCTTTGCATTGCAAATATTGATATACAATTAAAATTAAACGCTGTTTCTTCTTTTATAATAATTAAAATCTTCTCATGATTTTACCTCCCCTGACATTGTAGTTATATACATACATTTCTTTACCAAATATAATGAAGAAGTTTGAGTGTGATAGAACATAGCGTTCATTTGTTTTATGAGCAGCTTGACTTGGAATTACATAATACACTCCAGGCATTATTAAGTAAAATATGGAATCATTAAGGCTTCCAAAGTTCATCGTGGAGGGGCATCTTGTAAGTGACGCCATGTGTGTCGCAAGCGTCGTAGGCTACGCTAACCACTTAGCATCCTGAAGGTCTTATTCTTGTTTGCTGCCTTGGTATTATAAAATAAAACAAAAATAAATAAAATACCACTTTAACGTGTTAGTTCTATTCAAACTGTATTCAGAAAAAAAATATCCTGAAAGAACAATATAAAACGTTAACTCTAAAGTAAGTCGAAGTACTATATAAACACTAAAATATTGTACATTCGACGCTACATCAGTGAATACACCTACACTACTAAAACAGCTCTTATATCCTTCTGTTTAAAGACGTTGTCAAAGTCAAGTATAACCACTGAGCGGCGGCGACTAAACAATGCATAAATAAACCTGAAGCAGCGCACTCAAACTCAGTTGTTTTAGAAAGCAAACATATATACATTATGTTCTAAATGTAACCAAGTTTAAAGTGAAGCTGAAATCTCAGAATACACCTGTGTTAAAGTGGTTGAATTAGTCACCTTGCTACTACCGGAGTTACGCCTTTCAGGAAAACTATTTGTGTTATCTGTATGTGAATTTAAGGCTGAGTGTTCATTGCATGTTTGTAAAGTTCACCACAATATAGGGATATATATTAAAAAACGCGACCGTGTCTATTTTATAAATAACTAGCTGTGCCCCGCGGTTTTACCCGCGTTAAACTGTATAAATTATCACAGATCCTCCCACGCAGGTGTTAGCTTGATAATATGTAGCCTATATGTTGACCCGACCTCTTTGTAATGTTCATGCAAAATTTGAAGTAAATCCATGCAGTACTTTTTGAGTTTAGCCCGGACATACATACAGACAAACAGACTAAAATTCTAAAAACTATATTTTTGGTTCCGGTGTCGATTTTAGATCACGTCCCAACTATCCGTTTTTAAAAAATATTCAATGTACAGTTTTGACTTTCCTACGATTTTATTATATGTATAGATAATAATATCCTGGGACATTATTTATACACGGCCAACTGATCCCAAACTAAGCAGAGCTAGTACTTTGAAAACCAGATAAGTGATATACTACATATACTATTTTTTTCTTTTGGAAATACATACTTGTACAGATAAATAACACCCAGGACTCAGGACAAACAGGCATGTTCATGCACACAAATATCTGTCTTGGGTAGGAATCGAACCTACGACCTCCAACGTGAAAAGCAAGCATTTGCCAACCACGACAACAGGCCCATCAAAGTCAAAAAGTTCGTCAAGAAGTTTTAGTATTAGTAATAATTTAAATTAATAACAATTTTAATAAAATAAAGTAATAAGTGTGGTTTAGACCACACGACTGAAGTAAAACTTAGATATACGAAACGTAACTGGCTATGAGAGAAAGAGAGCATCAAATGTGTGCTCACACCTCTCGCTCTTACCTCTACAGTAATATAGGAAACACAATTATCTCTCTTTCTAACTTCACTTACTTATATATCCCTCTCAACTTCCGTTCGCCTCGAACACATTTTGAATACTCCCAAGTCAAGCGTGCGTAGTTTTACTTCAAAAAATCCTTTGTCGGTATATCCAATTTGGATATCACCTTGACTTACATTCCACACAAATAAAAGATCCTTTTGTTGCCACTCTGTCCGTCTGTCAAAGAAGCATATATTATCAACATCTACTTGAAAATGGCTCGATGTGTTTAAGGTTCAATCAGCACACAGGACAACGATTTATGAAACACAGTTAGGTATAGATAAGATAAGATAAATACACTTTATTGTACACCATTAACAGAACACAATTTATGATACAGTTAATTATATTAAAAAGATACAATTGGCAATATCCTTGTGTAGCGGGTGATTTTATAAACATGCAATTCTGGGACCAAAACAGAATCAAACTCAGAATAACTATAAAGCATCTTCTACACGGTTGCAAACCAACGTCCCAACAGAGGTCAGAGGGTGACCTCTGTTGGAACCTGACCTTGGTTTGCAGCGTGTAGAAGATGCTTAACTAGGACTCATAAATAGTTGTTCTGTGTGGGGATTGGACATTAAACGTGAAGGCGTCAATATAATCACAACGTATATTTCCACACAGGACAATTTGTATGACTTATTAGTAGTAGTTAGTTCTGATTTTAAGCGTTTCTTAAACGGAAGCGTTTACGTTGGTTGGGGCATGTGCACAGAATGGAACCCACTCGAATACCACTATGTGTTCTGTTGGGTGCGGTAGCTAATGCGAAGCGCGATTTCGGTAGACCTCTGCTTCGCTTTAAAGAGTGCACCAAGCGGGATATGGCCGCTTTTAAAATTGACCACTGTAGCTGGGAAAAGCTCGCTGAAAATAGAGTTGAATGGCGCAAACGTGTAGTGGAGGGTCGTAAGATCTGTGACGAAGTCTGGTTCGGAGTACTTGCTGATAAGAGATAGAAGCGACATGAAAGCGGCTCGGCACCAACCACCGCAAAGTTCTCTGGTCAGGCCTGCGGCAGGCTATGTTGCTCTCGCATCGGTTTGTTTAGCCACCATAAGAAATGTCTCTCAGACAATGCGCCGTAAATCGTCTGTAACAGACGCAAAGGCCATATATATATAGAGTTCTGATTGACTCGTCGGAGCAGTGGAAGGTCGCTAGATTTATAAAAAAAAAATTGTGACTCGCCTCACTTTATCAGCCTGATAACGACCACTGCTGGACAGAGACATATTTGTCTCCCAAAGGTTACTATAACGTTGCTATTCGAAGGGATTGCCGTAGAAGAGAGGTAGGGCACAGCGTTCATTCGCTAAAAGAGCAGCCCGAAAGACATTCCTTAATAATAACATTCATAATTTAATGTTGTGTTTCTGAGTGTGAGTAAGGTCGCCAGAGCTCGTCGGGGTGGGGGGGATGGTCAGAAACACTTGTTTTCTGACTCTTAAAGGCCGGCAACGCACCCGCGACTCCTCTGGTGTTGCGAGTGTCCATGGGCGGCGGTGATCACTTATCATCAGGTGACCCACTTGCTCGTTTGTCGACTACTGCCATAAAAAAAAAAAAGTCACCGAAGTTGGTATGCGAGTTCGCAGTTAGGTGGTAGCTAATACACAGGTGGCGCTGCTGCCCTGCTACCTGGTGTATCCTCTAGTCGCCTTTTACGACACCCACGGGATGGTATGGGAATGATATGATATTCTTTTTAGGCCGGAAACTACACGGCTTATTTTGTGACCAACTCACAGAAATCGTGAATATATGCATATACAGACGCCAGCACATCAAGCTACCCCAATCTGGCAAATTTCCCCAATTGAAAGTGAACCTTATGCTTTTGTGATAAAGTTGAAAATCTATAAAAAAAAATTGACAGATTGGGATAGCTGGATGTGCTGACGTCTGTATCACAAAACTTAGAGTCGTATTCAGAACCTCCTACATTTGTAAAGTCAATTAAGAGAACATCTGTGCGGCCACCTCATCTTTAATATTCAATCGCAAACGCCGTTGTCTGAATTGTTATCTTAAAGATAACCGATACAGGGAAAAATCCAACTAAAAATATTCCCGACATCTTAAAGTTCTCGTTGATTATATCTCAAGTAATATTATACAAATGCGAGGAACGATTCAAAGAAAAAAAAACTACAAAGTATGTTAGAAATATTTTATTTAATAGAAAACGTATAATTCTGACATTCGATTCGTAGAGATATTTAATTCAAATCTAGTGCTAATTGCTATTACTAATTTAAAATACAGTACAGAAAGAAGAGGGTCGATATTTACTAGTCACATATCGGCTACTAAAATCTATGATATCATTAATTATATTACATTATTTACAACAGATATAAAATTATACATAGATACATATAGACTAACGTCTGTTTCCGAGGCAGAGACAAAGAGATTTCCATTTTTTATGACCATGCACACATCTTTTGCCTCATTTACTCTCAGTATATTATTCATACATGCTCGCCTGTTTAGGGTACTACTGATCACCTCCGACTTAGCCGGCGAATAAAAAAAAAATTTCGACGAGGTCTTCCCTTTCTGGTTGTACAATTAACACAGGCCAGGTGTACTTTTCTTTCAATCTTCTTTCATTCTTCCTTTCTAATTGATCGAACCATTTCAGCATGCCTTTTTCATTCTTTATGACTACATCAAAAATGATATCGTTACATTTTTAAATTGAAACTTTTCAGAGAGTAAAAAGATTTGACGTACGTATTTAAGAAATGTAAGAGAAGAAAGATGTGATGTACGTATGTAAGAAAGAGAAATGGATATATATATATAGTCAGTTGCCATGGAAATGGAACAAAAATAGCAACGTTTACACAACAATAGATCAACACAAAGTAACTCACGCGCGCCTTGTAGATGTACGCCTCAGACACTACATATTAATAATCGTAATCGTACGTCGTGTTATTTTAAAATGTTCTATGTACATAGTTTTAGTACTACAAGATCTATAACTATACTTTTATCAGCTATGATTATTATTTAATACTATTTAAAAATAAATTTACATCATGTACGTTACCTTTTCACATAATTTAGTAATTATGTTTATTAGATAATTGGATTAAATAATTGGATCGTAATAACTGACACTGATTTAATAATCAGAGTTAGTTATTACGATCCAATCTATACAAATAAATAAAATTGAAGTGTCTGTTTGTAATATTGAAATACTTTTTACTACATGTATATGAATATATATACGGTACATACTCTAAAATATTTTTTTTACAATTTTTGTATGTCTGTCTGTCTGTTTGTTCCGGCTAATCTCCGAAATGGCTGGACCGATTTTGATGGGACTTTTATTGGCAGGTAGCTGATGTAATAAGGAGTAACTTAAGCTACTTTTGTTTTAGAAAAATCTTTTATTTTTGAAAAAAAAATACAAAATAAACTAAATAACACGCGGACGAAGTCGCGGGCACAGCTAGTTGTAAATATAAATCATTAGCTGTGCCCCGCGATTAAACCCGAGTTAAACTTCATAAAGTATAGCCTGTACAATGTTATTCGGATATACAACATGTAACGTAATTAACGCACACCTTCAAACACCCCAATTAGAATATTATGTTGTAATCATAATACATTCACGGAATTTTTTATTTAACATGTATATGCATTGTTATTTACTAAATTAGTTTCTTGGAATAAAGTTTACTTTTCTTTATATTGTAATGAATGATGGAATTTGTATGAATACAAATTAATATAACTGCGATTTTAAAAGAGTTATTACTTTGACTTACGGCCCATTTCAATTTATTTTGACTGTACAGGGTTAATATGACAACAATTTCCGTAGTTTTGTTATTTTGGAAAAAAAAATTACCTATATTTTAAAAATGATATAAATCGATTCAGTAAACGAATCTGAACAAACTATTTTCAGGATGTGCGTTAATTAAGTTACATGTTGTATAAGGTTACTTCTAAAACACCAACAACCGCGCAGTACTATTTAACACCATCAGCAAGAAATTTTGTTCTACAGCTATTGATAATTTGTTAGATTTTGTTTTTAACCAATAATAAGTATTAATTTATTTCCCGCTTGAATTATTATAACTTTACGAGCATCGCAAAGACGCGCACTATATTAGGCAATTGACACACTGCCCCGCACGATGCAGCGTAGTGGGTGAGTGCGTGTTTTAACGTTGCTAGTAAGTATCTCCATTTGTAAACATAACACGCACAGTCCAACACACACAACATGCATCTGCATGAACGCACACACGCACTACGCTGCATCATGCGGGGCTTGACCTTTCGTTTATGAATGAAACATAGACCTATAAATATCAAGACTGTACAACAAAAAGTTTTGAAATCTTTTTTTTTTTTCAAGAAGTGTGTTTTGTCCGAACTTGTAGAACAAAGGATGTTATCCATGATGTTAGCAATCTAGTCCTGCGGGGTTGTTGGTGTTTTACAAATTAGCCTATATAAGCTATATTAATACAAAGGTTCATCAAAATCCGTTAAAGGACTAACAATCATCCGTACATCCATATATCCATACATCTATACTCACAAACTTTCGTATTTATAATATTAGTAGGATGTCCTTAAATATTGCACATGTTATGTCCAGTTTGAAATGGACATTTCTTTAGGTGTGTTTAAGCTGAGGAGTAAACGTAAGTGAACCGCCACGTTCGGGTCAGTGAAGCTTATTCGGGTTTACTCGGGTCCTCTTAAGAAATTAAGTGCTCTGATCGGGTGCCGTATTGAATTGTCTTTACCCGGGTTTGGTCGTTATTAGCGACAAAAAGTTAGAAGTTATCAGTAGTGTGGTCACACACATTTTATACTACAGTATTATACAAATTTACTTCTAAATGATTAAATTTAGTACTCAAATATTAAGATTAAAATGAATATTTGGAATGACTTTGATAACATTATATTTCGTTACAATAGAAGTAAAATTTTCGGTAATTAAAACAGGTTTAATATTGAGTCAAAGTTTCATAATTAAATAATTTTAAAGCGTTCAACTTTCAGTGTTTAATTTAAACTTTGTTTTCATTTCATGATGTTACAATAAAGTCACGATTTTATTCTCATATCTTTTTGCATTCATTTGAGAGTTTAATAATCCTTATGTTCTACCTAATGGAACTTTAGGGCATTGGATATGCTAACGGTGTGTAAAATATATTTTTCATTTGAATCAAAATCAGAAACGTTAATTAGAAATGTAAACAATAGAAAAATCGTGCAAAACATTTGCAGGATTTTCAAAGATTTTAGAAATGGGATTTTGTCCTACAATTTATGAGAAACAACCAAACTTGTTAGCATGTTGTAGCCACATTAATTAATTAAAAAAGACACTAAAATCATCAAAGATAGTGCAAATATTTGCAGAACTTTTCTATTGTTAAATTAAATTAGTGATGCCGAATTTGGTAAGAACCTACAATAAGAGAAATGTATTTTGCACACATTAGACTTATTAAATTCCCTTAAAGTTAAACATTAGTGCTAGAGTATGTACCTGGCTATTTAGTGGACTACGCTAAAATGATAAGATTATCTTAAATTATACATAATATTATTTAAAATAAATGTTAGTAGTTAATTGGTAGTTACTGATTATATTTCAAATTTACAAAATATTTATAGACTATATTTACAAGATTATATATTTAGTTATAATAAAAATAATTATTTACCTTATAATACAACACAAATTGGGTTTTAAGACTATAGAAATGTTCTATAATCCCGTGCAATCACTATATTGCCGCAACCAAACAGCAGTTATTAAGGTAAATCACACTTTAAGACGGTTACATAGAGTAGCATTTATCATGACACATTTTAATTTAAAACGGCACTTTAATGCACGGCAATAAAGAGGTTTTCACCACTACCGTGCATTTCATACCAATCGACTTTAGATTTTTTATTAATCCTATTTTCACAGAAGTTCTGCATCCCAAAAACCAATTAAAATTCTATTTAACTCACTTCGCAAAATAGAAAACTATTTGAAAACAGAACATGCAAACATTCTTGCCGTTTCGTTATTAAATAATATTTCAGCTACGACCGATTTGAACCAAATTTATATGCTCGCAAATAACTGACAAATGGAGTCACAACCAATAATATACAGTAGTAGTCATAATATACATATTGATAATCTCCTTTGGTTGAAGACGGACAAGAACATACCTATAAGAGAATTGACTAAGATTGAAGAAGAAATTATATAAAATAGATCGATGATGGCTATTACTCCAAAGAATAAATACAAAGGCTTTCTTAATCTCTGTGAAGAGAAAACAAACAAAAAAATCGAGGTGTAACGTAACTTGCTGCGTTTAAATTTAGTTCTACGACATATCGTAAGCTATATACGGTTACCATTTGGTTTTAATTTATTGTAGAGTTAATTAGGTGTTTTATTCATAGACATGTATTATTATTTTTTATCCTTAACCCATTTATAACGACCGATCGTTATAAAGATCAAAAAATATACTGAGGGATACCCTCAATTTAAAAATAATAATGAGCTGATAACTTTCGATTTTTGTATACCAATCACCGCAGTGATCATTTGACAGTGTTTCGGTGCATAGAAAATTATCTTGTGATAATAATTTTGAAGAACTTTTGTATTTTAGTTCGTACTAGCTGTGCCCGCGACTTCGTTCGCGTGGATGTTGGAACTTAACAATGTATTTTTTGTGTATATATCTGTGGGAGGATACCGATACAATTTTTTCTTTATTTAATTTAGGGCTTCTTTATTTTACCTGTGGAACCATCTGGAGCGTACACACAAATGTTATTGGGGTTGTTTACGCGTGAAAGAGCTACGTATAGTTGACCATGGGAAAAGCATCCAATACTTAGGTCCACCCCCGCAACGGATAATGTCTGGCGCTGAGCTTTATTAATCGTCATGGCATAACAAGCACTGGTTTGAAAGCGAAAGGAAAGTTTTTAGGAATTATAGGTATCCTTGGAATAAAAACAATATCACCGGCGCCGCAACCTGTTAATATTTCAGCTTCGATAATGTTTTGCTGCAGATTTGTGACTTTGAGCCGAGTGCCGTTACAAAGTTTGGGAGGACATAAATTTCTGAGGAGAATTATTGGTACACCGATTTTTAAAACTATTTTGTGGGTTGGAAGTCCGGGTGTGCTGAGGGAATCCAAAAATTCTACCAGGTAGTGCGTGGCGTCATCTTCTTCCATAACTGTATTTATTGAGCTATATTCTTTACTATTCCCGGACGCATTAGTCAATATATTGAAATTAATTGCCGCAGCTTGGTCATTGCGGGGAGTCAAAATAGCTCGCTGACATAGCCAAGAACCAGCTTGATTTCCCATGTTTGTGGTATCTCCGTACACAGAAGAAATTAGCTCCTGCTGTGATGTAACGTAAGAGCAGAGATTACCAATCAAAATAACTTATGGTATGTGCCATCGCCGATTTTTTACATAAATTGGCAAACTCCTGTGCATTTTCGCAGCCTCTGGCTGATCGGGTTCCCTCCTATACTTATAACTATCTCTTGAATAGCCAATAAGGACCTGTTGAGACAAATTTATTCACGTACCCTGTCAGGAATTTCTCCAGCAGTATTTAGTTGTACATGTCTCATAAAATCTTCAGCAAACTTGTCATGGTACTTTTGCCATAACTGGTTAGCACCCGATAACGCACAAAAGGTCAATAAGATGGCAAACAAATGTCGCAAGCGATGTGGACTATCGTTCACGCATGCTGCCGCTAGAACGTCATCCCAATGCTGACCTCCATCTAATAAATGGCGTGCTCGGCAAGCAGCCTGGTATGTGGGATGTTTAATATCATCAACTTTACGGAGCTCAGCAAAAGACGTAGGTCCGCGCACTACATGGACCAGACTGTGGGATGAACTCACACGTGAGCACGCCACGTGAACCTGCTCGCCTTCCTTAAGTCAATTCCAGCTAACTTGAGAGTTGGACTTTGCGATTTGTTGATGGTTATCGCGACACACACTTTTATAGGGAACTACAGTATTTTAAACTGAAAAGGCAGATCATTTGGCACTAACGGAATACGTGACACGAACACTGTTTCTCCCTGGGCGGATCCAGGCATAATAGTAGCCTCTATAACACGATGCAAAGTTTTCACTTGAAGCCTAGTGCCGTTGCAAAGTTTAGGTGGCTTCAAATTCCTCAGAACCATTATAGGTATACCCACACGCAACATACATCCCCTATTATACGCCCTTAGGAGTGGAAATTCCTAAAATCCTGAAATACATATTTTTATTTTTAACGGAAAGACCAAATACCAACTTTCATGCTTTTCACTTAAAAAATTACACACTTTTCATACAAACTTACATCCCGTATTTTACGCCCTTGGGGTGGAATTTCCAAAAATTCTTAAAAATCTATTCTTATTTTTAGCTGAACTACTAAATATAAGTTTCCATGCCTTTAACTTCAAAAATGACGGATTTTCATACAATATTTCACTCTCTATTTTACCCCCTTAGGGTTAGTATTTCCAAAAACCCTTCCTTAGTGCATTCACTAAGGAAGGGATACGTCATGAAAAGTAACTACCGGCAAAATTTCAAGTCTCTAACCCCAGCCGTTCAGGCTGTGCGTTGATATGTCAGTCAGTCAGTTTCCTCTTTTACATAGGTAGGTATATAGATTAGTGCTGAGAAAATTATGTGAGACAGGGTTTATTTACTACATTCAAATACATTCAATCGGACAGGCTCAATAAAATTTGAATCGTCCGTACATTCCCGTTACAAACGAATCGACAGCACACACTTTCGATCGACTAATATTATAATTTAAAATTAAATTATAACAAATCCAATCTTGTGCATAATTCAATTTGCCTAAAGAAAACAGAATATAAATTACTAACCAATTTTGGACAACGACATACTTCTAGCCAACCAAGACCTTATTTCGAAACAATTCGGAACATTCAAAGCCCTAATCTTAACACCGCGAGTCAAAAGCAAAGCACAACGACATCTATCGAAATAAAAATAAAATATCAATAATTTAAAATTAAATTATAACAAATTCAACCTTCTACATAATTCAATTTGCCCAAAGAAAACAGATTTTTTTAATAACCAGTTTTGGACAACGACATACTTCTAGGCAACAAAGACCTTATTTCGAAACAATTCAGAACATTCAAAACCCTACGTAACTCATGCAATCAGCAAACACGGGCAAATCTTAACATCGCGAGTCAAAAGAAATGCACAACGACATCTATCAAAATAAAAATCAACTATCAACGTAGTTCATTCAGTAAAGAGATGTCATAATATGCACAATGACATCTATCGGACAGTTAGGTAGTTCAACTAAAAAACATTAGTTCATCTTGAAGTAACGAAATGTGTGTTATTTTTCTTCATGATTACTTTAAAATCTAATATCTTTTGATAGACTGAACCGATTGCAATAAAACAAAAACTAAATGTTACCTCAAGTTACGCTCAATCGTTGTGTATAAAAGTTATCTACATTGCTTTCGTATATTTTACGTGATACCCGAACATATAAACAGACAAACAGACAAAAATTCTAAAAATGCTGGAATTGGGTTCTATTGGTTGTTCTTTAATACCCTGGCTATTCTTTTTGGATTTTCTTTTGATGTACAAAAAATATTTTTCTACAGATTTATTATATGTATAGATTAGCGGTATCAACTTTCACTATGTCTTCAAAACGGTAAGTGTTTACAAATTAGCTTGTGCTTGAAAATTATTTTAAGCACGTTTTTTATAAATTTATATCCTATATAACAAAACTGTGAATTAAAATTTGATCTTATAATATATTTTATATTGAAAAAATTATCTTATATTTGATGATCGTTTTAACGATCGGTCGTAATTTGGGGATGCATTTTTGACTTTCAGACCCAGTAAAATCAAACCATTGTCTCTCAACGAAATCGTTGACGAATTGGAATTGATGCCCCATTTCTAAGAAATATAACTATTTTACCACCAGATAACGCGAATGCTGATGTCACGACGAAGATTCTGGTGATGAGGAGTTTGTAACTCTGAACAATCTTCCAGGTTTGTTATAGATGTCATAAAAATAGTTACGTTTTTTTTGTTTTTGTTGTTATCCGTTGTTATATTTTCTTTATCTAGGTTACCAGCTAAGAGCTCGTGCTGAGACAGAATACATATGTTCCGAAAGTGACTAGGACACCCTTGTTCTTTAGCTAAAAGCAGTCGAACCACCGAAGAACCCCTCATTGTAGAACTCTGTAGAAGATCGTCAACCTGAGCCATCTACATCTAGCTCAGCTCCAGTTATTAGCAGCAGGACAGCCGTTCCTTTTGTTGATCCAACCGTACCAAAAACTCAAAATTATACTTGGAGAAATCGCCATAATCCACACAACCGACCACAATGGCAAGAAAACTATGGGCCAAGACAACTTGAAACGTCCATGTATTTCTTTGACTGTATGTTTGATGACTCGGTTATCGAACTATTGATCAAATATGCAAATATTTACGCGATTCAAAAGCATAAATTGGGCAATGTGACAACGAGTGAGATGAAGTGTTCCCTTGCTATACTTCTTTACAGTGGATATATCGTAGTTCCGGGAGATACATGTACTGGGAGAAATCATCAGACACTGATTTTAGTATTATATATAACGCCATGTCGAGGGATAGGTTTACTTTTACCATCACCTCCACTTCTGTAACAATGCTTAGATAACTACTCTTAGTGACAAATTTGCAAAGGTGAGACACTTTTTCAATTTCCGAATGAAATATTCCTGAATATGCCACCTTTAGAAACGAAATGTACAGCATAGACGAGGCTATGGCACCTTATTATGGAGGACACGGCTGTAAACTATTTATACGTAGAAAACCGATTAGATGGGGATATAAGTTCTGGGTTGGGCAACTAGATTGGGATACGTACAATGGTTTGATCCGTACCAATGCCATGCAGCAATTATTCCACCGGCTTATAGGCAGTTTGGTATGGGAGCTAGCGTGATTTTGCGTTTGGCTGATCATTTACAATTGCATCACCTACGTCGACGTCAATACGTCGATAGAGTCGATCGTCTAGTAGAGTACAACGACTCTCAGCTTCAATGTTCGCTTTACAAAAAAAATACTAACTTCAACTGTAAAAAATGTAAAATCCACTTGCACCATATGTTTTGTTACTTATCATATACCTCCTACATATACTTGTTTGTTAATTAATGATTTAATTTAGACAATAAAACCTTTTTCAGAGTAATAACTGTGTTTCCTATTTTAAAATAGTATACAATGTATAAAGTGGTTGTTATATGAGCGTTAGCCTACCTGCCTATTACTACCGATCGTTAAAACAATCCGTATTTTCCGAGCTTTCCTGAAAACTCAGATTTTTTTTGGTATTTTTCCATGTTTACCATATGCATCAAGGTAACAATACTAAAAAATAATGTGATTCGGGACAAAAAAAAGTTTCAGTAACAACTGGGTTAAACAAGGCCGATATAGCCACCTTCAAAGGTTTCTATCATGTCAAATCTTAAAAAAACACTCACAACTGCCATATAATCCCAATCTTCTTAAAGATAAACGGCGTCAGGGTAAAGTGTGTCCTTCTAGAGCATGCACTACAGCTCTGTCTCAAAGGCATTTCTGTTTTCTTGGTGTTTTCTTGTACAATAAACTAAATTCTATCCTTAACATTTATCATAAAAACAAAATACAATGCAAAATTTCTGTCTGTTCCTATCTAAAAACTAGATTACCAACAAACTGAAAATTTTTTAATCGTTTTACAATAACTTATGCTATAGTGTTTCGTTCCAATGGCTCGCTACAAATACATACTCTACACATTTACTTCACACTACTCTCTCTTGTACACTCAGACAAATACACATCTACCATCTCTCTGTATTCTGTACCCTCTCTCTAACTCTTCTATTAAATGTTTATCTTCTGTTTTTAGAATTATATAAAGTCTTTTAGAATTATATAACTGCTTTTAAATTGTATAACTGCTTCCAGATTTATATTTATAGGTTATGGTTTAATAAGCTTCTTACTAGCATTTGAGCCGCGTGGTGGGCCTGGTGACCTGTAGTACAGGTTTTCATGCAAACCTATTTCAGGCACCAGTCTCTCACAAAGTTGGGGCTAGTTGGAGACATGCTTTGTACGTTGAAACGTAACTTTAAACATATATGTATTATGTAACCCCATTTGTGATGAGATAATAAATGGATTTATTATTATTATTATGTTGCCATTTGGAGGGGTTTGCCTTAGTCACCGCGCATGGCGTGCGATGCGACTTGGTGACTTGAATTATTGACTTATAATAGATTAATCTTTAGGTTTCTATAAAAAAAGCCATTAGCAGTACTTTTAACTGTATCGATGCAAATTTAATCTGAAACTTATGTACATAAACCACTTCTCCAAAAATCAGCCCTCACTTATCCGCCATGGAAATCAAAGTTAGAATATATTTGTTAAGTACCTAGTAACTTATTATAATATTGAGTGTCATTGGATATTTTCAACTTTACCAGTACGATCAAATTTCATGGCCCTCATCTTATTGGACAAGTTTCAAACGATAGTTCCAATAGATCTCGGTATTTTTATTTGGTTAAAAGAATAATATTATTTGATAAAGTCACGATTTGGAAAGTTTTTGATTTGTGATCTTTCATGGAATTTCATCAAGAACCAGTTTATCGTTTGGAATAACAATTTAGGTTGTTTCTTCAACTTTCTATAAAAATAACTTTTATGAAAACTTTTTTGTCGTTGATGCTAATACTATTGGTAGTTTAGACTTTTTAAGAGACGGTGAAGTACCTAAAACAGCTTTCTTACTATACATGACATCTGGATATAATATATTTTGTTCCCGTATTATAGTAGGCGAAGTTAAGCATTTAGCCACGCAGTCAGGCTATAGATGGGTGACCGCTAAAGTGGTTTAATTTCTGAGCATCTCCGTGCTTCCAAAAGCACGTTATGCTGTCGGACCCAAATGTTGTCATTAGAAAACAGTCACTAAGCCTTTCAGAGAATTATTGGGCGGCTTGTACAACTCTGACACTAGGTTAAGCACTGCCCATACGATAAGTAGTATGACTATGAATAACTTAGAAATATAAATCAACTTAATAATAAACTTTACTAACAAAATCAGATAAAAAAAGCTAACACTACAAAGAAAAGTATAATTAGAAAAGTGTAACTAAACACAGAAGGTGTCAAAAAGTATTCCTCTGAATCGAGTTCGTGGGAAAAACATACCTAGAGGGCTGGCAGCATCACTACGTTACACCTGCCAACCACGAGAGAGGTAGGGCACAGCGTTCATTCGCTCAAAGAGAAGCCCGACTGGGGAAACAGCTCCACCTTACAGAAGAACACCGTCTTTAATAATAACATTAGTAATTTTATTGTTGTGTTTCTGCGTGTGAATTAGGTCGCCAGAGCTCATCAGGGTGGGGGGAAGGGTCAGCAACACTTGTTTGCTGATTCTTAAAGGCCGGCAGCGCACCTATGACTCCTGTAGTGTTGCGAGTGTCCATGGGCGGCGCTGATCAGTTACCATCACGTGACCCACTTGCTCGTTTGTCGCTCTCTGATATGAAAAGAAACGCCAACCGGCCCGTCAAAATAGATTAGTCTTGCTGAAATACAAGTCCTGGAGGGCTACCGGCTGAGTCGCCGAACATCGGGACAGTGATAGGCGTTGAAAAAATGTGAGCCGTCACGGGACGCCTGGCAGATGTGAAACATCGACATTATTTTGTAAAAGTAATATGCAGAAAAGAACATATTGTGATAGGAACTAAATATGTCATAATGATAAAATAAAAAGTCGATTGCGCATGCGCCACGGCATGCGTCGCCACGCCAGAAATCTGTTTTACGTGCGGCTATAGATGTTTTACATCAATAAATAAAGGGTTAAAATGTATTACTCAATCGTGAAATCGGCTTCGACGTTGAAATTCGATTCCGAACCATTTATGACGTCACATTTGTTCATGGAAGCCGATTTAACGATTGATCAACCTTTATTTTTTGAATGCCGGTCACTATCCCGATGTTCGGCGACTAAGCCGGTAGGCCCCCTGGGTGGGTATGGAACCCACGACCTGCAGCGTAAAAGGCAAGTATTTACCAACCACGACAACCATCCGTCAAAATAGTTTCAAATAGCTTTGTTACTGATATAGAATGACTAAGAAGATTATTGGAAACAGACTGAATTTTATGTAGATTTTATATTCTCTAAGTCTAGACACTAACATAAACCGGTGCTAAAGATATAACTATTTAAAGTAAATACTACTGTTTCATACGACATTCTAATACAAGTACATGAAAAACCACGATTTGTTAGTTTTTTATGTTTCACTACAACCAGGTTGTTCTGAGTTTTAATCTGATTATATCGATTCTCCGTGGAGAGTTCTGTAAAAGCTTTAAGCTTTTTAAATAAAATAGTTGGATGCACTTTATACAATCATCTGGGCATCCGTGTTTAGTAAAAGTTACAAATTGCAAATAGTAATTATGTTTTACAGGCTACAAGTCTACAAGTTTCTGTTTTATAAAGATTACAAGTTATAAATTTACCATAGTGGAAAATTGACAAAATTGTGAAATTATGGCTACAATTTTAGATATTTTTGTTTAATAAAGACTTTCTCTCTACAGGTGACAATTTACATAATGAGGGCTACCGCGTATCAATTTGCCGCTAGAGGCGCTACCATCGCGGCAGGTCTACGAAGCGTCAAAATACACTGTTTTTGATCGGGTTACGCTGTTTATTAATAAAAACTGCGATTATAACTCAAAATTTTGGTTTAAAACTAAATAAATTACAAAATGAATAACAGCTCGATGACTGTAATAAATATTTGAAAAAATATTTAAAATCCTGTTAAAGTGTTTCATAAATATCATGCCGCAGTGTTGTGCGGGGACTGCACAACACTGCGGCATGCTATTTATGAAACACTTTAACAGGATTTTAAGTATTTTTCGTAAAAACATTCGTCGCGTCCACAATAACAATGATTTTGATCAGCTATAGTGGACCTTCCGCGACAGTGGCGCCGACTGGTGAGCACAAAAACGGTAGCCCTCATTGAAGGAAATCCTGATTTATTGAACGATTCGATTCCCACCCAGGACAGATATTTGTGTGCATGAATATATCTGTTTGTCCTGAGTCTGGGTGTCATTATCTATATAATTAAGTATGCATTTACAAAAGAAAACCGGCCAAGTGCGAGTCGGACTCGCACATGAAGGGTTCCGTAGCAACAAGTATTTCAGTTGATTAAATGAAAGCAAATTGCGGTTTACGATTTATGACGTATTAAATAAAACTAATTGCTAGATCTCGTTCAAACCAATTTTCGTTGTTAGTTTGCATGGTAACGTACATCATATATTTTTTTTAGTTTTATCAATCTCTTATTTTAGAAGTTACAGGGGGGGGGGGCACTCATTTTACCACTTTGGAAATGTCTCTCGTGCAAATTATTTAATTTAGAAAAAAATATATATTAGAAACCTCAATATCATTTTTGAAGACCTATCCATAGACATCCCACATGTATGGTTACGATGAAATTTTTTTTTTGAGTTTTAGTTCTATGTATGGGGACCCCCAAAATCCGTGTTATATTTCAAATTTTGTGTAAAAATCTTAATGCGGTTCACCGAATACATCTACCTACCAAGTTACGGAACCCTAAAAAAGGAGTATAATGTAATATATCAGTTATCTGTCTTAGTTGTGATGAGATGGCGGTGTGTGAATAATTTCCCAAGATATTTATTATTATGATCCCTTGACTGACGGTTTTTCACGGTAGTGTTGCATAATAGGGTCGCTTTTTAGGGCCGTTTTGTGTAACAACGTTAATACGCGACGGCGATAAGCCTCTCTTTCAACTGTTAAACGGGGAGGATTTAAGACATTCCTTGTGCGACGGCACACACGGGAAATTTATTTGACTGCTGTAACTAAGCAACGTTTTCATTTGAATATTTGGCGACTTAGCGGTATATAAGTCGCATGATTGACGATAAAAGTATCGAAAGTGGTTCATTTCAAGTGGTCCTTATCAAAGGGTCCAAAACAAACAGTTCACACATAAAGGTGCTAACTTAACCTCCAGTAAATTTTCATAAAACGTTCTATAGATAAAAGTCCAACCATTACATATACTAATGGGTCATATTTTCCGCCGAACTTGACAATGTTGCTATTAACAATAGACCTATTGTAGCCTTACTGAATGAATGAGAGGGACCATTTATACTGATGCAGAGGAAATTTGCTACAGGACAAATTTTGTCATATTTTATACCGATGAGACTAAATCAAACAAAGGTTTTGTTAAAATATTTTCAATATTGTGTTTCAATGTTGTTGCGCAGCGGCTAAGACAGTCACCGCGCCACGCCGCTTCGTGTAGCGGGTTCGAGTTCGAGTTCAACTATTGTATTTGTGTGACTCACAAATAGTTGTTCTGAGTCTGGGTGTAATTTATGTCCGTCTATTATATGTTTGTAAAGTACCCCGCATACAGGGATGAGATTCCCAAAAGCGGGCATTGTCAGAGACAGAAGAGAAATAAGAAGTTGACCGATGTACAAAAATACTAAGAAAGAATAACATTACAACAAACAAAACATAGTCTCCGCCTGTTTGCCAGAGGGATTTCCATTTGTCACGATCTTTGCATACCTCTTTTGTCTCGTTTACTCTCATTATATTCTGTTAGGGTACTTCTGACGTGGCCTTTCTTAAAACAATTTCGACTTTATGAAGATATGTATTGGAAATCTCAAACCAGGAATGTCAGTACAAAATGAAATAATATGATACAAAGAGACGATAGGTTTTGATATTTATTTAGTACTATTATAGATATATTGAACAAAGGTCGATGTCTTTTCCACTAATACGACATAGAGAGATCTCATTATTAGGGCTGTTTTCGTAGGTTAAAATATTGCTACAAGGATCGTTAAGGAATCTCATTTCATACGTATTAGACCAATTATTATTTACCTAACTTTAGTGTAGTAGTAATGAAGTATTGTAAATTGATGCTGTCATTAAAATCATTGACCCAATTTGTGGGAATGAACTGGATTCAAACAATCTTTATGAAACGTTTATTATACGATACCTCTTATCGATTATATTGGCCTTGTCGACATATGATTGCAGAGTGAGCCAAGTAGCCAACTACCTGGCTCACTATGCATCCATTTGTCGGTCAACTGACTCAATATGTATCATGTCTTCAATTGGCCTCTTCTTTCTTACCGTAAACAAAATGTAGAAATTATCCCGCAATTTTCGAAGTGAAAACTTCTTTATCGACGTTGTGTACTTTTTTGCGAAACGTAAAAAATGTGAATCTCCCGTTAGGCCACGTGACCTGATCGTATATTCGTAAGACGAAGGGTCTTTTTTTATTCACACTGCTCGTTTGTGCACTCACATAACTGCAGCATGTTTTTCTTAATTATGTCAGATTTTTTACAGCCGACTGCCTAACCCAAAGGTAAATGCCCACAGACAGTATCGTTGAAAACTAAGTTGTGCCACATGATCATTATAAGTAAAAATCCTATTTTTAATTATCATAATTTTGTATCGTAATATGGAGTTTCACATTTGCCGGATAAAAGAGAACCCAATTATAAGTCCTTTTATTGTTTTTGCGTTATAAAAGATCGGCGCCATTAACAAAATGTTGCCACAAATGAAAATAAATTCACTCGGAATATTTAAAGCCAATAATCGATGGTCAAAAAGAAATAAGGATTTATTTCAGCCAAATTAGTGATGTTCCTACGCATTAAAATAGTCAATAGCACTTAGTAATGGTAAATTAGCTCTGAATATTCTTAAGTCTATTCAATTTCGTTACGTTGTGGTGCGGGTTTCTGCTTTGTCAAATAACCAAGACCACTAAGCCATATTCCTACTGAAACAATATTTCTGTTCAACCTAAACTAATTATAGATTTCTTACTTACAAAGAAATACTATTCATTTTTTTTATTCTCTAAATGCTAGAATATAAAAAAAACGAACTTATAAAATAAATGACACGTCACGACATGGTAAGCTAATCGATAAAAAAATCGATATCTGGTTAATATTTTTGGCAACACTTAAGTGATCTTTGACGTTATGTGACAGCGCAACTGCGCAAGCTATTACTGGTTTTTATGATAGTGTTTGGCGAATGTTTTGATATTTCTTGTGTGTGCAGTTGTGGATTATTCGTAACAACTCGAGTGACTTTGAGAAAGAGACTCCATTACGCTAATAATTGTAATCTGAGTCAGAGACTCCTTATTGTGAAAAGTGATTATGAGACGGGAGACTAATAGTGTCTGATAGCATCGCTCATTATGGATAGTACAGTTCCTCGGTGTATCAACTGATTCAACTGTTCGCTGCCCCATTAGACAAACAGAGCGATGAAATAGAAGTGCACCTACGATTGCACATGCACTACAATATATCATTCTCAGTAGGCTAGACTCCGTTGAGATTGGCCGCCTCTATCCCATAATATTACTTAACACATAATTTGTCTATTAACTAGTTGGCAATCAACGTTGCTTTACCTAAGATGTTCAATGTTCACCCATCTATTTTCATGAAACCCGGCAAATTACATAAACCATGTTAATTTTAATTGAAAGTATATATTAATCCCAACATAGAACAGTAGTTTTCATCTAGGCACAATAATGTTTGCACCGATACTAAGTTCCATATACACTTGGGCATTCCCCTTTGTTCTATTTTTTAAATATATTACTACCATCGGGAGGGACGCAATAACTATGAGTTACCGCCCAAAGGTGGGAAGTAGCATCTTCCACTCGCTACTCAGATCAAATGAACACTACTTTCAGAGTATTAAAAATAAAAAAATAGTTTTAGTTTCTATCGGCAGTCCGCAAAGACTGCCTTGCATGTTTTTTGTCGTGTCTTTCCTGATACATTTCAAAAATAAATGTTGCATAATCCATCTTATTAACTGAACTGTTCAAATTTCGGCCCAGCTGAATATACTTATTAAATAATTTTAAACCTGAAAAAATATAAAAAAAAATCTCTCTCGTAACCGTATGTAGTTTACACAGTAACAGATTTAAAGTACTATTTAATTATAAAATCTACTTTACACTGAAAATAGTTCAACTCATGATATTCACTGCATTATTTTATATTAGCCAAGCCACACGACTTCCCTCCCTTTCTACGATAATGTCATCGGGTGCTGCTACAGTGCATTCTGCTACAGCGGGCGCGGTAGCGGGTATAGGCGCCTCGCTCACGCGGCGTCGCGTGAGTGTGCGCTGCGGCTCCCGTCACATGTTGCAGTCAATGCGAGCGCATACCGCTGCACTGAGTAAAGTCGCTGCTGCTAACGTGATTTGTACACATGCAATGACCACTAAATCACGTGACGAGGGCGTCGTGTCATCTTCAATGGGACCGTCACTGCAACAAAATATATAGTACAACAATATATAGTAAATAAAACGGATTGATAAATAGTAATAAGTGTATTGTGGGGTAGTGTGTATAGATCAGTGTGCGATCTAACTTATTTCAAAGAAACGTCCGCACAACAACCGTTTTACTTTAGATATATCTAACTAGGTGTACAATTATAGATCTATTTGTGTATCCTCGAAATTTGGGAGCTTAATTCGTTTTTTATATCTTGTTAAATGAAAAAAATCGGTTTTTAAAGAGGAAATCAATTTTTTTTTCGAGAATAAATATATTGGACTTATATATAAAGCTATAATCAAGGATATGTCAAAAACCTCAAAAATAAAAATACTTATATATATAAGTGCCGAATGCTTTGTAGTTACTGAAAAATAATTTACTATTCCTTGCCAGGCCTAAGAGTAAATGGGACCAAAGTTAGATTAAAATGAAAATTTCAACTCATTTAAGTATTTTTATTTGAGATTTTATTTCTTTCATTGAATGATGGGCCTTATAAAAAACTATTAAACGCAGCTAGAATTTAAAATCTTATAATAAGACAAAGGCACTGGCTAAAAGATTGTGAACTTAAATTTTGAGAAACTAAAAAATTGGGCCCGACATAAATCTAAGAACATCGTAGATAACGTTCTTTTATTATAAGGAATGCAATTTTTTAAATATTTGAATTTTCGAAGTTATACTTCTTTTGGCGCGATGGAGAAAAATGATGAGAGTGAATTTTTACGATGCGCGCGCACACCGACACCTAAATTTAACAGCATGAAGTTAGTTCTAGGTGGTATGAAAATTGATAACTATGCTCAAGTTGTATATTCTAACATTTTTATTTAAATAAAATCTTTTTGATTAGTTTTAATATTTATCGTTAATCACTACTGCATTTTAATTATGTTTTTTCCATACGCCAAAGAAGTATAACTTCTAACGCGTGTACATATTTTTTTCATTGTTTACACCTTGCGGGTTTCCTTTTACTGCAGTTGAACTAAGCGTTGTTATTACAAAACCAAAAAGGCTTCAATTACGATGTCGAATGTCAATAACGAATTACAAAAGTTTGAAATGTCCGCACAGTCTATTGAATCAGCGAAAAAATGACGATTCCGCATACATATATGTAACCTTTTGCTCCTATTATACAAATTTTGTATCTTTATTTATTATTACATTTTGAAAAATTGATAAAACACTCACAAGATATGTATTCATCGGTCCATAAACAATCAGTGAGATTAAGCACCTAAAAACGTGGCCTATATATAAATGGGTGTCCATAATGCATTTTAATTTCTAAGGATTTCCGTTTTTCGGAGGCTACGATTAGCTGTCGATTCCCGCTGTAGTCATTAGACAGCAATCGTTACCTACGCAATATATACAGTGCTTGAATTGATCAACACTTTGACAACATTGTCACTGACGTAAGAGTAATCACAGCAAAACCATTAAATAATAAAACAAAACTGAATATTTGATTTTCAGTGTTATTTTTATTGATAAGTGAAATAATAACCATAGATGCAATACTGGAATATTAATAATGGGCTTAGATGGATTACTGGAATACTAATAGTGTGGCTTACTTAATATGCTGAATCGGCTACTGAAACTAAACAACTTATAAAACTACAGGTTGATTAAGTATTCTAAGAATGTTTTGAACCGGTAATTCACAGCTCACACAAACTGTGGTTAAAAAGCTATTGTATTTTTCATGGATCGATTCAGGTCCTTAAGTAAACAATGTAACTTCATAAAAAAACTGTACTCAGAGCTGTAGCTTTAAGTAAGTTGCAACTTAATACTTGAGGAGTCGATTATTTACCTTCTGGCAGTACCTTTATGTTTTAATTAGTTCAGACGTACTTTTTTACTTACTTAATCATATGGACTGTCGTTACACTAGTTTCAGTGATATTTAAGCAGCTCTGTGGGTCACTGAAATGTCTTAGTGACTGTGTTCTAAAGACTACAACCTTGCTGCTTTATCTCTTCTATCATTTATCTATTGGTGTGAGAAATGCCTCAGTACAGAAGAGATATTGAAATAAATTATTGTATCCGTGTCATTATTACATTCATATGAATCTACTTTTATGTGTATATATCTTATTGTGAAAAAAATATTAAGACACAATGTTATATTGTTAATTGCAGATAAAGGCGCTATAGATGGGTGACCGCGCCATTGGTTTATTGCTGTGCTTCTTCGTACTTCAGTGGGTTTGTTAAGTTCACGGTCCTTATAATAGTCATTCTATTACAGTAGTTAAGCCATGTCAGAGCCCTATTGGGCGGCATGGATAACTCTTACATTAGGGTAACCACCGCCCATTGAATAAGTATTATTTACTGAAATACCTTGAATTCAATTAAACTGAATTTTATTCTAGAGTGTTGGCTAACTGGTCAGATTACGAGGTATTGTGACCAAAATAATAAAGTAAGTAAATAAAAAATAAGGCAAAAGAAAAGGCAAGAAAGTAAGTATAGGTTAATCAGTGAATGTATTTTTTGCTGTACATAGTAAGGATTTGTTTTAACCTATCCCAAGCAGAAAAATATACCTACAATAAATTAAAATTATGTTAATACAGCTTAAATATTTACCCATGGTCGACCCCTGGTGGATCCAGTATAGTTCTGCAGCACTGTACTACAAGTGCAACCAGTAAACATGCTGCGGCTGCCCACAAAACACTGGCCGCGCCCGCACCCGCTCCCGCTACGCCCGTTACCGCGCTCCATCCCCGCGATGTGTGTATTGAAACCGCTGTGAAAAAAAAGTTTAGGTAAGAAATAATTAAAATTTCTAATATTGCAAGAATATTTCAACTTGTAAATATAGTACACACACAATTAGTAAAACAATATTGCGTAACAAATATTGTGCAAAAAAAAATAAGGAAGATAATTTAAAAAATATTTCATTTTCTTTACAAGGGCTAAAGTACAACATTTTAAAAGAGCAAAAGTTTAGACTGCTTGTACTGTTTACGAGGTCAGGGAAATAACTTCTTTGCAAAGGGTTTTCCCGTTTCTTAATTGTGTAAAATCTTAGACATTAAACAAAAATCTTCAACAGCTTCAGTTGGTAAATATTTCAGAAGGATGTTTTTTGTACAAATGAAGGTTACAATTGGCTACCGAGCGTTGTCAAGTAGGCAGACAATGTCATTTAGTTATTCTTATACCACTGAAAATCAGACGGATTTTTGAAGATATGCCAAATTGTTTACAATTTTTCTTTTATATAAGTTGTATGGTTAATAATTTTGGTTAAGTATAATTTTATTGTATATTAAAAATATGAGTAAAAACTTTAGTAAATCCTTATATGGCACCATATAAGGCAAATTCAATGCAAAAAAAATGTAATAATAATAATATCCTGGTACATTATTTACACACGGCCATTTCATGCCAAACTAAGTAGAGCTTGTACTATGGAAACCAGATAACTGATATACTACTATTATTTTGTAGACTCAGGACAAACAGACATGTTCATGCATAAAAATATCTGTCCTGGGTGGGAATCGAACCCACGACCTCCGGCGTGAATAGCAAGCATTTGCCAACCACGCCAACAAGCCCGTCAATGATCTATAATTATGTAATATGTATACGTTTTGTTTTATTGTGATGAGTGTAAATGAAGCTCTTTCTAAGTACTTATGTACTTCGTTTTTTATCCTACTCCTACTGAACGACTGAACGGATATTCTTCAAATATCTGGATATATATCTGATATTCTTCAAATATATATCTGAATTCACAAACATCAGACATGTCACGGAGGAACAATCACCGAAAAAAAATATGTCCAAATGCTTATATATACTCAGCTCAATATTTGTAAGCGGCAGAATGCCTTGCCGACCTGGTTTTATCTACGCCATTTTTATTGTTCGTACTACAACTACAAGACAACTAAGAACTAACATAAACGAAGCTTTCAATAGTTAGTAGCCAATCGCTGTGGCCGAATACGGCCAGGATAAATATAGTAATAGTTTCGTTATAAATAATTTATTTCAGTTATAGTCAAATTGATAATACTTATTGCTAATATTTAAAGTTTTAGATATATTTTACTACGTCTTGTCCGAATAATTCTGAGATAAGAATTCAATATTACAATTATGGTGGACCATGTGTGATGATCTCGCTTGAATGCTACCACCGGAACCAACGCGCCTGAACTGAGAAGACTCAGCGAAACAAACTCAGCGGGTTTCTATATTACCAATTTCATCACGGCTCAGTTAAGCGGGGTTCAAAATATACTATGATTAGACAATAATAGAATATGAAGAAGGAACGCTAAATTTGGATAAAAGTTTTGGTCTCTATCCATAATAGTGCAAAATACTATGTATAATTATACTATGAAATGATAATCTTATAAATATATTAAATGGCTAACCATATATCCAAATTAAAAATACCCAGGATTTTTCATTGAATGCACATAGAGTACAATTTAAAGAAAACGCAGAATATTAATTGATATTGGCCAAAAATAATTTCAACCTTATTTCAATGAGAAAAATATCGTCCATTCACAGCACTTTGAGACGGTCAACATTGGGTAATAAATACTCGTAAATATGAACGCTTATTTTGCTCCATTTTTATTCGAGAATGTTCATAATGAAAATCATAATTTATTTTCAGCAAAATACCTCGTATACTAAGACTTGTAGAGGATCATTTGGGATTTTTATTTGTATGAAGTAAAGAGGCCGTGAGATATTTATTTGTTGTCCAAAATGCGTTCTTAATATTGTTACAAGATTCTTCTAAGATTTTTGAGGGTTTTTTATACTTTTGATCATAGACTTTTTCTTTTGTACAATATGATAAGAATTGATAATAATTTTTTTTTGTCTTTTATTGTTTCATGTCTAGATTTGGTCCGCGTAGTAAGAATTTGGTCTGAAGAGAAATGAAGCACCTGTGACTCTATAATCCTACACTAGCACATGTGGCTCAGTAATTAAGGGTGTCACCTCGCCTCGGCCTCCTCGTGTTTCGGGTTGGATTTCCACATAAGACAACTATTTTAAGTATATAGATAGTATGCAGATAGGGAATGTTGTGGCCTTTTAATAAAAATATTTTTCTTAAGATAAACGTATCCCTTGTGTAAATCCAAGTATTACCTAAACTATCTGTGAGTCAACTTTAAACCAATTCCGTTTAGCCGTTTTTGCGTCACTGAATGAAACATCTAAACTTTCACATTTATAATATTAGTTGGATATTACATTAATCTATTATTATTATGTAGCCTGAAGTGACCCACTGCAGAGCGAGTGTCTCCTCTAACAATGACGGGGGTAGCTCTAGTGGGAGTTAGTTATTTAGTTGTTTTTATTCAATAACAATTTTTACATTGTGTCTGAATTTTCTATAACTAAATGTACATTATTATATAATAATTATGGGAGAAATACATTAAATGATCTATGGAATACAATACAATAAATAATAATAATAAATAAATGGTCAATTATAAAGTCGATGTTTCTATGTTAAATACAAATTACTTAGCAGACGAGAAGCCTACATGATGTGTTGCTTTCGCGAAGTGGGTAGTTACATGAGACTCGGTCTACCTTTGGACGACGGCCAAATTAATTTATTGACAAATTCAATTATATTATTAAATCAGAATGGAGCTTGAATATTTGTTTCAATTTCAATTATTTGCGTCTACGAAGTTTTGTCTAGATAGAATTCTGATGTACAAGTTCTTGCGGTTAGAGAACTTTTTAACGAAACAAGTCTACACTGATTGCCATTACTCACCCATCGCCAATTTTCCGTTATCTCAGCTCACATTAATTTAAAAAATCATATTACGAATCGCAATTTTAAAATTATGTGGGCCCACACAGGTGCAATGTCTATTCCCATACTCTCAAGATCCAATGGGACACCACACTGACATGACCAGAAAGAGTAGAGGTATAGGGCCGATGGCTTTCCATGCTTTCCGAGGCATGGGGAAGTAACACCGCCAATATCAAGACTACAGGCTGATACTGAGAATTTCCCAGAGCAAAAAATCCCAGCATTACTTTTTGAGGCACTAACTGAACTTCGACCTACGATCAAACACAATATCGCTTGACCCACCAGGCAGTCAAAACCCTAGTCAGTACTTAATTATTAATATATTCTGTGGACAGAAATTTAAACTTATTGTGTTTTACTAGAGCATATAATCCAGATACATAAACTCAGAAATGTTGATCTCATTCTAAAAATTAAAATAAATCTGGTGAAACGTAAACTTGCAAAGATCTTCATTCATTTTCTCAAGATGGAGTACAACTCACCTGCAGCTAATACACTGATGCCACCAGCAGGTATCCCGAGGCCCATATTAAACTTCTGCCGCTCTTCTATGAAGGCCACGCTTCCCATCACCATGGCCGATATGCCGCATACTATCTGTGAACAAAATCCGCTTTGAGTGGTAAGTCTTTGCAAAATGTACCACCTACTATGAAAAGTGGTCTAAGTAAGACGCTCTGTTTATAAGATACTATGTGAAGTTTTGGGAGTCAAATTAATGGCCCAAATGTATTGTTCGGAATAGTTCAGCTAACGGCAACAAATTAAATTAATTGGCTAAGTTCGAGATTGACACACACATTAAAGGTTCTGTACCAACCTTCACAATTTAGTAGTAGTAGTAGTCAATTTATAAGGTGAAGCAAATACATCGAAATAATCACGTTCTTTGAATAATACCTACCTTTAAATTCAAGTAATTTTTTTGGTAGTTTTGACGGCAATAGAAATAAAACAGTAAAAAGGTTCTGAAAATATTGATCGGTTTGCTATCAAACTGAGATATAGCTCGCTGACATAAAGACGGAACACGTGTTTAGTAAGAGAGTTCCGTTGACATTGTTTGCGTACGGAACCCTAAAAATATTTATTCCTTCGTAAATGGTCGTTGCAAAACAATCTAATAAAAATCTTCCAGGCCTCCAATACTTTTTTTAATGACCTGTCTCACACTAGGATAAAGAAACCCTGTGGAATACCCTGTGGAATATACTTTAGAAACATATAATTGACGAACACAAATAATAATAATATCCTGGGATATTATTTACACACGGCCATCTGATCCCAAACTAAGCATAGCTTGTACTACGGACACCAGATAACTGATATACTACTTTTCTTTTGTAAATACTTATATAAATAAATACACCCATACTCAGGACAAACAGACATGACCATGCACACAAATATCTGTCCTGGGGCTCTACCGGCTAAGTCGCCGAACATTGATTTCTTAAATGGCGTTCAAATAAATAAAGGTTAAAAATGTCTTAATCAATCGTTAAATTGGCTTCCATGAGCACATGATGACGTCATAAATGGTCCGGAATCGATTGTCAACGTTAAAGCCGATTTAAGGATTGGTTAAGTCATTTTTAACCTTTATTTATTTGAACGCCATTTAAGAAATCGATGTTCGGTGACTTAGCCGGTAGAGCGCCTGGGTGGGAATCAACCCCCGACCTCCAGCGTGGAGAGCAAGCATTTGCCAACCACGCCAACAGGACTACCAACTAATACCTAACACAACAGTCCTCATGTGCGGATCGAACCCCGGGAACTAAGTGGCGTGGCGACTGCCTTAATTCATTTAATTAAGTTTTGCCATTTGATTGTACTCAATAATATGTAGTAAAAATATTAGACTTAAACTAGATAATTAAACATAATCTCTTGACAATAACTTGATACGAGCTAGCTAAATATCATTGCTATAATAAAATAAATTTTATAAATGTTTTCATACAATGTGTACCTAAATATCTATGTTACTAGAAATAATAATGTATACAACTATATTACTACAAACATGTTCTGACTATTTACAAGCGCTTTTTTAAAGTCTAAGTCTTATTTAACTTGCAATGTATGTATGTTCGGGTGGAATCTTGCAACTCAATTTTGAAGCAGATATTTTCAGCCGATTGAGCTGAAATTTTGTATACACGGTTAGTTTGGATGACAATTCATGATAAATCATGTGACGTCATCCTAAATCCAACATGGCGGACCATCCAAGATGGCGGAATAGTGATTTTTTATGCACTTCTATTTATTTTATTTATTTAATACCCAATACTCAATCGTTTATTGCTTCCACAATGTATAACAGATGGTATAATAATCTTATAATTATTATTATGTAACAATTATGGACCCTGTCGGGCACAGCGTAGTAGAAGAGAGGAAGAAGGCTTTTTGTTAATAATAAAAAGTTTTAGAATTTATGCTATTTGTAAGAATTATTAAGTATTTCAATTTTAATTTAAAAATGTCAGTATTTATAGCGAAAAGATTATCACATTAATATTAGAATGTCAAGATCTATAGAATTGTTGTTGTTAAAGTTTATAGTAATATTATAGGAATTTTATAAGATGATTTGTTAATTTAATATTTTTTAATTTAAAGTTTTCATGGTCAATTTACTATTAGTCAAATATGTATTTAATAGCCAGGTACTATGCATTAATGTACACATAATACTTAAGTAAGCCTTAGAAACAGATTATTTCTTTGAGTCCAAGTATTCTTCAACAGTATAATAGCTTTTCTGTAATAAGAAAAGCTTTAGTTTTTAATAAAAGTATTATCCTTTTTCAATTCTTCTGGAAGTTTATTATAGATTTTTATTGACATTGTAATGGAAGACCACCTCCTTTTTGAATTAGCTTATTCATATAAATGCTTCCAGTTTGTATCACAGTATATTTTCCTTCGTTTAGTAGTTAGTTAATTAAGATATATGTTTATCTATAAATATTCCGGTCATGCTCATATTCATCAGAACTAGAATATGGAAATTTTTCCAATCTCCTTGGTAACCACTGTTGGCAACGCAGTTGAGTGAACAAAGTCGAAAGGCTAGCTATATCCCCGGGTTTTATTTGAATAGACTACATTTGGCCCCAACTTTATTACTTGGGCGAGCCATAATACGGACAAAAATAATACTGTTCGGACAAAATTGCTTAGGGTAGGTGCCATAGGGGGAATTATTGCAAATTTTGCAGTCATAGGTTCAGCTTGATAGACCTTGATTTACAAAGTAAGTTTTGCCTTTGAGTTAGGGAGTTATATTGGGAGAGTTTCTAGTAACTTGTGTTGATGTATGTACTAAATAAATCATTACTTTGGTCCTACTTTGTTATACAAACCCTAAGATACCTATTATTCTTGTGAATAGTTAGATTTGATTGTTAGGACGTTTAGGCTTAGACAGCCTAGAAAAGGTTTATTTAAGATATGAAAAGGATAAAAGAGCATACTTAATTTCGTTTTAAAAAACGTAGACTAAATTTAACATTTGAAATCTATTATTTTATACAAACACTCAATTCATCTCTAAGAATTTAGTGTAAAAGCAGTGGTGAGTTTAGTGTTAGAGTTGTTCAAGCCACCTAGAAGGGTTATTTATTAGCTTAACGCCTAACGACCGGGACTGACGGCTGAACTTGCCCTATGAAGAACGGAATCTCCCAGAAATTGAACCTTTTTGGCGTCTATAATCCGGTCTGTAGATAGTGGACTCAAGCACCGATTAAATTGCGGAGCTTAACCCCTGCTTGCGTTCTTTTTAATTCGAATTAAACCTGTAAGTGGTTAGTTGGCTTTAAAAGAAGGCGTGTGTAACCAATTAGCTATGAGCGCCTCCTTTTCAAGATAGAGGTTACAAGGAGGCATAGGAGGGAGGGAGGGTGTAAAACAGCATGCATATCACAACAGGAAATGTTGGTGTGATTTGGTTAGTTATTTTACTTACGATGTCATATTATTAAAAAAAAAGTAGTTATTCATTCATAGATCCTTCACGGCTGACAATTCATTACTATTTTATTACAGACGAAACAATACGCCAATAACAAAGAACTCAATATTACACAATGTGTGCAGAGAGTAAATGGCATTTAAAAATATAATTATTAGGTTAGTGATTATTATGATAGATGTATGTGTGAATGTGTGTGAGTGAGTAAATGAGTGAGTGTGCATGTGTGTAATATGTTCGATCAGAAACAAATTTTTAGCAATTGCAATATACAAGCATATATTACTAACGCCAAATTCCCGACTTGCTGAGTGTTTTTCTTAGAAATATTCTTAAATAGTCTTTTATACTAAAAATGAGCTATAAAACTGCGTAGAGTTCATGTATACAATAAAAAGTTTAATCCTTATTATTCGATCATTCATCGAATAATAAGGTCATATTATGGTTTTTTTGAGTATTATATATCTTTAATTTAACGTGTCAGGTAAGTTTATCTGTTTACGTTCATTTAAAATTGCTGTAATAATATTGAGTTGAAAACCTTCCAATTAAATAAATATTACAAAGGCAATAGATAGTTTCATCATCATTATATCAGCCGAAAGACGCCCACTGCTGGACAAAGGCCTCCCCCAAAGATATCCACAATTACCCCTCACAAGATCATCGGTCTATCTTGAAGGGCTGCCCACGTTGCGTCTTACGGTTCGTGATCGCCACTCGACCAAGCCTGAGATCCGCAGGTGAACCAAAGTAGCCCGAAGAATTGCCAAGCTGAAGTGGCAGTTCGCAGGACACATAGTACGTTGAGCCGACGGCCGCTGGGACAGAAAGGTTCTCGAGTGGCGACCACGAAACGGATAAAGAGTTTGTTGTCATTTAATTCAACACAAAAAGAGGTAGGTAATTGTATGTACGCGGAAAGTAATAAAAATATTTACAAATAACATCGATGTAAATTCGAATAATTTATTCTTTTGTGACTGAAAAATATGGCGACTGGGAAATGGACATTGATTATGTCCATTTCCCAGTCGCCATATTTTTACCGCGTTTTTACTTTGAGGGTATTACTCCCGATTTCATTCATATTTTAATTGTTATATCTCTCACGCATCCTTTTCCTACATATTCCTATCAAAAGGACTGGGCAATCTTTAGTTGTGACATTTTAGTTTTGGTGTTTAAATTGTATTGAGACACTGCGGTATTTGAGACGAGAAAATGTTACTTAGCTTTGCAAACACTGCCCAGCCGACTTGGATTCCATTCAAATCATCTCCATCTCTTTCTAGGAAGAACGATATTTAGTTAGGGCGGGACTATTTTAGCTAGACTAGTGATCGCACTTAAGGTTCTATTACCAAAGACTATAGGCACTAAAGACAAGTAATATTAATCTATTCTCAGTTTTGACCCTCAGTTTATCATCTCTTCTCAGTTTGTTGATGTGTCAAAAGCATGGAAAGCGTGGAATGTTTATTTTTACTAAAATATTTTACTTCTTATGCCTATAATATAAAAATATTAGCTTTCTGCACTCCTTCTCCATATAAACTTTAACTGTTCCAAATTATCATTCTCCTCCGTCTGCGGATTTTTTTACGAATTAATATTATGATAACTAGGTAGGTCCAACTTCAAACATTGCTATTTATATCGTTTGCAATACTTAATTATCTATAGGATTAGAAATGCATTTTATACTATAGAAAATTAATATTGCATTTTTTTATACATAAAATAGAGAAAAATTGTTCTTAGCATTCCCTTAGTATTTATATTTTCATAGCCTGGAACCTAACTCGTATGGTATCTAATAAAGAATAATCATTTTATAATTGTTTAGTTTCAACAAACGGAGCCGAAGAAACCAGCCCGGAGTTTGTTTATGTATGACCCGGAGAAGAACTCCGTGTCATCCAGACCATGTCCATGCATGTAGGTAGCTATAATATATGAGGTAGTGAAAACTAATCTACAATGATGCTCCGGGACGAATATCGCTTACGGCGGCTACTACGCATTTGTGTACGACTGTTTTATGTTTTCACAAACACTAATATTCATTACCTAGAGGCATTATTTTCATTACCTAGATCATAGTTGAAATAAGAGGTTCTATTATTATTAAAAGTTCCTTTACTAATTTAGTTTGAATTCATAAAAAATTATACTCCATGTTTTATTCTACTTTAAGTAATTAAAATGAAGGTCGAAATCCTAAATTCGCTGATCTCACCCGCTTTATAATAAAGATGAGTTATCCTCGACGACGGCATTTAAATATTTGATGTCGTTATAGTAATTGCTTTGGAATCAAATTAGGGTTGGATTCCTAAGAGTTCTGTGAGCAATTTAAAATTCCTTTGTTATTTGAATTTTCCTCATCTGTAACAATGCGATGTCATACTCTTTTAAATCATATATGATGAACTAGCTGTGCCCCGCGGTTTTACCCGCGTTTAACTTTATAAATTATAGCCTATGTGTTAATCCAGGGTGTCAACTAACTCCATACCAAAGGTAAACGGCAAGAATGTATGGGACTTTTGTATCGCTAGTAAAATTTCGTGTTACGGGGTATTTTATGTTTTAATTGGTGGTTAATTAAGAGTAAGATTTTTAGAACTTGGGATATAAAAGTTATAGTCAGTTTTATTTCAAGGATACGTTTGGTAATCTGTGGGTCAACCCCATGACTGTAGAAACATTGCAGTTCGAAAATCACTCTTACTGCCTAAGTAATAAAGATACTGTAAATATCAAAGTGTGTCTACTGATGTGGCAATGAAATGCTAGTCTTAACTAGTTTACCAATGAAGATTGTTACATATTATATTTACATAAACATTGTTATGTTGATAAAGTAAATGTTGTAGCACTTTTTATAGTCTTTTACATGGATTTATTCCGAACTTGCCCCGAAAACCGGGTCGCGAGTTAGGTTAGGAAGATACAAAAAACTATTATTTGTTGAAATAATGAAAAGTTCTTTATTCCCATTAATTACATAGTTCATAACCCAGTGTACATTTGTGTGAGGTTGCGAGAGGTTATATATGAGGTTTTGAGTGGAGGTAAATAAAACAATAGATTCTTTGTTTTTTGTAGCTACATTAATTTTATTGATATTATTATAAATTTATCCTTAGTATTACTTCATCTAAGAATATCTTCATATAAGTACCAAACAATAATTATCACATAACACAAAGCAACATTGGGTTTATTGAGAACTTCACTCTCTTCGAATAATGCTTGTCTTCTTAGTCGGGGCAAGCGAATGTTGCAATTAACACATTGCAAACTCGTCATTTTAATTAAATGATAAAGCGTCCTTTCGTGAATCCACTGTCAACAGATATATATTATAGCACGGAGGAACTGATGCTGAACTCACGTAATATCTGCAAGATTATTTGCTAAATTGATGACATGTATCAAAACAACAGCAATAAATACCTGTATGTATTTGCCTGTATTTGCCTGTCAATAAATAATTGCCATGAACAAAAAAAATATTGACGACGAAAATCGTTCCTATTCTAAATCATTAATTATTTCGATATAATGCAACTACTGTGCTTTCTTAGGTATAATAAATAAGTCTATAATTATATGATTTATATGTAATGTTGTTCCCATTTATAAATAATTAATTATAATTTCGACATTTATATTATTTTACACATGGCAATTTCTGTAAACGTAACTGCGTTTAGTTTACGATTTTATTACGTTCATTTATTGAAGATAATTGAAATATTCTTTTTGATTTTATTAATTAATCCCAAGTTCTAAAAATATTATACTAACATTAAAATCAATACCTTAGTTGTCTTAACAAGTGGTACAAATTATATAGCTGAACAACAAAGGAAGTATGCGATACGGTTTCTGCCATTCACTTTTTATTGAAATCGCTCCAGCCGTTTAGACGTGAAGAAGTAACAAACATAGACACTCACAAACTTTCACCTTTATGATGTTAGTGTGGTAGCACAAGCTCACCACTATGCTGTCCCATGTAACTCTAGTAACATTTGAGTTAACTTATTGCCCGAAGAATTACCAAGCTGAAGTGGCAGTGGGCAGGGCACATAACTCGTAGAACCGATGGCCGCTGGGGCCTGGGGCAGAAAGCTTCTCGAGAAGAAATTTATGTGCGGTGGCGGAGCGGTTAACGCACATGGGGCCGGATAACCTGTGGTCGTGGGTTCAATTCCCACGCGCACTTAAATTTATACAATTTATTTTAAAGATGTCTAAAAGATTGTTCTCGAGAAAATTAATATTTGGTAGGTAAAAGTTTAAATGACATGAATGTTTTGGTTAGACAATTGAACTCTCCATAAAGTTATTTTCATACCCGAAATTAAAACTTGGTAGCAGTTTATAAGGATTCGTTGTTTCCCAATCATTGGAAACCATAGGAGGGTTATAAATACAGTCAGTCATTCTAATATTGTACCACGAAGAATTTATTTAATCATGTTTTTTTAATATTATACTAGCAATGACCCCGGTTTCATCCGCGTTAAACTTAATAAATTATAGCCTGTGTGTTCTTCTGACATATAAGCTATATTACTACAAAGTTTCATCAAAATCCGTTCTGTAATTTTTGCGTGAAAGAGTAACACGAGAACATCCCTATATACGTTCATACTCACAAAATTTCGCATTTATAATACGAACTTTGCCTCCCGATTTCCCCCACGTTAAATTTTATATATTATAGCTTATGTGTTATTATGATATATATATATATATATATATATATATATATATATATATATATATATATATATATATATATATATATATATATATATATATATATATACATACATTACTGCAAAGTTTCATCAAAATCCGTTACGTAGTTTTTGCGTGAGAGTAATAATCATACATACATCCATATAACCATACATCCATAGTCACAAACTGTTGCATTTATAATATTAGGAGGATGACTACCTTTGTTAACAGTAATTACTAATACTTAATAGAAAATGAAAAGTGAAAAAGATCAACTAAATTAATGATTAATTTATTATTGTTATGCTATGCATGTGGTAATACCAGCCAGAGTTTTTTTTTGTTTTTTTTTTCTTCATTTATTTAAAGGGACCTTTACGCATAGCGTATGTCAGTCCCATCGTATCCTAAACAATTGAATTTTAACAAAATATGAGCCATGAACTTGAAAGAACCCATCGCATCATCACTATATTTTGTGGAACATGCCCACATCGGTTCTGTTCAAGTTCAGGGACCTCATTAAATTATTTCTACAAGACTCATATCGAACACATTCCATCAATAAATGTTGTAGGTCCTCGATACATCCACATTCCTCACAATTTGGTGAAGTGATCTTCTTCATCACAAAGGCAAATTTTTTGCATGGAATGTGTCCAGATCTGGGTCTAAGAGCAGTAACAATGAATTTCCTACAGCCAGAGTTTTGGGCACGTTTTCTCACGACCTCGACTCATAGGAATAATATGACGCCCTCCCTGTATTTAGTTATCACTTATGTAGATTTAGTTTTTTTATCCAATGTAGTTAGTTAAGTTTATTCAGGTTAGAAAGTTATATTGTTTTATTAATTCCAAATAAAAAGCCGGCCAAGTGCGAGTCGGACTCACCCATGAAGGGTTCCGTAGCAGCAAGTATTTCAGTTGATGAAAGGTAACTTGCGGTTTACGATTTATGACGTATTTAAAAAACTACTTAGTAGATCTCGTTCAAACCAATTTTCGTTGCTACTTTGGTAATGTACATCATATTTTTTTTTAGTTTTATCATTCTCTTATTTTAGAAGTTACAGGGCGGGGGGACACTCATTTCACCACTTTGGAAGTGTCTCTCGCGCAAACAAAAAAAAATAGTATTAGAAACCTCAATATCATTTTTGAAGACCTATCCATAGATACCACACATGTATGGGTACGAGGAAAAAAAATTTAGATTTTCAGTTCTATGTATGAGGAACCCCCAAAATTATTGTTCTTTTTTTTTACTATTTTTGTGTGAAAATCTTAATGCGGTTCACAGAATACATCGAATTACTAAGTTGAGCAGTACAGCTCTTATAGTTTCGGATAAAAGTGGCTGTGACATACGGACGGACAGACATGACGAATCCATAAGGGTTCCGTTTTTTGCCATTTGGCTACGGAACCCTAAAAACTACATTAATAACTGCTATAACTAAGCTAATGGCCGTCAGAAAATTCCTCCGTATTGTTGGGAGGTAAAGTGCTCAGAAGGCTGATCGCTGGCACTACGAAGGTATTTTATCATAATAGAACGACATATATATGTATGAAAACTTACACAAAAGCTTTGGCATAATGTAGGTCCTAATCATCACTTATTTAAATTATGTCAATTATACAATAATAAGTCACACAGATCATCCTAGCCCCAAACTAAACAAAGCTTGTACTATGGGTACCAGGCGATGATATACATACTTATATAGATAGATAAATACTTATATACATAGAAAACATCCATGACTCAGAAACAAATATTCGTGCTCATCACACAAATATTTGCACTTACCGGAATTCGAACCCAGGATCACCAGCTTCGTAAGCAGGAACACTACCAACTAGGCTACGGTGACCGTCAAACAAACATATTATATGTTAGGGCTGTAATTGAGAAAAATTGAACATAAACTACCGACGACGCGGCCACAGCCGGACGTAAGAGCAACATTTTAAGCAGTCTTCAAAAGAAAGTGTTTCTCTAAATTCACAGTGCCAATGATACGAGGGTGTACACAAAAGTTTTCTGTGATCTGTCAAAAGATATGCTTCACTTACTACTTGATATGACAATTTCCGAACGAGTTTTCCACATATACTTGATACCATGGTAACGGGAACAATACAGGTGACGACAGGTTTCCATGGAAATATTCCTTTGTAGACAGATAACTTGTTATATTCAATTGGATTGTACGATGCCGACCTCGTTCCTTCTGTCAATATTTATCTGTGGAGATGCGTATTGTATGTATTTCTTATATTTTCATAGAAAATGTTGCTATTGTGACGTATACAGCAATAATTTAATGTTCGTGGATCATTGTTGATACCTATAATATACAACGACGGATACACTTGCTCTACAAAAACCACCCTTACTACATTCGTAATAAAGAGACTGTTAAAAACGCGGCAATGTTAAAGTCGGTCGTTAACTGTACACGCGATATGTATAGAACCAAACAGACATACGGCTCACCTTACGGTTAGTGGTTACACGCTTGCGACACAAATGACTTCACTTTCCCCTACCCGATAAGCTTTATCAAGCTTAAAGTACCACCCAGGCTCGTTGCATTATCAGTGCAATACGAGCCAATACGAGCCAAAATATATTATAGAAAGTATGCATTATTTCTAGTAAGTCTGTAAGAGCAAATAAACGCTAAACTCTTAAAACTCTTACTGCTTATAATCCAAAAATCAACTTAATAGCTTTGGCTCAAAATGTACAAATCTACAATCCACAATTTGTACAATGTCCACAATAAGTACACAGAAATCAAATTAGTTCTTCTCAAAGTGATTTATAAGTATGATAGTCTTGATATTTTCAGAAACTATTTTAATCCATTCTACTCATACAATAATAATATTGATGTTTAAGATGTGGATGTTTGTCACTCAGTTACGCAAAAACGACTGAACGGAATTGGATGGACGTTGGAATGGAGATAGGTTATGGCCTCAATTTACACATATCAATAAATTGGTGGTTAAAATAAAACTTAAAACGTTACGACGATAAAAATAAAAATTCTAGCTACGAAGTTACATGTGACTTACGAGTACCTTCCACCTTTCTATAAAAAGTAAAGACGGCAAGTGTGTTTCCATAGCCATCCAGTGGTATGTATCGTTTATTTTAATTACATACTGTACTGTCTAATTTCTTCGTTATACCTTACATTAATTAGGTTAATTAGTCTATGTATATTTATCAAATGAAATTACTTTAATCATTTAATTGAAAGTAAGTATAGTTTTTGTGTTGATAGCAAGTAATTTATTAAGCGAAGCTTGTTATCTTGCCAATAAATACACCAGCAGCGAAATAATTGGAAGCAGTTTCGAATTCAAAATGTTGATTGTACTTACTTACGTTTTTCTCGCCTTCACTAGTAATATAGTATGGACGAGATATACACATAACAATAATCCCAAAAATGAACAAAGTCAATGTGCTGATAGAAACTCTGTTCCAAAATCCTGTCCAAGTGCATGCCAACCAACTTGTGATGATCGGCGGCCAAGTAATGAAAGACCTTGCACTAGGAATTGTTTGATAAGTGGATGTGTATGCAAAGAAGGATACATTTTGGATGTAGAAGGAGGTAAATGTATTGAAGAACAGAATTGTAAGGCTGGAAACTCTTGTGATGGGGATCGCAATGCAACACGGGTATCTTGTAAGGGTGCCTGCCAACCTACATGTGCACAGCCGCGCACAGATCGACCATGTATACTGATATGCATTTTAAATGGATGTGTTTGTAAAGAAAACTATATATTGAGCCAGGAGAATGGTGTATGTATCAAGAAGGAAGATTGCCCTATTTCGTCGTCCAATAAATACGTCCAAGGTTAATATCGCCGATGAATATCGATTGCATTTAGGTAATGTGAAATTGATTTCAATCATTTTTAACAATAAAGTGTGTTATTATTCGATGTTTTCTGTTTATTTACATAGGTATAGAGAATAATACATTAGCATTACTTTTTGTAACTCACAGATTTTTTTTTTTTATAATGGTAATGGGTCTATATTAACAATTCTACTTAAAAAGAAAACAATTTACAAATAGAAAATTTTAAAAAGCATTTAAGTCACAATCTGCGGGTAGTGTGCCCAAGAAGCTGGCAACGTTGCCTCGTTGTATGGCCAAGCTGATACGCTGGCCGAGGTACACTCCCGCCCTTGGGTCACCGGAGGTTTCGACAAGGCGTCTGGACAAGCTTTTCACAAATTTCCGCGTGTCTGATCCCCATGGGCCCATGGTTTCAAACCCAAACGGAAGAAAAATATACCCGTCACCGATGGAAACGTACTTTCTCCGTTTGAGGCCCTCTGCTAGATCGGCGGCAGCACCCGCTATCCTAGAAGTAGTTTGGTAGTGCGAAGGGGCTAGTGTATCTACGCACGTAGCATCCCAAATCAACGGCCGTCCACGACTCCAAGGCACCAATGTCAAGCCGTCGGGTCTCTTACCATCGCTACGTGAAATACCGTTCGGCTCCAAAGTAGCCGGCACGTTAACAGTGGCAAGGGCCCGACGGATGATATCATTTAGGGCAGCGTGACGAGAATAATTGATTAGGTTTCTGTTAAAAGTTACAATCGAGGATCTTTTGAAGTGGCAGTGGGCAGGGCACATAGCTCATAGAGCCGCGACCGCTGGAGCAGAAAGATTCTCGAGTTGCGACCACGAACCGGAAGACGCGGCGTGGGCAGACCGCCTACAAGATGGACCGATAATCTTGTGAGGGTCGCTGGAAGTCCCTGCATGCGGACAGTGCAAGACCCGCAATCGTGAAAATCTTTGGGGGAGGCCTTTGTCCAGCCGTGGGCGTCTTTCAGATCATATGATGATGATGACGTTTTCATCCATATTGAGCTGTGTCGAGTCTTTGTTCCTGATAACTATCGTCGTCTTCGCCACCATGAATTGTTTGCCGTGCCACGTTGCCGTACCGTAGCGCGCACTAAGTCACCTACCGCGCAGCCTCACAGCACTCAACGCTTTCCTGTGTGTCAATCCTGACCGTGATTTGTTTGCGGTTGGATGGTCGGAAATATTGTCAGAATGTTTGCGTTTCTGTGAGAATGATGTATGATTGTGTTTTAAAATCAATGTTTATGTTTTTTTCTTATTAATATTTTAATTGATTATTGTAATAATTATCTTTAATTACTGTAATTGGTGTTCTACCGTTTTAATTAAAGTAAATAAATAAATAAATGTTATCTTGCGACAACTAACACACTGCCATCTGAAGCCTAATGCGGGCTGTGCAAGGTCGGTCATTGAAGAGATCCTTGGGGGGCGACCTTTTGTACAGCAGAGGACCGTTTTAGGCTTATATGGTGATAATTGTGATGCAATAAGTCAACATGATTTACTGTGCTCTGCAAACTTGAGGGTCGGTTACTTAAATGTGATTAGTTAGTGTTATGAGGCGCTCATAGCTAGATGCTCTCACCGGTAAGCGATCGGCGAGGTTAAGTAACTAGGCTCACGGTCAGTCCATAGATGGGTGACCACCAAAGTGGTTTAATTTCTGAGCGTCTCCGTGCTTCGGAGGGCACGTTAAGCAGTCGGTCCCGGTTGTAGTCATTAGACAACAGTCGTTAAGCCATGTCTGAGGCCTACTGGGCGGCTTGAGCAACTCTGACACTAGGGTTACCACTACCCATACGCAGCTAAGTTAAGTTAGTGTTATTATAAAATAACAACAAAATACTCTTATGTATCATTATAAACAGTCGTACAGAACAAAAACCACAGCGTTTTTTTTTTGTTTTACTTTGAAGGATTCTATTGAAAAGGACAATTAATTATCCCTTTCATGTCCCTGTGTACTACTTAATTGTTGAAACTTATATATCACGGAGTTCGCTTCTAATATTTAGTTGACAACTTGTTCCAAACTCCATTGAGGCACATATGGTAACCGTGTGTTTAATTAATACTTTAGTCACCGAGTTGCTAAATGAGCAAACTTTGTACAACTAGTTGCTAATGTTAGTATCTCGTTAGTTGAAAATTTTGTTTGAAATATATGTGATGTGTCATTAAGTGAATAATGTGATAGGTTATTAGCCGCAAAGTAGGTTTAGCCACTCATCGCACTCTGGCTATTGCCCTAAAAGAGCTGCAAGCGACTCGGGAGGTTAAGAGGAATTCCTACCATCTAGATACTCTCACCGGTCCGTAAGTGATTGGCGAGGTTAAGCAACCAGGCTCGCGGTCAGTCCATAGATGGGTGACTGCCAAAGTGGTTTAATTTGTCAGCCTCTCCGTTACTTGTCGCACCTTTCTGTTAAGCTATCGTTCCCGGTTGTAGCCACTAGACAACAGTCGTTAAGCCATGTCAGAGGCATGCTGGGCGGTTAGAACAACTCTGACACCAGGGTAACCACTGCCCATAAGATAAGTAAGTAATTACCACCGAGATTGTCTCGCTTTCCTCGCAGACAAGTAGATTAAAGTCGATGCCAAACTATTACTATTATTTTACTATTGCGTAATGCAAAACTGAAGCGATTTAGACCTTTTTGAAGTGAAACTTCTTTCCGTACGCTTGACTTGGGGAGTAAGGTTAATGCGTGTCAAGAGAGTTACTTAAAATGTAATTGAGCAAGGAGAACGGAAGTTGTGACGGTGATATAAGTTAGTAAATATACAAAGAGAGAGACGTTTCGTATATCACTGTAGGGGGAAAGGTAGTTTGAGAGAGGTAGGGCACAGCGTTATTTCGCTCGAAGAGCAGCCCGACTGGGGAAGTACCTCCACCTTACAGAAGACATTCCTTAATAATAACATTAATAATTTAATGTTGTGTTTCTGAGTGTGAGTAAGGATGCCAGAGCTCATCGGGGTGGGGGAGAAGGATCAGCAACACTTGTTTGCTGACTCTTAAAGGCCGGCAACGCACCCGGGACTCCTCTGGTGTTGCGAGTATCCATGAGCGGCGGTGATCACTTACCATCAGGTGACCCTCTTGCTCGTTTGTCGACCTCTGACATAAAAAAAGGGGCAAGGGAGAGAGGTGCGAGCACACATTTCCTTTCTCTCTTCCTCTCATAGCCAGTTAGATTTGAAGATTTTCTTCAGTGGTGTGGTCTAAAGCACACTCATTTTTTATGCAACTAAGTCAGCAGCCGTAGACTATGAACTCTTGGTACACCAGAAGCGCGTTGTCGACTATTTAGAAATCTTATCACTCCATATTAAAAGGCCCCATTTTATAAACTCTTGGGAGAACTATCATAAAGCTCATTTCAAAGCGTCAGCGTACGTGGGTAGAAGTTTCGCTGAAACCGTAAAGATTGTCTAAGGTTAAACTGCCCGTTGATGGGGAGTTTAGGGCCTATGCATACTTTTTAAGCGTTTCTCACCGTTTTTAGGCGCGCTGTTGACGCGCGTTTGTAGCTATACACACGCAAGTCGGACGCAGCTTGTGGATCTTTGCACACCTGTATACATTCAAATCCGAACCTCGCTGGTGTCGCGTGTTTGAATCGATAAAAGCGACACTTATATGATGATAGTGAGCGCCCGTGTTACTATGGCTCTACAGACATCAAAGCTTTGACGAATTCAACGGTTCTATGGGCACGAAGCGTTGCAATTGGCGAAAAACGTATGATGGCATTGAAAAAGCAATCTATCATAGAGCCGCATTTTCATTGGACTTCAAACACGTTCGTACCTACGTTCTGTTTTTGATCATCAAGATTTCTTTTTATTTGGTGTTTACTGTTAGCATCGAAGGCTTCCCTAGTTAATCAGAAAATTGAGGGTAGCAGAGGCTCCAACTTATTGTAGTACCTAAAACTATTTTACACACGCTTGGGGACCGATGATCTTGTGCGGGTCGCTGGAAATCGCTGGATGCGGATAGCGCAAGACCGGCAATTGTGGAGATCTTTGGGGGAGGCCTTTGTCCAGCAGTGGACGTCTTTCGGCTGATATGATGATGATGATGATGATGACTTGGGGAGTAAGCTGGTGAATTCGTGACGAGAGCGTTATGAAAAGAAGTTATGAGGGAGATATGAGTTAGTAAAAGTTAAGTTTCGTATGGAGCAAGAGAGAGGTACGAGCACACATTTCTCTCTCTCTCTCATAGCCAGTTAGATTTGAAGTTTTTCTTCAGTCGTGTTGTCTAAAGCACACTAATTTTTTATGCAACTAAGCCACTCTTGGAACACCAGAAGCGCGTTGTCGACCATTTAGAAATCTTATCACTCCATATTAAAAGGCCCCATGGTGTATTCTTTTGGGAGAGCCATTACAAAGCTAAAAAAAAATAAGTAAACTGTGTCTTAGGGCACTTACTTAAGGTTCGAACTCGATAAAGGGCAGTTCCTGATGGCTAACTGCTGTGTAGCTGACAGCAAAGAATATCACTAGCCCATCTCATCACGTAGAAGTAGTCCCGAAGTAATATCGCCCAAAGAACGTGGAACAAATCTCTGTGTACTATGTCTGTAAGCACATATATATCTATACATAGGGATATCTCTACTTACAAAGCGATTGTGGAGATCTTTTGGGGAGGCCTTTTTTCAGCAGTAGACATCATTCGGTCATCTGTCATCAGACACGATACCGTTTTGTGCAACTGTAGCTCTACGTTAATACGCGTAGACAGTAAGCCGCAATCTAATTTAGTATCGTGATAGGCATTTTATAGCCCCCTACATTGTTAATAATTAGTTGGGAAAGGTAAAGTGCTTGGTAAATGCTTGCCTTTCACCCCGCAGGTTGTGGGTTCGATTCCCAGACATATCTTTCCTGGGTGGGAATCGAACCCACGCATGTGTGCATAGCTACATGTCTGTTTATACTGAGTCTGGATGTAATTATCTATATAAGTATGAATTTACAAAAGAAAAGTAGTAATATATCAGTTATCTGGTTTCCATAGCTCTGCTTAGTTTGGGATCTGATGGCCGTGTGTGAATAATATCCCCGGATATTAAGATATTATTTTGCAATAATATTCTAATACCCATGTGGCGCGAATTCCGTTTCCATTGGACAAAATACTTATTGAATTTGAGTGTAATGAAAATGAACAGATATTTGAAAACATTCATAACTCATTCATCATTCACCGTTCAGTGTGATCAATCACTTTATTCGTGTCATGACATGTTTCGATTTTTCATTCAAATACGGTAATACCTTACGGTATAACTAAATAGGGACGTTGGTATCGCAATCTCGCGCTTATAAGATCTCGGTTGTTATTAGCCGATTTTAAAAAGAAGGAGGTTTACAATTTGAAGGTATGTTTTTTTTGTATATACGCTATTGTATATTTTTGTATATATATATATGATTTTCCAGTTGATTCTGAACGGATTTTCTGAGAGAACCTGCCTCTCAGTCAATTCGCACCTGTTAAGCGGTTTTAGCGGTAGACCGACGGTCTTGCAAGGGTCGCCGGAAGCCGTTGGATACGGGCAGCGTAGGACCGGCTAGTGTGGAGATCCTTGGGGAGGCCTTTGTCCAGCAGTGGACGTCTTTCGGCTGATATGATGATGATGATGATGAAGCGGTTGTAAGAGCCATACGAGTAACAAACAGATCTTTACAAAGATTAGGCATGTTTAATTGTGCATTGGTGGAATTCGTGAGGTTGACTCTCAACTGACGGCACGTGTGGCGTCTCGGTTAAGAAACTGATTCTCCAACTGGTATCCCGGTTTCGATTCCCGAGCAGGACAGCTATTTGTGTGACCCATATAGTTGTTCTGAGTCTGGAAGAACATTGTGCCCGTCAATTATATGTTTGTAAGGTGCCCGAGACACACGGAATTGTTTTGTTTTATTTTTTATAAGAAAGTTATTATGTACTTGCTATCCCGTCAAACTACGTAACGCCATATTTTTTCCCGTCAATACTATCTAAAGTTTAATATTTTTATCTTAATGCATTGTAATGTACAGACGCCAACACATCTAGCTACCCCAATCTGTCAAGTTTCTTTTATAGATTTTCAACTTTATCACATAAGCATAAAGTTCACTTTCATTAAGAAATTTGACAGATCGGGGTAGCTTGATGTGCTGGCGTCTGTACAATGCATAATTTCTCGTTATTATTTCTGCAGTGAACACAAATAGAAACAAAAACCGGCCAAGTGCGAGTCGGACTCACGCATGAAGGGTTCCGTGCCATTATCTATAAATATTCACGTTTATTGTATGGCTCCCATACAAGAAACGTGAATAATTAAATATTTATTTTATTTTATTTTTTAGTATTTGTTGTTATATGTATGCGACAATAGAAATACATCATCCGTGAAAATTTTAGCTGTCTAACTATTACGGTTCATGAGATACAGCCTGGTAACAGACGGACAAACAGACAGAAAGCGAAGTCTTAATAATGCGACCGTTTTACCAGAGTGTGTGAATGAGATGTTTACGTTTCCGTAAAAACGATGCCACACAGTCTTCTGTCTCTTTCACACACTCATTTTTAAGATATTTTTCTTCCTACAAACCTTCTCCTTACTATAACAAACACATAAAATAATATTTTATCCAATTTGGTGCAGTCCTTTCAAAGTGAGGACCAGGTGATTCATTTTAGTTTTACATAGATGAAATGATAATCACATTATCGCATTGGGTGTACACCTATTCCGACAGTGTAAGGTTGTATAAATAAAACAGGGCAGCCAACAACAAATAGGAACGTACTTATTTGAAGGTTAAGTAATTCAGACAGATGACTTTCAGACTTTAGACCTTCAATTCTCCATAACAAAAGAAAATTCTTCGTATCAGACGACGTAAACAAATTCAAGTCACCTGATCCTGACAAATTCGTATATCCCAACCATTCTCAACCGTGTCCTTAATCTAATCCCCGTTTGATGAAGGAAAGCAAACTGGATTTCAAATCACTTACCTGTAAAACCCGAAGACGCAGCACTAGAGCGAGAGGATATCCAAACCCGTGACGTATTATCGTGCTGTCTCTTTCTGTAAGCGGGGCCGCGGATTCCTTCCGCCGTGACAGTGCCGCCTGGAACAATTAATCAAGTTAAGCTTCCTGCCAATCTTTTTGGATTTAGATACTGGAGTTACACGGCCTTGGAATTAAAAGGCTGACTTTTAAACTGACCAAATTATTGTGTTTTCGGATAAATTGTTTATTTTATTTGAAAGAAAATTTTGAACAATAAAGGGGTTGCTTTGATTAGAACACAATATCTTAAAGACTTAGATGTTTATGAAGTTTGTTCTAAAATAATGGTATTGTACTGAGCATCAGCTGCACGTAAAAATTTTAGTAGGCCGGTTGGCGTGGTTGACTTTCACGCCTCAGGTCGGTAGTTCGATTCCCACCCAGGACAGATATTTGTGTGCATGTACATGTCTGTTTTTTTATTTTTTTTTATGGCAGAGGTCGACAAACGAGCAAGTGGGTCACCTGATGGTAAGTGATCACCGCCGCCCATGGACACTCGTAACACCAGAGGAGTCGCGGGTGCGTTGCCAGCCGAAGAGTCAGAAAACAAGTGTTTCTGACCCTCCCCCCACCCCGATGAGCTCTGGCGACCTTACTCACACTCGGAAACACAACATTAAATTATTAATGTTATTATTAAGGAATGTCTTCTGTAAGGTGGAGGTACTTCCCCAGTCGGGCTGTTCTTCGAGCGAATGAACGCTGTGCCCTACCTACCTCTCAAAAACCTGTTTGTCCTGAGTGTGGTGTAGTTATCTACATAGGTATGTATTTATAAAAGAAAAGTAGTATAGATAGTAGATCCGTTATCTGGTTTCTATGGTACAAGCTCTGTTTAGTTTGGGATCAGATGGCCGTGTTTGAATAATATCTAGTACTTAGATTTGTACTCCAACAGCTAGGAAAACATGTGAAAGTATTTTTTTAACTTATAATACCTATTCTATAAACCATATTTTAAACAAATCAAGCTGGGTTCGCCTTTTTGATTTAGTCCCGTATAAATGCCCGCAGTGGCGGATTTGCCCTAAGGCCCAGTAGGCCCGGGCCTAGGGTGGCCAGGTATTAGGGACGGCCATTCTTGACAAAAATACCAAGGACTCAAATGCAAAGTACTTTTAATATTAATTAATATAGGTACTTTGCTATTGCTATTGTATAAGTTAATTATTAATTAAAAGTAATTAATTGGTACGCAGGATATATCTCTTTCAAAAGACTAGCGAATAAACCAGGTCACTTATGTCATCAGATATGTCCTGCCTAATGGATCACATGTAGAACGGTTCCTCAAGTTCATTCCAAACAGGTCATAAATCACAACGAATGACAGATGCTGTTACCTCAACTTTAACTGAATTGGGTATTGAGATTTCAAACCGCCGCGGGCAATATGACAACTCAGCTAATATGGCAGGCATATACAATGGCCTGCTAGCTAAAATAAAGGAAATTTCACCAATTGCCTAGTATGTTCCATGTTCAGCACAATCGCTCAATTTAGTAGGTGAATGTGTAGCTTCAAGCGGCCAAGAGGCTGAATTGTTCTTTTCTTTTCAAAGTTTGCAATAAAGTAATTACAGTATATACCCAGTCTTTATGAGAGAAGGTGCTGAGAAAGGGGCGGTACATGGCCTGGGGCCTAGAGCGGCCAAGACTACAAATCCGCCACTGCATGCCCGCATGAGTATATTTGCTCGGAGCATCTCAACTGGGCCGTGTTGAAACCGATAATTAATGAGCCCAATGAGTTTGATTCGCTGGGTCTTCTCAGTAGGACGCATTTGATCCGGTGGTAGAATTAAGTCGTTATAAACAAAGGTTCCGCATACAATACATTATCATTTATTTGAAAATATATTTTACCGGTAAGGCATGAAAATTTAACATTATACATTCATTATAGGAGCAAATACTTTAATTTAAAATTTCTTTTTCTACATTTATAATTTCTACTTTACTATTTTAATTTGCACCATGTGCACATTAAAATATAAATAGAAATGTCGAAGTAAAATAAATAAATAATAATTTGTAATGCATACTGAATATGTAATGCATATGATATGAATAATGCATATGATGTTAATTAGAAATAGTATGCAACCTAACACACTGCCTTGAGGTATAGACATCGTAACGTTGGCCTTTTCTGACTTGACGTGTGTAATGGTTCCGCTTCGTGGATCGTGGTATTTTACTTCAACGTATTGTTTGCGGTTATCTAAATAAGAGTGAAACCATTGATGTCCTATATGATACAATTTCTGTAATAATATACCGTATGAGACGCGATCATATGCCTTGCTCATATCAAGTAGAATACCTATGGCGTACTTCTGGCTACTAATTATCTCTAGGGCTTTTTGAATATATTTGTATACTGCCAATGTCGTAGATTTATTTCGCCTAAATCCATTTTGGCTCTCGTTGAATATTTTATATTTTTCGCAAAAGGAGTAAAGGCGTTTCGTCATAGCAGTCTCAAAAATTTTGGAGAACGTGTAGAGGAGAGCTATCGGTCGGTAATTTTCAACTTGTGTCTGGGCGCCTTTTTTTAATATCGGTTTAACAATCGATATTTTTAGAAGATCAGGCACAAAAGACAAAAGACTATACACGACAACATCTCGTCAGTGGTGAGCAATGAACATAATTTAGAACTAAATTTTTCAAAAACAAAGTTGATGCAATTCAGACCATACCAAAGATGTGAATTAGAGTTGAATTATTCATACAATAGCTTGCAACTAGAAAATGTCAAAGAATTTAAATTATTAGGACTTGTAATAGATACAAATTTAAACTGGAAAGCCCATATCGAAGACATTACTTCAAAATTATCGAGATTTGTGTATGCCTTATATGAATTAAAGAAAAGTACTGATTTAAAAACTGCTATGTCAGCTTACTATGCCTATGCTCACTCACGGCTGAACTATGGTATTATTTTGTGGGCTAATAGTGTTGAGGCTGGGAAATTATTTATTTTACAAAAAAAAAAATGTCAGAATCTTAGCAAATATAGATTCCATGGAAAGCTGTCGACCGTATTTTGTTAAACTGAACATCCTTACACTCACATGTATGTATATATTGGAAACGTGTAAATTTGTAAAAAACCACCCATCATTATTCCCCCTGGCGAGTAGCCAACGACCGCAAAAACGCAGCTGTAGGGATCCAAACAAACTAGCTATACCCGCCTCAAAATTTGCCATGTTTCATTCTGGCCCCTATACCATGAGCGTAAAAATATATAATAAATTACAAGACAAAATAAAAAATATTGATTTTGAAACTAAATTGAAACATGAACTGCAAAAATATTTAATACAAAATGTTATTATAACCTAAATGAATTCCTACAAAATAGATAGATAATTAAAATAATACCGACGCGTTAACGTAAATATAATCTCAATAACTTTTCCTTCCTACTGTCTCACAATATTATTAGAATCGAAATACCATAAATTTAATTAAATTGACGAACATTTATTTGTATTATTATTAATTTATAGTACCTTATATTGGTATGACTACCTATTTACTTTTATCACTTATTGAAATATGTACTTATAATGTTAACTAGAATTACGATCTGACCTTAGAAATAACTATTTATATTGTGTTGTGTTGCTGTGCCCAAACAGATGAACCCTGTTGGAAACAAATATACCTGTAACACCTATTGTAAACCCATGAAAATAGCAATAAATAAATAAATATTACATATATATTACATTGTCTCTCTAAAGGTTTATAGAAAGTAGAAACAATATTTTAGCAATAGACATGTAAGCTAGTTTGGCTTCCGGCCAGAGCTATGTTAGGCACAAAGAACATCAATGTCAATTGGCAGAGACAACTTGACCCAAACCATCCATCATTGATAAAAGCCATTTTTCGCCATATTTTTAGATTCTATCCAAACAGAATGGATTGAAAACGAAACGTGACGTAAACATATCAGGTTAAACTTACGTTTCTTGAAAGGAAATGGGGGGTTGCTTTAGCATAAGTAAAGCAACCCGCTGACAAACCTAGCAAAGGGATGACAAACCTTTACGTATAACCGTGCCATTTTCTAACGAAATGTTTAATCCTACTAATATTATAAAGGTGAAAGTTGGTGACAGTGTGAGTGTGTATGTTTGTTACTTCTTCACGTCTAAACGGCTGGAGTGATTTTATTAAAATTTGGTATGGAGTTAGGTCATATCCTGGATTAATACATAGGCTATAATTTATAAAGCTTAATGCGGGTAAAACCGCGGGGCACAGCAGGCTAGTGAGTTCATAAACATGCCGTTAAATTATTTTGGCTTGTGTTTATTGGGAAAATAATAATAATAAATATTATCTACTATACATAAAAACACGCGCAAGTTAAATCAGATTAGCGCGACTTCTGTTGTATCATATTAGATGACAAATAACATTTGTTTTTACTCTCTGTTCTTACTGTTCACTGTTTTTTGATACTATCACGAACCTGCATTTCTTTATAAACCATAGATTAACTCATATAAAATACTATTATACAAACGAAATTCAGCAATATAAATTCGCTATGTAGCTTTTAGGCACGAAGACAAACGAGCGAGCGCAGCGCATCCTACTTTTTCGCGGTGCATAATGAATGTTGTGATAAAGGACTTGCCCAATATATAGTGTCGCGTGCCATTTGTGGCACGCATTCACCATCCATGCTATAGGGGATATTAATTTAAATGTCATAACATCTCTCTCTTATTTATTTCGTATGAAAAGAACATGGAATGCAAAGACATGCCAAACAACTAAAACTACGCACTTATACGCTCACCGGGCATATTAGGTCGACAGGCCCTAGCGTATCGCTTAATTTTACTCAGTATTTAGCGCCAAAACTAATATGTCATCATAAAAAATGACCTGGCCTTTTCTTAAGAAATAAGTTTTTATATATATATAATAGGAAAAGAATTGCCAAAAAATTGAAGTGGCAGTGGGCAGGGCACATAGTTCGTAGAACTGACGGCCGAAGGTTCTCGAGTGGCGACCACGAACCGGAAGACGCAGCGTGGGCAGGCCTCCTACACGGTGGACCGACGATCTTGTGCGGGTCGCGGGAAGCCGCTGGATGCGGGCAGCGCAGGACCGGCTATTGTGGAGATCCTTGGGGGAGGTCTTTGTCCAGCAGTGGACGTCTTTCGGCTGATATGATGATGATGAATATGATAACAAATGAGCAAGTGGGTCACTTGATCTCCATCAAGTGACCCACTTGCTAATTTCATCGACCGCTCATGAACACCGGCAACACCAGAGGAGCCGCAAGGGCGTTGTCGGTCTTTAATAAAGGAATAGAATAGAATACTCTTTATTGTACACCATAAAAATACATATTTCATAGGATATTACATAAGCAAGTTGTACAATGGGCGGTCTTATCGCATAAAGCGATCTCTTCCAGACAACCTTAGGATGGATAGGAGCTGAACAATAACTAATAGCAGTAGGTGTGCAACAAGACATACACCAAAATTGTGGTATATCCATAAAATAAAATATTTAATAAATTTACTGTTAAAAATAAGGAATAACATAATTAAATAACTAAATAAGAAAAATACTTTATTTAACGTAGGTACCATACATTATACAGACAAATAGTGTTCTTTGACTAGCTTTTTAAAAGCTGATATTGGGCACGTGTCTGGGCACGTTTTATTTCGATAGGCAAGGCATTCCATGGTCGAGCTGCCTGTACACTAAACAATTTTCCCATAAAAATGGATTTGTGCTCTGGGATGTGTAGTTTTAGGAATATGGTCACTTCTCTAAGGTTTCCATGTCCTACCGGATCGGAAATAACTCCACAGTTAATTTCTTCACAGAGTGCGCGGCAAATAGTTTCTTGTGAAACGTACGTAGTAGATGACCATTCATCTAGGTTACAAGGATGAAATTATCACTTTGTAATAAGGTATAAGCTCGAAAACTTCCTCTGAACGCTCCCCGTGATAATTGCGGTAAATGACACTTAGAGACGCCACGTCTCTCCGCAGGGCAAGAGGATGAGGCCATATAGTGGGACTTCTGTCGTCGACGTTAGAAAGAAATGCATAGATATTTGAAGTAGTTTACTTTGCAATAGCATGGAATAGGTGGCAGTGTAGATATATGTAAGCTTAATCTGTCTGTACACTGTTACTAGGTTTACTCCGCTAGGAGCGAACTCCGCAGCTAGGATTCTGGAAGGTAGCAGTGTTATACGCAGTGTTCCTCAGAGGGCACGTAAACTGTTGTTCTTGCACCTGATCTCTTCCCATTGTTGTCTGATAGCCATGCCATTGACCGTTTCCATTCTAGCCACCGTTGAGATTAGCCGAAATTCAGTCAAGAAGACTATGATTAAAATTCCCTTTAAGTTTGTTGCGCAAAGCTTGATTTAGCGCCGATAGAATTTAACGTTCGGGGAGTGGAATGTGAAGATAGTCTGGGATCACTGCAATAAGTTACTTTATATGACGCTTTTCAATTCTATTAAGATACTTTGAGAAACAATAATTCATGCGGCGGGAAAGGGCTACTAAAAAGGTTCTGTTTGGGCATACGGGAATAATTTATTTAGTAATATAATCAACCCATGTTTTCCGATTCTGAGGTAAAACTTATTTCTTAACATATACGAGTAATATTTTACCTCGCTTGTTATGATACTGTATTTTGTTTAGTTCATTCTTTACTTTGACGATCGTAACATTTGATTTTTGTCTAATAACCGTTACCACATTGGAACCATAATCATTCAATTAGAACTGGATATAGATTTCATGGTTTTGTCTAAGTTTGTATTTATTTGGTATAGCAAGGCAAGCGGCGAGCAAGGGGGTCACCTAATAGTAAGTGGTCACCACCGCCCATGGACACTATCAACATCAGAGGCGGCGCAAGTGCATTACCGGCCTTTAAGAAAGGAATATTGCTGTTTGAAGGTCAATATCAGTGCTTAGTCAGAACGGCAGGGTACCGGATCAGATATTAGTATAGAACTTAGTCTTCATTCAACATAATATATAAGTATATGTATTATTTAAATATTAGTATGCAAATGTATTATTCATCTACAGGGATGATTGATGATGAGGCCTTCCCGGCCGAATTTCGGCCACGGCGGCCATTCTCAACGAAGATTTGCCAATTGCGCAGGACATATTATAGTGCACGAGTGTGTGCGCAGACACAGAAGCACTTTCATTTTTTTTTTGTTTTTTTATATCAGAGGGCGACAAACGAGCAAGTGGGTCACCTGATGGTAAGTGATAACTACCGCCCATGGATACTCGCAACACCAGAGGTGTCGCGGGTGCATTGACGGCCTTTAAAAGTCAGCAAACAAGTGTTGTTGACCCTTCCCCCGACCCCAACGGGCTCTGACGACCTTACTATTACTTGGAAACACAACATTAAAATTATTAATGTTATTATTAAGGAATGTCTTCTGTAATGTGGAAGTACTTCCCCAGTTGGGCTGCTCTTTGAGCGAATAAACGCTATGCCCTACCTCTGCTAAGCTATTCCATCACTCTCATGATCCGATGGGACGACTAGCGACACGACCGGAAAGAGGTCAGATATAGGACCGACGGCTTTACGTGCTCTCCGAGGCACGGGGGTGTAATACCGCCAACTCCCAGACTTCGCGCTGATACCGAGAAATTTCTTTTTACAATATTGTGGCCTTCAAATTTCTCCTATCGCGAATCTGCTGAAAGATTTTTTTTGCGAAATAAACAGTACCTACCTTGTTAGATACTATTAATTTCTTCACACTTATTTTTATAGATTGTATACTTTGTCTGTAGAAGAATAAAACATGCCAGAATCGCAACCATTATTTTTGTCCTGAACCGGGAGTTGAACACAAGAACCCTAAGACCGTTGTTGAAAACGCTATTTAGTCTGCAAAAGATATAAATAGAAGAAGGGAAAATATATTTTATGTCGTTGCATAAGTTTTTTTTAAAAGTGCCAAGTATAGTACTTTATTTGTATTACAATCTAGTCAAGAGACAAATAAGTAATTTTATATTAACCTAAAGTTCTACATAAACGTAAATATGTTCTAAGAATTAGTTCACCGAGTTTCCTTAGTCATATTTATTAAGGGGAGAACACCGGCGCGTACTAGCATGTGGCTTGAATTGCGCCTGAACGCGCGCCAACGTGCCGTCGGTGCTATCCTGCTTCACCTCGAAGCCTGGGTGGGAAGGAAGGGAGGTTAAGTCGCCTACAGACTGACCCAGATACTCACCGGACACGGGTGTTTATTTTATTTATTTCATTTAACACACAGTTTAGTATTTCTTTACACAATCAGTGTCGTAAAGTCTAAGTTAGTTTTGTCTAACCACCGGGTTCTCGATATAAAACTAATACTACTATATAAAAATAAAAAATAAAATAAAATAAAAAAAGGTTTTTATTCACGTAGACTTTAAAAAAGCGCTTGTAAATAGTCAGAACATGTTTGTAGTAATGCAGTTATTATTTCTAGTTGCATATTACAGATATTTAGGTAAACGGAATGTTAAAATATTTATTTTATAATAGTAGTGATATTTAGCTAGCTTGTATTAAGTTATTGTCAAGGAGATTATGTTTAGGTTTAATGATTGAAATTTATATTTATATGGCCTTTGCGTCTGTTACATATATATGGCCTTTGCGTCTGTTACAGCCGATTTAGGGCTCAGTGTCTGAGAGACATTTCTTTTCGTGGCTAAACAAACTGATGCGAGAGCGACATAGCCTGCCGCAGGCCTGACAAGAGAAGTTTGCGGTGGTTGGTGCCGAGCCGCTTTCATGTCGCTTCTGTCTCTTATCAGCAAGTACTCCAAACCAGGCTTCGTCACAGATCTTACGACCCTCCACTACATGTTTGCGCCATTCAACTCTATTTTCCCAGCGAGCTTTTCCCAGCTCCAGTGATCAATTTTAAAAGCGGCCATATTCCGCTTGCTGCAATTTTTAAAGCGAAGCAGAGGTCTACTGACATTGCACTTCGCATTAGCTACCGCACCCAACAGAACACATCGTGGTATTGGAGTGGGTTCCATTCTGTGCACATGCCCCAACCAACGTAAACGCTTCTGTTTAAGAAACGTTGTCAGGCTAGGTAGCTGTGCTATTTCTAGAACTCTCTCGTAATACTACTAACTAATAACTAATACTAGTCGTAGCAAAATGAATGGAGCCACAGTAAATGCAGTTCTAAATAACAAATGTAAACAGATGTATATAAAATACAAAGTGTTTCTTAGCTTATACAGTTACTAGTTCATCGCGCACACTCCAATGACGGTGAGTATCTGTGCCGGATAGGTCGAGAAGCGACGACACACTGTCACCATTGCGGGAGCGACCTGCACTCTGCCCAGCACACGTTCGCCGAGTGCCCAGTCTGGGAGGCTGAGAGGCGAGTTCTGGTCGCAGAGATCGGATGGGATCTGTCCCCACCGGCAGTCGTGGGCGCGATGTTGGTGGGAGACACCACCAAATGGGACACCGTGGTCTCCTTCTGCGAGGCAGGTCATGCTCCAGAAGGAGGCCGCCGTACGGGATCGGGAGCGAACCGATCCCGCTCGCAGACGGAGGAGGCGGCGATAGCCGGTAGCCCAACTCCCCTCGGGGCTGCCACGTGAAAGCAGCTCCGGGAACACAGCGATCTGTTTTTGGCGCAGACGCTGTGCCGGACTGGCAGGAGTCGGCAATGAAGAGCCTTCCCAGGCTACGTGTCCCAAATATCTGGGACATGGCGCAAAAGGTGGGCACCAGAGCAGCACACCCGCGTTCCCGGGGCTCCCCCATCAGGCGCAGAGAGCTCCACGGCAGGTTACGTTTAGTCGGTGCGAGTCCGACATACCCACCCACAGACACTTTTTGCGGGTGGCATTCATAAGCATTCCCCCTGCCATAACAAAAAAAAAAGGGGAGAACACGTTGTTCATACGTTCTTTATAAATATATTATATCTCACTAATCCCTAAATTCTCTAATTACGACAGTAGTTCATAGAGTTTAGTTATCTTTAATCGTCTCAATAGCTATTCTAACTTAAGCGTCTTAGTGTTTCCAAGGTCATGCTAAGCTGCCGGTCCCAGTAATAAGTTACGAGTTATTTCTTAACTGGCCCCCTCGCTTCAATAGATAAAATTCAATATAATAAAATCTTAACTTTAAGAGGCATAATAACTAGGGCTACCTCTGCTAATACGAATAAATACCACAGAATATTAGAATATCTACCTCCACGAATGTAGATATTCCCCATTTAGTACCACCTGGTACCATTTACCCCGCACATGCGCAATGGTGTCGTTTACCTAAGCTACCGACTGTTGGTAAACAGAAAGCGTTGCGTCCACTTTGTTTCTAGTTTCATAAACAAAGTATGTGAACCAAAATAGTGTATGGTAATTCAGAATTGGAAGCCTATAATTAACTTTGAAATAAAGATAGATTTGCGGGAACTAAAGTCTAAAGTCTACATAACATGGATGGTAAGTAAATTTGCCAGAATATTCGATATGTAGTGCAAATATTAGTTAATTTTGTAAAATAATGGTAAATTTTGTAAAATGTGCCTTATACATTGAATATGAATTTACAGTAATGTTTATTTTCATAAATTATTAAGTAATCAACAAAATCATAATGTGATTTAAATGACAGGATTATAAATCAGCGATACTTAGGTATATGTTTAGGTCAAATGTTATCCACAACATTTATATAAAATAATTCAAGCACGGTTAGTATTATTAATCCACTTGTTACTATAGTAGGGCCAATGTAATAAGACACACACACTTTTGACACTTCATCAAAATTCAGTCATTCATAAAATATTATTTAATATTTGTAGTTAGAACTGCACATTTGTTTTATTTTTTTTTCAATTACGATTTATATTTATTGTAATAATTGCCAAATAAGGTCATTTTACAATTCACTTTACTAGTAACTGACAGATGTGAAATACAGTGTACGCGTTCACTGGTCAAATGAGATCTATTTATTGGCCCTACTATAAAATTCAAACTTAGAACATGTGATATTTAAAATTCACGTACTTAATTAATTGTACTAGAGATCGCATTTTACGATATTGTCAAACAAGATTTCCTCTACTGAACCAAGGCTTCTCCTAACGATCTCCACAATGGTCTGCCTTGCGGTACCTATATTCATCAAGATTATCAGTGAACCTCAGCCTAAAAGAAACCAGTTACCAATATGATTAGACCAGGTATCAGTTTTTATATGATTGCTAACCACCCGTAACAATTGTCATATACATTCTGTGTTGACAGAACGTCAGGACAATCTAATTAACGTGCTCTTCAAGATATTAGTCCCTCAATTTATTTTAGAATACTTATGGAATCATTTTATTATTAACTATGATTTCATTATGCCGTCAGCCACTCGGCAACAACAAGTTACATATTATATATAGAGCGGGAATAAAACCGAGCCAAGACACCTGTAAGTCGTCCGATGGCTACACATATTTAATTTATAATTTAAACATAAAAGAAAATAATATAAGATTTGTGAACGGCCGCCAAATTTAGGTCAGCGACATACTAAAAGAAAAGTAGATACAAAATAATTTGGTAAATTACATTTGAGGCGAACTTTTCTTCTGAACTCGGCTTGTTTAGAAATAATTCTTTGGACACAAACTTTTTTGAAGGGAATAACTTTTTCGGACACGAAATATTAATTTTGCTTTGAAGTTTCAATTTTGCTCTTCTTTTTTTCTTTAGGCAAAAGCTTGGACGAACAATTTCTTTAACATTGGATTTATAAAAAGCGATAGTCAACATAGTGCTAGTAATTCTGTTCTTACATGACTTAACTTAATTAAACGTCAGAACGTTTCGTGATCACTAGGTTTGTAAGTAAAAGATCAGGCAGTTTTACTAGAAATTTTGATTTTCCACAACTGAACTAACTTATATATCAGAACATCTCTTAATTTTAGAGTTTGAAAGAATACATTCAAGCATTTTAGAACTAACAAAGTAATTATATTACTCGTGGAAATCTTAAAATTTTAATCTTATCTAACTTATCTAATCTTACTTATCGTATGGGTAGTGGTTACCCTGGTGTCAAAGTTGTTCAAGCCGCCCAGTAGGCCTCTGTTTTGGCTTAGCGACTAGTCTAATGGCTACAACCGGGACCGACAGCTTAAGGTGCCCTCCGAAGCACGGAGATGCTCATAAATTTAACCACTTTGGTGGTCACCCATCTATGGAGTGACCGGGAGCCTAGTTGCTTAACCTCGCCGATCACTTACGGACCGGTGAGATCATCTAGCAATGCCCGCCTCAATAATGGGTGCGGGTGGGTGCCTCAGTAATCACAATGGTGGGAACTTTATTTTAAAAACGACTATGCTTACTTAAAATATCAGGCCACAAATTTGTAAAACAAGGGATAGGCAGATTTAGAACTCACAAACTACATAAAATATACAGAGCGATTACCTAGTCAACTCTACTTAAAATGATAATTATTTTTGTCAAACGATCGTGGCAATTCTATATCCTACAATTAATGAAATAAAACTATCTAATAACCAATTATAACGCCACTCAGATCGCTATAGCTTGCCCTTTGACTATAGTATTGTTAAAAAGATCACGTCAACTACTACTACGCCAATAGAAATTTTACAAATCATGCAATTCTGAATGGAGCACACAAAAAGAATTGTCGTATGTGGAATCTAAGCCTAAATAGCGCTGAGGTGGCTAGGTGACCTTACTTTAACGGGTAGTGGCGATATAGTTGTTACCATAGCTCTATAAGCTTGTAATAAAGTTCATAAACAATAAATAAGAAACATACATAGCGCGTTGTTAAGTATTAATCACTGCAGTCAAATCGTGACATTAATGGAAATCCGTTCCGTCTGCCTACCGCTCTGGGAAACAGGCATTAGTCTATGTATGTATTGATGTAATAATATATGTGGACGGAGCCGTGGGCCACGCTTGTGTGCTATAGGCTTTATAAAAGTTTCTTATCATAGAAGTCATGTCAAAATCAGTCCAGCCATTTCGGATATTAGCCGGGAACAATCAGATAGACAGCAAAATATGAAAATAATATTTTTGTTTTGACTAACTGTAACCATAATTTGTTATATATTACTTCAGATCAAGAAGTTAGTGATTCAGACAGCGAAGATGAACCAAAGGCGCCAGTTACAGTTTCTTCTTCAGAATCCAGTTACGAAGAAGAGGAAGAAATCAAACCTACACGGCCTGAAGTGGAACGGAAAGAAGATGAGACTTTGGTTCAGAAAGGTAAGATTGCATAAAGTTACCATTATTTGATTCCTTGTTGCTCAGACGAAAAATTATATCCGTCTGTTTAACTTGTTTGCTATACTGCTCGTTAATATTAGTAATAATAATATCCTGGGACATTATTTATACCGCCATCTGATCCCAAACTAAGCAAAGCTTGTACTATGGAAACCAGTTCACTAATACACTACATATACAACTTTTTTTTGTAAATTAATACTTATTTAGATAATTACAGCCAGACTCAGGACAAACAGACATACACACAAATATCTGTCCTGGGTGGGAATCGATCCCACGACCTCCGGCTTGAAAAGCAAGCATTTGCCAACCACGTCAACAGGCCCGTCGTTAAAGAAGACAACAGAGCAATGAGAGATTCAATAATAAAAAAAACATCAAAAGTCATTTATTCCGTTCAAATATTACATTTGTGTGGAATCGTCAATTTTTTTTACCCTACCGTGCAGTGCATGTCGTGGCAGCTACTGAGAAACACTGCCAGAAAACTCCGTAGGAATCCTTTGTTTTTTAATATTTATTTCTTACATAAAATTACATTGTATTTAAATGTGTTAATTTAGAGCGACTCAATCACAAGCTGTTTTGTCACTTAAATAATCAGAAGTTTTGTTTTTGTGATTACATATCAATGCTATAATAAAATAAATTTTATAAATGTTTTCATACAATGTGTACCTAAATATCTATGTTACTAGAAATAATAATGTATACAACTATATTACTACAAACATGTTCTGACTATTTACAAGCGCTTTTTTAAAATCTACGTGAATAAAAACCTTTTTTATTTATTTTTATTTATACATCCTTATGCTGATGTTTATAGTATCTGGGTTACATCATCAGCCTGATCTCGTCCACTCCTGGACATAGGCCTCTTCCAAAGGTTTCTATAACGTTACCATTTGGAGGGGTTTGCCGTAGTCATCGCGCTTGGCATGCGAATTGGAGACCGCAGTTAGATAGTAGCTATAGAACACAGGTGGCGCTGCTGCCCTACTTCCTGGTGTATCCCTTCGTTGCCGTTTATGACACCCACGTGATGGGGTGGCCTAGTTATTCTTGCTAGGTCGGAAACTACATGGCGTAAATGAGGCAATATATAGGTAGCCTCATTTTGAGTAAGAGTAATATCTAGGGACAATGTCACACAGATCATCCTAGCCCCAAACTAAGCAAAGCTTGTACTATGGGTACCAGGCGACGATATACATAATTATATAGATAGATAAATACTTAAATACATAGAAAACATGATACATGACTCAGAAACAAATATTCGTGCTCATCACACAAATATTTGCACTCACCGGGATTCGAATCCAGGACCACCAGCTTCGCAGGCAGGAGCCGGAAGAGCGGCCTGCGTCGCGTATTAACGTAAAGCGAAAGTTGCACAAAACATCCCTAAAACGATACGCCCTCTCGCATCTCCCTGCCAGTAACCGCCCAGAGTCGAGGTTCGAACTCCAAAGAGGGTGTCCTCCGGCGCGGGTACTTAGTTTTTAGTTTTGAATTTGATAGAGGTTCGAGCCCACACTTACCTCTATAGTCTGATGAAGCAGTGAAAGCCGTAAGGCTAACTGCGTACGTCATGTTAAAAAAAAAGTAAGAAAGCCACAAATTATTACTAATTGCAGCAGTAACTGTCATCCATATTGTTATACTACCAATTTAAAAATAAGCATACCACGGTACAAGATGGCTTTGACGCTCACGATACATATTATTATGAATGACACGTTGCCAACCCGATAACCCGGAAAATTAGGTAAAAATATTAGAAATTGACAAAATTCAGTTACGGGGCGCGGAAAATTTAATCCCGGCCCAAATTCATTGAGACAAATCGGTTCTTCATGCCTGAAATACCTTTTTGTCTAACACGCTTTTCTGGTTCAAGTAGACAATTTAACACTGTCACAAACGATTATTTCTCTGAATGTGACTTTGACGTGACTTGCAAATGTAGGGGTCGTTTAAGCGGCTTATTTTTTTTTAAGACAACTTGCGCACTAGCATATCTAATCCTTGTGTTTTGGGGTACTTTACAAACATATAAAAGACATCCAGACTAAGAATTACTATTTATGGGTCACACAAATAGTTGTCCGACTCAAACTCGGACTCAAACCCGCGACACGAAGCGGCGAGGCGACTGTCTTAGCCGCTGAGCGACACTTATTTGCATTGCGATAACGAAAATTTGAACCCATATGTAACTTTACCACATAAAATCGGTGTATGAAATTTATGGCTTAGTAGCGGTTTCGCCCGAATTTTGTTCGCCCGAATCGGGCGAATGAACTACTTTCAATTTTGAATATTTTTTAGGGCCGGTTTCGCCCCAAGCAAATTTAATGGCGGGCGAATCAGGTAAAGCAAAATTCAGTAGGGTTCGATTCGCCCGAATACTATTATACTTCAGAAAAATAAGTAGTACAGTCGGGCGCACCAATTTAAAGAGGATTTACTTAGGCACATATTGTGTTAATCGAAAATAGTAAGTAACCTACTAGATAATATGCACAATGACTTTTGTTCCTCAGCGATAAACGTAAAGACACAGCAAATAAACGCACCCACAGGAACACAAAACATAGTAGTATATTGCTGTCTCTGTCACTCATTTGCAAATTGTGCGGCGTGTTTCCCACCATTTGGTTTAGTGTGTCTAAAATACTGACAGTGTAACAACAAAACTGCATAAAGTGCGTGCATAAATAATGTGAAGTTAAAAATATGATTGGTTTTATGTGTACTGTTTCTTCATAAAAGCCTGGTTACACTAAGAAGTAAGTAGTTAATATGTACTCAGTTGTTTATACTTGTTATTCTAGGTGCTTTTTGTTTTAAATACATATAAATATTATACAAATTTAATTGTATTCTTAAATACTATTTTGAAAGATCAAATTATTATTTATCATTACATAAAAAAAAACAATATATATCTAAAAAAAGTCCTGAGACTATTAAATTACACAATAGAATCGATGATTTCCTGCAACAATTATTTGATGGGGAAATAAATTTACCATTGTGTATTGAAAATTGCGAGTCTAATTTTGTATCTTTGTAAAATCAAAACACTAATTACGTATAAATACCAAATAAAAAATATGAAAAAAAAAAACTGTGATAATGATTGTGATTAAAAATTTGATTTAGTTTATAGATATGACGGTCACCGTAGCCTAGTTGGTAGTGATCCTGCCTACGAAGCTGGTGGTCCTGGGTTCGAATCCCGGTAAGTGCAAATATTTGTGTGATGAGCACGAATATTTGTTTCTGAGTCATGGATGTTTTCTATGTATATAAGTATTTATCTATCTATATAAGTATGTATATCGTCGCCTGGTACCCATTGTACAAGCTTTGCTTAGTTTGGGGCTAGGATGATCTGGGTGACATTGTCCCTAGATATTATTATTATTATATTATAGTAAAACACTGTATAATACACTTTTTATTATATAATTATAATTACAAATACTGTGATTATTATTAACATCTGCTATACATTTTATGTAACTCAAATATTTAACATTTATATTTCATAAGTACAAAATTATATTTGTAAAATTGCTTTGATATTTGTAAAACTACTATGATTGATTATTAGTAAGTAAAAAGTTATAACGAGTAAAAGACTGTTAAGTATATTATAAGAAATATTTAAGTGTTGATATATTATTAATAGTTTTTATTTCAAATTGTTAGTGTGAATTAAAATATATCTGATTATTATGTATGATTTTTATTTAATACTTACCCACCCGTTCTGGATCCCATCTAAACCAATTGACTGACATAATAGTTATATATATTCTATTTTTATCAATAGCTCGTTTGTTGAGTAGATAGTAATAGACATACAGGAATAACCAGATTCACCAACAGAAATGTTGTTATTATTGTAAGTAACAATTGTGTACGCAACTGTACTTTTTTTTATAAAATTTCACATTTTATTATTAAATAAAGGCTTATTTTTGAGGTATAATAGTATTCGGGCGAATCGTACCCTACTGAATTTTGCTTTACCTGATTCGCCCGCCATTAAATTTGCTTCGGGCGAAACTGGCCCTAAAAACTATTCAAAATTGAAAGTAGTTCATTCGCCCGATTCGGGCGAGCCAAATTCGGGCGAAACCGCTACTAAGCCAAATTTATGTGTTAACTTTAACTAGTATCCCCCTGTTTGCCCTACTAGAAGAGTTGTTTTGTTGACGGTCACCGTAGCCTAGTTGGTAGTGCTCCTGCCTACGAAGCTGGTGGTCCTGGGTTCGAATCCCGGTAAGTGCAAATATTCGTGCTCATCACACAAATATTTATTTGTGGGATGAGCACGAATATTTGTTTCTGAGTCATGGATGTTTTCTATAAATATAAGTATTTATCTATCTATATAAGTATGTATATCGTCGCCTGGTACCCATAGTACAAGCTTTGCTTAGTTTGGGGCTAGGATGATCTGTGTGACAAAGTCCCCAAATATTATTATTATTTTGGCCATATAATCAATTCCTATGTTAACTGGAATAGAAGAAAAATGTTATTAATCAAACTTTGCGGCATAATTTTATACTTTTGAAGTTGTATCGAAGAAAAATCTATTCATGTTACTTATTAATTTATGGTTTGATATAATATTCTTTCTTAAAATAACTCAAACTACGGCTGGACGCATTTTAAATATTCTTATTAAGTCCTAAAATTATCCGATCCGATCTTATTAATTATTTTGCACGATACAAATACACACCTCATATATATACATATATATATATATATATATATATATATATATATATATATATATATATATATATATATATATATATATATATATATATATATTTATTTATTTCTCGCATACATGCCCAATCATCCCCATACATAATCGAATATATAAACATTATCTACTTTATGTAAATATTTCTGAGAAATTTGAAATTTGACAGATTGGGGTTGCTGGATATGTTGGCGATTTATCTTAGATATGATGATTAGACTTAGACTTTTCATTTTTTTCACTATTTTCAAGGTGACCACATTGTTTTACAGTTAGAAAAGATTCAAAAGACTATCAGTTATTGAAATCGCCACAAATTACCACTTAACATATTCTGTAAAGGCATCTTCTAGAACTGATTTAAATATGGAAAGTTACTAAGTGGCAACGGTTAATAAGCAACAAATGCCAAAACAAAAAATAAATCGAATTGACATCAATTTTGTGTTTTTTTTTAATTATTTGATTACTTACTTTTACTGCCTCGTTAGGCTGTATGTTAGCTTTTATATTAGCTGAAAAGTACTAAGCGTTTATTTGTTCAGACGCTATGCGGGTTGCCTGGAGATAAAATAAAATAAAAAAGGTTTTTATTCACGTAGACTTTAAAAAAGCGCTTTTAAATAGTCAGAACATGTTTGTAGTAATCCAGTTATTATTTCTAGTTACTTATTACAGATATTTAGGTACACGGAATGTTAAAACATTTATACAATTTATTTTATTTTGTTGGCTGGAGAGGATAATTGAATGTCGTACGGGAATAACGGATTCCGGTACGACATTCAATTGTCCTCTCCGGTCACGTCTCCAACACCAAATGGGACATGGCGTAAAACTGAGCACCAGAGCAGCATTCCTGGGGCTCCCCTCGCACGAGTCACGTGAAGTCCATAGCAGATTAGGTTTAGTTAGTGCGAGTCTAACACATCCACTCGCAGACTCGCATTCCCCCTGCCTTATAAAGAAAAGGGTTTATTTCTTAAGAAAAGTTACACGCGGTGTACCCAGGATAGCTTGGTCCTGTATCAAACCTCATTCTGGTTGTGTCCGTAGCATCCTATCAGATCGTAAGAGTGAGACAACAGAATCAGCTTCTGTGTTGGCCCAAACTCTGTTCAGATGCCTACTCTCCATTGAGACTAGACACTATGGCCAAACAAAAGTATTAGCCTTGTTAAAATGATGGTAACTTGTGGTAGGTAAGCTATTGGGAAATTTGTATTATCAATTTGGGTTAACAGATTTACAATCCGAAATACAATTATCCCAGATGAAGACAAATTCGAGAATTATAATAAATTACCCATAAAAAGATTAGTTCTGAGACGACAGCACTTAATGCCATTACTAAATTTATTCGAAGTAGCTCTGTCAGATAAGCAATTAAAGTCTTCTAGGTTTTGTAACTTTCAAACAATGTTAAGTTACATAAATTTTCATAAGTAACCAAGGCTAAAAATAACCAAGAAACTATAACAGAATCTGTGATTTTTAAATATAATTTCAAGGTAATATAATTTTATTTTATTTGGTAATAAATATTATTTATGTATATAATATACACTGATACTAATTATGTACAAAAATATTTCCAGTAATAAACAATTGCCTTTTTAGGGTTCCGTAGCCAAATGGCAAAAAACGGAACCCTTATAGATTCGTCATGTCTGTCTGTCCGTCCGTATGCCACAGCCACTTTTTTCCGAAACTATAAGAGCTGTACTACTGAAACTTGGTAAGTAGATGTATTCTGTGAACCGCATTAAGATTTTTACATATAAATAGAAAAATAACAATTATTTTGGGGGTCGCCATACATAGGACTGAAACTCAAAAATTGTTGTTTCATCGTATCCATACAAATGTCTTTAAAAATGATATTGAGGTTTCTAATATCATTTTTTTCTAAACTGAATAGTTTGCGCGAGAGACACTTCCAAAGTGGTAAAATGGGTGTCCCCCCCCCCCCCTCTAACTTCTAAAATAAGAGAATGATAAAACTAAAAAAATATATGATGTACAATACCATATAAACCAACAACGAAAGTTGGTTTGAACGAGATCTAGCAAGTAGTCTTTTTTTAATACGTCATGAACCGCAATTTGCATTCATTTAATCAACTGAAATACTTGCTGCTATGGAACCCTTCATGTGCGAGTCCGACTCGCACTTGGCCGGTTTTTTATATGACTGCTTCACCACTGTATGTAATTTGTGTCGGTCTATTACCTATTGTAAATTATTATAATTTTTTAAAGTATATGTTTGTAAAGTACTCCGCGTCACACGCATGAGATTCCCTAGTCCCGCACTAGTGTTACTGTAGTCTAGAAAAAAAAAATCATAGTGTCAATGTAGAAATGTGAAGTGACAACTATTGTTTTGCAGATTATTTCGATAAGAAATGTAAAAAATTCTCCTCACTTCTTTCTGCAGTCCCCAAAGATTACACCGCATGTTTTTTTTTATATAATAGCCAGCCAAACGAGTAAGCGGCTCACAAGTAAGCACTGCTGCCCATGGCCAGTCGAAACACCGAAGAGTACCTTAGTATTTTTCATACTTGACTGTAAAAGTAGTAGAATTAATAGTAGATTGTTGCATCGAGCGCAAAGTGAGTTAATAATGAACTTATATTGGTTAGATCGTAATAGGCGTAGGGATCAATTATGTATGACCACAGCCAAAACAGCGCTCATGTGGAAAAGTATTTTTGCTTAGCACCAAAAATTTACAATAAGCTTCCAGCCTCACTAAAACTTCTAAATTTTAATTTGTTTAAGAGTAAACTAAGGGACCTACTATGTCAGAAATGCTACTACTCAACTACTGATTATCTAAATGATACTCTTTAAGTAATATGTAATACCTGCTAATAATATAGTACCCAGGACCTTCAATTTTGTGACACACTGTTTATGATGTTGTTGTTATTGATGATTCTTCTCATCAAGAAGAAGTCTTGATTTGTATAGTTTTGATTAGTATTTTAATTTTTTTTTTAATTTTAATTTGTACGCCTGATATCGGCAGAATATGATGTTTTCAAAATTATTTTTAAGATCTGTATTTATACATTACCATATTCATGCAAATAAATATATTGATTGATTGATTGATCAATAAATTAACTCACGTCGAAATGGCGTCCCTTATAAAGTCACGTCATTAAATTAACACTAGTACATTAAATACTCAATTTAGCAACGCGCGTAATATACTTTTCTTACAACTACGAATTCCTTTTGTGATAAAATATACTTGGGTACTCAAGTTAATGAAAACAAAATGTTATTCATCTTCTCATCAAACATTTAAAATGTACAGTTATTAAATGTGCAGTTATTAAAAGTGATATCCCGCGAATTTTGCGGCAAAAGGTTATTAACCATTTCATTTGCAGCTGTTTTCAGACTTTTTGGACATGTATTCATATCGCTATCACTATCTGCCACCATTTTAAAACTGTTCTTGCTAAATATGAAGAATCAAAATTTATGAATACTACACAATGCGTCTAATTTTTTTTTCTTTTTTAAAATAGCGCCCGCTCTATAGAATATATAATCCCTGTGTTGCGGGGAACTTTACAAACTTATAATAGACTCAGAACAATTATTTATGGTCACATAAATAGTTGTCCGGCGTGGGATTCGAACCCGCGACACGAAGCGGCGAGGCGAATGCCAATGCAAAATGCCATGTAGTAGATGAACCCACTGAGTTTGTTTCGCTGGGTCTTCTCAGTTGGGGCGCATTGGATCCGGTGGTAGCATTAAAGCGCGACCGTCGTTATTAACACAAGGTCCGTCATAATAATAATACCTTAATATAGACAGAACTATTGACAATATGTAGTAAAAATATTAGACTTAAACTAGATTATTAAACATAATTTCTTGACAATAACTTGATACGAGCTAGCTAAATATCATTGCTATAATAAAATAAATTTTATAAATGTTTTCATACAATATGTACCTAAATATCTATGTTACTAGAAATAATAAGGTATACAACTATATTACTACAAACATGTTCTGACTATTTACAAGCGATTTTCTAAAGTCTACGTGAATAAAAACCTTTTTTATTTTATTTATTTATTATTTAATGTCGTAGCCGCTGCGCCACACGTGCAGTTGACATTTGTGTTTTTTTAACAAAGTCAATTTTTATTGGTCGATTTTTGTCTACAGCCAGTATCTTTTTGATCTAATGCTTACATTTTATAATAAACTTAATGGGTTACATTAAACCTCTGTGGTAAATTTTAATCTAAATCAAAAATAAAAAATACAGTGCATTAATGTAAAAGATTTTCAATTATACTACTTCATATAACATTTTTGCAGTGAAAAAATAGGTCCTTTGAGATCGATTCGTAGTAATTAATGATCACATTTCTACGTAAATTAAAGTATAGAATAATAATATAATTATATTTTTTTAAAGAGTTGAATCAAATACTATTTGTTAAAAATTTACCGAAAAAAAAATATTGTCAGAAAGTTTTCACTTTTAGTTTCAGTTCTTTTTATTTAAAAATGTTTGCCTTCATTTAAGACTCGACTCAGCATGTTTATGACTAGTAATAAAATAATTTCGGCGAAGATCAAAGTGATATATTCATCTTTGAACTTCGGTACCAACGAGGAGATGTAACATACCCAATGGCATGTTGGAATGTTATTAATTCAGTGAATAATGTCGGAACTGGAAGTTCCTAGTTAAAGCGACGCATATTAGTAGTTCTAAGTAAAAATTTTCTCAGCGATTAAACCACACTTATGTGTTATATTGTGGTGGCCGGTTGGCCTGGGCCTCTACCGGCTAAGTCACCGAACATCGATTTCTTAAATGGCGTTCAAATAAATAAAGGTTAAAAATGACTTCATCAATCTTTAAATCGGCTTCAACGTTGACAATCGATTCCGGACCATTTATGACGTCATATGTGCTCATGGAATTCGATTTTAACGATTGTTAAAGTCATTTTTAACCTTTATTTATTTGAACGCCATTTAAGAAATCGATGTTCGGTGACTTAGCCGTTAGAGCCCCTGGTTGGAAAATGCTTGCCTTTCACGCCGCAGGTCGTGGGCTCGATTCCCATCCAAGTCGGATATTTGTGCGCATGAACATATATGTTTGTCCTGAGTCTGGGTGTTATTATCTATGTAAGTATGTATTTACAAAAGAAAAGTAGTATATGTAGTATAATATCAGTAATCTAATTTCCATAGTACAAGCTCTGCTTACTTTGACATCAGATGGCCGCGTGTGAATAGTTGTCAAGGTCTTTGACATTATTATGGTAATACCTTTACACAAACTTTTGCAGCAGAGAGAAACATATCAAAACTGCGCCTTAAGAGCCTATGCAGATCACGTTTTTTGCGCTTTTATCATACAGAGGAGTTTGTTATTGTTTGTATCGATATAAACGCGCGTTAGCATCGCGTCTGTATCGCTACACACACGCGTCTGTATCGATTCAAACGCGGATTTGAAATTATACAATTGTGCATAGGTCCACAGGCTGCGTCTGACTTGCATGTGTATCGCTACAAACGCGCGTTAGCATCGCGTGTGTATCGATACACACGCGCGTTAGCATCGCGTGTATATCGATACACACGCGCGTTAGCATCGCGTCTGTATCGCTACACACACGCGTCTGTATCGATTCAAACGTGGATTTGAAATTATACAGGTGTGCATAGGTCCACAGGCTGCGTCTGACTTGCATTTGTATCGCTACAAACGCGTGTTAGCATCGCGTTTATATCGATACACACGCGCGTTAGCATCGCGTGTATATCGATACACACGCGCGTTAGCATCGCGTGTATATCGATACACACGCGCGTTAGCATCGCGTCTGAATCGCTACACGCACGCGTCTGTATCGATTCAAACGCGGATTTGAAATTATACAGGTGTGCAAAGGTCCACAGTCTGCGTCTGACTTGCGTGTGTATCGCGTTTGTAGCGATACAACGCGCGTCGATGGCGCGCTTAAAAAACTTGGTGGGCATAGGCCCTAAAACATATATTTTCATTAAAGAAATGCGATCGAATGTAATCTCCAATACTTTGGAATTGATCATTCTAAATGCAATAGTAAATTGTTTTTTGGCACTTACGGGCCGTCGTCACAAGCTAAATCGAGCACGAATATAATCTGTTTTTAAATATAAATAAATATCTTGTGAATTCTAACACGCTGCCATCAGGTAACCAAACAACTGACAAATATATTTATAAATCTCTAAATATATACATTTTATAGGTAAATTAAACTCAACAGAACAATCAATTCTGCATATCACACAGAGATTAGTCCTGGATGGGGATCGAACCTAGAACCTCTAACATAGCAGTTACGATACTCGTTTATGTCACTAACCACGTAAATAGTGCGAGTAAAAGTTATGATAATAAATATATAATCGAGTTCATAAGCAACATTTATGCGAATAACAAATATGCGAAAAGCATTAAAAAATCATTTATTGTTGTTATATATGCCGTGATTTTATAATGATTCTATACAACTTAATCCATATGTATTATATTGATTAATAAAAATGGAAACTAATTGCCAACACCCTGTATAACAGAAAAGTTGACATGACATCTTCCATCAATAATGATCGAAGCATGACATTTAAAAACGAGGATGCCATGCATTTATTGTCGAATCAATATATATTTTATCACGAGTTTTTCACTATATATTTTATCATGAGGCTTTCTAGGTGAAAAAAGCGTTTAATTTAGCATACAAACTCTGTAAATGTGTAAATCTAGATAATTTTCTTTACTCTGAAATTTACCTAAATAAATTGACGAGTTCTTACTAAAACCTTTGTTGTCTAAACTTATTTTTAAAACCACTTACTGTCAACAGTGTTTGTGTTGTGTCAAAGTCACTTTTGCAATTACTTAATTGTGTTATAACAGAAATACAGAAATAAACCTTATATAAATAATCGTAAGCTAAAGTTATTTACTTTGTATTCTAGAACTGTAATAAGAATAGAGGCGCACGCTTATCCGCTCTTTGCTAAGACCTTTTGTCGTACAGATGCGGGAGAACGGGCGCGTCCTTACATAGATTAATCAAAAAATATAATAGGTACAATCACATTAATTTTTAGAATACCGAATACTTCCAGCTCGTTGCAATATTAAACTTCTATAATTATACCGAATAAGCTATATTTTGAAGTTTCACTTTAATATTACCTTTAATATTATGTATATTTTACGCACTTTAAATTAAAAACAGAGTATACAATAACTGTGGTCTTGGAAATACAACAATTTTACGCTTCGTCTTTAATAAAAAATAATCTTATTTATAGTTATATATAACGTATTTGTTATTTGCATTGCAGTTCGAACCGAAGAGGAAGAAGCTAAAATGTCTGTACTACAATTACAACAGCCCCTTCCTCGAAGAAAACGATTCATACCTAAATATGACGTGGAAGGTGTATACAAACTTGTTTTGGGTGAAGAAACACAACTTCAAGTAGAACTTGTAATAGGTAACGATGTAAATGCCCAATCACCCTGGAAATTCGTTAGTAAAGCAAAAATCATGGAAAATATCGAGGTAGGTGGTGAGCTTTCCGAGTTTTTTCCACTCAAAAATGAATTAGAAGCTTACGATGACGAGTTAGTTCTAATGGGATATATAGTCGATGAGTCTAAAGATACAGATGAATTTTATATTTGTTGCACCAAAGAATCTCGCGATCACTGCAAACAACAATCTGACAGATTTATTAAAAGACAAGAAAAAAAGTTGGAAAAAGCCGTTCAAAAGAAACCAAGACCATGGACAAGTCTTGGAAGTGAAGAGGAAATATTAGAACTTATACCTATTAATAGTAGAACTTTGATGGAAATGGAGATAAAAGCGAAATTTCCCACGGAATATGATCCAGAAACATTCAATGTAAGAGACACTAACTCTGTAAGAGATGGATATTTGGAACTGACACCATACCGACAAAAATTTAACAATATTTTCCGTCGAAGAGTTGACTGCGCAACTCAAGTGGCTCCACCACGTATTGACAATGACGCTCAGACAGTTTTAAAGTACCCTAAAAATATGTGGACACAGTCTATAGCTGATGCGTTAGGTAAGCTAGAAGATAACGAAGCCGGGGGTGATGCAGGTAAATCTATGCGTGAAGACGAAGATGATAAAGACAGCTCTAGTGATGAAGAAACATCAAAACGTGAACCACCAGATGAAGTAGGATTAGCATCATACAAAGCTGCTTTTAAACGTATGCGAAGACCATCATATATAAAAATGATCAACAGTTTTATGACAGATAAACGAAACGAAATGGACTCCATCGTAGAACTTAATACAGTAATGGATATATACTGTAATGACTATCCTAATTTGATTGCCCAAAAAACGATTGATACTTATGCGACAATGTCTTTTGAGGAGTATGTTTGTTTTACAGATGTCAGGGCTAAGGACAAATATGTATCAAGTGCAGTGTTTCATCCAATGTGGTCAGGTATTGTAGCAATTTCTTATGCTGATGGGTCACCAACTGTAATGAAGTCGTTGGGCTCACGCCCAGACGTGATACAAAGAGCAGTATACGGTTTAAATCCTGTTATGGTTTGGAGCCATTTAGATAGTTTGATTCCAAAACTGTATTTAGAATCACCTCGTGAAGTAAAATCACTTTCATTTTGTCCTTTTAACGAAAATATTCTTGTTGGAGGATTAATTAACGGACAAATTGTCATTTGGGACTTAACAAATAAATTAGAAAATGTGGAAAAGATAGAAGTATTGAGTGAAACTAGGGAAAAATACCGGATAGCAATGAATGCTAATATGGGATGGATGAAAACCGTACAAGATAACGCTGTTGTAAATACGACCGCTTTGAGTAACCTAATGCACAGTCATTATGGACCAGTTACAGCTATTGCGTGGTTATCACCTAATTTTAATATAACTCCACAAGGAAAGTCAGCACTGGTACCTGAGGGTAAAACATCTTTGCAGTTTGTAACTGGTTCTGAAGACGGAAACTTATTGATATGGAATTTATCTGTAGATTCTGCTTCTACATTAGTGGAAACGCAAAAAATTCGGAAATCGAAAAGAGTTCCAAGAAGACCTTCAGGATTACTTGTAGATATTTCACCATTTAAAATATTGGATCGTGTTTTACAGCCCTGCTATAAAATAATTTTGGGAATAGCTGGAAATCCACAGACATTTACATTACAAAGTTTTGGAATGAGTCCTCCTCAAATTAAATATGTTTATGCTCCAAGGAAAACTAGAAAAGGAAGAAAATATTTTAATTGCGAAATTTTACCTCAAAGCGAAGATGATTTTAATTCAATTCTCTACTGTGGCTCCCAACATGGACAAATGAGACGAATATCTTGGGAAGGCCATGAATTTAATACTGGTGAAGTTGTAAATTCAGAGTATTGCGATATAAAATTTACTTGTTGTATACATGATGACATTATATCCTGTACCCGAAAGAATCCCCATATGGATAGCATCACCTTAACTGTTGGAGGTAAAATATTTGCAATATGGTCAAATGAATTAGAAAATCGTCCTCTTATTTGGAAAAAACGTCCTTATCGTTTGACTGATGGAGCATGGTCATTATATAAACCTAGTTTGTTTTTTATAGCAAATTCTGAAGGAAGTCTTGAGGTTTGGGATTTGTTGTTGAAAAGTGACCATCCAATTTCTATTCAGACTTTGTCTGGAACAATGCTCACGGGTGTTAGTTTGCATTCATTGCCACTAACAAAAAATATAATAGGGGTGAGTGACATCAATGGTTCATTTAAAATGTTTTTAAACCCACCAATATTCATGTTGGAAAATTCAAACTACATGGCACGCATGGAAATTATGATGAGAAATGAAATTAAAGTTATGCAATCATTCATTAGTTGGCAAGACACTTTGATAAAAGATAATCCTGAGATAATGCTTGAATTAAAACGAAAAGAAGGTGCTCTTTTAGCAGGTAAGGAGGAAGAAAGACGTAGAGAAAGAGAAGAAATGGAAAAGAAATTAGAAGAAGAAGCCGAAGCAAAAAGACTGGCAAGAATGAAAGTTGTAGGCCCAGAAGAACGATGGCAGAAAATTATACAAATACTGATTGAAAGAACCATTGCAGTAAAGAAAAGAATCAACCGAGCAGAGCTCATAGAACACGAGAAGCCACTAAGAGAATTAGAAGCTCAGCGTTTAGAGAAGGAAAGAAGAATGTTGGATATAATGAAAAATCAAAAGCAAATATTCACTGATACCGTTGCTATACTATTTCCTGAAGCTGTTAAAAAACCTCAACCAATCGAGAAAAATCTTATCTCTGACGATAGAGAGGGGCTTAAAAGAGAGTATCTGCAAGATTTTGAATATTTAAAAAAAATGGCAACAAAAACTGTAAACGATAATCGGTATCATGTGACATTTTCGTGGGATGCTACTTTAGCTGAAGGTAGAGAAAGAAGACAGGCTTTGAATGCGGAAAGTGACTTTATTAATTTACACAAGGGTAGAATCGAAGACGAAGGACGAGAGTCAATTGTATATGAAACCACTACTCCGCGTTACTTGCACAAAAAATCCCGTAAAACTGATATGGGTGAGAACGATTCTCGCAAAAGGTTATCTGATGTAATGGCACACCGGGCACTAGAAGGCGATGATGATGATTCGATAGACGGAGATATGTTGGCCGAGTCTTAGAATAAACAAACCACAATAATTGTTTGCATAATAAAGGCGAAGATTTTTTAGATATGCTTCTTATTTTAAACATTTAGATCTGCATTTTTATGAATTTAACTAAAAAACCCTCTAAAAAATTTTTTGGAGATATATTTATTTCCTAATTCATTTTTATTACAATTTACTAAACACAATACGACAAGATACATACTGATTAACTGTTAACAACACTTTGGAGAAATAGTATCGATTCACGCGTGTTATCACTGTTACGCAAATGTTGATCTGAACTACTTTTTTACGGTTATTTTAACTAATTTATAAAATTAGTCATGCGATTTTTAATGCACATGATATACTTTGCAAAACACATTTTTAGCTTATGAAACTCTTAAGTATCCCATTATAATAATAATAGTATCCTGGGACATTATTCTCACACGGCCATCTGATCCCAAACTAAGCAGAGCTAGTACTGTGGAAACCAGATAACTGATATACTACATAATACTATTTTTTTTCTAAAATACATACTTATATAGATAATTTAAAGACAAACAGACATTTTCATACCCACAAATATCTGTCCCGGGTGGGAATCGAACTCACGACCTGCAGCGTGAAAGGCAGAGTATCTTCCAACCACGCCAACTCGGTCTCGGTACTCGATATACATTATGTGCATTAGGTAATACTTTTGATCATATGGATACTTATCCAAGTAATTTTTTATAACACACTACATTCACGGCATTTATTTATTGCCATAACTTTTGCAAAGTCGCCAGAAGTAGTTTCTCTCATCCCATGAAATTGATTAAGTACGTAATAAAGAGGCCTAATTACTTTTATTGTGAAATTTATGTCGACTAGTTTCCGCTCACAGCTGAGATAGCCGGTTATTTTTCGGGAAATGTATGTTACATAATAATATGTACCTACGACTAGAAGAAATAAGAAGTTGTGTGTTGGCGAGGTTCGATTCCCACCCAAGACAGATACTTGTGTGCATTAACATGTCTGTTTGTCCTGAGTCTGGGTGTAATTATCTATAATATGTTTGTATTTACAAAAATAAAGTATTATATCAGTTATCCGTATTCCATAGTACAAGATATGCTTAGTTTGGGATCAGATGTGTAAATTATTCCCCAGGATATTATCATTTTATTATTATTACGTAAGGAACAAAATCCTACAATATGCATAGAATAATTGCGACGTGTCACGAATCTCTTCCACGAAACAAATGCGGATTTTATCGTCTAGAATTAATTAGAAATGGATATCGGTAGCATAAGTTGTACCAAATAATAGGGGAAAGGAGAATAAATTAGCTTACGTATTTAAATAATAAAATATATATTTAGATAAAAATATAATATTAATTCTAATAGATTCACTGTAAATCAAGCTTGTTAACGTGGATATGATGTTTGGGTTACTATTTCAACATTAATTAGCTTGGTTTACGGTGGAACAATCAGAATCAAAAATGATTTCTAACATAATTTCGAAGGAAACATGAAAAATAAAATGGCAGTAAAAATAAAGCTAAATTAAATTTACAGAACCAAACGCGCCCTGCCATTTTCAGATTTCGAAAATAAGGCAATGCTATTCATTAGTTGAGTTGGCGGTTTATTGATTTTTTGTTTAAAGACAACGTCTGCACTATAAAAATGTATCTTAGAGGCCATTACAACTATGTAATTCACGGACACAAAACACACCTAGACTCAACAACGTTGTATGCATCCCACAAATAGTTCTGAACCATAAAAAATATTAAGTACAGATAAAAAATTGCGTGTGCAAACTCCTTTAACTCCTGGCTTGACGACAACTTTATACAAAACGACTGTAGTCTGGTTAATTAGACTAATTGCTTACCGCCATGTTTTCTCTGTAAGGTAACACTGATTAATATTTACCACTCAACAAGTAATTAAGCTGAGGTTCATTATGTATTAGAGCCACGGTTACACCTAGTCTCGTTTTTCGCGTTGTTATTTTGGTATTTGTAACTTATGAAGATTAGTAGCATTTTCCTGGTCGAATCTTGGTTATGGTGGCTAGTGTCTATGGAGACATGTGCACATAACAATTGACTGCACATGTATCGCAGTGGCTAATACAGTCGCCTCGCCGCTTCGTGTCGCGGTTTCGATTCCCGCGCCGGACAACTATTTGTGTGACCCATAAATAGTTATTCTAAGTCTGGTTGTAATTTGTGTCCATCTAATATAAATGTTTGTAGAACCCCGCGACACAGCGATTAGATTTCCAACTGCGGGTGGTGTCTTTAAAAAACAAACTTTTGTACGTCTGAGGTTAGTAAGGAATTCTGATGCCCGAGTCCAACTCTCACTAGGCAGATATTTTAAAAAGTACTTAAGAAAGGTCTGCTGTGAACTTTAGTCTTTTTACACATACACTTTCACAGCGAAAAGTTTCGCAGATGGTCACCAAATAATATATTAGCAGAATAAAAAATACAGCCTAAGCATCAAGCTTCCAAGAAGCTACTGAGCTAATTACGCAGATCAAATGAAGCCACCTTGTGAATAAGGGTTGTGAGATTATGTAACGTATCGCTAGCACTACATTAGAATTTACGAATTTCGCTTTCGCTAGGCTTTTGAGATACGTAATAAGCCCGCCGGTAAGCTGTTACAAGGGAATTTAGTGCGATTAATATTCGCGGCACAGGGTATAAGGCACTGACGGCTGTCCGGGAAGCGGGGGCAGCATTCACGGTGTAACTCCTTTTAAGGAGGTATTCGTTTGATGTAGAATGTGAAATCAACTCATCATAAATACCTGAAGTACGAACTACTACGCTATTAACTTTAAGTATATTTATAAACGTACTTAAGAAAGGTCAGGTCAGAAGTACCCTAAACTGGCGAGCATGTATGAATAATATAATGTCAGTAAACGAAGCGAAAGAGGTGTGCAAGGATCGTGACAAATGGAAGTCCGTTGTCTCTGCCTACCCCTCTGGGAGACAGGCGTGAGTCTATGTATGTATATTTATAAATATATTCACCTAGATCTTCATCTTTTATTTTATTTACATTCTCTCTGTTTACATATTTTACATTAGAATCATGTCAGCCGAATTGAGTCCACAGCTGAAAAAGGCCTCCCAAAAGATTTCCACGAGTTGTGTCCATCATTTGGAGGGATATGGTCATAACCGCCATTCTTGGCAGACAGGTTGGCGAGAGCAGTATGATGGTCATAATAAACAGAAAGACGCTGCTGCCCGTTCTCTGGTAGATATTCACTCGAGAAGCGGTGAGGCTCAGGCATGTCCCGGGGAATCACGACAACTGTCTTGGATCCCGCAATTAATTTAATCAGAAAGAACAAAGGAGGAGATGAAAAATTAATAGTTCCACTTCCTTCAAGAACAAAGCGGGGTCTTCTACCCCCCTCACGGAATTAAATGGGGTGGCGATATTCTATGCCATCAGCCGGACGGCAATGTCAACATTGTTGACATTGCCGTCCTAATCTAAAAATGACAGGGTCATTTTTAGATTAGGTATAAAATATAAAAATTCAGGAATAAAATATGATATCTGGTCTGTTTAGACTTAAGTAAGGTAAAGAAATAAAATGTTAAATGTCAATGAATATGAGTGAATACCACCAAGCTTATTATTCGACGGAACGACTAGGCTAGCCGACACGACCGGCAAGAGATATGATTGCACTTGTGGCACAGCGGTTAACAGAAGCACCTCGCAAATTTGTGTCCCGGGTTCGATATTTGTGTGACCAATAAATATTTGTTCTGAGTCTGGATGTAATTTGTGTCCTTCAATTATATGAATGTAAAGTATCCCGCGACACAGCTCTGCTTTCTCTATCTATTCTCTGTCTTCTTCACTAGTGCGACATTTGTCATTTATAAAAAAAGAGAGAACAGGAGCTAGCACCTGATCTCTTTTGAATCAGGGCTACTATTGGATGATTTTCTTGCCTGAAATATCCCTATAACACTCTCCTTCACGATTTGAACTTATTACCTCATTATGTTCTGTTATACCAGCTATCGGTAGAAAGACGTTACATAAATGGAGGACAAAGTACCCCTATAGAGTTCGGAGCTCTAATCGGCTTATCCCAATTAAGTGCTCCAGATTGCTTTTCAGGGCAGTTAGGGATTATTAGGGACCTGAGACACTAGACAAAAAAACCGGCCAAGTGCGAGTCGGACTCGCCCATGAAGGGTTCCGTAGCAGCAAGTATTTCAGTTGATAAAATGAAAGCAAATTGAGGTTTACGATTTATGACGTATTAAAAAAAAACTACTTGCTAGATCTCGTTCAAACCAATTTACGTTGTTAGTTTTCATGGTAATGTACGTCAAGTATTTTTTTTAGTTTTATCATTTTCTTATTTTGGAAGTTCCAGGGGGGGACACTCATTTTACAACTTTGAAAATGTCTCTCGCGCAAACTATTCGGTTTAGAAAAAAAATATATTAGAAACCTCAATATCATTTTTGAAGACCAATTATGTATGGTTACGATGAAAAAAATAATTTTGAGGTTAAGTTCTATGTATGGGGACCCCCAAAATTATTGTTATTTTTGTGTAAAAATCTTAATGCGGTTCACCGAATACATCTACTTACCAAATTTCAACAGTACAGCTCTTATAGTTTCGAAAAAAAGTGGCTGTGACATACGGACGGACAGACAGACATGACGAATCTATAAGGGTTCCGTTTTTTGCCATTTGGCTACGGAACCTAAAAAAAGAGATCAGGAGCTAGCACCTGATCTCTTTTGAATCAGGGCTACTATTGGATGATTTTCTTGCCTGAAATATTCCTATAATACTCTCCTTCACGGTTTGAACTCTCTTGTGTTATACCGGCTATCGGTAGAAAGACGTTACATAAATGAAGGACAAAGTACCCCTATAGAGTTCGGAGCTCTAATCGGCTTATCCCCATTAAGTGCTCCAGATTGCTTTTCAGGGCGGTTAGGGTTTATTAGGGACCTGAGACACTAGACCAAAAAAAAAACGATACCCAGTAGATTTAAAAAGTTTCGATGGTTAAAACAATCCATTTTTCTGTGGGAGATTATATACATTTTTAATAATGTCAATCCAGTAAAAATATGCATGGTAAGCAATTTACGGCACACATGACTCAACGAGCTGCCATCTTTTCTCCCCTTACCAAGTTGGAGAACAAGCAAACTATGATGGTAATTGGTTACTTTAGCCTATTATGCAAAAGATATCCCTTACAAATCGCCAACTGTTCTATTCCTAATTGATAAATTATGGTCATCTTAAAAACCGTTAATACACATATGTACAAAATAGTGTATTTTTTGGAGTGTTCTCTGTAAATAAAGCATATTGTAGAGTGTAAGAACTCTATGTCACATTTTAATATTAACTTGAATTTATTTTCTCTTGTCTATATGTGAAATGAAATATGAAACACATGCTAGTGTGTTTCATATTTATTTATTATGCTTGCAACTAAACTATTAGGTACGTATTTATATTAGCGTCACAGGTGATGAGTCTTGCATTACCAGTACGATCCAGAAACAAAACGCCGGTCAACAGTGTGGCTGCTTTTAAAATAAACCAATTCTTTAATTATTTTCTTTATTTACTATCCAGCAAAATTACCGTAAGCGATAGATAGCATATGGGATCCCTTCTTTTCGCATAATGTTTTTTGTCCTAATATACTTCGGCATAACGATTTTGGCACAATTTGTTTTGGCATAATAATACTTTGGCATACTTTTTTTAGGCATGATGTTTACATTTATTAATCTGCAAATTTCAATTTGAAAAATTTTCTTTAAATCTGTCTTCTTAATGCGGCTCTTCCAATAACATATAGGCTGTAATTTATAAAATTTTACGCGGATAAAATCACGGGCCTGTGCTAGTCATATATATTATATATAACTAGCGGCCCGGTACGTGCTTCGCTACGTATAATGCATAGTAATAAAAAATATATTATTAAGTTCATGTATTCAAACAAAAAAATATTTTAAATTGGTAAAAGATTAGTATCTTATACTACTTTACTATAGATTGGTAGAAGAAAAGAAGATTTTATACTTTTTCAAGACTTTTTTTAAATTTTCTCTACGTACAAACCTTCCCTGGACTTCCACGAATAATTAAAGACCAAAATTAGCCAAATCAGTAAAGGCGTTGTTGAGTTATAACATTACAACGAAAAGTGGCATTGATTTTTATATATTGTAGAAGCGGAAAACTACAAGAGTGGGGATTTTCTATAAAAAGGCGATGCCTCGCCGGCATCGCTCTCTTTTACGATCCAACAGTTGTCGAGGCTGTTACTCTGTCCGATTGTGAATCGATTCGTAGCCTTTGTCTATAATTGTTAGCCTAGTGTAGTTCGGGTGATTTTACTTCTTTTGTTCGTTTTCTTTGTTTGAATTAAAATTATTTGTCTGTTAATATTTTTGTGATTATTGTTGTCGTAAGTTGTATTAAAAGGACAATGGGCGGAATCGTCCCCACCCATCAACAAAAATGAAATGTAGCTCAATTGACACATCTTGGCAAGATGATATTTTTTTACTATGGGGACGTTGCTCAAATGAATTGGGTTCTCATAGTAACTAACTTTTAAACAAATATTTCGTTTACGTATTATTGACGAGTAATTGTAAAACACCTGCTCATTTATCTATTCATTAGTGCACAGTGGCGGCGCATGCACACAAAGATAAGTTCTTAGAAAATACCCCGCACCCCCACCCTCACTCCTGCGCTTGCGACCCTATTCGCAGGCAGGTAGTCGCCCGAACCTTAGTCACTCACAGTCAGTTTGTTGCAGTGTTCGTTCGTATTTATTTATCTCTGTCTTATCGGTTTTTACTTTACAACTACGACCCCTGCTTGTTTACTGGACTGATTGATAGCTTTTCGATTGACCCTGGCACGATAACTGGATTGGATACAGTGTATTATGGAAACTGGACGGCGGTGTATAATGTGCCCGCGATCTGTCTTGCGACAAAGGCGGCACGTTTTGGAAGAGGCGTTAATTGAAAATGAACCTGAATTAGTCAACCATATTTCACAAAATGCACTGATACAAGTAAATAACATCTTTTATATATAAATATATAACTACATAATATGTAAACTATGTATTTAATTCATACTAATATCTGTGTTTTCACTGCAATTTCCTGTAGCACACCTTCATTTTTTTATATTTATTTCATATTAGATGGCTATTGTATACTTTGAACAATCATTGGGCGATAACTAATAACGTTAATAAATACTTACACCAATTATCTAGACCCAAGCTAAACATAGTTTGTACTATGAGAACTACGTTACGAAACACTTATATAAATACATATTTTAATATGTTTTATAAACATATGTGACGCGGAAAACACGTCATATTCCATCACAAATACTTGTACCCTACGAGATTTGGCCACGCGAAAAGATTAGTTCTGATACTCATCGAGTTTTTTTATGTTCCAGGTTGTATTCAATAACACTATGGCAGTGTGCCATAGATGCTGGCAAAGAGCTAACAATGCTACGCGACAAAGTCGCATCGGGAATCCAGACAATGACGTCCCAGGTCTTGAAGTTCAAAGAAACGCAGATGATGTCAATGTACAAAACGTCGTTGTTGAAGATCATCATGATGTTGATGAACAAGATCAGGTGATGAACGACGTAGCAAATCAAGAACAGGACTTTAACGTTCGCGATTATGTGAGGGCACCAAATTCTTCTCGCAGCTGCTGTTACAGACAGTGCACAAACGAAAACCTAAGGCGAATTCCAACTTCAATGAAAGTGTATTTGGTATGTAACTATCGCCTGTATATTCCACCGAGTGCGCGATTATGCGAAGATCATTTAAGAAGTACTAACATCGACGAAGTAATAGACAACATCAACGTTACGAATTATTTCAATTCTTCTTTTTTTTCGGACATGACGAACATGTTGGTAAATGCCATTAACAATGCCCCTAGTTTCGATTTTGAATCTGGACTTAATGCACAGGAATTACATTTTTGGACCGGTTTGACATTAGAACAGTTCGATGCTATCTTAGCGGAAACACCGACTCTATCAGAAAGGTCCCGTCATCCACGTACAGTTCTAGGTGTGTACTTAACTAAACTCAGAACTGGTGAATCTAACGAGAGACTGGCGACGCTCTTTAAAACATCCCGCAGAGAGCTCGAAAGAAAATTAAAAATAGCAAGAGAATGTCTCACTCAAGATTTTGTTCCGAGTCATCTTGGAATAGGTCATGTTTCTAGAAGAAATCTTCTTGAAAGAAATCTAATGATACCAAAAGCTATTTTTGGGAATGAGAAGAATACTGTTTTGATTTTAATAGCAGACGGAACATATATTTATATTGAAAAAAGTTCGAACTTTTTATTTCAGCGAAAAAGTTACAGTCTGCACAAGTTCAGGAACTTATTAAAGCCTTTTTTATTAGTAACCAGCGATGGTTATATAATCGATGTTTTAGGCCCATATCCTGCTGTAACATCCGATGCAAACATTATGCATAATATAATGAACCAAGACGACCATTTGTTACATTGGCTCATCCACAGAGGAGATGTGTTTATATTAGACAGAGGGTTCAGGGACAGCATTTATGACATACAGTCGCTTGGCTATGAAGCTCACATACCTCCATCAAAAGATAGAAATGCTACCCAACTTACCACTGAACAGGCAAATAAGTCGCGTTTAATAACGATATGTCGGTGGGTGGTAGAAGCCGTGAACGGAAAGTTCAAAAATAGGTTCAAGCTTTTAAGGCAGTCATATTTTAATAAAGCTTTACCAAATATGTTCATTGATTTTAGAATCGCTGCACCGATCATAAATGCATGTTATCGCGTTGCTACTGATAGCAGGCTTGCCTCAGAAATACTTAATATCATACAAGCTGAAAACAACACGCCTAATCTGTTACGTGATTACGTAGAAATGAAAAACCTTAACCGTCAAAGAGTGACTTTTACAGCCATGGAAGCACAAATGCCTCATTTTGAAGAGTTTCCACGATTAAATGAAGACGACATTATTTTATTTGCACTAGGAAGTTACCATTTAAAACTGGCCAAGTCGTACTGTGCAGAGCATTTTCGTAACGGATTATACATCATTGAATTATATCGTGAAAATGCATTGAGTGATTTGGCAAGATGCAATATTATGATAAATAATGCGTGGCTGATAAGAGCGCGAATACAATCCAGACACGTAAGGTCACGCATATATTATTCTTATATGTTGATTGATGGGAATAGGGGGGACAGACATGCTATTGCACACTATTACTGTACCTGCTTGACGGGCAGTCGCACTATAGGAAGTTGTGCACATAATTATATCGATTGTATGGTACATGGGAATAGGTCGTAATACAGATTTTAATCTGCCAGCACAGCTGTTAAACAGTGTTATAATAGACCAGTAATATTAGCACTCTCTATTGTTATTCGCCTACCTACTAAGAGCATTGTAAGAATGAATAATTAGAAGACAATGAATTTAAATGATTCATTCATTTATATTCATTATATATTTTCTAATTATTCATTCATAATCATTTACATGTATATGTTTAAATATACATTATTTTTATTTTGTTTAGTTACTAAATCATGTTTTGTACTGTAATATAACCATAATGTTAAAATAACTTACAAGTGTAAAAGGAAAATATAGGTTAATTAATAATTATAAATTGTTTTTTTTATTGATATATGCCACGGATTTAAGTAAAAAAAAGGATTTTAATCAAATAGTGGATACTTAAAGAACACATTGGCATTAGTTCCATGTGTGTTGGTATATGGGGAAGGAGCCCATACATTTTTGCCCATAGTCCTTTGTTTTAAAAAAGCTACTTCTGGTCTTATTCCTTAGATCAGAATTGGGATTCTTCTTTCGCCCACTTAGTTATTTGTGTGTTTTGCAATTATCGGTGAGGTCAAATATTTTTGTTGTTGTTGTGTAGTTTTATTCGGTTAATTGGTTTGCTTTTGTTGTTGATTAGTGGTGTTATTTTCGTCATGTCGAATCGTGAGCGTGATTATAGAGTGAATCGCCGCGACAGTTATAGTCCTGGGCATGGTTTGGCCAGACGAAAATGTTAGGTTACGGCTCGAAATGCAGACAATGCTTGATCGTCTTAAGGCATTAGAAGACGCGTCTCGGACTTCACCTAAGCCGGGGCGTTTTTTGTTTTTGTTATTGGTGCGCTGAGGCAGACCGTGCAAAATCTTTAAATTATTGGAGTGATTTTGAGTACCTCGTTTGTGTGTTTTACTTTTGTATAGTGTCGACAGTGTGTTCCTGTAAGCAAAATTTATTTGTATTTTGGTATCGGTTGCTTTTAAAAAGTAAGTACCACGTGCTTGTTGTTTTGTTTTTGTGTGCGCCCTAAAGTATAAAACTAATCTAAATTGTGATTAGTTCAGTTTTACTGGTGACTAAAGTAAATAGAACGCACACCACGCAATGATTCGCATAGTTGTCATGATGATAAGTGTGGAGATTATTGCCGTGATACACGAAGTAGATCTAGGCGTCGCGACAGACCGGATAGTTTTGAAAGTTCACGTAAACTTGTTCGTTCGCGGTCAGATTGTCGAAAACAGGACGATCCATTTACGGTCCTTGAGCGGTAGCAGTTATAATAAGTGCGAACGTGATTGCAATGCCTTCTAAGGCACAAGAAAATCTACACCGCACGTTAGATTCTATCATGAGTAAGTTAGAAACGATCGAAAGTAATTTTAAAATCTACCACTATAAAATGAAAAATGAGGGTATTTTGGTTACTCAGGCAGTTGTTGACACGATTCAGTCGATAGTTGAGTCGTGCTAGCCACTATTATGTCCATCTCTTCCGATATACAGTTATAGTGCGACGTGGTCGATCGCCCACAAATACTGAATTATTGTGACGACAAAGAATGTGTAAAAGACTTAAAGTCTTTACTGGATGTTATAACTGTACAAAGAGTCTACCAAGTGTATACCTAAACGGAACGAATCTACCCCAGTGTAAATTTATTTTTGTAAATTTTTGTGTTGTGTGATTTACGTAAGTACAATTTTATTGTTTTGTTTGTGAGATACCGCGTATATTTCACGTGGCTGATCAAGACTTTTCTTGAAAGGTGAATCCCATATCAGGGCCTGAAACCATTTACTTAGTTTGTCGCACGGTAGTTTGCGATATTCCGGTGAAGCAGTGAAAGCCTCTTAGGCTAACCGATTCGTCATGTGAAAATAAAAGGTAGTTTGCGATGTGTGTTACGAATTACGAACTAAGCTCGATCAGTAGACTTCGTAGTGTTGATAGCTGTCGCCAGCGCCGCTCAGTATCGTGTGCATTGCATGATAGCCATGGTATATAGCTGTAGGTATTGACCACCGCTGAGGAATGTAACCTCAAACGGTTGACATCACGGTGTTGTATAAAATGTCATGCCGTTGTTTTGCGCCTAATGGTCGTGAGAGGATTGAGTGAGGAGCTGAAAAGCCTATGCTACAAGGTATTGACAAAGCTTACTGAGTAACACTTGATAGTCTTATCATTTTTTCAATTTAATACTCAATGTGTTATTTGCATTCTACAATGTACATGAGTTGTTATTTAAAACCTAGTAGGTGTAATAACAGTGCACGTTCTCAAGCTACTTCTTAGAAGCGGAGTTATCAACATAAGTTTGAAGTCATCCTCTGAAGTTTGACTGCACGTGTGGCGCAGTGGTTAAGATCATCGCGTTGTCATTCAATGACCCGGGTTCGATTCCCGTAAATTGCGTAAACTATTTGTGTGAACCATGAGAAGATGTTCTGAGTGTGGATGTACTTTGTGTCGGACGATTATATGTTTCGTCATATGTAATGATGTTATGTAAAAGACTTGGTCATATTAAAGGACAAAGGTTACACCAAAGTGAGATCAGTCATGTTAGCAATCTCAAATCAAGTGAGTTATTGTCAGGTGTAGCCGAGTCGGAGAAAGGTGGTTTGGTACACATTTCTCCGCCACAAAAAGTCTGACGGAAATGACAAATGTTTAGTCTCTGTCTCCATTATCTCATAGAAGTTATTTATAATTCTCGATTGTATTGCTCTGAAATATACCGAGCGTTAATGTGACCTAATATGTGTGTTGCGCGTTAGTGCATTGTTTTCAGGATTTTGTTTTAGAAAGAGGATAATGATGTCACATGCGGATGATTTTGATGTTGTGCCAATTAGCGTCCATCAGATTTCTAAACCTTGTAATTGGACACGAATAACCCAGGCAGCGAACGAAGTAATTCAATCGCCTCAGAATGGTAGTTTGGATGCAATTAGCTACGTAAGACAGTGATTTTTGTATTTCTTATACAATTCGGTAAGTAAAGAACCCAGGTGGTTCTGATGTTACATGAAGGGACCTATGTTGAGTCTTTCAGGTTTTTACGTAGAAATACGTTTCGTATAATTGTTACGCATAAAAACGTGAATGAGAAAAAAAAACAAACTGTCGCCTTTATTTTGAATAAGGCTAATTAAAAGAGTACACGTTTGGTGATGTTCTCTTTGTAATTAAATTCTCTTAGTCCACAGGGACCCAGATATTCGTGGCAGTTATGGCAAATGGGCCAGTACATGGCTTGCGTGGCAAAGTTTGTCAAGCGAGTGGTGTTGGAGAGAAAAGGTGAGTGTGTCACTTGCTGTTTGGAGCAAGCTGTCGGCGTGACCCGGTGGCTACCTTCGGGGCTGGGGCCCTGAGGCGCCTGGTCTGGCGGGCGTGCGCCTGCGCGCGTGTCCGGCTGCTATGGGAGCTTAAACGCAGTTAAGTACATGATCCCGTGGCGTGGTGAGTGGACTCCCGATGTGTGTGGAGTCACTTTCCATGGTGCGTGACTTTAATTATTTAGGCACTTTGATATTTTGCTTAAACTAATTTTGTAAAGATTTTGTGGACATGCTTGTGTGCCGAGCATTGTGTGTTGTTTTGAGAATTACAAATTGATTTAATGATTCTCTATTTGTGCAAAGTGTTTTTCGCAAAGGGCAAACACATTAAGGGAAGTTCTATCTTGCGGTTGGGATAGTCTCTGTCTTGGAGGTCCTCGTACTCAGATATGCTATCCTGGCTGACGGATACACTTCAAGTAAGGTAGGGTTTCATGTTATTGGATGCTGTCTTGGAGTGCGCTCAGGCATGCGATCCTAGTATACGGGACATGCCTGGTGTGGTTTTGTGTCCCTTCCTTTATGCTCGGACGTGTGGTCCTGGAGCTGTGTGTTACACGTAGGGTCATGCCACGGGTTGGCCGCTGACGAGACGTGGTGCTGTGTGTTACACGTAGGGTCATGCCACGGGTTGGCCGCTGACGAGACGTGGTGCTGTGTGTTACACGTAGGGTCATGCCACGGGTTGGCCGCTGACGAGACGTGGTGTGAGATATGTTTGTGTTAAATATTGACTGTGTTTTATTGATAATTTGGGTTGAAATACGCTTTTATCTGGAACTGATTAACACACGCAAAGTTATGTCTCACGTAAGTGCGTGTAGATCTCTAGCAAGTCGTGAGGGGGCACTCCCCCGACGGGAACTGCCCCGAGTGAACGTACAGATATCAGTTTATTTTATACTCTTGTGGTTAGGCTGAGTTAAGTGTGCTAAGCCTACATATGTGTCGAATTGTTGTTTGATTTTGGTGCGACACAAAGATTATGTTTTGAAGCTATCTCTTAGCATTTATGGACATGTTTTTGTGCTGTAGTTTTGTGTCATTACAGAGTCTGACAATGACACAGAGGAGTCGAGATGCCTGATGAAGTTGATGAGCCACAACCCAGCACGTCCGCAACACGTGCTGCTGAAAGCTTGAGGATGTCGTTGCCAAGCCTGGAGACTGATCGCCAGAGTTGAAAGATGGAGCCCGTGGACGGCCTCCTGTCAGAAAGGGCCGTGTAGAAGCGGAAAACTACAAGAGTGGGGATTTTCTATAAAAAGGCGATGCCTCGCCGGCATCGCTCTCTTTTACGACCCAACAGTTGTCGAGGCTGTTACTCTGTCCGATTGTGAATCGATTCGTAGCCTTTGTCTATAATTGTTAGCCTAGTGTAGTGCGGGTGATTTTACTTCTTTTGTTCGTTTTCTTTGATTGAATTAAAATTATTTGTCTGTTAATATTTTTGTGATTATTGTTGTCGTAAGTTGTATTAAAATTTGTTTTAAAAAAGCTACTTCTGGTCTTATTCCTTAGAATATATAGATATAACATTTAGCCTAAAACAAGTATCAAAGTATTTATTGAGAATCTGCTTTGATAATAAACCTGTTTTTGAGTATTTTCGGATAAATAATACAATTTAGCCATCACGTTCTACCGCGTTTAGTATTCATCATTCATCTTACTTTGTGACAAATTTCAATAATAATTTCCTCGAATATATCTATCTCCAATCTGTTCAAAAACGAAATACATCAACCGTTAGTATTTTAATGATAAAAAGATACAGTATATTAAGATTAACAGCATTAAGATGATATGTACCTAAATGAGAGAGATAAGTGGCTTATTATTATTATATCATGGGGGCGTTGATTTCGACCCGGGGGAATATCTCCCAGAGAACAGGAAGTACCAGACGGCAGCGTCTCTCTGTGTAGTAGGTATAACCATCATACTGCGATTGCCAACCCGTCTTACAAGCGTAGCAATTATGGCATATCCCTCTAATACAATACTCTTTATTTTACACCAAATGAATTACAAAAATAGAACATAATTGTAGCATAATAATGTACAAAGGGAGGTCTTACCGCTAGCTGCGATTTCTTACAGGCAATTTAAGGATGGACAAGAGTTATACATACATACATATAGACTCACGCCTGTTTTTCAGAGGGGTAGGCAGAGACAACAGATTTCCATTTGTCACGATCTTTGCACACGTCTTTTGCCTCGATTACTGTCATTATATTCTTCATACTTGCTCGCCGGTTTAGGGTACTTCTGACCTGTCTTTTCTTGAGAACGTCTCCGATTTGGTCAGAGAATGTTCGACGAGGTCTTCCTCTTCCGGTTGTTCCATTCACACAGGCCAGGTATACTTCTTTGGTCAATCTTCTTTCATTCATCCTTTCTAAATGGCCAAACCATCTCAGCATTCCTTTTTCTATCTTTGTGACTACATCCTCTACAAGAGTTATATGAAAGGAAAACGGGTAAAAGGCGTATTAAGTTCAGTAAAATGCGAAAGATTAAAAGGGTCCTTTTTACATTTTGCTATGGAACCATAAAACGATAAGACCGAGTATAAAATAAATTCTCATGAACAAAGAAATACCTTTTCTAATTTTTCATACAAATGGGCGATTTTCCTCCTTCTAACATACATAATAATAATGTAAGGACTATAATGTTTTATCTTTGACATTATAGTCCTTACATTATTATTATGTATGTTAGAAGGAGGAAAATCGCCCATTTGTATGAAAACATTGAAATGAATGAAAAAATGAAAACCAGGAAAATGAAATGAGACAATGTTATGGAGTATTTTCCGTCAGTTTTCTAAAGAAAGACAAAAATTAAGGCGTTGCGAAAACGTTGACACTTTCTGTTACCAAAACAGAATAACACGTGGTACTAATAATGACGAACGGGACATGTTTGATGTTGGTTTTCCTTGTCCTACACTGATAAGTACATACGTGGTGTATATATAGGCTTGCCAGGTGTCCGGCTTTAGCCGGACATGTTTGGCTTGTTGTGGTCGCGTCCGGCCAAATATGTACGTGTTTGGCCTGTCCGGCTTTTTGTCAGAGTGGCGATTCGTACGACGATGGGCGGACGAGCGTCCGAGCGGACAAGAGAGCAAACTGTTGGTTCGCGCGGCGCGTGGCCTGAGCGTGACTAACCCGCCCCGTTTCAATAGCCCAGCTGTAAAAACATGATGTATAGCAATCAAATATCCGGCTTTTAGGGCAAAATGTCAGGCCTTATTTCGTACTGTTATATCCGTAATTCCCTAGTAAGTAAATGCAAAGCATGCATTTTTATTATAGTATAAAAAGCTTTATTGCCATGCGCTTAGAGAGTCGAGTTAGTTTGCATCCAGACCTCGTAGAGCATGAAGCTCTGACCGGTTATTAAAATTGTGTCTAAAGTTAGAGTTAGTCAAATAGTAATGTATTTTGGGAGACACTAATAAAACTTAGTTCGGGGATTAAAAAATAGTTTTTTTTTAAAAACTCCTCCCGGAGATCGCGCAAAACATTGGTGTCAGAAGTGGGATGCTGTAAGGTTCTCTGGATCCGTATTCAGACCACAGCATTCGAACAGTTCCGAGAGCGAGTGTACTGTGCAGCGCAAGATCGACGATAAGTCTCCACCCCTCGCAGTGTGAGCCCGCATCATACAAGCAAGTACCCTTTGCAGCCGACTGTCAGCCTCCGCTCTTTCAGCGTGAGCCAGCGCTACAACCCCGTGTCACCCTTAATCTCTAGTTTGTGTAACTAGAGCGCAGCCGACCATCAGCCTCCGCTCTCTAAGCGTGAGCCGGCGCCGCGACTACCATTTGACCAATCTAGAGCAGTCTTCGTCTTCGTCTTCAAATATCTAGAGCCAATAAACCTAATAGGTGTATAAGTAGCTCCACATTTTCGACGTGTTAGTTCTTCAATAACTATCAGCCGAATTTCTACAAGGATGCAGCAATCTCGCCTCAACATCTTCATCTTCGTGTTCCTGATGTCAACGTGAGTCTTAATTCTTTACCAGTTCGACTCTATTTTGTGTTATTTGTGTGTGCAGTGAAATCTCAGTGAAATAATCAATTTATAAAATACGTTGTGCATCGTTTCCGAAGATTGAACTTTATTTTTAATATTTCTAAATCTTAATATATAAAATATAAGATAATTGTTTTAAAATCTTATATCGAAATCGTAATACTACTATCAAATCTTATGTTCCAATTCTTATAACAAAATCTTATGTAATAATTTTTGTCGTATATCCTATACTGAAATCATACTATATGTCATACTATATTTTACTTTATAAGATATAGTAATTATTTATGTATATTCCACATAAATAATTACTATATCTTATAAAGTAAAATCTTATCACTAAATCTTGTTACGAAATCTTATTACTAAATCTTGCCAAGAAATCTTACTACTAAATTATATCACAAAATCTTGCTACTAAAAGCTTAAAATTACGTCTCTCGTAATTATTTTAATAATTATAGTATAATAATTCTATTCATAAAATTATATTACAAAATCATACCTAAATATCTGCTACCTAATAGTATCTACTTACTAGCTTACTAAATAATTACTACATTTTAATAACTAACTCGTAAAATAATAAACAACTAATTATTAATTAATTAATCTGCATAATTTCCTATATTAACCTAGCATTTCTAATTTTATAATCTCAATGTCGGAATCTGAAACTACTGTAAAAACTGAAACCGACACCAGAAAAAAGAAAATGTCTAACTCTGTCACATTAAACCTTTTAACAAAATTTATCAAACCATACGATGGTAAACGGGAAACACTCCCAGCTTTTCTTACAAATTGTGAAAATGCTATGAACCTTGCTTCTACAGATCAGCAGACTACTTTATGTCAATTTATAATCTCTCAATTAGAAGGTAAAGCACAAGTTGCATGCTCATTAAAATCATTCAAAACCTGGAAGGAATTAAAAGATTTTCTAAAACAAACCTTTGGCGAAAAGAAACATTCCTCCAATTTATTGTCTGATTTACAAAATTGTAAACAGAACTTGCCCTCAGAATCAGTAACTCAATATTCTTTAAGGCTAGAGTCGTGCTTAACACGATTACTATCCGACATACATTTTTCATGTGATAAGGACGAGGAACTCGTAGGTCGAGTTGCCGGTATGGAAGACCTGGCACTCAATACTTTTCTTATGGGCTTAAACCCTAGTTTCTCTCATATTGTCCGCTGCCGAAACCCTAAATCATTAAATGAGGCAGTGACGCATGCCATTGACGAGGAAAAAATATTTAACGCCTCAAGGTTATTCCCAAAATTCCAGAAAAGGTGTACGACGTGTAATAAACAAGGTCATACTTCGTCAGAGTGTTTTAAAAATAAAAACCAACATGTTAAAACTTATAACACTAATTATTCAAATTCACAAAATCGTTTTCCCATGCAAACTCAAATTTCAAATAATTTCCCACAAAATAAAATGTGTTCTTATTGCAAGAAAATGGGTCATATGATAAATTAATGCCGCAAACGACAATACAATAATCAACGTCGTAATGTGCAACATGATACTCAAGTACCTAACTATCGTACACAGAGTAGTGTCACGAACAGAGGGAATTCTAATATTCATTGTTGTCAAACGAGTGATATGCCCATGGATTAAAATAATACTTTAAACTAAATCGGATTTCGATGGCGTGCCGATCGGAATCCCCAAAATATGTTTATGGCACAATATACACTAATGCTAAATCTAATACGAATTCTAATACTAAATGTTATACATGCCAGTTTCCCAAAGAGGAACTGAGACATGCTAAATCTTATGTTAATTCTAATCCTAAATCTTATACATGCCAGTTGCCCAAAAAGGAGCTGAGCTATGCTAATTCTTATTCTAAATCTTGTAAATGCCAGTTGCCCAAAGAGGAGCTGAGCTATGCTAAATCTTATACTAAATCTAATTCTAAATCATTTATATGCCAGTTGCCCAAAGAGGAACTGAGTCATACTAAATCTTGTACTAATTCTAAATCATTTATATGCCAGTTGCCCAAAGAAGAACTGAGTCATACAAAATCTTATACTAATTCTAAATCATGTAAATGCCGGTTGCCCAAAGAGGAGCTGAGCTACGCTAAATCCTAATTCTAGTTCTAAATCTTATTTAAGCCAGTTGCCCAAGGAGGACCTGAGCCATAATAAATCTTATACTAGTTGTAATGCTAAATCTTATCATAAGTCTTACACTAACCTTAACTCTAGTGATCATTCTAAATCTAATTCTAATAATAATAAGTCTTATATCTTACCTCATAATAAGGATGTACACCAAGCTGTACACGATTCTGAAATCAAACTTACCTCTAATCAGCTGTTGAAACCATCAACATCATGCCGCACTGAAAACATAAATTCCGGAATACAAAATAATATTCCATTGTACGAAATCAATTCATTTATTAAGAAGGTAACTCTCCCACATATTTTCCTATATACAAAGCACTCTTGTAGAGCGCTTATATTCTTAATAGATACCGGAGCTAGTGTATCTTTAGTCAGAGAATCAAGTTTAAATGAAAAACCCGAGTTGTCTCAAGAAATAATTCGACTCAAAGGTATAAATGACACTGAAACACATTGCCAAACATTAGGCACTTTTCAAATGCAATTTACATTGTCAAAAGAAATCTATTCATTTAAATTTCATGTCGTAAAAGACGACATCGATCTCGAATACGATGGTATAATAGGGACAGACTGTCTAGGTCACCTAAAAGCCGTTGTTGATTATAGTAAAGAATGTTTAACAATGCAAAATCATACATTACCTTTATATTTCAAGTTACCAATCTATACGATCCCTGCTCGTTCAGAAGCTGTAATTGAATGTGGCGTATTAAACAAAATCGATGAATTATCCTATCTTAATGAAGCTTTAGTCATAGATCATATGATATCTGAAGGAGTATATGTAGCAAACTGTATTGTTGCTTTAAAACCAAATCGCAGAGTTAATGTTTCTATCTTAAATACCACTGAATCTGATATCGTAATTAATGATTATTTTGTACATCTTACCCCTATAGATAATAAATTATCTAAGCTGTCATTGAACGATATAGAAACTATAAATAATATATCTACTTCTGTCGTTGATAGACAAAATCTAGTTTTAAATCAAATTCGAACTTCTCACTTAAATCAAGAGGAAAAAACAGCTCTATTAGACTGTTATTCTCAATATACGGATGTATTTCATCTTGAAGGTGAATCTCTCACCTGTACTGATACAATTAGCCATTCAATCAATACAGGGGATGCCGCCCCTATTCACGTAAAATCATATCGTTTTCCCGAGTGCCACAAAGAAGAAGTGGACCGCCAAATAGGCAAAATGCTAGAGCAAAATATTATCCGTCCATCTCAATCGCCATGGAGCGCCCCAGTATGGGTTGTCCCAAAGAAGACAGATGCCTCTGGGAAACAAAAATGGCGAATAGTAATTGACTATCGTCGTCTTAATGATACTACTGTTTCGGAAATTTATCCTATTCCTTTAATAACAGATATACTCGACCAATTAGGTCATTCTAAATATTTTACAACTCTTGATCTTGTTAGTGGTTTTCACCAAATTCCTCTTAATCCTGCCGATGCAGCAAAAACAGGTTTCACAATCGTGGGAACTAATGAAACTTCTGGAGATTATCAGTTTAATCGAATGCCATTCGGTTTAAAAAACGGTCCTAGTACTTTCCAACGCCTCATGAATACCGTTTTATCTGGTCTCCAAGGTCTACATTGCTATATCTACCTTGATGACTGTATTTTATACTCATTTGACCTCGAAACCCATATTTCCAAACTAAAACTAGTACTTGATAGATTTAGGCAACATAATCTCAAATTGCAGCCTGATAAGTGCGAGTTTTTACGCCGCGAAGTTACTTATCTAGGTCATGTAATCACGGATAAAGGTGTTTCACCAAATCCCGATAAAATTAAAGCCATTGAAGATCTTCCTGTTCCAAAAAATCCTAAAGACATTAAGTCTTTCCTAGGTCTAGTTGGTTATTACCGTAGATTTATAGAAAACTTCTCAAAAATCACTAAACCTTTGACGTCTCTTTTAAAGAAAGATGTCGCTTTCCTTTGGTCGCAAGAACAAGAACTTGCTTTTCAAACTCTAAAAAATAAATTTATCACAGCACCTCTACTTCAATATCCAGATTATTCTAAACCTTTTATTCTAACCACAGATGCGTCTAACTACGCCGTTGGAGCGATTCTTTCCCAAGGCGAAATCGGAAAAGATAAACCGATAGCCTATGCCTCACGCACTCTAAATAAAGCAGAAGGAAACTACTCTACTACGGAGAAAGAACTTCTAGCCATTTTATTTGGCGTTAAAACATTCCGTCCGTATTTATATGGATACCAATTTAAAATTGTCACGGATCACAGGCCCTTAGTCTGGCTTTTCAATGTCAAGGATCCAGGCAGTCGTCTCATACGATGGCGCCTTAAGTTAGAAGAATATGATTATGAAATTTTGTATAAACAAGGACGTCTAAATTCTAATGTCGAACCTTATCACGATATCCTATTAATGCTTTGAATAATTCAAATTTAAATAATTCGACATATGAACAATATTTCAAAAAACAATTTCTAAAAAAAGTTTACATAAAAATCTACAATATGATATCTTTTATTTTTCATGGCACAAATATTAAGGTGCATGTTTACAAAAATCAAATCATTTATCCTACTCCTGCCGAAGTACCTAATATTCTTAAGGAAAATCATGGTACCACTATAGCTGGTCACCCAGGCGTCAAACGCATGTATAGTAGAATAAAAGCATCGTATTACTGGAAAAGTATGCGATCAGATATTGAACGATTTGTAAAAGATTGTAAGTTATGTCAAGTAAATAAGCCTCTAAGGTCTTCTAATAAAGCACCTATGGTGATAACTTCCTCAAGTACCAAGCCTTTTGAAAGATTAGCCCTAGATATCGTTGGCACTTTGCCCGAAGCTGGCCTTCAAAAATTTAAATATATCTTAACCCTTCAGGATGACTTAACAAAGTTTTCATCCGCTTACCCCATGATAACGTGTTCAACAGACGAAGTTGCACGAAATTTAATTCATTTCTTTTCTTTATTTGGGTTTCCCAAAATGATCTTAACCGATCAAGGTACTGGTTTTACGTCTGAACTTTTTAAACAATTAACAGAAATTCTTAAAGTTAAAAATCTCTATTCCACCCCCTATCATCCCCAAACAAATGGCGCTCTAGAAAGAAGCCATGCTACTCTCAAGGAATACCTGAAATCTTTCGTCAATGATAATCATGACGATTGGCATTGCTACCTAGCAACTGCTATGTTGACATATAATACTACTCCTCATTGCACAACCGAATTAACACCTTATGAATTACTTTACGGTCATAAACCGTCCATACCCAGTAGTCTCTACGAAACAAACGATTCTACTACTTATCAAGACTACATTCGCGCTCTCCAATATCGCATGAGATATTCGCGTGAAAGAGCATTAGAAAATATATCTAAAAGTAAAGAAACATCAAAACAATATTATGATACAAATTCTTCTACAAAAACCTACAAAATTGGCGACATGGTGTACCTAAAACACCATCATAGGCTACGAAAAGCCTTATCCCCAATTTGGAAAGGCCCTTACAAAATTATAAAAATTCATGGAAAATATAATGTTTCCTTATTAATAAATAGGAAAAACATTAAATATCACACATAGAAATCAAACCAGCCAATTAATCAAAATAAATAAATAAACAAATATTAATTATCAAATCAAAAATTAAATAATACTTGTTTCACAAATTTTGAGTACATGTTCTTGTCTTGGTTTGTCTTGCACGAACTAAATATTTTACATTAATAAAAATAATAAACATTTTTTGAAAAAAAATATCTTTAATTATATTTAATCTTCTATATTATTAATAATTAATTATTAAGCAAATTAACGTTAAATTTAAGGAGATTCATCTATTGTTACAGATGTGTCCGACCGAGTTTGGCGGAACCAATTGAGACTATTTCTCATAGTCCAGGCATATATTTTGACCCGACAGCTATAACGTATTTTTATAACGATTTCTAGAACATCATAACCTATGTAGAAATCGTTCCTGTTAAACCTTATTTAGATAAAATACAAAATTCTATTTTAAGTGTATCTGCTTTCTGCGAAAAAGCAAGAAACTTAGCTATAATTAAGTTAGATTGTAAGGATACAATTGACCCTTTAGAAATTCTTTTAAGTGCTAATTATCTTAAATATAATTCATTATCCCATCTCGTGTCCGAAAAATCTCCAAATCACGCTAAAAGGTCACTCGAATTTGGTGGCGAAATATTAAAGTTTTTCTTTGGCACTTTAGAATCCGAGGATGCTAGAAATTATGATGAAGCTATTACAGCTTGTCAACAAAATGAAAAACAAATTTATTATTTAATGAAAGATAACATACATATCGTTCAATCTACAATAAATAATTTTAATATTTCCATACACAAATTAAATGAAAATGAAATGAGATTAAATAAACATATTGAGAAATTAAACTATATATTTATGGAAAACTCTAAAATTAACTCTAATTTAATAAATATTGAGAAAATTATTTCAATTTTTAATATTTTAGAAAGTTCACTATTGTCAATTTCTAATATTTTAGATACTATTTTAAATTCTATTTTATTTGCAAAAGCTAATATTTTGCACCCTTATGTTTTAACTCCTATTAAATTGTACAATGAACTTGTAAGAAGCAAGCAATTTAAATCAAATCTGGAGTTCCCTGTTTCATTAACTCTAGATAATATACATAATATCATAGATCTATCTGTGTTAACTTCATATTATTATAATAATAAATTAATGTTTGTTATTCAAATACCTTTAATTAATCCAGTCAAGTTCAATGTATATAAGAACTTGCCTTTACCTACACCACACGAAGGTAATAATTTCTTAACTTATGTATTAATTAATCCATCCAAATTGTTTATAGCTATATCTGATGATAGATTAAGTTACGCGCTATTAGACGACATAAATCAGTGTAAAAATGTCAATAAGGATTATATTGTTTGTCCATTACCTTCAATTTTATCAACTATTAATAACCCATCATGCGAGTCCAAGCTCTTAACTGAAGTTACTTTATCAATACCTGAAATGTGTAACAGTAAACTTATCTATGGTAGTGTAAATATATGGCAAAAGTTAAACGATGGTAAATTTATTTTTGTACAGTCAAAACCGAACAAGTTAACTGTAAAATGTAATAATGATATTAAAGATTATACCTTACAAGGTACTGGTATTCTGACCTTGGAAAATAACTGTGTCGGATATTTTCAAACATTACAATTCTATTCTTCACATAGTTACAATCAAACTTTGCCTAGCCAATTATCATTAAACTTTAATATCATACAATGATTGTTGCAAATTCAATCTTGTTAATGAAACGTATGAAAAATTAGCTCCTATAACTTTAAGCAATATCAACTTAGAATCACTTAATTTAGCCTCGCACAAATTGGATAATTTGGAAAATCAGATTAACCAAGCGAAAAATCAATCGCATATAGTTAAATATGGTCATTATTATTCGGCACTTACTTACATAATAATAAGTGTAATTGTAATCTTTTTATTATACAAATGTTATAAAAAATGTTTTGCTCACTGTATAAACCCATCTTGTTGGATACAAATATTCAATCAATGTTACAATAAAAGACATAATCGAAATGAGAATCCTGTAGGCAACTCAATTGAATTGTCCAACATATGTCATGACTCTGATGAGATAGACAGGAGGTCTATTCGAAGTTTACCCGAAATAGAAATAAATAAGTTAACTAAAGATGTTAAATTAAGACAATTCGATAAATCAAATCGAAATCTTAGTAACTACTAATTCTAATATTAACTATATACAAATCTATTCTTTTATTTTATGTTATTTTCTATTTTTGGGACTTCGTATTAATAAGTATATGTAATTGCTATAAAGCAAATAGCATTAATAATAATTTTATGAAATATTGTTTTTCTCTTAAGTTCTTTGTTCTATGTTTAATGTAACATTGTTAAACTCAAGCTTTGGACACAAGATTCTATATGTCAATTACAAGTCATATATCTCTATGAACTCCGCGTTCATCTTATTTAAGATGAAGCTTCGTGTTCTAGGGGGGACGTGTTATATCCGTAATTCCCTAGTAAGTAAATGCAAAGCATGCATTTTTATTATAGTATAAAAAGCTTTATTGCCATGCGCTTAGAGAGTCGAGTTAGTTTGCATCCAGACCTCGTAGAGCATGAAGCTCTGACCGGTTATTAAAATTGTGTCTAAAGTTAGAGTTAGTCAAATAGTAATGTATTTTGGGAGACAATAATAAAGTTTAGTTTGGGGATTAAAAATAGTTTTTTTTAAAAACTCCTCCCGGAGATCGCGTAAAACAGTACGCAGTCTGGCCTTTGCATTTTATGGCCTGACAACCCTCTGTATATAGGCACGAGAAGAGTTTTGGCGCCAACACGGAAAAAGACGCATCGAGGCTATGTTTTATTTTAAAAAACTGGTGTCAATTCGAGTTTTTATGTGTAAATATGGTTGATTTTTAGACATAACATCTTCGACAACGTACACAAGTGGAGGAAAGTGCGTTATTGCCGTGAATTGTAATTTTTCCGTGTTGTAACCAAAACTCCATAAAAGCCTCTAGTAAAGTCTCCATTGCTTTACTGGAGTTGGACAAGGACTATGTATGACTTGACTGTGACGGACTTTACTTGACAATGACGGAAATAAATGATATAAAAATATATTTACTGAAGGCTCATAAGGCCAAAGAAGCCAGAGACGTAAAACGGAATTAAAAAAAAAAAGATACGAGAACAACTGACAATAGTTAGAAAACACGCTTTTTGTATGAAGATTGAACCTGAAAAACAAGGGCGCAAACAGTAGTGGCGTGGCGAATACCTTAACCACTGTGCCACACTTACAGTCATTTATCTACATATGTGTTACGAGGTGGATGAAATCAAATCAAAATCAAATCAAATCTTTATTTGCTCAAATATGGTACATAAGGTCTTAATGAAAAGGTTATAATCCAACATATTCTGACCTGAGGTCGTGCAAATATACGAGTACATATATGTAGTTTAGAAACTTAATCTAATTATAAATTAATCTATTAAATTACATTATTATTTCGACTTATATTCTAGACTAGCTGGTGCCCGCGACTTCGTCCGCGACAATTTTGAATGATGACCAATCTAACTACTTACTTCTCGCTTAATCTAAAAAATATAACTTAAAACAAATATGCAATATAAATTTAAGAAACCTTAACCTAAATATAACCTAAATAAAACGCAACTAAAGACTTCTTTGCTACTGTTATAAAAAAAGGACCCGATATCATCAACAAAAAAATCTAAGAATACATATCAATTGTCCTTAAGTATAGCCACTAAGTCAAATAAAGTAAAATAATAATCAACGATGCATTAATCAAAGGTAACTCCCATTAGATTAGGTTGCGACCATGGCATTGATAGGTCTAATATCACATTTTGTGAACGAAACCATAGTGCGATCTAAAACGATGATTACGCCATATACTAACAAAAATATAAACTTGTAAAGCGGTAAAATTAAGATGTGTGCATATTTTTTGGGTGAGATTTAGGCGATCATCTATTGATTCAGTTTTGGACTACCTTTTATTGCAAGCATTTATTTATTTTAATCGATATGCCAAATAAGTTCCGCGATCTGAAACGCCATCTAGTTACAAAATTGTGAACTTGTAGATCAATAAAATTAAGATGATTTTCGTTGGGTACAATCATCTCGACACCAACAATTTATACTATGCTAACTCGAATTTTAGTTAAATTCGTTTTTTATCCCAATTTGATTAAAATGTCGTTTTTTAATTTGTACTAAAAATTACACAAAAAGAAGTTACAAATCTTATAAAACGTTAAGTCTTTACTTAGACGACGACGGCTACGACATTTTAAGCAACTTGGCATAAAAAAAACGAATTTATCTAATGTTCGATGTGGCGTAAATTGTTGGTGTCGATCTATTGAATCAGTTTTGGAATAACTTTTTAAAAACATGTATTGCTTTATTTTTAACTGAAAGACCAAATACCAATTTTCATACGTTTAACTCCAAAAAAAACAGGTTTTCACACAAACTTACATCCCCTATTTTACGTCCTTAGGTGTGGAATTTCCAAAAATCCTGAAATATATCTTTATAATTTTTATGCGTTTACCTTTACAAAAATTCACATTTTTCATACAAACTTACATCCCCTATTTGTTACCCTTAGGGGTGATATTTTCGAAAATCCTGAAATATATATTTTTAATTTTTTACTGAAATGCCAAATACCAATTTTCATGAGTTTAACTTAAAACTTGTCACATTTTTCATACAAACTTACATCCCCTATTTGTTACCCTTAGGGGTGGAATTTTAAAAAATCCTGATAATATATTTAAATATTTAACTGCAAGGCCAAATATCAAAACCTTTAACATAAAAAATGATGGATTTTCATAAAATCTTTCATCACTTCTTTTTCTCCCTTAGGGGTGGTATTTTCAAAAACCCTTCTTTAGTGTATGCCTACGTCATAAAAGGTACCTACAGTCAAAATTTCAAGTCTCTGACTCCAGCCGTTAAGGTAGTGCATTGATATCTCAGTCAGTCAGTATAAAGTTACATCCCCTCTTTTACGCCCTTGGGGGTGGAATTTCCAAAAATGCTGAAATAAATATTTTAAACTTTTTAAAAGACTAATTTTCATGCGTTTAACTTAAAAATTTTCACATTTTTCATACAATCTTACATCCCCTATTTTTCGCCATTGGGGGTGGAATTTCCAAAATCCTAAAATATATCTTTATAACTTTTAACTGAAAGGCCAAATACAAAATTAAATGCGTTTACCTTTAAAAAATTCACATTTCTCATACAAACTTACATCCCCTATTCGTTACCCTTAGGGGTGGAATTTTCAAAAATCCTGATAATATATTTAAATATTTAACTGCAAGGCCAAATATCAAAACCTTTAACATCAAAAATAATGGATTTTCATAAAATCTTTCATCCCTTCTTTTTCTCCCTTAGGGGTAGTATTTTCAAAAACCCTTCTTTAGTGTATGCTTACGTCATAAAAGGTACCTACCGTCAAAATTTCAAATCTCTGACTCCAGCCGTTAAGGCAGTGCATTGATATGTCAGTCAGTCAGTATAAAGTTACATCCCCTATTTTACGCCCTTGGGGGTGGAATTTCCAAAAATCCTGAAATAAATATTTTAAACTTTTTAAAAGACTAATTTTCATGCGTTTAACTTAAAAATTGTGGCAAAGTTTCATACTAAATTTGCACTCCTGTTTTACCCCCTTAGGGGTTGAATTTCCAAAAATCCTTCCTTAGTCCTTGTCTACATTATAGGTCCAAGGGTTTGGGCTGGGCGTTGATGAGTTAGTCAGTCAGGACTTCTCTTTTTATTTATATAGATAATATAGATGTTTTATGTTTTTTAACTGAAAGGTCAAATACCAATTTTCATGCCCTTAACTTCAAAAATGTCGCATTTTTCATAGAAACTTACATCCATTATTTTTCACCCTTGGGGGTGAGATTACCAAAAATCATGAAACACATATTTTTTTTTTTAACTGAAAGGCCAAATACCAATTTTCATGCCCTTAACTTCATAAACGGCCAAGTTTCATACTAACTTTGCACCCTCGTTTTACCCCCTTAGGGGTTGAATTTCGAAAAATCCTTCCTTATTCCTTGTCTACATTATAAAGAAAACATCTGTGCAAAATTTCAGCTCTCTAGGTCCAAGGGTTTGGGCTGGGCGTTGATGAGTCAGTCAGTCAGTCAGGACTTCTCTTTTTATTTATATAGATATTCTTTAGTTCTATAAAAACATTTCTCTTTGAGGAAATTAACACATTGCACCGTAGTGTATCAAAGAACAAAAGAACATATCAGGTACCTATATATTTCTATTTATTTGTGACTGTGAAAATTATAAGAGTATGTGAATAATTAATAAACCGTCCTCTCGACTGAATTTCGGTCACGGCGGGCAGTCTCAATGGAGACTAGCCAATAGCACAGAACATGTTATAGTGCAAACACAGGGGCACTTTCTATTCCATCACTCTCATGATGTGATGGGACTACTAGCGACACGACTGGAAAGAGGCCAGGTATAGGACCGACGGCTTTACGTTCTCTCCGAGGCACGGCGGTCTAATACCGCCAACTCACAGACTTCGAGCTGATACTGAGAAATTTATTTTTACCCCACCCTGGATTTGAACCGAGGACCTCATTTTTTGCGTTAGGACACGCTACCGGTAGACCAACGAGGCAGTAATACCCAAGTGCTGAATAAATATCATTTATATAATTCATTTTATCGTGTCTAATTTAATATTCCGACGTTCTATATTCGTATATTTGTACGTTCTATTTTCGTGTTCTATATTTGTCCGTTACATTCTTTGTAAAGCCGGCTCTACACTCGCGACGTGAACGGCCGCGAAACCCCGCGACAACTGCGAATCACGAGTGAAGATGTTGTTCACGCCTTCGCGTTCGCGCCTTTCCCCGATCAGTGGTTCGCGACAAAGGGTTTGCGGTGCGCGAACGCGAACGCATCTACACCCGCATTTTTTCGCAGTAGCGGACAGGACGCCGCGCGCCGTAAGACTGATTTCAGAGTCGCGCCGGCGAGCGGCGCCGTCCAAACGCGCGTGCTTACATTTACACTAGATAGTAGTTGCGTTTTATAGTCACGCAGTTCAAACGCGCCGCCGGTGAGACGCGCGCCGTCGGCCAGCGCTGCCCTAGCTCCTCTACTGGCAGCTAGCGTTTCAAAGTGACGCGTCTCGCATACGCCGCTGTTGAGACGCGCTGGCCTCCGGAGCGTGCCGCGCGCGTCACTCTGAAATCAGCCTTAGGAGTGGTTCTGCGTGGATTTCGTAAAAATGAATACTACATGGAATAATGAATGAACTTGAACTGACACTCATTGAGTGTTATCAATTTTTCTCCGTCTCTTTTTTATTTGTTTCTTATCTTTAAAACAAAGGTAATTGTAATAAGCAATAGCAAGCAGTGACACAGCAGCAGCAGAAATCACGTCATCGTCGTCGTCCATAGTCACGAACAAGACTAAAGATTTGCGAGTGTGGAGGGAGGGACACAGTTCACGCGTGGATCGCGGCATACATTCACGGTGTGAAATAACGGCGCGACTTCACGTGCGAGTGTAGAGCCGGCTTAAGAGATACCTGTATGACACGTGACAGATGGTTTGTTGTTCTAGTGGCTAATGACCCTGACTGCCAAGCTAGAGGTCATGGGTGTGATCCCCACCCAGCGCAGGTCTTTGTGTGATGAGCACGATTATCTGTTCTGTATATTAAGTATGTAAGTTTATCAGTTGTCAGATTGTTAAGGTACAAGTTCTACCTGGTTGCACCGGAGTATACTCGCGTTCCCGGGGCTCCTCCCATCAGGTGCCATGAGGAGCCCACGGCAGGTAGGTTTAGTCGGTGCTAGTCCGACGTACCCACACGCAGATACTTTTTGCGGGTGGAATGCAAAAAAAAGCTCCGCCTATTTTACAATCGGCAGTTTTTTTGTTGGCCCAAGATATTTATTTGTTTATAAGCAATAATGGAACCCTATATGAGTAAATGGAAATCTCAACCGTATATTATTTGAAATAGTTTTTTGCATAGATCTAGTGTAGACAATTGACTATTTTGTCTAGTGCAATTAAAATACTGAGTTCCGCACACCAAAGAGGAACTCTACAAAATACCACCATACAAGATTGTTAGTCACAGCGCATGGAACATAAGTTTAATTAAATAAATAGTTTGTCTGTTTATTCATATAGGCGTTAAAAGAGTCTTTATTGCGTTACAAATATCGAATGGATTGCATGAATGCGAGTCTGAACACCACGGTGCGGTGGCGGAGCGATTAAGGCACATGGCGCCAGATTTTAAGAGAGGTAGGGCATAGCGTTCATTCGCTCAGCGTACCTCCACCTCACAGAAAATATTCCTTAATAATAACATTAATAAATTTAATGTTGTTTTTGTGCGTGTGAGTAAGGTCGCCAGAGCTCATTGCGGTGGGGGGAAGGGTCAGCAACACTTGTTTGCTGACTCTTAAAGACCGGCACGTACCCACGAATTATCTGGTGTTGCATTCACCACCGCCCATGGACACTCGTCCATGGGCGGTGGTGAACACTTACCATCAGGTGACCCACTTGTTTCTTTGCCGCCCTCTGATATAAAAAATACCCCGTGTTCCATTCCCACTGCACTTATATTAATACAACTCATTTAAGGATGTCTGAAACTTGTTTTCATATAGGGGCATAAATATACAAGCTGTTAAATTCCAACCGTAAACCTTTCGATTAAACTTTACCATTAGGATTCATGAGATACAACCCTTTGCAGCTCGCTGAGACACATACGGACGCACAGAAGAGCCTTAAGAATAGGGTTCCTCTGCCACCTTTTGTATTGTGTTCGGAGCTTTAAAATTGAAGCTTATTAATCCCACACTGGGCAACACAAACAATGGTTCCAATTATCATATCATTTCTGTCGCGCTTTTGTATATCCGTGAATTATCCTGAGACGAGAATAAATTTCCCAAGAGAGGGAAGTGGGCATTGTATAAAAAAATAATCTAAAATAAGCTCATACTCAAAAGATTGTACGATTGCTGGATGACGTTGTTGAAGGCTAAAAGGTCGCAAAAACCTTTTTAACCAAAATATGTTCTACACATATGCAAATACAAACCACGCAGTTGTCTACCAAAATATTTAACAATAGCTAAGGTACTCACCCACTTGTTCTGAGTTCTAAGTATGCTAAGATAAAATAAAATGAGAAAACGTGGTAGGGGTTTGATATGGAATTTGAAACCAGTACTCGTGTATGCTTCATGCATAGAGTACGATGTATACATTAAGCTCTATAATTCATCGGTACATGATCTAAAAAGAGGCACGCTTGAATTAATACATTAAAAAAAATGTAATTAAAACTATATCTCTTATTTAATTTAATTAAATATCATATATTCTAATATCACTTAATTTATTCTGTGTTATCATCAAATCTAATTCATTATAAGCAATTTAGCATTTTATTTATTTCTTAATCTATGTGTAACCTGATTTATTAATAATGGCTTTATATAATGTGGTGCATGCTGGGATTTTCTGAGGCACTTAGATTTAATTTTAGAGTGTACTTTAAACTAAACGCTAAATGTAATTAATAAATAAATTATCTGTGGATAAACAACCTACTGGTAGAACAACAACAAAAACCAAGAATACAGAATAAAGATTTGTTACCATATATACAGACTATGTCGTTCAAATCTATAATCGATTTCTTAAATGTCGTTCAAATAAATAAAGGTTAAAAATGACTTAATCAATCGTTAAATCGGCTTCAACACACTTACATACTATAAATAAATAAGTATAGGTAGGCACACCGAATATTAGGATTTGAGAATAATAATAAAAAGAAAAGAAACAGTAGCAGGTTTAGGATCTAAAGAGACAGGTGATAATTCTTTACTGAATTCTTAAAAGTATTAATAGACTGAGCGCGTCTTATAGGCAATGGCCTTCCACAGACGAGCTGCTTGAACCGTGAATGATTTATCATATATGTTGCAGATGCTCCGATGATCTCAAGGCCCTCAAATGTGAATCACATAGGAACTCAAATCTTTCCTTAAGATAGTGGGGACTAGCGGGATTGAACAAAATATTGTAAAGCAGGGAGAGAATATGAGTATTTCGGCGGAGTCTTATAGAGAGCCACTTGAGTTTTTTACGGAATTCGGATACATGATCATATTAATTTGCGAAGGCCAAATATGAATCTTATGCAGAAGTTTTGGAGACGCTCAAGTTTATCGAGTTTGTCTTCCGAGAGCTAGATAGCTGGCATCTGCGTAATCGAGTACTGGAAGAAGGGATTGAGCAAGCGCAATTTTAGTGGTGGTAGGTAGAAAGTTCCGTAGTCTACGCAGCACTCCTGCAGTTGCATATTAACGTGCGGCTTGCCTGCTGTAGTTGAGGACCCCAAGAGAGAGATGTGTCATAATAGATCCCCAGTTTCTCACTGTGGTACTGCATGGTATAACAGTATTGTCAAAAACGACTCGTAGAAGTTGCGACCAGTCAAGTGAGTGTTTTGGTTCTGTATTACAATACAAAGTAAAATATTTATCGATTTGATTGATTAAGATTGAGTATTAGACGCAATCGAATGCCTTAGAAGCCAAGACTAGAACTAACGTCATTCTGAGCAAAGGCTTCTTTTTCTTCTTGTTCATTAAAGTTATCAAATCATATAAAAAATACGATTTTAGATTACTTACCACATTTAGTTCTTCCATGTCGTCACAGTTAAAGGATGCCCTGCATAGTTTTCGCTTCATATGTGCTGATTTCTGTATCAGGTTAGCCAAGCACCCAGAAGGATCATTAGTTGTAGAACATCTGAAACAAAGAAACCATATTGAAAAATCAACAACGGCCAAGAGTGGTCCCACAATTTCAGCTACAAGCTTTCCATTCCGTCTATAGTTACCAACCGAAACATAAGAGATAAAGTCAGTTGAAGAAAAGTAAAACCTATTTTCATTATGAAATATATCGACGGTTAACAATTATCAGGAAATTTCCTAATTTCCATAGAATAACTTAAGAACTTTCTAGAGAATTAATAATATGAATTGTCAAAAGTCAAGAAATTCCTTGGAATTCGCTACTAAATGGGCCGGGGAGCGTTAAGCCCAAAAAAACATTAGTATGACGAGAAACTTACTACTCTTAGTTGTAAATAAGTTTTACAACTAAAAGTAGTAGTCTTCATTTAAAACAAATTGTTACTTTCTCACTACTGTTACTTAATACTATGAAGTAACTAGTTATAGTACTTACTGTGTACCACGGTTCCACCCGCGTTAAACTTTATATTAGAGATGGGAAAAAAGTAATTAAATTAATAATTACAACTTACAATAGCTTTGTAATTAGTAACTAATTTACTTTGTAATAGATTACTAAAGTAACTAATTACAATGAGTACTAATTGTAATTAATTAGAAAGTAATTTATTTGCTAGATAATCTAGCTAAAATACATTCAATTCATTTATTCACAGTAAATAGAGTTAACATAAATTAGGTAAATTACATATTATAGTCTATAAAATCTATTTAGCTTATATTAGGCAATTGAATACATTTTTATTATCTATAAATAAAATAAAAGTTATAAACTGTTAATGTCACAGAATTCTAATACCCACATCATAATGTTAACCAATTCAAACAAAATGTCAAATTAATATATAGTGGGACAAGGATCTTTATGAACGTGACTGACATTTGTAGGAAGGCGACATAGTCGGCAAGGGTTGCTTTTAAGAAATTTTCGCTAATATTATGGGAAAATTTAACAATGGCAATAGACTATATCCGTTGTATTTTGTATCAATTGTATTCTATAACTTTGACGGGCCAGTTGGCTTAGTTGGTTTTTTTTTATTCTCACTCAGGACAGATATTTGTGTGCATTAACATATCTGTTTGTCTCGTGTCCAGGTGTTTAGGTACGCATTTACAAAAATAGTATATGTAGTATATCAGCTATTTGATTTCCATTTGTTTGGGGTCAGATCAGATGGCCGTGTGTAAATAATTTCCCAGGAATATCTAACTCTAAAAGTTTATAGGGTACCCCATATATTATCGATTAATTATTATAAATAATTTAATAGCACAAGGGAATAAAACAGTCATTTTTATCTTTATAAATAAATTTATTTCTAAATTTATATTATATATTTCATTCGATTACTTAATACTACATTAATGAAAAACTTCAAACAAAAAACTAATACACGGGTGCGACTTTAAAAATAAAGCATGGTAACATTTATCTATCGGGGCGGCAACTCGCTCGTTAACTTTTTCAAATTGAATTATCAAGCCTTCACTGTGTTTTTCTTTCATGAAAATCAACTTAACCTTTAGGACTATTTCCCTGACACCACTTTTTATCACTTTTGGCATATTGTTAGTGTTTTAAACCAAGTAATACAATAATAAACGTAGGAACAGCAGTCAGCAAAGCAAGCTGTGACAGAACTGTCAAAGAGACACTTTACAAGATGGCAGTGTTAGTTCCACTTTCAGCCACGTTCATAAAGATCCTTGTTGCACTATAGCCAATATTTACAAAGATTATGTTAAGTTAGAGTCACCCACATCATTTCTGATACACTCTTCCACGGAGTATATCATTCTGTCTAACAATACTTTCTTTGAACCTTATTAGTGGAAGATGTTGAATGATTGATGGGAGCCTGTTGTAAACATTTACGCACATTGGGAAACAGTTTTTTTTTGGGTAACAGATTTAATTGGGTAGTTTTGGTGGAATATCTAAGAATAGTATAGTAGACCCCCGTCTTGTATTTCGAGGGTATATGTATATCCTTCGCATTTTTTAAAACCTTTGGGTTCGGTTTTACAAATACGCAGATTTCAAATATGTACATACTTGGCAGTAAGATATATAGTTTCCTTAAATATGGTTTACATGATTCCCACTGAGGAATATTAGCCATAGCCCTAAATACATCTCTTTTGAGACAAAAATGCCCGTTGGAAATCTGTGGAATTTCCCCATAGGATCAGATCATATCGCAATACGTGGTTGTTTGTTATTGCTCTTAATCTATGTAGGACGTATACCTAGATGCTCTCACCGGTCCGTAAGCGATCGGCGAGGTTAAGCAACTAGGCTCGCGGTCAGTCGATAGATGGGTGACCGCTAAAGTATTACTGTTGTGGGGTACTTTTTATCTATATTCATAACTACCTTATTTACTACTTCATACATTGCCAGTGTAGTAGATTTGCTGTTTTGGAAACCATACTGTTCTGGTTTGATAAATAATTACGAGACAAGTCTGTTTTGCATGGTTTTTTCAAAAATCTTAATGAAGTGAAAGTGTTATGAGTCTGTAATTGATTATATCTAGCTTGTCTCCTTTTTTAAATACAGGTTTAATTACAGATTTCTTGAGCCGACTTGGGAACGTACCTAATTAAAAGGACATTTTGATTAAGTGTTTCAAAATGGGCACCAGGATATTCACGCATTTTTTTATGATATCCGTCCGAATTTCGTCATATCCCACTGAGTTTGTGCTTTTTAAAGACATAATAATATTATATTAGGAATTGGTTAATGTTTGTGTTATTTCGTATGGTTTGTTTATTATTTGATCACCAATTTGATTTGAATTATACATTCCTGGGTTGAAATACTTCCTACATTTTTATTATTAATGGTCCAAGCCACCTTACAATTCTTCGATTTTTTTAATATAATTGTTATTATGAAGTTGTTGTGACTTTGATATGCAAAGTCGTAATAATTTTGAGTACCTAGTAATGAAATTTAGTCTGTTTTCTACTTTCGATTGTCTTTCTGTTGTAAAAAATAAATCTCAAATGCCTTTTTGTTTTGCAACTACGTCGTAGTCCTCTGGTTACCCATTTAATATCACGACGTTTTCGTATTACTATCTGTCTAAAATTTGGAAAACATAAGTTATAAAACAAACAAAAGTCATCGTGATATAAATGAAACGCTTCATTTACGTATTCACTTTCGTGCTATAAACATAGCTTAAAGTAAGACTTTCCAGATATTTCAGAAATTTCAGCAGGTTTTCTTCAGAAATATCTCTTTTCATAATATAATATTTACTCGTATCTAAAATATTACATTTAATGGGTATAGATAAAATCTGAGCGAGGATCGCGTTGCTCCCTTAACACGTGATCGTTAATCCCGTGCAAGTGATCTGACCCCCATTTCGAATTCCATCTTTTACTTCAGCGGCCGCCTGAGCTGTGGCCCGAACCCCATAACCCTTATGGTACCTCAGGTATTAGTCGCTTAAATTAAGCTACTGGTTGAGAGCCTTTTGCGCTAGCCACCTGCTCGTTGTTTTCAATTCTTTAACCTAATATACAATTGCTAAATGTAACAATAATAGCTTAGTAACTTTATTTTGTTGCTTTAATTACTGTTTTTAAACTGTATTTATGTAATACATTGTGAGCTTGACAAGTACAAGTGTATGTAAATACCCAAGTGCTGAATAAATTTCATTATTGAGCTGTGTCGTGATCTGATAGTCCAAGTTTTAAAATTTTACTCTCTGTACCGTTACTTATGTTACTGATTATATGGTCAATACAAGAATTAAGTCTAGTTGGCTGATTAATATGTAATGTAAATTTATAATTTTGTAGTATGTCATGTAAATCTTGAACTGTTTTGTTGTTCACAAGTGTATTTATGTTAAGATCACCTGCTATAATAATTTTCAAAATTGGGTATAGTACGGAAGAATAATCGTAGAAAAAAATAAATTAACCGTTGAAACCATTGCAAAAGTATGTCTAGACATATCCTTAAATACACTCACCTCAATATTTGCAAGCAACAGAATGCCTTTCAGACCTAGTTAAGTAGGTTATGCCATAATTAGCAGACAAGTTGGCATTCCCTACGCCTCCGGCTGCGGATGAGATGGGGTGGTAATAATTTTGCCATCAACCAAACAACAGGCTCAGTATAGAAATAGGCAGTACAGAATCTACCAACGAATGGTCGAAACAGCACACTTACACTAACATACGCATCGATAATACCCCTAAGCGGTTGACGCGGTGCTGTTAGTAGTAATGCAGTATGAGAGTATAAGTTTATCTCAGGAATCTTTTTCAAAATCCACGTGCGTATTGCGTTTTATACGGCTTTCGTATTTTAACCGTCCTGCTGATTTATAAAAAAAATATGTAATAATAAATAGCTAAAACAATAAAAGTTACAACCCTACAATAATAATAATAATAATATCTAGGGACAATGTCACACACATCAACCTAGCGCTGTGGGTACCAGGCGACGATATACATACTTATATAGATAGATAAATACTTACATACATAGAAAACATCCAGACTCAGAAACAAATATTCGTGCTCATCACACAAATATTTGCACTTACCGGGATTCGAACCCAGGACCACCAGCTTCGTAGGCAGGAGCACTACCAACAAGGCTACGGTGACCGTTAAATAGAGCGTAGGTAATTATTTCATTAACTAGGCTTAGATACCTTACTGTCCATATTTATGCTGTGCGGCAGGTCTAGGCCTTAATAATTCTAATTTATTAGGAAACCTTAGTCTAGAATAAATTTTCAGATTTTATTGTACCATCCTGTATCACCTGTGTCCTGCAAATAAAATTACTTATGACTTATGACTTAGAGAAAAGAAAGTCATCCTGCACTAGTTTTCATTTTGCTAATACCGAGTAACTTCGTTCATTAAAAGTTTTAGTACCTTTATATGTACGGTAGTAATATGATAAAGGAGACGGGGATTTCTGGGCCTGACTATAATAAGTTGAGATATGGTTTGAAAAAAGCGTTATATTTTTCTATTTCAAACTAAAAAATTGACCCAATTTACAATCTGGAAAACGAGAAATCTCAAAATAAGTTTAAGTCACGAATTAAATTGTTTGTTGATTACTATAATCAATTAACGTTAATGAGTTCAAACAATGTAATAAAAATCGTCTTGCACCAGACACCAGGTAACCGATTTAATCATAATAATTATTAAATACATTAACATAATGTCAACAGTAAAAAATAAAATATCAACAAAATAAATAGAAATCATAATATCGGTTATCGTTCAAATCGATTTATTAGTTATTGGCAACGATATTTTTAATCTATGCTGACAGTGACTGGTGACAGATTTTGAATCCTAATCTATGATCGGTCACGGTTTAGTGCGTGTGTGATTTTAGTATTTTTTATTGTTTTGATTATATATCCCTCGACAACTGCATTCTCTCTACGGATTTCTGATTTTTCTTAACGTGTACGACTTTTGCTAACAAACTGGACACGGATAACTATTAAATAGCAATCGCCCTTAAAAATCAGCTGTTTAGTATAGGTTGGTATATAACCTCTCTATTAAGACTAAATCTTTTATAACTCTGCTCATGAATTGAATAAATCCATGAAATTTTTAGTGATTGGCTGATAATTTATGGACCTATTAATTGACACCACTTTTATCTTTATACATCCGGGCCCAATATTGTAACAAAACGTATCCGTCTCCTTTAACTTCCGTATATGTTTTCCTTCCAATTTTGGCGTTTTCATTTCATAAATCTTAATAATCATCCAGGTTATAAATGAATATTATCTTCAGAAATAATAACACCTTGTCTTTTATAAAGTTCTCATCGTATACCGGCTTAATGAAACATTGTGGTAGAACATTAAACTTAATTTGGTTACAAATTAAAAAAGTTCAGTTTTTTTCTTTTTACCCCCATTAGGGAAATTAATCCTTTTCTCGTTATAAACATATAAGTGACAGACACAAAGTACATCCCAACTCCGGATAACTATTTATGGGTCACACAAATAGCTGTTATAATAGTTTAATGGTGACCTATGGCACAGGTTTTCGCAACCTATTTCAGCCACCAGTCCTTCATAAATGAAAATAGTATCCACTCATATTCAATAGTCTAGCCTTAAGTTCTAATTTGTGAAAGGAAAAATAAACGTATTTTTTTTTCTTATTTATTTATTTATAATTTAAATAATAGGGTTAACATAATTCTTTATTTAAAATCTTATTGTTCAAAATATTTCGCGAATTTATTCTAACAATTTACCTACTACGTGTTAATTTTTTATTGATAGTTGGCCTAGGAGACTTTCACAGCTTCGCCAGTCAATAGAAGCGAGCTGTGGCTCGTTGAGCCGTCCAACAAATAAATGGATATATCTCGGAACAACCATCTGGTCCCAATTTAGGTCGAACCTGTGCTATGGCAACCAGACAAAGCATGGTTATCAGAACGTTGCTTATATAGTTTTAAATACATTTTACATAATATCGATGAATTACACCTAGACACAGAACAAATAATAGTGTTCATCACACAAAGGTATGAACCGGATGGACATCGAACCCGTGACCTCTGGCTTAGCAGTCAATGTATCTAACCACTAGACCAACAGGCTAGTAGAAGTTTAAACTTATAACACCTCTTTTATGTTGGGGGTTAGAAAGATAATAACAATACAAATTTAATACCTAAATTCGTAACTCCATTTCCAATATTATAATAAAGAAGAAGCCTACGCATTTCATTTAATCTTTATTAAGTATTCATAAATAAATTGGTTTCATCAAATTTATGAAAATTTTATATAAGTAGGTAACGTCATCTGTTTTCCGATGATCGGATTACTTTGTTTATCACGTTATATAGGCGTATGAAAGAGTCAATATTTCCTTTTGTTACTTATTCTCATATCTAGGCTCTTTTATAAGCAATTTTTTTAGGTTTACGGAAGTGTACTACGTGAGCTCGACAAATGGATGTGCTATTGACGCTTTACGACGAAACTGTTCTGAGACTCAACATAATCGACATATCGCTAAACGATCAATAGGTTTAGGTTTGATTCGTTTCAGTTCGGTTAGGTTGGGTTAGAACATGACAAAATAACGCACGACCTGAGCGAGCGAAGCGAGCGTAACGCGGCAGCGGCCAGCGAAGTGACAGAAAGCCAATCGCTTTTTACGAGATGTCGATATTCAATTTGTCGCACAAGCGTGCATTTGAACTATGTTGAGTCGCAGTACAGTTTTGTCGCATAAGCGTTAATCGCACATCCATTTGTCGAGCTTACGTAGTAGACTCGGGTTACGGAACCTGGTAAATTGGTAAAAGATAATACTAGGTGCTCAGCTTCTCGTCATGCATTTACATCATATCGCAGTTAAATCATATTATTATATTATGTGTTTATTAACTTATTTACTAAGTAAAATAATCGTTATAATAATTGATTTTATTAAATATTACAATTCACTTTGGTACCGAAAACAATCAAATTATAGTTCTTATTGGGACTAGGGAACTGGAACTACTTTTTTCTAACTTATCCTTGTTTCTTTTTAATTAAATTCTTTGCGGGATCCAAAACAGTAGTAACCACTTCCCGGGACGTGCTTGAGCCTAAGCGCTCAGTATCATTTTATTGTATGCCTCAGTTGAAACTTGCATACAAGAGTTGCATGGCAAGTCCAAAAACGTGTCTCTTCCAAAAACAGAAATGCTTCTGATTAGATAACTTTTTCTTGTACACTACGTAACAAACACACATACTCAAACAAACCCCGAGTCCACATTTGCCATAACTAGCCGGCTAGAATGGACTTGCAGGATATAATCCTTAGCACCAGGTTGTAATTGAAAAATTCGATAACGCCAAGGGTTAACGCGTTTAACACTTCCAACACCTAACGCTATTTTATTTAGTTTTATTTTACACATGTTAGTAGGTAAATAACAAAAAATGCACTATATTTCATGTAAAATGATTTTAAATATAGAATTCTATTAACCCTATTATTTCAATTAATAATGTAGAATACTTAGTTTGAGGAGATGAGAAGTAGGCAATAAACAAGTAAATTAATTCTATCGCTAAATTAGTTATGGGCATCATGGGGCTAGTAAAAGAACGTGCCTCAAATAATTTGAATTTGAAACAGTGAAAACAAAAACTGAATACAATAAATGTTTAGAAGAGGAAGTTCCACCAATAGGTTAACGTCTAGAGTAATAAATCCCACACTTTCAAGTTAACCGTGTGGTTTCCGACCTCGAAACGATAACTGGATCACCCCATACCATCCCGTAGAAGATGAAGAAGAAGAAGAAGTACACTTTATTGCAGAAATAAGTAAAACATAACAATGGTTACAAACAACGAAATAAACTTATTATGCCATTGGCGGCCTTATCGCTAAAAGCGATCTCTTCCAGGCAACCATTTTGCGTTGAATGGACCAGAATTGAAAACAACCTGATGAAGGTAGCAGAAGATGTACTAATTACAATTAGAAGTTATAAATCTATATTAATCTAATATTACGTACGAATACGTAACAAGAGTCATACGACTATACATATACATAAATAGATACATATATACATATGTATAAATATATTTACAAATATAAGTGTAAGGATATCATTTCACAAAAGGAAAGCAGTATATTTATTGCCTAGTAGTGCTGTCTATCGTCAAATAGTGCTGTTTCACCATAGATGTCGTAAAAGGGTACTAAGGGATACACCAGGTGGTCGCGTAGCAGCGCCACCTGTGTACTGGCTATGACCTAACTGCCGTCGTCAACTCACATGCCAAACACGTGAATACAGCAAACCCCTCCAAATGGCTCCTCCTGTAATAGTAACTTTTGAGGAGACAAACCAAATAATTCATCATGAATTTTCGACCTAAATCGTAGTTATTTTAGTAGCGCAGATGAAGTTTATCTCATATGAATCAAAACAAAGAGCATGCCAGATATAGGGGGATTTGAGAAAGCTCCACCGTCAAGAGAACCTATTGAATTGGATAAATATATCGGTGGTGGATTGGAAATAATAAATATACATAGTAGAAATATAATTACATTTTGAATATAGACAGAATTTGAACTGCAATATCTAGGTAAAGTCTTTACTAGGCGAATTACCCACAGGTGATTCGTATATAGTAAAATTTTGCTTTGAACTTTTGTTGTAGAATGTTTTAGGGAGAGAATGATAAGATATCTTTATAAATAATTCGAGAAGAAAAGTTCAAACCAAATGAGTGTTCTAAAGTTATTATCAAAATAAAAAAATTATACGCATAGAAGTCAAAGCAAAAAATATATATTTATGAAGTGAAAAGTTCTGTAGGCGCGTTGAACACCTTGGTCGAACAAAAATCATAAAACTGATGTCACGCTTCCTATGTTAGCTTAGCTAAAATTATGTATGCTATATACACAGTATATATGTATGTGTGCTTTTTGAGTGAACAAAAATCGTGGAACTCGCGTGATCGTCACGTCACGCTGCCCATGAGCTATATGTATAATTATAATATTGTAGAAGTGTGAAAAATAGTTTTCACTTTTATCGGCAGTCCCCAAAGAAGGTGCGGGTTTTTTCTTACCATTGCACGTTTGTTCTGCATTTTGTCACTTGATAATACCCACCAAAGCGATGTCTTTGAAGCTTAGAATCCAAAATGTTTGCCGTCTTTGCAAAGTACGAATGTTCCACTCTTACATCACATAACGAATTACCCGTTTATTCAATAGGTACGTGATGAAAACGGTAATCAAATCTTATAAACGAGTGAAGGTTTGCAATCAATTTTGTTATTGGATTCGAAATCCGTCTTTGATTTTCGTACAAAAATGAACGAGATGAGATCTTAAAATTGACAGTTGACATCCTGTTAATTAACTTACGTGTCTCAATATACTATTACATAATGTAATAAGAATATAACATGTATAATGTAATAATAATATAATTAATAATGCGATATAGTTTGAAGAACAATCAAATTTGTTCGCCATAATTATGTGGCAGAATATGAGGATATGTTAAACTATGCAAAACCTATTTTGTACCATGTTCTTGCAAATAAACAATCGATTGTTTGATTGAGTCATTCATTTTCTTAACTAAATTATTTGTTTGAGTTACCAAGACGTAAAATCTTTGGTAACTGTATTTCGTAGCTGGGGTTGAAATTCATTACTTTAATCAGCCGTGGGCCGTGAGTCGTATTGGAACTATTCTAAGTTTGAACTTAAGGCACTTTATAAACAGCTAACTTGTGTGAACTAAGTTGACTGGCCGATTGGCGTGGGCTTGCCTTTCACGACGCAAGTCGTGGGTTCGAATCCCAGCCAGGACAGATATTTGTGTGCATATTGTCCGTTTGTTCTGAGTCTGGGTGTAATTATCTGTATAAGTATGTGTTTACAAAAGAGAAGTAGTATATGTAGTATATCAGTTTCTGTAGTACAAGCTCTGCTTAGTTTGGGATCGTGTGTGAATAAGGTCCCAAGATATTATTATTATTATTCGATTGTCAGATGTGTGTAATCGGCTCATAAAGGAGCCTGCGCTTTCCTCATAACAACATAAAATTTATCCACCAATTTCCACACAACCATGCCTGAGGCACTACATCACCATGGCACACTCCTGAAAGATAGCGTTATTGTACTCTACGCTGCATGTAGTTGTAGCATAGATGGCAGGTATAGAGACCTCAACAGTATGCGTTGAACAGAGTGAGTTTCACTTGGTCTGTGCATTTAGCGAACCAGCAGGTAAACATATTGATCTTTGCGTAAACACACGCTCTTTCATTAATGCCTTACAAAAATCCAATCCAAATAAAGAAAATAGCAGTATTTTGTTAAAGAAAATAGCAATATTTTGTTAAAGAAAATAGCAGTATTTTGTTAAAGAAAACCATCGTATAGGTACCATCTCCAGTTGGATTAATACTTAAAGAAAATTTGGTACAAAATAAATAGCGAGTGTAGCCTACTTTTCGCAAAAAATCCTAATCGGCCAAATCAGCAACATAGAAAAAGAAAGTAAATAAAAATGTAATAACGTGATTTTCGACGTCTTTCAGAGAAGAAAATACATCAAAGGCCTATTATATCTGCCGTTAACACTTTCCACGATCGAAAATTCTGCTTTAATTTACTGAATTTTACGCTACTTTGGGGCTATAAAGTGGACATATACAAGGTACTAAAATATATTTTTATAAATGGCACATTGTTAAAACCACAACCGTTTAAAAATGTTACAGAATCAAAACTATATAGGAATCAATAAATCTATTCCGTAGCTAAAGATAAGAAATTACATAAGAGATTAGTCTTCATTGCGCAAAAGCAGTGTGTAAGAGCCATATGTAACGTAGCACCTTGGATATCCTGTAGACCTTTGTTCCGAAAACTTAAATTATTATCAGTCCCATGCCTATATGTATTTGAAATATGTGTATTCGTTAAATTGAATCGTAATTTATTTCAGTGTAAAAAGGATGTTTGTAACTTTAACACTAGGTATCCAGACAAACTAACTCTCCCTACATTAAGAACCGAATTGTGTAGTCGGAACAGTTATGCCATGGCTGTGAGAATTTTTAACAAACTTCCTCAGAGTGTGCGAGAATTACCTATCAGAAAGTTTAAGATACGGCTATTTAATTATTTAAATGAAAAATGCTTCTATTCGATAGAGGAGTATTTAAAATTTAAAGACTGATGTGTAATGTTATTAATTTTTGTTATTCTATTGATACCTATTATTTTATTATTTTGTTTTTGATAATTTTAAATGAATATAATTGTTAATGTTTTTTTTTGTATAAGTAATAATGTATAATAAATAATAATGTAAATGTGTATAAATACTACTAATATTGTGTCAAGTGTGTCACAAATAAGTTAATATTTTCAGTTAAGTATACCTACCTAGTTTGTAAGTACAACATTTGTATGCCATTTACAATATGGCAAATGTGTGACACTTAAATAATATAAACAATAACACCTGTATTCACCACATTTATACAAATAAAGATTTATGATTATGATTATGATTTTAAACTAACTCAGTATTTTTTTTTTTTTGCAGAACCATAATAAAATGCTATAGATTAAAGGTTACGTCAGATGACTCTGTATATCTCTAGTATCAATGTTTCTAAATCAATAAACTGACTTTCCATATGAGAACTTAGATATATAATTGAATTTTTTGTCTGCTATGTTTAGTCGTTTATACTCGTACATTCAAAAGCCACATCTCTTTTTATAGTTTAAGTGATAATCTTTTGTTATGTTAGTTTTCAAATATGACAAGACCATCTGAATGTAGATTAAACCGGACGGCCTTTTTATTGGAAAATAAGACTTATTTAAAAGGATCGTGTGAGTATCCATAAATATATACTTATATATGGAGGTATTTATAGACAGCCGTCAAGTTCAACAATAATAATATTTGAACAGTCCGCCATATTTATCGAAGCGTTGCCACATTTATAATAGAATATATTTTTTAAATATTTCTCTTAAATCTGAATCCTATTATGAAAGCCAGGGCGCAGTGGAAGCAACAAAAATAAACGTGGATTCTGAACATTTCACGCTTAAAATTTATTAAATGATTCAAATACAACTAAAAAGTCCGTTCGTATTTTTTACGTTTATTCGTGGATCGAGAGTTGAACAAAAAGTCCCTAAAACAAAAGGCTCTAAACCTAGTTTTATTTGCTTGTCCGCTTGAGTTCCCGCTTGCCTCCGTTCCCGTTTAAGCACTGAAATCCTCCTAGGCTAATCTAAACGCCATTTTAGAAACCTATAAACAGGATTTTAGGTATACAGAGGTTTGTATGTGAGGAAATCTTAATGATTAATATCATCTTCATCATATCAGTCTAAACAAAAGCCTCTCCCAAAGATCTCTACAATTTCCGGTCTTGCGCTATCCGCATCCAGTGACCCTCACAAGAACATTGGCCCATCTTGTAGGGAGCCTGCCTAGCTGCGTCTTCCGGTTCGTGTTGGCACTCGAGAACTTTTATGCCCCAGCGGCCGTCAGATCTACGAGCTATGTGCCCTGCCTACTGCCACTTCAGCTTGGCAATTCTTCGGGCTATGTCGGTTACTTTGGTTCAACTGCGGATTTGCATTCAACTGTTTATTTGCGTTCACTGGTCTTAAGACTATCTGTCTTGGGTGAAAGTCAAGCATTTACCAACCACGTCATGCGGCTGAATTCAAGTAAATCAAAATATCATTAAAACAATCTGCTAAATTAACGACTACTATAACTAAGCTCTATATAATCATCTGGAGGTAAAGTGCCCAGAAGCTGACCGCATTGCCATGCCGTATGGCAATGCAATCAGCATTGCGTTTGACCCAAAAACAGCCAACTCTCAGATCACGGGAAGAGTTGATCAAGCATAACTATTTTGGAAAAAAGGCATGCATTTGGCATTATTTCCGTCTTTTTATACTATATGTATACTAATTTAAATATAAATCGTACACCGTGGACAGTTTTCCAAACTTATTTATTCATTCCTAAAGATCTGAAACATGATAAGTTTGGATGCAGATAATTTTGTGAAGATTATTATTCTTGATACAAATTACACTTCTATGCTTATCCACTTTTATAAATTAAATAAAATCAATACAAGTACATACAATACAATTTATGAATACAAATACTTGTCAATAACAGGGCAACGGGTCTTGTCCCGGGCAACTTTACCATATTGACGTTATAAAATGTATATTGCTTTTACGATAGCCTTAGAATTATTAATGCATTTATAGAACAATTTTTTAAATAAAGTTTCTAGCAATAAGTTTGAGTATACATCTAGATTGCATTGATTTAATGGACTGGTGATCCATTCTTAATTGCAAAACGAACGGCTCAATGTAAAATACGGGCTGTAAATGTTGTCTTATCCAGGCAGTGCTTTTTGGTCTATTTCCTTAGAATTACTACTATTATTATAGTATGTGTTTTCTTGTGAATACAATTACGAATAAAATCTTGTAAATTTTCGCTCCCTGTTATTTGGGTGTCATAAGGAATTGCCAAGCTGAAGTGGCCAGGGCAAATAGCTCGTAGAACAGACGGCGGACGAAAAGGTTCTTGGCAGACGATCACGAGAACACGCAGCTTAAGCAGGAAAGTGGAAAATTTAAAAAGTGCTAGTGATCAGTGAAAGTAATCAGTGCCAGGTATTCCTTACACTGTGAGAAATGTGCCGTGTACGTCGGGACTTTAGTTTTAGCAGTGCTCGTCACAGGGACTCTGTAAGTGTGAACTGGTGAACACGTGTGAACTCTAACAGAGAGCTAGTCGCCGGGACTCTTAAAGTAAAGTACGTGTGTGTTCCGTGATCTTAGAGGTGAACCAATACATATTATAGATAAACTATACCTAGACACAGAACAAATAATCCTGTTCTCATTGGTCCCGGGTGGGAATACTAACCACTAACACTACACAGAATAGACCAACAGACCAGTTGAAATAGGCAATTATTTTTATTTATTTATTTATAACTTTATGCACATCAAATGGTACAAAAGCGGACTTAATGCCCAAGGCATTTTCTGCCAGTCGACCTTAGGGTGGTGCAGAGATAGCATGGTAGGTGCACGGATGATACAATTATCCGAAAGTATGAAAGTAAGGGCTATACTAAGCTACTTCTAAAGTAGTAAGAACTGGACAACACAATACTATACTATAAAATACTATATTATACAATACTATACTATATAATACTATACTATATAATACTATATTATACTATACTATATGATACTATACTATATGATACTATACTATACTATACTATAGAATCCGATCATGAACCATATATTTAACTTATAACTGGGGGGTTTCTGCTAACAATTTGCGAAGTAAATGCTCACGAACTTTTCTTTTAAATGAGATGCGACTCTTGGCCATCCTGATTTCGAGAGGTAAAGCATTCCACTGAAGAATTGACTGTATAAAGAAAGAAGAGTGAAGGAAGTCAGAGCGGTGAGATGGACATTGGAGAAGACGATTGTGTGAAGAGCGAAGATTTTTAGAATGGTTAGTGAAAAGATATTGAAAGTGGTGAGATAAGTAAGATGGAGAAGAAGAGTCAAGAATAGAATATAAGGTGGTTAGTGCTCGTAATGATCGTCGTTCGCGGATCGGTAACCATTGCAGTTGGGATCGATAAGAAGAGACGTGGTCATACTTACGAAGATTGAAAATGAACCGAATGCAGTTATTCAGAAGTCTATCGAGTTTATTGAGGTGATCTGCATTCAGGTCAAAGTAGCAAACATCACCATAGTCGACTATAGGAAATATTAAGGCCTGCACGAGCATTACCTTAGTTTTTATTGGTAGAAAATTTTTAAGACGGTAGAGATACCGCAATACGCCTGTAACTCTTTGACTAACACTTGCTATTTGTTTTTGCCAGCTTAATGAGGCATCAATGTTTAGTCCAAGGTTTTTCACATTTTGGCTTAAAGTTATGCACTTATGATCAAAGATTATTGATGGAAGATCACGTAGCTCAACCTTTGATAGTAATCGGGAGCTCCCCATTATGATGGATTGACACTTTGTCGGGTTCACAGTTAAGCCAAAATTCTGAGACCAAACTTTTATTGCATCTAAGTCACGATTTATCTTAGCAATACCCTCAGCCAGTCCGTCAAATGTCGTTTGAACGTAAATCTGGAGATCATCGGCATACAGATGATACGCACACTGAAGGTTATGAGTTATAAGATTTATGAAGATCGAAAATAAAAGAGGAGAGAGTATACCGCCTTGTAGGACACCAGTATCGAGGTCACGCCAGTTTGAAAAGGACTCCCCGACGTAAACCGACTGTTGGCGCCCCCGAAGATAGGAGGAAAACCATTCCAGAGCTTCATCAGAAACCATAAGATGGGAGAGAATAGATAATAGGATAACGTGACTGACGGTATTAAAGGCATTTGAAAAGTCGATCAAAACCATAATGGTGATCATTGTATCCTCCATACCTGCCCTAATATCGCCAGTCACTTTAAAGAGAGCGGTGGTGGTACTGTGGCCCGGTCTAAATCCCGATTGAAACGGGCTTATCAGTTGGTTGACAAGAACATAACTGGAGAGTTGTTCGTGTACACAGGACTCAAGTACCTTGGAGAGGAAAGGAAGAATAGAAATAGGACGGTAATGAGCGGGAAGTGAGGGATTAGAGGACTTAGGGAGTGGACGGACAAAAGCTATACGCCATAAGGTGGGGAAAGATCCAGTATCCAGGGAAAAATTAATTATGTGAGAAATGGCAGGAAGGATATGATCCAGGATAGGGATAATCATGCGGCGGCCAATCTTATCATAACCAACTGCATCGGATTTAATGGAAAGGATAATCTTTTTGATCTCGTCAGAAGAGACTGGAGAGAAGTGAAACGAAATAGTATTAGAGCGCGACAAACCGTTTAAGTAGTTGACAGTATCACATATCGTCCGGTGATCCATTACAGAAGTGGTAGAGAAATGTTGATTAAGATCATCCAGACTGATAGAGCTAGGAGGGTTTGAACATTGCAACTTGCCGATACCGAGAGTTCCGAGGAATTTCCAGATACCAGCAGGAGAAGTAAAAGAAATATTGTCGAAAATATGCCGGCGTTTAGCGTTACGTACCATCTGATTACACCGATTTCTAGCCACTTTATAAAGAGACCAATCCTCATCAGAACGGCCATTCCTAAATTTACGAAACGCCCGGTCTCTGCGTCGCATAGCTATCTGAATTCCCCTAGACATCCAAGGTGCAGGTGGACGCTTCAGCTTGACTTTTTTAATTGGTGCATGAACATCGTACAGCTCTGTGACTTGACCATTAAGGATCTCTACCTTTTCGTCTATGGCCTGTGCTTCTACCAAAGAATTCCACTGAAGTTTAGCGGCATCCTTGCAAAGAAGTTCTAAGTCCATCTTCGCGAAAGAACGCACGTGCAGAACCTTGGGTTTGGGTTTAGGAAGTTTCAGGATATAGGTTAAATAAATAAGGTCATGGTTGGAAAATCCAGGAGCAGGATGTTGTCCGTGAGTGGAAACCAAGGAAGGATTAGAGGATAGGATTAAGTCGAGCCAAGTATCTTCACCTGAGGCATTGTAGTGGGTGGCTTGAAGAGGCAAAACGTGCAAAGAACTTGACTCGACAATATGTAAGAAAAAAGAAAGAGCAATTCACATCTATAATGATTCCTTAGGTATTTAATAGGTGTGGTCAGCGCGCCACTTATAGCCCAGCTGAACATAAAACAAATATAAAAGAATCCATAAAAATTATATGAGTCCAATATCTATCCAAGAATAGTGTAACTTCGGATTCATGACAATTTTATAGCCACTCAACCTTCAACTGAAATATGAGTCCGTATTTGTGAGTTCTCCTTAAAATATAAATATAACTAAAATCTTAATTAATTGGATACACAAAAAATATCTACGAATAACTATTTTATCCCAAAATAAGATTAATAATATCCTGAGATATTAATCAGACACGGCCATCCGATTCCAAACTCAGCCTAAACATGTACTGTGGAAACCAGATAACTGATTTACTACATATTATACTTTTATTTTGTAAAAAAATACTTATATAGATAATTAGATCCAGAATCAGGACAGAGAGACATGTTTGTGCACAAAATTACCTGTCCCGGCTGGAAATTGAATTGCCAGAGGTTGTGCGTTCGAACCTCAGCCAGGACAAATCTTTGGGTGATTAGCACAATTATTTGTTCACACTTAAGTATGTTTATCAATTGTCTGGTTACCATAATACGGGGTCTGCCTATGATTGTTGTTAGTGTGTTAGCTGACCCAAGATATTTATTATGTAGAAATATTTTATTAATTTTAATTTTGTCTATTTTTTATTATTGTTTACATATACCTATACCATGGCTAACAGTGTATTTATTTATCTATTTTTATCCAATCGCATTTATTATTTGCCTTGTTTTTTCTTACTTCTTTTACATAGATTAATAAATTTTTACCGCTATATTTATTTATTATTATTTAAAATAAACATATCTGTGTCACTCTGACTGGAGCTGAAAATCAGTGCTGCCAGTAGCTTAATGCTGAGCTCAGCACAATTATTTGTTCTCTTGTACCTGGGTGTTATGTATCTGACGGCGTTTACGTCAAACGTCAAGTTGACAGGACTGTTACAGTTAATGTCAACCTAGCGAAGAGTCATTGTCGATGGTAGTGCGGGCGGCCATCTTGAAGTCACTTTGGTACGAGACGTCGCCCGCGCACCACGCTTGTGACGAATCGCTGAGAATCTTCGCCATCACGATATTTCAAGATTTAATTTGATTGATTTTACATTGTAGTAATCACTGAACATCGAATTATATCGTGATTTTTGTGAATTACGTTGATTATAATTTGTAGTAATTTATTTCTGTTCCGCCCTCACCTACCCATACAATTATAAGAGGATGAGTTGTGGTGAAGAGGCAGGACGGCCTGAAAGTTCTTCACTAGAAATGTAAAATGACTGAATATGACTAGCCACAATTGTCATAAACCTTAAATGACCGGTCATTTACTGTCAAATTCAGTCAATTTGACTCAAATATTATTGTCTATTCTCGACTACCACCCAATTATTTATTTATTTAGGTACTTAATTTATATGCAAGTTTAAATGAAACAATGTTTTATTATATCATGAGAGGATAAGACGACATCAAAGTCGATGCACGAGGCGATGCCCCGCGCATCCATTTTGTCTTAAATGCACGCATGATTAGAAATGTAAAATGATTAACACTATATAATAATACTATAAGTCATAAAAACCACTTTTTTGTTTCAATTTAGAAGTTGTAGACTTTTATCAACGACAAAAACTTAAAAGGTACTAAAATATTACTGAAATCAAATTGACTCAAAATTACCATTTTTGACCAATTTGACCGTAAATGGCAATCAGTTTAATTCAATCACTTTAGTAATTTTCAACACTACTCTTCACCACTACTCATCCTCTTATAATTACAATGTTTATCACTTGTCTGGTTGCCTTAGTTCAGGCTCTGTCTGATTTTGGATCAGACTGCAGTGTGTAAGTGGTCCCAAGATATTTATTTATTAATATTTACTAGTTATATATCTAGACTGTTGGGTGTATATACAGTTTTATAAGTATATAATTGCTTTAAGCGAATAGGTTAAGCATTAATTCTACATTTAACCATATTTATTTCGTATTTATATAAATATTATTATGATAAAATAATTATTTTCTCTTTGATAAATACTAGGTTGTAACATGACAAATCAAAGTAAATCCAGTAAAACTTCGCGAAAAAGCAATAAGCTTTCTGTTTCTTAGTAAATATTAATATTTTATGACATTGTGAGAAATATTAATCCGCGCTTGATGCTATACTTCAAAGTATTTTAATCAAACAGATGTTTCAAGAGACTGATAGGCAAAGTAGGCCTTCTCTTTTATGTTGTTTTGTAAGACATTTTGAAGGGTAGAATTAAAGGTGTTTATGACGCTGTTAAAATGGAAGCAAATTAAATCCTTCAAATCATATAAGCTTTATATGATTTGAAGGATTTAATTTTCATATTCAAACTAGCTGATATTAGCAATAATGTCTGTGTAACTATGATGTTTCATGTTTTTCAAGTTAGTAGGTTCTATCTAAATTAGGAATCAAAAGGCGACCGTCGCCATATACACAAGGTTCGCTTTATTAATAACTTTCTGAATATTCCCCTCAATAATCGGATCTAAATTTAAATTTCAAGTTTTATATAACCTTAACGAGAATTGCAACTGTTAACATTCTTAGAATTTATTTATTAATTTCCTTTTTTTTCCCTGTGTCGCGGGGTACTTTACAAACATATAATAGACGGACACAAATTACATCCAAACTCAGAACAACTATTTATGGGTCACACAAAATAGTTGTCCGGCGCGGGAATCGAACCCGCGACACGAAGCGGCAAGGCGACTGTCTTAGCCGCTGCGGAACAAGTGCAGTCGTTAAAAAAGATATTATGACTATTATCTCATCTTGGTGAAATATGTACATATACGTGTGACTACCTCGCAAGCGGGATATGCTTGCAATGAAACAATATTCAAAATCAGTTTAGAAACCAAAGAAGAAGTGAACAATGTAACAAGAACGAAACCATTTGGATTGGTTAAATAAGAATAATATTTGATTTTATACGAATAATACAATTAAGTAATACATTTACTAAGTTAACTAAGCTAAACTAAATCGCACTTTTAAACTCAAAGTGTATTTTATAATATTAGTGTGATTTTGACAAGATCATACTGCACCTACCATGTTTTGTCTGCATCACCCCATGGTTGATGACGGATACTGCCTCCGGCATTAAGTCCGCCTTTGTTCATTGTTGTGCATAAAGTTTAAAAATAAAATAAAGTAGTCAGCATTATTCATATTATTAAAACGAATTATAATAAGCAATTGTATAATTCGTTTTAATAATACCTCCGTCAGTCAACCTTGGGGTGAGACAAAACATGGTAGGTGCAGTATGATCTCATCAAAATCACACTAATATTATAAAGGCGAAAGTTTGTGAGTGTATATTTGTTACTTCTTCACGTCTAAACGGTTGGAGCGATTTTAATAAAATTTGGTATTAAGTTAGCTGATACCCTGGATTAACACATAGGCTATAATTTATAAAGGACTTCGGCAAATCCCGGCCTGTGATGGACACGAGTTTATTACTATTTAAAAAAGAAATTATAATATTTAAAATCCCTCCATGCATTTTATTTCCTTGTACAACATGGGAAAATGATTTCAATTCTTAAAAGTAAATCATTTTATTCCGGCATTCATGTTTCTTAAACTGTCTTTATAGGGTCTGGCTGCTTCGGTCTTTTGAGCCGTTGGGGAAATATTTATTTTTCCAGTCGTGCAGTTATTATTATTTTGTCATTGTCAGAGGCGTTATAATTTCACTGTATTGAAATATGTGTTATCTGCATACATATATTATCCTCAATAATCATAATATAAATCAATAGTATGTATGGTATGTTGATTTATAATTCAATGAAGGAATCAATTCTTCATAGTAATGGCAACACTTTTTTATGTCATATTAAACTGATTGTATTTTTATTTACATTCGTGTTTAGGCTTGCTTGACTTGCATCGTGAATGTTTTCTTGTGGCTTGTATATTTACGACGACCTTTGGCTTTGTTTCTGGATTCTGTTTTGGACTTCCCGACTGACCCCGGCTTTCTTGGACTTTGGATCGACACATCATGATTTACCTCTGCTATTCGCACCTCGGGCCACTTATTTTGTCTTAAGCAACTATGGCCGCGGTTACTTTTTTGAATAGGTGTGAACTTACCACGGTCGTCATAAACATATCTTAACCTGTTTTACTTATTTATATATAGAAAGTAGTATAATTATTACAAAAATTCGTTCCGTGATCTAATACAATATTGAAATCTTGTTGACCTTATACGCCTTATATTACATAACTCTCATATTTTACATAAAAAGTAAATATACAGGGCGATAGAATATTAGTATTCCTTCAAAATGCATATTGTTTTATTTATGCCATGTTTGTATGGACCGTTTGCCGATCTCCTTTAACGCGGGTAAAACCGCGAGGGTAAAAAATAATTATGTCAATAAAACATTATGTATAGTAAAACTATATAGAGGTTCCTTTGTTTAACCCTTATTTACTGATATGTACTTAGCAAGGCTAAACTTATATTAAGTTCAGCAGGAAAATTGTTATTTCTCAGGCATGACCCGGTCACTCAGGTCCAGCCAGAAGCAGAGAGGTTTAATTAACTATGCGGCTTGATCGATCGGTCTCTGACCCTCGAATTTGGGCTCTTAAGATTTATGGACACTTTATTATTTATTTTATTAAGTATTGTAAATATCAGCTTACTGTTTGGGTGACAGCAAATACTTTCATTACCCCATCTCATCACGTGAGGGTAGTAGGACATCAGAGTGAAAATACCTCTATACCAGAGAACGGACAGCAGCGCTTCTCTTAGTACTATGACCTTCATACTGCGATCGTCAACCCGTCTGCCAAGCGTATCCCCGCGGTTTTATCCGCGTTAAATTTTATAAATTACTAGCTGTGCCCCGCGGTGTTACCCGCGTTAAACCTTATAAATTATCACAGCTCCTCCCCCGTAGGGGATAGCGTAATAATATGTAGCCTATATGTTGACCCAACCTCTAAGTAATATTCATGCAAAATTTGAAGTAAATCCATGCAGTACTTTTTGAGTTTAGCCCGGACATACCATACAGACAAACAGACAAAAATTCTAATAACTATATTTTTGGTGCCGATATCGATTGTAGATCACACTACAAAAATCAAAAAAAAAAATTTCAATGTACAGTTTTGACTTTCCTACGATTTTATTATATGTAAAGATACCCTATGTGGTAATCCAGGGTGTCAGCTAACTCCATACCAAATTTTATTCAAAGCGCTCCAGCCGTTTAGACGTGAAGAAGTAACAAACATACACATTCACACTCTCACGAACTTTCAGCTTTATAATATTACTGTGATAAATAACAGTAAAAAGGTTTTTATTCACGTAGACTTTAAAAAAAGCCAAAACATTTGTGTAGTAATAATTCTAGGTATATAAAAATAATTATTTCTAGGTACATATAGATATTTAGGTACACGGTTTGTATGAAAAGATTTCAAAATAAATTTTTATTAATAACAGTTACGATTGAGTTATTTAGCTATAAAGTAATTGTCAATGAGATTATTCATAGGTTTAATTATCGAAATGTATAGTTTCAGCTATATTTGAATACATCTTGTCTGAATGGTTCTGTCTATATTAAGGTAAGAATTAAATATTATTATTATTGCGGACCTTGAGCGTGGACGCTCAAAGTCCTGGTCCTCGTGATCTTGAGGGGAAGCCTTCATCCAACAGTGGACGTCTTTCAGCTGATATGATAATGATGAATTTCAGCCAACGGTGTATAAGAGCTCCTGGCCAATTTTCTGATTCACTTTGTGAAAAATTTGCTGCAGTCTGCATCCCTTTATACTCATAATCAGATGGGATGGCCATTCAACATGGCTGAGAAATTAGAAGCAGGATCTAAAGCTTTACGTGCTCTCTAATATCGCCATTTAACACTGCTCATTTTAAAATAGTCTGTAAGTTTTCGGTGTCAGATATCTGTAAAAGAGGCACGTAAAACTGCCTGCTACTAGATGTACCAATAAGTCAAATAAAACAGAGAATAAATAGTGTATGGGACAAATCCTTGCCTAGGTAAAATGGATCCCATTTAACTCGGCGGCAATAAATCTTGCTTTCGAACACCAAAGGTAACTTTTCTTTCTGAATATTCTATTCAGGGCGTCTGTGAGTTCGTAGTTTTATCATAGCTTATGAATATTACAAGAAGGTTCTACAAATTTTATAGGCGGTTAGCTCAATATAAGTCTAGAAACAAATGCAACGCAATTAGAACTGTCATCTATGATTCTATTCCAATACTCCTTCCTCATTAGCTATTGATGCTAAGATCGGTTTAAGACAATGATATCAAAACAATATTTCATAGATTGGTTAGTGGCAGTGGTTGTAGGTAGCAGCAGTATACTGAAATTCATTTATAATTTGGAATTCAGGGTAAATCTAGTAATCGTTAAGCTACGAATTTTGTGTAATTAGTAATTAGAGTAGTTAGGTTAGGTTAGTTTCTTTTTTATTATTGGAGTAGTTAGATAAGGTTCTTTTTATATTATTGGAGTAGTTAGTTTAGGTTAGGTTCTTTTTATATAAAAATTGAAGATATCTCTCTTCTGACTTCAGACTTACCATGTGTTTTCTATTGTTGTTTGATAAATAAATAAATAAATTACACCCAGACTCAGGACAAACAGACATGATCTGTCCTGAGTGGGAATCGAACCCACGACCTCCGGCGTGAATGCCAAGCACGCCAACAGGCCCGTCTAATAGATAAGGAACTTCGTTCCAATAATAATAATAATATCCTGGGACATTATTCACACACGTCCATCTGATCCCATACTAAGCAGAGCTTGTACTATGGAAACCAGACTTATGCTACCAATCCGGGCTGGGCGCTCTGGTGTTAAGCTACAAATAAACGATGCCACTAGCTACTACTATATAGATTATATTAGAGCTTCCCTTGCTATAACCATGTACAGACCATGCCAGCACAGCCAGCTACCCCAATCTGTCAAATTTCTTTTATACATTTTGAACTTTATCACGAAAGCATAAGGTTCACTTTCAATTGGCGAATTTTGACAGATTGGGGTAGCTTGATGTGCTGGCGTCTATACCATCCATGGGTTTTGCACGTGAAAAATCATAATATATTAATGTCACCATTCATCTCCACTTCTTTAATCTCTACTCTATATATCTTTGCCTGTAATGCCTTTGGACTGGTAAATAAAAAAAGACGTGTGGCACTCGGAGACTGCCGCGGTAAAGCTATTGCATAGCATTTTTATCAACTTATGCAATTATAATTATTTATTTAGCTCCTTTTTTAGATTTTTATGCTTTTCTTCTCTATAAAAAAAAAGAAAATATCTAGGTATAAATAATTCGGTATTAATAGTGTAATTACACACGAAAATAATTATTCATTCAAAAATTTGAACAAAAATAACGATATTAAGAGTTTAATCATCGAATTTCGCGCAATGTACATTTATATAGATATAATAATATCATATATACTTTCTCTGCGTGACATTAATGTGTATTACCTATAAATAAAAATAAAACCAATGATACCTAAAGGCGGATTGCTGAACTAAAGAGACAAGCGTGATATTTCAAAAAGTCATTAAAAGTTCTGGTATTTATCGATAGTTGGAAAAACTAAAAAGTATCACCGCTGTGCCGGTCGGAGTGGGGGGTGTTAGGTTTTTTTCATTACGGAATTTCAGGATTCGGTCCCCACGCTCAAGGCCCGTGATAGAAGCTATGCAATAGCTTAACTAGTAACAACAGAAAAACTAAATTTAGTTGATAGCATTTTCAAAGAGAACATAGCCTCCAGGGAAATGTTTCAGAAATGTGATATTTATACCCACTGAATGGCTATCTTCTATAATTCATAAAGGTGTTAATGCTTTTTATTGGACAACGATGGCACTAGCTAAATTGATTTCTATATCGCGGGGGACTTTATATAAATGTAATAAGCGAACACACGTTACTGCCAAACTCAGAAAAGCTGTATATATCTGTAAAGATAAGATACATATTTAGAAATGAACACGTTTAGAGTGAATTAAGCGTTTCTAAGGGAAATTGTATCGTCACTGGCCACACTTAATTTTTATTTATATATCTGTTAACTGGGTTAACTTTTAAAATTAATGTTCAAGTGGGTATTCCAAGAATTGTTACAGGGTGCTGGATCGATCACCTTAAATTTATAACTTCGCAGCCTTGAGTTTTAGCATATTTATTTTATTTATTAGGGAAAACAAATAGTAACACATTGAATAAAATTATGTAGTATAGATACAAAGAGGAGCGCGGACGTCTGCGTTGGTTTTACAAGACGCAACGGCAAATAGTGGAGGTATGCGCACTTCTCTCCTAATCACAGTCCGTGGAACAATATAACACAATTTATCGCTTAAATCAATGCAGTTATATCTATTGTTACATATTAATTATGTCATAAAGGAGCATTGTTTTAAGAAAACGTCTTCTGGAACTCAGTTTCATTAAATTATACATTTTAAGTAAGTCACAGTTAAGTAATTACGATACGATATTGTGTGTTTGATTCTCCCTAAATATTATATATTCAGTAACTTAGCGCCATAGTTTTTCTATTGAACTCGGAGCATAATATTTCAGTTTTCTTTTTCTATAAATCTTCATTCCTTGCACACTGCATTCATCTAAAGTCAAGATAGATAGATAGCGCTCTATCATAAATTATTCTTTGCGAGCACCGTGCAGGTCGTGTCGGTACGTGTTTTATTTGCTTTTATTTAGCTTGGACTCAACTTCTAGGGAATTACACTGTCTTTTTATTTAATTTCCGATAAGCTCGTTTCAATGCTCGGTGCATACTACATAACAAATATTAATTTAAAAGAAACATGTTTTCCTTTTTATGAAATATACTCCGGGATGAAATGAATGCACGTGTGGTGCAGCAATGGTGGCATATTTACTACCAATACTATTTGAGAGACCTATTGTTTTGAATCTGTGTGCTTTTTGTCCGTTTATTAAGGAATGAAATTCCTAGTGCAATAATATTTTAAACTGCAGAAAACCCGTTATATTTCACTCAAAAGTTATTATAAAGTACAAAGTTTCGAGTGCCTTTTACGGAACATGACACATCCTATAAATCGGCAATATTCTACAAACATAGCTAATTTATACGTTCAATTAGTTATCGAGAGACTAAACTTTTTATTTGTTTTATAAATGATGTTCATAGATCAAATTTACACTGGCAAATCTAAACTGGTCCCGTAAATCTTGAATTGTTCGCACGCAAGTCCTATTTTAGCAAGGATACCTTTGCCCTAAAAATAGCCTGTTGATTTATGAGCTAAATCCCTCGCCACAGAAAATAGGATCAAAAAACTTTCCCGACCATTTTAATTAATTATTCCACAACAAAGGTCTTCTACGAGTAAATTCCGCTCGGAAGGCAATAGAATAATAAATTATGATTCTCTAACTTGACCGTAAGCCGCGGGCACTAGCAGTTTATTTGTGTTATACTGTAATAAGTTTCACAACTCTCATTGTTTATGTACAGACGCCAGCACATCTAGCTACCCAAATCTGTCAAATTTCTTTTATAGATTTTCAACTTTATCACAAAAGCATAAGGTTCAGTTTCTTTTGGGGAAATTTAAAAGACGGGGTAGCTTGATGTGCTGGCGGCAGAACACTCATAACAGCATTTTGTAGTAGCAATTATTTACCTAGAAACTTAAGTTACGCAGTCAGAATTTCTTTTTTAATTACTGACGCTCATTACCTTCCTTTTGAAGCATCTGCTTAGGATTCAGCACTCAAAGGAATAAACAAAACCTTTCTTCTGTTACTATATAGTCTGACCATACGTATGTCTAGTAGTTTATTTGTATTATACTGTAATAAGTTCCACAGCTCTCATTGTTTGCCTACGTTTATAATAAATAGCATTTTGTAGTAGCAATTATTTGCCTAGAAACTTAAGTTGTGGGGTAAAAAAAAATTTTTTAATTACTGATGCTCTCAACCTTCCTTTTAAATCATCTGCTTAGGATTCAGTACTCAAAGGAATAAACAAAACCCTCTTTCTTACTATATAGTCTGACCATACGTATGTCTAGTAGTTTATTTGTATTATATTGTAATAACTTTCTCAGCTCTCATTGTTTGCCTACGTTTATAATAGCATTTTGTGGTAGTAATTATTTACCTAGAAACTTACGTTACACAGTAATTTTTAATTAAATTTATGTACTGACGGTCGTGACTTCCATTTAAAAGCATTTACTTAAGATTCCGTACTCTCTCATGCTCTTACTCCTTAGTATATCCATTCGTAGGTACTAATAGTTTTCTGAATATTCTATTCAGGGCGTCTGTGAGTTCGTAGTTTTATCATAGCTTATAAATATTGCAAGAAAGTTCTACAATTTCTATAGGCGCTTAGCTCAATATAAGTCTAAAAACAAATGCAATGCAATTAGAACTGACATCTATGATTCTATTCTATTACTCGTTCCTCAATAGCTATTGATGCTAAGATCGGTTTAAAACAATGATATCAAAACAATTCTTCATAGATTGGTTAGTGGCAGTGGTTGTAGGTAGCAGCAGTATACTGAAATTCATTTATAATTTGGAATTCAGGGTAAATCTAGTAATCGTTAAGCTACGAATGAATATTAGTAATTAGAGTAGTTAGGTTAGGTTAGTTTCTTTTTTATTATTGGAGTAGTTAGATAAGGTTCTTTTTATATTATTGGAGTAGTTAGGTTAGATTCTTTTCATTATTGGAGTGGTAAGGTCAGGTCTTTTTTTATTATTGGAGTAGTTAGGTTAGGTTACCGGTACCGGTAGATTAAACTTACGAGTTTCCTTGCTAATACCTTATGGAAGAAGTAGAACCCATCTTTGTGTTTTATTTGTGAAAGATTTCTCACTGATCATAAAAAAATTTCGATAGGCCTATATTGCGTATCGAAAAATACTACATATTACATATACATATTACATGTATAATAATGTTCTCCTGCTCGATAGTCGGTCACGGCGACCAGTCCCAATGGAGACGAGCCATCTGCGTGGGACGTATTATAGTGCACAGGTGTGTGCACTTTCTAATTCATCACTCTCATGATTCGATGGTACGAATAGCGACACGACTGGAGAGAGGAAGAGTCGGCCCTGTAGCCGACGGCTTTACGTGCTCAACGAGGTTCAGGGTTGTAACACCGCCAACTCCCAAAAATCCCAAAATAACCTTTAGCCCTACCCAGAATATGGACTCAAATTTTCATCTACCCTAAGTAAAAATTGAAGATATCTCTCTTCTGACTTCAGACTTACCATGTGTTTTCTATTGTTGTTTGATAAATAAATAAATAAAATAAATAAATAAATTACACCCAGACTCAGGACAAACAGACATGATCTGTCCTGAGTGGGAATCGAACCGACGACCTCCGGCGTGAATGCCAAGCACGCCAACAGGCCCGTCTAATAAATAAGGAACTTCGTTCCAATAATAATAATAATATCCTGGGACATTATTCACACACGTCCATCTGATCCCATACTAAGCAGAGCTTGTACTATGGAAACCAGACTTATGCTACCAATCCGGGCTGGGCGCTCTGGAGTAAAGCTACGAATAAACGATGCCACTAGCTACTACTATATAGATTATATTAGAGATTCCCTTGCTATAACCACGTACAGACCATGCCAGCACAGCCAGCTACCCCAATCTGTCAAATTTCTTTTAAATATTTTGAACTTTATCACAAAAGCATAAGGTTCACTTTCAATTGGCGAATTTTGACAGATTGGGGTAGCTTGATGTGCTGGGGTCTATACCATCCATGGGTTTTGCATGTGAAACATCATAATATATTAATGTCACCATTTATCTCCTTTTCTTTAATCTCTACGCTATATATCTTTGCCTGTAATGCTAAACTAGTAACAGCAGAAAACCTAAATTTAGTTGATAACATTTTCAAAGAGAACATAGCCTCCAGGGAAATGTTTCAGAAATGTGATATTTATACCCAGTGAATGGCTATCTTCTATAATTCATAAAGGTGTTAATGCCTTTTATTGGACAAAGACGGCACTAGTTAAATTGATTTCTATATCGCGGGGGACTCAAACTCAGAAAAGCTATATATATCCTGGGACATTATTCACACACAGCCATCTGATCCCAAACTAAGCAGAGTTTATACTATGGAAACCGGATAACTGATAGACTACATGTACTACTTTTCTTTTGTAAAGATAACATAAGATGAAACAGATTTAGAAATGAACGTTTTAAGAGTGAGTTGAACTTTTCTGAGGGAAATTTTACCGTCACTGGCCATACTAAAATTTTCTATTTATATATTTGTTAACTGGGAAAATTAATGTTCAGGTGGATATTCCAGGAATTGTTACAGGGTGCTGGAACAATCACCGTAAATTTATAACTTCGCAGCCTTCAGTTTTAGCATATTTATTTTATTTAGTATTTTATTTATTAGGGAAAACAAACAGTAACACATTGTAAAAAATTATGTAGTATAGATAAACTAAAGTATACATTAATGTGCACTAACCACGTTATCCACAAATTATCTTCCTCAAATAGACAATTTTGATCCTTTATATTTTTTAAAAGTAAAAGATATTTCAACTTATTATTCTATCTTCTGTACATACTGCCTTAAATTCTTCTTAAATGTATAAGCAGGTGTAGCAAAAATGTCTATATCAGTAAACAAATTGTTATAATTGCTACATATGCGACGAAGAGGAGCGCGGACGTCTGCGTTGGTTTTACAAGACGAAACGGCAAATAGGGGACGTGTGCGCACTTCTCTCCTAATGACAGTCCGTGGAACAATATAACACAATTTATCGCTTAAATCAATGCAGTTATATCTATTGTTACATATGTCATAAAGGAGCATTGTTTTAAGAAAACGTCTTCTGGAACTCAGTTTCATTAAATTATACATTTTAAGTAAGTCACAGTTAAGTAATTACGATACGATATTGTGTGCTTGATTCTCCCTGAATATTATATATTCAACTAGCTGTGCCCGCGACTTCGTCCGCGTGTTAATTTGTTTATTTCGTTTTTTAGTAAAATAAAAGACTTTTTCTAAAATAAAATTAGACTAAGTTACTCCTTATTACATCAGCTACCTGCCAATAAAAGTCCCGTCAAAATCGGTCCAGCCGTTTCAGAGATTAGCCGGAACAAACAGACAGACAGACAGACAAAAATTGTAAAAAATGTTATTTTGGTGTATGTACCGTATATGTATTCATATTTATGTAGTAAAAACCGGTTATTTCAATTTTACAAACAGACACTCCAATTTTATTTATTTGTATAGATGTATAGATAACTTAGCGCTATAGTTTTTCTATTGAACTCGGAGCATAATATTTCAGTTTTCTTTTTCTATAAATCTTCATTCTTTGCACACTGCATTCGTCGAGAGTCAAAATAGATAGATAGCGCTCTATCATAAATTATTCTTTGCGAGCACCGTGCAGGTCGTGTCGGTACGTGTTCTATTTTCTTTTATTTAGCTTGGACTCAACTTCTAGGGAATTACACTGTCTTTTTATTTAATTTCCGATAAGCTCGTTTCAATGCTCGGTGCATACTAAATAACAAATATTAATTTAAAAGAAAACTGTTTTCCTTTTTATGAAATACACTCTGGGATGAAATGAATAATAATAATAATAAATCCATTTATTATCTCATCACAAATGGGGTTACATAATACATATACGTTTATAGTTACGTTTCAACATACAAAGCATGTCTCCAACTAGCCCCAACTTTGTGAGAGACTGGTGCCTGAAATAGGTTTGAATGAAAACCTGTACAGGTCACCAGGCCCACCACGTGGCAATGCTAGTAAGATGCTTACTAAACCATAAGTTATAGATATAAATCTGGAAGCAGTTATACAATTCAAAAGCAGTTATATAATTCTAAAACACTTTATATAATTCTAAAAAACAGAAGATAAACATTAAATAGAAGAGTTAGAGAGAGGGTACAGAATACAGATAGATGGTAGATGTGTGTTTGTTTGAGTGTACGCGAGAGAGTATTGTGAGTAAATTTGTGTTTGTGAAACATATAAGTGTAGGTGCAATCATGTAGTGTAGAGTATGTATTTGTAGCGAGAGATTTGAACAAAACACTATAGCATAAGTTATTGAAAACGATCAAAAGATTTTCAGTTTGTTGGTAGTCTAGGGTTTTTAGATAGGAACAGACATGAATGCACTAGTTACCGTTATATTTCACTCAAAAGTTATTATAAAGTACAAAGTTACGAGTGCCTTTTACGGAACATGTAATGACACATCCTATAAATCGGCAATATTCTACAAACATAACTAATTTATATGTTCAATTAGTTATCGTGAGACTAAACTTTTTATTTGATTTATAAATGATGTTCATAGATCAAATTTACACTGGCAAATCTAAACTGGTCCCGTAAATCTTGAATTGTTCGCACGCAAGTCCTATTTTCAGCAAGAATACCTTTGCCCTAAAAATAGCCTGTTGATTTATGAGCTAAATCCCTCGCCACAGAAAATAGGATCAAAAAACTTTCCCGACCATTTTAATTAATTATTCCACAACAAAGGTCTTCTACGAGTAAATTCCGCTCGGATGGCAATAGAATAATAAATTATGATTCTCTAACTTGAACGTAAGCCGCGGGCACTAGCAGTTTATTTGTGTTATACTGTAATAAGTTTCACAACTCTCATTGTTTATGTACAGACGCCAGCACAGCCAGCTACCCAAATCTGTCAAATTTCTTTTATAGATTTTCAACTTTATAACAAAAGCATAAGGTTCATTTTCTATTGGGGAAATTTAACAGATTGGGGTAGTTTGATGTGCTGGCGGCAGAACACTCATAACAGCATATTGTAGTAGCAATTATTTACCTAGAAACTTAGTTACGCAGTAAGAATTTCTTCTTTAATTACTGACGCTCATTACCTTCCTTTTGAAGCATCTGCTTAGGATTCAGAACTCAAACGAATAAACAAAACCTTTCTTCTGGTACTATATAGTCTGACCATACGTATGTCTAGTAGTTTATTTGCATTAAGTATACTGTAATAACTTTCTCAACTCTCAGGTAAACAACCTATGTTTATAATAGCATTTTGTAGTAGCAATTATTTACCTAGAAACTTAAGTTACATAGTAAGAATTTCTTCTTTAATTACTGACGCTCGTGATCTTCTTTTTGCTTGGGTTTCAGTACTCAAAGGAATATACAAAATCCTCCTTCTTACTATATAGAATGACCATACTTATGTCTATTGGGTTTTTTGTATTATACTGTAATAACTTTCTCAGCTATCATTGTTTACCTACATTTATAAAAGCATTTTGTAGTAGCAATTATTTACCTACAAACTTAAGTTACATAGTAAGAATTTCTTCTTTAATTACTGACGCTCTTTACCTTCCTTTTGAAGCAATTGCTTAGGATTCAGTACTCAGAGGAATAAACAAAACCCTATTTCTTACTATATAGTCTGACCATACGTATGTCTAGTAGTTTATTTGTATTATACTGTAATAACTTTCTCAGCTCTCATTGTTTGCCTACGTTTATAATAGGATTTTGTGGTAGTAATTATTTACCTAGAAACTTACGTTACACAGTAATTTTTAATTAAATTTATGTACTGACGGTCGTGACTTCCATTTAAAAGCACCTGCTTAAGATTCCGTACTCTCTCATGCTCTTACTCCTTAGTATATCTATTCGTAGGTACTAATAGTTTATTTGTATTCATCCGTAATAAGTTTCTCATCTTTCTTTTTATAAGAACATTTTGTAGTAGCAATTATTTACCTAGAAACTTACGTTACACAGTAAGAATTTCTATTTAATTACTGGCGGTCGTGACTGTGACCTTTCTTTTTTCGGTCAGCACTTACTTAGGATTCCGTGCTCAAAGGAATAAACAGGACCCTATTTCTGTTACTATGTAATCTGACTATTCGTATGTACTAGCAGTGGTTTATTTTATATAATACTGTAATAAGTTTCTTAAGTCTCATTGTTTATGTAGGCTCATAACAGCACACAGTATCACTCACGCCTCGGCAAAACACAGAATGGCCATCCTGGGGCTGGCATATCCAGAAAAAGGAGACTACAAGGATCTACCACTAAGAAGCGTACTGGATTATGTGCAGACTTCATTCAGTGCTCGAGGGATAGAATAAACACCAATGGGGGATAGTACAAAAGATCCTAAAGGGTCGAAGTGCTGTATGCAAGTACACCCCAACTAAGATAAAATAAGTTAAAGATCACTCACGCCGTGCCGTGCCAATCCATCCACAACTACCTGATAAGTTCTGACAACCATTCTCATACTCAATAGTTATTATCCAGCTACGTATTATGTAAGGTATTCTCCAGTCAAGCTGCTCATCTATACATATAATAAAATCGTAGGAAAGTCAAAACTGTACATTGAATATTTTTTTTGAAAGATACTTGGGGCGTGATCTACATTAGATATCGAAGCCAAAAATATAGTATTTAGAATTTTTGTCTGTGTGTCTGTTTGTCTGTATGTATGTCCGGGATAAAATCAAAAAGTAGAGAATGGATTTACTTCAAATTTTGCATGAATATTACTAAGAGGTCGGGTCAACATATAGGCTACATATTATCACGCTATCACCTACGGGGGAGGAGCTATGATAATTTATAAATTTTAACGCGGGTAAGACCGCGGGGCACAGCTAGTAGAGAATACAAAGAGTCTACACAAAATATCCTGCCAAATATCACTCCAGGTAGGTTATAAAACTAAATACAACGCATTTGACCCCCAACATCATTTTAATGAAATCAAACAACAAATAAGACAAAACTAAGTGAAATTACTTGTTTATTTACAGAATTGTGAATCAACATCCTCATTCCAAACTACGCTCTTAGTGGGAATTTATTATTAGCACAAGCTGCTATCAGAGTTGAACTTGTTGTTTATGTTGCAGGATAATTTACAAAACCGAATTATTACAATTAAATAAACAAAGTACCTGGGAGAACTGACACTCACTAACATTTTAAAATTATATAGTAACATTGAAATGTTTTATAGACATTGTGATATACAACATGTAACGTAATTAACGCACACCCTCAAACACCCCAATAAGAATATTATGTTGAAATCATAACACATACACTGAATTTTTAATTGAACATGTATATGGATTGTTATTTACTAAATTAGTTCCTTGAAATAAAGTTTATTTTTCTTTATTTTGTATTGAATGATTTGTATGAATACAAATAAAACTGCGATTTTAAAAGTCGTATCTTTGACTTACGGTCCATTTCAATTTGTTTTGACTGTACAGGGTTAATATGACAGTAATTTTCGTAGTTTTAATTATTTTGAAATAAAAACTTAACAATATTAAAAATAATATAAATCGATTCAGTAAACAATTATGAACAAACTATTTTCAGGATGTGCGTTAATTAAGTTACATGTTGTAGATCATCATCATCTTCATCATGTCAGCCAAAGTAAATCCACTGCTGGACAAAAGCCTCCCCAAAGAATGGGAGAATATGCCATAATCGCCACGCTTGGCAGACGGGTTGGCGAATGCAGTTTGATGGTCATAGTTCACAGTAAAACGCTGTTGCCCGTTCTCTGGTACGTGATATAGATAGACATAGATAATTACATACAGACTGGGTCTGGGTGTAATTATACAAACAGACATGTTCATGCACACACAAATATCTGTCCTGGGTGAGTATCGAACCCACGACCTGCAGCGTGAAAGGCAAGTATTTATCAACCACGCCAACCGGTCCGTCAAATGATAATTATTATAATGTGATATCACGTAGTCAATTGATAAGGAAATACGTCTTAAATAAGTTAAAAAGTTTGTACGGAATCTTCGGTACGCAATTTACATAGACTTTCGTTAATTCTCTTTAAAATCTAAGCCTGGATTAATTATTAGCCTCTTAATGGATTGGATTCCATTTAATTGTCAATATTGGAATACTTACTCCGATTGTTTCCTAATAAAGATTGTTAAAGTGCTCTAGTGGATTTTGAAAGGTATAAACCTAATTAATCTTGCTTTTAGGGATTTGCAAAGAAGTGGGGAAAATTTTAGCGTGACTGAGTCAATTAGTCCGTCTATCACAACGGTATTTCTCAGCTTCTACTAGTGTTAATGATGTTAAATTTATAATAAATTAATGTATTGCTTTCCGCTCTATAGAATAAAACTAACATACAGTCGAATTGATTTTCTCCTTCTTTTGAAGCCGGTTTAAAATTACAATATCTAGGGACAATGTCACACAGATAATCCTAGCCACAAACTAAGCAAAGCTTGTACTATGGGTACCAGGCGACGATGTACATACTTATATAGATATATAAATACTTATATACATAGAAAACATCCATGACTCAGAAACAAATTCGTACTCATCACACAAATATTAGTACTTACCGGGATTCGAACCCAGGACCACCAGCATCGTAGACAGGAGCACTACCAACTAGGTTACGGTGATTGATTTAATTTATAAAGTTCTATAAAAAAGGACTTTCTTCACGTGGACTTGTAAGTAGTCAGAACATGTATCAGACATATTTAAACTGCACTTGCCTTCAATTGCAGTTGTTCCAACTTTAGCATTTTTAAAATGCTTAAAGTAATAAAATAATCACGGTTAATTATAAAAAAAACCATGATTTAAGAGTATTCAGAAAATGGTCACAACGTGTTTGTAGTAATATAGTTAAGTATACATAATTATTTCTAAGGAAAAAAAGGTACATACGCCAGCGCATCCAGCTACCCCAATCTGTCAAATTTCTTTTATAGATTTTCAACTTTATCACAAAAGCGTAAAGTTCACTTTCCATTGGGAAAATTTGACAGACTGGGGTAGCCTGATGTATCTCTACATGTAGTTATTAAAAATGCGGCTTTTATGAAATATTTAATTTATGGCTATTGTATCTTAATCGTTATAATTTAGTTACTTAGCTAGCTTATTTAAATTTTTGTCAAAATTGTTATTTATAGGTTTAATTATGGAAATTTATAGTTTAAGATATATTTCACTACATGTTGCCTGAATGGCTTTTTCCATAGATCAGTAATAATAGTAATGTTAACCCAGTGTACATACATATTCATTGTTGGGTTTAACCCTTTAATTTGTAGTACGGATTTTTTTAATTAATTTATTTTTATTCTTATTACAAACCAAGACACTTCCGAGTATGGTGACAACTATATTGCCCGTACCAGTTACCAAATATTTGATAAGTAAAGAGAATGAACATACACTAAATTAATGCATACTTTGTGTGAATGTACTTAATATTGAAACATATTAAACCGTCATACTATTAAACCGTCGGTGCCGGTTATGATGATAATATCATTAATAGTCGAGTAACGACTATTAATGATATTATCTTCACAACTGGTGCCGACAGTTCAACGTGCTCTTCGAGGAAGAACAAACTTCCGTGCTCATCACACAATTTTTTCTACTGGGTGTGGAGCAAACCCAGCCTCCCACCCACCCTCGGGCTTAGAATTTAGGGCCACTGACTAAACTTAAGTTCAGATTAAATCGCATAAAATCAGTAAATTTAAAAGACAAACATGAAGGTACTCAGTTACTCAGACATAGGCTTGACAATGATAACAAACGTCATCGTAAAAATATCCTTGGACATTATTCACACACGGCCATGTGATCTCAAATTAAGCACCAAGCTTATTTTATGGAAATCAGATAACTGATATACTACATACACTACTTTTCTTTTCTAAATATATACCTTAAGAGAGGTAGGGCATAGCATTCATTCGCTCAAAGAGCAGCCCGACTGGGGAAGTACGTCCACCTTACAGAAGACATTGCTTAATAATAACATTAATTATTTTAATGTTGTGTTTCCGAGTGTGAGTAAGGTTGCAAGAGCTCATTGGGGTGGGGGGAAGGTCAGCAACACTGTTTGCTGACTTTTAAAGGCCGGTAACGCACCCGCGACACCTTTGTTGTTGCGAGTGTCCATGGGCGGCGGTGATCACTTACCATCAGGTGACCCACTTGGTAGCTTGTCGCTCTCTGATATAAAAAGAAAATATATAATTACACCCAGACACAGCACAAACTGACATGTTCATGCACACAAATATATGTCCTGGGTGGGAATCGAACTCACGACCTGCTGCGTGAAAGGGAAGCATTTACCAAGCACGCCAACTGGCCCGTCAAATTAACGTAAAAAAATAAATTAACGTCACAGAAAATCAGACCTAATAATATATTATGAAGTCTAGGTTGGTTGACACATTAACGATATATATGTCACAATCCACTAATGGAATTTCAGGAGTGTTCCATTACTGGCTGGTATCGGAGAGGAGCTAAATGGAACATGTGCCACCACTAATGTATCATCGACATCTGTTATGCGTCGTTCCACATTCAGACATTTGATTTTTGTAGTGTAGCCTGGTAGTCACAGAATTGAGCTAAGAGCCAGTTATCCTCACCATTACAGAGGTTAAGCAGGCAGATGCGTAGTCAGTCATCTATAATAATAATAATGTCGTCCAGGCCGAATTTTGGCCATATTATAGTAAACAATTGTGTGCCCAAACACAGGAGAACTTTCTATTCCATCACTCTCGTGGGTGTCGTAAAAACCAACAAAGGTAAAGTGGTTGGGTAGCAGCGCCACCTATGGGCAGAAGGCTAACTTGCAAATTACATGCACCAGTATGATACCCAACACGTGTTTCAGTCCTCCACGGCCCATTCTCGAGGGATGGTGACTCACATACTAGCGGAATTAACACAGCATCTCATTTTTCTATTTTGATTGAGAAGATTGAAACGTCCTCGTGTTTAGGTAAAGTACATACATAGAATCACATCGGGGGGGGGGGGGGGGGGGGCTACCGGTTAAGTCGCTGGAAATCGCGATACTGATCGGCACGCGGCGTTCAAATAAATAAAGGTTAAAAATGAATTAATCAATCGTTAAATCGACTTCCATGAGCACATATTGTGTCGTCATAAATGGGCTGGAATGGATTTTCGACGTCGAAGCCGAATTAATTTTATTTATTTGAACGCCGATCAGTATTCCGATGTTCCATAACTGAGCCGGTAACCAGAGAGTCCCAGAGGGGTAGGCAGAAAATCGGAATTCCATTTGCCACGATCTTGGCACACCTATTTATGCTCGTTTACTGTTATTATATTCTCCATACATGCTCGCCGGTTTAGAGTAATTCTGACCTGGCCGTTCTCAAGGAACGGCTCCGTTTTAGTCACATAATGTTATACGAGGTCTTCCCCTTCCGGTTGTACAGACGCCAGCACATCCAGCTACCCCAATCTGTCAAATTTCTTTTATTGATTTTCAACTTTACCACAAATGCATAAAGTTCACTTTCAATTGGGGAAATTTGACAGATTGGGGTAGCTTGGTGTGCTGGCGTCTGTACCATTCATACTGGTCAGGTATACTTCTTATCGGTAAATTAAATGTATTAATTATAGTTAAATACCACTTACAAGAACCGAAAGCCAAAAGTTATATTGTATAAGTACACCAGAAAAGGGATGACAGTGAAAATATTAACCTGCTTTCATTAAAAATACCATTTAATCTTTAAGTTTTCTATATTATATAAGTATGGTAATTTTATTTCTCGTTAAAATTTTCATTCGATATCCGTGCTAGATGAGCTCCAACAATGTAATTAAAGCCACTGGAGATTGGAAGCGGAATGGAAGTCATTAGCATTTTAATAATATTATTATAAAAGGAATAAGTTTATCCAGAAAGAGCTTATAAAACGAGATAAATAGCTTTTGACTAACTACCCACTCACCTACGTTTGAGATAGGGAAAAAGGTAAAGCCAATTACTTCAATTTTTTGAAGCTTATGCCAGTGGGTTGGCGGGTTTGTTATGGAGCAAGCTTTAAGGTTGAATATCCAATGGAAAAAAGGAAAGTAATTTTTGTTATCAATAAAAAATACTGAATATGTAGGCCACTCTACAAATCTTTAGAAAAAAAACAGGATTGCTGGTTGGATGCCACGCTTTCAAGCATCAAGTAGTCTTTTCGTCGGTGACCCAGCTAGGTACGAGTAAGAGTGCCTTCACACTAGCGTTTGTCCAGCGTAGGCGTTCGGCAAACGTATGCGCAGCGCAGATGCCGCGACAACGCGGCGCAGGCGTCGCGTCGCGTTGTTGCGGCGTTTCGTCTGGAGTCGATATCAAGAGCCTTGTCTATACAAGTAGTTTTCATAAAAAGTTCAAACAGTTCTTGTTAAAAAAGTGTTTCTACTCTGTTGACGAATTTGTATTGAACATGTTTCTACATCGACTTTATAATTGACCATTTTTTGTCGTTTTTAGATAGATAATTTAATGTATTTCTCGCATAATAATTATATAAAAATGTACATTTAGTTATAGAAAATTCTGACACAATGTAAAAATTGTAATTGAATAAAAACAACTAACTAACAACAACTAACTAACGCTGCGCTAACGCGGCGCAGACGTCACACAATTGCGTTGTCGTTACATTGTACATGACTCCGTAGTTACGCGGCGCATGCGGCGCGCACCTGCGGCGCTAACGCAGCATATTCATTTACCCTTGCATGAACGCCGCGGCAACGCAGCGCCAGCGCCACGTAGTCGCGGCATTTTGGGCACGATGATCGGTGGTGTTGCGAAACTTCTTATTTTTTAAATTAAAAAAATAAATAATGCGGAACCGGCAGATGAGTAAACAATTCAGAAGTGCAAACTTCACATTGTATGTACATGTACTTTTTGTATTTATATAACTACTGTTAGACAATTACAACTTAGAAATCAACTTCAACAAAACGAAACTAATTACTTTTCACCCCCTATTAAAATCAATTATAGTTTTAACGGCATCAAATTAGAACAAGTAAACAAGTTCATGCTACTTGGTTTAACTATAGACACACACATAAATTGGAAGTCGTGCATAAAATTTTAGCAAAGTTATCACAATTTTCATACGCCTTACGTGAAATTAAAAACCAACCGCGGCCTACGAACTTCATTTGTCACCTACTACGCCTATGCCAATACATGGTTTGGCCATTTGTTCCCAACGAGTAACACCCTCAACTGTCACACTGTTTCTCGATGGGAAAGTTTTTAAGAAAAAAATCCCAACCAGTCACATGTTACAGTACTTAATGAAAAGAATAATTAAATCGGTTTTTACTTTAAAAACGTTTATCAGCATTCGTCATATTGCTGGTGATTCTCATTTGAACGTTTTATTTTTAAATAATTAAATAAAATTACAATACCTAAATACAATCAGCCTTATATAATATATCAGAGTAAATCATCACATTTCACAACAATTATCTGTTCTTATTTCTAATGTTAATTTGAACTTTAAACAATTTCCAAGTATAATTAGCCATAAGTGTGTTGTGATAGTTAAAATTATGAATAGCAAAATAAAGTTATGATGCCGATTACATCAGTTATCGCGAGTGTGTAATGGCGGTTATTTTCCATGCACATTTAAAGTAAAAATACTTTTTCATCCCTAGAAAATTGTTCGTTAAAGTTCAAATTAATATTAGAAATAAGGACTGTTAATTATTGTAAAATGTGATGATTTACTCTGTTATATTATATAAGGCCGATTGTGTTTAGATATTGTTACTATGAATAAAACATTAAAATGAGAATTACCAGCAATATGACGAATGTTAATAAACGTTTAACGTCCGTAATTAAGTAACTGTATTTACCAATGTTGTTATTTTGTTGATTTTAATTATAATTAAAAAAACCGATTTAATTCTTCTTTTCATGAAGTTCTGTAACAGTGTGTTCCCATCGAGTAACAGTGTGACTGGTTGGGATTTTTTTCTGAAGAAATTCCCATCGAGTAACAGTGTGACTGGTAGTGTCACTGGTTGGGATTTTTTTCAGAAAGAAATCCCATCGAGTAACAGTGTGACATTTGAGGGTGTTACTCGTTGGGAACAAATGGGTTTGACTATGGAATCATACTATGGGTAAATAGCACTGACTCACCAACTATATTCACACTACAAAAGAAATAAGTCCGAATTATAACCAACATAGAACAAACAGAAAGCTGTAAACCATATTTTCAGAAACACAAAATACTCACGCTTACCTGTCTCTATATCTTTGAAATAAGCAAATTTGCAAGAAACCACCCACAATTTTATACAAAAAATCGAAACAAAATCTAAATACAATTTTCGACACAAAAATAGATTAAACTTGCCCACTTCCAAACTACAAACCCATGCAAATAACCCTATGGTTATGTCAATAAAAATCTATAACAAATTACCTAACAACATTAAAGAAGAACAGGAAAGATTTTAATTGGTATATACAATAAATTAATACACAATAAATATATACACAATAAATTAATATTTCAATGATACCTCAAACACGATTTAATCAAAATAAATAATATTATAATTAAAGCACCTATTAATTTAATATCTCGCATTACAAACAATATACTTGTCTTCCTCTGCCTCCTTTTTCTTCCTCCTCTTCTATCTACTAATCTTGCTGTGCCCGACAGGGTCCATAATTGTTAGCAAATTATCTGTTTGTCATCTGATATCTATTGTGGAATGCAAATAAACTATTGACTACTAATAACGCACGGAGGTATATCTATGTTCTATATGTACACCGTATGCATATAGCGCGAGAAGTGTGAGGTGACAATGACGCGAGTTTCACGCTTATTGTTCATCTAAAAAGTGCTCAACGCGCCTAAACAAGTTTTTACTTCAAATATATGAATATGCAATTAATATTATAATTATTTATTGGCGTAGTTTCTTATCCTTTCTAAGCACTCCCTAAAAAAATTAACGCCCTGTAAAAAAATTTCGTTTTACTCTAAAATTCTTTGGTTGAAGAATCACACCAATGACCTCCCAACAACAATACTTATATTACACCCCACGGAGACTGGGTTCATCGTATTTTAGAGAATCTTCTCAAAAGTGAATATATTAAACTAGCATTTTATCAAGTATTTTAGTTGACAATAAAAACTACGTTAGTAAGTACCAACGGTATTTTTTCTATTTTGTTCTCTAGTCAGGTTTAAAAAATAAGAAGTAAGATATTTTTAATGTTTATCAAGCTATGCATTAAAAAAGAAATACAATCGTATTTTCACAGCAAGTCCTTTCATCTGATACATCAGATCAAAAGAATACGATTGTTTGGGTCTCCTTTTAAGTTGAATAAAAAAAGGTTGAAAATAATGAATATAAAAAAGAATAAAAATAATATAAAGCAATACGATTTTTTCACTTTCTATTTATGTTACAATTACTGTATATATAAAGTGATTCGAACCTAAATATCCCAAGAAAATAAATTCCTATTATCATATGACGTATCCGAATGACGTACTCTGCTGAACAAAAGCCGGAAAATCTTAGTTTAGGATAGTATCTTTATTTACTAATCAAATTTAATCTTTATCCGTCAAGTTGATCTGGATAAAAATATGCTGTGACAGAGGGATAAATAGCCTCCGTACTAAACAAAGGTTTAATTTTATATGTACGGGACTCTTAAATGAGGAAAATGTGCACGAGCCGTGCAAAAACTTTGTGGCGTTAATTGACCTGCTTATTATGCGGTAGAAGGTGCACTGCAAAGCTTATGTAAGGCTTTCAGTCAAGAAATTTTAACGTTAAATATGTAGTTCACTTTAGTCACCCTGTTACGTAAAGAAGCCAGCACATCAAGCTACTCCAATGTCAAATTTCCCCAATTGAAAGTGAACCTTATGATTATGTAATAAAGTTGAAAATCTATAAAAGAAATTTGACAGATTGAGGTAGATGGATGTGCTGCCGATTGTACCAAATTGCTACGGTTTGTGATAAAATGGAGCGAGAAAGGCTAACTGGTGGTTGATTGGCCTGTAAGCCTAGTGGTTAGTGACCCTGACTGCTAAGCCTGAGGTTGTGAGTTCAATCCACAGCCGAGTCAATTGTTTGTGTGGTGAGCACGATTATTGGTTCTGTATCTAGTTGTATTTTTTCTATTATGTACAACATGTAACGTAATTAACGCACACCCTCAAACACCCCAATTAGAATATTATGTAATGTATGTATGTATGTAATCATAATACATACACTGAATTTTTAATTTTACATGTATATGCATTGTTATTTACTAAATTAGTTTCTTGGAATAAAGTTTATTTTTCTTTATTTTGTATTGCATGATGGAATTTGTATGAATAAAATAAAACTGCGATTTTAATAGTATTATTGCTTTGACTTACGGTCCATTTCAATTTGTTTTGACTGTACAGGGTTAATATAACAATAATTTCCGAAGTTTTTAAAAAATTACTTATATTAAAATTGATATAAATCGATTTAGTAAAAGATTCTGATCAAACTATTTTCAGGGTGTGCGTTAATTAAGTTACATGTTGTATAACTATTTAGGGCCTGTTGGCGTGGTTGGCAAATGCTTGCTTTTCACACCGGAGGTCGTGGGTTCGATTCCCACCCAGATATCTGTGTGCATGAACATGTCAGTTTTATTATTAAATTGCCCAATTATCATGTAGCAATATAATAATGACCATGCAATGTGATAAATAATGAAGTTAAGATAGTATTAATCACTTAGCCCAATAGAGCTAGACATTATTCATAATGCTCGTGCATTATGTATAATGCCCGCTCTAATCACCTGGTCCATAACATATATGCAGTATATCAGTTATCTGGTTTCCATAGTAATAGCTCTGCTTGGTTTGGGATCAGATGGTTGTGTGTAAATAATGTCCCAGGATATTATTATTATTATGTAAGTATGTTTAGAGTAAAGAAACGTAAAGTAAATTCACAGGCATTCAACTAAAGAGCTCTAATTAATTATATCTGAGCACGATAATTAGTTACACTTAACTTATTTGATGTAATTAACCGTAATAGGTATATAATTATGTTCCCTAGCACTCACAGGTAGTCATAATATCGAAGCGTCTATTCAATATAGGTAAAAGTATATTTTCAGTTCAGTGTTACAGAGTAAAAATATACTTCAAATATTTAAAAAAATATAAATTTCCTTAAAGTAATGAGCAATCGATTTTTATATTCTTGGAATAAAATACTTCAGGATATTTACTAAAATATTTTAGTCCTTTCGTATATTTTAAAGTATAATTGGAACATTTCTACGAAAGAAAATTTGGGGGAAAAGTATACATTGCCTGAATACATTGATGTATACTATATTATTTTTCCGAGTATTTATAATTAAACGTCAGTTCTCGTTTAGCAAAGTAAAGCGTGAAATACCTGGCATGCCAATTTATAAAATATTATTGTCTGATAAGCTGTTTTAAACTTAATTACGTACATATCACTGTACTAAGTTGCGTGTCAATCTATTCTCATTTTAAATTAGAGCAAATTATTTATATTTTATAATTAGAAGTTGCATCAATAAAGCTATGTGTTATTCGGATATATAAGCGCTATTATTACAAAGCTTCATCAAAATCCGTTTCGTAATTTTTGCGTGAAAGAGTAACAATCATAATTATCAATTTTCGTATTTATAATATTAGAAGAATTACTGTTTTTTTTTTTGTTTTTTTTTTTTATTTTGTATTTTATCGTCTGTCTTAATGCTATCTATGGGCCCTGATTAGTTACCGGAAATGAATATAACTTTATTTATTATTTATAAAACATATGGCTTTCTACATACTCTATTTCTAAATTATTTTGCTCCAGTCAGGGGTACAAAACAGGACTAGACATTTTATTCATAAAGTAAACAATCGAAGGTATCAATTGACAAACTACATTTCCCAATGGTTAATGTTTGAAAATTTGAACAAATAACACAAACATCAATTAAATGGACGAAATGACCTCATTGGTAACATGTATTAGACTAGGTGAAACAAATGTTCCGAATTTAAAGGCTCTTGAATAATGTTCGACTTACTATAATTTATTTACGTTCGGTTCCATTACGGAAATTATACGTATAAATTAGGAGAATTAGGCCATTGATTTTGTTTTAGGAATGATTTATTTTGTGTACGAATTCAAGACTTGTTGTTGAATTATGGTAAAGTATTCTAAAACAGAAAGGTTCTCTAGAAACGATTACGAATAAGAAGACGCAGAGTGGGCAGGCCCCTATAAGATGGACCGGTGATCTTGTGAGAGTCGCTAGAATTTGCTGAATGTGGGTAGCAAAAGTCCAGCAATTGTGGAGTGGAGTGACTTTTGTCCAACAGCCTTTCTCATCTTTCAGCAGATATGATAGTAGTCGAAAGCAACTGAAAGACGTCTGCTGGACAAAGGTCTGAAGAAGGATCTCCACGACGGAATTGTGTAAATTATTTGGAGGGATATGCCATAATTGCCACGATTGGCAATTGGCAGTTTGGTTCTCATAGTACACAGAGAGATACTGCTGCACTAAAGCACTTAGATTAAATGCTTCGGATGCACTCATCAAATCACTTGAAGAGCACTTGTTGTTGACGCAACATGTTTCTTTGAAGTCAATACATAATCAGTTCACTTTTAAATTTCCCACCACCTGTGCTTGCATTTTTAAATATTGTCGTCACTAATTCACATAGATTATCTGTATTGTCAATCTGATCGCTCATTGGGCAGACAATTCATGTCTCTCATTCAGACGGAGCCGCGGATGGCGGTCTATAAAACATGTGATCAATGTAATTAATTAAGGTTTTCATGCAATATACCAGTCAGTTAATCATAACCAGGGAGTTTCATTTAATGATCATCATATCGTCGCGCCAACGGTCAATATTCATCAGGGGCTGTGTGGAAACTGCCTCATAACTTCACTCAGGCATCCGTTCGTCGAACGCCACCCAAGCTCAGTGTCTTCAGTCCACCACGACGCTTCGAACCCGCCGTCGGGCGATAGACTTGTAATAGGCGCTACACTTGTAATAAGCGTATAATAAGGGCAGGCATTGTATATGTTATATTGCTTACTTTATTCTTGAGCTTTATGTAGATTTGGCTATATTAAATTGTAAAAAGTTCATTAAAACCTTCTACTGAATCTGAGTGCGTCTAATTCAATTTAGTTCTACAGCTATCGTTATTATCCTCGTTCTTAAGTTCAGTGTTAAAATAATTAAGAGCTAATACATTCTGTTGTGCCATTTTGTTTAGAATGTTTTATTAAATAGGGTCCAATAATCCTGCGTGGGTCGAAGCTTGGATTCTTGTCTAATTGGGTCTCTCGAGGATAATACAGTTAGTTATATTTAGAAGTATTTTCAGAACGGATTAATGTTTTTTTTTTCATCGTGATCTTTTTAAATATGCCAGGGTAACAGCTTCATTAGACTATTACAAGGGGAGCAAACGCTTAAGTTAACTAGGAAATTAAAACTTCAAACTAAGTAGCTAGAGGGCATTATTTTCGAGTTCGAACTAGGGCAATTAATTACAGATGCATGAGATGGTCAGCTTTTTTTTAAAAGACAACGCCCGCACAAGGGAATCTAATCCCTGAGTCGTTGCGACTATCTTAGCCGCTGCCCCACACGTGCACTACGATTTTTGTTCTACGGTAAACGCAACGACGCGTAGGCACTCTCCCATCCGATCCGAGTGTAGGTATACGTCGGTAAACAAAAGTGCGTAAGGCTTAAAACGAAAGCTCAAAAAAGATGTTAAAACCACATATTTTGCAGACAAGCTTGGTGAAGGTAGTTTAAAACCTTGGCGTGACCAAAAAAGATAACAAATTTATTTTAAATTCTCGTTTCTCATACATTACTGGCGTAAAGGGCGATAAGGGATGGGATGCCGCGTCATGATGGTCGTTGGATCAAAATAGTTGGCCTAGCTCAATTTGATTTATTAACGTAACTCACGTTATTATATCGTGTCGTCTGTTAGGCGTAGTTAACTCCTGCCCTTGAAATATTATTGTAAGTACTGGTTAATATGTACATTTGTAATAGGTATCTCAGGGCACTCCTAAACATACACACAAACGATCACGATATAAGTATCTTAGGTTGGCTAAGTTATGTGGATGTAAGGGTATCGGTAAGTACCCAGTCGATTACCAATGAAATATTCAGGTTTTTTTTTTACTCGGGACTAGTCCCTCCCTCTTACCCACCACTGCAACTCCTGTAAGCCAGGATCAACAGTGGCACACAATGAAATGACACTGAGCGGTGAAGCTCAGGCATGTCCCGGAGAATCGCTTTAACTGTCTTGGATCCCGCAACGAATTTAATCAGAAACAAAAAAAAGGAGGAGTTCGAAAATTCAGGTGATGTGGTAATTCGTAAATAAATCGCTTATTTTAAAATATTAGCTATATTAGTACTAATAATTGCTGGATAATTTCAGTCGAATGACGTCCACTTCTGGACAAAGGAATCCCCTAAAGATTTTCACAATAGAGTTGCCTTCTTATCTCCGCGCTTGTCATAAGGATTGTCAATCACCTTTATGATGGTTAGAGTACACAGAGAGACAGCCCGTTCTCTGGGAGATATTCCCTCGAGGCGACTTCTACTTCTTTGTCGTCAGCCACCCAGCAATAATTTATTATATGTATATAAATATTTTCATATAAAAGATCTATCCCTGTACAAATGTAACAAATGTAAAAAAAGTATAACTGAGTGGCTAAGTACATTGACGTATGAGGAAACTGAGAATATATTAGTCAGAGTCTGTTAAACTACAATAATAACAAACACATTACAATAAACACACACACACGCACACACACACACACACACACAAACACACATACAAACACAATTTTTCATGCATACCTACAATGCGCACGCAGGCGCTTTACTGCGTGCGCATTGTGGGTATGCATGAAAAATTAGTTTTATATTGGTTTTAATTTTGTATAAGTAGTTTTATTTCTATTTGTATTTCTGTATTGTCTTAAATTTAGATACTAGAATATAAGGGAAGTAGCGGGTCAACCCCAACACAAGTACTTTTAGTCACTGAATGGGGCTGCCTCAATTTGTTTTATTTGTACTGTATTGAGACACAATGAACATATACTTTTTTTATATATTTTTTTATCCCTCAAATAAATACACTCCGTATTTGAGGTTATCAAAATAGAACTGCCATTTAAAAAAGAAATTATAAAGTTGAAATTAAAAAGTTGATTGTATTTATGTCACGTGATTTCTCTTTTATTTGTGAATCTATTTGGTTAATTATGATATGAGAAAGAATTTCTAAATATTTCCATACTAGCTATGCCCCGCGGTTTCAGCCGCGTTAAATTAGTTTTGGCGTAAAAGAGTAACAAACATACATCTGTACTCAAAAACTTTCACATTTATAATATTAGTAGGATGTAAGTGTATACCTCTAGCGGTTTTGGCAGTGTATGCTAGAGTAACTCGAAGATGACAATTATCGTCATATTTTGGACAATTCACACAATATCTTTATAAATTTTATTTGTTGCCTATGTGTTATTCTGATGTATAAGCTATATTATTGTGAAGTTTCATCAAAATCTATTCAGTAGTTTTTACGTGAAAGAGTAACAAGCATTTATCCATCCATACTTACAAACTTTCGGGTTTATAATATTAGTAGGATGTGTTTGTTAAAATCGTGTGTAATCCTGAAAAATTGACGTCTCTTCCTTTAAACAGTAATTATGTATACAGGATTACTGTTAAAAACAACAGCAACGACAAATAAAGGCGAAAGTTTGTGAGTGTGTGAGTGTGTATGTTTGTTACTTTTCCAAGTCTAAACGGCTGGAGAAAAATACTATTGAGCATGTTTAAACTCCACCAAGTAGTCATCACTATTGTCCTTCCCTTATTCTCTGCAATAAAGCCTTAGATTTAAGGACGTAAACAACATATCAAGTTGAAATTGCTAAGAATAAAAAACATCCCTGCTTATTCTCCCCAAAAATGCGTACATACAGCTCAAATAAAAGCTTGTTAAAAGATAAATGATTTCACATCGTACATTTGCATCTTAAAGGATATTGTGACGAGGGTTTAGCATGTCACAGACATCAGTTTCTGTAATCTAAAGTTTAGCTGTAATAAGCCAACTTATTTCAGTTAGCCATTTTATTTTTAAGAGTAAATTCCATGTGTGTTGTTGTACTTACCTATATATGTTCTAGACCAGAAACTTATGAATATATATTTTTCCAGGAAAATAACACTGTTAAGGTCCCTAAATTTCCAATTTAGAAAGAAAGAAAAAAATACTTATTTTATAATACACAACCAATTTCATAGTAGTACTAGTAGTAGGAACTTAAAATCAAGCTTACGAGGCCCGTCAGTATGTTTCTAGCAAATTTTTCTCATCTTTTTTGTATGGAACACTGACCAGATATAAATATATCATTAAAGTACAATTGTTTATAAGAAAAATTTCGAACGTTTCAAATTCAAATTGCACTCTACTCTCACTCTAATTTATTTTCATAGATATCGTGTCTCTATGAAAAATGGAACCTCACCGAAAACATTTTCGCACCATAATTTTCCACGATTTAAATATTGCCCAATACCGGAGGTATCTTTCAATAGACTTAAAATGGCTTTTTAGGATAGAGGCCTTTCAAAAGCAACCGTTTACTAATGGTTTAATGAATTATAGCGTGGAAGGCTATCATTTACATAGTAGTAACATAAGAAAACGTGCTGGCTATGAAAAATATAATTCAAGAGGCGTATAACATACGAAGAGATTCAGTAAACGTCGCATATCGAATCGGGAAGCCATCACGAGATTCTCCGCGTGCACCTTCGCGTGAGGAGCATTATTACCGCACAAAACTCACTGAAGCTCAGAAGCGGGCCAGGCGGCACAGGCGGATGGAATGGTGCCTCATCGCGGCGTATTTATGAAATCGTCACATATATCAACATATGATATGATACATCAACAAAGCGCCAATCAACAGTGATTGTTTCAAAATGCATCAACACCTACCAAAGTGAAGCGGTCTAAAAGCCCAGGCAAAATTTTGATTGTTATTTATTTCATTGTAAGTGGGTATCTGGTGTAATTTACTTAAAATCAAAGTAGCACCATTGCCGAGTAGTATACCACAAAATGCTTGCCAGAAGGGTTCGAGGCAGTGAGCAACAAGCGGCCGTAAACGAGACTCCGCGGGTTACGGGATCCATCATCACAACGCACCCGCATTCTCGGCCCTTTTTTTTTGTTTTTGTTATTATTTATTTATTTTACAAATATATTATAACAGTTTATGCCTATGTCGCACGCCTTAAAGTCCTGATTTGGGGCCGTGTGACTCCTTTTTGTTCACCATACTAAAAAATCAACTGAGAGAACAGTTTTCATCGCCAGAAGATGCACGAGTTCGAGTGAGTTGTAGAAGAAGTGTCCGAAGATGACTGGTAAACTGATTCAGGTGATAGAAACTTAATATAGACGCTGATGGAGAGTACTTTGAAAATTAGATATTTTTTGTAATAAGAATTGGTTAAGTTTATAAGCAAAGCCACTTCTATAGATAAGACTCTTGATTTCAATTGGCATTTTATTAAATACTTTTACTGACTTGTAAAAGGCACTAAGCGTAATAATAAAATTAAGTTGAAGATTTAGATGCTTTGTCTGGAAGTATTTTCTTCTTGTGCTCCCTTTTTTCTGTTTTTATTCTTAAATTCTTGGATATACATTGGATAAATGGGCAACACTGCCCATAACTGCCTTCCTTCCTCAGTCATTTGGTTCATTCAACGGTTGTCTAGAAGAATTCGCTTTGTGCCTGATAAAATTACAAATATAATAATAATATTCTGGGACATTATTTACACACGGCCAACTGATCCCAAACTAAGCAGAGCTTGTACTATGGAAAACAGATAACTGATATACTACATATAATACTTTTCTTATATAGATAAATTACACCCAGACTCAGGACAAACAGATATGTGTTCATGCACACAAATATTTGTCCTGGGTCTCGACAATAATCGAACCCACGACCTCCGGCGTGAAAAGCATGCATTTGGCAACCACGCCAACAGGTCCATCAAATATAGGCACAAAACAAACTCTTCCAGACAACCGTTGAATGAATATTCATTGCTGAATATATTATATTGGAATATATATTTTTTACAGTATGTATAATCAGGGTTCGGAAATCAATAAAATGAGTTCTTCATTTTGAGTATGGGTGGGAATCAAACCCACGAACAACGGGATATCCGACCCCATGTGCGTTAATCGCACCGTGGTGTTTGGACTGGAAATAAAATCAGAATCAGAATTATTTATTTGCTAGAACATGGTAATATTGGTGTTACATAATTATGCTCTACATATTCTGTCATCATTATATGACATGCAAATTTTAATACATGCTTAATAATAAAAAAATATTTATAAATTGGAATTAAATTAAATTCTTATTAATACTATGTCAACTTATCTTCTAGGTAATCTTTTAATTTGTAATAATTTTTAATACGTAGCATTTGTGTCAGTAAATAGTTTTTTTAAATTTTGGTAATGGCAATTCTTTTAAACATTGAATTCGATGCTCAGTTATTATCTTAAAGAAATGAAAACGCCAAACCTTCTCCGCCAAAACTAATCTTCCTGCTTATGGCGCTTTTTAAAATATTATTTTATGAATCATAGTTATTATAATAAACTTTAATATAAATTTTTAGTTTTGGTATTTAAACGTGCTTAATTGAAACCAAGTTAACATCTTTAAAATGAGAGACATGTTTTTTGCAATTAAGTGTGTTCTGTTTATGTATCGTTAAAAAGCTCTTTAATTAAATCCTCAAACCGTAAACATTAGAACAAGTATGTCATCAGTACGTAAGTAGAAGGTAGATTATAGAACACATTAGCGCGAGTGGAACTAAGCTAGGTATTCAGCGCTAATGACTAGGTGCGGCGTGAAATAACTGTTTGTAAAATACTGTACTCTAGTAAATTAAAGATAAATAACACGATTCATTTATATATTTGTTTGGGCAGTGGTTGCTTCAGTCAGTCGTTTAAGTTACTAAACGACTTGTTTTAAGCCGCCAAATGGAATGCTTTCCCAGAGACAGTGAAACGTGCTCTGCTACTGGTTTAAGAAAATGGTGTAGAGGTAGGAATGTTCTTCCATCAAAGTTTCGTTTTTTTTTAAATACAACGACCTCACTAGGGATATTAATCCCTGTGTCGCGGGGTACTTTACAAACATATAATAGGCGGACACAAATTACATCCAGACTCAGAACAACTGTTTATGGGTCACACAAATAGTGGTCCAGCGCGGGACTCGAACCCGCGACACGAAGCGGCGAGGCGATTGTCTTAGCCGCTGCGCCACATCAAAATTATATATCTTATTTATAATGCGTTCAGCGCAGTTAGTTAAACTCCGTTGAGAGTGGCCGCTCGAGCTGTTATTCGGCCAGAAGAACTATTACCACCTGAGCTCATACTTAACCATCTTCAAAAGTAAAAGGTAATCAATTCGACGGCATGTTCTTCTTTTGTGGTCATATTTATAGTTGAGAACAATAATTATTATCACACCATGCGATAATGATGATTTCTTAAACGAAAAAGAAAAAAAAATTCTTACTGCTAATTATGCCAACAAATACCCAAATGCCTTTTCTTTACTCCTAGTCCATTCAACGGTTGCCTGGAAGAGATTGCACTTAGCGATAAGGCCGCCATTTGTACAATCTTAACATACTCATAGTTCTTTTTATGTATTATTTTTTGGTGTACAATAAAGAGTTACTTACTTACTTACTCCTTTTGGTCTTTATTTTTTTTTTATGTCTACTCGTGCTACCCGCAAATAGTGTCTGCAGGTGTGTGTGTCGGACTCGCAGTGACTAAACCTGACTGCCGTGGACTTTTTTTTGCGCCTGATGAGAGAAGCGCCAGGAACGCGGGTAAGCTGCTCCGGTGCTGGTAAGTAACCCTAACTTCTGTTCCCCACCCTGGAAAAATCTTTGCGTGATGAGCACGATTATTTGTTCTGTCCAGGTGTAACTTATCCATGAGGCAGTCATGCTCGAAAAGGAGACCGCTGAGCGGGAGCGGGAAAGATGTGATCCTGCTCGCAGACGGAGGAGGCGTCGGGGCGGCGGCGGCAGCCGGTAGCCCAACTCCCCCTCGGAGCTGCGGTGGTAGACAGAGAAGTGTCCTCTACTGCCACCACTTGCAAGTAGCCCCGGGAAGACAGCGAACTGTTTGTGGCGCAGTCGCTGTGCCGGACTGGCAGGAGTCGGCAATATGGGAGGGCAATCCAGAGCCCTCCCAGGGTACGTGTCCCAAACATCTGGGACATGGTGCAAAAGGGGGGCACCGGACGGAGCAGCATACCCGCGTTCCCGGGGCTCCCACCATTAGGCACCAAGAGAAGTCCACGGCAGGCAGGTTTAGTCGGTGCGAGTCCGACATACCCACCCGCAGACACTTTTTGCGGGTGGCATGCGTAGGCATTCCCCCTGCCTTACCAAAAAAAAGGTGTAACTTATCCATAATATGCTTATATTTAAAGATAAGTATGTTTATCAGTTGTCTGGTTGCCATAGTACAGGCTTTGCTTAGTTTTGGATTTATCAGATGGAGTGTGTTAGTTGTTCCAAGATATTTATTAAAGAAAATAACAATAATCACACTATTATTATAAAGGCGAAAGTTTGTGAGTGTATATGTTTGTTACTTCTTCACGTCTAAACGGCTGGAGCGATTTCAATAAAATTTTGTACGGAGTTAGCTGACACCCTAGATTAAAGCAAAGGCTACAATTTATAAAGTTTATCGCAGGTGAAACCGCAGGACGCAGCTAGTTTCATATATATTACACACATATATATCACCGCTAAGCATAGGGAGCAGAACTTGAATACATTACTAATGTATTCTCCAATTTATCTTCAACACAAATACCTGGGTGACAGGTTCGTTTAATTAATTATACTCTTGAATAATTGCAGCGAAATTCAGGAGTACGAGTTAAACAATACACACGAGATTTGCACGTTTCCTTTAGCTGCTTAAATATGAAGTGTGACAGACTTCTATAAAAATCTGTAAGATTCGTAGAAGAGTATAATTTGTATAACATTTCGGGCTAATTTTAGTTATGCTGAATTTCGTTCTAAAATCACAAATAATAACTGTAGTAAAAATATAAAACTGACTTTAACTTGACTATGGACTACACATATACAATGTGTAACTTAAATAATGGGCGTTACTTAAGTAGCTTACTTTGACTAGGAAACTAAGCAAGCTGTAAACACATAAACGTACAAAATAACTTTAGAAAAAACACTAATTTCCCATACAAGAATAACGATTAGCTGATGCATTTCATATGGGGTGCTAAAAATATTTTTGCTTTTTTCACTTACAATGCCAATTCATCTGTTTTGTTCACTTTAATTCGTTTTGTTTCATGCGTAGACAGTGCTTCACAACTTACATCCATTATTTAATACCCAAATTCACTAATAACGATTTCTCGTAGCACGGAGAACACTCGTAGCGCGTAGAACTGAACTGAAAAGTAAATACCGTAGCAAAATAGAACGATGTTTCTAATGAGTTCTAAACATTACAAATCATCAAAAACCTAAAACCTGTTAATATTTGTAAACAAATTAATTACGAGATTAGATTTCTAGTTGATCAAATGAAAACGTATATATGTTCTTAAAAATAAACTCTCAGTGCTCGAGACATAGACATGAGTTTGGCCAGCCATTTAAGTAATATCATGGGCGTTCCCACGTCTGGTTTTAAATCATTACGAGACAGCGTAATGGTTAGACCGTTGAACTCTAGAATCAGTTTTCTCGACTTCAAACCAAGAGGAAGTAACACGGACTTTTCGGAAGTATATAACATTAATTACTTACTTAAAACATTGAAGGAAAAAAATGAAGAAACCTGCATGTCCGAGAGTTCTGTAAGATGTTCTTGATGGTATGTGAAGTCTGCCAATCGACACTAGGCCATATAACTGACGGACTAAGAACATTATGAGAGGAGGTCCTTGCCATGCAGTGGCGCAGTAATGGGCTGAAATATAATTTTGCTAATACAATTGTAAACCGTAAGTAGACTAGTATATTTCTTTAGAGCCACAAAAGTTCCTTGTAGCTCCCAGTTAGAACTAATAAGGATGGAAGATATATTTAGAGCATAAACCAAGTCGTCCACTTATCTTGTTACCCATCCATCAAACCGACCCAAGCTTCGTTCAGCTGGAACTCAAAGTGGGCAGACACGACATACATAATTCATTATTTGCAAACCGTTTCCATGAATGTTTTAAGTATTTTTTCTACACTACGTAGTATACGTTACGATACTGTGTAAAATTGAATGAATAAATAATGAATATGAAAATATTACGTCTACAAGATGATCAGTTTCATGGTATAATTTCCATATTTCAGAAAGTAATAGTCGAATTTATTTAATACAACATAGCTATGCCCCGGGGTTTTACCGACTATGTGTTAATCCATGGTGTCAGTTAACTCCATATAATGGTTCCAGCCATTTATATGTACGTGAAGAAGTAACAAACATACACACTCACAAACTTTCGTCTTTGTAATATAAGTGTGATAATGATCAGTTTATAAAACATCAGTCTGTAAAATGCATTGCTTCTCATACAGTTATTGTAACAAATAGCTAGGTATAGATGTTGAAAAATATCATAGGCATAAAACATTTCATTCCGTATTTTGCAAACTGAAGATTTTTATATAGAACATACGTGCTAATGCTTTAGAAATAAAAAAGTATCGCACGCTAGATACTTTATAAACATGCAATTAATTAAAAACAAAATGTAATTGGGTCATGCAAATAGTTGTCCTGTACGGGAAATTAACTCGAACTACGGAAGCGCTCAGTGTGGTAGGAAACGGCTGATCGGCATTTTTAAAATTCCTGATCATCCGGTCAGCCAGGACTGGGCCACGGCTGAATGTACCAGATGGAGAAACTTAAGTAATTGCATACCCGTAGAATACTTCACATATGCTATATTTAAGCATACGGAGAATACCTTACAATAATTGTAAGATTCCTACTAGAAGCAATACGATACAATATTGCTCGTAGAAACAAACAAGAAATGGAATGGATTCATTAAATAATATATGCTTGCACAGCTATCTGTTTAAACAATGAAAACATAAAAGCTAAGTAGTAAGTTAGGCACCTCTAAAACCCATTAGATAATTACCTTGACATTTGCTTGACATTGATACTTGTGTTGCCAGTATTATTCCTAGAAATACTAAATAAATTATGCTTTGCCATTAGAGTAGGAACAAAAGCTTTTAAAGAATCATTAATAAATTATACAGTTTCCATAGTATTATATCTAACTATAATACAGTTCAAAGTCAACAGAATCTAGAGTTACTTTAATTCTAAATTATTTACGAATTTATCGTTGAAAATCTTTTAGTTTCCGTAAAATGTTCATAATACAGATTGAAACCCTTTTGAAGTTATACTTCTTTTGGCGCGATGGAGAAAAATGATGAGAGTGAATTTTTACGATGCGCGCGCACACCGACACCAAAAAATTTAACAGCATGAAGTTAGTTCTAGGTGGTATGAGAGTGAATTTTTACGATGCGCGCGCACGATGCGCGCGCATCTTAAAAATTCACTTCAAAATAGCAGCATGAAGTTAGTTCTAGGTGGTATGAAAATTGATAACTATGTTCAAGTTGTATATTAAGAAGTATAACTTCTAACGCGTGTACATAAGTACACACAAGTTTTTGTTTTTATTATATTTTCAAAATATAAAAATTAAAAAAATATAAAGGAAACAGACAATAGGTTGGTAAAATTCTTAGTGCGTTTTCGAATTCCTTACGTTAGCGCGGGACAATCATGGTGTGGCCAGGATTTTATCTTAGCGGAGCAGCTCGTTTGGATCCAAGGCAGCATGACTGCACAAGAGTACCTTGTAACTGAATCCAAATGGGCAAATAAAATCCAATTATACTTTACTACATACTTTACACCATGTAAGAAATCCAAATATTACATGCACGATAATGCTGGCCCATATGGCGCCGCTGGCTGGTGCTAGCCGCTTTTTGAGACTACCATATTTAAGTTTTGCATTGGTCTGCAGTCGCCTGACTGAAGATGCATGCCTGGAACATTTAACAATGAAAAGCTGAGAAAGATTTTCCGCTAAATTTGACGACGGAAAAACATTTTTACGAACGTATGCGAAGAATATGAGGCCTGATACCGTACCAAGATATTGACATCATCCATGTCGACATGTAATTAATGTAAGACGTGGCAGTAATGATTATAAGTAATTAGATTTTATAAGATTTTATCAATTTTAATGAATATTAATGGTATTATAGGAAGAAATCAACAATAATAGAGACTTTAAAATAATGTATCATTCTTCCTTTTACTATATCAGATAATTCTTCATATGTCTTCTTCATATCCCTAGATTCTGTTGATTATGTGTGTAAATATAATCCGTATCTGTCCAAGTTTTGCTGATTATAATATATAAGACAATATAATATCCTGTGACATTATTTACACATGGCCATCTGATCCCTAACTAAGCAGAGCTTGTCCTATGGAAACCAGATAACCGATATACTACATAATATACTACTTTTCACCCAGACTCAGGAAAAACAGACATGTGCATGGACACAAATATCTGTCCGGGGTGGGAAACGAACCCACAACCTACGATGTGAAAGGCAAGCATTTACCAATCACGCCAACCGGCCCTATATCTAATAATAACGATTATATTGTAAGAACTGTATTAATATTATAGATCTCTTCTAAAATCTCTGCGATACAGGGATTAATTTAACAAATATGGGCATTACCCTTAAAAATACATACCTATATGAATCCTAAAAACATAACACCCTATTTTAGACAATTGTATGAAAAGATAATTTGTAACAAAAGCACATTGCGATATGTAAAATAAAGGTTCCTGAAAACCATTTGTTTAATGTTATGACAGTTTTATCCAACGTGAGATAAGACTGTTTTAGAAATAGAAAAGACATTGTTATATGGGGTTTTATACAGAAATATTTTAACCTACACGGTAAATGTAATATTATATGAAAATAATTCGCCTTACGCCTTTTAGAATTTCGTAAACTTAAAGGTGGCTTGATGAAAATGATAATGCAATCTGAACGATTTAAGACACAGTAAACTCTTCAACTAACCTGTGGTTGTCACTCGATAGCTTTGTCGATCTAAACATGCCAGAGATCGCACTTGTTCGAAATTCGACCGTTAAAGTTCTATTGTCAAAGACTAGAGGCATTAAAGACAAATAAAATTAATCTGTTCGCTGTCTTGACACTCAGTTTGTCATCTCTTCTCAGTTTGTTAGTGTGCCAAAAGCATGGTAGTGTGTATAATTTATTTATTTATTAATAGGACCACTTACAAAACATACACTTTGGAAAGGATCATACAATGTTATAAGTGGCTCAAGCAATTGTGCTGTTTCAATTACAAGTTGCCACGACATGCATTAAAATTAAGAAGGTATATGAGCAAACAATGTTATTGAAATATTTTTTTAAAAACACTTAACTAATTTCATATAATCACTTAAAACTATATAAAAAACTTACTTCTAATGCCTATTATATAAAATCGTTAGCTTACTGCACATCTTCTCCATATGAACCGTCCGCGCAAATTTTATAAAAAAGGGTACGAAGTTTTGCTACACATATTAATATTATGATTGTCCAAATTATAATATTTTTATTATTATATGCAATTTTTGTTAGTTCATAAATCACTAGATGGCGTCGTTCAACTCGGCTGAATGGCGCTATGGTTTCGTTCACATCAAACATATACCTCTAGAAGTGAATTTTATGGAGTTGAGAAATTGTACGGTGAATTTGTGAGTAATTAGAGCCTGTGTAAATATATGATTATTTCAAGTGAAGTGTTGTTATTTAAAGAGTTTATGTGTACCAAATTTTACAATGATACTATTTGCATATAAAGGAACTGTTCGTCTACACCGAGCAAAAATATTAACGCGTTGAAAGCAAATGTATTTCAGAATTAAGTAAAAACTATTTTGATTGAAAAATGCTATGAAACAATGAAATGGCAAAAAACAGTGCAAACATTTTCTCAAAAAATCGTTAAAAAGTGTTATGAGCGTGTGACTAATGAGTAGGTCAACGACTAGCCGCAAATACCTTTCACTTTTCAAGGTCATCGATGTACTGCGCTAATTAGTAAAAAGCAACTGGTGGCCTAATTCATGACTAAAGTTATAAACGCACTTGGCCTGTTGGCTTATGCGTTCGCCTTTTAAACTACGGTACGGTACGGTAAATTACTTCTGACTAAAATGAATCATTACGGAATACGCGGAAATGCTTTGCAACTATTCTCTTCGTACTTAAAAAACGGGCGGATGTGGTGAGGGCCCCACGGTTTTATTTTAGTCTAGTCTATGCATATGTTTATAATGCCCACGACTGAATCTATTTTATTATTTTTTAGCTTTTAGTACATATCTTAAACATTACAATGTATGTTTAACATAAAACCGTTTAACTTAAAAGTTTTTTACCAATTTTTATTATGTTGTTAATTTAATTCATGTGTAATTTATTTTAGCTTTATGTCATTATGTTATGTTTTTGTGTACATTCAGATACCAGTTACTTGTTTATGAATAAATGAAATGAAATATAAATCACTATTTTTAATCTAGAACACTGAACCGTGTAGTGTTCACTCTCTGATCTATGTATGCTTATATTCGACAGCATATCTTATCTTTCATTCCTAACTTCGGAATCAATTCCATGTAATCAATTTCCAAATCACATGAAATATGAAATCATACAACCAAATCAATCCGTACCAATTCCTAATCAATTCTATAATAAAACCAATTCGTAAACTATATTCAAGGTGTAACATGTAAAAAGTAGGCGTAAGTTTAGTTAGTTAATATTTTTTCCGTCTAAAATACATTTTCATTTGTTACACATTGTTTATTTTCGTAGGTGAATACAGCCATACCAATATGGGAAGAAAAAATATTGTCATTGACGAATAAAGCTCATTAAATTACGTCTCGCAGGTAAGGTTCTCGAGTAGCGACCACGAACCGGAAGACGCAGCGTGGGCAGGCCCCCTACAAGATGGACCGATGATCTTGTGCGGGTCGCTGGAAATGCTGGATGCGAATAGCGCAATACCAGCAATTGTGGAGATCTTTGGGTGAGGCCTTTGTCCAGCAATGGACGTCGTTCGGCTGATATGATCATGATGAAATTACGTCTACTTTATACATGTTACTCCTTAAATATAGTTTACGAGATTGTTAGTTAAGATTGATAAAAATATTATTCGTACTTCACCTACTGGTTTTCTTTAATTTGTTCAGTTACACGGATAGGTATAGCTTTTCTCTAATATTCATATAACATCTTTTATAATTTACAAGTTTCTGGATTTTTCCTCTGTATCTGGGCCACTATATATATTTGCTTTATGAATATTAATAGTTGTAGCGAAAAGGTGTCTCTCTATCCAAAGAGGTAGTATTTTTACGGCGGTATCTTGAATGAGGTCAATTGTTTTAAAAGTGAAATAGAACGAATGATATTCATACCTGGGGCTCTACCGGCTAAGTCGCCGAACATCGATTTCTTAAATGGCGTTCAAATAAATAATGGTTAAAAATGAATTAGTCAATCATTTAATCGGCTTCCATGAGCACATGTGACGTCATAAATGGTCCGGAATCGATTGTCAACGTTGAAGCCGCTTTGCCGATTGATTAAGTAATTTTTAACCTTTATTTATTTGAACTCCATTTAAGAAATTGATGTTCGGCGACTTAGCCGGTAGAGCCCCTGTGCAAATTTTTTTTTAATATTGCACATAAAATGGCCAAATCAGGAGACTAAGTGAGGAAACGAGTCACCCAACTAACTTAGTCCCGTAAATCTTGCTTTAACAAGAATAACTGACCTATTTCCTATATCCTGGGAAATTATTCCCATATAGTCATCTAAGCCCAAACTAATCGGAGCTTGTGCTGTGGAAACCAGATAACTGATATTCTACATATACTACTTTACTTTTTTAAATACACACTTATTTATTTATTTATTTTATGGACCTCCAACAGAGGACACACACATACAATGTCTTCGCAAAACAAAAAAATACAGGTTCGTTCCAGTGTGCTCCACCAATTACAGGAAGCCACAGCATGCTCTGTTCAAAACCTACGTTAACAATAAACTAAAATATAACTTAAAATCTATTTCATATAAAAAACTAAATTAAACTAACTTAAATTAACCGACTAACTAATAACTAATTTTAACTATCAGTATCAAAATAAAATTTAAAGAACTTAAGATTTCAAATAGAGTAGAAAACAGTAAAAAACAGTAAAAGTATTCATTTGGTTTCTTCATACAATATGGTTTTCAACTCCTTCTTATACTGCGGGAGCGAGTAGGCTATATCTAAACCATAACGCTTGAAAAAGTCATTGTATTGCCTACAGAGCCTTGGCAAAGCGGCAAAATGTCCCAAATTCGTCCTGGTACGCGAAAGATTAAATAAATTATAGCTACCTATGCGTGGCAGGCGAGTCGGTGCGTTTATTTGCAGCTTTCCGAGAAGCTCGCTGCAATCTAGCCCTCCGTTGAAGAGTTTATGCAGGAATATCAGATCGGCTGTTTTTCTCCTATGCGCTAGTGATACCATTTTATAGTATTTTTGTCGATCCTTATAACTGACAATTTTTTTAGCTAGATAGTCTTTGTAACTCAAGTGGTATAGGAAACGCTTTTGTACACTTTCTAGATGTTTAGTGTATACATCGTTATGTAGATAACTACACCCAGACTCAGGACAAACACACATGCATACAAAAATCTGTCCTGGGTGGGAATCGAACCCACGACCTTCGGCCTGAAAGGCAAGTATCCACGCCAACCGGCCAGTCAAAAACATAAAAAAATATGTTTCTATATTTACATACCCTCGCTTACCCTTATCCACGAGACTGTTTGTCTTTGATGTCAGTCATAATGTTATTTTATGCGGACTATTCAAATAATAATATATCCCGCAAAATACAATGGTAATACGGTCAAACATTTACTTAATATCCCTATAAACTGACTCATAAAAGAAACCCTAATATTTTATGCAAAGACATCATTTAAGACCAAGCAATAAATTTTGGACATTATCTGCTTTATAAAAGAATTTACGAGGCTGACAACAGAAAAATATTATTTTTTACAAGTTTAAGCCAATTAAATTATATAAAATAAAAAAAAATCGGTTCATTAAGATTCAATTTAATTTGTAATTTTTTTGTAAAAGTTTTATTGTTCTAGGTTTATTATAATATAATTTTCAAATTTCACCCTAGTTTTGGACCCTTTTTGATATTTTTTTTATAAAGGCAAACGAGTAAGTGGGTCAATTCATGTTTACTGAGCACCGCCGTTTTCTGAACCGCCGAACACCATTTTCTGTTAATTTTGTTTTCATCCGTAGATTTCACACAAGATTCGTGTGAAATGATAAAAAATGTGTCGTCAGCCTCTTAACGAAGTAAAGGTAGTTTTAAAGCTTTAATAGAACAGAAAAAGCCATCGCACCTAATATTCGAGTCAGTATTTGCAAAGCTAATATCAAATTGGAGAACTAAAACTTAAACTTGAAAAAATAACATTTACAACCTGCAGCTATAGTTGCAGAAATGGAAGTTTATCAAGAAATGAAAGCTTCTAAAAGATGCGTTTTATTTGGCGAAATTTATTACACTATGAATACATCTACCAAATTTCTGCTGAGAACTTTTTATTGTACCTGTTTTATTTTGCAAAACGAAACCGAATAAGTTGCATTTGGCTTATATATTTCATAAATTAAAAACTATAAAATGCTTTTTTTTTTCGGTTTCGTTTAGTCCGAACCGTCCACGTACAACGATGCTGATGATACCGTGGTTTACAAGATACCAGCTTGATTTCGTCACCAGTCCCTAAGTGTTAGGCTCACGGTCAGTCCATAGCGGGTTGACTGCTGAAGCAGTTTTATATCTGAGTGTCTTCATGCTTTGGTGGGCTTGTGTTGTATGTTAACCAACAGCTTAACGGTTGTAGTTAGCTTACTGGCCGGCTTGAAAAACTCTGAAATTAGGGTTACCCCTTCCATGCCATAAAAAAAAGAAAAAAGAAGTATTATTTCCGTCAAATTAAAAATATTATAACGTCTAGATATTTTTAACGTGGGCGCTCGGCCTATCGTTGCATATTTCTTTTTCTTGGAGGTCAGGACCGTTTTAAGCGCTTATTAAGTTGCTTGATATAAAGGAGAATGAAAGGGTGCGTAATAAAAACATAATATAAAGGTCACTTCAAACATAATTGGGGATATATTTTACGAGTTTTCAAGTAGCTCGTAAAACCTTTCAGCATATACAAATGGGTATTAAAATTAATGATGGGAGGGCTTCAGTTGAATGCTTCTTAGATGTTCAGATGGTCCTCTAGGGAGCATCAATGTCAATGACATCTATTGTTAATATATGGAGATAATTATTCAAGTAATAATTTTTACTGGCGTTACTTACACCTAATAACCCTAAGAATATCAATGTCAATAGTTGGTTATGTAGCAATTTACGGCGAGCAGCCCTGATGGTAGCCCTCACAGCCCACACTAGCGAGCCGTAGTATATATCCAAGATAGGTAACCCGCCCTGTATATAATTCTAAGTATTCTGTAGGTAAAGGTGCCCGACATAGTTTGAGTGTGGAATTTATGGCATGTGCTGTAAAAAGAGCTCTGAAAAAATTCCACGCAGTCTTTTTGAACCGGTGTCTTTAATTACCGAAGATAACCGTAAGTCGTTGCGCCAACCGAGAAACGAACTCGTACATGATTATGCGATGATTAATGGATGAAGCGTCAGGCAAAACACGCCATCTATCTACTCAAACGTCTGCACTTGAATAAGTGACACCAAGAAAAGATTCGCCAGTAGGGCTACGATAAGTAGCTGGTGCATCTGGGGTGTTATGTATTGAAAGATTCGTCTCAGCGACGAAATCTTCGATGGCGTTTCGCCGATCTGTATCAGTTGAACATTATTTGCCATATCATAACGTTGAGGATGCATTAACATCTACACCAATTATAGTTTTGTGGCCCTTAAAAAATATCTCGGGACAATGTCACACAGATCATCCTAGCCCTAAACTAAGCAAAGCTTGTACTATGGGTGCCAGGCGACGATATACATACTTATATAGATAGATAAATACTTATATACATAGAAAACATCCATGACTCAGAAACAAATATTCGTGCTCAACACACAAATATTTGCACTTACCGGAATTCGAACCCAGGACCACCAGCTTCGTAGGCAGGATCACTACCAACTAGGCTACGGTGACCGTCATCAAAACATAACGATGATTTAAGAGGGGAGCGTCATTGTCTGAATACTGACAATAACAACTCACTATATAAACTTTCTAGAATGGGTATGATATTTCAGCGACAGCACAGTGTGACGTCATGAGGCTTCACAAAGCACTCACCGTTAAATTAGTACGTATATCTGTATACACACAACGTGTTTCTATATAATAAAACTTGATATATTGAAACTGAACCGAGGTTGACATTACACATGTGTGATCAACATGTCGCCGCCATTATGGATTACTACGAAATAATTCTACCTACTGTACCCTGTTTTAAAAGCTAGGAATGGTGATGAATGATTAAAGGATGATGGAACTGGAGTAGGTATTGGCAATATATCGATATATTTATCCAGTTGGTGTTTTATTGAAGAATATATTTATTAAAAAGAAATACTATAGCAAGGACTAACTAAAGCTACGAGAAAAACAGTGCAACGGTGGCGTAGAAAAACTCTGATCTAATTGCGGGTGGAGAACCGATATTTTTACATTTCGTATATTATTTTTTTCCTGGGATTCATACTTATATAGATAATAATACCCAGACTCCGGACAAACAGACATGTTCATGCACACAAATATTTGTTTGAACCCCCGACCTGCAGCGTGAAAGGCAAGTAGGTATCTGCGCACGCGTGGCGCAGCGGCTAAGACAGTCACCTGCCGCTTTGTGTCGCGGGTTCGAGTCCCGCGCCGGACAACTATTTATGTGACCCATAAATAGTTGTTCTGAGTCTGTACGGAATTTGTGTCTATCTATAATATATTATATATATGTTTGTAAAGTACTCCGCGACACAGGGTTTTTTTTTAATAATAATATATATATATATATATATATATATATATATATTTAATAATAAGTCATTTATTCTGCCCTTCCTAGTGCAGGTGTTGTCTTAAAAAAAAGAAACATCGGCTACGTAATATTACGTAGTCGGCAGATAATGTGTCAGTCAAAGTGTGACTACATTCCACATTGGGCATGTAAATCTATGGCCAGGGTTGAAATTTAAAGAAGCCTACGGCTTTTCCCAAAGCTTAATCTATCTCCTTGCAAAGCTTCATCACTATCATTTCAATAGTTAGCTCATATAAAGCTAGCAGGAAGACACACGTTTCACATTCTGTTTCAAATTTAATCTGTACAAATAACAAAGCATATTATTGTCAACCTCAATGCATTCGCAATAGATTCACATGTCGGCTCCAATACGGATTGCAACGTAATAGTACTACTGTGTGCCGTGTTTTAGAAAAGCTGGGATAAAAGGATGAAGCGGAATTTAGTTCGATATTGAGTGGTAATAGATCCGCATACAGCTGTTGTTTTATTTATAAGTGTATTGCTACATTAGTTATATAATTCGAAAGTACCTACGTAACGTTTTCATGCTAATATCATAAAGGCGAAAGTTTGTTAGTGTGTAAGTCTGTATGTTTCGACAGGCCTGTTGGCGTGGTTGGCAAATGCTTGCTTTTCACGCCGGAGGTCGTGGGTTCGATTCCCACCCAGGACAGATACTTGTGTGCATGAACATGTCTGTTTGTCCTGAGTCTGGGTGCATTTATCTATATAAGTATGTATTTACAAAAGAAAAGTAGTATATGTAGTATATCAGTTATCTGGTTTTCATAGTACAAGCTCTGCTTAGTTTGGAATCAAATGGCCGCGTGTAAATAATGTCCCAGGATATTATTATTATGTTTGTTACTTCTTCACGACTAAATGGCTGGAGCAATTTTGATAAAATTTGGTATGGAGTTAGATTTTACACTGGATTAACGCATAGGCATATAGCCTATGTGTTAATCTATCCGCACGTGTAAAACCGCGGGGCACAGCTAGTTATGAATAAACTGTTATACTAACCGTAACTTCGCGGGTTAATTAACTTAGGGAAGGACTTTGTAGCTAAGCTTCCTTTGATCTCGCAGTTTTCGGGCCAGTTAGCGTGTTTGGTAAATGCTTGACTTTCACGCCGCAGGTCGTGGGTTCGATTCCCACCCAGGACAGATATTCGTGTATATGAACATGTCTGTTTGTCCTGTGTCTGGGTCTAATTATCTTTATAAGTATGTATTTAATAAATAAAAGTAGTATACTATCAGTTATCTGATTTCTGTAGTCCAAGCTTTGCTTAGTTTGAGATCAGATGGCCGTGTGTCAATAATGTCCCAGGATAATTATTTATTTATTTAGACCTATTGTATAAAACTATATTAAGGTGGATTTAATGTCAAAGACATTATCTGCCAGTCATCTTTGGATGATGCAGAGATAATATGGTAGGTGTAGACGAAGTATAATCAAATTAAAAATATAATTTCAATTGTGTAACAATACAATAGTATAATACACATATGTATATACCATCATCATCATCATATCAGCCGAAAGACGTCTACTGCTGGATAAAGGCTTCCCCCACAAGATCTCCACAATTGCCGGTCTTGCTTTATTCACATCTAGCGGTTTCCAGCGATCCGCACAAGATCATCGATCCATCTTGTGCGGGTACATATGTATTATACCTACACAAGGTATTATAAATTATATATACATGAACTTAAATGTTCTTTGTTTGTTAACCGAGTTTTAGCAATAGTGATTTCCGGATGAGCCGCACTCCAAATAACAATGAATTGTAAGAAGAAGGAAGAATGTAAGTAATGAGTCCGATGAACAAGGCATTGTAAAAATCAAGTCAAGTTATATCGTCTTAGATGTAAAATAAGTTAAGGATTATCTGTGCTTGTTGGGAATAAACCTTTTTTATTTTATTTTTTTATCAGTCAATTGAGATGAAGATAGATATTGGAAATAGGGAGCTAAGTAGGATGGAGAAACCGGATAATCACGAAGAGGAAAAAGAACAGTGAGTGGTCTTATGCTTCTGTGTTGCTGAATGGGCATCCTGTTCAATTGAGAACGAATAGATATGAATTATATAAAACCAGCCAAGTGCGAGTCGGACTCGCCCATGAAGGGTTCCGCAGCAGCAAGTATTTCAATTCATTAAATTAAATGTAAATTGCGGTTTACGATTTATGACGCATTAAAAAAAACTACTTATTAGATCTCGTTCAAAATAATTTTCGTTGTTAGTTTACATGGTACTGTACATCATATATTTTTTTTAGTTTTATCATTCTCTTATTTTAGAAGTTACAGGGGGGGGGACACTCATTGTTCCACTTTGGAAGTGTCTCTCGCGCAAACTATTCAGTTTAGACAAAAATTATATTAGGAACCTCAATATCATTTTTGAAGACCTATCCATAGATAACCCACATGTATACATACGATGAAAATTCATTTTTTTGAGTTTCTGTTCTATGTATGGGGAACCCCCAAAATTATTATTCTTTTTCTATTTTTGTGTGAAAATCTTAATGCGGTTCACAGAATACATCTACTTATCAAGTATTAACAGTACAGCTCTTATAGTTTCGGAAAAAAGTGGCTGTGACATACGGACGGACAGGCAGACAGACAGACATGACGAATCTATAAGGGTTCCGTTTTTTCCCATTTGGCTACGGAACCCTAAAAAAGAAGAGATATGGTCATATTTACGAAGATTGAATACGAATCCAATGCAGTTATACAGAAGACGATCTTATTTATTGAGTTGATCCGCATGTAGAGTTAATGACGTTTCGGGTTCCAATCCCGGGTGGGTTGGAGTGTTATTGGATTTTCTCTGCAGCCTGGAGGCTGGTAGTTATCGATGTTGGATAAAACTTAACGTAATCAGTGCTGCGCCCGACCTCTTGTTGGTCGTGCAGTAGACAGCAGTCCCAAATGGTTATGAGCGTGAGGGCATAGAAAGTGCACATATGTTTGTGCACACACTCGTCCAATATAATATGTTCTACGTACATATAGTTGTCAAGTCCCCGTTGAAATTGGAGCGCTAATATTAGAGGATCATATCAGTGCGAATTTCTACTGTTAGTCCATGTTCGCCCGTCTGATTATCCAACTAGGGTGATTCATACATATATAACTAGATGAGATACAAATCCGAGGTAGTACATACTGTGTTATCACACTAGTATTATACAGCGAAAGTTTGTGAGTATGTGACTGTGTGTGTATGTTTGTTAATTCTTCACGTCTAAACAGCTAGAGCGATTTTAATAAAATTTGGTATGGAGTCAGCTGACACTCTGGATTAATATATAGGCTATAATTTTTAAAGTTTAACGCGGGTAAAACCTCTGGGAACAGCTTGTAATATTATACAGGCGACAATTTGTGACTGTGTTTGTTTGTTACTCTTTCACTAAAAAACTACCAAACGGATTTTGGTGAAACTTTGTAGTAATATAGCTTATATATCCGAATAACACATAGGCTATATTTTATAAAGTTTAACACGGGTAAAACCGCGGGACACAGCTAGTTTAAGTAATAAGTCGTGTTATGTTATAATGTGGCACGTTTTCAGGTTATTAAAAGTCATTCATAACTGTAATTTTCCCACACTGAGGCTTTACTATTACTAGCCTATTTGACTAGTCGTTAGTGACTCTGACTGCTACACCAGAGGCCCTCGGTTCGATCCCCACCCAGGACAAATAAAATAAAAATAAATAAAATAAAACAGGTTTTTATTCACGTAGACTTTAAAAAAGCGCTTGTAAATAATAGTCAGATCATGTTTGTAGTATTTTTTTTTTAAAGGGACTAGTCCCTCCCTCTTACCCACCACTGCAACTCCTGTAAGCCAGGATCAACAGTGGCACACAATGAAATGACACTGAGCGGTGAGGCTCAGGCATGTCCCGGGGAATGGCTTTAACTGTCTTGGATCCCGCAACGAATTTAATCAGAAAGAAAAAAAGGAGGAGTTAGAAATGAATGTTTGTAGTAATACAGTAAATCTTTAAATGATGCACGATTATTTATTCTGTATCAGAGTGGAATTTGTCGATCGTATATAAGCATGTTTATCAGTTGTCTGGTTGCCATAGTACAGCCTCTGCCTAGTTTGAGATTAGATGGCAGCGTGTTAGTTGTCCCAAGATATTTATTTCTTTTATTTATTCATTGTCATTGTGAAATGACAGGACTATTAACAATTTGACTATGCTAGGTGTTATGTAAATAGTGGACGTGAGATAAGGAGCTTAATTTATCTTTAAATCTGAAAAAATGTGCGTCAGAAAAACATGCAAAGTACACGAAAAATAATCTTAACTCTCCACCAAAACAGTAGTTCACATTATTATGAACATACATATTATTAGTATTGTAGTTAGTTTGGTACAAATAGTACCTTATAATGAAGTAATTTGCAACTGCCCCATCTCTGTAACTCTTTTCTCTAGGTTGCCTGGAAGAGATCAAACTTTGTGACAAGGCCGCTAATTTTACTATTATAATTTGTTTGTTGTCGCTTTGTATTATTTCTTTAGGTGTTCAATAAAGAGTTCATATATCTATCTATCAAATAGTTATAATATTTCACAAAATAGTTTTATTAGTTCAGTTTGTTGTATGTATTTAAAAAAGTAACTATTAGTTAGTTAGTTCTTGAATACTTTATGCAGTCCATATCTTTTACAGAGCTATTATGTCTGTAAATATTCAATTTACATTATTAACATGAACTAAAATCCATTTGTTCACGACGAATCTCTTCATAAAGTGCATAACAATGACAATGATACAAAGTTTGAAACGTGCCGTTTGGATTTCAATGTCTTTGAGAGCAAAGTCTTAATTGTCTTTGTTTGAAATTTTAAGCGTTAGAGAACGTGAAGACATTCCAAACTGCTGTGAACATTTGTAATGGAAATCTTGAAAAGAGATTACAATCAGCATATTATTGTTTAGTTATTCTGATTTCACAATTTATGTACCTAAAATAAACCAACAACAAATTACAAAAAGGAATAGATTGCACAAAGGTATCGCCTATTTCAATATAAATTTCTTCCAGCAGACCCGCGAGAGGAGAAACTAAACATAAACAAGAGCGAGTGTAAGTTTGCTGTGTGGCGGACGGCAATGAATATCACCACCCTATGTTATCACGTGGGGGGCAGGCAGAAATAGTCCTGAGGGAATATCTCTCATAGAACAGGTAGCAACGTCTCTCTCTGTGTACTATGACCATCATACTGCGATCGCCAACCCGTCTGCCAAGCGTGACGATTATGGCATATCCACAAGATGATTCTTGGGGGAGGCTTTTATCCAGTAGTTGACTTCTTTCAGCTTTTATGATGATATACAAGGTATAACCTTATGGAACGCTATCTACACATGTAACGAAACCATTTGTGAAATACTTTTAGTGCATGTTATTGACAAAAGAAAATTAGTACCTATAGCTGCTTTATATGGGATTTGTGATGTTGATAACTTCATTTTTTAGAAGGCAGTGAGTATTAAAAATAATATTACATAATGTTTTGAGCCATGTTTACAAGTTGTTTTCGAGGGTCGTTACGAACCGTCTCGCGCGCAGGTTTGACGACTTCCAGCCTCCCGAACAAGCCGGTTTCCGAAAAGGCTTTAGCACCATAGACCACATACATACGCTGCGGCAAGTTATACAGAAGACCGAAGAGTATAACAAGCCACTGTGCTTAGCGTTTGTGGACTATGAGAAAGCCTTTGATTCTATCGAAACATGGGCCGTGCTGAGGTCTCTCATAAGGTGCCAAATTGACTACCGGTATATCGAGGTGATAAAGTGTTTGTATGAAAACGCCACTATGTCAGTGCGACTCCAGGACCAGATCTCGAAACCTATCCACTTGCAGCGAGGCGTGAGACAGGGAGATGTTATATCTCCGAAACTGTTCACCGCTGCATTGGAAGACGTCTTCAAGCTTCTGGACTGGAAAGGCTTTGGCATCAATGTCAATGGCGAGTACATCACTCACCTTCGATTTGCCGATGATATCGTAGTCATGGCTGAGACCATGAAAGACCTCGGTACAATGCTCGATGACCTCAGCAGTCTCTCAACAAGTGGATCTGAAAATGAACATGGATAAGACGAAAATCATGTCAAACGTCCATGTTGCACCCACTCAATTGAAAGTTGGTGACTCTGCACTCGAAGTTGTAGAGAACTATATTTACCTAGGACAGACCATCCAACTAGGTAGGTCCAACTTCGAGAAGGAGGTCAATCGTAGAATCCAACTCGGCTGGGCAGCGTTCGGGAAGCTACGTAACATCTTCTCGTCCAAAATACCGCAGTGTCTCAAGTCGAAAGTCTTCGACCAGTGTGTGTTGCCAGTGATGACATACGGAACAGAGACGTGGTCGCTCACCATGGGCCTTATTAGAAGGCTCAAGGTCACCCAAAGAGCAATGGAGAGGGCTATGCTCGGAGTTTCCCTGCGGGATCGCATCAGAAATGTCGAAATCCGCAGGCGAACCAAAGTCACCGGCATAGCCCGAAGAATTGCCAAGTTGAAGTGGCAGTGGGCAGGGCACATAGCTCGTAGAGCCGACGGCCGTTGGGGCAGGAAGGTTCTCGAGTGGCGACCACGAACCGGAAGACGCAGCGTGGGCAGGCCCCCTACAAGATGGACCGATGATCTTGTGCGGGTCGCTGGAAAATGTTGGATGCGAATAGCACAAGACCGGCAATTGTGGAGACCTTTGGGGGAGGCCTTTGTCCAGCAGTGGACGTCTTTCGGCTGATATGATGATGATGATGATGAATGTTTTAAGGTATTTTGGACAACGAAATTCCGCGGTTCTTAAAGGGAAAATCAGTATTAATAATAATATAAATGTAATTATTAATTGAAACCCTATACCACTAATGTAACATTTTTAGGATTCCGTAGCCAAATGGCAAAAAACGAAACCCTTATAGATTCGTCATGTCTGTCTGTCTGCCTGTAGGTCCGTCCGTAAGTCACAGCCACTTTATTCCGAAACTATAACAGCTGTACTGTTGAAACTTGGTAAGTAGATAGTCGGTGAGCCGCATTAAGATTATTACACAAAAATAGAAAAAAAAAAATTTTGGGGGGGTTCCCATACATAGAACTGAAACTCAAAAAATCGTACCCATACATGAAGGGTGTCTATGGATAGGCATTCAAAAATTATATTGAGGTTTATAATATAATTTTTTTCTAAACTGAATAGTTTGCGCAAGAGACACTTCCAAAGTGATAAAATGAGTGTCCCCTGTAACTTCTAAAATAAGAGATTGATAAAACCAAAAAATTTTTATGTGATGTACATTATCATGCAAAATAACAACGAAAATTGGATTGAACGAGATCTAGTTACTTACTAGATCTCGTTCAAACGATCTCGTTGACGTATAATTTTTTTTTATACGTCATAAACCGCAATTTGCTTTCATTTAATCAATTGAAATACTTGCTGTTACGGAACCCTTCATGGGCGAGTCCGACTCGCACTTGGCTGGTTTTTTTTTAAATAAGGTGTCCTTCTTTTAAGTTGGTTAAAAGTATCCGCCGTGAAGAAAGAAGACCTTTTTGCTACACACATTTTATGATTATCATAACAACATTTATTTTATCACGAGGCCTTACTTAACTTTATTTGAAAAAAAGTAATGATTTCGGTCCAAATATAAACCACACAAAACATTCAACAAAGCTTTCCTTATCACAATATGCTCTTATCTATACATATAATAAAATCGTAGGAAAGTGAGAACTGTACATTTAATATTTTTTTAAACGGATACTTGGGGCGCGATCTTAAATCGATATCGAAGGCAAAAATATAGTTTTTAGAATTTTTGTCTGTTTATCTGTTTGTCTGTATGTATGTCCGGGCTAAACTCAAAAAGTACTGTATGGATTTACATCAAATTTTGCACTAATATTACCAAGAGGTCGGGTCAACATATAGGCTACATATTATCACGCTATCATCTACGGGGGAGGAGCTGTGATAATTAATAAAATTTAACGCGGGTAAAACCGCGGGGCACAGCTAGTAGTAAAATTATAGCTTAGTTTGACTGGATTGTTGGTCTGTCTGGTGTTTAATTAACTCACGGACGAAGAGCACACCTAGACTTATAATAATTATAAATAGGTCACACAAATAGTTGTTTAATTTGGTGCTATATTAGTAGCGAAGCGGAAAATGAACCATTGCGCCACATAATCAAAGCAGTCAAATTAGAACTTTAAATTCGAGAACATAAACATTAATTTTGCGAAAATTTTGGGACTGGAGATAGCTCGTTCACGGTTGATAAGTCAGAATGGGGGTAGTATTCCATAAGCTATAAGCCTTCATCAGCATATTGGTCTCTGTTTGTACTGTTCAAAATTTGTGTTATTAAGCCCAATGTCAACATAAATACAATGAAGTAATTATAAAACGGTACAAGTTGGTAAGTATGCTATTATGGTTTATAGAGGTAATTAGCGTTCATTATTATCTTACATATTGTTCTATCAAATGTGAATTTCATGAAGTTAACAAAAGCTAGCTAGTAATATTCCTACTACTATTGTGGATATAATTTTTCGCGAGCATATTTTATTTATTTAAAACTAGCTGTGCCCCGCGGTTTTACCCGCGATAAACTTTATAAATGATCACAGTTCCTCCCCCGTAGGTGATAGCGTGATAATATGTAGCCTATATGTTGACCCGACCTCTAAGTAATATTCATACAAAATTTGAAGTAAATCCATGCAATACTTTTTGAGTTAAGCCCGGACATACATACAGACAAACAGACACAAATTCTAAAAACTATATTATTGGCTTCGATATCGATAGTAGATCACACCCCAAGTATACTTATTAAAAAATATTCAATGTACAGTTTTGACTTTCCTACGATTTTATTATATGAATAGATTATTGCACAAAACTGTACAAAGGCGGACTTAATGCCAAAGGGACCAGTCAACCTTTGGATGATGCAGAGATAATATGGAAGGTGATACTGTGGTGCCCCGATTAGAGTCTATTCTCTCTAGAAATGTATTCGTGTTAGAACATCATCAATCAATATTGTCTGCCTTGTTGGTCTAGCCGTAGCGTGGTCAACCGCGGAGATCGAGGTCCTGGGTTCAATTCCCGGGTCCATAAGAGATTTTAGTACTCATATGTAAAATAAAACCTTGAGAGGTGTCAAGGGACACCCGGATGGAACGAAGTTATTTCTTATTATTTATTATGTACAAAAAACCTGTATACACTCAACAAAAATAATCATCGCGACACCACACTGTTCAATGCGAAATAAAAATGAAAATATCTGGCTTGCTTTCTATAAGAGAGAGAGAGAAAGAGACAGACAGAGAAACATGCGCACGCCGCACAGCTGCAAAAACTTTTCGTAAGATTTTTTTCCGTCTAGCCCCCTTTCACAACGCGCGATAAGGAACTTCGTTCCAAAAAAATTGCCTGAAGTCTGGGAGGTGCCAGTAGTAGTAGCTATACTCCCGTGCCTCGGTGAGCACGTAAAGCTATCGGTCCTGTACCTGACCAGCTATGATCCAGTCATGTCGCTAGGCGTCCCATCGGATCATGAGTGTAACGGAATAGAAAGTTCTCCTGTGTTTGCACACACTTGTGCACTATAATATGCCCGCACAGATGGCTAATCTCTATTGAGACTGGCCGCCGAGGACATTCAGTTTTTACAATTCCGAGTAGTTTATTTAAGTGATGTAATAATGTAGCACTGAATATGACAAGTTTTTCTTATAAATAAAACCTATTTATTTGGCGCTTTATGAAACAATATCAGCAAATTAATAAAAGCGGCTATGTCTGAACAAATTAACCTTTATAATATGTCTTCACTCTAGTAGAGACAGAAATCTTGAAACACTTCAAGGTATTCAAATGGTGGGATAATTATTGAGTCCGTAGTGTCAATAGGCAGTTATTGGTAAGCTTGTTGAGCCCCAAAGGATCCTAAATAAACTAACGGACAAAAGCCACGGAATCCTTTTTGATGAGACATTTGCATATCAGAAGTTAATAAGGAATGAAATGATTATAACTTGCAGTTGATGCGCCTTAGCTAGATGTTCTCACCACTCCGTAAATGACCGACGAGGTACTAGGTTCGCGCCAGATTGGTATTTCTGAGCGTCTCCGTGCTTAATAATAATAATAATAATAAGACTTTATTTTCGGACCAAATTAGTGTCCAATAAGTAAGTAACAACTTTCCTGTAAACTAGTGTTAGTAATATATATAAGTATTTTAAAATATGTAACAAATTTACCATTCATTGCTCCGTCATCCCATGCGAAATGGCGCAGCAATGATTGACGTAAATACAGTCTAGCCGACTAGCGATCATGCGAAGGATGCTGTTGGTGCTGCCACGTATTCTGCGCACCAGAGATGCGCATCTCTTACGCATCGTAGCGTAGAAACAATCTACGCGATGCTCAGCAAATATCCCTGATGCACTACTGAATCGCCGCAGCCCCATCAGCATCCTGAATGCATTATTAAATTGAACTCGGAGGGCACTGTAAGATTTTCGAGTATAATTAGCCCACAGGCTGCACGTGTAGAACGATGTACAATAAGAATAATAATTAATATAATTATTAATTATAATTGCTTAGGAGGAGAAGTTAAGCTGTTGGTTCCGGTTTCTTTATTATAATTGTTTGTTCTTCTTGGAGACCAAAAATCCGGGCGCTTTAGCATTTCTCTTGAGGCTATCATCATCATTATCATGTCAACCGAAAGACGCCCATCGCTGGGCAAAAGCCTCCTCCAAAGATCTCCACAATTGTCGTCATACAATATACAGTATTTTTTAATTCACAAGGTAATAATGTGAATATAGCTTAATCGGTGGTTTCCGTGCTAGTAAACTCTGTGGGGTAGACACCAAATCGAAATATTAAGTTATTTAACGTATTATGTAAATAAAATAACCTCTTAGTTCAAATATTTCATACCACAATAAAAACAAAATCCTCTATAGATATTTTAGTTGTTCTCAATCTTCTTCTTAGCGTGTCGATGACAATCTAAATTAAGTCAGCCCAGAATGCAGCTACGCGTTGAGCGTTGTCAGTAGCGTCTATTAGATCTTGTAACGTGCAGGCATTAGGGCACGCAGGACATTTTAACAAGTGTGCCATAGTTTGAGGAACAGAACCACACTTGCACTCTAGGTTGGAAATGTTTAAAAATCCCCACTTGAGCAGGTTTTCCTTGCTTCGACCAACTTGGGTCCGGAGTCTATTCAGGGACTTCCAGGATGGCCACGGCAACTTGTGTCCAGGCGGAAGGTTTTCAGCGGGAGGGACGAATGGGATGGGTAGGCAAGCACTGTCTCGCCACAGTTTGAGCCGTGTCTTGGACCGTTCACCAGAAAGTGGAAGCACACACTTCAGGAAACTTTTTCGACTTTTAAGCCTTTGTGCCACAAGCTTACTGTTGTGCATAAGGTGCCGTGTATCGTTGCTCATTTTAGACCTTTCGTTGGAGCTTGCTCTCAATAAAACAACACAAAATAACCTAATTACAAACCCGCCCATTTGTTGTAAGAGGATTTTCTTTTTAATTAAAGAAACAATTTACTGACACAAAACACGCACTGGCCTAGTCCTAGGTCACACAAATTGATGTCCTATTTTCAACATGTGAGAGCAGAGTAAGGCGATTACCGTAATCACTTTGCTAACATTAAGTAGAGTTTAACTTTGACGGTCACCGTAGCCTAGTTGGTAGTGATCCTGCCTACGAAGCTGGTGGTCCTGGGTTCGAATCCCGGTAAGTGTAAATATTTGTGTGATGAGCACAAATATTTGTTTCTGAGTCATGGATGTTTTCTATGTATATAAGTATTTATCTATCTATATAAGTATGTATATCGTCGCCTGGTACCAATAGTACAAGCTTTGCTTAGTTTGGGGCTAGGATGATCTGTGTGACATTGTCCCCAGATTTTATTATTATTATTATAACTAGCTGCTCTATCATGGTTCCACTCATATTATCCCTCGCTAACAATATTCTGTACATAAGTATATTTTAAAATAGACAACGTGTGTTTCATACGTGTAGGCTCTGGAATTAACAACCTGCTGTGGTGTTTCCTCATGACTACGACATCTCCTTCTTCAAACGAGGTTTTAAATGTGTACTAATCTCATGGTAGGCAACGGTTTGCTGTGCCCCCTGGCATTGCGAGTATCCATGAGTAACAATTTCCACTTTCCATCTACTGGGCCTCTAGCTCGTCTGCCACGAAGAGCAATAAAAAAGGGAAACGTTTTCATGGTGATTCATTATAAAGATTAGACATGAAAGCGTAATAAATATAAAAATTTAGATTCGCATTTACAATATTATTGCTGCCTTTTTTACGCGATCTGACTATAGCGAACCTTTTTCTCGATTAGTTAAAATTTAAAATTAATTAAAAATTACTCGTTTGTTATTAAATTTAATAAATTCTTTAATACTATTCCATTAGGTGCGTTAATCCGGATATGACAGCTTTGTTGGTTAAGCAGTATATAGTTTATGTATGCTATAATCGCCAAGCTTGGCAGTTTGATGGTGATACATAATTTACAGAGAAACATTTGTGTGGTGTCCGTTCTCTGTGGGTATTTCCTCTGGCAGATTACTACGCCCCCCACAAGATTCAATTAGCTGGTGATATTATTCGCCGTCAGCTACACAACAAACACACCTATACCACTTCCAGGAACAGATCTAGGGACAATGTCACACAGATCATCCTAGCCCCAAACTAAGCAAAGCTTGTACTATGGGTACCAGGCGACGATATACATACTTATATATATAGATGAATACTTAAAAACATAGAAAACATCCATGACTCAGAAACAAATATTAGTGCTCATCACACAAATATTTGCACTTACCGGGATTCGAACCCAGGACCACCAGCTTCGTAGGCAGGAGCACTACCAACTAGGCTACGTTGACCGTCGTTATTTAAATTATTCTTATGTTTAAAAAGGACAACAAAATTCAAAGTGACATCAGGACTAAATCTTCTTATCTAAAAAATAATCCTAAATTTAACTGATGTCAAGTAACTTAGATCAGTAGAATTTATTATTCTTTTTCATTGATATATACAACTACTTAAGGTTCTTTTTCTAATCAATTACTCCTTACTTGTTATTTTATCGAGTAAATGTTTAGTTTCTATTAAATATGTAATAAAGTGAAAAACTGTACCTTGTTTGGCGTGATTTGAGTCTATATACATTTTGTTCAAATCCTTTAATAATCTAATGAAATTTATAGTATAGAATAGTTAGTGGGGTCATGTATTGTTAAACATAATAAATTAAACGAGAGATTGTAGGTGCATACAATTGTAATAGTTTCTACTTTAAAATAATTAAAAATTAAGACGATATAAACATATTAAGTTATTTAGTAATAATAATAGGTAACTACTTAAGCGCCTTTATATATAAATGCTACCTTAGCCCTTAACAAAACTTACCTGTAGCTTAATTTTAATTTTCCCACATAAAAGAGCCACTTCACACAAAAGAAAAACAAAACACCTAATAACTGGATTTTTTTTAACCAGTCTAAGTTCAAAAGTTAAAAAATAAAACACAGTTTTCAAATCTCGTCTCGCGTTTTCGGAAGCTTAGTCCTGTAGCTGACACATGACGTGGAGTAAGCGCCGTCGCTCGCGAGCAACTGAAGCGAAAGTTCCACGAGTTACAGACTCCAGACTCTATACATTATGTAGTAGCAATTATTACTTATACTTACTCCCAATAATATGATGATAAATATAATACATTCTTTTATTCATAAGGAGGGTGAGTGAGCTACACGCATTTTATTTTTATCCGTATTACAACTTGTTTTTCATAAAAATGCTTTATGTGGGCGTCTCTGGACTTGAAGGCGGAATTTCGTGTAATTATTTAGTGTTATTAGAAGCACTTTGATAGAAGTCAAATTTATTATATATGTTTGGATTATCAAGTAAATTTATTTTTAGTTATATGTAAACGAGAAATAAATCGGTTTTAGTCATAGCATCTTTAATGATACATTTTATTACTTAGAAAAGAAACCAACGAACCAGAACATTAAGTAAGACAAGTTTGATATAAACACTTCTATTGTGATTCTATTGTTATATTCTTTTTACAGAATGTTTTCTGTGTTAGCAAAGTTGTGAGTGACGATTTTACCAATAGTTGTATTTCTTTATAGTCCCATTTGTTAAAGTTTTTTGGCATTTGAAGAGCAAATTTGGAAGATACCTAAGCAACATTGTTAATGTTTGTTTTTTTTCCTATGACAAGATTTAGCATGTTAGTTTATTCTTAAGTTAAGCTGCGGTTGGCGAGGATTTATTCAGTTATATTATTGTAAATATTTTTCTTTGCAAGTAATAATATCTATAATATCTGGGGACAATGTCACCAGATCATCCTAGCCCCAAACTAAGCAAAGCTTGTACTATGGGTACCAGGCGACGATATACATACTTATACATACATACATACATAGACTCACGCCTGTTTCCCAGAGGGGAAGGCAGAGACAACGGATTTCCATTTGTATTTGATTTTCCATATAGATAGATAAATACATATATACATAGAAAACATCCATGACTCAGAAACAAATATTCGTGCTCATCACACAAATATTTGCACTTACCGGGATTCGAACCCAGGACCACCAGCTTCGTAGGCAGGAGCACTACCAACTAGGCTATGGTGACCGTCTATGTTGAATGTAATACTTTCTTTTGAGAAATATATTTCTTTAACCATATATTTGCTTAAGAATCGGAATAATAATAATGTCATCCTGGTCGATTTCAGCTACGAGGGTTAACTCTATGGAGACATACCATATACCGGAAATATTTAAGTGTACAAGTATGTGCACAAACACAGGGGCACTTTCGACTCCGTCACATCATGATTTGATGGGTTAAGCTGGTTATGGTTCAGTTGCAAACGATACACGCTGGCAGATCAAATTTAGGATTTGCTTGCTAACAGCTTTTCAAACGAAGTAGGTCTTATTCTTCGACTTTGTTTTCTAGAAACATCGCCGACTGATATGTTCACAGTTATATGTGAAGGATCATATTAACTCTTACAATACTTTCCAACTATTAAATTTTGTTTTTATAGCATTACGCTTTTTTGCGATTGCGAATAATGCTATAAAACAAAACTATGTACTTAACATAATTTTTATTATAGTTTCCTGAATAATGATCTATTACTAATAATATTAGTCTACATTCGCACTGAAAGGAATCTTGTTTAAAATAATATTAGGTCTTTACCTATGAAATTGCCGTTCTGCAGTACTGGCCATTTCAAATCAAAATAATTTTTGTTTGGCTAAGAATTCTAATTTCAAATTAATTTTATTTTAAAAACATGGATTCTTTTTTCCAAAAGTAGTCATTTCTTTATTGATTAGTGTTACATTTTCATCGCATTTCAATCTTTTTCGTCATCATGGATACGTTAAAAATTCGAGTAATTATGGAATATGAGTACCGTCGTGGCAGCAACGCGGCACAAGCGGCACGCAACATCAACGACGTTTACGGAGCTAACACTACAAACCAACGCACCACCTGTTATTGGTTTGCTCGCTTCCGTTCTGGAAATTTCGACCTGAAAAATGAACCTCGCGGTCGTCCGAAGACTTTGGTCGACAATGACGAATTAAAGGCGGTTGTGGAAGCTGATGATACACAATCTACGGCTGAATTAGCAGCTGCTTTCGACGTTAGCGTCAAAACAATATTGGTCCATTTGCGTCAAATTGGCAAGGTAAAAAAGCTTGACAAATGGGTGCCCCACGAACTCAATGATCGCCAGCGCGAAGTACGCGTCGAGACGTGCCTTGCACTGCTCAACAGACACACAAATGAAGGAATTTTGAACCGCATTGTTACCTGCGATGAAAAATGGATTCTGTTTGATAACCGCAAGCGCTCAGCAAGTTGGTTGGATCCTGGTTCAGCACCTAAACAATGCCCTAAACGAAAACTTACCCCTAGAAAAGTGATGGTCACTGTTTGGTGGTCTAGCGCCGGTGTGATTCATCACAGCTTCTTACCAAACGGGGTGAGCATTACTGCAGATGTGTACTGTGAAGAACTGAGCACAATGATGGAGAAGCTGGCGCATCTCCAACCAGCATTGGTCAATCGCTCGTCTCCGCTGCTCCTGCACGACAACGCGCGACCTCATACTGCACAGCAGACGGTCTCCAAGTTGCAAGAACTGGGGTTGGAAGCTCTCCGTCATCCGCCCTACTCACCAGACCTTGCGCCTACAGACTACTACTTTTTCCAGAATTTGGATAACTTCTTGGCGGGAAAAAAATTCAATACCCGAGAGGCAGTACAAAATGCCTTTGAAGAATTTGTTGCCTCCCGTCCAGCTGATTTCTTTAAGAAGGGCATCAATAAACTGCCACTGCGATGGCAAAGATGCATTGATTGCATGGGTGATTACTTCGATTAATACAAATAAAAAAATTCATGAAAAAAATTCGTTTAAATTTTTTCATACAAAACGGCAATTTCATAGGTAAAGACCTATTAATAATAATATCCTGGGACATTATTTACGCACGGCCATCTGATCCCAATCTAAGCTGAGCTTGTACTATGGAAACTAGATAACTGATATACTGCTTTTCTTTTTTAAACACATACTTATAAAGATAATTACACCCAGACTCATGACAAACAGACTTGTTCTTGCCCACAAATACTTGTCCTGGGTGGGAATCGAACCCATCACCTCCGGCGTGAAAAGCAAGCATTTGTCAACCACGCCAACAGGCCCAATATAATAATAATATATCAAATATATGTTATTCGCAATATGTTTACATCAGTTAAACCGTTAAGTGGTTAGACCGTTGGACCTAGAGTGAGTGGTCTCGAGTTCAAGCCTTAAGCGTGCACCACTGCCTTTTCGAATTCATGGGTATTAGCAATTAATTATCTCATGCTTAAAATAGTGAAGGACAACATCGTGAGGACACCTACATGATTGACAGTTATTCAAAATATTCTTGATGGCAAGCAAAGTCGGACAACCCATGCATGCATGCATTCATCTCATATGGTCCACTGCCTCGTTGGTCTAGCGGTAGCGTGTTCAACCGCAGATAACGAGGTCCTGGGTTCAAATCCCGAGTCAAGCCAGAAATGATTTAGGGAAAAAATCTTAATATCAGTCCGAAGTCTGGGATGCACGGGGGTATAATACCACCATTATACCCCCGGGCCTCGGAGAGTGCGTAAAGCCGTCAGTCTTGTACCTGTCCTCTTTTCAGCCGTGTCACTAGTCGTAAGAGAAGTGTAAGAGTCGTAAGTAGAAAGTGCTCCTGTATTTGCGGACACACTTAAGCAGTATAATATGTCTCGCACAGATGGCTAATCTCTATTGAGAAATTCGGCTAGGAAGACATTTATTATTATATTTCTATGTACATAAGTATTTATCTATCTATACAAGTATGTATATCGTCGCCTGGTACCCATAGTACAAGCTTTGCTTAGTTTGGGGCTAGGATGATCTGTGTGACATTGTCCCTAGATATTATTATATTACCTATATGGTTTACTATTATATTATACAGTATTATTATTATACTATTATCACCTTATTAATATGATCCACTACGGTTTATACTAATAAATATGAGAAAATATTTTTTTAAACTACTTGGGTCGGTCTAGGCTCAAAAAGGCCAAATGCGAGGCGGATTTGGGCCAAGTCCGTGGCCTATTTTATTTTAGGTCCTGCTACTTTACTTATCGTACGGGCAGTGGTTACCCTAGTGTCATATTTTTCAAGGTACCCAGTAGGCTGTTTATATTCTCTTTGATGACATTTAAAGTGGTTGGAGTCACAACCAAAAATGTGACAGATTGGGGTAGCTTGATGTGCGGGCGTCTGTACTAGCATGTAAAGCTAACAATCATTTGTATTCAAACTAAATGTAGTTGTTTATTGTATATAAGTTATTTGTTTAATTTTCATCTCGTTAGTTTGTTGACAACTAGGTAAATACATTTGAATGTATTTATCTTTGTCAGTACTGAGAAATCGGAACACACGAACTTAACTTACACAATATATGATGGATAGACGAACATAATGTATACGAAATCGAATAGTAGTAAATTTATTCTATGATTTATAATTGTCTGCACGTGTGACGCAGCGGCTAAGACAGTCACCTCTCCGCTTCGTGTCGCGGGTTCAGTCTCGCGCTGTTGCCCAGCCGCAGCGCGAGACTCGAATTCTATTTGTGATTTAATCATTAATTTATTGATAAAAAATATAATTTATTTATAATTTATACTTAAGAACTAAAGATAATTATTACATTATATTGTGTGACCCATAAATAGTTGTTGTGTCTGGATGTAATTTGTGTCCGTCTATTATGTTTGTAAAGTACCCCGCGACACAAGCATTAGATTCCCTAGTGGGGGCGTGTCTTTGAAAAAAAAAATTTAGGTATACTATCGCAGAATGAACCTACATCCTAAAGAGAAAGCCCTAGTGATTGACAGACAAAGCTACAATAAATCCTGTTAAACCTATAAAAATTAAGAGAGGTAGGGCATAGCGTTACTTTGCTTAAAGAGAAGCCCGACTGGGGAAGTACCTCCAACTTACAGAAGACATTCCTTAATAATAACATTAATAATTTTAATGTTGTGTTTCTGCGTGTGAGTAAGGTTGCCAGAACTCTTTGGGGTGGGGGAAGGGCCAGCAACACTTGTTTGCTGCCTATTAAAGGCCAGCAACGCACTCGCGACTCCTCTAGTGTTGTGTCCATGGGCGGAGGTGATCACTTACCATCAGGTGAACCACTTGCTAGTTTGTAGCTCTCTGATATAAAAAATATATAATTATCTTTCTAAAACATTTGATGGGGATTGTTAGCGCCATCTTTCGTTGTTGCTTATCAACGACTCGGATAAAAATTTAAATAAGCATATTAAGTTATTTAGTTTATTTAGATTTGTTAATTGCTGACTTTGATTGCAGTTATGATGTATTACATACTGGTAGGTTCTGCACATTAAAACTCGGAGATGTTTTCCACACAAAATATTTAATCGAACAGAGTTACGTTCTAATTGACCGTCGTACAGGGAATGACTCTTTAATAATCTCCTAAGTACCCTATTTATATTTTTATCAGGGGTACACTACATTAATACGAAAAACTTTATTCCGGCAGTCACAAATACGAATTTCAAAATACCGACTTTCATAATTCCGAATGGTAAAAAATTCCGAATATTACAACTCCGTCTTATCATTACTCCTAGTTTTATAATTCCTTAATTTCATTCTTCCTAAGGTTTATAATTACTATTCTCAAAATACCGAGCTTCAATAGATCGAATAACAAAAAGTCCGACTTAATGATAATTCGAATCATCAACAATACGAATAAAAATATTTTGTTTCCCCGGTCACAGTTCTATCCTTTTTTTTTTTTTTTTTTTTGCGGGGTGGAAAATCCTGCATGGATGTCCTCCGCCTCGGGGGTAGCGGAGGGGTCTGTCAGACTCCTACTGACTAAAAACCACCCCGGTGTTCCATCTCACACCTGCGCCAGGGGTCGCGGGAACATACGATACTTCCGCAACCCCCGGCTGGTGCTGGCCCATAATTGCGGGCCTCCTCGCATTAGGGGGGGAGTGAGGTGTTAAACTCCCCCCGCAACGTCTAAGAGGGGCGCGCGTGGAACACGTCGCGCCGCCACCTCGGGTCCAGATGTGTAGTGGGCAACGGACACCCCCGAGTCCGTCGCCCCTGGGCCCATTTAGGGGGGCCGGAAGAGGGCGCTGTCCGCCCTCCGCCGACGCCCGGTGCGTCTGCTGCGGGCCGGGTGAGAGGATGTAATCTCCCTCTCCCTTTCCGCAGCTTCCTTCCGCGAGATGACTGTCTCGCAAAAGGAAACCACCGCGTCCCATGACTCTTCGCCGCCAACCATCGAGTTTACGACGGCCGGCAGCGACAGGTCACTGCCTACTCCAGAAATGAGGGCACGGCGCTGCTCCTCCCAAGCGGCACACTCTGCCAGCGTATGCAGCGCCGTGTCCTCCCGACAGTCGACGCAGTGGTGACACCGGCGTCCGGCTCCCTGTTTATGCGACACAGGTACTTCCCGAAGCAGCCATGCCCCGAGAGTACCTGCGTCACCCGAAACGACAGGGAGCCGTGCCTCCTCCCGAGCCAACGCTCGAGTACCGGCCGGACCGCCTCGATAGTGACGAGGCCGGCGGTTGGGCGCGAGAGCCTGTCCCGCCATTCCGCCACCAGGGCCTCGCGAAGCTGCGACCGACGCAGCTCCATGTGTCGCTGCATCGGCCGCTCGCCTTGCACCAGCATCTCCTCGCGCCACCGGTACAGTGACGCGAGTACTTTCGCCTCGAGGTCCCAGGGCGGGGATCCGGCCAGTACACAGGCCGCCTCGTAGGAGACCGTGCGATATCCCCTGATGACTCTGACGGCCATAGCTATCTGCGGTCTCCGCAGAACAGCAATGCTACCGGCCGTCAGGTCAGCCGCCCAGATGGGGGCCCCGTACAGGGCCATCGATCGCACGATCCCCACGTAGAGCCGCCTACAGGCGGCGCTCGGCTCCCCCAGATTGGGAAGCAGCGTTGACAGCGCCCCAGCCGCGCCCATCAACTTAGGCACCAGCCGCCGGAAGTGGGGTCCGAAGTCCCACCGGCTGTCGAGCACCAATCCCAGGTACTTCATGGTAGGCTCGACAGCGATCCGGACCCCCCCGACCACAATGTGTGATCCGAGTTCTATCCTAACCTAACCCAAATGATTCACCAACAATAGAGGGGATCTGGCACTCGGCGGCTGCATGCAACATGCAAGCAGTCATGCAACATGCAAGCAGGCATGCAGCATGCAAGCAGGCATGCAGCATGCAAGCAGGAATGCAGCATGCAAGCAGGAATGCAGCAAGCAAGCAGGCATGCAACATGCAAGCAGGCATGCAACATGCAAGCAGGCATGCAACATGCAGCAAGCATTGTTTCTGTCACGGCTCCGGCGCTGCTGGGTTTGGGCGGCCGGCGGCCCCACGCGAGCTTATCGTCGCAGATGGTTTTAACACTCACCTGCTGCACCTGCTCCTTAGCTTGCGGGCCACCCCACCCCGCGCCTACGCGGGCTTAAATTAAACTCTAGGGTATGGCAGACAAGACTACGTGAAGTCGGTTTTGCAGCGATTCGTTTCTGTCACAAAATTTTTTAGCACAACTTCGGAATGTCGTTTTTTGAACGAACGTATGAAAATCGGTAAGCTAACAAATTGCATTTACGACTTTCAGTAAAATAAATTTCGTGATATTTAATAATAGACATTACAATTAAGCTATTATGAAATTCGGACGTTTGGAAATCGGAACATCAAAATTCGGAATAAAATATTTCGGAGTATTTGGGTGTTCTATTTTATCAGTTATAACCATTTGAAAGTCTAATATCGATTTATAATTGTTTTAATATGTAAAATTATTATAGAAATCAATAGAATAATTGCTGTGCCCCCTGGCACTGCGAATGTCCATGAGCAGCGGTTACCACTTACAAAAAAAACAAGCTCTGTTTAATTTGGGATCAGAAAGTCGTGTGCTGATAATATCCCTGGATATTATTATTATTTAAGGAAGGTGTTCCGTGACTTCTATGATAAAAGTTAAAACAAAATCTGGAACAAGTATTTGTACAGACGCCAGCATATCAAGCTACCCCACCTGTCAAATTTCTTTTATAGGTTTTCAACTTTATCACTAAGTCATAAGGTTCAGTTTCATTTGGGGAAATTTGACAGATTGGGGTAGTTTGATGTGCTGGCGTCTGTACCTTCTGTGGTAATTTTTGGACAACATCTAGTAGCCTGGAGCCAAATACAGTATTGGCATAATTAAGTTTCGGGAGTACACCATTGTGTACGAGTTGAATACTTAATTAGTTTTGGGCGTATTATCGGTGTATTTTAGGTGGAAATAGCTGTTTTGCAATAGCTGTTTTATATTTATAGATATAGGTATGGACTATTACTACGGATCAGTATTTTAAAATTATTATCTTGTAAGCAATCTGGGCCGATAATATGGCAATCTTAAATATGATGTTATACCTAGTATGTTATTACTTTTATGAATGTATTATTACATATTTTCGCGTCCCTCACACTTACACGTTCATAAATGCACCCCACAAAGAATCCGGAGAGCTTGGAGTTCTGTAGTACAGGTTTCGACCTAGTTCAGACTCCAGACTTTCACAAGGATTATCCATTACTGTAAAATTATTCAAAATTTACAAATTGCTATACTTGTTGTACTTTGTGAAAAGTAAATATATCATTTTTATTATTATTATTATTAAATTAAATTTCATATAGGCACGCCATAAGTGGAAGAATGTGGGGAATTCATTTATGTAAAATCTTTTGTACATTATTCTGGCAAATAAATAATTTGATTGATTGATAGGTACAGCTGAACCCTTGTTTATCACCACAAATACCTACCTTCCTTACTGCCTACGAAATAAAACATTGTCAATTTCACCATCATGTCAAAGCCTCCCCAGAGGATCTCTACAATGGCCGGCCTTGCGCTATCTGCATCCAGTTGTTTCCAGCGTAACTCACAAGATCATCGGCCGACCTTTAGGTGGGCATCGGCTGTCTACGAGCTATAGCCCCGCCCACCGCCATTACAGTTTGAAAATTCTTCGGGTTTAATGTATTACTTTGTTTCGCCAGCGCATTTCCACACGTCACCTGTACTAATTTATTATTCTTTCTTTCTTATTTATTTTGTTATATTACGAAGACAGCATACTACCCGTCTTATGATAAGCAGCTCCCTCAAGTTTGCGGTACTGTATTGATTGATTACTCGCACCCGTTGACCCCTTCCCAGCTATAACCTCTGACAACCTTATTCACTCACCAAAACACAAAATTCAGAGGTATAACTAGCTATGATTTTCCCATACGAACGTTGTATACATTACACCGCTGGGTTTTACGACGAGACATTGTTTTCACGCAAAAAACACATTTGTTACTGGTATCTAAGCCGACGGCCGCTAAGGTAGAACGGTTTCTTAGTGGTGACCACGAACCGCAAGACTTAGCGTGGGCAGGCCCTCTACCAGATACTACCAGACCAATAAATAAAATAAAAAAGGTTTTTATTCACGTAGACTTTAAAAAGCGCTTGTAAATTGTCAGAACCTGTTCGTAGTAATATATAATTAATTTATAATTATTTCTAGGTACATATAGATATTTAGGTACACGGATTGTAGGAAATAATTTAGAATAAGATTTATTTTATAACAGTAACGATATTTAGCTAACTTAAATTAAATTATTGTCCAGGATCATGTGTAGGTTTAATTATCTAAATTTTAAATTTTAGCTTTATTTTTACTACATATTGTCTGAATGGTTCTGTCTATATTCAGGTACGAATTAAATGGTATTATTATGGCGGACCTTATGTTTATACGACGGTCGCGCTTTAATGCTACTACCGGATCTAATCCTATCGGGTCTTCTCAGTGGGGGGGCCCCAACTGAGAAGACCCGATAAGATTATTGGTCTGGTAGAGTAGTCCAGGCCAGGCAAGTAGAGCAGGGTAGGCAGGCTCATTAGATAGTGAGAGTCACTGGAAGCCGCTGGATGCGGGTAGCACAAGACTGACTACGACGGGAATTCCACTATTTGGCTTGATCCTCTTACCCTGCGGAGAGACGTGACGTCTCTATGTGTCCTCTACCGCATTTATCACGGGGAGTGTTCAAAAAAATGTTCGAGCTTATACCTGCCGCCACATTCCGCCACAGACCCTATCGCCAAAAGTGCAAATTTCATCCTTATTACCTGGATGAATGGTCATCTACCACTGTGCGTTTCACAAGAAACTTTTTGCCGCGCACTACCGCTCTGTGGAATCAATTAGCTGCGGAGGTATTTCCGATCCGGTATGACATAGCAACCTTCAAGAAGCGAGCCTATTCTTTTCTTAAAGGCCGGCAACGCACTTGCGGATCCTCTGATGTTGTGAGTGTGCATGGGCGGCGGTGATCACTTACAACCAGTTGACCCACTTGCTTGTTTGCCATACTATTTTATAAAATAAAAAACAAAAATTGTGGAGGCTTTTGTTCAGCAGTTGACGTCTTTCGGCTGATATGACGATTATGATGCGATAATTGTTACAACTATGTCCATCTATTTCATTTTTGAGCCAAAACTTATTTTTGTATATGGTTTGATACTCCAAAAGTCCATATATAGCCTATTTTCCACTACGTAAAATAAATATCAGGTAAGCTTATCTGATAACATTAAATAAGATAGTTAAACGGTAGACCATATAAAATTAACTATACTATAGTTAATTTTCTCGTCGGTTGCTTACTGAAAAAAATACTTTAAACCGATATATAAAATGAGGGCTAGAGTAGGAAATTTTCGTCAGTTATTATTTTAAACAGTGAATGTACTGCTCCCATCAAGATAAATAATAAACTCTTTATTGTACACCAAAGGCATAACAATTAAAATAAAACATTTAAAACCTTAAAAGTAAGGCAAGTTCCTAGTCTAAACAATACTATGCTATATTTTGTACACACAGAAATAACACAAGTAAATTAAATGAAGAAACAGATATTACAAGAATATTTAATGTATACAATGTTAATCAAAATTATATTGCTTTGAAGTTTGTTTTATTGTTTTGAGCTTCGGAGTTCTTCTTCTGGAAAATTAATATAATATAAAACGGTGTAAACGTGACAGCTATTCGTTCAACGAATATGTAATAATATAGCGTCTATACGGAAAAGAAATCCCTTCCCCCCCGGATCACGTTAGCGTACAGACGTGTGCATATTATTCAAAAAAAATCCAATTAATATACATGTCGGCGCGCTGTCATGGTCCTGTTATAAGCGGCACGTGCATCGAGCCGGTCGACCGAACAAAGAACGCACGCCCCGCCTGCTCCCCACTACTACATGATTCATTCTGTTATCGCTAGCGGCGCGGATATAAAAAACGGGTGGCCGAGTGCAACGGGGCATTCTCACTCCGGCTTTGGCTCGAAGCACATGTTGTTGTAGCGCTCTAGGGTGGCTAATTATTGTGCGAGAATTATTGAATTAATTAAATAAGGTTTAATTAATTGGAAAGTAGTAATTATAGTTTAGTGATTTTATATTTTGTGCAAAAATAAACTTACACCAGAACCATCTGATCTATTTTTTTGACAATGTCTGAGCCTCCGCCTTCATCAGAAGTAGTGGATTCGGATCCAACCCCACAGCAACTATCAGCCAGTGTGGCAGGCAACCTAACCTCCGTGTTTTCGTCAAGTATTGAAGCCATTCTTCAAAAGATTGCCGATGCCATGACTTCCCGACACACTGCTGCCACGCATACTGTACTGGTCTCGTTTGACCCTGATACTCCCGATTCGGATATAGTTAGTTGGTGTGCATTAAGTGAAATGATTATTAAGGAACGAACATTAGAGGGCGTTGATCTGATTTTAGCTCTTACTCATTCTTTGAAAGGTCGTGCTGCCATGTGTCTCACAAAGATAAAACCGGAAAAAATTGCCTGGAAAACCATTAAAGAAGCTTTGATTTCCAAATTTTCCAAACCGATGATGATACAGGATCATTTCGATCTTATTTTGAAATTTCAAATAGATAACAAAGAAAGCCCAGCCGAAGCGGGTATGCGGTTGTGGCAAATGATAGAAAAGATTCCCGAAGCTAAGTTATCAGAGAACGTAGTGACCGGCTTTGTCATATCAGTCTTGTCTCAGTGTGATGACAGAATCCGACGCGAACTCAACTCTGTCATAATAAATGACAAGAAACAACGTTTTCGTACTCTGCGGGGCTTCACATTAAAGCGAAAACTGGAAGAACCAGCCACCCTCGAGCCTGAAACGAAGCGATTTCGGACATCATTTCCATTTCGTGGGAATTGCCATTTCTGTGGCAGATTGGGACATCGTGGGTCTGAGTGTAGGGAAAAACTATGAACTATCTCTAAAAATCAACCTGTTTCAGTAAAAATGCACCCGCCGAAACCAGCCGTGTTTTGCTACGTGTGCAACGATCCTGGACATGTAGCTACCACCTGCCCGAAGCGTTGGAATAAGAAGGAAGACTTTACCTCGAGCAACAGCACCGGGAGCAGCGGCAGTAAGCAGGTGAACCTGTGCTCTAGATCCGCTCGAGGTGTGTTACAGATAAGTAACATTCAACTACCTTTTATATTTGATTCAGGTTCAGAGTGTACCCTTATTAGAGAATGCAATTGTGACCAACTGATAGGTGACAGGTTTAATGAGCAAGTGATTTTAAAGGGTGTAGGACCAAACAACGTAGTTAGTTCATTACAAGTAAAATGCCCAACCATCATACAAGGCTTTTTGTTCGACGTTACTTACCACGCGTTGCCAGACGAGTGTCTAAGCGAGGATGTTTTGTTAGGTCGCGATATATTAGAAAACGGAATTTCCGTGAAAATAAGTAATGACAGTTTAACTTTTTTTAAATCTAAAGTTTCAAATGCTTGCTCAAAATTTAATGAACCTTTCGACATTACTTCTATTGACACAGACCTTGTAGGAAAAGAAAAAGAACTTTTGATTGAAATACTGACTAAATATTCTGCGAACTTTATACAAAAGCTTCCGACCACTGGTATCACGACTGGTGAGCTTCGAATCGACTTGTTGGACCCTACCAAAACTGTTCATAGACGTCCATACAGTTTGTCCCCCGCTGAATTAGTTATCGTAAATAATAGGATATCAGAATTATTAGACGCAAATATAATTCGGGAAAGTTCATCGCCATTCGCTAGTCCAATTCTCCTAGTTAAAAAGAAAGACGGTACTGATCGTATGTGTGTGGATTATAGAGAGCTCAATAGTAACACGTGACCAGATAGCTACCCTCTTCCATTAATAAGTGATCAAATAGATAAATTGCACGGGGCTCATTACTTCTCCAGCATTGGTATGGCATCAGGGTTTCACCAGATAAAGGTTCATGAGGATTCAATTGAAAAGACTGCTTTTGTCACGCCATTAGGTCAATATGAATGGTTGACAATGCCATTTGGGCTTAGGAATGCTCCTCAGGTTTTTTAAAGAGCCATTAATAATGCACTGAAATCTCTTAATGACAGTAGAATTTTAGTTTACATGGATGACGTACTTTCTGTGTCGGAAACTGTCGAAGAGGGTTTGAGGAGACTCGATAAATTTCTAGAAACCTTATCTAAAGCTGGTTTCGCATTTAATTTTAAAAAATGTTCATTAATGAAAAATAAAATTGAATATTTGGGCTTTGTGTTATCAGCAGGAGAAATAAGACCCAACCCTCGTAAAGTCGAGGCATTGCAGAATGTCCCCGCACCAAGTACTGTCACCCAGGTTCGGCAATTCATAGGCTTGGCTACGTACTTTCGTAAATTCATCCCTAACTTTTCAAAATTAATGAAACCCTTGTACCCTCTGACAACACTTAGGAAGGGCAAAATTACATGGACTTCTGAACATGACAAAATTCACAAAGAAATAGTAAAACTTCTTGTATCAGAACCAGTTTTAAAAATTTTCGAACCTACTCTACCTATAGAACTCCATACTGACGCGAGCAGTGACGGGTATGGGGGTGTTTTTATTCAAAGGAACATTCAGTTACCTCATGTCATTGCCTATTTCAGTCAAAAGTCAACCGATGCAGAAAGTCTATATCACTCATACGAGTTAGAAACTTTAGCAGTAGTTAAATCTGTGGAGCACTTCAGGCATTACTTGTACGGGCGTAAATTCACTGTATTTACAGATTGCAATGCCTTAAAGGCGTCTCATTCGAAAAAGGATTTGACACCAAGGGTCCATAGGTGGTGGGCAATCTTGCAATCGTATGACTTTGATATAGTTTACAAGGAGGGTAAAAACATGGCTCATGCTGATTTCTTGTCACGTAACTCAATCGAGAATGGGAACAATGAACTAGGTGTAACAAAAACAACGAATAATGTAAAAATTGTTAATTTATCTGAATTAGAAAAGGGCTGGCTCTCTGTGGAACAATTACGTGATTCTGAAATTTCTGACATAATTGCCAAAATACGCTCTAACGAGTTACCCGTTGATGTATCACACACATACGACATTCGTCAAGGTATCTTATACCGCAAAATTGAACGCAATAAAACTACCAAATGGCTGCCTATTTTACCTAGATCATTAATATGGTATCTAATCAATCACGTGCATTGTGCAATAAAACATCTTGGTTTCGAGAAAACTCTCGACAAACTGTATGATCTTTATTGGTTCCACAACATGTCAAAATTTGTGAAAAAGTTCATAGATTTCTGCGTTATATGTAAGGTATCCAAGGGTCCATCAGGTGCTCAACAAGTCCGTATGCATCCTATCCCAAAACTAGCTATTCCGTGGCAACGTGGTTTTAACCGGGAAACTTAGTGGTAAAAGCGAACGAAAAGAGTATTGTTCTGTAATTATAGACTCCTTTACCAAATTTGTCCTCCTAGAGCATACACTGACTTTAAATTCCTCGGACGCCATAAGAGCAGTTACAAACGCGGTACAGTTAATTGGTGCCCCAGAGCGAATAATTGCTGATCGCGGTCGATCTTACGATAATTTAGACTTTAAGAACTTTTGTAAAGATCACAATATTGAACTACATTTAATTGCGATGGGTTCTAGTAGGGCAAATGGCCAGGTTGAGCGTGTCATGCGAACCCTAAAGGCTTTGCTAACCATCGTTGAATGTGATTCAGATAGTCATTGGCAAGACCAATTAGGGGACATTCAACTGGCTCTGAACAGCACACGCTGCAGGGTTACAGGATACACTCCTCTAGAATTAATGTTTGGCATTCAGGGTAATTCACTCGAACTATCAAAAATATCGACAGACCCACATGATACTGACAGATTAGACCTTGAAACAGCTAGATTAAATGCATCCAAAAGTATTGAGGGAATTTCTTCCTCTGACGCAATCCGATTTAATAGAGGCAAAGCGAAAGTACGGCCATTTTCCTTAGGCAATTTCGTTTTTGTTAAAAGTGAAGAAGTGAGAAGGATAATGATCGATACAAATTGAGACATATTAATGGAGCTAGTAGGGTCTACAAGTATTCACATGAAAATTTGCGTGAGGTACCTCATGATCATTCAGCCTTGACAGAAGTTTCTGAAAATTATGATGAAAGTGAGGATGACGTGTCGGCAAGCAATGTCGAAAATAATGATTTTATTTATGATACTAGTTTCAGGACGTTTAATGGCAATGCAATGTCTGTTAATAGTGATACTATGTCTGCTGACTCACATACCTTAACAGCCAACAGCGATTTTATTATAAACCGTAGTTCATCAGTAGATTCATTTGAAACAGAATCAGTGAACATAGTAACACATGCTTTGGTACATCGGCAAAATGAGATGTAGTACAGTAATAGAATAAGAAAAAAAAAAAAAAGTACAGTGATTGATAAAAAGATTTTTAAAAAATACAGTATTAGCTACAGGGACAAATTAGTCTGGACTAGCACGATCCGGGCCAGTTCTTAAAACTGAAGGGAATTTGAAGGATCATCAATGATCGGACCAAGAGCTGTGATCTGAAGGGTTAACTGGATAACTGGGCCAGATCAAGCAATCAGACTGCAGGGTAAACCGGACCAGTCTGGGAGTACTTTAGATTGCTATACCGAAGGGTTTTGTGTAAACTGGACCGTACTACATTTCAAATTTCTTTGTCAGGATGTACGAACGTTAATATTTTGATTTTCCTTTTTAGACAACTTCCTGTAAATCAGCGCACGAGGACGTACGCACGTCAGCATGGCCGTGTCGGCGCGCTGTCATGGTCCTGTTATAAGCGGCACGTGCATCGAGCCGGTCGACCGAACAAAGAACGCACGCCCCGCCTGCTCCCCACTACTACATGATTCATTCTGTTATCGCTAGCGGCGCGGATATAAAAAACGGGTGGCCGAGTGCAACGGGGCATTCTCACTCCGGCTTTGGCTCGATGCACATGTTGTTGTAGTGCTCTAGAGTGGCTAATTATTGTGCGAGAATTATTGAAGTAATTAAATAAGGTTTAATTAATTGGAAAGTAGTAATTATAGTTTAGTGATTTTATATTTTGTGCAAAAATAAACTTACACCAGAACCATCTGATCTATTTTTTTGACAATGTCTGAGCCTCCGCCTTCATACATTTAATTTCCAAAAATACGACGAAATAATAAATACAAAGTACTAGGCGCGCATATCGTCGTCGATATACGTACAGTGCGAGTACCAGTGCAAGAACAGGACAACAACGTGCGACGGAGTACTTCGACCGAGCTACGCCTCCACGCGCCCCACCGAGTAATACTAGCGTGAGTCACAACGCATGCGCAGAGACTAACACTAACCATTCAAGCGAGACCGGACCTCCACGCGTGCCCCGACCTTTGACCGGAGTGGCGCATAGCCGCATATGCAAGATTGACACGCAATCGACTAACGAGCGTTTGCCGTCGCATCATTTAGGCGTACAGTAACAAACATGTCCGTACAAAGGTCGCCTCAACGCGCTCAGAGCAACTTAAACCTACCAATATCGAACATTACGCATGCTAACTCGGACTCTGCGATTAACACATCTACTTGTAATGCTCCGGAAGAGGTTTTTTGCAATATTACAAAGCGCCCTAAGCGTACATTTGAGAACTTTTCCTTACAATTTGGGTCGCCACTATCTGAGTTGAAAACAATGTTTGACTCGAAATTCGAATCGTTAAATAACACTTTGTTAACAATTATGGACCAAAACCAGGCCATCCAACATTCAATTGGAATAATGAAAACCCAACACGAGCAAATTCTCACTAAAATGAATACACTGGAGCAGGAGAATTCTAATTACAAACAAAGAGTTACAGCGCTAGAAAACAAAATAGAATTGATGGAAAAAAATATCTGTAGCACAACATTGGAGATCCGCAACGTCCCAAAACAAAAAGAGGAAGACAAGGAAGTACTAGTAGCGCTCATGGAAAACCTGTTCGTGACCTTGGGCGACAACAAACCATTCGGCGAGAATGAGCTCCGAGATATTCACCGCAACAGAGCGGGCAGCCTAGTAGTGAACTTTACATCGACCATACGTAAAGAAAACCTGTTTTCACGCTACAGAACCTTCAATAAGCTAAAGAGACAATCTAAAGAACCTGGACTAAATACAGAACACCTAAAGCTACCGGGACCCACCCATCAGATCTATATCTCCGAAGCCTTGACGAGTAAAACAAAGCGCCTTTTTTACTTAGCGCGTGAGAACGTGAAAACCGATAAGATCGCATCGGCCTGGACCTCATATGGAAAGCTTTATGTTAAGAAGGATCAGGGGTCTACCCCCACCCGTATTACTGAGGAAGAACACCTGATGAACCTGTGACTAGTTATACTATTATGTACCCATATGTCACGGTTTCTCTGTTTACTACGTTTAATATTATATTTCTCTTTTTCGTGTATTTCATTATTGCATGTTATTAACAAAGTTAAAAATTACCAAGTGCTCATTTACTTGTTTTCCCTAAGCGCTAGATATTTACTAAGATGTATAAAGCAGACCGGCTTGTTCGGGAGGCTGGAAGTCGTCGAACCTGCGTACGAGACGATTCGTAATGACCCTCGAAAACAACTTGTAAACATGGCTCAGCAGTGTGATGGGTCTGTAATTCTTCAAGAGGGTTTTATCGCCCTTTTTGAAGAAGAGCACCACCACACCCCTGTGCCATGCTTTTGGCGTTTGACCTTCTAGTATGACGGAGTTAAATAACTTCTGAAGGGCCCGTAGGATTGGTGTACCACCCGCCTTCAGAAGCTCTGCCGTAATTCCATCATCACCAGGCGCCTTGTTGTTCTTAAGCTGTTCGAGAGCCATTCTAATCTCGCACAGGCTGACGTCCGGGATGTCGTCGGTGAAGTGTTGGGTTAGTCGTGCTCTGGGATCTGAGGCACAACTATCGACTGGTGACTGGGTTTTCGCATACAGCTGTCCATAGAACCTCTCGATCTCTCCCAGCAACTCAGGTTTAGACGTGACGATTCTGCCATCCTCAGTCTTCAGCTTCGTCAGTTGGCTCTGTCCAACAGACAGTTCTCTTGCAAACACTTTAGAGCCTTTGTTCCGCTCAATGGCTTCTTTAATACAATTTGTATTAAATTGGCGCGTGTCGCGTGTCAAAGACTTTGAGATCTGTCTGTTGAGCTGCCGGTATCTGTTTCGGTTTTCGTCTTTCGTCCATAAGCTGCAGGATATAGTCAGAGATCTTTTTGGTTCTGTTTGTACGGAGGGCCTTGAAGACCTTAGACCCAGCCGTATGGACAGCTTCTACGAGCCTGTCATGGTATGAGTCCACTTCCTCGCAATCTGCTAGGCATTCGAAACGGTTTTGCAGTTCGAGCTGAAAGGGTTCAGGGTTTTGGATGTGGATGGGTAAAGGTCGGAGCGTAGACTTTATTAGTCGGGACCTCTGGAGCTTGACATTTAGGATCAATGAGCCTCTCACCAGTCTGTGATCGCTCCCGGTTTTAACCGTATTGATCACTGAGACGTCATTGAACACCTGTCTACTCGTCGACAAGATAAAGTCTATCTCGTTTTTTGTTTTACCATCGGGGCTTACCCAGGTCCATTTGCGGTTTTCCGACTTCTTGAAAAAGGAGTTCATCATAAAGAGTCCCTCCTTCTCCATGAAGTCGGCTAACATTTGGCCCCGGGGATTCCGGTCTCCAGTTCCAAATTGCCCCACTTTCAGCTCATTCCCGAATCGTTTAACCAGCCTCCCGAACAAGCCGGTTTCCGTAAAGGCTTTAGTACCATAGACCACATACATACGCTGCGGCAGGTTATACAGAAGACCGAAGAGTATAACCAGCCATTATGCTTAGCGTTTGTGGACTATGAGAAAGCCTTCGATTCGATCGAAACTTGGGCCGAACTGAGGTCTCTCCAAAGGTGCCAAATCGACTACCGGTATATCGAGGTGTTAAAGTGCTTGTACGAAAACGCCACTATGTCAGTGCGACTCCAGGACCAGAACTCGAAACCTATCCACTTGCAGCGAGGTGTGAGCAGGGAGCTTGCAGGGAGATGTTATATATCCGAAACTGTTCACCGCTGCATTGGAAGATGTCTTCAAGCTTCTGGACTGGAAAGGCTTTGGCATCAATGTCAATGGCGAGTACATCACCCTCCTTCGATTTGCCGACGATATAGTAGTCATGGCTGAGACCCTTGACGACCACGGTACAATGCTCGATGGCCTCAGCAGAGTCTCTCAACAAGTGGGTCTGAAAATGAACATGGATAAGACGAAAATTATGTCAAACATCCATGTTGCACCCACTCTAGTTAAGGTTGGAGACTCTGCACTCGAAGTTGTAGAGAACTATATTTACCTAAGACAGACCATCCAACTAGGTAGGTCCAACTTCGAGAAGGAGGTCAATCGTAGAATCCAACTCGGCTGGGCAGCGTTCGGGAAGCTACGTAATATCTTCTCGTCCCAAATACCGCAGTGTCTCAAGTCGAAAGTCTTCGACCAGTGTGTGTTGCCAGTGATGACTTACGGAACAGAGACGTGGTCGCTAACTATGGGCCTTATCAGGCGGCTCAAGGTCACCCAAAGAGCAATGGAAAGGGCTATGCTTGGAGTTTCCCTGCGAGATCGAATCAGAAATGATGAGATCCGCAGGCGAACCAAAGTCACCGACATAGCCCTAAGAATTGCCAAGCTGAAGTGGCAGTGGGCAGGGCACATAGCTCGCAGAGCCGACGGCCGCTGGGGCAGAAAGGTTCTCGAGTGGCGACCATGAACCGGAAGACGCAGCGTGGGCAGGCCCCCTACAATATGGACCGATGATCTTGTGCGGGTCGCTGGAAAACGCTGGATGCGGATAGCGCAAGACCGGCAATTGTGGAGATCTTTGAGGGAGGCCTTTGTCCAGCAGTGGACGTCTTTCGGCTGATATGATGATAAAGCAGACACAACATTCTCACATTAAACTCACCATACTTACAACTTTAAAACTTAACAACCAAGTCACAACATATACACAATACAAACATAACATTCTCATTCGTATATACCCATTCACTCGCATACTACACCTGAACCAGTACAGTGGCGCCTTTGCGGAGATGGGTGGGAGCGGGACTCGTGGCCTATTTTATTCAAAATATCAAACATTCCTTACGTCACCTGTAACTAGTGACGACTACCATACCTATTCAATTACGTAATCACAAACATTATGAATAATATTGAATCAATAGGCCTCGATCTCGACTCCCTCTTTCCTGCACGGGCAATCATCTGTGACGTTGACGATATAAATAAACAAATCCCTAAAAATAAAGGTGCCCTTAATATTATCTCGCAGAATATACGTAGCATCCAACGTAATATGGATAGCTTCACAACACTACTACAACAATCCGAGCTCAGATGGGATGTAATAATACTATCTGAATGCTGGTTACCTTCAGTAAAGCACATAGTGACCTTGGAAAACTATAACTTCGCTACGACCACTAAGCAAATGATGCCAACTGCCTCACAATGAAGTTAAGTAATGATACCTGCGTGATTGGTATCTACCGGCCGCCCGGCTGCTATGATACAAGTAGTTTTATAAACTCTTTAGAAACAATACTCACAAGGCTAAGAAGCTTTAAAAATATCATCCTATGCGGTGATATAAACATTGATATTCACCCAAAGACCTCTGATAGACGAGCACAGGACTACTTAAATCTTTTAGCTAGCCACTCCATGCTCCCTGGGCATACTATACCGACACATGGACGTACATGCCTTGAACATATAATTTTAAAAACTAAACTCAAAGCTACATGCTACGTGTTTCCCTCCTCTATAACAGATCACGATTCGGTAGCCTTAAACATCCAAGCCAGGCATAATAAATTACATCGCAGTGATAAGAAACGTACTAAAGTTGACTTTCTACTCCTTGACGCCGCTGTACAAAAAATTGATTTTCGAGTGATCATAGACAGTGCCGACATTAACCATGCAACAAATACCCTAATTATGTATCTGTCGGGTGCCATAAAAGCAAGTACCGTACCAATCAAGTCTCCAAAGAGAAAAACAATACTCAAACCTTGGATCACTAAAGGAATTCTACGCTGTATGAGAAATAGGGCAACTTACACAAAAAATTGAAGAGGGATCCAGAGAATGAAGTGTTACAGCAGACATACAAACGATATCGAAGTTTTTGCTCCACCATCCTAAAGAACGCTAAACAATCCTACAACAGACAAAAATTCGACAAAGCTGGTAAAGACAAAAAACAACTCTGGAAGACGATCAAAGACGTAACAGGCACTAACCACTTTTTTGACCACTCGGTATCACTTTTAACTAATGAGGTGCCACAACAACGAATTAATGAAGTCAATAATTACTTCGCGAACATCGGCAGAGAAATAGCCGAAAGGATCGACCATTCTGATACTGATTTATCCTCCACTTCTAATACTAGTGATTCTGCAACCCTGACCAACTCCGATCCCCTAGGTTCACTGGTTATGGCTCCTCTAGCCGAGATCGAGGTCGCCCGAGTCATCGCCAACTTAAAAGACAAAAACTCAACAGGAATTGACCACATATCCAATATAATGGTTAAAAGATACGTGAATTACTTGGTCGCTCCTCTCACACATATCTGCAACCTTGCTTTCGAAACTGGAAAGTTTCCCTCTGCTTTCAAAACCGGTCTAATTAAACCGATCCATAAGAGCGGAGACAAGAGTGACATAAATAACGTCGGGCCAATTTCCATCCTGCTCACCTTTTCGAAAATACTGGAGAGAGTAATGAACGAGAGGTTAATCACATACCTAGAAAAAAACAACATACTATCTCAATCCCAGTATGGTTTCCGAAATAGTACCTCGACTTCCCAGGCAGTGCATAACCTGATACACTCCATTGTTACTGACCTGGATGACAAAAAGAAGTGTGTAGTTGCCTTCCTCGATATTGCAAAGGCATTCGACACAATACCTATTCCCCGCCTACTAAACAAGCTAGAAAGGGTCGGTGTGAGAGGCCTCCCACTTACACTCTTCAAGGACTACCTACACAATAGACGGCAGATGGTTAAAATAGGCGACTGGATGAGTGATGGGACTGAGGTGGTTTACGGGGTTCCTCAAGGAAGCGTAATCTCTCCTACGTTATTCCTCGTTTACATCAATGACCTCTGCCAGACACAGCTCATTGGTGGAAAGGTATTCACGTATGCCGACGACACGGCCTTATTCTTTCGAGGGAACACCTGGGAGGAAGCATTCTCAAATGCGCAGACGGGATTCGATAGGGTAAATAAGTGGATGAGAAGCAACCTACTATCATTAAACATAGCCAAAACCAAATACATTCCATTCGCTATCAGGACCAATCAACTTCCACCACAAAGCTTCTCGATCATAGCACATAAGTGCACAAGACGCCTTCCCACAGAGACCTGCACTTGCCCTACCCTCGAAAGAACTAAGACAATCAAATATCTAGGAGTAACACTGGATCACACCCTGACTTTCAAACCCCATATTGATATCCTGACAGTAAGGCTACGCAAATTAATATATATATTTAAGACCCTAAGAAACGTAACCACTCGAGACATAATCAAGAAGGTATATTATGCTCTATGCCACTCCCTTATAGAGTATTGCATTACATCTTGGGGAGGAGCCGCCAAGTCACACATGATGGTAGCAGAGAGAGCCCAAAGGGTACTCCTCAAGGTAGCTGCTGGCCTACCCTACCGACACCCGACAGATATGCTCTACAATGACTGGGACATATTATCCATCAGGAAAACTTACATACTTAGAGTCATACTCCTGAAACATTCCGAATCCGAATATTACCCCAACAAGAATGAAGGTAAACGTCGAAAGGGTACGGTCTATACACACCAGCGCAGAAGAACAGCATTTTCACAGCATTTTTATTGCTTTCTTGGGGACTACCTCTAAAATAAGGTGAATGCAGCCCTCAATATTTACCCTCTTGTTAAATACAAGTGCAAGCAAGCGGTTATCCTGCACTTAAAACTTCTAAACTATGAGAACACTGAAAAGTCACTCCATCCGCCACAGTAAAACTATATACTAGACATAATACTAAGGCATAATACTTCCAGCCACCTTTACACATCACAATATCATCACATAATACACATACAAGTACACTCCCACACATACAGACTCATCTCAACTCTCTACTTTCACACGTACATTCACACAACCACACATACACACTGTCACACACATACTTCTGCATCCCTTCTCTTGCTAGAACAATAAATTTAAGCCTATGTACCTATAACCTACTACTTTTCCATGAGGGGGGCCTGGTGACCTGTGGCACAGGTTTTCGAAACCTATTTCAGGCACCTGTCCTTCACAAATGTAAATAGTATTCATAGTTATAATCTAGCCTTAAGTTACAATTTGTGGAAGGACAAATAAACGTATTTCTTATCATTATTATTAAAAATCAATTTTGTATATTACAATATTATGTGTGTCAGGAATTCTCTGAAGAAACAGAAAGAAACTAATTTATTATGCTACTTTTTAAAGACACAATTTATTTCGTCATGACTTATTGTATTACTCGTATTCAACCTAAACTAGAGAACTCCTCCTCTAAATTGGTAAGCATTTTCACCACAAGTTTATAGGGAATCCCAACTGATGAGACTGTCTCACTCTTACGCGTAGGTGTGAAAAAAAAACAATAGTAAAAACTAAATCTTCTAAGCATTTTAATGGCAAACTCATAAAATTTTTGTGGCCTAGAATGTGGCCACATTGATTGCCCTGCTTGTGGCATTTCTATGATTATGCCATGAACATGTGGCAAAGCTGACCGGACCGCGCTGTTAGATGGGCCATGGATTGGACCGATGCTCCACAATTATAGTCCATTTTGGGGCTGCACGACAGTCCCCACCTAGACATGTGTTTTTTTTAACCTTTATTTAGAGCTTTGTCAAAGATGTCTATGCCGCACTATTGGGACATAAATCAACAAATCACGCAACAGTACCTAGACATGTTTTCTTTGCTACAATACATAGATTTAGTCTCATGTCCACAACTGACATAAAACCAGGGCCTCTTCGATCCTCCTGATAACTCCTAAGCATAGGACTATTTTCGATTCGCCGCTAGTCATATTTGGAACGTTTTATCGCCCCCTTTTCGTGCGCTGCGAACAAAACACTGCTTTAGAGCACATTTTGAGACACATTTTCTCGATAAAAAACGAATCAATTGTAACTGTAACTTACTTAGGTTATGCACGCCGCCAGCCAAGACCTTAGTAATTAGTTCCGGTAAATAGCACTTAACATGTGGTCATATATTTTTCGTAATATTTTTATACTTTGATGGTATTGGTAGCTAAACACTCACAGCAGTGACGCAATGTTATAGGTATTCTCTTTGATGACACTTATTGTGGTTGGTGTCGCAACTAAACGCTACTACAGATACGCATGGGTATATTTATACTAATTAATAGTATCACACAGTAATACTTGTCGTCTTTTAAGCGCTATCGGATGATCAGCGTTATAGAATAGCGAGCGATAGCGAAGGAATATCTGCCAAAGAACGGGCATCAGCGTCTCTCTGTGTACTACGACGCGACGCCTTTTAAGTTTTATCGTTTGAAGAAAAAAACACAACTAGAACCTTATAGAACTTTTATTCTTTTTCAAAGTATTCACCATGCAGCTTAATAAGATAAGATAAGATAAATACTCTTTATTGCACACCAATTACAGATAAATTATATAGGAAACATTGAAAGCAAATTGTACAATGAGTAATTAATATACTTTTCCATTCGCTCAAACCAGTTATTATAACATTTGTTCCACTCTTAAAGTGGCGGTGTTCAAAATGTTTGGCTCGTCTTGAAAGACCGAGATTGTAGATTGTTGTTTGGACTCAGGATCGTTATCATAGATCCAAGATTCGTCACCACTGATGATGGTGTCGTAGACGTGACTTGACTCTCGCGGTTGAACCTTTGCAGAGTTTTCTTACACCATCTGACGCGGGCCGCTTTGTGATCGTTGGAAAGCAGATGCGGTATCCAACGGCAAACTAGCTTTCTCACACCAAACACCAACCCTACACAAACACCAACACCAAACGATTCATGCAAGATCTTCTGAATGAATGTCCCTAAGATGCCTCTATCTCTCGATACGTCACATGATGGTCTTCGAGAATTAGTTGTCTCACAGCAATGATTTTATCTTCAGTGTAGGCGGATTTTAGGAGTTCTTCGTGAGATTTGTCACTAACACTAGTATGTCCACGCTGGAATTCTAAATGCCAGCGTTTGACAGTCCACAGACGTGGGGCTTCATTACTGAACTGAATTGTAAAAAACCGGCCAAGTGCGAGTCGGACTCGCATATGAAGGGTTCCATAGCAGCAAGTATTTCAGTTGATTAAATGGAAGCAATTTGCGGTTTATGACGTATTAAAAAAAAACTACTTGCTAGATCTCGTTCTAACCAATTTTCGATGTTTGTTTTTATGGTAATGTACATCATATATTTTTTTTAGTTTTATCATTCTCTTATTTTAGAAGTTAGAGGGGGGGGGGGGGGGGGACACTCATTTTACCACTTTGGAAGTGTCTCTCGCGCAAATTATTCAGTTTAGAAAAAAATGATATTATGAACCTCAATATCATTTTTGAAGACCTATCCATAGACGCCCCACGTGTATGGGTGCGATGAAAATATTTTTTTTGAGTTTCAGTTCTATGTATGGCAACCCCCCAAAATAATTGTTCTTTTTCTATTTTTGTGTAAAAATCTTACTTACCAAGTTTCAGTAGTACAGCTCTTATAGTTTCGGAAAAAAGTGGCTGTGACATACGGACGGACAGACAGACAGACAGACATGACGAATCTATAAGGGTTCCGTTTTTTGCCATTTGGCTACGGAACCCTAAAAAATATTGCACGAACATTAATTTTCGAACGTAACCTGACATATCCTATCTACGCTGTGACTAAACAATGTTCAACTGTTAATTTATTCAACTGTTTCGAGAATCAAAATTTAAAAACATTCGAATATAGAACAGTTCCAAATTCAAAATTGCAGGGAAATATGGAAACGACAGAACTACTACTTAGTATAACCATCATACTGCGACCACTAACCCGTCTGCCAAGCCTGGCAATTATGACATATCCCCCAAATGATTGACACAACTCCATCGTGGAAATCTTTTGGGGAGGCATTTTTCGAGTAGTGGACGTCATTCGGCTAGCATGATGACCTTCTACTAAATTCGGAATAACTTGCCACAGCATTTTCAAAAGATCTCCATAAATTCGGTGGATAGGCATGCCAATTTAGTGAAATAAGATTCTACCAGTTTATCTTATGTAGGCATTTCCCCTTTATATAGACTTTATAAACTTACTTATTATTCCAAAAAGTGCTTCTTAAAACTGTATACATGTCTACGTCAAGATTACGTATTTAGCTTAATTTACACATACATATGTGTCACATAGATAATGCGGAGTACTTAACTGAATTATTTAGAAAAAGACAACACAGACAAAGACAACATTTCGGGTAAATCATCATCATCAGGCATCATTGCCCTCATTTACCCGAAATGTTGATGGAACCTCACGGGATTGGACTCACTATTAATGCCTTCACGTGTTGGGGGTTCGAAGTGACTATCCCAATGACTCTTACACTTATGTATATAACTTTAACTGTCCAATTTGCAGTTTGAAGCGTTACCGGTAGATGAATATAGATTAACACATCTTCGACTGCTGGACATAGGCTTCCAGAGGTTTGCCGTAGTCACCGTGCTGGGCATGCGAGTTGGCAACCGCAGTGGGAGTTCAGTTAGGTGGGAGCTAATACATAGAAGGCGATGTTGCCCGACTACCTGTTGTAAGTAAGTAAGTAAGTAACTCTTTATTGTACACCAAAAATAATACATAAAAAGAACTATGAGTGTGTTAAGATTGTACAAATGGCGGCCTTAGCGCTAAATGCGATCTCTTCCAGGCAACCGTTGAATGGACCAGGAGTAAAGAAAAGGCATTTGGGTATTTGTTGGCATAATTAGCAGAAAATATTTTTTTTTATTTTTCTTGTTGTATGCCTTAGTTGCCTTTTGGGATAACTAAGGGATGGTTTGGGGTGCCCCTGTTGTTCTTTCTGGGCCGGATGCCATACGGCTTAAATACAGTAGTAGTTGGCGTGGTTGGCAAATGCCTGCTATTCACGCCGGAGGTAGTGGATTCAATTCTTACTCAGGTATTTGTGTGCATGAACATGTCTGTTTGTCCTGAGTCTGGGTGTAATTATCTATATAAGTATGTATTTACAAAAGAAATGTAGTATATGTTATCTGGTTTCCATAGTACAAGTTCTGCTTAGTTTGGGATCAGATGGCCGTGTGTAAATAATATCCCAGGATTATTCTTATTAGTGAACTACCATTAGTAGTTCTACTTTTATTTACCTGCTGACACACACAACATCTTTACTCCGGGCTTCTACAACTTTGTTTCTATAAAATTAATTCCAGATTGTAATTATTTGTACTTTCGTGTTTCCGAGCTCTCCAAAGTACCCTAGAGGCCCTACTGTATGACCACTTTTTTTAAGGATGACGCCCGCACTTGGAGCTTGATCTCCTGGGTACTTTACAAACATATAATTGACGGATACAATTTTCTTTGTGGTCAGGTGCCGGTCCCTCATTTGATTCTGGTAGTTAGATAACAAGTTAGACTTGGGAACCCCAATAGCAAAGGGGAAAAGGAGGTGAGTGAGAGTAGCAAGGAGGAAGTCTATATGTTGGTACATGTAAAACGAGAAAATAATAAACAAAATTAAAAATATATAAATATGTATTATATTTTATAAAATTGTAACAATTAAACTATTAATATTACATTGCTCATAATGCTTGATTAAACATCTATAAAATGCTAAGGCGACTTTCCATATGATAACTTCGCTGTACATAAAATATGTCAAAATTTAATTAATTTATAGTTATCTTAACTAATTATTTGGTGTTGCTATTTATTTAAATATAAACACAGAGCCAAGTTAAAAATATACTATTTTTTGCTTAGTTTTCTTTCTATCTCATTATTTGAGAATTGTGTCCTTAACTTCGTAATTAATAATATATATTTTATTACGTAATATTACTAGTGAAATTAACAATAAAGAAATATCAAAGACAAGTAGCTGTCATCGATAAATATGACAACCCACACATAGGCCCAGATATTACGCGTATGTAAAGATGGCCACCTAAGAGCGACGCGTACGCAAAGCGTAAACAAAATTTGCTGTTCCATTCCCCGCGTTCCCTATTCTTTCTTATTCATGCACAAAAACACAATAACCATCTATCTCTATCTCGCTCGTGCATTTGTTGTTTTTCATATTCAGAATAATAATATGTACTATAAAACTTTTTGTAAGACCGCCTTCGATTCTCAAATTGTATCTATTCAAAAGTGACAGTTAGTGCTAAATGCTGAAACAAATGAAAACAGCTAGAGTAAAACGTTTGGTTCGCTCGAAAAGCTATCATACTTGTGAAGTAGTAGCATAGTAGTATACAGGACAAAATACCAGATTTGAAGAGCAGAATACGGGGCGTGGAATTAATTATTCAAAATCTTCAGAATATGCCACTAAATAAAATGAAGAACAGAATCTGTTTGCTCCATTATACCAAACCTTGTTCCTCCATATTATAAGTTATCTAAGGATTATGGTTTATATGAGCGAAGGCATCTTGCAAATTCATGAAATAAAAAGTAAATTGGGCTCATGTAAATGTCTTATTCATACAGTTGATAAAAACAGATCATGCTTAAAAAATATAAAAGCAATATTTGTTATAATAGAAAATAAGAGATTTTCTGATAAATATGAAAAAATCAAATGTCTAGTATTTCATTACAATGTTACCTACCTAAATTAAAATGCGTTGTTGACTTCGATGAAAGTTATAATTTGATATACCGATACCATAGGCCTACCCACGTATCATTCAAAAATTGAACCAGGAATATAAAGGGGTATGAACCACTTCATTGCCGAATTATTTTAAACCCAAATAGTTAGAATATTAGATTCAGAATAGATTTGTCATTGCGTGGATTTTATTGCATACTTCCAATTTGTAGTTTTATTAAGGTAAAATTGTCGATACTTAAGCGTCGGTCTATTATGTATTTTTTAGGAGTTTCATCCTCATTTTTACATATAAATGTACACGTAAGAAAGAAAAATAACTAGTATATTGATTCTACTGAGCGTTTTTTTAACTATACACTTCTTTTATCAACTGATAACGAATTATTGTATTATTTTTTGTACTAAAATTAAAGGCACAACTTGGCTCTCCACATCAATCATTTCCAATGTCACATGCTTTTTGTTGGATCAAAACAAAAGAACATTTTTAAAATTTTCTGTGACGGACAAGTGACAACAGAATTGTAAGCATGTTACATCAACATATTATATCTAACATAAGTCGATTTTAAATTCTTCGAAGACAAATATGTACTACAGTTATTAGTTTTAGAAATTAAGTCACCAGGTTATCATTTATTCAACTAATACACTCTTCCCTTATGCTTATGCTGCGGTAAAAATATCCCAACCATGTACAGACGCCAGCACATCAAGCTACCCCAATCTGTCAAATTTCCCCAATTGAAATTAAGCCTTATACTTTTGTGATAAAGTTGAAAATCTATAAAAGAAATTTGACAGATTGGGGAAGCTGGATGTGCTGGAGTCTGTTCATTTAACATCCATTCGCTATTCACTTTTAACAAAAAATACGTTTAAAACAATCGCAATTCACATTTTACTCCATCTTCTTCGACGTTTTCTTGATTTCTAGGAACTTAAGCATATTCAAGCACCAGAACATAGCAGAAGCTACGTAGAAGATTTGTAACGCAGTTCCTAGCCCTGGGCTTGATACCACGATGGTTCTGGCTAGGAAGGCGAGTGCAGAGCAGCGGATGACCTCCAAGAGGGGAGCGTACTTGGTGTTATCGAAGAGCATGCCGATGATGGTGAGGGAGGCGATGACATAGAGAACGAAGATCAGCACTGAGATTGGAGTCATACCCTGTAACAACAAATAACCAATATCAACAGACCGAAAGTGTATAAGATAAGATATCTCTTTATTTCTGTGGCGACCAAGCAAGACAGTAAATGATGTTTTCAAACAATATGATGTAGATATATTTAATGCGAGTATAGCGTCAGTAAGAAGGCTGATGAGTGCTGAGTTTTACAATAATTATCTTAATGTTTAGCTTTCCAACGTATGCTTTATAATTATCACTTTTGTTAATTAGATTTTATAAGTTACTTATTTTTTACTTTTTTTGGTTAAGTGTATTTATGTACTAACTGGTAATATTTTTCTTGTCCATATTTTATCTAGATGTTTAAAAGTGAAGACCTGTAATTGACTATGTGTTGCTTATAACATTATTTATTTTGTATTTGTTGCTGTTGGTTTTCCAATTAAATAAATATTGTACACCACAACGTTACAAGATACAAGAATACAATACACTAAATGTGATCTCTTCCAGGCAACCTAGGCAGGGATTGGAGTATGGAGTAAAAGAGATAGGGTAGGGTAGTTGTTAGTGCACACAAGTATAGCAACGGTACGCACTGATATGGTATATTATGGGTTGATCTAACAGTAGCATGTTCAACCGTAAATAATGAGGTTCTAGGTTCAAATCCCGGGCCGGGCTAAAAAGTGTTTTCGGGATTTTTCTGTTAAGAAAATTTCTCTGTATCAGCCCGAAGTCTAGGAGTTGGCGGTAATATACTCGCGTGCCGCGAAGAGCACAAAAAGCCGTTGGTCCTGTACATGACCTCTTTCCGGTCATGTCGCTAGTCGTCCCATCGGACCATGAGAGTGTTGGAATAGAAATTGCTTCTGTGCTTATGCAGACACTTGTGCACTATTATATGTCCCACGTAGATGGCTAGTTTTCATCGAGGATAGCGCCGTAGTAGAATTAAAGCGTAATAATGCTATACACCAATGTAAAACGAAACATTGTTCCTCCATATTGTAAGTTATCTAAGGATTATGGTTTACATGAGCGAAGGCATCTTGCAAATTCATGAGATAAAAAACCGGCCAAGTGCGAGTCGAACTCGCACATGAAGGATTCCGTAGCAGCAAGTATTTCAGTTGATTAAATGAAAGCAAATTGCGGTTTATAACGTATTAAAACAAACTATTCAGTTTAGATAAAAATTATATTAGGAACCACAATATGATTTTTGAAGACCTATCCATAGACACCCACGTGTATGGTAACGATGAAAAAAAATTTTGAGTTTCAGTTCTATGTATGGCGACCCCCCAAAATTATTGTTATTTTTCTATTTTTGTGTAAAAATCTTAATGCGGTTTACAGAATACACCTACTTACCAAGTTTCAGCAGTACAGCTCTTATAGTTTCGGAAAAAAGTGGCTGTGACATACGGACGGACAGACAGACATGACGAATCTGTAAGGGTTCCGTTTTTTGCCATTTGGCAACGGAACCCTGAAAAGTAAACTGGGCTCATGTAAATTTGTTATTCAAACAGAATATTATGCAAAAAAATATAAAAGCAATATTTATTATACTAGAAAATAAGAGATTTATTATTATGTCCCACGTAGATGACTAGTCTCCACTGAGAAAGGTGCCGTAGTAGAATTAAAGCATAATAATTGCTATACACCAATGTAAAACCATAAATTTAGGTTCTGCTTTAATATAGACATATGCTATATATATATATATAATTTATATTTCGCTTTTTTGTTTACTTAGATTTGCACCTTGTATTGAACAAGGAAAGGAGACCTTATTTACCAAATTTAATTATTTATTTATTTATTGGATTTATTTATTGCACTCAACTTAATTCTACCATTACAGCTAATGCGATAGAAAAGTTACAATTCAATTGCGTATTATGTACATTTCTAAACAACGAATAACATACAATCAAATAAGCCGCCCTTGTGAAGTCGTTCAGTGAGCAAGCGAATAAGTCTACTATTTCACATTTATTATAATATAATAATAATATCTCGGGACAATGTCACACAGATCATCCTAGCCCCAAACTAAGCAAAGCTTGTACTATGGGTGCCAGGCGACGATATACATACTTATATAGATAGATAAATACTTATATACACAGAAATAGTAACGTGTGCGAGTACTTCCTCTCTCTGGAGTTCAAAGCACGGTCCACAGAAGGGTCGGTCCTTAGGGACATTTTGTGCATCTCTTACTGTCTTAATATGCGAAGAAGCATTCAATGCGGAATGCTAGTCTGATTGAGAATAGAAGGGGTCACTTCATAGTTGCACGTGTGTGAATGCACACAATAGTGTATTTACTCTCAACTGGGCCGTGTGGCCGAATGGTTCTGTCTATATTAAGGTATGAATTCAGTTTTATTATTATAACGGACCTTGTGTTAAAAACGACGGTCGCGCTTTAATGCTACCACCGGATCTGTGATCTGTGATGAGTAACTAGAAATAATAACTGTATTACTACAAACATGTTCTGACTATTTACAAGCGCTTTTTTAAAGTATACGTGAATAAAAACCTTTTTTATTTTATTTTTATTTTTTATTTACTTTTGTTGAAGTTACTAAGTGTATTGAATGGAGCTTACACGTGTGAACATTTCTGTTTTGCTGACCACCAATTTTCCGCAGAGCTTAACAGAATATCGTTCATATAAATATCCGGATATGAAACTTCAGGAACAATATTTATAAATACAGGCCTAAATCAACAATAATTTTATCGGAATCCTTTTTCAGCGCGCTTACCATATTTTACTTTAACGTGTATGAATTTCTCTTATCAAGATCCATAAAATGACGTCATGTGGAAAAATTGTACAGTGTACGTGTTTTGTTATTATAATGCCGGGATGAAAAGTTGCCTCGCTTCCGGCAATTAGAAGTAAAGTGAATAAGAATGAAAACATACAAAATTAAAAAGTGGACGGTACTGCAAACTTCAATAACAACAGTTTTCTTTTTTTAAGTTCCTGATCCCTGCCTCGAACTTTACAAACATATAATTGATGAATATTAAGCACACCAAGATTCAGAAATCTACTTATGGCTCGTACTCTCAAAAGTATCTATGTAGTGTAATTGTTATTAATAAATAAATTAAAAGAAGAAGATTATCAACTTAACCATTTTTGTTAATCTAAAGGGTCTGTTTTCGTAATAGTCCTATATAAATTTGTTTCAATTAAATGTCTAAAAGAATATGTGAAGTCAATTTTAGGTTTACTTATAAGTATAATAATTGGGTAAATTTACATATCATCGTATTTATTTTAAATAAAAAAATCTCATCTCTATATCAACCACGCTATTTAACTTGTAAAACACATCAATGGAACATTTGGGCCCGCCAAATTTGTATTTCATCGTATGTTTTCAATAACTTATCAGGAAGGTAAAGGAACTTCACACAAAGGGCGGTGTTAGGTAGGTATTTAAAGCTCCGAATAATAGCTATTTATAAGCCTCGACCCCAAAATGGGCACGGTAAAATATAACTATGTCTGTATTTGTCTGTCGGTCGTGCCGTAGCAATGAGTTAAGAAAATATTAGGATATTTTGTCTTATCGTATGAAAATATATACGATACCAAGAAATTGTACAATCTGCACTTATATATATTTAAATAGCCACTAGCACTATATGTACAGACGCCAGCACATCCAGCTACCCCAATCTTTTATAAATTTTCAACTTTATCACAAAAGCATAGGATTCACTTTCAATTGGGGAAATTTGACAGATTGGGGTAGCTTGATGTGCTGGCGTCTGTACATTAAAACAACCGGGTTGAGCGAAAATAAGTTTTATTGGAACCATTAAGAAGCAGACTAGAGTCTGCCTTAATTGACCGCTAGACCGACTGAGCAGTCACTAGTCCTACTTCCTACTAATATGATAAATGCGAAAGTTCGTGAGGATGGATAAATGGATGTTTGTTACTCTATCACGGAAAATCTACCCAATGGATTTGTAGTAGTATAGCTTATTATGTATATCCGAATAACACATAGGCTATAATTTGTAAAGTTTAAAGTGGGTAAAACCACAGGGCACTGCTAGTGTTTTCTATTTCTAATCTATTTAATGTCAATCCTTGAATGATTTTATAAATTCCATCAATCATATTCTGTTGTTCGTTAGGTGAATCAACAAAAAAAATGCTGTTTTACTATTCTGTTACGTAAATTGATATATAAAGCGCGCTGAAACAACATAAATACTGTGGAATTCGTTTATATAGTCTTATTTGTATCGACCATTTGGATGTAGCGACATTCAATCCAAATTTCTTGAATATAAAGTAGGTATACAGAAGATTAGTTTTTTTTTGTTTCTTTTTTATGCAAAATGATAAGTGAAGATATGGTCGTAGGTGGACCGCGCGTACCCATAAGATGCCTGTTCACTCTAATCTTGAAGAAACCCATGTTATATGAGTCTGGAAACACGTCGTTTGGGAGGCTATTCCACAGCTTAGCCGTGCGTATGATGAAGATGAGTATTCATTTGGTTATAGTGACTTCAGGTGTAACGCAGAGTTAAAATATAGCGACCATTTCTAATGAAGCATTTGTAACAAATTCCGAGAAGGCCCATGCTTCTATGTGTCTTTTACTTTTCACAGTACCTACTGTGACCGCCAAAAGTACAAAGATATACATAAATATATATAGGTAACCTTTATCATACAAAAAAAACAAAAGAACATCGTCATCGCAATCCACTCACCATGTGTTTTGCAGCTAGCTCGAAGAAACCATACAGAACGATTGTGTAGTGGGCTATCAGATAAATATTGCACCACGCTGGCAATTGTACATCGTATTTAGGCCGGCATTCCACCTGCAAACACAAAACAATATAACTTAATATTTTAACATAAAACCTAGACTTAATATGCTAGGTACACACTATCAATTCTTAAGTGCTGGTGTATTATAGAACTTACATACCAACACTTCAGATTTGATAGTAAAGGAAGTAAAATCTTTTTATACTTCACCATAACTAAAAACTAAAATTGACGTACATAAATATTGGTAGAAAGGGCGGCCTTTGCGCTACTGCAATTTCTTCAAAGTATAGGGAAGATAAACAAAGGAAAGGGGAAACTGGATAAATAGGTGTAACAATATGTCAACTAAATAAAAACAAAAATTACATAGAAGAATTAAAAACAGTAAAAGAAATTAGGAATGCGAGAAGAATCAAAAGGCGGCAGTGGTAAATAAATGTAGGCATCTACGTGGATAAATATTTTTTCATAATATTTTTTTTAATATGTCTACAGGTTGAGTTTGTCTCGTTGTTAATAGCAGTGCATTCCACATGCGCACAGCGTGCACTGTGAAAGATTTGGCATAATAATTTGTGGAATGACTTGGCATCTGATGATTTCAAGGGTCTTGAATGTGTGTCATTTCTCTTCACCGATTTTGTCAAAATTTATTTAGATGGTGCTTTCAAACGTTCGAGACGTTTGAAAGCACCATCTAAATAACATATCAATAGAAAAACACTTTTTTGATGTTGGTAAAAAATAGTATGTTTATTTATGAATAACATAATTGTTACCATCAAAAATAGGCTTACTTAGTTATGTGGTACGGTTTAAGTAAAACAAGAAATATGTAAATGAATTTTGCATTCAAATATTCACAAGCCGCTTTTGTACGATTTTTATCACTATTTTCTATTGTTTTTTAATAATTTTTAAAGTGGAGATTGCAAAATGGAAGATGTTATTGCATATACTTGGTTTGTTTCCCATCTTTATTGTCTAAGTGATTGAAAGTGGTGTGAGGTCTGGAAGATAATGCAAAAATATCTATATTTCGAATATAGCCTACAATAATCTTAATCCTCGAGTAAACGACTTATCTGAAATTATGAGCCTTATTACATTAACAATAAAAATCAATTTTGAACTGAATCAGAATATCGTTGGTAACAAAACGCCCATATTCGTTCAACTCTACGAAAGTCATATTTAAATTTTAAATTCTTTAAGAAGTTCTACGTATTTCAATAAGATTAACCTGGGGCTGTGTTTTCGAATTTATGTATATAATTATGATATGTATTCATTGTGTAAATCAAATATGTACAGTCGCCAGCACATCAAGCTACCCCAATCTGTCAAATTTCCCCAATAGAAAGTGAACCTTATGATTTTGTGTTAAAGTCGAAAATCTATAAAAGAAATTTGACAGATTGGTGTAGCTGGATGTGCTGGCGTCTGTACTAACCTTTGACTTTACCTTTGCATTTTAGTGCATCTTTGTAAGATTGTGATAATATAATGGTCCTTGAAGGAGCTTACTAATTAGTTAAAACTAAATGTAATGAATTCTGGAGAACTTTTATTGATGACGGTAAACAAAGAAACAGTAAAATTCGTTGTCAGGTAACACCTGCTTCGAATCGAAATGTTATATGTATATTTTTTATATATTGTGTTTTTATTAAATTTTTTTTTGATACTGAAACGTAAAGATAATTAAACCTACACATGATCCTTGACAATAACATAATTTTAGTTAGCTAAATATCGTCACTATTATAAAATAAATCTTATTGTAAATTATTTCCTACTATCCGTGTACCTAAATATCTATATGTACCTAGAAATAATTATAAATTAATTATATATTACTGCGAACATGTTCCGACTATTTACAAGCGCTTTTTAAAGTCTACGTGAATAAAAAACCTTTTTTATTTTATTTAAAAGTGACATATGTTGAACTTGTCTTTTAACATCTTGTCTTTTTGACGTGATCCATATATTTTCTTCCTACTCTTCTCTAACCTCCCTTTTTGTTTTTTTATTATTATATAATTACAATATAATATAGAAGATAATAGAGAAGAGCAGGAAGAAAATATATGGATAACATCAAAGAGACAAGATGTTAAATGACTTTAAAGACGGATGAAAAAGAGTCTACAAGAAAATTATTTGTCAAAATGGAATAAAACCATATAATACTTTGATTTATATTTGAAAACTATATTATTTTTTTAAACTTGTTTTTTAGTGATACAGACTGACAATAACAGAGTCCCGTAAATTATGTTTGTGTTTCAGGAAGAAAATAATTATATACCCATTATGCGTGTATTAAGATAATTGTATAACGGGTTTTGGTATAATGCCGGTATGATGAATAGATTAAAATATAAGTACTGATTTCTTTAACGACGTGACATTCGCAACGAATTTAAGGGTGGTCTGAATTTTAATTAATAGTTAATACCATAATTAGTTTATGTTATGAATACCTCACATAAACAAATCATTTGATAAAGAATTTATTTAGCTTTGCTGATATAAATCTTAAAGTAATGAATTTTCTTTTAATCAATAAATTTATTAGTATTATTTAAAAGACGCGCTCTAGGAAAAGGAACCTAAGTAATGCAATATTTTATTTTAAAAAATATTATTATTATTATTTAAAAGACAATGCCATAGGAAACAAATTCTTTGTGTCACGGAGTTCTTTACAAACATATAATTAATAAAACATATAATAAAACTGCCTTTCAAATGAAAAAAAAAACTGCATAGAAATCGGTCTATCCATTTGAAGCCTACGATGCCAAAGACAGACAGACACACACACACACACGCACACGCACACAGACAAACAGACCTCGACGCCAAACTTAAAACACCCGACTCTTCGCGTCGGGGTTTAAAAAAAGAAAGTTTTAGTATTGATTTACCTGATAGATACATACACTTTAAATGTATAACATCTCAGCATCGATGACGGGTTAAAAAAAATTACGTGTACTTACATCAACCTTCATATCTTCATCTCCTAAACGTGGAGTACCAGGTTCCCAGCTTGGTCCCCAGAATACAGCCTTAAACTTGTCGCTCAAAGACTCCATACTTTTGACCTTCTCGACTACATACGTGTTGTAGAAGCTCTGTAAAAGAATTTAGAGAAATTTAGAGCACATAGGTATTTAACAAGTTTCAATATAATGCTAATGGGAAATATTTGATTTATGTAGGGGTCAAAAGTGACTTCAAATGACTGCACGTGTGGCGCAGCGGCTAAGACAGTCGCCTCACTTCTTCGTGTCGCGGGTTTGAGTCCCGCGCCGGACAACTATTTGTGTGACCCATAAATAGTTGTTCTGAGTCTGGATGTAATTTGTGTCCGTCTATTATATGTTTGTAAAGTACCCCGCGACACAGGGATTAGATTCCCTAGTGCGGGGGTGTCTTAAAAAAAATGGTTCGTGTAATAATACAAACGGTACTCCTCGCCATTTCTGTTAGCTTGACCTTGGCTTGACACGCTGCCGCGTGCCTAGATTGAGTCCATAGACCATAGAATTATTTAATTTTAATGAATAATCCTAATTCACAGAAATCCTATATTCAAAGTGTTTCTTTAAACTGTAATGAGACCTGTTGAATTAGTATTATCACCGGTGGCAATTTGACCTTAAAAATGATTTTTCTGCTGGTCGAATAAATATGGAGTTAATATATTCGGATTTGGTTAGAAGTATTAATTAATGGAAGGAAACAACCAGTTTTCTTCCTTTAAAATGATGAAAGTCACTTTGTCAATCCTTCCCTCGGATTGACAAAGCGTGATATTTCATCATTTGTTTGATTTGTTCTCCATTCAAGTATCCTACGTTCGATACTCTGGCTTAAAATAATCCAAGAATTTAAAGACAGTATCCAGAAAATCATAGTTACCTTTATCTTTATTTCTATTACGTTAGTGTCTATGTATTCTTATATATAACAATAATAATAATAACAATTTATTTTCAGATAAACATCCATAGTGTTAGTAACAATTTTTCTTAATCTATGTTAGTACTCCTACTTCATTAGGACTCTTAAGAACTCCTTCATAATGCAGGAGTTATACTTCTCAGCAATGACTTTTAGGATGCCATTGGGCTGCTCCGCAATCTACTAAGTAAAGACGCAACCCGCTTACGCATAATAGCATGAAAGCCGTCCACTCTAGCTTCTGTAAACATGCTAGAGGCACTACAAAAGCGGGGCAGGCCCAATAGCATCCTAAAGCCATTGTTATACTGAACGCGCAGCACATTAAGCGATCTCTGGGTATACTTGACCCACAGGCTGCTCGTGTAGAACGTCTGACAGTATGCTTTAAAAGAGTAATTTTAACATCGTTACTACAGCGAGCAAACCCGCGGGCCAATATATTAGGAATTCGAGGAATTTAATATTTACTAATAAAACAAATAAGACCTAATTCTTAACATTCCAGTGATTCACCGTGCAGAAACCGGCTCCATCGCGTGATAGAGAAGGGGACACTCGACAGAGTCTGACATTTGCACTCAGACGTAAGTAAGTAAGTAACTCTTTATTGTACACCAAAAAATAAAACATAAAAAGAACTATGAGTATGTTAAGATTGTACAAATGGCGGCCTTATCGCTAAGTGCTTCTCTTCCAGGCAACCGTTGAATGGACCAGGAGTAAAGAAAAGGCATTTGGGTATTTGTTGGCATAATTAGCAGAAAGGATTTTTTTTTTGGTTGTACCATGGGTACTTTTAACAATAAATAAATACGACGTATACGGTCGTGACGCATCAACGCTCGCCTTTTCTATCTCTTAGTGTTTCCCTCCCTTTCTGGCCAAATTTTGTATGACCTAAGTTTAATATTATCGGACCTATATGGAAGCAAACCACGAGAATCCCAAACCATCTGGCAGTGATTTATTTAAAAATTTTAGTTTTCGTAAGATAACATTTGATAACGTCTGAAAAAAATATTTATGACTACAATATGAGATAAATAGAAAAATAACGATATAGTTTTGGAGTAGATAAATATTTAAAAATAATTATATCTCATGGTGCTATATTACATGCATTCACGTCAGTAAATACCCCGAGTCGAGGTTTTAAGATAACGTTAAAATATTACTACCATAGATCATATAACCACGCGATCTCACCACGTAAAGGCGAAGAAATGTAGAAATGAAATGAATACTGGTAGCTGGGTATAAATAAAATAAAAAAGGTTTTTATTCACATATTTAAAAACGCGCTTGTAAATAGTCAGAACACGTTTGTAGTAATACAGTTATTATTTCTATTCGTTAGTATGTCAGAGTACTCAAGAATTATCATCATACAGCGATCGCTTTGTCCAGCAGGGGACGTCTTAAGACATTATAAATCATTTCACGTATCGTACGGGAAATTATTTATCGAATCGAATTAACTTTAAAACTTTTATTTTATAGTATTTGTAGATATTTTAACGTACGCTTTGTTTTATTTTAATAAACTTTTTAGATATACACTAAATACATTTCTATACAAACCACTATTAAAATAAACCTTTGATAATTTTAGACTTAAATACCTTTATCACCACTAAAGTCAAGTTGTCACTTATGTGACAACATAATTATACAAAACAAGAATTTAATGTCCACCGTCGCCATAATTATGTGTAGGATCGTTTAAATATTGTAAACTAAGTTTAGACCGACTATATTACGGATGATCACTTTATTTTGTTTTCTTACCTATGAAGTAATTTATGTAATCTAAACTAGCTGTGCCCCGCGGTTTAACCCACGTTAAATTTTATAAATTATCATAGCTCCTCCCCCGTAGGTGATAGCAAGATAATAATGTAGCCTATATGTTGACCCGACCTCTTAGTAATATTCATGCAAAATTTTAAGTAAATCCATGCAGTACTTTTGAGTTTAATCCGGACATACATACAGACAAACAGACACACAGACGAAAATTCTAAAAACTATATTTTTGGCTTCGATATCTATTGTAGATCACGCCCCAAGTATCCTTTTGAAAAAATATTCAATGTACAGTTTTGACTTTCCTACGATTTTATTATATGTATAGATAGATAATTCAATTATCATCAATCAATCATGTCAGCCGAATGAAATCCATTGTATTATTTTGTCCAACTTATCTATTCTGCTTATGTGTACAATAAAAAGTATTATATTCTATTTTATTCTACTACTACGTTTATCCCGCCTAAGGAAAAATTACCTCCGGGATATAATTTGCCATGGCCAACCTGGAGGACTCTTAATAGACTACGTATCCAGGTTGGTAGATTAAAAGAAAACATGTGCAAATGGGGTTACATTCCCACATCACAAAACATCTGCGAGTGCGGCGTGTCACCCCAAAGTATGGCACATTTATCCGTTTGTCCCTCATGTCCAGTCTCTTGTTCCCTTCAGGACTTGTATGACGCTTCAGCCAAAGGGGTCAGCGTCACCCAATTTTGGGAAGATAGAATATAATTCTTACCATCGACACGATAAGAAAAAGATTTCACTATAGGACAAAAGCCTCACCAAATGATTTCCCCAGTAGAGTTGTGTCCCTCATGTGGATAAATATGCCATAATAGCAACGCTTGGCAGTATAATGGTCATAGTGCACAGAGAGACGCCGCTTCCCGTTTTCTAGGAGATATTCCCTCGGGACGACTTCTACGCCCCCCACGGGATGAGATGGGGTGAAGACATTCTATGTAGACCCACACAGCAAATAATAATAATAATATCTAGGGACAATGTCAAACAGATCATCCTAGCCCCAAACTAAGCAAAGCTTGTACTATGGGTACCAGGCGACGATATACATACTTATATAGATACATAAATACTTATATACATAGAAAACCTCCATGACTCTGAAACAAATATTCGTGCTCATCACACAAATATTTGCACTTACCGGGATTCGAACCCAGGACCACCAACTTCGTAGGCAGGAGCACTACCAACTAGGCTACGGTGACCGTCATAATAATATCATATATCGAATCAAAATAAATATCGAATCAAAATTATTATTATATATAATATGTAATAAAACACTAGGCCAAAGTGACATACATATGTCAATAGTCACTTCGTATTCAATAATCATATCAGTTTATCAAAACGATCGAACACCAATTTGTTAATTTAGCTATTAAAAGTAAAATTAAATAAAAGTCCCTATACAAATATTATCTGTGCAATAAAATACTATCTTACTGTATATTTTTGGCATAAAAGAAAAGCCTACCTTCGCCTTTATCATTAAATGTGTTTCGGAAAACCATAAAACCAGACAACAGCCCATAAAATTGACAAATAGCGTATTTACACATTCATGAATATATTTTATACTATCCGAATAGCAATTAACCTCACGAAATGGGGATATAAACAAAAAACCACTAAGCAAGGGATTCAAAGGGCTTTTAAACGTTAATATGGGATTTTGTGGCTCCAGCCGAGGAAGATTTTCCACAAAAATATGTGTCACCGAGAGGTCAGTTTAACAAAAGAGATTATGTGACAATATCAATATGATACGAATACCTTCACTGAATATTAATTTAATAATACATATAATATAATCGTAAGAGAGTCAAAACTGTACATTGAGTATTTTTAAAAACGATATTTGGGGCGTGATCTACAATCGATATCGAAGCCAAAAATATAGTTTTTAGATTTTTTGTTTAATTATCTGTTTGTCTGTATGTATGTCCAGGTTAAACTCAAAAAGTACTTTAGGATTTACTACAAATTTTGCATGAATATTACTAAAAGGTTGGGTCAACATATAGGCTACATATTATTACGCTACCTAAGGGGGAGGAGCTTTGATAATTGATAAAATTTAACGCTGGTAAAACCGTGGGGAACCAGTTTGATAATACAACTTTTTTAGTTAATTAGTCATGGTGGAATTTCACGGTTTAATCAATTTATATATTCGCTAGTAATAATATAGTGTTTATAATTATTTCTCAATACCAAATAATGTCTTTAATAAGCAAATTTTCGATACCATGGGTTACATTATTGTGTTTTTCTAAGAAAAGTATCTTTTCATCACCCCATCTCGTAAAGAGCATTTTTACTCTTCGATATCTAAGTGGAAAAGTGGTTTTTATCCTCTAGAGGTTAAAGTAAATTTGAATTTAGAACATCGTGTGTACCAAGTTTGTGAATGCAAAATATCAGTGAACCTATTTACTTCTACCTCTATGGTGCCGATTTTATCATACAACTTTTTTAATTCATTAAAACTAAGACTCGGAATTAAAAAAAGTACACCAAGAATTTAATTGTTTTGCGCAATATTACTGCTGAATATAGCTTATATAAGAATGACATAGGTATAGGCTATTATTTATAAAGTTTAACGCGGGTAAAACCGCGCGGCGCAACTAGTTTGTTATAATTTAAAGATTGTCCTGTAATACTTACATATCATAATATAGTAATTAATACCTAAACTGATATAAAAGTATTTATGATAAGGTTATTTTTTCGGATTTAGTCATTTCCTCGCTGAGGTGCGATGAAAAGTTACGTGTGGCACTCGAGTGCAAAGATTTTTCACTTTGCGCTCTTTTGATTTCCTCGCTATTGCTCAGGATTCTAATTTTGAATCATTCGCTTGCTCGGTTATCAAAATTGAGCACGCGGTTAAAAAGCAACTTTGCACTCTTGTATAACAAATACCATTACCCAATTTTTTTTTAATGGGCATGTTACCTCATTTCGTCTGTATAAGATTAATACATTAAATATTAATATTAATACAATAATATCACGTGTGGCGCACCAGTTAAGGCCGTTGCCGCGCTGCTTCGTGTCGCGGGTTCGATTCCCACGCAGGACAACTATTTGTTGAGCCTGGATGTACATAGTGTCGATGAATGATATTTTTGTAAAGTACCCCGCGACACAAGGATCAATTTCACTAGTGTGGTCGTTGTCTTTTGAAAACATAAAAAATAGACAATTAGAATAGCCATGAAACTAAAAACGAGTATATTCCATAACTTTGCTATGTTGCTTATTACATTTTAAATTGATATATCTATTTTGTACGAAAAGAAAAATGTATTTTGCAAACATTGAGCCTATGTTATATATTTTATTTTTATTTGATGTGATCTAAGGACTATTTCTAACATACTATATAATCCTTTATATATAGTATTATGCCTACACACTGTATAGTGTAATGCCTACACGTCTACGCTGTAAACATAGTAGTTGTAAAGCAAAGGAGATCTTTCACAAGTCTCGTAATACTACTCGTAAACTTTGCAAATGATTCGTATCATTTGCAAAGTTTACGAGAGGTATTACGAACCATGTAGAAACAAAAGCAAAGCGAAAATGAATATAACCTAGTTTCTAAATTAATATGGAAATGTTAAGAAAATATAAAAACGCGTAGACGTGGTTAAGCCTTTGTATAAATATTGACCTCAAATATGTTACTGGAAATATATATTTAAATATTTTAGATATCTAAAACTCGAAATCGTAGAATAATTTAACAGGCTAGTGAGTTGTTTTCTATAATCTAATCATAAGTTATTTTCACAAAGTTGTTACGCAAAATTATATAGGCGTGGCCTTAAAAGGAGATCAAACACAATATTTATACTAAAGTAATACATACAAAAACTAATACACAATTTAATTGGTTTTAATTCTAAACATATATCAAGCGCCTGCCACATTTGGATCTAGATTGGCAAACTTATGATGAACACTGCCCTACTATAAAAAAAAAAACATGAGAGATGTCAAGGGACACCCGGATGGAACGAAGTTATTTCTTATTATTTATTTTTTCTGTCTAGCCCCCTTTCACAACGCGCGATAAGGAACTTCGTTCCAAAAATAAGAAAATAGGCCATACTTTAGTACCTGCCGACTAATAATAATGATTCCGTTGCGAGTATTAGGGTTCAGTTTTAGAAATTTGACAGTATTTTGTATGTCCTGTCCAGTACTTTTAGTTACAAATGTAGTTTTTTTTTAAAGGTACTTTTACGCATAGCCTATGTCAGTACCATCGTATCCTAAACAATCGAATTTTCACAAAATATGGGCCATGAACTTGAACAAACCTATCGCATCATCACTATTTGGTTGGGATAGAATTTTGTGGCACATGCCCACATCGGTTCTGTTCAAGTTCAGGGACCTTATTAAATTATTTCTACTAGACTCATATCGAACACATTCCATCAATAAATGTTGTAGGTCCTCGATACATCCACATTCCTCACAATTGGGTGAAGTAATATTTTTCATCATAAAGGCACATTTTTTGCATGGAATGTGTCCAGATCTGAGTCTAAGAGCAGTAACAATGAGTTTCCTATTGATATCGCTATCCATGAACCAAGGCACGCGAAGAGGTTCACATTGTATGGTTTTATACTATAAACCCTTCTCTAGCGACCGTTTATTAAAATATTCTTACAAATGTAGTTTAGTCGTGTAAAAAGCAGAATTGCCAAGTACTAAGTGACTTATAGTGGCATGTTAACGCTTGCCATCCATAGTTTCGTGCCATGACTGCTAAACCAGAGATCCTGGCTTCGATCCCCACCCAGGACAAATCTTTGTGTGATGACCACGAGTTTTAGCTCTATGTATGGATGTAAATTATCTATATTATGCATTTATTTATAAATATATATATCAGTTGTCTGTTTGCCATAGTACAGGCCCTGCCTAGTTTGGGATCAGATGCTAGTGTCTTAGTAGTCCCAAGATATTTATTTATTTATTTTATTTCTGTCACAAATCAGGAGATATGATCGCTAGATGAAATTTTCGGTTTGTTATCATTATGTCATATGGAATTAACTATACTAGTAACTAGTAATGAACCATCTGAAATTTAGTACACAGGGTGTTAGCAAGGGAAGGATTCCCTTGCTATCACCCTTGCTAACAATTTGATCTGCCAGCGTGTATCGTTCGTAGCTTAACACAGAGCGCCTACCCCGGAATGGTAGATGGTGCAGGTTCGAGACCCGCCGGACGATTAAATTTATGATTTCCCATTTTTGAGATTAGATTAACGCTTTGCATTGCGAACAATGCTATAAAATTCAAATTTAATAATTTGGAAGGTATTATCATTATGATATGATCTTTCACATGCAACTGTGAACATATCAGTCGGCCATGTTTCTAGAAAACAAAGCTGATAGATAATACCTACATCCTCCGGAAGGTTTGCAAGGGAATCCTAAATTTGATTTGCCAGCGTGTATCGTTCGCAGCTTAACGCAGAGCGCCTACCCCGGATTGGTAGATGGTGCAGGTTCGAGAGCCGCCGGACGATTAAATTTATGATTTGCCATTTTTGAGATTATGTAACATTGTCTTAACCCGCTTGTTTACTTTAAATAGTATAGTAGGGCTACTGTAGCCTATGATAACAGAGCGAGGACAATTAAAAGATAAGCTATCTATCATTATACTTAATAAACCAACCCACTTCTAATTAGATCACTTTACGTGGAACAGAAGAGTAGCGATTAATGAGCTTACGTTATATATATATACTAGCGGCTCGGTACGTGCTTCGCTACGTATAAGGCATGATAAAAAAAATATTATTAAGTTCATTTATTCAAAAAAAAAATATTTTAAATCGCTAAAAATTTTGATTTACACTTTTTCAAGACTTTTTTAAAATTTTCTCTACGTACAAACCTTCCCTGGACTTCCACAAATAATTCAAGACCAAAATTAGCCAAATCGGTAAAGGCGTTGTTGAGTTATAACATTACAACGAAAAGTGGCATTGATTTTTATATATATAGATTACCTACCTCAAACATTTGTTTTTGAACCAACGTCCACACTAGGGAAATTAATTCATTTGTTGCGCGGTACTTTACAAACATACTTATAATCTAATATCTTTAGTTATTTAAATGATTAGCACATAAATGTATAAGGCGGACTTAATACCAATGGCATTCTCTAGCAGTAAACCTTAGGCTGATGCGAAACAAACATGGTAGGTGCACTATATAATATTATATGAGAAGGTAAATCATTTATTAATATACAACCCGTGTACTTACATACAACACAAATTCTTATTAGAATATTTTCAAATATATTTTTGTATAATTAGTGTTATATTATATATTTTTTATTGTTTTTTGAGACAGAGAGCTAGCATTCCACCTGATGATAAGTGGTAACCGCTGCTCAAGTACATTTGGAGTGGCAGGGGGCACAGCAAACCGCTGCCTACCATGAGATTAATACTCTTTTTAAATCTCGTTTAAAGAAGGACATGTCGTACCGCTGAGGAATCACCGCAGCAGGTAAATATATATCTATACAAATAAAAAAAAAAACTTGTGTGTACTTATGTACACGCGTTAGAAGTTATACTTCTTAATATACAACTTGAACATAGTTATCAATTTTCATACCACCTAGAACTAACGTCATGCTGTTATTTTTACGATGCGCGCGCACGATAAAAATAACTCTCATACCACCTAGAACTAACATCATGCTGTTAAATTTTTCGGTGTCGGTGTGCGCGCGCATCGTAAAAATTCACTCTCATCATTTTTCTCCATCGCGCCAAAAGAAGTATAACTTCAATAAAATTGGAGTGTCTGTTTCTAATATTGAAATAACCGGTTTTTACTACATAAATATGAATATATATATACGGTACATACCTACACCAAAATAACATTTTTTACAATTTTTGTCTGTCTGTCTGTCTGTTTGTTTCGGCTAATCTCTAAAACGGCTGGACCGATTTTGATGGGACTTTTATTGGCAGGTAGCTGATGTAATAAGGAGTAACTTAGGCTACTTTGATTTTAGAAAAAGTCATTTATTTTACAAAAAAAAAACAAAATAAACTAATTAACACGCGGACGAAGTCGCGGGCACAGCTAGTAATAAATAAGAATAGAGAGGTGGTTTGTTAAGGGGTTAACTAAAGGTTATATACTTTTGAACCCTCCGCCAGTCGTAGCGGTCTCCGTTCCACTGGGCCACGGGGGGTGAGGACGAGAGAGGGCATCTGTGGTCGCGCGCCCACTTCTGCACTAAAAATATTCCTGCGCAAATGACTGCTTCATCAAATGGACTCCGATGTAGTTAAGTCCTGTGGCGATAGGCTGAGGTAGAGAGGCTTGATTTGATGCAGATTGGGCTTTGTCTGAGGCTTGCACATAGGCGGCTCTGGGGGTGCTCTTAGAGCACGAAGCTGGTGGTCCTGGGTTCGAATCCCGGTAAGTGCAAATATTTGTGTGATGAGCACGAATATTTGTTTCTGAGTCATGGATGTTTTCTATGTATTTAGGTATATATCTATCTATATAAGTATGTATATCGTCGCCTGGTACCCATAGTACAAGCTTTACTTAGTTTGGGGCTAGGATGATCTGTGTGACATTGTCCCTAAAAATTATTATCAGATACGGCGAAGTGACCTGGAGCTGCGTCAAAAAACGAGGGAGATAAAAGATAAGTGGTGGCAAGAGAAAGCACGTCACATGCAGTGGCTCGCTGACACAAACCAGCTCGGGGAGTTTTATTGCGAGGTGAGAAAGTTGACAGGTACGACCTCTGTTGCAAAAGTGCCTCTAAACCTGCAAATGGTGAAGGCCTTCTAAAAAGCAAGGAGGAAGTACTTGAGCGATGGGCAGAACACTTCAACACTCTGCTGAACGTGGCCCGTTCAACTGACTGGGAACACGTTTGTTCTCTTACTCAACTTCCTACAACCATCGAGCTGGATGAGCCCCTGTCACTTGACGAGATTGTTCTTGCTTTAAAACAAGAACAAAATAACCGCGCGGTTGGCATTGATTTTATACCAGGAGAGCTACTTAAATATGGTGGTGAGGAATTGCATTCGGCTATATGGAAATTCTTTGTTCTTATGTGGGAGAAAGAACAGGTCCCTTCAACTTTTAAAGTTTCTAGCATTAGGGCTTTATATAAGAGCAAGGGAGATCGCTCTGACTGTGACTCCTACCGCGGTATTTCGCTTTTATCAGCCCCAGGAAAAGTTTTTGCCAGAGTACTTTTAAACCGCCTTATAAATCTTTCGGAAAAGCTCCTGCCTGAAACACAGTTTGGATTTCGACCTGAACGAGGCACCTGTGCGGCCATCTTCTCAGTGCGCCAACTCCAAGAAAAAAGCAGAGAACAGGGTCGCTCATTACATCTCTGTTTCGTAGACCTGGAGAAGGCGTTTGACAGCGTGCCTCGAGTAGCACTGTGGATGGTGTTGGAAAGATTGGGATGCACGGAGAAGTTTGTAAGACTACTTAGACTCCTGCACGACAACATGGAGTGTTGTGTCGCTCTCAACGACGAACAGTCTCACTTCTTTCCCGTTACCTGTGGGGTGAAGCAAGGGTGCGTATTGGCGCCCACACTGTTCGCGCTGTACTTTGCAGTTGTAGTCAATGATGTCTTACAAACTTCTTCAGAAGGTGTCCGAATTCGTTTCCGCACCGATGGCAACCTTTTCAACCTTGCGAGGCTCAGGGCCCGCACAAAGGTATCACACGCTGTAGTTACCGAGATGATGTACGCCGATGACTTATGTTTCGTAGCGGAATCCCCAGAAGGTCTGCAGAACCTTATGTCCGATTTCCACAAGTCTTGCCGGAAATTTGGTCTAAAAGTCAGCGTCAAAAAGACGGAAGTGATGTTACTAGATACTCACGGTCATGAGGCGCTGAACATAAAACTCGGGGAGGACGAACTAAGGCAGGTCGATAAGTTTCGCTACCTGGGGAGCACAGTAACATCCAAGTGCGACCTTGATGCTGAGATAAACAGCAGAATCAATGCTGCAGCTGCAGCATTCGGTAAACTGGATACCAAGTCTTTCGCTCACATGACCTAAAACTGGCGACCAAGATCTCGGTCTACATGGCAGTCGTGCTGCCTAACATTCTATACTCTGCCGAAACGTGGACTGTTTACCGCCAGCACATCCGAATGATCGACCGCTTCCACCTCAGATGTCTACGCAAGATCATGAACATCCGATGGTCTGATTATATACGGAACACAGAAGTGCTGCGAAGAGCCAATGTTAATGGAATTGAGGCTTATCTCATGCGGCGACAGCTTCGGTGGTGCGGACATGTGTCACGCATGGCAGAGCAGCGAATGGCTAAGCGCATCTTCTACTCGGAACTTGAGGAGGGCAAGCGAAAGCATGGCGGACAATTCCTCAGATATAAAGTTGTGCTTAAGCGCCACATGAAGAACTGTAGCGTAGAGCCCTCGCAATGGGAACAGCGGCCAGCCAAACTGTCAGAATGGCGGACTTTAGTCCAGGCCAAAGTTGATTGTTTCGAGTCTGGAAGGCGCGCTGAGCTGGATACCAAGCGGGATGAATTGAAAACCAGACCACCTGTGGCGATCAATTATAATTATGACAATGGTGTGCTCACCTTTTTCACATAAAATTGGCTATATAAGTCACATGCGAGCACACAAACGTCGGCTACAGTAGGAGAAGAAGCGGTCGCCGTGGCCGAAATCGGCCGGGACCACATCATCATATACTTTTATAAATAAATAAATTCGTTGCGGGATCCAAGACAGTTACAGCGATTCCCCGGGACATGCCTGAGCTTCACCGCTCAGTGTCATTTCATTGTGTGCCACTATTGATCCTGGCTTACAAGAGTTGCAGTGGTGGGTAAGAGAGAGGTATTAGTACCGAAAAAAAAATATATATACTTTTATAAAGACTGGGGTATCGCTCACGGGATTTTCGAGACTACTGAAACTTCGTGGCCGTCTTTTTAAGGGGTCCAATTATGTTGATTCTCGGGAAAACCGCATCCAGCTGTGTTTTGTTTCAGTGGTAAAAGATCCTTTTCTTTATCTTTGCACATTGTTACACAAATGAGCGATCATTACTTACATTTGTCTTTGCTATTTTATGAATAATTCTTCCGATCGTGTCGATGAATCGAGATAAGATTTATATTATCTTCTAATATATAAAATTCTCGTGTCACAATGTTAGTTACCTTACTCCTCCGAAACGGCTTTACTGATTTTTACCAAATTTTATATGCATATTCAGTAGGTCTGAGAATCGGCTATTATCTATTTTTCATACCCCTAAGTGATAAGGGTTGTTCACCCTTAACATTTATTTTTTATTTTTGGATAATTTTTTTTTCATATTTCTATAATGTGCATTAAGAAATACATACAACCCTAAAGTTTTACCCTTTTATCACCAACCCCTATTTTTTAATAGCCCTTTTAGTAATTTAATCATTTTTCACCCGCTCAATAACTGATCAATTATCGTCTTTTTTGTAAATGTTTTTCACTCTATTTCGATTAAAACTTCCGTGAGATGACGATTGTGGAGGTTTTCGAGGAAGGCCTTTGTCCAACAGTGGACGTCTTTCGGCTGATATGATAATAGAATAGAATATAGAACAGACGAATAGAACGTTTTTTTTTATCGTGACTCTAAATTGGATAGTAAATAGTACATACCTGAAGATAAATTGGATTGAAAGAAGGTTGGTTGTAGATGAGTCCATAGACAATCTCAACCTTGTCGGTCTCAGGTCTGAAAGTGCCAAAGATGCGATCCCAGATGATGAGAACTCCTCCGTAGTTCACGTCCAGACAGTATTTGTTGCTTCCTAGATAAATAAAGACGTTGGGGTCAGTTTTTGGTGCTATATAAGAGATAACATAAATAGTAGAGGTAAATTTAAGTGGCGCCATCTACCCATGTAACTGAACGAATTAAACAAACGAGTTTATGAAAAACACAAAATTTAGTTTTGGTTCTCCTTATCGCTTATCGTATTCTTGTGGGGAAGTTCATACTTATTATTTTGTATATTTTACATGTTGATGTGTTCAGTTTCACCGGTAGATGTATATAATAATAATATCCTGGGACATTATTTACACACGGCCATCTGATCCCAAACTAAGCAGAGCTTGTACTATGGTAACAGGATAACTGATATACTACGTATAATACTTTTCTTTTGTAAATACATACTGATATAGATAATTACACCCAGACTCAGGATAAACAGACATGTTCATGCACACAAATATCTGTCCTGGGTCGGAATTGAACCCACGACCTCCAGCATGAAAAGCAAGCAATTGCTAACCATGCCAACGAAAAAAAATATACAAGGTGTAACATAAATAGTAGACGTAACTTAAGTAGCGTATCCTTAAGTTACATTTTGTTATCAAGTACTCAATAGCCGCGCAACGGTTATGACGTAGCTGCTATGTTATAATAATATTTTTACACTATGATTATTTATTAGATTAGTGATTATCATTTTATTAATTACCATAATAATTCTATAATAATTTTACATCCTATAAATAATCGATATTAGACTTTCAAATGGTTGTCACTGATAAAAATATAAATAGGGTATGAGAATTATTACAGAGGCATTCTTTGTACGACGGTAGATGAGAACGTTACTCTGTTCGATTAAATATTGTGTGTGGAAAATATCTCAGAGTTTTAATGTGCAGGACCTACGACTGGTGTCAGAGGTGTGCTAGCTCCCCCGGTAGGCCTCTGACATGGCTTAACGACTTTTGCCTAAGGGCTACACGGGACCGCTAGCTTAACCCGCCCTCTGAAGCACGGAGATGCTCACAAATTAAACCACACTATGTTAGCCCTTCATATCAGTTTTAATTGTAACAATAATAAATAACTTACCATGATGCACTCTGTGGTGACTAGGAGTATTCAAAATGTACTCTAGGGGTCCCAGGCTCTTGATGGCTTCAGTATGAATCCAGAACATGTACAGATAGCTGAACTGGTGGTGCATTACGAACTGGGCAGGGGGAATTGCTAACGCCAGAGGTAGATAGAACACCTGAAGGAAAAATTATTGTATGAAAATATATTTGTATTATTTAGATAACAGTCTATTTTAATTAAATCCGTACCACAGCTGTGATACCTAGTCAGATGTACTGTGATGACTGGATAAGTTATAAATGTTATAATATTTGTTGTTTGTGACTGGCGTTTAATTTCATATCAGATTCTGTCGAGTAAAACAAATACCTAACACATTTCGTTAATTACTTTAAAAGAACTGTGACTTTTTACAGATATTGGTTAGGTCGGATCTTGAGTTCTTCAATACGTATCATCTTTTATAAGTACTCAAAAAAGGCTGGTATATTTCCCCAATTAAAAGTGAAACTTATGCTTATGTGATAAAGTCGAATATCTAGGAAAAAAATTTTTGACAGATTGTGGTAGCTGGATGTGCTGGCGTCTGTACATTATACGATATCTTTGTGTAATACCCAAGCATCACGTAACATGAAATTTATATCCCTACGTTAAACAGACGTCAATTAATTTTGCTTATAAAATTCCAGTGTCATTAATACTGTAATGTATTCTACATCACGTACATATTATTAAAAGTTTGGGGTGCTATAGAACTTTTTATAGATAAGTATAACAAATTTATTCTATATATATCCCAAATTGAAGGAAAATTTTGGAGGATCGTAATATAATATTATTAGCTGGAGGCGCTTATAAGGAGGTTGTTTTGTTAATATTTGATGTACTTATTAAATTGTTTTCTTTGTTGCCAGTCAACTGTAATAGTTTTACTTATGTTTTATTTTTATTTATTATCTTTATTTCGAACACGACAGCATGTGATATTGTGATTGGAGGAGAGAAATTCGAACAGGTGAAAGAGTTTGTATATTTGGGAACTTTGTTTACGAGATATTGTTAGAAGAGTAAATGCGGGGAACAGAGTGAATGGGGCACTAAACGCCTTTATGAGTAGCCGGCAAGTCTCAAAGAAGGCTCGACTGGCCGTACACGATGGAGTGTTAGTGCCAACTTGAATGTATAATAATAATAATAATAATAAAATTTATTTTCTCACTACAATATACAGTTTACCATAGACAGTTTTATATATATTACATAATTCAGGTAAGTATACATATATTGTAGGAGACTGGTGCCTAAGCTAGGCTTTAGGCCTGTATTTCAGGACACCAGGTTCCCACCTCTTAACATTTACATTTCTAGATTATGTACTATGTGCGCTGACAACGTAGTAAGTTATCCAACAACTTTAATAATACAATTGATTTTTATTTTTATTTTGAATAAAAAGGTAGCGTTAGTATATGTATGTTTGTGTATGGATGTATGTGTGTGTGTGTGTGTGTGCATGTCTGTTTGTATGGGTATTTAAAATATGTGCGTAGCAAGTATGTGTGTGTTTGTGGTTACTTAAGAATTTTTATACTACATTAATAATCATATGCTCGGTATCATCATAGTTTAGTTGTAATAGCCATTCAATCAGCCTTTTTTTACATTTATATTTGGTGAGATTAAAAATATTAAACAGTTTATGTGTTTTATTATAAAGATAACCACCCATGTGTCTAAAGAAGCGTTTAACAAAGGTAGTTTTTAGATGAAGGTGAAGACGTTGCACTGGGTTATACCGTCTTTTCCCACTAGACAGCAATGGGTCATAGATCAATAGAGAGTGTTGTTTCAGTATAGTGTTTAGTATGAATAGTTGCCGCACTGTGAGGACTTTGCTCTCCTTGTACAACTGTTCAGTGGGATATTGATAAGGACGAAAGGACGAGACCTTCAGGATAGCTCTTTGAGTTCTTTCCAATTCCAGTAGGGTAGATTTCGGTGCCCCACCCCAGGAGGTGATGCAGTAACTTATTATGGACTGAGCAAGGGCAAAGTACACTGATTTCAGGACTTCTTTATCGGCTACGTGTCTTAGTGTTTTAAAAACATATATAAGCTTACGCAATCTGTTATTAAGTGTATTTATGTGCTCTTGAAATCTAAGATTATTATCAATTGTTATTCCAAGATACTTCACTTTTTCGGTCTTAGAGAGACTTACACAGTCACAACCATCTGTAGGTGCATCTGTACATGAGTGTGCGACAATAGCTTTAGTTGGTCCAATGCTTTTTAGACAGAATGCCATGTATTGTGTTTTGGTAGTGTTAAGGGTCAACCGATTGCTTTGCAGCCACTTGTACACTGTGTTGAACCCTGATTGTGCATGTAGGTAAACATCATCCCACGATCTTGCGCTAAACAAGAGTGCAGTGTCATCAGCGAAACTAATGATTTTTCCGTTAGCGAGATCAAGCGTACCCAGGTCGTTGATGTAGATGAGGAAGAGTGTAGGTCCAAGGACAGAACCTTGTGGAGTGCCGTAGGTAAGCGTTTGCTCGTCACTGATGAAATCATCTATCTTCACTCGCTGAGTACGCTCGCTCAGGTAATCTTTAAAGAGATCCAGCGGCAATCCCCTGATTCCCAAGCGTTCCATCTTATCCACAAGAATTGGAACAGAAACTGTGTCAAACGCCTTCGCGAGATCCAAAAATATGCCCAATACTTTGTCTCCACTATCCATTCTTGTGACTATATAGTCTGTGAGATCATGAACCGCATCAGACGTCGATTTACCGGTGCGAAATCCAAATTGTGTTGGAGTGATGAAGTTATTATTTTCTAAGTAGCTCATTAGTCGCTTGTTCATGACCCGTTCCAATATCTTAGAGAAAGCTGTGAGCACAGCTATTGGTCTATAATTGTCAACACAATCTCTGTCCCCACTCTTGTAGACCGGATGGATTATCGCTTTTTTAAACACATTGGGAAACTTACCCGTGGAGAGAGCCAGATTACATATATACGTCAGGGGAGGCACAATTGCAATTTCATGCTTTTTTAATAGATCACTGGATATCCCATCCCACCCTGCACTACGGTTGTTACGAAGTGATTTTAGTATAGTTCTCACCTCATCCTCATCAGTTGGAAGCATAACCATAGACTTCACCGTTTTGGGATAGTTCACCGTTGTTACTGCTGTTGGCCTACTCTTTATATTACTAGCAAGTTTTTTACCTATTGAAGCAAAGAAGTCATTAACATAATTTATGGAGTGTTGCGGTGTACCCAATGACGCTAATAAGTGTGATGATGTATTGACTTTTTTTGTCGATCTGCCTGTTATACTATTTATAGCAGACCATAATTGTTTAGAGTTATTACCAGCTTTTTTAATTTCGTTTTTTTCAAATTCTATTTTGACGTTCCTTAATAATTTATTGCAGAAGTTTCTGTACCGGGTAAATGAAATTTTTAAAACCTCGTTATTTGGCGCCTGTTTAAATTTTCTGTGCAGTGCGTCCCGGTGCCGAATGCACCGGAGTAAGCCAGGCGTTATCCAAGGCTTTAATATTAACTTACGATTTGGAAGTTTAACAGTCTTGGAGTTTGCGTCTATAGCGTGTCTTATTAACCGAATAATTGATTCCCCCGCTAAATGAGGATCTTGAGTCTTGTATACGTCACTAAAATCTAGTTGTTTAAGGTCTGCATCCAGTTGATCGTAATTAATACGGACAGTATACTTTTTTGCGATCAACTTAGACATGCATTTCGATAAGAATAACATAACCGTCTCATGATCTGTTAGAGCAGAATGCGCGACCATAGTTGAAGCAGGTAGCTTAGTTTTTAGTATAACATGATCTAAACATGCATTCTGCCGCGTTGGTATAGTGTGAGCAGGTAGCAAGCCGTGTATAGCCAATAAGTTAAGATAATTATTTTTAACGGAATCATGAGACTGTTCATGTATATTAATATTTATGTCCCCTGTTAAAATTATATTATTGTACTGAGATAATCCATTTAAGATAATAGAGAGAGAATTTAAAAAAATACTAAGATCTTTGTAACCAGGTGGGCGGTATATCGCTAGGAGGACAGTAGTTTTGTCAATGTTTATTTGGAGGCAATTAGCATCTAGTAGTGGCAGCTCCTCCACACTGAGTTGCAGTTGCTTGTGTACATAGACAACTACCCCTTCATTTTGTGTACGATTATTTCTGGTTTGAAAAAGGTTATAGTTCGTCAACTCTGGAATATTGTGCGTAGTGGGGAGCCAACACTCGGTTAGTGCAATTATGTCCCACTCAAGTTTTGTCCTAGCAAGTGTGGTCATAAATCCTGTTATATTTTTATTTATACTTCGTATGTTCTGAGTAATAATTTTAAGTGATTGGTTTAATGTAAAATTTAATGGGGTACAGTTTTCTAGGTCACATGTTGACGATTCAGACACGGAAACAGCATCCAAATTATTTATATTATTTTTTTATATGAATTATTTATATGAATTTTAATATAAAAAGAATTCATTTTGACATTCTGATTTGATACGCTATACAATATTATAACAATAGGATTCATACAGGCACATAATACGCGCAAAAATAATTTAATTTTAATTATGTTATTGGTAGTCCGATTATGTTCAAATGTATTATTTGAGAGAATTACAGGTAACCTATGTATGATATGTTTATTATAGTACTGTGTAATTGCAGTTAATTTGAGCGGTAGTAACCTTAGTTGTGTAATGTATTGTGTATGTGTATAGTAAAAATTAAAATTAGTATTTTTTAGTAGTGTGCTATTGTAACTTAGGACTAGCAGTAATAAAATATTGTTAAAAAAATTAGCATGCGGAAATATGTTCGGTTTTAGTCATTTTTTCTTACGGAGTTTTGCAAGGTCTTCGTCAGATTTGATGAGGTGGCTAGGCAGACCATCTTTTTCCCGTATATACACCTTGCCGTTCATAATCCAACATTGTTCATAGCCGCATTCTTTCGTAAGTTCCCGCGCGTGGAAGTACAGGCGTCTAGCCATTGCCGTGAGTGCTTCATTAATGTATATGGGAAGTCTGGGTCCTTTTTGAGTTAGGTGAGTTGAGTTCAGGCGGTTATCCTTGTGGTGTTTATTGAAGTCTCTAGATGACTTTAGGAACTGTTCTTTGATGGTTGCCGACATGAATTCCACCATAACTGCCCCCACTGTCCCAGACTTGCTCTTAAAACGGAAGACATTTTTTATATCCGTTGAACTTACAGGTTGATTGAAGACTTGACCCAGCTTTATAACGGTTTCAGACAGAGAGTCCCGTGTTTCCAGGGTTGACGTCGGTAGATTTCTAATTTCAAGACAAGCCAACTTTTGTTGCTTTTCTAAGAAGTCTACCTTAGTTTCGAGCGCCTGTATTACTTTTTGATTATAGGTACATTCCACTCTTAATTTATTTATTTCTACCAGGGCATCATCATATTTTGCAGAGAGAAATGTGATGGTCTTTTGGATTTCAGCATTTTGGGTTCTAATTTCAGAGTTTTGTGAGCTGATTACAGTATTTTGCGACCGTATATCCTCAAGAGCCAATTGTAAAGAATCAATTTTACAGTTTTGTTCTTTCTGTTTATTGACTAGTTCAGAAAACATTCCCTTCATATCTTTCATCATCACCTCCATTCTCTCCCATTCTTCTTCTCCACGTTTTCTTTTTCTTTGAGTTATGTTTATATTGTTATCAGTGTTTGTATTTGTATTAGTACTCGAAGCTAAATTCGGTTCTGATGCGTGTAGAGGCTTTGGAGAAGGTGGAGGCGTGCGCTTAATACCAGAGAGCATAGTGGCAGATAATAGCGATTTTTAGAAGATATTGCTTTTTATTTTTTTTTATTTTCTTTAGCAATTGAAGGGAGGCTAGTATTGTTTAAAGTATTCTACTATAAACAATACGATAAATAAACAGCGGTAATGAATAGGAGTATGATTCACCTTATTCGATACAATATACGTCGGTATGTGCCAGCGACTGTCGGCTCGCCTTCGTGTCGTTGCTACTGTTGGCCGATGTCACCCGATAACAGTCGAACGCGTCCTTGGTGCGCCGACGAAGGCCGGTCGTTGACCTCGAATTGTAGTTTTGCCGGCCGATGACACGATGACTCACACACTTCGTATTGCAGATTTAAAACTTTTGCAACCGCTAGAAACTAATATTGTTTTTACGTGGTTCCTAGTAGAAATATGAGAAATATTCTTCTGAAGATGTGTAGGGTATGTACTACGCTACTCAACAGTATATAATTTATTGTTATATGTTTACTAAATTATGCACTTAGAATTTTTAAGCACGAGCGCACAGAGAGTACGTGTTTGCCTTGAGGTATCGCGGCGGTACTGATGATGGAAGTGAAAGTTAAGTATGGCAGAAAAAGAATGAAAGTAAAATAAATGCAGTGGAAATGAGAGCTCTAAGAAGTATGTGTGGTGTGACTTTGAGAGACAGAATTCGAAATACTGATGTAAGAGAGCGTTGTATTGTGAAAGAAGATGAAGTCACAAAGATTGAAAAAGGAATGCTGAGATGGTTTGGCCATTTAGAAAAGATGAATGAAAGAAGATTGACCAAGGAAGTATACCTGGCCTGTGTGAATGGAACAACCGGAAGGGGAAGACCTCGTCTAACATTCTCTGACCAAATCGGAGACGTTCTCAAGATAGGGCAGGTCAGAAGTACCCTTAACCGGCGAGCATGTATGAAGAATGTAATGACAGTAATCGAGGCAAAAGACGTGTGCAAAGATCGTGACAGATGGAAATCCGTTGTCTCTGTCTACCCCTCTGGGAAACAGGCGTGAGTCTATGTATTTCGAACAATATTTAATAGATATAAGTTATGTTACACTATCTTCTTATTCAATCAATTATAAAAGCTCAATTGGTAATCTTGAACCTTGGGGATTTAACAGCTAACCTCTCTAGTTGCAATTCTCTCGTTTTATGAGGGTCTAGCCTCGTTACATCATTCTGTATACCGCTTTGCCCTGGACGGAAGTGTAACTCTACCTTGTTTCTTTTTATTTTATATCAGAGCGCTACAAACAAGCAAGTGGGCCACCTGATGGTAAGTGATCACCACCGCCCATGGACACTCATAACACCAGACGACGACGTGTTGCCGGCCTTTAAGAGTTCGCAAACAAGTGTTGCTGGCCCTGCCCCCCACCCCAATGAGCTCTGGTGACCTTATTCACATGCAGAAACACAATATTGAAATTATTAATGTTATTATTAAGGAATGTCTTCTGTAAGGTACTTCCCCAGTCGCGCTCTTTTAACGAATGAACGCTATGTTGCTGGATCAAAGACGGTAAAAGCAATTCTCTGGGGCATTCCTGGGCCTCACCGCTGTCATTTCATTGTGTGCCATTGTAGACCCTGGCTTACAGAAGTTGCAGTGTAAGTAAGAGGGAGGGACTAGAAAAGGTCTTATTCTATGCCTTTACTGTTTTTATTTTGAGTAGGAATAGAACAAATCTAGCCCATTGTGACTTTTACTCAGAAATATTCAACTGACTGCATCTAAATTCGAAACCCATATATGGCCTTTGCGTCTGTTACAGACGATTTTCGGCGCATTGTCTGAGAGTCATTTCTTATGGTGGCTAAACAAACCAATGCGAGAGCGACATAGCCTGCTGCAAGCCTGACAAGCGAAGTTTGCGGTGGTTGGTACCGAGCCGCTTTCATGTCGCTTCTGTCTCTTATCAGCAAGTACTCCGAACCAGGCTTCATCACAGATCTTACGACCCTCCACTACACGTTTGCGCCCATAGGATAAACACATAGGATAGTAACTACGACGATTAAACCACTAGTCACCATTTACTTGGCTTCTGATGGGTAATGATTCTTATAAACTATTTAATAGCAACGGGACCACGGTTTACGTGATACTTACAAATCCGCACCATCCCTGCAACACAGACTGCCGTATCCCCACCCCCATGTTGAAGTCCTCAGAAGTGTGGTGCACTTGATGTTGAGCCCATAATATATGAACCTCTGTTAAAAAAATATAAATATATTAAAATAACTAGCTGTGCCCCGCGGTTTTACCCGCATTAAACTTTATAAATTATCGCAGCTCCTCCCCCGTAGATGATATCGTGATAAAATGTAGCCTATATGTTGACCCGACCTTTTAGTAATATTCATGCAAAATTTGAAGTAAATCCATTCAGTACTTTTTGTCTTTAGCCCGGGCATACATACAGACATAAATTCTAAAAACTATATTTTTGGCTTCGATATCAATTGTAGATCACGCCCCAGGTAGCCTTTAAAAAATAAATTCAATGTACAGTTTTGACTTTTCTACGACTTTATTATATGTATAGATAATGTCCTCCTAGCCGAATTGCGACCACGGCGGTCACCAGTCTCAATAGGGATTAGCCATCTACGCGGGACATCTTGTAGTGCCCAAGTGTCTGTCAGAAATTGCTCCTGTGTTTCCAGGAGCAATTTCTATTCCATCACTCTCTGAACCGATGGCACTCTTAAAGACACTACCGGAAAGAGATTAGGTATAAGACCGACGGCTTTCCATGCTCTCAGAGGCACGGGGTATGATACCGCCAACTCCCAGACTCTAGGCTGGTGCTGTGAAATTTTTCTTTTTACAGAAAAGTCCCAAAATCACTTCTGTCTGGACCCGGGATTTGAACCCTGGACCACTTTCTCTGCGGGTGAACACGCTACCGCTAGAACAACGAGGCAGTAATATATTCTACTTGAGTAATTACGCCACATTGATATTTTTGTAAAATATAAGATCGGAAGCTTTCTAAGGCGATGTGCATGAATGAAGAATGTTATGAGAGTGCTCTTGTTTGTTCGTCTCCTCAGCGTTTCAACGTAAACTTCCATAACATTCTACTACTACAACTTAGCCTCATTGACTGCATTCTCGGGGCAACCATTTAAATCTTCCTGTGATCAGGTAATACCGCTCGCAGAGTACGATCTTAGATGGGATATAACACGACCTAATAGACATCCCTTATTAAAAAAAATGAAACAGAAAAGAAAAATAATTGATTCCTTGAATACATCGATATACAATAAATAAATTACTTCTGCCAAACTGCATAACAGTTTGTTGGCAGATGTAGCTCCCTTTTTAGGGTTCCGTAGCCAAATGGCAAAAAACGGAACCCTTATAGATTCGTCATGTCTGTTTGTCTGTCTGTCCGTCCGTATGTCACAGCTACTTTTTCCGAAACTATACGAGCTGTACTACTGAAACTTGGTAAGTAGGTGTATTCTGTGAACCGCATTAAGATTTATATACAAAAATAGAAAAAGAACAATAATTTTGGGGCTCGCCATACATAGAACTTAAACTCAAATTTTTTTTTTCTATTTTTCCATACATGTGGGGTGTCTATGGATAGGTCTTCAAAAATCATATTGAGGTTTCCAATATAATTTTTGTGTAAACTGAATAGTTTGCGCGAGAGACACTTCCAAAGTGGTAAAATAAGTGTCCCCCCCCCCCCCCTGTAACTAAAAAAAATATATATGATGTACATTACCATAGAAACGAACAACAAAAATTGGTTTGAACGAGATCTAGCAAGTAGTTTTTTTTTAACACGTTATAAACCGCAATTTGCTTTCATTTAATCAACTGAAATACTTGCTGCTACGGAACCCTTCATGTGCGAGTCCGACTCGCACTTGGCCGGTTTTTTAACTTATTGTGTAGTTAAAGTTATTTGCTTACTATTAATAATTTATACATTACTTAAATTATCGTAAAGGTGAACAATATCTAATCAGTAGTATCTCAATTTCTTGGTAAATGATATTTTGTAACACAGTTATTTTTTAAGTAAGTAAGGTAAACTATTGAATATAGTAGGAACTAAGAAATTTCTGTGTGTAAAAGTTCTGTGTGTTAACCTCTAGTTCAACATGTTAACCGTGTGGTTTTCGGCCTAGAAAAAATTAAATATGTCACCCCATACCATCCCGTGGGTGTCGTAAAAGGCAACTAAAGGATACAGCAGGTAATGGGCCACCTGTGGATGTAGCTACCACCCAACTGCGGTCACCAACTCACACGCCAAGGGCGGTGACTATGGCAAATCCTTCAAGATGACAGCGTTAATGATGAATATATTTTCCTTCGACCGAGGTCTATTTGGAGTCCTTCAGATCAGCCATGGTAAAAATGAGGTAGAAGATGATGCTATTAGTACGTACCGTGACATGCTCTGTGCATCCAGTAATAACATAAGTCAACCCCAAGCGCTGCTGCGTACCACGTCAATGTACTGTCCCACGGTAGCTCTATCAATCTGTAGTTTGCGTATATCCACGTGTAAAGGTAGGATTCAGCTCCACGCCATACTAGTCTGTGAAATTTTAATGCTGTTAAGAACTAGAGTTAAAAACAAAATGGCCGGTGCAGCGCCGGACACATGATAGAAGTAAACAGGGCACAAACTGAAATAATCACCTTTGGCTCGACCCGGGATATGACATAATAATTATAACAAAACGTTCTGCTGTTGTTCATATGTAGCGTCTGAGGCGTACATTTATAATGTTGATATTATTGCGTAACAAAAAAATTATAAATGCTCGCCTCAGGTGCTAAATGTGAACAGCCACACTCTATTCATATTATTTCGGTTCTTAAACGAATTAAAAAATAAATATCTTGAAACCAAAGACACACTGCTATATAACTATGGTATAACTCCTATACTATCTACATATAATAAAATCCAAAACCCAAGACTTCAACCATTAAAATAAATGTACATCGACTGTTATCTAATGACTACAACCAGGACCAACACTTTAAAGTGCTCTCTAAAATATGGAGATACGCAAAAATTAAACTATATATATTCACAGACCGTAAGCATTAACTAAAAACCGGTGAGAGGAACTGATTTTTAGCTCTATTTGACAGACATATACATACATACACGTTGAACTTATGCATAAAACCTTAGCTTGCATCGGTATGAAAAAAGAATCGTATCTCTAACTCAAACAAGTAAAGGTAAGGTGTAGAAAAAGATAAAGAAATTGTGATACCAAAAAAAGAATACCTCGAATTTCTATTTTTGATTAATTTATTCCTCGGTGAATATTTTGAGTTCAATGTGGGATCAAGTACACAGCCCATACAGCTGAAAATAGATCCTTTTATGTGACTATTGTTAGAGAACGGCCTTTTCAAATGAATACTAAGGAAGGGTTTTTCAAAGGCAGTAACTGAAGGCATTTTTTTATTTTAAAAATAATGATGACCAGAGATACAGTCTGCGCAAAAATGTACACAGTTCAGAAAATTACTAGATAACTGTACAAGCGATCTTCTACTATGACGCTGGGTCTAAAGATAAATAAAAACTGTTTTTATTCACATAGACTTTAAAAACCGCTTGTAAATAGTCGGTACATGAATAGAATTAAAAATCTACTATATAAAAATAAGTCGGGTTTTCCCTCATGACGCTATAACTCCAGAACGCACGAACCGATTTCCACGGTTTTGCATTCGTTGGAAAGGTATCGGGCTCTGTGAGGTTTATAGCAAAGAAAATTTATAAAATTTAACGCGAGTAACACCGCGGGGCACAGCTAGTTAATTATAAATATTTAATTCTTGTTCAAATAGATTATTCGATCTTGACTTACATTTGAATAAGTAGAATATAATTTAATTTAAAATAATAATTACAATATCCAATTGTAATTATAATGCGGGATTGAAAAAGAATATTTAGCTTCACCAGCTATAAATATATATTTATTTAGATTGCCTGACACAAATTCCTAATAGAGACTCCAAGGTTCTTATAAAGGCTACATACCTATAATGATTAAATTTTTAAGTTTTGTTCTACTTAGGTGGATAAAATAAATAAAAGTAGTGAAAAAAATTATTCATTCGCTCATATGTTGCACTGGTAAACAAGGAATTCGAATTATGAATAATCCTTTAATTTACATTGCATTGGTGAGAAAGGACTACATATTTTGAATAATCCCTTAATTTACATAATACCGGTTAGCAAGAACTTCATAAAATAAAAATAAATAAAATAAAAAGGTTTTTATTCACTTAGACTTTAAAAAAGCACTTGTAAATAGTCAGAACATGTTTGTAGTAATATAGTTGTATACATTATTATTTATAGTTATATAGATATTTAGGTACACGGATTGTATCAAAACATTTATTTTATAATAGCAATCATATTTAGCTAGCTTGTATTTGAATATTTTTTTAATTTACACTGCACTGGTGAGCAAGGACTTCGTATAATGAATAATCCTTTAATTTAAATTGCACTAGTGAGCAAGAACTTCGTATTTTGAATAATCCTTTAATTTGCCTTGTACCGGTGAGCAAGAACTTCATATTTTGAATAATCCTTTAATTTACACTGCATTGGTGAGCAAGGACTTCGTATTTTGAATAATTCTGTCATCTACATTGCACTAGTGAGCAAGGACTTCGTATTTTGAATAATCCCTTAATTTATATTATACCAAAGACTTGAAATTTCTTACCTGCCACATTCCTGAAGGATTCCATTTGAGATACTTGTAATACCATCGTTTAGTCTGATGCCCGGCTTGCCCTCTAGCCTCAGGATAATGTGCTCCAAAATCATGAATAAGAAAAAATATGGCCATGACTGTGAACAAATAATATAATTGATGAAATAATCTTTATTATACTAAGTTTTCAGCCACAGCGCGAGTGGTGGTTGGGTACAGACGACAGCACATTAAGCTACCCCATACTGTCAAATTTATTTTATAGATTTTCAACTTTATCACAAAAGCATAAGGTTCACTTTCAAATGAGGAAATTTGACAGATTCGGGTAGCTTGATGTGCTGGCATCTGTACATTGTAACACTTGTTTTTGGCATGAATTATTCTTTATTTATTTTTGTACAAATTTGAGCTAGGGATAGCTCAAAGCTGCTTGAACACTGACAAGTAGACTATCTTAGTGCTCGGTAAGTAGACTTTTATTTTCCTTAACGAACGCCAGCATGCGTTATACTGTGACCAAGCACTTTTATCTTGAAATAGTCAAAAATAATGTCTATTTTTTTATTATTAATCAGCGCTTTTATAATTGATTAGCCTGAAAATGTACCTGTTATTAATGCATAAATAGTTATATCATAATGATTTTCGCTTTAATTATTTGATTGTAATACCGGTCATCTAGGTGATTTCGTTGTAAACATGATCATCCAATCAACCAAATCTCTATGCCCTAAATCACTACATAAATCGAGGCTCAGCTATAACTGACCTATTACTAACTATCGGTAATTTTAAGTTTGTTTGACAGACGGGTTTTTTATTTGATTCTGGTCCATCACACTAATCACACTAGTTAATATTGTAAATGCGAAAGTTTGTGAGTGTGTGAGTGTGTAGATTTGTTACTTCTTCACATCTGCAGCAATTTTTATAAATTTTGGTATGGAGTTAGCTGACACCCTGATTAACACATAGACTATATTTATAAAGTTTAACGCGGGTAAAACCGCGGGTACAGCTAGTAATAAATAAATCACGTTACTTTCTATAAGGTACTTAAGATTATAAAATTCTTCTTAATAAAATATATAAAATGAATTATCTATGGAATAGACTAAAAGCCTCTATATCTACATTTTATTAAGAATTTGATGAGAATGATTTTTAATTCATGGTAAATATACAAACAATTTTTTTTGTAAAATTATTTCTAATTTTATGTAAATTTTTCTCTGATTCTTAGTATAATTCTGAGCAATTTGGTCGGTAAATACTGATTACTTAAGTATCTATATACTTCGTGATATATAATGCGGGGTGATAACAAGCTAAGTATACGCGAAAGGCTTGTAAAATATAATTTATAAGAACCATAAAATCGTTTTAGTTTCATGAAAGCTAAAACTTTATTTTATGAACGTGTTCGAGTTTATTGAGTGAATAATGAGTAAAATTGCTACTGTCTATACTGTTGATTTCTCCATAAATTCGTGTAAAAAGAAAGCTATATGAAATTCCCCAAAGTTTTTGTTTCGTATTCGCCCATTTCCTTCTCCAAAACTGAAGCGCTGTTCTATTTTAGTTATATACACCAAGAGTTTGATCTGTTTGTTTCAAGTGGTTAGATTTATTTACCATATGTTTAGTTTGGGAAGTTTAAAATAAACTTTGGTATTGAGCTAAGGTGGGCCATAACTTCTACAAAACTTTGTTCATAAAACGAAACGATTTATGAACAAATCTACTAGGGGTAGGTTGTCATGTTTGTAAAGTACAAACATATAACAGACGGACATCCAGACTCAGAACAACTGTTTATGGGCCACACAAATAGTTGTCCGGCGCGGGACTCGAAACCTTACCACAGCGCTTATAATAAGTACACATAGCATTCTAAAGAAGAAGATGTATGTTATTTTAGTTTATTTTGTTTTATTCTAGGCGATTTGTCCGTTGTTTCTGAACGGATTTTACAAATTCTTTTTGATTATTTGATAGAGAATGTTTTTAGAATGGTCCCATATTTTTACAAGAAAATTTAAGTCAGTTCAAAATATAAAAATCCGTTATTATATAGTATAACGTTTATACTAGCCTACCCAACTGTAAACGTAATAAATTAACATGGTTTGCGATGAAAATGGGAATACGTTACAATACAATCCTACTAATATTTTAAAAGCGAAAGATTTTAATCGATGTTTGTTGCACTTTCACGCAAAAGCTACCGTAATATAGAGCGTATAACATATAGGATTTAATTTATAAAGTTTAACGCGGTTAAAACCGCGGTACACAGCTTGCAGAAGTGCTTAAGCGATATATGAAGATATGTGACTTTGATCCGTCACAGTGGGAGGCTTTGGCGGCGACTCGATCACGGTGCAGGCGCACTATACACGCCAAGGTGTTCGAGTTTGAGGTGAAACGGAAAGAAGAGCTCGATGCTAAACGAGACGAGCTCAAGGCCCGACCACCCGCAGCCATCACACTAATATTATAAAGCCGAAAGTTTGTGAATGTGCGTGTGTGTTAGTGTGTACGTTTGTTACTCCTTCACGTCTAAACGGCTGGAGCGATTTTAATAAAATTTGGAATGGAGTTAGCTAACACCCTGGATTAACACATAGGCTATATTTTATGAAGTTTAATGCGGGTAAAACCGCGGGGCACAGCTAGTATATTGTAATTACGTCGGAGGGATGTTGACTTGTAGCGTATGGGTTCAAACATGTGAAATAGGTTACAGTAACCTGAGTGCACATAAATGTAGCCCTCAATAGTTGGTATTACTAAGGTCAGGATAGATTATTATTATTAGAAAATTAATAACTATTTCAATAATTTCAATGCACGTGTGGTGTATCGGTTAAGACTATCACCTCGCCATTTCGTTTACCGGGTTCGATTCCCACACAGGACAATTATTTATGCAAGCCATAAGTAGGTGTTCTATTAGTAGGTATGTGTGTGTTTATGTCTGTTAATTATATGTTTATTGACTACCTCGCGACACAGGGATTAATTTCCCTATTGCGGATGATATATTTGAAAGAAAAATAATTAAAATAAATAACTGATACCTCTTCCACACCTAACGTGGTATTCATATCGATAGGTTTGCATAAATATAACACTGATTTTATTTTACAACACAATTATAGGTATTAATTTGAATTAAACACTTCAACAACTAACCTAGTCTGAATAGAGACTAAGTCAGACAACTAAGGGCATTTCCTTCTAGTTAACCGCACAATAATCAGTAACACAATACACACACACACACACATACACCCACAGACACATACAAACACACATATCTATGTAATGTTATTATATCGCGTTACGAACTAACTTCTGGTATCTAGACTTTACCTGTCATGATTTAGTACCGTAAAACGGGACTGCTTTTCTTTATTTTGGACTAGCTGTGCGTCGCGGTTTTACCCGCGTTAAAGTTTCTAAATTATAGCCTATGTGTTAACTCAGGGTGTCAGCTAACTCCATACAAAATTTTATTAAAATCGCTAGGGCCGTTTTGACGTGAAGAAGTAACAAACATACACACTCACACACACAAAAACTTTCGCCTTAAAAATATTAGTGTGATTGTGATGTAGTTTTGTTAGTTTGACCTCGGAGAACAATTCTTATACATACATACTTAGACTCACGCCTGTTTCCCAGAGGGGTAGGTAAAGACAACGGATTTCCATTTGACACGATATTTGCACACCTCTTTTACCTCGTTTACTGTCATTATATTCATCGCCAGTTTAGGGTACTTCTGACCTGGCCTTTATTGAGAACATGTCCGATTTATTTTAAGAATATTCTATGTCTTCCCCTTCCGGTTGTAGCATTCACACAGGCCAGGTATACTTCTTTTGTCAATCTTCTTTCATTCATCCTTTCTAAATGACCAAAGTACACCCGTATACCCTTTTCTATCTTTGTGACTACATCTTCGTTCACACCACAACACTCTATATTATATTCCGTCTCTCAAAGTACACTACACACATACATCTCAAAGCTCTCATTTCCTGTTCTACTTTCATTCTTTATCTGTCAAACTCATCCTTCACTTCCATCCATTAATGTTGACTCTAACACTCCACCGTGCATAATTCTTTTAAGTACTCAGAACCCTTATATATACAAATAATTACATTACTTACTTTGGCGTTCATAGCTAGATGCTCTCATCGATCCGGAAGCGATCGGCGAGGTTAAGCAACTAGGTTCGCGGTCCGTCCATAGATGGGTGACCACCAAAGTTTGTTTAATTTCTGAGCGTCTCCGTGTTTCGGAGGGCACGTTAAGCTGTCGGTCCCGGTTGTAGTCATTGGATAACAGTCGTTAAGCCATGTCAGAGACCTACTGGGTGGCTTGAACAACTCTGACACTAAATTCTCTCATCACTGCCCATACAATAAGTAGGTAAGTATTTACTTTAGTGAAGACCAACGTTCACATCCTTGCCTACAAATAAAAGACGATATTTTTTTCGTTCAGAATCACATCACACTAGTCATACTAGTATTATAAAGGCGAAAGTTTGTGAGTGTGTGACTGTGTGAGTGTGTATGTTTGTTACTTCTTCTCGTCTAAACGGCTTGAGCGATTTTAATAAAATTTGGAATGGTGTTAGCTGACACCCTGGATTGATACATAGGCAATAAATTATAAAGTTTAACGCGGGTAAAACCGCGGAGCACAGCTAGTTTAATAATAATATTTTCATAATGATATTCGTACAAACAGTAAGACCGAACAAATTTTATAGACACTCATATTTCACCCACAAAACCTGAGTGTAGTGAATGTTAATGTATCATATTCCATTGATGTCATAATTATTGCAACAGCGTAGATTAAGAAACTATTTGTAATATTATACTACCAACATATTGGATTGAAGGTGACGAGGTAAACTACAGTGATAAAAATAGTTACAAATGAATATAGAAGTAAAACTTCTTTGCGGACTTGGAGAGTAAGCTGATGAATACGTAACGAGAAAGTTACGAGAAGTGTGATCGGGCGAAGCGAACAGAAGTTGAGAAGGAGATTAATTAGTGAAGATAGAAATAGAGACAGTTACGTTTCGTATATCTAAGAGCCTATGCTAGGCTTTTCATGGAGAATGCGCTCAAGACTTTCATGAACTTATCCCTCGATCTCCCTTTTTTTTATCGGACTACTAGGCGTCGGGTGCTCTCCACCGCTATGTTGTTGAAATCCCATTATGCCGTACGAAGCGTTTTGCTTCCTCTTTCATTATACGCACGGCTATACAGTGGAACAACCTCCTAAACGACTAGTTTCCAGACTCATAAAACATAGGTATATTCAAGGTTAGAGTGACTGTGCTTCTTATGGGTATGCACGGTCCACCTTCAACCACATCTTCACTTACCACCAGGTGAGATCCTGGTCTAGCACAAACCCATTTTGCATGTTTTTTTATGTTACACTCCTAATATAGTTTGTAGACGGTCAACGTAGCCTAGTTGGTAGTGCTCCTGCCTACGAAGCTGGTGGTCCTGGGTTCGAATCCTGGTAAGTGCAAATATTTGTGTGATGAGCACGAATATTTTTTTCTGAGTCATGGATGTTTTCTATGTATATAAGTATTTATCTATCTATATAAGTATGTATATCGTCGCCTGGTACCCATAGTACAAGCTTTGCTTAGTTTGGGGCTAGGATGATCTGTGTGACAATGTCCCCAGATATTATTATTATTATAGTTGATTTAACTTACAGCTCCTATCCATCCAAAGGTTGCCTTGCATAGATCGTATAAGGGCATTAGACCGCACACTTTACCATATGTTTTTATACCAATGTGTTTTTGATAAGTTTCTGTGTGATACCATTACCTACATCTGTGAACATCGCTAAACTCGTACGGAATTTTGAATATCACGTCATTATGAAGCACAAAGTCAAAAATCACAAAGACAAGAAGATAAAATTTCAATCACGTATTCGTAATTGTTCTCCGACAATAAAAGTCTGAATTCGGAAGCATTTTAAATGGGACAGACGAAATAATTATTCAATCGTATCACGTTGGAATCGTAAATTGAGATGAATAAATGCGGACTGTTCCAGATTTATTCAAAGAAAACAAAGATTTCTGAGGGCTCATAATTATATAGGCTCGTTATTTCAAGCCAAAAAAATGTAATAGCGGTCCGCGGTACAGTACAACGCATAGTGGATTGTGAGTGTTGGCTTATTGGATGATTTGCACGAATTGAACTCGCACGAAAAATGCGAATCGACTCCTTTCAAAAATATTATTTTTTCACGAAGTTTTGTAGTTTTAATTTTAATAAAGATATTTCTGACTATTTCTGTTTGTTTTTCTTTCGTATTAAAACACATTTCAACCTTATAACTTCTGTACTCAAGTGTGCTTTATGTTAACTGCATTTCATAAAAACAATTAGTGTGCCAATAGCCTACTACATACATATTTTTGGAGGAGTCTATTTGCACACCAATAAATTAACTTCGTGCCAATCGCCTACAAAAAAAATATTATTGAAAGGCACGTTTCGTGCGAGTTCAATTCGTGCGAATCGTCCAATAAGCGTGAGTGTTATGTGAGGAAGTATGGTAGACTCACACTGTCTTTAACATGTCGTTTGCAGTTATTGTAGGAGGTTTCTCTACTTAACCATATAAAAGAGCCGTGAGGAGCTTAGGAAATCTAGCAAAATAAAACACAAAGTACCACATGAGTATCACATGAGCATAAGGTTCACTTTCAATTGGGGAAATTGAAAATTGACAGATTGGGGTAGCTTGATGTGCTGGCGTCTGTACCTAACGTGCGTCAGAGAGACCTGTTTATTATCAGTTGATGAATACCTTAAATTTAAATCTAACGACATTAAACTGTAGTTGTGATTGGAATTATTTGATATATTGTGTGAATAGATTTTAGGGCATTCAAGTTGTCATTGAAATTATTTTTAATCGGGGTGTAACATTAAGGATTTTATTGTTATTTATTTTATTGATGTCTTATATTATTAAAATTATACAATATTTTAGTTTTATATAATTTCTAGATAGCTAAGTCATAAATTATAAATTTGTCATTAATTATTACCCATTGTAAATGATTATTAATAATGGACCTAATTTTCTGCGGTTGAACACGCTACCGCTAGATCATCGAGGCAGTATCTAACAACCACGCCAAACGGCCGGTCAATCTCTCTTTTTTTTTTATTCACGTAGACTTCAATAAAGCGCTCGTAAATAGTCAGAACATGTTTGTAGTAATATAGTTGTATACATTATTATTTCTAGTAACCCTAGATATTTAGGTACACATTGTATGAAAACATTTATAAAATTTATTTTATTATAGCAATGATATTTAGGTAGCTCGTATCAAGTTATTGTCAAGAGATTATGTTTAATTATCTAGTGTAAGTCTAATATTTTTACTACATATTGTAAATGGTTTTGTCTATATTAAGGTATTATTATGGCGGACCTTGTGTTAATAACGACGGTCGCGCTTTAATGCTACCACCGGATCCAATGCGCTCCAACTGAGAAGAACCAGCGAAACAAACTCAGTGGGTTCATCTACTATCTCAATATGTTCATTTAATTATGTCACAATATTATTGACTTCAGTCGCAATACCATTAATTACTTATAAGCGGCACATCACATAAATTCACGTCTATATAAGATATAATCAAATAAAATGTGTTGTCCTATATTTGCCACTGTTGTTTTTAGGGTTACGTACTCAAAGGGTAAAACGGGACCCTATTACTAAGACTTCGCTATCTGTCTGTCTGTCTGTCCGTGTCACCAGGCTGTATCTCATGAACCGTGATAGTTAGACAGTTGAAATTTTCACAGATGATGTATTTCTGTTGCCGCTATAACAAAAAAAACTAAATTAAATAAATATTTTAGGGGGCTCCCATACAACAAACACACGTGAACATTTTTGCTCGTTTTTAAAGATTATGGTACGGAACCCTTCGTGCGCGAGTCCGACTCGTACTTGGCCGGTTTTTCTTATTTACAAAACATGCTGTAACCTAAGTGGACAGAAGTGATTTGTCGTTTTTATATGTACCTACTTGTAGTAATAATAGATAACAAGTTGTTCAATGTTATGGCTGCATATGCGTTAATGGCCTTAACGGGCTTAACTCACAATAAAAATTGCGATAAGAGGGGTACTTCGGTTTCAGTAGTCGCCTCACCAAAGTATTGAAGGCCAAAATTAATTGATCATAGGATCGGCATTACATAAATAAAATGAAAATAAAATAAAAGGTCTATAGTTACGTAAACTTGAAAAAGCGCTTATAAATAGTAAGAGCCATGGGCGCCACCATGGTGTGACATACGATTGATTGACGTAAATATATGACACAAAAGTAAAAAAAAGTCACTTTAAAGAATTAAGAAGTGATTAAAATTGAATTGAACAATGTGACGTAGATAATTATATACTAGCTGTTTGGCTGAATGACATGGGACCTTTGCCTGTACATCGATGACATAATCAAGCGACGAGCGGACATTATCGCACTGACGTTTATTCATGTCATCGATGTAAAGTCGTACGTTTACGATACGTTATAAACCATTATTTTTTATTTCATTAGAACCTAACTTCACATCCTAGGTCATACATTAGAATATTTTAAGGCTATAATTATTTTATCGAAAGTACAAATAGCCAATTAAGACTAGCATGTCAAGTACGTTCTACTAATAAGAAAAGCAAACCTACAAATTGTGTATTGAGAAATTTTACCTTGATTTGCACGCTATCAAATATTGCAACACTAACACATTTTGTATGAATTTTGCAATCATTACAACATTTTATTAATTTATTAAGATATTTGTGACGTGACGGCCGAGAATATCGTCAACCCCGTTTCATCCCGTGGGGGGCGTAGAAGTCGATGCGAGGGTATACCTCTTAGGTAACGGGTAGCAGTGTATCTGTGTACTATGACCATCATACTGCCATCGCCAACCCGTCTGCCAAGCGTAGTGATTATGGCATGTCCCTCCAAATTATGGACACAGCTCCATTGTGGAAATCTTTTGAGGAGGCATTTTTCCAGCAGTGTCATTAAGCTAATATGATGATGATTATTATTTATAAGATAGTGGTTGTCATGCTTTTTAACACGCTTTTATTACCTTATTAATCTAGTTAGTTATAGATATTTTTTTTTTATTTAACTACTATATCACATTGACTGTCATCATAATATAATTTGTAAATGTAATATAAATTTAATTTATTATTTTAATGTTTAATTTTTATTTTGTACTTAGCTTAATCTTATATAACTGTTAAATGTGGCGATTATTATGTACGCCGTTATTGTCATAGACATCAGTGACCATTGTTATAATATCTGCTATGTGAATTGTTAATGTTTATGATATGGCTGTACTCAATAAATAAATAAAACTAAGTATGTAAGAAAATCTTGGGATTTTAATTTGACCCACTTCCCGGTTTCTGATTAGGATGAAATTTTGCACACGCTCTGAGTTCTGATGACAATACATGACTAGCTAAGAAACGTCATTACAAATCCAATATGGCGGCCACCCCAAGATGGCGGGCTGGCTGTTTGAAATCCACCCCCATGATATGGGTATCTAATGAAAGGGTTTGCTGTCAGGAATACGAAAAAAAATAGTCACGTGACTTAAATCCAACATGGCGGCCTTAGTGCGTGCTAAAAGCGTGATTTTTAAGTTTTTTTAACTATTAAAATTTATTAATAATATTTTAATTATTTGTTTGGTGTGAATCGTTATCATAAAATAATATTAGTAAAATAAACAGGAAACAAAAGCAAAATATTGTGTACACAATATAATACACAAACTATAATAATAATATCCTGGGATATTTTTCATACACGGCCATCTGATCCCAAACAAAGCAGAACGTGTACCTACTATGGAAACCTGATAATTTATATACTAGTTTTTCTTTTGTAAATACATATGTATTTATATAGATAGTTTACAACTAGACTCTGGACAAACAGACATGTTCATGCACACAAATATCTGTCCCGGATGGGAATCGAACCTACGACCTGCGGCGTGCAACAACTAAACTAAATCACACTAATATTATAAATGCGAAAGTTTGTGAGTATGTATGTTTGTTACTTCTTCACGTCCAAACGGCTGGAGCGATTTTAATAAAATCTGGTATGGAGTTAGCTGACACACTGGATTAACACATAGGCTATAATTTATAAAGTTTAATGCGGGTAAAACCGCGGGGCACAGCTAGTGGTATATAAAGGTAATACCTATTATAAGATATAGATATTTTTAATTATGTTTTTTTTTCTGTTTTAATGTATGTTCTATAATTTATTATTAATCTATATAAATAAAAAGAGAAGTCCTGACTGACTGACTGACTCATCAACGCCCAGCCCAAACCCTTGGCCCTAGAAAGCTGAAATTTTGCACAGATGTTTTCTTTATAACGGAGACAAGGAATAAGGAAGGATTTTTCGAAATTCAACCCCTAAGGAGGTAAAACGGGGGTGCCAAGTTAGTATGAAACTTTGCCGTTTTTTAAGTTAGAGGCATGAAAGTTGGTATTTGACCTTGCAGTTAAAAATAAAAAATATGTGTTTCAGGATTTTTGGAAATTTCACCCCCAAGGGCGAAAAATAGGGGATGTAAGTTTGTACGAAAAAAGTGTCAATTTTCAAGTTAAACGCATGAATATTAGCATTTGGCTTTTTAGTTAAAAATTAAAAATATATATTTCAGGATTTTTGAAAATTCCACCCCGAAGGTCATAAAATAGGGAATGTAAGTTTGTATGAAAAATGCGATATTTTTGAAGTTAAACGCATGAAAATGTGTATTTGGCCTTTCTATTAAAAATATATAGCATTTATTTCAGGATTTTTGGAAATTACTCCCCCAAGCCTGACTGACATATCAATGCACAGTCTAAACGGCTGGGGCTAACAGTTAGGGACTTGAATTTTAACAGTAGTTACCTTTTATAACGTAGGCATCCACTGAAGAAGGGTTTTTGAAAATACCACCACTAAGGGAGTAAAATAAGGGATGAAAGATTTTATGAAAGTCCTTAATTTTGATGTTAAAGGCTTTAGTACATAGATTTGCAGTTAAAAAGTAAAATATATAGGTATGTCAGGATTTTTGAAAATTCCACCCCCAAGGGCGTAAAATTGGGGATGTAAGTTTATATGAAAAAAGTGCCAACAAGTTTTAAGTTAAACGCACGAAAATTGGAATTGATCATTACAGTTAAAAATTAAAAGTATATGTTTCAGGATTTCCGAAAATTCTACCACAAAGGGTGACAAATAGGGGATGTTTGTATGAAAAATGTGACATTTTTTAAGGTAAACGCATGAAAATTGGTATTTGGCCTTTCATTTAAACATTATAAATATATCATCAGGACTTTTGGAAATTCCACCCCTAAAGACGACTAAAATAGGGGATGTAAGTTTGTATGAAAATCTCTTTTTATTTTTGAGTTAAAAGCATGCAAATTGGTATTTCAGTTAAAAATAAAACAATCAAGGGAATAATTATTTGTTTGAAAAGGTAATCCATAACTGATTCAATAGGTCAACACCAAAGATTTACGCCAACTTAAATTATAGAGAAATTCGTTTCTTATTGCTTAAAATGTCGTGTTTGTTGTAAGTAAAGATTTAGCATTTTATGAGATTTGTAACTTCTTTTTATTTTGGTGTTTTTATAACATAATAAAAACCAAAAATTTAATCAAATTGGGATAAAAGTAATTTACCCAAAATTCGAGTAAGCGTAGTATAAATTGTTCGTGTCGAGATGATCGCACCCAAAAAATATCATCTTAATTTTACTGATCTACCTGATCACAATTTTGTAACTAGATGGCGTTTATATCGTTTCAGATCGCAGAACTCATTTGACATATCGGTTAAAATAAATAAATGCTTGAAGTAAAAGGTAGTCCAAAACTGAATCAAAATATGATCTCACCCAAAATATATGCCCACATCTTAATTTTACCGCTTTGCAAGTTTATATTTTTGTTAGTAGATGGTGAAATCGTCGTTTTAGATCGGGCTAATGGTTTCGTTCACAAAATGTGATATTAGACCTATCAATGCCGTGGTCGCAACCTAAGCTAATGGGAGTTACCTTTGTGATTAATGTATCGTATTACTTTATTTGGCTTACTGATTTTACTTAAGGACAATCGATATGTATTCTTTGATGTTTTTGGGTTTATGATATTGGGTCTTTTTTTTAATAACAGTAGCAAAGTAGTCTTTAGTTATATCTTAGCTAGGTTATTTATAGGTTAGGTTTTCTGAAATTTATATTGCTTTTTCTTTTAAAAGTTATATTTTTTAGATTAAGCTAGAAGTAAGTAGTTACATTGGTAATCATTCAAAATTGTCGCGGACAAAGTCGCGGGCACCAGCTAGTACAAAATAAGGCGAAGGCTGATTAGTATTCATGAAAGCTTGTTTTTTCTTTAACATTTTTACGGCGGAGAGGTATAATATTCACTGTCTATGTTATTTCTCTTATCAGCTTGCATGCATATGTATGTATAATTGTATTTCAATAAATTAAATGATCCTTATCTTTATCTAAAACATAATTTTTGCGAGAGTCTAGACATTGACTTAAAAAAATAAACCTGTTGCCAATAGCTAATAAATAATTGCTTTTTTAAATACAAATAACCTATTTATTCATTCAAATGTAAATTCACAGGTATTTATTATCCAATAAAAAAGCAGTTATCAAATTCTTTTCGTAAACAAGATAATAATAACATAATTACCTACGTATAAAAAAACATATAAAAGTCAGTTAAATATTTTTTTAAATACTCGTATCACCATTATACTTAAACCAATATGCGCATGAGTAACATACAGTAGAATAAATAATCTTCTTCATTTGAAATCAGTAAGTGTAAAAATAACCATATTGATTTACTGGCTGTGCACCGCGGTTATTCCCGACTCAAACTTTATAAATTATTGCCCCGTGTGTTATTCGAATGTAATGCTATATTACTATAAATTTTCATCAAAATCCTTTTTGCGTTTAGAGTAACAATCATCCATACATCCATCCTCACACACTTTCGCTTTTATTTTAGTAGGATGTTGATATAAATTAATTAGTTTGACATCAATACAGCAAATTATTACGGACTCGTAAAATATGTGTTGATATTTTTTGGGGTCAATACTTGATAAGTACATACCTAGACGCCAGCACATCCAGCTTCCCCAATCTGTCAAATTTCCCCAATTGAAAGTGAACCTTATGCTTTTGTGATAAAGTTGAACATCTTTAAAAGAAATTTGGCTTATTGGGGTAGCTGGATGTACTTACGTCTGTGCATAGCATTTGTTTTACAAATCTGACTCCATAATTGTCCAAGTTAGAACTGATTTTTTGTAGAACTAGTGTTGATTGGATGATAGTTTCACTGAGAACTATATTAATAACTAGCTGTGCCCGCGACTTCGTCAGCGTGTTAATTAGTTTATTTCGTTTTTCTTGTAAAATAAGACTTTTTCTAAAATAAAAGTAGCCTAAGTTACTCTTTACTACATAAGCTACCTGCCAATAAAATCCCGTCAAAATCGGTCCAGCCATTTCAGAGATTAGCCGGAACAAACAGACAGACAGACAGACAAAAATTGTAAAAAAAATCATTTTGGTGTATATACCGTATATATATTCATATTAATGTAGTAAAAACCGGTTATTTCAATATCACAAACAGACACTCCAATTTTATTTATTTGTATAGATATCCTGGGACATTATTCACACAAGGCCATATGATCCCAAAATAAGCAGAGCCTGTACTATGGAAACCAGATATCCGATATACTACATTTACCTACTACTTTTCTTTTGTAAATACATACTTATATCGATAATTACATCCACACTCAAGTGAAACAGACATGTACATGCATACAAATATCTGTACTGGGTGGGAAACGAACTCCACCGGGATTATGAATGGCAAGGATTTGTATTGAATCATAATAATGAACTTACATTATGATTAGAAAATCATTATATTGCACTAATAAACTAGGATTACTACTTGCTTGTAAGTTTGTTTTTCTTATAATATGTTGAGAAAATAATCTAAATATCATATCTATACATAACTATACAAATATCTATACAAATAAAAAAAGTTGGAGTGTCTGTTTGTAATATTGAAATAACCGGTTTTTACTACATTAATATGAACATATATACGGTACATACACCAAAATAACATTTTTTACAATTTTTGTCTGTCTGTTTGTTCCGGCTAATCTCTGAAATGGCTGGACCGATTTTGACGGGACTTTTATTGGCAGGTAGCTGATGTAATAAGGAGTAACTTGGGCTACTTTTATTTTAGAAAAAGTCTTTAATTTTACAAGAAAAATGAAATAAACTAATTAACACGCGGACGAAGTCGCGGGCACAGCTAGTCTTTAATAAATATGACTACAAAAGGTTTCATAGTTGTCCAAATAAGAACAGATTTTCTGTAGAACTAATGTTGGTTGGAGTTTCACTGTGAACTATATGCAAACGCTTGCTTTACACACCGGAGGTAATGGGTTCGATTCCCACCCCGGACAAATATTTGTGTGTTTGTCCTGAGTCGGGGTGTAATTTATCTATATAAGTATGTATTTACAAAAGAATAGTAGTATATTAGTTATCTGGTTTCCATAGTACAAGTTCTGCTTAGTTTGGAATCAGATGGCCGTGTGTAAATAATGTCCCAGGATATTATTATATTATATTTATCGACAAGTTTACTGAAATTAATATCATTCTTACCTGTCTAAAGAAATTTGGCACCTCCTCTTTGGTTTCAAACATGGTGTCTTTCGGTGAGTGGATATAGAACATTCTTCCCAACCCTTTCAATTGTCCACTGACCACGTCAGAGAACCCATTCTCCGCTGTCGCATTGGCGAATGCGTAGTCCGCCATCTTGAATACGCCTCCTGTAAATAACACCATAGATTACATCTGCCCAAGTCCTTTTATATAAAGCACTCATGGTTTAACAGAAGATTTAATCCATGAATTTAAATGCTATTCTCCAAAGTTTTGGTAAAAAATTTCGCCTATGAAGGGTTCCGTAACAGCCAGTATTTCAGTTGTTTAAATGAAAGCAATTGCGGTTTAAAATTTATGACGTATTAAAAAAAACCTCTTGCTAGATCTCGCTCAAACCAATTTTTATTGTTGGTTTGCATAGTAATTTACATCATATATATTTTTTAGTTTTATCATTCTCTTATTTTAGAAGTTACAGGGGGGGGCACTCATTACTACCACTTTGGGTGTCTCTCGCGCTAAATATTCAGTTAATAAAAAAAATATATATGAGACCTCAATATCATTTTTATATCCATAGACACCCCACATGTATGGGTAAGATGAAAAAAAAATGAGTTTCAGTTCTATGTAAAAATTATAAAAAAAAAATGTTTTTTTCTTTTATTTTTGTGTAAAAATCCTAATGCGGTTCACCGAATACACCTACTTACCAAGTTTCAACAGTACAGCTCTTATAGTTTCGGAAAAAAGTAGCTGTGACATACGGACGGACAGACAGACAGACAGACATAGCAAATCTATAAGGGTTCCGTTTTTTGCCATTTGGCTACGGAACCCTAAAAATAACGTGATGCCAATAGCTACCACATAATTGCTGTTTTTAAAATACATACAACCTATATATTCAAATTTATATGGGATCAGGTATTTACTATCAAATAGGAAAAGAGTTATCAAAATATTTTCACAAAAAACGGAATAATAACGAACATAAATACGTTAAAAAAGCATATATTATTAAGAAATTATAGGTTAGGTTAGGTGTAGTGGTAGTAAACCACTATACCTAAACCAATAGCCCCTCAGTAACAAGGTCACAGTCGAATAACCTTTTTAATTTGAAATCGGTTAGAAAAAAGTAGTTTTATTGTTTCACTAGCTGTGCCCCGCGGTTATACCCACGTTAAACTTTATTATTTATAACCTATGTGTTATTCGGTGGTATCTATAGGTAGGTACATATAATAAAATCGTAGGAAAGTCAAAACTGTACATTGAATATTTTTTTAAAAGGATACTTGGGGCGTGATCTACAATCGATATCGAAGCCAAAAATATAGTTTTCAGAATTTTTGTCTGTTTGTCTGTATGTATGTCCGGGCTAAACTCAAAAAGTACTGCATGGATTTACTTCAAATTTTGCATGAATATTACTAAGAGGTCGGGTCAACATATAAGCTACATATTATCACGCTATCACTTACGGGGGTGGAGCTGTGATAATTTATAAAATTTAACGCGGGTAAAACCGCGGGGCACAGCTAGTTAGCTATATTACTATGAAGTTTCATCAAAAAACGTTCCGTAGTTTTTGCGTGACATAGTAAGAAAAATTCACGCATTTATAACAGAAGGACGTTAATTTAAATTTTTGCACCAGTATCTACATCAAATTGTGTCAATGGTCTCTCAAAGATATGTATGTGTTGATACTTTTTAGGGTCATGTACTTTGGTATCAGTTTTTGAGTAGTTATCAAGTTTTTTTGGATTGTATGTACATGTATTAATTACCGCCAAAGTGACTCATTTTTTTTCCAAAATGTGATTTAATGTTTCGGCTATCGCGCCTTTACAACAGATAACATACATATATATATATTTATGTTGACTTTTAAATTATGAATAGTTCAAAAAGTTAATGTGTGTTTGAATTTTTTGATTAAATTTGTAACATAATACAATAATACAAGAAAGAAGATAAGAATATTTTTCTTGTATGTACTGTTTCTTCTGTTATTATTTTGAATAATGGTGTTAACAAATATAAGGTTAAGTCAAATATTAATTTTAAGAATAACTAATGTGTCCCACTGTATGGAAGAGCCTCCTCTCTCATAGGACATAGGCCATAATGCGGGTTGGCAGACTTCGCAAGCCATCATGAACATTTTGGAGAACTCTCAAAATATTTTTTTTCACCGTTTTAAGTACAGACGCCAAAACATCCAGCTACCCCAATCTGTCAAATTTCTTTTATAGATTTTCGATTTTATCACAAAAGCATAAAGTTCACTTTCAATTGGGGAAATTTGACAGATTGGGGAGGCTTGATGTGCTGGCGTCTGTACAAGATTTTATTTATTTCTATTGAATTCTATTGAATTGAATATACAACATGGTGCAGCGGCTAAGACAGTTGCCTCGCCGCTTCGTGTCCCGGGTTCGATACCCGCGGCGGACAACTATTTTGTATGACCCTTAAATAGTTGTTCCGAGTCTGGATGTAATTTGTGTCCGTCTATTATATCTTTGCATAGTACCCCGTGGCACAGGGATCAGATTAATGCGATTGTCTTATTTTATAGAAAAAAAAAACATAAAGTCAGTCGTTCAGCGTTTTGGATTTGAACTCTAGACCTCGTACTCCACAGTTCAACAGTCTAAATAAATTGTAGGTGTCAAAATTCTGATTCGATCCCGCAGGGAAACTCCGAGCATAACCCTCTCCATTGCTCTTTGGGTGACCTTGAGCCTTCTAATAAGGCCCATAGTGAGCCACCACGTCTTTGTTACGTAAGTCATCACTGGTAACACACACTATTCGAAGACTTTCGACTTGAGAAACTGCGGTATTTTAGACAAGAAGATGTTACGTGGCTTCCCGAACGCAGCGTTTGGGCAGCGTTCGGGAAGCATTTTTGTTTTACAAAACATAATTGTTTTGCATATTAATATTAAATTTATATTAATATACCCGGAATTCCTCTATTAAAGTTATAGAGGAATTCCGGGTAAATATTAACTCATTAATTTTATTTATCCCCGTATAATAAAAACCACATTAATGTTACGTTTACTTGATAATTGAATTTAACGATATTATTTACTTGACCAATGGTTAAAACAAGGTTACTCCACGCGACACAACACTAAGCAACATATGTATATAATAATTGTACTGAATTTATTGAATTCCGGATATATGTATATTAACTCATAATTTTATTTATCCCCGTATAATAAAAAAAAAATTACTCTTGCGTTTACTTGATAATGTTAACAATAATATTTAATAGACCGATGGTATAAACATAATTCTCCACGCGACATAAAACTTAGCAACAAAAGTAAATAATTATTGTAACGGCGACCTTCCGAGGTCACCGTTACAATAATTATAACGCGGCGGAGCATCAAGAACCTATCCTTATATCCAGATCGCTATATGAAACCGAATATAGCTGACAACATGGGTTCTACTTTAGCTAGTCTACAGTCAATTATAAAGTGCTCAAGAAACAAACGGCGATAGCTAAGCGTTTATAGTCAGCGACAAGCTATCGTTACATTAAAGTTGCTCTTTGTTACTTAGCCCAAACATTATCGACATCATGGGCTCTGCTGTAGCTAACGAGCTGTCCTTTATAAATTACTATGGTAACAAACGGTTTAGGCGAAGTGTCTATAGTGAGCGACAACCTATTTTTATATTGATCTTGCTGTATTACATTACCCAATCGTTACTACCTGCATCGATTCTGCTTAAGTTAATCTGCTGTCCCTTATAAAGAACTATAGTAACAAGCGGGTTAAGCGAAGTGTCTATAGTGAGTGACAACCTATCCTCATATTGAACCTGCTCTTTTACATAACCGAAACGTAACAAACAGCATGGGTCCTGCGTAAGTTAATCTCCTGTCCCTTATAAAGAACTATAGTAACAAGCTGGTTAAGCGAAGTGTCTATAGTGAGCGAAAACTTAACTTCATATTGATCTTAGTCTATTACTTAACCCAAACGTAATAAACAGCACGAGTCCTGCTAAAGCTTGTCTGCTGTTTCTTATAAGTACTATAGTAATAAGCACGGTAAGCGAAGTGTCTATAATGAGCGAAAACCTAACCTCATATTGACCTTGCTCTATTACTTGACCCAAACGTTACAAACAGCATGGATTTTGCTTAAGCTAATCTGATGTCCCTTAGTAAAAAGTATAGTAACAAGAGGGTTAAGCGAAGTGTCTATAGTGAGTGACAAGCTATCCTCATATTGATCCTGTTCTATTACGTAACCCAAACGTTACAAACAGCATGGGTTCTGCTTAAGCTAGTCTGCTGTAACTCGCTCGTTTTATAGTACTTTCTAAGGGACAGCAGCCTATCTCAAGCAGAACCCATGCTGTTTGTAACGTTTGGGGTAAGTAATCAATTTTCGCTAGATACTTCGCTTAACCCGCTGGTTAAGCGTAGTATCCAGCGCCAACCTATCCTCATATTGATCTAGTTCTATGTTACATAACCCAACATTACGAACAGCCTTACTTGACATGCTGTTAATTATAAAACATGCTAGTAACGAGTTAAAATGTCCAATCTAAATAATTGTCATAGTATAAGGACGTCACTGAAACATTAACTAATTAGTTCATGAGTCTGTTATGGTCATGGTCGCATAAGAAGTTATCAACAATTTATATTTACCATAGTGTTCCGTGATCATGGCGCTTCAAGAATATATATGAGTAAAACAGTAGTTTGTAAAAACAGCGGTATTTACGGTCGACAACCTCACTATTACAGCTAAATTAACTTAATAAGCCATTGAAATAAGCGCCACGTTTCAATGATTGAAATTAATGATGCGTGCAGAATTATTTTGCTTTGCAACAAATGTCAAATATCAAGCTAAAATCGGTAACCCGATAAGAGACACTGTAGTGTCACAGAAATCATCGATTAACCAGATAAGAAACTTGCTATAAAAAGGTTTTACTGCGCAAAATGCAACGCAGGTACAGTTAGCGCTTTTTTATTCTTCGAAGTCACAAAATGCATATGGCTCGCTTGATTATAAGCGTTTGATGAACACACATGGTATCTCTAACACGTGCCAACCCTTCGGTTTATGGGCAGTGATTATCATCGTGCCAGAGTAGTTCAAACGGTCTCGTTACCTTCCGACATGGCTTAAAGCTTATTGTCTAATGATGATAACTAGGCAACAGCTTAACGTGCTCTCCAAAACATAAATGCTCAAAGATTCAAGCACTTTTAGCAGTCACCCATGTATAGACTTATGTGTGACGGACAAGCGCTGCTGCCTGTTTTCTGGGCAACTTCTATTTTATAGTAATATTGATATTCCCTCGGGGTAACTTCTTCGTCCCACAGGACAAGATGAAGTGGTCATACTTTTTGCCAGCCACACAGCGTATCAGTTTATACGAAATATATATTTTGGACCTTACTTAATATGTCAAACTTAATTGTAATTATCACATTAATATTATAAAGGTGAAATTTTGTGTGTGTGGGACAGCTTGAGTGTGTGAGTGTGTACGTTTGTTACTTCTTCACGCAAAAACTACTGAACAAATTTTGATGAAACTTTGTAGTAATAAAGCTTATATATCGGAATAACACATATGCTATGATTTATAGAGTTTTACGCGGGAAAAACCACGGGGCACACATCATTTATAGGTACTAAATTAAAAAGTCACATTAAAGTAAGTTTAGCGTAGCATTTCTGTTGTATAAATTATAATATATTAGTGAGAACTTTACCTACTCAATGAATGGACGTCTCTAGACTTGATAAATTTATGTATATGTTGTGTGTGGGTGACCTAAATTAATAAATAAGAACAACATGTACGAGTAAAACCAATAAAAAGTATTGAACGAAAAAATAAGTATGGTTTTCAGTTAAATTTCGAATTTCGAAATGGTATTATAATATTAAATATCTTGTATATTAAATATTTAAATTTCTTAATTTATGTTATCTTCATGTGTGGTGACGGTACGCGAGTGTACAAGGTGGAGACGGCGCGCGTACATCAAACAGTATATCATCACCCCATCTCATCCCGTGGTGGGTGTATAATATAAGAGGACCCGATGGAATATCTACCAGAGGACGGGCAGCAGGGTCTCTCTGAGTACTATGACCATCATACTGGGATCGCCAACCCGTCTGCCAAGCGTGGCGATAATGGTGTGAGAGACAAGAAGAATTAAGCTAGCAGAGAATCTGAGATTTTGAAATAAATTACGGTTGAAACTTCGATAACTTATATAGGTACATAAGTTTAGTCGTATACCTTATTTGGTAGAACTTGACAATTAGAGTCAAATGATGGTAGCACTTTTGTCGAACTCATTTATTTAAATGAGTTCGACAACAATGCTACACGTTCTTAAGAGGTCGAACGTAAAGTCACAACGATGATATAGGACTTTTTGAAAGATCGAATATTTCTTTCATACATTACCGTATTGATTTTATATTTTAGTCATATTTCTATACAGATTACAGTAAGAATCTTGACCCGAATAGGTTAACATTGTGTAATAGAAGTTTGTTTGTTTTAACAACCATATCATTGTGTACGGAATTGAATGTTTAAATATTAAAAGTTGTCATATTATCAGTTACAGATAAATTGTGAACTGAATATCTACAAGTATCTTGACCTGGCTCTTGGTATAAAAAAAGGCCGCATTGTAATAAAGATAGAAATAAAATTAAAAGTCTTGAGTTTACTATGGTAAAAATACAAAGTATATATTCTCGTAGAATATATAATTTTAAAGTTGTACGTTTAAAACGAATACAACTTAGAAACCGTTAGAAAAGAATCCCTACATCATTCTTTTTTTTATTATGAACTTAGTTCATAATTATTATATTTTAATGAATAAAATATAATTTCAATAAATATCCTGGGACATTATTCACACACGTCCATCTCATCCCAAATTAAGCAAGCAATGCTTAGTTTGGGATGACATGGCCGTGTGTACTATGGAAACCAGATATCAGGGCTTCTCGAGCTTTGATATAAAACTACTTTAGCGATCACCCATCTATAAACCGACCGCGTGTCTAAGTGCTTGACCACCTTGAGCACTTACGGATCAGTGAGAACAAGTGGCTATGACCACCTGTTATAATAAATGTAATATACTTAACTTGCAAAACGTAGTACCTAGACGATGACCAGAAATACGGAAGCGAATACGAGAAGTAGGTATCACTAAAGACATTACATCCGTATTGCAAGCATACAATGTACCGTTATAGCCTATACTTAGACAAGGAAGTTCCTGAACAACCACATAAAATAAAGTTCTGTTCACACTATACACTTACAGATCTATCAAAGTATTAGGTCTTTACCTATGAAATTGCCGTTCTGCAGTACTGGCCATTTCAAATCAAAATAATTTTTGTTTGGCTAAGAATTCTAATTTCAAATTAATTTTATTTTAAAAACATGGATTCTTTTTTCCAAAAGTAGTCATTTCTTTATTGATTAGTGTTACATTTTCATCGCATTTCAATCTTTTTCGTCATCATGGATACGTTAAAAATTCGAGTAATTATGGAATATGAGTACCGTCGTGGCAGCAACGCGGCACAAGCGGCACGCAACATCAACGACGTTTACGGAGCTAACACTACAAACCAACGCACCACCTGTTATTGGTTTGCTCGCTTCCGTTCTGGAAATTTCGACCTGAAAAATGAACCTCGCGGTCGTCCGAAGACTTTGGTCGACAATGACGAATTAAAGGCGGTTGTGGAAGCTGATGATACACAATCTACGGCTGAATTAGCAGCAGCTTTCGACGTTAGCGTCAAAACAATATTGGTCCATTTGCGTCAAATTGGCAAGGTAAAAAAGCTTGACAAATGGGTGCCCCACGAACTCAATGATCGCCAGCGCGAAGTACGCGTCGAGACGTGCCTTGCACTGCTCAACAGACACACAAATGAAGGAATTTTGAACCGCATTGTTACCTGCGATGAAAAATGGATTCTGTTTGATAACCGCAAGCGCTCAGCAAGTTGGTTGGATCCTGGTTCAGCACCTAAACAATGCCCTAAACGAAAACTTACCCCTAGAAAAGTGATGGTCACTGTTTGGTGGTCTAGCGCCGGTGTGATTCATCACAGCTTCTTACCAAACGGGGTGAGCATTACTGCAGATGTGTACTGTGAAGAACTGAGCACAATGATGGAGAAGCTGGCGCATCTCCAACCAGCATTGGTCAATCGCTCGTCTCCGCTGCTCCTGCACGACAACGCGCGACCTCATACTGCACAGCAGACGGTCTCCAAGTTGCAAGAACTGGGGTTGGAAGCTCTCCGTCATCCGCCCTACTCACCAGACCTTGCGCCTACAGACTACTACTTTTTCCAGAATTTGGATAACTTCTTGGCGGGAAAAAAATTCAATACCCGAGAGGCAGTACAAAATGCCTTTGAAGAATTTGTTGCCTCCCGTCCAGCTGATTTCTTTAAGAAGGGCATCAATAAACTGCCACTGCGATGGCAAAGATGCATTGATTGCATGGGTGATTACTTCGATTAATACAAATAAAAAAATTCATGAAAAAAATTCGTTTAAATTTTTTCATACAAAACGGCAATTTCATAGGTAAAGACCTATTATAAACCATCCTACTAATATTATAAACGCGAAAGTTTGTAAGTATGGATGGATGGATGTTTGTTACTCTTTCACGTAAAAACTACGGAATGGATTTTTATGAAACTTTACAATAATATAGCTTATAAATCATAATAACACAAAGGCTACAATTTATTAAGATATTTTGTGAATTCTCCGAAATATGACGATAAGTGTCAGGTAAGTAGGAAAAATTCTACCATCCGCGAGCTATTCCGGCGTGCACTGCCAAAACCGCTAGAGGTTAAAAGTTAAAAGTATGTGAGTATAGATGTATGGATGTCTACTCTACTGTCTTACTCTTTTATGCAAAAACCACTTTAACGCGGGTGAAACCGCGGGGCATAGCTAGTATAAATATATATATTTATGACGGCGCATTCGAAATGTCACCTGTCGCAATATTGCGAAACTAGATTTGACAGTGATCATTTCGAGCGAAATGTCTGGTCGGCTCGGCCATGTTGGATTCATTGGAGACTTTTACATCGGTCTTCGCCTATAGGCCAACGTGAACTATTATCGCTGATTCTGTGGAAGGCACCCCTGTGCAGTTATAAATTACTATCATAAAATTTACTTTAACTTTTCTTATAGACAACTAATAGGAGAAAAATTTAATTGCGACCATTCTGAAACAATTTTCTTTGGTAATTGCGTATTATGTGTGCGCGCTAACCCTTGTCATTATGACATACCTATCAACTTTTGACTATGATTATAGGTATATGAGAGTTTATGTAATCTTACTGGATGAAATCAATTATTTCTGTGTCGGAACAATGTTATTGTAAACAGCACAAACTTGGTAAAAGTCACATCGCGACATTGTTTAGTTTTCTAAAACTGGTGTAAATTCTACTTTTAGGCGAATTCTTGGACATAGGTACACGTGTGGGAAAGTGGCCTATTAGCGTGAATTGTGATTACGCGTAAAGCCTCTAATAAAGTCTCCGCTACTTTACTGGGGTCGGACTAGACTAGTGTTGAGCGTTTTCGTCACATAAGAAATTTGACGAAAACGCTGCATAATTTTGAATTTATATGCAAATAACTTTATTAGCGGTTAAGACAATCGCCTCGCCACTTCGCGTTTCGGGTTCGATTCCCGCGCAGGACAACTATTTGTGTGACTCATAAATAGTTGTTCTGAGTCTGGATGTACTTTGTATCCGTCAAATATATGTTTGTAAAGTACCCCGCGATACAGGGATTAAATTATATAACACGGGCGTTGTGTTTAAAAACAAAAAAAACTTGACACTATAAAATACTCTAATTGAGTAACTCCATAAAAATTAAAAAATAAGTCATCCCGTCGTTTTATTGTTTCGTTCAGATGTCAACCTCTATCTTAAGAATGAATTACACTGAAGCAGGTTCGATCACTACCAGAGATGAAAAAGACCACTAACCGCATAGGTGTCATTACATAAATAATATAATCTTGAATCCGTGATACAATATTCTTGACTTAGAACTCAGGATGAATTTCAATGTATATTCGTTCCAGTATGAATGAACCTTTACTGAAATAATATTGAATTATAACTTTATAAACAATGCATAATTACTAATGTATTACTATACATTTTAGGATACATCAAGCAGTCATAGACTCTGTTTTGTTGTTATTTCATTGGTCGAGTTCTGTAGAGAGACGTAAACTTCGTCGTCATCTTAGCTACGCGGGAGTGGGGAGAGATTGACTATGCGTGACTGCGTGAGTGATGCCAGTGTGAAGTGTAGTTAATAAGGTGGTATGTAAAAAACTCTAACATAGCATTAAATCTAATTTATGCTGTACGATAATTATTGTACCAAAATGAACCGAATGAACACTTCTTTTGCCAAGATGTTTGTAAGCTATTTATAGCGCAAAATTCGCATAAGTATCCTTACTTCAACATTTGTTGATGTTTGACGGGCTGGTTGGCGTGGTTGGTAAATACTTGCCTTTCATGCAGGTCGTGGGTTCGATTCCCACCCAGGACAGATATTTGTGTGCATGAACATGTCTGTTTGTCCTGAGTCTGGGTATAATTTTCTATATAAGCGTGTATTTCCAAAAGAAAAGTTGTATATATAATATATCAGTTATCTGGTTTCCACAGAACAAGCTCTGCTTACTATGGGATCAGATGGCCGTGTGTGAATAATGTCACAGGATATTATTATTAGTTTATCCACTATGTTCTGCCGTAGTTTAAGTTTTGACCTAGAATATTTTAATATACCCACTTATACACCAAACATCAATAAGTCATAAAGAAATTGTCCATAAAAATTGATCAAATATAATAATTAGGTCATAGTCATGTTCATTGACATTATAATTTTAATCTTGGCAATTGCTTTGCCCTTGTCTGAAAAAAATTTATGCAGCAGCTATTTGTGGAGTTTGTATTTTACCCTTATCAGTACAATACAGTTAGCCAAATGAATATGCTGACAATTCTTAAAATATTACATTGTCCACTTAGGAATGTACTATGTATCCCAGAGCGAGACACCCGTATGGCCTATTACAGGTCTGTGTTGCTTAAATTTACTTATAAAGATTAAGAAATTTTTAAACAACTAAGTAAGCATACGGCGCACCTGATGGTAAGTGTTCACAGTAGCCTATGGACGCTTGGAACATCAGAGGCATCATTTGCGCTTTGCAATCATATCACTCCTTTTTAAAGGGCCCCTTACTGTAGCCTATTCATACCACACCCCTATGTGGGTGGAAGTTTCACAGAATCTATGCCATACGAGACTGTAAAGGTTCTAGGTCGTGATGTTAATCTCTTCGTCGATGGCAAGAGATGCAATGGTAGGAAAAGGCCGTGGACATCTAATTCAATAATTCTTTTGAACACAGCCTATTATGAAGACGGCATAACAGATACAAGAATGCAAGTTGTCTTGATTTCCAGCCGGCCTATAAGCTTACGTTCGTCGACAATTTTCACATTCGTCTTTCGATTGAGCTAAGAAGGTAAAGCTAGTCTGCAGATCCTGCTGAAAACAAATAAATATCTTGGGACAAGTAACAACCTGTCTGACTCCAAACAAGGCAGAGCCTTTAGCAATCAGACGACATAAAAACATATATTATAGATTATTTACACCCAGAAAATGAACGATTAATCATGCTCATCACATGTCATAAAGATTTGTCCTGAATGGGGATCGAACCCACAAACTCGGTTTTAGCAGTCAGGATCACTAAACATTCCAGCGCTGGGAGCCAATCCCAGCGCGAGAGAGTATGCGGCGCCCGGCTGGCTACTCCCCGGCTGGGCGCCGCCCCGGGTACCGCTAGCGTTTGAAGGAGAAGAACTCCACTCGTCTGTTACAAGCGGTCCTGGGAAGAAGTAACCTGCTGTAGCTCAGGTTGTCTAAACACGCTTGTATGTACGTGCTGAGGAGGAGGGAGGCGAACTGGCGAGATCGTTCACGAGTACCCAGAGCCCCCGCTACAAGCGCTGTGAAGCTGGCTACCGTAGTGGTTTTAGTGGGTCGAGCCCTACATGACATGCGATTTGAGCATTTCCACCACATAAAAAAAGGGTCACTAACTATTAAACCAACAGCCAGTGACAAAATTATTTCATGTGAGGCCGGACTTGTTATTTTACTTGTTTTTGGCCCGAAATGAATTACTTCTATTGCTGGTTTTTTGAGTATTGAACTTAAAACATTAGTCTTAAAGGGTCAAATTACACAAAATTTAGCCGTTCCGACAAAATAAATTTGATTTCAGACCCAAGTTTTTAACGACTTTCCTCAACAATAAACCGAAGGATGTTAACGTGGACCGAAGAAAAAGGGTCGCTGATGCTATAATTTGCAAAGCAATTAATGTTTCCAATGGACAACATTATTGTCATTATTATGCACAAAAAACACCATGGAGCCTTGTGGGACGCCTGCGTTGATGTCAATGTTCTCAGAGTAGCTGCTATACTGGTGAGGAACATAAGGTATATTAGAACGTTACCAGTCGAGCGACTATGATAACATCATTTTCTTCTATTACTTTGAAGAGAATTGAGGTTATAGCGGTAGGAATGTAATTCGATGGGTCTGATCTATCGGTATATTTTAAGGATTCCGTACCAAAATGGTAAAAAAAAATCGTATGATGTGACTAAATCCATCCTACTGTATGTCTATGGCTGATAAATGAAAATTGACTTTTTTTTTACTATTAATTTTTAAATGTAATTTAAAATGAATTGTATATATGTATAAGTGCGGGTGGGAACCAAACTCACAAATCACGAGCTATGCGGCTCAAAGTATGTTAACCGCTTTACACCTCGCCGTGATGTTTGTCCTCAAATTCATACAATCCATTGGATGCTTCGTTAACTTCACATAATGAAGACGCTAAACGCCATCTTACTGAATCTAGCAGGACTAAGGCGGGTGGTATGTCAATACTTAGGTGGAACATCTACCGAGAGATGGCGGTACTTATTATACTTTAATGAATAACTTTTTAATCTAGGAGATCTTTTATTGTTTTTATGTGCACGGCAATCATTGTTTTGCAGCTGTCCTCAAAATTCGTACAAAATATACCTACCTAATGATTTGCTCTACATTAAAACTTAACCCGCCCGCGCTTTGCTATCGCCGAACACTTACTGTATTTACATGTCAAACCACATAGTTCACTATTATGTTTACGTATGGATTCCCATTGTAGTTTGGGATCGATAGGAACACGATTGATCACACAGGATCCACGACGTAGATCCAATTATATTTACATTGGTTGCTCTCTATTTGACAATGGGTTAAGTAAATGTAATTGCATTATACTTTGATTACCTATATAAGACCGCATTCATTGATAGCATAGTGACGGAAATGCGACACTTACTCGTATCATGTTGCGTCCGAAATACCGACTCATGCATAACGATAATGGCCCCAATACTAAGTAATTCAGACCGGCCAGTCACAAACTAAACTAATTTAATTATAATTGACACTTACTTATTGATTTATTGGACACTTATAAATCATAATTATATAATTGAAATACAATGTAAACAATATTATATGTTTTACGATGGTACGTACCTCTTCGTATGTGTCAAGTATTAAAATAAATAAATAATTATGTCCTAGAACGTATTTACACAGGGCCATCTGATTCCAAACTGATGTTGACGTCGGCCAGTCTCAATGGAGATTAGCCAATTGCGCAGGACATATTATAGTGTACAAGTGTGGGCGCAAACACAGGGGCACTTTATATTCCATCACTCTCATGATCCGATGGGACGACTAGCAACACGACCGGAATGAGGTCAGGTACAGGACCGACGGCTTTACGTGCTCTCCGAGGCACGGTGGTATAACACCGCCAACTCCCAGACTTCGGGCTGCTCCTGAGAAATTTCTTTCTACGGAAAAATCCCAGAATCACTTTTTGGCCCGACCCGGGATTTGAATCCAGGACCTCATTATCAGTTAATTCCAAACTACTGCTTAGTTTAAGCAGAGCTTGTACTATGGAAATCAGATAACTGATATATTACATAAACTACTTTTCTTTTGTAAATATCTACTTATATAGATAATTACACCCAGGCTCAGGACAAACAGACATGTTAGTGCACACAAACACTGTCCTGGACTGGATTCGAACCCACGACCTGCAGCGTGAAAGGCAAGCATTTACCAACCACGCCAGCCATTTATAAAAATATATGCTGTGTGGTTGACGGCGTAGAACATCGCCACCCCAACTTAATCCCGTGGGGTTCGTAGAAGTTATCCCGAGAGAATATCTATCAGAGAACGGGCAGCAGCGTCTCTCTGTGTACTATAATCATCACACTGCGATCACCATCCCGTCTGCCAAGCGAGGCGATTAAGCATATCCCTCCAAATGATGGATACAACTCCATTGTGGAAATCTTTCGGGGAGGCCTTTGTCCTGCAGTGGACGTCATTCAAAAATAAAAAAATACTGCTCAATTAGTTAAGCTGTGAATATGGATAAAAGGTTTTAATATCGTAACCATAAGTCCGTAGTACACAATACTTACTAATCGACTCACAAAAAGGTTTTTATACCTTCTCAGTTTTTGAAGTAAGCGAAAAAATGGCTTTGTCTTTAAGTACAGACGCCAGCACATCTAGATACCCCAATCTGTCAAATTTCTTTAATAGATTTCTTTTTTTTATTTTAATAATAAAATATTTATTTCAGTACATAAAGGTATGTACAGTTTTGGTTAAATCTAGAATACAAAATATTCTTGACATTGAGGTAAGGGGTCCAGCAAACGCCCAGACATGCCCACCAAACACTGCGTCATGGAGAAAAGTTTTAGCATTACGAGTATAGTTGAGGTTTATAATAACCAAGATGCAACATTGGACTTGCCAGTCTGATCGTCAGCCTAACCCCGAATAATTTGTCCTTTATGAGAAGCTAGTGTCGGTACTAAGTCTAGACCTGTGTCTCAGATCATTTATTCACAATTTAGCAAAAAGAATGTCCGAATACTGTAATACTATGTATAACATGCGCGCAAATTAGTAAGTGAGGTGAAGATGAGGAAGAAGTTTATCACATAAGCCTGAGGTTCACTTTCGTTTGTGGAATTTTGACAGATTGGGTTAGCTTGATGTTCTGGCGTCTGTACACAGTATAATATATACATACATTTATGTGAATTTTGTACCAAAAGCGACATGTTTATTTCCCTACTCATCTGTTAAACCACAGCTAGATGCTCTCACGAGTCCGTAAGTGATTGTAGAGGTTAAGCAACTATGCTCGCGGTCTTTCCATAGATGGGTGGCCGCCAAAGTGGTTTAACTTCTGAGCGTCTCCGTGCTTTGGAGGGCACGTCAAGCTGTCGGTTCCAGTTGTAGTCGTTAGACAACAGTCGTTAAGCCATGTCGGAGGCCTACTGGGCGGCTTGAACAACTCTGACACTAGGGTAACCACTGCCCATACGATAAGAAAGTAGTTAAACATTAAGCAATTACGTACACATATGCATGCTATGCATGTAACTAAATCTTAGCTTGCGAATGAAACTGACCAAGGCGGAAAATTTAGTTGAAGAATATACTAAAAAACCAGTCAAGTGCGAGTCGGACTCGCTCACGAAGGGTTTCGTACCATTATCTATAAAAAACGAGCAAAAGATCCACGATTGATGTATGGTGGCCCCCTTAAATATTTATTTTACATTGCTTTTTAGTATTTGTTGTTATAGCGGCAACAGAAATACATCACCTGTGAAAATTTCAACTGTCTAACTATCACGGTTCATGAGATACAGCCTGGTGACAGACGGACAGACAGACAGACAGCGAAGTCTTAGTAATAGGGTTCCGTTTTACCATTTGGGTACGGCACCCAAAAAAGAGTTCCATGCAAGAACAATAATCCCTACAGAATATTTTAATACTTTTCATTCATCAATTAGTTTGTCCAACTGCGTAAATAGCAATTCTTAAGTTTACTCTACTATTTACATTACACCTTGTATAAGTATGTATGCCAAACATACACAAGTTTATTTAAACAAATAGATTAGCGATAACACTGTTCTAATTAAGAACATTTTTAATAACTCGTTATATTTTTTAAGTGTCGTGTGGTTAGATAAGTAGTTATCACCTTTAACTTAGCCACGTAAAGACCAACGTTGTGGTGAAATTATGACGAAACATTATCATCATCATATCAGCCGAAAGACGTCCACTGCTGGACAAAGGCCTCCCCCAAGGCTGTCGCTGCGGGACCCGCACAAGATCATCGGTCTATCTATTAGGGGGCATGCCCACGCTGCGTCTTCCGGTTCGTGGTCGCCACTCGAGAACCTTTCCGCCCCGACGAAACATATTTTAAATTTATTTTAAGTAAGTAATTATAGTATTTTAACCGACTCTAAAAAAGTTATCGATTATATTAATTATTTTCCCGGGCCGGTTAGCTTGGTTTAGTGATACTTGCCTTTCATGCCGCAGGCCACTCAGTATAGATACTTGTGTGCATGAACATGTCTGTTTGTACTGAGACTGGGTGTAATTATCTATATAAGAATATATTTACAAAAGAAAAGTAGTATATCAGTTATCTGGTTTCCATAGTAGTCATTTCTTAATTTGAGATCAGATGGCCGCGTGTAAATAATGTCCCAGGATTATTATTATTATAATTAATTTCATTATCATGAACGGAAATTCCAAGTCAACTCAAAGGTTAATATATCTCACAAACATCATACGCTACGGCAACCATTAACCAACAGCTGGATATAGTTGTCTACTGGCATAGTTGTATAAAAAAAATACAAGTCCCCAAATAAAATAAAAATATGTCAATTGCAACACGCACATTATCAATGAAGCTCTGGCGATGTCGCCTCCACAATGAGCCGAACCTATACGATAATAATACTTCAATACAATACTATTTATTGTACACTAAATTAATTACAAAAAAAGAACGTAAATAGTAGTATTATAATGTAAAAACGGTGGTCTTATCGCTAGCTGAGATTTTTTACAGACAACCCTAGGATAGGGGTTTCATACACAGGAGTTGTATGAAATGAAAATGCTAATGAAATGCTATTACCGGTATACTAAGAAGCTATTTTCATTGGATAAATTAATCTTTAGTTTTACCCCAAACAAACAGAGGGTGTTATAAGTTTAACGTGGTATCATGTCTCACCAACGAAGACCCAATTTTATAGACCTAAATAGCCTACGTGTTGATGCATGAAAAAAACTATCTGAAAGCCAAATTTAATTCAGCGGGTCTATATTTTTATGAACGAGTAACCAAAAATATTCGCATTTTTGTAAATAATTAGATAGGATTTATTATAACGACAAACTCTGCAACATAATTATGCCTGAATTAATATTTTACGCGTCCAGTTGTATCCTACTTGCCATCTTATTCTGTGATAAAACTCAAAACATAGCGCGTGCAAAACAACGTGTTATAATTGGAAGTTCATTGATACTTTTGTTGCAAAAAAGATAAACAAGGAATCCATTTCCAAAATAATTCCAATTATGTCACATACTAATAATTATTTCGTGTTTGTTATTAATATTGTACACAGACATATCATGTCGTTTTGATAAGAGTGACCTCAAATTGAAGGAAACCATAAAATTTAGTTAATTTGGGATCCTTACGACTTAATACAATAGTTTATGTCATTTTTATTGTTAAGTCAAAATATTTTTTATTTATTTTTTGCACAGGAAAATATAATGGCATATTGTTTAACAAAATTCATTAATTTTACTTCTTTACGATTGATTTGGACACATTTTAAATAAGAAAAACATTTAGTATCTACTATCTAAATCGGTTCAAGAGCAGTGTAAAAATATAGTGGTCAACTATAAATACATGATTGGTTCACTAAAACTAAAACCAACAATTTTTTACTATAATAATAATAATACTTAAAATGGGAACACGCGCAACGCTAATTGCATAGTCCGGCGAAGCAGTGAAATCGTCCTTTTTTTTCTCGTGGTGGAAACCTTTTATAGATGCGCGCCGTTTGGGGAGACGACGGGGTATGTGGGAGTCCTCAGGGTTACCCACTAAAACCACCACGGCAGCCTAGGCTCTAGATGCTTATAGTGATGGCCCCGGGAACTCGAAACGATAGTGAAATTGTAAGGTCAAGTAAATGGGCCATGATACTGGTACCTTTGAACCAGGATCCAGTTAAATAATAAAAACACAGTAAATAAATTATATGATCAAGGGAACCCGTGGGTCCAGAAGAGAGTGTGTCCAGCTAACCGACGACTTATAATAAATAAAATAAATGTTAATAAAAAGAATACCAAGATTTTATGTTACGTTTTAGGTGGTCTTCTACAATACTGGATGTATTGTGTGATAGTATTATATTATTTAAACACATAACACCCAAGAAACGTATGAATATCGTAAAATAGAATAAGTGTATACATATTTTTGGTGATCTATAAAATGATAAGCATTAATAGTAGCTTCTGCTAAAATGGACTTAATAGCCCACTCAATATCATGAATATTGATTGAAAAAGTCAAATGATCTCTAAAATATTCTTTCATCTTTTAGATAGTAAGAAATACATATAAATATCGAATAATAATAAACTACGCAGGTGCATCATTAATTCTGAATAAGTGATGACTTTAATCATGGGCACAAAAAATAATCATGTTACTTAAAAATAATGTTGAGGAAACAATTCTCAGTGCGTTTCTTTACAACAACACTTTTTATTCACCTTGTTATTGCTGACAGTTAATAATGGTAAGTGAAATAAAATTCAATCAAATCAGCTAAAAGCAATATTTCTTAAGATTGCGAGCTATCGATAAAAATAGTAACACACATGAATCTGCAATAAATTCTATTATTCTTTCAATATTTTAGCATTTTCAATATATCTAGTTGTAATTTTAAAAGAAATTGGCATTTTAATATGTCAAACACACACACACACACTCACAATCACACACACACATATCACACGTATTTGCGTGTGTGTATTCATTTGCTTTCGCACCGGTATCCCACAATGTAATAGTGCCGTTGATAATTTTTTATGTATTTTTGTTTGAATTGCGACCAGAAAATAAAAGATTATTAGTCATATTTTACACAAAAATTAGGTATCGCAATCGAGTAAATAATCTTAATTTAATAGAATTATTCGCAATGCAAAGCGTGAATCTAATCTAAAACATGGGAAACCATAACATAAATAAAATTATAAATATGGTGACTGAAAATCAATAGTTTATAGACGCAAAAACTTATTTCTGTGCGGTAATTTACAGTAAATATACACATATATGTATGTAGGTATACCCATATTTTTTTTAATTGTAATATTATTATGTCATTTATGACAACCTAGTCTAATTAATTTGTCAAAATTTCTGTAATTCTACAATCGAGGCGCCTTAAAATAAATTAGGATTTAGAATATTTTTTTGGACTTCAAACAAAAATGTATTGATACTTAAAACATCCGATTGTCTATAGAATAACTACAAAATCTTTTACTATTTCAAATAAACATTATCTCTTGATTGAGAAAACGGGTAAGTAAATAATTTGTATGTTACTGTAGATACATTTATGCGATTTCGAAAAGAAATTAGATTATCAATTCAACAGTCCTAACGTTTGTTTTTCTATGTCTGTTTGTTACACAATTTTTTTATTGTAATTAAACCAATTTTGTGAATCTTTTTATCCACCATTGTTATGCTTGAGTAAGGGTTTTAAATAAATTTTGTTTACAGTCTGTCAGTGTTTTTACAGTCACCGACAGTGACTGTAAAAAAACGTAGAAGTTAGTTCCATTTTGATCATAACAGTAATTTTATTAAAATACCAATGACGTCTTAGATCGAGGACACGAATGATAAAAAAAATAATGTTGTTTGATTTAGATTATTATAATGGCTTAAAATTTAAATTCATTCTATCTTAGTTCATTCAATCTCTTCATTTGATAAATATGGCATTGGGTGGAATTATATCTAAGTGCTTAAGGACAATGTTATCTATCTATATAAACAATGTTATTACTGTTTTGCAAAGTGCATCTGATAAATATATCAAATATTATAAAATCTTAGTATTGCGAGGTGTTTGATTGGATGTCTAGCTGTCGGTTTCTGACTAAGAGGTTATATACCGACTCTTAGAATGTAGGTTTACCTAATTTGGAACATGAAGTTTTAACAAAATGTATGTATTTTGTATATTGACGTTTAAATTACCTATATTTGAACTCCCATTCTTAACTGCTTGTGTAAAAAGACGCACGAGTTTAGATCGCAAGACCAATTACTAAAGTATTCATAAATTTTAAAGATAATAAAATAATTACTTCACAAATCGTACACAAATATAATATTGAAGAAATAAACTACAAATTAAAAATATGACAAAAGTACTACATTTTAATTTATTTTGCGTGACATACTAATAATCATATACATATCTAGTAGGTACGTAATAATCATGTACTTATAGCAAATAAAAAAAAATGTTTGATTGATTATTATCTTCTATTATATTTATTTATTATAAATACTTAACTATAAAAAATGTTAACTACTACTTAGCATACTTTTATATTTTAAATATACACTAATATTTGGATCTATATAAATACTAAGCATTTTGACGGAAATATAAGTAGGTAGTTGTAAAAAATACAATCACAAAGTGTTTATTCTTTATGAAAAATTTGTTATGTATTATTATTAAATTCTGATCGTTAATATATTCATTAAAACTAGGTATATATTTATAAATTATATAAGAATTTATTTTTATTTGTGATTTTTAAATTATATTACACGTTTAAATAAAGAAAACACTAGCTAATATTTTCTTACCAAAATAAATAATAAACACAAGTGACAAATAACATAAATATCCTGCAATAAAGATCCATCCAATAATTTCTCTCCCAATAACAAAAACGTAAACAAAACGAAAATAAATAACAACTTACAAATAAACAATAATTTGAGACGTCTTCACTGAACTGAAAATCACCCACTAAAACTATGTCACAAAGATTACACTGCCTACTAGTTATTAACCCTTAAAAGAGTCACTGTAAAAAAATACCCCGTTTTACAAATACTAAAAGACGTATATTTATTTATCGAGCGTGCAGTCGTGCTAAGAATCGAATGCAAACAGTCTGGCATGAGTAGGTCGCATTTGTATAAATAGCCACTACGAAGCTAAGTACTTCAACACGTCATTAATGGGCCGGTCTTTCTGGCCAGTGAACTTATTTTTATCAGTTTTGGTATGTCGGCCATGGTAGCCATGCGGCTGTTATAAAAAACTGCTTCGGTAAATTGTATCATACCAAACGTTATACTTAACCGTAAAGAGTATTTCAAAATTAGTTTCAAAAAGAATCTGAAAATTAGGAATATTAATAGACTTTTTAGACGATATGAGTAAAGATACTTTTTTTTAACACACAAGATGACCCATTGCGTTATAGACAAATTGGAATTTGAATTAGATAGATATGACACTAAGAACTATAAAAATGATTTACTTATTGTTTCATGTAAAAAGAGTCCAAAACTAACCTCCTTTGTCTTCTTCAAAACATCCATTCATAATATAATACCCACTCAGCTCAAATCTGATTTCATTCCATGGTCTCGACCCTTGAATATATAAAGTGCAGCATTGCAGCAAGGGGATATTTATTAAATGATAAATCAGTTCTGAAAATGCTGACCTAATAAAATACTATTAATAACTAAAGTTGTATTTGGAAATGTATATTTTTAATATACTTTTTCTAGCTCAACACATGATCTTACTTTTTGTACACGTTTCATTTATTACATTCTCTGTTTGAAATGTAATGAGCGGCCATTGACAGCGAGTATTCCAAAGAGATTATATTCTAAAACCCTACAACGATTTTGGAATGGATATAAGTCATTATAATACAAACAAATGTTATTATTTTTATATGACGCCCATAGAATAAGAAATAGAGCTGGTTATTCAATAGCATTTTATTGTAAATAATTTTGTATATTTGTAACTAGTTTAAAATAACAAGTTACACATTAGCATAATAAATAAACATATACCAAATTAGCGCTTCAAAGTTGTTTACCACTTTATTGTAATGAAATTGTTAATCAGGCGACATGCTATTAATATTATTATAAACACGTGCTCGTTGTTAGTAGACTAGATCAATCATTTTGATCGCAGTATGTTAGGTCATTGTCGGCGGTCATTTAATTACTTTTTAAGTTTGAGAATCAAGGTTTAGTTCTATTTGTTTCGGCATGAAAAATGTAGTTAAGAATCCCTCTTTGGACTTCTTATGTCACTACTTTTTATTTACCACTGGTAGATTCTGTTTTGTTATTGTATTATTCTCATTTCCTCGGTTCATTTTTGTGCATTGTTTGTAACCCATTACATATAAGATCTCACTCTAATAAAGGTTTGCTGGAAGAGAACTCATAGTTGAGTTAAGCTTGTCTGTGTACAAGAGATATCTAATCTGTTACATAAATATGTATTTCTGGGTGCAATAAATTATAAATAAATAAAATATGTATTTACTTATTTTAACGTTTGAGGAGTAATAACTCTCGTGCTAAAGTTGTTTAATCTATCTAGTAGGTATCTTACATGATTATATCATTACTACAACAGGTGTCAACAACAAAATGTGCCCTGGCGTTTGTAATTAAACCACTTTAGCGGTCGCCAATTAACTTAAACCATGTGTTTTGTTTCTCCGCTCATATACTAACTGGTGAGAGCAACTGAATATGTTCACGGTCTCATATGCAATGCGATGAGTAATTTGTAAAAATATGTATAGAGATATTATAATAAATCAGTTATCTCTTGCATACGTTTCACTGGATAAAATACAAATTATTAATTTCAATTCATTTAATCGCATGACACGGTATTCACAAATGATTATGTCAATGATAAATAAGATTTTACACGGTGGATATGCAGATATTTGGGGTAGTCAATAAGGTATGAACTATATATAACTAAGTGTAATCATAAATTATTATAAACAATGATTGAACGTAAACATAACTTAAAATTACGATATAGAGAGTATATAACAAAATAAAGATTATCAAAATAGTTGCATAGTTAGTTTTCGTTCTTTCTATATTGTATGGGTAGTCAAAGTGGTTCAAGCCGCTCGCTAAGGCCCTGGCATGACTATTATCTAATGACTACAACCGGGACTGACAGTTAGAAGTGCCCTCCAAAGCACCTCCCACTTTGGCGGTATAGACTGATGAAGATATTTATTATCATAAAGAATTTATAATGATTCACTTACACAAGAACATTATTATACACATTGTAACCAGAGACACATACATAAAGCGGAAGGTATACATTAAAATATCAATCGTCAAATTAAACATAATTACCTGCATTTAATATTATGCTGTCACAATAAAGTAAACTGTTGGTACAACATATAGGTATAAGGATCTGTATTGCCTATTTAATCATTAGATATTGTTTGTTTGATTTGAATCATTCTTGAAAATATTCGTTTAAATATACGATTTATATTTAACGAAATTCCAATCTTTATGGTTGTAACTAGTGAACTTAGTCGGTGGGTCGCGATTTTTTTATTACTCCTGTCATTTTAAGCCCCCGGTTATAATTATAGGGTTAAACGCAGATATTAATAACCGCCGCTGTTGGCATGTCACACGCTGTGTCTACTTTCCGATAATAATACTAAACAAACAATGCTAACGTATTATACTTATTTATCGTTTTATTATCTTGATCTTTGTGTACTCAATTATCATACAAATAAAAGAACGAATTGTATTCAATGATAATTTTTCGCTGTTTCTTTGTTTTTTATTTTTGGACGACAAAGGGGCGTAGTTGAGCCTCGCTCTTATAAGGATCCGGACTATGGACATATTGATGAAAATTAATTAACAGATATCTTTATATAATATCTTGGGTCACTGCGATATGATCCCAAACTAGGCAGATACAGACAACTACTAAACACGCATATAGTTTTAAACACATACATAATATAGATAAATAACCCCCAGAAAAAATTATGGGGGCGTAGAAGTCGACCCGAGGGAGTATCTGCCAGAGGACGGGCAGCAGCGTCTCTCTCAGTACTATTACCATCATATTGCGATCGCCAACCCCAATAATAATGTATACAACTATATTACTACAAACATGTTCTGATTATTTACGAGCGCTTTTTTAAAGTCTACGTGAATAAAAAAAATTGATTCTTGGGGAAGGCTTTTGTCCAACAGTGGACTTTTTACAGCTGTTATAATGATGATGAAATAATCGTCCTCATCACACAAAGTTTTGTCCTGGGCGGAGATCGAACTCACGACTTTTGGCTGAGTGTTCCTTGCTGCTAAGCAAGGTTTCTAACCACTAGAACAACAGAAGACCCTAACCTCACTGACTGACTGACCTAACCCTCCCGCCCTTGAAGACCCAAGGGCGGGAGTGTACCTCGGCCAGCGTATCAGCTTGGCTATACAACGAGGTAACGTTCCTACCCGCAGATTGTGACCTAAATGCTATTTTCTAGTTGTAAATTGATATCGTTTTAAGTAGAATTGTACAGACGCCAGCACATCCAGCTACCCCAATCTCTCAAATTTGTTTTATAGATTTTTAACTTTATCACAAAAGCATAAGGTTCCGTTTCAGTTGCGGAAATTTGACAGATTGGGGTAGCTTGATGCGCTGGCGTCTGTACAATTCTACTTAAAACGATATCAATTTACAACTAGAAAATAGCATTTAGGTCACAATCTGCGGGTAGGAACGTTACCTCGTTGTATAGCCAAGCTGATACGCTGGCCGAGGTACACTCCCGCCCTTGGGTCTTCAGAAGTTTCGACAAGGCGTCTGGACAAGTGCTTTACAAATTTTCGTATTTGAACCTCATGGGCCCATAGTTTCAAGCCCAAACGGAAGAAAAATGGAAAAACCGATGGAAGCATACTTTCGCTGCTTGAAGCCCTCTGCTAGATCTGCGGCAGCACCCGCTTTTCTTGAAGTAGTTTGGACGTGCGGCAACTTTCCTTGACGGTTTCCTTGTTTAAAACCAACTTCGTATAATTTGGTTATCAATTCGCGATTTGTCAGCACTCGATAGGGTATCATATGCTGATAGATCTGCTGCACTACGATGAAGATAAAGAAAGGTAAAGGAGGGCGTTGGCAGTCCACTCCAGACGGCTCGCAGTTTCACACGTTGTACGCGAGCACATCAAGCTACTCCAATCTATCAAAATTCCTCAATTGAAAGTGAACCTTATGCTTTTGTGATAAAGTCGAAAGTCTATAAAAGAAATTTGACAGGTCGGGGTAGCTGGATGTCTGGCGTCTGTACTTCAGGTGTGAAACTGTTACTATTCAGAGCCTTCTTCAATCTTCACGATATTATTATTATTGTTCCACAGACTGCACATTTTTTTACACGTACAGTCTGTGGATCAATAATACGCGGCGGTCTTGCAACGCCCTGCGTGTTCAGTACAACGACGCTTTGAGGGCAGTATTGAGAAAGCCACGTTACTGCAGTGCTTCCGCAATGTTTGCGGATGCATCCATTGTTGATTTATTCCCGAACATAAGGAAAAGAACAGCATAGATGATGAGTAGGTATTTAACATAAGGAAAAGAACTGCATCGATGATGACTAGGGCCCGTGGTAGCACCAATGCAGTTCTCAGACATCAGTTAGCGTGTAAGATTGACAGCCCTTTTATTGTGTAATGGGCAGGCGTATAGAAAGTAAACTTTAGTCATTATTGTGTTACCAGTTTTATTTTATGAATTTTTATTTTTGTTTATTTACTTCTAACCTTTACTAATGACAGCTTTGTAAGAAAATATGGATTGTATCTGTCAGTATATATATATATATATATATACATATGTATGTCTGTAAAAAAATTTGAGGGTAAATCAATTATATTATTTACTTAATACAAATTTGATAAAGACTTACCGTAGTATGTTAGTTGAGAGATACTATTGATTTGAAGCTCTCTACAAAAGTCTCCGTTTACAAGGCCATAGTTCTTCCAAATCTCTTATATTCTTCAGAGTCATGGGTCATCTATCGAAAACACATACGGACGCTGGATAGGTTTCATTTGAAGTGCTTACGAGACATTCTTAAAATCAAATGGTCGGACCGGGTTCGAAATACAGAAGTGCTCCGACGCGCAAATGTCTACGGCATAGAAGCGTACCTAATGCGGGGACAGCTCCGATGGTGTGGTCATCTCTCAAGAATGGCTGATGTGAGGGTGGCTAAACGCATCTTTTTCTGTGAACTCCAGAACGGCAGGCGGAAACAGGGCGGCCAGTTCTTACGATATAAAGATGTGCAGAAAAGACACATGAAAAGGTGCATAATTAATCCCCCGAAATGGGAGGAAAAGGCTAGTTGCCGCCCTGAGTGGAGGCGCTTGATAAACAAAAAGGTTCATGACTTTGAAGAGCAGAGAAAATCCGAGCTGGATGCGAAACGCGATGCTCTTAAGACTAAACCACCAGCAGTCATATTTTACAACTATGTCGACGGTGTCCTCACGTGCAGCCAATGTTTGCGCACGTTTACACACAAGATTGGATACTGTAGTCATATAAGGGCACATGTGAGAAATGATCACCCTAGCTCCTTAACTAATCAGTAGCAGTCACCATAGCCGAAATCGGCTGGGAGAAACACACACACACACACACACACTATTATTATTTGAAAACTTTAGTGTATGTGTATGAATTAATTATTTTGAGACACAAATGGTTTTTCCATGCGTTACTGATCTTTATAAAATTTTAAATTTCGATATTTAAACCTATAGATGTTCCCTTTGACAATAACTCAATATAAGCTAGCTAAATATAATTACTATTATAAAATAAATCTTGTTGCAAATGTATACAATACAATCCGTGTACCTCGATATCTATATGTACCTAGAAATAATTACAAATTAATTATTTAATTAAATATCGTGTCTTTAACGAGAGAAAATTAATATATCAGCTTGAGAGTGAAAAATGTATATAACACATTTTCTATTAAATTGTTGGAGGTATTTTTTCTACTAATAATATCTAGGGACAATGTCACACAGATCATCCTAGCCCCAAACTAAGCAAAGCTTGTACTATGGGTATCAGGTGACGATATACATACTTATATAGATAGATAAATACTTATATACATAGAAAACATCCATGACTCAGAAACAAATATTCGTGCTCATCACACAAATATTTGCACTTACCGGGATTCGAACCCAGGACCACCAGCTTCGTAAGCAGGAGCACTACCTACTAAGCTAAGGTGACCGTCAATTAATTTTACTGTATTGTTTTCTCTTGTTTTGACGTTGTCTGTGAAGAGAAGGTCTTATATAAATGTTTTTTTATATTGATGTAGGTATATAAAAGTTGTTTATTTTACTACTTTACTAGGTACAAACATATTCTGACTAATTACAAGCGGTTTTTTAAAGTCTACGTGAATAAAAACCTTTTTTATTTATTTTATTTTATTTTAATGGTTCGGACCCATATCAGGTGTCGTTTATAGCAAGTTTAGACAGACAGACTATAGGTAATAAGGCTCTGTAGTGCCTATCTAATCTTTGAATCTTATTTGTGTAATATAATTCTTGAAAATATTAATTTCAATATAAGGTTGATATACGTTGTATAACGTAACAATTCTAATCTTTATTGTTGTTCTAGAACGAATATGATATTTATAAACACTTATCATTATTATTTAATGACGCTGTTTGGTGTGTTTGTATCTTTTGTCTACGCTTGTTATTTATGGAAGTTGTAGTCTTCAGCATAGCTGTACTCAATAAATTCCGGATAATCAAATGTGATGTTTGAAAAAAATCTTGAGAGGTGTCAAGGGACACCCGGATGGAACGAAGTTATTTCTTATTATTTATTATGTACAAAAAACCTGTATACACTCAACAAAAATAATTGTCGCGACACCACACTGTTCAATGCGAAATAGAAATGAAAATATCTGGCTTGCTTTCTATAAGAAAGACAGTGAGAGAGAGAGAGACGGCACAGCTACAAAAAGTTTAAGTTTTTCCGTCTAGCCCCCTTTCACAACGCGCGATAAGGAACTTCGTTCCAAAAATCACTTCTTGATAACAGAAGTTATTATTTAAACAGCCTAAGAGAAGCCCAATCGATAATGAAAATAAGTATCTCACAATAACTGGCAACCTATATTATCTTTTTATTTTAATATTGGCATCAAATATTTAGTAATCTATGAAAAACTAGCTGTGCCCCGCAGTTTACACGCGTTAAAATTTATAAATTATAGCCTATGTGTTAATCCAGGGTGTCAGCTAAGTCCATACCAAATTTTATTAAAATCGCTTCAGCCGTTTAGACGGGAAGAAGCAACAAACATACACACTCACAAACTTTAGGTTTTATAATATTAGTGTGATAATATTAAGTCTTGCCAACAGTCACGATATGAGACTTTTATTAGGTTAGTGATAACAGAAAACAGTATCAAACTGTAACAAACAACTCAAGTATTTAATGTAGGCGGGATTAGTCTAACTACTTCATTATTTTTAGGAAATCATTTAGATGGCAAACGCGACCCGCACGAGGACGCGTCCCGTTTCGTAAAATGATCAGCAACAGCTCTCCGGACTTGTACTGATAATTCACTAACTACTAATGATAATACAGATAGGACTACATACTTCGATCTAGATGGCAAACGCGATCAGCACGAGGCCGCGATCCGTTTCGTAAAATGATCAGCAACAGCTCTCCGGACTTGTACTGATAATTCATTAACTACTAATGATAATAAGGATAGGACTACATACTTCGATCTAGATGGCAAACGCGATCAGAACGAGGCCGCGATCTGTTCCGTAAAATGATTAGCAATAGCTCTCTGGACTTGTACTGATAATTTGTTAACTACTAATAATAATACAGATAGGACTACATACTGTGATCTAGATGGCAAACGCGATCCGCACGAGGCCGCGATCCGTTTCGTAAAATGGTCAGAAGCAGTCTAGACGTTCGAACTTGTATTGACAATTCACTGGCTACAGTAGTAGACAATTCAGACGAATGACTCTTAACTTGCATTTATGTCAATGAAGTACCCTTGCGGTCCTAAAATGGACAAGCTGCCCGTGACTTTTTGTTAAAAAAGAACGACAATTGCAAAAAATGTCACTTAAAAGCAAAGTTTTCGCATCTATTTAAAATCGGCTTTTTGCTGATGAGATAATGCATATCTTCCCGTCACGAAACGGGTCGAGGTTAAAATCCTTATTTCTTTTCACAATTATTTAGAGTGGTTTAATTTGGCTTAGCAACTTAAAAATTTTCCAATCGTTTTTTACGAGATGTCGATCTTCAGTGTGTCGCACTAGCGTGCATTCGAACTATGGTGAGTCGCAGAACAGTTTTGTCGCATAACCGTTGTACACTCATATTAAGCAGAGCATATTTTATTATGCGTCGACACTGTCGCATATCCGAACACAGGTGTTGAATGAAAGACGGTGTATAGCACACTGGCTTATTTAATACTATAACATAGCGGTGCAAGCGCAACTGACCTATACATGCATACATTACAGTATCCTACCTGCCTCGTTGGTCTAGCGGTAGCGTGTTCATCCGCAGTTAACGAGGTCCTGGGTTCAAATCCTGGGTCGGGCCAAAGGTGGTTTTGGGACTTTTCTGTATAAAGAAAAATTTTCTCAACATCAGCCCGAAGTCTGGGAGTTGGCGGTATTATACCCCCGTGCCTCGGAGAGCACGTAAAGCCGTTGGTCCTGTGCCTGACCTCTTTCCGGTCATGTCACCTAAGCGTCACATCGGAAGATGAATGATGGAATAGAAAGTGCTCCTGTGTTTGCGCACACACTTGAGCACTATAATATGTCCCGCGCAGATGGCTAATCTCTGTTGAGACTGGCCGCCGTGGCCCAAATTCGGCTAGGAGGACATTATTACAGTATCCTAACCCCTAGTACTTTACTTATTAATATATATACTATATTTACTTATCATGGGATTTGAATTATAGGTATTATTCGTATGTTGTAATACAAATAATACCTATAATTCAAATCCCAATAATAAACTGAGTACAAAAACTCCATTAATCTTATCAGATTACTTGAGATTGATGCCAATCTCACGATTCCCTATAAGGATGTGGTTACAATGGGGAAAATTAACAATGGAATTATCGAGAATTTGTACTTTTGTTTTTAAAATCACGAAACAAAATATTCTTGATGCTTAGCAAAAAATGGTAATACCACTGCTTCAGATTTCACGTTCATAAGATTCATTATAATGAACAAAATAATAAGGATAAAAGTCATTTCACGGACAAAAATCTGTTAGTTCTCGTAATTCATACACGGAAAATATGCTCTGAGGTTTCATTCTCTTATACCGATCACAGTAAAACTTATTAGCCTAGTTTAGAAAACAATATATTGATTTTAAAATAATAAAAAAAAAGAAATAACTTTATTAACATATAAAATTTCTAGATTTTATGTATTCATAAAATTGATACTTGGCTGATTGGCTGGCTAGGTGAAGGCTTATGTGCAGACGCCAGCACAACAATCTACCCCAATCTGTCAAATTTCCCCAATTGAAAGTGAACCTTATTCTTATGTGATAAAGTTGAAAATCTATAAAAGAAATTGGACAATTTGGTGAAGCTGAATGTGCTGGCGTCTGTAAAATAATTTCCCATTTGAATAAATTTATTTTAATATTACGTTTATAATTTGAAAATGTACAGCAAAGCCTAAAAAATAAAATAAAAATAAAAGAGCATCAATGCAGGGAATCCCAATAGAAAAATAACAATAAATAGTAGCTTTTAAGAAGTATGTACGAGTAGTTAGCAGTGTGGTTTCCAACCTAGAAAAAATAACAGAGCCACGCCATACCAACCCGTGGGTGTCGTAAAAGGCAACTAAGTGATATACCAGGTAGTCGGGCAGCAGCGCCCCCTGTGTATAGCTAACACCTAACTGTGGTCGTTAACTTGCCTGCCAAGCACGGTGAGTATTTATCTATATATATATATATATATATATATATATATATATATATATATATATATATATATATAAGTATGTAACGTGTTAACGAAAATGTTAACGACTTCACTATGAGCTCTTCCGCTGTAAGCTCGTCATGCTCCCATTGTGTGTTAATGCTTGCGGTGGCGTTGTGGGTCGGGTCGTTTCATACTCTTCATACTCGTGAACGGGTGCTGCTTGCGATAACTGGTAGAGCTGCTGCTGGGGTACTCTTTTTTTTGTCTCATACAGTCGTCGCCTTTAGTCGACTTCGTGTGACTTGTTAATTTTGTAAATGTGCGCGGATGCACCCACCGTTTGTTCATCTTGCAAGAGGTTATTTTAATTGCTTGAGCGAAATGGAATGTTATTGTTTATTACCTCATAATTATTTTGATTAATTAGATGTCATCGGTTCTGTGCGTGCATTAGCCCACATACCAGCCAATCACAATGTAAAAACAAAAACAATGTTAAAAAAAGATATAAATAAATCGAAAACCAAAAGGAAAAGAAGACGAAAAAAGCAAGCCCGGAGTTTCTTTGTGGCTTTCTTCTCTGGGTCGTCCACCTAGGTAGCTAGAGAAAGCCGCAGGATACCTAGGGTAGGATCCTCAGCGGCGAGGATCGCGTTGCCCCCTTAACACGTAATCGGTAATACCGTGCAAGTGATCTGACCCCCATTTCGAATTCCATCTTTTTACTTCAGCGGCCGCCTGAGATGTGGCCCATAAGGGTGCCCTCAGGTATTAGTCGTTTAAATTAAGCTACTGGTTGAGAGCCTTTTGCGATAGCCAACTGCTCGTTGTTTTCAATTCTTTAATTTGATATACTATTGCTAAATGTAACAATAATAGCTTAGTAACTTGCTATTTATTATTTATTTAAGAATATTAAAAATACATGTGACGAAACAGACCGCACGGACGGACTAATTTAAAATATTTTGTTACTTTAATTACTGTTTTTTAACTGTGTTTATGTAATACATTGTGAGCTTGACAAGTACAAGTGTATGTAAATACCCAAGTGCTGAATAAATTTCATTATTTCATTTCATTATATCGTTGCCTGGTACCCATAGTACAAGCTTTGCTTAGATTGGGGCTAGGATGATCTGTGTGACATTGTCCCAAGATATTATTATATATTACGAATAGTTCCCCTTCGCCGTTGAGCTCCGGCGACCTAACTTATGCTGGTGAAAACTCTGGTTAATTAACATGACGCTGTAATATTCTGAACATTACAATAAAATGCTAATAAACCATGAGTTTCTTTAAATTAGCGATACTTCTCCAGTTGAGTTGCTCATAATGGGGAAAGCACTATACTCTATTACTTAAAATTTTTGCTCTTTGTGTTGTATCTACCGCCTTTATAATGGGCTGTGTTCAGAAGAATAATTGATCGATTTGATTTCCATGACCACTTTTTAACCATCGCACCTTTCACCATGGACCAGGAGTTCATCCCTATACCTTAAAACTTTTACCATTTCGTACGCTACGGTTTTGGTGAAACTTCCTTCCACGTAATCTGAAGGTGAAGAATTTCTCCGCCACAGTTTAAAAAAAAAGGAGTGATAAGGTTTATAAAGAGTCGGCAACGCGCAAGGTGATGTCATATGTGTCGCAAGCGGTATAAGCTACGGTAACATATCATCAGGTGATACTAGGTGACACTTAGATGTCTAAAGAAAAGTTTTACTTTATCAATTTTAATCAAATAAGCCGGCAACCAATAAACAATGCACGTCTTCGTTATTGAACGATATACATACTATTATCAGGATGAGGTTATGAGAAAATGTTCTTTCACTTGTTTTTTAAATAACGTTATTGTATTGCTATTGCGGGTGTTAGGTGGAAGAGAATTCCATTGCGGGTGTTAGGACTCTTTGGAGATGCATGCATTGGCATGCATCTCCAAAGAGTTGCGCGACACGGGGACTTAAACCCGTAGTACGGGCGATGTCTATCAAAAAAAACTTATATCTATATAAGTCTGTGTCTGTTAGTAAAGAGTAGTACATATTATTATGTGGTTTAATAAAACGCCAAAAAGACCTGAACTGTAAAAACAGTGGTTTCGAGTTTTCGAAATCATGTGCTTATTAATTTTCAATTTTGAACTTTATTACCTCGTACTTAAAACGGTACAGGAAAAACATGAGTTCCCCACAATGTCCTTGATAGCATGTGAAGTCCGGCAACTCTCTATTGCGCAGTGTGCCTAGTGCATCTATGGCCTATACTTCGCTTTGTGAGAGGAGGTCCTTGCCTTGCTGTGACAGTAATGCACTTCATCATCATCATTTCAACGTGGCTTAGCAAATCTATAATGACTCCTAAACATCACTATCATAGTACAACTATTTCACAACAAAAATTGAATGATCATAATATACGTGGTAAGTTAATTATCTAACTTATTACATTTTATAATAATAATGTCATTATCTTGTAATTATCTATATAGATAAACAATTTGACTTTTGACCTAACGGCCTATTATAAACATACATTACCAACTGAAGAGTTCAAGAACCTAAATAGGTAGTTACTGTCGACAGGTCAGTTGGCGTGGTTGGCAAGTGCTTGCTTTTCACGCTGGAGGTCGTGGGTTCGAGTCCCAACCAGGACATATATGTGTGCATGAACATGTCTGTTTGTCCTGAGTTTGGGTGTAATTATCTTAACATATAAGTATGCATTTACAAAAGAAAATTAGTATATAGTATATCAGTTATCTGGCTTCCATAGAACTGCTTAGTTTGGGATCAGATGGCCGTGTGTAAATAATGTCCCAGGATATTATGATGATGGCAAGAGACCAGACAGTATGACGGTGTTACCGTGGAAAATGAGAAGGTGTGGAACGTAAGATACATACGTCGAAAACCTTGCACCTTCTCATATTAGGCCCGGCGCTCACTATCGGTGGGCATCGGTGCGGCCCGGGCGAGTTACGGCGGCTTCGGCCGCCTGACAGCTGTATTGGGCGGGTTCGGGCTGCCTCGGCAGCCGTAAGCACCCAAAATCTTCAACTTAGCCTTAAGGCTCCAAGTTTCTCTTCTTCTTCAGCAATAGCATAGCGTTCATTCGCTCATAGAGCAGCCCGACTGGGGAAGTACCTCCATCTTACAGAAGACATACCTTAATAACAACATTAATGATTTTAATGTTATGTTTCCGAGTGTGAGTAAGGTCGCCAGAGCTCATTGGGGTGGGGGAAGGGTCAGCAACACTTGTTTGCTGACTTTTAAAGGCTGGCAACGCACCCGCGACACCTCTGGTGTTGCGAGTGTCCATGGGCGGCGGTGATCACTTACCATCAGGTGACCCACTTGCTCGTTTGTCGCCCTCTGATATAAAAAACTAATTAACAATGTGAACTAAGTCCCAATCCACCGTTATAAATACATACGCACAATTGTTTTCACGTAACGTTACGACTGTTCTGCTATGTTTCTGCCGCCCGAACTATTCTGAGGCTACCCAAAATCAGCTACGGCGTCCTTAAGTGTGCTTACGACTACCGAGGCAGCTCTCAGGCGCCCGAGCGTATCGAGCCGCACCGATGCTCACTGATAGTGGGCGCCGGGCCTTAATCTCACGTCAGTATCTACGAGCTCTGCTGCTACATTAGATGAAGCCCCAAAGTGGCGCAAATACATAAACCTCGCTGAAAATTATGTATTTTTACAGTTTGGGATCGAATCGCTAGGGGAGAGCGCGTTTATCGTTTTCCAAAATCCAAAACGCTCGAACTATACTTCCCGTGGCAAGTTGCCATTTTATAATGCATTTATTAGCTTCATAATAATAATGTCCTCCCACCCAAATTTCAGCCACTGCGCTCAGTCTCAATGGAAACTAGCCAATTGCGCGGGATATATTATAGTGCACAAGTGTGTGCGCAAACACAAGGGCACTTTCTATTCCATCACTCTCATGATCCGATGGGACGACTGTCGACACGACCGGAAAGAAGTCAGGTACAGCTTAGGGCCGACGGTTTTACGTGCTCTCCGAGGCACGGGGGTGTAATACCGCCAACTCCAAACATCAGGCTGATACTCAAAAATTTCTTATTTACGGAAAAATCCCAACATCACTTTTTGGCCCAACCCGGGATTTGAAGCCAGGACCTCATTATTTGCGGTTGAACACGCTACCGCTAGACAAATGAGGCAGTATGTTAGTATGTATACTACGAAAACTTTGAACATAATGTTGACCCACTTCAAAACGTCGGATTATATCAAAATTTAGCATACTTATCAAGGACTGATGACATTTTAAACAGTAAGACCCGTTATCCTTAGTAGGATATTAGGATGAGAGACTTAGGCTGAGATCTATAGAGCGTACTTAGACTTTGCTCAGACTTTACTTAGACAGAAGTTAATGCATGTAACGAAATTACAATTGGTGTTTTGACTTTGTCTGTCTTAGCTTATGCTAAGCATAATCCTAACGTCAAAAAGTCTATAAATACCAAATCAAAGTATAAGCTTAGCATACATTTAGCAAAGTTTTACGTAAGTAAAGTTTGAGCAAAGTCTAAGTACGCTCTATAGATCTCAGCCTTATTGTTCCCCTATAACTGGTAGTGTCTTTGTGCCAAGCAAGTGTTTTGAGATACATTAAATACTAGGTCTCGTCTCCACTGGGCCGTGTTGAAACTGGTAGTAGATGAACCTGCTGAGCTTGTCTCGCTGGGTCTTCTCAGTTGGGGCGCATTGGATCCGGTGGTAGCATTAAAGCGCGACCGTCGTTTTAAACACAAGGTCCGTTATAATAATAATACTGAATTCATACCTTAATATAGACAGAACCATTCAGACAATATGTAGTAAAATATAAATTTCAATAATTAAACCTAATCATAATCTCCTTGACAATAACACAAGCTAGCTAAATATCACTACTATTATAAAATAAATTGTATAAATATTTTAACATTCCGTGTACCTAAATATCAAACATATCCATACAAGCGCTTTTTCAATGTCTACGTGAATAAAAACCTTTTTTATTTTATTTATTTATTTTTATTTGAGGTTAAAAACTAACAACGACGCTTTACAGAAAACTTTAAAACTAAAAAAAGATTTTTTACAAAAGGCAGTATTTTAGGTTATAATCGGCTTAAAGACTTAGCATTGCCATATAGCGAATAAAGCAGCCAGCCTTCTGTGCACTTTTCCTCTTGACGATGAGGAGGAAGCCTAATAGCAGTAGTAGTAATATTTCTAGAACTATAGTAGGGCCAATTTAATAGATTTGACAGCGGTCAGTTACTAGTAAAGTGAATTGTAAAATTAAATTATTTGGTAATTATTACAATGAAGATAAATCGTAATTGAAAAAAAAAATAAGCAAATGTGCAGTTCTTACTACGAAAACACAAATAATATTCTATGCCTGCCGATTAAGGTTACGTTGTTAAAATTTGATGATGTTCTCTTTTTAGATTTTCTTCTATTTAATTCATTTAGAATGATTAATCCATACTACAGAAGAAAACGTTCCGTGTACAAAGATAGGCCGTTGGATAGAAGACTCCTGGAAGAGCTATCGGTGACGGTATATAATGACATTTTTGGACATATGCATGCTTCCCATCCTCTCATACGGAGTTCAAATGTTTGAAAGTTTACCTTCGAGTAATTAACCGAAGTATTCAAACGATCGGATCAGAAGCGTTACCTTTTACTAACACTAGGCTAAGAAAATTATCTAATATCTATCTAATCTAATATCTGGGGACAATGTCACACAGATCATCCTAGCCCCGAACTAAGCAAAGCTTGTACTATGGGTATCAGGAGACGGTATACATACTCATATAGATAGATACATACTTAAATACATATTAAACATCCATGACTCACAAACAAATGTTCGTGCTCTTCACACAAATATTTGCACTTACCGGGATTCGAACCCAGGACCACCAGCTTCGTAGGCAGGAGCACTACCAACTAGGCTACGGTGACTTTATTGTTAGTAACTATTGGTGATTTGTATTTTTACTAACAATAGGTTAAGAACATTGTTACCAACAAATTTTTGGACCAAAGTCTGAAATATATTTATTTATTGTTATATTATTACTATCCTACGCTTTACGACCCAACTCAACACTCACAAAGAGAATGGGAGTAGGTGGACTAGGTCTGCCCCATGGAAGGCAAATTTTGGGTCTTTAATAGTATACATACAAATTTCATTGGTTTTAGCTCTTATTACAAAACAGTAGAGTTTAAAATGAGGTGGTAACTATTATACCATTTTTCAATTAAGGGTTAAGTACTTAACAACATGATAAATCATATCTTAAAAACGTCGAAAATCAGACGTAGATCAGGTCATAATAAACAGGGATCTTTCAAGGGAGACATTTTTAACATGACGTTCACAGTTAGCTTAGGAAGCTTTACTTCACCGGAGAATTGAAGCGAGCGTGGGCTCAAGCCATTTGGCTAAGACAGACAGCCGAATAGCAGCCTTATATATAACTGAGATAAAGGCGACATTGGCTTTTGTAAAATAAATAAATAAAATAAAAAAGGTTTTTATTCACGTAGACTTTAAAAAAGCGCTTGTAAATAGTCAGAACATGTTTGTAGTAATATAGTTGTATACATTATTATTTCTGGTAACATAGATATTTACATAGATAGAACACATTGTATGAAAACATTTATAGAATATATTTTATTATAGCAATGATATTTAGCTAGCTCGTATCAAGTTATTGTCAAGAGATTATGTTTAATTATCTAGTTTAATTCTAATATTTTTACTACATATTCAATGGTTCTGCCTATATTATGGTATTATTATTATGACGGAGCTTGTGTTAATAACGACGGTCGCGCTTTAATGCTACCACCGGATCTAATGCGCCCCAACTGAGAAGACCCAGCGAAACAAACTCAGTGGGTTCATCTACTACCGGTTTCAACACGACCTAGTTGAGACGGTCCGGCGAAACATACTCAAGCGGGCATGAACACGGGATTTGGTCCAATTAGAGTAATTATTTAGTAGGCAAACACAATATATGCCGATCGGTGGTCTGAATGCTTATTATTTTAGATTATATTTAGGTATACACAAGAAAAACTTCGAAACAATAACATTATTCATTTTGAGACAGAGTCGATAATTTTAAACTAAGTATATGATAGCAATCATTTAGAGATAGTTCACGTAACTCAGCAGATCAGTCATGTCTATATGGCTACAAGATCTCCAGCGAGAGGTAGGTATTGAGAGCCAGACGTCTTTGTCATCGATGTACTCTTTAGTGGTGTAATAAACCCTAGCCATAAGTACACGTTTAATATGTGTTTTGTATACAGTGTATGCAGTAGGACAACACAGGCTTAAAATAAATAATAGTTGATAGAAGTATTGATGGAGCATGCAATTCAACTTAATGTCCCTATGGGCCCGATTCCACATCCATACGATAGAGTTCTGTGATTGATTGCATTGCGCCCAACGGAAATTGCTAGGTGGACGATTAAATTCCACTAGTCAAGCGTGCTGCCTTTTGTTTCCATCGCAGCACGAGTTTTAGCAGTGTAATCGGGTATTGCATTGTAACTCGTCTCCACGCAGACTAAACTCCTCTCTTTTTATTTTTATTTGCTGATTGGATTTCTTTACCTCAAAAGTAAAAAAAAGGAACCCATATACTTAGAACACAAACTAAGTTATCAAATTTAATCTAAGATCTATAGTGGGATTGCAATATTATAAAACCGGCCAAGTGCGAGTCGGACTCGCGCACGAAGGCTTCCGTACTATTATCTATAAAAACTAGCAAAAATTCACGTTTGTTGTATGAGACCCCCTTAAATATTTATTTTATTTTGTTTCTTAGTATTTGTTGTTATAGCGGCAACAGAAATACATCATCTATGAAAATTTCAACTATCTTACTATCACGGTTCATGAGATACAGTCTGGTGACAGACGGACAGACAGCGAAGTCTTAGTAATAGGGTCCCGTTTTACCCTTTGGGTACGGAACCCTAAAAATGTATATGTACACTCCATGTAAAGAATTGCTGAAACGATAAATTATAGAATAGCCATATACACATTCATGTAAGTACAAATTACTTAATACTTAGGCTCACTTGCACCAAAAGCTAGGTTCATCATCATCATCATCATCATCATCATATCAGCCGAAAGACGTCCACTGCTGGACTAAGGCCTCCCCCAAAGATCTCCACAATTGCCGGTCTTGTGCTATTCGCATCCAGCAGTTTCCAGCGACCCACACAAGATCATTGGTCCATTTTGTAGGGGGCCTAAAGCTAGGTTAAAATAAAGTAACTCGAGTTAAGTAACTTCGGGTTAATTCGTTAAAATTTTAACTCTACATTCTGTTGCGCCAATGAAAAATAACACCGAGGCAACTAACTCAGTGTTTCTCTATTTTATGTTGGTATCATTCAATAGGTTTTATGCCTTAATGTGATCCAACCAAATATGAATGAGGGAACAATGAGTGAAATATTTATACACCTCTTTTTGTCACTAGAAGACTTTGTATATAACCGTCTCATGTGTTAATTTTAACCCACCAAAATTTTAATAAAATAACCCAAGGTTAGTTCCTAACTCTTCGCGGTGCAAGACGTAATTGTAATTTAACCCCATATTAGCCACTAACTCTGAGTTAATTCATTTAACCTGGGGTGGAGCAAGTGAGTCTTAGTGTTTTAAAGGAAAATATTGAAATAAAATGTTGTAGTAGGAAGATTTGGAAGCGATAGACTGATTTCCTTGATGTGATCTTCTTGCTTCCTCCTTTCAGAGTTGTGTCCAGTATATGCTACATGCAGTTTCCGGAACTCGTAGGTGATAAACTTAATTAATATGTTTTTTATGAATATGTCGTGTAAACGGATAATGTTGATGTCCGGCTCAATAATTTATTGTCTTGAACAGCTTTCAAAACGATTAAAGTGAGGCGCAACAGAAGTTTTACGACTCACATAAAACGTTTTAAACGCACATTGGGCTCACCATTTTGGATGCTGTAAACGATGACTACTACTAGTGGAACGCACTGCCCTTAACAATAAGACAAGCGCAATCATTAAATATTTTTAAAAATAATGTTAAAAAAAATAATATTTATCTGCCTAGATTAATAAGCATATTTATTTACCGCTGTTGCCTTTGGTTTTTTTCGCGCATTCCTGCTTTATTAGACTTTTTAAATTATTCTATGAATTTCTTTTTTTTTACTTATATTATTATTTTGTATTACTTTAAGTTTACTTTAAGTTGACCTATTGTTACACTTACCTACCCTGTTTTCCCTTTCCTTAGTCTATCCACTTCATAATTGGTTGTCTGGAAGAAATCGCAGTACCGATAAGACCGCCCTTTGTACTTAATTTATGTATGCTCATTTTAATTTTATGTTATGGTGTACAATAAAGAGTATTTTACTTTACTAGTGTAAGCTGATACACTTATAAGTATATCGTCCGCCACATTTCACAGTCAACTGGATGAATGGTCATCTACCACAGTGCGTTTCACAAAAGCTTTTTGTCACGCACTACCGCTCTGTGTGTCAATTAACGGCAGAGGTATTTCTGACCCTTTCTGAAACATCCTTCACGAAGCGAGCCTATTCTTTTCTTAAAGCCACTGCACTTGCGGCTCCTCTGATGTTGCGAGTGTCCATGGGCGGCGGTAATCACGTACCATCAGGTGACACTTAAACTTACTGGGCTTCCGAATAAAACTATGGCATGTGTCTGGTTGCTTCAAAAGAATCTCTTTGGGAACGCCACTATATATTACACTTCAGTTTGAGTTTGGCTTTCAGGAGTCGATAGAAAGACGTGTGGTTTGTTTTAGGGATTACTTTCAACTGTCTAAATGATCGTCTTTACTAGATGAATTAATTTAAAACACACATAAAAGCTAGTCAAAGATAATGCAAACATATGCAATACAACATTTCACCCTATAAAGGACATACAAGGCCTTTAGCTTTAGAAATAATGGATATAATAAAATTTCAATCATAACCAAATAAGCTATGTTACGTTTAGTTCATATTCCTATTCTTTTTGCGTTGTAGCATGGTGCGGGTGACAGTTGCTTATTTGACGTTGACATCATAAGTACCACATTACTAGGGATGTGCAATACATTTTTATTGCTAACGATACTAATAATACGATAAATACGATACGATAAATAAAATAAAAAGGGACATTATGTCTGATTGGGATCGTGACATCCATATTGACAATATGATAGAGTCATCATTAATAATATCCGTCCCAGATTCTGATGATGAATTAAGTGACAATTCAGAGTCAGGATCTGATACGAGTTCAGACTAATTAAATGCATTTTTTACCTTACCCTAATGTTCTGTTGTATAATTATAGGCAATATTGCATTTTAACAATCAAAATTACCTATGCACAAAATACGTTTTTTATTATACAAAAATAACGACTACCCATCGTAGCAGTCCATCCCATCACTAAATACGTCTATGACGTTACGTTATACGCATAACGCTTTGCTTATTTTGTCATTCAATTTAATTTAATTTGTAGAGATGAACATTCTGGTTGCATTTCATTCAATTTACTACAGTTATTAATTATTTAATATGTGACAAATGTGGTACAGCTGAGATACTAAGACATAATTTTTAAATCGGTACGCCTTTCAAGAGTGCAACGAAATGTTACTGAAACTGTCACCCGCACCATGCTATAACGCAAATAGTATAACTATTCTTTCGAGCGTCGAGTTTATTCATCAATGATATCCTTATGACCTGCGGCTACTATCACAAAAGTCCTACTAAACGAATCAACTTTGGCAAATCATAAACATACATGTGAAATGAGAGCCAAGTTCAATATTATGATATAATAATATGCCATGATGACACATCTTAAATTAAAAATTCAGTGTATGTATAATAATTACAACATAATATCCTAATTGGGGTGTTTGAGGGTGTGCGTTAATTCCGTTACATGTTGTATAAGTAGTGAGAACTAAAACAAGTGCGAAGTGAAATGGTCAGTCCTATAATTTACTAGCGGCCCGGTACGTGCTTCGCTACGTATAAGGCATAGTAATAAAAAAATGATTATTAAGTTCATTTATTCAAACAAAAAAATATTTTAAATTGCTAAAAGATGTCGATTTTACACTTTTTCAAGACTTTTTTTAAATTTTCTCTACGTACAAACCTTCCCTGGACTTCCACGAATAATTCAAGACCAAAATTAGCCAAATCGGTAAAGGCGTTGTTGAGTTATAACATTACAATGAAAAGTGGCATTGATTTATATATATATATATATATATATATATATAGATTTACAGCAACATAATATTTTATATCAAGTTTAAATATTTTTTCTTATAACTTATACATATATAGATATATATAAGCCTCAGGTGAAACATGGGTAGTTTTAACATACGAATTCTTATTAAGTATCTACCTATGTTTACGGGGATATTTGTCTCTTTGTGTTATGTTCTACATTTTCTTCTACCTTTCAAATGTTCGACTGAATTGTCCATTCAGTATCCGAATGATTTTTACGCGTTTATACTTAATTAGATCAACCATTTATTTATTAATTATGAATAAAGAATTTATTTATTTATCCCCATACGGAGTGCTACTGTAGACACTTAAATCTTCCCAACTACGACATATCCACTATAATCTCACTCAAACAAAGAATATGCTATCGAAATCAATAGATAGCTTTCATTAGAATAATTCGGTGTAAATGAAGTGTGTCACCCACCAGTAATTCTATTCTAGAACTTATTGTAAAAGATACTTAGCAAAAAGATAATTATTTAAGACGATTACGTAATGAATTACCTGTTATCGTTTGAATTCTCAAGAAAAATATAGGTATATAAGTTCTGTTACCAATAAGTTAGTTAGTACTTACCTCCTTATATTCTATACTATAAATAGTTAACTTTTAATTGAAACTATTGCGTAAACCACCTATACTTACTAAAAGAATTATAATAATATCCACCGCCGCATTGGCACCGTGCGCGTCATAAATACCTATTATTTATTTATTCATAAGTGCAATGATCTTATTTTATTGACGTGAAATTAATACTAAATCCCAGTTAATAACGTGGTAAATACGAAAGTTGGCTATACTCAAAGTTAAAAGTAAGAAAACTGATGTTTGGATAAAAGATGGGGGTGGTATTCCACTCGCTAGATATTCACGTGAAGTCCTTAACATACATATAAAGACCGGGTGTCCAGTGTCTCTGTCCGGAATTTTGATAGTGGATTCTCATATTACAGGCACTATGAGTAAGTGCCGGCATACAAAATATATTTTATGTAATTTACAAAATTAATAATTATTACTTATTAGAAAGAAAGAAAGAAAGAAGAAAGAAAGAAAATACATTTATTCAGTAAACGAGCACAGACAATCATTATAATATATATAAATAGGTACACATACAGAAGTCCTTATTGGTTATCTGTGCGAGTCCGAATTGGTCCCACCTCAGCACTAGCTGCAACATTAACTGTTGCAGCGCTGGTTTTATGATGGAACCATGTAAAATATCTCACAGACAATGATGTGTTAGTACAGCTCGCAGTTACATCTTCAAAGTACCTGGACACTAATATTATAATAACTCATAACTAATTAAAATAATAAATGTATGGAAAAACGAACTTATACAATAAAACATTAATAAATTAACACTAATTTCTAAATGCATATCAATCACACACAGTATCTAAAATAAAATGATTGTTATACTCTCGACATGATTGTCATACCTTGTTTATAACAATAGATACACCAAAAAATAATAATATCGACTATGTCACAACCAGTATACATTACATATTTAATCCATGTTATAAGCTGATTCTGTCAATTATATGCTCTCTGTCAGATTAGGTTTAATTACTCTTTGGGTCAGATGAAAGAAAAAGGGACGCGGAATTTAAATCAATTGAAAAATCTTTATGAACAGTAACTCATTGTGATTCCTAAATACAAAGTACTAAGTTTATAGCTTAAATATGTTTGATGAGTAGGTAATAGTGGTAATTGGTAATTTTCGATATAAAGGGTGAATTAAGTATGAAAACTACTTTGATGGAGTAATGGCGTTGCTATTATGTCGGAGTTCATCGCTGCGTGAGCGTCAGGGCATTGTTGTGTTCAGCTTAAACAAGCCGTTAATAGTGTGTGGTTATCTTGCGATACTCCTTCCTACAAAAGTGTGAAACAGAGACGGGTAAGTTCAGCCTTGATAAAATATTAAATTAAATAGTATTTGAACTGAGTTTGAGAGATTATGAGTTCAATTTTTGTCGCATCAACAATTCTTTTTTGTAATTGGCATTAAACGTATATATTGTTCGTAGGCACTTCAACGGAGGAGGTATATTGCACCAGACCTTTGCGGCGGCGTATTTAAAGGATCCACGAAATGCTGCAGTCCTATGTCTCGGAATTAGGATCAGGTGGGCTGAAGACCTGGTTCTATAACTATTGACGTCTGTTGACCAAGTTAATTTCCTGTACAGATAATATTAATATATAATATTACATATACACTTTGCTACATATTATTTTCATATATGAAGACCAAATAAATTCTTAATTCGACTTATTGTTTTACGTTTTTGCCTCAATTACCCAGAAAAGCGATGTAGTCTTATTACCGAGGCATGATTTTAGCAAGGAAATTATGTGATTTCTTTTTAAATTTAGCTCAAGGTAAAGTTTTATAAATTTCGCCGATCGCGGTATGATGGTCATAGTACTCAGAGAGACGCTGCTGCTTGTCCTCTGGTAGATATTCCTTCGGGTCGACTTCTACGTCCCCTACGAGATAAGATGGGGATGATATACTGATATTCGCCGCCGTCACCAATACAAAGCCTAAAAACACCGAATCATTAGTTTCGACGATGTCATTACCTTCATAATGTAATTTATGTTTCGTAGTTTGTCTATTTCCGAATTATAAATTTTGTTTTTGTCATACACGTGTTATTTATTATACATTGGCACGTGTGGCGCAGCGGATAAGACAGTCGCCTCGCCGCTAAGTGTCGCGTGTTCGAGTCCCGCGCTGAATAACAATTTGTGTGACCCATAGTTGTTCTCAGTCTGGATGTAATTTGTGTCCGTCTATTATGTGTTTGTAAAGTACCCAAGTAGGACACAGGGATTATATTCCATAGTGCAGGCGTTGTCTCTAAAAAAACATTTAGTTTCAAATCATAATGCTGTAACCAACTTATAATATTAGCTATCGAGTCGATAATGTCATCATTATATGTTTGTTTATTCACGCATAGTATCGTGATAGATAAGTCATCAGAATGTAGAGCGGTGTTTCGTGACCGTAGGCAGATCATTTATAATTAAAAGAAATTGAAATAGAAATAGAATTTACAATAATACGTTTGTTACTGTTTCTTATGTTTGGTCGTAGTTGTTGTCGGTTGGATATATTTTAGCAAGTATTCCGCTTCCCCAGTACATATTTAGGTATACATTCCACTTTTTAACTAATATATTTTACTAAGGGATGGGTTTTATTATTATGCCTCAAAGACGTGAACAAGTCCTTAAACGCGGGCTATTCTTCATAAACTCCCGAAAACATGGGTAAATTTATTCGTAGTAGCTTTATCCTTCATTCCTTCAGCTACTGTATTTCTATCGGATTGCTTCCAACTGGTAAACTAACTCAACACAGGAGATCGGCTATCAAACATGTATGTATAATTCTTCGTAATTAAAATAGATTTCTTTAAAGTACCAGTGTTTAGCTAATCTTCCGAACCGAGACTGCTAAATTGCTCTTGCTCAATGCTGCCTCATGACAACGTTAGATCTAGTACTTCATGACAGACTGCGGTGTGGTGACGGCGACAAATATCAGAATCAGAATATCATCACCCCATCTCATCCCGTGGGGGGCGTAGAAGTCGACCCGAGGGAATATCTACCAGAGGACGGGAAGCAGCTTCCTTCTGAGTACTACGACCATCATACTGCGATCGCCAACCCGCCTGCCAAGCGTGGCGATTATGGCATATCCCCTCAAGATGATTCTTGAGGGAGGCTTGTCCAGCAGTGGACTTATTTAAGCTGTAATGATGATGACAGACGGTTGCTTAATTAGAGGAGCTGCTATTGCGATGTCTCTAACTCACCCGCCATACTCTTCAAATCTCGCTCCAACACATTAAAATTGTAAGCTCTGCTTAGTTCAGGATCATATGGCCGTATATAAATAATGTCCCAGGATATTATTATAACTATGCATCCAGGCAGACGGGGACAGATCACAAGCATTTGGGTTCCTCAAAATAGCTGACGTCGACGTGGTAGGCCCAAACGGATATGGCGTGATGACCTGAACTCGATTTGTAACGACTGACCTGAAATTGCCAATGACAGCGAAATATAGAAAACCAAGGGAGAGCCCTTTACTCAGCAGTGGGACAAATATATCTAAAGGCTAGTATAAAAAAAGGAAAAAAAAAATCCCAGGTGGCAGGCCAAACCACTTTCAAATATTTCATTGGTTGTCACTCTCTATATTTATTGAGCAAAAGAATCAATGAACTACTCATAAAATGGCGAAGGTGCATAAATAATAATGGTACACAATATATCAATTGCTTCAATATTTATTTTATTGATAAAACATTATACTTTTTCCATATAATACTCTAACTGCAGATGAAAAGAACTAATATTGTTATATCCAACATCGTATATTATGTTTACATCTTTAGAGTATGTGACCTTGGATATTGTACTACCATGAACTTAAACGTAATTTATTCACCAAAATATGTGACATAGTAACCTTTTAGTTGTTATATATAAGTTGAATTTAAGCAAAATAAAAGTCAGTAGATAATATCTGGGGACATAATAATAATATCTGGGGACAATGTCACACAGATCATCCTAGCCCCAAACTAAGCAAAGCTTGTACTATTGGTACCAGGCGACGATATATATACTTATATAGATAGATAAATACTTATATACATAGAAAACATCCATGACTCAGAAACAAATGCTCGTGCTCATCACACAAATATTTGCACTTACCGGGATTCGAACCCAAGACCACCAGCTTCGTGGGCAGGAGCACTACCAACTAGGCTACGGTGACCGTCAACATGCATACTCTTGTACTTCTCACGCTCACAATGCAATACATAAACATAGTCGAATACAGTACAGTGTTTCGTCATATATATTTTTTTTATTCTTAAATGAATAATAAATAGCAAGTTACTAAGCTATTATTGTTACATTTAGCACTACTATATTAAAATTAAAGAATTGGAGACAAGGAGCAGTTGGCTAGCTCAGAAGGCTCTCAACCAGTAGCTTAATTTAAGCGACTAATACCTGAGGGGATTCGAGTTACAGCAGCTCAGGTGGGATATTGAGATACGATTGTCTAATCGTACAATCAAGATGGACCGATGATCTTGTGAGGGTCACTGGATGCCGCTGAATGCGGGTAGCGCTAGACTAATTGTGGAGATCTTTGGGGAGGCCTTTGTCCAGCAGTGGGCGTCTTTCGTCTGATATGATAGTGTTAATGATAAGCTTAGTATATGTAAGTCTTACACAGCTACTAAAGATTGTTAATAATTTTGATCTCGCAGTCAAACGGTTTGTGCAGTTTTGTGAGACTTTAATTCATAAGGTCAATACTGTGTATTAATCACAATAAATAAAATTATAAATAAATAAATTAAGTCTGCAATGAACGACACGTATAAACGAATTCAAGCTTTCAATATGAACGAATTTCAATATTTATCACAGTTCCTTAGTATAATTTATTTGTTGCACTCCTGCTACTGTTTACTTTACTTTCGGTTCCTATCTATCCAAAGGTTATCTGGAATCTCTTCCAGATAACCTTTGGATGGATAGGAACTCGCTTAAGGCGATAAGACCGCCCGGGCGCCCGTTGTACAGACCCAATCTGTCAAATTTCCACAATTGAAAGTTAACCTTATGCTTTTGTGATAAAGTTGAAAATCTATAAAAGAAATTCGACAGACTGGGGTAGCCGGATGTGCTGGCGTCTGTACATTATGTTTATTATATCCAATGTATTTTCTTTCCGTTTGAGTGTGTAAAATAAAGAGTATTCTATCTAAGGAAGTAGCAGTCACAACCAATAATACCTCTGCATTCTCGTCTAGAGGAGAAACAGTTTGGGATAGTTTGCTATATATTATATCTTTTATACTAATATCTTGCAAGTCTGGGAAATATTTTTGCCAGTTACGAGCACATATGCCAAAGCTCGGCTATTACCAAATGCCGTAAACATTTCAATACAGAAGTGGGCTGTATTGAAATGTTTACGGCATTTGGTAACTGCATTCTTTTAGCTCAAATAGCGCCCTTGGCTAGCTGTTATTTTAAGTTGAAAATAATCTGAACAAATTTCATTCTATGAAATCATACAGATATGTATATAACGTGTAACAATATTAGTGTCAAATATTTTCAGGAGTCGTACGTAAGGCTATACTGATCATGGGAAAAATATAAAAATGAGTACGTAAGGCAGTTATTGCAATAATAATGATTATTGCAATGATATTTGTTGCAACAACCACAGATTCCACCATCTTCTCCTTATGGGTGTATTAAAACCTTCAAATGCAAAACATCTACGAATTATTTGGATTTAGTTTTAGAAAAAAACTTTTCGTTAAAAGAACATTTTAAATCAGTTGGTGAAAAAGCTAAGTGAAACTTTTTTGTACTTATAAGATATCAACGGCAACGTGAGAATATTTGGATTATCTTTGAATACTCTTAGAATCATTTACGTGTCTACATATCTTAGATGTGTATGCTTCGGTTCGCCGTTCTGGGCTGATAGGGCTACCATCAGGACTGCTCGCTGTAAAGTGCTACAAAGCTTTAACGGTTGGCATTAATATTTTTGTGTAAAATCTATAGAACAGTCAGTACAGTGACCCTACCTGTACTAGCGGTCGTATTTCCGGTTGATCTTGAACTAAAAAGACGTGCAAAAATGTATTATTTTCAGGCGAAAACATCGAGTATTATTTTCTATCACACCGAGACCGTGCTAAAATTTCCAGGTTTAATGCCAATAGTTGACGTAAATGATGCAATGCTAAATTAATGGCAATGTAGATGGAATAAATCAACCTGAATCCCCACTCGAATCAAAACTTGGTTAAGCATAAACCTTTGTGTAGCAAAATTTGTAAATGGACACGTATTTACTTTTTGAAAGAAAAAAGTTGATTGTTTAGTTTCAAATCAGTACCTTCACAAACCTGTATTCACTCAACTGCCTATAGCAAATACGAACAAACCGCCAACCAACTACGTTGGAACTGTGATCTCAGGCATAAGGAGTGGGATATTATGTTGAATAACTTACAATCAATATCTGGAGTAGTTTATTATTAAGATCTTGTGGCAACATGGAACAACTTCCGCGCTTTTGCCATAACTATTATTGTAATCAAGTAATACAGTCATCACTTGATAGAATCCTTATACCAGTTGCAGAAGGGTATACCTTCTGCAACTGGTGTCTCTAGTCCCATTTTTTCATTTTATGAGGTTCTAGCCTCGTTATATCATATGTCTTCCGCTTTTGTCTAGAGGGACGTGGAACTACTTTTTTCTAACTCCTCCTTGTTTCTTTCTGATTAAATTTGTTGCAGGATACAAGACAGTCGAAACAATTCCCCGGGACATGCCTGGGCTGCACCGCTCAGTGTCATTTCATTAAGATCCACTGTTGATCCTGGATTACATTAGTTGCAGTGGTGGGTAAGAGGGCGGGTCTAGTCCTATAAAAAAATCATTGATTTGCTCTTATTCATATATTAATTCGTTACTGTGTTTTTTGGAACACACATAAAAATAAGACATTTTTTATATTTTTCCCATTATCAGTGTCCCTGAAAAGATTGAACACTAATTTAGTTACACGTTAAAGTGTTCAAACATTCTTTAAGTCTCTGTGTATCTGTCTTGACCCCGTTTTTGATTTCCGTACACAACAACCGGTTCATTTTGTTTAGTCATCGGTATTACAAATAAATAGTAGAAAAAACACTTCAAAACAACTATCGGTATAACTTGTTGTTTATATTTTTGAAGGTGTTTTAGCGTCGTAATTATTTAATTAGGTATTCGATGTGTCTATTTTTTCGTCGTCTAGATTTGTTATTGTCTTATTATGGTGCCTTATCAAATCATAATATTTACAACTTGCTTCTGCCCGCGACTTCGTACGCGGATCCTGTTGCTTATGCCAGCAACAACGGGGTCATTAAAATCGAAGATCTGAAACGTCTGATGTCGAATTCTAAGAGCCCGGGGACGGCAAAACAACGGGATGCGCGAGACCATTCAAGACGTTCCAGATCTTTCATTTTTGTAAGTCAACTGTTGCTAAGACACCATTACTATGTTATGTTATACTGTCGCTGGGCTTTGGAATTCCACATCAGGTGTTCCAGATCTTCAAATTTATTCTCATAGCAGAAAATGCTCTTCACGTGGAATAATTTTTGCCATGCACCAGTTTTATATCTCTTATACTTAGCTGGTCTCTTGCGATTCTGCATCAGGTGTTCCATTTTCCAAAATAAATTATAGCCTATACAATATCTAACTATTACCTTCAAACTATTCTTGGGACACCATTTATTTTTTGCGGGATTATTGTTATTCTTAGTTACTCAGTATTTATTATATTAATTCGACATAATTTTAGTCATAACAGTCAATATTAATTAATGCTGTATTGCCTGATGAATATGTAACAACACTCTAAAACACGAAGGTAGAATCAGGTTACTACAATTATGGTTTTCATAATTATAAGAAGGGCGTAAATACCATTAAATGAACGATTCATATTGGACCAAGTGTTTAAAAGTCTGAAGTTAAAAGTTGGTTGCCGATAGTTTGGTATGCAGTCTCTTCTTTAATTGGTTACAGTTAACTGAATTAAATAATTTGATTTAATTAAATTTAGTCTTTCATTTGACGTTGTGGAAAAGCCTAGGAGCCTAGTAGTAGGCTAGTTTATATATGTGTTATTTATAAAAAACATTAGCACATAAAGCCGTCGGTCCTGTACCCGACCTCTTTCCGGCCGTGTCGCTAGTCGTCCCATTGGATCATGAGAGTGATGGAATAGAAAGTGCCCCTGTGTTTGTGCACACACTTGTGGACTATAATTATGTCCTGCGCAACTGGCTAATCTCCGCCGAAATTGGCCGCCGTGGCCAAAATTCGGCCTGGGGCTCTACCGGCTAAGTCGCTGAACATCGATTTCTTAAATGGCGCTCAAATAAATAAAGGTTAAAATGACTTACTCAATCGTTAAATCGGCTTCCATGAGTACATGTGACGTCATAAATGGTCTGGAATATATTGTCAACGTTGAAGCCGATTTCGATTGATTGAGTCATTTTTAACCTTCATTTATTTGAACGCCATCTAAGAAATCGATGTTCGGCGACTTACCCGGTAGATCCCCTGGAGGACATGATCATCATCATTTATAAAAACTTTTAGATCCTCAGTACACATAAAAATGTATCCAACAGTTATGTCCAACAGTGGACGATTGCAGACTGATGATGATGTCAAGTTGTGGGCGTCTTTCGGCTGATTAGATGATTTTGAATATATTATAGAAAGTGTTTATTTGTGTAAATAATTTTTGTAGTAGGTACACATGGCTACTCACCAAGCTATACATGTCCAGTATAAGCTGATCTCGCGTTGTATAGGATTTCCATACAATGACGGGTCAGCTTATATTGGACTTGTATAGCTTGATATGTAGCCTACATTAAATTATGTTTTGACTATATTCAAGCGCTCTTATTGAGTCTTATCTGAGTAACGTTTTTATTTTTTACTTAAAAGAGAACGTCCGCGTGTTGCGGAGTACTTTACAAATATATAATTAACGGACACAAAATACACTCAGACTCAGAAAACGAAATTGCAGCGTGGCGCAATGGTTAAGACAGTAGCCTAGCCGCTTCGTGTCCCGGGTGCGATTCCCGCTCAGAACAACTATTTATGTTACTCATATATATTGATTAACATAAATCCTAACCATTGCGCCACGCTGCAATTTTTAACGATGGAAGATTTTGAGCCGTATTTGCTTTTTATCATCAATTGCATCATTAAAATACTATTTCTCGTATGTTCATTATTATCTTAGACCCTCCATAAGCGATAATATTGTTGTCATAATTACAAAAACGATAACACAGGCATAAAGTACTTAATTGTGATTGTAATTAATTGTATTGCGACTGAAGTCAATAATATTGTGACATAATTCAATGTTCATATAGAGATCGCCGTAGCCTAGTTGGTAGTGCTCCTGCCTACGAAGCTGGTGGTCCTGGGTTCGAAACCCGGTAAGTGCAAATATTTGTGTGATGAGCACGAATATTTGTTGCCGAGTCATAGATGTTTTATATGTATATAAGTATTTATCTATCTATATAAGTATGTATATCGTCGCCTGGTACCCATAGTACGAGCTTTACTTAGTCTAGGGCTAAGATGATCTGTGTGACATTGTCCCGAGATATTAAAGAGATATTAAAGATTGACAGGCCGTTTGGCGTGATTGGTAAATACTTGCCTTTCGCGCATAAGGTCGTGGGTTTGATTCCCAACCAGGACAAATATTTGTGTGGCCTGTGTCTGGGTGTAATTACAAGTATGTATTTACAAAAGCAAAGTAGTATATTTAGTATATCAGTTATCTGCTTTCAATTGTACAAGCTCTGCTTAGTTTGGGATCAGATGGGCGTGTATAAATACAAGACATATTATAGCGGCCAACTGCTAGTGCAAAACCGGGCATGGGACGACTAGTGACACGACTGGAAAGATGTCAGGTAAAGGACCGACGCGACGGCTTTGAATGTTCTACTAGGCACGGGGGTATGATACCGCTAACTCCCGTCTGGTTCGGGCTGATACTGAGAAATATTATTTACAGAAAGGTCTCAAAACATTTTTGGGCTCAACCCGGGATTCGAACACAGGATCTCATTATTTGCTGTTGAATTCGCTAACACTAAACCAATGGCGCGATTGATTTAGAGGTAGCTGGAATTTTCTGAAGGGTTTGCAATACATTTAGTTTGTTGTTTTCACTACAAAAGGTGCAAATATCAAACCACTGTAAGTGGACCGTATTTGTACAGACGCAAGCACATCAAGCTACCCCAATCTGTAAAATTCCCCAATTGAAAGTGAACCTTATGCTTTTGTGATAAAGTTGAAAATCTATAAAAGAAATTTGATAGATTTGGGTAGCTGTATGTGCTGGCGTCTGTACCTCTTAAGACCTTCTGCTAATTCACATGCAGCCAGCATGCCGGCTCTATTTTGAGTACGAAAAGATGATTTCTACTAATAAATACGAACATTTTAACGGCCAGTTGTTATCACTAATCGTTTATCCTTTCTCTGATAATAATTATATTTATGATAAGTCATATAAGACTTAAAAAAAGAAATGAAAACAATTTAGTCGTATAGATAATCTTCGTCTTACTACTTGTGTGTCGTTATGATGGAGGGTCGCTGTACTAATGGGTTTCCGTACAAATTTGAAAAACTAAAGCCAGAAGAAAAGGCGCTGATTGACCAACTGTACACGTGTAAGCTACACACACTAAATCATTATATTCTTAGATAGTTGAATATAATGCTCTTGACATCACACATTCAAACAAAACAAGTAGGTACAATAATACATTGGATATTAATATAGACGGTTCAGTTGGCGTGGCTGGTAAATGCTTGCCTTTCTCGTCGCAGGTGGTGGATTCGATTGCCACCCAGGACAGATATTTGTGTGCATGAACATGTCTGTTTGTCCTGAGTCTGGGTGTAATTACTTTGATAAGTATGTATTTTTGCTTATAGGCCGGCTTAAACAACCCTGTCACTTAACCACTGCCCTTACCACGACGTCAAGTAAATTATGCTACGTTGTAGTTTATATTGATTTTAACTTACTAGGTATTATTAAATTATTTTTATCAAATAAAAAACATCTGTAAATTTTGTTTCGCGTGGTTGTTATCGTGTTCGTTTTGTTTTATCTGAATTTAATTGTATTATTTTTATAATTAATTAAAATATTAAAAAGAAATAATAATAAAAATAATAATTATTTTAATTTAATAAATATACTTTTTAACAGGAACTACATGGACTCAGGAGTTAGTTTGGTTATTAGCAAACGATTTCGACTATGAAACAGCTGCAGAAATATCTATTATTTATAGATATCCATTTTTGGAGTAAGTACCTACCTAGTTATACTAAATGTAATAATTTTTTTGGTGTGTACTCACATAATTAATTTTATGTTGGATTCGAACAGTTTCAACTTCTTCAGGAAGTCATCTCAGGACGAACGCACCTCCAACCTTCCTGTCGCAACAAGCCGCGCGCGCGCTCGCACTCAGTGCGAGACGGGACGCGACGTCGTGCGGGTCGCATTGGCCTTAAAGATGACTTCCTGAAGAAGTTGAAACTTTTGGTCGAATCCAACATAAAATTAATTACGTGAGTTACCCTTTTTTTTTTTTTTGATAAGGCAGGGGGAATGCTAATGCATGCCACCCGCAAAAAGTGTCTGCGGGTGGATATGTCGGACTCGCACCGACTAAACCTAACCTGCCGTGGACTTCTTCTGGCGCCTGATAGGGGGAGCCCCGGGAACGCGGGTATGCTGCTCCGGTGCCCCCCTTTTGCGCCATGTCCCAGGTGGTCGGGACACGCACCCGGGGAGAGCTGTGGGTTGCCCCCCCATTTGCCGACTCCTGCCAGTACGGCACAGCGACTGCGCCACAAACAGTTCGCTGTCTTCCCGGGGCTGCTTGCACGTGGCGGCACTAGAGGACACTTCTCATACTGCCACCGCAGCCCCGAGGGGAGTTGGGCTAACGGCTGCCGCCGCCACCCCGACGCCTCCTCCGCCTACGAGCGGGATCGGCTCTTTCCCGATCCCGTTCGGCGGCCTCCTTCTGCAGCAGAACTGCCTCACAGAAGGAGACCACGGCGTCCCATTTGGTGGAGTCGCCAGCCAGCATCGCATACACGACTGCTGGCGGCGAAAGATCCCGTCCGATCTCAGCGACCAGGACTCGTCTCTCGGCCTCCCAGGCCGGGCACTCCTCCAGCGTATGCTGGGCAGAGTCCAGGTCGCTCCCGCAATGGTGACAATGTGTCGTCACTTCTCGGCCGATCCGGCACAGATACTCACCGAAACACCCGTGGCCGGTGAGTATCTGTGTCAGTCTGTAGGTGACGCAACCGCCCTTCCTTCCCACCCAGGCCTCGAGGTGAGACAGGATAGCACCGACGGCACGTTGGCGCGCGTTCAGCCGCAACTCAAGCCTTGCGCGCCACTGTGTTAGTACGCGACGGTGTGCATCCCGCCTATAGGCAACGAACGTCTGCTCTGGCGCTTCACCGCTCTCCCGGCGGACGCGGATCTCGGTGTAAACCGTCGCGTCGACTGCCGCCAGGAGATCAAACGGCGGAAAGCGCGCCAGGACTGTCGCCGCCTCAAAGGATACCGTCCGGTATCCTCGTGCGATCCGTATGGCCACCACACGCTGCAGGCTGTTCAAAATAGCCCTGCAGCGGGAGGCGCCCGTCAGGCGTTCAGACCAGACGGGCGCCCCATAAAGGACCATGGATCGCACTACACCTCCGTAGAGGCGGCGAACTTCTTCCCTGGGACCCCCGAGGTTCGGCAAAAGCCGGTGTAACGCACCGGTTACCCGGCGCACTCGGGGGGCCAGACGCTCGAAATGCTCCTCGAGGCCCCATCGGCTGTCTAGGGTGAGGCCCAGGTACTTCATGTACCGCCCCACCCTGACCTCTGCGTCACCTACACGCATCGACAAACTGGGTGGTTCCTCCCTACGGCGTATCCGCAGGACCGCATCGTAAGCGAGACTCCATAGCAGAGGTCCCAACACGGACCCCTGAGGAACCCCGCAGGAGAGCTCCCTCTGGATCTCAATCCCGTTCCGACCGACGAATTGAATCGTCCTATCGCGCAAATATGGCCCGACTATACCACGGAGATAGGGAGGCACGTTATGATGAACCAGTGCCTCCCGTATCGCCCGCCAGGGGACGGAGTTGAAGGCGTTGACGATGTCTAAGCTCACCGCCAACGCCACCCCCCCCGCCCGAACGGCGGGCTCCGACAGGGCGCGGACGCGATTAATCGCGTCCAGCGTGGAACGTCCCTGCCGGAAACCGAACTGGCTGTCCGATAAGTCGGGGCCAACGCGCGACAGATGCTCGCTGAGACGGGCGGCTATGACACGCTCAAAGAGCTTGCCCGCCTCGTCCAGCAAGCATATTGGTCGGAACGCCGAGGGAGAATCGGCGGTCCTGCCCGGCTTGCTCAAGAGCACTAGCCTAGCCTCTTTCCAGCAGGTGGGGAACACGGTACTACGGAGGCAGCTGGTGAACAGTTGCCTCAACCGGTCCCCCAGGACTGCCAGGGCGCAAACCCACGCCTTGCCCGGTATCCCATCCGGGCCAGGGGCGGTATTTCGGGCCGCAAGTCACCGTACTGCTCGGTCCAGCTCCCCCTCCGTCACCTCCAACTGGTCGTCCCAATCATGGTCCGACGGTGACGGGGGGTCCGAGGGACTGTCCTGGACCCTAGGGAAGAGGGTGTCCACCACCCTCCTCAGAAAATCCGGGTCCAGGGTACTCGTCAGTGGAGGGACCCACGGTCTGAGCTTGCCCAGTACCATTTTGTACGGGCGCCCCCATGGGTCCCTATCCAGTCCCCCGATGAGCTCGTTCCAGGACCGAGCTTTGGCTTCCGCTATCGCGATGGATAGCGCCTTGACGGCGACTTGATACGCCCTGTGCGCTCCGGCAGCCTCTTCAGCATTGGCTCGCCTCCTCCGACGGGCCCGCTGGTGTCGGCGACGCGCTGCGACGTACTCCGAACGGAGTCACGCGATTTCGGCCGACCACCAATACTGCGAGCCTCGTCTGTCACCCGGACGGATCCGGGGCATCGACGTGTCGCAGATGCGAGACATGATGCCCCGGAACCAGTCCGCTTGCGAATTGGGATCGGACGGGATCCTCTCTCCACCCTCGCTGGCTCCCCAGGTGATGGCGACGGCGGCAGCCGTCAACATGTCGCGGTCCAAGCGGCGTAGGCACCAGCGCCGCGGTGGGACATACCTACTGCGGTCAGGGCCGCTTCGGGGCGGACGGAAGGCCACGCTGAACACGATGTTTCGGTGATCCGACAGCGTGGCTATTTCCTCCGCAACTCTCCACCCCGAGACCAGGTGCATGGCCGAGGAAGTCGCCCACGTCAAGTCGACGATCGACTCCCCCTGCCATCGCACACAGGTGCTGACTGAACCCCGATTTAAAAGACGGAGGTCCAGTCCGGCGGCCCATTCCAGCAGTATCTCCCCTTGGACGTCGTCCCGGGCATCGCCCCACACACTAGAGTGGGCGTTGAAATCGCCCAGGACGAGTACCGGACGCGACTGGTAAGAGCTAATATAGCTCGTTAGCCCGTCCAGGTACGCCTCAAAATTTGCGAGGCCGCAATTCGGGGAGATGTAGCAGCCCACCACGACTGCTGGTCCCCACTCCGCGACGACGAATCCGGGCCCCTTGGCCAGGAGTGCGCAATGGGGGTCACGTTCCCCCCCTGCCCAATAAATGGCGACGAGGCCCCCATCCGCCCCGAACCAACCAGGGTGGTAGGGAACGGAGTGAGGCTCCGCCACTATCGCTAGGGCAACTGAACGCTCGGCAATCGTCTGCGCAAGAAGAGCTTGCGCAGCGATGCAGTGGTTCAAGTTGCCCTGCAAATAAGTTGGGGGGGGGGAAGAATTTTACAACTCCATTGACACCCCAACGGGGCCTGAGCCCGGTTCGGTAGACCGCGACGTTGTTATTGGAGCGGACGTGGCAGGACGTTCAGCTCCTCTGCTCTTAGCCTTTGGTGGCGTGCACCTACCGCTACCAAGCCGGTGACCAGCCGGCCTGCCAAGGTCGGCACACACAACACAGTGAGGCGCACGCGCCGTGAATTCTTTCGCCTTGTGACCCGGTTGGCCACAGACGAAGCACGACGCGCTCCGGTCGCATCCCGTGCACCGAGCCCTGACATGCCCCTTCTCTAGGCAGCGGTAGCATTGGAGAGCTCTTGGCGGAAGGGCTTCCACCCGGACCGACATCCATCCCACCAGCATACGCCCACAAGCCGTGACTTTGCGGGCGGCCACCAGTGGACACCGAACCCACACCGAACCCAAACCGGACGGGGAGAACCGAATTACGCCGACCTTTATGTCGGCAACGGCGCATCCACCCGTCGTGGCCAAGGCTTCAGCCACTTCGGTGGGGTTGACGGAGTCGTCCAGGTCTAGCACCCGGAGCTCTCCCATCACCACAGGGTGTGCCACCACAGCGCCCGTTTCGGCTAAGACATCCCTTAGCCGAGTGGTCAGGGCCTCCGCCTTCGCGGAGCCCTCCGGACCAGGGATTCTCAAAATGAGACCCCCAGTCAAGGCTCTCTTAGGGAGAAGGCCCGCTTCCAGACCAAGGTCCTTTAACTGAACCTTGGCCCTCGCCAACTTCATAATCTCGGCCATGGTAGTGTCCGAGTTTGGCGGCAAATTGATTGTCACCGCTGCTGTGGGTGGCGGTCTCGGCAGCGTCGGCGGCCTCTTATGAGGTGGAGGCGGCGGCTGTTGACTTCCTCGGGCAGCCTTGGCTCTGGCCTTTCGGCCAACCACCTGAGCCCAAGTGCCATCAGCGGGTGGTGGTGGTACTGTCATCGCTGACGGCGCTGCGGATCGAGCAGCCACTGCATCCACGGCAGCAGCCCTGCGCCTGCGCTGACGGCCACCTCTTTTTCTACCCACCGCGGCCCCCACGATTTGCGTCATTGTGGGGGGCGCTGCGATCCGAGCAAGCGGTGGGCGGATAGCTCTCTCAGGAAAGATTTCCGCTATCAGGTCGCGGCGCATTTGGACCAAGCGTTGGTCCAAAAGGGCCGCAAATCTCTCGCCTGGCGAGACTGAATCCTCCCGGGCTGGAGCTAAGGGAGAAGCGCCAGCACTGGTCCTCTGTGTTGCCGGGGTCGGTTGCGCTGCTAACCGGCGTCTGTCATGTATCCGCTGCGGCAACGGTGCCTGAGACGGTGACCCTGGCGAAGACACCTGTGTCTGCGACGGACGTGATGGTGTAGACTGGGGCGGGAAAGCCCCCACCTCACGCCGGCGAAGTTCCACCAGCTCGGCTGACATGGCGGCCACTCGCGACTCCAAGGAGGCCAACTGGGAACGAAGCTGCTGGTTCTCCAGTTCCAGCCTATCCCCGTCAGTCCTCCCATGCAGCTCGGTGGCGGCCGCCTGAGCTTTACGGGCCGCCAGTCGTAGAGCGCGGACAAAATCGCCTTTTAAGCGGTGGGATTTTTCCGCCACCATCTCCACCGACGCCATCGCCTCGTGTATCGCTGCGCCCAGGTCGGCCGTCGGCTGCTGGCGAAATTCTTCCGCCAGATCTTCGACCCGGGTTAACTCCGCATCCTCACTCCGTCTGGCTGCCTTGACCTGGCGCTCACAATGCCCGGCGGGGCTCGGTCGTTTTTCCCCCGGAGTCTCCACTGGACTCTCCAGGGACTCCATGGACACCGCGGACCTCAGGGAGCTATCACTCTCCAAGTCCGCGGTGCCTCGGGATGTCCCCGGTACAGGAGTGGCCGAGCGGGTACACGACCACACAGTTCTCCTGGTGCTCCTCCTTGCGGCGGTCCCGGCCTTATTTGTGACGCCAGCCGACATGTCATCTTTCCCTACTGTATTAGGGCGCACAAAACTGGGCGTGTGCGCCCTATCCGCGATCTCTGCGGGTTGATGTCTATTAGTGTCCCCCCCAGATACGATGGGACAGCCGGGTCCCAAAGGACCCGGGAGGGATTCTCCGGCAGAGCCGGTACCCTCCTGGGGTATTGTTAATCTAAGAGACATATAACCTTATTACCCTTTGAACCGGTTTACCCCCCGGTACCCCCCTCGCCGGGTAATTGCTCAGGGGCTAAGGGTTGCCGCAGCTCGTGACCGGATAAAGCGCTCCGGTATTCAGCCCATCACCGTGCGGCGCAGATTAGGCTTGTGCTCCTCTCTTGTCCACTCCAGTGTATAGAGGGGACAACAGAGGGGTGAGGTGTCGGAATATTAGCCACGGACGGTGGCTTCTCCCCATGCAAGCATAGGAAAAAGCCAGCGCCCACGCCCAGGGTACACCGTTCCAGAAACTTCCGTTCCCACCGAATATAAATATTCGAATGGGACCAGTAGTCTCGGACACACGAGGAGGTTTTCCGACCTAGTACCCCTACGTGAGTTACCCGTTACTATCTTTCATTACATTGACATAACATAATATAGACTTATTTAAGCGTGGGTGACATCACAAAGCAAGCTAGTTATCAATAGATATAAAGACGACAATTCACAGACAGAAAGCTTCAATCATACAACCTGTAACATAAATAATGGACGTAACTAAAGGAACTTAATTTTTCTGTGAACCTGAACAACCTGTATACATACGTGTGTTAAACAAGAATTACGATTAGCTCATACAGAATCAGCTAATCGTTCTTCTAGCCAAAACAAGCAAAAAGTTAGATGCTCTCTGTAAAAATGAAGATGATGTCTGTAACCGATTGAGGTTAAGTAACTAGGCTCGCGGTCCGTCCATAGATGGGTACCGCCAAAGTGGTTTAATTTCTGAGCGTCTTCGTGCTTCGGAGGGCACGTTAAGCTGGACTGACAGCTCGGTTATGTCGGTCCCGGTTGTAGTCACTAGGCAACAATCGTTAAGCCATGTCAGAGGTCTACTGGGCGGCTTGAGCAAGTCTGGCGCTAGGGTAACCTTTGCCCATATGATAATCAAGCAAGCAATATTTGTTATGACACTATTATAAACGCGAAAGTTTGTGTGAGTATGTAGGTATGTTTGTTAATTTATATTCAGCTTCGTGGCTTGACAGCGCCGTTTAAGCTACGTCTACCATTCATGAAGTAGACCATTCTCTGACCAAATCGGAGACGCTCTCAAGTCAGGCCAGTCAGAAATACCTTAAACCGGTGAGCATGTATGAAGAATATAATGACAGTAAACGAGACGAAAGAGTTGTGCAAAGATCGTGACAAATGGAAATCCATTTTCTCTGTCTACCCCTCTGTGAAACAGAGTCTATGTTTGTATGTATGTACAGACGCCAACACATCAAGTTACCCCAATCTGTCAAATTTCCCCAATTTAAAGTGAACCTTATGCATTTGTGATAACGTTGACAATCTATTTAAGAAAATTGACAGATTGGGGTAGCTGGATGTGCTGGTGTCTGTACCTATTACTCATGTTACACCACGTAATCTGTTAACAAAACTCTTTCCAGAATGTTTATGTTATTCGATGAGAATAACATCGATGGATACATGAAGTTAATATTAGACGGTGAAAAAAATATGGTTAAGCCTGCAAGTGGTATCCTGGAGGTAGTCCACGAAGGTCACCCATCTGAATGGCACCTGCGCGAATGGCACCTACGTTAACCGTTATAGTAACCTAGGTTATTACATGAAAAATATCGATAAAATCACTAGAACATTTATTAACATTACTAGTATTACGCACGTTAAGACGTTAGTGTTTATTTATGTTTAAGCGGATTTTAACTGATAGATAGTTGTTTAATTTCAATGTGTAACATTCGTTTAAACATAAGAAAATACTACTCTTAAAGTGCGTAATATTAGTAGTGTTAATAAACGTTCTAGTGATATGTATCGATATATTTCATTTAATAACCTAGGTTACTGTAACGGTTAACGGTTGCCTTTCGTGGACAATAATGCAAAAAATAAATTGAATCCACGAAGGGCACCTGCCAAAAGTATTGATAGGTGCCTTTCGTGGACTAGGCTAGGTGTCATTCGCGCAGGTGCCATTCAGATGGGTGCCCTTCGTGGACTACCTCGTATCCTGGCTAGCTTGCCATCGCCGCGATTTATCAAGACTCACCTACCGATGTGTCTATTACCTCCGTCACTACTTGAAACTGCAAAGATGGTGTATGTTGCCCGAGATCCGAGAGATGTAGCGATCTCTTGCTATCATCACGCCAGATTGTTAAAGTTAACAGCATTTAGAGGCGAATTTAAAGAGTTCTGGAATATATTCCACAGAAGTTTGTGTAAGTATGGATGATGTAATATATGAGTAATTCAACGTACCTTATGCGGTATTGTGGTTTCGTGGAGTTCATGTACCCTAGCAATGATATACTATGGATACTGTATTTCTAATACATAGGTGAGAGAGGGATTAATTGATGGGCCGGTTGGAGTGGTTGGAAAATGCTTGCCTTTTCACGCCGCAGGTCGTGGGTTCGATTCCCACCAAGGATAGATATTTGTGTGCATGAACATGTCTGTCGGTCCTGAGTCTGAGTGTAATCACATTAATATTATAAAGCCGAAAGTTTGTGAGTGTGTCTGTTTGTTACTTCTTCACGTCTAAATGGCTGAAACGGCTGGAACGACGTATGGTATGGAGTTAGGACATCCTGGATTAACACATAGGCTATAATTAATAAAGTTTAATGCGGATAAAACCGCGGGGCACAGCTAGTTATCTGTATAAATATGTTCTTACAAAAGAAAAGTAGTATATGTAGTACTGGATGTGCCCCGTGGTTTTACCCGCGTCAAACTTTATAAATTATAGCCTATGTGTTATACGGATATATAAGCTATATTACTACAAAGTTTCATAAAAATCCGTCCGGTAGTTTTTGCGTGAAAGAGTAACAAACATACACACACACACATTCACAAACATTCGCCTTTATAATATTAGTAGGATTATACTCAGACTCAGGACGAACAGACATGTTCATGAACACAAATATCTGTCCTTGGTGGGAATCGAACCCACGATCTGCGGCGTGAAAAGGCAAGCATTTACCAACCAAGCCAACCGGCCCATCAATTACTCTCCGTCTCTTATGTATTAGAAATACATTTTCGCCTTTATAATGTTAGTGTGATATCAGTTATCTGGTTACCACAGTACAGGCAATGCGTAGTTTGGGATCAGATGGCTGCATGTGAATCATGTCCTAGGAATACTACAATGTACAGTCAGCACCAAAAGTCGATGAACAGAATGTATATTTAACAGTACAGTTACGGCGTCAAATCAGGGTAATCTAATGATAATATTTAATGGATAAAAAGTCTGTACAGACGCCAGCACATCCATTAAATATATCATTAGATTACCCTGATTTGACGCCGTAACTGTACTGTTAAATATACATTCTGTTCATCGACTTTTGGAGCTGACTGTACCTATATGCGGTATTGTGGTTTCGTGGAGTTCATGTACCCTAAAAGTGTTATACTACGGGTACATTGTGTTTCTAATAGATAAGTCTATGTACAGACGCCAGCACATCAAGCTACCCCAATCCGTCAAATTTCCCCAATTGAAAGTGAACCTTATGCTTTTGTAATAAAGTTGAAAATCTATAAAACTAATTTGACAGATTGGGGTAACTGGATATGCTGGCGTCTGTACCTTAGTAAACGCAACGATGACTGTCCTGTTGGTCTAGGGGTCAGTGAACCTGATTGCTAGGTCAGAGGTCAAAAGTTCGATCCCCACCCAAAACAAATCTTTGTGTAATGAGAACGATTATGTATCTAGGCATAATTTATCTATGATATGTGTGTATTTAAAAATATATAAGTATGTTTTTCATAGTACAGATCCTGCCTATCATATCAGCCGAAAGACGTCCACTGCTGGACAAAGGCCTCCCCCATCATTTGGGAGGATATGCCATAATCACCACGCTTGACAGACGGGTTGGCGATTGTAGTAGGATAGACATGGTACTCAGGAGAACGCTGCTGCCCATTCTCTGGTATATATTCCTTGGGACGACTTCTACAACCCCCCACGGGATGAGAGGGGGTGACGATATTCTGTGAGGCAGTCACCACACAGGTTCTGCCTAGTTTGGGATTAATTGTCCTTAGAAATTTATTTATTTATTTAATCCTACTAATATTATAAATGCGAAAATTTGTGGGATGGATGTATGGATGTTTGTTACTCTTTCTCGCAAAAAGTACCAAACTGATTTTGATGAAAATTTGTAGTATTAAAGCTTACTAGCTATGCCCCGCGGTTTCACCCGCGTTAAAGTGGTTTTGGCGTAAATAGCACCAAATGTACATCCATACTCTCATTTATAATATAAGTAGGATGTGTACCAGCGGTTACTGGTTGTACTCGCGGTTTTGGCATTTCACGCCGGAATAGCTCGCAGATGGTAGTTCCTACTTCCTTGACACTTATTGTCATATTTTGGACAATTCACACTATATCTTTAAAATAGTAGCCTATGTGTTATTCCGATGTATAAGCTATATTATTGTAAAGTTTCATTAAAATCCATTGAGTAGTTTTTACGTGAAAGAGTAAAAAACATCTATACTTACAAACTTTTGCGGTTAAAATATTAGTAGGATATAGTATGTTCATAGCACATCTTACTCGTTACCTTACTTTAGCATATATATATAGAAACGGTCACATAGTTAATTAGATCAGATTACACATCCTTGCAGCATGTTTTTGACGAGACTGTTGGCGTGGTTGGCATATGCTTTCTTTTCACGCCAGAGGTCGTGGGTTCGATTCCCACCCAGGACAGATATTTGTGTGCATGAATATGTCTATTTGTCCTGAGTCTGGGTGTAATTTATCTATATAAGTATGTATTTACAAAAAAAGTATAGTATATGTATGTAGTATGTCAGTTATCTGGTTTCCATAGTACAAGCTCTGCTTAGTTTGGGATCAGATGGCCGTGTGTGAATAACGTCCCAGGATATTATTATTAATATCTTTAATTCTTGGAGTTAAAACGAATGATATCCTCATTTGAGGTATCATGTCTGATCTTATTATCGTAAGGGGAATGCGTCACAGATTTGTATCTCTACTGAAACTTGGACTCGTAACTAAATAAGGTAATCTCAGTGCAGCGTTATCATGGAAAATTTAAAATATTATACCATTGTCCATTCGAAGATTATAATCCATAAAGTATCAAGTAATTACAGCTGATTGAGTCAATTTCAGAGACAAGACCTGTGGCCTCAAATTGACTATGATAATGATGTGTCACTCAGGACTACATGTTTATAGAACTCAACTCACATTAAATTATCTAACTGCTATGGTTAAGATAGATAGATTAACTCTTTATTGTACACCAATAGTAAAATCATACAGTACTGGAGCATATAATTAAAAAGTATACAATTGGCGGTCTTATCACTAACATGTGATCTCTTCCAGAGAACGAAGGAATGGACAATAATAGGCATTATTTAAGAGGGGAGTTGTACTTAAACAGTACCCATTGGTACTCAGTACAAGATCCTACATACATACATACCCATAATAGATAGATACTTACAAACTTACTTAAGTTACGCTATATTAAAAACATTGTTCCAAATACGTAAAAAATAGCATGGATGGTTGGTGTCCTCTGCTTGTCCTAATAAAGTACAATTACGGGTAGGAGGAAGGAAGGAAAGATGATAAGATAGGATAAGCCAGGAGCCGGCACTGGGGGCTTAATCCTCGCGCGAGAGAGTAGGTATGCGGCGCCCGGCTGGCTACTCCCCGGCTGGGCGCCGCTCGTGGGATCGCTGGTGTTTGGAGGAGGGGAGCTCCACTACTCCACTCGTCTTGTATAGCGGTCCCGGAAAGAGGTAACTTGCTGTAGCTCAGGTTGCCTGAACTTGTTTGTGCATGCTGGGGAGGGTGGGAGGCATTCCTGCCCCTTCCCATCCCGTGTGAGAGCCTCACTAAAGCTACAGTGTACTGCGGGGTACTGGTGTGATCGTTCACGAGTAACCAGAGTCGCCGCTACAAGCACTGTGAGACTGGCAACCATGATTCTTTTAGTGGGTCGAGAACCACTACATAAGAACCCCGTCGCCTCCCCGCTTTCCACCAAGTATATAACAAATAGCTAGGAAGAGTCACTTTTTAGAAAAATTAAAATGTTGTTTTCGTGAATTAGCGCCTCCTTGTGCAGTATTAATGTCTGGCTACAAGCGTTAATATATTAATTATATCATCTTACTAATATTGTTTGTAGAAATATGCCTCTTTCAGTTTCGAGGGCCCCTAAGAGAAGTATTAAACCTTTATAAGGCAGTTGGTATATCATATTATTTGTAAGCATAGATACTTAGTACCCGTGACACAGGGTGTAATTTATCTAGTGCAAGTGTTGTAATATAAAAAAAAATATATAAATATTTTATTTATGTTTTTCAGTTCATTTTCATAAATAGTACTTCATAATTATTTTATTGTTTGTGAGCTGATATATTTTCAATGTTCAAAATATGTTGCCAACTAGATCCCTCTCTGCCCTTGAGGCTAGCAAGACACCAACTTGTTAAAATAAATTCAATTCGCTATTGAATGATGCCGCAACTTCATTTTTCTTAATGTTGAATATTTATTAACGATTAAACTAAGTAAACATTATAAATAACCCCAGCTTGTTGACTAATATGTAATAAACAACATCGTAAATTTAAAAAATTACGTGTAATGCGCAGTGTTAGGTACCGTACTTGTATAACATAAATGTGTACTTGGAATGGGGTTTTACAAATTATTAAGTTTACATTTGCTGTAGAAATTTATATTATCCTCGTCAACTTATTACTTAGTTGAGGTAGTTTCTATTTTAATTGCGGTATTTGTATTTGTATTGAGAATAAAATTTACTTAGAAAGATGTCCACTGCTGGTGAACTACCTCCCTCAAAGATCTCCATAACTTAATGGCATCCAGTGGCTTAACACATAAAAGTAGCATACACGAGTAATAACACAAAAATTGAAATAATATATGCTTAAAATTATTAAACACTTCTATAAAGAGACTCGCATTAAAAATTTTCTTAGTTAACACGTTCGAAGCGGCAGTGATTTTTCTATTATTTCTATTTTTAGGTCAACAGCTTGTTCTGTTTAAAACGTATAGTGATAATAAAATACAGGGTCTTATATATCCTGTACCATACTGAATAAGGGCATTTTGTGCATATTTTAGGGTTGATGAATAAAACTTTCGATAGTTTTAATTAAGTTTGAATGTATGAGGAAGCGTGAGTAAAGAGGAAAAGCTACATTCGTTATTTTTTTTATTGAATAATAGAACCAAGCCCAATAGAACATTTTACATTCCACACATTCAGTAATCGTTTTTTGACTCTGTCAGCTTGGCGACTTGTTAAAAAGGTTTGGAGTTTCTCATAGCATCCGACACAATTTTCTTTACACTTTTTACTATTTTATATCTAATAGAAAGGGTGTTTTAATTTCTTTCAATATTCACTACGCAAAGATGTGAATCCACTCATCTGATTCAGAATCGGGAAGAACATTTTATCGATACGGCTGCCAACTCAAGGCCAAAGAGGACGGTGGTGGTCGCAGTGCGTTTGTGGTCATTGATAGAAATTACTGTTCCAATATCTTACAGAAACTGCACTTTAATGTTCCCCAAAGATCGAAAGATTCCATTTTATCTATTCCATTTTAGTCGACTAGTTAAAGGCAATATGTAATATATAAGATTTTATAACAAACTTCGTGATATCAAAGAAACGTCTACGAATAAGTTTAAAAGAACTATAAAAGCCAAATGGTCTAGCAAGGCTTACTAAAAAACTGATTATTTAATTGACAAAACAGCTTGGGATTGAGTCGGTCTAAATTAACTTATTTAAGTACAATATAATTTTTTGTTAAGAATTTAAAAGGAATCCTAATGAGTTTTCTGGCAGTGGTTCTCAGTAGCTGCCACGTCATGCACTGCACGGTAGAGTAAATAAAATTAGACGATTCCACGCAAATGATATATTTTTTACGGAATAAATGAAGTTTAAATTTGTATTTTTTTAGTCATCATGACCATCGTATCAGCCGAAAACGTCCACGGCTGGACAAAGGCCTCCCCCAAGGATCTCCACAATGGCCGGTCGTATGCTGCCCTCGTATCCAGCGGCTTCCCGCGACCCTTGCAAGATCATCGGTCCACCGTGTAGGAGGCCTACCTACGCTGCGTCTTTCAGTGCGTGGTCGCCATTCGAGAACCTTTCTGCCTCAGCGGCCATCGGTTCTACGAGCTATGTGCCTAATCTAATTTTTATAGTACGAGTAAGCAAATGATTTAGTAAATTATGTAAAGAGTTTCATATTGACCCTTTTCAAAGATACCAATAGCGAGGTGTCACGCAGGCAGCCTGAATCTTAATTTTTTCCAGAAACTTTTAACATATTCATCCTCCTTTCAGCTAAGTTAAGTAGGTAACGGTATTATGGGAAGCATTGCAAGTGTGTATCAGTCGCTATCCGAGAAAACCAGTAATTGGCTTTATGTTTCCTACTCTAGCGGTAATATTTCTTTTTGTACAGCTGTTAGTTTTCCAAAAAATAAATAAAAACATGTATCAACTACAGTCATTACTGATTACTAAAAAAAAGAGGTAATTCAGATAAAAAGCCAAACAGTCGACGGCTTCTGTTTTCGTGTGTTTTGTGTCTATTTTACGCGATTCCTCTGATGTTTGCGAATCGATTTTTTATCATTCTTCTTTAAAATGGTCCCATGCATTTCTTATTTCCAATCAGTTGTCTTGAAGAAAATAATTATTCGGAATAGTACCTACTTTTAATGTGCTATTTTAAGTTATCCTAGGACGCTTAATGTGATTAACTTTTAAAGTATGAGCAAACAACAGACTCCCTTGTGTATACGTCGGTAACCACCCAAACGCGCGGTTCCAACCCCAATGGGAGTGCCCTCCAGCGTGGAAATTTAGTATTTTCTGGTGAGTATGTTTGTATGTGCCCGCTTGAGTATGTTTCGCCGGACCGTCTCAACTGGGTCGTGTTGAAACCGGTAGTAAATGAACCCACTGAGTTTGTTTCGCTGGTTCTTCTCAGTTGGGGCGCATTGGATCCGGTGGTAGCATTAAAGCGCGACCGCCGTTATTAACACAAGGTCCGTCATAATAATAATACCTTAATATAGACAGAACCATTGACAATATGTAGTAAAAATATTAGACTTAAACTAGATAATTAAACATAATCTCTTGACAATAACTTGATACGAGCTAGCTACATATCATTGCTATAATAAAATAAATTTTATAAATGTTTTCATACAATGTGTACCTAAATATCTATGTTACTAGAAATAATAATGTATACAACTATATTACTACAAACATGTTTTGACTATTTACAAGCGCTTTTTTAAAGTCTACGTAAATAAAAACCTTTTTTGTTTTATTTTATTTTAAGAAGCAGTGAAAGCATTCTAGACTTACTATAAACGTCATGTTAAAAATATTAACGTACGTTGTGTAATGAAGGGAGCAATTCGCAGTATCACGCCTTTGGCCGGGGCTCCTCTCATCAGGCGCCAAGAGAAGTCTACGGCAGGTAGGTTAGTCGATGTGAGTCTGACATACCCACCCACAGACACTTTTTGCGGGTGTCGGCATTCTGCCTAACTTATCAAAAAAAGTGCTATCAGGACTCAGCATCCCGGCCTATTCTTAAACCTATTTGACTGTACAAGTCTGTATAATAGAAAAGAATAAACGCTGCGTACCCTGCGTACTCTGGATGGAGAGAGCGTAGGTTACGCGCAGGATGCAGTACTTGTCCCAGCCCGCTTGAATACCATACAAGTCATCTGCCAAACACTCCGACACGAACAACGTCCGTTTTAGTAACGCTATTCTATTACCATATTTACAATATACATACATAAACAATTGAAGGCCACAGTTAAAAAGGTAACATATAACTATTTGCTGTTCAACTTTGCATCATGGTACAAAGGTTTAAAGTATAAACCTTGCTAGCGGCGTTATTGACTGTTATTTCAATTTACTAATCGCTACATAGAATAGGAAAACTCAACCCATTAGTCAAGAAATCGGTTAATTAATTCTTTTAACATGTTAATGAACTTGAGCGATATGATGCAATATGACAGTATACTTTCATAATAACAAACCTGTTATGTTAATAAGCATTTAATAACAATCATTATGGAGATGAGGACTATAAATAACTTGAACTATCTTTGCATCTTGATACCTTATAGATGTTTTCCTTGTTAATGTTGCAAAGGGTTTGCTTGTGTGAAAACTGTCAAGGTTTTACAAGGAGTTTTTTAAATAAAAAAAAATATATTCACGTAGCTAATCAAAAAACGCTTGTAAATTGTCAGAACATATTTGTAGTAATATAGTTGTCTAGATAATTATTTTTGTTAAATTTCCCCAATCGAAAGTGAACCTTGTGCTTTTGTGATGAAGTTGAAAATCTATAAAAGAAATTTGATAGATTGGGATAGCTAGATGTTCTGGCGTCTGTACATATGTATATAGCTATATAGATTTGGTCCAGTTACATGGCTTCATATAGTTTTAGAATTAAGGTACCATTGTGAAAGAGAAAATAAAAATAATTTATTTATTATTTATTTATTCATTCATATTCATTACTCTTTGATCAGGTAGTAGTGTTCAGTCGCAGATAATAACGGCCTGAGTTCAAATACCGTCAAGATAAATTCTCTGTAGCAGCCCAGAGTCAGTAAGTAACCGGTGACATACTGTAGTTGCTTGAAAAGCACTAAAAGCTGACAGATAACCGAACCAATTGGATTGGAAACCAGAGTGAGGGAATTGACAGTAAAACAAAATAAAAAAAGTTTTTATTCATGCAGACTTTAAAAAAGCGCTTGTAAATAGTCAGAACATGTTCGTAGTAATATATAATTCATTTATAATTATTTCTAGGTACATATAGATATTTAGGTACACGGATTGTAGGAAATAATTAACAATAAGATTTATTTTATAACAGTAACGATATTTAGCTAACTTAAATTAAGTTATGGTCAAAGATCATGTGTAGGTTTAATCATGTAAAGCTAGCTATATTTAGCTTTAGCTATATTTTTACTACATATTGTCTGAATGGTTCTGTCTATATTAAGGTACGAATTAAATGTTATTATAGAGTAAAGTTCAAGTCCTTTTGTTTTTTTTTTTTTTTTTTGATAAGGCAGGGGGATTGCCTACGCATGCCACCCGCAAAAAGTGTCTACGGGTGGGTATGTCGGACTCGCACCGACTAAACCTACCTGCCGTGGACTTCTCTTGGCGCCTAATGGGGGAGCCCCGGGAACGCGGGTATGCTGCTCCGGTGCTCCCTTTTGCGCCATGTCCCAGATGTTCGGAACACGTACCCTGGGAGGGTTCTGGTTTTCCCTTCCCGATTGCCGACTCCTGCCAGTCCGGCACAGCGACTGCGCCACAAACAGATCGCTGTCTTCCCGACGCTGCTTGCACGTGGCGGCAGTAGAGGACACTTCTCTGACTGCCGCCGCAGAAAGTTCAAGTCCTAGTTGCAAACTTACTTCTGCATATTAATATGTCATGCAAGATGACTAGTCTCTGTTGTATGTGTCCATCTAGGCCTAAATTCGGGCAAGCAGGCATTCATATATCATGTTTTCAGTAAAGTGAGAAATCTAGCAATTTACTGTGGAATTTTATACGGAGTATTTGACTGGGACACAAATTTGTACTGTCCGTATTTCTAGAATTTCGGGAATTTTTACTCAGTAGTTACTAATGGAAAAGTTAGCTAAAGAAATGTAAAAGAAAGATGTAGAGAAACTCTTCTCTATCACAACTGACAATGTGTCAGTCATATTGATTTGAATACTAGCTGTGCCCGGCGGTTTTACCCGCGTAAAATTTTATAAATTATCACATCTTCTCCCACGTAGGTGATAGCGTGCTAATGTAGCCTATATATTGACTCGATCTCTTAGTAAAATTCTTGCAAAATTTGAAGTAAATCCATGCAGTACTTTTTGAGTTTAGCCCGGACATACATAGAGACAAAAAATCTAAAACTATATTTTTGGCTTCGATATCGATTGTAGATCACGCCCCAAGTGTCCTTATAAAAAAATGGTCAATGTACCGTTTAGTATTTCCTACGATTTTCGTATATGTATAGATTTCTTTCCATCGAACCATGGCAGGGAGGGTCGCACCTGTGTTTGTCTACTATAACGTGTCTGTGCCCGATCTCACATGGGTTGTGTGGGATCGCCCTTCGGATTCTCATAATCCTTTACAATTAAAAGAATAGAGATCATCTTCAAACTAGCCTTCCATACAAAATAAATGAGAAAATGAGTTGATTTCATACACAAAACAGTATTAACTTCTTCGTTTTGATTGTATTCAACATCGTGCAGTTCAAATGGTCATTGACTCTCCAAAAGTGGAAATTTAATCCTTATCAACTGGATAAATAGTCGTTTACCATCGTGCATTTCACAAGAACCTTTTTATTGCCTACTACCATTCTGTGGAATTAATTAACTGCGGAGGTATTTCCGATCCGGTATGACATCGCAACCTTCAAGAAGCGAGCCTAATCCTTTCTTAAACGTGGCAACGTACTTGCGGTGATTACTTACCATCAAGTGACTAAGTTACTCGTTTGCCTTGCAATCATATAAAAAATAAAACCGGCCAAGTGCGAGTCGGACACGCCCATGAAGGGTTCCGTAGCAGCAAGTATTTCAGTAGATTAACTGAAAGGTAAATTGCGGTTTACGATTTATGACGTATTTAAGAAACACTACTTACTAAATCTCGTTTAAACCAATTTTCCGTGAAAGTTTGCATGGTAATGAACATTATATATTTTTTTTAGTTTTATCATTCTCTTATTTTAGAAGTTACTTACATTTCTTCTAAACTGAATAGTTTGCGCCAGAGACACTTCCAAAGTGGTAAAATGAGTGTACAGGGGGGGGGACACTTTGAGGTTTCTAACAATGATATTAGAAACCTCAATATCATTTTGAAGACCTATCCATAGATACCCCGTATGGGTAATTGTTTTATAATTTTGGGGAGCCCCCAAAATTATAGTTCTTTTTCTATTTTTGTGTGAAAATCTTAAAGCGGTTCACAGAATTTATCTACTTCCCAAGTTTCAAAAGTACAGCTCTTATAGTTTCGGAAAAAAGTGGCTGTGACATACGGACGGACAGACAGACATGACGAATCTAAAAGGGTTCCGTTTTTTGCTATTTGGCTACGGAACCTTAAAAATACCTATTTACATACAAGCCAGTCAATTTACTCCATTTTTGCTGGTAAAACTGAAATAGCGTCACCAATGGAATGTACATGATAATTAAGAGTATTCGAGGCGCTCCTAACCAGTAACTCATGGGAGCGGTCAATAGTCAAGTGCCTCTAGCACGAGTTCCTGCAGTTTACTTACTCGATCACATGTACAGTTTCGTCCCATACATTGAGCACCAGCGCCTCTCGCGGAAACTATTAAGAACTAAAACTCTGGTGCTCAATGTATGGGACGAAACTGTACGTGTGATCGAGTAAGTAAACTGCAGGAACTCGTGCTAGAGGCAAAGGGCAGAGTAGGCCGTATAAGTTACTGTGTGGTTGACGGCATGCTCTGTGTCTGTACTCCATCTCATCCCGTGGGAGGCGTAGAAGTCGTCCTAAGACAATATCTTTCAGAGAACGGGCAGCAGCCGTCTCTCTGTATACAATGACCATCATACTGCGATCGCCAACCCGTCTGGCAAGCGTTGCGATATGGTATATCGCTCCAAATAATAGACACTACTCCATCGTGGAAATCATTTGGGGAGGCCTTTGTCAAGTAGTGGATGTTATTCGGCTGACATGATGTATAGAAAAATAAATATATATACAAAAAAAAATACAAAATTGATTTATTTCATCTCCACAAATTACATGATATTAACATAAAACAAATAAAGTTGACAAAATGTATGAAGTTGCAATTTGTGGGAGATCTGGAGTCCAAACTAAGCCAAGGCCTCTATTTTGGCACTGCAGGCCCCCCCGAAACCTAGTACATTATATAAATTTGTCAGCAAGATACTTTTATATTATTTATCTAGCTATATATATATATATATATAAGCAAATAAACCTGTGTAAGCGTGTGTCTGTGTGTGTGGCTGTGTACCTACACATGCGTGTGTGTGTATGTGTGTGTATGCGCGTGTGTGTGTTTGTGTATATAGAAAATTGAGTAGATACCTACATCTTTAATTTAATCATGGGATTGATATAATTAAGTATCTTACACGTGTGCTTATCCCATACAATGTAGGTTCTACTAACATTACTTTGTAAGTACCATGTACAATTTATTGTAATTTATGTAAACGATAATAACATGTACGTTATAATTATATTAATCGTTATATCAATATTAATCATTGCCTATATGTCATTAAATGAATTGACAGATCATCTACTGAGGTGTGACTCGGTAACGTTAATGATATGCTTTGTGGTTCCGTGATTTTTAGTAATGAAATAATTATGTTAGCCAAAATCCCGGACTTTGCTGGTCAAAACTCTCCAATGCCTAATTTGGAGGATATGCCATAATTGCCACGCTTGGAAGACGGGTTTGTAATCACAGTATGATGGTCTATATTGGGAAAGACGCTGCTGCCCGTTCTTCGGGATATATAAGCTACAAGCTGTGCCCGCGACTTCGTGTGCACATTTTGTAAAGACTCCGTAAATGTCACATATTTTGTCACACGTCTAATCTTGTCTCTTGTGGCAAACTTTTAAAACATTCACATAATTAAATATTTGCATAATAACTTTCAGCCCCTATTCCTTATAGTTATTTTACACCCATATAGTTACTTAAAGTTTATGAAATTATAACCTTCAAGGTTATAATTCTATAAACTTTAAATGTCATATTAACATATATATCAAAATATATATAACTATCATTAAAAATTTATATATATATATATATATATATAAATCAACAGCAAAAATCCAATTACAGCTTCTAGCTCTAAAAATGACGATACTTCCATACATCTTTTCATCCCCCCTTTCAACTCCTTACAAATTTCGCATTTAAAAGTAGCCTTTGTCCTTTCTCGAACTCGAGACTAGCTGTGTAGCAAATTACATTTAAATCGGTTCAGTAATTATGGCGTGAAAGCGAGACATACAGACAGACAGAGTTATTTTCGCATTCGGTAGTTTTTGCGCGAAAGAGTAACACACATCATTCATACTCACAAAATTTCGCATTTATCATATTAGTCGGATTAACCAACATATGCCTAGCACATCACGGGCACTATCACGACCATATAGTCAGTTAAGGAACCCTCATAATGTGATTCCATCCGCTTGTACTCCTGTCTCTTAAAGCAGCATATCTCAGCAAGTATTAATACTATGAATTTCAAATCCAGAACGTTATTTCTATAGTGAGTTATAAATCAGAAAAAAAATGTTATGTCAGAATGTTTGACGGTCACCGTAGCCTAGTTGGTAGTGCTCCTGCCTACGAAGCTGGTGGTCCTGGGTTCAAATCCCGGTAAGTGCAAATATTTGTGTGATGAGCACGAATATTTGTTTCTGAGTCATGGATGTTTTCTTTGTATTTAAGTATTTATCTATCTATATAAGTATGTATATCGTCGCCTGGTACCCATAGTACAAGCTTTGCTTAGTTTGGGGCTAGGATGATCTGTGTGACATTGTCTGTAGATATTATTATTATTATTCATTTTTCTGTTTACTTAAGTATAAATACTTTGAAAAAATGTTATTGTCGTCATAATTTGTAGTTCCAAAGTCAATTAATTAAAGAAAATTGTACAATAAGTGTTTATTACTTGATTATTACACGATTATTATTTTCCAACTGTTTTGTTACTATAGTTAACTACTTGTAATTAATAAATGAAGGAATAATCATTGAAGGAGTTCAAATTATCAGAACTCATCGTTTTATTTTTTAATATTAATATGGTAATTATAATTTGTCTGCCTCTTTGAATAATAGATGCGGCTTTATTTATTAGATGGCTTGGAAAATATGTGTAGTTACGAAACTAAGTAAGCCGAGCCTAGTACACGGCGGTTGCTGGCGTCATCATGCATGAAAAAGTCGCTTTTCGGAACCCATTGTGCAACCAGTGCAACAAAGAATTACATGAGACTACAATGCTATAAACTTGATTATTAATATGGTTTACATAAAATATTCAATAATTTACTCAATAGATTTTTTTATATTTTTTTTATATTTACTTAATAGATTTTTTTAAATTAGTCCTTTTTATTTAGCTTTCATTTATTTTTCCTTATACTCGTATTACAAAAAAAAATATAATTAGTTGTTTAACAAAATGTAAAAAGGAGCTACATCTGGCACAAACTGTTTTAAAATTCGGCAGAAGTTTCATATCTTTTGTTATAGAATTTAATTTATTTATTTAGCTTTCGTCTTATTTTTCCTTATATTACAAAAAATTGTAATTAGTTGTTTAACAAATGTGAAAAAGGGAGCTTCATCTGGCAATAAACTGTTTTGGAATTTGGCAGAAGTACCTATCATATTTTTTATTATAGAATTTAATGTACAGTTAATATTTTTTTTATTGACGCTACGTCAATTAACAAAGATGTAGGCCACTCGTCCGATTGAGTATCGGAAGGGGTATTTCGTCGAATGCAAACTAAGGGTCATCGAGGACGACAGTCGTCGTGGCGCGGTCATCGTACTCTCGGCCAGCTAGTACGAAATCTAATTACCTACTTTCTATGAACTTCTTTTTCAATTCTAATGTATCCTAATTATTATCTTTCTGCCTTGTTCATTACAGACTAAACGGTTTTTGAACCGTCCTGACTTTAGCGTGAGTCAATTGTACATGACGCATCTGTGCGTTTTTGCTAAACTTGCCCCCAGCCCAAGAAAAACATTTTTCATTTACAGAAAAGCGTCCGACGACGCAGATGCCTCTATGAATCTATTGTTATATTTTTTCAATATGGTATCTTTATGTGGTTGAACTGAGCCTAACGCAAAGTAGAGTCGGCAGACGGTCCTCAGTAGTACTTGGGCCGTGACACAAGGACTACGTAGGACGCAATATTGAGTTGTGGGCACACCATAACGTAGAATAAAAGACTCGTATACGCGTTTGGGGCATGGAGATATTGTTGCGTTTATGGGTACCCAGATATGCCATGTAGCGGCGAATGTGTTAAATACATTCAGTCAAAAAAGTATCGGGAATGGATGATTTGTGTATGGTTCCAAATTCAAATTGTTGTTTTTTTTTTTTGTTGGTGTTAGAGTGGCGCCTTCCAACTGAACCGAAACCGAAAAAACCACGCCAAAGTCTATCAAAAGTCAAAGTCATGTTGACTGTTTTCTTTGACTATCGCGGTGTTGTGCACTCTGAATTCTTACCGGAAGGTCGAACGGTAAATAAAGAATATTATTTGAGCGTTATGCGGCGTTAAAGAGAGCAAATTCGACGACAAAGGCCAGATTTGTGGAAAGAAAATTCTTGGATTTTGCACCACGATAATGCGCCTTCGCACAAGGCCATCATTGTGAACGAATTTTTGACCAAACACTCAACAAATACCATCCAGCAACCACCATATTCACCAGATATAGCTTCAGCTGACTTCTTTCTTTTTCCTAAACTCAAATTACCACTTCGTGGTAGCCGTTTTCAATCGGTAGAAGACATAAAGGAGAATTCGCGGCGAGAACTGAACTCAATTCCGAAAGCAGCGTTTAAAAAACGTTTTGATGAATGGATTATTCGTTGGCGTAAGTGTATCGTTTGTGAAGAAGCATATTTTGAAGGTGATAAAATAAATTTGGATGAATAACAAACATTTTGTATATTATTGATCTTTTCCCGGTACTTTCTTGACAGAGTAGTATAATATATATAGTTTACATATTATAACAGACTTTAAAAGAAAGAGGTTATTAATTTCTTTATATGAACGTTTTGTGATTTTTGTTATATATTATTTTTATAGGAATCCGTAGCAAAAAGGTAAAACGGGACTTTCTTATCAAGACTCCACTGTCTGTCTGGTCGTCTGTCACCAGGCTGTATCTCATGACCCGTGATAGAAAGACAGTTGAATTTAACCCAGATTATGTATTTCTGTTACCGTTTAACAATAATTACAATAAAAACCAGAATAAAATAAATAATCAAGGTCACTTTCAGACACCTAACGTGACTATTTTGCCGTTTTTATAACTCGAATCCGAATTGCACTTGGCCAGTTTTTATTTCACTAGGGTCAGACACCTAACGTGACTTTTTTGCCGTTTTTATAACTCGAATCCGAATTGCACTTGGCCAGTTTTTATTTCACTAGGGAATGCTTTTAAAATAGTCACATTTTAGTTTTGTTTCATCGGTCGTTCTTCTACTTTAGTGAATTAAATAGCTCTTCGAAGAACCCTAACCACAAATGCAAATGGTAACAATACAAACTGTATCTGATTACATTTGATTTATATATTTATGAGTTTCCACTATAGAGCAACGAACTAACATATTGCATCATAAACATTATAAAGGTTGATGAATTCATTATTATAATTTTACTTATACTGTATGTATTTCGTAATTTGTATGGAAATGAACGGAAACATTTCAAATAGTTAACAGTTCTTAAAAAAACGATTGTTTCATGGTCAAGCCATAATGTCAGCTTATAGAAGGTGACAATGCAAGAACGAAGAAACCCTGAGTTAGCAGCGAGGTGACCTAACCACGATGTCATGTTTGTTTTCTTCAGTGAAAGGATTCTTTCTTCTTTATCATGTAGGCAGGAGTAACACTAGTGTCAAAGTTATTCAAGAAGCGCAGAAGGCCTATGACATAGCTTAACGAGTATTGTCTAACGACAACAACCGGAACTGATATCTCAACGTACTGTCCGAAGCACGGAGACGCTTGGAAATTAAACTACCTTGACGGTCACCCATCTATACATTCCTCGCCGATCACTTATAGACCCGTGAGCGCAACGTGCCACATTTTTGGAAACTACCTATACGCTAGAGCGAGACAGCTGCGCACTGTAGTGGAGAAATTAAGTTAAATGTTAAATGAATCCTGGCAGTTTGTAACGGGCTTTTTCATTGCTTTTTGGAGGATCATAATTTTCTCTTCCCTCTTACCCACCACTGCAACTCTTGTAAGCCAGGCGCAACAGTGGCACATATTGAACTATTTATGGATCACATAAATCCTGCGCGGGAAACGTACCCGTGACATGAATTTGCTATACGACTGTGGTTAATGTGCAGTCAACATATTACTTTATGGATCTACTAGAAATTTAATCAAAAAGAAAAGGGAGGATTTGGAAAAAATTGTTCCGTGTCCCTCTAGAGTTATTATTAATATTAATTAAAGAACAGTGGCACATAGTGAACTATTTATGGATCATACAAATCCTGCGCGGGAAACGTACCCGTGACACGAATTGGCTATGCGACTGCGTTAACCACTGACGTGCAGTCATAATATTACTTCATGTATCCCACTACAAATTTTATCAAAAAGAAAAAGGACGATTTGGAAAAAAATGTTCCGTGTCCATCTAGAGCAAAGCAGCAAACATAATTTTTCTTTACTGCACGTGTGGCGCGGCGGCTAAAACAGTCGCCTCGCCTCTTCGTGCCGCCGGTTCGAGTCCCGCCGGACAACTATTTGTGTGACCCATAAATAGTTGTTCTGAGTCCAGATGTAATTTGCGTTCGTCAAACGTATCCACTGGCATATTATTATTAGTGGGACGACGACGATGGTGATTATAAACGTTTAATAAAGAAAAGATGATTTTTAGAAATAAGCCTTTCACACCACATATATAACCTGGCACATAAACTTGACTGCTAAATCGTAGATCGTTCCGCAAAAACTTGAGCTAAAGTTTTTGCATTTATCATTTGTTTGCTGTAAGTTATACGATGGCTTGTTTGTTTCTTTTTATGAGGATTCTAAAAGAACGTGTAAAATAAATCACCCGGAACTCATAACTAGCTTTAACTTCCCATAAAATTGGACAACTTGATGAAATTGGGTCAAAAAGTTATATGGGGGTAAAATCCTATCATATCCGAAGGTTTGACGTCTAGACACCCGACTCTTGATCGCTGGAAGCGCTTATATGAAGCAACCGTTTAGCTTGCAATGTTTTCGCTATTTGAGCGACTTGGCAGCATTAAAGCGCGACCGTCGTTATTAAGACAAGGTCCGCCATAATAATAACATTTAATTCGTACCTTAATATAGATAGAACCATTCGACAATATGTAGTAAAAATATAGCTACAATTTAAAATTTTGATAATTAAACCTACACATGATCCTTGACAATAACTTAATTTAAGTTAGTTAAATATCGTTACTGTTATAAAATAAATCTTATTGTAAATTATTTCCTACAATCCGTGTACCTAAATATCTATATGTACCTAGAAATAATTATAAATTAATTATATATTACTACGAATATGTTCTGACTATTTACAAGCGCTTTTTTAAAGTCTACGTGAGTAAAAACCTTTTTTATTTATTTATTTTTTATACTTGACTGGGAAACTAACACCATATTACAGAATACACTGCTGATTAAAGAACATTTTGTGGTTGTGGATGTGATTATGGTCGCTAGAGTTCAGGAAGGAGGGATGTTTCGCAACGTTTGTCTCATGCCATCACACTAATATTTATTTTATTATAGTTTGTGAGTGTGTGCGTATGTCAGTGTGTATGTTTGTTACTTCTTCATTTGGAGCGATTTTAATAAAATTTGGTATGGAGTTATCTGACACCCTTTTTTTTTTGCCGGGGTGGAAAATCCTGCATGGATGTCCTCCGCCTTGGGGGAGGCGGAGGGGTTTGTCAGACTCCTACTGACTAAAAACCACCCCGGTGTTCCATCTCACACCTGCGCCGGGGGTCGCGGGAACAAACGATACTTCCGCAACCCCCAGCTGGTGCTGGACAATGTCTGCGGGCCTCCTCGCATTAGCGGGGGCAGTGAGGTGTTGAACTCCCCCCGCAACGTCTAAGAGGGGCGCGCGTGGAACACGTCGCGCCGCCGCCTCGGGTCCAGATGTATTTGTGTGTAAAGTGTGTCTTTCAATGTTAGCAATAAATTTTCTTTTCTATCTTTCTTTCTTTTCTAGATGTGTAGTGGGCGACGGACGGAGTTATCTGACACCCTGGATTAACACACAGGCTATAATTTATAAAGTTTAACGCGGATAAAACCGGACACAGCTAGTTAGTAAATAAAATAAAATACTGATCAGCTGACTGAATCATCATACAAGATGATCTTAAATTATGTTTACGTATCTGGAGAACTAAACGGTTCCTAATTTCATGAAATTAGGAACCGTTTAGTTCTCCACATACTTAATGCTTAATGTAATCTGCTCATGAGCAGATTACATTAAGCATAATGCATGGAAATGATTCTATGATAATGTCCAAGGACGGACACGTTTTTTTATGGAATATTTTTAATCTTAAGGTGCCCCGCGGTTTTACCCACGTTATTCTATATAAATTATAGCCTATGTGATAACCCAGGATGACAGCTAACTCGATACCAAATGTTATTAAATTCGCTCTAGCCATTTAGACGTGAAGAAGTAACAAACCTACACACACACAAGCTTTCGCCTTTTTATTATAAGTGTGATGTTCTACAAAGAACTTATCACTCATGAATTTATATTCATCAATTAAATAAATGATGAATATTCCTTCGCCGTTCAGGCGGTCAGGCTGTGAAACTCTCTCCTATTACAAAAAGGTTACAAACCTGTCCACTTTGCTTTAGACATGTGTATTCTTATGTAGTTTGTTATTCTGAATCATATATGTATTTATGTATATGCGTATTTTTACTACATACATCTTTCTACCTTCTAAAATCTCGTCTTGCGGGGATACTGGAATAGATTTCTTTAGAAATAAGTAAGTAATCTTTTACCTTATCTTTCTTTCTATTACTTTTAGTGTGCACATAAAATCTAAATAAATAAATTCTATAGTGCTAGAAATAAATAAATTAACACAAACAATCCACTTTTAAATAAATAGCAATGCGCATTGAACTTAAATTGCTGCTAAGATAATATTTTGAGATATCTATTTTACTGCGTAATCAGTATATTATTATATATATTATTGTAATAAAATGGTTTTTTTTCGAAATCCTTTTATATTAGTTAACCCGGCGATCGCACAGTTTGGTCCATTTGACCCGTGCCATTTTAAAATGACCGTATTAGTTAAAAATTTTGTGCATATCTCAGCAGCTGAAGCTAACGATCTGCTTTCCCTGCGGAATATCACTATTTAGTCGTGTTACGTCCACAGTGGTGGATAGACATGGCTAAACCCGAAAAAGGGTAAATATGACCCAACCATATAATTCGTCTCGGAATGTCGCTCCTTCCTTAAAAAAATATTTTATTGATTTATTTATTAACCCAACGCTACTATCGTTGTTGTATTTTGACTCTGCCGACGCCGGTCCATCTTGAACCGGCGTCGGCATTATGATGTTGTTTTTCAATGGTTACATACCGTCAGAACGATGGCGAGTCCACATAAAGGTATCTCAGTGAAATCATTTAGTAATTTATTTATTTTGTTTAGTTACGTTGCAAAATGTATATTCTTAGTATAAGTGTGGTATTGTTTCTCAGTATCTGCCACGACAAGGACAGCATTGTAGAGAAAAAAAAATCAATTACGATTCCACTAAAATTTACTATAATGTGAAAACCGTATGGGACTAAACTTTTTGAATTAAAATGTTAGCACTTATACCTTTAATTCTAGACATCTTTTAAAATTTATGATTTTAAAAGATTTTGATATCTGAAATGAATGATGTCTTTGTATTTTAAGAAGTATTCAAAAAATTAATATGTTTTTTACCTTGTTATCTACGTTTTTATCATCAATAGTAGGTATTCTATTCATCCATCCGGTGCAAGTCCAGTTCGGTGCAAGCGCAATCCGAAGTTAAATGTCACCGCTTGGTGTTGTCGCAAAATAATTATTATAAATAAACGATATTATTATTAAGTCGTTTTGTTTAAATCAATATTGTTCAACCTATCAATCATATAAAAAATTGCCAAGTACAAGTTGCACTTGTAAGTGAAGAATGTTGTACAATCGGCCGGGCGACTTTACTGGCTTAATTTTATTTTAATCAATAGTATTAAATTATTTTTTATTATTAATTTAAAAGAAAAATAAATAAAAAACTCTTAAAACATCTGAACGGCCGTACAAATGCCCGTAGAACGTTCAAATGGTTTAAGAGTTTGTTTTTATTGTCATTTTAAATAAATCAATTAAAATAATTTAACTCATTAATTAATTATTACCAATTATTAATATTGATTTTAACCGTATTGTTTTAAAATAATATTAAACAGTAGTCAAGTTTGAGAACAAATTTAATATCAATAAAATGGTAAACATCATTAACATCCTTTCATTATCATCATTACAAAACTTTCCTTGTTAATTCAGCTGATATTTCAAGGTTAATATATAAATCGCTACGTCAGTCGACACACTTTCTCTACAAAAAAGGTCCTTACCGTATACAAAATAAAGACGCTCTCACAGTCAAAATGTATCCATTACTTTTATTATAAGCATTGTAATGGAAAATAGACGCTGTTTACTTAAGTGTTTAGGTCTTAAATCATGTAGCGCCGACGATAACGATGTAATACAAAAAGTATCAACGCTCTCCGAATACAATGCAACCACGTGTTCAGGGTGCTGGTGGGGCTCCCACACTTCTGTAGTGCGTCTGCGATGTTTTCGCACGCCCACACAGACGGCTTTCACACGGTGCTGCGGCGCCGGATCGCTTCGCCGATGTTTCGTACGCGTGGGAGCCCCAACACCATCCTGAACGTCCTCAGTCAGAAGATGGACAGTCCCATTCTGGGGCACTGGGTTCAAGTACAAGTGCATGTACCTGGAGCCCCAGAATGTGGCAGATACTTAAATTAATTACTTTTTATTACTAACATAGTTTTTAAGATGTAATTTACTAACAATATTATGGGCCAAGTGTCTGAAATAAAAATATTTTATTTTATTTATTTATTTTTATTTTTTTCTGTAAAAAGATAAATTCTCAGCATCAGCCCGAAGTCGGAGTTGGCGGTATTATACCCCTCGCCTTGGAGAGCACGTAAAGCCGTCGGCCCTGTAACTTATCTTTTTCGTGTCGTCTCGCTAGCCGTCCCATTGGATCATGAGAGTGATGGAATAGAAAGTGCTCCTCTGTTTGCGCACACACTTGTGCACTACAATATCCCGCGCAGATGGTTAATCTCTTGAGATTGACTACCGTGGCTGAAATTCGGCTAGGAGGACATTATTATTATTATATTTATTTTGCCTCCTTAGAATGGAAATAGGGTGGCCCTAATTTTCTATGCGGATACTACACTATTGAAGAAGCTGTATTTTGTGATAATTTATCGGTTGGCTATGTCCATATGTCGGTATTTGTATGTATACTAGAGAAAAATTCGAGTCCAGGGTTCCGTTCCAAAGGAAGCCTGTTACGAAGCCTCCGCTGTCAGTCTGTCTATGTATCTATTTCTTAGCTAGCTCTATTACAGTCGCAGTCCTCAAAACCTGTGTTTTTCTATTGGTGCTATAACAACAAATAATAAGAATAAAATAAAATTAGAAAACAAAGCCTTCCCAAAGAATGGAGGGATATGCCATAATCGCCACGCTTGGCAGACGTTTGACGGTCATAGTTCACAGAAAAACGCTGCAGCCCGTTCTCTGGTATTACCTCGGACGATTGTGATGCCCCCCACAGGATGAGATGGGGTGATGAAATTATATGCCCTCACCGCACAGCATGTTATCAATAAGCATTAAAAATTATAGACTACCTTGCGTATTTTATCTTTTGTAATATGATAAGTGCATGATATACACTTAAAAAGGGGGTCATCATGTTCCATACTGCTTAGGTAGGCACCGTAACTTTACCAATGGAACAGTAAATGGTATTATTTACAATATTTTCTATATGCCTTTCGACAGTAATAAAATAATAATATCCTGGTATATTATTCAGACACGGCCATCCGATCCCAAGCTAAGCAGAGCTAATACCCACTATGGAAACCAGATAACTGATATACTATATATACTACGTTTCTTTTGTAAATTCGACAACCGATCGAGCAGATATTGTGTTTGCCTACTAAATAATTACGTTAAGTGGACCAAATCCCGTGTTCATGCCCGCTTGAGTATGTTTCGCCGGACCTCAACTGGGCCGTGTTGAAACCGGTAGCAGATGAACCTGCTGAGTTTGTTTCACTGGGTCTTCTCAGTTGGGGCGCATTGGATCCGGTGGTAGCATTAAAGCGCGACCGTCGTTTTAAACACAAGGACCGTTATAATAATAATACCTACTGAATTCATACCTTAATATAGACAGAACCATTCAGACAATATGTAGTAAAATATAAATTTCAATAATTGAACCTAAACATAATCTCCTTGACAATAACTTAATACAAGCTACCTAAATATCACTACCATTATAAAATAAATTGTATAAATGTTTTAACATTCCGAGTGATCCGAAACAATGCCGTTTTTTTATTGGGCCATACGGGTAGATTCTTGGCCCATATCCCTCCTACCAGGATTTTAGTATAGAACCTATATTCTTTCTTTCTTTATGTTACAAGCTGTGGTTTATACGGAAACGCTCAGAAATTAAACCACTTTGGCAGTCATCCATCTATATATTGATCGCTTGCCTATGTGCTTTACGTACCAGTGCGAGGACCTATGTACAAACTTGTGTAAATAAGTTTACTAGGTACTTTAAGTGTTAGCTTCTAATTATTCATGTTTAAAAGGAAAAAATAACTGCATTAGGTAACGCCTGTTAATGATTACTTGTCGAGGAAAAAATAATACTATGCAACATGTCAAAAGGTAAACATGTCTATTTCTAAACATAATTGACTTTGTTCCAACTATTAAGTCGTTGACCCTCAATCGGAGGAAAGGCGACAGTTGCAAAAACATCTCATCCTCATGCAAGTAAAACTCCCAGAGTCGAGGTTCGAACCCCATAGGGGATGATGGTACTTAAATTGTAGTACATACTTATCGTATGGGCAGTGATAACTCTATTGTACGTCGCCTCAATTGTTTAAGGAAGAATCAAAAGCTTCTAAAACCAAAAAAAAATGCATCGGCCGGGAATCGAACCCGGGCCGCCCGCGTGGCAGGCGAGCATTCTACCACTGAACCACCGATGCTTGATATCATGCGTTTATAATAACTATTTGATTCGATACACCGCCGGTAAATAAGTTTTCAGAATATGAAGATACTTTTCCTTTCACAGCAATTATACCTATAAGCTAAGGGTTCAGTATGTATCCTCAAATGTTCGATGATATTTCCATATTAGCGGGCAAGTCGAATGGTTTGAGATCATTCAAATTTTAGCCTTAATTCATTGACATAAAGTGCAAAACGAATAATTATTAATCATATATTTCAGACCATTTTTTTCATTCCATAAGATGTTGGTTACAAAAATTTTAAACTATTGTTAGTAATTTTTCAAAATACACAATATAGCGGTACTATAACAGAGGTAGGAAGAGCACGGCGTTCATTCGCTCAACGAGCAGCCCGATTGGGGAAGTGCCTTACAGAAGACATAATAATAACATTAATAACTTAATGTTGTATTTCTGCATGTGAGTAAGGTCGCTAGAGCTCATCGTGGTGGGAGGCAGGGTCAATAACAATGGTTTTGTCTTTTAAAATCTGCCAACGCATCCGCGACCGCTCTGGTGTTGCGAATCTCCATGGGCGGTGGTAATCCCTTACCATCAGGTAGCCCACTTGCTCGTTTGTCATTCTCTTATATATATATAAATAATAAAATAACTTAGACACTGTCTACGTTGGGTGCGTTCGTATTCAGCGCTACTGTTACATTAATCACATAATGCATTGAAGATGTTGTGATAGGGGTATGTTAACAACAAACATTTGCGTAGGCGCATCTATTTTAAAATCTTAACAAGCCAAATTTAAGAGCTGTTGGCTTAGATATTGTGCCCAATGTACATATACACTAGGGAGGTACACTTCAAATTAAAACAAAAATATATAAAAAGAAATGCATCGGCCGGGAATCGAACCCGGGCCGCCCGCGTGGCAGGCGAGCATTCTACCACTGAACCACCGATGCTTGATACTTTACAGTACTAATAACGACTTCGTTCGTTACACTGCTGGTGAAGATGCATACTTTTCCTTTCACTTTGGGCTACGTTCTCACTAAAACAGAAATGACGTAAAAACCACTATTGAACATTAGACTCTATATAGTATAAATAAAGTCGAAATTATTTGCATGTTTTTATTATATTATTATCATGAATACCAACAAACGACACATAGTTATGGAACCTTCCTACCTTCACCACACATATTTTTATTCAATCAGTTTAATCTTCCGAACTGATCTAAAATATTAATTTTACGGATGATAATGATATGATAATAACCGCTAACCTCAACTATAATAAAAACTTGCGAGGTGTCAAGGGACACCTGGACGGAACGAAGTTATTTCTTATTATTTATTATGTACAAAAAACCTGTATGACTCAACAAAAATAATCGTCGCGACACCACACTGTTCAATGCGAAATAGAAATGAAAATATCTGGCTTGCTTTCTATAAGAGAGAGAGACAGAAAAACATGCGCACGCCGCACAGCTGCAAAAAGTGTCGTGACAACTTTTCGTAAGAATTTTTTCCGTCTAGCCCCCATTCACAACGCGCGATAAGGAACTTCGTTCCAATATTTAAGATCATTTTTTTAAAAGAGCTCATTATTATTAATCATTTATTTCAGACAATTTTTTTTCATTCGATAAGATGTTAGTTACATAAAAATTAACCTGATGTTAGAAATTTTACAAAATACATAATATAGCGTTGATTCGCTCAAAGAGTAGCCCGACTGGGGAAGTACCTCCACCTTACAGAAGACATTCCTTAATAATAACATTAATAATTTAATGTTGTGTTTCTGCGTGTGAGTAAGGTCGCCAGAGGTCATCGGGTAGGGGGAAGGGTCAGCAACACTAGTTTGCTGACCCTTTTAAAGGCAACGCACCCGCAGTCTGTCTGGTGTTACGAGTGTACATGGGTGGCGGTGATCACTAACCATCAGGTGACCCACTTGCTCGTTGGTCGCCTTCTTATAATATAAAAAAACGAAAACTGAAAACCGGCGCTAGGTGTATCCCACTTCGCTGATGCTGAGGTGGTGACCCTTTCGGCAGAACATGCAAGACACACCTGCCCCATGATATGATTGTTACCTTCTTTCTTTTCCTTTTCTCTGTATTGATGTTGCTTTTTTTAAATTTATTGTATTTCTTGTGTGTTGTGCTGAGTAAATGTTTTCATTTCATTTCATTTTTCATTTCAAAACACCTTTTATTTAAATAGTCCAGTTTCATGGGTAGATAACGGTCATTAAGTTACCTACACACGCAAGCACATTAAGCTATCCCAGTCTGTCAAATTTCCCCCATTGATAGTGAACCTTAAGCTTTTGTGATAAAGTTGAAAATCTATAAAAGAAATTTGACAGATTGGAGTAGCTGGATGTGCTGGCGTCTTTGCATTGTTTTTGTTATACATTGTACAAACGTAATTGGCTTGAGTAATCATTACAGTTGATAGAATTCCACTGCTGGACAAGCCCCCCCCCCCCCCAAGACTCATCTTGGGGAATATATCATAATCGCCACGCTTGGCAGACGGGTTGGCGATCGCACTAAGATGGTCATAGTATTCAGAAGGAAGCTGCTGCCCGTCCTCTGGTAGATATTCCATTGAGTAGACTTGTACGCCCCCCACATGATGAGATGGGGTGATGATATTCTGATATTCATCGCAGTAATAGTATACTTGAGTTCTTCACGTAATCATAACATCTGTACATACACTTACTCTACAAAAACAACCTTGTTTACGTAAAAAACACACGTTTTTTATAACAAGCTGCTGCGTCTCTGTATAAATAATTACAAATTATGACAAGGTGGAACACAAATAGAAGAGAGAAGTTAAGGAGTGCAAGAAGAAGAAGTAAACTTTATTGCATAAATAAGTAAAACAAAACAATGGGTACAAATAAGGAAATTAGCTTATTTTAATGCAATTGGCGGTCTTATCGCTAAAAGCCATATTCCGAATTCTGTATTTTTTTTCATTTTTTTAATAAACTTCGCCCGTATTAGGGAATCTAATCCATGTGTCGCGGGGTACTTTACAAACATAATAATAATATAATGGACGGACACAAAGTACATCCAGACTCAGAACACAAATAGTTGTCCGTCGCGGAACACGAAGCAGCGAGGTTACACGTGCAGTCAATATAGTCTCCCCAATATACCCATGAAACTAAAAAACTAAAGGAAAGCAATTTGTGACTAAATATTCATTTATTATTGTCTCGTATGAAATGCGTACACATTATCGAATCTTTTTAAGAGTATTTTGTAAATCGATGATTTATGTTACACCTTGTATAATTCAATAAAAATACATAATCACAAATTTTGTTTGAAAGTATTTCTTTTGAATTATACATATAATGACGTTATTTCTATATTCTTAAATATTGATAAAACATCTTTCTGAAGTCGAATAAAAATAACAAAATACTATTGCATCGGCCGGGAATCGAACCCGGGCCGCCCGCGTGGCAGGCGAGCATTCTACCACTGAACCACCGATGCTTATAGACTTTATATGAATATGGCTCTTAGTTATAAGACCAACACGTAAGAAATATCTAACGAATACCTACTCGTTACATTGCATTGCAACACGATTAGACCTTTCACTTCAATTCTGCAATGTTATCACAAATACAGCTGTTGTATCATAAATCAACACCACGTAGCATCTTCATTTGTAAAAAAAATATATAATAATTTAACTTCCGCCCTGGCGGCCAATCTCTATGGAATCCTGCCAACTTCGTGTAAACAGAAAATATATTCATATTCTTATTCGTTTATTTCTCTGTGAACATAGGTGTGATGATACAACATTAAGCAATTATTTCGCTATGATCTACCATTTTACATGGTGTACAAATGTTATTTGCGCACTTATTTAATAATTAACACAGCATATTGTTATTAAAATTTATCATAATTATAAATTAAAACTATTTATAATTTATAAGTAAAAGTGTTTTTCAAATCACTGTCTATTTCCCCACTCTCATAGAATAGAATCCTCTTTATTGCACACATCATCATAATGCGGCGAGAGAGCTATCCAACACGGCCAGGAGATATCGGGTACAGGACCGACAGCTATGCGTGGTCTCTGAACCATGGCCGCCTAAAACCGCCAATTTCCAGACTCCGGACTTTTAGTGGCCGGATATCACACTAATATTATAAAGGCGAAAGTGTGTGAGTGTGTATGTTTGTTACTTCTTCACGTATAAACGGCTGGAGCGATTTTAATAAAGTTTTGTAGTATCTGGTAGCTGACACCCTGGATTAACACAACATTTATAAAACCGCGGGGCACAGCTAGTATCAAATAAATATGTTGAGAATTCCTTAAAAAGTATATACCGTACTGTGCCTCTAGCACGAGTTCCTGCAGTTTAATTACTCGATCACACGTACAGTTTCCTCCCATACATTGAGCACCAGCGCCTCTCGCGGAAACTATTAAGAACTAAAACTCTGGTGCTCAATGTATGGGACGAAACTGTACGTGTGATCAAGAAGTAAACTGCAGGAACTCGTGCTAGAGGCACTGCTATTTAAAATTTAGTACTATATTATATATTGAAGTTAACGACCAGTTGGTGAACACAGAAGCCTTTCAACCTGTAGTTCAAGTTAAGCGGTTAATCTTGAGGGTACCCTTATGTATTTGATTTATTTTTCATAGTTACAAACCTTTTACTGATGATGATCATGTCTGAGCCTTACCGCTCAGTGTCATTTCATTGTGTGCCAGTGTTGATCCTGGCTTACAGGAGTTCCAGTGGTGGGTAAGAGAGAGGGACTAGTTCCGATAAAAAAAACCTTTTCCTGACATTAGCGAACACAAAAGATATATCCAATTTGGTGCAGTCGTTTGGAAGTTTTGAGCGTACAAAATAATATATATGGCCTTTGCGTCTGTTACAGACGATTTACGGCGCATTGTCTGAGAGACATTTCTTATTGTGGCGAAACAAACCGATGCGAGAGCGACATAGCCTGCCGCAGGCCTGACAAGAAAAGTTTGCGGTGGTTGGTGCCGAGCCGCTTTCATGTCGTGTCTGTCTCTTATCAGCAAGTACTCCGAACCAGGCTTCATCACAGATCTTATGACCCTCCACTACACCTTCACAAAATAATAGATCGTACAATATGAATCTAGTGGGACCTCATAGAAAAACCGCAACAATGATTATTAATAACCTAGTATTTTTGATCATCAAAACACTTCTACAAACTCATTTAGGTTGCGGTTGGGTTTTCGGATACAGAATGCAAGTTATACCTACAAACCGCAAAAAGGTTGCCCTTTTGGCGTGGCTTACTTAGTGTTATCTTGTTTGCTTAGCTGTTTGAGCTTCTACTCGCCTCAAATATCCAGTAAAGCGATGAAAGCCTCCTAGGCCAACTAAATCAATAAAAAAAAATTGCATCGGCCGGGAATCGAACCCGGGCCGCCCGCGTGGCAGGCGAGCATTCTACCACTGAACCACCGATGCTTGACAATATAAGTTTAAAGTAACTAGTTGGATCGATACACCGGCGGTATATAAAAATAATTAGATTATAAAGATGTATGTAGGTGTAGGTAGATATAACATTACTTTCTATTTAGCGTGTGATCTCACGGAGGTAAGAATAGAATTAAATACACAATTGAGTCTGAAACACATTTTATGCAAGGTTTATAAACGAAATGTTTAAATTTTTCGTGTAATAATCGCTTACATGCAAAAACAGCATGCGTATAAAAATAGAAATAATGAATTACAAATGTTGAATGTATACAATTAAGGTTGACAAATACTTAACTAACCAATATTAAATAAAAAGGCAAAATTAATTATGATTACTTTTTACAATTTTATTATGATTACTTTTATCAATTGAATTTATTTGTCTATTAAAATATTGAGTTACAATAAATGTAAGTATAAATGTAACAAATGATTTTCGAGAATTAAAACAATTTTTTTTTGGGTGAATACTTTTTTGCCTCTAAAAATCAATCATCCTTCTATTCTGATCTAAAATACTAATTTTATGGTTCCCTACCAAAATATACCCGTGTGTGTTGCCAATGATGACTTTATGGAACAGAGACGTGGATTGCTGACTTTTTTAAGGCTGGTAACGCACCTGCGCCTTCTGTGGTGTTACGAGTGTACATGGGCGACGGTGATCACTTACTTACCGTCAGGTGACCCACTTGCTAATTTGTCTCTCTCTTATATATAAAAAAGATGGTGATGCCATATATTGGCACTTCTTCATAGTTTTATATAATAAATAATAAAGGCTGATCAATTATATATAAATTATTACATTTGACCGACTAAGACAAAACTTCTCTCAAATTTGTATCACCTTTGAACGACTAAAATAAAACCTCTCTCAAGTGTATCTATCTTAATCTTTAATCATGTTTGAACGACTTCAACAACAAAACCTCTATCAAGCTTCTATCTGTTTAAATTTTTAATCACATTTGACATACTAAGACAACACTTCTCTCAAGCGTCGACATGTCTCAAATTGTTATCACATTTAAAAGACCAAGAAAGACCACAAAACCTCTGTCAAGCGTCAATCTGTTAAATTTTTTAATCACATTAAACTACTAAGACAATTCCACCTGTCACAAGCGTCTATGTTTCAACTTTTTGTCACATTTGAACGACTAAGACAAAACTTCTCTCAATATGTCTGCTCCGTCTAATTTTTTTGTTTCAGTAATATCGCCTTTCTAATTTTATATATGTTAAAACATTCCATCATAAAAAATCGAGATCAAATAATTATAATAATTTTATCACGAATTTTTATTCCATATTACCTATTTTCAAGGCTAAAAATCTTCTTACGTTGTAAGTTATTCACCATAATTAAATTAACTCCACCATTTACTAAGGCTTGCCATCAGTTACGAAGTTACAGTGTATGATGGATGATCAAAGTAGTCAAACTTTATTAAGTGAGTTAATATTTTGGCTGTATGAGCTAAAAGGGTCCGTGGCGTCATAAGTTTTAATTGTTTGAGTGATTGTTTGACCAATTTTAATATGACTTTGTTATTGTCTGTCACCCTTGTCATCATTTTGACAGCTGCAGGGTCTATTGGTTAACCAAATCCCATGATAGACTTTCAGTATGTTAAATAATGTGTATAAAAATTGTTTGTAATCCCATATAGGCATTAGACAATTGTATGAGTTTTCAATTGATTGTATTTAGTTTAAGGACTTTATTTGTGATCGCCAAACGGTAATTCAATAGCCGAAATCTATTTTTTTTAAAGACAACGCTCGCTCTTTGGATACCTTACAAACATAAAATAGACGGACACAAATTACATGCAGACTCAGAAAAACTATGTATGGGTCACATAAATAGTTGTCCGGCGCGGGACTCGAACCTGCGACACGAAGCCGCGAGGCCAGTGTCTAAGCCGCTGCGCCACACCTGCAGTCTTCATGTTTTATTATGTACATTATTATGTATTATTAAATGAATAAATGAAATATTTATTTGCCAGAACATAGGTACACAGTAGATTACGACATTGTAGTTTCACTATATTCAACATACATACATGTTTAAAATATTTGAATAAGAATGTGATCTAATGTTGGGCATGCAAATTTATTGGATGCATCATAGCTTTATTAATAATCATTTACAATGGGATAATTAATTATAAATTAATAGTTTACGACTAAGAACTATCATAAAATGTTATACAAGTAAAATATATTATAATTTTATAATAATTAATGTGAACAATAAAATAAATAATAATAATAATAAAATCCTTAATGTCACACCCTGCTTAAAATAATTTCAATTACAATTTTAAATATCTGTTATGTTTATGTAATTAAATATGTATTTTATGTTATTTGTTAAATATTTATTTAATTTATTATTAAAAAATATTTATAATTTAGTAACTGCCATTATTAGTTTGAAAGTAAGTATTTCAATTCCTTCTTAAATTATTTTATCTTATACTACCCTTATCATGTTGTTTTTCGTTACTTCTGCTTTTTATCCATCCAAAGGTTGTCCGGAAGAGAGCGCTGAATGCGATTAGTCTGCCCATTATACAATTTGCTTTCAATGTTTCCCATATTTTATGTGTAATTGGTGTGCAATAAAGAGTATTTATCTTATCTTATGTTTAAAGTGTTGTAAATTTGGAAAACTAATAGCGTTAATAAATTAAACTTATGTATTTATTTTTAACAAGTGACCCGCCCCGAATTCGCTCTAAATATGTTTATTGTATACTTTACGGCAAATTTCTTTTATAGTATATTTTGACCGGCTAGTTGGCGTGGTTGGTAGATACTTGCCTTCCACGCCACAGTTCGTGGGTTCGATTCCCACCCAGGTCAGATATTTGTATGCACGGACATGTCTGTCTGTCGTGAGACAGGGTGTAATTATCTATGTAGGTATGTATTTACAAAAGAAAAGTATATACAGCTGGTTTTATATTAATACAGCCTTATCTTTTTAACGTGTATTGTTTCCAAATAATACTTCATTCGATTTGTTTGACGAGTCGATTTATTTGAAGGTCGATGGTGTAAGTGACAGCTACATTCAAATCGAAAGCTGTAAGCATCGGTGGTTCAGTGGTAGAATGCTCGCCTGCCACGCGGGCGGCCCGGGTTCGATTCCCGGCCGATGCAACTTATGTTTTGGTAGTTTCATCCGACTTTAGAAAGGTTTTTTATGTATTGAAACAAAACAAACAAAGTGAAAAACCTTTAACTAAACAAAAAAGTTTCACATAACAGAAACATAATATACACATGGCTACATATCAAGCTATACATTTCCAGTGTAAACTGATCTCGCGTTTTATTGTAAAAAAAAAGTGGGGTGCATGATTTCAATAATTATAAAAATAAAATATTGACACACATGAGGAGAAGCATTATCATTTTATTTATTTTTACATTTTATTGGAACGAAGTTCCTTATCGCGCGTTGTGAAAGAGGGCTAGACGGAAAAAAATCTCACGAAAAGTTGTCACGACACTTTTTGCTATAGTTAGCTATTGTAAGCTGTGCGGCGCGGCGTGCGCATGTTTCTCTGTCTCTCTCTCTCTCTCGTATAGAAAGCAAGCCAGATATTTTCATTTCTATTTCGCATTGAACAGTGTGGTGTCGCGACCATTATTTTTGTTGAGTTTATACAGGTTTTTTGTACATAATAAATAATAAGAAATAAGTTCGTTCCATCCGGGTGTCCCTTGACACCTCTCAAGTTTTTTTTAATTTTTACGAGGTTTTCTATAAAAATGTGCTTTTTCAGTTTTTTTAAGTATTATTTTTTACCTGACGTTTACAATCTCCTCGGTTACTTTCACTGCTACACCGGACAATAGAGACGAGCGGAGGCTCAGTCACCTAACAAACTATATAGGTTACTCGAACATGAAATCGTGGCGTATATTACCCTAGTACGAGTATAATAATAATAATAAAATAAAATAAAGATAATAAAAATGATTTATTGGATTCCATAAGTACAGTTTATAATATTATGTGGCTGCCCCAGTAAAGTAAATACTTGTTTTGGGGCGACCTCGCTCCTTCCTAAGTTACACTATCCAAAACCAAAATAATAATAACATCAAAAATACATATAATAACTAAGTACAAATAGTGTGTGTGCGCGTGCGTGTGTGCGTGTGCGTGGGCGTGCGTTCGTGTGTGTGTGTGTGTGTGTGTGTGGGTGTGTGTGTGTGTGTGTTAGTGTGTTCATTGCTTATTGATTTTATTCATTAGATACATTTAGAAAACTCGAATCAGAATATTTTCCTCATATGTAAGAGTTTTTAACCATTCTGTGATATATTTTTGCACTCATGAAGTTGCATACCATGACCCTAGTCTAGTGGTTAGTGACCGTGACTACTAAAACCAGAGGACGTGCGTGGGTTCGATTCCCACCCGGGACAAACCATTGTGTGATGAGCACGATTATTTGTTCTATGTCTGGGTATAATTTATCGATAATTTGTATGTTTGTAGATATATATAAATATGTTAAACAGTTCTCTGGTTGCCATAGTATAGGCTCTGCCTAGTTTGGTATGTGATGGTAGTGTGTTACTTGTCCTAACATATAATATGTTTATTTAAAAAAATACATATACAACTTACTCAAAAATACTGCAGTAAAAAAGGAAACTCGCGATCGAATCGAAAGCTGCACATTATTAAATAAACTTCCCTTTCCACATAAACAAACAGGAAACATTGTCTAGAACCAGTTATCCATTTGTAAATGATCCACGAATGATAAACAAAAGGTTTTATTTCAGCGCAGTGTTCCAACACAAAAACAAAAGCATTCATACGAGCACGGCGCAGTGGTTTTAAATAAATCACGATTGTGATATACGTAGGTTTCTGAACAGACGTGTCAGCTGAGTGTAGTAAATTATGGAGTGCGGTTGGAAAAATAATATACCGGCTCTTTTTTTATATATCAGAGGGCGACAAACGAGCAAGTGGGTCACCTGGGCCTCTACCGGCTAAGTCGCCGAACATCGATTTCTTAAATGGCGTACAAATAAATAAAGGTTAAAAATTACTTAACCAATATATGAATCAGCTTCAACGTTGACAATCGATTCCGGACCATTTATGACGTCACATGTGCTCATGGAAGCCGATTTAACGATTGATTAAGTCATTTTTAACCTTTATTTATTTGAACGCCAGTTAAGAAATCGATGTTCGGTGACTTAGCCGGTAGAGCCCCTGATGGTAAGTGATCACCGCCGCTCATAGACATTTGCAACACTAGAGGTCGTAGAATAGAGTCGCGGGTGCGTTGTCGGTCTTTAAAAATCCGCAAACAATTGTTACTGACCCTTCCCCCCACCCCAATGAGCTTTGGCGACCTTACTCATACTCGGAAACACAATATTAAAATTATTAATGTTATTATTAAGGAATGTCTTCTGTAAGGTGGAAATACTTCCCCAGTCGGGCTGCTCTTTGAGCGAATGAACACTATGCCCTACCTTTCTTAAATCTATGCGACATTTTGCTAGATCCGTGAAAATTGAGGTTGGGATAATCTTAGCTCAGAGCGGTTCCTGAAATAAAAATGCATAAGAGAGTCGATCTTTTAAGACGGTAGGTCGTGACTAAAAGGCCTTATGTTTGCATTATGCTACCTTTACCCTTTAATTGGTAATAGGTATTTTTTTATTGATTTTGATTCTTATTAGAAACCAAGAGAGTTCAAAATTATGGTGGCAACTATATTGCCACTACCAGTTAACAGTTTAAACGAATTCTAACTGGACATGGATATGTTTAAGTAGTTTTCTTTGATTTCCTGTATGTCTTTATTGCTGGTTAAATGCATTCTAATTCGCAATAGGAAGTTGAGCAAAGACAGATTTGCAAGGGTACTAATTTGAAACTAAACCATTAGTTTCAAATGATTACCTTTAACAATCTATCTTTGCTCCACTTCCTATTGCGAATTTTAACTAAACGCCCACCATATACTTTGCGACTGTGATCCCTCTCATAATATAATAGAATGGAATACATTTATATAGCCATAAAGACATACAGGAAATCAAAGAAAACAATACGGTAGGTATAGATTACAAACAACATACAAAGTAAATAGAGATAAAACTTAGTAATGAATAAAGAAATAAATAAGGATACTTAATAAGGAGAGTGATATTATGTTAAATAGCTTACAATCAATACCAGGAGTAATTTATTATTCAGATCTTGTAGCAACAATGAATAACTTCAGTGCGTTTAAGTGCTTTTGCCATAGTAATAATTATGTCCTCCTAGCCGAATTTGGCCACGGCGGCCAGTTTCATTAGAGATTAGTCTGCGTGGGACATATTATAGTGCACAAGTGTGTGGAGGAGGAGCACTTTCTATTCCATCACTCTTATGATCCGATGGGACGCCCACCGACACGACCGGAAAGAAGTCAGGTACAGGACCGACGGATTTGCGTGCTCTCTGAGGCACTGGGGTATAATACCGCCAACTCCCAGATCTCGGGCTGATGCTGAGATTTTTTCTTTTTACAGAAAAGTCTCACTTTTCGCCCGACCCGGGCTTTGAACCTAGGGCCTCGTTCTTTGCGGATGAACACACTACCGTTACACCATGCCATACTTACTATTGGAATCAAGTGTAACAGCTCACTTGGTAGGACCCATATACTATTCCTTTGGTGCCTTTGCAGCTGGCTTCTCTATATGCAATTCTCTCGTTTCATGAGGCTCTAACTCTCTCGTTATATCTGTCTCCCGCTTTGCATTGGATGGAAGTGGAACAACATGTATCCAACTCCTTGTTTGTATATGATTAAATTTGGTTTGGTATCTAAGACAGTCGAAACAATTTCCCGGGATATGTCTGAGCCTCATCGCTGCCTGAGTGTCATTTTATTGTGTGCCACTGTTGACCCTGGCTTATGGGAGTTACAGTGGTGGGTAAGAAGGAGGGACTAGTTCCTTCAACAAAACATATTCTAAAGCAACTTGGTCGAAAAGTCAGGAAAATAACAATTAAGGTTAGTTGCGTTTATACCTGTTAACAATGTTTATATATATTCTAAACATTCATGAACTTTAGGTTGAGATAAGACCTTTGGGCTTCGAACCTCAGTTCAAAATGCAATTGGCGTGGACATGCATTTACGTCTTGGATGTTTTGGTCGTTTTGGCGAAACTACATTGCCCTTATTCAACATTATGCTACATTCGACTAAAAATATGCAACCATAGGAATAACATGTTGCAGTTATATCATATTTTGCTTACCGATCCGTTATATTTTAAATAGAGTCAAGGCCTTTGAGGTTCGAACTTTGGCTCAGGGTAGTTATTGCGTGGTGATTAATGAGAGGTCCAATTTATTATAATACTACATTTAAAAAAATATATCCTCCCTAACTAATATCAGATGACATTATTGGATTTTAAGTAAATATGAGGGTAATTCGGAAAAGGGAATTGCGGCGACCGAGAAGAGAGGTATAGAGGGGTGCTTACGACATAAAACTAATTAGCTCATATTTTTACTTCTACGTCTACGTATGCAGCGAACGCTTCTCAACGAAACCGTCTTTTACATTTGACTAACTAGACTTTTATTTGACCCTACACAAGAACGTTCTCGTATACTAGACTTTATTTGCCATGGTTGAATACGCTGCCGCTAGACCATCGAGCCAATCAACTAATCTGACGTAGTAACACTATAATACCGTCTCGACTATATTTATTATCTTCGTTCAATATTTACATTCTCCGCTGAGTCAGGTGAAAGGTAACCTTGAGTCTTGAGCCATCTTCGCTTCACGTTAATCGAGTTGTGGATTTAGCGATAATATTAGACAATCTTGTATAAGCATCGGTGGTTCAGTGGTAGAATGCTCGCCTGCCACGCGGGCGGCCCGGGTTCGATTCCCGGCCGATGCATGTTTTTTTTTATTTTAGTTTTAGTTACGTATTTATTTTTTTTGCTTGTCTTGCTGTGTGTCCTGTGTTTTCACTGTTCGGTTTCTTCGGTTATAATTCAGTAAAATGTTTTAACTGAATAATAAGTAAATAATATTTGTATGTAATTCCTGTTTTAAAAAACACAGTACTGAATTTATGACATCCGGTTCGGATAATTTTTATTTGGGACCATACTTATATGGGATCATTATCGCTACGGTTTTATAAGTAGGTACTTTAATCGAATAAAAAAATAATTCTCAAAATAATTAAAATATAAAGGAGAAATTGCTTAACATTTAAACAAAATGAAAATCATTGCCACCTTCCATTTATATATTTTTTTTCCTAGAATGCATATATTACTGCAATACGCATACATAATCACCTTATTTGCAAAAGTGACTTATTACCAATGTGTGTACGATCTTAATGAGTATTTTGCCAAAAAGTAAGAAAGTTTTTTCATAAAGTGTTATTAATAAGTTATCTACTATTATGTTTAATTCATAAACCTTACTGTTGCACGCCCGATACGGGTAACTGTTGATACTCAAAATTGTATAACCATGTACACAGTTTTAGCAATAAAGAAATCTTTGTCTTTTTCTTTGTCTATGCAAAAGGAAACATGTAGCCAAATTGACAACACCCTTCTTTTAGAATTCCGATAAAAAACATATAATCCGACGATAACTGCCCTAGTTTAATTCTCGCAAGAAAAAGTTTGACAATAATTATCCGGGGCTTATCACACAGCGCCATCCAGTTCAATTCAATCTAAGCGAAGCTTGTACGTCTGTACAAGCTTTCGCCAGCACATCAAGCTACCCCAATCTGTCAAATTTCCCCTATTGAAAGTGACCCTTACACATAATTATGTGATAAAGTTGAAAATCTATAAAATAAATTTGACATTAGCTGGATGTGTTGGTGTCTGTACTATGGATACTAGACAGATATAAATACTTATTTAATTTTCCAAATATATATACAATACGTATCCTGTGTGGTGACAGCGGCGAATATCAGAATATCTGGCTGCAGCGTTTTAACCTATGACCATCAAACCCAGCAGCCAAGCGTGGAGATTATGGCATATCCCTCTTTTCCTTTGGGGAGGCTTTTGTCTAGCAGTGGATATACTTTGGCTAACTTGACAACCATAATTTTATAATTTGACAAAGTTTAATACCAAACACTTTAAGGGTTGGTATTCATTTCCCAAACCACGTCCAATTATTATAAATACTAAAAAAGGATTTAATGGGCTGGTGTGTTTGTGGAACAGCCCTAAAACGGGTTACATAATCTTAAATCTATGCCACGATGTCAGTCGACACATTTTTGATATTCATTTGTAGTACTCTACCAAATTTTAATGCTTTTTTATTTCTATTTCTACAATGTCTAAATTAAAGTCTGGGTACCTAAGCATTTTAACCTAAGGCCTAAAAATAGAACAACCTGTAAAACAACACTATGAAACGTAAAATAAATAATTTATTGTATTTCCGATACGGCATGACATGGCACCCTCCATGAAGCGAACCTTTTCCTTTCTTAAAGGCCGGCACTGCACTTGTGGTATTTCTGGCGTGCGAGTGCATATGGGCGGTGGTGATCATTTACCATCAGTTGACCCACTTGCTCGTTTGCCATCCTATTTAAAAGTTTCGGAAGTACAATATTGATCTGAAGAGCATTGGGGATTGTTTAAGGTTGCTAGGAACCGGTGCAATAAGATGATCCACCACTTCGTCTTTGGATCATCTAACCAAAATTCAAACTATAGCATTTGTAAATGATCTACCTGCCGGTATATGAAAGCTTTTTATTTATCCTCTCCCATCTTAAGGTAGGTATCTGACGAATCTCTAGTCTGCTTTACTTCCTATCTTCGTGGGCGTCAACAGTCTGTTTGCGTCGGTGAGAATTTATCAAACTTGTGCGATTTGGACAATGGCATCCCTGAAGGCGGTATCGTTTCTCCCCTTTTATTCTCAATATTTATTAATCTCTTATCAAAGAATTTTCTCTGTTCGTATCATATTTACGCCGATGACCTGCAACTTTATGCACAGACAAGCGTTGACAAGATGCCGGAAGCGTTTGATAAGGTTAATAGGGATCTAAATTACATAATAATAACTATACGTATTAAACGCTATTCTAAAACAACATTCCTTGATACATTTTAACCCATCGCAAGTGTCCAATATAAGATTAAGGTATAAAGTTTGCCCGAAAAATCAGTGGACCACAGCCTTCTCCAAAAATTCTTTGGGTTTTTGGGAGGATACCTTTATAATAACTGTAATAAAACCATAGATATTTTCCCACTTACAAAATATAACTGCAAAAAAACTATTACTATCTGGCTCAAATCACTAAATTATGAAGAAACTATAAGTAACTAAAGTCGATGCCGGTACTCTTCCCCCTATAATTTTCAACAACTCTGTCATTCCGATCAGCCAGAATTTCAAGGATCTTGGTTTGTTGATTGATGATACCCTGAGCTGGCATAACCAAATTGCCTGCTTTAGTCATAAAATAACCGGGATTTTGCACTCTCTGTACAGACTCAAGAAATTTTTACCATCTGAGACCAAAGTTACGCTCGTGCAGGTCCTACTCTTTTCTATAATCGACTATGGTGACGTGTACTACTTCGACCTGAATGCAGATAAACACAATAAACTAGACCGTCTACTGAATAACTGCATTCAATTTATATTCAATCTCCGTAAGTGGCATCATGTGTCTTCTTACCGTTATCAACTAAATTGGAAGCCCATTCGGCACCGCAGAAAGCTAAGGGCACTCACTACTCTATTTTTACTTCTTAACTCTCCTACTTCTCCTGCTTACTTAACTTCCCATTTACAATACGTTTCTTCTAACCATAAAAATAATCTTCATTCTTTCTATAACCGTCTTTTACTATGCCCTTCACCGGACTAACTTTCTCCATTCTTCGATTTTCGTACAATCTGTACTTCTTTGGTATGCGCTACCCCTTGAAATAAGAATGTCTAAGACTCGATTCACGTTTTAAAAAAATCCGTAACTACTCGCAGTACTATAAAGGCAGAATCATCTCCATTATAATGTTTATATGTATACGTTTTTATATGTATATATATACATATACATATTTATATTATATATTCATATGTCATATTTATATGGATGTACTCTCCGTTATGTGAAGTTTTTTTAATCTTTCTTTTTTATTTAGTAATTTGTTTTGTATGTCTTCTTAGCTTGCTTTGTCCTCTATCCAAATTTATAGTGCACTTACCATAGTTGTATCTGCATCACCCAAAGGTCGACTGGTAGAAAATGCCTATGGCATTAAATAAAATAAAATAAATAAAAAATAAAATAAAAAAGGTTTTTATTCACGTAGACTTTAAAAAAGCGCTTGTAAATAGTCAGAACATGTTTGTAGTAATATAGTTGTATACATTAGATAATATTTCTAGTAACATAGATATTTAGGTACATATTGTATGAAAACATTTATAAAATTTATTTTATTACAGCAATAATATTTAGCTAGCTCGTATCAAGTTATTGTCAAGAGATTATGTTTAATTATCTAGTTTAAGTCTAAAATTTTTACTACATATTGTCAATGGTTCTGTCTATATTAAAGGTATTATTATTATGACGGACCTTGTGTTAATAACGACGGTCGCGTTTTAATGCTACCACCGGATCCAATGCGCCCCAACTGAGAAGACCCAGCGAAACAAACTCAGTGGGTTCATCTACTACCGGTTTCAACACGACCCAGTTGAGACGGTCCGGCGAAACATACTCAAGCGGGCATGAACACGGGATTTGGTCCAATTAGAGTAATTATTTAGTAGGCAAACACAATATATGCTCGATCGGTTGTCTGAATGCTTATTATTTTAGATTATATTTAGGTATACAAAAGAAAAACTTCGAAACAATAACATTATTCATTTTGAGACGGAATCAATAATTTTAAATCAAGTATATGATAGCAATCATTTACAGATAGTTCACGTAACACATTTATATAAAACAATTGAACAAAGGATATCTATTTCATATTTTTTATTAAAAAGTTCTATGTCTAGAATTTTGCTAGAGAAGCGGTTTATATTTTGATGTGATAGAATTAGAAAGTTATCACACTTCTCTATTGTCATGCTTACATGTTTAAACTACTAACTACTAACTGCCTCTGTACTTATATGTGCATGAAGTTTTAAAATAAATAAATTAAACATGGAAATTAGATGACTCACTTTATTTTCCCTTTTAAAAGCCGAATGCTCTAGGGAAATATATCTGTGTATCGACGTGCACTTTACAACCGTGAAATGCACGGATACAAAGTATACCCAGACTCCGAATAATTGAACCGAATACACGAGAGCGTCGAGCTTAAGCTTAGGACGCTTAGCGTCCTACTCATTTATTTGTGTAACTGTTGATACATTCTATAAAGTCATAACACGTAATCATTGGTTCATAATTCATTGGTTTTAGCTCTTATTACGACATGATAGAGTTTAAAATTAGGTGAGAATTATGTTATAATATCTTCCAATTAAGGGTAAAAAAGACAGCAATTCCGTATAAATAGTCTCGAAACATTTCCTGGCGTTTTCTGAATTGTATATTCTACAAGTTCAGTTTCTTATGTAGTTGGAGTTCTTTACGTTACTCACACTACTTAAGTATGTTGTACTTGTACAAATTAAAGTTTAAATTCTACTAAAGGGCGGTCTGATTCTACTCTACTGACCCAATTTAATTAATCTGAACACACACAAAAACTTAGAGGTAGGGTAGGTCCGGACAAACGATTATCGTCTTTATACACGCTATGTTTCATGTTGAGGCTAACAAATCCTAATAATATTATAAACTAGCTGAAATTTGATAAATCATCATAGTCCCTCCCCCTCACCCCACTCATAGGTGATAGCGTGATAATATGTAGCCTATATGTCGACCCGACCTCTTAGTAATATTCATGCAAAATTTGAAGTAAATCCATGCAGTACTTTTTGAGTTTAGCCCGGACATACATACAGACAAACAGACACACAGACAAAAATTCTAAAAACTATAATTTTGACTTCGATACCGATTGTATATCACGCCCCAAGTATCCTTTTTAAAAAATATTCCATGTACAGTTTTGACTTTCCTACGATTTTATTATATGTATAGAAGATGTCAAAGGTATATGGATGTTTATAACTCTTTCACGCAAAAACCACCAAATGGATTTTGATGAGACTTTATAGTAATTCATATATCCGAATAACACATCCTATTATAAATGCGGAAGTAAGTGAGTATAGATGTATGGATGTATGTATAGTTTTTACTCTTTCACACAGAAACTACCAATCAGATTTTGATGAAACTTTGTATGTAGTACCTAATATAGCTTATATATATACAAAGGCATAGGCATTTATAAAGTTTAACGCGGGTATGGGGCGTATGAAGTGGTCATAGCTAGATGCTCCCACTGATCCTATGATTAGATATATATGTTGCTAGAAATAATAATGTATTCAACTATATTACTACAAACATGTTCTGACTATTTACAAGCGCTTTTTTAAAGTCTACGTGAATAAAATTCTTATTTATCTATTTTATTTTTATTTATTTCTCCGAAAGTGATCGGCGGGATTAGGCAACTAGTCATAGATGGCTACCAAAGTGATTTAATTTATGAGCGTCTCCGTGCTTCGGAGGGCACTTCAAGCTGTCGGTATCTATCGGTTGTAGTCATTAGACAACAGTCGTTAAGCCATGTCAGAATACTACTAGGCGCCTTAACCAACTCTGACACCAGGGTAACCACTGCCCACACGATAAGTAAGTAATGTGGGTATAACAGTAGGGCACAGCTCATCATCATCATATCAGCCGAAAGACGTCCACTACTGGCCAAAGGCCTCCCCCAAAGATCTCCACAATTGCCGGTCTTGCGCTATTCGCATCCACCAGTTTCCAGCGACCCGCACAAGATCATCGGTCCATCTTGTAGGGAGCCTGCCCACGGTGCGTCTTCCGGTTAGTGAACGCCACTCAAGAACTTTTTTTTTTTTATTGTTTAGTCACATTCAAGTTAAATTAATGGTTCTTAACATATTAAACGCCAAACGGCTAACGCAGTTTGTAGGCGACTCGCTCGTATTCATCTAACTTAAACGCTTATAATACTTAAGTATATATTTACAATAATTAAGCTACCCTATAAGTTACTTATTTACTACATTTCTGCCCTTATGGCTATATTGTTTTGAGATTATACTACTTCTTAATTCCATACCCTAACAATTGTTTTCATTTTCTTTTAATTTACCTGCCCCAACGGCCGTCGGTTCTACGAGCTATGTGCCCCGCCCACTGCCGCTTCCGTTTTGCAATTCTTCAAGGCACAGCTAGTACCTACAATATATTTAGACTTGATTGCTATGTTGATTGTTAAGGTGCGAATGTGGGCTGGTTCACTACAAGATAGACCAATGATCTTGTGAGGGTCGCTGAAAGTTGCTGAATGCAAATAGCGCAAGTCCGGCAGTTGTGGAGATATTTGGGGGAGGTCTTTGTCCAGCTGAGGATGTCTTTCGGCTGATATGATGACGATGATGAGGATGATTGCTGAATGCAAATGGCGCAAGTCCGGCAATTGTAGAGATATTTGGGGGAAGTCTTTGTCCAGCTGAGGACGTCTTTCGGCTGATATGATGACGATGATGAGGATGATTGCTGAATGCAAATGGCGCAAGTCCGGCAATTGTAGAGATATTTGGGGGAAGTCTTTGTCCGGCTGAGGACGTCTTTCGGCTGATATGATGACGATAATGATGATGATGATTTATTATTTTACACCACCGTGTATTGTGCCTCAGTCTTTATTATATTACATGAGTGTGTGTACTCGTTATATGTGGAAAAACCTTATCGTAAAAGAAAATGGCTGTAATTAGATCCAGAATATGGTTATCGTTCGGGCTGTTTCTGACGATAATAACATGGGGCATAAAAAGTAAGAGGCGTCCGAGTAATGAGCGCATTACTTCTCTCAATTCAGTTTTTTTTTCCTCAAATTTAGCTTTGCTGCATATTTCACAATACAATTAGAAAATCTGAACTCAAGTCTCTGGTCAACGATGGTCAGAATAGATCATAGACTCGCCAATCTACAAACGATCGTGTCCCGGGTTCGACTACCGTGCATTACAACTATTTCTGTGACCCATAAATACATAGATGGTCTGAGTCTCGATGTGCTTTTTTTTTTTTATAAGGAACAAGGTAAACTTAAGAACTAGAACTGTGTCCCACAAAACAGTGTATACTATTTGACTGTGGGATCAGGCTAAAATAATATTATACTAAAATTATTACATTATTATACAGTGTTAATGTATTAAGGTCTATGGAGTGCTTCTCAAGTATTAAATTTAATTTCGTTTAATGTATGGTTCCTAATAGATATTTTTGCAACTTTATTTTAAATTTAGACTTATTCATTTCTTCTCTGATGTTTTTAGGTAAACTATTGAGTAGGTACGGGATACGTTTTTTTAAAGTTCTATCTCCATAAACATTTGTAACTCTCGGAACAATGAATTTCCCTGAGGTCATTGACCTTGTATTATATTTGTTACTTACTTTCCTAAGCATTGAATTATGCTCCTGTTTGCCATGATTGTTTCTTATAAGAAGGTATTTATGTTTTAGTTTTACGGGTAAAATGTTACAAATTTTGAATAGCTGGTAGTAGTTTTCTTTATATTTATTTTTTGTTTTTTTATCTACAAGTAGTTTTAAGAATCGGATTTGTATATTTTCCAGTTTGTCGATGTATGATTTAAATGTGAGCCCATAGCAATCAAGTGCATAATCCGTAATAGGTTCTACTAGAGATTTATATAATAGTTTTAATGTACATCTAGGAACCCGATAGCTTAAGTGATAGAATTTACCGAGTATCACCCTTAGTTTACTGCATATAAGAGCTACATGTTCTGACCAAGTGAAATGTTCATCAATTTTCATACCTAAGTAAGTTACACAATTTACTCTTTGTATCGGTTTGCAACTACAATCAACGAGGTTATTGTGAATACATTTAAATGAATGAGCGAATAATGAGCAAGGAGTTTCTTTTAATTTTAGGTATGGAGAATGTATGATTAAAAGTTTTGTTTTTTCGATATTTAACACTATGCCGTTGTCATGAGACCACCTCACAACAGCATCCACGTCTTTTTGAACAAGCTGATAGGTCTCCGCTAAGTCAGTACCGGCGCGCAATGCGCAAAGGTCGTCCGCGAACATATGCGTCGAGCAATATTGCAACACTTGACATAGGCTGTTTACATGCATTAAGTAGCAAGTTGGGCCGCATCCTGATCCCTGCGGTACCCCCCCATCGAACCGGTTTCTCATCACTCAGCTTGTCTCCAATCTTTACTCGGTAAGACCGTGATGTGAGGTAGTCCCTAAACCATTTATTCAAAGGCTCCCGTACCCCACACTCCTCTATTACATTCAATAATGTGCTCGTTTCTAAAGTTTCGAAGGCCTTTTTAAAATCAAAAAATACAGCAACAATAACTTTTTTATCATTTAAGTAAGTGTTAATCTCGTCAGTAAATTTAGACATTAATGTGTTTGTACTTTTTCCCTTTTGGAAACCATGCTGTGAATTATTTAATATGTTATTTGTGCTTAAGTAGTGTCCAAGTTGATTGACTATACATTTTTCTATGATTTTGTCCATGCTAGATAATATGGCTATTGGCCTATAGTTCGAATATGCTTTACGATCGCCTTTTTTTATAAATAGGACGTATAATTGCTTCTTTGAGCTCATCTGGAAAAGCATGCTGTTCAACAGATAAGTTAATTAATTTGGAGACCACGGGGCTTATCCTGTCGCTGATTAGTTTAATATCCGACATTCGTATTAGATCGCTTCCAGGTGATTTTCTACAATTCATATTTTTAATGACATTGCTTACGTAATTAGTGTTTACCGGTTGCCATCTCATACACCTATCTATATTTTGGACATAATCCTGCCTGCTCATCCATTTACTCTTACACACATGTTTAACGTGTTGAATTTCCTCGTTAAAAATAGAAGCGAACCGATTAGCTATGTCTTGAGTACCTCCCTGTGTACTCATATTAGATAATATCACTTTGTCTAAAGATTGTTTATTTTTCCCTAATAATGTATTTATCTTATCCCATATCTTCTTTATATTTTTATTACAATTAATAATGCTCTGCCTATCATATTCATTTCTACATTTAGATATAATTTTATAACATTTATTCCTGTATTTAGTATATTCTAACCTTTTGCCCATATTCTTGGGTTCGTTGCACCACACCATAAATAGTCTATCTCTCTCCTTTATCATATATTTTAACTTGTTCGTTATCCAATTTTTATTATTTCTTAAACTGCACCGAACAATTACAGTCTTATAGGAATCATTGTAAATGTTAGTAAATATTTGCCTGAGTGCTTTGTATAATTCTAATGGACATTGAATATTCATTAGAGTAGGTATTAAAATTGGTGCATAATAGTTTCTCTCTAACTAAACGGTTATCAAGCACTTGACGTCGCACGGTAGGTATACTAGTACGCTCAGAACAGCTATTAGACGATGCGCGGTTCCATTGCACTACGGCCGACACGGGAAAGTGGTCAGAAATTTTATGTTGAATTACTGCCGAGTTAATTTGTGCAAGGGGTGCTCGAATGTAAATATGGTCTAAACATGATTCAATAATATTGCCCGTGACGATTTCTTTACGTGTTATTTTATTTATACATTTGATTAATCCAAATTCGGCTAATAAGTTTTCGTATTCAATTACGTCAGGATCTCGGGTTTTTAACAAATTTATGTTTATATCTCCACAGTAAAGTATTTTAATATCTTTTGGCAAGCTATCTAAAATGTTACGCAATTCTGTAAAAAATTGTTTTATTTTATTCTTTTTATTTATTCTTGGAGGTCGATATATGGATAATAAATAAATCGGATCTCTCCCGCCTTCGTCGAGCACAATGGGAACGCACTCCGCCGAACGCATACCGTGTGTATGCACCGTCTCGCTAACTCGAGCTGTCCATGTCGAGCGCGTATAAACTAGTACACCTCCCCCGGTTCGTTCAGTGCGTGTGAAGCTATGGATATTAAATCCCCTGATTTGATAAGCACTTACCATTGAATAATTTATGTTAGGCTCGGTTAATACAATTACATAAATTTCTTTCAAATTGTTATCCAAAGTTACTAACAAATCGTTAAAGTTCTTTTTTAAAGATCTTATATTTACATGGAATATACAAAAATCATATTTAGTCTTTAGTGATGATAACCACGTGTACAAACATCCAACCTCGCTCGCTTTAATCGTGTCATCATCAGTAATACTTATAATATTATCTACAACCGTGAATTTTATTTATTAAATTAATCACTATAAACATACCCATTCATTATGAATGAAAAGGTATAGAATGAAAAGGTATAGAATTATATCCATCAATGTGTGTGTAATGTTTGTAAAGGTCAATTTCACTAGTTCGGGCGTTACCTTTTAAAAGTAAAAAATAAATAACATATAGGTAAACACCGGCAGATAAAGTTAACTAATTACGTACCTTGCTAACACCTTTGCGAAGATTGTAGATGCCACCTATCGGCCTGTTTCAGAAATGTGGCCGAACAATATGTTCACATTGGCATATGAAACTATAATATAAAAATACAAAATCCCTGGTGTAGGTTCAATTCCAACTCGACGAATAAATATAAATTATGATTTACCAGTTTTATCTTCTTACTACTACTCTTATTTAACAGGAAAGCAGACATTCTAAATTCATATAATTAAAGTATTATGACGGACAAATTTCGTGTTCGTTTTTTTATTGTCTTATTACATCTACAATTAGCCCAAAAATATATGCACTTATTTAGTGATTAAGTGTGTCCTCTCTTTGTAGACTATCTTTTTTCCAGACTCGCCCGCAGTTAGTAAATATCTATATCACGGTTGACCATTAGCTCGTAACATATTCAGATATGGTAATAGAGTATATTTTTATAAGTTTTGATTTATTTCCAGAGCTACTATAATATTTCTTAAATGTGTTGAGGTAGAAAAAGACGTAGTAGGGTCGAGTAACTTTAATCAAAGAAGTTATTAACTTAGATCAGGTTCCTACACGATTTGCGTCGAGAATATGAAGTCTTTATAAACTCAGTCTACTCATTAAAGTATGCAACTCTATAAAAGTTTGGTTTATGCAGAAGTTGTTATAAAATTGTAAGCAGATATTTATGAAACTTGCGCTCCGGCATCCAACGGCTTTTAGTGACCTTCACTGGTCATCGGTCCTTCTTGTATGTGACCTGACAGTCTATGACCCATGTGCCTGCCCACACAACGTCTAGCTTAGACAAGATAATATAAATAACATAAACCTTTACATCATTTTGTACCTTTATAATATTTGTTTATCACAAACTAAAAAAGATGAAGACGATAAACATAAAAATAATAAAGATTTCGATAAAGAAATTGAAATGGTTAACGATATTGTTACGCATGTTTTTGTTCTAAACGTAGGTTTTATTGATCTTAAGATAATACAGATTCTTAACCTTAATTCTCAGACAACCGATCGAGCAGATATTGTGTTTGCCTACAAAATAATTACTTTAGGTGGACCAAATCCAGTGTTCATGCCCGCTTGAGTATTTTTGGCCGGACCGTCTCAACTGGGCCGTGTTGAAACCGGTAGTAGATGAACCTGCTGAGTTTGTTTCGCTGGGTCTTCTCAGTTGGGGCGCATTAGATCCGGTGGTAGCATTAAAGTCGCGCTTTAATGCTACCACCGGATCCAATGCGTCGTTTTAAACACAAGGTCCGTTATAATAATAATACTGAATTCATACCTTAATATAGACAGAACCATTCAGACAATATGTAGTAAAATATAAATTTCCATAATTAAACCTAAACATAATCTCCATGACAATAACTTAATACAAGCTAGCTAAATATCACTACCGTTATAAAATAAATTGTATAAATGTTTTAACATTCCGTGTACCTAAATATCTCTAATAAGTAACTAGAAATAATAACTGTATTACTACAAACATGTTCTGACTATTTACAAGCGCTTTTTTAAAGTCTACGTGACTAAAAACCTTTTTTATTTTTTATTTTTTTATAACTATGCATTCAGTCAATTGACAACTACTAATTGGTTCAAATACAGACTATACGTTAATTTTGATATCTTTTTTGGGATTTGTTTCTTTACTAATAAGTTTTTAATAAAGAAACAAAACTAAAATAACAATAAATATTACCCGAAGAGTTATAATTTATATTTAATTAGTCGAACAGCTTTTTGCTGTACCTACTACTTACTACTTACCCGTTGCTGTAGTCCTTGGAAAATCTGAGGCGAGGCTCTTTAAGAAAAAAATGAGGTAGTCCACGAAGGGCACCCATCTGAATGGCACCTGCGCGAATGGCACCTAGCCTAGTCCACGAAAGGCACCTATCAATATTTTTGGCAGGTGCTCTTCGTGGATTCAATTTATTTATTGCATTCTTGTCCACGAAAAACACCTACGTTAACCGTTATAGTAACCTAGGTTATTAAATGAAAAATATCGATAAAAATCACTAGAAAATTTATTAACATTACTAATATTACGTTTAGTGTAACGGTTAACGTAGGTGCCTTTCGTGGACTAGGCTAGGTGCCATTCGCGCAGGTGCCATTCGATGGGTGCCCTTCGTGGACTACCTCAAAAAATATGTGTCTTTATATTTCCGTTAAAGGTTTATAATATTCATATTTGAAACATGACAAAATGTGAAATAGTACGTTTATTTAAAAACTTTTAAACTTTTTAAAGAAATTAGATTTTATTTTTATTGTTGTTCAGTCTTGTCAAGTTGTCATCACCCTAATTACATTGCCAATCATACGAAGTAAGTAACATGTTTCTGTTCTAGTAAAAATGTAAACGAAATTATTTAAGAGTTAGTTATCTTTTATCTTATCTAGTAGATATTTCCGATAAATCAATAATTTAATTGCAGTGTCGCTGACAGCACAGAATCCGTATTTTATACTGGCAGAAATAAATGCCTGATAAACAAGCATGATGACTTAAAACAAAGAAGAAAATCGCAAAGTCGGTTCAGTTTTGGAGGAAGAAATAGGAGAACCAGTTAGAAAATACACACATCAACACAATCTAGGGATATTGAACATTTCATTGATTATCTAGAAAACTATAAACATTTTGTTATGACTGTAAATGGAAGAATTAAAGATAATTTCATGGCCGATATTTAAACATTAACAACACGATGCGATTTTGTTTTTCTAATTAATAAAAGTCTTAAATTAATTAAGCCATAGAAAATTACTGAGTGAACAAAAACATTTTATTCTTATAAAATTATTCAATCGAATTAAATGAATAAAAATCTTACCAAATCTGATAATCAGTAATCGGTATTTCCTCCTCTAACATTAATCACACAGCGGCAACGATTTTCCATACTTAAAATTAAGGTGTCAATGTCTTGCTGGGGTATGCAGTCCCAAGTTCTTTTTAAATGTTCGAAAAGTTGTTCTTCTGTTGTCAAGTTGGGCGGAAAATCCCTCAATGCTCTTCGCTGTAACATGTCCCAGGCGTGTTCAATTGGGTTTAAGTCTGGCGACTGTGGAGGCCAATCTAATACCTGAACATCGTGTTCTCGAAGGGCGGCCCTCACCAGCCGCGCTGTATGGGAAGGTGCATTGTCATGCATGAGCTGAAATTCTTGCCCCGTTAGGGCCCTGAGCGGGACAATGACACGTTCTACTACCTCCTCACGGTGTCTATGGGCAGTCATGCTGCCCTGAATCCAAATGAGTTGGGTTCGTCCGCCGATTCGTATTCCTGCCCACACCATAATTGTCCCGCCTTGGTAAGAGTGGACCTCCTGTGGATGTCGGAGACGGCTGACCCTGCCTGGAGTTCTCCAAACGCGTGTTCGTCTCGAATCTGGATGAAATCCATAGCGGGACTCATCAGTGAACAGCACCAATGACCATTGTTGATCACTCCATGTCAAATGTTCTTGAGCCCATAAAAGTCGCCTACCGCGATTGCCACGTCGCAGCGCTGGGACTCGTAGCGGTCTGCGAGCATGAAGACCAACTTTATGCAGCCTCCTTCGCACGGTTTGGTCGCTCACCAGCAGCTGCTGACCCTCCTGGAGCCTTTGCACTAGTTGCATCGCTGTGATATTGGGTAGTCTTCTGGCGGTCATTTGGAGAAATCGATCCTGTCTCTGAGTGGTAACACGATATCTACCTGTGTGCCGTTCTGCCACATCTCCAGTAGCGCGATAACGTGACCACAGCCTGGATACCACATTTTGGCTTGTGCCCAGAGACTCAGCAACGACGCGTTGAATAGCACCGTTTTGTAACATGCCAACTGCCCGTAACATTTCATCTCGACTCAAATGATGGCGTGGCATGACGCTAAAAAGCTTACACAACCAATTGAGAAAAGAAAATAAAACAATTTATCAGGTTTTCTTCAATTAACACGCAAAAAAAATTTTAATGCAACTTCTTGAAATTAGATACAACTCAAGATTGCGCTGTGCTTTGCGTGTTTTCATTTGTTTCTCATTTTAATTTTTAAATTTTGAATAAAGAATAGACAAGGTTTAAATCTGTAAATAAACTTTTTAAGGAAACTAAATAGGTTTTAAACAATAAAGCCATGTTTGATTTCAAAATAACGTATCCCTAGACTTTGTTGATGTGTGTAGCTTCAAACAGTTAAAAAAAAGTAATCCTTAGTCATTTATGACTAAGGATTACTTTTTTTGAAGGTGACATTTTAGTGTCACCTTCAAAAATACGTACGATCACAAAATGTCCTTCCCAATTAAACTACAGCTCGTTGGACTACGAATTCACTGCCCCTAACAAATTGGATTGAACTCGCTAACAATTTTTAAAGCGATTATATCTAACGAGGTGTAACAACTTGCCCTTTTGATGGCAATAGAAAAGATATGAAAATAAAATTTTAGTTTTAGTATTTACTAATCAATATAAAAACCCGTGTTAAACTTTATACATTATCACAGCTCCTCCCCCGTAGGTGATAGCGTGATAATATGCAGCCTATCACCCTTATTTAAAAACGAAGTCTAAAGTTAAAACTGCAGTTGATCCTTGGTTTAGTTAAAAACCATCCAATGAGATTGCTTGATCCATAGTTCAACTACAGTTTAACTTTAGACTTCGTTTTTAAATAAGGGTGTTAATGTTGACTCGACCTCTTAGTAATATTCAAGCAAAATTTGAAGTAAATCCATGCAGTACTTGTTGAGTTAGCCCGGACATACATACAGACAAACAGACAAAAATTCTAAAAAATATATTTTTGGCTTCGATATCGACAGTAGATCACGCACCGAGTATCCTTTTAAAAAAATATTCAATGTACAGTTTTGACTTTCTTACGATTTTATTATATGTATAGATAGTGATTCATTGCTCAATATCAATCTTCCGACAAGTCGTGTTTAAGATTCTCCTCGTTCTCACCATATAACGGGTGTGTTTGTATGTGGTATAGTTACTATATGCGGGTACGTGGAGAAGATTATTTTCTTAACTCTCCGCCCTCAGGCCAATTTTGCTCACTAATTTTGAATAGTCAATGGAGATGTTGGCTAGCGTATGTAGAAATAGTGTATTTGCAAATTTTCTTCATTCAAACAATGGAATGGTATAATTTCTTACAACGGCTTTTATAGTTAAGTATAATTTCGCTCAAAAATTCTATTGTCTGGTTGTCCATCCGAAAACTGTCTGCTATCATTATCATCAGCTTGATATTGTCCACTGCTGGACATCGGCCTCCTCCAAAGTTACCATTTGGTGAGGTCATTACAAATGACATAATTTAAAGTCATTTATGATGATAATCGCCTGCAAGCATACACGGCGTTCGGTAAGTCTGCGGTGGGTGCCCGACTTGTAAACTGCAGGCATGTGCTATATATTTGCAACGTGCATTGCACGTTGTGTTCGGCTGGAATCGGTTTAATAGTAATAATAATATCCTGGGACATTATTTACACACGGCCATCTGATCCCAAACTAAGCAGAACTGTTATTATGGAAACCAGATAACCGATATACATAGATAGATATACTACTTTTCTTTTGTAAATACATACTTATATAGATAACTAGCGGCCCGGTACGTGCTTCGCTACGTATAAGGCATGGTAATCAAAAAAAATATTATTAAGTTCATTTATTCAAACAAAAAAATATTTTTAAATTACTAAAAGATGTTAATTGATGCTAAATGCTAAAAGATTTTACACTTTTCCAAGACTTTTTTTTAAATTTTCTTAACGTACAAACCTTCCCTGGACTTCCACAAATAATTCAAGACCAAAATTAGCTAAATCGGTAAAGGCGTTGTTGAGTTATAACATTACAACGTAAAGTGGCATTGATTTTTATATATATAGATTACACCCAGACTCAAGACAAACAGACATGTTCATGCACAAAAATATCAGTCCTGAGTTATATATTATTACGACCTGCGATGTGGAAAGCAATTGTCTCAAACCACGCCAACCGGCCCGTCATTAAGTACCTATTCTAACGTAATCGTAAAAAATAAAACTAAAACCATATTATTCGTAGAAATTATCCAACCTCCTTTTATAGCTTAAGGGGTAAAGGTCTATAATCGCAGAATAAGCCAACAAAACTAAGTAAAAGGAAGGCTAATAGGCAGTGAAGGGTCGTTTCACGTGTTATTTTTGGTTAACCGTTTTTCCTAAGGGTCTATTAGGGATTTTCCAATGGGTGAAATAAGGGCACATATTAAATGGATGTAAGTGTACCGAGAGACTTCACTCGGAAAATATGTTACAAAAGATATTAGACGGCCGATAGTGTAATATAATAATTATTTTGTTGTTTATTTCGTTACATATTTTTTAATGGTCCGGCCCTCTTTCCCGCCACTGCAATTTAGGTGGGGTCATTTCAAATGTCTTAGTTTAAAGTAATTTATGACGATAATCGCCTGCAAGCATACACGGCGTTAGGTAAGTCTGCAGCGGGTGCACGACTTGTATGCTTTAGGCATATGCTATCTATTTGCAACGTACATCACACGTTCTGTTCGGCCGGAACCGGTTCAATAATAATAATAATCATATCCTGGGACATTATTCACACACGCCCATATGATCCCAAATTAAGCAGAGCTTGTTCTATGGAAATCGGATGACTGATATAGATAAGAATAGATAGTACACTATATATAAGATGATATATAGATAGTACACTATATAATTATAATACTTATTTTGTGGTTGGTTTATTTCGGTACGTATTTTTTCAATGGGTATAGTCCCACCTTCTTGCAACTGCAACTTACTTAGAACGTTCATATCAGCATACAAAGAAAATACATTGAGTATGAGGAAGAGAAACTTTATGGGGACTGTCTTCGACTGTCTCCGACCCCGCAACGAATTTAGTCAGAAAGAAACAAAGAGTTAGAAAAAAATCGTTATATGTACTTCTTACTTAGGTACTTATCGAATGGGCAGTGGGTTACGCTTGTGTTAGAGTGGTTCTAACTGCCTATTAGGCCTCTGACATGGCTTTACGACTGTTGCCTAATGGCTAAAACCGGCACCGACAGCTTATCGTGCTCTCCAAAGCAGGGGTTAGGTTCATTAATAAGTAGTTATTGCATTATACGAATTTAAAGAGGTACTTAGTGACTACGCTTTAAATTAGATGATCGAAATCATAATTAGATCAATTCCGGTGAAGCAGTGAAAGTCTCCTGCGAAAAATATTAATAATACTTCAAATATAATCCTGAAGCGGTCTTGGAAAATGACAGGTTTAAAATATACTGGGATCATCCCGTGCTGACTGACCGAATGGTAGGTGCCAATCGACCCGATATTGACAAACTTACGAAAAAGACATCCTTTGTGGATATAACAATACCGTATGATGAAAACATATCTAACGCAGAAAAAGAAAAAAAATCAAAATACCTTGGTCCGAGTTTTGAATATGCGCAAATTTGGAGAACCGAAAGACCTGCGATCATACCTATTGTTATATCCACAAATGGTGTTATTCCTAAATCCCTTAAAATCAACCTTGCAAGTCTAGGGCTTGATATCTGGCTGGAGAGCTACATGCAGAAGGCGGTTCTGCTGGCGAATGCCAGGATTGTGCGGAAATTTCTCTCCATGTAGCCCAAATATTGTATAAGTTGTATTTGTGTTAAAATACCCTTGTATGATATCTTGTAAATAATATTGGTAATAAACATGTGAGATAATATCCCGGCATATTATTTACACACGGCCATTTGATCCTAAACTAAGCAGAGCTTGTACTATGGAAACCAAATAGATAGATAGATAAAATCTTTATTGTAAATACATATTCACATAGATAATTACACACAGACTCAGGACAGACAGACATGTACATGTACACAAATATCTGTTCTGGTGAGGAATTGAACCCACAACCTGCGGCTTGAAAAGCAAGCACCTACCGACCATGCCAGCCGGGCCCGTCATATAAAAACGTCATTAGATTAACTTATAATATTAAAAAGCAAAAATTTGTTCAGATAAGCTACGGTTTACGGTTAAGAAAACGTTAAAATAATCATTTAAATTTTTGTAAATGATAGATGAAGAAGATTAATCACAAAGAAGTTACAATCACAACTAGACCAATCAACATCATCATCATCTTGACCCACCAATATGCTAGTGGGTATGGTTTCCGCACTTAGTCCCGATGTGGACCATTGTACTTGTATAACAACTAGACCAATGACTGCCTCGTTGGTCTAGCGGTACCGTGTTCACCCGCAGAAAACGAGGACCTGGGTTCAAATCCCGGGTCGGGCCAAAAAGTAATTTTGGGACTTTTCTGTAAAAAGAAATATTTCTCAGCATCAGCCCGAAGTCTGGGAGTTGGCGGTATTATACCCCCGTGTCTCGGAGAGCACGTTAAGCCCTCGGTCCTCTACCTGACCTCTTACTGGTCGTGTCGCTAGGCGTCACATCGGATCATGAGAGTGATGGAATAGAAAGTGCTCCTGGTTTTGCGCACACACTTGAGCACTATAATAGATCCCGCGCAGATGGCTAATCTTTATTGAGACAGGTCGCCGTGGCCGAAATTCGGCTAGGAGGACTATACTATACAATCACAAAAATCTACATTAATTAACGCCCAAAGTTGTAAATTGCCCAATAAAATTAAAACAAAAACAAAGCGAGGTCTATAATAAATTTAAATAAAATTTGCTATTCTGTCAACAGTGGAAAATTTCACCAAGTTATACCAAGAGATGGTTCGTGTCTGGCCTTGACATGACACCTTCTCAAAGGTTACAGGTCTAGGATACATGGATGAGGATATACAGAGGTCAATGGTCGGATACTTAATATGATAGTATTATATAAATAATTTAAAAATAAAAAATCTAATTTAAATTAATGAGCAAAGCTATTCAGGTATTCTAGGTATAGATAAAAGATTACATAGATGATATTTAGAATCTTTATGTTAATTAAATTTAGGATACAGGATGGACCGATATTCTTGTGAGCATCACTGAAGTCGTTGGATGCCGCAGGTCGTGGGTTTAATTATTAGATATTTACGTACATGAACATGTCTGTTTGTTCTGTGCCTGGGTGTAATTACTTATATTACTAATTATGTATTGTATTATGTATGGCTCTGTCCTGGGCATCTCCAGGACAGAGCCCCATAATTGTCACTGCGGGGTTGAGGTAGACCGTTTAGGTCACCATGGGCTATCTTGCCGCCGCAGTGCAGGGAGGCTTTCACGCCACGCTGCCATTAATGACGTCATTCGTCGGGCGCTTGCCACCATTCACGTGCCGGCTCTTTTAGAGCCTAACGGTATCTCTCGTGACGATGGCAAGAGGCCCGATGGTATGACGTTGATCCCTTGGAGCCGTGGGAGACCTCTGGTATGGGACGCAACTTGTGTGGATACACTGGCTCCCTCCCACCTTCAAGTAAGTTCGCGTTCAGGCGGTGCTGTAGCGGAGGCTGCTGAGAACTCGAAACGGAGTAAATATGCTGCCATAGGTGATGGCTATATATTTATTCCGTTTGGGGTCGAAACAATGGGTCCCTGGGGCCCAGAAGCACGGTCCTTTGTCAAGGAGTTGTCCAAACGACTTATAGAGCACTCTGGTGATCAAAGAGCTGGCACGTACCTCGGCCAACGCATAAGCCTTGCGATCCAAAGAGGTAACGTCGCTAGCTTTTTGGGCACCTTACCGGCAGATGGTGACTTGAAAGCGGTTTTTTATCTATAAGTTATTCTTTTATTTGTAATTTAGTATTTTTATTTTAAGTTTATAATGATAGTTTTAGTTTGTACGTAGTTTTAATCTATTTCCAATATCTATGTTAGTATAGTTTTAATTTATTTATTACATTTATAGTTAGTTATTTTTTAGTGATTTCTCAAACAATTTGTATAAAGTTATGTTTATAATTGAATACATTATGTATTTACAAAATGAATTAGTATATGTAGTATACCAGCTATCTGATTTCCATAGAGCAAGCTCTGTTTAATTTGTGATCAAATGTCCGTGTGTGAATAAAGACCCTGGATCTCTATAGATCTTTGGGGTTTCTCATGTCCAGCGATGGACGTCTTTAGTGACAGATAGACGATATTCCGAACCTTGTTTTGGTATTACAAGTTAACTATGTATATGTAATTACTTGTAGGTAGGAACATAATAATTTTTATTTATTTCTGTGACTATAAATAACTACAATTATTATTTCAAGAATTTAATATACGCTTTGACGTAAGAATAATAAACATATAACTAAACCGTACAACTTATCTGTAGAAATTAGTGGCAGTGCGCTTACTCCTTGCTTGCACGGGAATGGAACCCGTACCGTGCGCGTTATAGCGATATCCAAAGCGTGCGATGAACAGCGCGATAGCAGGTGTTAGTATATAGGTATAGAAAACAAGGATGTGGCGTAGCGACTAAGACAGTCGCCTCACTGCTTCCCGTCGCGGTTTCGAGTCCCGCGCTGGACAACTGTTTGTGTGACCCATAAATAGTTGTTCTGCGTCTGCATGTAAATTGTGTCCGTCTATTATATGTTTGTAAAGTACCCCGCGATACAGGGATAACTAACATAGGGCGGGTGTTGTCTTTAAAAAAAATAGAAATAGAATTTAACTTTATTATTATTACTATGGAGAGTCCCATATATATAACGTCAATCGAATTAAATGCTTACCTCAGTGTTCAATTACTCATAATGAGAACATTATTGATTGAAATCGCATTTCCGCCACAATTCATGCGAGTGACCAAATTATCAATCTTTATGCTGTCAAACCGATAATTTCCCAAAAACGGGAGCTTCTCGCGATAAATATGTATATTTATAAAAATTTACTATATAATAATGACTTCAACTTTACGTAATTACAATCACTTGGGGACAAAAAGTATGGGAAACCATCTCGAAAGCATTTCCTATCGAATAAAAGTGTTATCCAAATCGGTTGACAAATAAAGGTGAAATAGTGTAATATACATACTAAAACAAAACATGGTAATGATTGCCGTCCTTATTTTTGAAGTAGGTTACCATGGATACGACAAACTACTTTATTGTTATAACGTAAAGTATAAGTAGGTTATATGTTTAAACTCCAATTCAAAAAAAGTGTTGTGTTTATTATTTAGTTTCGCCATTTAGAAAATATGAATGAAAGAAGATTGACAAAAGAAGTATACCTGGCCTGTGTGAATGGGAAACCGGAAAGGGAAAACCTCGTCGAACATGCTCTGACCAAATCGGAGACGTTCTCAAGAAAGGGCAGGTCAGAAATTCCCTAAACCAGCGAGCATGTATGAAGAATATAATGACAGTAATCGTGGCAAAAGAGGTGTGCAAAGATCGTGACAAATGGAAATCCGTTGTCTCTGCCTAATCCTCTGGTAATCAGGCGTGAGGTTATGTATGTATGTAAAAAAGAAAAGCGGTGATTTTAATGAATTGATTTTAAGCTTGCCAGATTGCTGTGATTCGTGTCAATGGTGGAAAAGCAAATTATATAATTTTATCTTTTCAATAAAAAATCTCGTTTTGGCCTTGTAGCCATTTAATTGATGCCATTAACTCAAGTTAATAATAAAAATAACCCACGTATTGCAAAAAGAAAAAGAATACTTATGTTTTTCAAAATTATATACAAGTTGACGGTCACCGTAGCCTAGTTGGTAGTGCTCCTGCCTACGAAGCTGGTGGTCCTGGGTTCGAATCCCGGTAAGTGCAAATATTTGTGTGATGAGCACGAATATTTGTTTCTGAGTCATGGGTGTTTTCTATTTATTTAAGTATTTATCTATATATATAAGTATGTATATCGTCGCCTGGTACCCATAGTACAAGCTTTGCTTAGTTTGGGGCTAGGATGATCTGTGTGACATTGTCCCCAGATATTATTATTATATTATTATTAGTTGTTAACAAAATTAAATCAAGAAGCCAGTCTGGAAAACTAGATTTGGTGAATATTAATTGGACTTGATAACTCTGTTTTGTTACGATAGATATATAGATAGACTATATCGGAAGCATTACTTTCCGATGTAGTCTCGTATACATTTTTATCAAATCAGTTGGTTTTTACTGATTGTAACTAATTTGTATGACAGCATCTTCAAGAGGATGACAGTTGAAAGGCCTCCCCAAAATATTTTCACAACGGATTATCTCCACCATTTCAAGGGTTATGCCATAATCGCCACGCTTGATAGTCGGGTTGACGATAGCATTATGATGGTCATAGAGAGACGCTGCTGTCCGTTCTGGCAGAGATATTCTCTTGGGTTGACTTCTATGCCTCTCACGGGATGATATGGACGAATGGAAAAAGGCAAGAATTTTATCTATACATAAAAAAGGTGACCCAAGTAATACCAAAAATTATCGTCCTATTACAATTTTATCTTGTTTCTCAAAACTTTTTGAATCACTTGTATGCCCTTTTGTTGTCAACCACGTAGATGGACTGCTATCTCCTAATCAACATGGGTTTCGTTCCGGTCACTCGACGGTCACCAATTTATGCTCTTTTGTATCGGACGTATCAGAGTTGCTCGACAAAGGTACTGAAGTTGACGCAGTCTATACTGACTTCGCCAGCGCTTTTGATAAGGTGAATCATAATATTCTAATAAATAAATTAAATTGCTTTGGCATAACAGGTTCTTTATTACACTGGTTTCAATCTTACTTAGCAAAAAGACTTCAATTAGTTTCTGTCAATGGTTACATCTCTAATTCATTTTATGCTGTATCTGGTGTACCCCAGGGATCCCACTTAGGACCTATCCTGTTTTCTGTATTTATTGATGACATAACATCTGTTATACATGACTGTAAATACTTGCTTTTTGCAGATGATTAAAAGTATACAGACCTCTTGAATCGCAGCATGATAATCATCTTATCCAAGAGGATCTACGTAGGATAGAGGAGTGGTGTAACCTCAACCATATGCGGCTTAATGTTGACAAATGTTATTACCTTAAATTCAGTAAAAAAAGAAAATATTCAATAGACTTTAGTTATGAAATTGGATCGACTAAAATACAAACCGTCCTTAACACTAAAGATCTTGGAGTTACTATCGACAGAGAGCTTCGTTTCACTTCACATATAAACAGTGTTATAAATAAAGCATGTCAGATGTATGGATTTTTGAAGCGCAACACTAAAGGATTCAAACACCCAAAAACACGAATTACCTTATATAATGCTCTGGTACGGACTCATCTAGAATATGCTTGTGTAATTTGGAATCCTTTCTATGCTGTACATTCCCAACGCATAGAAAGCGTTCAACGCGCGTTTACTCGACACTTGGCCTATCTGTCTTCAGGTATCACACACAGGTGCAGTTACAACCAGCGGCTAAAGCATTTTAAAATAAAATCGTTATCGGATCGCCGAAAATTGCACGATTTGCTCTTTCTGCATAAAATTGTGAACAACAATATAAATTGCAGTAATCTACTCAACCGTCTCCTAATAGCAGTTCCTCGTTTACCACCACGTTACCCAATAAATAAAACCTTTTCTCACCCACCCGCAAAAACAAATCTCGCACTTAATTCACCTTTGGTGCGAGCGTGTAATGAATACAATGGTTTTAATAAAAAAATAGACCAATTAGATATTTTTTCCGATGCATTTTATGCATTCAAGCGTAAAATATTGGAAGCGTTAGCATAAGGATTTTTTTTTCTTAGTCCAATAAGAACTTTTTTAATTGTGTTTAATGCATTTTTATCTGTGTTAGTTATAGTATTTTTGTTTGTTTTTAATTTAAAATAACTTGTATTGTATGTCAACGTTGTCTATGTTTAGTGTGTGTTGTGCATGCCTTTAATAGGTGTACATATAAGAACTGAATTATATAGTGAGCTAAGATTTAAATGTTGTGTATGTATACTGTTGGTGTGTCTATAATAAATAAATAAATAAATAAATATGGGAGTGGTATAGTAATAGTATACTTAAAATTTGTTCACAAACAAACTGAACATACGAAAATAATCATTTACTATCTTCTTGTTAAATTTGGTTTTAAATTATTATGCAATACTATTTAATATTGCTGTATGGTGATGGCATAGAATATCATCACCCCATCGCATGGGGGGCGTAGAAATCGACCGAGGGAATGCCAGAACACGGGCAACAGCATTTTTCTGTGAACTATAACCATCAAACTGCGATCGCCAACCCGTCTGCCAAGCGTGGTGATTATGGCATATGCCCCCATTTATGGGGAGGCTTTTGTCCAGCAGTGGACGTACTTTGGCTGACATAACAATAATGTAATAATAACTATTTAACATTGGTGGATATATATATAGATGAAAAATCGGTAATTATGATCTACCTTACTCTACGTTCTTTGATAGTAAGGGGGTGTAGAACCGCCCGTTTACTGTAAACCTTAAATAAATACAAACTCCAGAAAAGTAAGTATCTATTCAATACCATTTCTATGACATGTAATTTAGCTAAAAGCTTCACAACGAGCTAAATGTTTTCATTTGATTGGACGCATATATTTGTGCCGTATATACAATACTGAGTCAATACAATTTCCGACTGTGGATCTTGTGTAATGACAATTTCGTTGAGACTAGCTGTGTTTTATTCTTATGTAATGCTTTTAGTTGATAATATGTAGGCTTTTGTTTCTAAGTGGAAACACGTATTTATAGGTACATTACATACATCTAACTCGTATCTAACTTATCGTATCTTGGGTTTCGTGTAATTCGAGCCTCTATTTTTAGCATACTTATTTAATTTTAATATCGTTTATTATTTTATTATTATTTTTTTATATTATTATTTACCACTAAATTTCAAAATAATAGATTAATTTTTTTAGACTAATTATATTTTATACTGTATTCGACTATGTTTATGTACTGCATTGTGAACTTGACAAGTACAAGTGTATGTTGATACCCAAGTGCTGAATAAATTTCATTATTTCATTTTATTTATAAATGGAATGATGTGAAATCTCGATAGAACTTGTGCATGCATTCTTAAAAAAGGTTGAATTAGATAGTCGAGCGGATCGTCCCAGTATACATGGGCTATAGGGATACGGTATCAGAGTAGTCACGCTAGGCAAGAACAAGTCTATCGACCAAGAAGAAGAGGAAGAATTACTCTTTTATGGCAAAAATAAGTAAAAATAACAAAAACAAAAATGAAATTAACTTATTTTAATGCAATTGGCGGTCTAATCTTCAACTTCTTAACGGGCCGGTTGGCGTGGTTGGTAGATACTTGCCTGTCACGCCGCAGGTCGTGGGTTCGATTCCCACCTAGGAAGGATATTTGAATTCATGAACATGTCTGTTTGTCCTGAGTCTAGGTGTAATTATCTAGAACAGTATGTATTCCTAGCTATTCTCCGCGGTTTTACCCGCGTTAAACTTTTTAAATTATAGCCTATGTGTTATTCGCATATATAAGCTATATTACTACAAAGTTTTATCAAAATCTGTTTGGTAGTAATAATAATAATAAAAATAAAAAAGGTATATTCTCAACAAGCACAGCTAATCACACACTCACGCCTTTATAATATTAGTTTGATTTGTAGTATAATTAACTTCTTACCAGCCGATTTCGGCTATGGTGACTGTCACTGATTAGTTAAGGAGCTAGGGTGATAATTTCTCACATGTGCCCTTAGATGACTACAGTATCCAATCTTGTGAGTGAACGTGCGCAAACATTGGCTGCACGTGAGGACACCGTCGACATAGTTGTTGGTGGTTTAGTCTTAAGAGCAACGCGTTTCGCATCCAGCTCGGATTTTCTCTGCTCTTCAAAGTCATGAACCTTTTTGTTTACCAAGCGCCTCCACTCAGGGCGGCAACTAGCATTTTCCTCCCATTTCGGGAGATTAATAATGCACCTCTTCATGTGTCTTTTCTGAACATCTTTATATCGTATGAACTGGCCGCCTGTTTCGGCCTGCCGTTCTGGAGTTCACAGAAAAAGATGCGTTTAACTCTTAGAGAACGGGTAGCAGCACCTCTCTACCTCACCATCATACTGCGATCGCCAACCCGTCTGCCAAGCGTGGCGATTATGTAACTAAATGATATTGTCAATAATTATACATTTATGAGGACTTCAAGTCACACCGCGGACAATATCGTTACTCGTCTTGTTTTTGTAATCTTTTTAATAAAACTCATAATGGTGCCTACTCTATTACGATTTTGGAGAGATTTTAGTGAAACTCATAATCATCATCTCAGCCAAATGAGGTCCACTGCTGGACAAAGGTCTCACCAAAATATTACCAACTCAATATTATTACGACTAGAATATACCCAAACACAAGTATTAATTTACCTTACTGGGGTTGACTTATATATGAATAAAATATAAATTAAGAGCTAATAAATAAATTAATTAAAAAATAATTGAATACTCATCATCATCATCATATCATTATTATCTCCAAAGTTGCCGGTCGTGCACTATCCGCATTCAGCGATTTCCAGCGACCCTCATAAGACCATCGGTCTATCTTGTAGGGGGCCTGCCCACGCTGCGTCTTCCGGTTCGTGGTCGCCACTCGAGAACCTTTCTTTTGGTCGCTCACTATGGGCCTTATCAGGCGGCTTAAGGTCACCCAAAGAGCAATGGAAAGGGCTATGCTTGGAGTTTCCCTGCGAGATCAAATCAGAAATGCTGAGATCCGCAGATCAAACAAAGTAACCTTCCGTAAGAATTGCCTAGCTGAAGTGCCAGTGGGCAGGGCACATAGCTCGTAAAGCAGACGGCCGCTGGGGCAGAAAGGTTCTCAAATTTAATACTATACACACATAATTTTGTAGGCAGAGACAGAACGATTTTGTTTACAAGTAGTATAGGACCTTTCTGCCAAGCTTTACGATTATGACATGGCTGTCCACTCTTGGGGGAAGCTCTTGTCTAGCAGCGAACGCCATTCGGCTTACATGATGAATTTATATTAAAGTTTTAACCAAAATTTTTATAGCACCAATGTCGTCACTGAGTCTCACAGAACCCCTCTCAAGGGACCGATTTTATGAGCTGATATTATTTTAATGATAAGTCATAATACCCTTTTTACTATAGATTCATTACTATGAGTTATTAAAAAGTAGCTTGTATATTTTTTTGAATACTCTTATACTTAATAAATAAAAAAATTAAACAATTTTACAGGAATATAAGTAGTAAGGAAACAGGCGTGAGTCTATGTATATGTATGTATGTAAGTACTAAGTATAATATTGATAAAATTCATACAAGTTTCGGGTTTCATTGAATAAGTATAATTTGTGGAAACACGTAATCGGATTGCGATCTCTACGAATTCGATTTAACTAAAATTTACTTTGTTTGACTGTAATCGCTATTATTTTTTTGTAAATAGATTTGAAAATAGCGTAAATTTAACGACGGTAATTAATTTTATGGATTTACTTAGGTAAGATTATTTATAAACTAGCTACTAAGACATTGAATAAAGCGACAGCTCACTATTCTAGAATACCAATGTAAAATTTGTTATAGCCATCTACACTTTTCATCGAAAATCACTTTCATCAGTTGCCAAGAACCATTTCTTCATACATTGTCACTACTAGTATTGCCATCTATGAACAGTTCTAAGAACTACATAGATTCTACTTTATATAAATAGATGGCGGTAGGCATAGGTACCACATAAAATGAAATTTTAAAGACACTGAAAATTACAAAATCTAACTTGGTATGAAACTACGTTGTTAAAATAAGTTATATTTCGGAATTATTAGAGTTGACATGCTTTTGAATACTAGAATATTTATAAAAATGGGTAAAACTAAAGTTAGTTAATTGGATAGATGCTGATTTTGTATCAATCAGCAACACCCCTTATAAATGTCAACAATAATAGTTATAATGTAATTTTAGTAAGTTTAGATTTAAAATAAAACAAAAGCAATTTTTTTTTATAAAACCAAAGGACCAGCAGGACATTATTATATTGTTATTTTTTATATTTAAATTTCTAACAGTTAGGTTACTGTTAGAAATTTAAATATAAAAAATAACAATATAATAATGTCCTGCTGGTCCTATTTCCGCCACGGTGGCCAATCTCAATGAAGTCGAGGTAAGGCCAACTTTGCGTGACATATTATAGAGCAAAAGTGTGTGCGCAAACACAGAGGCACTTTCTATTCCATCACTCTCATGCTCCGATAGGGCGACTGGAAAGAGGTCGTCTACAGGACCAACGGTTTACGTGCTACCCTAGGAACGGGGAGGTAATACCGCCAACTCCCAGACTTCGGGCTGATACTAGCAAATATTCTTTTCATCACTCCATCTCGTAAAGAGCACTTTTACTCTTCGTTATCTGAGTGGAAAATTCGTTTTTATCCTCTAGAGGTTAAAGTAAATTTGAATTTAGAATATCGTGTGCACCAAGTTTGTGAATGCAAAATATCAGTAAACCTGTTTACTTCAACCTCTATGGTGCCGAATTTATCATACAACTTTTTTTAATTTATTAAAAACTTACGGCTGATTTCAGAGTCGCGCCGGCGAGCGGCGCCGTCCAAACGCGCGCGCTTACAATTACACTAGATAGTAGTTGCGTTTCATAGTCACGCAGTTCAAACGCGCCGCGTGTGACACGCGCGCCGTCGGCCAGCGCTGCCCGAGCTCCTCTACTGGCAGCTAGCGTTTCAGAGTGACGCGTCTCGCACGCGCCGCTGTTGAGACGCGCTGGCCTCCGGCGCGTGCCGCGCGCGTCACTCTGAAATCAGCCTAAGACTTCATGGTGTATTTTTTTTCAATTGTTTGCGTAAGTTACTGTTCTATTACACTCAAACTAACTAGCAACGTTACTTTAAGTTTTTCCTAAATATACCTAAGTAGTAGGTATTTGTTATAATTTAAAGATTGTCCTGCAATAGGTACTAACATATCATAATATAGTAATTAATACCTAAGCTAAAATAAAAGTATCATTTCGTCGCTGAGGTGTGATGAAAAGTTACGTGTTGCACTCGAGTGCAAAGATTTTTCGCCTTGTGCTCTTTTGATTTCCCCACTTACGCTCAGGATTCTTTTTTTTTTGCTTGTTCGGTTATCAAAATTGAGCACGTGGTTAAAAAGCAACTTTGCACTCAATATATTAGTATAACAAATAACTATTAAGTGTTTACGACGCACGGCTGGCGAAAAAATTGCTTTGACCGCTTATCATGGATATGTAGGTACTCTCAGTTCTTAGATATGGCCTACTTTTATGGGGTAACTCCACTAATGTCAACAAGGCATTCATTGTGCAAAAGAAATGCCTTAGAGCTGTATTGGTCTGAACCCGTTAGTGTCATGTAAACCGATATTTAATAAAATGAAGTTACATACATTGACGGGATTATATATCATGCAGGCAGGACTATTTGTGAAGGATCATCCCGAGTTATTCGAGACAGTCGAAAGTATATCTGTACGCATCTGCAGAGATTCTACCCGATTAAAAATACCTTTATAGAGAAGCACACTTGCCGTCAGAAATAGCCATGGCGCGACAGTTAGAATATTTAATAAGATCCCTAAAGATATAAGAATACTGCCACAAAAACAATTTAAAACAAAATTAGGTATATGGCTGCAAACTAAATGCTTCTACAATATGAAAAACATGACATATATGATATAAAATTATAAATCAAATACTAAATTATTAATATATATTGAATAAGTTAATTTATAATATTTTTAATTCTTGACATTTAATATTCATAATAATTATAGTTATATGTTTAAACAATAGAGAATTATTATCCATGCTGTATTATGATTAAATTGTGATGTTTATTAGGATATATTTTAAATTTGTAAAGCCTAAATATTTGTATGCCGTTAAATAGGCAAAACATGCTGTACTTTATATTAAGATGTACCATCCTGTAACCATGTTTTATCGCAAATAAATGATCTTATCTTATCTCAGAAAAATCCCAAAATCACTTTTTGCTCCGACTTAGGATTTGAACCCATGACCTCATTATCTGCGGTTACTACTACTATCTACCGCTAAACCAGGCACTCAAATCGTACAAGTCGATTGCACAACTTATTATACTTAGTGTTGCCGATTTTGGTACAAACAGAACATTATAATTGGCAAACATTCAACCTATCCAATGCCCACGTTTTTTCATAAATGCATAACTAACTTCGTTAAAGGTTGCCAAAAAAATATTATTATAGCAACTATTATTCTGTACTTATTGAATGTAATTTGAAAAAGAGAATAAAAAATTACAACTTTACCAAGGGCTTCAGTTTAACTATTTTCAGGAAACATTAAAGGAAGAAAATGTTATCCGCTTGATTAATTATAAGTGACATTTTCAACCCTCATTTGGGCCACACAGAAAACCAAATAGCACCAAGGGGACGTAAAACTCGGCTTCTAATTTTAAGTAGAAAATAAAATCATAATATTATTAGCAGGTGCTGTAACAAGAACATATAATTAAAACCAGCTTTATGTATGTACCTATATAAGTTGGAAAGTATGTAATTTAAGTTATTATAAGAAATTTAACAATAGGTTTTCGAAACTCTTGTAGATTCTACCGACGATAATATATTAATCGAGCTGGTTGGCGTGGTTGTGTAGATGCTTGCATTTCAAGCCGCAGGTCGTGGGTTCGATTCCCACGCAGGACAGATATTTGTGTGCATGAATATGTCTGTTTGTCCTGAGTCTGGGTGTAATTATCTATATAACTATGTATTTACAAAAGAAAAGTAGTAAATGTAGTATATCAGTTGTCTGGTTTCCATAATCTATAATGTCCCAGGATATTATTATTTTATCAACGATAGTATAATATTCACTCGTGTGACGGATAGGATGAAATATTTATTACTTCCCGCTCGTTGATATTGAACGGGTGTAGTAAAAGTCAACAACACCCAGTATGCCTTTTTTGCATGTAAGGGTGCCGAGTCATTTTTGCGACGTGGTGTGTACGACAGTGAGTCTCTAACGAGAGTATAGTATAGTTTTTTTAATGAAAGAGCAACCTTTATTACCTGTACCATAATAGCCTAATATTGTGAGGTCTGTTCTGATAGCTTTACTCGACACTTTTTAATCTTATTATTTCATTCATTATATACATTGCAAAATTTGCTACATAGCTTGAAGTAGCTTTATGCTTAAATTGATTTCAATAATCAATGTAATACTATAGAAATCGGCTTAACTTCACTCAGCTCAATATTTGCAAGCAGAAGAATGCATTGCATAACTAATAATATTATTAAGAAAGGCTCAGGTTGCCGTGTGGCTGAGGGCATAGAATATCGCCACCCCATCTCACCCCGTGGGGGGCGTAGAAGTCGTCTCGAGGAAAGATCTATCAGAGAACGGGCCAGATGCTCTCACTAATCCGTAAGTGATTGGCAAGGTTAAACAACTAGGCTCGCGGTCAGTCCATAGATGGGTGACCGTCAAAGTGGAATAATTTCTGAGTGTGTCCGTGTTGTGGAGGGCACATTAAGCGGTCCTGGTTGTAGCCATTAGGCAACAGTCGTTAAGCCATGTCAGAGACCTAATGGGTGGATTGAACAACTCTGACAATAGGGCAACCACCGCCCATACGATAAGTAAGTAATTAAGCATCTCTCTATGTACTATGACTATCATACTGCGATCGCCAACCCGTCTGCTAAACGTGGCATGTCCCTCCAAATGATGGATACAAATCCATTCTGGTAATCTTTTGGGGAGCCCTTTGACCAGCAGTGGACGTCATTCGGCCGACATGATGGTGATGGTGAAGGCGCAGGTCCTCTCCCAATTAAGCTGTGAAAAAATATTCCAAACTACACAAGATTTTTTTAAAAGAAAAATAAGAAAGTGGGTGAGATTTTTTCAGCTTATTCTCTCACTAAAACTCTACTACTAACGCCACGTAAAACCGAAGCAAATATAGTCAGCTTTGCACTATAAAAATAGTCGTGTGTATTGGAGCGGGAATCAAACACGTGAACCGAGGCTATGCCAGTCGACTGTGAGTAATTGACATGAAACCTTTGTGGGTTGCAATCCAAGCGTTAGTTTTTAAGTAACTGCCAATGCATAGAGTGCTTACACTGCTTAAGTGGGACTTAGGATTTTACCTACAGGTTTTTATTTAACTTACCATACGGAAATAGACTGCTTCGTTGGGCTAGTGGTAGAGTGTTCGTCCGCAGATTATGTGGTCCTAGATGCAAATCCCGGGGCGGGCCAAATGGTAAATTTGGAATTTATCTGTAAAGAAAAAATTCTTAGTATCAGCCCGGAGGTTGTAAATTGGTGGTATTTACCACCGTGCCTCAGAGAGCACTTAACGTTGTTGGTCCCGTAAAATTAGAATTAAGTAGGTTTTTATTTGGTTTGATAATTTATTTGGTTGATAGCTATGAGAAAAAGTTGCAGATTTCAATTGCCTGAGTACAGACTTAGTAATAAATGAAGGAAAAGATAGGTGTACCAATAATTAATTGCTATGCTTTAGTTACTATGGCATAGATATAATCAATTTGTGGCACAAAGCTTGTAACAATACCTCGTTCACAGAAATCATTAAGTATTTACTTCCAACCGGCTAGCGAGGTACGATTCCCATAGGTATGTTGTAATGCAGTTCAATAATTTTCATACAGAATCCACGTACTATGTATTTACTATTGCGAAAAGATATTTATGTATTTTTATTGTCTATGCGTTAATTCAGAGCATAACTTATCTCCATTTGAAATTCTATTAAAGGCTGCTTAGAAATTAGCTGGCCAAATTTTGGCTACGGCCAAATATTTTTATTTTGACTTTCTAGATATACTGTAATATTTATACCAAGCCGTACTAGTTTATCCTAGAGTGTTCGTATTTATATCAGGATCAACTAGTTTGGCCTAGGCTAAACTGGTTTATCCTGTCGGGCTTAGGATAAATTAGTTTGGACTAGGCTATACTAGTTAATCCTATCGCTTATAGGAAGAACTAGTTTATCCTAGGCCAAACTAGTTTGTCCTGAAATTGGGTTTGGCCGGTAACATATATAATAGTGAGAATTGCTAATGATCCGATGGAATGACTAGCGACACGACCGGAAAGAGGTCAGGTACAGAACTGATGAAAATCCCGCCGATGGCTCCACGTACTCCAAAGCAACCCCTGTGCCTCGGAGTATACGTTGAGCCAACGGCCACAAATTCTGAAAATAGAGAGTATTCTTGGTTTATTCGAGGCCAGAGTGAACAAACATATAATAGGTCCACGCTAAAACACATATCCACACACCATCAGATGTGATCGTGGTCAAAAGCAAGATAATTATTCATAAAGTATATAATTTATACTTGAAAGGTTCTCTAGTGGCGAACCGGAACCACGAACAGGAAGACGCAGCGACGGCCTTCTACAAGATGGACTGATGATCTTGCAAGGGTCGCGGGAAGCCGCTGGATGCGGCACGCAGGACTGGCTATTGTAGGCATTTGTCCAGCAGTGGACGTTTTTTGGCTGATATGATGATGATGGTATACGCTATGCTCTTTTTATTATTAGCTTCATACGTATGCTAGTATGTTAGTATGTAGTAAGGATAATCAAGGTTAGACATAATTGTTTTCATTTAACTGGTAGTGTCGTTGTGCCAATCAAGTCTTTTAATATAAATAAAATAAAGTTAAAATAACTAAAATTCTCGCTTTTATAAAAAACCCAACTAATAAATAAGTAATAGTTCAAAATAACTAAAAAAGACGAAAATATAATTTATAGAAAACAAAACAAAAAAAATGGAAAATGACAAAAATGTATCTTGTTGTAAAAAGTATCCCACGCATTGTTTTTACAATATATTTTTTAATTCTATTTTTTAGTCTTGTCTTCCATAAAAACGTTAAATGAAATGAAAGAATGAAATTTATTCAGCACTTAGGTCATACACTTTACTTTTCAAGCTTTGTTTTTTTAGTTTTCTTTAAATATTAATTATTTAATCTTATTAGTTTTTACACTCGCGGGTCTGCGAGCAATAATAATTTATGTTGAAATAAATAGAACAATTATGCGATCTATCTCTCTTTTGCTTATTCACTGTTATTGTTTAATTAAAAATAAATGACTAAATATTCAAATTCATTGCGTTTACATAAAATGTTTTTGTATTTAAGTTACGTACCTTAAGTACTTAGTCAGTGAATTTCAGTTTAAAAACGAATATCATGAATACATAAATTACTATTATTAGTTTTCAGGGTCAGATTTGGCCTAGACGACAAAATTCCATAACATTTATAAGCAACGTTAAGTGTTAGCATCCCCCATTACAGTGCGTTTTACTATTCCATGCGCGATCCAAAGGGAGGAAGAAAAGTATTTCGGATATAACGTAGTTCGCAATATTGGTGCAATATTAATTTTACACGGGATCGAGCGATTTCCGGAATATTTAGTAGGTTAGGAGGGTTACGGCTACCTATAAGAGGGAGACGACCGGATATTTGACATACTCTGGGTAATTCTCGTAGCGAGTAAATTAGCTACGTGGAGTTTCTAACTGGCTTGTTGTTAGACAAAATAACGATAATATCTATTTCTACCAGTTGGTAGTAGCAATTAACATCACTTAATTTTATTTATCTTTTGATGTTGTACACTGTTTTTACCCTTCCTTTACAAATCTCCCTCTGTCAGTGGTTTGCTGGAAGAAAACTCATCGAGTTAAGCTCGCCCTTGTACATTAATTTACAAATACACATGTATAAAATGTTTATTTTCTGTGTACAATAAAGAATAAGAATACATAAGAATAAGAATAATAATTTATACGAGAATATATAATACTATTTGGGGTTATTTCATTTCACTGAGGTGTTACACTTAGTAGAGGTAGGGCACAGCGTTTATTGGCTCCAAGAGCAGCCCGATTGCGGAAGTACCTCCGCCTTACAGAAGACGTGCCTTAATAATAACATTAATAACTTTTATGTTGTGTTTCTGCGTGTGAGTAAGGTCGCCGGAGCTCATTGGGGTGGGGGGAAGGGTCAGTAATACTTGTTGCCGACTCTTTTAAAGGACGGCAACGCACCCGCGACTCCTCTGGTGTTGCGAGTGTACATGATCGATGAGTGATCACTTCCCATCAGGTGACCCGGTGCTCGTTTGTCGACTTATAACATAAAAATAATGAGGAACTACTGGAACGACTTTTTTATCATTCTCAAATAAAGCAACTGCATGTGTGGTGCAGCGGTGAGAGCATAACTATTTGTCAGACTCATAAATAGTTGTCCTGAGCCTGGATCTATTTTGTGTCCGAAAATTATATTTTTGTAAAGTACCTCGCGTCACACACAGGGATTAATAAGCCAAGTGCGGGCATATTCTTAAAAATACCCCAATTCTTAGAAATACCAACTAAACTAATTATAATAAAATACAAAATTCAAATTTATTGTTAATTCCGCTAATTGTCAGTTTAAGCAAGTCGGGGTGTAATTTATACCGCCCTCCCGCCATAAAAAATATGTATCTGTAAGAAATTACATCCACCAGTATGATGCCCTGATACGTGTTTCGGTCCTTCACGGACTATTCTGGAGCGATGCTAACTCGTCCGCATTAGCACCTTATTCTATCTTACAATATTTGAATTTATTCTATTTTATTTTAGGCGTAAAATATTGTGGAAAAAAACTTGAGATGTGTCAAGGGACACCCGGATGGAACGAAGTTCCTTTCGATTCATTAGTGAAGGAATTGCAATTTTTTTTTAAAGTTATTTTTTTATTGTTAACAAATATAATCCTAACTAATATTATAAATGCGAAAGTAACTCTGTCTGTCTGTCTGTCTGTTACTCTTTAACGCCAAAACGACTGAACGGATTTGAATGAAATTTGGTATACAGATGGTCTAGACCCTGAGAAAGAACATAGGCTAATTTTTATAGTTAGGATAACACATAGGCCATATTTTATAAAGTTTAACGCGGGTAAAACCGCGGGGGCTCAGTTTTCGTAATACTTGGAATATGGTAACATATCAAAAAGGTAATAGCAAAAAGTTCGTGACAACTTTTCGTGAGAATTTTTTCCGTCTAGCCCCCTTTCACAACGCGCGATAAGGAACTTCGTTCCAATAAGTGACTCATTAGAACTAGTCTACTAACTATGTGGCAGGTAAGTATAAATGATACGCGTATTATAAGCCGTTTTAGTAGTTTGATACTTCTATGTATTCCCTGTTCTTTTCATAGGAGCTATATTAGACAGAGATGTAATGAATTTTAAATTAGTTTCTAAATTAGGTCAGTCGTATAAAATACAGAATCGCCCGCAATATTAATGGTTGTAAGGTGCATCAAACCCGGGTTTGTGCTAAACGTCTGTGGATACACATTAAACATTGATAGGGTCTTTATTACATAGGCTGAAAGGTTGGTTTTTGCAGTGCAAGTGTCTCAACTGACGTAATCAAAGCTGTTGTTACAGATAAATTGTTTGGGTAGCAGGTGAACTTTGCACGTACAGACAGTTAGTTTAATTGATAAACTTGCACCTGATAAATAAAATAAAATAAACAAGGTTTTTATTCACGTAGACTTTAAAAAAGCGCTTGTAAATAGTCAGAACATGTTTGTAGTAATACAGTTAATATTTCTAGTTACTTATTACAGATATTTAGGTACACGGAATGCTAAAACATTTATACAATTTATTTTATAATGGTAGTGACACTTAGCTAGCATGTATTAAGTTATTGTCAAGGAGATTATGTTTAGTTGAAGTTTTTAATATTATGTATTGAAATTTAAATGTTACTACATATTGTCTGAATGGTTCTGTCTATATTAAGATATGAATTCAGTATTATTATTATAACGGACCTTGTGTTTAAAACGACGGTCGCGCTTTAATGCTACCACCGGATCCAATGCGCCAATGTGCAATAGATAAATGTATCAAACAGCTACATGAAATCAGCGAGGCGTGATTTGATGGTAGACTGAAAATAAATAATTTAAGGATAAGCAACTGTCGAATTAATAACTCCATTTTTTGAATGTTGGTTTTAAATAAAACATACATATAATAATGCAGATCGAAGAAGGCATAAAAGTACATGCAGTTTTAGTCAATTTGCTTGTATTTTTATGAAAATGACACCCAAATCTACACTAAAAGGTATATGTTTCTTACGGAGTTCAATAGAAAACATCATTCACAACATTAGTGTCCCACGTCATAAGTCACTCCCTTTGGGGTTTGAAGCTCTAATTACTAGATATGGTTACTGATGCATGAGAGAGCCTTTTTTGGAAACTATTCGTTAAAGTGTCGTTCTACATCATTATACGAAGACGCGATTAAATGCTCTCACAGACCTCTGGTAAGAGGCATTTAATCGATACGGTTATGGTAAAAAATCGCATGAATTTTTAAAGAGCTACGGTTCTCAATTGTTCTCCGTATTATAGTCCCAATCTGTCCAATTTCTTTTATAGATTTTCAACTTTATCACACATGCATAAGGTTCACTTTGAATTGTGGCAATTTGACAGATTGGGGTAGCTTGAAGTGCTGGCGTCTGTACGTGAAATAATAAAATTCAAGCCAGTCAAACTTGGCAGCTTGTAGTTTTATTTGCTCGAAGGCTTGATTATCTGCACAATTTGTCCGGCGAAGTAGCAAACTCCTTCTAGGCTAACAGTAAACATCGTGTTAAAAAAACCTGTATTTTTTTTATTATGCAAGTACTGAAAGTAAGGCTTATGCGTTTTTTTTCAACACGATGTGTACCAAATAAACGCGTAAGCCTCACTTACAGTAGTCGCATAATAATATGATGTGTAACATCTGATATGTTATCATTCTGTATAAACGTAATGTCAATGTTATACATTTTTTTCTTAATATATTATAATTTCTCATTGAATATTGAGGCTCTCATAGCCAGATGCATATTATAATAATAATATCCTGGGACATGTGATCCCAAACTAAGCAGAGCTTGTACTATGGAAACCAGATAACTGATAAGATAAGATAAGATAAGATAAATTTATTTGCTTTAAACATGGTCATTACAGGTCTTAAAAATAATTATAATAAGTTACTACATGTCTAACCAGGTACTGGTATGCAAATATTATACAAATTAGAATATAAAACAATAGGTACACACACAACAATTCCAAGAACATACATTTCATCAAATAAAAATTATTAATAAAAATTACAGTAATGATTGTTAACCACCGAGTTTTTCATTTAAAAACTCTGTAATGTTATAGTAAGCTTTGTCCACTAAAAATGACTTTACTTTTATTTTGAATGCATCACTGCTAAGCTGTTTCCAACTCTTTGGGATTTTATTATAAATGATAGGAGCCATGCAGACAACACTTTTGCGCATAAGTGAAGTTTTCGCCGGATGTAGACATAAGCCACTATTATCACGCCGGTTCCGTGAGACTCTCTCTTCCTTACGCAGGAATAGATTTGGATTGGACTTAACAAATGTCGACATTTCTAAAATATAAAGTGACGGTAGAGTTAATAGTTTATATTGCCTGAAGTAAGGTAGGCAACTATCAGTACATTTTAGTCCAAACATTGCTCGAAGGCATCTTTTCTGAGCCTTAAATATAGTATCCTTATCGGTAGAGTTGCCCCAAAATATGATGCCGTATCTGAGTACCGATTCAACGATTCCGTAATAGCAAGTTAGGAGGGCATCCGTGCTAAGGGTTCGGGATAAAGAATACAAGGCATATGAGCTGCTGCTTACTCTCTTACTCAATGTATCTATGTGAGCCTTCCAATTTAAATTCCTGTCAATATTTAGTCCTAAAAACTTAGTAGAATTCACTGCGTCAATATTACAATTATTATAATGAATGTCAGGGTTACTAAATGTCAATGGTCTTTGGCTAAAATAGATTATCACCGTTTTATTTATATTTATTCTTAAATTATTATTATCCAACCATGTCACGATTTTAATTAACGTATTATTGATGTCATTTTCAAACGATTCTTTACATTTACAAGGTATGGTCACCGTACTATCGTCGGCAAAAAGTGTCATCTTATATTCTATACATTTAGGAAAGTCATTTATATAAAGCGTGAAAAGTAGAGGTCCCAAGACGCTACCTTGCGGGACGCCGTAGACAGAAGTACGTTCTTCCGAGGAGAATATTTCTTCTATTTTTTTGTCATTTATTTTACTTATTTGTGTTATTTGTTTTCTATCACACAAATATGATTCCAAGAGTTGTAGGATGTTTCCTCTCACCCCATAAGCGTCTAGATTTTGTGTGAGTATGTTATGTTGAACATAATCAAAAGCCTGCGTCATGTCACAGAACAGTGCACAGACAGGCGTACTTTTATCCATGTTCAATAGTACTGGGTATAAAAAATCATATATGGCCATATTTATTGTTTTTTTTTCTCTAAAGCCCTTTTGTTCTTCACAAAGAATATCATTTTTCTCTAGATATCTGTTAAGCTTTTTATAAAAATACTTTTCAAAAACTTTTGAAAAAACGGGAATTAAGGAAATGGGTCTGTAATTCTCCATTAGTTCCTTATCTTGCTTTTTAAAAATTGGTTTAATTAATGATATTTTTAGGGAATTTGGAAATAAACCTTCGCTTATGCATAAATTTACTATATGACTTAGTGGGCCACATATTTCATATACAATTATCTTGAGAACCTTAGTACAGATCCCATCGCACCCTACACTATTTGTGTTTTTAAGTCCTGATATTATTTTGAATATGTCATACGGTAGACTCGGAGCCATGAACATTGAGTCTCGTTTATTTAAAATGTTCTTAGTAATTGAGATTCCAGAGCTATTTATTGGTTGTATCTTTTCAATAAAATAATCATTAAATGCATTGCAAATTATATTCGGATGTGTAATAAAATCTTGATTTATTTTAAGTCTATTAATATTATTCCTAGGTACATTTAATTTACTATTATTAATTAATTGCCATGTCGTTTTTGTTTTATTTTTAGATGTCTTTATTTTGTGGTCATTTTGAACCTTTTTTGTTAGATGTATTATTTTTTTAAATAATCTACTATAATTTACTAATTTGTTTTTGTTATTTGCTGTAGGTTTTAACCTATACTGCCACAGCAGTTGCCGTTTCCTTTTGCTGCATATTCTAATTCCCCGCGATATCCAATTTTGCCTTTTATGTGTATTTACAGATATAAGTTTTTCAGGAAAGCACTGGTGATACAATAACGAGAATATATCCATAAATGCATTGTAAGCAACATTCGGATCGTTTGCTTTGTAGACTTCTGAAAAGGATAGGCTACACATATATTTTTTAAATTTATTAATATTTTCCTTACTATAATCCCTTCTCTTTACATACCATCTACTAAAAGTACATAAAGTGTCGATTGGGCATTTTAGTAACTGAGCTGTATGGTCAGACAGCGCTAGCTCTAACACTGTGGCTTTATATGACTTATTGAAGTTATGCGCAAAATTGTCGATGCATGTCTGGCTTTTTAGTCGAGTTGGTTGTTTAATCGCTAGTTTTAAGTTATAGCTTAGTAATAGATTTTCAAATTCAGTGGATTGACTAGATTTTTTTAACATATCTATGTTGAAATCGCCTGCTATAACAATATTTTTGTAATTCTTTTTCCGTATCTCTCTTAGTAAATATTGAATTTTATCGAAACATGCGTTGATATTGTTTACATTTGGAACTCTATAAACACATACAAAAACAGTTTTACACTCAATTAATTTTATTGCACAGCATTCAAACATACCAGCTGTGGAAATTTTGGAAATTTCAGGTAGCTCCCTCCATTGAAGTCCGTTTTTTACCAAAATAGCAGCACCTCCTCTTTTGCTTTCTTTTCTACTAAAACAGGCTGCTAAAGAGTAATTGGGTATGTTTAGATGGCTTTCATAACCTTCCATAATGAAATGTTCCGTAATACATAATACGTCAACATGTACGTTCTGTTCCATTAATTCGTGTAAGCATACTATTAGAGAGTCAGATTTCGATAGCAGGCCAGCGATATTCTGGTGCATAGCATATAGATTTCTAGTCAAGAAAAAGCTTATTCATTGTAGATTCATTATTTTTGTCATAATTATCAGATTGAATGTCAGTATTTTGCTTAATTATGTCAATTGTCAAATTAAATAAGTCCTTAAATAGAGTGCGTATGCCAAAATTATTTATCAATCCTGAGTACCTATTAAACATGCTATAGTCAGTTTCGAGGTTTAGGTTGCTATCCAATACAAAAGCATGCCCATGCGTCGTTATGTCCATATATAATAGATTATTAAAAGTCTCCACTCTCCAGTTGAATAAGCTCATAGAGCTTGCGTACTTGTAAGTTGGTAGACAGATAATGACGTTTGTGTGTTTGATATCATTTAATAATTCTCTGATATGCATGACTATCTTGCTGTAGATATGTGATGAGTTAAAATCCTCTTCTCCCAGTAATATAATACAGAAGTCTCTCATGTTGAGGTCACTTAATTTAGTTTGTAGCCCTTGCTAGCTAGCTGCTCCGTATTACTGTTTGGTTTAAGGTAATGACATATATCGTACTTTTTCCCAAATGTATCTTCTGCAATTGAGCGTATACTATTTTTACTATTGGAACTCAATATACATATCTTATTTTTAACTCTTTTCTGAGTTAACTGTTTTTGGTTATATTTCTTTGAATATGGCATTTCAAAGCATGAGGTTGTCTGTATAGGAGTTTTTGGTGTATCTTTACCTATATTTAAATTAGTTCATATTTTTTCAAAGACAACATTTTGACATCTGTTTTGATTTTGTTTGTTTGCGTTCGAAGTTTTTGTTTTCTTCTTTGGAGTGGCTGATTTACTCTTAATAGGACTATTGCTAATCTTTTTGAATAAATTATTTTTTATTATTAGTTCTTCGTTAGTTTTTTTCAAGCCGCTATTTTCGAGAGATAATTTGTCAATTTCGATATGTGCGCTATTTAATTCGGATGTCAACTTCTTAATTTCATCCTTTAATATTTTAATTTGATCGTCCTCGTCATCATCAGATATTTCTGGCATACTTGTTGTGGTACAGTTTAAGGTATCCGAGTTATTTAAGACTTCACTGTTATTTAACGGTGGGTCCGATTGCGTTCTATTGCGCCGAAATGTTATGTTGCCAAAGAAGCTCATTATGTGGCTAGTACTTCAAATAAATGATATACTACGTTTACTACTTTTCTTTTGTATCTTCATACTTATATAGTTAAATTACAACCAAATTCAGGACAAACAGACATGTTAATGCACACAAATTTCTATCCAGGACAGACCTATCATGACCTACCCATGACAGAGAATCCACAACCTACAGCGTGAAAAGCAAGCATTTTTCATGTTATATTTTCCACAACAATTAATTTCTTGCAACCATAATACAGAGTTGCATTAAAAGGCACATTTCCAAACATCCGTGTGACCTATTACCCTAAATACGGAAGTGGTTACATGCAATGCTTTCTATAAAATTTTAAATCGTCAAATAGTTATGTTGCTAAGGCGTAAAAATTATTCATATATAAACCCATTTTATTATACACAGTAAAAAGTCTTAAACAGTGTGAGCTACAGTATAGATGGGTTAGTATGTTCGTTTATGGAGTACTGTTGCGTATATATTATTGACATGATATTGAACATGTACCTATTATGTAACAACCTAAAGTTTTACAAATAACAGCCATTAAAGAATAAAATAAAATAAAATAGGTCTTTATTCACGTAGACTTTAAAAAAGCGCTTGTAAATAGTCAGAACATGTTCGTATTAATACAAATACAATACAATACAAAAATGATTTATTTCATCTCCGCAAATTACATGATATTAACATGAAACAAATAAAGTTGACAACATGTATGAAGTTGCAATTTGTGGGAGATCTGGAGTCCAAACTAAGTCAAGGCCAACTAATATAGCCAAGTAATATATAATTAATTTATAATTATTTCTAGGTATATATAAATATTTAGGTACACGGATTGTAGGAAATAATTTAAAATAAGATTTATTTTATAACAGTATCGTAAACACACAGTATCATACACATTACACCATGAGTTTATAGTAGAGAAGAGATATGCAAATAAGTCTACTCAATAGCTCAGCTTGTAGAATCGACGGCCGTTGGGCCAAAAAGGTTCTCGAGTGGCCTCGTGGTGGCCACCACGAGCCGGAAGATGCAGCGTGGGCAGGCCCGCTACAAGATGGACCGATGATCTGGCAAGGGTCGCGGGAAGCCGCTGGATGCGGGCAGCATAAAACCGGCTATTGTGGAGATCCTTCGGGGAGGCCTTTGTCCAGCAGTGGACGTAGACGTGGCTGTAAATCATGTTGAAATAATAAAAAAAAACTTGAGAGGTGTCAAGGCACACCCGGATGGAACGAAGTTATTTATTATTATTTATTATGTACAAAAACCTGTATACACTCAACAAAAATAATCGTCGCGACACCACACTGTTCAATGCGAAATAGAAATGAAAATATCTGGCTTGCTTTCTATAAAAGAGAGAGAGAGAGAGAGACTGAGAAACATGCGCACGCCGCACAATTGCAAAAAGTGTCGTGACAACTTTTCGTAAGATTTTTTTTCGTCAAGCCCCCTTTCACAACGCGCAATAAGGAACTTCGTTCCAATACAAAACAAATTTTAATTCTTCCTCAAAATGTCAATAATTTAAATGTGGCAGTTTGTATGAATGGATTAAGAAATATTGTTAAAATGTCAAATAATAATAATATCCTGGGACATTATTTACACACGGCCATCTAATCGCAAACTAAGCAGAGTTTGTACTATGGAAATTAGTTAACTGATATACTACATATACTACTTTTCTTTTGTAAATACATACTTATATTATATTACACAGAGACTCCGGAGAAACAGAAATGTTCATGCACATAAATGTCTGTCCTGGGTGGGAATCGAACCCACGACCTCCGACGTGAAAAGCAAGCTTTTGCCAACCACGCCAACAGGCCCAAATTTACAGTAAATATTAAAGTTTAATATGTTCTATAGGCCGGCCAACATTAGTGTTGTACAAAAATATGTAAGAAAATATGCAAAAAAAAATTATACAACAGCGTATAAGTATGAAAATAAAACAGTTTTTGATGTGAAACATCTATAGCCGCACGTAAAACAGATTTCTGGCGTGGCGACGCATGCCGTGACGCATGCGCAATCGACTTTTTATTTTATCATTATGACATATTTAGTTCCTATAACAATATGTTCTTTTCTGCATATTACTTTTACAAAATAATGTCGATGTTTCACATCTGCCAGGCGTCCCGTGTCGGCTCACATTTTTAAATTAAATATAAGCACGGTCTAAATTTCCATAAAGAAAATAGGAAGGTAACTAAGCAGCATCTTCCTTCGCGATATATTTAGTTATGGAGCGTTTACCTTTTTAAAAGAACATCTTAATAATTCCCAAACTTTCACACAACCGACTTACAGCTCTAGTGTCGTAGTTTTAAAGCATACAATAAATCCAATGCGTAAAACTTGATATCTTGCCAAAGTCAGACAATCAATAAGTTTATTTGGCTACGAAGGCTCCCTAGGAAGGCAGACGAGCGTCTGGGGTCTGTTTGAATTATTTTTAAGGAAATATGAGAAAAGCAAATAAAGCTATCCAGATCAAAGTTCATTCATTGGGTTCCCTACATAAAGAGAACATCTTAGTCTTATTGCTCTCACTCCGCAGTCGATCGCCTTGTATGTCATGGGTCTTTACTGCCTCGTTAAACTAGCGGTAGTGAATTCACCCGCAGAGAACGAGGTCCTGGGTTCAAATCCCGGGTCGGGCCAAAAGTGATTTTAGGACTTTTCTGAAAAAGAATAATTTCTCAGCATCAGCCTGAAGTCTGGGAGTTGGCGGTATTACACCCCTGTGCCTCGGAGAGCACGTAAAGCCGTCGGTCCTGTACCTGACCTCTTTCCGGTTATGTCACTAGGCGTCCCATCGGATTATGAGAGTGATGGAATAGAAAGTGGTCCTGGTCCCGCGCAGATGGCTAATATCTGTTGAGACTGGCCGAAATTCGGCTTGGAGGACAATAATAATGGGTCTTTGTCAAGTTAAGAATAGTTCCGTCCCAATTATTAAAAAGTAAAACTACGTCAACATGATTTGGCATACGAATCACGCGGACAATATCCATAGACTACTTAAACCCACTATCCCAGGATAACAAGCGCACACTGAGCTCACTCAAAAAGCAAGAACATATGCCACCTCCGATGATCTAATGCCAGGTTTTCGAAGCCTCCTGAACTTCTGGATGGAACTAAAATGGTTCGTATAGTTAAATGAGTTCACGTACAGGGGCCTAAACAGGACGATAAGTGTGAAACCAATCGCGCAATTAACTATCCATAGACAACTACAATTTTTTCCCGTCTCTGTTCACTGCGTTTAACGTAAAAGTAAAAATGAAAACTATTGGAGAAAAATACAAAAGCATATTATATTCCAAAGTCAAATCATAGCATAAGTATTTTTGTAATATGTACCTATGTATGTATATCATGCTCTACCGCATTTATCACGGGGAGTGTTCAGAGGAATTGTTCAAGCTTATACCTGCCGCCACATTCCGCCACAGACCCTCTTGCCAAAAGTGGAAATTTCATCCTTATCACCTGAATGAATGGTCATCTACCACTATGCGTTTCACAAGAAACTTTTTGCCGCGCACTACTGCTCTGTGGAATCAATTAGCTGCGGAGGTATTTCCGATCCAGTATGACATGGCAACCTTCAAGAAGCGAGCCTATTCTTTTCTTAAAGGCCGGCAACGCATTTGCAGCTCCTCAGGTGTTGCGAGTGTCTATGGGCGGCGGTGATCACTTACCATCAGGTGACCCACTTGCTCGTTTGCCATTCTATTATATTAAAAAAAATATACAAAATTATATAATGTACAAAATAATAAGAGTAGTAGGGCACAGCGTTCATTCGCTCAAAGAGCAGCCCGACTGGGGAAGTACCTCCACCTTACGGAAGACATTCCTTAATAATATGGATTCTTATTAATAATATGTTGCTGAGTGTGAGTAAGGTCACCAGAGTTCATCGGGGTGGGGGAAGGGTCAACGACACTTGTTTACGGAATCTTTTAAATGCCGGCAACGCACCTGCGACTCCTCTGCTGTTGAACAAAAAGGGGCGACGGACCACCAGGAGACCCACTTGCCCCTTTGTCAACTCCGTATAAAAAAAATTAAACATCTGCCGGAAGAAATAAAATAATTCATGATATAGAGAAAATTCAGAAAATATTTGATAAATTTACTCATATCATAAACATTATATATATATAAAACAAAGTCGGATTAGTTACGTTATTTATACCTCAAGCAAACTGGAGCAATTTTGATTTTCTTTAATTCGTTGGATCTATCTCCACCCCGCTTTTTTGAAGATGTCTCCAGAACCGATAGACAGATTTTTTTTTAGAATAGAATATAATCGTTTATTTGCTAGAAACATTACAAGGATGGTATTAAATTACATTTTACAATAGGTACAGCATGTTTCATTTGAAATGATAATATAGACAAGAAAATACAAACGGTTTAAAAATCCAACTCTTCTAATACTTGATAGTTGTGACTACACTCGTAAAAGAGCTTGGTATCCTACAATATCCTTATTTTTTTTCCGCCGTGTAAAATCCTTCATCATTGATGTCCGCCGCCTTGAGGGGGGGAGGGGAAGGGCGGAGGGGTTTGCCAGACTTCTTTCTGACAAAAGCCACCGTGGTGTTCATCTTACACCTGCATTGAAGCTACAATATCATATGCCAACCATTGATCCTTGAACATACATGTATAAAATATAATCATATGTTTCTTTTATATAAACGAAGACAGCATAAGGATCACTTGAAGAAAAGTGGTTTCTGTAGCCTATGATTCTAGCAACCCACATGCCATTTATGGGTTACGCCCCTTTTTGATGAACTCGGGATTCTATTTAGACATAGAACATTGCCGACCAACCAACATAATAGTTCTAGTACCTAAAGTGTATTCTGTGAGGCAAACGGCCTCGTTGCCCTGAGAACTCACGCACATATTTACCTCGGCTCGGAGCTAATACATTAGGTCAACTGTCAATAACATATAATGAAGTCCAGCTTTGAAAATTTTTATAGAAAAGATCCACGCCATATAAATATAATATATTATAATATAATATCTGGGGACAATGTCACACAGATCATCCTAGCCCCAAACTTAGCAAAGCTTGTACTATAGGTATAGGTAGCGCCACAAGTTATGAGCGCTCGCTTCATCTGCGCAGAACGCACTTTTAGGTCTGTTTGGTGACGGGGTTGAGGCGCGGGGCAGGGGAGCCCGCGCCCGGCGCTGTCCTTGCGCACTATTGGAGAATCAGTCGCTGTATAACTCACACACTCGGCGCACGTTAATTTGAGTTCGAAAGTACAGTCGCGTAAATAGTTGTTTTCGATCGTTTATAAAATAAATAAAAATAAAAAAGGTTTTTATTCACGTAGACTTTAAAAAAGCGCTTGTAAATAGTCAGAACATGTTTGTAGTAATATAGTTGTATACATTAGATACTATTTCTAGTAACATAGATATTTAGGTACATCTTGTATGAAAACATTTATAAAATTTATTTTATTACAGAAATGATATTTAGCTAGCTCGTATCAAGTTATTGTCAAGAGATTATGTTTAATTATCTAGTTTAAGTCTAATATTTTTACTACATATTGTCAATGGTTCTGTCTATATTAAAGGTATTATTATTATGACGGACCTTGTGTTAATAACGACGGTCGCGCTTTAATGCTACCACCGGATCCAATGCGCCCCAACTGAGAAGACCCAGCGAAACAAACTCAGTGGGTTCATCTACTACCGGTTTCAACACGACCCAGTTGAGACGGTCCGGCGAAACATACTCAAGCGGGCATGAACACGGGATTTGGTCCAATTAGAGTAATTATTTAGTAGGCAAACACAATATATGCTCGATCGGTTGTCTGAATGCTTATTATTTTAGATTATATTTAGGTATACAAAAGAAAAACTTCGAAACAATAACATTATTCATTTTGAGACAGAGTCAATAATTTTAAATTAAGTTTATGATAGCAATCATTTACAGATAGTTCACGTAACACAGCAGATCAGTCATGTCTATATGGCTACAAGATCTCCAGCGAGCAATGTGCAGGTAGGAAGTGAGAGCCAGACGTCTTTGTCATCGATGTACTCTTTAGTGGTGTAATAACCCCTAGCCATAAGTACACGTTTAATATGTGTTTTAAAACTTGTGTCAGGCAGATCAGTAATTTGAGTAGGAAGCTTGTTATAAAACCTAATACAATTTCCTAAAAATGATTTATTAGTTTTGCTTACTCTAAAGCCTGGCATGGCTAGTTTGTTTTTATTCCTAGTATTTATATTATGCAGTTCACTTTTCTTTTTATAATTATGAATATTTTTTCTAACAAACATTATATTCTGATATATATATTCCGATGGCACAGTAAGTATATTTATTTCTTTAAACAAATTTCGCAAAGAATCGCGACTGCCTAAACCATAAATGGCTCTGACTGCTCTTTTCTGCAATACAAAAATAGTACCTATGTCAGCCGCCGAACCCCACAGCAGAATGCCATACGACATAATGCTATGAAAGTACGCGAAATACACTAATCTAGCAGCTTGTTCATCTGACAATTGCCTTATTTTCCAGACAGCATAGGAAGCCGAACTTAATTTACCTGCTAACTTTTCAATCTGAGGACCCCATTGCAATTTTGAATCAAGTGTCAATCCTAAAAATACGGTCGATGGGACTAAATCTAATATTTTCGCATTAAGTGCAACTGTTGGTACAATTTGAGTCACATTCGGCAATGAGAACCTGATGCATTTAGTTTTCCCTGCATTTAACAAGAGATTATTTGCCGAAAACCATTCTGATATAAAGCTGAGTGTTTTATTATGCTCAATAAGATCTTTATCCTTTCTATTCGGTCTTTACCTATGAAATTGCCGTTCTGCAGTACTGGCCATTTCAAATCAAAATAATTTTTGTTTGGCTAAGAATTCTAATTTCAAATTAATTTTATTTTAAAAACATGGATTCTTTTTTCCAAAAGTAGTCATTTCTTTATTGATTAGTGTTACATTTTCATCGCATTTCAATCTTTTTCGTCATCATGGATACGTTAAAAATTCGAGTAATTATGGAATATGAGTACCGTCGTGGCAGCAACGCGGCACAAGCGGCACGCAACATCAACGACGTTTACGGAGCTAACACTACAAACCAACGCACCACCTGTTATTGGTTTGCTCGCTTCCGTTCTGGAAATTTCGACCTGAAAAATGAACCTCGCGGTCGTCCGAAGACTTTGGTCGACAATGACGAATTAAAGGCGGTTGTGGAAGCTGATGATACACAATCTACGGCTGAATTAGCAGCAGCTTTCGACGTTAGCGTCAAAACAATATTGGTCCATTTGCGTCAAATTGGCATGGTAAAAAAGCTTGACAAATGGGTGCCCCACGAACTCAATGATCGCCAGCGCGAAGTACGCGTCGAGACGTGCCTTGCACTGCTCAACAGACACACAAATGAAGGAATTTTGAACCGCATTGTTACCTGCGATGAAAAATGGATTCTGTTTGATAACCGCAAGCGCTCAGCAAGTTGGTTGGATCCTGGTTCAGCACCTAAACAATGCCCTAAACGAAAACTTACCCCTAGAAAAGTGATGGTCACTGTTTGATGGTCTAGCGCCGGTGTGATTCATCACAGCTTCTTACCAAACGGGGTGAGCATTACTGCAGATGTGTACTGTGAAGAACTGAGCACAATGATGGAGAAGCTGGCGCATCTCCAACCAGCATTGGTCAATCGCTCGTCTCCGCTGCTCCTGCACGACAACGCGCGACCTCATACTGCACAGCAGACGGTCTCCAAGTTGCAAGAACTGGGGTTGGAAGCTCTCCGTCATCCGCCCTACTCACCAGACCTTGCGCCTACAGACTACTACTTTTTCCAGAATTTGGATAACTTCTTGGCGGGAAAAAAATTCAATACCCGAGAGGCAGTACAAAATGCCTTTGAAGAATTTGTTGCCTCCCGTCCAGCTGATTTCTTTAAGAAGGGCATCAATAAACTGCCACTGCGATGGCAAAGATGCATTGATTGCATGGGTGATTACTTCGATTAATACAAATAAAAAAATTCATGAAAAAAATTCGTTTAAATTTTTTCATACAAAACGGCAATTTCATAGGTAAAGACCTATTATTTACTTTAAATATGAGCGACGTATCATCAGCGAACAAAACTATCTCTGATACTTTCTCTACCAGATAAGGGAGATCATTTAAATAAACTAGAAATAAAAATGGGCCCAATATAGACCCCTGGGGCACCCCCATTTTCACAGGATGACGTGCCGAAGTGACACCGCCTATCGAAACCATCTGTTGTCGCCCCGATAAATAGGACATCACAAGATCAAGAGATGTGCCAGATATTCCATAGTACTTCAGTTTAACAACGAGCGTACGATGATCAACGCAATCAAAAGCCTTAGAGAGATCACAGAAAACTCCCAGTGCATCCTGTGATCCCGCCCAAGCCTCCAATATTGACCTAATTAATGTGCAACCTGCATCCTGAGTAGAGCGGCCCCTTGTAAACCCGAACTGCTTGTTATGCAATATCTCATTCACGTTAAAGTGCGACAACATTTGGCTGAGCATCAGCTTTTCAAATATTTTACTTAAAGCTGGCAGTATTGAGATAGGCCTATAATTCGTGGCATTTTTTGAACAACCTGCCTTGAAAATGGGTATTATCTTACTTATTTTCATTAAATCGGGAAAGACACCATCACTTATACAGCCATTGAAGATGGCTGCAAGGATTGTAGCAATGTTTAGTATGATTGATTCAATTGCTTTAACAGACAGTCCCCACAAATCTTCTGTGCCTTTCCTTTTAATACTCTTAAAAGCTTTTATAATATCATCACTTGTTACGGATTTAAAACTAAAGTTAGGTACAGTTTGTTTTACGCTTTGATTTAAAAAGAGTTCAGCCACATCTGGTGATGATGCGAGACACTTAGTAATATCCACGGGTATATTTGCAAAAAAAGCAGCAAAAAAATTGGCAATGGTAAGCTTGTCTGAAACCAGTTCATCACCAATATTCAATACTAATGTTTGATCTCTTGATCTACTTTTACCAGTTTCAGTATTAATTATTTGCCAAGCTGATTTTATTTTATTATCAGATTTTTTAATTTTATCTCTTATATATAAAGATTTAGCTTGAATGCAAACCTTTTTAAAAATTTTTGAATAATTTCTAACATAATTAATGAAATTGACATCAGGGTTATAGGACCTTCTGTCATGCCTTGAGTTGCCCAAGAACTAAATTTTATCTTATTACTGTCAACCGTTATGTTTTTTATTTTACAAGCTTTATTAAATTCTTTGCAAATACAGTGGAATAATGTAGTGTACATATCGTTAGGCTTACTTTTGTTTGGCAATAGATGGCACAAACTATTCTCCAGGTTGTTACTGAACTTTCCCAAATTAGATTTTGTTAATTAACCCTAGAAAGATAACCTACGTCGAATCGACGTGTGCGATTTTGAATACTCGTTATAACTCGATTGTACTTCGTGGCACTGCACTCGCCGTTCCCGCCATCTCAGTTGGCGCGCGGAGCTAGCCGAGGACGCCCGTGTCAGCCAGGTAAGTGCAATACTTTCGTTTATATTTACCTACCATACGTCGCAGTGACGTATGGTTATCTTTAGTGTAACTTTTTGGTTTAACGGGACGGTTTGTTTTTTTATGATTTTAGTTATGATAAATGTACTTCTATTTATTAATTTTTTTATTGGTTTCAGTCTATGATAGAATAGCATTATGGCGTCATATAAACGAGGGGATGACGCTGAAATATATAGATTATTATTAGAAACGAGTGATGAAGAGCCTCTGGCGTCGGACAGTGAATGCGAAGATAACTTATTGCAGGACGAAGTTCAAAGTGATGTCGAGGATTGCGAGGTGAGTCCTCCACATTTGCCAAACATTGATAACACTGAAAACGATCCTGAACCTCCGAGCTCTCCGCACAGTGTACCGAATTATATTGTCGTACCTAAGCGACAAAGCCTCAGAGGTAAAGATGGTCATCGCTGGACGGCGACTAAGGGAAGAACTTCTAACAGAGTATCTTCCTGTAATATTTTACGGACATCAAGAGGCCCTACACGGATGAATAAATGCCTTTATGAACCGATAGACTGCTTCAATATTTTTATTACTGATGATATTGTGGAGGAGATAACGAAATGGACCAACGCTGAAATCCAATTGAAAATACTGAGACCTGGTGCAAAAGCAACCTTCAAAACTACTAATTGCGATGAAATCCGTGCTCTTTTAGGTATTTTGACACTGACAGCTGCCATGAAAGACAATCATTTGACCACCGATGATTAGAAGGATGACAAAGACAATGAGCAACAACTGCAAAAATCCTATTTGTGGAGAGCATAAGTCTAGTGCCTGCCCTAACTGCCTTTTAGGCCAAAATGGATAATAAATGTTATTTTTTAGAGTTCTTTATATTGTTAAGAGTACAATTTGTTGATTTTTATAAGTTTGTTCCTCAAATTATAAGACTGATATAGAGAGATTGTAATGTTTAAGTTTTTTTAAGGTAAGAATTACCGCGTTTACTTTTTCAAGTTTTTGTAATAAACACATAATTAAATATCAATGTTTTTCATTAATTCTGTATACACATAAGTTAATTAAATACATGATAGCACTTATTACATACAAAACTTGAAATTAGAGCTATCCAAAAATTCACACGTCGAACCGACGTAGGTTATCTTTACTGTATGGTAAAATAAGGTTATCTTTCTAGGGAGGTCTAAAACTAATTTTTTGTTTATTTATATTTATCTCATTTTTTATCTTTACTACTTTAAATTTATATTATTTGTATTGACCAATAATTAAAAATGCTTTAGGGTCAGATGTTAAAAAGACAAGATAAATACCTCGTTCGCACAATCGTTTAAAACCTTTGAAAATAGTTTAGAAAAAAGTAATGAAATTATACATCAATGCATTTTTATGCATATTTTTATTTATTATAATATGCACTAGTCCGCACTTCCACCTGTGGAAGAATCAAAATTTTGCAAAGAGATAGTTCAAACTATCTCTGTACAAAATTTCATGTTTTTTGAGAGTACTTACTTTAAAATGTAAAGTAACAAACGAATAACAAATAAACGCACTCTCGCATTAATAATATAAGGATATTTTTTAAATACTTAAATTATTATTTAAACTCGACCCTAAGTTGTTTTGTTTGCGAGTGTACACATGCGTAGATCCCCACCACTAAAACAGAGCGCTCATAACTCGTGGCGCTAGGTATACCAGGCGACGATATACATACTTATATAGATAGATAAATACTTATATACATAGAAATTATATTATATTAAATTAATATTTAATTTAAATGTTCAAATGTCCAGACGCCAGCACATCAGCACAGCCAATCTGTCAAATTTCTTTTTTAGATTTTCAACTTTATCACATGAGCATAAGGTTCAGTTTAAATTGGCGAAATTTGACAGATTGGGGTAGCTTGATGTGCTGGCGTTTGTACAATAAGATACCCTTAGGGCGTTTTTACATCAAACGGTGACAAATAGCAATTAAATAGTCGTACTGATTCAAAAATAAGAATACCTTTGCCGTGGCTTTATATTTATTTCCAGATCAGTACCCATATCCGGGGTTTGAACTCCACGAGATGACCTCTGGCGCAAAATGCTTGTTGAATAGTTTCAGCCGCTGCATATCCCTATTGTCTGGTAAAGCTTTGAAAGCCTCATATGTTAACTATAGAGGGCGTTAAAAAATATAGCTACTCCAAATTTGGAGACGTTCTCAAGGAATGAAGGATATAATGACAGTAAACGAGGCAAAAAAGGTGTGCAAAGATTGTGACAAATTGAAATCCGTTGTATCTGCCTACCCCTCTAGGAAACAGGGATGAGTCTATGAATGTACTCAAAATTATCATAAAGTGAACTACTGACATGTCAGCGTCTTGGGAAACCCGTCTTCATGATTGACGTCACAGACAGCGCCCTATACAAAGGTTGTGTTTAAGTTGAGGAAACATCAGCACACGTTGCAAAACCATGGATTTCCCAATGCACTGAGCCATGGAACTTCCGAATAACCCAAATACCTTTTTACTAGAGAACCTTCAAAGACGTTTGGAATTCGTGTAAGAACTAAAATGGTTAGAGTAACCAAATAAAGACACACACAATAGCCAAACTTAGATGTAGAACCAATTATCCTAATAAAATAATAGCTGATTGATTGATGGCAGGCTGGTTGACGTGGTTGGTAAATGCTTGCCTTTACACCGCAGGTCGCGACAGGTATTTGTGTGCATGAACATTTCTATTTGTTTCATTGTCATTTAATATATCAATTATCTGGTTTCCATAATACACGTTCTGCCTAGTTTAGGATCAGCTGTGAGTGAATAATGTCGCAGGATCTCATTATTATAACTATGTCGGCGTTTTGACGTTATCAGTCTCCATATATCAGTGCACAAACGCCGTAAGTCTCCAAAATTCCAACGCAATTCTGTAAGTGCACAAGTTCCTTAGGACAACATAACTGAAATTATATTACAGATGAATGTTCCTCTACTCACATTATTTGGTACCCCAAATGCCTCACATTCTTCTCATACACACATCGTGCCGACATTGCTGACATTATGGAGGTACGTAGAAAGTTCGTGATGATAAATATGTAGAACCTAGAGACGTGAATAGAAATTAAGATGTGACTTCGAACCCAGTCTCCCCGAACAGATAGACTACACACATTATGGTAAATAGGAAAACGTCTCCAACTTACAGAATACATGAAGTTACATTCTTCTGGGAGTAAGTCTGTTGGGGCGATTTGGTTCCGGTGGTAGCATTAAAGCGCGACCGTTGTTAGAAACACAAAGTCCGCCATAATAATAATATTGAATTCGTACCTTAATATAGACAGAACCATTCAGACAATATGTTGTAAAATATGGGTTAAACTAAAAATTTCGATAGTTAAACCTAAACATAGTCTCATTGACAACAATTTAATACAAACAAGCTAAATATCATTATCTACTATTATAAAATTAATTTTATAAATGTTTTAACAATCCGTGTACTTATATATCTATATGTAACTAGAAATAATTATGTATACTTAACTATATTACCTTTCCCTTATTGCCTTTTTAATGTCTACGTGAATAAAAACCTTTTTCATTTTATATTACAACTAAAATGAAAAACGCGGGTAAAACCGCGGGGTTCATAAATTATCGCAGCTCCTCCCCCGTATGTGATAGTGTAATAATATGTAGCCAATGTTTTGACCCGACCTCTTAGTAATATTCATGCAAAATTTTAAGTAAATCCATGCAGTACTTTTTGAGTTTAGCCCGGACATACATACAGACAAACAGATAAACAGACAAAAATTCTAAAAACTATATTTTTGGCTTCGTTATTGAGAGTAGATCACGTACCAAGTATCTTTTTAAAAAAATATTCAATGTACTGTTTTGACTTACCTACGATTTTATTATATGTATAGATAACATATTCTTTTGTTGTTATGCTGGGTGGCTGACGGCATAGAATAGAATATCGCCACCCCATCTCATTCCGTGAGGGGCGTAGAAATCTATGTATCTACATATGTAGATGAACCAGAGATAAGGCAGCAGCGTCTCTCTGTCTACTATGACCAATATACCTACTGCAATCGCCAACCCATCTGCCAAGCGTGGCGATTATGGCATATCTCTCCAAATGATACAACTACATTGTGGAAATCTTTTCGGGAGGCCGTCTTGAATGACGTCGACTACAGGATAAATTCTGTAGTCGACGACATTTGGTTGAAAATATTGTTTTGTATCTTTGTTTGTAAGGTCTATAAAATGCCTGCGGTTTATTTTTAAGAGATAATAGTTTGAATAAAATACCTACGATATATTGTGAAGAGACAAGGTATAATGTGAAATGAATACGGTATATTTAGATGTAATAAAATATTGTACAAAATGCATACAGTATTTAGTTAATAAGTAATTTACATCTTGTACATAACACCAATGTACCAGTATGTTATTAAGTTACAAAATATTGTACGAAATACCTAAGTCACACTTTTAAGTAACTAAATATTGTATAATATATCAACTGGCTATTTTAAGAAATAAAAGCTTATAAAAATTAAATAAATATGTTATGACACATACTCTGGTTTAAATTCTGAGCGTCTCGTGCTCGTGCTTCGGAGGGTACGTTAAGCTGTCGGTCTCAGTTGTAGCCATTAGGCAACAGTCGTTAAGCCATGCCTGAGGACTAATGGGTGGCTTGGACAACTCTGAAGCTAGAGTAACCACTGCCCATACTATAAGTAACTAACTAACTACAGTGTGTTAGTTAGTTACAAACTTATCTCATCTCAAACTAGGCAGACTCTGTAATATGGTAACCATAAAACTGATAAACATACTTTTATATATATTTTTTATTAAGTTTATTCTATTTTAGTTTATATATAGATATAAATAGACCATGATTAATATCATTCTTGTAATAAATAGTAATTAATATTATTGGGATCAGATGATGTGTGTGAATAATGTCCCAGGATATTATTATGAATAATAAATAAATATTATTTTTATAACTCTAAAATTACGCCCCGTACAGAACAAAATCATGCTCAAAACACAAAAAATTAAGTCATGGGTGGGGATAGAACTGACGACCTCTGACTCAACAGTCAAGGCCACTTACCACTAGATGAAGAGATCAGTCATAAAAACCTATGATATGTTATTTAGTAACCAAACATTGTGCATACACAATGTTTGTTATACATTATAATGTCTACAGTATATTTATAAGTATAAAAATATATTACAAAATGTTTGTGGTATATAATATAAAGTAACAAAATATTGTACAACATAAATACACTATATTTTTAAAGAACAAAATAGTGTAAAATGTACATGTATAACAATTTATATAAGAGTTGCAATTTTTAAAAGGTTACAATTTTTTTTTGCATTTTAAGTTGCTATTTGCTATTTGATTCAGTCAAGCTAATTATTTAAAATTTCAGAACCAATGAATTCCTTGAAAAACAGTAAATATTGATATTTCATTTCTTGTAAAGCGTACCTGGTATTATACATAGGTATACTAATAACCGATAATTCCGTCGAACCAGAAGACGCAGCGTGGGCAGGCCCCCTACAAGCTGGACCGATGGTCTTGTGTGGGTCGCTGGAGGACACTGGATATGGTGGATAGTACAATACAGGCAATTGTGGAGGTTTTTGTCCAGCTGTGAGCGTCTTTCGGCTGATATGATGATGATGATGCTGATGATCTAGTATTATTTGCTAAAATTTGCGGAAAAAACTTATTTTCTGTAGTAAGTCCTAATATACTAACACACTTTTAAGATCGTTGTTTGTTAAAACAACAAAGTCACAGTCATATTAATATATTATATTACTCAAAAGTATTGTAGCATAATAGTTCTAAATATCCGACAAATTATGTAAGTAATTCAAACTCATAAGTCATTATTTCCGTTGAAATATTAAATTTGTGTGGAATCGTAAATTTTTTACCCTACCGTGCATGCAGTGTATGACGTGACAGCTTATCATTATTATATTTTTGATATCTTGTATAGCAACTCCTTAACTGAATAATCTATTTAGTTTAAGATTAAGTTAAGAATAATAAATAAATAATAATATCTAGGGACAATGTCACACAGATCATCCTAGCCCCAAACTAAGCAAAGCTTGTACTATGGGTACCAGGCGTCGATATACATACTTATATGTATAGATAAATACTTAAATACATAGAAAACATCCATGACTCAGAAACAAATATTCGTGCTCATCATCATCACACAAATATTTGCACTTACCGGGATTCGAACCCAGGACCACCAGCTTCGTAGGCAGGAGCACTACCAACTAGGCTACGGTGACCGTAATATACAGAATTGCCACAAATAATCTCAAAAATGGGAAATCATAAATTTAATCGTCCGGCGGGTCTCGAACCTGCACCATCTACCAATCCGGGGTAGGCGCTCTGGCAGATCAAATTTAGGATTCCCTTTCTAACACCCTTCCGGAGGATGTATCGTTCGTAGCTTAACGCAGAGCGCCTACCCCGGATTGGTAGATGGTGCAGGTTCGAGACCCACCGGAAGATTAAATTTATGATTTCCCATTTTTGAGATTAGATTAACGCTTTGCATTGCGAATAATGCTTTAAAATTCAAATTTGTCACAAATAATTGTAATTTTTTAATGAAGATTCTTGAGAGGTGTCAAGGGACACCCGCATGGAACGAAGTTATTTCTTATTATTTATTATGTACAAAAAACCTGTATACACTCAACAAAAATAATCGTTGCGACACCACACTGTTCAATGCGAATTAATGAAAATATCTGGCTTTCTTTCTATACGAGAGAGAGAGACAGACAGAGAAACATGCGCACGCCGCACAGCTGCAAAAAGTGTCGTGACAACTTTTCGTAAGATTTTTTTCCGTCTAGCCCCTCACAACGCGGGATAAGGAACTCCGTTCCAATAAACAGATAATTCATTTATTTATTATTCTAGTTAATACTTATAGAAGTTACACTGTCTTACAGATAATAATGTCGCTACGTACATAGTTTGGCAAGGATTTGCAGCTGTTATCCAGCCATTACAACTGCGCTCGACAGCTTAACGGTAACACCTCGCCTTCCTCACCTAGGAAACCGATACGCATCGTCACGGCCTGAATACTTGTCAATGTTACTTGCCTAGTTCAATGAGGCATGAACTCGGTAACATTGTATGGTAAAATATAATTTTATAGGCCTGTTTTGACAGCTCCAGGTCAGAAGTACCCTTTACCGGCGAGCACGTATGAAGAATATAATGACACTAAATGAGGCGAAAGAGGTGTGCAAGTATCGTGATAAATGAAAGTCCGTTGTCTCTGCCTACCTCTCTGGGGAACAGACATGAGTCTATGTATATATGTTTGACAGCTGCAAGTTGTCACGCCGGACGTGTTCCATGGCCATCCCCTGAAAATGTGTTTGCGTGCATACTCCTGTAGGTACTATAATTTCTCTTGCGTTGTTGTCTCTTCTCAATTGAGATTGACTGGCATAGCATAAATTTGGCCTGAAGTACTATTATTATAGCTATAAAACCCTAAAAGAAAAGTATGCCCGCTTGATTGAATTTCATCCATGGTGGGCAGATTTAACGGAGAGAAGCTATCTCCACATGATGTCACATATGACACAAGTTTGTGCGGAAACACAGGTGCACTCTCAATTGCCACGCTCTCATGATCCGATGGGCCAGCACATCCGAAATAACCTGAAAGAGGTCAGGTGTAACATTGCCTACTTTACAATTCTGATATGTTACTGTGTTTCTTGATAGAAATATTTCATTAATGCTTTTCCGCCCGTCATAGGATAAGAACCCAATACCTCATTATTTGCGGTTGAACAAGTTATGTTAACAAGACAACCAAACATAAGAACATAATTCTGATTCGCCACTATTTCCATTTTAGGCAAAGTATCAACCTTCAGCTATCAAAAACAGCTAGTTAACAAGAAAGAGTTTTAATAAGCAAAGTTTTGCAGTTCCAATGTTGCAAACCAAAGTTTACGTCAACCTAAGTAAGTAATCTTGTAACTAAAAAGAAACGAATCTTCATAAAATTTGAGGGTTGGAAGATTTTTTAGATAATAAGTTGTAAATATGAAATAACTGGCTGTGCCCCGGTTTTAGCCGCGTTAAACTTTATAAATTACTAGCTGTGCCCCGCGGTTTTACCTGCGTTCAATTTTATAAATTATCACAGCTCCACCCCGGTAGGTGATAGCGTGATAATATGTAGCCTATATGTTGACCCGACCTCTTAGTAATATTCATGCAAAATTTGAAGTAAATCCATGTAGTACTTTTTGAGTTTAGCCCGGACATACATACAGACAAACAGACAAAAATTCTAAAAACTATATTTTTGTCTTCGATTTCGATTGTAGATCACGCCCCAAGTATCCTTTTTGAAAAATATTCAATGTACAGTTTTGACTTACCTATGATTTTACTATGTATAGATAGCCTATGTATTAATCCAGGGTGTCAGCTAACTTCATACCAAATTTTATTAAAATCGCTCCAGCCATTTAGACGTGAAGAAGTAACTAACATACACACTCATAAACTTTCGCCTTTATAATATTAGTTTGATTTTTGAAGTTCAGTAGGCAATCGGCAAAACGAAGCTCGGTAGCTATCACTTTGCTGTGTACACAGTACACACATGGCAAGCTAAAAACCCGTGACGTTTTAAAATTTAAATCCGGCATCCGGCTATTGTATGTAGAATTGTAACCAAAACCTAAATATTTAATAGAAAAATCAGTTTAATTTATTTATTTATATAATAGGATGGCAAACGAGGAAGTGCGTCACCTGATGGTAAGCGATCACCGTGTAGTAAGTTAATTCATTATTATTATTAAAAATGACGTTAGGTGCTAACATAATAAAGGATAAAATAAAAGAAGGTTGAAATGGTTGGCCGAATCCAACATAAAATGAATTACGTGAGTTACCTGTTATTATCTTTCAGTTAAGTTAATTCATTTTTCTATTAAATATGATTTAACAGAAAATCCATATGTTCTTTTTTATTCTAAGGCTGTTATTAACCATGCAGTTCTTTAGCGATAATGAAGTAACTGTTAGTCGCAGATTGCTTTTTATAGGGATAAAACCAGGTGAATAAAAAATCCAGGGGTGTCGACACAATGAAATATTAAGTTTAGTTAAGTAATTGACGAATAGTTTAATATTGTTCCCGTTCTAGACCTCCATTCCGTCAAGGTACTTTCCTAGATACTTACTTATTTGTTACGAATTATAACTCAAAATTAAACTAGTAACAGAATTATTTTTTTTCTCTTACCATATTCAATTTAAACCACAAATATTAAAAATGCCAATCCTAATGTGGTTTAAAACTGAAACTTAAACAAAGAAATATTGTCTTTATTATTTAATAAAACATATAAACAATTTGTGACAGAAAGGCAAAATAAGGTGAACTTAACTCATTCATTAGGTTTCTTACACCAAATCAATGGTAGAGGAAGATTTAACACATTTAAATAATAATAATTATGTTTTACTTTACGTGTTTTGTTCCTTATGTACGGAACTTTAATATAGCGAGGTACGACTTGCACTTAGCGGATTTTTATAGCAATTTAATCAAATATCTTGTGAAAGATTTTTAATCAGTTTATATTTTACTAACGATCCGCCCGCATGGGTAGATATAAAAATAAATTAGTATTATAACATAATAATTTACATCTAAGTGATGTAAAGTGTTAATTTAAGATAGTGTAGCTTACAAACAAACGTATAAATAAAAACCGGCCAAGTGCGAGTCAGACTCGCGCACGAAGGGTTCCGTACCATTATTTATAAAAACGAACAAAAAAAATCACATTTGTTGTATGGGAGCCCGCTTAAATATTTATTTTACTTTGTTTTTTTAGTATTTGTTGTTATAGCAGCAACAGAAATACATCATCTGTGAAAATTTCTAACTATCACGGTTCATGAGATACAGCCTGGTGACAGACGGACAGACAGATAGACAGACCAACAGACAGACGGACAGCCAAATCTTAGTAATAGGGTCCCGTTTTACCGTTTGGGTAAGGAAACCTAAAAACAAAATCTTTTTTTTTATAATATTAATAACGTTATATTGTTCTTGTTACCTGAAGAATTAATTATGTAAATATTTAAGCTGACAAAGCTACCCAAGTGGCCTCAAGCTATCAACCGTTTTCTTGACAATAGCCCTGACCACAACTTATGGTGTCCTCCAAGTAACGGAAACGCTATCAGAAACCACAATCAACCATAAACTTGTTTGACAGTCGCCGAAGACAATATGCTATGAAAGCCATCAAAAGCGCGAGTTGTAAAATTAAGCCTCACGAAATGTAAATTTCCTCCGTCCATATTTGGCGTAGTACCCTTATTCAAACTTGGCAAAAGGAATTGTAATTCTTGTAATCCGTATTTGGCAAACAACCCTATGTTAGTAATATTACATCAACTTCAGTTTAAGGGGTTTTGCTCACTCTTTAGGAAGATACTCAATCAATGCTAAAGAGTCATTTCAAGATTAGAAGTCAAAGCGCTTGCTGAAAGAGATATGTGGAAACTTCATACATAAAAGCGTTGTTTTAAAATTGAATAAATATACTGTATCTAAACGCTTAAAATTAGTTAAATCAAAGCTTAAAATTAGTTAAATAGGGGTTCTGAAGTTATATCTAATTATTTTTATAACATTTTTAGTTTAGTATAGTTTTTGACATGATATTTGTATTAGTCATAATCTGAAGTTAATTTATAATGGAATAAAATAAATTCCTAATATGTACCGACGCCAGCACATCAAGCTACCCCAATCTGTCAAATTTCCCCAATTGAAAGTGAACCTCATGCCTATGAGATTAAGTTGAAAATCTATAAAAGAAATTTGACAGCTTGGGGTAGCTCGATGTGCTGGCGTCTGTACTTCCACAAAAAGGCAACAAATTATTAAATTAACCTTATAGGTCTTAGTTAGCCAAAAATAAATTATAGGTTTGGACTTTCCTTTACAGTAAAGCAGAGTAAAAAATTTGGACCTATTGTTGATATGATATGACTACGCCTAGATGGTGATGATTGGTCTGACCAATTTCGGTCATGGTGTTGGTGAGCCTTGAACCGTTGGCGCGCCCAAAGATGGCTACCATAGCCGAAAGTAAACAATCGTACGCGCTAATCGCATGTGTGTTTCCCATCAAGTATATTTTATAGTCGCAACAAGAATAGTCCCGGAATGACGGCCTTTCAATTCATGGCGTTTAGTATCATTCAGGTTGTCGCTGTGCTCTTCAAAAACGCGTATTTGTGCCTTGACAAGCCCGCACTATCCAGTCGTGCTGCCAATCTTTCCCATTTAAAGGGCTCGATTTTCCTTCTGTTCATATACCATTTCAGAACAACTTTATTTCTGAGGAATTGGCCACCGAACATACTGGTATGCAAATTGAATGATAGATAAATAGAGAGTACTCTTTATTGTACACACTCAAATGGCAAGCAATACATTGGATATAAAGAACATAATGTACAACGGGTGCTGTTATTCGGGACGGAAAAATCATGCACATAATATCAACTGGTTTTCGCCTTTCATTTTCGATGTATTCACAATAAAACTTCATGAATTTTTAGTCCTTATTCATGTTTATTCAAACATTACACACAAACACTTTTATTTAAGGCTTCGGTGACGTATCTGAGTATTTTCAATATATAAATACAATTATTCAGTAAGTCTATAATAAAATAATTATAATGAATAAAAGACTAAGGGATACAGTAGGTAGTCGGGTAGCAGTGCCACCTGTGTACCAGATACCACCTAACTGCGGACGCCAACTCGGATTCCAAGAGCAGTGACTACGGCATAATGGAGGGGTTTTAGTCTATATTTGGATTGGTAACCGTATAGAAACCTTCGGAAGAGGCCTATCTCCAGCAGTGGACGATATTAGGCTGATGATGATGATTTTGATTGAATAAAACAGTAAACAGTAGTAAAAATATTAGACTTAAACTAGATAATTAAACATAATTTCTTGACAATAACTTGATACGAGCTAGCTAAATATCATTTCTGTAATATAATAAATTTTATAAATGTTTTCATACAAGATGTACCTGAATATCTATGTTACTAGAAATAATATCTAATGTATACAACTATATTACTACAAACATGTTCTGACTATTTACAAGCGCTATTTTTAAAGTCTACGTAAATAAAAACCTTTTTTATTTTTATTTCATTAATGGATTATAAACAACTAAATGTCATTATCATAAAATCGCTTTTCAGGCGCCAACTACATATATAGTCGCCCAAATAACTAGCGACTTTATATTTTTGGATGGCAAGGCTTATGCTTTGGCTGACGCGTTCACCTAAGTATTCGACGAATAAAACCTATTCAAATGTGTTTCCAAACACGATTCTGAATCAGATATTCTTTATATAAAGCCTGTTGGTGTGGTTGGCAAATGCTTGTTTATCACGCCGGAGGTCGTGGGTTCGATTCCCATCCAGGACAGATATTTGTGTGCATGAACATGTCTGTTTATCCTGAGTCTGGGTGTAATTATCTATACAAGTATGTATTTACAAAAGAAAAATAGTATATGTAGTATATCAGTTGGTTTCCTTAGTATAAGCTATGCTTAAATAATGTTCCAGGATATTATTATTACTATTTTATTTCGTAATAGATATTTAACCAAATCTAAAATATGGTCCGAGATTATACTCCGAGTCCTACTACTGATGAACATTGAATTATTTTCTGAGAGCTGATCAGTGAGGCTCATTGAAATATAATTCTATATGGGTTTAAAAAAATAATTTCATTCAGCTATTCCACTGTAGAGCAAGGACCTTCCCTATAATTTTTCATATATAAAAGTCTGTAGAATCATCTGTCACCCAGTTCTTGTTATAAATGTCTAAGTAATCACACCAAAGCTTCCGATGTCCACCTTAACGCGCCGCCTAAAATTATTTTACTTAAGTTTAAATCAAAATCTGGTAAATTATCATCATCATATCGATATCAGCCAAAAGTGTCCACTGCTTGACATAGGCCTCCCCCAAATTTATCTTTGGGTAAATTATAAATAAATTAATATCCACACCTTTTAATATAAAGTAGCTCTGTGACCGTACTAAGAAGGATGCATATGGGAAAGTCAAATTTCTATTTCTCTTTATGCGGAGTAACACTGTATGTACATGCCATCTAGCATCTTAGTTCTACAAATATGGACGACTAATATAATAATGATTATTTTGACAAATGTATGTTCAGGACCATATCATATTGATACCACATCCCAAACTACCACATAAATCGTAAAAGCCATCGATTACCGATTGAAGTTCATATAAAATTTCCCAAATTTGATGTTAGATTTACGTTATTAATCAGTGCTATGTTAGTGAAGTTTGTCGTTTTTTAGTTACGAAAGTGCCTTCACCAAAACCTTAACACTCCAAAATATACACCGGAATATTTAAACATGCAGACCTTATCACATAAATTCTTAGGGCGAAGGTAGCAGTTAAGGGTAGCAAGTTGAAAAAGTCAAAAGCTATAAAGTTTTAGAAAAACGCGGCTTGTGTAAGGAACGGTGGATAGAAATGTATTATTTACCACAGTGAGGTCTGTCAGTCTGTATTACTGCGCATGTGTAGAACGTTTATAGGGATGGGACATGGTTAGCGGGTAATACCGGTGTGGTAATTTGTGGTAATTATTTGAATCAGTGATTTATTATAATGCAACTGTAAATATTTGTATATTATCGATTAAAAATAAGATTATAGTTTTCTATATTACCGGATGAATTTTTGTCATCATATCCAAATTTAATTTAATTTTTTTGTAGAAAATAATAAAATATGTATTTTATTATAGTAAAATAACTACTATCCTCCGTGAATGACAATTCGGTCAAAAAAGCAGATACAGCAAAAAATGTTATGCATCTTAAAACGTCTTTTAAGAATATTTAATGCCAAGTCATAATATCATAATGCACCCATAGCCAAATGCTCTCACTGGTCCATAAGTGATTGGCGATGTTAAGCGTTAGATGGGTGACCGCCAAAGTGGTTTAATTTCTGAGCGTATCCGTGCTTCGGAAGACAGGTTAACTGTTGGTTCCGGTTGTAACCAATAGGCAACAGTCAGCTATGTCAGAGACCTAATGGGTAGCTTGAACAACTCTGACACTAGGATAACCACTACGCCCATACGATAAGTAAGTAAGTCATACTGAAAAAGAGTTAAATATTATTTCTATGGACTAAATTGGTTACATTATTTTATAAGAAACTTACTAAATACACATTTATTTAAGTTAAATATATAGTCAAATTGTCAAATAGTCATTTATTGGTAAGATTTATTACATGTCATGAAAATGATTATAAAAAAATATTAAATGTCTAAACAATGTCAAAATATGTCAGTATAACAGTATTATAGTGAACTACAATACCGAACACAAATCAATTAGTTGTTATATGAACATACTCGTAGATATAGGATTTAAAAGGTATATAACTAATGGAGAAGCATATATACGTATTAATCTTAAATAGGCTAAAGGATTTAAATTCTCAAAAACATCAATTAAAAAACACCTGATATTGAAAATATTTAATTTAATAGTAACCATGATATCACATATATAATAACCACTTAAAACTATGCATCTAATAGTAAAACTCAGTTACTTAAGCGTAAAATAGCTCCAATCCTACTATTAACTTTTACCACATTTACCCTTAAAATTTACCACAAACTTTGGCAAACATCACATCTGCGTCCCATCCCTACTGCACTCAAATAGGGTAGTTCGCGGGCGTTCGGTGGCGGCCGCACCCGTTTCGACATCCCCCCGCAACTTTCCGCATTGCACTACTCCAAATCACATCAATACAGAACTGAGATGCAATTACCACAGTATTAACAGTGTAATATACTCATCAAGTGTTTCGAGTAAAAGTGCGAGCGATTTTGACACATGTGGCGGATAGGAATAAGATTCAATACCGCTTGGCACAAGCCTGGATAGCTCTGTGAATAAGTCCATTGTGCGCCGGAATGACACGGTAAGTTTAGTGTCTAATTTTAATTTGCTTCACGTAGTTTATGACATAGCAGGAAAAGCTTTGTGTTTGAACGGCAGGTGTTCGACGCTACGAGTTTTTTGAAAATTTTCCTTGACTGTGTTGGTAATTTCTTATGTTTCTTTCATAGTCAAATTTCAAGTATTAAAGTTTGCTGACACTGTTACGTATAACTTTTGGTAGGTTATAGAATCGCACAAGTTTAAACAACATAATGTTGATAATTTTTATCATTTTAAATGTCTTTATATTTAATTTTACTTCAAGATAATCGTTTTTCTTAAAATTATATTTATTTAAAGTGTCTGCATTAACAATTCCATTTTAATTAGTACCATCTACAGTGAGAATGTTTTCTATAAATTTTTAATGGCAACATTAAAACAAAGGGGGGATAATAAAACACCAAACAATCATTCTTGGACGGAGACGTCCCCGCGTAGTGTGTGAAAATATACGGATACTTATTTTAGGAGTGACTGCTTCAGTTTTTAATTGCAAATATTATTAAAAGAAATGCCAAATTATTCTTCAACGGGAATTTCGCGCATCGTTTGCAAATTGATACATGTCAAGGTATATTTTGAGCTTTATAATAGTGTATCGAATTCTATGTGATTCCTTATGCATTAAAGTGAACTTCTTCTTCTTCTTGTTTATCGTGCAATACTATCCCATTATAAATTGCAGTAAAAGTAATTCTAATAATAAAACACTCCATCTTTATCAAAAAATGTTTCAACTCAGTCAGATTCTTAGACATGTTATATATATATTTAATATGTAGGTACCTATTTTATGTATGGTTCATTTAAAAAGGAAGCATAATTATATATAACAGTCAAGATCGCAATTTTGGCCCATGACACACGCATGCGCCAAGCTAAGCGCTGAAATAAAACTAACATTTACAATCCTCTAGACATCGCATAAATGTCTCGTAAGGTACAACATAAAAAAGGAGATACTTGAGAGCGCTACTTAGCACAACGTTCTTTTAAATCACCGCTCATTACTCCATGGAAAGTCGTGGCGGTGCTACACGGTAAATGTGTTCGTATATTTCTGAATATGTAGCGTTATGCGTTTTTCTTTGGCACGATGCCAGGTTACAATGGTTTGAAACCAGGCCATTGTTCATGGATTATGGGAGTAACGACAGTGCCTCATCGCAATTGTAATGTACTGTCTAGGGTTTATAATATTGGACATCAGTTTTAACTTTTAATCTATACATATAATAAAATCGTAGGAAAGTCAAAACTGTACATTGAATATTTTTTTTAAAAGGATACTTGGGGCGTTATCCACAATCGATATCGAAGACATAAATATAATTTTTAGAATTTTTGTCTGTTTGTCTGTATGTATGTCCGGGCTAAACTCAAAAAGTACTGCATGGATTTACTTTGCGTGAATATTACTTCTTAGTAATATTCACGCAAAATTTGAAGTAAATCCATGCAGTACTTTTCAGTCAGGTCAACATATAGGCTACACGCTATCACCCAAGGGGGAGGAGCTGTGATAATTTATAAAATTTAACCCCGGTAAAACCGTAACTAGTATACGATAAATGGAGAGTCAGAATGCCTAGTCATGTTTTTGTAACAAGACGTTGACTAGGACGATTTTACTGCTTCACCAGACAATAGCCGCAAACGTGGGCTCGAGTTGTCGTTCTAAATATAACAAATATAACTAAAATCTGCACCGGACGGAGAGTACCCCCTTTGGGTTCGAACCTCGACTCTGGGCGATTACAAACGTTACGGGGACCAATACGAGATTTTTTTTTGTCATACAGACAACGCCCGCACTAGGAAATCTAATCCCTGTGTCGCGGGGTACTTTACAAACATATAATAGACGGGCACAAATTACAGGCAGACTCAGAATAACTAAATATGGGTATACACAAATACGTGTCCGGCGCGGGACTCGAACCCACGACACGAAGCGGCGAGGCGACTGTCTTAGCCACTGCGCCCCACGTGCAGTCAAACTTTGGTTGTTTTAATGCCGCCAGCAAAATGAGTCGCCAGCTCTCAGAAAACACCATTGCACACATTCTACAGGATTTTAGTGATTCTGATAGTAAAGATTTTCATGACACGATACAAATTATAGATGATAAATGTACTGCACGATAGTAATATTGCGGCGATGTCATTTTTGTGTTCTTATAAAAAAAAATCTATTTTCCTTCTTATTACATGTTTTTGGTTCCAATTTTATAAGAACATTATAATAATTTACTCAGAAGTTAATTATTTTGTTAGATTTTAACACATAAGTTAAGAGCCTTGGAAATCATATATGTACTGGTGATTTTGTAAAATGTTTCTTACTGTCAAATGACTGACTTTATTAGTTATACCGGTACCGGTACCTGACCTCTTTCCGGTCGTGTCGCTAGGCGTCCCATCGGATCATGAGAGTGATGGAATAGAAAGTGCTCCTGTGTTTGCGCACACACTTGAGCACTATAATATGTCCCGCACAGATGGCTAATCTCTGTTGAGACTGGCCGCCGTGGTCGAAATTCGGCTAGGAGGACATTATTATTAGTTATAATAAATTCTTCAAATAAATATTATAATATGTCTTTCTTATCAACTGAATTCAAATTTAAGTAATTTTCAAAAACATTAAAAGTTCATGTCAAATAATTTTGGGGATACTTCTGGACCCCGCGCGTGACGGAACTTTACCTAAAAAAGCGCGTGTACTTAAAGGTTAATGCCGTTTTGTCACTCTACGTTAATACGCATAGAAGCGGACATCACATTTTATTGAGGACCGGAAATTTCATCGGTACGAAATCAAACAAAGGGTCATTGAGGACGCTGGTGGTCGCGTACCTTCAGCCGGCAAATACAATATATCGAATAGTGTACAGTGTGACTCATAACCAGATGCTCCCACCGGTCCGTAAGTGATTGGCGAAGTTAAACAACTAGGCTTGCGGTCAGTCCAAAGATGGGTGACCGCCAAAGTGGTTTAATTTATGAGCGTCTCCGTGCTTCGGAAGGCACGTTAAGCTGTCGGCCCCGGTTGTAGCCATTAGGCGACAGTCGTTAAGGCATGTCAGAGGCCTAATGGGCGGCTTCAACAACTCTGACATCAGGGTTACCACTGCCCATACGATAAGTAAGTAAGTATCATTATATGTTCCCATATAAATTTGAAGTCATTTTTATATTATATTTCGAAACGCAAAATGTTTTTGTGAATTTACGCTTTTCGGTAGTTTATATAATTTATAAAATAACTATATGAACTCACTCATACCGCACGCCGCGTCATATCCATTATTAGTTTTCGTAGTAATCCTTTAATGGAAAGCTGAAAAATGGTTGGAATAATTTCATGTGGTTGCCCTTTCTATGTGAAGCCATTGTTCTCAAGAACTCAATAAAAAAATCGAATAGAATAAATAAAAAAGGTTTTCATTTTGTACAAAGATTTTATTTTGCTTATTTATTCTTGTCGTGTACTTTGTGAGTTTTTCTAGTTTAATCTATAATTGCTTATGTTCGTGACTTTATTATATAATTTGTAGCTATGACGTCAGTTGATGTATTACTAATTCTAAACTAATATTATAATATGTGGAAGTTTATTCGCTTATATGTTTGGAACAAATCTAGGCAATCCTTTTTCTTTTAATATATATTGCTTGTTTCTCGAAGTGTATACTTCTTTAGGCGTGTTGAGCACCTTTTACATACATACATAGACTGACGCCTGTTTCCCAGAGGGGTAGGCAGAGACTACGGATTTCCATTTGTCACGATCTTTGCATACTTCTTTTGCCTCGATTACTGTCATTATATTCTTCATACATGCTCGCCGGTTTAGGGTACTTCTGACCTGCCCTTTCTTGAGAACATCTCCAATTTGGTCAGAGAATGTTCGACGTGGTCTTCCCCTTCCGGTTGTCCCATTCACACAGGCCAGGTATACTTCTTTTGTCAACCTTGAGCTCTTTTTGGGTGGAAAAAAGCATGCAACTGGCATCTTAACCGTACACTCCACATGAGCTATATACCTATGTATACTGTGTATATTACATATATATGTAGTTATACCTTTGTGCGGTATATCTCAATGTTAATAATAATAATAATATAATAATATCTAGGGACAATGTCACACAGATCATCGTAGCTCCAAACTAAGCAAATCTTGTGCTATGGGTACCAGGCGACGATATACATACTTATATTAGATAAATACTTAAATACATAGACAACATCCATGACTTAGAAACAAATATTCGTGCTCATCACACAAATATTTGCACTTACCAGGATTCGAGCCCAGGACCACCAGCTTCGTAGGCAGGAGCACTACCAACAAGGCTACGGTGACCGTCAATGTTAAGTGACAACTATTTATATTGTAGATTATGTAGGTTACAAGTGTAAAATATAGTTTTCACTTATATCGGCAGTCCCCAAAGGTCTAAAATGTGCCGTTTTTGTATTGAATATACTCAAAAAAATATATATATATTATATTTCAGCCATGTTTATCAACGTTCTCGGCGAGTTACATAAACTATATTATATTATAAAAATTAGATCCAGACGCTGTGATCAAATGCCTAATATTATCTCTCAGGACGCAGTACCATTCTAGAAAGAAAGAAAGAAAGAAACAAATTTTTATTTTCATAAAGTACGGAAAATACATTCGATTTTAAAAAACAAACATCTAATTTTATACATTATTAATTTTATTCGTACTGGTATGAAAAATGGCCCTATCTCAGCTAGTACTGCATTTCTGCAGTGCTGATCTTCCGATAGGGCCAGTAGGTACTGGAAGCGTGATACCAGACGAATTCACATTATCATACTTAGAAGCTAAAAAAAAAAATATATTAAGATTATTATTATTATAATGAAACATAGAATAGGAAAGTACTTAGAACAGAACAGAGAGAAAAAATATTAATAATAAAAAATATAAACAACAATTATCCTAGTCATAATCACAATTTATTCCTCGTATCGCATTATTCATGCATTTTTTTTTTTATCGATTGCATTAATACATCATATAGATTTATAATGTCCCTTGTCTTGCCTTTATGCGTTTCCGAACGTCATAGATAAAAGTCGCTGCGGGGTTCGCAAGCCTGACTTTAATGTTTATTTATTATGTCTGTCAGTGTATGGTGTTAAGCGTATGAAATGCTAATATTAGTAATGCTTATTAAATTATTAGAAATGGTGCGCTTATAAGTCAAATTTGGTGTTTATCACATGTGCTACAGTGCAATACATATAAAAAAGTTCGAATATACATCTAGCAATCAGCGGTAAGAGAGTGATAAACATAGGAAGAGAGTCTGGAAACAGATTTAAAGTACACTCATGGAAATACCCATACGAGAAACCTACGGAGTGTAAAGTAAACTGTCGCAAAGGAAAACACTATGCAGGTAAGTGTTATAAGTTTATCAGTTTTTGTCTTTCCAGTAAGTATACTTTAAATTGTGTTCTAAATGAATTCACTGTACACAGCATACGAAGACTTGGAGGAAGAAGAACGTTCCAAACATTACTAGCGGCAGCTCGGAAACTCCCCCTAAACGCTGTAGTTCTGTGCTTTGGAGTAGACAGGAGGTAAGATGAGGCCCTGGTTTTATACGAATTATAGTCGCGAGACCACGATAATTTTTTAAATAGATACTCAGGTTTACCTGTTCTCACAATACCAAAAAGCAATGTAGCATAATGCAGCTTTCTTCGGGCTGACATTTTCATCATATTCCCACAGTTTAAGTATGGAGTTACGTGTGACCGGGAAGGAACATTAAAGCAAAATCTGGCACATGCGTTTTGTACCCTTTGTATGAGTCTGTCAGTGCGGGCAAGCAAGCAGGTCCCATACACAGTGTCAGCATAGTTAAGGCGTGAGAGAATTAGAGATTCACATAACATTATTCGCATATCTACACTAATGTATGGGCGAACCCGATACAGTAACTTAAGCCGGTAAAAGCAGTTTTGTACTGCTTGTACTATGTGAGTTTCGAACTGCAATTGACCATCAAAAATCACTCCTAGGTTCCGAGCTTCTGTTACCCGCTCAATGGGGCATCCCCCTATTTTTATATCAAAAAGATTCTGCTCCACCTGCCTTATTAAGTTTCTAGAACCCATTATCATATATTTTGATTTTGTGGGGTTAAGTACCAGGGAGTTGACTTCAGCCCATTCTGCAACCCTGTCTAAATCACTATTTATGTTTTTTACAGACTCCTGGCAATCGGAAGGCTTGAAAGGGAGGTATAGCTGCAGATCATCAGCATATAAATGATATTTACAGTTTGTAATGACCTTGGTGACATCAGCTATATATGTTATAAATAGTAATGGCCCAAGAATCGAACCCTGAGGGACTCCTCTCGTGACACGACTGAAAGAAGATGATATCTCACTACCGTTACGATCATTTCTTAGCCTTACAAGTTGATAATGGCCATCAAGGTAGCTGTGAAACCATTTGACTGCTTCTGCGGAGCACCCATAATATGATAGTTTGGACAACAACAATGGTATATTTATACATTCGAAGGCACGAGAGAAATCCAGTAAAGTGAGTATGGTCCCCATGCTGTGGTCTCTAGCCTCTAGCAAATCATCAACAACATCAATCAGGGCAGTGGCAGTGGAATGACCTTTCCGGAATCCTGATTGTTTTGAAGGCAAGATATTGTACTGCTCAAGATATTTAGTCAGCTGGTCACATACCACCCGCTCCAAGATTTTAGACAGACAAGGAAGTATACTTATGGGCCGTAGATCACTTGGACCCGTGGGGCTGTGTTTTTTGGGTATTGGCTTAACAATGGCGATTTTCCATATGTCTGGGAATACTGATGCTGACAAGGATTTATTTATGATACAGGTAACTGTTGCAAGAGTATGTGGTAGTGTCAGCATTAGCATCTCCAGCGATATGTCATCATACCCTAATGCATTGGATTTAAGATTGTGAATAATTTTTAAAACTTGCCCCTCACACACAGGTTGTAGCTTGAAACTACCAGATCCAAATCTGTTGTATTCGAAGTAAGTTAGTTGAGATATTGTCACATAGTTACTGCCAGGTATTTCCAAAAATAATTTATTTAAATTATCAGGATTATTACAATTTTGAGGTAATTCAGAGTGTTCGGCTTTATTTTTTATAAAGATAGTTCTTTTTAGATTTTTCCATAATATTTTGGGTGTTTTTATATTATTATCAATGTGATATTTGTAATAAGCAGCCTTTTCACGCTCAATGGCAGCTCTTACTTCATATTTTAACTGCTTATAAAGATTGATGTGAGCATCCAACTTGGTTTTTTTAGATTTGTTGTGATATCTATCACGTGTTTGGATCATATCCTTTATTGTGCTGGTAATCCAGGGATAACATCTTTCTTTAATTAATATACTTTTTTTTGGAGCATGAAGGTCAAAAAGAGCTATTATATATTTGTTAAGTGTTTCAACCATAATATTGACATGTTCCAATTCCTGGATAGAGTCCCAGTGTATTTTAGCCAAATCCTGTTCGAATATGTTAAGGACAATGTCATTTAATGGTCGATAAATGACCCGGTGGGGGACAGGTTTTTCCATCCTAAAATGAAACAGGGCCGAGACCACAGCATGTTGGCCAAGTTCTGGTATATGTTTTACTGTAACTCCGCTCGTACGAGCATCTGTACAAATCAAATCTATTTGTGTCTCGCTATGATCTGTATAGTGTGTTGGTTCAGACACTATGTTTATTAAATTACTACCCAGCAGGAAACAGTCAAATAGCCTAGTTTTAATATCGGTATTATTGAGTATGTTTATATTAAAGTCGCCTAATAAAATTATTTTATCTACACAAGGAAATGAAGTGATCGATTCGGTGATGGCATCAAGAAACACATTTACATCAAGCCATGGCGGCCGATATGCAGTCCCTATAACAACGGATTGGGAGTTGAGTTTCATTCGGAGCCACATCTGCTCCACAGAGGGCGCAGGTGGGTGTTGGACAAAGGTTACACGTACTCCTTTGCGAATATAAAACCCTATACCGCCACCACGTCCGCGTCTCATATTCAGTGGCCGAGGTATGTGACGGAGTCTGTAATTGGGGACTTTGGGGGCGCGTCCCTCCTCCCCGTCCCTTAGCCAAGTTTCATTTATTGCCATTAAGTCTACATCCAAGTTACCCATAGCCACAATGAACTCTTCATGCTTGGTTCCAAGAGACCCTGCATTGAATAACCCAACTTTGAGATAATTATTTTTAATCATTTTTATAATATAGTAGGTTAGAACAATAGTCCATAAGATACTTAATTATGTAGTATATAGAAAAGTAATAGCAATCTAAAATTGTATTCATACTATGTGTGAGGTGTAAAAATGTAATACTTATATGGGAGTATAGATTAAAATTTGGTGTTCTGTGTATTGATAGGGTATACAAGGAATCAAAAATAGTATGATAGAAATGAGTGTGAACATCTACGAATAAGGCATTACAGACAAGTACTAATAAAAACAATAATATACACATTTTAAAGCTAAAGTTGAAACAGAAGAACAGTGAAAATAAGAACAGTGAAAATAAATTCTATATGTTAGTGTCTCAACAAAAACAATGTATTATGAGTTAGAAGTCGAGCTTTCATTGAATTGTTGCGGTTAGAAAACTTTCTTAAATTCTTCGTCATAGATAATTGCCTAAATAAAATAATAAAAAAGGTTGTTATTCACGTAGACTTTAAAAAAGCGCTTGTAAATAGTCAGAACATGTACGTAGTAATATATAATTAATTTATAATTATTTCTAGGTACATATAAATATTTAGGTCCACGGATTGTAAGAAATAATTTACAATAAAATTTATTTTATAATAGTAACGATATTTAGCTAACATAAATTAAGTTATTGTCAAGGATCATGTGTAGGTTTGATTATCTAAATTTTAATTTTTTGCTATAGTTTTACTAAATATTGTCTGAATAGTTCTGTCTATATTAAGGTACGAATTAAATGTTATTCTTATGGCGGACCTTGTGTTGCCTAATCAGACATCAGCTAACATTGGCCATGAACTATTGATATATACTATCAGAATTTGAAGGACATATAGTTAATACGTTTAGGAGGACAATTGTAATATTAGATAATATTTAGATCTATAGGCGCGTTAGGGGGCTCGTTATAATAAGGTTCTGAGTTCGAATCGTGGCTCGGGCCAGAAAGTGATTTTAGGATTTTCTGTTAAGAAAATTTTGCAGCTTCAGCCCCGAAGTCTAGGAGTCAGCGGTATCACGCCCCCGTGCTTCGGAGAGCACGTAAAGCCATCGGTCCTGTATCCCAGTCGTGCCGTCGGATCTTGAGAGAGATGGAATAATATCTGGGGACAATGTCACACAGATCATCCTAGTCCCAAACTAAGCAAAGCTTGTACTATGGGTACCAGGCGACGATATACATACTTATATAGATAGATAAATATTTATATCCATAGAAAACATGGATGTTTTCTATGGATATAAGTATTTAAAACATCCATGACTCAGAAACAAATATTCGTGCTCATCACACAAATATTTGCACTTACCGGGATTCGAACCCAGGACCACCAGCTTCGTAGGCAGGAGAACTACCAACTAGGCTATGGTGACCGTAAATAAAAGTGCACATGTGTTTGCGCACACACTTGTGCACTATAACATGCCCCGCGCAGATGGCGAGACTCCATTCAGACTGGCCGCCGCACGCGAAATTCGAGAAGGGCATAGGTATACAACAGTCTAGGTCTGGTTTAAATCACAACTATCATAATAATAATATCTTTATATAGACAGAACCATTGACCATATGTAGTAAAAATATTAGACTTAAACTAGATAATTAAACATAATCTATTGACAATAACCTGATACGAGCTAGCTAAATATCATTACTATAATAAAACAAATTTTATAAATGTTTCATACAATGTGTACCTTAATATCTAGAAATAATAATGTATACAACTATATTACTACGAACATGTTCTGACTATTTACAAGCGCTTTTTAAAGTCTACGTGAATAAAAACCTTTTTTATTTTATTTATTACTAGCGGCCACCGGGCCGAACCGGGCGAAGAACGTACCGACGTTCTTCGCTACGCTTTTAAGTATTCGTACAAATTATTTGTATATGGGAGTATAGAAAGATGATGATTTTACACTTTTTCAAGACTTTTTTAAATTTTCTCTACGTATAAACCTTCCCTTGACTTCCACAAATAATTCACGACCAAAATTAGCCAAATCGGTAAAGGCGTTGTTGAGTTATAACATTACAACGAAAAGTGGCATTGATTTTTATATATATAGATTTATTTACTAGAATTGAAAAAAATAATTATGTTGTGGAAAGCTATATGATACAGGTATTTATTTAGCAATTTTTTAAATTATATATTTATATTTTTAAGACAACGCTCGCACTAGCGAATGGACCCAGCAAATATGTAATCAACGCACACTAAGCAAATTGTGTTGAATCTGGGACTCAACACAACTACTTATAGCTCACTCAAACAGTTGTGCGGGAGTCGAAACCGGGACAGAAAATGGCGAAGTGAATGTTTTAACCGTTGCACCACACGTCCAGTTTGTTTATTGGTAATTTATAGTTTACTTTTGTAAATTATTTTGTCTTTTACTGTCTATTATTTTGATTAATTTACTATACGATTTCAATTATGCAGTTAACGGACACATATTATATACAGGGATAATTATATTGAATTTGTGTGAATATTATCAGCAATCCCATAAATAAATAATAGCTATTAAAAGCTTTATAGGAGAAAGTAGAAAAGTAATGTATAATTTTAAATTAACAAAACATCCACAACTATTACTATGACAGTTGAAATTATACCTTGTATTGATACCGCTATCCGATTGATTGCAGACCATTCTTGTTCCAAACAATGAACATACAACATAAACTGACTTATAAAAAAGGAGGTTATAAATATAACAATACGTTTATTACAGGAACAGAACAGAATGCTTTAGGACATTAAACTATGAAAGTACACAAAATATGCGAATATACAGACGCCACCACATCCAGCTATCCCAATCTGCCGAATTTCTTTTATAGATTTTCAACTTTATCACAAAAGCATAAGGTACACTTTCAATTGGGGAAGTTTGACAGATTGGGGTAGATTGATGGGCTGGCGTCTGTACCTAACAGTTTGTTCATGTGACAATTCCAAATAACGGAGGAAGCTGAACTTAATTTTACCTGCGATTCGACCCCATTACTATTTCGAGTCTAGTGTCAATCCCGAAAAAAGTTCGATGGGACCAAATCGTATATTTCCTCATTAATTACAACAGTTGGTATACTCGTAATGTGAATCACATTCGGTAATGAGAATTTAGACTAACACGCCTGGTTAATTATCTAGTTAATTTCACGGCTAGGTTTTAATTTGGAAACTTTGTTCATATTGGCGCGGGGCTTTCGACATATTGTCATCATACCTAGCAAGGTTCATTAATAGCTTATAATGTTTGAAAGTAATATCTGCTTTCAGAGTATTACACTGATATCCGTGACTAAGCGGTGTAAGCTTTTTGGTATTTATTCAACCGCCGGAAAAATTGTTGTGTAAAATCTTCTTTTAGATCCTGGTTGATTAGGATTGATTAAGATTTGCTGTATGGTGACGGCATAGAGTATCATCACCCCATCTCACCCCGTGAGAGGCGTAGAAATCGTCCCGAGAGAATACCCACCATAGAACGGGCAGCAGCGGTTATCCAACTATATTTGACATAGATATGTCGTGCAAAAATCTAGTTGTAATTCTCTCGTTTTATATCGTTCTGTCTCTCGCTGTGCTAAGTTAAAGCGATTCCCCAGGACATGTCTGAGCCTCACCGCTCAGTGCAATCTCTTTGTATGCCTCTGTTGATCCTGGTTGACAGGAGTTGCGGTGGTGGGTAATAGGAAGTGATTTGTGATTATTATAGTCAAGTGGAAGCCCATTAATGCATAAAACATGGCCAAGTCCAATGCAGACAATTTATGAAACAAAAACCGTTTTGTAAGTTTTTGTAAAGTAACTATAAATTTATGGTTTTCGTATTTTATTTATTTATGCCGTGAGACATTGTTTCTTATCAATTTTTTTGATTACTTTACAACATTGTGAACTATTCTTTAGGATTTGAGGTCGTAGCAAATGTAAAAATATCTGGCATTAAGGGCCGAAACTTTGGGATGCTTAGGAGTGGACTTTTTTGCTGCACTGAGGCAGTGCTGGAAAACCTCCGGACTATGTGATGTTAATTTCAAATTGAGACTTGAGAACAATATCTCTGTCTTTTTCTGAAGAACACGTGGAAGTCAAAGAATTAGAAGAAATTCATCAAGTCACCATCCTTTTTTGCTTCTGAGGTGCAGAACCCTTATAAATGTACGAAAATACTTGGAGTATTTTTTATAGTTGAAATAGGTCCACGAGGGACCGTAAGTGAAAACTATTATCGAGAATCGGATAGGGTCTAGGTTGATTTTAGTATTCACAATTCTCATAGGGAATTTATTTTCGGATACACACCGAGTTCTTGAGTACTTTAGAATTTGTTTTTTCTACAGCCAGGCTTTGAGCACGAAGTTTTCTATAACTTGAAAGAGAAGAATAGTAGAGATAAACTTTGTTCACGTCGCATTGGAAATGGCAATCCCTTAGTCCCATATGTGCGTAAAATGTTACACCATTTATAAGAGTGTCGAAACAAAATATACGGAGAGAGTAACATATTGTTCGAAGACACGCCTTTTTGGGACAAATAATGTATGAATGAATAAGCCTCATGTATTATTCTCTGAAGGGATTCAGGTTTGTATAGTAATACAATTTCATCATGATTTCTAGTTTATACAGTAAGGTGAATAATAAAAATGTTACGTCAGCTGACATAAATTTTATTATCATAATTTTCTCTCAAGCATCTATAATTCAAAGAGTTCCACACAGTTCAAGCTAGCCTTTTAATACTATGAAAGCGTGTCTGACTGTCACGCCAAAACTGCTGAACCGATTTAAAGAAAATTGGGTACACAGATAGTCTAGAACTTGAGAAAGGACATACTTTTAGATGCTAAAAAGAGTTGTAAGGGGTTAAAAGGTGAGAATGAAATGAATCATTCTTTGTATGGAAATAGGTATGTAAGGTAATGTGAATGTTTTATAAGTTTACGAAAGGAGACAAAATATTAGAGATAATCTGAAGTAACATTTACGGAGTCATTACAAAATATATGGATGAAATTACAGGCACAGCTAGTATATAGCTAATTATCTCGAAATAGTGCTCAAATTAATAAATAATTGCTTGTATACATATTGTATAACTTCTGTTTTTATTCTAATATGTATAGTTCTTTCAACGAAGCAAGGTTGCCGAATAAACTTGGGAAAACTTGTTTGAATTTGTCGCACGTCTTTTTCAATGCAAACGTACGAATACACAGAAGCGGCCTACTTCAGAGATCAAAAGAGGAGAGAACGATCGCACGCTTGCCAGAGTGAAAGATGTACACATAAGTACGCACTCTGACTAGAGGCAAATAAAATTAGACAGTAAGTATCTATTTAAGTGCCTCAATAAACAGAATTTTCTGTATGTAGTTGTAGTGTTTGTTTTACGACGAACTTTATTCCAGTTAGTGCTAATTTCATTTCTTAAAAAGCAAGCTGAAATAAACACATCTGCAACGAGATCACGAAAAGGTATTTTCGGTGGTGCCAAATTATAGTAATATTATTGGTGCTCTTGAACAAATAATAAAATAAAATTAACTTCACCCTACCCAAAAAATGACATTTTATAATGAAGCTATGAATATTATGTCCAATGGGTTTCATCGCATAAGAAATATATTCCAGACATTTTTTTTGGTGGATAGGAACTAAATTGAACGAAGTCTAGTAACGATGAATTCTGGTACCATACAAAGTGTGATATACCAAAAAACAGGTACACTAAAAACTAATAATATGTTAACCAACACATTATTACATATACATATGTAATACATATGTAAACGCATTTCATGGCTAAACTTTACGGATTCCAATAAAAGAAAAATATTAGTAAAACTTTTGACCCGACCTGGGATATACAGAATACAAGCATCTTGGATGTTACATTAATAAACTCATATTAAAAATATATCAGTGAATAAAATATTCGAGGCTTCGCTAAACTGTTACCAGTAAATTAGTGACTATATTTTCTACTCAAATTCAGCGGACAAATGGTGCTTTATAAAATGAAATCTATTTTAAGCGAAATTTAAATTGACTCTACCAGAACTCATTTGCATACAAATGATTTGCCGTCAAAACACAATTAAAGCCAGCTTTGTAAACTTGGATCACATTGAATAGAAAGTCAAACGTTGACAGACATACATATAACTTGATCTGAGATAGTCCTTTAATCATTTGTGCCTTGCCTTAACACTTATCGAGGGGTCAGATGTAACCTGACGTAGTTCTTTAAGTAGGATTAGACATAGAGATTGCCTCAGATATAAAATGTTAATAAAAACAGTTGACTAAATACTGGTACTAGCAAGTTAAAGCTTTACAGGATCAGAAATCTATTTGTTAGAAGATTTATCTTTGACCAAAAAAAATATTGATTTATAAGAGCTATTATTCAGCTTATTTACGGACGGCATGCGCTCTGCTTTAGTTAGTCCGCTGCCCCTCATAAACCACCCCAATAAGAGGACAATCTAACCTAATACTTGGCCCGATGTTATAAATAAACTTATGTATATATGAACAGCAGAAATTAGCTGATCTACACATCTTGGTCATTTAAATCATATGAATCTCGAGGTAAGACAGAGCATCAGCGCGTTTAATTCTGGTAGATAGCCGTAAAGCCGGCTTTCAGTTTCAACTAAAATTATAGGTGAAAGATAAATAACGAAGCAGAAGCTATTTAAAAAAAGTACTAACCAACTTAAACTTTAGATGCTGTAATACACGAATATTCTTTGGATAGTGAAAATAAAAACACTGAAAATATTAAAAAAATACTCGTACACTTTACAACCGTAGCACGGTTAACGAATGAAGGTGCTGGATAAGTGGGAAAGTGTGTTGCGAGAAAAATCCCAATTAGCCGTGACCGACCTACACGTGAGGTTACTACATCACTACGTGACGCAAAGCCTTTGACAATGAATTGCGTTGTAGCAACTAATAAAGTAAGTTGTTTTCTTTTTAATTCGGTAAGATAAGGCTACTAGTTCAAATGGGGTTTTATCGTCATAACGCAACAGAAAAAGCATCTAGGCAATTCAGGAATACGTATAAAAAAAAATGTGAGCCGTCACGGGACGCCTGGCAGATGTGAAACATCGACATTATTTTGTAAAATTAATATGCAGAAGTCTAAGTCGAAGTCGAAGTCGAAGTATAAGTCGCAGTCGAAGTCGAAGTATAAGTCGCAGTCGAAGTTGAAGTCGAAGTCGATGTCGATGTCGAAGTCGAAGTATAAGTCGCAGCGAAGTCAAAGTCGAAGTCATGTCGAATTCGAAGACGAAGTCGAAGTCGAAGTATAAGTCGCAGTCGAAGTCGAAGTATAAGTCGCAGTCGAAGTCGAAGTATAAGTCGCAGTCGAAGTCGAAGTCCAAGTAGAAGTCGAAGTCGAAGTCGAAAAGAACATATTGTGATAGGAGCTAAAAAAAAAAAACCACGGCATGCGTTGCCACGCCAGAAATCTGTTTTACGTGCGGCTATAGATGTTTCACATCAAAAACAAATAACTTACCTAGTACTTAAAGGTTCCTAGTATAAAGTAATTGTTCCCAAAGAACTTTTGTATATCTTTGGCAAATGGTAAACCGATCGGCAAGGTTAGATAAGCACTAGTCACACTCCTAGCGCCCATAAATTTTTGACTTTTGTAAAATTAAGTACTTCATCGTCATCATCATAACAACTGAATGACATTACTGCTGGACAAAGGCCTTTCGCCAAAGATGGCCACAGAGATTAGCGTGAAACATATTATAGTGCACAAGTGTGTGCGCAAACACAGGAGCACGTTCTAAACCATCACTCTCATGACACGATGGGACGCCTGACGACACGACTGGAAAGAGGTAAGGTCCAGCTTTTTTTTTGTAATAGGATGGCAAACGAGCAAGTGGATTACCGCCGCCCATGGACACTCGCAACACCAAAGGAGCCGCAAGTGCGTTGCCGGCCTATAAGAAAGGAATGGCCATGCGAATTATTTATATTTTTTTATTTATTATTTACAAAGAATAAAAATTATAATCAGTGTAATAATAATAATAATATCTGAGGGCAATGTCACACAGATCATCCTACCCCCAAACTAAGCAAAACTTGTACTATGGGTACTAGGCGACGATATACATACTTATATAGATAGATAAATACTTATATACATAGAAAACATCCATGACTCAGAAACAAATATTCGTGCTAATCACACAAATATTTGCACTTACCGGGATTCGATCCCAGGACCACCAGCTTCGTAGGCAGGAGCACTACCAACTAGGCTACGGTGACCGTCAACTATCTTAATAGCATCCAAAAAAACACTAAGGTTTAAATCGGTGCCATAATGAGTCTCATAAATCTAATTTACTTACTAACTACATAATATAGGTACACAAATAATGAAACAAAGTTCGCATGATATAAAGTTCGCATAAGTTTCTTGTCGTGTTTAATACAAAAATAATTTACTTTACTGTCGTCCTGTAATATTCTGTTCAGAGTAACATAACATTTTTTTAGTAGGCGTAGCTGTGTCATGTTGTGGGTAAATATTTGACGGGCAAACGGTTTCCAAGGGAGTGAGCCGACGCGACGGTTATAGAGGCTGAATGCGACAGCTCATTTATAAATCATAGGCTTTGATCAAATGATGCGAGATTCTTTCGGAGTGGATATTTTTAGCAGAAAAGACATAATGTCATCCTATTAATATTATAAACGCGAAAGTTTGTAAGTATGGATGGATGAATGGATGTTTGTTTCTCTTTCACGTAAAAACTACTGAATGAATTTTAATGAAACTTGACAATAATATAGATCAGATTAACACATAGGCTACAATTTATAAAGATATTCTGTGAATTGTACAAAATAGGACGATAGGTGTCAAGAAGGTAGGCAAAAATCTACCATCTGCGAGCTATTCCGGCGTGCACTGCCAAAACCGCTAGAGCTACACATCCTACTAATATTATAAACGCGAAAGTTTGTGAGTATAGATGTATGTGTGTCTGTTACTCTTTTACGCCAAAACTACTTTAACGCGGGTGAAACCGCTGGGTATACCTAGTATATAATAATAATTCTAAGAATATAAATAATCATACTAATGTGCTGCTGGTTGATTCTTATGCCCATGGCGGCCAGTGTCAATGGAGAATAGCCATAGTGCGAGACATTTGTATTGTACAAGTACGCAAATACTGGGGCACTTTATATTCCATCACTCTCATAATCCCATGGGAAGACTAGTGAAACGACTGGAAAGAGGTGGCCACAGTTAGGGAAACGTGAATTATTCTCACCAATATCGTAAAAATAAAAGAATACTTTTATGAAGGTACTCAATTTTTGAAACCATAAGAAATACACTTACTATATTTTTGTTTTAATATCAGTTCTTTGGAGATCATTATTTATTTTAATATTGTTTTTGTTTTATTTATTTTTTATTTGGTAGTATTATATCATTTTTAGGTCAATACGCATGCTATATGGAGTAGTTTTGTAAACATATTTGTAATAATAATTATAATAAAGTTTACATTTTGTTTATGTTGGTCTTCCTATTCGTTTTTGAATAACACACTTTTAATAATTCCGCTTTAAAAATAAACAAAACAAACAAAAATGTAACTAAAAAAGTGATTACCGCAAAAAAAAAACAAAAGTAATTTGTTTTTTTTTAATTTCATAGTTGTAGGTTTATTAAATTTTCCTTCACTTCCATTCTTCCACTGTCGAACTCCATCCAGCTTTAGAAGGTTGTATTAATATAAAAAAGAACTATTGGCCTACCTTATAATGTTCAGAAGCATTAGCTCTTGCGTTTTGTAAGACGAGCCAGAAATTTCTTCAGTTTCATGGGTCGATATTATTTTCCCCATTATTTATGTTACGACTTGTATAGAACACTGATTTGATTTTCCTCTGGATGGATTTAAGGAATTTGATGAAGATACAGTCCAAGTGACTATAGATTGTCTGCTCTAATAGTAACTTCCTTAACGTCCATCTCAATATATATACACGATACGTAGTAAAATGATTACGAATCGGACTTAGGTTAGTTTCAGTTTCATATATTTGGCAAGACTCCGTGACCAGAGGGCTTGCTTCTTTTTGGCGCAACGAATAAGCGGTTCTATACTACATATCAAGGGCGTCAGACCTCAGAGAATACCACCACACACAATTTAAGATGAAGATGCGGAGCTATTTTTCGACGCTCCTAAATTATACTATTATTATAATTATATCATTATTATATTTTTAATATAAAATTAAAATTGTTTACGAAACTAAACATTAACAGAATAAAATGTTAATACCCATATTTAATTGAATTACCGATGATATAAATCGTAAATATAATTCAAGCAACTTGGTGGAAGTAATTTTCATAGTCCAAACAATTTCTTGGCTATTTACAATGTGAATAAAATAATAATAATATTGTCATAACAAAGTACGAAAGGATGTTTAAGTCAAAGAATAGTTTAGATTTTGAAATGAAACTAAATAAGACTCTACGAATGTCGACATATCAAATAAAAGAATATCATTAAGTCCTTTATTAGATATAACATTTGTATGTAAAAAATGTAAACATAAGACAACTATTTAGTTTAAAGTTTATTTTTAAAATCTAAACCCAACATGAATACATTAATATTTTACTTTTAATTAGACCCACAATCTACCTTTGTTATGTGGGGAATAGAAACCTATTGCCTACTTACTTAATAATGTTAAAAGGCATTAGTAGGGTAATACCCTTACACTGTACAGTATTATAAGGTTGTTTCTTTGATAACGTTGCGGTCTATCGCACCTTGTTATTTATAATAGGACTCTAAGGGGCTAATAATATGCATAGGCTGGGAGTGGTTTTAATAACCTAGGTTAGCAAAGAGGATTACAATACCTGAGCGAAACAATATTCCAACTCTTGAATATTTCGGTTGGAATAAATATTTTAGATATCTCGATACTGGGTCGTAGCGAACTTTTTTAATTTAAGAAACTGTAAGTCCGACGGCTTTAAATCTTATACGTTTCGAAAATGGTATATAATAAAATCGTAGGAAAGGCAAAACTGTACATTGAATACTTAAAAAAAAGTATACTTGGGGCGTGATCTACAATAGATATCAAAGCCGAAAATATGGTTCTTAGAATTTTTGTCAGTTTGCCTGTATGTATGTCCGGGCTAAACTGAAAAAGTACTGCATGGATTTACTTCCATGAATATTACTAAGAGGTCGGCTCAACATATAGGTTACATATTATCACCTACGGGGGAGGAGCTTTGATAATTTATAGTTTAACGCGGGTAAAACCGCGGGGCACAGCTTGTTTATAATATTATAAGTAGGATTGTGTAAAGACGTGTTGGTTAGTTTTAAAAGTAGTGCTATTTGTAAATAGTTTATAATTAACACCCCAACTTTAACAAAAGTGACTTATATATTTATTTAATAATAATATCCTGGGTCATTATTCACACACGGCCATCTGATCCCTAACTTAGCAGAGCTTGAACTAAGGAAACCAGATAACTGATATAATATAAATACTACTTTTCTTTTGTAAATACTTAATCCTTACTCAAATACATTATTACACCCAGACACAGGACAAACAGACATGTTCATGCACACAAATTTCTGTCCTGGATCGGAAACGAACCTATTACCTGCGGCGTAGAAGGCAAGTATTTACCAAACACGCCAACCATCCCGTCGTTAGATTAGTATCTAATTATTTGTGCGTAGTACATAAGTATAAATATTTAATAGTAATACTACTAGCTGCGCCCCGTGGTCTAACTCGTGATTGAACTATTAAGTGTTGTTGATATGTTAGTCAGGCTATAATTTATCTCCATTCCGAATTCCAACCAAAATCAGCCATTTTTGCATGACGAACGTCCAAATATGTGAACACCATATAGTAGGAGTAATGCGTAACTAACCCTGAACTAATCCAAACTTCTTTATTAACCATAGCAGTAAAAGATAAATTGGGTTACGAAGTTCTTCTCTAATGAGTACGAGTATAAGCTTTGGTTTCTAAGTTACATCACGGAAATAATAAATAAGAACAATCTATACATTAGAATTTACGCCGTGTGGCGAAGATGAATATAAGAATATCGTCACCCCATCCCTCATCCAGTGGGGGACGTAGAAGTCGACCCGAGGGAATTTCTAGCAAACGACGGGCAGCAGCTTCTTTCTGAGTACTATGACCATCTTACTGCGATCGCCAACCCGTCTGCCAAGCGTAGCGATTATGGCATATTCCCCTAAGATGATTCTTGGGGCGGTTTTTGTCCAGCAGTTGACTTCTTACAGCTCTTATTATGATGATGATGACATTAGAATTTGGTATTTGTGAGTCGTAGAACCATGGCCGCTGGGGCAGAAAGTTTGTTTGAAATGACGCAGCGTGGTCAGGCCCCCTACAAAGTGGACCGACGATCTTGCAATGGTCGGGGGAAGCCGCTGGATGCAGAGAGCACAAAACCGGCCATTGTGTAGATCCTTGGTGGAGGCCTAGGTCGGCTGATATAATGATGATGATGAGTCGGGTGTAAATACAAGAGGCACCTAAGCTTTAAAGTGTTTTTTTTCACAAATTCTTCTTCAATTCTCAATTCAAATTCACTACTTCCTGCCCATCCTGTCATTAGTATTGCATGCAAATTGCTTGTTCTGTTTCGAACAGTCACTTTATCTTGTCCGGCAAGTCGGAATCGAAACGAGCCGTGCGGAGAATTTGAAATTTAGATTTAGTTAGATATTTATGAGTTACATTTCAGTAGTTTCGGTTTGTTCGATTGTTGTAAATACTGGTTTAGTTCGTTTTCGATAAATGTGGTATGATTCGGTCGGTTTTGTGCCTATAGCTGCCAACCATTCTTACATAGGTACTCCGTACTGCGCTCCGGAAAATTAAAGTAATTTTTTTTTTTTTTAAGTATTTATGTACACACGAAAAACATACAAAATTTAACATAACGGAAACTTAAACTTATGTTCAGGGAGGCTACCGCCTAATTAGACGATCATCGAATTCGTGATCGGTGTTCAAATAAATGAAAATTAAAAACGACTAAATCATTCTTCTATAATATTTGTAATTTGGAATTTGAACATTGTAAAGCTTGTTCTAAAATAATTTCACATACTTTTTATTTCGCAATTTTTATTAAATAATTAGATTATGGAATTGGATAGATATCCTGCAGTGAAATAATAATACTAGTCTCTAGCGCTGGATCTCGCTACTGGTTACATATCGGTATGGTAAATAATCAATAATGTCAAAATACAAAATCAATATGTAGTGTTAATTCCGCTAATTGTCGCTAAGGGCTGCTAACTCAGTCTCCTTCGAGCACTCGACGAGTTAGCAGCCCTTGAGAATGGTCCGTGGAGGACTGAAACACGTGTTGGGTATCGTACTGGCGCATGTAATTTGCTTTTTTAAACTGTCCTTCTTGCATGTGCACATTTTTGCGGGCGGGAGGGCGGTGTAAATTGCATCCCGGCATGATTCAACTGACAATTAGCGGAATTAACACTACATATTGATTTTGTATTTTGATTGTTATTGATTTCCGCAAAGTAAAGCCTGATTCCATTACTTAATCAATAATGTATTTTTAGTTTAATAACATTATTAAAAAAACATGCGAGGCAGTCTTTGGGGACTGCCAATAGAAGTGAAAACTATTTTTTCATTTCTCATACTCGGAAAGTAGTGTTTATTTGTTACAAGTAGCGAGTGGAAGACGCTACTTCCCACATTTGGGTGGTTAAGACTCATAGTAATTGCTTTCCTCCCTATTGCGGGAATAAATTAAAAAAATAAAACAACATTTGGTTAATACAGTCGGCAGTAAAAAATCTAACACAATTAAGAAAACAATTGTGCGGAAATGTGCGAGTATAAACGGCTCGTGTGAACTAAAGAACCCTTCATCTTACAAATATTCAATCAAGTCTCGTGTCCTGACGCGAGTTTAAAATTTTTACCCATCTCAAAAACTGCACAACGCTGCTAAAGAAGTTATCACTTCAAAAACACAACTTGTAAGCTGAAATAAAAATACCCTATATAAAGTTAACAATCTATTTTTAAATGGAGTAGGTAAGCTTTCCTTACCAGTAAATTACAAAGTTCTATATAATATCTATAACGATGTTATCTGTTTAGGAACCATTTACGCTGTTAAGTCCTCACGATCTGGTTCCAATTACATTCTCTCGACGCTATCCTACATTGGCAGCTCGTTTTCAGCAAAAGCTATTAAGATCCAAGTGTCCCAGACTTTTAAAGTCGCACGGAACATTTGGTAATTTCAATGCTCTTTATTCCAAAGTCAGCGGAGTGGAATAAAAGGCCTGCATTTGATTAGAAAACTGTAGACAATAAAACAAAGCTCGGCACATTTGATGTGTCTTTATAAACAAACGAAGTACGTGTAAATACTTCTCTTTTTTAATGCACGATGCCAACATTAGTAAAACTAAATGTTGAACATTCCATTTTATAATAATCTCCTGGGACATTATACACACACGGCCATCTGATCCCAAACTAAGCAGAACTTGTACTATGGAAACTAGATAACTGATATACGACATATACTACTTTTCTTTTGTAAATACACACTTGCATATATAGATAATTACACCCAGACTCACGACAAACAGACATGTTCATGCACACAAAAATCTAATTTATGTTTATGAAAATTTACTTTTTTAAAGTTGGCGGCAATATTGGATTTAAAGATTTAATGTCTATTTGAATATTCACTTTTTTTTGACCCGGACTTGTGTACCCCAGACCATAAAATAGGCATAGCCTGAGCATAGCCATCTAGCAAAGTAGCTAAAATAATAAAGATGAAAGTTGTTGAGCGTGTGACTGTGTATGTGTGTTATTTCTTCACGTCTAAATGGCTGAAGCGATTTTAATAAAATTTGGTATGGAGTTAGCTGACACCCTGGATTAACACATAGGTTATAATTTATAAAGTTTAACGCGGGTAAAACCGCGGGGCACAGCTAGAAGTTCAATGAATCTGAAATTAATGATTTTGCCGTTGATAATGGATACGGATTCATCGATACAACAGACAAGCTATTGAATATTTTCAATAGTCCCCAAGTATTGACTGTATCGGCCTTTTGTTATCTTGGCCTATTGTTATATGTTCCTTCAATGACTCGAGACGTCGTGCGAGAAGCACAGCTGTCAGGCGTTTCTTTATTGGGGACCGACCCTTATAAGTTCTTGTGTGCTTAGGCCTATTTGTAAACTGTTTATGCAGGAAAATAAAATAGCGTAGTTTATGTATACAGTTTATGTATTTATTAATGTATACAGACATATTGGTAAAGGTTTGGTTGGTAAAAAAGGAAACGCTTTAGAACGTGGTGTTTGTTTGCTTTACGAGTATAAGCAATTCGTCTGGGGAAGCTTACCTCATCTTTACAAAATCCCCGCAATGGATTTTGTCATAATGTGATTAAAGTCGTAAGCTTATTGGGGAGGCAGAAGTACCAGGAAAATATACCAATCACGTACCGCGTAGTTTATGAATTCAGAATTGGATAAAAAATATTGGTAAAAACTTGGTTGAAAAATCATCATCATCATTATAGCGGCCGAAAGACGTCCACTGGACAAAGGCCTTTCCCCAAGATCTCATCATTTTCAGGGGTTTTATTATAATCGCCACGCTTGTTAGACGTGTTGGCGATCGCAGTATGATGGTCATAATACTCAGAGAAATGCTGCTGCCCGGTCTCTGGTATATATTCCCTCGGGAAGACTTCTACGTCTCCCCACGGGATGAGAGGGGGTGGCGATATTCTTTATGGCCGTCAGCCACACTGCCAGGTTATAAAATAAAGAAACGAAAATAAATAAAGCGTTTAGCTTTAGCAATATACAAATGAGGTAGAACATATTGCTGGTTTGCTTTATAAGCAACTCGTCTGGGGTAATATAAATGGGATAATTTTATTAATAATGATATAGTTAAGGAGTTAACAGCTTAATGGACGGAAAATGTCAGCGACGTGTGAGTATTTAAAAAAAAATAGTTTTTATTCACGTAGACTTTAATAAAGCGCTTGTAAATAGTCAGAACATGTTTGTAGTAATTCAGTTATTATTCCTAGTTACTTATTACATATATTTAGGTACATGGAATGTTAAAACATTTATACAATTTATTTTATAATAGTAGTGATATTTAGCTAGCTTGTATAAAGTTATTGTCAAGGAGATTATGTTTAGGTTCAATTATTATTGAATATATTAGTATTGAACTCTTTATTGTACACCAAAGAATTAAACAATACAAGAACAATTCAAGTTAGAGAGATCAGTACAATTAGTGGTCATATAACTGACAAGTGGATTTTTCCACATAACCTACCAAGGAAAAGGAGAAATGATACAGTCATGGGTAGTTGCCGGTGTACAGAGCGTCTGATTAAAGTTACTCTTGGTACAAAGTTAGTATTTCCATTGAGTCATACATTACGTTAATCAAGTACCATCAGATAAACCGTAATCTTGTAAAACGATTTATTAGTTTAATAATTAGGTTGACTGCCTCGTTAGTCTAGCGGTAGCGTGTTCACCCGCAGAGAACGAGGTCCTGGGTTCAAATCCCGGGCCGGGCCAAAAGTGATTTTGGGACTTTTCTGTAAAAATAATAAATTCTCAGCATCAGCCCGAAGTCTGGGAGTTGGCGGTATTATACCCCCGTGCCTCGGAGAGCACGTAAAGCCGTCGGTCCTGTACCTGACCTCTTTCCGGTCGTATCGCTAGGCGTCCCATTGGATCTGAGAGTGATGGAATGGAAAGTGCTCCTGTGTTTGCGCACACACTTGAGCACTATAATATGTCGCGCGCAGATGGCTAAACTCTGTTGAGACAGGCCGCCGTGGTCGAAATTCGGCTAGGAGGACATTATAACTAGGTGTGACAATATTGTGAGCTAAAGTACTATCGATGCGCACTTTGCGTTATTGGCACTAATATTGACACACGTATAAGTATATATAATATCAATAATAAATATGTAAGGATAACTATAACACTGTCATCTGATCCCAAACTAGACAGAGCCTGTACTGTGGCAACTAGACAATTACATTTAGAAACATATAAGTATATGTTTCTAAACGTATATTCTAACCATAGATAAATTACACCCAGATATATTTTTTGTTACACGGCCATTTGATCCCAAACTAAGCAGAGCTTATACTTTGGAAACCAGACAACTGACATACTACATATACTACTTTTCTTTTGTAAATACATAGATATATACATAATTACACCCAGACACAGGACAAACAGACATGTTCATGCACACAAATATCTGTCCTGGGTGGGAATCGAACCCACGACCTCCGGCGTGAAAAGCAAGCATTTGGCAACCACGCCACCAGGCCCGTCCAACAAATACCCGTGCTCAACACACAAAGATTTATCCTGAGATCGAACCTACGATCTCTGGCTTATTGGCAATCAGAGTCACTTTCTAAAACAAAAACAAAAGTTACCAATATTTCCCTTAAAAATGTTATTTTACCCTAAACAACAATGCGGAAAAATCCTTCCCAACCCTATCTTTAATCTCTCTTCAGAGTTATTATCCGCAAAGCTACTCAAAAATATATTGCAAAATGTGCCGCTACACAAAACAAACCTATTGTTAACCGGCCATGCTTACCCGCCTCACGTATCTAAAGTACGTATAATAATAACTGATCCCATCCCTGTGAAAAAAAAGTTTGTAGTTTCCATGACAACGTCCTCTCGAATGTAGTAATAGATATATACATTCTGAGCACGTAGTTTGTGACCTGTTTTTTGATTGGCTACATTTAAATCATACCGAGTGCTTTTTTATATTACTACTGGTAGTAGTAAAACGATGTAAGAGATTATGTGCGACAAATTTCGTAGTAGGTTTATGCGTCTTTTGGAAATGGATTTACAGTATGTACGTCCTTCAAACAAGGAGTGTGTATAGTTTCTAAAGGGTCGGTAACGCGTAACTTATGCCCCTGATGTTGGTAGCGTCCAATCGCTGCGGTGACCATTAACCATCAGGAGTGCCGTAAGCTAGTACCAACGTTCAATGTTCTCCTTGACAATAACTTAATACAAGCTAGCTAAATGTCACTACCATTATAAAATAAATTGTATAAATGTTTTAACATTCCGTGTACCTAAATATATTTATTATGTAACTAGAAATAATAACTGTATTACTACAAACATGTTCTGACTATTTACAAGCGCTTTTTTAAAGTCTACGTGAGTAAAAACCTTTTTTATTTTATTTTAGTGGCTGACTTATTTATTTAAAAAACAATTAAGCAGATTTTCTTACAAATAAAATTTGGTCCTGTCATAGTGTTCTCTTTTAATATAAAAAAAAACATGTACTTGCACACCATACCTCGCATGAAACATCAACAGAGTTGTAAATTAAAATTATGCCTTAAATCATAGCTGCTGTTGTGTTTTTCGTAGAAATCTGTGCTACAGCGTAGCTATGTCTACGCCGTAGCGTATCACTGGAAATATTTTCCCAAAATTGCTACTAGGTAGATATGTAGCATCGGTTTCAATTGAATTCATTAAATGCCTGTTTTTTATAGTAACACACTTTCCTACTTTACTGAGTTTGAATACAACCATAAAATATTCTTGTGTTATACCTAGTAGTAACTTAAGTAATAAGTGCGGGTTTTGAGATTGTTTTTCCATATTTTACCCCCTTAATACTTAATCTAGAGGTGGAGGTAACATTTTCATTAGACGCAGCATTTTTTATTATGATTATTTCATTTTATCGCCTGTGAAGAGTAGACATTAATAAATGTAACACGGCAAGCATAGTACGTACGTGCCCCAAAATGTAAATTCTGACACCCATACGTTCGATAGATACCAATTGGAGTACGAACTTATTCTACGAAAACCACCCTTACTGCTTACATATTAAAAATAGTGTAAGTCTCAACCAACGTGCCGTGTCGAGTGCCATGATTGATTCATTATAAGTAGCTCTCGCCATTTATAGTGAATAATGATCCCGCTGAATAAGCTACGGAAGTTCTGGTTTCCGACTTTAACTGTTTAAATTACTATCTCTTGACTGCCTCGTTGGTCTAGCGGTAGCGTCACCCGCAGAGAACGAGGTCCTGGGTTCAAATCCTGGGTCGGGCCAAAATTGATTTTTGGAATTTTCTGTAAAAGAAAAAATTCTCAGCATCAGCTCGAAGTCTGGGAGTTGGCGGTATTATACCCCCGGGCCTCGGAGAGAACGTAAAGCCGTCGGTACTGTACCTGACCTCTTTCCGGTCGTGTCGCTAGTCGTCCCATCAGATCATGAGAGTGATGGAATAGAAAGTGCTCTTGTGTCTTGTGTCTCACTATTAAGCACCATAATATGTCCCGCGCAGATGGCTAATCTCTGTTGAGACTGGCCACCGTGGCCGAAATGCGGCTAGCAGGACATTATTATCTCGTGAATGGCCTGTTGGTCTAGTGGGTAGTACCCCTGAATGCTAAGCCAGAGGACGACCTCTTCGCATTCAGGGCTTGATATGGCGTTTGATTCTCACCCAAGCCAAGTCTTTATGTGATGAGCACGATCGTTTTTTCTGTGCCTACGTTTAATTTTTCTATAATATGTATCATCATAACATACTATAACAGCTGTAAAACGTCCACTGCTGGACAAAAGCCTCACCCAAGAATTATCTTGAGGGGATATGCCATAATCGCCACGCTTGGCAGACGGGTTGGCGTTCGCAGTATGGTGGTAAAAGTACTCAGAGAGACGCTATTACCCTGTCTGTGGCAGACACTCCATAATATGTATATATTTAGGAATATTTAAGTATGTTTATCAGTTGTCTAGTTCCCAAATTACGGGCTCTGCTAAGTTTGTAATTGTAAAATGAAAGACTAGTGGACTGTAATACTAGTTTATGCAGTAAAACATAACATACGTAAAACATGGACTATATATAAAATAATGAGTAAACGCGCGAGTAGTCAGTGCGGGCACCCGCGCTCGCGCGCCCCAACCGATGCCAGCCGACGACAGCCGATGATGCACGAACAGTAATTATTATTTTTAAGACAACGCCCGTACTATCTGAATTAATCCCTGTGTCGTGAGGTACTTTATAAACAAATAATTCATGGACACAAAGTCAACCAGAATCGGAACAACTTTTTTAGGGGCACACAAATAGTCGTCCTCTTCGCAAATCAAAGACACGAAGTGGCAAGACAACTGTTTTAGCTACTGCGCCACACGAGCAAGATCGTACATTGTGCACGTGTAGAAAAATTGAGATTTGTCACTTGTCTTTTAAAACAATAAAAGTGACGGATATTTGGTGGAAAAGAGTAACACAGCCATACCACATCTGTATATAATAAAATCGTAGGAAAGTCAAAACTGTACATAGAATATTTTTAAAAAAGGATACTTGCAGTGTTGTCTACAATAGATATCGAAGCGAAAAATATAGTTTCTAGAATTTTTGTCTGTTTTTCTGTATGTATGTCCGGGCTAAACTCAAAAAGTACTGCATAGATTTACTTAAAATTTTAAATGAATATTACTAAGAGGTCGGGTCAACATATAGGCTACATATTATCACGCTATCAGCTACAGGGGAGGAGCTGTGATAATTTATAAATTTAACGCGGGTAAAACCGCGGGGCACAGCTAGTAAACTATAAAGGAGTAGGAATATAAATCAATTTCATGATTTTCATGGTTAAGTGTTAACTTACACCAGTATTATCAATTTAGGCCGTAAAGTAGTATTAATTTTACCATACGTTTTCATATCGTTAGTTTCATAGGAGATAAACAGGGGTTAGCTATAAGCCTCACGGCCATAAACCCCACACATAGACCACATAGTACAGATTACTACTACGTAATTAACAGATACAAAATTGTGTGTTGGCCGTAATTTCACGTAGTGTGCGCAATTTAGACGCTGTTTGAAAAGCTTAGTTGAAATTCCCAAACTGGACAATAATTTGTGGGGTCCATATATAGTCCATATATGGACCCCACAAATTATTGTCCAGTTTGGGAATTTCAACTACGCTTGATATGTTTCTTTATTGAAATAAAGAAACATATCAATTTCAACCGGGAAGACGGATACCGCCTCTCACCATCTTGGAATCCTGTAATAACGAAGTGACATCGTCGCGTAACCAACGTAGTGCGCCCGGGCGCTGATGTCATTAGTGTCGTGTGTACCGACAGTTTCGTAAAGGAAAATAAAAAATATCAAGACCATGCGAGGGTAGATACCGATACCCGAGCTTCACGGAGACGACGCTGCCGAGCCACACCAGTCGACCCGTGACCACGGCTGGTGCAATCCATGCCGAAACGTCGGGTAAACAAGGTAATGATTTACCTAAATATTTATCGCGATGAGACCCGTGTCTACAGTATATAAAAAAAGAATACAATTTTAATTGAATTTATTAATACATACATACATAGACTCACGCCTGTTTCCCAGAGGGGTAGGCAGAGACAACGGACTTCCATTTGTCACGATCCTTGCATACCTCTTTCCCTTAATTATTATTATTGAATTTATGAATATTTTATTTTATTCAAATTTATACAATTATTATTCTAGATTGTCACATTCTAATCAAAACTTTAAATACTCATTACGTCAGTAATCATTACGTTTTGGGTAAGCTTAAAGTTCTAGCGAAGTTCATAACCAATAGGTTCGATACATTCTCATTGTTTGTTTATGTAATTTGAACTGCCACTGGATGCGGGTAGTGCAAATCTGACAATAGTAAATATGTACCAAACAAGGAAGTTTCAACAGTAGGGCATCCAGCAGGAAACTTAAACTTAAACCACAGATTTCTCGAGTAAAGCTTCTGTAAATATTATATATTTTAATGAAGGTAAAGCATAGCCTGAACCGGAAGACGCAGCGTGGGCAGGCCCCCTACAAGGTGGACCGACGATCTTGTGCGGGTCACGGGAAGCCGCTGGATGCAGGCAACGCAGGACCGGCTATTGTGGGGATCCTTGGGGGATACCTTTGTCCAGCAGTGGACGTCTTTCGGCTGATATAATGGTGATGATGATGAAAGCATAGCATTCTTCCACTCTAAGTGCAACTTCTCTGGGTGAGTATCTCCACTTTACAGAGTACTCTACAGGTTCGCATTAATTGTTAATTTTTTAGTTCTGGGTGTAAATGATCTTATCGCCAGAGCTCACCCGGAAGGGAGTAGGGTCGGTGACGCATAGTGACGCCAAGTGAGGCATAAGCGTCATAAGCTACGGTATCCGTGTACAGACGCCAGCACATCAAGCTACCCCAATTTGTCAAATTTCCCCAATTGAAAGTGAACCTTATACTTTTGTGATAAAGTTGCAAATCTATAAAAGAAATTTGACTGATTGGGGTAGCTGGATGTTTTGGCGTCTGTAGTATAAAACAAACTTCCAGATCAGATAGCAGATGGTCAACTGGTGGTAAACAGTTATTATAATAGTCTATGCCGTTGGCTGTTACTATTACCTATATAAATAAACATTTGTCACATTGCGATTGTAATAATATTCGTGTGCCTACAAAAACATATATAGCAACTAAACCTACAGTAACTATTACCATCAGATTGCTAAGAGTAAGGCCACGTAACAGTTAGCAGTTACCGGTTATCATCTCAGTGATATATTAATATATACTAAATATTGACACAGCAATGGAAATAATTAACTTGTGCTGTAGGAACATATGTAGCAATTAAACGCAACAGCAACAGGCACGTATTTCTAATTTATAAATCCGTTCATTGTATTTTATGAAACAGAACTTCCAAAATTGACTTAATCCGTTAATTATTCGGGATAGTACATTTCATTGTTTACATGCGGCCTCATATTAGTTCACCTATGCGAGGCAAAGCTTAGTCATGAAAGGCACAATTTAGCTGTATCTCATATACATATGAATAATTTGTATGAAATGTAGCCTAGATTACATTCTTGGGTTACAAACAAAACAATAACACATTTATGAGTAGCAGTCTAATTTGCTTTCTGCGTCTAGGAAGATCAGAAATTTTATGTCGTCATAAAAATATGAACACAGCATTTAATTAAATTTACATAGCAGAATGGTAAAAATAGAAGACGTATAATTGTAACGATGTATCTTCATGCTCATTTGAATTGAATAAAAACTTACTTCTGATACGTTGTATTTCTTTTTGAATATCGTCGAATTTACAAAATAAATATGTAACTACAATTTTTTATTAACTTATTACTTCCGTAGGTAATCTATATACATAATAATAGGTCTTTACCTATGAAATTGCCGTTTTGTATGAAAAAATTTAAACGAAATTTTTTTTCATGAATTTTTTTATTTGTATTAATCGAAGTAATCACCCATGCAATCAATGCATCTTTGCCATCGCAGTGGCAGTTTATTGATGCCCTTCTTAAAGGAATCAGCTGGACGGGAGGCAACAAATTCTTCAAAGGCATTTTGTACTGCCTCTCGGGTATTGAATTTATTTCCCGCCAAGAAGTTATCCAAATTCTGGAAAAAGTAGTAGTCTGTAGGCGCAAGGTCTGGTGAGTAGGGCGGATGACGGAGAGCTTCCAACCCCAGTTCTTGCAACTTGGAGACCGTCTGCTGTGCAGTATGAGGTCGCGCGTTGTCGTGCAGGAGCAGCGGAGACGAGCGATTGACCAATGCTGGTTGGAGATGCGCCAGCTTCTCCATCATTGTGCTCAGTTCTTCACAGTACACATCTGCAGTAATGCTCACCCCGTTTGGTAAGAAGCTGTGATGAATCACACCGGCGCTAGACCACCAAACAGTGACCATCACTTTTCTAGGGGTAAGTTTTCGTTTAGAGCATTGTTTAGGTGCTGAACCAGGATCCAACCAACTTGCTGAGCGCTTGCGGTTATCAAACAGAATCCATTTTTCATCGCAGGTAACAATGCGGTTCAAAATTCCTTCATTTGTGTGTCTGTTGAGCAGTGCAAGGCACGTCTCGACGCGTACTTCGCGCTGGCGATCATTGAGTTCGTGGGGCACCCATTTGTCAAGCTTTTTTACCTTGCCAATTTGACGCAAATGGACCAATATTGTTTTGACGCTAACGTCGAAAGCTGCTGCTAATTCAGCCGTAGATTGTGTATCATCAGCTTCCACAACCGCCTTTAATTCGTCATTGTCGACCAAAGTCTTCGGACGACCGCGAGGTTCATTTTTCAGGTCGAAATTTCCAGAACGGAAGCGAGCAAACCAATAACAGGTGGTGCGTTGGTTTGTAGTGTTAGCTCCGTAAACGTCGTTGATGTTGCGTGCCGCTTGTGCCGCGTTGCTGCCACGACGGTACTCATATTCCATAATTACTCGAATTTTTAACGTATCCATGATGACGAAAAAGATTGAAATGCGATGAAAATGTAACACTAATCAATAAAGAAATGACTACTTTTGGAAAAAAGAATCCATGTTTTTAAAATAAAATTAATTTGAAATTAGAATTCTTAGCCAAACAAAAATTATTTTGATTTGAAATGGCCAGTACTGCAGAACGGCAATTTCATAGGTAAAGACTAATATAATAAAATCGTAGGAGAGTCAAAACTGTACATTGAACATTTTTTAAAAAGGATACTTGAGGCGTGATCCACAATCGATATCGAAGCCAAAAATATAGTTTTTATCATTTTTGTCTGTGTTTCTGTTTGTCTTTATGTATGTCCGGGCTAAACTCAAAAAGTACTGCATGGATATACTTCAAATCTTGCATGAATATTACTAAGAGATCGGGTCAACATATAGGCTACATACTATCACGCTATCACCTAAGGGGGAGGAGCTGTGATAATTTATGAAATTTAACGCGGGTAAAACCGCAGCGTACAGCTAGTAATAGTATATAGGGTTACTTTACATACTTGCAATTCACTAAAAAAACCGAGACTCAGAACTACCAAATACTGAATCGATGCCAAAACACGAATTAGCGAAGCAAACACGTATACTTTTTGGAAAAGAATTAGTCTACTATTTAATACTAGCTGTGCCCCGCGGTTTTACCCGCGTTATATTTTATAAATTATCACAGCTCTTCCCCCGTAGGTGATAGCGTGATAATATGTAGCCTATAATATGTTGACCCGACCTCTTACTAATATTTATGCAAAATTTGAAGTGAATCCATACAATACTTTTTAAGAGATTAAGTCGGACATACATACAGACAAACAGACAAAAATTCTAAAAACTATATTTTTGGCTTCGATATCGATTGTATATCACGCCCCAAGTATCCTTTTCAAAAAATATTTAATGTACAGTTTTGACTTTCCTACGATTTTATTATATTATATGTATACATAATATGAGAGTATCTGCAGCTGAAAATAAAACTTGCGAATCAGCGCACAGTGTACTCAATTTTTTTTATGTCTCTAAAGTGTTTGATTGGGTTCATCATGATACTCTATTAAAAAAAGACATCACTTCGGTATCCGAAACAAGGCTCCCGAACTTCTGACTTCTATCATAGGCAATAGGATTCAATAGTTAAATATAAACGTTAAAATATCTGTAGGATCTCTAGTGGTAATGGACGTCTCACAAGGATCTATTCTTGGCCCTTTCTCGTTTTTAATATATATAAATGACTTATGATATATGAAGGTTACGCATAAGTTCGTCTTATTTAAAGACTACTTCATTGGCGTTTAATGATCTTGTGTTGGTGTGAAAATGATAAGAAAACTGAAGTCAAATCATTCGTAGTGTATTTATTTATTTATCTGTTGATAATTTAAATCTCTACGCCTAATATAAAATTAATGGAGCTTGATTGGCCTCTGTTGAGACCGTTTGGATACCTAAATTGACTCAAAACTACAATGGGGCTAACAAATAGTAAAACTATCAGGCAAATTAAGTTCTGCGGCAGTTTATACTATTAGACGGCTTACTGATGTTGACACAATTAGAATGGTTCATTTCAGTTAGTTTCATAGTATGTCCTATGTTAAATTGTAGATGGAATTTCTCTATGGGGCTAGCGTTGCGGCCACTAACACTATATTAATATTGCAGAAAAAAGACTATAGGAGCTATATATAAAACTAAGTCAGAGAGTGTCTCTGATAGAAAAGTTTAAAGATACTGCGTCTCAGTATATGCGATACATAAAATTAAATTTCCTTTTATAGAAGGAGCGTTATACGATAATACTAATAATAATACAAAATTTAAGGATAATTTAGTGTTGCATGTATACTCATTTCCACACAATATTTTTCCTCCGAAGGAACTTACCACTGACATCAGATATTTTTTACAAATAAGTCTAAAAGTAATATAAAAGCAAAACTGTGGAGCAAGGCATATTACAAAACCGAGCGACTCAATACCAAGCAATTTATTCACTTTGACTACGTGCTTGATATCATCATGTCAGCCGAAAGACATCCACTGCTGGGCAAAGGTAAAAGATCTTCACAATTGCTGGTCTAGCGCTTTCCCCATTCAGCAGTTTCTAGCGAGCAATATCATCTATGATCGCTATCTATATTTTACCAAGCGTGGAGATTAATCTGAAAGATAAAATATTTTAAACAATTTTTTAAGTACTGCAATATTTCTCAGAAGCTGCCATGTCAAGCACCACACTAATTTGTAAAAAAAATTTACGTTTTCACAAATCTGTTATATTTTAACTGAAACAAAGCATTTTGAATATGCCTTTATTTCTCATGGAATGAAATGCATGTAAAGTTTTCTTAACACGTGCTTATAGTTCTACAACTTGTAAGACGAGCTAAGTCGCAAAACTATAACTGGGGTTAGCGGATAAGTTAGGGATCAGCTTCCTTAGGAGATTGTTGGGAATGTTTCATTTAATGGACAAAGTTTTGCTGGAGTAGTACTATATATTCTTTCTCGATGCATGGAATATACGAATATCTAAGTTTCTTTAATTGCATCATAAATAAAGTTTAACTCTAGTAGGTCTGATGTGTAATAACTTTAATAGAAAAACTTTATTTAAATGCTCCCAAAAATGGCTTTGAAAGCGTTAATCTCTCAAAGCCATTTAGACCGACATTTTTCAGGACTAGGTCAGATTTGCATCATGGTGTTTTTTACCTTAATGTTTTTATTAACACAACGCCTGTACGAGGGAATTTATATCTATACATATAATAAAATCGTAGGAAAGTCAAAACTGTACATTGAATATTTTTTAAAGGATACTTGGGGCGAGATCTACAATCAATATCGAAGCCAAAAATATAGTTTTTGGAATTTTTGTCTGTATGTATGTTCGAGCTAAATTAAAAAGTACTGCATGGATTTACTTCAAATTTTGCATGAATATTACTTAGAGGTCAGGCCAACATATAAGCTTAATAAAATATTACCACGCTATCACCGACGGGGGAGGAGCTGTGATAATTTATAAATTTTAACGCGGGTATAATCGCGGGGCACAGCTAGTATATTAATATACTAGCTGTGCCCCACGGTTTTAACTACATTAAACTTTATGAATTATCACAGCTCCTCTCCCGTAAGTGATAGCGTGATAATATTTTATTAAGCTTATATGTTGGCCTGACCTCTAAGTTATATTCAATACCCTATATGTTGACGCGACCCCTTAGTAATATTCGTGCAAAATTTGAAGTAAATCCATGGAGCACTTTTTGAGTTTAGCCGACATACATACAGACAAACAGATAAACAGACAAAAATTCTAAAAACTATATTTTTGGCTTTGATGTCGATTGTAGATCACGCCCCATGTATCCTTTAAAAAATATTCTATGTACAGTTTTGACTTCCCTACGATTTTATTATATGTTAATATTAATATATATTTATGTGCCGCGGGGTACTTTTCAAACATATAATTGATGGACACAAAGTAGATGCAGATTCAGAACAGCCTTTTATGGGTAACGGAAATAGTTATCCTGCGCGGGAGGCTTTCAATACTTTGTCGGAGAAGAGAGCCAAGCGAGGCCACAAGTTGCCAAGTAAAATAAAACTGCGAACTAAATACACTGCGCCAAAAATCTCCTTCATTGAGATTGGAACTGCGAGTCATGGCTGTTACTGACGGGTAGATACAAGAATGGTATTTATGTCCTAGTGCGGGCATTGTCCATCAAAAACAATCACAACTTTTAGCTCAAGGAACAAAATTTCTCTTGAAAACTGAATTACACTAATATTATAAAGGCGAAAGTTTGTGAGTGTGTGAGTGTGTATGTGTTACTACTTCACGTATAAACGAAGTTAGTGACTTTAATAATATTTGATTTGGACTTAGTTGACATCCTGGGTTAACACATGGTTTATCAATATATATAATAAAATCGTAGGAAAGTCAAAACTGTAAATTGAACATTTCTTAAAAAGGATACTTGGGGCGTGATCCCCTATCGATATCGAAGCCAAAAATATAGTTTTTATAATTTTTGTCTGTGTGTCTGTTTGTCTGTATGTATGTGCGGGCTAAACTCAAAAAGTACTGCATGGATATACTTCAAATCTTGCATGAATATTACTAAGAGATCGGGTCAACATATAGGCTACATATTATCACGCTATCACCTAAGGGGGAGGAGCCGTGATAATTTATGAAATTTAACGCGGGTAAAACCGCGGGGCACAGCTAGTAATTTATAAAGATTAACGTAGGTAAAACCGCGGGGCACAGCCAGTTATAAATATTTACAGATATTAAAAATAGACTTTACAATTTATTCACTCTGTACACCTGCAGCTTATGGGTCAGTTATCGTCGCAGGTCACTCGAAACACTACGTGTACAATACAATAATGGTTTTAGGATGCTGATGGGGCTGTCCCGCTGGTGCAGCGCATCAGGTATGTTTGCAGAAGCAAGGACTGATTGCTTCAAGGTAATTTTAAGGAAAAGAACTGCCTCCCTGATGCGTCGTGTGCGAGACAGTACCAGCAGCCTCCTAAATACCATATTGCACAAAATTGATTGCCCAATAGTGAGCCACTGGAACAATGTTCACATGGGTACCAGGGCTCCCATTTTTAACGTAAAATAGATTTATTAGTGTAGTACTAACATATTTCTAAGCCATTACTAACAAATTACTATGGATTAATTACTATCTGAAATAAATATATTATTATTATTATTAACATTTGAAACCGTCAGTTTAACTAAATAAACCTATGTAAATTCTTTACCTAATCTACAACAGACCTTGACAAATGTAGGTAGCTATTGAGTGGCCACTTTGGTGTAGCGTTTATCTCAAGAGGCTCGGTGTATAGCGCCTTGATGCGTGAAGGGCGGATGTCCTTCCGCAGTGCGATAAGCTTTTTGATGTCGAAACATAGAGCTACGTTACAGCCAAAATTGAAGTGGTAAAGTTTCTTTGAAATTACTGAACAGTCAAAATACCCCAACTGTAACTAGTAAATTGTATTTGTTTGTGTTTGTATTGTATAGTTTGTATTGTAATTTATTGAATAATAATAATATCTTGGGACATTATTCACACACCGCCATCTGATCCCAAACTAAAAAAAGCATGTACTATGGAAACCATAGTCCCATACATATACTATTTTTGGTAAATACATACTTATATAGATAATTTATAGCCAGACTCAGGACAAACAGACATGTTCATGCACACAAATATCTGTCCCGGGTGGGAATCGAATTGATTAGTCTTCGATGAAACTGACAGCCGTAGACAAAATTCGCCTTGGTACTTTTTACTGCGCGGTAAAAATACATCCTCTTTGTAATGATTTTATGAGTGAATCTAATTATGTTATTTGTTTGTGACCTATATTATTTTAAATGAAAGCAAGCTATTGTTTAACCTTGGAAGTGGCGCAGCGTGACAGTAATCAGATATAATCGACAAGGTTCGTACATTAGAATTACGTGCACATTATTATGGAACAATTGCTTACCAAGGAAAGTCTGACTCATGACCCATTTAATATTTTTTAAGAGTCTTAAACTGAATTTTATCGTACTACGCTAATCTCGTCTAAATAAACTCCCAGTTTAAGGAGTGTGCAGAAAATTATCAAAACGAGTTTAAAAGTAGATTTAAATTATACAAAGTCATTAATTTCTAGACAACATATTATCTTTAGTAACGACCCGCCCCAGTTTCATAATTAGAATAAGTTCAATGTCTACACAAGCCCCCTCTTAACATAAGTAAAATGGTGGCTTCTATAATAGTTTAATGCAAGGTAATATAAATTTTTGAATGAAGACAATGCTCCCTAGCCATGTCACTAAGTAAACACAAAGAAAGGTATGAAATGGAATGGAATGGTAGAGTATGAAATGGAACTTGAGATGTTTATTGTGAAATTTATTTTGTAGATGGTATTGTGATGACGGCCCATCACCGTGCCTAAATTTTTTTTATTATATTTTCACATAACATGATGTTTGAATGCCAAGCTCCAGTTGTGCTTCTGGGGGTCTCGGCTAATAAATAAAACTATTATCTCCGATATATAAAAACTGTATTATATCTGATTCAAAGATAGTAAGTAGCCGCGTTGCTTGCGCTGAGTGTTGAGAGCGAATCCCCGCCGCTGTAGCTCGACGGCCGGTTAGCGAAGTGGGGAAGGACGTTGAAGATCAGCGGACCGGTCAGAGGCGCGAGCGCAGCGCCGCCTGGTGTGATGACCGGAACACATAACAAATAGCGATATAATAATTATGATAATTATGGGAAAATATAAAAATTACACCAAACTAATCTGTATTATTTTTAATTACATGTCGCCATAGAGTTTTCGGATACGTTTATACTAGGTTCCGAGCATGAGTCCATTGTGACATGTATAAAATATGTTTTTAATAATGTGGATTACTAATTGTAGCCATGATATTTCCGTGGCTTTTTAGGTATACGCGTGGTAATAGGTCTTTACCTATGAAATTGCCGTTTTGTATGAAAAAATTTAAACGAATTTTTTTCATGAATTTTTTTATTTGTATTAATCGAAGTAATCACCCATGCAATCAATGCATCTTTGCCATCGCAGTGGCAGTTTATTGATGCCCTTCTTAAAGAAATCAGCTGGACGGGAGGCAACAAATTCTTCAAAGGCATTTTGTACTGCCTCTCGGGTATTGAATTTTTTTCCCGCCAAGAAGTTATCCAAATTCTGGAAAAAGTAGTAGTCTGTAGGCGCAAGGTCTGGTGAGTAGGGCGGATGACGGAGAGCTTCCAACCCCAGTTCTTGCAACTTGGAGACCGTCTGCTGTGCAGTATGAGGTCGCGCGTTGTCGTGCAGGAGCAGCGGAGACGAGCGATTGACCAATGCTGGTTGGAGATGCGCCAGCTTCTCCATCATTGTGCTCAGTTCTTCACAGTACACATCTGCAGTAATGCTCACCCCGTTTGGTAAGAAGCTGTGATGAATCACACCGGCGCTAGACCACCAAACAGTGACCATCACTTTTCTAGGGGTAAGTTTTCGTTTAGGGCATTGTTTAGGTGCTGAACCAGGATCCAACCAACTTGCTGAGCGCTTGCGGTTATCAAACAGAATCCATTTTTCATAGCAGGTAACAATGCGGTTCAAAATTCCTTCATTTGTGTGTCTGTTGAGCAGTGCAAGGCACGTCTCGACGCGTACTTCGCGCTGGCGATCATTGAGTTCGTGGGGCACCCATTTGTCAAGCTTTTTTACCTTGCCAATTTGACGCAAATGGACCAATATTGTTTTGACGCTAACGTCGAAAGCTGCTGCTAATTCAGCCGTAGATTGTGTATCATCAGCTTCCACAACCGCCTTTAATTCGTCATTGTCGACCAAAGTCTTCGGACGACCGCGAGGTTCATTTTTCAGGTCGAAATTTCCAGAACGGAAGCGAACAAACCAATAACAGGTGGTGCGTTGGTTTGTAGTGTTAGCTCCGTAAACGTCGTTGATGTTGCGTGCCGCTTGTGCCGCGTTGCTGCCACGACGGTACTCATATTCCATAATTACTCGAATTTTTAACGTATCCATGATGACGAAAAAGATTGAAATGCGATGAAAATGTAACACTAATCAATAAAGAAATGACTACTTTTGGAAAAAAGAATCCATGTTTTTAAAATAAAATTAATTTGAAATTAGAATTCTTAGCCAAACAAAAATTATTTTGATTTGAAATGGCCAGTACCTACTGCAGAACGGCAATTTCATAGGTAAAGACCTAATATATTCAAAGTAAAGCGTACGCAAAGCTCAAGGCGTTGTTAAAAGACGTCAAGTATAATAAGTTCAATAAAATCGGTTCAGAGGTTTAGCATTTTCCATACTAAGTTGCATATCCCGTTCAAAGAGGTAGATGTTTGTAAAGGAAACATTAGACTAGTTGTGAAACTTTGGTTTAGGTGCGAAATCTGGTTAGGTAAAGAGATAGATATTCGCATTTATAATATCATTATGGAAATATGGCTTATTCAGTTGCCTTCCAAGCAAGGTGGACAGCATAGGGTTGTTTCGTTTTATGAGCAGCTGGACTGAGAACATGTACAATTAAGCGCTCTGGGGACAAATGCACTCCAGTACATAATAATGTTATTAGCATTATTGTGTTAATATCGTTGCTCTAAGTGTAAGTAAGGTCGCCAGACCACATTGTGGAGAAGGTACCTGTTGGTCGAGTACAAGTGACTGACACCATGTGTATTGCAAACGTCAACGATAAAGGTAACCGTTCAACATGAGGTGGGCTGTATGTCTTATTTGGGAAAAAAAAGTATAATTCTACACTTAGTTTAGTTTTGAAGAAGAAATAACGTAAATAAAGAAATATATAATACCTTCATACCATAACTTCAAGTAATACCTATTTACTTAAGCTATCATCTTAAATTTTTCCCCATTTCCCCAGTGCTGCGACATATCCTTCTTCAAACGAGGTTTAAAAAGAGTATTAATCTCACGGTAGGCACTGGTTTGCTGTGCCTCCTGGAACTGCGAATGTCCATGAGCAGCGGTTACCACTAACCATCAGGTACACCGCTAACTCGTCTGCCTCCGAAAGCAATAAAAAAAATTATTAAATTATATATTACTTGATCAAATATAAGTCACAATCGAATCTTCTTGTACTTAGAATCAAATATATATAGATAATATGTAATACTATCATGTTCCGACTATTTACAAGCGCTTTTTAAAGTCTATTTTTTAATTTATTTTATTTGGAACAACAAACAATTACACAATAAATGTTACAAAAATATTATCACTAATAAACCACTGTGTAATCCACAACGTTATTCACAGAATACATATAATTAAGGTGATTCACACTATACACTAAATGTAGTTAGTAGAAAACTTAACTAGCCAATTACAAATTTACAATTTTGATTACAAAAACATTTATAAGTGAGAACATTATAAACCGAAAACAATAACTTAAATACATTTATTACCTACAATTAAGGCATAAAATAATAAAACGAAATTTATTATCTAGATTAAAATAATATATGTGAATAAAAACCGTTTTTATTTTAAAGACAACAAAAGCTGATGAAAATTTCGTCGTGAAAATTTAGCACTGACACTGAAGCTCATACCTTTTTATTGTCCTGCCAATTAAATTTTGTGTATTCCAGCAAATGTTGATTTACTTTTTACAAAATTTTATTGTTCAAACACGAGTCCAGTTATATTTTCTGATAATATTATTATCAATTACAAAAATATTTAGTACCACAATCAACCTATTGTAATTTTGTTAGAAGAGTTATTTAATATAACTTACGAGCTCATTTTCAAATATAAATTACTAGCGGCCCGGTACGTGCTTCGCTACGTATAAAGCATACTAATAAAAAAATGATTATTAAGTCAATTTATTGTATCAAAAATAAATTTTAAATTGCTATAAGATGTTGATTTTACACTTTTTCAAGACCCTTTTCTCTATGTACAAACCTTCCCTGGCCTTCCACGAATAATTCAAGACCAAAATTAGCCAAATCGGTAAAGGGGTTGTTGAGTTATAACATTACAACGAAAAGTGGCATTGATTTTTATATATATAGATTATAATATTGTTACTTAAAGTTGATATCATAATCAGCTTGATCTAACTGTGGTCGTCAACAGGCTTGTCAAGCGCGGTGACTAAGCCAAACTCCTATAAGTGACAAAGATCATTTGGAGGAGTTTGGCTTAGTCACCGCGCTTCACATGCCTGTTGGCGACCACAGTTAGGTGGTAGTTAGTACACACGAGGCGCTGCTGCCCGACTACTTGGTCTTATCCCTTAGTCGTCTTTTACTACACCCGCGGGATGGTAGGGGATAGCCTTACAACATACAACAACATACAGGCCGATCAAAAAACCGTTTACAACAACAAAAAATTCGCGTTCAGTAAGATAGGATTTAAACTAACTTAATAGAGACCCTATTATACCATAGGCTGCTAGTTTATAAATCAGTATCAAATGCCTTACTGAAATCAGTATATATTACATCAAATTGTTTACCTGCATCCACAGCCTGTATTAAGGATTCCGTGAATGACACTAAATTTGTGGCAGTACCGTTATTGTATCGGATTGGAGGGTATCTTAAATATCTATTTTATTTCTTAGTATTTGATGTTATAATAGCGGCAACAGAAATACATCATCTTTAAAAATATCAACTGTCTAACTATTATATCATGAGATACAGCCTAGCTATGAGAGACAGACAGACCGCGGAGTCTTGGCAATAGGGTCCCGTAAACACGCACGGAACCCTAAAAAGAGTACAAGTAACGAAGTCGGTCTTTAATTGTTCTCCGATGCACGAGGGTTCACCACCACTGACTTCCAATTTCCAAGTTGTTACCGATATATTTTCTTAACAGAGAAATTCCATCATACTGAGTTACCAAACTCAAGTAATCAACAACTACTAAGCCCGCTTAATGTTTAATTAAATCGCCAGACTGGTTGAGCAATAAGTCTTACACCAAGTTTGTAATCAGAATTCATTAAAGTTTGACAACATAGCTATTATGTTGGAGTAACATTGATGCTATTTCTCGCTCTTGTTTATTCCCCTTGGGTGATATTTTCTAGAGTTAGGTCAAGAAAGGTCACAGAGCAATAAGTATTTAGATACTTTTGTTCAAAGTACCCCAAAAGTTTGAGTTGTTGTCTTGACAGAATGCCTCAAAGTTAGAGAAAAATAATAAAATTTTGTAGACTAAATACTAAAATCAACAAACCCGGTCTAGAAATTTTAATGATCTGTATGCCGGATGGATAAATTTGTCTATTAGTTGAGAGAGGATGAAATTATTTAATTAGGAGCCTACGGCGATTGCTCTTCTATCACCTATTAATATGGATGAAAATATCTATGCTAGTTAAGTATTTTATACATTGTAATTTCGCACACGTTTTTGTTTGTGTATATTCTGCTGAAATTGATAACATTTTTATACTGCGAAAGAGCTTGCAGAAAACTGTTAGAAGTGTTTACAATCTTGATGGTAAATTTTTTCTAAGAGAAAAGTTCTAACTGTAAGCATTCTAATTGTTAACTTGCAATATATACATATATGTAAAATATGTACATAAACATTTTGAAGGACGATGAAACAAGGAAGAGAGGGGAATATTGAGACACAGAGATGGTGAGCGTTGATGCATCACAGGGGGCCACCTTAAACCGACATCTGAGTCGCAAATCTCGGTCTCGGTCGAGTGATCATTCCTCTACAACGCGATGGACTCGTTTCCGTACGGTCAATTCATGGAATGCTAAGAATTAGCTCTAGTTTAAAATAAAGCGATATACATGACATTAGTACGAGGTATACGCATAACCTTGTTTTAATACTACCCGTAACCACAAAATCAATAACTCTTTATATATTGCCCTATGTGCTTTTACAAAAAGCTTCCCAATACTTATAGACAATTGTTAGTAAGCTTTAATATTTACCTTGTTAACGTTCGTACATTGAGTTAAATCGTTCGTTCTACAATCTGCGTAGGCGTACGACCGATTGCCGGTGTATTATTAACAGCATAGCCTACATCGAACGCCCTCCTAAATTTTTCACTCAACTACCACAGCAACACCACTAATTATTTAATAATATATCCTAGGACATTATTTACACATCACCTGGTTCCAAACTAAGCAGATCTTATACTATAGAAACCAGATAATAACTACTTTTCTTATGTACTTTTTCTTCAATTTTTTTTAATAATACGCACGCGTTATGTAAAATAAATAATAAATAAAAGTTTATTCACAGTACATTCAAATCTTTAACAACAAATTTGGTACATCTGCAAAACTGCAAAACAGTTTGTTGGCAGTTGTAGCTCCCGTTTTTATATCTCTTAAACAACTAATTACACAATGATTGAAATATAAAGAAAAGTAAATAAATTAAAGAACACAAATCTAAAACAAAAAAGACAATCAAAAATATTAAATTAATATTTGTTATTTAATATAAATTATATTATTATAAATTTTATACCGTTTTAGGCTCATGAGATTTTTAGTTTCGACAGCAAACAGCATACCCACAGAAAGCAACTCGGGACCCAACCAATCATTCAACCGCAAAGCAACAAAACCTACCAAGAACGTCGTCAGCGAGAATCCTCACCTACCCAGATTCATAGTCATACATAATGAATCTCTGTGTCGCGGGGTACTTTACAAACATATAATAGGCGGACACAAATTACACCCAGATTCAGATCAACTATTTAACCGCGACACGAAGCGGCGAGGCGACTGTCTTAGCCGCTGCGCCACACGTGCAGTCGATAATAAATACATACTTATATAGATACTTACACTCAGACTCAGGACACACAAACATGTTAATGCACACAAATATTTGTCCTGGGTGGTTCCACGACCTCTGGCGTGGAAAGCAAGCATTTTCCAACGACGCCAACAGGCCCAGACTCAATTTGATTAACTATGTACCTACGTTATCTATTTTTGTGAACTGTTACTTAAATTTTGAAGTCTTTATGAACAAATAAGAGTATTCATTGTATTTCTCAACTTGCTTCTTTTCTGACGTAGACAATCGAAATTAAACAAAATTTTACTTATATGTAGTTGCATTTCAAAGTAGATTACGAGTCCTTGACTTTATTTGCAGAAATAAGCGCCACTTGTAGTAATCTAACTATTAGGATCATGACTGTACGGCATAATGGGTAATATGAAGTCATAGCTATAAATGAGCGTTATTTTAGTGCAAGTGGCGTCAGTAAAATAATCAGAGTCTTTAATATTAAACTTCATTATTACGTCGTAAAAATTTATTAAATAAAATTTTATATAAAAAAATATCTAAAATATATCTTGGGCCAAGTAACACACTGACAAGGCAGAGCTTGAATTATGGCAACCAGATAGCTAATAAACAAACTTATATATATACCTAAATAAATACATACTATAGATAAATTATATCCAGACACAGAACAAACGATCGTATTCATTACACAATGATTTGTCTCAGCTGGAACCCACGAACACTGGCTTAGTATTACACTAGACCAACAAGCTAGTCAAAACACTTTAACATGTTATGTAAGAAACATAACTTAGACCCTCATTCATTCAACATAAAAACAGTGAAGCGGTTGCAATGCCTTTATTTCTTTAGTAATAAGTAACTGTAAGGAAACTAATATTTTTAAGATATGTATTCAGTTGCATGTTTCCGAGATATAAGCAAACATGTACCAGTTTTATAATGGATGGCTATTGGTGAAAACCTGTAATTGGCTTTCTACATTATATAAAAATAGATAATCACATATCGACAGCTGTTTTCCAAAAAAATAAAAAAGGTATTCTTTTTGAGTTTCGGTCCATACGTTATATTTTCCATAGTTATATCCTGAAGAATTTTTTTCCTTACACTTAGTATACAATCTTCTGACTCGTTACTTACAGGACTGTAGGGTGCTTAAACAAAAAATTAAATTCAGTGACCAGGCCGCGAATTTTACACAAATTAATTTGTTTTTAACTCGTTCCATTATCTAATATTTGACGCAAGTTAAATGTTAAGACTAAAAAAGAGTAGCCAGTCTATATTACAACATGGATCGAACATTGCTAGAAGCAATCAGTGATGAGTGTTTATCAATTAAATTTTCAATCATTTGTCAAATGTGTACAAAATAATTAGCCACTAATTTACTTACATCTAAAATTAATTTCAGCTAATTTAAACTAATTGCATTTTAAATGTGTATGTCCTTTTGCGATTAAATTATTTGCAATTAACTTTTGAATTGCTAAATGAAATTATTAAATTAATAGATAATGGAGTTTAAAAAAAATGCTTTATTACAAATAATAAAATATTTTCTTTCATAATAACTCATTATTATTATTATTATTCTATAACAATTATATACATATTTGAGTTATGGAAGTCCTGAACACAATTACTTATTTATAAATATTTTGTGGATGATGCGTCCATATCAACTGAATTAGTTTTTATTAGGGATATTAGTTATTTAAATTTGTTATTCCTTGATTGACACATTATTCTACTTATATTATAAATGCATAAGTTTGTGAGTGTACGGATCTATGGATGTCTGTTACTCTTTCATGCAAAAACTTGTATATTCAAATAACATTTAACGTAGCTAAAACTCCGGGATACAGCCAGCTAAATAATTAATGATTATTAAATATTCTTTTAACATCTTAATCTCCTGTTTGTTGATGTCAAATTTACAACTCTTGTCACAATTTGTAAGGTCTTCATTGTCATATTTAAAAATGTTGTCTGATTATACTAAATACTTAAACACTTTACATTTTCATGTTATTTAATATTCACATAAAACAGAATGAGGATTACGTTTCATTTGTATAATACATCATAAATTATAAAATGTAAATTTATTCTCAATGTTTTGGATTAAATGTCTCACAAAAATGTTCAAAGATGGGTGTAAATGTTTTAACTTATACACCGTATGTTTTTTTTAGTGCCATAACTTTAGCCTTATATTCTATAAGTAAAAATAATAGATAGAGTCTTAGAATATGTTGCACAGAAATGCATAAATAAAAATTAAAAGTAAGTAAGTAGTTTAAGACCTATATTAATTATGATAGTTGATATCATCAATCATAATTAATTTAGGTCTTAAATTGTCACCCGTTACTACGGGTTAAAATAAAAAACGGGTAATCTCTTTTTTTTATTCTTTTTAAAAAAGACGACGCCCGCACTAGGTAATCTATTCCCTATGTCGAGGGGTACTTTACAAACATTTATTAGACGGACACAAATTACAACCAGACTCAGAACAACTATTAATGGGTCACACAAATAATTGTCCGGCGCGGGACTCGAACCCGCGACACGAAGTGGCGATGCGACTGTCTTAGCCGCTGCGCCACGCGTGCAATTAGATCTTTACTTTTGCAACGATGCCAAACTTCACCGTGACTAGTGTAGTAAAGTATGTAGCGAAATAGCGTCGCGCTACTTCTGCAGTATTTAAAGCTAAGAAAATGCAACGGCTCAAGGTCACCCAAAGAGCAATGGAAAGGGCTATGCTTGGAGTTTCCCTGCGAGATCGAATCAGAACCGACAGCGCCGTAAGAATTGCCAAGCTGAAGTGGCAGTGGGCAGGGCACATAGCTCATAAAGCCGACGGCCGCTGGGGCAGAAAGGTTCTCGTGTGGCGACCACGAACCTTAAGACGCAGCGTGGGCAGGCCCCCTACAAGATGGACCAATGATCTTGTGCAGGTCACTGGAAATCGCTGGATGCGGATAGCGCAAGACCGGCGATTGTGGAGATCTTTGGGGGAGGCCTTTGTCCAGCAGTGGACGTCTTTCGGCTGATATGGTGATGATGATATGTATTTCACGTAACCGTGACCGTGACTAAGTGGAATTATTTATTATGAAAAAAGAAAAAATATGGCAATTGAAAATTAATTCATAACAGTTGATTCTTTCATATGGTCTCTACAATACGACATAAAACACGGTGTACAGCCGCCAGCACATTCAGCTACCACAATCTGTCAATTTACTTTATTATATTTTCAACTTAATCACATAAGCATAAGGTTCACTTTCAATTGGGGAAATTTGTCAGATTGGGTTAGCTTGATGTGCTGGCGTCTGAACAATATATTATAAAGCGCAATATTGCCAACTCCAAAAAAAAAATAAGGCGCTAGTTGCGAATTATATATCTTACATGTAATTACTGGCTGAACCAAAAGTTAAAGTCATCATTGGTTGCGATAAAGAATTACAAATACTCTGAAATATGTACTAGACCTCTTCACGAGTCGAGTTGAAATATTTGAATCGCAAGCGACGTCGTTATATCTTTGATCTTTGTTTTAATTACTTACAGAGAGGTTTTTAGTGCTTTGGTGAATCCAAGAATGCTTTGAGTAATTTGTTTGAAACAAAAGAAGGCAATTATTTCTAGCAGCAAAGAATTTCAATACCTACTCATTTTAGTTTAAGGTTTTATACAATTTATAATAAGTCGAGTTTGACCCAGTTGTTTTTCTGTTGATACACGGTACGTATTTAATAACAGAAATTGTGGAGATCCTTGAGTCTTTGTTCAACAGTGAACGTCTTTCTGCTAACATGATCATGATTACTGCTAATTTAAAAATATATTATTTTTTTCTCACACAAGGGAATCATAATTTTAATCGTCCGGCGGGTCTCGAACCTCTGAGTTAAGCTACTAACGATCAAATGGCAGATCAAATTTAGTATCAATTGCTAACACCCTTTCAGAGGATGTAGGCGTCATTTATGATTTCCCATTTTTGACATTAGATTTAAGCCTTGCATTGTGAAAAATTAAAATGAAAATTATTAGTACTTTGTTATGTATTTAATTTATTATTATATAAATTTTGTACCTATTCAGTTTTATACAAAAAATAATTATACTGAAACACAATATAATATTCAGTCTATAAGAAATGTTCACGCAAGAAGCGTGCGAGCAGACGGCACGGCGGGGCGGCGTCGAGGGAGGGGAGCGGGGAAACTGTGATCGCGGACGTGGCGTGGCCTAGGCATAGGACGGGACATTTCACCGACGGCCGGTTCCTACGACACTCGTGTTAATCGTTTTAAATTACTGAAACATTTTATTTTAATATATTTTCATTATACCAATTTATAAACATACAGGCCACTTATTCCAACACCTTAACGACCGTAAAACATGGTCCTTCACACCTTCCCATTGCTTACTTATCCCGGTACGGACGGTGTTACTGAAGTGGCGGACTTGATGACAAAAAGAAGTACAATCACAAGAGGCTCTTAGAAAATTTGCCCTCTTCGCTTTGAAAATGCCAAAGGGGGGAGGATATTTACGCAAGGGGCGAGGGAGCAGACAGCACGGCGGCGCGCGGTGACAGAGAAGAGTGGAAAACTGCAATCGCGAATGAGTCTTAGGACCGAGCACTTCACCGACGCCGACGGGCGGTTTGCACGGGTTTTCATTCATTTTTATTAATATTTTTGAATTACTAGAACGTAGTATTTTATTATATTTACATTATACCAGTTTATAAACGCACAGTACAGTTATTCCAACACCTTATTTTATTTTATTAGGTACGGACACAAAACAGATACACATTACATACAAATAAAATTTTAGGTAATACAAATAATTGATAAAATGATGTAAACATGTAACCTTTTAACATGTAATTTGTTTTTTTAAATTGGTGCGCAAAGACCGCGCAAATTAGTTCATCATAGCTCATAGCTAGATGCTGTCACCGGTCCGTAAGTGATCGGTTAAGCAGCTAGGCTCGCGGTCAGTCCATAGATGGGTGACCACCAAAGTGGTTTAATTTTGAGCGTCTCCGTGCTTCGGAGGGCACGTTAAGCTGTTGGTACCGGTTGTAGTCATTAGACAACAGTCGTTAAGCCATGTCGGAGGGCTACTAGGCGGCTAAAATCACTCTGACACTAAGGTAACCACTGCTCATACGATTAGTAAGTATTATCATCATCACCAGCCTGATATTTTCCACTGCTGGACATAGGCATCCCCCAAAGGTTTCTAATATTTGGAGGGGTTTGCCGTAGCCGCTTGGCATGCGAGTTGGCGACCGTATATGAAAGCTTATTTAGTGCACGCGCGATTTGATAGGGAATGTCAAGAGGTAGTCTCGAAACGGCATTTCATAAGTTTAATGGCCAACAAAAATCAAAAGCAAAGATTAAAATTGTCCCATAAATAAAAGTGACACAAGTCAAGGCGACTTATATTGCATGTTAGAGTGTACTTATTTCCTCGTTTCCAGCAAGTTAGTGCCATCCTAATTCGTAAGAATTTTTACGACATTGAGCAGTGTCAAATGAAATTGAACTTGAATTGAATCCACGATTACATCGATTGATATGAACCTGTTAATAAAACAGGTTGTAAGTACAACTACAAGAATAATAAATAAAATAAATATCCTGGGACATTATTGACACACGGCCATCTGATCCCAAACTAAGCAGAGCTTGTACTAGGGAAAGCGGATAACTGATATATTACATACACTACTTTTCTGTTGTAAATACTTACTTATATAGATAATTACAACCAGACACAGACATCGAGCAGATATTGTGTTTGCCTGCTAAATAATTAGCGGACCAAATCCCGTGTTCATGCCTGCTTGAGTATTAATTGGGCCGTCTAACCGATAGTAGAAGAACCCACTGAGTTTGTTTCGCTGTGTCTACTCAGTTGGGGCGCATTGAATCCGGTGGTAGCATTAAAGCGCGACCGTCGTTAGAAACACAAGGTCCGCCATAATAATAATATTGTATACGAATACAATATCACGAACCTTAATATAGACAGAACCATTCAGACAATGTGTAGTAAAATATAGCTCAAACTAGAAATTTCGATAATTAAACCTAAACATAGTCTCTGACAACTTAATACAATCATTACTATTATAACATAAGTTTTATCCTTCGGCGTACAAGGTGAAAAATAATCCTCACGTGTACCACGTGGGGTTAAAATTACCCCACAAGAGCTTGCCTCTAGTTTGTGTGTAAATGAAGTGAGATAAGATTACGTGCCTTTTTTGGGTGGGAATTGAACCCACGATCTGTGGCTTGAAAGGCAAGCATTTACTTACCACGCCAACCGGCCTGTCAATTTTAAGTATAAATGTAGGTACTAAAGTTCTATTTTCAATGAATCCTAGAATTTATGTACGTGAGGTGTAAAATATTGGCACCGGTTCAGAACAGTGCCAACTGCGTCCACTATACTTTTTAAATACAGCTGACGCCATATTCGTAGGTAGACTTAAAATACGAAAAGCGCTCTTACTACCCTCGTCATAAAGATAAATTTAAAAGCTGTTAAAATATTAATTGAATCATTTTTGTTACGAAGATGAAAAAGTTCTTTACTGAATAACACCATACTATTAAACTAAATAATCTTGTCCTACTGCATACTCTTCTATTGTGGCACAAAGCATTCTTTATCTCTGAGCGTTAACAAATTATTTCTTACTCAGTGGAGGGTAGATCAATTTATATTTTGTATCGAATCTAATAGAGTTGCGGTTATATATTGTAATTACAATGTTTAACAGTGATTTTAAATTCCGTAAATTTAAAGTTTGTTTCTCAAAGTCAAACTCAATTTATATATATGTTAAAAATGTTCTCAAGTAAGAAAAAAAATGTGAGCCGTCACGGGACGCCTGGCAGATGTGAAACATCGACATTATTTTGTAAAAGTAATATGCAGAAAAGAACATATTGTGATAGGAACTAAATATGTCATAATGATAAAATAAAAAGTCGATTGCGCGTGGCGACACGTCGCCATGGCATGCGTCGCCACGCCAGAAATCTGTTTTACGTGCGGCTATAGATGTTTCACAATAAAAATTGTATTTTTTTATTGTGAAATAAAATTCTTTAACCTCAAAAAGTTCTTTAAACGTATTACTATAAGTTACAACACTGATATCGTATTAACTATGTATTTTATGTCACAATGTGGTACCAGGCCGAGGCTTGTACGGACTTCAGACCATTTAAAGTTGGGTATGATCACTAATGAACTCTGTAATTAATGTCTGAACCACCAAGCCATCCATTAGACTATATAATGGTTTTAAATTTTATAGCTGAAGTAAAATCTTTGCTGTAAGAGTATAAAATCTTTCATTATATAATGGTTACACTATATTTTTTCTGAACAATGGTATAATAGTTACCAACTCATTTTAAACTTGATTGCCTTGTAATAAGAGTTGAATCAATGAATTATGAACATCACAGCCGATTACGGGTTAGGTATACCTCGAAGGTTGCGTTCCTTTAATTCAAAAAAATACAAAAATTTTTACGTTTTTTTAATTTTGGTCGTTTAGGTCAATTTTTATTATGTTACATTATCAAAATTGACTATACCTAACAAGTGGACACAGAAAATATACACACGTGAACCAAAATATGAAAAATGTCGAGTTTTCCCTATTTTCTCTACAAAATTTACTTTTTTTTGTAAAGTCATCGCCTGCGCTAGGGAATCTAATCCCTGTGTCGCGGGGTACTTTACATACATAACGGACACAAATGACATCCAGACCCCGAACAACTATTTAAGGGGCACACAAATAGTTGTCCGGCGTGGAAATCGAAACCGGGACACGACCCGGCGAGGTGAATGTCTTAGACGCTGCGCCACACGTGTGCGCCAATTTACTTTGGGCAACTTTAATACTATTTATCTACAACTACTAACACGGACAAGTTAGCTATAGGTAAGACCCCTGTTAGAGAGTTTATTTATGGCCTGGGGAACTACCGTTTAATAATAATAATAAAAAAGGTTTTTATTCACGTAGACTTTAAAAAAGCGCTTGTAAATAGTCAGAACATGTTTGTAGTAATACAGTTATTTTTTCTAGTTGCATATTACAGATATTTAGGTACACGGAATGTTAAAACATTTATACAATTTATTTTATAGTAGTTTAAGTCGCCAATCATCGTGACCGGGCTCAAATAGATCAAGGTTAAAAATTAATAAAAATGCATTCAATCGGCTTGTGACGTCATTAAAATGATTCAGTATTTTTTTAACCTTTATCTAAAACGTCCATCACGATCACGATGATCGGCGACTTAGGCGGTAACCCCCCACTTCCGGAGGAAGCTCACATAGATCAGTCTAGCTAATAAAATGTAATCATTTCGTGTATCAAGATTATACAACGAACTTTGTCTATATACACTTTTAAACGTTCGCGTATCATCTCTCTTCTATATATATATAAATCAATGCCACTTCTCGTTGTAATGTTATAACTCAACAACGCCTTTACCGATTAGGCTAATTTTGGTCTTGAATTATTCGTGGAAGTCCAGGGAAGGTTTGTACGTAGAGAAAATTTAAAAAAAGTCTTGAAAAAGTGTTAAATCAACATCTTTTAGCAATTTAAAATATTTTTATGTTTTAATAATTGACCTTAATAATCATTTTTTTTATTACTATGCCTTATACGTAGCGAAGCACGTAGCGGGCCGCTAGTAATTAAATATAAACGTCGCGTCGGGAAAATAACAATAAAGGTTAGTCGCGTTAATACCTGTTAACAATGTTTATATAGAACGTTATCTAGTCCAATAAGCCTGTGATTAGAATCAATGTAATGTTTCGTACAAAGCTTAATATATTTTGAAGTAATCATTTCCAGTCCCTTGAATCACTTTACGTCCGTGGCTTCACTCGCTTTATTCCTGGGGAACACACTTTTTTCTGTTTTAGTGTTTCCCAATGTCCCGTTCTGTACTCCTGGCAACGTCTGTGAAAAGCTTAGTGAACAAACAAACTAACTCACATCCACATTTTATAATAGTTAAGATATAAATTACATATGCCTAGCTGTGGTTCTTCATTTGACCATAACTAGGCCAAATATTACTTCAAACCAAACATTGGAATTGAATTCAATTCTCAAATTGGCTCCTTCAAACCGAGTCATCCCTTACCCGAGAAAAGTCATTAACAATTTATCTTCCATAATACTTTTATTTGGGGTGCGAAAATGGTTTAATAGAGACGGGTACTTGGAAAGTAATTACGTCAGAGATGAGTTTTTAAGTGAGTTTGCTGACATATTTTATAATAAATATGTTGTAAAATGATTTCTGTAAACCACTTAAAATTTACTAGCTACTGGATGGCTCATAAAATGGTTAATTGTACTGTTTTACTGCATGTTATTAACCAAAGGTAATGAGGCCCTGCGTTAAGATCGTTGATTTATTGATTGAACAAAATAATCTTACTTGGTTTCCTAGACAAAAACATACATTTATTAGGAATCCAAATATTGGGAATTGACCTCAAAAACCACCAAAAATGTTCAGGATTGGGATTAATCTTTGCCTGGTCGTGTTAGATTAGAGAATGAAGATATAGAAACAAAACTTTACGAAAGAAAAATAGTATAGGTATCAGTTATCTGGTTTCCATAGGATCAGGTGGCCGTTTAGAATAATGTATCAGGATATTATTATTATTATTTACTTGAGATTGACGGCGAAGAATATATCACTACCCCATCTCAACGGGTGGCGAGTGTAGAAGTCGTCGAGGGTATATCGATCTCTATCAGAGAACGGGCATCGTCTCTCTGTGAAGTATTACCATCATAATGCGAACGCCAACCCGTCTGCCAAGCGCGGCGATTATTCTTGGGGGAGGCTTGTACAGGAGTTGACGTCATATGAAAAGATGGTGACTAATATTATTATGATAAACTAGCTGTGCCCCGCGGTTTTACCCGCGTTAAACTTTACAAATGCCTATATGTTAATCTAGGATGTCCGCTAACTCCATACCAAATTTTATTGAAATCGCTCCAGCCGTTTAGACGTGAAGAAGTAACAAACATGTGTATGTTTGTTACTTCTACTCACACAGTCACACACTCACAAATTTTCGCCTTTATATTTTACAGAAGCGACAATCACACTCAAAAGAGTGTGATTGTCCCTTCTGTTGACATCATGTCATAATATAACATACGCCATTGGTTAATAAATGTATGTAGCATGTGTGCTCCATGACGTAATAACTTATAAGTCAATGTTACGCGAGGTTAAAAGGACGGTAATTTTACGCTATCGTATTGTTCTTAATTTTTAAATCTCCGAACAACATAAAGGCATGTTATCGCATCGTAGATTTCCTTGTGTATGTGGACATGTCTATGTATGTCTGGATTTATCTGAAAAACCGGTTTAATAATATTTGTAACTAGAAACGCACTTGCTTAAAATTTCGGCCAGCGTCCTATTAATTCCTCAAAGTGATATATAATCCCGTTAATACAAGGTGTAATATAAATAGTGGAGGAATCTTGAGGATGGACTCAGTTTGATGAGTAGATAGCACATCTACTCATGTATGATGTAATTATTCCATAAGTTATAATTGTCGCAGGGGTATCGCATGGCGCTTTGTAGCAAGATGGGAATAAATAATAGATATCTTGGGACAATTATCACACTTGTGGTGATAGCAGCGAATATTAATACATCATCACCCCATTTCATCCCGTGAGGGGAGTAGAAGTCGAGCGAGGTAATAATATAGCTTCTTTCCGAGTATTATGACCATCATACTGCGATCGATGCTATTACTGCGTGGCAATTATGGCATATCCCCCAAGGTGATTCTTGGGGGAGGCTTTTATTCAGCAGTAGACATCTTTCAAATCCTTAAAATTTTACTCTCAGATCTCGTTCACGTAGGTATTGATTTACTTCAAAAACTACGACGCACGAGAATAAGACCTGGTTCACCTATATTACTGGAATTATAACTTTTAAATTATCGTGTTATTTCTCTATGAAATATAAGATTGATCTTTAAACGATAATAAATTAAAAAAGCAAGGCTACATTATGTTAGTAGCTATTGCTCCTATTTACATTTCTGACTTCACGCACACAACGTATAAATAAGTGGTGTTAAAGCCGTTTTATACTTGAGACTCATTCCATCCAAGTTAAATACATGCATACATACGCACATAGACTCAAGCAAGCAAGCAAGCATTTCCCAGAGTGGTAGGTAGACACAACGGATTTTCATTGTGCCTTCTCTTGTGCCGCATTTACTGTCATTATAATAGACACGGTAAGTTAAGTCATTCATCCAATCTCATAAAACTAATAAACCTGTGCAATATTGCAAAAGTTTTTTACTAAAGTACTTCTGGCTAATCAGTCGACTAATCTTAACAGAGTCTAAGCAACTGCGTATGCATGTGCATGTTTGTAAAGACCCCACGGTACAGATATTTATTATTCTAGCATTATTTTAAAAACAACCCATATTTTTTTTATTATTATTAATTAAGAAAAAAAATATACTGTATTTGATTTATTTTCGGTATCATGGTACTGAGTCCAGGTACTTATACCACAAACTCCTACTCACGTGAGATGAAAACAAACTAAGTATTTAACGTAATTTTCTTTTTACGCAATGTTAGGTTAAGTCGAGATAGCTGACTTTTTGACTTCATCTGCGTGTTGGGAATTATTTATATCCTACTTGAAACGGGGAAGGAAAGACGTATTAAGGTAACCTGCGCACCTGAGAGTATTCCTGAATTTTCTTGATGGCATGTAAAGTCGCACCAGGCCAGCATGGTGGAGTATGGCTCATGTATTCTCACTGTGAGAGGAGGCCCTTACCTTGCAGTGGAACGTAATAGGCTGCATAATCAAATTAATAGTTGATTCCATTTTTGTGTTATTATAATTACTTCCAATACAAGTGGTATTGGAATTAATTAGAATAACATTTATGAGGTAAGGAGAAAAAGAGGCAGACCGAGAGGTAAATATATGGACCAGGTGAAGGAAGTTGTGAAAATTCAGGCTTACAAAGAAGTCAAGGAGAAGGCTTATGATAGAGAAGGCTAGAAACTGCTTCACCGACAGGTGCATAACACTTAAGTTAAAGAGAGATATACATATCACACTAATATTATGAGGACGAAAGTTTGTCAGTGTGTATGTATGTTACTTCTTCACGTTTAAGCGGCTGGAGGATTTTAATAAAATTTGGTATGGAGTTAGCTGACACCCTGGATTAACAGATAGGCTATAATTTATAAAGTTTAACGCGTGTAAAACCACACAGGTACAGCTAGTAACGTAAAAAGATAAAACCCATTATGACACTGGCAAAATTAATATACATTCCCCTCATACAAGTGGCGTCAGCTTATCGACAAGTTCATTGTACTATGCAAATCAATTCTTTACACGTTGCCAACTCGATAAATCTCGTGTATTATTTATGTTAATCCTGCTTTAGTTCAGCACGGAGGTGTTTAAATATGCTATGCTTATGCTATGCTTATGCTGTGCTTAAATAAAACCTTTGTTAGTGAACCAGACTGTTAAGCCAGAGGTCGTCGGTTCAATTCCCACCCATGACAGATTTTTGTATCATGAGCACTATTATTTTTACTAACTGATAAACATACTTATATATTAGTATATAAATACATAGTATATCGACGGCAGCAAAGAACAAAAAGACAACTACATTTTTGCGAATTTCATTTTTTTACATATTTGAATCTAAAATTATTTACTCTATCGAGTGATATTTTTTTTTGTAAAAAATCCTATTTTTTACCTATATTTATTCGTGTAAATAAAGTCAACTACATGTTTTTTTACAAAATATCGAAGTACACACGCACATCTACAGGTATCCGTGTGTGCGTCGTGCAATTATATGTATGACTGGGTATGACATAAACAAAGACATCTCATGGCCGTTTCGACTTTTTTTAAGCTTGTGGTTTTATTTCTTGCTAAAACCTCAAATTTTGTTTCGTTTACTTTTTGTGTTAATACATTATATAAACATTTGTAAAAGAAGAAATAAATTATTGTTAAATTTGGCCAAAACACGAATACAAAGTGAAGTTTATAATAGTGAAGACCTCTCAAAAATTATAGATAATGCAAACATTGGAGAATTGAATGAAGATATGACGTTTATTATTAATATTTAACATAACAGTACACAAAATTAAATATTTTGACTATCACTATCTTTTTTTTCCACACAGTAATTTTAAGGAGTGACTGAAGTCAGATGTCGTCATCGTCGGATGATATTTTAGACTTTAAATCTGCCACAAATCAATATATATGGGTCCCGTCCCGTAACTGAGTCGTATGTAATTCATTACAAATATGATTTAAATGAGATTCAAACAATGGAAATAGAATGCTGTCGTCGAGCAAATACCCGAAACAGGAGAAATAATATTGTACAACTAAAAATGCTTATACCAATACCCTGCCAATAACATCAGCTAAATATTAAGATTTGATTTCATTTTGCGAGTAGAATTTAATTCCTTCAAGGTACCTACTACGATTTTTATAAGAATTTAAAGCATACAACTATTGATAATACTACATCGAATGAAGAAGACTGATTTTATTTATTAACTAAGTTGATAGTTGTATAATAAATATTGAATACTGATTATAATTAATGTTATGTTGACTATAATTAAAAAAGTGCCGTTATAGTAACTAATTGAGATATTATTATTTAAATTTTGAATAGCATATTTTGATAGGATATCTACTAAACACAGATTTATGTTTCATATCAATTATATTGCTTGAAATAACTTGATATTGGTTTATTGAGAAGGCTGAGCTCAAACTGGCTATCAAGTTGCTGATTAAATTATAAAACAATTCAAGTATTTTTTTAGTAAAAAGGGAAGAAATTATTTTTGTTTATTGTTATATTGATTAATGTGATAACAATAGCTTTATTTGCGTAGTGTTTTCTTTTGGGTTGCATGCCTATATAAGATTATAGTTCATATATGAATTAATTATATAATTGCATTTTGAAGATGGCACCTACCTCTATAGAATTGTGATTATCTTTATCAATCGTTGTACTGTCATCATTAAAAATAAATCATAATAAGAATCACTTATTATTTCCCCTCAAAACCTTTACATAAATATAGTTTATCTGCTATATTGCTTATTACACATTTAGAATTACGCAGTAAATTGAGACAACTACGATATTGTGATGATACATTGTAGGTAGCCTTTAGTTTAATCATAGTTAAAAATTATATTACAGAAAGGAATAGTATTAATACATTTTTGAGGTAAAATTGTATGAAAATCAATAACTTAAAAGTCCGAAGTAGAAGTGAACATATGGCAGTTGACTCAGTTAGTTATATATTTTGTGCAAAGCAGATAAAGACATGTGAAATATTTCGACAAAAATATATAGTATCAATTAATGATTATCACTATTTGGTTTGAAATGCCATATTAATTAACTATTCCAAAATTGAAGAAGTTACCTATAAAATTGTAGGAGTTATTACATTTTCGCGTTAAAAACGTTCTCCTGGAAACTAGTGATTTTGTAGATGACCGTTTGTTCTTTGCGGCCGTCGATATAATAATAAATAATAAAAATGAAATATTTATTTCAGCTCATAAAGGTATGTACAGTTTTGGTTAAATCTAGAATACAAAATATTCTTGACATTGAGGTAAGGGGTCAAGCAAACGCCCAGACATGCCCATCAAACACTGCGTCATGGAGAAAAGTTATGTATTTACTTGTATTATAATAACCAAGATGCATGATTGGACTGGCCAGTCTGATCGTCAGCCTCACCCCATATGCCCCTATAAGGATTAGTTCTGTGTCTGGGTGTAATTCATATATTATATTAGCGGACCCGTCAAACTTAGTTTTGTCATATAAATTATTTGTAGTTAATATTTTGGTAGTTCAATAATAAATCACTAACTTATTGAGTACGAGGATGTGGTCTATGACTGAAAGAGAAATGGAGTGCTGTAGACGATGACGGCCTATAAAAATAACAAAAACACGAATGGTTGGTCCATTCGTGACTTTATTGTAATTTATTCTCACATTATTGAGAATATAATTAAAACGAGAGATGGACAGAGAAAGTAAAATGATAAGTATAAGTGTCACTGCTACGATTTATGTACAAAAAATAATAATGGCTAAAAAAGAAAGCTTATTGTGTGAAAAATAATTAATCAATTATTGACTACTTTTGAAGATTATTACAGAACAATATCGCTGATAACAAAGGGATTGGTGGTAGAAGGGGGATTTTTTTTTAAAGACAACGCTCGCATTATGTTATTTAATCCCTGTGTCGCGGGGTACTTTACAAACATATAATAGACGGACACAAATTACATCCAGACTCAGAAATACAGACACACAAATAGTTGTCCGGCGCGGGACTCGAACCCGCGACACGAAGCGGTGAGACGACTGTCTAAGCCGCTGCGCCACACGTGCAGTCAAATCTATTTAATTCTAATAAAGTGTTATATTTATTATATAGCTAGCTGTGCCCCGTGGTTTTACCCGCGTTAACTTTATAAATTATCACCATACCAAATATTATTAAAGCTGCTCCAGCCGTTTAGACGTGAAAAAGTGACAAACATACATACTCACAAACTTTCGCCTTTATAATTTTAGTATGATGCCGACTCATACAAAAAGTTTACGACTTATTCTCAGTCCTACCGAATATACAAAACAATATTCATAAAAATCAGTCAAACCGTTTGCGAGTAGTTTCGTTACAAACACGAGAATACTACTACACTATACTATAAGGTGTAAAGGTAAAATTACAAATGGACAGTTATAAAGAAGTAAAAGAGATCGCTCTATAACGGGATAACTGGAGAATGCTGCACAGACCAAGTTTAAGTGCCTAGCATTAAAATTTTGCATAAATGGATGGGATACACCTAGTATCTATATATATAAAAATCAATGCCACTTTTCGTTGTAATGTTATAACTCAACAACGCCTTTACCGATTTGGCTAATTTTAGTCTTGAATTATTCGTGAAAGTCCAGGGAAGGTTTTTACGTAGAGATAATTTAAAAAAAGTCTTGAAAAAGTGTAAAATCGTAGTTTTTACTAGCTAGCAATTTAAAATATTTTTTGTTTGAATAAATGAACTTAATAATCATTTTTTTAATTACTATGCCTTATACGTAGCGAAGCACGTTCCGGGCCGCTAGTTTATTTATAAATACACCATTTTTTTTATTTTTTTTGGTAAGGCAGGTACGCATGCCACCCGCAAAAAGTGTCTACGGGTGGGTATGTCGGACTCGCACCGACTAAACCTACCTGCCGTGGACTTCTCTTGGCGCCTAATGGGGAAGCCCCGGGAACGCGGGTATGCTGCTCCGGTGCCCCCCTTTTGTACCATGTCCCAGATGTTTGGGACACGTACCCTGGGAGGGCTCTGGATTGCCCACCCATATTGCCGACTCCTGCCAGTAAATATATAAGTATGCTTATCATGCGGTGGCAGTATGAGAAGTGTCCTCTACTGCCGCCACGTGCAAGCAGCCCCGGGAAGACAGCGAACTGTTTGTGGCGCAGTCGCTGTGCCGTACTGGCAGGAGTCGGCAAATGGGGAGGGCAACCCACAGCTCTCCCCGGGTGCGTGTCCCGACCACCTGGGACACGGCTTAAAAGGGGGGCACCGGAGCAGCATACCCGCGTTCCCGGGGCTCCCCCCTATCAGGCGCCAGAAGAAGTCCACGGCAGGTTAGGTTTAGTCGGTGCGAGTCCGACATACGGGTGGCATGCATTAGCATTCCCCATGCCTTATCAAAAAAAAAAAAAAAAGTATGCTTATCAGTTGTCTGGTTACCATAGTACAGGCTCTGCCTAGTTTGGAATTAGGTGACAGTGTGTTAGTTGTATCAAGATATTTATATTTATTTATCACTAGCAGTGCCCGCGGACTTCGTTCCGCGTAATAAATATATTTGTCCCTGCCCGTATGTCCCGCGTAATAGTTCGGGTTAAAAGTTCGGGATAAATAAAAATTGTGATGATGAATCATAGCCTATGATAATCCACAATAACGTAGCTTTCTATAGGGGAAATCATTTTGAAAATGGGTTCAGTAGATCCAAAGTTTACCCCTTACAACGTCACAAACTCACAAACGTTACCTCTTTATAATATTAGTATAGATTTTAAAATACAGTACATCGAAAATAGCAGAATCAAATTAAAAAGCCACTTTCAGCTGCTAAATGAACTGAATAAATGTATATTTTGAAGGTGTTTTCTAACAGGAAGTGACGGATATGCCGCGGATATTACGTTATCTCATTCCGGATACGGTTGTCGGCATACCCGATTAGCTACTGCTAATCGATTGAATTAATTTATTAATAATATATTTAATAGCCGGGATTCACACACTTCAGCTACAATTTTGCGGTGATTGCTTTCCATCAGATGGGCCGTAAGCTGATTTGCTGGCTACTACTTCATGAAATGAAATAATAAAATTTGTTCAACACTTGGGTATTAACATAAATTCGTGGGTCTAGCGGTATCGCGTCACCCACAGAGAACGAGGTCCTGGGTTCAAATCCCGTGTCGGACCAGAAATAAATTTGGGACTTTTCTGTAATAAGAAAAATTTCGCAGCATCAGCCCAAAGTCTGGGAGTTGGCGGTATTATACCCCCGAGCCTCGGAGCGCAAGTAAAGCCGTCGATTCTGTACCTGACCTCTTCCCGGTCTTGTCGCTAGGCGTCCCATCGGATCATGAGAGTGAAGGAATAGAAAGTGCTCCTGTGTTTGCGCATACACTTAAACACTATAATATGTGCCACGCAGATGGCTTATATCTATTGAGACTGGCCACCGTGACAACTATTTGTGGGTCACACAAATAGTTGTCCGGCGCAGGACTCGAAACCGCGACACGAAGCGGTAAGGCGACTGTCTAAGCCGCTGCGCCACACGTGCAATCATATACACTTAGGTTAATCCGCTTCAAACTATAGTTCTATATATATTTTGTTTTATAACCTTATAGTCACGTCATTTTAGACATAAAAATAGTGATCAAATAAAGAAAATTCCGACAGAGCCAAATCTTCGTAGAGACCTTAGGTTTACCACAAGGAATAAAGTTTCAAAAGCCCCCATCAGTCCCATGTGAGCTTAGGGACTTATTCGTGGCCCAAGGTCAAAATTTTAGGATTTTTGGATTTTTCTCGAAAACTGTAAGTTTTATCGAAAAAGTACCTTACAAGCGCAATATCTGGGAAATAGTGGGTCTTAGAGAAAAAATCATGGGGACCATTTTTATAGAAAATTTTAGGATCTACAACTTTGCTAAGAGGTACTTTTTCGATAATACTTACCGTTTTCGAGAAAAATCCAAAAAACCTAAAATTTTGACCTTGGGCCCCGAATAAGTCCCTAAGCTCATATGGGACTGATGGGGACTTTTGACACTTTATTCCTTGTGGTAAACCTAAGGTCTCTACGAAGATTTGGCTCTGTCGGAATAATTTTCTTTATTTCAATTGTCTAAAATGACCGGACTATTATAACGGTTCCTTCAGGTGTTTGACACTTAACAAACTACTAGTGTAGAGTTTAAGCCACCACTTCGTTTTTTTTTTCAATTTTTTTTTTCAAATATTTATTTTGGGATTTAACAAGTTTTGTCTGATAAGATTACACATAATAGAGACAGCAAGAACGACCTAAACCATCCGTTTAGATAAAGTTTCATAAAATTTAATATTATAATGATTTTGGAAATGAATGTAACTCTTGTAATAGGTATTTTAATGTTGTAGAATTATTTCAGGAAAATCAAGTGATTTAAGGATTTAATTAATTATCGCTAGCGTTGTCTTGCAAAAATTGTACCTATGTACATAATTTATTTTCTTATATATACATGTATGATATAAAGATAAAATAGACATTTGTACCAATGAAGTATAATTTACATTCGCAGTGCATACTAAAATCCTCATCGCCGGACAAGTGAAGTGACATTTTAAGATGGAAAATACACCGTGGCATTTGCTTACATCGTCTGTCAGCTTATATTTTTCACTTCGGGATATAAAGAAAATTTATTTAATTGGAATACCTTTGACAACAAACACTACCAGGAAGTGTGGAACACATTTATAAGTAACAAATTGACTAAATAATATTCAGCAAAAATGTATATTAAGACCTTCAGGCTTTTGACTAGAAGTAAGATACAGATAGAGTCTAAGATAAAAAGAAATGGTGCTGGTCAGAAAATCTCTTCAAGAACTAAGTTCATGTTTTATAACAAAAGCAAATAAGTTTTAAAGAAATTTCCACATACACAATGCTCGTCTGATCGAAGCTTTTTACACTCGCATTTGTATAAAATTGAAAGAGGGATATAAAGTGTCATCGAGGATGCATAACTATTTTATTACGTGACTATTTCACATTTATTTCAACAGTCACTTTATACCGCAAGCTGCGTAAAGGAATACCGTTTCAAGAAATGTATGAGGTTATAGAATATTAGATCTATTATGTGACACTATTATGTATGTGGCATGCGATGGCTAAATATAATAATAATATCCTGGGACATTATTTACACACAGTCATCTGATCACAAATTAAGCAGAGCTTGTACTATGGAAACCATATTTACTACTTATACTACTTTTATTTTTGTAAATACATACTTATACAGATAATTACACCCAGAATCAAGATAAACAGACATGTTCATGCACACAAATATCTGTCCTGGGTGGGAATCGGCGTGAAAAGCAAGCATTTGCCAACCACGCCAACAGGGCCGAAATTTAATACTTTTTTTGTTTTTATTTATATTGATTATATAAATAAGACTATATTAACTTTCAAAACGGTTAGTATAATGTTGAAGAACAAAAAAAACATTTAGGTTTATTTTAAATCCAAACAATGTATCTAATGACATACATTTTGCTGTTACACGATTGCAGTTTGCAATCGTAGAAAAAATCAATTAAATCATCATCATATCAGCCGTCACAAACTCATTGCTAGACAAAAGCCTCCCCAAAGATCCGGTCTTGCGCTAATTGCATCCAGCGGATTTCAGCGACCCTCACAAGATCATCGCTCCATATTGAAGAAATCATTGAAATGAAATAACAAAAAACATTTTATATAATTATGTTTTTATTTATTTTGTTCAAAATATTATGCACTTTGATTTGCTACTAGAACATATTAGCACGGCCGTCATTTAAATTTCCGCATTAAAACTTTTCCAATTTGAAACTATGTTCCATCAAAGCCAGCGTTAGTCTGGGTTGATCAGTTCTATATACTTTCTCTGGTAGTAACAAATGAAAATTGTTCATTTCAATAATATCCTTTTATAAAAGACCAAAAAATATAGAATAAACGTATATTATAATGTAGACAACTAAATAAAGATTAGTACTCCGGTAGAAGACATCAATTGTCTTCGCGTTCCTCCAACACGAGATCGTTTTTTCTCTTTTGTGCTCGTAATACGGAATAATATTCTCGAAACAGGACTTGACCAGCCGGGCCTTCCAATATGCTTGAACGGTTGTATTAATATGCCGAGTGACATAGGAGTATATTCACAATGTATTTAGAAATATAAAAATAAATCTTAAATGGGGAATAAAACATCCATAAAAGTTTCTTATCAAATAATAGCTATTTAAAAACTATAATGCACATTACAACTTTGATTTATAACAACTGGTATGAACAAAAGTTATAATTATGTAACCATCTCTCTTATCGAAATAAAAATTATAAAAGAATGGGCCAAGTGCGAGTCGGACTTGCTTTAGGTTCCGTACCGTTATTTATAAAACGAGCAAAATATTCACGTTTGTTGTATGGGAGCCCCCTTAAACATTTACTTTATTTTGTTTTATAGTATTTGTTGTTATAGCGGCAACAGAAATACATCATCTGTAAAAATTTCAATTGTTTAACTATCACGGTTCATGAGATACACAGGTAAACTGGTGACAGACGGACAGACAGACAGCGAAGTCTTAGTAATTTTATTCTGTGCTTTGGGTACGGAACCCTAAAATCGGAGAAAAATAACACATATACAGTTGAATTGATACCCTCTTCCTTAAGTTGGTTATAAGTGTATACACATTCTAAATATAAATGTGTTTACATAGGTACGCAATATGTACAAGTAAACATAACAGGCATACATTTATTGAGGCACATCTATCCATAACCCTTGCTTGCTATCCATAAACTTGCTAGCTTTGACAGTGAGCAGAACGTTAGATTCTCGTGTCAATTTATACAGTATAATGAAAACACAGTGTCTTCACTTACCACTATATTGCTAATAAAAAAGCCTACTCTTGGCGTCTAGACGTGATTGATTCACGTACTTAAGTATGTTTAGACTGACACCTTTGCTTTTGATTATGCTTAATTTATGACTAACTAAATTACTTATTAACGACCAAGGGAGATATAGAACCCTCTTTGTATGAGGTCAAATGTGTGTTCAGTAATATTTTATTTCGCACAATGTTTTCAACACTCCCACAGAGCTACCGAAACATTAGTGATGGGTTGTCCCCAGGGCTCCGTAATCGCCCCTCTACCTATGTAACTTACGTTTTGGCGATTTACTGACAATACCGTTACGTATCCATTGTATTGCTACACATGATAGCGACGGTAATAGTAGTGCAAGAAAAAGAGAATGAGAAGGAGAATTGAACCTAGACTTAAGACAGAGTAAAACTATCTACACTCTCCATAAAACTTAAGATTTTCTTAAGTCTGGATACATAACGTTTGCGTAGTTCATTTTTGGTTTCGTCTAGCGAACTTCATAAAAGAATTTATTTTGCACGACACCTGAATTCTAGTCTCTGTGTCCAATTGGTGTAAGGCTTCCAATCGAGCTGGTGCTCCAAAGGCGACCTCTTTATATCGGTTCAATTCTCACACCCATCAACTCTTTGTGATTGTAAAAACAATCTTTGTTTTTAGGGTATGGTTAATTGAAGAATCCTAATCTCTTTCAGCTGGGATATGAGAAGTTGTGGTGTTCGGAATCAAAGATGTTGTTCGTAAGACGGTTGTTTATTCAGAGCGCATAAAAAGGTTCTTACAAACTATTTATTACTTACTTACATCTACATCATTCACATTAGGTCGCGTATGTCATCAACTTACTTACACTTCTGGTTGACATGCCGAAATGCATAGAAGTTAGCTATTGAACATTGTTATAATTTATTCTTATAGTATACTACACAGCTCATCCGTAACCATCGGTCCTGTTGTTGTAAATTGACTTTGTAAACCAACCCCTAGGTTAAAGACCTGATGATTTGTGCCAAGCTCATTAAGTACATCTTTCCACATCATATAATAAGTCGTATAATAACGTATTATATGACGTATAAAGGTGTACTTTAAACTAATAGATCTGGACATTCAAAGACTTTTATCGACATCACGATGAAAAGAGACGATCACGAAAAGATGAAAAATGATTTTCTATTATGACGAGACAGTGCAAAAATTCCAGGCTATCAATAGTAACTCCGATTCTATTTCATGTGTTATATATATCTACTAAATGTTTTTTTTAAACATACCCCTCCAACACCCTGAAAGTAATCGTAATCCTCAAACTATTAACGCGTCAGACTCCTTCATTGCAGAAGCTACAAATAACCGAGCCATTACTAATGTATAAGGGGTACGCACGATCACGGAGAACGCAGTTAGTGGTTTTATAGTAGCAATATAAGAAACCTTTCTGAGTATATTAACTTTCCGAGTAATTTATCGGCTCGTAGGGATTTCTTACCTTATCAAACGATGTAGCAGTTAATATCGGACTACTTACTTAATTATCGTCTGGGCAGTGGTTGTCCTGGTGTCAGAGTTGTTCAAGCCGACAATATGCCTCTGACATGGCTTAAAGACTGTTGCCTAATGGCTGCAATCGAGAACGACAGCTTAAACGGCCCTTCGAAGCACGGAGAAACTAAGAAATGTAATCACTTTGTCGGTCACCCATCTATGGACTGACCTGGAGCATAGTTGCTTAACGTCGCCAATCACTTACGGACCGGTCGGGCATCTGGCTATGAGCGCCTATAATCTCGGAGTTAAATAATGACAGAAAAAATGAATACATTTCTGATTTTAATCCTACTAATATTATAAAGGCGAAAGTTTGTGAGTGTGTATGTTTGTTACTTCTTCACGTCTAAACGGCTGGAGCGCTTTTAATAAAATTTTAGTATGGAGTTAGCTGACACCTTGGATTAACACATAGGCTATAATTTATCTTTATCTTGTAATATCTTGGGACAATGTCACACAGATCATCCTAGCCCCAAACTAAGCAAAGCTTGTACTATAGATAAATACTTAAATACATAGAAAACATCCATGACTCAGAAACAAATATTCGTGCTCATCATACAAATATTTGCACTTACCGGGATTCGAACCCAGGACCACCAGCTTCGTAGGCAGGAGCACTACCAACTAGGCTACGGTGACCGTCATTATAAATAAAAAGGTAAAGGCAAAATCGCGGGGCACAGCTAGTAAAATATATGTCATAACCACGAGTCGACTAGTACCGAGTCGATTGTGTTGGGCTACACTACCGTAATACTAATAATAAAATTCGGTCTACGTGTAGTTCCACTGGAATACTACCTCACCTTAGAGAATACACTACACGTATATTAAATACGTGAACCATATTATGAATATTGTATTTCTGCGTATTATTTAGGTCACCCGCGTTTATATTGTATAACATGAAACATAAGTAGTGGCGAAAACTTAAGGATTAAATTCAACCAATGACTATCGTGAATCAGTTGCTAGTGAATCTGCCTTCTGATTCAAAGATTGCGGGTTCGATTATCGCACAAGACAAATATTTGTGTACATACATGCATTTGTCTATTTGACTTGCTCTGCTCTTGCTATATTTTGTATTTATTCAGAAAAAAATAAATAAAATAAAATAAAAAAGGTTTTTATTCACATAGACTTTAAAAAAGCGCTTGTAAATAGTCAGAACATGTTTGTAGTAATATAGTTGTATACAATTATTATTTCTAGTAACATAGATATTTAGGTACACATTGTATTGATTGTATGAAAACATTTATAAAATTTATTTTATAATAGCAATGATATTTAGCTAGATCGTGTCAAGAGATTATATTTAAGTTTAATTATCTAGTTTGAGTTTAATATTTTTACTACATATTGTCAATGGTTCTGTCTATATTAAGGCATTATTATTATGACGGACCTTGTGTTAATAACGACGGTCGCGCTGTAATGCTACCACCGGATTCAATGCGCCGCAACTGAGAAGACCCAGCGAAACGAAACTCAGTGGGTTCATCTATCTATCAATAAAAGGATATAAGTGTGTTAATCAGTTGTCTAGTATTCATGGAGTTGTGTGATATGCCCCGGATGTTTCATCATTATCATCATATCAGCCGAAAAACGTCAACTGCTGGACAAAGGCCTCCCCAAGGATCTCCACAATGGCCGGTCTTATGCTGCCCGTAAGCCCGTCTCCAGCGGCTTCCCGCGGTGTTTATTTATAATAATAATAATAATTCTTTATTTGCAATAAAAAGTGTCTATACTATAATAAATTAGTTTCTACTGCATAGGGGTACAACCGTAATGTTTATTATTTCTTTATTTAAAACAGGTTTTTGAACTATGTAAAGTACATATTTTTCTTGCCTCAGCTTATCGTTATTCTAGTATGGGGTTTTTATGTGTCAAATTTCTTCAGCTACCTTGTATATAGGAAATGAGGTAACATCAACTTCATGATAAGCTCTAGCGATCCTAATACGGGAACGTGTTGGTGATGTTATATGTATGTCTTGCTCGCATTTAGGGCCACGTATGTATACCGTTCAATACCAGGGGCACCATATGCTGCGTTGTATAGGCCGCAAGTACGTTGCTGGCTTTTAAGGAAGAAATAGGCTTGATTCTTTAAGGGTGCCAAGGGTCAATTGGTCTAGTGGTTAGTGACCTTGACTGCTAAGACAGAACTCGTGGGCTCGATCCCCACTCAAATTATTGGTGAACGTCACCGTAGCCTAGTTGGTAGTGCTCCTGCCTACGAAGCTGGTGGTCCTGGCTTCGAATCCCGGTAAGTGCAAATATTTGTGTGATGAGCACGAATATTTGTTTCTGAGTCATGGATGTTTTCTATGTATTTAAGTATTTTATCTAAGTATGTATATCGTCGCCTGGTACCCATAGTACAAGCTTTGCTTGATTTGGGGCTAGGATGATCTGTGTGACATTGTCCCTAAATATTACTATTATTATTATTCCAAATTATTTATTTAAAGTTCTTATTTTTTACATATTTATATCTATAAAATTGAAATAAAAAAGAAAACAATAATATATGAATAAATATGAAAAAAATAGAGGTCCTCCAGCGGCGAGGTTTGACGCCCTAGGCCGCCGGTGGTCAGGGCGACAGAGTAAGGAACCTTCTCACAATGCGTGCCGTTCCCATTATTGCCGCCTTTTGTATCCGACCCTTGACCCAGTGATCTAGCGAAAGCCTCTTAAGATGTTGGTCGAGGCTCTTCGCTATGAGACCGTTTACGGAGACGACTATCGGGACAATTATTGTTGAGTCCACATCCCACATGGCGGTAACCTCGGGAACCAAATCTAAGTACTCGTATTTTGACAACTTGTCAGTCTCGGCTCTTACGAGGTTATCGTCAAATGGGACAGTGATATCAACAATAAATGCCCGGCGCTCCAACCGGTCTACCAAAACGATATCAGGCTTATTGGCAACAATAGTCCTGTCTGTAATGATAGACCGGTCCCAGTAGAGTTTGGCACAACCGCTTTCGAGAACTGGTTCCAGTACGTACTTGTAGTACGGCACTTTGGAGTCTACAAGACCATACCGATGAGCAAGCTGCTGGTGGATAATCCTGGCAACTTGGTTATGCCTGTGCAAGTACTCGCCATTGGCAAGATAGGAACAACCGGAAACAATGTGTCTGATGGACTCTCCGGGACGGTGACACGCCCGACAAATGTCGATGGTACCGTCCTTGAAGATGTGCTTCCGATAGTTCCTCGTCTTGACAACTTCATCAGCAATTGCACAAGCAAAACCTTCAGTTTCACCAAATAGGTCACCAAAACGTAGCCAGGCCACAGATGCTTGTAAGTCCACATGAGCACTATGTAGGGCCTGGTGGAACCTACCATGAAGCACCTTGCTCTTCCATACGTCAATTCGATCCCGAGTGCTAAGTACGACGGGCTTTCTCCAGTCTTCTTTAGCCAAGGAGAGCGGCGTGAGTCCGTTGTCAACGGCGGCGACGTCTCGATGCATCCCACACTCAACACCAAGGAAATATTCCCTGAGATTGCACACCTCACGGTTGTGTAGGTTCTTGGCATTGAGGAAGCCTCGACCCCCACACTTCCGTGGGATATACAATCTCATTAGTGAAGAGTGTGGATGGTGCATACGGTACGTCGTTAGGCGTTTCCGGACGTTTCGATCCAGGGCATCTAACTCAGTTTGAGTCCACCTTAGTATGCCGAAGGTGTAAACCAGTAGAGGCATTACCCAGCCGTTGAAAGCATGCACTTTATTACCACCTGACAATAGACTTTTCAGTACTTTTGTCAAGCGGTTAAAGAAGCGTTCCTTCACCAACTGCTTAATGTCCCCATATGGGATATTTAGACACTCAGACATACCAAGGTATTTGTAGGTTTCGGTTTCAAAAAGGGATCTGAGAGACATACTCTCGGTGAGTTGTAAATTATCAGAATTTACAACTCTGCCCCTCTGTACATGTATGACCGCACATTTATCTACACCGAACTCCATTCCAATATCACTGCTAAATCTTTCTGTGAGGTTTAGTAGGGATATCAGGTTTGGTTTATTCGGAGCATATAACTTGAGGTCATCCATATACAAAAGATGAGAAATGGTCTCACCCCCTCTCCGCAACCGATAGCCTAACCCGGAATCCCTCAGCACAGCGCTCAGAGGATTCAAGGCCAGGCAAAACCACTAGGGACTCAAACTGTCACCCTGGAATATGCCTCGCTTAATCCTTATAGGTTCGGATATCGAAGGAGTCACTCCGGTTCCTAAAAGACGAAGAACCGTGGTCCACTCTCCCATACACGAGGTAAGAAAGGCGCATAGAGCTTTTTTTTTTTTTTTTTTTTTTTTTTTTTTGCTGGGTGGAAAATCCTGCATGGATGTCCTCCGCCTTGGGGGAGGCGGAGGGGTCTGTCAGACTCCTACTGACTAAAAACCACCCCGGTGTTCCATCTCACACCTGCGCCGGGGGTCGCGGGAACGAATGATACTTCCGCAACCCCAGCTGGTGCTGGCCCATGCCTGCGGGCCTCCTCGCATTAGCGGGGGGAGTGAGGTGTTAAACTCCCCCCGCAACGTCTAAGAGGGGCGCGCGTGGAACACGTCGCGCCGCCGCCTCGGGTCCAGATGTGTAGTGGGCGACGGACGCCCCCGAGTCCGTCGCCCCTGGACCCATTTAGGGGGGCTGGAAGAGGGCATTGTCCGCCCTCCGCCGACGCCCGGTGCGTCTGCTGCGGGCCGGATGAGAGGATGTAATCTCCCTCTCCCGCTCCGCAGCTTCCTTCCGCGAGATGACTGTCTCGCAGAAGGAAACCACCGCGTCCCAGGACTCCTCGCTGCCAACCATCGAGTTCACGACGGCCGTCAGCGACAAGTCACTGCCTACTCCAAAAATGAGGGCACGGCGCTGCTCCTCCCAAGCGGCACACTCTGCCAGCGTATGCAGCGCCGTGTCCTCCCGACAGTCGACGCAGTGGTGACACCGGGCGTCCGGCTCCCTGTTTATGCGACACAGGTACTTCCCGAAGCAGCCATGCCCCGAGAGTACCTGCGTCACCCGAAACGTCAGGGAGCCGTGCCTCCTCCCGAGCCAACGCTCGAGTACCGGCCGGACCGCCTCGATAGTGACGAGGCCGGTGGTTGGGCGCGATAGCCTGTCCCGCCATTCCGCCACCAGGGCCTCGCGAAGCTGGGACCGACGCAGCCCCATGTGTTGCTGCATCGGCCCCTCGCCTTGCGCCAGCATCTCCTCGCGCCACCGGTACAGTGACGCGAGTACTTTCGCCTCGAGGTCCCAGGGCGGGGATCCGGCCAGTACACAAGCCGCCTCGTAGGAGACCGTGCGATACCCCCTGATAACTCTGACGGCCATAGCTCTCTGCGGTCTCCGCAAAACAGCGATGCTACCGGCCGTCAGGTCAGCCGCCCAGATCGGGGCCCCGTACAGGGCCATCGATCGCACGATCCCCACGTAGAGCCGCCTACAGGCTGCGCTCGGGCCCCCCAGATTGGGAAGCAGCGTTGACAGCGCCCCAGCCGCGCCCATCAGCTTGGGCACCAGCCGCCGGAAGTGGGGTCCGAAGTCCCACCGGCTGTCGAGCACCAATCCCAGGTACTTCATGGTAGGCTCGACAGCGATCCGGACCCCCCCGACCACAATGTGTGATCCGGGCGGCGGCGCCCGCCGGGGACCATGGAACATCATGGCCTCCGACTTGCTGAGGGCCACCTCCAGGCCGAGGCGCCGGATGCGGCCCACCACCTGTGAGACCGCCGCCGTCGCCAGCAACGCTGCCTCCCTGTGCGAACTCCCACGGGCCGTGACCAGCGTGTCGTCCGCATAACACGTCAGGTCCACGCCCGGCTGGAGTTCGCCCCTCAGCACCCAGTCGTACCCAATGTTCCACAGGAGCGGGCCCAATACCGAACCCTGTGGAACACCGCACGACATTGAGTGCCGGTGTCCGCCATCACGTCCCACGTAGGTGACACACCTCTCCGCCAGGTAATCCCCAACAATGTGGCGGAGGTAGGAAGGCACCCGATGATATCGCAGTGCCTCCCGAATGCAACTCCAGGGCAGGGTGTTGAAAGCGTTGGAGATGTCCAAGGACACCGCCAACATCACCCCACCCCGGGACACCGCTTCCTCCGCCAGGACTCTCACCCTCGACACAGCGTGAATGGTAGAGCGCCCATGCCGAAAGCCGAACTGGCTCTCGTCCAGGTCCGGCCCCTCTCCGCACAAGTGGCCGACGAGGCGGACTGCGATTATCCGCTCGAGCAGCTTGCCCACCTCGTCCAGCAGCACTATGGGCCGGTACCCGGATGGCGAGTCTGCAGGGCGCCCCGCCTTTCTGAGCAGGACCAGACGACCAGATTTCCACAAGGTGGGAAACTGGCCCCGCTCAAGGCACGCTGTGTAGAGACCTCTCAGTTGGGGACCCAGCTCCTTCAGAGCGAGGGCTAACACGCAGCCGTGAATCCCGTCGGGCCCCGGAGCCACGTTTTTGGCCCGGAGCCGCATCACGGCCGCCCTCAACTCTTCTTGTGTCACCTCTGGGACGCTGATGACGTTCTCGTCTGTAGGCTCTGCGGCTGTGGGCAAAGCCATTGGCGGTGGCGTATGCTCCGCTCTTGCCGGGAAGAGGGCTGCCACTACTTCCTCCAGCAGCTCGGGTTGGAGACTCTCCGTGATTGGAGGCGCCGCGGCTCGAAGTTTCCCTCGAACCGCACGATAAGGGCGCCCCCACGGATCTCTGTCCAGAGTCTCCAACATCTCCTCCCTGGCTCGCGTCTTGGCCTCGCCAATGGCCAGCCACAGAGCCTCCTTCGCCGCGCGGTACACCTCATACCGCGCGGCCTCTTCGTCAGGGACCCGACGACGTCTCCTCCGGTATCGGGTGTACTGGCGCCTGACCGCCACGCACGCGACGCGCAACTGTGCGATCTCGGCGGTCCACCAGTACACCTGGCGCCTTCCTGTCTGTGTGTGGACCCGGGGCATAGACGCGTCGCAGATTTGCGTCATCGCCCCGCGGAACCACAGCGCCTCCTCTTCGACGTCGACGGGTCCATTCGTCGCCGACTCCCGGTACCAGGCCTGGACAATGGCGGCCTCCTCGAGAAGTTCCTTGTCGATGCGCTTACGCGCCCAGCGCGGACCGTCCGCTCGCGGGGCCGGTGGACTGCGGCCGCCAGTGGTCTGGGCGGAGACGTCGAAACGGATATACCGATGGTCCGACAATGTCTCCACCTCCACGGCGACACGCCAGTCGCGGACACGGCTCGCGACAGCAGGGCTAGCGAACGAGACGTCCACTATTGAACCACCCCGCTGCCGCACGCACGTGTGGACCGACCCCCGATTTAGGACGGTCAAGCCAGTCGTGACCGCCCACTCCTCCAGCACCTCACCCCGGGCATCCGTCACCGGAGATCCCCACGCCGCAGACTTGGCGTTGAGATCCCCGAGCAACAGCACGGGGCGAGGGTGGAGCCGGCCTACGACGGCACCCAACTCGACAAGGAAGTTCTCGAAGTCGGCGAGACTCTTGTTGGGCGAAAAATACGCCCCAACCGTACCAATGCCGTCCACGAGGGCTGCTACCCAGCCGTGACCTCGGGACGGGTGGACAAGAGCCCCGCCAATGATGGCCACCAAGCCGTCCAAGTCCCCCAACCAGTTATCCCTGGGGGGGACAAAGTACGGCTCGGCGACCACCGCCACGCGAATCGACCACTCCGCCATGCTCTGGAGCAAGAGATCCTGAGCTCTGGCACAGTGGTTGATATTGCCCTGGAGGAAATGTAACAGCGCCATTAGGCTGTGTCCATTCCCTCCGCACCCCTCTCAGGCCGGGAGTCGGCCGTAGGGCAGCCAGGCTGTCGGGGGGGTAAAGAGCCCCCGGCAGCCTTGGCTCCCTTTTTCTTGCTCTTGGTGGGTGCGCCACAGGCCTTCCCGCCCGCTCTGTGCCCCGCGGGCCTCCCTGCAGCTGTACAGAGGCTGCAGTTTGGCGCCGCAGAGCACTGGGCCGCCTTGTGGCCGGGCTGGCCGCAGCGATAACACTCCTCGCTGCGGTCCGTTTCAGCGGTGCACCGCGCCCGGACATGCCCAATGTTCAGGCATCGGTAGCACCGCATAGCCCTGGGCTGCATCAGCTTGACCCTGGCTGCAACCCACCCCACCAACAGTCGCCCAGCACTGGCGACGATATTCGCCGCCGCCACCGGACACCGCACCCAGATAAATCCGAGTCCGGAGGCGTCGGCGCGAATGTCGCCCGTCCGCACATCCTCGGGTCGACATCCACCGACCCGGGCAACGGCCGCCAAAACCTCGGCCGGAGTCGTCGAGTCATCCAGGCCGTCGACACGCAGCTCCGCGGTCTTCACCGGCCTGGACACCCGGACGTCATCCGGGTTTAGGACCTCCTTCAACTTGGCGGCCAGGATGTCCGCCTTCGCCCCGCTGGAGTCACCCGACACCTCAAGCAGCCGCGCCCCCGTAACCGCCGACTTCATCCTGAAGCCGGACGGTGTGCCAAGGTCGGGGAACGCGACTTTGGCTTTTGCCTCGGTCAGGACCGCCTTATACGTAATGCCCCTTTCGGCGGCTCCGGGCTGCAGTGTTATCACTACAGCCGCGGAGCGTGGGGCTCTGACCTTAGGCGGTCCCTGTGCCTTCTTGGGTACCGGTGCTCCAGCGGGTGCTGGTGCTGGCGGGGCCGCCTTCTTCTTTTTGCGGCCCCTCTTGACGACTGTCGTCCAGGCCTCAGTACTATGCCCAGACGCAGCCGCTGGAGGCGCCGCTGGAGGCACCGCTGGAGGCGCCGCTGGAGGTCCCGTTGTCCGGGAGGTCGGCATCTGGGACACGGGCTTTGAGGTCACTGTCCTTCCTGGTCGGCTCGGTTTAGCTGCCGCGGCCACCGCGGCCGCCGGGCCCCGTTCGTGGACAACCTCCCTCCTCCGCCCGTCCCCGGCGAGTGGAGGGCGGACGGACTCCGCCGGGAGGAGCCTCGCCTCTATGGCCTCGAGGCGGGCACCAACCATCTTACCGCACTGCATCATGCAGACGCGGACGATCTTTTCGACCTCCGCATCCACAAGTGCAGGGGTCGAGAAAGAGGCCGGCGATGGAGCCGACGATGGGGCCGCCACAGGAGAGGACCCGGTGACTGCGGGAGCCGTCCCTTGGGCGGCAACCTGCCGCTTGAGGTCCTCCAGCTCCGATCGGAGACGGCCGTTCTCCTCCCACAACTTCGCCGTCTCCTCGGTGCTGGTGCGATTGGCGAGGACCTCAACCGCCTCCCGGATGCCGTCAGCTGCCTCCTTCAGAGCTCGAGTGAACGTGCCCTTCAGGTTGCCCGATTTGGTGGCAACCCTCAGAACCACGTCCACTCCGTCCAAAACCTGGCGGCTGAGCGCCACCGCCGATGGGCTCCCTCCAGCCATCCGAGCGGAGCGCTGCTCTCTGGCTCGTTGGGCTAACTCACTGACTTCGTCAGCCGCGGCTTCTTTTCGTTGTGCCCGCCTAGCAGCAGCGGCCCCCGCACGATTGCTGCCCAGCAGTGAAGCAGTGGAGCCCCCGCTCGAGTCAGCCATGGCTAGCCCAGGGTCGCTCTCCGCGCCCTCCACATGCTCCACTGGAGCTGGCGCAACAAAGCGACCCCGCCCGTCACGCTCCGGCATCCGAGCAATGGCTCCACTCGGAACCGCGCGAACTTTGCCTCTCCGGGCCGTGGAGACTTTGGCGACCACCAAGTTCTCCCTACTTGAGGACCCGCTGCGCTTCCTCCCATGTCCGGACCTGGATCCAGATCCAGACATGGAACGGCACCCGCGTGTGTCCTCGTCGGACATTTGGTCAGGAAGAGGAGTGGCTGGACGGGACCTGGACCTGGTGGTCCCCCTACTCCTTCTTGCACAGTGCGCCAACTCGACTTCCTCGTCTTCTTCATTATTATTAGGACGCACAAAACTGGGCGTGTGCGCCCTATCCGCAACCTCTGTAGGCAATTGTCTCATGGTGTCCCCCCCAGATACGGTGGGACAGCCGGGCCCTAATGGACCCGGGAGGGATTCTCCGGCATAGCCGGTACCCTCCTGGGGTAGTGTTTTCCTAGAAGACATTCTGATCCTTATTACCCTGCGGGCCGGTTTACCCCCCGGTAGCCCCTGCGCCGGGTAATGCTCAGGGGTTAAGGGGTTAAACCTCTGAATACTCCCCTTCTAGTGAATAGAAGGGGGAAAAGAGGCGAGAGATGACGGAATATTCGCCACGGACGGTGGCTTATCCCCATGCATGCATAGGAAAAAGCCAGCGCCCATGCCCAGGGCACACCAATCCGAAAAACTTCCGTTCCCACCGAATATAAATATTCGAATGGGACCAGAAGCCTCGGACCACGAGGAGGTTTTCCGACCACGTGCCCCAAGGCGCATAGAGCTGCATCAACTTTATACAACTCTAGTACCCGTCTTAACCATGTATGGGGCACCGAATCATGTGCCTTCTTATAGTCAATCCAGGCAGCGGAGAGACTCCTTCGACCTTTGCGAACCTGTTGGCTAACGGCCATGTCTATGAGGAGGAGCTCCTTAGTACCACGGGACCCAACCCTACATCCAGTCTGAGCAGGATCTAGAACGTGATTGGCATACAAATGCTCATTTAATTTTGACACCAGAATGGATGTAAGGAGCTTATATATAGTAGGTAAGCACGTGATGGGTCGATAATTCTTTGGATCCGTGGTACTACCAGTTTTATGGAGCAGAAAAGTGATACCGTTTGTCATAAAAGGTGGGAGGGAGCCAGAATCGATAGCTTCTTGGAATTGAGTAGCCAAGCACGCACGCGAGCTTCGCAACCACTTTAGCCAGAAATTATGCAGTCCATCCGGCCCAGGACTTTTCCAGTTAGGTATGAGTCGGACGAACCGCATTTCCCACATCAGAGGGGGTAATTTTAATAGATTGCATAGGTTGCAAGTGTTCACATGAGCGCTTAACTACATCAATCCATTGTCCATCGGTGTGACGTATGGGCGCTGACCAAATATTTTTCCAAAATGAGGACATTTCATCCATATTTGGTAAACAACCATCAGTCAAACTACTAGAAGTTCCCTCCCACCATCGATACACTTTTCTTTGGTCACTTTGGAAAGATCGATTTTGGTGAAACCCATCCGCCCGTTCTTTGTAACGCCGTATACGGTTAGCCCACGCAGAAACTTTCTGCTTCAGGTAGACTATGCGTTCCTTGACACAGGCAGTATAATCACGCGGTATTGTACCTTTACCGGCGAATGCCTGTTTCACATAACGCATAACTCTCGGGCGATTGTTTCCCGACCTGAAGAGCGGAGACAGAGACCGTATCGGAAACTTCAGGCCTATATCTCTATTACCAGCCCTGTCAAAAATATTAGAAAAACTAATTAACATTCGGCTAGTAAAATACCTCGAAAGGAAATGTATTTACTCTGAAAATCAATTTGGATTTCGACGTGGTAAATCAACTACTGACGCATTACACACCCTTACCAACTTAATAATGCAAGGCATAGACTGCGGTAAAAAATGCCTGACAATTTTTCTCGATCTTGCAAAAGCTTTCGATACGGTTTCTGTTCCCATCTTATTAGACAAACTTCATGAAATTGGCATAAGAGGCCCTCAACTCCAGCTTTCTAAAAGTAACTTGACTAATCGGTCTCAAATAGTAGCTATTGGACCATACAAAAGTTTCGAAATGTCTTTATCTTACGGTGTTCCCCAGGGAAGCATCTTACGCCCTACTCTTTTTCTCGTATACATAAACGATCTCTGTTTAACATCACTCAATCAGGGCCAACTAGTCTCTTATGCAGATGATACTGCAATTATCTTCACTGGAGATACCTGGAGTGAAACCTACGATGCTGCCCAAAATGGTCTTAATACTGTGACAGCTCTTTTGCATAGTAACGTCTTATCTCTGAACATAAGTAAAACAAAATTTATGTGTTTCTCAATTCGAAATCTAGACCCACCAAAGGACCTCTCACTGATTGCGCACTCGTGCTCGGATTCAAATAATGGACCTTGCACATGCGCGGCATTACAACAAACATCTACTTTAAAATACCTTGGCATTGAAATAGACAGCAATCTAACTTTAAAAAAACATATAACATCTTTAAGTGGTCGAGTCCGTAAGCTTCTGTGTTGCTTCTGTATGTTCTTGATCCAATACTATTAAAAATGACATATTTTGCTTTGTGCCAATCAATTTGCTCTTATGGTATTTTGGTTTGGGGAGGATCCCCAAAAACTACACTAAGACCCATAGAAATAGCTCAAAGAGCATTGCTGAAAGTGTCTACATTCAAACCCTTCTTATACCCAACAAAATTATTGTATAATAACTGCGAAGTCTTAACTACGTCAATTATACATCCTCAGCATTGTTATGAGACAGCATAATGAACTAACATTTGACAATAAGATAGATAGATAGATAAACTCTTTATTGTACACCAAAGAAATAACAAAATAGAAAACAATTAAAACCTTAAAAGTATACAATGGGAGGTCTTATCACAAAATGTGATCTCTTCCAGACAACCAAAGTAAAGATCGGAGAATGGAGTATATTGAGAGGGGCAGTTGTCGGTGTACAGGTACATTACAAATAGTACCTATGGGTACAATCAATAAAGAAATAAATAAAATGAAAATATAAACATTTTACAAATAATAAATACATATAATATATTATGTTCCTAATTGTGTTGTGAGTCTTGTAGTGACAGATAGTGATTCTTGACAAGTCTTTGGAATTCTTGCAAATTTTGTGCACGTCTGACTACTAAAGGCAGTGCATTCCACAATCGAACACTTTGTATGGAAAAAGATTTGTCAAGAAAATTTGTAGAATGCGCTGGCATTTTTAACTTGAGATTTTCTGACGATCTCAGCAACTTTGAATGTGACTCATGTAGGAATGAAAAGCGATTTTTGAGATAAGAGGGAGCGGTTGGACTAAAAATAATGTTGTAGAGAAGTGTAAGAGTATGAGCATTCCGGCGAAGGCGTATAGGGAGCCACTTGAGCTTAGTACGAAATTCGGAAACATGATCATATTTACGGAGCCCAAATATGAATCTTATACAGACGTTCTGGAGACGCTCAAGTTTATCAAGCTGGGCCTCAGTGAGATCAAGATAGTTGACATCTGCATAATCTAGTATTGGAAGAAGAAGCGATTGTGCGAGGGCAGTTTTGGTGGTAATAGGTAAAAAATTTATTAACCTACGTAGAGATCCAAACGAAGCGTACAATCTACGACTAACGTTCTTCATTTGGATATCCCAGGATAGGCAGCGGTCAAAAAAAAGACCAAAATTCTTGACGTTATCGCTTAAGGGAATTATATTGCCATCAAAATTAAGCTGTGGTAGTTGTGACCATGAAACCCTAGATATCATCCTAGAACTACCAACTACCATGACCTGTGTCTTGAGTGGATTGACTTGTAGTCCGTGTGCACGGCTCCAGTTGCTTATTTTAGCCAGATCTGCATTCATTACATCTACTGCTTCTGACAATTTATCGTTGGAAGCTTGGCAATAAATTTGAAGGTCATCCGCATAAAGGTGGTAGGAGGACAGAAGTTGATTAGAGATTGAATTTATGAAAATTGCGAAAAGTAGAGGAGATAAAACGCCGCCCTGAGGCACACCTGCTGTAGTATTGCACCAAGAAGAACGAGTGTCATCAATACAAATATACTGCCGGCGGCCAGACAGGTAACTGTGAAACCACTCAATTACTGTTGGAGATACGTTAAGAGAGCGTAAGATTCCAAGCAATACGTCAAAATCCACGGCATTAAATGCGTTACTGAAATCCAGTAGTGCTAGCACTGTAAGATCTCCACGTTCCATGCCAGATCTAATGTCCTCCGTAATATGGACCAGGGCGGTGGTTGTACTATGCCTAGGACGAAAACCAGATTGGAAAGGATTGAGGAGATCGTTTTTAGTAAGGAAAGTACTGATCTGGTTATGAACAAGGCGTTCAAGGACTTTGGAGAGGAAAGGCAAAATTGAAATTGGGCGATAATCACCAAAGGAAGCGGGATTGGACTTCTTGGGGAGAGGAATAATTTTGGCATCTTTCCAAACAGATGGAAAAGTACCGCGTGTTATGGAGGAATTGAAGATGTGACATATGGCAGGTAGGATTTCATCAAGGATAGGCAGGACCATATTACGGGTGATGCCGTCATCTCCAACGGCATTAGACGTAATGGATACAATACTCTTCTTCACGTCACAATCAGTAAATTGACAAAAAGAAAAAGGAGAAATAAGGTTTTGACTAAACGAAAAACCTACAATGTTTGTAAACAACGCCATCAGTATCGTACATCATTTTCTCAAAGATTTTATGGTTCCCTAGGCCCATTTCTGTACAATAAAGCAAATAAGCAACTTTGTATATACCCTGACAAAAAAGAAGAGCCAAAAGAAAAGTCATCAACTGGCTTCTAAAACTATCATATGATGATACGGAAAACCTTATAAATGTTATAAAATAAAACTCAAAAATAAATGAGTACGAAAACTAATTAAATATACAGAATTACGTGATCTTACTCTCATACACACACACGCACACACACACACACACACACACATACATACATACTCACATGAACCCGCACATACACTCTCACACAATAACCTATATTAGTTTTATGTCATAGAATAAACTATTTAGATTTTCCGGAGAGAGCCTGGAGTTCTGTAGTACAGGTCTCGACCTAGTTCAGACTCCAGACTCTCACAAGGACCGATAGCAACGAAAATTGTTAACTAGATATTTTTATTTGTAAATTCCTTGTGAGATGTGAATAAACATATATTGTTATTATTATTATTATTATATTAGCTTGCCGATGGTCACCCTAGCTGCTGGGATACGTCGCTCGATTCTTTCTTGCCATGCTGGTTTGCCGGCGGTGGGTCGCGTGGACTTGTTGGGTCCTGGAAACCCAACATGGGCCACCCGGCACGCTGCGACTGCTGCACAGTAAAGAATCGAGTGCGTATCCGCAAGATTTTGGTTAGATCCAAAATATGGTTCTAGCATGCAATCTAGAGCGACCACTAGCGCCATATTACGTTTGTGCGTGGGATAACGTGGTAACTGCGGTCTATCACAGACGGATATATCCCTATATTCCAAAATCGCACTTTCCAAAGCCCTCCTCAAATGCTCATTATCCTGGGAGCTTACCTGGGTAGCATCCCCAAAATCCACCGTCTCGGGCCCCGGATCCGCCTGCGCCGATAGCAAATTAGGCGGCGGAGCGGATACATTATTCCGATCGGCGGATACATTATTATTATTATTGTGGGGCGAGCACGATTGATTTGTTCTGTGTCTGAGTGTTATTTATCTGCAATGTATATGTATTGACAAATTTATAAGTATGTTTATCAGTCGTCTAGGTGCCATAGTACAGGCTTTGCCTAGTTTGGGATCAAATTGCAGTGTGTTAGTTGTCCAAAAAAATATTTTTGTTGTGAATGAATGAATGAATCTCTTTATTTGCTAGAATACAGGTTTACAAATTGTTGACATAAATGAGTGAGGTTCCACCATATTCGACATTTACGTCGTGCAAATATTTGTTTAATCTATACATATAATAAAATCGTAGGAAAGTCAAAACTGTACATTGAATATTTTTTAAAAAGGATACTTGGGGCGTGATCTACAATCGATATCGAAACCAAAAATATAGTTTTTAGAATTTTTGTCTGTTTGTCTGTTTGTCTGTATGTATGTCCGGGCTAAACTCAAAAACGACTGCATGGATTAACTTCAAATTTTGCATTAATATTACTAAGAGATCGGGTCAACATATAGGCTACATATTATCACGCTGTCACCTACTTGGGAGGAGCTGTGATCTTATCTATACATATAATAAAATCGTAGGAAAGTCAAAACTGTACATTGAATATTTTTTTTAAAGGATACTTGGGGCGTGATCTACTATCGATATCGAAACCAAAAATATAGTTTTTAGAATTTTTGTCTGTTTGTCTGTTTGTCTGTATGTATGTCCGGGCTAAACTCAAAAACGACTGCATGGATTAACTTCAAATTTTGCATTAATATTACTAATAGATCGGGTCAACATATAGGCTACATGTTATCACGCTGTCACCTACTGGGTAGGAGCTGTGATCTTATCTATACATATAATAAAATCGTAGGAAAGTCAAAACTGTACATTGAATATTTTTTTTAAAAGGATACTTGTGGCGTGATCTACAATAGATATCGAAACCAAAAATATAGTTTTTAGAATTTTTGTCTGTTTGTCCGGGCTAAACTCAAAAAGCACTGCATGGTTTAACTTCAAATTTTGCATTAATATTACTTAGAGGTCGGGTAAACCTAATCTAATGGGAGTTACCTTTGTGATTAATGCATCGTTGATTATTATTTTACTTTAGTTGACTTACTGACGTTACTTAAGGACAATTGATGACATCGGGTATTTTTTTAAAATAACAGTAGCAAAGTAGTCTTTAGTTTATTTCATAGCTAGGTTATTTATAGGTTAGGTTTTCTTTAATTTATATTGCTTATTTCTTTTGAAAGTTATATTTTTAGATTTAGCTAGAAATAAGTAGTTGTATTGGTTATCATTCAAAATTGTCGCGGATGAAGTCGCGGGCACCAGCTAGTTAAAAATAAATTAATAATAATATTTTTTGACTCTCGACTAATTTTGGTGTAAAATTATACAAATTAAATAATAAAACAATAATAGGAATATAATCATAATTACATCAAATGTCAAAAAGAAGGTTTGGTTTGAGTCAGTGATAGTATTTACATTTAATATAGTCATCTACAGAATAAAAACATCTGTCGCACAGCCAATTATAAAGTTCATTGTTAAATTTAGTGTCAGTTAGGCTTTTTTGTAGTTTGTCTGGTAGTTTATTATAAATTTTTACTGCCATGTAATAACAGTTTTTATCACAAAGCTTGAGCCTATTGTATGTTATTATTATCTTGGCGAAAATTTAACCAACTTGGCTTTAAAACTCTGAAGTAAACATTTACCACGCCATTTCTCTTCCCTTATCTACGAATGAATTTAAGAGCTGAGCTGTATTTTTAAAAGTAAATGTTTTGCTCGGCGACACTTTGGTCGTATAACTGATGTATAATATAACCTGTATTTATTGGCAAAGCGCCAGGACTCAAATTTAGGTTTATGACTGATGTAACAAATACCTGGTTTTTATGCTAGCTTTGTTTGTGATTACATTATTTAAATTTTGCGTATATATTTAGTGTGATACTTCACAAATGAAGTACCCCAATCGATTTTGGGGCTTGACCAACATTTGTTTAATTCATTAATTATAATTAGCTGACCCGGCAAACGTTATGCCATATAAATTATGTTAGTGAATATTTTATTAGCTAAATAAAAAACAAGTGCGAGTCGGACTCGCGCACGTAGGGTTCCGTACCACACCTCTAAAAACGAGCAAAAATTCACGTTTGTTGTATAGGAGCCCTTAAATTTTTATTTTATTTGGTTTTTAGTATTTGCTGCTATAGCAGTAATAGAAATCTGTGAAAATCTCAACTGTCTAACTATCACGGTTCATGAGATACAGCCCGGTGACAGACGGAGTCCCGGAGACCGGGAGACGCCTGACGGGGATTATTACAGCACTATTAATATCGTTGTTAAAGAAAGGGTTAGGTGGTAGAGTGGGAAATTACCATAAACATAAAAAAGTCGTTTATGGTTTTTTTTATATGCTTACTATCTCAGACATACACAAAAAAAATAATTAAAATCGGTCAAGTCGTTTTGAGAGCAGTTAGGTTACAAACACTGTGACACCAACATTTTATATATGTATGAGTACTCTCATACATATAGTAGTAGTTCAGCCTACCTGGTTTGGCTCTGAATCTGTAATCGCTTATAGAATGTGGCATAAAGTATTTAGCTGGAACACGTAAGTTATTTTAATATTCGAAGCATGGTCTCCTGAATAAAATTGAACGAATTTAACATAAAATTCATTACGTGAGTTACCTGTTCCAATTTATCACTAACTAGCTGTGTCTCGCGGTTTATTCGGACATATGGAGACATATTTCTACAAAGTTTCATCAAAATTTTGACGGTCGCCATAGCCTAGTTGTTAGTGCTCCTGCCTACGAAGCTGGTGGTCCTGGGTTTGAATCCCGGTAAGTGCAAATATTTGTGTGATGAGCACGAATATTTGTTCCTGAGTCATGGATGTTTTCTATGTATATATGTATTTATCTATCTATATAAGTATGTATATCGTCGCCTGGTACCCATAGTACAAACTTTGCTTAGTTTGGGGCTAGGATGATCTGTGTGACTTTGTCCCCAGGTATTTTGATAAAAAAAAAAAAAAAAAAAAAAAAATCCGGTTGGGTAGTTTTTGCGTGAAGAAGTAACAAACATACACACTCACCAACTTTCGCCTTTATAATATTAGTGTGTTATTCAATAAACTTTATTCCATATATATTTCCTAAACTAATTTAACTTCATAAAGATTCATTTATTTTATTAAATATATGTACATACTACAAAACTTTAATAATTGAAGGTATGAACGAAGTATGTAACAATGTTTCGTTATTAGATAACATCGGTCTCGTAACTAATTGAATAAAAGTTACAGTATCAAGCGAGCAACTTTAATAACGTGAAGTTATTGAATTTGCAGACAAGATGAAACTGATATCACAGATAATAACTTACAATATTATCATTTAGTTACTTAATTTAATAAACGTAGCGATTGTAGGTACGGTAGATACAAATGATAGAATATTAAACTAAGTTTTCATCAGGTCAGCCGAATGACGTCCACTGCTGGACAAAGGCCATTCCAAAAGATTTCCACAATTGTGTCCATCGTTTGAAGGGATACGCCATAATTGCCAAGCTTGGTAGACAGATTGGCGATCGCAGTATGGTGCTCATAGTATACGGAGAGAGGCTGTTGCTCATTTTCTAATATATATTTCCTCGAGATAACTTCTACGCACGCCCCCGACGGTGCGTATTTTCACTGGGATGAGATGAGGTAGGGATTTTAATCGCCGTTAACTATACAGCATCATTGTCTGTCTCTTCAATTCTATGGAACCCTATGTCATGGTATTTACACCACGTCACTGGTCTATTGGTTGAAAAACTTTCATTTTTGCCACTTGGTCGGTCAAATTAACTGATTTACTATTCCATTGTCTTTCCCTACACCCTGGGAAACAGGCGTGAGTCTATGTGAGTCCAAGATTTACTAACTAAGCTATAAAATCATTAATCCATCACGTCTTTGTTATGATGTTCTACTACTAGTTTATCATCATTATAGCTGAAAAAAGCCTCACACCTCAATAATTACTACAAGTGTTCTTGAGTGATGACTAAATATAGTTGTAAACGCCACGTGCCCCACGACCAAATACAGTACAAAAAGTAAAAAGGTGCCTACATCATTGTTCTGGACAACCAAACTCTACTAAAATAGCAGTTTGTAAACGGATCCTAATTGCAAAGCCGGTGTTGCAAATCATTATGGTAGCTATTATGTGTGGACACAATATTATATTACTAAAAGCAATAGCTGGTTTCGGGGAAATTATCGGGTTAGATTTCGTTGAATTGCGATATGAGGTTGTTTATTTGCGACAATTACTAACTGACTATGACTCTCTCCTTGTTCTACTCGTAGTTGTAGAGTGTTTATTGAGGTGTGAGACTTTTCTCAGCTACAATGATGATAAAGTTTTATCATCATTACAGCTGAGAAAAGTCTCACACCTCAATAATTACTACAAGTGTTCTTGAGTGATGAATAAATATAGCTTTAGTAAACGCCACGTGCCCCACGACCAAATACAGTACAAAAAGTAAAAAGGTGCCTTCATCATTGTTCTGGACAACCAAACTATACTAAAATAGCAGTTTGTAAACGGATCCTAATTGCAAAGCCGGTGTTGCAAATCATTATGTTAGCTATTACGTGTGGACACAATATTATATTACTAAAAGCAATAGCTGGTTTCGGGGAAATTATCGGGTTAGATTTCGTTGAATTTCGATATGAGCTTGTTTATTTGCGACAGTTAACAACTGACTATAACTCTCTCCTTGTTCTACTCGTAGTTGTAGTTTGTTCAAACGCAGATGATGACTCAAATCATGGGGTCAAACCACGAATGTGGTCAAGAAGTGTGACTGGATTTTTTCTCATAATAATCCCCTTAATTCAAAATATTCTAATCAATAGAGTAATACAATCTAAATGTACAGCTTGTGAAGATGCGACAATATGCACAATGACATAGGTGAGTAACACTGTTAAAAAAAACAAGCTACAGGCAAATCAGGGGCTCTACCGGCTAAGTCACCGAACATCGATTTCTTAAAAGGCGTTCACATAAATGAAGGTTAAAAATGACTTAATAAATCGTTAAATCGGCTTCCATGAGCACATGTGACGTCATAAATGGTCCGGTATCGATTGTCAACGTTGAAGCCGATTTAACGATTGATTAAGTCATTTTTAACCGTTATTTATTTGAACGCCATTTAATAAATCGATCTTCGCCGATTTAGCCGGTAGAGCAGCAGTTTCCTTGTGTTGATGTTGCCAATATCACCCAAGTCACACCCAAGACAAATCTTTGTGTGACGAGTATGATTATTGGTTTCTGTTTTTGGCTGTAATGTATGTAAATATAATATTAGAAATATACAAGCATGTTTATCAGTTATCTGGTTGCCATAGTCCAGTGTGTTAGTTACCGAGATATTTATCTATTGCCCAGTAAAATATTGAAAGCGTCTTTGGCTAAGTGTAAACGAATCTAATGCTAAAAAAGTAATTAAAAAAAGCACATTTCTTCATCGAATACAAGTTCATAAAACGCGACGCTTATCGCATATACGAAACCTTTATTTAAAACAGTAGGTACTTCCATTTTAACCTAGTATAGACATCAAGTTCCAATTTAGACTAATAGCGGGTAACTGGTGTCATTTTCTAGAGTAACTGTCATTTGCTGTGTAGCAATCATTTTCTATAGTGGTTACAGTTAGATTGTTCGTTTAATCTGTTAACCACTTTGTAAAAAAGACAAAGTGGTCGTTTACAACTTAATTAAATTACATCGAGAAGTATAAAGAATGTTATAAGTTTGAAACAATACAATTTTTTCGCGTAGTTTTCGTTAAAAGAGGTGTAAAATTTGCCTTCAAGTATTAATATTATGATGTACTTCTAGTTGAATTTTGTCTACGGCGGCCAATTTAAACGGAGTCTAATACTTCAAGGCGGTTATAATGTACGCGCAAACACTGGTGTACTCTCTATCCGCACACTCATAATCTGATTGAGAGGCTTTTGACACAACTGGAGAGAAATCAGGTACTAGACCGACCGCTTTAAGTGTTTTAACGTCTAACAACCTTTTCCGGGTAATTTTTCGCGTTTATACCAGCCGCCACTTTCTGCCACAGACGCTCTTGCCAGAGGTGGAAATTTCATCTATATCTGTGCGAGTCCGAATTGGTCCCATCTCAGCACTAGCTGCAACATTAACAGTTGCAGCGCTGGTTTTATGATGGAACCACATAAAATAACTCACGGACAATTAGTGTACAGCTCGCAGTTAGAACTTTAGCTCGCAGTTTGAAAGACCAGCAACGTACTTGAAGCCCCTCTAGTGTTGCAGGTGTTATTAACTGTGATTGACAACGATAACGCCGAACCGAACCGGCAGAGAACTTACTTAAATATCGATAGACTATCAGTGACCTTGGCTAATCGACAAACGAAACGAACTGGTCTGAATAAATCGATACAGTGCCGATTGAGCCAACTTCTACCATTTTACTCCGATAACGAAATAATGAATAGTATATTAATCGACCTTTTTCGGTTAGTAATTGATTCTTGGCCTGAGGTAACCGATTAGAATATATTAAAGTAAAAGTGACATTGGTCTAGCGGTAACGTCTGCGTTATTGGTACAGCAGATAAAAAGGTACGTGGGTTCAAATCCCGGGTCGAAGCAATAAATTAAATATGAGATTTTACTGTTAAAATAATTGTACGCCCGAAATCTGGGAGTTAGCAGGTATCACACCCTCGTGCTTCGGAATCGTAAGTTGTCGATCCTGTACATGACCTCTTTCCGATCGTATCGCTAGCTGGTCTAACAAATCATAAGAGATTCCCTGTGTTTGCACACACATTTCGATACAATAAGTCCCGCGCAAAAGTTAAAAAGAAAGATGAGTTTTATATAAAAAGCAAATTACAATTTTAATAATTTTAATATTCATATAACTCATACCACGAAGAAATCAGTATTAGCGTAAAACAAAAATAAATTGATGAAAGGAATGACTGTTGCCTGATGCTCTATTTATAAATGAGAGGTAAAAATTTAAAAATAATGGTTAAATTCCTTTTCCGCTAATTGTACCTGTGTGTGTTACTACATACTTACACCGGTAAAATTATTACAATAAATAAATTATATTAAGCCACTAAACTTACTGTTTAATAAGTAGATACGAGTATAACTTATAATAACTATAGTATTCCTGGTCAAATTCAATCAACGGCGCGGCGGCCAATCACAGCAGGACATACTATAATTCGCGAGTGTGTTCGTATACTGTGCACAATGTACGGCAGTCTTTTTGTCACAACCGGTGAAAGATCCCGCGCAGCTCCGACACCTTAACGAGGTCTCCGAGTTACAGGCGTAAAAAACCTTTATATAAAGATTTTTTCACTTTTTTTAAGGCAACGCCCGCCCTTATGGCTAATCGCAGGGTACTTTACAAACATATAATTAGACACACACACACCCAACCCCGAATCCAAATTTTATTTTATTTAAAAAAAAGTATTACTGCTGAGTATTCTGGCAGTGTTTCTCAGTAGCTGCCACGTCATGCACTGCACGGTAGGGTAAAAAATAACGATGACGAAATTTTTTATGGAAAAAATGGAATTTGAATTGAAACAACTACTTATGGGTCACACAATTAGTCATTCTATGCAGGAATCGAACCCGGGCCAGAAGGTGACGAGACGAAAGTCTTAAACAAACTGTTTAAGACTTTCGTCTCAAAAAAGCTACCACTAGATCATCGAAGCCTTTACTAAGTAGACGTTGTTATCGACAAATTTATTCTCATAATACTAGTATTGAAGCTAGCATCTCTTCCAATAATATTGGTAGCACATTATTATGCCAAGCTCCTCGGCAATGTTTGGATAAGTATAAAGTTCCCTGCCTGGAATGTCAATATTGACAATGTAAGCCATTTTGTTACCGCTATACCTCTCATCATTTTCAGATAAAGATCTTAGGTGTATAAAAGCATATCTAGTGCATTTTATGGGTAAATATCATCTTTCTTCAACTTCTTTATCGTATGGGTAGAGGTGCCCTAGTGTCATGTTATTCTGTTGTTCAAGCCACGCAATAGGGATCTGATATAAGGGTGTGCGTTGTATTTATAATAAAAATGCGGAGCAGGCTTTGGGGACTGCCGATAGAAGTGAAAATTATTTTTTACACTTCTCATCTAAATCATCTATAATGACACTTGCATTGACACTTCACATTAAGATATACTCTTTACATTTATATATATATATATATATATAATGTATATTAATAACGCATGGAGGTAAAAGTATGTACGTACATATCAGGGGCTCTACCGGCTAAGTTGCCGAACATCGTTTTCGTGAACGGCGTTCAAATAAATAAAGGTTAAAAATTACTTAATCAATCGTCAAATCATGTGACGAAATGTGACGTCATAAATGGTCCGGAATCGATTATCAACGTTGAAGCCGATTTAACGATTGATTAAGTCATTTTAACTTTTATTTATTTGAACGCCGTTTAAGAAATGGTTGTTCGGCGACTAAGCCGGTAGAGCCCCAGGTTGGGGAAAAAGTCTTATCGCATTATAGTATGTATGAACTTATCATAAAATCTCTTTGGCTATACTATTTGTATCTGGCTGGTTTTGGTATCATTGGAAGAAATTAAAAAATAATAATTTCAAATCAAATTAGGAAACTGTGTGATTTCATTTGTTTTTCGTACTATCAAGATGAGTAAATCTTATGAAGAAATTTACTACAAAAAAGGTAAAAATGGACCTAGTGCAGTATCTATGAGAGTAGAACGAATTTGGTTTAAGCGTCTCTTTTCTTTTTATCAATCGTATCGAGATTGCAGTAGACGACTAATGTAATCGATTGGTAACACGCACAACTATGCCCTCAGTAATGAAGGCGTAAAATAAAATATACAACTATAAAACAGCTTGAACTCTGTATATTTCAATTACACGGAGCATTGTACAAAAACGTAAGGAAAGGAAAGAAGGTTATTATTTTTAATTTATTCATATGGTTAGTTGTTCTAGCCGCTGAGTAGGCTTCTGTCTATAATAATAAAGTGTAAATATGCGGATGCCAATTGAACCGACGAACTCCTTGGTTGTTAAATTCATTAAATTCGTTTGCAAATACTTCCAAATATAATTAATTATATGAATACTTTATTATTGTGACATACAATTAATTATAAGAAAACAATATTTGTTTTTTATTGTCATTATTTATTTCTTTCCACAACGACATTTAATTTATTAATAAAACTAAGCATTAAGTTAAATGTGTTCTAAATATTTTTGTATTGGTAATGTTCCCAAAATACTGGCAGCATTACCACGCTGTATGGCAATACCTATTTGTTGGGCAAAATATAAGCCTGCATTCTGAGAACGTGTCGCCTTAACAAGGCGTGCAGCTATTTCTTTATACATAATTATTTATAATTATGTATAAAGAAACATCATTTTTTTATATTTTTTTTCGTTTGCTGTATCATATTTTGTTTTTTTTTTGTCATTTAGCATGCCGTAAGTTAGAATGTATAATGAAGCACTCCACACAAATTGATTGATATTACTGTTATTTCTGCGGATTATCTTCATAATTTTGATATTTGACAGTATCGTAATGTGTTGTTAATTCGTTACATAAAAGTACCGTTTACTTTCAGATACTTTAACGTGAATAGTTGTGACAATCATCCATTACTAATATCCCAACATCTGAATAAATATCATCCTGAATATAAATTCTCACTCAAAATAACAAAATCGTATCTGATAACAAGGAATCCCATTAAATAAATTTGCATTTATATTTAAAAATACGCATTAAGAAATAACAAAATTGTTCTTTTGCTGTTTAAGACAAATTACAATATTGAACTGAAGTTATTTATTACAATTACAAAATAACATCTGCTGTAGTGCTAGTATAAATTGATTGTGAGCAATCCCCATAGCGACTTCAAGGTCAATAAAACGTACCGCCACGCCATGGGTGTCAGAAAAGTATTCTTTTTTTTTTAATGTCAGAGGGCGACAAACGAACAAGTGGGTCAACTGATGGTAAGTGATCCCCACCGCCCATGGACGCTCGTAACACCAGAGGAGTTGCGGGTGCGTTGCCGGCCTTTAAGAGCCAGCAAACAAGTGTTGCTGACCCTTCCCCCCACCCCGATGAGCTCTGGCGACCTTACTCACACTCGGAAACACAACATTAAATTATTAATGTTATTATTAAGGAATGTCTTCTGTAAGGTGGAGGTACTTCCCCAGTCGGGCTGCTCTTCGAGCGAAAGAACGCTGTGCCCTACCTCTCTTAATTGATGAAGTTTTGTATCAATAGTTATTAGTCTTCTATATTGCAATGACATAGAGAAAATGTGCTGTTTAGTGTTGGCATAGAATATCATCACCCCATCTCATCCCGTGGGGGGCGTAGAAATCGACCAAGGGAATACCTACCAGAGAACGGGCAGCAGCGTTTTTCCGTAAACTATGACCATTCAACTGCGATCGCCAACCCGTCTGCCAAGCGTGGTGATTATGGCATATCCCCCATTCTTTGAGGAGGCTTTTTCCAGCAGTGGACGACATGATAATGATGATATTGCAATGATTGTAACTGTAAGTAAAGTACGCCTATATATATACTTCCTCTGCAACAAATGTTTTGGGTTAGATATATTTTGTATTTGTAGCCAAATGTAAAAGCTTTCATTCGATTTATTATATGCCCTGGAAGTCGTAGGCTCTATATGAGCAGTAATCATAAGGAGGGCAACCGTCTAAGTCGCCAATCATCCATCATCGTGATCGTCGTTCAAATAGATGAAGGTTAAAAATGAATTATTTTATGTGTACCTCCAATTTGTAGAATATACTGCAGTTATAAGTAATGGAATCAGGCGTTACTTTGCGGAAATCCATAACAATCAAAATACAAAATCAATATGTGGTGTTAATTCCGCTAATTGTCAGTTTAATCATGCCGGAATGCAATTTGCACCGCCCTCCCGCCCGCAAAAATGTGCACATGCAAGATGGACAATATAAAAAAGCTACATATTGATTTTGTATTTTGACTACTGCAGTTATGTTTTGGGTCTATTTCACAATGTATGAATAAAGTGTAGGATAGCTAACTAACATATAAATAAACTAACAGATATAAACTCTGGATAAAACACATTGCGTTTCACCATCACCTTCCCATTAAATTTATTTGCCAGATAGTTATTCGGCAGTTACTAATTAGTAGGTTTGGCAACCTCGCATTTTGTCGTTCCGTCTTCCGTAACATACAACTTATAAAAACATTTCTTATTATAAACGCACCTAAAAATATCTTAATCGTACATTTTACACATTATTTATGTTTAGCATTTTCAGGTTTGCATAAATATTTTCAAATTTATCTTCTAACTATTATTTTATCAAACAAAAATAAAACGTACGAAAGTCTAATAAATAAACGTTTGACGTTTATTTATTTGACTTATTTGCTAGTTAGTACTATTTATGGATTATGAAACGCAAACGATGTCTTTATTCGATAGATAAATTGCAAGTACCTAGCTTATTCGGGACTTTACTTGGACATTGTGAAACAGACCCTTAGTCAAATAGCCATTTATTGGTAAGATTTCTTACATGTCATGAAAATGATTATAAAATATATTAAATGTCTCAACAATGTCAACAAATCAAATAGGTAAATAACTTGTACAAAAAAATTTAAAATAGTTAATATATTTATTTCTTATATAGTAATAATAATATTCTGGGATATTATTAACACACGGCCATTTGATCCCAAACTAAGCAGAGCTTGTACTATGGAAACCAGATAACTAATATAATACATATACTACTCTCCTTTTGTAAATACATACTTATATAGATAATTGGACAAACAGACATGCTCATGCACACAAATATCTGTCCTGGGTGGGAATCCAACCCACAACCTCCGGCGTGAAAAACAAGCATATGCCAACCACGCCAAAAGGCCCGTCACCGTAGTTAATATATTTATTAGTTATCATATTTATTTTGCTGTTGGTGAAGAATATCACCACCCCATCTCATCTCGAGAGGCGTGGAAGTCGTCCTGAAGGAATATTAACCAGAGAAAACAATGGACACAGTTCCACTGTGGAGCTCTTTGTCCAGCAGTGGACGCCATTTGGCTAACGTGATGAAATAGCATAATGATAATTGATAGCTGTGCCCCGCGGTTTTACCCGCGTTAAATTTTATAAATTATCGCAGCTCCTCCCCATTAGGTGACACCGTGATAATATGTACCATATATGTTGACCCGACGTCTTAGTAATATTCATGCAAAATTTTAAGTAAATCCATGCAGTAGTTTTTGAGTTTAGCCCGTACATACATACAGATAAACAGACAAAAATTCTAAAAACTATATTTTTGGCTTCGATATCGATGGTAGAACACGCCCCAAGTATCCTTTTTAAAAAATATTCAATGTACAGTTTTCATTTTCCTACGATTTTATTATATGTATAGACTAGCTGTGCCCCGCGGTTTTACCCGCGTTAAACTTTATAAATTATGGCCTATATGTTAATCCAGGGTGTTAGGTAACTCTTTACCAAGTTTTATTAAAATCGCTCCAGCCGTTTAGCCGGGAAGAAGTAATATACACACTCACAAACTTTTGCCTTTATAATATTAGTGTGGTAATTTAGTTTTCTTACGCGTCAGTAAGTTTATTCGATATTTGTCACCAAGGCAATCTGGGAATTTCCCTAAAATCGGCAGAATGGCAGTGGAACCGGTAAAAAATTGCATATAGTTCGCATACATGCATAGATTTGACTTAATATTTAATATACTAGACATGTATAAATCGGTAGTGTACCACTCTACAGGTTTATTACGACTACTATCGTATATTCAAAGAGAAAGTAATACCAATAGTTTTCTCATTTGTTATCACTCCACAAAGCGACATCGACGAATTCGCAATGTAGAAAATTGTAAACCTTTACGGTGCTTTTTTCATTTGAAAACTGCGGCATCGTCGGTGTGTTGATGACACCTATATAAATATTAAAGCGTTGGAAACATAAATATTTAAAATTTGATGTACCAAATTATAATATAAACATACAATTTGGAATAATGTTCTTCACGTAAAAGTTAACAGTGGTACCGTAAAACAATGTTATTAGCAAATCGAAGATTTAAGACGTATAAATTTTCATGATGTATAAACGTTTATATTTTCTCTAATTATTAAATAAGTAATAACATCATAGTTACCAATTAGATTGCGTTTAGCTTTGTAGGTTCAATAATAAGGTTACATAAATTAACCACACCAATAGGATGATATGGAAAAGATCGCATAAAATTAACTCCTTGCGGCAGTGATCATTATTGGGAAAAATACATATAACTATGTAAGATATTCTTAGCCTTGAAAAATACAAGGTTTCAACTTGTAACAGAAAGTGTGAACGTAACTTAAGGGGGTTATAGGGTATCAGGACGGCTACCTATGGACGAAACTTCAAACAGAAATAATCATTTTTTATTCAACTAGTAATTTATTTTTCTATCGAAAACCTAAATCAACAAGTAAGATTACCGACATTATGAACAACACTAAAAACTCAGCCGCAAGGGTAATGAACCTTACCGCGAACTCTTTGGGTAAACTTATACTTAGACTGTAAATAAAAAGTGTGGTTCTGTACAGTCACATAATTTATTACATGTGTTTATTTTAAGATTCAATCAAATGTTTAACTGAATTTTTGCTCTAATTTTTAAAGGTTCCCTGTAACGGCATTTTAATCATTCATACAAATTTGATAACTAGGATAAATCACTTAATTTAATTTAAATTGATATTCCGCAAGATGTTGGATCTAGGAGAAATAAATAATTTAATTGACTTATGTAACTGCAGATATTTTTTTGTGTGTTAAATAGTAAGAATATTAAATTTTTCTTTCAGTATGTGAATTTAATCTGGCCGGAAACGAATAGGTACTTAATTTTTAATACAAACTATACAAACTAACCAGAGTTTATCTGGTTACACGCGGTACGACTACTGATAAATTACGAAAAAATATGAATAATGTACTAGGCTTATATGAACATTAGGGGACATTTCGAATTCCGTCCTGATTTTGTCGCAAGGAACTCTAATACGGCGGCGAATACAAAAGATTGATGTAGGTAAATAATAAATGGTTAAATATTTTTTAATATTCATTAAAGCGGGCCCCGCGCGTGGCGGCATCTTTGAGAGACTCAAAGATACCGCCACCGCGCGCCGCGCCATTTGAATGTGTTCGTGTATAACTCATTGGTCTAGCGGTAGCGTGTTCAACTGCAAGTAATAAAGTCCTGGGTTCAAATCCCGGGTCGGGCCAAAAAGTGATTATGGGAATAATGAAGTCCTGGGTTCAATTCCCGGGTCGGGCCAAAAAGTGATTATGGGATTTTTCCGTAAAAAGAAATTTCTCAGTATCAGCCCGAAGTATGGGAGTTGACGATATTACACCCCCATGCCTCGAAGAGCACGTAAAGCCGTCGTTCCTGTGCCTGACCTCTTTCCGGTCGTATCGCTAGTCATCCCATCGGATCATGAGAGTGATGGAATAGAAAGTGCAGGGGCACGTTCAATTCCACCTTTAAAATTTAGAGTGATACACGCTAAATTTTTAAGGTTCCCTGTAACGACATATTAATCATTCATACAATACATACAAATAAAAAAATATGAATAATGTACTAGGCTCCTAAGAACATTTCAAATTCCGTCCTGATTATATCCAAACTTACACTAATATGGCGGCAAAATCAAAGAGTTGATGTAGGTAAATAATAAACGGTTAAATATCTATTAATATTCATGAAAGCGAGCCGCGCGCGTCGTCGATACCTAGGCGGCTCTTTTGAGTGGACTCAAAGACGCCGCCAAAGGGGCCGCGTTCGAAGAAAGCCGCCAAATTCATCAAATATTGTGCATTTTTCATTTATTTATAAATATTAAAATCATCAGTTGTTCGTAAACTGCTGTCTATTTAGGTCGTGTTTAGTTACTAAATCGTCTAAAATGTCGTTTAGTAATGAGTAAAGTGTTCCGCGAAATCCTTAACTATGTCGTTTAGTGATCGTAATAATTTTGAAAATTTCGTACATTCATCTATGAAAGAATAGCCTCAGACGTGCACTTTGTGATGATGAGGATTCATAGGTCACAGAATTTAAGGCTGTTTAATAACGAGGAACCTATGTCCTGAAGGGTACAGTGTCGCGATGGAGGCCACGCCTCTTTATAACTAAGAAACATGAAAGCTTTATGATTCTATGAATATGTTGTACATGAGAGAGTCTCGTGTTAGTTGGCAAGTCTTGGAGTTAAGCTTTCGGTGTCGGTGCAGATTTTAGTGAACGTGAAATAATGAAATTCTTCAATCAGTACTGAAAACAACTTCAACTAGAAATGAAACTATAAAAAGATTCTCGTAATGTGTTTGTGTATCACGTACTTTTACGATGTAAAGTATCCAATAGCTATTCAGCAGTGCTATAAATAAAAACATAACTTGAAAATAAAACAAAATATGTGTAGTGAGTGCAATCGGAATCAAACTACCAGGCGTGCATAGAAACACAGAGGTATGTAACAATTTCTACCGTAAATCAGAATCAGCTGTGTGTGCTGTGTTAGTACGGATGTTTGTTATATCGATAAAAATACTTGTCGATATATTGAATGGTATATTATTTTACGATCAAGATTAAAATGATGGTATTTCGGTATGAGATTTTGTGTATAGGTAGGCTTAAGGAGACCGTATATGCCCCTTAAGTTACGTTCACTCTTTCTGTTTCACGTTGTATAGTAAAGTAACAGACTAAACTTAGAATTTAGAAAAGAAAGAAAAAAGACAGCTTATACAATCGAGAGCAATGTGAAATGAACTGAACTGAACTGTAATCCGAGTCACTTATTTGGATGCGTATGTCAATTAAATACAATTTATTTCATTACTAGCAGTGCTCCGCGGTTTTACCCGCGTTAAATTTTATGATTCTTTACAGTGCCTCCCCCGTAGGTGATAGTGAGATAATATGTAGCCTATATGTTGACCCGACCTCTTAGTAATATTCATGCAATTTGAAGTTAATCCATGCAGTAATTTTTGAGTTTAGCCCGGACCTACATACAGACAAACAGACACACGTACAAAAATTCTAAAAAGTATATTTTTGGCTTCGATATTGAATGTAGATCACGCCCCAAGTATTCTTTTTAAAAATAATCAATGTACAGTTTTGACTTTCCTACGATTTTATTATATGTATAGATTCTAGCATTATTATCTATATAAGTATATATTTACCGAAGAAAAGTAATATACGTAGTATATCAGTTATCTGGTTTCCATAGTACAAGCTCTGCTTAGTTTTGGATCAGATAGCCGTGTGTAAATAATGTCCCAGGATATTAGTATTATGTACCTTAGTTCCCGAAATTAAAATGTTTCTTTAAATGTTAAACAATTTTTATAGAAAAGTTTTTACATTTTTTATTCCGTTGTACATTACGACTGAATAAAAATTGTAAAATATTGTTGCGCAGCCAATATCAAACCATAATATTAAATTTATTACGCCCATACCGTGTAACAGTTCCATATGTATGCAATTAATATACAACAATAATTGATGTTTCAATATGTTAGATAAATATCACGCTTCGTGTGCTTTTGCATGTTAATCAGAATGCATATGGAAAAACACATATAATTTAATTCGATGCATAACATTGACATTCCCGTATTTGTCTGGGCTAATTGCACTGTTGAAAATTCAGTGCAATGCATTGCATAAATTGAAATAACTTTTACACGTATTTTCTACTGCAACGTTGGATAATATTTATTCAAATTAAAACGGATAAGCTATAATATCGATTATTTATATATTTAAGTGGTAACACCAAACGGTGACGTTTGACAGAAGTTTTTGGCGCCAACGCGGAAAAAAAAGCATGGAAGCATTGTTATATTTTCTAAAAATAGTGTAATTTCGAGTTTTTATGTGTAAATATGGTGGATTTTTAGACGAAACATCTTCGAAAACGTACACAGATGAAGGAAAGTGCCAGATTGCCGTGAATTGTGATTTTCTGTGTTCAAACTAAAAGTCAATAGAAGACTCTAGAATAGTCTCCACTGCTTTACTGGGGTAGGACAAGGACTAAGACTTGACTGTGACGGACTTTACTTAACATTGACTTAATGACGAAAACTAACGGTGTGAAAATATATACGTATAGTTCTACTGAAGATGGCTCATAATGCTGAAGAAGTCAACGCCATAAAACTGAATAAGAAAAACATTATGACAGGTAGACGAACCGACAGCATCGCAAGAATTTTTGTCTGTTTATCTGTTTGTCTGTATGTATGTCCAGGCTAAACTCAAAAAGTACTGCATGGATTTACTTCAAATTTTGCTTGAATATTATTAAGAGGTCGGGTCAACATATAGGCTACTTATTGTCACGCTATCACCTACGGGGAGGCTGCTGTGATAATTTATAGAGTTTAACGCGGGTAAAACCGCGGGGAACAGCTAGTTAGTATATATTGTAATAAATATCTAATTGTTACCTGCATATGGAGTATGTATTTTAGACGCGGCACGTTGTATGACGAAACTTCACATCTAAAAAAAGAAAACAATGCTGTTATATTCTTTAAATTTATATTGTTTTATTCATATGAGAATATGGATAATACGTTGATTTTTCATGTTATTTAATATTCCGTTCGTTGATTTAATAGCTTTGATAAAATTTGAATAATTTTGAAAGGGTCCAAAAGGGTTTCTAAAGCGAAACACAAATCAAAATTAAGTCAAATACGCGGAAATTTAGGGCCATGCTTTAAATCAATTATGCTAGAATATAATAACATAATTATTTTTGGGACCGTATGTGCGAATTTCATTACCTTGGGTGATAATGGAATTTGTACATTTGGCCCAAAATACGAAGATATGCCTGCGTCATATCTAAAATATTTACTTGGAAGCAGATGAATACCTTGAATTTCGAGTCACACTATTTTTCTTTATTTACTGTTTATAATGAGGCACATTTTCTAGCCGCTTATATTTATTAAGTTTATATTAACTCTGACACAACATTTTTATTGTAAATAATGTGACCATCATATAATCCTTCTGTTTGTACGCCAGCACATCAAGCTTCCCCAATCTGTCAAATTTCCCCAATTGAAAGTGAACCTTATGTTTTTGTGATAAGGTTGAAAATCTATAAACGAAATTTGAAAGATTAGGGCAGCTGGATGTGCTGGTGTCTGTACTTACGTGAACTTCACTAAAACGGCAACACCAATATTTTTCTTATAATTGACTGCACGTATGGCGCAGCGGAGAAATCTTTTGCCTTACCACATCGTGTCCCGGATTCAATCCCGGCGCAGGACCACTACTTGTGTGACCCATAAGTAGTTGTTCTGAGTCTGAATGTACTTTGTTTCCGTCAATTATATGTTTTTAAAGTACCCCGCGACACAGGTATTCATTTCCCTAACGCCCGCACGGGCGTTGCCATTATATAAAAAATGTTCTCGTAAATATATAAGAATCCTAGTTATTAAAAAAAACACTTCTCATACTTCTCAGATAATATGGTGAATAGTATTTATAAGCTGAATATAAAACGTTAGTAAAACACGGTGAGGCCTTTAATAAACAGTGGACGTGTTTCAGTTGATGAGATGATCATTATATTTTCCTTTTTAGTGATACGATACATTGAGTACTCTCGAGTAATAAGGACATGTACACCGACTATATGCTCTATTGACCATATCCTTATTATAACTACTACTCTATTGACTAAATCCTTGTTGAAAGTAAACGGTGTCTAGATCAATGCCATCTAATTCCAGGCATAAAAAATCGTTGATCATCTTTCGATAGCGCAATCCATTTACCGTAACTCTAGTTCCAGCCTCATTTTCGAAATATCAAATCATCATAAAAAATCAAGTCATTTGCTTTATTATTTTCCACTATTAATGACATACCTTTCTCTTTATAATGAAATAAACATCCGATCAATAATATTAAAAAATTGCATTTTTCTTTGAATATCAAAATAAAACCTCGTATTGGAAAAAACTTTAGTTAATGCATGCATTAAAATACTGTATTTGTGGCTAGTTAATTTATTTTAAATGTCAAATTATAGTTAATTAACTATTTAGGACTGCCCAAAAGCCCATGGGAGTTATAACTGACATGTGAATGGCATTAACTGAAACTAGCGTTACTATACTATAGGGAAAATGGAGTTAGCCTAAAATCAGGTTACCGACATAATAAATGTAGAACGACGTCCGACTGAGTCCGAGATATTCTAGAAAAAGGGCAAGTTGGAAGTACCTCAGTTACATAGAGGTAAACTTGTTTGAAGAATATTATGAGTCCAGTTGATGATAAGATTTTTCACATAACTGTCTCAACTGGGTCGTGTTTAAATCTGCTGTAGAGGGACCCGCTTCGTTTGTTACGTCGGATCTTCTCAGTGCGGGCACAATTCTAAATGATTAATATAAAGCATAAGTATAATGACATGTACACAATTTTATAGCAATTTAATAATTATTCTCATCTAAAAATATTAATGTTGTGATAGCGTAATAATATGTAGCATATATGTTGACCCGACCTCTTAGTTAATATTCATGTAAAATACGTAAATCCATGCAGTACTTTTGAGCTTAGCCCGGACATACATACAGACAAACAGACACAAAGACAAAAATTCTAAAAACTATATTTTTGGCTTTGATATCGATAGTAGATCACGCTCCAAGTATCCTTCTAAAAAAATATGCAATTTACAGTTTTGACTTTCCTACGATTTTTTTTATGATAGATCATATTGTTATGGTCAATGTTCGATTTGTTATGAACCGTATGTACCTACTAGAAATAAAATCTTTAAATATTTACATATTCCTACATACATTTATGGTTTAGACAAATTAAAGTAGGTGCTCATCAATAAAGATACGTCCTGGGTAGGGATCGAACCCACGACCTCGGGCTTATCATTATTAAAGTTTATTGAGGAAAACAAACGTATATGTACACGGTCAAACATTTACATAGTAGCGGACATTGAAGGAGCGCAATTACTCTTGAAACTGACCCTTTGAAGAAAACCAGTTAGTGAATTAATTTTTTTTATTAATTTAAAATACGCCATCTGATTGAAGTTTTTGCATGAAAAGTTATTTTTTCTCGGTGTATCTTGCAAGACTGGAAGGTGTTTTCAATATTATAATTATGATCTTTCATATGCAATTCAATGATTTGTGAACAAATCAATCAGCCATGTTTATAGAAAAACAAAGTCTAGGGAATCTTTTTTTTTATTGCCTTAGGAAGCAGACGAGCTAGCGGCCCACCTGATGGTAAGTGGTAACCGCTGCTCATGGAAATTCGCAGTGCCAGGGGGCACAGCAAACCGCTGCGCAAAATCTTAGATATATAGTAAAATCTTAAATTAGATCTGCCAGTGTGTATTGTTCGTAACTTAATGCAGAGCATTGGTAGTTGGTGCTGGTTCAAGCCCACAGGTCGATTAAATCTACGATTTCCCAATTTTGAGAATAGAAAAATTATTTTGGTCAGGCTCAACACAAGAGCGACGATCTTGCAAGGATCACGATATGTCGTTACATGCGGTAAGCGCAAACCGGCGCTGGAGCTGAAATAATGAAATTTATTCAGCACATACACTTGTACTTGTCAAGCTCACAATGTATTACATAAACAAAGTTCAAAAACAGTAATTAAAGCAACAAAATATTTTGAATTAGTCCGTCCGTGCGGTCTGTTTCGTGACATATATTTTTAATATCCTTAAATAAATAATAAATAGCAAGTTACAACGCTATTATTGTTACATTTAGCAATTGTATATTAAAATTATGACCAGAGGGCTTGAACCAGCACCAACTACCAATGCTCTGCATTAAGCTAGGAACGATACACACTGGCACATCTAATTTAAGATTCCCTAGGCTTTGCTTTAGTAGAAACATGGCTGATTGATTTGTTCACAAATCATTGAATTGCATATGAAAGATCATAATTATCTTATTGAAAACACCTTCCAGACTTGCAAGATACACTGAGAAAAAATAACTTTTCATGCAAAAACTTCAATCAGATAGCGTATTTTAAATTAAGTAATGGAATCCGGCGTTACTTTTCGGAAATCCAAAACAATCAAAATACAAAATGAATATGTAGTGTTAATTCCGCTAATTGTCAGTTTAATCATGCCAGGATGCAATTTGCACCGCGCTCCCGCCCGCAAAAACGTGCACATGCAAGAAGGACAATATAAAAAAAGCAAATTACATGCGCCAGTACGATACCCAACACGTGTTTCAGTCCTCCACGGACCATTCTCAAGGGCTGCTAACTCGTCGAGTGCTCGAAGGAGACTTCTCCTTGCGGGAGGGCAGTGCAAATTGCATCCCGGCATGATTAAACTGACAATTAGCGGAATTAACACTACATATTGATTTTGTATTTTGATTGTTATGGATTTCCGAAAAGTAACGCCGTATTCCATTACTTAATTTAAAATACGCTATCTGATTGAAGTTTTTGCATGAAAAGTTATTTTTTCTCAGTGTATCTTGCAAGTCTGGAAGGTGTTTTCAATAAGATAATTATGATCTTTCATATGCAATTCAATGATTTGTGAACAAATCAATCAGCCATGTTTCTACTAAAGCAAAGCCTAGGGAATCTTAAATTAGATGTGCCAGTATGTATCGTTCGTAGCTTAATGCAGAGCATTGGTAGTTGGTGCTGGTTCAAGCCCTCTGGTCAATCAAATCTACGATTTTTCATTTTTGAGAATAGAAAATTTATTTTGGTCAGGTCAACACAAGATAGACCGACGATCTTGCAAGGATCACGATATGTCGTTGCATGCGGTAAGCGCAAACCGGCAGCTGGAGCTGAAATAATGAAATTTATTCAGCACTTGGGTATTTACATACACTTGTAAAGTACTTGTCAAGCTCACAATGTATTACATAAACAAAGTTCAAAAACAGTAATTAAAGCAACAAAATATTTTGAATTAGTCCGTCCGTGCGGTCTGTTTCGTGACAAATATTTTTAATATCCTTAAATAAATAATAAATAGCAAGTTACTAAGCTATTATTGTTACATTTAGAAATTGTATATTAAAATTAAGGAATTGAAAACAACGAGCAGTTGGCTAGCATAAAAGGCTCTAAACCAGTAGCTTAATTTAAACTCTTTGGGAAAGTCCATAACTGAAAGTTGTCCAGTTGTCTATAGGCTAATATGCCGATAACCTCGTAATGTTTGCAAACAACTTGCGGAAAAAAACATCAATTTAGTTGATGTCAGCACTTTAAAAAATACTTAGTTTATTTCGAGTCTCTGTCGTCATTACAGATAATTGCGGTTTCCTCAATTTCAGTGAGTGCCGACAGCTTCTGTCTTAACTGAAGACTTCCTTGCATTTGTCGCAATGTTCTCATTATGCTTAGTACAGTGCCAAACTTATAACATTAAATAAACACCGACACAATCACCAAGCTAGAAAACAGCTATCGTACTGATGCTATAAATGTAAAACATTGTAGTCTTGGATATCCAATTTGGATGTTGAGATATTTCGATGCTCAGATGATTGAATTCACAAAAAAATGGCTGAAAATATTGGATGACATTTGAATGTGTGTAGGATATACCTCAAAAATAGTCTTTAATAAATTAATAAATCGCGGTTAACACCGCGGGGTGCATTAACTCTGCTAGTTTTGTAGAGACGCCGGCACATCCAGCTACCCCAGGCTGTCCAATTTATTTTATAGATCTTCTACTTGATCACAAAATCATAAGGTTCACTTTCAATAGGGAAAATTTAACAGATTGGGTTAGTTTGATGTGCTGGCGTCTGTACTTAAAAACGTTTTAATGGACTGTCATCACTCATATCTAAGTATAATTTCGATTAACCCTTTGACTCCTTCTTTTTTTATATACTATAAACCAAAACATGTGTGTTGATACACACATTTTTTTTGTTTAGTGATACATACACTCAATTTCTATATTTGAATATATTAGCTAAAAATATACATATATTAAGTCTGTGCCAAACATATTATTTGCGTCGGTCTTTTTGTTTCAAACTTATAACTCTTTATCTGTAATTTGGTGTAAATGTATTTATCCATATTATTTAAATTTATTATATTTTAAAGTAATTTTACACACTTACAAATACAGCTGGCACCAACCACTTAATGCCTACATTAAGCCCATGCCCTACATTAAGTGGTTGGCGCCAGCTGTAGGCAAATAAGAAAAGTCGCAAAGCTATGTAAAAGGGCTTTGTAAGACTTGAACTATGGTAAGACACTCGCATGAAGATGAAAACTTAAATGAAATGCGGCCACCAATCTATAGACACACCGTACCCTGAGGTGCTCGTTGACTTTAATGGACCTGTGGCAGCAACAAGCTATGAAGCTAGATAAACTACATGTATAATAAAAAAAAACCGGCCAAGTGCTAGTCGGACTCGCCCATAAAGGGTTCCGCAACAGCAAGTATTTCAGTTGATTAAATGAAAGGTAAATTGCGGTTTACGATTTATGACACAAAAAAAAACTACTTACTAGATTTCGTTCAAACCAATTTTCGTTGTTAGTTTACATGGTAATGTACATCATATATTTTTTTTAGTTTTATCATTCTTTTATTTACAAGTTACAGGGGGGGACACTCATTTTTCCACTTTGGAAGTGTCTTTCGCGCAAACTATTCAGTTTAGACAAAAAATGATATTAGGAACCTCTATATCATTTTTGAAGACCTATCCATAGATACCCCACATGTATGGGTACGAAGAAAAATTTTTTTTTGAGTTTCAGTACTATGTAGTTCTATGTATTATTTTTCTATTTTTGTGTTAAAATCTTAATGCGGTTCACAGAATACATCTTATTACCAAGTTTCAACAGTACATCACTTATAGTTTCGGAAAAAAATGGCTGTGACATACGGACGGACAAACAGACAGACAGACAGACAGACATGACGAATCTATAAGGGTTCTGTTTTTTGCCATTTGGCTACGGAACCCTAAAAATGGGTTTAGCTCGGACATACATACAGACAATCAGACAACCAGACAAAATGTCGAAAAACTATATTTTTGGCTTCGATATCGATTGTAGATCACGCCCCAAGTATCCTTGTAAAAAATATTCAATGTGCAGTTGTACTTTCCTATGATTTATTTTATTTTTTATTTATTTATTCATGTACACACAAAAATTTGGGTCCGTGGCTTAGGCCCCCAGTGGTCGAGGCACCTGTGGCCTACGCCCCCGATCGGATTTATTTTATATCATTTTATTTTTGTGCTTTTTCACTTTGTACAGTAAATGAGAAAAGTGTTTCACTATAATAATATTATTCCTTGCCAAACAAAAGTTATCTATCAAATTGCACAGAAAATAGATCGCCACTTAACCTTATCCTTACACACCTTTTTCTACATTAAAAACATATTTATTATGTACAATCATCCAGAAATTAAAAAGACCTCATATAAAATGTTAGTGAATGTTATTAATATAAAATATATTAATATACATTTATAATAAATTACCATGTAGAAATATTATCTTTCAACTTGAACCAAATCGTTAGCTAACTGCGCCAAACCAGTTATTGGCTACAATAAAAGTCCATCTTTTTGTCTACAAAATTTAAAACAATAAGGAGGTATGAATAGATTTTAAGTATATCTCTTTCACACCTGAGTCAAGTTATTGAATATTGCAATATGTAACCGATACGAAAGTCATCTCATAATGACAAGCGAAAATCCTTCGCAAAGGCTTGTGCGAAATATTTACAAAATAGTTAAATATAGACTTGTTGGAAAAACATTGTTGCACGCTGGATTTGCGTTGCGTTCTAGAAATAAGGAAAGAAGTCCATTCTTTATTAAAAATTGTATGAAACGAAAATTGGAAAATTACGAGTGAAAAGTACAGGGACAAAATTCCAATCTACGACAGTATATAAAAAATAATTAAAAATAAATAAGACTTTCATTTTTCAAAACATACATCCAATATAAAAGCATTGCTATGATATATATATAATTATGATTTAATGTATTACCTATACATATACCACCATTAGACATTTATTATTTTTGTAAAATATTTTTGTGCCTGATAGTACATTTGATCAAAAATTGCTTTGAATTAAAATAATCGAATCGGGGGCGTGAAATTTCTTCCAGCAGACCCGCGAGAGGAAAAAGTAATTGAAGATAGTTAATATTGTGTGTAGGGCAATAATAAACTTACATACTAATAATTTACATAAATACTTAAATACGAATATATACCACTATTATACTCAATGTTAAATTTAAAATACACTAAATACTAATACTAACGTACATTCTAAATGGATGAAATGGATAGATAGTGATTTTTTACTTGTTTTTTAAAAGAATAGATCGAATTGCAGTTCCGAATATTTGGCGGAAGAGAGTTCCACAGCCTGACCGCATGAACGGTAAAGGAATAGGAATAGAAATCGGTTTTATGGAGGGGAAATTTAAGGAGGGATTTCATATGCGATCTGCAAAGAGCACCAGGAGCTGATTTATAGGAGAAGCGCTCTCGCAGATAGGAAGGGGATTGGGGATTATGAAGGATGTTAAAAAGGAGACACAATATGATGTTATTATATGTATAGATACATAACTCTACTCTAACTCTACCTAAAAAGTTTCTTGTCAAACGTACGGTGCGTTTGTTGACCCACTTGCTAGGTTACCTTGCTATTAATTATAAAAAGACTACCATTAAGTTGTTTTTGGTAACATTAAAATCAATTTGATGGTGATATTTAAAATTACACACAGGAACTGAACAGGTTCCAATTAAAACTTAGCATGATAATCTGCAGTTTTTGAGAAAACTCGTTTAAACTATAGATGCAGACAGTTTTGTGATGAATTAGCAACAAAAAGCAATTTCAAACGCTTTTATATAACTTAAACAGTGCATTCGAGTCCGATGACACTTCGACACGTCAAAATTCGTGACCAACTTTGGCTCAAATACTTGAACCGTTTCCAATTGTCCATACATTTTAATGTTTCGTATATTTGTTCAAATGTATGTGCAAACATTGACAAACAATTTTTTTCTATGGGTAATGGGGCAACCACACGCTTCGGTCTTGGAGGCGCCGCGCACTGCGGTAACAAAACCACGCATGCGTAGTAAACACAATGAAAATACAACTGTATTTTGATATGTGTAAAGTGCATTGTTCTTTGTGATACGCAATGATTTGGCGTGGAAATTCCGGTGGTGATTGGAAGTAGTGTGAATTCTCGCGGTTTACTTAAATGGAATGGCGATGGTTATTTTAAATGAGATTTCAGTAATTCCATAACGTGTAACATGAATAATCTAAAATATCTAAGAAACTGAACTCATCCGTAAAACCAAACAACTGTTCTACAAGTTATTCTAACAGTTTAAAATAATTATAATAATAATAATTTATAGGGACAATATCACACAGATCATCCTAGCCCCAAACTAAGCAAAGCTTATACTATGGGTACCAGGCGACGATATACATACTTATAGAAACTACTTACTTATTAGAAAACATCCATGACTCACAGACAAATATTCGTGCTCATCACACAAAATTATTTATGCAGTTCGTCGGGTCGCGGTACGTTTTGTTGCAGAATAGCTGTCTTCGCCCGAGTAAATGCACATATATTAATATTTATTAGATTTATACGGCATACAAAACCAATTACATACCATCATCATATCAGCTGAAAGACGTCCACCGCTGGACGAAGGCCTCCCCCAAGGATCCCGCCAATAGCCGGTCTTAGGCTGTTCACATCCAGTGGCTTCCCGCGGCCCTTGCAAGATCGTCGGTCCACCTTGTAGGGGGTCTGCCCATGCGGCCACGCTGCATCTTTCGGTTCGGGGTCGCCACTTGACTTTGTTTTCACACACAACATACACACGACTTTGTTTTCACACATAACAGCTGTACTCTGCGCGCGTTAATATGGCAATATATAAAATTCATTGTAATGATAGGGACGCCATCTTAACACAGAAATCTTTGTGAACTCCTCCTGAACAATACTTTTCTGAAGATCATCACATGATCGACTGCATAGTTTACGATTCTATAAAGAACATACAGACAAATTATATATATACATAAGTACAAACATAAAACAATCTAATGACGAGAATTCAGTGCTATTATTATTAGAAAAATGAAGGCACATAACCATTTAATGAGCGAATGAACTAGAACCTAAATCATAGTCCGGGATGACTTCCACGAGCTCATTAAGTGTGGTCACCACTCGTGGTACGGCTGTCGCACCACGGACTGCAGTTCTGGACAAAAGCCACATATAACAGTCGATGTTTTCTGCCACGTAGATAATTAATCGGTGCGTAGGGTTGAATCGGCTCTTTATGGATGACCGGACCATCCGTCATACCTTTCAATATATCCTTTTGACTGCACATGTGCGATTAAGAGAGTCACCTCATCGTTTCGTGTTCCAGGTACGATGCCCGCTCAGGTCACCTATTTGTGTGATCCATCCATAAGTAATTGTTCTGAGTCTAGAAGAGCCTTTTCCGTTTATTTTTTGTTTGTAAAGTACTCCGCAGCAAAGCAAAATAACACTAGTATATCCTTTTAATATCCTCTAACAAGTTACATGTGACTTTTGTCGCTAAGAAAGAATTATACGGCCACCTCAAGTATTTTGGTATACGAATAAGCCTTAGGTGAATGACCGCTTTAGTGTTGTACTTATATAGCCCTCAACGGCGTTCTGAGGGCGGTTTACGTTTTTATGTACCATCGGATGTAGCTACTTGTAGGTGCTTAATAAGTCGAATTAGGTAGGAGTAAAATAACTGTTCGAGTTCACTAGAACAACAGCTCTGCATAAATTAGCAATGTAGGAAACTGATCTCTAGATTAAAATAATAATAGTAATGTCCTCCTAGTCAAATTTCAACCACGGCAGCAGGCAGTCTCCATAGAGAGACATCTACGCGGAGCATATTATAGACAGTGCGACTTTCTATTACATCACTCTCATGATATGAAGGGAAGACTTGCTAGTCGTCCGGAAAGACCGACGGCTTTACGTGCTCTTCGATTAAACTCCCTGAGACCGGCCTCCTATGCTAAATTAAAACGTCATGTTAAAAAAAGGCTGATATTAAGAAATTTTTCTTTGCAGTAAAATCCGAAAATCGCTTTATGGTCCGACGTGGGATTTGACCTAATTATCTGCGGTTGAGTATGATACCGCTGGGCCAACGAGGCAGTATAATAATATCTCTTTACCAACCACAGTAAAAATCTTCGCTCTGCTCACAATCGTCTCCTTCAATGTCCATCCCACCGCTCTGACTTCCTTCACTCTTCTTTCTTTGTAGAATCTATTCTTCAGTGGAATGCATTACCTCTCGAAATCAGGATGGCCAAGCGTCGCTCATTTAAAAGGAAAGTTCGAGAGCATATCCTTCGGAAATTCTTAACAGAAACCTCTTGATTATAAATGTATGATAACATGATCGGATTGAATAGTATACTATAGTATTATATATTTATAATAAAGTATGTATTGCATTGTATAGTATTTTATAGTATTGTATAATCCAGTTTTTTTTTACTATTAATCTTTACGATGTGTGCAATACATACTTTATTATATATTTATAATAAAGTATGTATTGCATTGTATAGTATTTTATAGTATTGTATAATCCAGTTTTTTTTTACTATTAATCTTTACGATCTGTGCACCTACCATGCTCTCTCTGCACCACCCTAAGGTTGACTGGCAGAAAATGCCTAGGGCATTAAGTCCGCCTTTGTACAATTTAATGTGCATTAAGTGATAAATAAATAAATAAAATAATAGTAGTGCTCCAATACATTAGTATACTGCTATCCATAGACACTTTATAAACATGCAATGCACATCCCATTACATCCCGTGGGAGGCGTAGTAGTTGACCCGAGCAAATATCTCCCAGAGAACGGGAAGCAGCATCTTTTGGTGTACTGTGACCATAATTCTACGATCTCCAACTCGTCTGCCAAGCGTGGCGATTGTGACATATCCCACGAGCAAGTGAGTCACCTGATAGTAAGTGATCACCGCCGCCCTTGGCCACTCTCAACGCCAGACGAGCTGCAAGAACTAAGGCTTTCGATTGCGTTGATCATCGTACGCTCGTTGTTAAACTGAAGTACTATGGAATATCTGGCACATCTCTTGATCTTGTGATGTCCTATTTATCGGGGCGACAACAGATGGTTTTGATAGGCGGTGTCACTTCGGCACGTCATCCTGTGAAAATGGGGGTGCCCCAAGGATCTATATTGGACCCATTTTTATTTCTAGTTTATATAAATGATCTCCCTTATCTGGTAGAGAAAGTATCAGACATAGTTTTGTTCGCTGATGATACATCGCTCATATTTAAGTAAATAGAAAGGATAAAGATCTTATTGAGCATAATAAAACACTCAGCTTTATATCAGAATGGTTTTCGGCAAATAATCTCTTGTTAAATGCAGGGAAAACTAAATGCATCAGGTTCTCATTGCCGAATGTGACTCAAATTGTACCAACAGTTGCACTTAATGCGAAAATATTAGACTTAGTCCCATCGACCGTATTTTTAGGATTGACACTTGATTCAAAATTGCAATGGGGTCCTCAGATTGAAAAGTTAGCAGGTAAATTAAGTTCGGCTTCCTATGCTGTCTGGAAAATAAGGCAATTGTCAGATGAACAAACTGCTAGATTAGTGTATTTCGCGTACTTTCATAGCATTATGTCGTATGGCATTCTGCTGTGGGGTTCGGCGGCTGACATAGGTACTATTTTTGTATTGCAGAAAAGAGCAGTCAGAGCCATTTATGGTTTAGGCAGTCGCGATAATTTGCGAAATTTGTTTAAAGAAATAAATATACTTACTGTGCCATCGGAATATATATATCAGAATATAATGTTTGTTGGAAAAAATATTCATAATTATAAAAAGAAAAGTGGACTGCATGATATAAATACTAGGAATAAAAACAAACTAGCCATGCCAGGCTTTAGAGTAAGCAAAACTAATAAATCAATTTTAGGAAATTGTATTAGGTTTTATAACAAGCTTCCTACTCAAATTACTGATCTGCCTGACACAAGTTTTAAAACACATATTAAACGTGTACTTATGGCTAGGGGTTATTACACCACTAAAGAGTACATCGATGACAAAGACGTCTGGCTCTCACTTCCTACCTGCACATTGCTCGCTGGAGATCTTGTAGCCATATAGACATGACTGATCTGCTGTGTTACGTGAACTATCTGTAAATGATTGCTATCATATACTTAATTTAAAATTATTGACTCTGTCTCAAAATGAATAATGTTATTGTTTCGAATTTTTTCTTTTGTGTACCTAAATATAATCTAAAATAATAAGCATTCAGACGATCGAGCATATATTGTGTTTGCCTACTAAATAATTACTCTAATTGGACCAAATCCCGTGTTCATGCCCGCTTGAGTATGTTTCGCCGGACCGTCTCAACTGGGTCGTGTTGAAACCGGTAGTAGATGAACCCACTGAGTTTGTTTCGCTGGGTCTTCTCAGTTGGGGCGCATTGGATCCGGTGGTAGCATTAAAGGGCGACCGTCGTTATTAACACAAGGTCCGTCATAATAATAATACCTATAATATAGACAGAACCATTGACAATATGTAGTAAAAATATTAGACTTAAACTAGATAATTAAACATAATCTCTTGACAATAACTTGATACGAGCTAGCTAAATATCATTTCTGTAATAAAATAAATTTTATAATGTTTTCATACAAGATGTACCTAAATATCTATGTTACTAGAAATAATATCTAATGTATACAACTATATTACTACAAACATGTTCTGAGTATTTACAAGCGCTTTTTTAAAGTCTACGTGAATAAAAACCGTTTTTATTTTATTTTATTTTATTTTATAAAGTTCAAAAATAATAAAACAAATATATAGTAAAAGGCAGTTAAGGGTTAACTCATATCCATCCAAATCATATATGGTAGAAATATTTATTAGTATAATACATAATAAGTTCTTAGATTGAACTCCTAAATTAATCTGCACTACGTGTATTATGCGTTGTATATTATTCCATTAGCGACTGACATAGGAACTCCATCTCATATAATAACAGTTATTATTCTCACGAGTTACAAAGACGATAATATACAACGTGTAACAGAAAGTGTGAAAGTAACTTAGGGGGTTATAGGGTATCAGGACGGCTACCTATGGACGAAACTTCAAACAGAAATAATCATTTTTTTATTCAACTAGTAATTTATTTTTATATCGACAACCTAAATCAACAAGTAAGATTACCGACGTATGAACAACACTAAGCAAAACTCAGCCGCAAGGGTAATGAACCTTACCGAGAACTCTTTGGGTACCTACTACTTAGACTGTAAATAAAAAGTGTGGTTCTGTACAGTCACATAATTTATTACACGTGTTTATTTTAAGATTCAATCAAATGTTTAACTGAATTTTTGCTCTAAATTCATATAAATTTGATAACTAGGAAAAATCACTGAATTTAATTTAAAATGATATTCCACAGGATGTTGGATCTAGGAGAAATAAATAATTTAATTGACTTATGTAACTGCAGATATTTTTTGGTGTGTTAAATAGTAAGAATATTAAATTTTTCTTTCAGTATGTGAATTTAATCTGGCCGGAAACGAATAGGTACTTAATTTTTAATACAAACTAACCGGATAAACACACGCGGTACGACTACTGATAAATTACGAAAAAAAATGAATAATGTACTAGGCTCATATGAACATTAGGGGACATTTCGAATTCCGTCCTGATTTTGTCGCAAGGAACTCTAATACGGCGGCGAATGCAAAGGATTGATGTAGGTAAATAATAAATGGTTAAATATTTTTTTAATATTCATCAAAGCGGGCCCCGCTCGTGGCGGCGCCTTTGAGAGAGTCAAAGATGCCGCCACCGCGCGCCGCGCCATTTGAATGTGTTCGTGTATAACTCATTGGTCTAGCGGTAGCGTGTTCAACTGCAGATAATAAAGTCCTGGGTCAAATCCCGGGTCGGGCCAAAAAGTGATTATGGGAATAATGAAGTCCTGGGTTCAATTTCCGGGTCGGGCCAAAAAGTGATTATGGGAATAATGAAGTCCTGGGTTCAATTCCCGGGTCGGGCCAAAAAGTGATTATGGGAATAATGAAGTCCTTGGTTCAATTCCCGGGTCGGGCCAAAAAGTGATTATGGGAATAATGAAGTCCTGGGTTCAAATCCCGGGTCGGGCCAAAAAGTGATTATGGGAATAATGAAGTCCTGGGTTCAATTCCCGGGTCGGACCAAAAAGTGATTATGGGAATACTGAAGTCCTGGGTTCAAATCCCGGGTCGGGCCAAAAAGTGATTATGGGAATAATGAAGTCCTGGGGTCAATTCCCGGGTCAGGCCAAAAAGTGATTATGGGAATAATGAAGTCCTGGGTTCAATTCCCAGGTCGGGCAAAAAAGTGATTATGGGAATAATGAAGTCCTGGGTTCAAATCCCGGGTCGGGACAAAAAGTGATTATGGGAATAATGAAGTCCTGGGTTCAATTTCCGGGTCGGGCCAAAAAGTGATTATGGGAATAATGAAGTCCTGGGTTCAATTCCCGGGTCGGGCCAAAAAGTGATTATGGGAATAATGAAGTCCTGGGTTCAATTCCCGGGTCGGGCCAAAAAGTGATTATGGGAATAATGAAGTCCTGGGTTCAAATCCCGGGTCGGACCAAAAAGTGATTATGGGAATAATGAAGTCCTGGGTTCAATTCCCGGGTCGGACCAAAAAGTGATTATGGGATTTTTCCGTAAAAAGAAATTTCTCAGTATCAGCCCGAAGTCTGGGAGTTGACGATATTACACCCCCATGCCTCGGAGAGCACGTAAAGCCGTCGTTCCTGTGCCTGACCTCTTTCCGGTCGTATCGCTAGTCGTCCCATCGGATCATGAGAGTGATGGAATAGAAAGTGCAGGGGCACTTTCAATTCCACCTTTAAAATTTAGAGTGATACACTCTAAATTTTAAAGGTTCCCTGTAACGAAATATTAATCATTCATACAATACATACAAATAAAAAAATATGAATAATGTACTAGGCTCATATGAACAGTAGGGGACATTTCAAATTCCGTCCTGATTATATCCAAAGTTACACTAATATGGCGGCAAAATCAAAGAGTTGATGTAGGTAAATAATAAACGGTTAAGCCGCGCGCGTCGTCGATACCTAGGCGGCTCTTTTGAGTGGACTCAAAGACGCCGCCAAAGGGGCCGCGTTCGAAGAAAGCCGCCAAATTCATCAAATATTGTGCATTTTTCATTTATTTAAGTAAAAATATTAAAATCATCAGTTGTTCGTAAACTGCTGTCTATTTAGGTCGTGTTTAGTTACTGAATCGTCTAAAATGTCGTTTAGTAATGAGTAAAGTGTTCCGCGAAATCCTTAACTATGTCGTTTAGTGATCGTAATAATTTTGAAAATTTCGTGCATTGATCTATGAAAGAATAGCCTCAGACGTGCACTTTGTGATGATGAGGATTCATAGGTCACAGAATTTAAGGCTGTTTAATTACGAGGAACCTATGTCGTGAAGGGTACAGTGTCGCGATGGAGGCCACGCTTCTTTTTAAGTAAGAAACATGAAACCTTTACAATTCTATGAATATGTTGTACATCGTACAACATATTCATAGAATCGTTTCGAATTCGTATAATAGTGAGAGACTCGTGTTAGTTGGCAAGTCTTAGAGTTAAGCTTTCGGTGTCGGTGCAGATTTTAGTGAACGTGAAATAATGAAATTTTTCCATCAGTACTGAAAACAACTTCAACTAGAAGTTAAACTATAAAAAGATTCTCGTAATGTGTTTGTGTATCACGTACTTATACGATGTAAAGTATCCAATAGCTATTCAGCAGTGCTATAAATAAAAACATAACTCGCAAATAAAACAAAATATGTGTAGTGAATGCAATCGGAATCAAACTACCAGGCGTGCATAGAAACACAGAGGTATGTCAAACAATTTCTAGCGTAAATCAGAATCAGCTGTGCTGTGTTAGTACGGATGTTCGTTATATCGATAAAAATACTTGTCGATATATTGAATGGTATATTATTTTACGATCAAGATAAAAGTGATGGTATTTCGGTATGAGATTTTGTGTATAGGTAGGCTTAAGGAGACCGTATATGCCCCTTAAGTTACATTCACTCTTTCTGTTACACGTTGTATACGTATATTCGGAATCCGAAATGGAATACAACAAACGCCAGTATGGCATAATGTGGAGAAACAAAACTATTGTTCTGAGTATACGTGCCGCCACATTTCGCAACAGACCCCTCGCCAAAAGTGCGAATTTTTATCCTTGTCACCTGGATTAATGGTCATCTAACACGGTCCGTTTCACAAGAAACTTTTTACAATATTATGCAGTTCACTTTTCTTTTTATAATTATGAATATTTTTTCTAACAAACATTATATTCTGATATATATATTCCGATGGCACAGTAAGTATATTTATTTTTTTAAACAAATTTCACAAAGAATCGCGACTGCCTAAACCATAAATGGCTCTGACTGCTCTTTTCTGCAATACAAAAATAGTACCTATGTCAGCCGCCGAACCCCACAGCAGAATTCCATACGACATAATGTTATGAAAGTACGCGAAATACACTAATCTAGCAGTTTGTTCATCTGACAATTGCCTTATTTTCCAGACAGCATAGGAAGCCGAACTTAATTTACCTGCTAACTTTTCAATCTGAGGACCCCATTGCAATTTTGAATCAAGTGTCAATCCTAAAAATACGGTCGATGGGACTAAGTCTAATATTTTCGCATTAAGTGCAACTGTTGGTACAATTTGAGTCACATTCGGCAATGAGAACCTGATGCATTTAGTTTTCCCTGCATTTAACAAGAGATTATTTGCCGAAAACCATTCTGATATAAAGCTGAGTGTTTTATTATGCTCAATAAGATCTTTATCCTTTCTATTTACTTAAAATATGAGCGACGTATCATCAGCGAACAAAACTATGTCTGATACTTTCTCTACCAGATAAGGGAGATCATTTATATAAACTAGAAATAAAAATAGGCCCAATATAGATCCTTGGGGCACCCCCATTTTCACAGGATGACGTGCCGAAGTGACACCGCCTATCGAAACCATCTGTTGTCGCCCCGATAAATAGGACATCACAAGATCAAAAGATGTGCCAGATATTCCATAGTACTTCAGTTTAACAACGAGCGTACGATGATCAACGCAATCGAAAGCCTTAGAGAGATCACAGAAAACTCCCAGCGCATCCTGTGATCCCTCCCAAGCCTCCAATATTGACCTAATTAATGTGCAGCCTGCATCTTGAGTAGAGCAGCCCCTTGTAAACCCGAACTGCTTGTTATGCAATATCTCATTCACGTTAAAGTGCGACAACATTTGGCTGAGCATCAGCTTTTCAAATATTTTACTTAAAGCTGGCAGTATTGAGATAGGCCTATAATTCGTGGCATTTTTTGAACAACCTGCCTTGAAAATGGGTATTATCTTACTTATTTTCATTAAATCGGGAAAGACACCATCACTTATACAGCCATTGAAGATGGCTGCAAGGATTGTAGCAATGTTTAGTATGATTGATTCAATTGCTTTAACAGACAGACCCCACAAATCTTCTGTGCCTTTCCTTTTAATACTCTTAAAAGCTTTTATAATATCATCGCTTGTTACGGATTTAAATCTAAAGTTAGGTACAGTTTGTTTTACGCTTTGATTTAAAAAGAGTTCAGCCACAACTGGTGATGATGCGAGACACTTAGTAATATCTACGGGTATATTTGCAAAAAAAGCAGCTAAAAAGTTGGCAATGGTAAGCTTGTCTGAAACCAGTTCATCACCAATATTCAATACTAATGTTTGATCTCTTGATCTACTTTTACCAGTTTCAGTATTAATTATTTGCCAAGCTGATTTTATTTTATTATCAGATTTTTTTATTTTATCTCTTATATATAAAGATTTAGCTTGAATGCAAACCTTTTTAAAAAATTTTGAATAATTTCTAACATATTAATAAAATTGACATCAGGGTTATAGGACCTTCTGTCATACAACTCATATAAAAAATCTCTACTCAGTCTAATGCCTTGAGTTGCCCAAGAACTAAATTTTATCTTATTACTGTCAACCGTTATGTTTTTTATTTTACAAGCTTTATTAAATTCTTTGCAAATACAGTGGAATAATGTAGTGTACATATCGTTAGGGTTACTTTTGTTTGGCAATAGATGGCACAAACTATTTTCCAGGTTGTTACTGAACTTTCCCAAATTAGATTTTGTTAAAGGTCTAAAACTAATATTTTGTTTATTTATATTTATCTCATTTTTTATCTTTACTATTTGGCATTTATGGTCAGAGCGAACACCAGCCACCAAACACTTCTCAGAGACATCAAAGTTGGTAATTATGATATTCCATAATGATAAGGTTCTGTGGAAGTCACGTGTAGTATACCTACAGGCTGTCATTCATTCAATCAAATTATTTATTTGCCAGAATATGGTACAAAAGATTATACGACAGTAGATTCAGCATATTCTGCCACTTATGGCGTGCAGATACATTATTTATTTATACTTTATTGCACACAGAAATACATATTTACATTAAAGATTACATATATCATGTACACAGGCGAGCTTAACTCAACTATGAGTTCTCTCCCAGCAAACCTTTGTTAGAGTGAGAGCTTATATGAATGGGTTACAAACAGTGCGCAACAATTTGAAATAATTATGAACTAAGGTAATAAAAATAATTCAAAAATAAAACAAAATAAAATCTACCAGTGGTAAATAAATATATACATAAACCTGCTTACTAATACTACATACCAAGTTACTTACGTAACTACATACCTAATTATATATTATATATATATATATATATATATATATATATATATATATATATATATATATATATATATATATATATATATATATATATATATATATATATATATATATATATAATAAACATATAATATATACATAAATATTAGCTGTCTGCCTGCTTAGTTGTTTGTAAAAAGTGTTCTTTTATTTTTCTCTTAAACACGTCAAGAGATGTTGTAGCGCGAATTGAATGAGGAAGAGCATTCCACAAACGCACTGCCTGAACAGTAAATGAGCCGTCATACCGGCTTGAGGAGTGAGAAGACATTCGAAGAAGAAGTGAAGTGGTTGAACGGCAGATTTTTTCTCGCGGGACTAAATACTCAAAGCGTTCACGGAGATATGTGGGAGCATTGGAGTTATGAAGGATAGAATAGAGGAATGACAGAATATGACAATCTCGACGTCTCCGAATAGGTAGCCAATTCAACTGCGACCGAAATTCGGACACGTGGTCATACTTCCGGAGGCCGTAAATGAATCGGATACATAAATTCTGTAGACGTTCGAGCTTGTTGAGAAGTTCTTCATTTGCATCCAGGAAACAGACATCGGCATAGTCAAGAAGAGGAAGTAGAAGTGATTGAGCAAGGTAGATTTTAGTGAGAAAAGGCAAGAATTTCTGTAGCCGTTTTAGGGACTGAAATGAACAGTATACTCTCCTGCTTACTTCTGCAACGTGTTCGGACCATGACAATGTGCAGTCAATAAATATTCCGAGGTTCTTGGCGCATTTGGAATAAGTTATGGGAACGTCATTGTAGATTACTGGAGGTGGACATATATGTGCTATCATGTTAAGCATATACTGGCCACCAATAATGAGAGCTTGTGACTTGATGGGTTTACCAGAAGGCCAAAGCTTTTGGCCCAATCGCTAATGTTACCAAGATCACTATTGATGGCAGCTATGGCTAAACTAAAATCCTCCACTTTAAAGTGACGATAAAGCTGCAAGTCGTCTGCGTAAAGATGGTAATTAGAAGAGATAATTTTGGTAATAGCATTGATAAATGCCGAGAAGAGAAGAGGAGAGAGTATGCCACCTTGAGGAACACCTGCAGTAAGATTACACCACTCGGAAGTAGCCTCGTCGTGACGTACCGACTGCGAGCGCCCTCGAAGATAAGAGTCAAACCACACAATTACTGAAGATGAGATATTTAGATTATTCATAATTTATTATTTAAAAAATTGTTTACAATGTCAAATAATATAAATATAAATATGTCAATGATGTACAATAGAATAATACTAAAAATAAATAATAATAATAATAAAAATACGTCCAATTGTAATATAAAAATGTCAAGTACCCATTCCTACGTTAACAGTTCTATTTTATCGTGAAGTTTCTGATATTATAGTAACATTTATTTAATAGTAGCCGATATATTTATTTTTTCAATTATAACATTGGTAAATTAATTAGATTTTCAGGTTTCGTTTAAATAGCTCTAGTTTAATTTGAGGTAGGCGTAGTCAAAAAGTAATATTAGTTAAAATTAAAATTACTTGAACGCATATCCATGTATATGATTAATTTGTGATACTCTCACTATATTAGTGTTAGTCTCTGTGATGATGTTCCAGGGTGTCAGCTAACTCCATACCAAATTTCATTAAAATCGCTCCAGCCGTGAAGAAGTAACAAACTCACTCACAAACATTCACCTTTATAATATTAGTGTGATAACTCTCTCGCTTTCCATCCGCACTTTCTCCTCTCAACTTCCTTTCGCTTCGCCCGATCACATTTTTCGTAACGCTCACGTTACGCATCACTCCAACTTACTCCCCAAGACAAGCGTGCGTAATAAAGATTTACTAAAAAAAATACACGTTATATATTTACGTTTTAATGTGAAAGATACTGGTATATATCAAAACACTCAGTTTGGTTTGCCCTTGACAAGCTGAAAGCGCTTGAGTAATATACTGTTTGAAGGAGTATGTCAACATCAAAATGAATTACCCCGCTTTTAAGGATAAAAAGATGCCATGAAAAGGATTATTTGGTAACAGCATATTGTATTACGCTACATGCAATTACTTATGTACTAAAATATATATAACTCATACATTTCCCTTTTTAGCAAATTTTCAAACAACTGCTCGAAATTTAAACGAAATACTATATTGTTTTTTGATAAATGCATAAATAAATCAATTATTTCTAGTGGACTTAACTTTACGAAAAGATGGATTATTCAAGCTCAGCTGAAGTATTGACTATATTTAAGTCGAAAAATGTAAAACATGCAACCTCTAATATATTCTCTGGAGTCGTTTTGTACGTACCTAAGAGACAGTAAATAATATATTGATGCCTGACGGGAAACCGTCACTATATTCTTTTTATCTTCCTATTATATATAATATTTTTTCAACATGGATTCAAAGATAAGCCATAATGCAAGAAGAAGCTATGTGTATTTAAAGATAAAATAATAAAATAGAGAAAGTTCAATATATTTATTTACTAGCTGTGCACCGCGGTTTTACCTGTGTTAAACTTTATAAATTATCACAGCTCCTCCCCCGTAGGTGATAGCGTGATAATATGTAGCCTATATGTTGACCCGACCTCTTAGTAATATTCATGCAAAATTTTAAGTTAATCCATACAGTACTTTTTGAGTTTAGCCCGGACATACATACAGACAAACAGACAAAAATTCTAAAACCTATATTTTTGGCTTCGTAATCGATTGTAGATCACGCCCCAAGTATCCTTTTAAAAAAATATTCAATGTAGAGTTTTGACTTGCCTACGATTTTATTATATGTATAGATTATGTTTTCTGAATTATATGAGCTAAATATTAAGATACATTCTTGCTAGCTAATAGTTTAATAAACGAAAACCTAACATCATAAAACAATACAACTTAACTCCTAAACTAAGGAAAAATTCTATCTATATTTCGTCTTACTGATACGGCGTACGGCTCCACTTTATATCAAAACCATCCAAGGACGAGTTTTTTTAATTTCTACACATACTCGTAGAAGTGTGAACGGTCGTATCGAACCCCGTCATTTCAAAGTGAAACACTTGAAATATCTAGGCTTCTGAGTAGAAATGGGCATAGAATTGTTTTGGCGTTTTTAGGAATTTTATATTTTTATCAGGAGGGTTTGGCCACCTGCAACCCTAGTCCTATTTCACCTGTCTACGTGCACATGTATTTAATATACCCAAGTTATTTTCATTATTATTTAGATTACCAATATAAATTCCCCTTTGTAGTATTGCTGAAGACATTTTATTAAACATTTCAGGGGCACATGCTCTCATATTACAAGAAGTAACTGCGCGGTGAGAACGAATACGTTTTGGGTACCTTATAACGTATTATATGAAGCATATAATAAGCTTTTTTAATACGTTTGTAACGAAATTTCTTAATAAGCTTTGTGTGTTTGCAAAGTGTTTAAAAACAGTAGTGAGGTCTAGAATGAGAATCGGATTATACTCACTATTGCTTTAAAAACACTAGCTGGATAGTGTGCATGAACATGTCTGTTTGTCCTGAGTCTGGGTGTAATTATCTATATAAGTATGTATTTACAAAAGAAAAGTAGTATATGTAGTATATCAGCTATCTGGTTTCCATAGTACAAGTTCTGCTTAGTTTGGGACCAGATGGCTGTTTGTAAATAATGTCCCAGGATATTATTATTATTATTTCTAGCTAGTGTGTTTAAAGCAGTACAGAGGCTTCATACTTATTTGAAGTTTTCTTGATTGAAATAATATATTAATGCTAGATGTGCTTCGCAGTTTTACCCGCGTTAAACTCTATGGGCAAATCCAAGGGGAAAGTACCTTGATTTTACAGAATACGCAATGGAAAATAGCATTATTATATTCATGTTGTAGTTCAAAGCTTCTGCTAAGATCACCCAAAGAGCAATGGAGATGACAATGCTCAGAGTATCCCTGCGAGATTGAACCAGAATTGTCGAATCGAATCGCAGGCGAATCCAGGGTACTGACATTGCCCAGAAAATTACCGAACTGAAGTGGCAGTGGGTGGGTCACATAATAATAGTAATAATGTCTGACTGGCCGCCCGAATTTCGAGCACGGCGGCCAATCTCATATTATAGTGTGTGCGCAAACACAGGGGCACTTTCTATTCCATCCCTCCCATGCTCCGATGGGACGACTAGCGACACGACCGGAAAGAGGTCAGGCACAGGACCGACGGCTTTACGTGCTCTCCGAGTCACGGGGGTGTAATACCGCCAACGCCTTCGGGCTGATACTGACAAATTTCTTTTTACGGAAATATCCCAAAAACACTTTTTTGGCCCGACCGGGGATTTGAACCCGGGACCTCATTATCTGCGGTTGAACCCGCTAGACCAACGAGACAGGCGGGTTACATAGCTTGTAGAACTAAAGGTCACTGGGGCTAAAAGGTTGTCGAGTGAACACCACGGACCTGTAAACGCGGACCGATCTTGCAAGGGTCGTGGGAAGCCGCTGGATCGAGCAACACAAAGCCGGCCATTCTTGGGGTAGGCCTTGTCCAACAATGGAAGTCTTTCGGCTGATAAGATGATGATATGACTTAGTTATACAACATGTAACGTAATTAACGCACACCCTCAAACACCCCAATTAGAATATAATGTTGTAATCATAATACATACACTGATTTTTTTTATTTAACATGTATATGCATTGTTATTTACTAAATTAGTTTCTTGGAATAAAGTTTATTTTTCTTTATTTTGTATTGAATGGGGGAATTTGTATGAATACAAATAAAACTGCAATTTAAATGTCTTATTACTTTGACTTACGGACCATTTCAATTTGTTTTGACTGTACAGCGTTAATATGACAATAATTTCTGTAGTTTTAGTTATTTTTGAATAAAAAATTACCTATATTAAAAATGATTTAAATCGATTCAGTAAACGACTCTGAACAACCTATTTTCAGGATGTGCGTTAATTAAGTAACATATTGTAGATGTAAAATAGGTCATAGCTCCTCGGGGAGGAGGGATGAGCCACAAACGTGTTAAGAACGTACGCCAAGATAACCGCTTATCATTAGGCGGTCCAAACACTTGTTTGGTGACATGCATTTTTACTTAAGAAAGCCACACAGAGTGAATCCTATCAGGTTTGATAGAATGTTTATTTTTATACAATCTGTGGTTTAAAAGATTTATATTATATTTATGACTGTGATCCCCGTTTCGCTCGGTCAGTGAAATACATTGCAGTTCTGTAGGTACGTCAGACATTAAGTGCCTGCTGTGCGAGACTGGAATCGTTTGCCAACTTTTTGAACAATTTATTATTTTAATTCGTTAAAATTTTAAGTGTAAAATATTTTATCCTCTACGTATGTACTAATAATATAAACATAGGGTATTTTGCACATGGACTTATATTATTTTAGGGAAATAAATGAGGTAATTTCTTTTGCAAATCCATCCTGTAAGTTAATTCATAAATTACAATTGGAAATATGATTTTTTAATAATTTCATTTTTATAGTAGAAAGTACTCATAAAATAAAAAAGAAATTAAATAAAACCGAATTAATGGTTTTAATAGTCGTATTAAATTATCTCTCCAATTCTTTATAAGATTTTGTATATCCATGTGGGCAAATCATAGTACCTATATAATAGTTATCTAAGGTTATATTTTATAAGAAGCTTTCCAGGACTGAGCAGGTAACAATGGCCTGCCAGAAAACTTCTCATTCACTTACTCATCCGCGTTTCGCGTATCGCATGTTAAACATAAAAATATCAATTTTACGAAATGAAATGATACTAAAGGCTTAAATAATTTAAAGCGGTTCGTCTGAAGTATAATGTAAGTCTTAGGTATTAATTTTATTGGCAAAGTATTAAGACCAATTTTGAATTCCACGATTAACAAAATAACTTAACTTAAAAGCTTATAAATAAAATACTCACCTAAACATTTGAAGTTCTAATTTCTATTTAGTAATAACCAATAAACCTCTAAATTTCGTTTAAATGCCAAAACCGAGTTAAGTAAATTCAACAAATTATTGCAATATCAGCCTTATTACAGAGAAGTTAGGTTTTTAATTTAAATGTAGTTGTTCGAAGTCAGAGTTTTCACGTTAACGGTTATAGAAATAATAATTATTCGGTGCGTGAGGCACGCATATTGTTTCGGGCCACGAAACCAGCGTAACTAAATCAATGCAGCGTTCTTCAGTACTTGTATTTGGCGCTGTTATGCTAATCATATTTGACAATGGTAAGGGTAAGTTCGAATGTACAGACGCCAGCAGACCAAGGTACCCCAATCTGTCAAATTTCCCCAATTGAAAGTGAACCTTATGCTTATATGATAAAGTTGAAAATCTATAAAAGAAATTTTACAGATTGGAGTAACTGGATGTGCTGGCGTTTGTTCTTAGCAGAAATGAGGCAATTAATATGGAAAGACTTGACGTCTTTTGTTGTGTGCCATGAGTCGTAAACTGGAATATGAGCATATTTTTACTGTTTTTTACGATGTTTTGACATTAATACGGGGTAACATGAATAGTGAAAGAAACTTATGGAACTTAATTTGCAAGATACAGGAGCCAGTTCTACGAGGTAGGTATGTGCTCTACTAATACATACTATTACTATTAATAATATACTAATCTGAAATGGCAGTATGTAGATACTGCCATTTCAGATTCAATCTCGCAAGGAAAGTCCGAGCATAGCCCTCTCCATTGCTCTTTGAGTGATCATGGGCCTTCTTTTTCTTCTTCTTCTTATAAGGCTCACAGTAAGTGCCCGTAAGTAATCACTAACACGCACTAGTACGTGGAATTTCATAAAAACTGCCAAGTCACAAAATATTTGAGTAAACCGATTGTAACAAAACGCGTGTGCTTTAGACCAGACGACTGAAGTAAAACTTCTTAAGATCCATCTACGAAAAATAACTTGCTATGAGATACAGAGAAAAAGATGTGCTCTCAAACCTCTCTTTTGCCCCTATACGAAACGTAACTCTCGCTTTCCCTCCACTAACTTAAATCTATAACAGTATATAATATAATAATAATAATATCCTGGGAGATTATTTACACAAGGCCATCTGATCCCGAAGTAAGCAGAGGAACTATGGAATCCAGATAACTGATATACTACATATACTACTTTTGTAAATACATACTTATATAGATAATTACATCCAAACTCAGGACAAACAGACATGTTCATGCACACAAATATCTGTCGAACCCACGACCTCCGGCGTGAAGCAAGCAGTTTACCAACCACGCCAACAGGCGCGTCAACTACAACAAAAATCTGCATCTCAACTTTCGCTCGCTCCGCCCGATCACATTTTTCGTAATGCTCTCGTTATGCATTTACTAGCGTAGTTCCCAACTTAACCTTGCGTAAAGAAGTTTTCCTTCAAAAACTTGATATACCTTGAAATACGTATTCTGCATACAAATATGTAAAACGTTACTTTAGAATGTTTGTATCAAGAGTTAAGTCCGATTTTATTGTTATTACTCTTTCATACACAATGTTAAGAGGTAATGTGACGACCTTCTTGGTTGTCACCTTCGTTCGTCCAAACATTTAAAAAGATATAATTAAAAAAGAACGCGTTTGAAAATATTTCAAACGAAAATAACAAAATTCTTTAGAACAGTCATTCATTCTACGAAAGAGCTCGATAGGGTAACAAGCCCTGTTACCTATCATAGTAAAATTGAAGAAAATATACAACGTATTATTCGACTTCAGTGTATTATTTATAATATCAACAAGATCCTTAAGACGATCTGGAGTAGCAGAACGTCATAGTACCTTAGGAGGCGTTTACTGCTTCACCAGACATTAGAAGTGAGCGTACGCTCAAACTTACACCATAGTTGAATGATTTTAAGTGTTACAATACCATACATACATAAATACATAGACTCACGCCTGTTTCCCAGATGGGTAGGCAGAGACAACGGATTTCCATTTGTCACGCTCTTTGCAAACCTCTTTTGCATCGTTTACTGTCATTATATTCTTCATACATGCTCGCTGATTTAGGGTACTTCTGACCTGGCCGTTCTTGAGAACGTCTCGGATTTGGTCAGAAAACGTTTTACGAGGGCTTTCCCTTCCGGTTGTCCCATTCACACAGGGAATTTGGTCAATCGTCTTTCATTCATCCTTTCTAAATGGCCAAACCATCTCAGCATTCCTTTTTCAATCTTTGTGACTACATCTTCTTTCATACCACAACGCTCTCTTATATCAGGATTTCGAATTCTGCCTCTCAAAGTCACACCAGTTTTTGTTGCATTCTGCTTTTGTGTACAATTTTTTTATTCATCATCATCATATCAGTCCAAAGTTGCCCACTGCTGGACAAAGCCGCCCCCAAAGGGGCTTCCAGCGACTCTAACAAGATCATCGGTCCTACCTGTAAGGCGTCACCCTCACTGCGTCTTCCGGTTCATGGTCTTAATAATACACAAATTACAACCAGGCTCAGAACAACAATTTATGGATTACTCAAACGGTTATCCGGCGTGGGACTCGAACCCGCGACACGAAGCGGCGAGGAGACTATTTTAGCCGCTATGCCACACGGTATGGAAATGGAAACCAGGTAACTGATATACTACATAATAATATACTACTTTTCTTTTGTAAATTCATACTTATATAGATAATTACACCCAGACTCAGGACAAATAGACATGTTCATGCACACAAATATTTGTCCTGGGTGGGAATAGAACCCACGACCTCCAGCGTGAAAAGCAACTATTTGCCAACCACGCCAACAGGCCCGTCCGATGAATGTAGTTACATTTCATTATGTCACCAAAGTACGACCACTGCTCGTCCACCACATAATCGCGGGACGTCACGGAAGGTTCGAACTTCGAGCAATTCCTTGGAACACTCTTTGTGATCAATTCAATAATAGGAGACAGAGACCCCACAATAACACATAATAATCATCATCATCATGTCAGCCAAAGTACGTCCACTGCGGGACAAAATCCTCCCCAAAGAACGGGGATATGCCATAATCGCCACGCTAGGCATACGAGTTGGCGATCACAGTTTGATGGTCATAGTTCACGGAAAAACGCTGCTGCCCGTTCTCTAGTAGGTATTCCCTAGGTTGATTTCTACGCCTCCCGCGGAATAAGATGGGGTGATGATATTCTATACCGTCACCACACAGCAGGCGTCAGTTTATTAGAAATTTATCAACGCATTTAAAAAAATGTGCGAACTCGCAAGCGTAAGAACTTATAAGTATTGAACGGTTTTCTGAATGGCTTGTTAAGCCTTATAATTTTTGGGCAAGAGAAAAAGTTCCCTCAGAAACGTTTCGACTTTTGCAACCGTTTAAACTTGCGGTATAAATTGGAGTCGAGGATTGGGTCGACTAAGAGACAATAAAATGGGAAAATTGTTTTTAATAATAATAAATCTTCGTTCCTGGCAAAAAGTACATATCCATTTATGGACAGTGGTTTTAATTCTGCTTTAGACCTCAAAGTAGGTCTCAAAGGAATATTTTAAAGCAAGCGTAATATTTTAATAACGACTTTTAAAACTGTTAACTTCTTTATAAATTCTTCTGTCCAATTTTAAATATTTTTTTATTGAACTACCTCGCAAAAATAATAATGCCAATCGGTTCATAATTGCTGGAGCAATCATATTCCATACACGGAAAAACTGCGCGTTGAAACGCGAATCTTGCGCCCTTTTGACTTTACTTCATCATCATATCAGCCGAAAGACTTCCACTGCTGGACAAAGGCCTCCCCCAAAGATTTCTACAAAAGCCGGTCCTGCGCTGCCCGCATCCAGCGGCTTCCCGCGACCCGCACAAGATCGTCGGTCCACCGTGTAGGAGGCCTGCCCACGTTACGTCTTCCGGTTCGTGGTCGCCACTCGAGAACCTTTCTGCCCCATCGGACGTCAGTTCTACGAGCCATGTGCCCTGCCATTTCAGTTTGGCAATTCTGGAATTGAATTGACTTTACTTAAAAATAGAGATAATGTAAGCAAGTAGTAACACAATTGAAGATATTAAGGATGCCATTAAAACCCACTTAGCCTTTATAAACCGCTATCTGCTATACTTATTACTGGGAAAGTTTTACTGGAACGTTCACTTAATGGTTACTAGATACCAAGTTAAATGTAATAAAATATATTATCATTTTCATTTATTTTAAGCTGATCCATTTATTATTAACTAACTAAGTTTCGTCTGTTATTTCATCTGTGTGATTATTTAGTGAGTTAGCCTTTTTTATAGGTTTGTATTGATGTAGGAACGGGATGTAGGAACGGAATGTAATAATGAAGCGTAACCAATTAGTGTGAATGTGATGCATGATTGAGTCAAGGAGTAAAAGTATTAAGAGTGAAGGAGATAAGTAGATTAATGGGAAAAAGGTGGAAATGTACGGGGGAAACGGGGGGGCATGTTGGTACAGAAGAACGAAGCAAATAAATTGAAGACCAGCCAGCTGAACTAGTACCACATTGATTATTATGTGAGTACAATATGATTTAATCGATTTGTGATGAGATTTTCCCCCAAATTGGCAAAGTGCCAACTAATAGATCTCCATTATTGTTTTTCTATTGTTTCTGTGCTGTCTAATATTAAAAATGGGAAATCATTCCAGTGACGTCCAGTTTCGTAATTATCTTGAAAATAATGTGCAATTCGCAGCTTGGTCTGCCATGTAAAGGCCCGTAAGCTTGTCTGTTGTTTTAGTTTTTTTTTAAATATTGTTATAGACTACAGTTACCTACACCGCCATCAAACGAGTAAGTATTGCCGACTTCATCATGTCAGCCTATCGAAGTCCACTGCTAAACAAAGGCCTTCCCAAAAGATTTCCACAATAGAGTCTATAATTTTGAGGGATATGCCATAATCGCCACGCATGGCAGTCGGGTTGGCGATCGCAGTTTGATGCTCATAGTACATAGAGACGTTGCTGCCCGTTCTCTGGGAGATAAACCCTCAGGTCGACCCAGGGGGTGTAATAGGATGGTGATATTGCCGTCAGCCACAAACAATAAAGCTATAAAAAAAGCAATAGGAGTATTTCTTAATATTCTACAAGCAGTTCGTAGTAGAGTTGGGAACAGTTAACAAACTTCTGAGCCATTCAACATTAGACGTAGGTTTATAGTGCCCTTTAACGACACATTAGCGCACATTTGCCGTCTATCACCGTTTCCCCTATCTATTCAGATATTCCATTAACGCTTACAGTTACACTTGATATTTCGAAGCAATGTTGGCAGCACTGTTGTACTGAATTCTATACGTGTAACATAATCAAAATATCGTGGGACTGAATTAAAAACAGTGGACGTATATGGATGTTGTTTAAAAAAACTTTATAATGTGATGCAAAAACTAATAAAATATATATAAAAAAGTAAAATGGATGAAAACTTTATTTTGAAAAATGTGTTGGTTTCTGCGCATTAAATATACAAATGACTCCATAATAATGAGTTCTCACGTCCGAAAGTTTTTTATTTCTTGCGACGACATAATCATTAATATACAAATTAAATAGATAATATAACGTCCTGATTAATAACTAGGCATTTTTTCTATTAATTATAAACATAATCGATAATTATTCTTTTAATTTAAAGAAATAGAAAATAAAGTGAATTTGACAAATATTTTAAGCGATTTTCCACCATATTTAGAGAAAAATATAGTTTGTAGAGCAAAAAAATGCACGTTTCCATATAAACTACGACAGCTAAAAATTTACTCACGGTTTTTTAGGTTGGTTGGTGCCGATTAGAATTTTTATTTGTAAGATAGTTGTTATTTTTATTTAAAAAAATACATTTAGCTCCTATTATAACATGTGACTAAACTAAATTCATTGAGATATCCGAATATCCTTTGTCATTTTCTTAGTTCAACGATATTAAAATAAGGTTAGTTGCTGTGAATTGGACCAATGGGCAATGATCCTTTACATTATATCTTCCTTTACAAACTAAAGTAGTTAAATATTTATATTATTAAAAGAGTATGTCCACCGACGTAGCTAGAGAAAGCCGCAGGCTAGCTAGGGTAGGATCCTCAGCGGCGAGGATCGCGTTGCCCCCTTAACACGTGATCGGTAATACCGTGCTAGTGATCTGACCCCCATTTCGAATTCCATCTTTTTACATCAGCGGCCGCCTGAGATGTGGCCCATAAGGGTGCCCTCAGGTATTAGTCGTTTAAATTAACCTACTGGTTGAGAGCCTTTTGCGCTAGCCAACTGCTCGTTGTTTTCAATTCTTTAATTTGATATACTATTGCTAAATGTAACAATAATAGCTTAGTAACTTGCTATTTATTATTTATTTAAAAATATTAAAAATACATGTGACGAAACAGACCGCACGGACGGACTAATTTAAAATATTTTGTTACTTTAATTACTGTTTCAAACTGTGTTTATGTAATACATTGTGAGCTTGACAAGTACAAGTGTATATAAATACCCAAGTGCTGAATAAATTTCATTATTTCATTATGCCATTTTCTGGTTCTGTACAGACGCCAGCACATCAATCCTCTCCAATCCGTCAAATTTCCCCAATTGAAAGTCAACCTTATACATTTATGATAAAGTTTAAAATCTATAAAAGAAATTTGACAGATTGGGGTAGCTGGATGTGCTGGCGTCTGTACATTTAATTTACGCCGCGTAATGGTGAAGGAAAATAAGCGTCAGCGTCGTGTTTTTGTTGACCAAATATGCGCTTTGAACCCGCAGTTTTATTACTTTCATAGTTCTAATCAAGCCGTATCCGCTCCATAAGACAATAATATACCTAACTAGCGGTATAAGGCATAGTAATAAAAAAAATGATTATTTAGTTCATTTATTCAAACAAAAAAATCTTCGATCGATTTGGACTTCGACTTGACTTTGACTTCGACTGCGACTGCGACTTATACTTCGACTTCGCCTTCGACTTCGACATGTCTTTGACTTTGACTTCGACTGCGACTTATACTTCGACTTCGACATCGACTTCGACTTCGACTTCGACTTCGACTTCGACTTCGACTTCGACTTCGACTGCGACTTATACTTCGACTTCGACTGCGACCCGTGACGGCTCACATTTTTTTTTAATTTTCTCTACGTACAAACCTTCCCTGGACTTCCACGAATAATTCAAGACCAAAATTAGCCAAATCGGTAAAGGCATTGTTGAGTTATAACATTACAACGAAAAGTGGCATTGATTTTTATATATATATATATATAGATATGGTATCCTGAGACATTATTCACACACTGCTATTCTTTCATTTTGTAAATACATACTTATATAGCTAATTACATCCAGACTCAGAACAAACATATACTTCCTTTCACCACACAGGTCTTGAGTACGATCCCTACCGCGGGGGCTACCGCTTAAGTCACCGCTCATCGTGATTGAATTCGCCGTTCAAATAGATGAAGGTTAAAAATGGCTAAATCATTCGTTCATCGTTCACATGTGACGTTATAAATGGTCCGGAAGTGACTTTCAACGTTGAAGTCGATTGAACAAATGCACAATGAAGCTGTATCCATAATTTGGAGGGATATGCCGTAATCGCCACGCTTCGCAGACGGGTTGGCGATTGCAGTATGATAGTCATAGTACACAGAGATGCTGCTGTCCGTTCTCTGGGAGATATACCCTCGGGTAGACTTCTACGCCCCACAGGATGAAATGTGGTGGCGATATTCTATGCCACCAGCCACACAGCAAATATAGTATATAATGTAGATTCAACTGTGATTTTGGGTATCACTATTAACTCAAAGCAACAATGGAGCCCACAAATAGAAAATCTGTCCGGAAAAATTAAGTTCTGCAACATATTCAGCGAAAACTATTAGACGGCTGACTGGTGTTGACATAGCTAGAACGGTTTATTTCAGTTATTTTATTCTGTAAAAGGAGCGATATACATAATGTAAATACTAGATATATGAATAATCTTATAATGCATACTTCCCGTCTCCACAAAATAAGTAACTCTTTTATGGGGTAATGTATAAGATTCTATAACAAAATCCCCAATGATTGGTGAATTTAAAATAATTATTTAAGCCAAATTGTGTAGCAGGGCATATTACAAAATTTCTGATTATTTAAGTGACAAAAGTGCTTGGGATTGAGTAGTTCTGGGTCAACACACATGCTTGTAATTAATCTTAAGTATATTTTATATAAAAAAAGGATTCTTACTGAGTTTTCTGGCAGTGTTTTTCAGTAGCCGCCACGTCATGCACTGCACGGTAGGGTAAAAAAAGACGATTCCACATAAATGGTTTTTGTTTTACGGAACTAATTATTTTTGACTTTGACTATGGTACACACGGCTACATATAAAGCTACACATTTTTAATATAAGCTGACCTCTCATTCTATGGAAATCCTATACAACGTGGGATCAGCTTATACTGGAAACGTATAGCTTGATATGTAGCCGTGTGTACGCATATTATTGTTTCAGTTATTAAATATTTATTTATATTTATAAAGGATAGGAAATGCATTTGTTTCGTGACTGGTTCAATACTAAAGGTAGCAAAATAACCGTTATTGTGCTTGATATTTTTACGACTTTAAGGAAATTACTACACGAGTAGGTAATTACCTAGCCTCATCCATGTTATTAGGTTAGTAATAAACCCTAAGCTGCGGTCATGCCAACAAAAGGCATGCGCAATACTTTAACAATTGAGTCGGTAATGCGTTCCAATTAACGTAATAAGAAGGTTATTGTTAAGCGGTTCCGTACCCCAACCCAACGGAACTCTATCTCTGAGCCTCCGCTATTTGTCTTTCTGTCAGTGGGCTAAATCTCATGACACGTAATTTTTTTTTTTTATGTCAGAGGTCGATAACCGAGCAAGTGGGTCACCTGATGGTAAGTGATCACCGCCGCCCATGGACACTCGCAACACCAGAGGAGTCGCGGGTGCGTTGCCGGCCTTTAAGAGTCAGCAAACAAATGTTGCTGACCCTTCCCCCCACCCCGATGAGCTCTGGCGACCTTACTCACACTCAGAAACACAACATTTAGTTATTATTAAGGAATGTCTTCTGTAAGGTGGAGGTACTTCCCCAGTCGGGCTGCTCTTCGAGCGAATGAACATTGTGCCCTACCTCTCTTAAAAAAAAATAAGATAGTTGAAATTTAAAATAGAATAGGATAGTTGAAATTTTCACATGTGTATTTTTATTGCCGCTGAAATGATCCTACTAATATTATAAATACGAAAGTTTGTGAGTATAAATGGATGTATGGAAGTTTGTGACTCTTTCAGGAATAAACTACTTAACGGATTTTGATAAAACTTTGTTGTAATATAGCTTATATATCCGAACAACACATAGGCTATGATTTATAAAGTTTGACACGGGTAAAACCGCGGGCCACAGCTAGTAAATAATAATTTCGAAATCGAAATTAAACCATGTATTTAATCATCATTACAGCTATAAGTCCACTGCTGGACAAGCCTCCCTCAAGAATCGTCTTGGGGGGATATGCCATAATCGCCACGCTTGGCAGGCGAGTTGGCGATCGCAGTAAGATGGTCATAGTAATCAGAAGGAAGCTGCTGCCCATCCTCTGGTAGATATTCCCTCGGGTCGACTTCTACGCCCCCCACGGGATGAGATGGGGTGATGATATTCTGACTCTGATATTTGTCGCCGTCACCACACAGCATTTAATACCATAATGAATTTCATTTCAATAAACATTTTATTTAAATCCTTCTTATAATACCGACAAAAGCACGATAACAGGAATTCAAAGCTTTCTTGAAATAATAGGATCATTTGAAAGTCGTTCTGAAATCCGATTAATTCTGCTTATTAATAACTTGAATCAATTACTTAAGCTATAAAATACACTTGGGTTTATTGTTCAAAAGAGTTAGCTTAGCATTTGATTAGAAATAAGTTTTAATTTTGTTGATGAAATCATTTACTGTTTTAAATTAAGTCCGACTTTACTGTTTTAAATTGAGCCCAATTTTAACTGACTTGATAAAAGGTGGACGGTTCTTAATATGATGAATTGCTAAAAGCTGGCATATTCGAATAGAAAAATAATTTCATAATCTGATGCACCGAATTCGTTATTAATAATTAATAAAATAATAAACGTACACGGTTCATCCATTTCAAGTGAGGCCAGCTTGCGAGTGGGTGCTATTTGAATTTGTTTCAGAAGAGAAGAGAAGAAGTAACATACAGTTTTTAGAGCATACAGACTCAAAAAATGTTTTACACATTTTTACAATTATAGATCGATACTACTATAGACAGTAGAGATAATCTTAGTACAAAAATAATATAAGAACCGTTATAAAAATCAATATGTCGACTTTGAAAAGATTAAATCTGCTTTGCCTTTTTAGCTTTCTGGGTACGTTGGACGACGTAAGTCGACCTAAGATTGTATCTCCCAGAGGACGGACAACAGCGTCTCTGTCTACTATGACCATCATACTGCGATCGCCAACCCGTCTGCCAAGCGTGGCGATTACGGCATATCCCTCCAAATTATGGATACAACTCCAATGTGGAGTAATTTATTGACGCCATTTAATTTTAATTCAATTTATATTTATGTAAGTTTAATGATTTTATTAATTTTTACTTGTGTTAAGTATTTTTTTCGAGATTGTGTATAAGTTATTTATATCTTTTTAAAGTACACAATAAAAGTATTAAATAATCTCACCTATATACAAAATTTTGCTTTTTGAAGTTGGTGCTGTTTTGAAAGTATAGACACCTTTAGTCTTTAAAATAGGCTTTCACTAAAATTTATTTCAGGTCCACCCGATCCATGAGATTGATGTAATATAAAGTGCCCCTGTGTTGCGTACAAATATCGTATCCTCGTATGCTAGTCTCCATTGAGACTGGCCGTCGTGGCCGAAATTCGACTAGGAGGACATTTTGAAACATACCATATATCGTCCATTTCTATGCCTTTACATGGCTGTTGAGTCGTAGCTTAGCTTAGATGGTAGATTAGCCGTGTGGCCAGGTAGGTTATGTCCAGCAGTGGACAATATTGGGCCGATGATGATGATGATGCATCGTAGCTTCAATGTGGATTTACCTATTTAATGGTACTTAATAAGGTATCTATGCTTTTGACTATTTAAAACGGCTATCATAAGTAACTGTTTTTATACGGGTCAAATCAAAGTTCTTGTAGTATTTTGATTAAGGAAATAAACTATATATCTAAATAAATATCTCATGATAACTGCCATCTGATCCAAAATTAGCCAAAGCCTGAACTATAACAACCAGACAACTGACAGAACCATTACACCCGGAAAAAAACAAAACTTTTTTCTTACTTATGAAGTATGTTCAGTCATTTTAACAAGAAAAAACTATATATAAAGTATCTTCTATACTGCTTACAGTACCGCCAACCATAATTATCTCGACATCGCAATCTCGTCCAAGTTGGGAACAGGCTTCGGAAATATCCGGCTAAACTTGGATATAGGTTGCTATCGATTGAAATATAAATAAAAACCAAAGCAGTTAGCTAACTTAGTAACTTGGGTAGTAACCAGGAATGCATCTTGATTATTATAACTTTACATTATATAAATACTTCCATATGAAAGATAAAAATACTTTTTTCTTTTTAATTAAGTACAACGTCCGCTCTTGGGAGTTTAATCCCTGTGTCGCGGGATACCTTAAAAACATATAATAGGACACAAATTACATCGAGACTCAGAACAATATGGGTCACACAAATAGTTATCCGGCGCGGGACTCAAACCCGCGACTCGAAGCGGCGAGGCGACTGTTTTAGCCGCCTCCATATCAAAGTTCAAACATTGCTGAAAATTGTTATACCTAGGTGAATAAAGAGTAGATATTATGTTAAGCCTTAGAACTTTATGGAACAAGTGAACATATGTTGATCCATTGACAGCACATCCATAAATTATCAGAGGTCACGATAAATCTCTGGATTTGATCAGTTTTTATTATATATAAAAAGACAAAACTCGTGCTAAGGAAAAATGTTTTGCAATGCGTAGGATACCCAGACTTAAAATATGCATAAACATTGAAATAGTTGCCTTGTACGGGAATCAAACCCGAAACATGCTAAGCACAGCACATCACAGCCACAGTATAAATATGGATAATAACGTAAGTAAGCCTTGTTGTTGAAATAATTACCCACGCTCTATTGAAGCTTTTTTTGTAACTTATTGTTACAATAAAAAAACGCTTAACTATTGTAAACTACAACAACACACAAACTATTGTAACTTTAATGTTTAAGATACCTATTATTTTTTTTATTAAAATATATTTGTTTTATAAATCAGCAGGACGGTGAAACACGAAAGCTCCCGTTTTCATGAAGCTGAGTTCAATCAACCGTCCACTACGCAATACGCACGTGGATTTTAAAAATATTGCAGATATAATCTAAGGCTGATTTCAGAGTCGCGCCGGCGAGCGGCGCCGTCCAAACGCGCGCGCTTACAATTACACTAGATAGTAGTTGCGTTTCATAGTCACGCAGTTCAAACGCGCCGCGTGTGACACGCGCGCAGTCGGCCAGCGCTGCCCGAGCTCCTCTACTGGCAGCTAGCGTTTCAGATTGACGCGTCTCGCACGCGGCTGTTGAGACGCGGTGGCCGCCGGCGCGTGCCGCGCGCGTCACTCTGAAATCAGCCTTATACGTAACCACTCGTTTTGACGCGGCACTCACAGCTGACAGCACCACGACAACCGCTTATGGGGCTTTTCGATGCGCATATTTGTGTGAGTGTGTCATTTCGACCGTTTGATGCAGTTTCCATACTGTCAATTTGTATACAGAGGCAAAGCTCATCTAATCCTAAAAGATAGTTTGTTTTAACAACAAATTAATTACTCGAAACACTAAATTAGTATCGGGTTCAACGCTATTAAGTATTTTTACACAGCTTTTTGTTAATAAATCACATTTTAGACCTTTTTTCTTAACTCAAACTTTAAAAGCAGATTAACCTATCAGATCTACGAGTCCTTTTTCAACTTTGAACTTAACGGGATCACAAAGATGAGATTATTTTATAAATAACCCTTAACTTAGCGCTTAATAGGGCCATTCAAGAGATTATTTTATAAATAGCCCTTAGCTTAGTGCTCAACGGCTTGAATTCACAAACTTCACTTAATAGGTTGGGAGCATTATTAGCAAAGCATTAGAAAAGTACTCAGGATGGCTAAAAATAAACTTGTTAGCCATTCTGGCTGGTTTTCTTTTAAATATATCAGCACTACACACACGCAACCTTTGTATAATAATCTTAAAATATATATATATATATATATATATATATATATATATATATATATATATTTCTATTCTAAATCCATACGTATAGTTCCCGGACAATGCTTATGGAAGTGAACGCTCGGGGTGGTATTCCAGTTCAGATATCGTCGATATCTGCCAGATTACAACAATAATTTGTTTATTTTAAAATAAATCTTGCAAAAAATCAGGCAGATATCTTTATTGCGGTGAACTGAGTAACTATTTGTATTGTCCTATGTGCCATCGGAATATATATATCAGAATATAATTAATTATAAAAAGAAAAGTGAACTGCATAATATAAATACTAGGAATAAAAACAAACTAGCCATGCCAGGCTTTAGAGTAAGCAAAACTAATAAATCATTTTTAGGAAATTGTATTAGGTTTTATAACAAGCTTCCTACTCAAATTACTGATCTGCCTGACACAAGTTTTAAAACACATATTAAACGTGTACTTATGGCTAGGGGTTATTACACCACTTAAGAGTACATCGATGACAAAGACGTCTGGCTCTCACTTCCTACCTGCACATTGCTCGCTGGAGAGCTTGTAGCCATACAGACATGACTGATCTGCTGTGTTACGTGAACTATCTGTAAATGATTGCTATCATATACTTAATTTAAAATTATTGACTCTGTCTCAAAATGAATAATGTTATTGTTTCGAAGTTTTTTTTTTGTATACCTAAATATAATCTAAAATAATAAGCATTCAGACAACCGATCGAGCATATATTGTGTTTGCCTACTAAATAATTACTCTAATTGGACCAAATCCCGTGTTCATGCCCGCTTGAGTATGTTTCGCCGGACCGTCTCAACTGGGTCGTGTTGAAACCGGTAGTAGATGAACCCACTGAGTTTGTTTCGCTGGGTCTTCTCAGTTGGGGCGCATTGGATCCGGTGGTAGCATTAAAGGGCGACCGTCGTTATTAACACAAGGTCCGTCATAATAATAATACCTATAATATAGACAGAACCATTGACAATATGTAGTAAAAATATTAGACTTAAACTAGATAATTAAACATAATCTCTTGACAATAACTTGATACGAGCCAGCTAAATATCATTTCTGTAATAAAATAAATTTTATAAATGTTTTCATACAAGATGTACCTAAATATCTATGTTACTAGAAATAATATCTAATGTATACTACTATATTACTACAAACATGTTCTGACTATTTACAAGCGCTTTTTTAAAGTCTACGTGAATAAAAACCTTTTTTATTTATTTATTTTTATTTTATTATTTATTATGCGCAAATATTTCTACTCAGCGAGGATTGAACCTACAATACGGTGATAACCAGGCTTGTAAAATAGTTTAACAACTAAACCACCAGCGCAATCCTAAGTGTATCGACGGGCCTGTTGGCGTGGTTGGCAAATGCTTGCTTTTCTCGCCGGAGGTCGTGGGTTCGATTCCCACCCAGGACAGATATTTGTGTGCATGAATATGTCTGTTTGTCCTGATTCTGGGTGTAATTTATCTATATAAGTATAATATTACAAGTATAGTACATTAGTGTATTAGTACCATAGTACAAGCTCTGCTTAGTTTGGGATCAGATGGCCTTGTGTAAATAATGTCCAAGGATATTATTAATCCTAAGTGTAAACTTACATAGAATGTGGTTAGGGTTTCAAATTGATGATTGATTCAAATGAAATTGACTTCAAGTAGGAATTGTTATTATATATGTAGATCAAGAGAGATCTCTGGCGGAGGCCTTTGTCCAGCAGTGGACGTCTTTCGGCTGATATGATGATGATGATGATGTAGATCGAAATACAATGTCAGCGAGAGGGGCTCATAACTAGATGCTTGCACTGGTCCGTAAGTGTTCGGCGAGGTTAAGCAACTAGGATCGCGGTCAGTTCATAGATGGGTGGGTCAAAGTGCATAGTGGGTGCTTTGGAGGGCACGTTAAGCTGTCGGTCCTGGTTGTAGTCATTAAGCCATGTCAGAGGCCTACTGGGTGGCTTGAAGATCTCTGACACTAGGGCAACCTCTGTCTATACGACAAGTAAGTAAATTCAAAGAAATCGTTATAATTGTTAGAGCAAGGGATCCGATTTTAATTTAGGATTTTATAAACTACGACCTAGTAGAGAAAGGGAGATAGATATAGGATCCTCATGTTGCAAACAGGCTGAATATTATGCTCTTAAAATTGCGTAAATGCGCAGTTACTAGTAAAATCTGAAGAGTTGCTACTGTTGCTAGGTTACCATGTTACGTGAAACCAAGTACCTTTTCACTTATGCTGTGCTTCACCTTGTGTATATGACCGCTGCTACTCAGTTGGTAGTGAATCTGCCTTCTAATCGAAAGGTTGCGGGTTCGATCCTCGAACAAGACAAATATTTGTGTTCACGTTTTGTCTTACTGTTTTATGTGTTTCTTTATAGAACTTAGTAGGTAAACAAGATTACGGCCCATGTAATGGTAAGTGGTCCCCATAGCATATGAATGCTTGCAACACCATGGGCATCATTAAATTGAAGGCTTACTCGCTGCCTTGCCGAAACTCATGACTGGTGGATGTCAGCATACGTTTATTGAAACAGAATCTGTATGGTGAGTACCCAAAATTAAGTTCTGAAAATGCTGTGGGCAAAACCATTGACTTTAGTTTGTTGTGTGTTCCTACGAAAATATCATACTAATATATAATATCACCCAAGCTCATCCCAAACCATCTACCAGAAAATGGGCAACAGCATCTCTCTGAGTACTATGACAGTCATACTGCAATTATTAACGGTCACCGTAGCCTAGTTGGTAGTGCTCCTGCCTACGAAGCTGGTGGTCCTGGGTTCGAATCCCGGTAAGTGCAAATATTTGTGTGATGAGCACGAATCTTTGTTTCTGAGTCATGATCTATGTAAGTATGTGTATCGTCGCCTGGTACCCATAGTACAAGCTTTGCTTAGTTTGGGGCTAGGATGATCTGTGTGACATTGTTCCTAGATATTATTATTATTAACCTGTTAGCCAGACATGCGTAGAATAATGAGCCTTCAAAGGGTCCGCACCTGCTGGTTGAGAATGCCGTAACAAGGAGTCCGTTCCACAGCCTCAACGTGTATTGTATGTATATACATATTTTCAAAGAAAGTAAACAAAACTTATATATATATCTGTTGTCTAGTGTCCATACAATTATAATTTTTTTTTTTTATTTATAGGGACAATGTCATACAGATCATCCTAGCCCCAAACTAAGCAAAGCTTGTACTATGGGTACCAGGCGATGGTATACATACTTATTTAGATAGATAAATACTTAAATACATAGAAAACATCCAGGACTCAGAAACAAGTATTCGTTCTCATCACACAAATATTTGCACTTACCGGGATTCGAACCCAGGACCACCAGCTTCGTAGGCAGGAGCACTACCAACTAGGCTATACAATATTAGCATAGTTTGGGCTAGGTGGCGCTGTCCTGGATATACATTTATTATTCTGCTTTATATGTTAAATAACTGGACAGTATATTTACTCCAAGACAAAAATCCAGACAGAAAGTGAATTTATTTTTGAAAGGACTTCTATCATCCAAGGGGTCCCTTCATTTACATTATAATAACAATAAAGAAAATCCTTTGAACATGGCGTTTCCTGCTCGAGGGCAAGAATAATAAGATGCGTTTTACTTTGAGCAATGTTTTCTTTATAGGGAACCGCGGTGTCGTATATACGTATTATGTAAATAATAACCTTCTACGACATATTTCTAGCATATTTTGAGGCACTCATAGTTAGATGCTCTCACCAGTCCGTAAGTGATCGGCGAGGTTAAGCATCTAGGCTCGCGGCCAGTGCATAGATGGGTGACCTCCAAAGGGGTTTAACTTCTGAGCCTCTCCGTGCTTCGGAGGGCACGTTAAGCTGTCGGTCCCGGTTGTAATAATTAGGCAACAGTCGTTAAGCCATTTCGGAGGCCTATTGGGCGGCTTGAACAACTCTGCCATTAGGGTAACCACTGCCCATACAATAAGTAAGTAAGTATGTTTCCCAGAGGGGTAGGCAGAGAGAACGGATTTTCATTTGTCACGATCTTTGCACACCTCTTTTGCTTCGTTTACTGTCATTATATTCTTCATACATGCTCGATATCACTATTTAAACGAAACAGGCCTACGTAAGTAAGTATGTTTCTAGAGCCTTCATTGTAAAACATTATTCTCACGGTCGATAGAGCTCATTGGAGAAGAAGTACATAAAATAAAATAAATAATAAATAAATTAAAAAATGTTTTTATTGACGTAGACTTAAAAAAAAGCGCTTGTAAATAGTCAGAACATGTTCGTAGTAATATATAATTAATTTATAATTATTTCTAAGTACATATAGATATTTAGGTACACGGATTGTAGGAAATAATTTACAATAAGATTTATTTTATAACAGTAACGATATTTAACTAACTTAAGTTAAGTTATTGTCAAGGATCATGTGTAGGTTTAATTATCAAAATTTTAAATTTAAGCTATATTTTTACTACATATTGTCTGAATGGTTCTGTCTATATTAAGGTACGAATTAAATGTTATTATTATGGCGGACCTTGTGTTTATAACGACGGTCGCGCTTTAATGCTACCACCGGATCCAATACGCCCCAACTGAGATATATTGGATATGTTGGAAGCATCATAGGCTTTGAATACCAGTTACCAGTTGGTACGTCATATGCAACTAGCATATACTTAAAAGCATGAAAAACATACCCTACCAAGCTAAATTTACGTAAACTTAGGTGGTTCATAGATGTGTTACCGTAGAGCTATGTTCGCGTTTGCGTCCATAATAACCTTCGCATGTCACAGGTCGCATCTACTAGATGCGATCACTTAATATTCATAGTTCGTTTTATAATTAAAGCAACTAATTTTATCAAAATTTTATTGGAAACCAGACTCATGTGAGCGTGAAAGAAGACAATAGAGAGAGATGAAAGTTGACGCCGTCTGAAGCGGAGAAAACCACCCACTCAGTCATCGTGTGGGCACGATCAATGTAACTTGATTGGGACGTCGCGGTCGGGAGAATATAATAAAGGAGAATTTCGTAACCTTACTTCTATATAAATACTCCAAAATTACTTTTTAATACCTGTGAATGTGTAATCATACTAATAATAATATTTAATAACAAAAATAAGAATAAAGAAAATCCCCCTTAAGGGGGGAAAACTGGAATACAAAAAATTATTACCAGAAATCCCGCCTTCCTCATGTATAAGATCGGAAAAGACATATCAGCGATGCAAATGAAAAGTAAGGGTCTTGAAAGGCAATGGTGCTTGCGCCGCGTTCAAATTGTGTATGTGTTGGTGAGCTTTAAATGTATGAACATAAAGTCTGGATATAAAGGCTTTACTAGGATTGATAGTCTCGAGCGGGCACTGTGTATTTAAAACAAAAGAAGTGTGTATAAAGTATGTACAGACGCCAGCACATCCAGCTACCCCAATGTGTCAAATTTCTTTTATAGATTTTCAACTTTATCACATAAGCATAAGGTTCACTTTCAATTGGGAAAATTTTACAGTTTGGGGTAGCTTGATGTGCTGGCGTTTGTACAAAAATAAGACATGAGAATTTATGTAATTTTGACCTATATTGATTTCTTTTTCGCTCAGCCAAGGAATTCAATCTCACGCATTTTCATTGTAGGTACATTGTAAGTGAACGACGCGGTCGCCGAATATCGGTATTGTCTGGCTAGAATATCTGTGTGCTTACGCACTTACTTTGATATTCTAGCCCTCGCTCTCTTAAACTTTAACCTATAATATTTGAATTTTAGTTTATAACACGAGCGATATATTCTTTTTTATGGCATAGGGCGACAAACGATCAAGCAGGTCACCTGATAGTAACTGATCACCGCCGCCCGTGTACACTCGCAAACACCAGAGGTGTCACGGGTGCGTTGCCGCCTTTAAAAGTCAGAAAACAAGTGTTGCTGACCCTTCCCCCCACCCCAATGAGCTTTGGCGACCTTACTCACACGCAGAAACACAACATTAAAGTTATTAATGTTATTATTAAAGAATGTCTTCTGTAAGGTGGAGGTACTTCCACAGTCGGGCTGCTCTTTGAGCGAATGAACGCTGTGCCCTACCTCTTTTAAAATCAATATCTATATCACTATTTAAATGAAACAGGCCTACGTAATAAGCTTGTTTTGGTGTGGAAACCAGATAATTTTATTTTGTAAATACATACTTTAATAGATAATTACCCTCAGACTCAATTCAAACAGACATATTCATCCACACAAATAAATATCTGTCCTGGTTGGCAATAGAGAATAGAAAGGCAAGTGTTTATCAACCACGACATCCGGGCTATATTAGTTGTGTGATGATTTTATTGATCTGTTTACTACTAGCAAAAATTCTACCAGATCCAAATTAACTAATTATTTCATTGATAATGTATAAATCTTTCTATAGTACTATTGGCTCAATCTTTTAAAACCATTTGTAGAATTGTCATTACTGTAATTAATTAAGTAGACTGGAGATGCCTCCATTTAGTTAACTAGTTGTGGAAGCTTGTTATTGGCATTCATTTATTAAAATTTGTAACCAATTATATGTAGCTGTTAGCTTCCCCAACAAAATAAAATAAAAAAATGATTTTGGTCATCCTGAGGGAATGTGTACCAGAGAATAGATAGCAGCATCTCTCTGTGTACTATCACCGTCATGCTATAGCCAACCCACCAGACAAGCATGGCGATTATCGTGGTAGTTTATAGTGGACATCTTCCAGTTGATATTATAACATAATATTACACATATATTTTACCAAGCACCGCAAGGACTTGTTGTGCGACACATTTCAAAGCAACTTCTCTTTTACACAACGGTTTTCCTGTTATTTAGGACCCAATTTTATAATAAAATAAACAAGAAACTGAGCATTTACTTTCTCTCTTTACATGCATGTAAAGAAGCCGTCACAAAACTGCTGCTAACAATGAATTATCAAGAAACAGAACAATTATTACAGCAAGTTTCCTAATACCGCGCACACACCCACGCCCACTCACATACGTACACACTCACATACGTACACAGTCACACGTGCGCGCGCACACAAACACTCACACACACCCACACACACACACACCCACACACACATACACACACACACACACACACACACACACACACACACACACACACTAATATAAGAGCTTTCTATTAACATCTATTATCTAATATAAGTTTTTTGTATTTTGTTCATACTTTTTCTCTTTTTATGTTAACTTTCACGCTATAAATTATTGATGAATAATGATGGAACTATATAAACAAAGTTGGGCCTTGCACCTTTAATGAAAGACAGAACCATTGACAATATGTAGTAAAAATATTAGACTTAAACTAGATAATTAAACATAATCTCTTGACAATAACTTGATACGAGCTAGCTAAATATCATTTCTGTAATAAAATACATTTTATAAATGTTTTCATACAAGATGTACCTAAATATCTATGTTACTAGAAATAATATCTAATGTATACAACTATATTACTACAAACATGTTCTGACTATTTACAAGCGCTTTTTTAAAGTCTACGTGAATAAAAACCTTTTTTATTTATTTATTTAATACAAGTTATCTCCGAATAACTTAGATCGATCCTTGCACAGATCGTTTGCCTCGTATACTCTCATTATATTCTTCATACATGCTCACCTGTTAAGGGTTCTTCTGACCTGACCTTCTTATAGCTACTACCTGTGGTATATCTTATACCTACCGTATATTAAATACCTACGCTAAGACTGCACCAAGCGGGATATGGCCGCTTTCAAAATTGATTTCTGTAGGTGGGAAAAGCTCGCTGAAAATAGAATTGAATGGCGCAAACGTGTCGTGGAGGGTCGTAAGATCTGTGATGAAGCCTGGTTCGGAGTACTTGCAGATAAGAGATAGAAGCGACATGAAAGCGGCTCGGCACCAAACACCGCTAACTTCTCTTGTAAGGCCTGCGGCAGGCTATGTCGCTCTCGCATCGGTTTGTTTAGCCACCATAAGAAATGTCTCTCAGACAATGCGCCGTAAATCATCTGTAACAGACGCAAAAGCCATATATATATATATATATATATATATGAATTTAGTATCCTGGGACATTATTTACACACGGCCATCTGATCCCAAACTAAGCAGAGCTTATACTATGGAAACCTGATAACTGAAATACTATTTTTTTCGTTTGTAAATACATAATTATAGATAGTTACACCCAAACTCAGGAAAAACAGACATGTTCAAGCACACAAATATCTGTCCCCGGTGGTAATTGAACCCACGACATACGGCTTGAAAAGCAAGCATTTGCCAACCACGCCACAACGTTAAACTAAACTGACTGTGATTTTTTTTTAACTACAAAAGTTACAGCCCCATAGACAAATACAGAAATAGTTTAATTTATACATTTTCTTGATTCTATGGTCCGGATTGGCGTCTAGACAAAATTACGTAATTTGGCATGTAGCCAGTATAGCTTATTGAAACTTAAGCACAAGTACTTATTGTGTGTTGTTCACTTAAGTTATTGTAGTTTAGAATTTTGATTAAAATGTAAAATGTACTTATTTATTTTATTATGATTCACTGGATTACAACGGTTCTGTGCGTGCATTAGCCTACATAACAAGCAATCACAATGTAAGTAAAATACATGACATTAAAATATATCGTAAACTGAAAGCAAAAGAAGACGAAAAAAGCAAGCCCGGAGTTTCTTTGTGGCTTTATTTTCCGGGTGGTCCACCTAGGTAGCTAGAGAAAGCCGCAGGCTAGCTAGGGTAGGTTCCTCAGCGGCGAGGATCGCTTTGGCCCATTAACGCGTGATCGGTGATTCCGTGCATGTGATCACACCCTCATTTAGAATTTCATATTTTTGCTTTAGTCTTCTCTTCTCTAATTTTAATATAGTAGAACTAAATTTCAAAATAATAGAACTTGTTATTTATTTAAGGATTTCCGAAAATATATGCGATAAAACAAACCGTCCGTCCGTGCGGTTTGTTTTATCGCATATATTTTCTAATTATAATTTTTTTTTTGTAACTTTTATACTATCTACTATGTTTATGTACTGCATTGTGAGCTTGACAAGTACAAGTGTATGTTAATACCCAAGTGCTGAATAAATTTAATTTCATTTCATTACATATGTCACAATATATACTAGCAGAAAATCAAAACAACAATGTTTCATTCAGATATTTTAAATTTATTTCTCCGGGTCGTTGTCTTAGGTAAGGAAAGCTGCAAGTTTGACTAGGATCATCACCAGTAAGGAGAGTTAGCCCTCTGTATCGAAGCTGTGATCTTGTGACTATAGTGCGAACCAGCGACTAATTTCGCATTTTACAAATCCTTCCTCTTTTAAAAATCTTTTTACTTCAGCGACCTTAGAAATAATTATGTTTACTTAACTATACAACACACATGTTCTTACTAAAGTCTCCGTAAAAAAAACCTTTTTTATTTTAGTTTTTAGCGAAGGTCGGAATTGTCTTAGCTTTGGTTCAGATCCTAAAGGCGCCTCACGTGTTTGTCCCGTAAAAATAACTCAATGGCATCTTTCTGCTTTCGCCTCTAATGCCTTGTTGGGTACTTATTTAAAGTTACAATAAATTAATAAAAAAACCGTAGATATTAAAGTATTCAACAACATTTATGTCATCAGTTTAATATTATACTGTTAAATATTTAAACTGCCTCATTACCTGATAGCGTCTTTAACTGCTGACAATGTTGAAATTAAAGCCCTGTGTTCAAATACACGTTTCAGCAAAACTTCCTCCCACGTACATTGAGGTTGTGGAATGAACTCCCTGTTACGGTTTTCCCAAGAGACTAAATCATGGGGCCCTTCAAAAAGGGAGTTGTAAGGTTTCTAAAGAATCGGCAACGCGCTAATGATGCCCTTGGTGTTGCAAGCATACATAGGCTACGGTGACCACTTACCATCCGGTGGGCCGTATGCTTGTTTGCCAACTAAGTAGTATAAAAAAAAACAGAGTGAGGCAAAAAGTGTTATTGGGATCTTTACGGTAAAAAGACACCCCCGTGTTTCTGAGAGCACGTAAAACTATCGAGCTGCGTCTAATCTGTCATCGTTTCGTGTGGGCTCACTGCCCTATCGGGTTAAGATAGTGCGCTTGTGGTTATGCACACACCTGAGCATAATATGTTCTGGACATTTAGCTAGTCTCTATTGTAATTGGTCACCGTAGGTACCTTAAATTCTGGTGCTGCACACACAGACTGCACGTGTGGCGCAGCGGCTAAGACAACTATTTGTACATACATACATACATAGACTCACGCCTGTCTCCCAGAGGGGTAGGCAGAGACAACGGACTTCCATTTGTTACGATCCTTGCACACCTCTTTCGCTTCCGGTACTCTAAACCGGCGAGCATGTATGAAGAATATAATGTCAGTAAACAACTATTTGTGTGACCCATAAATAGTTGTTATGAGTCTGGATGTAATTTGTGTCCGTCTTTTATAAAGTTTCCCGCGACACAGGGATTAGATCCCACTACCTAATATTGTACTAAAATTTAATGTGAGCTTGACAAGTACAAGCGCCTACATACAATAGCATATATAACAATTTTTTTTTTATATCAGCGGGCGACAAACGAGCAAGTGGGTCACCTGATGGTAAGTGATCACCGCCGCCCATAGACACACGCAACACCAGAACAGAACGCGGGTGCGTTGCCGGCCTTTAACAGTCAGCAATCAAGTGTTGTTGACCCTTCCCCCCACCCCAATGAGCTCTGGCGACCTTACTCACACTCGGAAACATAACATTAAAATTATTAATGTTATTATTAAGGAATGTCTTCTGTAAGGTGGAGGTACTTCCCCAGTCGGGCTGCTCTTTGAGCGAATAAACGCTATGCCCTACCTCTCTTAAATATTAATACAAATAAAAAAGAAACTTGAGTGCTTCAGACCACATGGTTGAAGTAAAACTTCAAACCTTATCTGGCTATTAGAGAAAGAGAGATGCTCTCACCGGTACGTAAGTGATCGGCGAGGTTAAGCAACAAGGCTTACGTTCAGTTCATAGATGGGTAACCGTCAAAGTGGTTTAATTTCTGAGCGTCTCCGTGTTTGGCACGTGGAGCGGTCGGTCCCAGTTGTAGCAATTAGGCTACAGTCGTTAAGCCATGTCAGCGGCCTACTGGACGGCTTGAACAACTCTGAAACTAGGGTAACCACTGCCCATAAGTAAGTTGAGAAAATCTATGCTCTCTCTCTCGCCCCTTCAGTAAGATAAGAAATTCTCTCTCTCTCTTTCTATCTTCACTAACTTATCCACTTCTGTTCACCTCGTACACTTACACCAGCTTGCTCTCCTAGTCAAGCGTGTGTAAAGAAGTTTTACTTCAAAAAATCATTCAAGTCACCGTCTGTAGGTAAGATGCCCAAAAAACTAGCACTAATACCTCGTTGTATAAGCTGGCTGGAGCATTTAACTTGGCCATGCTGATTAAGCCAAACCTTGAGTCACCCATCCAGGAGTGTTTTTCTGGACCCCAGGGACCCTTAGTAATAGCTATATTAACTCTAGTGCAAACCAAAGTATAATTAATAATAATCATAATAATAAATATCTAGGGACAATGTCACAAAGGTCATCGTAGCCGCAAACTAAGCAAAGCTTGTACTATGGGTACCAGGAGACGATATACATAATTAGGTACATAGATAGATAAATACTTAAATACCTAGAAAACATCCATGACTCAGAAACAAATGTTCGTGCTCATCACACAAATATTTGCACTTACCGGGATTCGAACCCAGGACCACCAGCTTCGTAGGCAGGAGCACTACCAACTAGGCTACGGTGACCGTAAAATTTAGGCGTTAAAACCAGAATACATTCTCGAACTAGTCTCCAGCTTGACAAGTAAAATAAAAATAAAAGTAAATGAATAACTATTATTTTATTAAGTAGGAACACGGTACGTTTACTACTTTATACTCAATAATTGTTTTATATAAAACCAAGGGAAACAGATCACTTGATGGTGAGTCATCACCGCCGCCCATAGACACTAATTTATTTATTTATTATTTATTTATTGGACTCAACTTAATTCTACCATTACAGGGAACCTAATGCGATAGAAAAGTTTCAATTACAATTCAATTGCGTATTATGTAATTTCTAAACAACTAATAACATACAATCAAATGAGACGCCCTTGTGAAGTCGTTCAGAAATTAATTCGTTCAATTCTTATAAAACTGAGGGCCTGCAAGTACTTTGCCGGCCTTTCAGAAAAGAATAGGCTCGCTTCTTGAAGGTTTCCATGTCATACCGGATCGGAAATACCGCCGCAGTAAATTGATTCCACCAGAGTGGAAGTGCGCGGTAAAAACTTTCTTGTGAAATACACGGTGGTAGACGACAATTCATCATGGTTGTATGTATGAAATTGCCATCTCTAACGAGAGGGTCTGTGGGACGTCGCGGTAGGTTCGAACTTCGAGCAATTCCTCGGAACACTCTTCGCGATCAATTCAGTAATAGGAGACAGAGACGCCACAATAACACATTATAATCATCATCATCATGTCAGCCAAAGAACGTCCTCTGCGGGACAAAAGCCTCCCCAAAGAACGGGGGGATATGCCATAATCGCCACGCTTGTCAGACGGGTTGGCGATCGCAGTTTGATCGTTATAGTTCACAGAAAAAACGCTGCTGCCCGTTCTCTGGTATAGGTATTCCCTCGGTCGATTTCTACGCCCCCCCCGGGATGAGATGGGTTGATGATATTTTATGCCATCACCACACAGCACAATAATACATACTTTTAATTTAATATAATTATTATGTATACGAACGATTTAAGTTGACCTCAAAACTCTGTTATTTTATTCTTTGCCGTTCTAATGAACCAAAGTAGGCAACTAAAGATAATGTTCACGACCTTGAGTGTTTAATGTTGATCTGGATAAATTGAGTCATGTGCTTAACATACAGTTGAGTGCTTTGGATGTTCCAGGAATAAATTGACCATCTAAATTGTTATTTGTACGACGTTTAAGTGACCATCATACAGGTGGTTTATTAGTAGTCGAAGCTAGAAGTCCTCTGACTTCCCACTAATATAAAACACTTAGAATTTCGTAGAATTTTATTCGATATTAAAAATTAAAATACGTATTAGTATTATTATAAAACATCGTAATGGCGACAAGTCATTTGCACGGGACATATTATAATGGACAAGTGTGTTCGCAAACACTAGGGCACTTTCTATTCCATCACTCTCATGATCCAATGGGACGACCAGTGACCCAAACGGAAAGACGTCAGGTTTACAGTACCGACCACTTAACGTGCTATCCGAGGCATGGGGGTATAACACCGCCAATTCCGAGACTTCGGGCTAATACTGAGAAATTTTTCTTTTTACATAAAAGTCCCAAAATCACTTCTGGCTCGACAATTTAACGTTTTATTAAGTAATTTTTAACCTTTATTTAATTGAACGCCATTCACTAAAACGATGTTCGGCGACTTAGCTGGTAGAGCCCTAGTAAGTAAGCAAGGAAAATTGCACCATTATGCCACTTTTGTAATCAACTGTCCGTTTATTTTTAATCTTGATATCATCCTGTTACAGTTTATTTGTGCTTTGAGTGTTCCAGTCGTGCGTTGAACTAGTTTGTAGTATTTTATTTGCAATATTTAGATTTAGAAGCTAAACATTATTAAAATTTTTAATATATTTATTTAATATATTTTTTAATACGTTGCTCCTTTTTATTGTCTTTTTAACACGAAACGTAAGGAAGATCTAAAACGTAAGTGCGATTTCTTAGTTATAGTAACAATTGATTCACCTTTTGGAGTAAAACTACGACTACTTTCTTTTAAATTATGAGAATTTAAAAATTTCTTGCAAAAAATATTGCAACGTTGGAATTTGTCAACATTATATAGTGAGACAAAACAAATAGTACACCGTAGGTCTATCAAATAAAAATATACTTATTCCGATGTTTGAACATTACTGAGTCAACAGCCTCGTAGCGTATCCTGGGTTTAAATCCCGGTTTGAGACAAAGCGTTAAGACTGACATATTTTTTCCGGTCACTCCGAGGTTTTCCATCAGGGTGTTTGATTGCAACCTCTGGCAAACATATGGCAACTTTTAGATGAGATTTCATCTGCACAGTCATATTTTTTTAGTAGAACTTATTGGATAAGGGAAGTGGGGTTAAGAGTTTGGGGTGAAATATGTCCCTGGTATTGCGAATCAAAATCACTATATTTTCATAATAAGGTCCTGGTTTTAAATGCTGGGTCAGATAAAAAGTGATATCTGGATTTTTCTATCCAAAAAAATATTCAATATTCCGCTCAGATGGTTAGACTGGACTATCGACCATGGCCGAAATACAAACAAAAAAATATTCAATATTCCGCTCAGATGGTTAGACTGGACTAACGACCATGGCCGAAATACAAACAAAAAAATATTCAATATTCCGCTCAGATGGTTAGACTGGACTAACGACCATGGCCGAAATACAAACAAAAAAATATTCAATATTCCGCGCAGATGGTTAGACTGGACTAACAACTATGGCCGAAATACAACCAAAAAAACCATTATAAAATAAATGAGCTTGTTAAGTATTTACAACACTAATTCGTGTATTAAGTTCAATAAAGAACAATAAAGTGAACGACAATCAAAGTTTATTGACAAAGATTCGTAAGGAGACTTGGCTCTAGCAAACCTGATAATTTATTAAATTTGTCATAAATTCTTCAGTTTGTCCTAAAAATGTGACACAGTGTCAATGATTGATCGAACTAATAAGCCGTGACAGATGCTCAAACAACCACTTTCTAGAGAAAACTTGTTTTTTATCCCTCTCGCCTTTCGACAATCCATCAAAAATTGGAAATGTAATTTGCGAGTTACTGATATTATAATGTTCCGGATATTTGCTTGTTTTGCTCTCTTGTTTTTGATTTATGGAAGCATGTTGATATTTCCATTGACATTTCCAACAACATTTTGTTTACTTAGTTGTAACCATTAATAAACTGTTATTTTCTCCAAGAAAAAGAATCTAAAATAAAAGCGTTGTTTGCGCTTTATAAATAAAAGTTTAAAATGCTAAAAATAATAAATGAAATCATAGTTAAGAATAAAAACAATGATTTAATAAATATTGAACAATGAATAATTTAAAAGCGTCATCTGTTGGAATTGTCCGGTCTAAGTATTAGCATTCCAGCCGTTGTTAGCCGTGTAGGTTTCGGTAAGATGGCGTTGAAAGCGTCTTAAATGCGTTAAGAAATATCGAAAGATTTGTATAAATTCAAGTGCAGTATAAATTCAACCACGGTGCAGTAGCGAAGCGGTTAACGCACATGGGGCCGGACACCCCATGGTCGTGTGTTCATTTCCCACCTTGGATTTATAGAACTCATTTGGCCTCAATGGCCGCGTATGTGGTAAAGCTATTCCATGGAAAGGCACATAATCCAGGGGTTCTGCGTCACCTTAGACTACAGGTGCCGGACCATTACGTGTGGAAAAGGCGGCGTCTACAGCTGCTTGCCGTACCGGTGGCTAGGACCAATCTACTGGCAAAAACCTCACTCACCCGAGCAATTAGATTAACTAATGAAGTACACGAAAAAGTGGATATATTCTTATGTAATTTGAGTGAATTCGTAAAGATCCTATTAAAGGTAGTTAGTTGCATGTATAATTAGTTAAAAAAATTAGTTCAATAAGTTGTTTATAATCTATTAAGATTATAAACAACTGTTAGTATTAACTAACACTATCGCATTAGGTCAAAACCTGTAATGGTAGGTGTTAAGGAGAGAAATAAATAAAAATTTTAAAGATTTCTGAAAAAAGCTATATATGTATTATATAGTTTGCTTAGAAATTTTAAACATAATTAATATATTATGTTCCATGCACGTTGGATGAAATATTGTTTTGTGTGGGCTGGTTAGCGTGGTTGGTAGGGACTTGCCTTTCACGCCGAAGGACGTGGATTTGATTCCCACCCAGGACAGATATTTGTATGCATGAACATGTCGGTTTTCTTGAGTCCCATACTCAAGAAAACCAACTGTAATTACCTGTATATTATTATGTATTTACTAAAGAAAAGTATCTGGTCACCATAGTACAAGCTCTGCTTAGTTTGGGATCAGATGGACGTGTGTAAATAATGTCCCAGGATATTATTATTATTTTATATTATAGTTATACTCCTGCCCAAATTGCGGCCAGATTCACAATGGATAATTGCCAACTACGCAGTGCAAATACAGGTGCACTGGTGATTCCCTCACTCTTATAATATTCACGACCAGGAAGAAATTAGGTGGAGGACTAATTGATTTAGATCAAAAGCACGGCCTTATAACGCCGCCAACTTCAAGAGTCGCCAAGAGGCCAGTGACTACGTGTTGTTTTTTGCCTGAAAATCCCCAATATTATTTTCTGCTCCACCCGGGATTTAAACGCAGTACCTCATTGGGTTGACCTATGAATCAGTACATGTAAATAATCTCTGATGTCTATTATAAAACAATCAGTAGCTGATTACGGGTCAAACACCATCATCATAAATATTGCGAGAAATAAAAATATCTCGATACTTATTTTCTTCACAAAATATAGCCTTGGAATATTCCTTCATAGCAAAATATGGAGAGGGTCATGGGTTCACCATACAATTATAAGCCTTAAAGTAATTGGAATTATTTTATTTACTGGGGAAAGAAAAGGGAATCAACATACAACAATCAATCTAGGTTAGTATCATACGAATGAAAATTAGATTATCAGGATTTAAATAGGTTTGTATGTTGAGTGTACCTAGATGAATAAATAAATAAAAAGAAATATTGTAACACATAATCTAAACAGTCTTATATATTTTCTACACGCCTTATTCTAATCGCTGAAATAGTTATACGTAATATAATAGATAGAGCTAATAGAATATTATTTGAACATCTGTTTTATGAGATTCACGTAGAAGTTAAGTTCGGCTAATCACCTCATTCCCTTAATATCACACGGTTCCTTAAAACCCTTTTATAAAATAACACAAGGATAATACCAAATTACATCTATTGCTGTGATAGCATTGTTGTACATTGGTTCAAAAAACGAAAGATACAAGCGTTTAATGGTCATTGAACTGTCTGTGTTTAGAAGTTGTTGCTTCATATAATATTGAATAACCGCCTAACGAATGGGAGAAAATGTGCAGAATGGGCAATTAAACACTGAGCCGTACTCAAGCTGATTTCAAATCTTGTGACTGTGTTTGATTTGTTTTATTTATTTATTAAACTAGTTACATCATCAACTCACCACTAAATATTCAAAGAAGTCAAGTTATTGAGATTGAGACTAAGTGTTAAATTACAACATTCGTTAAAAAAATGTCATTAAATTTACTAAACTATGCACGATTAAAGAAAAAATATAAAAACTATATTACTTATGCAACTTAAACTTAACCTAAGAATTCATTTTTTTATGTAGCTAGAAATAGCTTCTAGGTTTTTAAATAATAGTAGGCAACACGCATATTATATTTAATATTTTAAAGGAGAGGGTAAATATGTGAAAACACATTTTTAATTTTGTAACAAAGTCGGTAACATTAATTCAAAGCGTAAACAATAGAAAGGTTGTGTAATAGACTTACGCAACTTTAGAAGTCTTTTTTATTATAACAAATTGTAGCATAAGCAATCCTTTAGTTTCTATCCAATGCCCTTATACTTAACTACTGTTAATAAACAAACGAAATATACAATAATGCCAAAAATGTGCTCGAAATCCCGTTTAGCAGTACTGCAGCTGCCTTTAGTATGATGCGATTTTGTTTGTGATTTTTTTTATTATACTTACTACTTACTAGCTCTTACGTGTTAAAGGTGCGCATGACGGCACTGGGACTTTTAGACACTGTTAATGAGATAAATATGCCAATAATGTGCACTTGTGCTCTATATCCCGTTTAGGGGTACTGCAGCTGACTTTAGTATCTTGCAATTTGTTTGTTAATATTTTTATTATAAATAGCTCTCACGTGTTAAAGGTAATCGTATCACGGCACTGGCACTTTTAGGCACTGTTAATGAGATAAATATGCCAATAATGTGCACTTTTGCTCTATATCCCGTTTAGGGGTAATGCAGCTGACTTTAGTATCTTGCAATTTGTTTGTTAATATTTTTATTATAAATAGCTCTTAAGAGATTAAGATAATATACGCATCACGGCACTGGCACTTTTAGGCACTGTTAATGAGATAAAGATACCAATAATGTGCACTTGTGCTCTATATCCCGTTTAAGGGTATCAAGCATATTATTATGATATTTTGGGCACTATTAATAAGATTGAAATGCCATGATAAAAAAAATAGCTCTTAATAGTTTAAGGCAATAATTCAAATCGTACATATTAATTTGGATATTTTAAGCACTGTTAGCAAAACTGGATCCTGTACTCGGTTGGAAAAAAAACAAAGTTAACTTTGACATCTTAGAATTTTGTTTGATAAAAGTTTATTTTTTATATAACTCCTAGGTTTATAAGACAATATTACTACACAATACTACTACATTATTCTGACTGCCTCGTTGGTGTAGCGGTAGCGTGTTCAACCGCAGATAATGAGGTCCTGGGTTCAAGTTCTGGGTCGGGTAAAAAGTGATTTTGGGATTTTTCCGTAAAACGAAATTTGTCAGTGTCAGCCCGAAGTCTGGAAGTTCGGTTCGGCTCGGAGAGCACGTAAAGCCGTAGGTCCTGTACCTGACCTCTTTCCTGTCGTGTCACTAGTCGTCCCATCGGATCATGAGAATGATGGAATAGAAAGACTGGCCGGCGTGGCCCAAATTCGATCGGGAGGATATTATTATTACATTATTCTACACCAAGCAGATATGGAGACGGTCACCATAGCCTAGTTGGTAGTGCTCCTGCCTACGAAGCTGGTGGTCCTGGGTTCGAATCCCGGTAAGTGCAAATATTTGTGTGATGAGCACGAATATTTGTTTCTGAGTCATGGATGTTTTCTATGTATATATGTATTTATCTATCTATATAAGTATGTATATCGTCGCCTGGTACCCATAGTACAAGCTTTGCTTAGTTTGGGGCTAGGATGATCTGTGTGACATTGTCCCCACATATTATTATATATTATGGATGTTTTGAACATTTTATCGTAAAAAACGTATCAGAAAAAAAAGGACACTTGTGCTCTAAGTCCCGTTCACCAACGAACTTTATTTTCTTGTTTTGTTTGCTCAAGATTCTTATAAGTATATGTAGTGCTAACATATAAAACACTTAGAAAACGTAGCGAATATGGCATTGAATTAAATATTATCTTCTTGATGAAATACTCTTTACCTAATGTAGCTTCACTTAAAGTTTATATTTATTTAAATATCCATGGGATTAGAATCCCCAACTGTTCATTGCCCTGTAATCTTAGAAGCAACAACCTTTTACAGTACATTACTTAGAAAATGAAACGATAAAAACTACAAAAGTGAAACTGTTTTCTTTGTTATAGCAGTATAAATATAGTTTAATAGATCTTTTTGTATATGGTGTACTGAAAATCGTTTATTCAGAAATGTAGACAATTTCATACATTGATAGTGACATTCCTAATTATATTACTGTACGTTGTATGGGCATGCAGTTTTATTCACCCTTAGATGAAACATATTTGATAAAAAATAATGTTGACAGATAGTCTATAGAATTCATAATTACATATTTCTGACATCAATTTTGTACATAACGAGTTGGAGTATGATTTCTTTCACAAATAAAATTTTATTAAGATATAATTAAAATAAAACGGAATTTAAAAATAAATAATATTAGCAGTTGAGTTGACTGCGTGTGTGGTGCAGCGGCTAAGACACTCGCCTCGTCGCTTCGTGTCGCGGGTACGAGTCCCGCGCCGGACAACTATTTGTGCGACCCATAAATAGTTGTTCTTAGTCTGGATGTAATTTGTGTCCGTCTATTATATGTTTGTAAAGTACTTCACGACACAGGGATGAGATTCTCTAGTGCGGGCGTAGTCTTTTAAAAAAAAGTTTAAGGGTACGATTGTATGGAATAATTTTATTATGCTTTGATTTCCTCATAAGCAATTTAATTTTTTATTTTATGGTTATTTTACGTATATTAAAATAAATTATTAACTTAGATGTAACTCAAATACTGAGTTATTCTTTTTGCCTGCCTGATTGTCTAGCGCTAGTGTTGAACCGAGATTATAAACATCTGGGTTCAAATGCGATCGGGTCAATAAAACGATATTAGGTTTATTGGCAAGAAAAATTATCTGTGTCAGCCCGAAGTCTGGAAGATGGTGGTTATACACCCCAGTGCCTTATAGAGCAAGTAATGCCCACAGGCTTAAACCTGAACTCTTTCGTATCAGTTATATCCCACTAGATTATGAGGTTGAGTCTAAGTAGTGCACCTGTGTTCATGCTCGGATTTGTCCATTATGATAATATGTCCCACTCAGATGGCTAGTCTTCATAGATACTGGCCACCATAACTTTTTGATTTTCAATGTTTACCTCACCCCACATGAAACTAAACCCATGGTTGGAATCTTACTAAAATTACTATTTTGCTTGTTCATAGGCACTTCATTGGCATGTGACGCGGGTGTTGTGAGCGGCATGCGAGGCGAGCGCTCTCAGCGGGCGGCGGCCTCGCTCGCCGCGCTCGCGACGCTCGTAGCGCTCAGCTTGCCACGGCTGGGCACTGCTGAGCCTAACTCCGATGGTAAGTGTCTCATATCGTACGTACGGCGGACTCACTCGCGACGCTTATAGCGCTCAGGTTACCACAGCTCGGCTTTGCTGAGCCTAACTCCGACGGTAAGTGTCTCATGTCGTAGGTAGGCACTCACCGTGTTCGCGACGCTCGTAACGCTCAGCTTGCTACGGCTAGGTACTGCTAGGCCTAAGTATCTACACGGACAAGAATAGGGCAGATGATTGGTGCCTCACAACTCTCATATATATCAGCCAAAGTACGTCCACTGCTGGACTAAAGCCTCCCCAAAGAATGGGGATATGCCGTAATCGCCACGCTTGGTAGACGGGTTGGCGATCGCACTTTTATGGTCATAGTTCACAGAAAAACGCTGCTGCCCGTTCTCTGGTATTCCCTCGGGCGATTTCTACGCTCTCCACGGGATGGGGTGATATTCTATGCCATCACCACACAGCAGACAACTCTCATAATGCTTATTATACCACGGCCTCACTATTTTCTCGGCACCCTTGTGTTTTTCGTTCAATGCCCACACAGAACAAGTAGGGACTTGTTATAGTTGCCCTGAGTCTGGGATTGCCTTGTGTCGGTATTTTTCATGTTTGTTAAATGCCTTGTGACACATTGGTGTCCCTAGTGTTTTATAAAAAAATTAACAGTTATTAAAGAGGAGATTCCACTGATAAGCGTATCGTTATCCATTTTAAAGGAAACACTCTAATGAAGAAATTCAATTGCTTGGACCATCGTAAAGTACAGTTTTATAACTTATTTTGATACAGTTAAGAGCAGCTGAGTGTTGAGCTTAAGTCTACGGTAATTGTTTTATCTTGCAGAAACAAGCTAATAGACAACAGCCACTTTACTTTATTGTCCGTAAATTTCTTTAGATAAGTAACATTAGCACACCACATGTTTGGAAAACGTCAACCTTCTTGTAACGATACACTTGTGTTGACAACTATGGCATTAGTCATGAAGATAAATTAACCCAGCTACGAGAAATTAACAGGATTAACAGGCATTGAATTGGTAATCCATGGATGATGGGATTCTATCGTCACTGGATTAACTCAGCTGAGTCGATATGTAAGGATAACACATGAAGTCGCGTGGCGTTGATTTTACGATTCGGTAATATGGTTTTTACAGAGAGAATTGGTATCAATCCGCAAAATGAAAGTCATGTGGAAAAGTGATGTAAAAATTACCTTAGTAGTAAATTTATCAGAGTGTCGTAATTAACCGAGTATCAAACTTATCTGAGTATCCTAAACGGTCCAGCGGTCCTGGTCGAAAGTGCGGGGCGCTTTAGAATTCAAAAACTATTGTGATTACTCTCCACATATGTACTCACCGCTCGCTTATGCGTTAAATCTCACCTAAGCTTCAGGCTCCGCAGGTTATTAGGACAACTCACAGTCTTACCTATTACATGTACAGAATTCAAATAATAACTACCAAATAAGCTTGAAGCCCATAGGCCAAACCAAAACAAATTAATTTGATGAAAAACAAGTAGTAGACCCGTAACCTCTCGGGCTCTACAAAAGAACAAGACCAATCTACCGAACACTGCTATCTTTATAAACATGATAATATATAAAACTTTATCACGTGTAAAATTTAGTTTAAAAGTTTTGAAGAGTAAAGATAAACAATCCCGTAAAATATCGTAACTTCTTACAAATGGTTCGACAAATCCTTTGGGTCAGATATTTTATTTATTTAAATCTTTTTGACCGATATTATACAGAGGTCAGAGCTCTCTCTGCAAGTGAAATAATAATTATTTTTTTTATTATTCTTCTCCCACAACTGATACATTAAATGTACATTCATTAAAGGCCGATGCCAAAAGGTATGTAAGTTTCTGCGTAAGGTTAACATTAACAATAGCGCAAAAAAGATATCAAAGATAAAATAAAAAGCATAAGTTGATATAACATTAAAATTTTAAACAAATTACATATTTAAAAAAAAGATTTATTCGTTCTGATATAATTAAAATAAAGAGTTAGTATTAAAATTAATTTAGTATTAGCAAATGTTTATTTTATAATGTGTGAGTGTGTGTGTGTGTAATCGCCCTTATGTGTGAGCGCATTATTAAAGCCAAATTGTGTAGCAGGGCATATTACAAAATTTCTGATTATTTAAGTGACAAAAGTGCTTGGGATTCAGTTGTTCTGAGTCGACACACATGATTGTAATTAATCTTAAGTACCTATATTTTATTTAAAAAAAGGATTTCTACTGAGTTTTCTGGCAGTGTTTTTCAGTAGCTGTCAAGTCATGCACTGCATGGTAGGGTAAAAAAATGACGATTCCACAAAAATGTATTTTTTTTCGGATTCAATTATTTTTTGACGTTTGTCTTTGACTTTGAGCATGTATTTAAGAATATATTAAGTTACTTACTTATTGTATGGGCAGTGGTTATCTTAGTGTCAGAGTTGTTCAAGCCGCCCAGTAGGCCTCCGACATGGCTTAACGACTGTTGCCTAATGGCTACAACCGGGACCGACAGCTTAACGTGCCCTACGAAGCACAGAGACGCTCAGAAATTAAACCACTTTGGTGGTCACCCATCTATGGACTTACCGCGAGCCTAGTTGCTTAACCTCGCCGATCGCTTACTGACCGGTGAGAACATCTAGCTATGAGCGCCTCGTATCGTATATAAAGTTATTGTTCGATTAAGTAAAATTGCAGATACTAGATTCATACGTATCAGTATCAATAAAAAGTATTTAGAGAAACAAAATATCATCAGTTTTATTCTCAGAAAATTACTTGTTCCCTCTGATGTTCTAATCACAGTAGTGGGTATACTTATCGCTAGTAAATAGAAGTGCTTTAATCAAACGAATGGCGGGGCACGTCTCAAAGTAATTGCGAACAGGTCAAGTTGATTGCATGTAGTGACTGATTCGTAGTATATAGGTGTTTGGGGACCTTTTACGCTAACTGGTTCCTTTTTCACCTATTGCTACTGAAAAGGTAAAAGAAATGTTTGGGAGAGGAATGATTTTGTATACTATACAAATAGGTTCGTAGCTTAAAATGGAGGCGCTCATAGCCAGATGCTCTCACCGGTCCGTAAGTGATTGGCGAAGTTAAGCAACTAGGCTGCGGTCAGTCCATAGATGGGTGACCGCCAAAGTAGTTTAATTTGTGAGCGTCTCCGTGCTTCGGAGAGCACGTTAAGTTGGCGGTCCCGGTTGTAGCCATTAGGTAACAGTCGTTAAGCCGTACTGGGCGGCTTGAACAACTCTGACACCAGGGTAACCACTGCCCATACGATAAGTAAGTAAGCTTGAAATTGTATACGAGTAAACTCTTTGTCTACTATGATAATAAGAACAGTTTATTTCTACATAGTTTGCGGGAGACATATTAAATAAATAAATATCTGGGAGACTTCACGCTGAGATATCTAGCCCAAAGTAAGTAAAGCATGTACTATAGATACTAGACAACGGATAGAAATCCTACTAATGACACTAATATTATAAGGCTTAACACGTTAACTATGGATTCAAAGCAGATAATCCTCATACGCCCCTGATCCCATATGGGTACATAGCACTTAAATAAAATAAAAAAAGGTTTTTATTCACGTAGACTTTAAAAAAGCGCTTGTAAATAGTCAGAACATGTTCGTAGTAATATATCTATAGTTAATTTTTAATTATTTCTAGGTACATATAGATATTTAGGAATTGTAGGAAATAATTTACAATAAGATTTATTTTATAACAGTAACGATATTTAGCTAACTTAAATTTCTTGTACCTCGATTTTGAAGCTGACTTATGAGTATGTTTTTAGTTATTTTGTGGACTTGTGAGGTAAAAATTGGTCATACAAAATCCGTAAGAACAATACGGATTGTGTTAAAGTTAGGTCCACAAATTGTTAAGGGTTTACGTGAGAAATAAAAACTATTTTAGCATGCATATGTGTCTATTTAAAAAAAATTGTTCAAAGAAATAAATTTTTAGCAATGTACGTTTATCAAACAAGGATTACAATAACCTTTCTTGCATTTTTTGCATTCTTAATGAACTTTGTGAGACATTTTTCCCGTTAAAGTTGTATCTTCCAAAATTGTCTGAATATCGGCGTCAAATTGAATGCGAGGCATTATGTACTTCACGTTCTAAATAATAACACATCATTATGACACATGTTGTAAGCGACCCTCAATATTTTTTATAAATTTTTACCCCCAAGTTTATGAACCCATGATGGGTTCACGTAAATTTTTACTCATAAGTCCGTGAGTCCCATTGGGGTCATATAGGAAAATTGAGAAAAATGAAAAAATACAATGACCTAATGTTATTTTCCTGGTTAGTTTAATAAAACCAATTATGATCACCTAATAATCTATTTAGACTTACGGGGTGGTGAGACCTAATTGTATGGGGTTAACGTGTTAAGTTTGTGAGTGTGTGAGTGTGTATGTTTGTTACTTCTTCACGTCTAAACGGCTGGAGCAATTTTAGTAAAATTTGGGATGGAGTTAGTTGACACCCTGGAATAAAACTTAGGCTATAATTTATAAAGTTTAACGTGGGTAAAACCGCGGTGTACAGCTAGTACTTAAAAAATTGTTTTGTTAATTACAATACGTAGAAAACTTCCAACAAGACAAATAGATATGTTCTTAACAAAATTTTGTCTTGCGCAAGAATCGAATATCAAATATTATGCTACTTGTATTATAAATGTGAAAGTTTTTATGTTCGGATTTTTATATATTTGTTTCTTTTGATATTTATTACGCAATTATTAAAAACGGGTGAACTGATTTTTTTTAAATTTGGCTAACAGATTTTATAGTTCTTTTGCTGTATTAACACAGGGTATTTAGATTCCGAAAAAAGAAACAGGTAGTAGTGTCAAAAAAGGGAAAATATAAGTGACATATTGTGTTTTGGAGTGTCTTTCTATTTTCTTATTTACACGTGATAGGTGCTGATACTGTGCTTGTTTTATCTGAGGCACTCCTGAGGTTCAAATAGAACACTTTCTTGGTCTGGATTCTTCTATTTATTTCGATGTTTCTTCGATATGAGGACACTGAAGATGACCACCGAACCACTGCACTACAAATACCGCCAAAACTCGGCTCTGCAGCCATTAACTTCCTAATTCAAATATTAACAGTTGAAACACATACTCAATACCTGCCTATATTTTACTAAGTTTAGTTACCAAATATGCTATAGTTTCACCTAGACCGCAATATTCAAAATATACAAATATAGAAACTCCACTATTGCTTAACTCGTTTAGCAATAGTTTGACTTTTGACAGAATTGGGTAGTTCGAAATTATTGAAACAATGTTAGTTCTATCAAATGATTGATAAATCTCACTTTGTTAGTAGTGTTACAATGTATTGACAAGTTTGATATATTTATTTTTATATATATATATCAGAGGGCGACAAACGAGCAAGTGGGTCACCTGATGGTAAGTGATCACCGCCGCCCATGGACACTCGAAACACCAGAGGAGTCGCGGGTGTGTTGCCGGCCTTTAAGAGTTAGCAAACAAGTGTCGCTGACCCTTCCCCCCACCCCAATGAGCTCTGGTGACCTTACTGACACTCCGAAATACAACATTATATTATCAATGTTATTATTAAGGAATGTCTTCTATAAGGTGGAGGTACTTCCCCAGTCGGAATGCTCTTTGAGCGAATGAAAGCTGTGCCCTACCTCTCTTAATAATATCGTATAATTTATTCCTACAAAATCTCGTATTCACGTGATCAACATTAAAGGTAATTTAAAGAAAATGTAATTTAAAAAGTTAATAACCTTTTAAAGCCGACGAGTTGTCGGCTTGGCACCGACTTCAAACCTATCAATAGGTAGCACATACAAATGATAGTATTTCATAAATATTAATGGTATTAGGTTTGCATAAGAGATGTTTAATACATTAAATCTTTATTAAGATATTTTTATTTACTTTTTAGTCTTTGAAGTCGGTTTTATTAAACGAAGTTTTTTTAAATTATATATTTTAGATAATTATCTTGATAATCGATTAAAAAATCATGGGACAGTTATGAAAATGAAATGAGGCGATATGGCGCTTCCCAAACAACGGAAACTCATGTCATTGTAACATACCCTTCGAACAAAACACAGTGAAGATTGTATTGAACTTCCTTTGTTTAAAGTAGATTTTTTATTAATGCTTAACGATTAGTTAGAATGAAAGTAAAAATGTCATTCTTCTTTGTTCTCTAAGAGGAAAACTTATAATTGAGACACTGCCAATAATTGAGGTTTCACTGTCTGATTTTATACAAAAGAATTCTCTCTATTCACGGAAGGCCCTTAAGGCGAACTTCTTTTTTTAAAGTCGTCGTTAATTCCTATGTCGCGTGGTACTTTACAAACATGTAATTGACGGAAAATTATTTATCGGTCACACCGATAGTTGTTCTACGTGGGAATTGAATCCCGGGTTCAATTACCGCGTAGGACAACTATCTGACATTTACACCAAGTCGGAAGGCGACTGCCCCGACCACTGTAATTTATTTTTGATTAGGGTATAAACATCTAAATATTGTCAGTGCATAAACTATTTGATACGATATAAATAGAGAAGAAGAAGTACACTTTATTACAAAAATAAGTTAAACAAAACAATGGTTACAAACAAGAATATTAACTTATTTTAATGCAATTGGCGGCCTTATCGCTAAAAACCTCTTAAAAATCTCTTTAAGGCAACCATCTTGCGTTGAATGGAGAATTGAAAACAATCTGATGAAGGTAGCGGTAGATGTACCTACTAATTGCAATGAGAAGTTTTAAATATAAATTAATCTAATATTACGCACAAATACGTAGAAAGATACATACGACTATACATAAATAAATACATATATATATATATATAAATAAATATATATATATATATATATATATATATATATAAATAAATATATATATATATATATATGATTCTCAATAAATTGACAAGCTCATTGAGTAGTACGGCTTTATCTACTCTCGCAACAGTTATCTCATTTTACAAAATATAAAATGTAATGCAATATTTATTCTATTATAACCAATCAATTAGTCCTACGAATCTGACTATATGCAATCGTTTGAATACTTATACTTAATAGTAAATAATGATTCTTAAACAATAATTAACAGTCTACTTTGCTAGCTCAAATTCTATCAATATTTGATTTGAATGAAATTGAATTCAGTCCACAAAATTGCTTACCTATTGCTTATAATGCCCACTTACCCTATGCTATTACATGACCCTATTTGTATATTAAATCTAATTATTTGCAGCATAATGACAGCTAAGTCCAGTTACCATGCAGTACCATAATCAATAAGCGAGGTGCAACGAACCGCAGTGCAGTCATTGAACGCACAACAATTACCCTTAAAAGTCGCGGTTAAAAAGCTTACACTTTGTATAAAGCTTGCTAATTAATGAACTATTGGACTAAGGATCAGCAATTAACTAATAATTAACTAGTTATTGCATGTAGTATTAAGAGCTTTGTTTGCTGTGGTGAATGCTCTTATGAATCCCGTGACCTAGAGTAAAGGTAGTCGTGGAAATACCGTGGGGTTTTAGTCGGTACACCGGTAATCTACTGGTAGCCCGACATACTTTGTCGCTTGCCCAGCGACAGGGAACCGTATTGGATTTCCCAACGATAAAAAAAGAGCTTTGTTTAATAAAAAAATAAGCAACTACACTCACTTCAGTTTTAGTCTCCATGAAAAACAAATGCCGTACAAATAACAGACCGTTTATAAAATAAGAGTTACAGACTGATTAAGGTAATATTAATCACGCCGATAGTACCTTAAAAGACGCGTGTTTGACGGAAACTCATGTCTCGTCACGGTGTTTGAATAGACACGTTTGTTTTTATGTAAAATCACACGGGAACGCCGTAGAGAGGCGTGAGTCGTCGTCGCTATGCCAGCTACGCTACATCATTTTATATAGCCTCTAAACTATTGAACAGGGTTTTAAGTAAATCATGTTAAACGCCTTCTAAACAGTAGTACGCTAAGAATAACGTGTCACTGGCAATCTAAATTAGGTCAGACCAGAAAGAGTCAATCTAAAGGTGCCCAGAATTTAGCATGGAGTTCAGGGTTGTCTTACTCTTAAATGGAAATAAAGCAATGTCTGCATTCTAATCCTAGTGTGCATCATCATCTTGCATCTCAAATAAAACATTTAAAGGTAGTATCAATATCCACGATTTAAAAGTAAGTACACACAAAATATGATTCTGGAATTTAAATGTTACCAAAAAGACATGTACGGTGACAATTATGCTGGCTTCAATGTATAACACTCTTTTTTAACCTGCTTAAAAGCAGTTATTCAATCAAGTGGAAGTTGGCGGTTTGTATACTGGGTGTAATAGCTGCTAATTTCCGGCCTAGAAATTACTATTAACATTGCCATCCCATAGCATCCCGTGGGTATCGTAAAAAGCCCCCGGAATATAGCAGATAGTCGGGAGCAGCAGCAGCGCTTTCTGTGTACAAACTATCACTCAACTGTGGTCGCCAACTCGCATGCCAGGCATGGTGACTAAGGCATATCCTTCCAAATGGCAACGGCACCTTTGAGTAGAGGCCTATATCAAGCAATGGACGAAATCAGGCTGACCGGAGACTGGCCATTATGGAGGCCCTTGGGAGAGCCTTCGTCTATCAGTGGACGGTTTTCAGCTGACAGTGGTCAGTCTCAATATTGACTTGCAATCTACGCGGAAAATCTATATCATCATCGATATAGATTTTCCGCGTAGATTGCAAGTTAATATTGAGACTGACCACCATGGTCGATATTCAACCAGGCAGACATTAGCCACTGCTTAAGTCATGTGGCACTTCAGTGTTTTTTTTAAGAACCCTCGTGAACGTTACTGGTCAAGGGTTAAAATATTATTGTTTTTACAGATCCGTTACGAAGGGGGCTGTACGGCGACCTATGCTCCACTACAGAAGACTGCCATTTCGCAGAGGCGGTATGCGACAGCGTGCAGAAGACGTGTCAGTGTCATCCGGATGTACCAATCAGCAACTACAAGGACAAATGTGGAAAACGTGAGTAAAAATAATATTTACATTACTTTTATGTTAACCAATAGACTGCTGGATCTCCCCGGAAAATCTCCGCATTAAAATTGTGTTAAACATTTGGGGGATATACTATAAACCTCGCGCTTTGCAGACGGGTTGGCGATAGTAGTAGTTAGAGCTGCGCTGCTGCCCGTTTTCTGGTAGACATTCCCTTAAATTAATTAATCTTCTACGCCTACGCCTACACAGAGATGGGGTGATGATATTCGACATTGTCACCACTTAATTCGATCGGTAGTTTTTTTAATATCACCAAGTCGATAAAAACTAATGGTTGGCTTGGTTGGCAAACGATTGCCTCTCACGCCGCAGGTTGTGGGTTCGATTCCCACCCAGAACAGATATTTGTGTGCATGAAAATGTCTGTTTGTGAAAGAAAAGGATATGTAATCATCATTATCTAGTTACCATAACACAAGCTCTTTTTGATATGCAATCAGATGGCTGCGTGTGAAAAATGTCTTAGGATATTATTATAGTGTGAATGTATGTTCGCGGAATGAAGTGTTACTCTCAAAGAGTAACACTCTTCACATTCTCGCGACTGCAACGCCTACAGAACATCAAGAATAGCACAAAATGAAGTGGTTTCAAGTATCGATGCTTCGGCACGTACGCAAGGGTGACTTTAACAGGCTTTAAAAGCCTAAACGGATTAATGCTGAAAGAAAAATTAGGAATTGGAAATATACACACTAAAACCACTTTTAATGGTTGCGTAAATATAAAAAAGTATATGCATTAGTACAATATTTTTTTTGTACACAGCAAAATAAAAGTAACTAATTCAAAATTAAAGAGCAAATTTGTGTAACTTTGTTAATTGAAAACTTAGAAGAAATTTATTCAGAACTTGGGTATTAACATGCACGCAAGTACAAACTTTTACAATTAAGCAACTCTTATACTAAAATAAGATTATATGATAATAAACTAGATTTAATCAAATGGTCTAGACTATCAGTGAAGTCGGTCTCAAAATATATTTAAATTTAATACTTTACAATAAATTTGCATTCATCTAATAAATACTGAGGGTAGAAAGCTGGCAAGTAGTAGTTTCTTTTTTTTTTAAAGACCACGCCCGTATTAGATAAATAAATCCCTGTGTCGCAAGGTAGGATAACGTAAAGTACATAACCGAAAGGTAATGATTTGCCTTAAATTGTTATCACGATTGAGACCCGTGTCCACAATTTATAAAAATGTGTACAAATCGCGAAAGTTTAAAAACATTAATAACATATAATTGACGAACACAAAATAACTATTTGTGTTGCGTATAAGTTGATTTTCAGTATCTGGATGATACTGAAAATCAACTTATACGCAACACAAATAGTTATTTTGTGCGTGAGTCGAACTCAGGGCACGCAGTATATTAACCGCTACGCCACACGTACAGTCAGTTAACTTAAGCAAAAAATAAGCCTCAGGTGGCTGTTAAAGTGAAAAGAAAGAAGTTTATAAATAGGTAGTAATCGCTGGCATAGAAAACGCGCATTGGATCATAGGTCAGTGGTAGGGGAAAACGTGGTCATCACTGGGAAAGCGCAGCTTTCTCCAGATACTCAAACGGATTTAATGTATCTAATAATACAAGGAGTCGGATTAATATTTTGTCAATGCAGGTTCACTTCCGAATGATTTTTGGTCTACATCAGTACCCATGTACAGTTGACACCATATTATGGATATATATTAAATTAAATAGCGTTATTACGGAAGTAATAAAGCCGCTTTTCGTGTAAAGTAACCAAATAATCTTTTATACTATACGATAACATTATTATGCATGAACAAACAAAAACATGCAGGAAGTCACATCTAACGAGCAGCCATTTCTGAAAAATATGCCTACATTTTGTGGCGTGTTTTGAAAACCAACGAGGGTTCACAATCATTTTCCTGTCCTGCAATAAGATGAAATATATATATGATGCTTTTAGAATAAATTTAACACAATAGTAGTTTCTTACCTTGGGCTATTCTTACGTTTTATCGTTTTTACGTCAAAGAATGAAAACAGAAATTGAACTTATAAATTATTTTATAAATTTAGAACAAAAGTAACCAAAATCTATGAAATAATAATAAAAAAAAATCAATTATACATAAAATATAACATTTGAAGACCATCTTAATAGCTAGAATTCTTTTCTTAATAATTACTAGAAATCTTTTCTTGTCAGCGCCAACTTTAAATATCACAAGCTAATGAATAGCTGGTTTGAGTTGGTTTGTTTTTAAAACACTTCTAATTTAACTTTCTTGTTTGTTAGAAAGATAGCGTAATATTAGGTCTTTACCTATGAAATTGCCGTTCTGCAGTACTGGCCATTTCAAATCAAAATAATTTTTGTTTGGCTAAGAATTCTAATTTCAAATTAATTTTATTTTAAAAACATGGATTCTTTTTTCCAAAAGTAGTCATTTCTTTATTGATTAGTGTTACATTTTCATCGCATTTCAATCTTTTTCGTCATCATGGATACGTTAAAAATTCGAGTAATTATGGAATATGAGTACCGTCGTGGCAGCAACGCGGCACAAGCGGCACGCAACATCAACGACGTTCACGGAGCTAACACTACAAACCAACGCACCACCTGTTATTGGTTTGCTCGCTTCCGTTCTGGAAATTTCGACCTGAAAAATGAACCTCGCGGTCGTCCGAAGACTTTGGTCGACAATGACGAATTAAAGGCGGTTGTGGAAGCTGATGATACACAATCTACGGCTGAATTAGCAGCAGCTTTCGACGTTAGCGTCAAAACAATATTGGTCCATTTGCGTCAAATTGGCAAGGTAAAAAAGCTTGACAAATGGGTGCCCCACGAACTCAATGATCGCCAGCGCGAAGTACGCGTCGAGACGTGCCTTGCACTGCTCAACAGACACACAAATGAAGGAATTTTGAACCGCATTGTTACCTGCGATGAAAAATGGATTCTGTTTGATAACCGCAAGCGCTCAGCAAGTTGGTTGGATCCTGGTTCAGCACCTAAACAATGCCCTAAACGAAAACTTACCCCTAGAAAAGTGATGGTCACTGTTTGGTGGTCTAGCGCCGGTGTGATTCATCACAGCTTCTTACCAAACGGGGTGAGCATTACTGCAGATGTGTACTGTGAAGAACTGAGCACAATGATGGAGAAGCTGGCGCATCTCCAACCAGCATTGGTCAATCGCTCGTCTCCGCTGCTCCTGCACGACAACGCGCGACCTCATACTGCACAGCAGACGGTCTCCAAGTTGCAAGAACTGGGGTTGGAAGCTCTCCGTCATCCGCCCTACTCACCAGACCTTGCGCCTACAGACTACTACTTTTTCCAGAATTTGGATAACTTCTTGGCGGGAAAAAAATTCAATACCCGAGAGGCAGTACAAAATGCCTTTGAAGAATTTGTTGCCTCCCGTCCAGCTGATTTCTTTAAGAAGGGCATCAATAAACTGCCACTGCGATGGCAAAGATGCATTGATTGCATGGGTGATTACTTCGATTAATACAAATAAAAAAATTCATGAAAAAAATTCGTTTAAATTTTTTCATACAAAACGGCAATTTCATAGGTAAAGACCTATTATTTGAACAACTATAAAATCTAAAAAATATAATGTGAAGATCCAATCGCTACCAAACTTTACCGGTTCTCCTGCTAATATGAACATTTTCTGAAAATTTCGTCAATTTCGTTCTATGTTTGTTAGAACGAAATTGTATAATTTTTTTTAGGTTATTTCCAAAATACCAAAATTGATAGTGCGAATTTATGAACTTTAGAGGCAATATTTTGACGTTTATAGTTTCTACTTTTGTTCAAAAGTCAGCTTTTTTCAGTGCGTCTTTTTAACTTAGTAACTTTTTACCTTTTCAATAAATATGTTAGTAAGGAATGAACAATTAAGTACTTTACGTACAAGTATGCAAATATTAGATTTTGCACTCCTTCGTTATATTATTATTGTGTCTGTGAGGTGTTAGTGCCACGTAACAAATTTATGTTTATTAATTTGGATTCTTAGTAAGTATTGGATGTATTTATTGGTGAAAAAAAAAAGTATGTATTTGTAGATCACCAAAATCAGCCTTATTTATAAACGCTACTTAAATTTAACGCAGCCGCTTAGCCATGGGTCATCGAAATTTTCATTTAACTTGACCCGCGGTTAAGTCATGTCAAAATTTAAACCGCTTCGGCCCCTGGTTTAAACCTTTTTTAAATATGGCGGATTTTATTTTAATCAGTCGACGTTTTGTTTGGCGTTTGTTAGTGTATGGAGGTTTGATGGCAGTTATTAACTGTTTTAATTTTTAAAATAAATACTGAATTACAGTTGGATTCTTATAATAAACGTCAAAATCCACCGAAGAAAATCAAAAGTCCTTGAAAAGGCACTGTTACGATCATATATGGAATTATAGATATTCCATGTCTTCCATAGAGAAAATCTTAAATTTTGTCTCATAATCTGATTAAGTCGATTAATTTTGGTCAAGCTCTATATCAGTCCCAGAAATGTTGACAGAGTAAATTAAAATGATGTTACTTAGTTGAGAAACCTTTAAGTAGGGAATTTAAATAAAGAAATAGGTAGTTGAGCGGGGTTCAAGTGGTTGAGCAAGGTTTAGCTGAGACATGTTTTAGCGGCGGATCACGGCAATATTGTAAATAAGAACGTTATAGTTTATTTTCTTTTGAAAACCTTTTCTAAGCGATTTCTTTTTATTTCATATACATATGGTAAATATAATAATGAAAACAAAAAAAAAGAAACTCAAAATATTTTCAGCAGTTGTACATTATTAAATTTATAAGGACGATTGCCTCTTTAATATAAATTAAAGAGGCAATCGTTCTTATAAATTTAATATTGTACAACTGCTGAAAATATTTAGAGTTTCTTTTTTTTGTTTTTGTTTGAGTTGTAGTTAGTGAGATCTCTAGTTTATACTAGAGATCTCACTTGTTCGAAATTCGACCATGAAAGTTTTTTGAAGTTATACTTCTTTTGGCGCAATGGAGAAAAATGATGAGAGTGAATTTTTACGATGCGCGCGCACACCGACACCAAAAAATTTAACAGCATGAAGTTAGTTCTAGGTGATATAAGAGTGAATTTTTACAATGCGCGCGCATCGTGCGCGCATCGTGCGCGCGCATCGTAAAAATAACAGCATGACGTTAGTTCTAGGTGGTATGAAAATTGATAACTATGTTCAAGTTGTATATTAAGAAGTATAACTTCTAACGCGTGTACATAAGTACACACAAGTTTTTTTTATTATATTAGTCTGTTTTCAGTTTTGACACTTTATTTGTCATCTCTTTTCAATTTGTCAGTGTGTCAAAAGCATGGTGTTGTGTATAAAGTTTTTTTTCATTTAAACAATTTACTTCTCAGGCCTTTTATACAAAAAAATATTAGGTTTCTGCACTCCTTCTGCATATGAACTTTAACTGTTCCAAATTACATAGTTATCAATCCTCGCAAATTTGGTAAAAATTGGTTTTGCCCCAGGTATTAATTTTATGATAATGTAGGGAATCTCATAAATGGGAAATCATAAATTTGATCGTCCAGCGGGTCTCGAACCTGCACCTTTTTGAGATTAGATAAACGCTTTGCATTGCGAATAATGCTATAAAATTTAAATTTAATAATTTGGAAGGTATTATCAATATGATATGATCTTTTACATGCAACTGCGAACATATCAGTCGGCCATGTTCCCAGAAAACAAAGCCGATAGATAATACCTACATCCTCCGGAAGGGTGTTAGCAAGGGAATCCTAAATTTGATCTGCCAGCGTGTATCGTTGTTAGCTTAACGCAGAGCGCCTACTCCAGATTGGTAGATGGTGCAGGTTCGAGACCCGCCGGCCGATCAAATTTATGATTTCCCATTTTTGAGATTAGATAAACGCTTTGCATTGCTAATAATGTTATAAAATTTAAATTTAATGTAGGGAATGTTTCTTAGCAAACGTAAGCTTTTTCCAAGATTAATTAAATTCTCTAAACACCTTCAATATATTTCTAACTTCCAAGTTATAACTCTCTATGTAGAACCCTGATTTCTGCATGACTCATGTCTGTTTATGACTAATAAACTTTAAACGTTTAATCAGAATAGCAATTAAACTTGTTGTGAATCTACAATATATTATAATTATATTCGTACAAAGTTTTTGTTTTTTGACACGAAGAAATGAATGAGTCAGTACTCAGTACGAAGGGGAAATTTTGTAATTACTGGTTATTTATGAATAATCAAATCTAATTAGGGAGGTCGTTGTAGGTTTCTTTGTTAAATATAATGTTACTGTTCTTTAAACCTTATACAATATTATATACAAATTTCAATATATTATTATATGCAAAAACTTGAGAAGAAAGTGACGATAAAGATAGGTTTTACCCTAAATTAAGACATAAGCAGTAATGTTATATAATTTGCAAGTTACGCCCCGGGGCTTATATGATTGATTGAAGGATATCAGTGATGATCGCCGAGGCTTGCTAACCCAATATTGTTATTAGAACCCGTGACGCAGTTGGTTCTGCACTTGACCCTTGCCAAAAGTGACGGCGAAGTCCATACAATTGATTCATTAAAGTAGAGGAATAGAGACTTCATCTGTTATTGCTCACACACTTATGGACTATAAAATGTCCCGTACAAATAAATAGGCTTCATTTGAGACTGCACCAAGAAGACCTATGGTAAACTAATGAGTATGAATTGTGTTGAAATTGTCTTGTACACTATACACTAGAGCCGGTCGGCTGATGATAAACAGCACATGAACAGAATGTTTGAATATACACAGCAGTGTGCAGTGAACGATGCAGCAGAGCAAGAATGACGCGTGCGATGAGAGAATGAATGAGGACGACCTACATCACCCAACCCCCCAATTCCAACCAACGTGCGATACGGGGAATATTATAGTACTGTTTGGAATATTCCATTTAGTTATGAGTGTTATTCCTGTAATATTGGATTAGAAGCTTGCCGCAGATTGGGAGGAATAGAGAACGCTTCACCGATAACAGCATACGTAGGTTTATTTTTTTTCAATTAGGTAGAACGTAGAAAAGGAATTATATCTTGTAATTATTACAGCTAAAAGTAGTCCACTGCTGGACAAGCCTCTCCCAAGAATTATCTTGGGGGGACTATAATCGCAACGCTTGGCAGACGGGTTGGTGATCGCAGTAAGATGGTCAATGGTCAAAGTACTCAGAAAGAAGCTGCTGCCCGTCCTCTGGTAGATATTCCCTCGGGTTGACTTTTACGCCCCGTACGAGTTGAGATAGAGTGATTTTATATTGATTTTTTTTATAGGGGACTATGTCACACAGATCATCCTGGCCCCAAACTAAGCAAAGCTTGTACTATGGGTACCAGGCGACGATATAGATACATATATAGATAGATAAATACTTAAATACATAGATTACATATTCGCTGCCGTTACCACACTGTCCATGTAATACTGACTGGTAATACATGATGACATTAAATTACTTTAGTGGTCACCCATCTTTGGACGAACCACATACATCTGGCTATGAACGCTATTATTCCTATTTTTGTGGCAACGATACAAAACATGCAGCCAGAACTTTATAATTAATGATATTGCAGACAGAGATTGATCGTGGGAATTTTTATCTACTGTCAGGTGTTAATAGTTGCTGTTCTCGTTAGAGTTTAATACTTCTAGCAATTGTTGGTAAAAATGAGTCTAGACTGTTACTATGTTTAGAAATAAACTTTAATACGAAATATTAGTTGTCTACTATGACATGAATATGACTTTGACTGCTTCATTGGTCTAGCGGTAGTGTGTTCAACCGCAGATAATGAAATCCTGAGTTCAAATCTCGACTCGGACCAAAAAATTATTATGGGATTATTTTCGTTATCAAAATTTCTCAGTATCAGCCCGAAGTTTGGAAGTTGGAGGTTATTATTACAACACAATAGTGTTTAAAACGAGGTGGCAACCAGTATACCACTGTTCGATTAAGGGTTAAGTACTACACCAAAAGTGCAGTAAGTAGTTGTTTTTTGTCAATTAAATAAATAATTGACTATTTTGTGACACTAACACAGTGACATTTTTCCCCAAACTAGTTAAAGCCTGTGGAAACTAGTTTGGGGAAAAATGACACTTTATTGAATATTCTTCCAAATGATGGACATAATTCCATCGTGGAAATCTTTTGGGGAGGCATTTGTCTTACAACTGCATTATTAAGGGTTAACTACTACACCGAAAATGCAGTAAGTAGTTGTTTGTTGTCAATTAGATAAATAATTGCCTATTTTGTGACACTAACACAGTGAGATTTTCCCCCAAACTAGTTAAAGCCTTTGGCAACCAGACAACTGATAAACATACACACATATTTCTATCATCATAATATCAGCCAAAAGACGTCCAATGCTGTACAAAGGGTTCCTCAAGGATCACCACTATGGCCGGTCTTGAGCTGCCCGCATCCAGCGGCTTCCCGCGACCCTTGCAAGAACGTCATATTTCTATATACATACATAATATTAATAAATTACTGCCAGACACACCACAGATCACATCACATCATCAGCTATGACGGTCACCGTAGCCTAGTTGGTAGTGCTCCTGCCTACGAAGTTGGTGGTCCTGGGTTCCGTGCGTCCCGGTAGGTGCAAATATTTGTGTGATGAGCACGAATATTTGTTTCTGAGTCATGGATGTTTTCTATGTATATAAGTATTTATCTATCTATATAAGTATGTATATCGTCGCTCGGTACCCATAGTACAAGCTTTGCTTAGTTTGGGGCTAGGATGATCTGTGTGACATTGTCCCGAGATATTATTATTATTATAGCTTGATGTCGCTGCTGGACATAGCCCCCCACAAAGGTGTCATCATCATCATCAATTGTCCCCACCGATATGCTAGTGGGTATGGTTTCCGCACTTAGTCCTGATGTGGACCATTGTACGTCAGCCATGGCAGCCTTCATTCCATCCAGCCCACCTCCCTCCAGAAGCATATCAGGTCTCCCACAAAGGTGTCTATAACGTTGCCATTTGAGGGGTTAGTATGGTACCGCTCTGGGTATACGAGTTGGTGACCACAGTTGAGTGGCTAGTACACTGGAGGCGCTGCTGTCAGACTACCTGATGTCTCCCTTAGTCGCCATTTACGAGCACCACGGGATCGTATGGGATGGCCTTGTAATTCTTTCCGAGCCAGAAACCACACGGACATAAATAATCGTGCTTATCACATATAAAATAATAATAATATCCTGGGCCATCTGATCCCAAACTAAGCAGAGCTTGTACTATGGATACCAGATGACTGATATACTAAATATACTATTTTTTTTTTGTAAATACGTACTTATAGATAATATAATAGATAATTTATACCCAGACTCAGGACAAACAGACATGTTCATGCACACAAATATCTGTCCCGAGTGGGAATCGAATCCACGACCTGCGGTGTGAAACGCAGCGTATCTAACAACCTCACCAACAGGCCCGTAAAAATGTTCTGGTAGGGATCAAACACGTTAACGCTTAACAGTCAGAGTCACCATCCGCTAGTCTAATTGGATGGTTATATTGTAAAAACTTGAGGAAAACACAAATTAAAGAAGCAACGCGGTACCCAAGATTCTTATAACATAAAAAGAGAACATTTAAAAGGATGTTTTCCTTACAACTCTCTATTCAGTAACACAAAATATAAATAAGTAGGGCTCACAATGTCGCTTATAACTTTTTGTTGTAATAAAATAACCTTGAAGGAAAAGAGTACCCATAATTTCTTTGAAACGGTGTTTGTAATTTAATAAAAGTAGCACATGCGATACAACAACGGCTATATTAGGTAGGTTATTTATTGTATATATTAATTTATAACGGCTATTATTCTTTTCGTGCTCACGTAATATCGTGGAAGTCATATTTCCTAATTAATTACCATTTTCGAGGAATTGTTAGTCACTAATAAGTTTTAAATGGCATTTTAAACGTGTGTTATTTGTATGGTCGAATACTATTATAAAACTGTAACAGAACAGCTGTGTGGTTGACGGCAAAGTATATATCCACCCCAATCGTATCTTCTACGCCCCCATGGGCCCATCCTTGATGTTATTAAAATACTGTCTTTCACATTCAGTTTCTCTCACCTAATTTATTCGGCCATCTAAACGTTATTTTTCTATACATTTAAGCGCCGGAAGCCATCCATGGCGATCTAGTAAATTATATTACTCATTATATGATCAGCTAACTGCTAGACAAAGTACCATCCATGCGAGTTTCAGAACAGAAATCGTCTCGAGGGAATTTCTTCCAGTGAACGTCTCTCTGTGTACTATGATCATCATACTGCGATCGCCAACCCGTTTACCAAGCGTGAATATCTCTCCTCGTCTAACAGGTGCATTTGGCTGGCATGGAACAGAAACGTGGCAGCAAAAATAATGTCTTTCTTTAATTGTCAGTTCAATGGATGATAGCTATTATCACACTATATATAGTGCACAAGTTTGGGAGTAAACCATGTACGGAGTAAATTCCCTTGCTATTATCATTCGATGGGACACACACACACACTTATGTTTTTACATTTGTATTATTTTAACAGTGTTATCTTTTAATATTATTTATTTCGTTTATTAATTGTTTACTTTGATCTTATGTATGTTAACCTAAGTAATGAAACTATATGATAAAAAATATAAATTTTAATATACTAGTACCAACCAACTTGGGTTGCTTTTGTTATTTTAGAATTGGTCTCCACGAGACAGGCTCGACCTAGTGTGGAGGTCATAAGTTAATGAAAGATATTTCCTTTTTGTTACAAAATTGTAATTTCACTGATATATTTAAAATAGTTAAGGAATATGTAAATAATTTTGGTAAATAAATCGTTATCTTAACTTATTCGATGGGACGGGCTAACCGTCTCAACTACTGAGACTTCATGTGCAGAACTGACACGTTGACATGGTAAGAAACACGAAGGTGTAACTAGGCGTATTAATAATTCCAGGCTAATACTAATAATTACATTAACAATTACATAATAAACATTACAATCACAATATAATACCATTTAGCCCTCTCTGGGATCTGAACACAGTGCTTCATTCTTATTGATAAATGTTACTATAGCTTGCAGGCATATCTGAATGATTCTAATTAGTAGGGAAGTGATTTGTGTATTTTATTATTATACATTTGTTTATTTGAATCTTAATCTAACTAACTGTATGCCAATTTAGCGGCTCACAGCTGCCCTACTCATTCTGTAACATCTATAATACCTATGTATCACAATAAAATTAATTTCATTACATTTCATTTAACAATTTAACACACTATTGAGACTAGCTAGATGGCTAGTCATTTATTTCGATAATAATTTAAAACCAACAGCTGCTTAAAAAAAGTTATATTCACAAGAAATTCACGAATGACTGCACGTGTGGCGTAGCACCTAAGACAGACGCCTCGCCGCGTTGTGTGGTCCATAAATAGTTATTCTGAGTATGGAGTATGAGTATGGAGTACATATAATTAGACTGACTTGCTAATTATATGCTTGCAAATTACCCCGCGACACATGGACTAAATTCCCTGCGGGCGTTGACTTTTTAAATAATGAGATTAATAATAAATGTGAATTATCGTCATCAGAACTATCAGAATGTTAAACTATCAGAAATGTTGGTGTATTTCACTATATTTCAAATAGGTATGTAACAAATTAATTATGTTCATTTTTTTGCGGAACTGATAAAGTGCCTCATGTGCTGACTTGTCACGTATTCGACGTTATCGTTTGTTGCAAAAAGGATACTATTTCGGATTGTCACGTTGCACCAAACGGATGTGGGTGGCAGATCCATAGTACAGACGCCAGCCCATCAAGCTATCCCAGTCTGTCAAATTTCCCCAATTGAAAGTGAACCTTACGTTTATGTGATAAAGTTGAAAATCTAATAAAGTTATTTGACATATTGGAGTAGCTGGATGTGCTGGCGTCTGTACCTATTTATCTCACACGTTTTTCTCGGATTTACTTCAGTTGTACACAAAATCTGGTTGTGTGTAAGTGTAGAATATCGCCACCCCATTTCATCCCGTGGGGGTATAGTAGTTGACCCGAAGGTAGTTCCCAGAGAACGGGAAGCAGCATTTTTGTGTACTATATGACAATCACACTGCGATCGCCAACCCGTCTGCCAAGCGTAGCGATTATGGCATATCCCTCCAAATTTTGGAGACACCTCCATTGTGGAAATCTTTTGGGGAGGACTATGTCAAGCAGTGGACGTCATTAGGCTGACATGGTGATGATGATACACAAAATGATAAGCCATTTTAACCAACTTCAAAAGAAGTAGGTTATCAATTCATGTTAATGTTTTATTTTAAGTTATTTATTATATTCTATTTGTATAATAATATAATATAACATCTGGGGACAATGTCACACAGATCATCCTAGCCCCAAACTAAGCAAAGCATGTACTATGATGATATAGATAAATACTTCAATATATAGAAAACATCCATGACTCAGAAACGAATATTCTTGCTCATCACACAAATATTTGCACTTACCGGGATTCGAACCCAGGACCACCAGCTTCGTAGGCAGGAGCACTACCAACTAGGCTATGGTGACCGTCACGGTAACCGTTGGTGTATACAAGGTGTAACATAAATAGCGGACGTAACGTAACGTAACGTTAAGTATCATAATATGTCCATGAAACTAAACAACTTGTTTTACACCACGGCATGTTGGTGTAAAACAAGTTGTAAATAAAATATTAACTTCCCATACAAGTATCGATAATGCAATTTTTTTGTGGAATCAAAAAATATTTTACCTATTTGAAAAAGCGCTAGTTAAGTTCGAAGGTTCGAATGCCACTCGTACCTAAATTTATTAACTCATTTCAAGATGCATATAATTTTCTTCTAGTATTTCAGTCTTTGAGATATTTAATATATCATGGTACCCTAGAGTGGGCGCGTCTTTCTATGAAACGTCAGTGGGCGCGTGGGGAGCATTTTGCCGCCCCTTTTCTTTGGCTATTTTAAGTAGAAATAAAGTAACATAATTGATTTATTTTGTCAGGATTTAAATAATACACAAATAAGTAATGGTAAATCAACATATTTATTTAACTCTGTTTTAAAAACTTTGGGAGATAATTTTTTTTCACGAAACTTAATATTTTAATTGACTTTTTGACTTATGCTATTATAATACCCTATAATACTAAAAGAAAATAAAAAAAATAAACGAAATCATATGTTTTCTAATTCTACACGATATGCTTTATCCAAACAGTCTTTACAAAGGAATGAGCAATGTTCATTGCACAGTAACTTTAGGCATCTGCAACACCCTTTTTTAGTGCGCCTATTTTTCTTTGTTGGTCATATACTGCATATGCCCTCCTTCTTTGAAGATGGAGTTGGAACAATTGGAGTTGGTTCTTCCTTGTCAGAATCGTCGTCGTATGCTGACTGTTCTGTGTCCGTGTTATGCTCACTATGATAACTAGATCGATCACTTTCCGACACATTCTCCTCTATAAACTGTGAACTAGCATCTTCAAAATCAGATATTTCCAACCAAGACACAATTTGATCGTCCATTTTTGTTCCGTTATTTGATACTTTTAAATCCTGAAATTAAAAGCGTTTTTTAGTTCCCACAATCAATAAAATATAGCCTGTATTTCAACATCGCAAAAAATACATGACACAATTTTTACTTACGTGAGTGGGCGCGCGGTGAGCAATTTGCCGCCCGGCGATACCAGCTGGTAACAAACTTCTCCTTGAGCGGCTCCACGCGCACTGACGGCGTCCGGCTTTTCGGTACGCGTTGCTAACGAGAGAGGGCGCAGCTACTATAAAGCGCAAAACTAACGGGCAATAGTTTTACAAATTGTTAACGTTTTTATAGCGCGGGCGGCAAAATGCTTATAGCGCGCCCACTCTAGGGTTAAGTAACTCTAAGCAAATATTCTGTTCAGAATCATTATTAGTAATCGATAAAAAAAGAGATTTTATTATAATTATTTTTAGATAAAAACCGGCGAAATGCGGCTGGCCTCCTTCTCCGTTTCCATGCCTTTTTTTTTTATTTTTGTAAAAAATATTTTAGTATAATCTAGACTGTTTGTGTTCAGCTTAAATTCTATTTAAAGCAATAAAAAAATATAAATAAAAAATAGCATTCGAGTCACCATCTTACCTGCAGATGTGCCCAAAAAGCTTGCAACGTGACCTAGTTGTATAGCCAAGCTGGTAATGGCCGAGCTACACGCCAGCCACTTGAAGTTTCATCGAAGAGTCTTGGCAAGTTCTTTACAAATTTCGTATTTCTGAACCCCAGGGCCCATAGTTTCAAACCCAAACTTAAAAAAAATATACCCATCACCGATGGAAGCATATTTTCGCAGCTTGACGCCCTCTGCTAGATCCGCGGCAGCACTCGCTACCCCTGAAGTAATTTAGGAAGTGCGAAGGAGCTTGTATATCTATATATGTAGCAGCTCATACCAACTTGCGGCCGTCTACGAGACTACGACCAATGTCAAGCCAAGTCAAGTTGCCATTATTATTTTTTTAATTTCTTGTTTCTATTTTGGTACGAAAATACCTGCTTGGGTATTCCCACCAATACATTTTATTTATACAACACGTTTTGCAAAAAATCATCTAATATTCGTAACGAAACATGTATATTTCGCCCATTTGATTCAAAATGCAAATTCAGTATTAACATTTAAAAATACTGTTGAGGCAAAATGTTAAAGGTAAGTAGGTTTAATGGTAATATCCAGATTTAATGGCGCATACCTCGCAACATTACCATCCATGTATATTTTTTATGAAAGTCATGAAAACTGATGTTGCTTTTTTCAGTTTTAGCCAAAACTAAAAAGATTGTTTTGAATAATAATATTTTAAGACCAGCAATATCTATTGTAAATATTAGTGCTATAGAAAAACAAAACAAGTAATTTTTACGTATGTACAGACGCCAGCACATCAAGCTACCCCAATCTGTCAAATTTAACCAATTGAAAGTGAACCTTATACTTATGTGATAAAGTTGAAAATCTATAAAAGAAATTTGATAGATTGGGGTAGCTGGATTTGCTGGCGTCAGTACATACGAATTGTGGCAAGCGCTGTGTCAGGAGATTGGGAAAAAAATGAGTGTTTGCAAAGGAACTTTTATTGGCATCAACACACGTATTTCCTGGCGACTAGTCCTATGTTAGAGTTCTCACATGTCTCGCACTTAAATAATCCCCGTGGCGGCGTGGCACTGCTAAAGGAAAAGCCCGACGTTCACGACACATTTCCCACTGTGTACGGAACACTCAGCAGTGTTTACTTTCACTGATCACTTGCACTTTTTTCAGTTTTCTCATTTTCGATTTCACTTGAATTTAAACTCACCGTTCTCCGATATACCCCTAAATTGTTCCAAATGTTCATTCTTTTCTTTCGAGAATTTTCACCTATATTTCTGTCCTTGTGCCTATCGCACCATCTCTTTTTTCTTTCAGGAAGTTTCACCAATACGACAGATTAATCGTAATTTTTCTATCCATATCTTCTCTCTTTTTCTTATCTATGAGGAAAATCGCATCATCTTTCAAAGTCAAAGTCAAAAAAATTCTTTGTATTTTCGAACCATCTAATGTCAATTTTTGCATTAAGATTTTTGTATGTTCTTTTCTTCAGCTATTCTTTTTTTTTTTGTTCTGATATTAACTAGAACATTCTAGCAATGTTACAAAAGGCAGGAAATACCTTTAATGGCACTCGCGTTTGGAGGGATTCTAATTCAGCAGGGTCTGGTTCTGTTATCCCTGGACAACAGAATTTATGATCAGCCAGTTTTTAGTATAATAATATGTTTTATAATATTATAGAAAGATTCAAACGCTTGTTAGTATATTTTCAAGCAATAGATTCGTTCCTTTTTTATCCGTTATCCGTGTTTGATAGTCATTAATCCTAAGTAATCTTTAAAGCGTTCAATATAAATTCCGTACCTACTAAAATGTTTAATACATTTCGACCAAGGGTCGGGTGAAACATCATGCGAGTTTCTATTTCAGCGGATATTTTGTTTTAGTATGAAGAAATCTTTTTTCAACGTATCTTTTTTATAAAACATTATGTATACTACACAGATACATAACTGATCAAAGGCAAATAGTTTAATTTTATTTACATACATAACTCACGCCTGTTTCCCAGAGGGGTAGGCAGAGACAACGGATTTCCATTTGTCACGATCTTTGCACACGTCTTTTGGCTCAATTACTGTCATTATATTCTTCATACATGCTTGCCGGTTTAGGGTACTTCTGACCTGTCCTTTCTTGAGAACGTCTCCAATTTGGTCAGAGAATGTTCGACGAGGTCTTCCCCTTCCGGTTGTTCCATTCACACAGGCCAGGTATACTTCTTTGGTCAATCTTCTTTCATTCATCCTTTTGAAATGGCCAAACCATCTCAGCATTCCTTTTTCAACCTTTGTGACTACATCCTCTATCACACCACAACGCTCTCTTACGAATATACGTATTTCGAATTCTGTCTCTCAAAGTCACACCACACATAATTTTGTTTTGTCCCTAAAGCAATCAATTATACTATTAAAAGAATATATTTCATATAAATTAAAAAAATATAACACTATTTAGGTCGTTATCATGTCAGCCAAATGATGTCCACTGCCGGAAAAAGGCCTCCCCAAAAGACTTCTACAATAAATTTGTGAACTTCATTTGGAAGGAATTGCCATACTTGGTAGACGGGATGGCGATCGCAGTGTGATTGTAATAGTACACAGAGAGATGCTGCTGCCCATTTTCTGGGAGATATTCCTTCGGGTCGACTACTACTACCCCACGGGATGAAATAGGGTGGTGATATTATTTGGCGTCAGCCAAACAGCAAACTACATCACTATTTATGTAACTTAGATAAACCAAAGAATACTTAACAAACCTTAGCCAAACTTTCAATATGTTTTTAATAAACAAACTCATCATCATCATCATCATATCAGCCGAAAGACGTCCACTGCTGGACAAAGGACAAGTGCCGGTCTTGCGCTATCCGCATCTAGCAATTTCCAGCGACCCGCACAAGATCATCGGTCCATCTTGTAGGAGGCCTGCCCACGCTGCGTCTTCCGGTCCGTGGTCACCACTCAAGAACCTTTCTGCCCCAGCGGCCGTCGGCTCTACGAGCTATGTGCTCTGCCCACTGCCACTTCAGCTTGGCCATTCTTACGTATATGTCGGTTACTTTGGTTCGCCTGCGGATCTCAACATTTCTGATTCGATCTCGCAGGGAAACTCCAAGCATAGCCCTTTCCATTGCTCTTTGGGTGACCTTGAGCCGCCTGATAAGGCCCATAGTGAACGACCACGTCTCTGTTCCGTAAGTCATCACTGGCAACACACGCTGGTCGAAGACTTTCGACTTGAGACACTGCGACGATTAACAAACTACTGAATGAGAATCTTTCGCGCTCGCCACCTAAACGGTGACACCAATTTAACCAAAACAGTATTTAATTTATAATACGTACTCACAAAATAAGTTGTTTAAAAATTTATTATTTTTTATGTGATAAGGCCACTCGCACACACTAGGCCTTAAATTTAGTTACTTATAATGTAAACTCAAGAAAATATCTACTTATACAATTTTTGAATTCTGAGCTTAGCAAGTACAGACGCCAGCACATCCAGCTACCCCAATCTGTCGAATATCTTTTGTAGATTTTCAACTTTATCACTTAAGCATAAGGTTTAATAATAAAATTAAAAAAACCCAATCTGTCAAATTTATAGGGTAGCTTGATATGCTGGCGTCTGTACAAATGTATGATAATATCAAGTGCTGAATATTTTTCTTTCATTTATTCCATTTCATTTCACAAATTCACTGAAGTACGTCAAAATATTTATTTTACTGAAATTTACATTATTAAATATTATAAGAACTCAATAGGGTAATAAAAGAATATTATATAGGTTTTAAGCTAAACTAAGCCAAGGATTTTAGTTTTACCGGCGTTTTGATCTTATAACCACTATCAACTTATAACAAGTGTTAAGTATCATGTCAATACAAATAAAATGGCATCCTATCATATAGATCAACTATTTAGAAGTACACGAGATCGCACTTGTCGGACATCCGACCATAAAGGTTGTATTGTCCAAGACTATAGACATTTAAGACAAATAATATTGATCTGTTCTCAGTTTTGGCACTCAGTGTGTTATCTCTTCTTAGTTTGTCTGTGTGTCAAAAGAATGGTAGTGTGAGTAATATTTTTTGCTAATCTAAGGCTAATTTCAGAGTCGCGCCGGCGAGCGGCGCCGTCCAAACGCGCGCGCTTACAATTACACTAGATAGCAGTTGCGTTTCATAGTCACGCAGTTCAAACGCGCCGCCGGTGACACGCGCGCCGTCGGCCAGCGGTGCCCGAGCTCCTCTACTGGCAGCTATCGTTTCAGAGTGACGCGTCTCGCACACGCCGCTGTTGAGACGCACTGGCCTCCGGCGCGTGCCGCGCGCGTCACTCTGAAATCAGCCTAATGCCTCGTATATAAAATACTAACTTTATACACTCCTTCTCCATATGAACTTTAACTGTTCCAAATTTTATTTTCCTTCGTCCGTGCCATTTTTGTAACATAGTTTTTGCTTCACGTATTAATATTATGATAAGGTGTCATGACAATACTATAAACTAGTAATACGCCTTAAAACCCTAATAACCAAAACTATTTCACATCACTAGAATTAAATTCCCTAGGTACTTAATTGTTTCATAATTTGTTCGCGTGCAAAACCGTCACAAAAAGTTAGTTCAAATGGGTCGCAAAGGAAAACCCGGGTCGATGATTGCACTAATGCATCGCGTGGAAAAAATCCAAATTCTGATGCAGCATAAATTATGCAAAGGAACCTAAGTCAGACATTTAGAATTTACGACTATTCGAATTTAATATTTGTGTACAACTTTTTTAATATACCTACACCCATTAGAAGTGTGTAGGGAACAAGTACATTGCAACTAGTATAACCGCGTTAAACTTTATAAATTATAGCCTATGTGTTACCAAATCCAGGGTGTCAGCTAACTATACCAAATTTTATTAAAATCGCTCCAGCTGTTTAGCCGTGAAGAAGTAATAAACATACACACTCACAATCACACACTCACAAACTTTTGCCTTTATGAGCATTTCTCAAAAAAATGTACTTTCTATCTTATTCTCTGTCCCATATTTTGTTTTTCTATACATAAAATAGATCATTACTAGTTTCTACTAAATTATATAATAAGTAAGTTAATTGCTCTAAGTAAAAAAAATAAAAAATGTATAAATACAATAAGAATTTATAAAATATAAAAATATTTAAAAAATCGGTTTAATCTAGTTGTATGAAAATAATGTAATATGTTGTCCAAAAAGAATCCTAACTTTGTTACCCAACAATCAGAGCTAAGCTCCAATTTTATATTTTATTTCTCCTCGAGTACCATTAAAGTTTTTTATCTTGATTTCGAAAATCAAATCATAAACGAGTACTAGCTAGAGTTGTGCGCGTAAACAATTTTAATAATTTTTGTAAACTTAATTCGTTACCTCTTTTTTTGTTACTCTTGAGTGGTAACGTATGAATGGAAAAGTGAATAACAAAATAGGAAATTGTTAGGCAGAGTATTGAATGCCTGATTTTGAATATAATTATGATGATGTAATTTTATCAGTTTTAATAAAATTAAATAGTATATTTATATTCTAAAAAGAACTTAGAAAGAATAAACTCAAAATACCCTTCCAAAAAAAGTTAAACTAATTAAGTTAAGAAAAATAATATAGAGATTATTATTATAGAAAACTAAAAAAAATAAAATAAAATAATAATAAACATTTATAAATATATGTATATAGAGATTGATTGAGAGTTTTATTTTTTATTTTATATTTACACAATTTTAATACAAAATAAAGTAGGGTCAATAATGTAAAGTTAAACAAGAGTTGTGACCGAATAGTAACGTGAAGGAAATAATACCCCCTTTAATTTAAGATTTGCATATTAATATAGAGTGATTGACTGAAAAACAAGTTGAATGTTGTTTTACTATCACATTTAATTCAATAAATATTCCGGTAATTGGTTTCTACATTAAATTTACGTAAACGAATGAACGTAACCAAATAAGATTTTTTTTCCACCTTGGGTCTGTTTTTATGGATTTTACTATTTATTTACGTTTTAAATCTCAAAACAACCCCTATATTACTAAACTTTAGGCATTTACCCATAGCTTAAAATAAAGAAATCAAGTATATTTCAATATTCTAATTACAGCATAATTTCTGAGAAAAGGTAAAATTTTTTTTGAGAAACGCTCTTATAATATTAGTGTGATTAAAATTTACCAAGCCGTGTGCTTTCAGCCTAGATAGAATAGAGAACGACAGCCACGGGAAGGTATGGGGTGGCCCATATCTTTCCGTGGGTGTCGTAAAAGGCGACTAAGGGATACATCAGATAGACGAACAGCAGCGCCACCTGTGAACTAACTACCGTCTAACTGCGGTCGTCAACACTATCTATAAATCTAGTCAAAATTTATCAAATCTAGTCTTCCAGAGTGGCTTCTTAACTCAATTCCTATGGCAATGTGGCCAGCATTCTGGGCACGATGCTCGAAGGCAGCGATACCGACGTTTTTTTCGGCGCCCAAGGATGAGACCTTTATATATATAATAACTAGCTGTGACCCGCGGTGTTACCCGCGTTAAGTTTTATAAATTTTCTTTGCTATAAACCTCACGGAGCCCGAGACCTTTCCAACGAATGCAAAACCGTGGAAATCGGTTCGTGCGTTCTAGAGTTATAGCGTCAGGAAGGAAAACCCGACTTATTTTTATATATAGAAAATATGTATATATTTAATTTTAATTTAAATGTAAGTTTATATTTTTAAAACTTAGTTTTACGTTTCTTTAGTTGATAATTTAAGTTATTTTAATACTAATTGTCAATCCTTTGTTAATACAAAAAATCTGGCAAATAAATATATTATCACTCTAAAAAAAAAGAAAAAAATCCTATGTTTATGTTAACAATTTAACCCAATTGTAAACGTTAAGAAAATGGGATATTTTGCAAATTGTCAGTCAATGACGTCAATTAAATGGCCTAAAATTCAACAAGCCATTATAATTTCTGCATCGGACCTGAAGTAAAATGTTTTGAAGTGAGAGCGGCCGCACTTTAAAGAAACAAAGCTAAAAGCAATACCTATATCAGTGTACCGTCAAAGGTAGGAAAATTAACATATACCCGTATTGATTAAATTCTCGAATTACTTTCTTCGACTCGCAGTCTTGTGAGTTCAGTCACGCTCTTAGAACCGTTGCCATGGTAACAAGTCGGAAGATTGGGTGGGATCACTGAGTGTAATTTGTCTTGGTTTCCACTCGCGTCTTGATGCGGAACTTTCAGGCTTTCTTTGGGGTAAAACAAACGTCTACAGATAAATTTGGTATAACAAATTATATTTTAAATTAGCTGCGACCAACATTACAGAGACCGTGAAAATTATATTTTGTTTTCTTATACTTAATCGTATCCGCAATGGTTATCCTGTCAGAGTTGTTCAAACCGCCCAGAAGGGCACTTATATGGTTTAACGACTGTTGTCTAATTACTACAACCAAAAACAATAACTTACTGTGCCCTCCGAAGCATGGAGAGACTCTCACATTAATCTAATTTACTAATCACTCGGGGTGTAAAAGTCATTGGGAATATCTTAATGAAATGATCTTTATTTACTGGAAGCGTGATACAATTTAGATGTTCACAAAATGTATCGTCCAGTCACATTTCACGATGTACAGACGCCAGCACATCCCGCTACCCCAATCTGTCAAATCTCTTTTATAGATTTTCAACTTTATCACAAAAGCATAAGGTTCACTTTCAATTGGGGAAATTAGACAGATTGGGGCAGCTTGATGTGCTGGCGTCTGTACCCTGCCATGTACAGACGCCAGCACATCAAGCTGCCCCAATCTGTCTAATTTCCCCAATTGAAAGTGAACCTTATGCTTTTGTGATAAAGTTGAAAATCTATAAAAGAGATTTGACAGATTAAGACAAGATATATCTATCAGACAACAGATAGCAGCATAATATTTTATTGTCCGGTGAAACAGTAAAAGCCTGCTTCGCTTACTGTTAACGACGTGTTAAAAAAATCATATCTTCGAGTACTATGATCATTTCTGTGTTCGCCGACCCACCCACCCTCCAATCTTGACATGGCACTTAAAGGAGTGAAAGATGATTGGGAAATGCCTTGGTTCAGCTGTTAACGCCTTTTGGCTAAAATGATAAAGGTCACCTACCTATAGACCGACATCGTACCTAAGTACTTAACCTGGCCCATCACTTAGGGGTCGGTGACCGCAACTGGCTGTAGGCAAATTGGTTGTTCGATTGTTTAAATTGTATACTTTAAAATATTCATTGCAAGAAGGTGAAGAACAAAGAAGTTTGTGTTGCTCTTAGATACTCTGTAACATGATTATATATTTACATCCCAACGCTACTTTGCGTTGCACTCAAGACACGGTTCACTCTAAGCTTGAATATCAATAGCGCTTCCATTTCTTACTTCAGTCGTATTACGATAGTAATATGTATGAGAGAAATGTAAATTTGGCGACATATAATGTTTTTTCATATATTTGCCGCACAAATAAAGTCAGCACAAACCTAACCGTTAGAAAACCACCGAAAAAAATTGCTCCATCCATTAGAGAGCTATGATGCCACACACACACACAGACATCGACGTCAAACTTATAACACCCCCTATTTATGCGTCGAGGGTTAAAAATAAATAAAATAAAAACTAATTTAAAAAACGAATACATACGAGTATTCGTGTCTGCCTGTTATTGGCACCAACTTTGAATATTAGTATATAGTTGAAATTAATTTGTTCTTTTTTATTAGTTTTGATGTTGGTGCTATGTTGATTACTATCTGTGCCCTGCGGTTTTACCTGCGTTAAACTTAATAAATTATAGCCTATATGTTATTCGGATATAGATTTAAGCTATATAATTTTAACAAAATCCGGTTTTGCGTGAACGAGTAACTAACAACCATACATCCATACAACTTTGGCATTTTTTTTTATACAACTTAGTTGGTAAACAAGCATATCGCCCACCTGATAGTAAGTGGTCACCGTAGCCTATGAACGCTTGCCACACCAGGGCCATCATTAGCGCGTTGCCAACCCTTTAGAAACCTTACAACTGACTTTTTGAAGGGCCCCATGCTGTAGTCTCTTGGGAAAACCGTAACAGGGAGTTCATTCCACAACCACAACGTGGGAGAAAGTTTCGCTGAAAGCGAACCGTACGTGATCGAGAGGGTTCAATGATGTGAGGATGAACTCCCTGTCTGTGGCGAGAGGTGCGATGGTAGAAAGTGGCCGTGGCGCATTTATTATATTATTAATATAGCAGGATATAATATTAGTGTTATCCTACTAATACTATCTCCTTCTATATTACTAACTAACCACTCCTTTTTCTTTACTCTTTGAGATCTTTAATTAAGTGAGCTGTAGCGAACAAGTAACCTAGATCTCCTTTTTCTTTACTCTTTGAGATCCTTAATGAAGTGAGCTGTAGCGAACAACTAACCTAGTTGGTTGGGCCAGATGGCAGATTCCATTTTACTTTTGACTACCTATAACAATTGTTTCTGATGTATGTTTTAGATATTTCAAGACAACCTGAGCTTAACATGTTGTTCGTCAATGGATCTAATTTCCAAACAAATCTTAGAAAACAAGGATTTCTCTTATGGGCGGGAAAGCTATACCGGAGGGCTAACGCATTTCAGATACGAAAATGTTATGTTTATTCAAATAATTTTAACCTACTTAAAAATGATGATGTAATCAATTTCACCGTATATCTTTTTTGTATGAGAATTTTGCGCGAGAATTTCACGAGAATTTCATCGTTTTCTGCGTATAAATTTTGATCAGTATTTTTTTATCCGATATGGAATTTTTTCGAGGTGCGAGATGGTCTACATACATTTTATTATATAAAAAGTTGACAGCCAACTGACGATCAAATGTTTTTAAAAAACCGTAATTATATAAAACATCGACAAAATTAAGCCAGCAATTTAGCTTATTATTTAGATGTTAGAGGCCGCTTTTATCGTAGTCACGGGAATAGCTCGGCCACTCACTTGTGATTTCGTAGTGGTTGTCGCATATTCATTACACCCAGGTATTGAATATTTGATAAATTTATTTATTTATGTAATATTCTTCTGAACAACATTCAGCGATATTACATCTTTTATTATTGAGCGTGCCACATAGGCTGAACTCTGAAACTGGTAGTAGTAATATAGTTCTAACCATACTTTGAACTCTTATGGTTTGTAATAAGAATCAAAATCAATGAATTAAAGCTTACCTACTGTCAGTTAAATCACGAATCGGGGCAAAAAGGTTGATTAGATATTCTTCTTATAAATAAAACGCTTAGTAGCAGTAGCAGCCCACCATCTTTAAGTTGGCGGTCTTGTACAGCCGTGTTTCGGAAAGCATGTATAACTTTCGGTCCTATGCCAGAACTCCGAGTTACTCCACTGGATATCCATTCGATTGAATTATGAGAGACACAGAATAGATAGTTCCCAAAGGGTACTTCATGAACTCAACAAATGGATTTGCTATTAATGCTTCTGGGACAAACGCAAATACTTCGTGTGAAGTTTTGAATGTAATAGAAAACTACAAAAAATTTGGTGACTAAGATGATTAGTTGGCGGAATCGTGTAATCCAGATATTAAACTTTTAATACCTTGCAATTGCAGCGTGCAAGTCATAAAAAGTGTTTAAAACCACTGTGCCAATCATAGGACTGCACGTTTGAAGCAGTTGTTATGATTTTCGATGCCGCATTCATCTATTTGGGTGACTCAAATCACCAGATTGTCTCTTAATCCATGTCAGCAGCCTTTACAAATAGAGAACTAGGTACAGGCCCTGCCTAGTTAAACTACTACGCATATATTGCTTATTTTTCTAGACAATTTATTAAACGAAATGTACCTTTAGGTCATACGAGTATCATAAATTGTAAATCTGTGTGTATGTTTTTCGAAATAAACATTTTTATTAAATAAATAAAAAAGGTTTTTATTCACGTAGACTTTAAAAAAGCGCTTGTAAATAGTTAGAACATGTTTGTAGTAATACAGTTATTATATCTAGTTACTTATTATAGATATTTAGGTACACGGATTGTTAAAATATTTACAAAATTTATTTTATAATAGTAGTGATATTTTGTCCAAGAGATTATGTTTAGGTTTAATTATTGAAATTTATATTTTACCACATATTGTCTGAATGGTTCTGTCTATATTAAGGTACGAATTCAGTATTATCATTATGACGAACCTTGTGTTTAAAACGACGGTCGCGATTTAATGCTACCACCAGATCCAATGCAGTTATTATTAACACTCTTACTAGGTCAACCACTACCAACCAATTATAGAAAATGTTGTATGACAAATAAACAGACTACCTACAAGAACGTTAATCTTAGATCTGATTCTATTTATATCCACTAGTCATAGTTCCAAAACTATTACTATTGATTTCATATCAAAACCTAAGCTAAGCTTACCTATTTAAAATTCAAAGTCTATAAGTATATTGTCACGCCATTTCGCGACATCGTAACAAGGTACCTGCACATAGTGTCTACATGAAGGGCATACCGTTCCATATTCAGTAAGACGAATTAAGTACATATTTTATGAACATAATTTGGAGGTTGACTTTATGAGCTCACTTCATTCTATTAATAGGAACGCTAATATAAATACAATACCCATTATTCAGATAAGAAAATAGATATGCTTGAAGGAAAATGGAATAATGAAATGTATTCAGCGGTTGAGTGTTAACATACACTTGTACTTGTCAAGCTCACAATGCAGTACATAAATATGTTACGCAATCCAGGCATTACGGACAACATGAGTCTTTCTATTAGTCGCCTGACCTGTATAAAATACTCTGAGTACCAAGCGGGTTCTAGAGACTACACTACATGTATCAATATTATATAATAATTTCTCAAACTGCTTTTTATATGTTGGGACAACTATCACACTGCCATCTGATCCCAAAATAGGCTATAGCCCGTACTATGGCAACCAGATAATTGATAAACATACTTATGTATTTCTTAATACATACTTATCACACTTATATTATAAAGGCGAAAGTTGATGAGTGTGTGACTGTGTGAGTGTGTATGTTAGTAACTTCTTCACGTCTAAACGGCTGAATCAATTTAAATAAAATTTGGTAGGGAGTTAGCTGACACCCTGGATTAACACATATGTAGACTATAATTTTTAAAGTTTAACGCGGTTAAAACTGTGGTCCACAGCTAGTTATTAATAAATTACACCCAGGCTCAGGCTAAACAATCGTGTTTATCACACAAAGATTTGTCCTGGGTAGGAATCGAATCCAGTACCTCTCGCTTAGTAGTCAGGGTCAGTAACCACTAGATCAAAAGGCCCCAACAACAATACAAACAACAGCTTGATACATTATTTAAAATGTTGGGTAGGCTAACCCAATATCTTTAATACTGTATCAAGTTATTTGAGTAACAAATATTTGGAGTATATTATAATTGCTTAAAAAATAAAAATAAATCAATTTACTAAGATTGAAAACAGGCGTGAATACTATACTAATAAATAATCACATGTCTCTCAGACAATGCACCGTAAATCGTCTGTAACAGGCGCAAAGGCCATATAAATAATCACATTCACGGAATTTAATGAATACACTAGATTTTAAATGCCACCTCTAAATGTTTTGTAAAACAGTGACCCGAAAAATGGCAAATATGTACCTTCATCAGTATTCAGCTATCGTTTTGTCTTTCGCCGAAATTCCAGTTACAACTTAATATGCGGAACGCATTAGACCCCAAAATTCTTTGAATTATTGTCGTGAATATCTTCATCAACCTGTGCCAAAATAAAGACCCTTTCACCCAGACGAGGGGATAATAATGTTTACACAGAGTGACAATGTAGCGACCCATTTTCTCGCGGCCCTCATAAACTATATGGCGATTATCTTAGGGGTCAAGAAACTAATATTTCAATCTTGGCAAAGTTTGGGACAAAAGTTTGCCAAGATTTTCGTATCGGTGATTTTTGTAATACGACTATGATCTTAGTTGGTTATTGTATTTGTTTCTTTGAAAAACTTGTAGCAGTAAATCTATTGAATAATACTACGATCTACTAAGGGATTTGGATACCAACAGATAGAAATATTAGCATAGTTTTCGTTAAACTAGTTTAATTACAGACTCCATTATATATTTTCATTATTGTTATCGTAAATTTAATATTAGGTCTTTACCTATGAAATTGCCGTTCTGCAGTACTGGCCATTTCAAATCAAAATAATTTTTGTTTGGCTAAGAATTCTAATTTCAAATTAATTTTATTTTAAAAACATGGATTCTTTTTTCCAAAAGTAGTCATTTCTTTATTGATTAGTGTTACATTTTCATCGCATTTCAATCTTTTTTGTCATCATGGATACGTTAAAAATTCGAGTAATTATGGAATATGAGTACCGTCGTGGCAGCAACGCGGCACAAGCGGCACGCAACATCAACGACGTTTACGGAGCTAACACTACAAACCAACGCACCACCTGTTATTGGTTTGCTCGCTTCCGTTCTGGAAATTTCGACCTGAAAAATGAACCTCGCGGTCGTCCGAAGACTTTGGTCGACAATGACGAATTAAAGGCGGTTGTGGAAGCTGATGATACACAATCTACGGCTGAATTAGCAGCAGCTTTCGACGTTAGCGTCAAAACAATATTGGTCCATTTGCGTCAAATTGGCAAGGTAAAAAAGCTTGACAAATGGGTGCCCCACGAACTCAATGATCGCCAGCGCGAAGTACGCGTCGAGACGTGCCTTGCACTGCTCAACAGACACACAAATGAAGGAATTTTGAACCGCATTGTTACCTGCGATGAAAAATGGATTCTGTTTGATAACCGCAAGCGCTCAGCAAGTTGGTTGGATCCTGGTTCAGCACCTAAACAATGCCCTAAACGAAAACTTACCCCTAGAAAAGTGATGGTCACTGTTTGGTGGTCTAGCGCCGGTGTGATTCATCACAGCTTCTTACCAAACGGGGTGAGCATTACTGCAGATGTGTACTGTGAAGAACTGAGCACAATGATGGAGAAGCTGGCGCATCTCCAACCAGCATTGGTCAATCGCTCGTCTCCGCTGCTCCTGCACGACAACGCGCGACCTCATACTGCACAGCAGACGGTCTCCAAGTTGCAAGAACTGGGGTTGGAAGCTCTCCGTCATCCGCCCTACTCACCAGACCTTGCGCCTACAGACTACTACTTTTTCCAGAATTTGGATTACTTCTTGGCGGGAAAAAAATTCAATACCCGAGAGGCAGTACAAAATGCCTTTGAAGAATTTGTTGCCTCCCGTCCAGCTGATTTCTTTAAGAAGGGCATCAATAAACTGCCACTGCGATGGCAAAGATGCATTGATTGCATGGGTGATTACTTCGATTAATACAAATAAAAAAATTCATGAAAAAAATTCGTTTAAATTTTTTCATACAAAACGGCAATTTCATAGGTAAAGACCTATTATTAAGCTATAAAACTTGTCAAGAGTGGTTGATTCAAATTAAAAATATTTATTATTTTATTATTAACCTTCCTATAGTAGAAAATTTATTTTCCCAACGTAATCTACTGGGAAAAAATATATTTTCCTCGTTTTATATAGACCGCGAGTATCGGTGGATTTGGATATTGGCATGCTGCTTATGGAAAACAATTTCTAGTTGTTACTTGCTAAAGGGGTGAATAGAAGAGAACGAAGAACATTAATATGGCATTATTTAACGATAGCTTCTGCCAATTATTTAGATTACTTAAAATCTTATATGAATCGTCCTGCCGCTGTTTGGAGATTACTTTTAATCTAGTCTAATCTAATCTAACCTTAAGTATGATGCTAAGAATGTGATGGTGCCATAACATTGGTGCTATAATGTCATGTAATTATGTAAATAAAAAAATATTAACTCGTCAATATAGTTAGTATTTGGTTTCAACAAAGCTTTTTTTTGGGTAATACAAAATAATAACAATTTTCTGCTCTGATGGGTCCGTCTTTATTTCTTTGAGAATATGATGACAATTTTTTTTAATTTTAGATGTGAACCGAATTCTTATGATGACGTCATTACCCTAACGTTTTATAAAAAAAGGATAGTTAATATTATGTTTGAAAGTAAAGTTTTCTTTGAAGGCAACGTTCGACTTGTTACCCTTTCGTATGCAACGAAACTATAATTACTTTTTACCTATTCCAGCTGCTAGTATCAACGAGACGTGCATGTTTAACGAGCAATGCGAGGACGTGTACTTCAAGACGGAATGCAAGAACGAGAGATGCGCCTGCAAGTTCGAGATGGTGCCAGAAGTGTCGGTAGATGGATCCATTATTTGTACCTGTAAGTAGAATAAAATATAATCCTATTTATTAAGACACCAGCACATATAGCTACCCCAATCTGTCAAATTTCTTTTATAGATTTTCAACTTTATCACATAAGCATAAGGTTCACTTTCAATTGGGGATATTTGACAGATTGGGAAAGCTTGATGTGCTGGCGCCTGTACACACCCAAACAGGATAAAAATAATAATTGGATAAAAATAATAAAATCGTGTGATTGACGAGACTATATTAGGACCATTGGGGTGGTCTTATTGCATAACGGGATTTCTTCCTGGGGCTCTACCGGGTAAGTCGCCGAACATCGATATCTTAAATGGCGTTCAAATAAATAAAGGCTTAAAATGACTTAATCAATCCTCAAATCGGCTTCAACGTTGACAATCGGTTCCGGACCATTTATGACGTCACATGTGGTCATGGAAGCAGATTTCACGATTGATTAAGTCTTTTTTAACCTTTATTTATTTGAACGCCATTTAAGAAATCGATGTTCGGCGTCTTAGCCGGTAGAGCCCCAGACAACCTTTGGTTGGATAGGTGCTGTAAGTATTTTAAAAAGTAGGTGTGTAACAAATGAAGTCCTGGATAAACTGTGTTTAATTATAAAACAAAAATTTTGAAGCATTTGAAGAAAAACGTATTGTTCAGTAATAGGAATAATTACAGTAATTAATTACATACTGAATTTAATATATATATATATAAAAATCAATGCCACTTTTCGTTGTAATGTTCCAACTCAACAACGCCTTTACCGATTTGGGTCTTGAATTATTCGTGGAAGTCCAGGGTTTGTAGGTAGAGAAAATTTAAAAAAAGTCTTGAAAAAGTGTAAAATCAACATCTTTTAGCAATTTAAAATATTTTTTTGATGGAATAAATGAACTTAATAATCATTTTTTTTTATTACTATGCCTTATACGTAGCGAAGCACGTACCGGGCCGCTAGTTTCAATTATAAAGGCCTCCCCAAAAGATGTCCGCAATGAAGTTGTGTCTATCAGTTGGCGGTATGTATATGCCATAATCGCCACGCTTGGTAGACAGATTGGCGATCGCAGTATGTTGGTCATAGTAGATAGAGATACGTTTCTGCCCATACTCTGGTAAATATTCCCTCGGGACGTCTTCTACCCCATCCCGCCCCCGACCCCGTTCTATACTATCAGCCTCAGAGCAAATTGAATGATTAAAAAGTGGAATTCTTATTAGTGCTCTGTGCCTCGGAATAAGGATATATATAGGATCGCTTCTTTGTACCTCTGTTTCATTAATAAATGGAGGTATTAAGTCAAAGTATAAATTTGAACTAACATTATTTCCTAACACTTATGCGGCCTTTTGGAGCGGTAAATAATCTTTAAGTAGACGCGATAAAACGCTACGGTCATCTATTATATTTTATAATTTAACACTCGATCCAAAAAAATATGCACTTGCGATTGTACAATGACGTACTTTGGCACGTTTTCTCTTGGAAATCGAAGAAAATTTAATGGTGCAATATTTGCATATAAATAGCTTTCGTGCAGCGCAATCATAGCATTTTTTCCACTGGTAAGGACATTTTCAAGTGTCAATTCTTCTTCCGCAATGATGCATAATTGTGAAGTTGGCAAATAACAATAGCAATTTGGTTGACTTACACTTAGATTTTATTAACAAAAAATATACCTACTTACATCTTAACCAAAATGAAAGCCGCAACAAATAAAATTATAAAATAAAAAAGGTTTTTATTCACGTAGACTTTAAAAAAGCGCTTGTAAATAGTCAGAACATGTTGGTAGTAATATAGTTGTATACATTATTATTTATAGTAACATAGATATTTAGGTACACATTGTATTGATTGTATTTCTTTATTACCGGTTTTGTCAAAATTATTAGAACGTATGATGAAGGACAGACTTGTTAAACATCTAAACGCTAACAAAATATTGAATGCTGCTCAGTTTGGTTATCAAAAATCTATATGTACAGCGGATGCAATCGACTCTCTATTAGAAGAGGTCCTAACAAATCTTAATAATAGACAAATGGTTGCAGGGCTTTTCCTGGATCTAAGCTCTGCTTTCGACACAGTAGATCATAATATACTACTGACAAAATTGGAACATTACGGTATTAGAAATGCAAATTTACAGTTGTTTAAGTCATATCTACAGGATAGAAAACAGTTTGTTGAGATGAAATCAATGATTGAAAACGAGCAAAAAGCCTTCAAATCAGACATCAAAGATATAAACCGCGGTGTACCACAAGGCTCAGTTTTAGGACCAATATTTTTTGTTATCTTTTTGAATGATTTGTCGGCTTTCATAGCAAATCACGCTCCAGAAGCTAAACTAGTAATTTTCGCTGACGATACAAATGCAATCATTGCCGAAAAAACTATACAACGGCTAGAAGACAAAATACGGGAATATACGAGTCGTTTGAAAAATGGTTTGGTGTTAATAATCTAATTTTGAATTCAAACAAGACGAAATGCCTACTATTCAAGTCAACAGCTAAAAATACGAATAGAATGCAGGTAATGTCTCATGGAAACAAAATTGAAATTGTGGAAAACGTCAAATTTCTAGGAGTAGAAATAGATGCCCTGTTGAACTGGAAACAAGAAGTGTCTTCCATAGTAAACACAGTAAGTTCTGCTTGTTATGCAATCAGGAGTTTGAGAGATGTCATTTCTGTTACTCAACTTAAGATGGTTTATTTCTCGCTAGTTGAATCAAAGTTACGTTACAGCATTCAATTTTGGGGAAATAGTTATCAGTACAACATAAATGCAGCTTTTGTCATACAAAAAAGAGCCATAAGAACAATAGTGCGCATCAAACAGATAGAATCTTGTAGAGAACATTTCATCAGATTAGAAATATTAACAATACCCTGCCTTTATATCTTTATAGTCCTAACTAATCTTATTAAACATTTATCAAAATATGAATCGGAATCGGACAGAGAAACAAGATTAAATAGTCGCAGGAAAGACCTCACAAAGGCGATTCAACCGAACCTGAATGTGGTACAACATAGCGCTGGAGTACAAGCTATCACATTATTCAACAAATTGCCTCTAGAGTTTAAAACTATAATAGATGCAAATATTTTTAGCAATAAGCTTAAAGCATTTTTGTTGAAAAAAGGTTACTATAGCATTTCAGAGTACACTGAAGATAAAAAATAGTTTTAAAATGATTGATGTATGTTTTTTTGTTATTTATTACTATCATTTCTAACTTGCTATTTTGGTTGTCTTGTTAAAATATATTTTAGTTGTAAGTCTTATTTATATTTTCAACACAAATGTAAATTTGTTCAGAAATAAATGTCTTATGTCTTATGTCTTATGAAAACATTTATAAAAAATATTTTATTATAGCAATGATATTTATCTAGCTTGTATCAAGTTATTGTCAAGATATTATGTTTAATTATCTAGTTTAAGTAATATTTTTACTACATATTGTCAATGGTTCTGTCTATATTAAGGTCTTATTATTATGACGGACCTTGTGTTAATAACGACGGTCGCGCTTTAATGCTACCACCGGATCCAATGCGCCCTATACAAAATCTAAAGCCCTCATTTTCAATTGTCTGGTGAAATAGTATAAGCTTTCTTGGATAATTTGTACTCGTAATCATTAGCATCATGTCAGCCTAAAAATGCTGGATAAAGACCTTCCGCAAGGTCTTGCACTACCCGCATTCATCCTTGTGCAACGAAATTATCTCAAGGGTCGACAAAAAACAGAAGGTGATTGGAGTCTTCTTGGATATAGCAAAGGCGTTTGACACGATCTCTGTCCCCATCCTTTCCGCTAAGCTTGATAAAATAGGAATTAGAGGTACGCAACTCTCCCTTTTCAAAAGTTACCTCACGGGTAGACGGCAATATGTTAAGATCAATGACCTCACTAGTGACGAGCTTCCTATAACTTACGGGGTGCCGCAGGGTAGTATTGTTGGTCCTACTTTGTTTCTGATTTATATCAACGATCTTTGTCAGTTACAGCTCTGCAATACCACTATCTTCACTTACGCAGACGATACTGCCCTCATATCCTACGGCAATTCATGGGAGTCGGCATTTGGGAGCGCTCAGTTCTGTTTCGATACTGTCACAAACTGGTTGGCTAGAAATCGACTTACTCTAAATGTTCATAAAAGTAATTTTCTCACTTTTTCACTTGCTGCATCTGGAAAAACTTCTTCTTTACCCTTCTTCCTTACCGCCCATTCCTGTATTACCTCACCCCAAGTAACATGTATGTGCCCGGCTTTGAGCAGGATAGATTGTGTAAAATATCTGGGGGTACATATTGACGACGTACTCTCCTTCCACCAGCACATTGATACACTTTCCTCTAGATTGCGTAAACTTATCTTCATCTTTAAGACTCTCCGGAATGTAGTTGATACAAAAGTACTCAGACTCACCTATCTTGCTCTCTGCCAATCACTCACCCAATACTGCATCGCCTCCTGGGGAGGAACAGATAAAACCTACCTCCTTAAACTAGAACGTGCCCAAAGGGCTCTCTTAAAGGTTGGTTGGAAGCTGCCGTATCAATTTCCTACCACTGAACTTTATAAAACCTGTAGCGTTCTCACTGTTCGTAAACTGTTTGTCCTGAATATTATCCTTACCACGCACTCGCAGACCCCGTATGATCCTTCCAAAATCAACTCCGTCCGCCGAAAACATACTGTCTGCCCCCCGATCTCTGTTAGGACAAGTCAGGCTCAACGGTGTTTTTACTTCCTCGGTAATTATGTGTACAATAGAGCTAACAAAATTCTGAACTTATATCCAATGAGTAGACTAGAATGCAAAAAAGCAGTCACTAGTTGGCTACTTGACTTGGACTATGTCGAAACCGAAGAGATCATTCTCACTTTAAAATAATGGCCTGGCTAACTGTATACACGCTCACTCATACATAAACATTAATTTACTTCACTAACACCCACACACACACGCACGCACACACACCCACACACACACACACACTCACACACGCGCTCACACACACTCTCCCACACACACATACACCTGTTTTGTTATTTGTTTTTTTTCTATTTGTAGTATTCTCTTTTATTTTTCAAAGTACATGTAGATTGTGTCTCGTTCAACATATGTCTTTATGTATCAATTCTTTAATAGGTACCAAAAGGAGAGCCTGGAGATTTGTCATACAGGTTTCGAACCTAGTACAGACTCCAGCTCTCACTAAGGTCTAAGTGTGAACCCCTACCATGATACTGTAATACTGTACTTGCCTTTTTGAGAGAAAATAAATGAACATTATTATTATTATTATTCTGGATTCCAACCACCCTCAACAAATCACCGGTTCACCCACGTCTTCTCCGGTTCGCGGTCGCATTCGAGAACTTTTTAACCTAGCGGCCATAATCTACGAACTATAATCCCGTGTGTAAAGAAACAAAAAAATATATGATCATCATCGTCATCATCATCATATCGGCCAAAAGACGCCCACTGCTGGACAAAGGTCTCCCCAACGATCTCCACAATGGAGAGGGCTATGCTTGGAGTTTCTCTGCGAGATCGAATCAGTAATAAAAATATTCAAAAATAAATTACAACTATTTCTGGTTGAGAAGGCATATTATTCTCTTGGCGAATTCTTTAATGACAAATTGTAATATATTATAATATTGTAGTAGAGAAATAACAATTTAATTAATTATAATGATTATTATTTCTGATATGACATGATATTTACTTCATTCTAGCGAGACATTTTATTTATTTTGTATTTTGAATTTCACTCTTACCCATTGGACTTTCTGTTTTGACTTTAATTTTGTATTTGTAAATTTAGATTGTTTTTTGTAAACTTAGATGGTATGTACAGACACCAGCACATCAAGCTTCCCCAATCTGTCAAATTTCCCCAATTGAAAATGAACCTTATACTTTTGTGATAAAGTTGAAAATCTATAAAGGAAATCTGACAGATTGGGGTACCTTGAGGTGCTAGCGCCTGTACACCAAATAAGTAGATGTGATTTGTACACCATTCTCATGGTAGAACATAGTGCACGTAACCTAATTTAAGACCAATCGTTGTATTATTACCTATGATTCACAAATAAATGATGATTATGTTTCTGATTATGAGTAATGCTGAAATCCACAGGCGAACCAAAGTAACTGACATAGCCCGAATAATTGCTGAAATGGCAGTGGGCAGGTCACATAGCTCGTAGAACCGATGGCCGCTAGGGCAGAAAGGTACTTGAGTGGCGACCACGAACAGGAAGACGCAGCTTGGGTAGGCCCCCTATAAGATGGACCGATCATCGGTCGGTGGAACCCGCTGGATGAAGACCGGCAATTGTAATATATAATAATAATTGGTTAATGCGCTTATTTACAGCGGTGAAGGCGGTGGAAGAATCAACACGGACGCTTGACCCGGGGATGATCGCTATCCTGGTGGCCATGGCACTTATGTTTGTCATCATTTGCGTTGTGTTGCGGTTGTTTAGCAGGTGAGTTCATTGTTTATTTAGTTTAAAATTCGTTTTGTTAAGTATTCCCAAGTAATGGTAAGAGTTATTAAAGCCCCTTAAAAAGCCTCTGATTTAGTTTTACAGCAGTTTTCTTATTACTACCAGAGCCAAAAATAGCGGTTTATTCCATTTTTTCAAATTTATTTCATTCCGAACCTTTAATAATAATTGTTTAACGAGATAACTAGGAGTCATTAATAATAACGATATTCTTTAATATTAAATTGTATATAGGTATTTACTTACTATCAAAATAAAATGTATTGTTTAGATAGATAGATGATGTTCTACCGACCGAATTTCGGCCACGGCGGCCAGTCTCAATGGAGACTAGCCAATTGCGCAGGACATATTATAGTGCACATGTGTGTTCGCAAACACAGGGGCACTTTCTATTCCATCACTCTCTTGATCCGATGGGACGACTAGCAACACGACCGGAAAGAGGTCAGGTACAGGACCGACGGCATTACGTGCTCTCCTAGGCACGGGGGTGTAATACCCCCAACTTCCAGACTTCGGGCTGACACAGAGAAATTTATTTTTACGGAAAAATCCCAAAATCACTTTTTGGTCCGACCCGGGATTTGAACCCAGGACCTCATCGTCTGCGGTTGAACACGCTACCGCTAGACCAACGAGGCAGTCAGATAAATAGACAGATACGCCTCTACCGTATAATAACATTGTTGACATAACCAACTAAATAATTATGTTTTAAATTTATTTCAAGATAGTTTTTGAACTTTTCAAGGTAGACATTCCGTAACAGTTTTGACTACAAAAATCCGTTCTTAGTGCTGGTAAAGTAAGTTGCATTAGTCAACCAAGAGATTTCAAAATAAAATTTGATGATTTCAGAGCCCGATGGAGGGAAAACCGGACAATATTCAACACACCCAACCCTCGACTGATGAACGTGTCCTTGTTAAGAGATTCCAAGCTTTTGCACTCACAGGTAAAGCTTTGGAGCATAATTATGAAAAACTTGGCTTTTTGCTAAAAACAACCTCAGTATGACATCACCTTGTGGATAAATTTCTCCCTTGAATATGAATATGGCATATCATATTCTCAAGGATATCGTCACGCTTGGCACATGGGTTGGCGATCACAGTTTGGTAGTCAAAGTACATAGAAAGACGCCGCTGCGCGTTTGCTGTTAGGAATTACTTTGGGATAACTTCAACACCCCCACGAGATGATATGGAGTAATATTCGTGGTCTTTACTATTCAATATAAACACACAAGTCGAGAGGCACAGGTACAATCGGGACCATTGTAGCACCGTTGCGACTGACATTTTATTGACAGAAAAACTTCCTAGGTATCCAGTCAATGAAATATTAGAATTGAATCCGAATATTATTTGTTACACTAGTTTCGATGACACTGAAAATCTCATTTAACAATGGCGTGTTTAATTTTGTCCTTAAAGTAGGAGCTTTTGAACCTATCCTAGTCGTTTCCTCTATTTCTAGTGATTATATAATTAAAAGTGAGGAAAACGATACAACAGTTGGAATTCAAACTGATCTTTCAAACCTAGATCCAACATATTACCATTAGATAGAGGTATATCACACAAATATTATAAAGGCGAAAGTTTGTGAGTGTGTGACTGTGTGAGTGTGTATGTTTGTTACTTCTTCACGTCTAAACGGGTAGAGCGATTTTAATAAAATTTGGTATGGACTTAGCTGACACCTTGGATTAACACATAGGCTATAATTTATTAAGTTTAACGCGGGTAAAACCGCCGGGCACATCTAGTTGTTTAATATATGTATTTAAATGAACATGTTCAAAAATCTCTCATGAAATTATCCGTTTTCGAATATTCCAGGATCGACGCGGGTCTCGTGTGAGTGTTCGCCCGCCATCGAGGCAGGCGAGCCAACAGGAGCTTAGACCTCATTCACCAAACCCAGGTAACCAGACCACCTATAACATAGCATAGATTCCTAAATATGTTAGAATATGTGTTGTTTTTTTTTCATTATATAAACACTTTTTGATTGTCCTAAATATTTGATTACCCACACATATGGTTGCGTCACACATAGTTATTACGTACACAATAATTAAGGACCCCTAAAATGACATTGAAATCCATTCAGTACTTTCAGACATTGCTAATAGATAGATAGGTACACTTTATTGCACATCACAGAATAAAATTTAGATGTAAAGACATAGTTTCAATTTATGTACAATTGGCGGTCTTATCGCATAAGAGCGATTTCTTCCAGACAACCGTTGGATGGACTAGATTAGCAATTGAGAAAAGTGGCTAGCAATGTACGGTAAAATAACTAGTAGTGTGAAACACATAGATTTTTGTTACATGCTCGTGCATTTTTTACGACAAAATGGTAAAATATTGACAAACGGCTGCCACAAAACAGAAATTAATAAACATGTCACGGATTTAAACGGCGGAATAAATGCGTAACCATCATGCGTTATTTCCACCGTGTAACTCAGTGTATTAAAATTTGCTACTATACCAAAACTACCCATTTTTCACTAACTAATCTTTAGTGTGAATGAAAAAACTAATAGACATTCGTTTACATTACATTTGTAGTCATCTTATTCACTTTAAAATCTAATATTTTTTGTCGCTCTTTTCTCATAATTAATTGAATGGAAAATTTGTCCAATGATATCACAAAATTACAAAATTTACACTCAATAACAGTATCATCTATATGCATATACTTCGATTGCTATATACTTCAAACCTCTTATTTTCAAGCCCCCAATTAGTAAGTGTTTAACTCCTAGCGCGACCAAAATGAAGAAGACAGTTTAAACGTTTTATAGTTATTAAAGTACTACTAAACATTTTAACGGCCGGTAAAACGTTTAAACAGTCTTAATAAAGTTTCTCCGAAGCATCTTTATTCAATCTTGAGGATGAAATCAAAAAGTGGTTTTATTGTTGTATTTTTTATATAACATATTTTGGTAAAGTTAGTTGCAGAAGCAAGCATTAGTTTAAAGTAATTAATTAAAATGTAAGCATCAATTTATATAAAGCTTATACAAGCTCGTTTTTGCTTTTGCAGCTGATTGTATCTATTTTCCTGCACACTGTTAAGATTTTAAATTATAAATGTTTAAATGTCTAAATGTGGTGTATTCTCTACTTTTATTTACTTTAATATAAATTACGGGGAGCGGGCAAAACTTAAAACACGTTTACTATGGGATATAAATCGTGGAGTTTGTGTTTTAACAAACAATACGACATTAAAACACATTTAAATTCAAAAAGTACCATAATATTAACTTAGTTATGTTGCCGGCTTTAAATTATTACGTAAGCCAACTCGTTTTTCAAATGAACAATAAGATAGTTTATCCAAGGCTTTACCAATTTATCCTACGTCAAACTACGTCAGGACAAACTTGAAAGGGTAACTAGTTTATCCTAAGGTTAAAATAAAAAAAATATATAACTTAACTAGTTTAAACATGTGAGATAAATTAGCTTAGTTAAATTTTATGATGAATTTATACTGTTATCAGAGTCTTAGATTGCGGGTTTTGTTGTTCTGTATGTAATATTTATAAGAAAACTAAAATGTAAGTCGTGGCAGATCTCATGTAATTGAAAAAACATCTATCGTCAGTTGTGCTTCCAAAAAAGCACATTAAGGCTGCTAAATTCTTATAGACCTTGCATATATATATTAAATAAAGATTATTATTATTAAAAAAAAAAAAAAAAAAACAATTATAAAAATAGAGCTGGTAAAGATAACACAAGTGATTGCCGATTTTAGTATCGAATAGTAGTAGTAGTTTTCTAGTATCAAATCAAATTAAAGCAATTTTATTTCTTAAAATAGAATGAATATTTTTTTAATTACTTGTGTCTCATTATTAATTTCAATGTAATATTAGTAACAAATGTGCGATAAAAGCACAAGTATGGTCACTTTATGAGATTATAATGTACATCAGTGGATATTATTAAATAGCATAATTAGGTACTATAAATATACTTTACTAATACTTTACTTTTTACTTGGTACCGTCTCGTTACAAAGTCAGTTGATATCCAAACCATCAAAATTAAGCAATCGTTGTTAAATGGAAACTAGCCAAGTACTACTAATTTTATTTATAACCTTACACAAACATACACACATTCTTAAAAATAACACTCTTATGTATCAACTTTAACACCTACGTTCACGATGCGTTACTACCGAACATTTGTATAATATTTAAGTACAGCCTATAGGTACTTATACATATATTTTAGAGTTAATCTATTTTATTCCATACTAATTATAACTTAGCCGTTACATACTCTCAATACATTATTTGTCACATGATTAAAAATCTACAATCACCAATAAATGATAGTTTTCAAAAACCGCCAATTTATGAATATAATAATAAATAATATTATGAATACACAAACCCGGTATAGATAAAAACAGATTCATTTATTTAATTTCAATAATATTTTTTTTTTGAATGAATGAATCTTACATAATGACATACATGTCATTATGTAAGATTCAATATACAAAAAAAAAATTAATGTGGGTACTTGTTTAAATATACATATTTAAACAAGTACACACATTAATAATTTGATAAAATTTAACACAAGGCTAAATTAGTTTCTCCTCCAGTATACTAAACAAGTTTCTACTTCAGCATGTAGTTTAAACGAATTTGGTTTAAAGCAACCTCGTTAACTTAAATTGAGCTAAGCCGGTAACATAAAAATATACAATCCAATAATATTGCTATCAAATTGATTCAACCAGTTTTGCAACCGATAGTTGAATTTTAAAAGCAATGTTAAATTAAAATATGCATTTTAATAATTACCTACGTATTTGTATAATAATAGCTTATACTTGCGCAGTTCTATGGTTTCTTTATTGGCTTATTTATCGATTTAAAATGGCTAACCCAGCAATTTTTTTATTTTATTATTACTGTTGGCACATTTACCTATAAACCAATTTACTTTTGAAACTGAACATTGTTTGTGGTACTAGTTTATAAGATAATAGATTAAATAACATATTGTTTGGAGCGGGTGGCAAAGTCATGAATACAACCAACACTATGATTCTAATACGGTTCTTTTCAAGGTCGGCCAATCTTTGTAAATATTATTTCAAACGCAGCCACGATTTGGTTGCGCAATAATTGAGCGGGTAGGATGCAAATCAGTAAACCAATAAAGTAACCATAGTAAATACTCCAGTATATATACAAGTAACAGGTACAATTGCCCGTTCCCCTCACTGACAATGCTAATCATGATTATTTCATAATCAACAGCACGCCCTCATCAAAGTCATCAGCTACACAGAAAACCCTCAGGTTACTTGCGTTACAATTTTGCTTATGCAATAATTAGTTTGAGTTTGAAAGTAATAGCACGATTCATTTATTTACAATACATATATTTTTAGAAAACGAAGTCCATATAGCATAATAATAATTATAATCAACCTCAAATTTGGGGAATAGTAATAGGCAGACAGCTTTGAGTTTAGGTTAGCATTGCGAAAAAATGCTTTTGAACTAAAATTCGATAATTCAAATTCGAAATTCAATTATTACGTAAAAAAAATACATTTATGTGGAATCGTCATTTTTGTACACTACCGTACAGACTACAGTGCATGACATGGCAGCTAGTGAGCCGGAAAATTCAGTAGGAATCCTGTTTTAAAATAAAATTAAGTTAAGATTAATAATAATTAATTTGTATGCTGACTTAGAACAACTTAGGCAAAGCACTTTTGTGACTTAAATAATCAGAAACTTTGTAATATGCTACACAATTTGTCTAACAATTTGGGAAGGGTTATCAATATTATATGACTTTAAAACAAAGACTAAGACGTAACGGAACTCATAAATTTCATCGGTTAGTTTATTATATCCGTAGTTTACCTTCAGAGAACCTACCCTGATCTAGTAGAGGGACTACTACCGGACGATTAAATTTATTATTTCCAAATTTAAATAATTTTCAAATTTCATATAGGAACACTTAGATTTTTTTTAAATGCCATTAAAATGGGTGTGGACATACAGGTTAGCTACAATAATGGACGTTTTGGAGTCGACTAAAAACATTACTAACGTAAAAATGCTATACCTTAGTGATAGCAACTCACAATATAACACTCGATCTGATATTTAAACAGATCACTCACACTTGCTGATGGAATAAAATATTACGCTTTCGATGTTATATTTGTTTTTATTATTCTTTAATAAGTAAAATAAAAATATTGAAAACTAACATTAGAATTTAAAATATTGAATTATACTAATTAAAGAATAATTAATAAATTTATTATAAGATTTTATTATTATTTACAATAAGATAGACTTTATTAGTACTTACATTATTATTAGAATTTAAGTATACAAATAACAGAACTTTTAAATTAAAGAAACAAAATAAAATTAACTTAAGTTTAAAATTTAATAAAAAAATATAATTTTAAATTAAAATTAAATAAATATATACATGTATAAATAATAATAATTTCGATAGTATATACGATATTTGTATTGCACGTATTGTACGTTTAATCTTTGAAGAAAACTAAAATTTTAAAATACAAAGTTAATATATAGTGTTTATTCCGCTAATTGAAAAGGTATGTTAAATAAATTTAGCATGAAAATATATAAAAACATTTGTGTTTGTACACCTGAGCTGGATTTATATAATTAGCCTTAAATCGACACATAAGGAATGGGCTGATTTCTAAAATTAAGTGCTAGAAATATTACAATGAGAAACAACAGGGCGTACTATTTCTACTAAGACCCATTTCCATCTTGCTTTTAGTTTCATCTTCTGTATTGTTCTGTATTTCGTTTTTCATTGTGACTTCCAAATTAAGTAATTCCAAACATATATTTATGTACAAAAGTTAATGAGTCAATCTCTACTTGTGTATTAGAGTATTAACAAAAAATTTGTATAATCAAAATTTTACAGCAATGTTTCACTATTTGCAGTGTTTTATTTTAGTTTTAGGTACGTGTATTCACCTAGTTTTCACTTTCAGCCAGGTAATAAAGCTTAATTGATATGAATGTTTTGATAAAACCTACAGTAATGTCACATGTGTGAATAAGCACTTTTGCAATCTGTTAGCAGATTTTATACACTAGTTACATTGTACAATTTACTTTAGATTTGTAGTTATATTTAAATCAGTGACAATGACAACTAAACTAATTTTAATACCATGCTATTTCGTTCTAACATAGCTCTTATGAAAAGGACAGGAAATCTTTTTGTGACATTTTAATTTTGGCGCGAAATACTGAGTAAAATTGAGCCACGAGTTAGGACCTGTCAACTAATTATGTGCCTGGTGAGCGAATAAATGCATTGGCATAGTCGTCGAAATTCAATATATACCCTATTTCGTCATACGTGGTATATCAGATACAGATGAAACGAATTTAGTAGTGTAAAAGACTGTATTATCAGCAGTAAATTAACTATTGTTAGGCCAATGGTTTGTTTTAATTATTAAAAATTATAATTTAATTTTAAATAGTAATGGTTAATTCAAATAGTTTCTGACTAATGATAAAACGACTTTAGCTTTTCTTTGTGACAATTGATTTGATCTAAATATAATATATGAAACTATTCAAAAACAATTTTCGATCAATAATAAAGGAATTATATCTAATCTCATCATAAACATCCAAATACAGTCCAATTTATCTACTTCAAAAGTTGAATAAAATAATTATCGGCACTTGGGATCTCACTTTACTATATATGTATTTTTATGTCAAATAGTATACTTTATAATATTGAAAATAGCTTATTTACTATAATATAATTTATATTTTTGATTTCTGTTTGTATAGGTATTGTTTAAGCATACTTCACGCTTTCGAGTGCATAATGAGGCGCACTCGCCGCATGGATACAAAGATGAGGGGAAGCTTTCCATATTATATTTAGTTCATGCAGTTAATATAGTATGAAAATGGATATTTTTAATTAAAGGTTTGTTTATTGGTTCAGTGCACAGAAATGCTCCACTTTTCACGTTATCAGGGTAATAATGTCAGCCGAATGACGTCCGCTGCTGGACAAAGGTTTCCATAATGCTTCCCTGAAAGTTTTCCATAATGGAGCTGTGTCCATCATTTGGAGGGATATGCCATAATCGCCACGCTTGACAGACAGGTAGTACACAGAGAGATGCTGCTAGCCCTTCTCTGGGAGATATTCCGTCCGGACGATTTCTACGTCCCCACGGGCTGAGATAGGGTAGTGATATTCTTTGCTGTCAGCTGCACAGCATAAGTCATAAAGTGGACGATTTAAACTAAAAAGGAGAGGACAAGCTTTCAGAACACGTGGTAAAATACACTATTACTATGGAATTTTCATTTTCCTTTTGTTTAGTATCAGTGATAATTTTTTTCTAAGATGTCTCAAAATAAAATGAACGACATCATCAAGAGAGGTAGGGCACAGCGTTCATTCGTTCAAAGAGCAGCCCAACTGGGGAAGTAGCTCCACCTTACAGAAGACATTCATTAATAATATAATGTTGTGTTTCTGCGTATGAGTAAGGTCGCCAGAGCTCATCGGGGTGGGGGGAAGGGTCAGCAACACTTGTTTGCTGACTCTTAAAGGCAGGCAACGCACCCACGATCCCTCTGGTGTCCATGGGCGGCGGTGATCACTTACCATCAGGTGACCCACTTGCTCGTTTGTCCTCGGCTATAAAAATTAAAAATAATTCTAGTTAAAGTCTTAGCTGTGATTGAGATGAGGTTCACATTGTTACAGAAGATTGAAGAGTTTTAGGTGGAGTTCGGTGTATTTACTAGTAATGCACTTATTTCCTTTCAGCATCATTAACCGCTACTCAATATTTGTTTAATAATTACGCCAGCGCATAAACTACACTTATTTTTTTTAAATATATGTTATAATATTTATGTTTGATTTTTGAATTTGAGAATGAAGCATTAAAAATAATTATACTCAGTTTTCAGTTCAATAAAAACTATAATATAGTTCAGTATAAATAATATATTATATATTGCGATTATATATTGCTACAACATTTTTGGGAGTTACGATCAATACAAATTTTTGTCGTTCGTCTCGCCAAGTTCGACCCAGAGGAAGTATTTTAATTGGGAATCTGTTATTTGTTATTTTTTTTTTGTTTTTGGAAAAATATCATTAAATTTCTTTTATATCTATAACATAGTTAAAAAATTATATTATTTATTCCTCCGGTACATAGTTCTCGCACAGGAAAAGCTAAATAAAACACACATGAAAACAGTTCAGTAGATATTCTCAAACCAATTAGTATTTAAACTTTACTTGCATATTCATCTCATACTTATTTATACAAGGTGTAACATAAGTAGTAGACGTAATTTAAGGAGCTTAATTTGCCTATGAAACTGAACAACATGCAAAATACACAAAAAATTATTAACTTTCAATATAAGACTAACGTTCAGCTGATGAATTGTATATGAAGAGTCAAACACATATTTATCGTATTTCACAATCTAATTCTGATGAATTCGTTAAGTTCCATGGGTAGGTGACGCTCTTTGAGTTATCTCTACCATTTGAGATACATCTTGTATATCAATTAGATTGCTATGAAGTGTGTAAGTAAATCTACACGTGCTTTACATGGTGTTTAATTGTGTTGATGTATTGGCATTATTATATAACTATTTTGTATAAACCCGAAAGACGAAGCTTAGTATAAAAATGGACAGTACGGAAACTACCGACAAACGGACGAAACGGACGAAACGACGAAACAACAAACATGCGCATCGACAAGACTCCTAAGTGGTTGTCGCGGTGCTGTCAGTAGTGAGTGCCGCGTCAAAACGAGTGGTCAGTTATAAGTTTAACTCCGCAATTTTTTTTAAATCCACGTGTCTATTGCGTAGTATACGTCTGTTTGAACTCGGCTTCATCAAAATGGGAGCTTTCGTATTTTAACCGTCCTGCTGATTTATAAAACAAATATGTTTTAGTAAAAAAATATAATAGGTATTTAAACATTACAAGTTACAACCCTACAGCTTCAACAGAGTGTATGTAATTATTTCATCATCTAGTTTTTTACTTTTTTTACTTCACTACTTTAGTTACCTTACTGTCCATATTTATACTGTGTCTCTAGTCACTGAGTACCTAGCGTAAAACAGGCTCGATCCCTGCAATCAACCAATCTTTGTGCTCCCCAAATATTTGTTCTGTAAAGTTGTTGGTTGTTGTGCTGTGATTGTTGGTTGCAGAACAACTCTTCGTATATAAGAAAGAGTAATGAACGACTGGATCCAGTTGTCATGGGAACTGTAATTGACTTTGAAACCAGTATTATTTACCAAATCTATAAGCAAAAGGTTTAGTTAGGATACTCATGCCAATAGGAATGGGAAAATGATGATGATGACTTGGGAAATGGTTTAGCATCAAATTAGTTTATATTTGACACTTAAACCTCATGGATTTTACGATTTAATGAAATATAAAATATTATATCAAATTAATATTTTGTTTATAATGAAAAAATCGTTAAAATGAAAAAAATATAAAATAGAAAATATGTGATCATCAAAATTAAAAATAATCATCTAATTATGTTTTATATAAATTGTTTTATAACTGTTTGCGGCACATTCAATGGATTGTATTTTTTAAAGAACTCCTATAACTGATTGCTTCAGCCTAGTTATCATTAGTTCCATATTAAAAAAAAAGTCACACTCTAATCTGAGTTTTATAGTTATTTAATAACTCATCGATTGTATTTTTATTAGAATTAAAACCAATTTTATAGTAATATAAAAATTCAAACCAATGCATGAAATTATTTTCATTGCGATTTAAAAGCGTATGATGTCTTTTAGTACATAATATATTATATTAATAAATAAAATAGACACTATAAGTTTTTACCACAGCAACAGACTCTATTAGACTAGTTTAAAAGCTTTTCAACCATAAAGTATGATTTACTTCAATATAAAGATAACTCATGGCATGGGAACCTTTTCAACATCATGCTCTAAGCATGCTTTGCTTTAGGGTTTTCTGGTAAAATTCTAACATTCACCTAATTCCAGGGTCTCGGCGTGGTTCTAGAGCCAGCAGTGGACATTCGGCAACGTCTCTACGATCAGCTACTCTCAGATCCCCAACGACGCCTGGTCCAACTTCTGTCACCGTCGAAATACGTGCACCCGACGTGTAAAACATATATTACAAACTTAAAAGTAATAAAATGATAATAAAGTAAAGTATAAATTGGAGAAAGAGAGTTAATAGAATGATGCAGTGATGAAGTTAATCAAAAGAAGTAAGGTAACTAGAAGATTCAAGTGATGTAGATATGCTTAAGACAAACAGTGTATCAGAAAAATATAAAGTACTGTAAAACCAGTCCATCGTTTAAATTATTTGTGATATATTATACGGATGGTTCAACAAGTATTTAGACATATATTCATCAATTTTTCTAGCAATAATACGCACTATATCTGTCGTAATTTCAGCCACTTGAAAAGTGCCTCAAAATTATTTAAATATTTTGACTCACGAGATGATTATAATTTACGTAATAATTAAGCTAAAATATAACACAGATTTAGAATATAATGTTATAATAATGGTTACTTATCATATTCACAGCCCAGAATCACATTCAATAGAAGTAGAGCACAGTTCAACGATTAATACAAAATAAGATATAGGTTTAAATATTTAAGCTTTTTTAGCAATAAAAATAAAGCTTTTTGGCAAAACATTTTTGTAGTTCGATAGTTTAAAAAGTCGATTATTATTAGATAAGTCGAATTGTTTCTTCTTTTTCGTAATCCCATGTAAGTACTATGCTAGATTCTACTCCCTGCCTTAGAGTATAACTTAGCTTACAAGTAAGCATGTAGAAAATAGGACTATTTATTTACGGGGACCATCCTCCTTACTGGAGTGATCAGAATTTTGAACGGTGGATATTTTAATAAAATGGTGGGAAGCTTCGATGCCGCTTTCTATATTGTAAGATTTTTAAATTTTAGCTTTAAGTGCGACGATGATTGCTTTTCTTTAAACAATATCTATGAGAGAGTTGTGAATCGAAGTTAAGATTTCATTTCTGTACTTTAGTCTTGTTAGTCTTGTAAATTGGGGAAATTTACACAGAGAAAATTATAACTATCTATCTCATAAGTTCCATTGCACTTCTGATGCTTCGACCAAAAAAAAATTGCAATGCGCACAAAATGTGAGTACATTTAGTCGTTCTGCGATAGTGTAATGTACAACGGCAAGTCAAATGTTAAAAAAAGAATATATAAATTAAAAAATAAAATCATCTTCATTAACTTTGTGTGGGTACTACATCAATTAAGGGGAAGAATTGATGTAAAATCGATACATAATCATCGTGCAAAACAAATTAATATAGGCTAACGTATGTACTTTAAAAAATATGCTCACATTGTGAAAATGTATTTCGTACACTGTGCTAGTATTGTACCTACTGAAATTTATGCTGTAATTTAATTATATAAACTTTTACTATAATATAACTTATACTTCCCAATCGGTGTTTTAATTAAACCTCTAAACTGTTTAATGTAATGAACTATATCGCTGCCAGTCTAGTTACAATACGCAGTTTATATACCACCAGCTGTGACCCACGGTTTCTCCCGCGTTAAACTGCACAAAATATCGACGGGCCTGTTAGCGTGGTTGGCAAATGCTTGCTTTTCACGCCGGAGGGTTCGATTCCCATCTAGGACAGATATTTGTGTGCATGAACATGTCTGTTTGTCCTGAGTCTGGGTGTTATTATCTATATAAGTATGTATTTACAAAAGAAAAGTAGTATATGTAATATATCAGTTATCTGGTTTCCATAGTACAAGTTCTGCTTAGTTTGAGATCAGATGGCCGAGTGTTAATAGTGTCCCAGAATATTATTATTATTAAATATAGAACATACATCATATAAATCTATAAAAAAATAATTTCATCAATATCCAATTCATACATCCATACAAACTAATAACTTTCGCATTTATAATATTAGTAGGATAGTAGCATTGTTCGCATATCTATTGTAAAAAACTCAGTTTTTTAAATAATTATGCCAACAAATACCCACCTGCTTTTTCTTCACTCCTAGTCCATTCAACAGTTACCTGGAAGAAACCGTGGCTGTCATTTATAAAATCTTGTAAAACATGTTCATATTTATTTTTATATATTTTTGGGTGTACAAGTGACTTACTTACTATCTGTGTTATTTCGACTGACGCCGATTAGTAATGTATTTAACTATCGCACATTTAACAATAACATGTTACTTTGTTATATGTTGTGCACTGACCATGGGGGTCAGTGCGATTACAAAAGTGAAGACAGACTACTAAATCTAGACAAATGCTATCAATAATTTCCTAGTGTTTTTTTTTTGTTGTGGAAACCTATCTCTATGTGTACATATGAACGTACGAATACGTAGGAATTAGCGCTGGATACTTATAACTAGAAATTGGGTAATGGAATGCATATTTATGTTGGATATTATGGAAACCACTTTTTATCGCTACTACTAGTAAACATCCCACTATCCCGGGAATTTGAAATTTAAGTGTGATCCATGAGATGTAATAGACTCAATTGACTGCCTCGTTGGTCTAGCGGTAGCGTGTTCAACCGCAGATAATGAGGTCCTGGGTTCAAATCCTGGGTCGGGCCGAAAGTGATTTTGGGATTTTTCTGTAAAAAACGAAATAATCTTAATATCAGCCCGAATTCTGGGAGTTGGCGTGTTGGCGTGTTGACGTGCTCTCCGAGGCACGGGGGTATAATAACCCCCGTGCCTCGGAGAGCACGTAAAGCCGTCGGTCCTGTACCTGACCTCTTTCCGGTCGTGTCGTTAGTCGTCCCATCTGATCATGTGAGTGATGGAATAGAAAGTTCTCCTGTGTTTGCGCACACACTTCAGCACTATAATATGTCCCGCGCAGATGGCTAGTCTCCTTTAAGACTGGCCGCCGTGGCCGGATCTCGGCTAGGAGGACATTTATTTTAATAGACTCAATTAGTCACTTATCGTATGTGCAGAGGTCATCCTTTTTTTTTTGATGAGAGGCGGCAAAGTTTCTTCCCGGGGACCCGGGGGTCTCGGCAAAAGCCGGTTTAACGCACCGGTTACCCGGCGCACTCGGGGGGCCAGACGCTCGAAGTGCTCCTCGAAGCCCCATCGGCTGTCTAGGGTGAGGCCCAGGTACGTCATGTACCGCCCCACCCTGACCTCTGCGTCACCTACACGCATCGACATACTGGGTGGTTCTTCCCTACGGTGTAAGCCGTGGAACCATAATGCCCCGGTCTTGTGCGGCGCTACCCGCACGCCCAGTCTCATTATGGCCGCGACGACACATGCGACACCGAGTTCGGTGAGCCGTACCGCCCGCTGGAAACTTACCTCCCGGGCCATGACGAGCGTGTCGTCCGCATAGTAGACGACGCTCACCCCGGGAGGGAGGCTTATCCGCAGGACCGCATCGTACGCGAGGCTCCATAGCAGAGGTCCTAACACAGTCCCCTGAGGAACCCCGCAGGAGAGCTCCCTCTGGAACTCAGTCCCGTTCCGACCGACGAATTTAATCGTCCTGTCGCGCAAATATGCCCCGACTATACCATGGAGATAGGGAGGCACGTTATGATGGACCAGTGACTCCCGTATCGCCCGTCAGGGGACGGAGTTGAAGTTGTTGACGATGTTTAAGCTCACCGCCAACGCCAAAAATATTCATGGGATTATCCGATCTCTTTTTCCAAATGTGATTTGCTGCGCACTCGAACACTTTAAATAATCTCCACAGTATAGTTTAAAAGCTGTTCTATTAAATACTACCAGTTTGTGTAAATCATAAGTTCATTTATTAAAGTCACCATAAGCTACAAATACATTTAATTTATCATTGCAGCCTTTTTTTATCGGTTGGATGTTTTTTTGGGTGGTTTTATTGATAGTATGGAGACTCAACTAAAAAAACAATGTTTTAGTTATACTAACTAAAAATCCGTATGGTTCCCGGCCCAGAAAGTATTATAGGATCACCCTATATAATCCCGTGGGTGTAGTAAAATGCGATTAAAAGATGCTCCAGGTATTCGGCAGCAGTGCCACCTGTTTACTAGCTACCACCTAACTACGACTGTCAACTCGTATGCCAGGCGCAGCTACGTGCTACAAACTACTAGATAATAGGTTTGATCTACCTGCTACAAGCGAGTGGGATGGCAAAATGTTAAAACAACTAACCAACTAAAAAGGTAACGTATTAAATAGTGTTTGACACTGTTCGGTGTACCGATGGCTATGCTAATGATAAAGTTTGATATTTGATATGATATTGGTCTTTACCTATGAAATTGCCGTTCTGCAGTACTGGCCATTTCAAATCAAAATAATTTTTGTTTGGCTAAGAATTCTAATTTCAAATTAATTTTATTTTAAAAACATGGATTCTTTTTTCCAAAAGTAGTCATTTCTTTATTGATTAGTGTTACATTTTCATCGCATTTCAATCTTTTTCGTCATCATGGATACGTTAAAAATTCGAGTAATTATGGAATATGAGTACCGTCGTGGCAGCAACGCGGCACAAGCGGCACGCAACATCAACGACGTTTACGGAGCTAACACTACAAACCAACGCACCACCTGTTATTGGTTTGCTCGCTTCCGTTCTGGAAATTTCGACCTGAAAAATGAACCTCGCGGTCGTCCGAAGACTTTGGTCGACAATGACGAATTAAAGGCGGTTGTGGAAGCTGATGATACACAATCTACGGCTGAATTAGCAGCAGCTTTCGACGTTAGCGTCAAAACAATATTGGTCCATTTGCGTCAAATTGGCAAGGTAAAAAAGCTTGACAAATGGGTGCCCCACGAACTCAATGATCGCCAGCGCGAAGTACGCGTCGAGACGTGCCTTGCACTGCTCAACAGACACACAAATGAAGGAATTTTGAACCGCATTGTTACCTGCGATGAAAAATGGATTCTGTTTGATAACCGCAAGCGCTCAGCAAGTTGGTTGGATCCTGGTTCAGCACCTAAACAATGCCCTAAACGAAAACTTACCCCTAGAAAAGTGATGGTCACTGTTTGGTGGTCTAGCGCCGGTGTGATTCATCACAGCTTCTTACCAAACGGGGTGAGCATTACTGCAGATGTGTACTGTGAAGAACTGAGCACAATGATGGAGAAGCTGGCGCATCTCCAACCAGCATTGGTCAATCGCTCGTCTCCGCTGCTCCTGCACGACAACGCGCGACCTCATACTGCACAGCAGACGGTCTCCAAATTGCAAGAACTGGGGTTGGAAGCTCTCCGTCATCCGCCCTACTCACCAGACCTTGCGCCTACAGACTACTACTTTTTCCAGAATTTGGATAACTTCTTGGCGGGAAAAAAATTCAATACCCGAGAGGCAGTACAAAATGCCTTTGAAGAATTTGTTGCCTCCCGTCCAGCTGATTTCTTTAAGAAGGGCATCAATAAACTGCCACTGCGATGGCAAAGATGCATTGATTGCATGGGTGATTACTTCGATTAATACAAATAAAAAAATTCATGAAAAAAATTCGTTTAAATTTTTTCATACAAAACGGCAATTTCATAGGTAAAGACCTATTATTTAATTATTACCTCAAAATGATATAAAATTGATATTATGTATTGATAAATGATAAATAATTGATGCCGAGCAGTGAACTGACCGCGAGGCGAGCCAACGCACCGCAACCCGGCGCGGCGGCCCGCATTCGTAGTGTCAGCGTAATGTGATTACCTAAATGTTCGAACAGACACCAATAGCGGCTGCTCTATATTGGTGTCAAGCTAAGATAAAGCAGGAAGCAAAGTCAAAGTCAGACTAATTTCTTTTGTCAACATGCTGCTACGAGCTACGCTATTATACATGTTACGAACTACTACGAAATACCGACCATGGGTTTCTACGTGCTACAAACAACTAGATATTATGTTTTGAACTACCTGCTACAAGCTAGGGCGAGTGGGGTGGCGCCAAATATGAGCATGAATTTTCGATAGAAAGCTATTATGATCTTCGATGAAAGCGAGCTAAGGTGAAAAATCTGCAAAAACTGGCGTAGTAAAACTGTAAGGTTGTCAATTTTCTACAGACTTTTTCACGAAAAATATGCTCAGTAACTTCAAGATCTTGTCCCTTCTTCATTCTTTTTTTCGGTTATAGTATCGGTAGGATTTGTATCACTTCGTTGGTGACATTCCAACTAGTCGCATACATTACTTTGCTTCTAATTTACACGCATTCGATAAACGCACGAACCAATATGTCTATACAATAAAAAATAAGTCGGTTAAAAATAGGCAACATTGTAAAAGTAAGAAAATTATTTATGTTTATAAACCAATATAACGTTTTAGGGTGAATTGCCCAACCCAAAAAAATAAACGGCATACGTGAGAACGGAAGTGCAATGTGTCGATTTATAATTTTACACATTTTTTCTGAATAGCGAATGTACTTCTCTACCTCGGAAAAAAAAATAATTCATTTCTACCCACTAATAAACCGAAAAAAAAATTTACAAAGTGTTATTTTATCATCACGGTGGCCTGTCCTGAACCCAATTCCTCTCATAAAATACCTTCCCCTGTAAATACATTCGTAATATGGATTTAAATCGATTTTGATATCATTAAATTATAATATTTTCGATCAAATAAAACTTTCTTTGTTTGTTTATCTTCTTTCTCATGGATTTGACAGTCAGTCAACTTTTGTCCGGAAAAAGTTATCATTTCAGAGGACAGTAAGTTTTAGTAGAATAGCCACGTCAAGATTACGTTGTTAGGCCTGTGTCAAATTTCCTCACTTCGGATCCGTCCGGCTCAAGATCTCGGCATGAACGCACTGATCCCAATGTCTTGCGGTTTCCCACCAAAAAAGTAAGTTTATCATTTCAGTGATATGGGGACAAAAATTGTTTCATTTCGGTTCCATTTCGGTGGCTGTTATAACTCGTGCTAGATTCGTTTAATTTGTTTCAAAATTATGTATTAAATTCGCCGTAAGTACTGTTTTGTTTGAGTAGTGTTCATATATTTTTAATAAATTTATTTCGGAGTTAAATTTAGAACTAAACTGTATTTTATCATCTCAGTGTTATCATTTCAGTGGATTGTTATAGCAATTATAGTCCACCGGAATGAAATGTATCTCCGAAATGATAAAACCATATAGTTTTAGAGATCCTTGTGTCAAATACAAGGTCATAGTTTTAGATTTGATTATTCGGGTGTATTTGTTGTGTAATATTTGTGTTTACGATATATAATGTATACATATATTTATGTAGTAAGCACATGTATATACTTACTTCACATACACATTTGTTCGGCTCAACGATAATGTAATGAGTGTGTGAGTCACCACCTTATACCTACTAATTGTCTACAAAATAATAATTTCGAGGGTTTATTTTAAGTAAGTTACTTACCTTTATTTTTATGTCATTTATTATAAGTAAATAATATCTATACATATATTAAAATCGTAGTAGGAAAGTCAAAACTGTACTTATACTTGGGGCTTGATCTACAATCGATATCGAAACCAAAAATTTATAGTATTTAGAATTTTTGTCTGTATGTATGTCCGGGCTAAACTCAAAAAGTACTGCATGGATTTACTTAAAATTTTGCATGAATGTTACTAAGAGGTCGGGTCAACATATAGGCTACATATTATCACGCTATCACCTACGGGGGAGGAGCTGTGATAATTTATAACATTTAACGCGGGTAAAACCGCGGGGCACAGCTAGTTTTATATAATTTCTAAATTTTACAAGATATAATAAATAAATCTATAATTAAACTTATTAAAATAGACTGATGTTTATAATAATTATATTAAAGACGTGTTGTGGTCTAATAATTAAAGAAGACTTGTTAAGTAGGTACATATATAAATTAAAAAACTATATTTACACTCATAAAAAGAAGCTGATTAGTGAATTTGAGAAATTATTTGTGTGTAAATCACAGTAACATGATGAAAAATCAATCTTTTTAAGCTATATACTTTCGCAGTTATGTATAAGTAATTATGTGGAACAAAACTTTTGGTTTTCGTTCTTTTTAGATATATACGTTTCTCTATTGTTGTAGTTAATTAAGAATAACGTGATCTCAATTTGGTTTCTGTTATGTTTCATACGTTTATGTTAAAGGATTAAAGGTACTAAGCTATTACTACTTAGATATGTTTATAATGTTTCTAATTCATTTATTGTGTTTTGAAATTGATTTAATTTTATAAGTTTTACTTATATACCTGTAGAAACACTATTCTCGTCTAGATACCAATTTAGCTAAATTATACCAAGCATTTTTCTCTAAGTGCAACAGGTAGACATTATGTATTACTATTAATGACAAAACTTACAAATGCAGCCATAATATTAATCAGAAACTTTAAACTTCCTAATCGCACTTCGTTAACTCTTTTGAAAATATATCAAGTAAATTAGTATTAGTGCAAAACACATTAAACATACAAAAATATTTATGTATGGTTATCAGCAGTTACGATAAAGTTTTCCAACATTTTCAACCAACAACAACCAGAAAAAATACCAAAGGTTATATAAGTGAAGAAACAATTCATTCATATCGTAATAAATATTACATTGATATCATATTTTGGGGATATTGTAACCTCAAATAATGATATATGGTAATACTAAATGTAATATCTGTATATCAATAATGATATTAAAATACCTGTGTACTGTCCTGTCTCAGTGTTTATCTAAAATTTGTGGATATAAAACTAACAAAGTACGGAACCCTGGCTGCCCGGCACGGTTGTTCTTAGCTGTATCATTTCGGTGGATTTATTTCATTCCGGTGCACAGTCTATCATTTCGGTGGTCATTTTTATCATTTCTCTAGACACTTTTCATTTCAGTGGACTCTTAAAAATTCATCCTTAAATATTTATGTTAGTTTTTATGATATTTGGTGTCCACTCACGCACAATGTTATAAAATAGGCTAAAGTATAATTTATCACTAAAAATATGTAAATAGCATAGAAATCAAAAAATTCCACCGAAATGATAAATAAAAATGACTTGTTGAAATTCACCCTTTAATGGATTCAAATAATACTGCAACAAATTTAAGTTTAATACCAAGTTATTCTTATATATATAGAATTAGTCCAAAGTCTGGGAGTTGGCGGCATTATAACCCCGTGCCTCGGAGAGTACGTAAAGCGGTTCTGTGCCTGACTACTTTCCAGTCATGTCACTAGTCTTCCCATCAGATCATGAGGTGATAGAATAGAAAGCGCCCCTGAGTTTACGCACACACTTGTGCACTATAATATGTTTTGAGGCAAGCCGCTTCGGCTGAACTTCGACCAAGAGACCTACAATTATGATCTCGGGGTTTAAGTTTTTAATGTGACTTTGAATAGACGGGCTGGTTAGCGTGGTTGGCAGATACTTATCATCCACGATGCAGGCCGTGAGTTCGATTCTCACCCAGGAAAGATATTGATTTGCATGAATATGCCTGGTTGTCCTGAGTCTAGGTAAAATTATCTATATAAGTATGTATTTACAAAATAAACGCAGTATACGTAGCATATCAGTTATTTGGTATCCATAGTACAAGCTCTACTTAGTTTGGGATCAGAAGACCGTGAATAATATCCCAGGATATTATTATTATTTGGTAGGAAACCATGCTCATAAATACTTAATGGTTCCAGTTTTAGCGTCTCTCGGCTCTGACAAGCGTAACAAGTCATGCAAAATCCTATAAAAAACAAATATCTTGGAACAACTACCACACTGCCATCTGATCTTAAACTAGGCAGAGCAACCAGACAACTAGTTAACGTATCATCACATATTATATATTTAACGACGTGTCTGGGGTACACGGAGGCATGCCTGGCACACTATTTTCCAAATTTATCATTTATTATTTGGTGAGGTTATGCAGGCAGTTAATTCAAAAATATAGGCGGACTTTACTTCCGTAACAATTAATTACTCAGCAAAATCAATCAACTATGCTTAATGCGTCACCAAATTACTAATTAAGTTAGATTTTAATTTCAATTACGGCGATCCGTCGATAATATGCGACCACTACAACGTCTCCAAGCAATAGTGACGTCAAGCTGGCCACCCGTTCGACGTTCCACCAGAGTGACACCGACCTATCACTCTTGTCTATGCAGTTCTGTTGGTAGCGCCACGGCTGCGCCGTCATATTTATTAGTAGTATATCAGTTATATAGTATCCATAGTATAAGCTCTGCTTAGTTTGGGATCAGATGATCGTGAATAATGTCGCAGGATATCATTATTATTTTGTAGGAAACCCTAGAAGTACCATCAGACATTTGAACTCATATTTTGTAATAAAATCTCATATTATAGTATATTTGTAACGAAAAATGTAGAGAATTTCATGTAGAACATTACTCAGCATTTTAATAAAGCTAATACAGTATGAAGTGCAATATACAAAAATGTGTGGTCCAGCGCGTCTCTCCAGCAACAAAAGTAGGGACGCAAATATCTTATAGTGTGCGAGCAAACAAACAACCAGCCTTGAATATGAGGAAACATACAGAAAACTAAGTTTGTAACGGCACCGCCTACGTAATCCTATTAATATTATAAACGCGGAAGTTTGTAAGTATGGATCGATGGATGTTTGTTACTCTGTCACGTAACTACTGAATGGGTTTTAATGAAACTTTACAATAATAAAGCTAATACATCAGAATAACAATTTGTTAAGATAGTGTGTGTATTATCAAAAATATGAAGATAAGTGTCAGGAAGTAGGAAAAAATCTACCACCTGCGAGTTATTTCGGCGTGCACTGCCAAAACCGCTAGAGGTACACATCTTACTAATATTATAAATGCGAAAGTTTGTGAGTGAGTAGATGTATGTATGTATGTTTGTTACTCTTTTACGCCCAAACTACTTTTACGAGGGTGAAACCACGGGGCATAGCTAGTAGGTATAACATAATTACATACAACTTCATTAGAGATCTTATCTAATTTTATCTTCGAGCAACTAATATCTGCTATCCTGATTGCCTTGGCGTGTATGTTTGACATCATTAGCGTTGTGTTGCGGTTATTTTGCAGGTGAGTTAATTGTTTAATTACTTTAAAATTAGTTTTGTTAAGTATTCCTTACTAATTATTAGAGTTATTATAGCCTCTGAATTAGTTTAACAGCAATTTTCTAATGATTAGTTACGACTATTAGAGCTCATGATCATAAAATGTTGATGGTTCCATTTTTGAGAGTCTCTGGGCTCTGACAATAGTGAAAAGTCATCAGAAAATTATAAAACTTAAATATCTTGGAATAAGCACATCTTGGAAGGGTAACTAGATAGTTGTCTAGATGCTCTTCCAACTTTATTAGTTAGTAAAGATACTTATATATTTCTAAATACATACATATTATAGGAAAATTATACTCAGAAACAGAACAAAAAATCGTGCTTATCAAACAAATATTTGTCCCCACCCAGGACAAATCTTTGTGTGATAAGCATGATTTTTTGTTCTGTTCGAATCCGTCGAACTGACGACCTCTGGCATATCAGTCATAGTAACGTAGGGTAAGTACTTAGATCCGTGGTTAGTCAATATATGGGTGACCGCTTAAGTGGTTTAATTTTGGAGCATCTGTTAAGAGGGCACGTTAAGCTGTCGGCCCTAGTTCTAGTTGTTAGATAACAGTCGATAAGCCATGTCAGACGCCTACAACGCCTACGGCTTGAACAACTCTTACACTGGGGTAACCACTGCAAATACGATAAAGTAAAAGTAAAGCAACTCTTAAACAGACAGTAGAAATTAAAGTAAATACAATTTTAATACTTTTCTATTAATGCCAAAGGTCATTCATAATTTACTATTTTGACATAATTTAACAGCAATTGCTTCAATATTTATTCTACCAAATGTACCCTAAATATGGGTGTCATGTTAAAAATAAAATTTGCCAATTAATTATTTGCATACATTTGAATTATTATAATATCTATGCACTGATAAAACCTCATATACAGTTGACACTGTTTACCAAAGATCTAAACGCAACTAGCATTCCCAACTTCACTGCCATATGTTTTCAACACTACTCGTAGAAGGCAGTCAAGAAGCTTATACTGGGATCTAGGGCAGTGTGGAAACTCGCTATATCATTGGCCTAGTTCTTAAGTATCCAAACAGCCATTGAAATATAGTTGAAATAACAACCCTATTTTGACAATACTAAAGCTCAACTACGGTCCAACCTTTTATCGTCAATTGACCTTTCTAGACTAACTATAGTTTAGAACGATATTTCATTTCTAGTGAAATTTCACCAAGTCCGTACTTTTCTTTGAGTTAACATTATTTATTTAAAGTTTCAGATGTAAATTTTAAACTCCCTCGTTTTGTTGCCGGCTATGTTGAATGGTTTTGAATTACAGTTTTAAGATTGAAAATGAATTTTGCATTTCTAATTAATTTATCATATAAGAACAAACAGACAAAAAGAATTAGCAAGAAAATAAATAAATAATTAAGTACAATATTTTCGTAGCATGCACGGGAATGAATACAATAGATTTTAATAAATAATTGCTTTGATCTTTAAATTATCTCCATACTATCATCAAAAATGGCCCTATCCCAGCTTGTACTACATGCGTGGTCACAATTACAGTCCACACACGTTAAGAGGACCAGAGAATTGTTAATATTTATATAAAGACAGATGTTTTGATGGGCCCTTTGGTGTGGTTGGTAGATACTTGCCGCAGGTCGTGGGTTCGATTCCCACCTAGGGCAGATATTTGTGCTCATGAACATGTCTGTTTGTCCTAAATCTGTATCTATAGAAGTAATTTACAAAAGAAAAGTAGTATATGTAACATATCAGTTATCGGGTTTCCACAGTATAAGCTCTGCTTAGTTTGGGACCAGATGGCCATGTGTGATTAATGCACCAGGATGTCCCAGGATATTAAAAGTAAATTAAGATTATTATAATAAAGGTAATTTATTCTGTTACCACTATAATGCCAGCAGCCTACAGGAACGCTTAGACAACTCCAACATCAGTTATCTGAATGGTAAAAATTCTCCCAGTTCCCGGGCTATAGCGTGTCGTCCGCATAGTAGATGACGCTCACTCCGGGAGGTTGGGCAAACTGTATGACCACATAATCGAGGCTCCATAAGAGAGGTCCCAATACGGACCCTGAGGAACCCCGCAGGAGAACTCCCTATTGATTTCAACCCCGTTCCGACCGACGAACTTGATCGTCCTGTCGTGCAAATATGCCCTAACTTTTCCACGCAGATCCCTATCTGCGTGAAAAAGTTAGGGGAACATACCGTATCGCTCGCGGGACGGAGTTGAAGGCGTTGACGATGTCTCAGCTCATCGCCAATGTAGGATCGTAAGGGTGAAAGAATAAAGAGCGTACCTGTATGTCTACATATGTTTAGGCGTATTATGTAATATTTCTTGCGCCAGATCTGGTCTAAACGCAGACTAACTACCATGGTCGAAATTATAGTTATTACTCAAAATATCCTGTATGATTACATTGGTAACGTTTCCTGTATTATATGAATAGTAGATATATTTAATAATCCATTCTAATTCAGAGCTAGTGTCCATCACGTGCTACATTCATGTAATATTCATCGGTTGAATGCATAAATTATGAAATGGAGCCACTTTCTATATGAATGCTAATTTGGTGGAGCATAATTAAATTGATTCATTACTTATGAATGAGCGAAAAATGCTAGTTGGCATTGATTTTTACTTTCGGAATCTATTAAATTGACTTCAAAGAACACTATCCTTACACTAAATGAAAAAAAACTTGAGAGGTGTCAAGGTACACCGGGATGGAACGAAGTTATTTATTATTATTTATTATGTACAAAAAACCTGTATACACTCAACAAAAATAATCGTCGCGACACCACACTGTTCAATGCGAAATAGAAATGAAAATATCTGGCTTGCTTTCTATAAGAGAAAAGTGTCGTGCAAAAAGTGACGTGACAACTTTTCGTAAGAAATTTTTCCGTCTAGCCCCCTTTCACAACGCGCGATAAGGAACTTCGTTTCAAAAGTCAGAAACCAAATTTAGTTTTCTATGTTGTCATTCCAGATATTGATGACCAATACTGGCGTGTTGTCATGGTTACTGACCCTCACTGCAAGCCGTAGTCGTGGGTTCGATCCCCACGCAGAATAAATCTTTCCGATGAGCACGATTATTTGTCTTGGTCTAATTTATCTATGATATGTATGTACGTATTAAAAATATATAAGTATGTTTATCATTTGTCTGGTTACTCTGATTCTCGAGTGGTGACCACGAACCGGAAGACGCTGCATGGGCAGGTCACCCAAAAGGTGGAACGAAGATGTTACTAGAGTCGTGGTATGCCGTTGGATGCAGCAGCGTAAGACGGCTGTTGTGGAAGTCTTTGGGGGAGGCCTTTGTCCAGTAGTGTACGAGGATAACAATAAAAATTACCAAAGTACTTTTTTTATACTATTTACAATAATTTTACATCTTCTAACTTATTATTGTTTATCTAAGTGAATAGCACGAAGCTATTAAAGTGATCTCTGCTGAATGCTGATCTCAGGAATACTTGAAGGGCTGAATATATAATAAAACCACATCTAGTACTTGAACTGTTGGTATATTGCACTGATTGTTCTCTGATAGCTCTCTGTTTACTCAAAATGCAAAATTGTCATGATCTAGGTGAGCGATGTAAACGAAATCATACCGCCATACCACCTATTTCAGCACTAATGCCACCTAGTGATACAGAGTGTGAAACTTATTTAAGTATTTTTGTATCAATGGCAGTATTGGTCGTAAACACTAAGCTTATGGATATAGACAGTTTTTGCCCTTGCTCACTTCTATAATATGTAATAGTCGTATAAAAGCAAAAAGTAAGCTAAATGTAAACGTTATTATGACGAACAACGTGTCCGACTTGCACACGGCTAGTTTAGTAACATTTTACAGCATTCAGTCATTGAGCAAAAGTCATGGAATATTCACTTTACCTGTATTCTTTATCTATATAAGTATGTATTTACGATAAACAGTAGTATATGTAATATATCAGTTTTCTGGTTTCCATAGTACAATCTCTGCTTAGTTTGGGAGCGGATGGCCGTGTGTAAATAATGTCCTAGGCTATTATTATTATAATATTGTATTTATTTTGAAGTATATTTTATTTTCATTCGGTACTATTCTTTGTTTTGAACTATATTTTGTTTTTATTTATTAGAGTTCATGAGATACAGACCGCTGAAAGACAGACGAACAGACAGCAGACGCTTAGTAATAGAACTGAAAATGAAATGAAAAAATGTTTATTTATGACAAAAAAGAAATCTTACCATACATCGCTAAATTAATATAATAAATTTGGTTGTAAAAAAGGCCCCTATCTCAGCATTATCTACGGCAACACAGGTGTATGACCGCAGCGTTGATCTTCCGATAGATGCTGATATAAGCCACAATGGCATAGTAAATTAAATAGAAAGTAATATAAATATACATATAAAACAAACTAAATATTAAAAATTAAAATTTAACTTAAAATTTATACATAACAAAGCCAAAAATAAATAAATAATTTAAAACATATTATAAAATTAAGGATAGGCAACTAAAATAATTTTATAATATAAATAAAAACAATTCACTATAATAGGATTCCGTTATCACCCTTCGGATACAGAACTTTAAACATAAGTTTTCATTTCCACCCCCAAACGCATGTTTTAGTAAATGATCCCCATTTCAAACGGAATCAAATATTTAGAATCACGTCCATTTCTAGAAATTATTACCTCAATCTCCTGTCGCAATGTAAACGCAATTTCCCAACTAGCTAATAAAAAGATTGCATGAGTTTGACGCTGGTATCTTAACTTAGATTTAGTACTTAAATAGCCTACGGAATTTTCCTAGTTTATCTTAAAATTGAGCTCTATTATAATAGCTACATGGCATATTTTGAACTGAATGTGATATGGTCAGTTGGGCACTTGAATACTAAAATTATGTAATATTTTACAAAGGTATGTCTCTGATTGGTATCCGGTTAACATAAATTTTGGCCATGGTATTAGATTGCGGTAGTCCCTAACAAGATTTGTGACTCGATTTTCGGATTATTCGATATTTCACCGATGTTATAGTTTAGGTATTACGATTTTTATATATATGCTTGTACGGTCAAGGACGAATGAGATTACTAGTAGGAAATTGCGTTTGCTCTCAAGATTTTGCCCATTTTGGGTCGTAAGCTACTAGCAATTTTGCTACCTGGGTGACCGAGCTCCAATAGTTTTTTTTAATCATTCAGGTGCCACCGAAGTATATTGAAAAAGATGGACTCGCGCACGAAGGGTTCCGTATCATCCTACTGATATTATAAAGGCGAAAGTTTGTGAGTGTATGAGAAAGAAAGAAAGAAAATGTTTTATTGAACACATACACACACATATTGAAATAAAGTTTGTACAAATCTTATATTTACTTACATACTACCATAAAACGAGTGATGAGTGTGTATGTTTGTTACTTCTTCACGTCTAAGCGGCTGGAGTGATTTTAGTAAAATTTGGTATGGATTTAGCTGACACCCTGGATTAACACATAAGGTATAATTATAATTTTTCTTAACGAAAAATTCGCAACGCCACTTTTTACCCGATCCGGGATTTGAACCCAGGATCTCATAATGTCCAATTTAACACGATACCGCCAAACCAACGAAGCATTATATACATTTGTTTCAAATTCAACCTCTCATAATAAAACATTATTCAAAATGAGACCGAAGCGAAACAGCGAAACTGTCGGTAGGAGTAAAAAGTGTTCGCCGTCGATTTGCAAGCTCTATCGGAAATTATGCCAGTATATGTGTGGGTTGGCAGGCCTTGGTGTCGTGGCTCTGACTGTACAGACAAGGGGACTTTTTAGTTAGACGGCACATTAATATACAATACAAATATCGTTTATTTTTCTCCACAAAGTTTTACTTTCATTAAAAGTAAAATTAGATGATGTAGTTAATAATATTATTTAGTTGTGGAGACTGGAGCCTGAACTGGGTAAAACCTTTGTTACAAGTATCTCAGTCAGGTAATATTTAAGTTTAGGACAGTTATTAAAATAAGCATTATTGTAGAAATACTTAAACTTACTTAATGTAATAAGTTAGATGACCAACCAGAATAGTAAAGATCCTGGCTGAATTTTGTCTAGGGTGGCGAAACTCAACCATGCAGTTATAACACAGGAGGGTGTGTGCAAACACACATTGTCTAATTCCACCCTCATAATTCCATGGAATGGCTATCCGGCAGGACCAGGAAGAAATCAGACCGAAGATCGACAGCTTTACGTGAGTGTGTAACACCGCCAGTCTTCATCCAGCCTCTGGGTGCTTCTTTTGCCAGAAAATGACAATAATAATACTTGCCTATAATTTGATCCCAGAACGACAATATATCTTTTCTTTTTTAAAGCCTGCTGAGTTTGTTTCGCTGGGTCTTCTCAGTTGGGGCGCATTGGATCCGGTGGTAGCATTAAAACGCGACCGTCGTTTTAAACACAAGGTTCGTTATAATGATAATACTGAATTCATACCTTAATATAGACAGAACCATTCAGAGAATATGTAGTAAAATATAAATAATAATTAAACCTAAACATAATCTCCTTGACAATAACTTAATACAAGCTAGCTAAATACCACTACCATTATAAAATAAATTGTATAAATGTTTTAACATTCCGTGTACCTAAATATCTGTAATAAGTAACTAGAAATAATAACTGTATTACTACAAACATGTTCTGACTATTTACAAGCGCTTTTTTAAAGTCTACGTGAGTAAAAACCTTTTTTATTATAATTATTTATTTTAAAGAGACAATGCCCGCACTAGGGAATCTAATCCCTGTGTCGCGGGGTACTTTACAAACCTATATAATAGACGGACACAAATTACATCCAGACTCAGAACAACTATTCACACAAATAGTTGTCCGGCGCGGGACTCGAACTCGCGACACGAAACGGCGAGGCGACTGTCTTAGCCTCTGCGCCATACGTGATTGAACACGGTGCTGCTAGACTAAACTAGGATATTATATTAAATATATGGTCGTGATTGTGTGTGTATGTCTTGATAAGTTTTGTTGCTGTGGTCCTTAATAGGAGACTTTCTGTTCAATTGCGCAATAAAATATAAGTACAGACGCCAGCACCTCAAGCTACCCCAACCTGTCGAATTTCCCCAATTGAAAGTGAACCTTATTCTTATGTGATAAAGTTGAATATCGATAAAAGAAATTTGACAGATTGGGGCAGCTGGATGTGCTAGCGTCTGTACATTGAAAAATAAACTGGCCAAGCGCTCGTTGAGCTCTTTTGGGTTCCATAGTTGCCCACCACACAGTAGCTACGACGTCGTGACTGAATTTTAGGATAGATTTTTTGGAGCTATCTAATCTGTACCTGACTATATAATGATCTATCATCTTAGTGACTCCAAAAGGGATAAATCATCAATTAAAATTTATATAATATAAGTGAGAGTGTGAGAGTTAATATTTTAGATAATTAATTAACGATATTTGGGACAATTAATATTATTCATGTAGATTACGAAATAACTATACACGGCAGAATGGCTTATTATCCTACCAAATGAGTTATCATATAGTGGATTCTACTAGGTTTCTAACACACAATGTTATGTTTATTTATTTCAGACTGCATAATTGCGGATTGCGCATAATTGCGAATATTAGATAGTTTGTTTCTATTTCGCCTAAATGATTTGAAGGGTTTGAAATGTTGAATGTGTGCATAATACATATTTCTTTTATGCAACATTAATCAAAAATATGAATAAGAAAAAAAGAATAGAAAAGTTGTGCCATAGATTTTAAAGACTTTTGATAAGATTAGATAGTAGAAATGTGAGAATGTATTAAAAGATGGCGAGATATAATGAAAAGACTTGTTATTATTTTAAATATAAAATAAACCAAAGTCGTTCACTGTGTATATTTTTTATTCATATTTAGTTAATGTTTCTGATTTTAACAGCATATGTTAAAAAACAGCACGTAGGCGTTTAGAAACTAGTATATTATATTTCTATTACTCCTCATAATAATCTTCCAGTGACCAACCAGCCGTTTCTGAGATAAGTTGGAACAAACAAGTATATTTATATAATGATGATAGATCCAATAATTTGTATTAAGACTGAGGAATTTGTATAACAATTGTATTAGCTATGCACTTAGATGAGCTGTGGTTGTCATAACAACAGGGAATACTGCGAAACGAGTTTCTTTTTCATGCTAGGATGATCTAGAAACAGTAGAATATATTAATAAATTCAACTTTATTTAAGTTTGGTCTTGGTAGACTACACAACGTTATAAAAAATGGTTTATTTACGTTTTATTAAGAAAAAATATCCCTGTATCTCTAATAACTTTACATATATACAATTCACGGACAAAAACTATACTCAGACTCTTAACTATTTTATATATGCATATGGGTGACACAACCGCCGCTATACACATAAGGTCCATAATTTTTAATTCATATTATTTTATTCTTTATTTTAATTCGGAACTTTTGACAATTGTCACGCCAGTTCCATCATACCGATGGAACTGGCGTGACAATTGTGAAGATGTCAAACCAATTTACAACTAACACATTAACACTATTATCATGATACGGTAATATTAACTAAGTACGTAAATTACACAACTCATACAACATTTTAGCTTCACGTGATATTTTATGCATTTGCATTTATTTCTCTCATCACAAAAGTAGTTTACATTTTTTAAATAAGATGACATTTAGGATTGTACATTTTAGCAGTTATAAATGCAACCAGTTTTGTGAGAGACTGGTGCCTGAGTTAGGTTTGGGAAAACCTGTATTACAAGTCACCAGTACCCCACTCCGCAGATTGAATTAAAGATTGCTTCCTTTGTAATTTTAATTGCTTGCTTGTTATAGGACTTTCCGAGGTGAACGTACATTATAGTAATTGAGTAATATAATTCTACGGTCACCGTAGCCTAGTTGGTAGTGATCCTGCCTACGAAGCTGGTGGTCCTGGGTTCGAATCCTGGTAAGTGCAAATATTTGTGTGATGAGCACGAATATTTGTTTCTGAGTCATGGATGTTTTCTATGCATATAAGTATTTATCTATCTATATAAGTATGTATATTGTCGCCTGGTACCCGTAGTACAAGCTTTGCTTATTTTGGGGCTAGGATGATCTGTGTGACATTGTCCCCAGATATTATTATTATTATAAAAATATATATATATATATATATATATATATATATATATATATATATATATATATATATATATATAATAGTCCTGGTAACAAACTCATAATACTAAATCTATAACAGTAGAGATATAAATAAATAACAGTAATAATAACATTAAGATTAGATATTGTGTAAAAAAGCTTGTGTGTTTATGAATTCTGAATAGTCTGTAATGGGTATGTATGTAATGGGACTTAGGTTTAGGAAATAAAAGCAATAGTGGTATTAAACAATAAAGTGCCAAAGTAAAAATCGATGATGTGATGTTTAGAGCCCTGTGATAAAGTAAAGTAGATTAGTTATATTTATACTAGGATTTGAGAATTAAATTAGGATAGATTAAATTATAATATTAAATTAAATTACATTGAATTACAGGACGAAGCAAGCCTTCGGTCTCATCGTAGTTAAGTGTTTTTAGCCAATTACTAACTTTTAATTTACAATTCCGCTTAGAAAGAGGATATATGCCCAAAGTTTTGTTACATTTATTATATAAGTAAGGTATATATGGTTGCCGATAAAATCGTATGGAAGAAGCCTGAATCTAATTGATTAACATTAATATCATTTATAATGCTGTCTCTTTGGGTTTGATTCCTTTGACATTCCACTAAAATATGATGCACATCCTCAACTTTTTTACACAGCTCACTTTTTTACACAATAGTAATATGGAATTATTACCTCAATATGTACATAATTTATAACGTATAGATATATTTTATAGTTCACTTGGAAGATTCAAAAGTTTATTGAAAACTCATTTGAGCACGTACAGGCATCGATATTTGTAGATTTATTTATTACTTTATTTCATTCCTTTTCTTTATTTTATGTTTAGTATTAAATAATTTTATATTAAGTTTTTAATTAATTTGTTTTATATTATTTCGTGACCATGATCTCCTACAACTCTAGATGATTATAGCCCCTACAGTTATGATTAAGCTAAGCTTTGTGGTTGTGTGGATCTTGTTTGGTTGAACCTAATAAATTTATAAATAAAACAATATTAGTTTCGTATGATTTCTCATTTAACCCATTTTATATCATGCTGTATAAAAATTTTGATCACACAGGGAGTGTCCAACTCTGTACACTCCCTGGTACAAAATGATAGGGCCAATGGCATAGCAACATTATTACCAGCAATTTGCTCTGCGCCTACAATAAGTTCACGTCTTGTTCGATCACATATTGAAACGATTTTGTGTACTACTTTGCTACATTTATTAGATTCTGTTAGAAATACACGAATGTAGTTTATTTTATTACGATTATTAGATTTTTGTTCAAGACTTATAATAAAATAGGTAGATTTTTGTATGGCGTATATGCCTGGCCTTTTGGTCTAGTGTTTCGTTATTCCCCCTTTTTTTAGACAACCTCCGCAATAGGGAAATTAATGCCTGTGTCTTTGTGTCTTACACACACACAGTAACACAGCAGAACAGGCAGACACAGAATCACTATTTGTGGGTCACCTTTGTCGTTTAAGCCTTAACTCTGTGCAATTTCTGACGGATAGATCTAAGACCGGGTTTGTTTTTAGGGACGTTTTGTGCAGATGTCGTTCTACGCCAATACACAATGACACGGGCCGCTTATCCAATTGAGGATCATATAGAATGTTTTATATCGTAAGGTGTTCCCCCACTATTGCGGGAGGCTATTGTCCAGACGTGGACGTTATTCAGCTGACATGATGAAGTTACACAATTCCTTAGTTTAATGTGGACTGATCTTTATTATTCAAGTTTTATGGATAAGGAATGCTTTGAACGGATTCCCATAAAAATATATTCACATCGCAATTCAATATTTGTAACAATGAATTTATAAAAAAGTCGGTAAAGTGTTTTACTATTTTGATACGTTTCCATAAAAATTATAGGCATGATGATAGACGATAATAAACTTCACTGGATTAATCGATCATTATTTTTTAAGAGGTAAAAGAATCGTTAGAGGAAGTAATCATCATCATCATGTCAGCTGAATGACATCCACTGCTGGAGAAAGGCGTCCCCAAAAGATATATACAACGAAATTGTGTCTATCATTTGGAGGGACATGCCATAATCACCATGCTTGGCAGATAGGTTGGCGATCGCAGTATGATGGTCATAGTAGACAGAGAGACGCCGCTATTTATTAGTAGTAGTAATAGTTATTTTCAAGAATAGCAAATTTGATGAGAATGGAGCATAAATTTTAAAAAACAATACTACACAATACGTTAATAAGTAATAACTGGCACTTCTACGTAGCTGCTTAGACATTTTGCAAGATTTCCACAGAATTCATAACTTAAATTTGTTTTCAGGTTTTCCACCAAAAAGTTTTTAAAGCAATGAGTAGGTTCGTAAAATTTCTTGAGAAAAACGATTGAAAGTCAAAAGTATGATTGTCAATTTTCTATTTAGGTATTAAAGCAAATATTTCTTTAAACTCTTATTGGATTGAGATAAACAAATTCATTCAAATTGTTCGTATTAGTTCTTATTTTAGTGGATGAGAACTTATTTATTGCTAACTTCAAAAAGAAGTAGGTCTATATTTTACTGTATGGTTATACATTATATTATACTAGCTAACCAAACATGGGAACACCCAAATACTCCGAAATACTTTATTGCGAATTTAGGTGTTCCAATTTTCAAAACTCCGATGTCTGTTATTAAAAATCACGATTTTTTTACCGTAAGTCGTAAATGCGATTTGTTAGTTTTCCGATTTTCATACGTTCGAAGAGTCAAATGCTCGAAAAGTTCTCATTCAAAAACGACATTCCGATTTTCAATACTTCGAATAAACTTAAATTCAACATGTTGTGGTCAAAACTTGGTGACAAATACGAATCGCTGCAAAACCGACTTCACGTGGTCTTGTCTGCCCTACCCTAGAGGGTAATTTAAGCCCGCGTAGGCGCGGAGCGGCCCACGAGCTGAGGAGCAGGTGGTGAGCGTTAAAGCCATCTGCGACGACAAGCACGCGTGGGACCGCCTAAACCCCGCAGTGCCGGCGCCGTGACAGAAACAATGCCTGCTGCATGCCTGCCTGCATGTTGCCTGCCTGCTTGCATGCTGCATGCCTGCTTGCTTGCTGCATGCCTGCTTGCATGCCGCATGCCTGCTTGCATGCTGCATGTCTGCTTGCATGCTGCATGCCTGCTTGCATGCCGCATGCCGCATGCCTGTCTGCATGTTGCCTGCTTGCTTGCATGCTGCATGCAGCCTCCGAGTGTCAGATACCCTCTATTGTAGGTGAATCATTTGGCTTAGGTTAGGTTAAAATTGTGACGGAAACAAAATATTTTTATTCGTATTGTTGATATTTCAAATTATCACTAAGTCGGATTTTTTTTATTAGATCTATTGAATCTCGGTGTTTTGAGAAGAGTAATTTTTAACGTAAGGAATATGTATATTTAGGAATTAAAAACTAGGAATAATAATAAATCGGAGTTGTAATATTCGGAATTTTGACCTTCCAGAAAAATGGAAGTCGGTATTTTGAAATTCGTATTTGTGACTGCCGGAATAAAGTTTTTCGTATTAATGTGTATTTGGTACATTACCCAACCAAACATACTATGTCTAAAAAAGAAGCTGAAATCCAAGCAATTTGTGTAACTAATTGAAAATTATAAATTGAATCAAATCCAATTAAATGTAATTTTATTTTATTTATATAACAAACTGAGTTGTTTATATAAATACCAATGCATGATCGTTCTTTATATATTATTTAATATAATTTAATATATTTACCATGTAAAAAACAATATAATAACTTTCAATACACACTCGTAGGTGGTGTGATACTATTCAATGGTTCTTAACTGATCTTCATGAGGTTTTTATAGAAGTAAGTTGTAGTGCATGTGAAAAGTTATGCAACATTCACTTTTACACGTAGGTATATTTGTCATCCAAAAGCAGCGTCCCTAATGCTATCATTAGGGATGTTGCTCTTTCCAAATATTCCGATTAAAGCAAATATAGTTATCGTGTCTGGTACGCAATGAAACCCGCCTTTTTATACGTTCATTTTAAATTATTAAATAATATCTCCCACGCGCGTCTAGTTCCGTTTGCAAAGAGTTATTATTCTATATTTTAATAACAGTACTATTCCTGGGTATGTATAAAAATAAACTTATTTGAAAAATATTTTTTGATGGCTTTGGTAACATTTCTTTATTTTATAGTTATTAATAGAACAAAAGAAAATGGATAGCTTATGAATAGGTCATAAAAAATTCCCAATATAAAATTGACATCAGATGGTTTTAGAATAAAAATAAAGATATACAAAGCAGATAAGGACTGAAGTATTTCAACTAATTCAGGTGAAAGGTACAAGAAAGAAAGAATGACTAACGAAATGTCAGAAATTTAGAATATTTAAAATGTGGTATATAAGCAAAGCATCGCAACCAGACGATGCGTGTGAATTCAAGGGAAAACGAAGGCGAATCAAGAGGGAGAAGTGAAAGTGTTCAGTAAAAGGAAACAATGACAGATGTTCTGCACACAGTTAAAAATGTAACGTGTTCTTAAGGACGTTCAAACAGTACACTCGCAGGGTAAATAAATAAATAAATAAAAAAGGTTTTTATTCACGTAGACTTTAAAAAAGCGCTTGTAAATAGTCAGAACATGTTTGTAGTAATATAGTTGTATACATTAGATATTATTTCTAGTAACATAGATATTTAGGTACATATTGTATGAAAACATTTATAAAATTTATTTTATTACAGCAATGATATTTAGCTAGCTCGTATCAAGTTATTGTCAAGAGATTATGTTTAATTATCTAGTTTAAATCTAATATTTTTACTACATATTGTCAATGGTACTGTCTATATTAAAGGTATTATTATTATGACGGACCTTGTGTTAATAACGACGGTCGCGATTTAATGCTACCACCAGATCCAATGCGCCCCAACTGAGAAGACCCAGCGAAACAAACTCAGTGGGTTCATCTACTACCGGTTTCAACACGACCCAGTTGAGACGGTCCGGCGAAACATACTCAAGCGGGCATGAACACGGGATTTGGTCCAATTAGAGTAATTATTTAGTAGGCAAACACAATATATGCTCGATCGGTTGTCTGAATGCTTATTATTTTAGATTATATTTAGGTATACAAAAGAAAAACTTCGAAACAATAACATTATTCATTTTGAGACAGAGTCAATAATTTAAAATTAAGTATATGATAGCAATCATTTACAGATAGTTCACGTAACACATTTATATAAAACAATTGAACAAAGGATATCTATTTCATACTTTTCATTAAAAAGTTCTATGTCTAGAATTTTGCTAGAGAAGCGGTTTATATTTTGATGTGATAGAATTAGAAAGTTATCACACTTCTCTATTGTCATGCTTACATGTTTAAACTACTAACTAAATTGATTTTAATAACATTACTAGAAGATGGTATAAAAAGTGACTTCGTCATACCACTTATGACTGAGTTAATATGTGCCGCTACTAAAGTTGCAAGTATGTTCAAAAATTTTCTTGAGACAGTAACTGTACTCATGGTTACCCTACAAGAATCTATAAAACTATTTGTGTCCAAAAATATAAATTTATTACTATAATGGCTAACCAAAAACTGTAGGTGCATATTTAGCTTGTGGATATAATTATTTGTACTATCAGGCACATTGGACACATAGGGGAAGGCACACAATATTATCTTATTACAGTCTAATTCTAACATCTTAGTGAAACTATCTGTAATGTCTTTTTTCTTTATGTTCTTACAATTTCCTACCATTAGAGTTATACATGATTTGGCACTGTGTTTATTCTGAATTAATTTATCTATTATATCTTTATAATGTAATCCTGGCATACAATAGTTGACAAAGGAACAACTCAGCTTATTACAAAGCAAGGTACCAAGGCCCTTACCCATTTCATCGGAATACAGTATGGAGCTATGTTTAGTATTGTCATTTTGTGGAGATACTGGTGACTCTGATCCCAGCTGTATGTATGACTCCACTACTGCACTACTGGTGTTAATCGGTTCCAATGTCCTATTGCTTTCAGGATTACAATTTCCAGCTAGCAATTGCATTTCATTTTTGTATGACTGGAAACTGTGATATGAGATTGCTAGGGACTTCTCAAGAGTTTTTATCTCAGAAAGCAAATACTGAGTATCTTTTTCATAAATTAGTTTGCTATCCTCTAATTTAATTTCATAATTTTCTAATTTGTTTAATAATGCCCTACGTTCTTTACGTAGTTCAAGTATATATTGTTTTAGCTTGTCACTACTTACGGAATTAACGCTTGGCTGGCAGTCTACACAGTCATCGCCAGTCAAATCAATGGTCACCGTTGTATTAATAGGGAGATCCACCGGACTGGCCAACTCGTCATACAAGCTCTGATTAATGGAAGCTACTGGACAAGTTGTGTTTTTTACATAATTTGACAACTTCTCATTACAATTAATTAATTCTAATTCAAGATCTCTACTTTGTTAGTGTACTTTGTAAGTGCGTCACGTTGGAACCTTCACGCAGTGCTTATCGCCGGGACTCCACGTGCGTGTATGTGTGTTCAGTGTTGCACCAACTGTCACTGTCGATACCAATAAAAGTTCCGTATGCACACACTAGTTTTCTTTCCAATTCCATGACTCAGCGCTCGTCACATCCTAATCCTAACTAATATTATAAATGTGAAAGTAACTCTGTCTGTCTGTTACTCTTTCACGCCAAAACTACTGAACGGATTTGAATGAAATTTGGTATACAGATGGTCTAGACCCTAAGAAAGAACATAGGCTAATATTTATAGTTAGGATAACACATAGGCCATATTTTATAAAGATTAACGCGGGTAAAACCGCGGGGCACAGCTAGTTATTATATATTTTAATAACGGTACTTTCTTGAGAAAAACAATTGAAAGTCAAAAGAATGATTGTCAATTTTCTATTTAGGTATAAAAGCAAATATTTCGTTAAACTCTTAAGTATTGGATAACGATAATAATCTAACAAATTTATTCAAATTATTCGTATTAGATCTTATTTTAGTGGATGGGAATTTAATTTAATTTAACTTATAAAAATACGTAGGTCTATTATAATTTACTGTAAGTATGTTTTATACATATTCTACTATCTAACCAGACATACTTTGTCTAAAAAAGATAGGGACAGAAGTATTTCAACTAATTGAGATGAAAGGTACAAAAAAGAAAGAATGACTTACGAAATGTAAGAAATTTAGAATAATTTAAAATGTGGTATAAAAGCAAAACATCGGAACCGGACGATGCGTGTGAATTCAAGGGAAAACGAAGGCGAATCAAGAGTAAGAAGTGAAAGTGTAAAAGTGTTCAGTAAAAGGTAACAGTGACAGGTGTTCTGTACACAGGTAAAAATGTAACGTGTACTTAGGGACTTTCAAACAGTACAGTCGCCGGGTACTTTGTAAGTGCGCCACGTTGGAACCTTCACGCAGTGCTTATCGCCGGGACTGCGTGTATGTGTGTTTAGTGTTGCGTCAACTGTCACTGTCAATGCCAATAAAAGTTCCGTATGCACACACTAGTTTTCTTTCCAATTTCCTGACCCAGCGCTCGTCCCATCCTAATCCTAACTAATAATAGGTCTTTACCTATGAAATTGCCGTTTTGTATGAAAAAATTTAAACGAATTTTTTTCATGAAGTTTTTTATTTGTATTAATCGAAGTAATCACCCATGCAATCAATGCATCTTTGCCATCGCAGTGGCAGTTTATTGATGCCCTTCTTAAAGAAATCAGCTGGACGGGAGGCAACAAATTCTTCAAAGGCATTTTGTACTGCCTCTCGGGTATTGAATTTTTTTCCCGCCAAGAAGTTATCCAAATTCTGGAAAAAGTAGTAGTCTGTAGGCGCAAGGTCTGGTGAGTAGGGCGGATGACGGAGAGCTTCCAACCCCAGTTCTTGCAACTTGGAGACCGTCTGCTGTGCAGTATGAGGTCGCGCGTTGTCGTGCAGGAGCAGCGGAGACGAGCGATTGACCAATGCTGGTTGGAGATGCGCCAGCTTCTCCATCATTGTGCTCAGTTCTTCACAGTACACATCTGCAGTAATGCTCACCCCGTTTGGTAAGAAGCTGTGATGAATCACACCGGCGCTAGACCACCAAACAGTGACCATCACTTTTCTAGGGGTAAGTTTTCGTTTAGGGCATTGTTTAGGTGCTGAACCAGGATCCAACCAACTTGCTGAGCGCTTGCGGTTATCAAACAGAATCCATTTTTCATCGCAGGTAACAATGCGGTTCAAAATTCCTTCATTTGTGTGTCTGTTGAGCAGTGCAAGGCACGTCTCGACGCGTACTTCGCGCTGGCGATCATTGAGTTCGTGGGGCACCCATTTGTCAAGCTTTTTTACCTTGCCAATTTGACGCAAATGGACCAATATTGTTTTGACGCTAACGTCGAAAGCTGCTGCTAATTCAGCCGTAGATTGTGTATCATCAGCTTCCACAACCGCCTTTAATTCGTCATTGTCGACCAAAGTCTTCGGACGACCGCGAGGTTCATTTTTCAGGTCGAAATTTCCAGAACGGAAGCGAGCAAACCAATAACAGGTGGTGCGTTGGTTTGTAGTGTTAGCTCCGTAAACGTCGTTGATGTTGCGTGCCGCTTGTGCCGCGTTGCTGCCACGACGGTACTCATATTCCATAATTACTCGAATTTTTAACGTATCCATGATGACGAAAAAGATTGAAATGAGATGAAAATGTAACACTAATCAATAAAGAAATGACTACTTTTGGAAAAAAGAATCCATGTTTTTAAAATAAAATTAATTTGAAATTAGAATTCTTAGCCAAACAAAAATTATTTTGATTTGAAATGGCCAGTACTGCAGAACGGCAATTTCATAGGTAAAGACCTAATATTATAAATGTGAAAGTAACTCTGTCTGTCTGTCTATCTGTTACTTTTTCACGCCAAAACTACTGAACGGATTTGAATGAAATTTGGTATACAGATGGTCTAGACCCTAAGAAAGAACATAGGCTAATTTTTATAGTTAGGATAACACATAGGCCATATTTTATAAAGTTTAACGCGGGTAAAACCGTGGGGCACAGCTAGTTATTATATATTTTCTTAACAGTACTTTGGTGTATATAATAATATAAAAATTCAAAACCTAAAACAAACAAATGTGTCCTTTGTTATTATTTTCTGTAAAATTTTAAATAAATATTTAAAGTTATTGCTGAGTTGGTGCTGCACGCAAATAGTAACGCTTTGTTCTCACGCACAATAACCTCCAAAAGTCCGAACATTGAATACGCAGTATTTGACAGGCACGTACAATAACTCACCGCCCTTAATACCTAACTAAGATTATTTATCCACAATTTATGTTCGCGGAAGGGTTATCTATGGTGTTCGGGGGTGAATTTATACGTCCGTGTGACTGTGGTTTGTAGGATTCGATATCCTGTGCTTCGGGTCAGTTGTAACGTTAGCAAAAAAATATCAATTTAACCAAAAAATTAAATTGTCTATTAAAATCGTTTATCATCATCATATCAGCCGAAAGACATCCACTGCTGGGCTAAGGGAGACCTTAGCCCAGCAGTGGATGTCTTTCGGCTGATAGGATTTCCACAATGGTCGGTCCTGCGCTGCCCGCATCCAGCGGCTTCCCGCGGACCCTTTCAAGATCGTCGGTCTTCCGGTTCGTGGTTGCCACTCGAGAATCGTTATCATAACTTATGTTACGATATGAGGAAAACAGAGTCTACATTCCACAACCATGTCAATTTATACTTCACTTTTCATTTTTATTTCACTAACAGAATCACACTTATTTACTAACTCAAAGTCGATGTAGACCCCATAAAGCTCTTCACAATTTAAGTATTTTTTCATACAGCTTAAATAATATTTATATATTTTCTCAGTATTAGTAATGAAAATTAAATATATAAATTTGTTAAAAAAAATTTCATTAAAACTATTTATTTTTTATTTTGATATTATGTTATAATTGATAGATAATCTTAACTAATTAATTAATATTATTATTATGTTGTAAAGTAATGTAAATTTTATATATATTATGTATTTTTACTAGTTAAATATTAAAAATTGGATATAAAATAAATCATTAGGATTCTGAAAATACTTTAAAAGATATATATTATATTACTTTTGCGCTTCAAATTATTTAAATAAAAAAGCGATCTCAGATTGAGAACCCATAGGATAAACTCCACATCCACTTTTTAATGTATAAAAAGTGTCATGATCAAAAAGATCTGAATAATATAACGGTATACCGATACTACTGTTCCTTTGCTGACGACACAAGACCTTTCACACGCAGTATTTTAGATTTTAATTTAGTAATAAGGTATGTTTGTTTACTTTTGAATGTAGAAAAGACTGACACTTACTTCAAGGTCTCGGAGTTTAATGAACTAAGCAAAAGGAAATGTATATATGTACATACTAACTTATTCGTTTACGACCATAGTGTACATGACTACATTTCAAGAAACATGGAGGCAATTACAAAGAAGCTCATATGGTTACTTATCTAGTCGTAATAAGACATTTAGCACTTACGAATAAACAGGAATCGGCTTAAAAGATGTTTTGTCTCCGTCATTTCAATGCCCTTTAACCAAGGAGACTAAAAATTTCTCAAGCCGGTCTGTTTATAGCAGACTGCAAAAGAAAGTCATTTGACTGTATGTCTTGTTGTAAGTTTTTGGCCCTTATAATTTATTTAGAAAACAACAAGCTGCTTTAGCCATAAATAAAGTTCAATTTTAGTTAACTGGAATATTCAATTAAGATATTTACTTTAATACTATTTACATACTTTCTCTGTAGACTTAAAATATTTATTTCGAGAAAATGATTTGGCTTTTCTGCCCTTTGAAAGTAATAAGTGAACACACCAACGCTAAGCTAAGCTAAGCAAAGCTAGTTTTTTAACCCGCTGCATTAAATATAGAAAATTGACCTCCATTCACAAAACGTTCACCAACATTGGTTTCCTAGTTTCTAGATGCAAAACAAAGGCGTTTGCAAATTTTCCTAATTCCAGCCGCAAGATGTCCAATCCTGGTTAAAAGCATAAGCACACCACAATGATATTATGTGATTTACACTTCATCATCACAATTGATAGAAGTCCACAGCTGGACAAACCTTCCTCAAGAATCATCTTGCAGGATATGTCATAATTGCCACGCCTGGCAGACGGATTGGCAATCGCAGTAGGATGAGCATAGTACACAGAACGTAGCTGCTGCCCGTCCTCTGGTAGATATTCTCTCGAGTTGACTTCTACGCCGGTCATGTGATGAGATAAGGTGATGATATTCGCTGCCGTCACTACACAGGGTTTTCACCGCCGTTTCCACACAGCATTCGCCACGGTCCCCAGACTATCTGGTACATATACATGACACGCCATAATCAACATGCTTAAAATATGGTTTTGAGATTCCAGTGCGGTGTTCCGTTCTCTGAAAAACATTCCCTCAGGACGTGATGGAGAGGTAATATTCGTATGGTAAACCATACACCTGGGGCACAATGTATAGTGCACCTACCAAGATTTTCTCGGCATCACCTTAAGGTTGACTGGTAGAGTATGCCCTTGGCATTAAGTCCGCCTTGTACATCGTTGTGCTAAAGTCTTAAATAAATAAATACACCATGACTTGTTTACGTTAATCCTAAACGCAACTTGGCACAAGTATAGCTATTCGTAGCTATTAATAAAAAAGATAAGAAAATACCCATTCATTTCTCTCTGAATGAGATCTCATCATTTTAATCCATCCATATCAGCCAGAAAAGGCATCTATAAAATGAAACCTACAAAAGGCAATATTTCACTAGATATCAAACGAAATTAATTCTTTTACGTACCGGTTATAAAGCTTAGTGCCGACTAAAGTGAATTGATTTATTCTGTTTATTTCGACTTTCAGAGTTTCGAAGGCAGAATTTTATGTTTCTAGGGCTAGAATTAGAACAAAATATTTCTATTTCAACGAATTGACTCCCAAAATAAATATGGTTTAGCAAGGATGTAGTATTGACATGAAAGTTTTTTTTGATAAAAGAATCAGTAATGCGTAAAATACAATTCAGTGGTAAAACAATGTAATGTTATATGTTTTATACCTATAACTTATATAATACTAGCTGTGCGCCGCGGTTTTACCCGCGGTAAACTTTATAAATTATCACAGCTCCTCTCCCGTAGGTGTTAGCGTGACAATATTTAGCCTATATGTTGACCCGAACTCATAGTAACATTTATGCAAAATTTTAAGTAAATCCATGCAGTATTTTTTGAGTTTAGCCCGGACATACATACATATAAACAGACACACGGACAAAAATTATAAAAACTATATTTTTGGCTTCGATATCGATTGTAGATCACGCCCCAAGTATCCATTTAAAAAAAAAGCCATGTAGTTTTGACTTTCCTGCGATTTTATTATATGTATAGATAATATAATTTATAACTTTTTTCAACAAAATCATATCCTTATCGTCTTCTAGTGAAACAGGATTAGGGTTCAACATCTACAGTTTCTATACATAATTATAATTTTGAAAAGTCCTTATTCACTCTTTGATTTAGCCTATTCCGAAGTATTGCTTTTTATTTATCATGTCCTTAATCATCATACCAGTAAAATAAGAAAGAGGGGTCAATACGGATTTATGAAGTTTCTGTACATTTTTGTTTGATTTGATTGTTGGGGTGAAGCATCTATGTCTCGCGGTCAGTCTGTAGATATGTCACATCCAAGTTGATTTAATTTCTGAGCGTTTCCGGTCTTCAGGGGGCATGTTAAGCAGTCGGTCTTGGTTGTATTGGTTGGATAATTGTCATTCAACCTCAGTGTCTTGAATAAATCTGACACTAGAGTAACCAATGCCCATACATTAAATATAAGATTTTAGTACCATTCCTATTCACTCCAAGATTTAACATATTTTCAAGTACTTTTTTCAACTTAATCACATCCTTAGTCTCTACCAGGTTTAATGAAATCGGTGGGACGAATATTTTATATCAAAGTTCATCGGAGGTTCGTGATTTTTCATTTCGTGATCAGATATTTGAAAAATATTGGTAAATAAATGCCTATATTAATATCGTTTGAGATAACGAGCGCTGTGCGTCCAAAATTTATTTTAGATATGACTTTTAAATTGACAGATACTGAAAATGTTGCAAAATAAATATTTTTATCAATGTTAGCTTTATATGAAAACGTAAATAATGTTTTATTGAAATATTATTCTTTTTTCAGTATTAGTGTTTTAGGAGTATTTTTAAACAGTGCAAATATAAATAACTAGTGTCTTCACAGATGACACAAATTATAAAGTACTTATGTCAAAAACAAAAAAAAGTACTTGCAAGAAAATAAAAAATCTGACAAATATTAAAACATCCCTAATGGTGTACCATAGCAATGTATGTTCTGCTCTTAGGTATTATGGGATTATTATATGGGGAAACTCAACTGATTCCCAAAGAGCGTTTATAGCACAAAAAAAATGTATCAGGACAATATTTAATTTTAAGTGGAGGGATTCATTCTTTCATCCTTATAATTTTTTGAAATTGTGAGGAATAATATAAGCTTTTTTTAAAATAGATAAAATGACTCCCTTCAAGAGAAAAATTGTACAAAAACCATTAGTCAAACCACGAAATGGACTGAGGCCTTGTGACAAGAATTGTAATAATAATAATTAAAAACAACCTGAAAGAATAAGGGAATTAAACGACATATATATAATTTTATAGGACCCTGTACAATTTGTAAGTGAAATATTTTTTTATTCAGTTGATGAGTTTCTTAAATATAAAATACAAAATTTGATATTTGTGATCTTTATAAAAAAACAAGGACTTTGTATTTATTTCTATTTCAATATTATATCGTTTCTTTTTGTGTTTGACATTACTTACTTACTTAAGTAAGTAAGTAAGTTTGAGAGTCATATAGAACAATTTTAAACTGTACTCAACAACCCTGTATTTTGGCAATTAAAATAAATGTTCCATTCATTCACTACTTTATTAGCAAAAATAGTAGGTATTACTATCAACATGACGGTACGGTACTTATTATAATAAAAAGTAAGGTAGTTTTTATTATAATAAGTACCGTACCGTACGTGTTAATTCATTCGTGTGTCAATTTTTAAGCAAACTATGAATATTTAGGGATGAACATACATATAAATTGTAATAACTGCTAAATATGATATAACAACGTACAAATAAAAACAAATGATAACACCCAAACTGTATTGTAATCTACAAAATTAACAAGTTACTTTTTATATCATAATCAGATATTAAAAATAACTTGTAAATTTTGTAGATTACAATATACAACATGTAACTTAATCAACGCACATCCTGAAAATAGTTTATTCAGAATTATATATTAAAAATGATAGAAATCGATTCATTAATCGACTGAATCGATTTCTATCATTTTTAATATAGGTAATGTTTTCCAAAATAATTAAAACTACGGAAATTATTGTTATATTAACCCTGTACAGTTAAACAAATTGAAATGGACCGTAAGTCAAAGCAATAAGACTTTTAAAATCGCAGTTTTATTTGTATTCATACAAATTCCATCATTCAATACAAAATAAAGAAAAATAAACTTTATTCTAAGAAACTAATTTAGTAAATAACAATGCATATACATGTTAAATCAAAAATTCAGTGTATGTATTATGATTACAACATAATATTCTAATTGGGGTGTCTGAGGGTGTGCGTTAATTACGTTACATGTTGTAGATTGGATGTTATCATTTGTTGTTGTTTAAACGATTTCAAAAGAAAGAGGTTATCCATTCAACTATACGATATTCCTTTTCAGTATGTATTTAATTATGTAGCTGTCCCACTGAAGAGCAAGGGTCTCCTGTCAAAGAGAGGGCATAGGCCATAGTTCGCCACGCTGGCCTAGACAGCAGAACTCTCAGGCATGCAGGTTTCTTCACTATGGTTTTCTCCGCCGTTTTATGAACAAGATTATTAATTTCACTTTGACGTTGAATTTGGCGGTCACCGTAGCCTAGTTGCTAGTGCCCCTGCCTACGAAACTGGTGGTCCTGGGTTCGAATCCCGGTAAGTGCAAATATTTGTGTGATGAGCACGAATATTTGTTTCTGAGTCATGGATGTTTTATGTAGTCAAGTATGTATATCGTCACTTGAAACCCATAGTACAAGCTTTGCTTAGTGTGTGGCTAGGATAATCTATGTGACATTGTCCCTAGATATTATTATAATTTCTAATTCGCTCAAGACAAGAATACGAAAGTTACTAGTGCACGCCTTGGGTGTGAACCCGGGACCATTGACTTTACTGTCCAACGGTCTACCCTCTAGATCATCTCCACATAGTATGTATCTTACACTATAACTCCGTTTTTTGTGACTTCAATAAATATTTGTCAAATCTATAAGGTACTGATTGGAACAAAATTTATATCGGACAAATCCGAAAGTGTTTTCAGAATTGTCCGATCCAAATTTTGTTCAAATCCCAAAAATTGTAAAATGGCACAATAACTCTTCAGTTCTTTCTTTATACCTATAAAAAAATTAAAGACACAAATACACAATTAGACGCATATTTTAACACCATTAATTATACCATATCAGACAATTCCGAAAGCACTTTCGGAATTGTCCGATATGAAACAATCAGTTGTCAATACGAAAAGTTAAAATCAGTTTTTGTCTAATGATAAAAAACTGATACTAAAATTTGTGAAATAGCACAATAACTCTTCAGTCCTTATTATATATTTCTTTTTAAATGTGGAAAGTACAAAGAAATACAAAAGGCACATATTTTAAGCGATCTTTTACTAAATTAGTTAAATACATAACCCAGAATGTTTATTGTAAATATTTTCAGAATTCATGTAGTGGTTGGCACTGAGTACAATTTAGTCACCATAAATGAAGGTTCAACTTAGTTGGAACTTACTTTACTTAGAACTTTTCTTACTACTTACAAAAGAAAAAGAACTCGTCGATAAGCAAACTTTAGTTCAATGTTCAAATACTAGAAAGTAAACGCCAAAAACATGGTGTTAATGCGCCTCAAGACATGTTTATCAGAAAAACTAGAAAGTTCGCGTTGAAGCCATTTAATTACTTCTGACCAATGCATCAGAATTATTAAATCCCATTATCTCAGTCCAGGGACTGTCCTAATTTAAATAAGTCCTGGTCAGCTCAATATCATAATACAGCTAAATCCCTTTTAAAGCGTGAATATTTTTAATGGGATACTATCATTAAAAATATTCACGCTTTAAAAGGGATTTAGCTGTATTATGAATACAGAATATAGTGGGTTAAGGCATTTTTACGCAGACTGATCATTATGATTACATATGAATACCGATCGAGCATATATTGTGTTTGCCTACTAAATAATTAGTCTAATTGGACCAAATCCCGTGTTCATGCCCGCTTGAGTATGTTTCGCCGGACCGTCTTAACTGGGTGGTGTTGAAACCGGTAGTAGATGAACCCACTGAGTTTGTTTCGCTGGGTCTTCTCAGTTGGGGCGCATTGGATCCGGTAGTAGCATTAAAGCGCGACCGTCGTTATTAACACAAGGTCCGTCATAATAATAATACCTTTAATATAGACAGAACCATTGACAATATGTAGTAAAAATATTAGACTTAAACTAGATAATTAAACATAATCTCTTGACAATAACTTGATACGAGCTAGCTAAATATCATTTCAATAATAAAATAAATTTTATAAATGTTTTCATACAAGATGTACCTAAATATCTATGTTACTAGAAATAATATCTAATGTATACAACTATATTACTACAAACATGTTCGGACTATTTACAAGCGCTTTTTAAAGTCTACGTGAATAAAAAAATAAATGAAAAAAATACCCAAAATAATTGGGTACAAAAAAAATACAATCGGAACCAAACGTATATTATTCAAATAGTACAATGCCAATGCATAAAACCTAGGTATATTCAATAGCAAATTATATATAGGTCACTAATATGTGATTTACTTAATATAAAGGAACTTTATGAGAAAAAAATATCTTAAACCATAATATAAAACAACAAAACTAATATAATTGAAAATTCTTGTCTACAAGTACTTGTAAAGATAAAAGATGATACTTATATCTAGAACTAAGTTACAAAATATTTTTAACATCTTGTACTGTAGTAGCTAATAGATTTCGGAAGCTGCAGCTTCCGAAATCTATTAACTACTACAGTACAAGATGTTAAAAATATTTTTTTTCTATGTAAAAAATCGACAACGGCACAGAGAATAATGCTTCCAGGGAAGGGAAAATCACTAGTATCTCTCAGTACCGGGTAACTCCGGGAACGGGACTAGAAATTTCTGTGTACATGCCTAATTGCTTTAAGAGATCAAAGTGAGTCGAGTCAAGGAAGTAACTTTACACCGATGTACAAAATGCGGACATATCGGAGCCCCTACTATTTGAATTTGCTTATTACGATGTCTTTTTGTTTAAGCTTGATTGCTTTTAATTTATATATGAGAACAAGTCACATTCCATTTTCAACGGATAAGGTCACAAGCAGTTAAATGTAACATATTTGTTTTTGTTTTATAAACCTAATTGACGGCCAGGGTTAGTCTAGTGGTAGCGTGTTCAACCGTAGATAATGAGGTCCTGTGTTCAACTCCCGGGTCGGGCAAAAAGTCACCGGCCAAAATTGGTTTTGGGATTTTTCCTTAAAAATAAATTTCTCACTACATTTTTAATATTACGTATTTTTTATTGAATTATACTCAATCCGACAACAATAAAGTTATGGCCACAGAAGGCTATTAACTTTGAGATCTAGAGCTCTTGACTAACCTAAGAGTAAACAAAATGCATAAGTTTCCTTACGGAACTTGGACCACAGGTCAGGGCTGCCAGGGCTAATGAAATCACTTATTTCTACAGAAAGCAACTTGATCACGTAATCCACAACCGCAGGACCACAGATCAGAGCCTGAAAACCAACGCGGTACTGTTGCGGAATATTTTTCTTTTTCTTTAAACCATCATCAATTTATTTCTTATTGTTAAAAATAATAGTACATCTGAAGTTTAGCACATTTAGCTATTAATCTATACATATAATAAAATCATATGAAAGTCGAAACTGTACATTGAATATTTTTTTAAAAGGATACTTGGGGCGTTTTCTACAATCGATATCGAAGCCAAAAATATAGTTTTTAGAATTTTTGTCTGTGTGTCTGTTTGTCTGTATGTGTGTCCGGGCTAAACTCAAAAAGTACTGCATGAATACTACTAAGAGGTCGGGTCAACATACAGGCTACATATTATCACGCTATCACCTACGGGGAGGAGCTGTGATAATTTATAAAATTTAACGCGGGTAAAACCGCGGGGCACAGCTAGTACCCATATAAGTATACAGAAAACACCCAGACCAAAACAAATATACATGTTCATGTTTATTTGTTGTATCGAATCCAAAGATCCCGGAGTATCTCTCCCCATGTGCCGCTCCGCCACCGCACCGTGGTGTTCAGACTCGAGTTTATACAATCCATTCTAAATTCATCATCATCATCATTCCAGCCGAAAGACGTTCACTGCTGGACAAAGGCCTCCCCCAAAGATCTCCACGATGGCTGGTCTTGCGTTATCCGCATCCAGCGAATTCCAGCGACCCGCACAAGATCATCGGTCCATCTTGTAGGGGGCCTGCTCACGCTGCGTCTTCCATTTCGTGGTCACCACTCGAGAACCTTTCTGCCCCAGCGGCCGTCAGCTCAACGATCTATGTGCCCTGCCCACTGCCACTTCAGCTTAGCAATTCTTACGGCTATATCGGTTACTTTGGTTCGCCTGCGGATCTCAACATTTCTGATTCGATATCGCAGGGTAACAAGCATAGCCCTTTCCATTGCTCTTTGGGTTACTTTGAGCCGCCTGATAAGGCCCATAGTGAGCGACCACGTCACCATTCTAAATTAGCTTAACGCAATTAAGGCGTTTTTAAGCGCCATCTTAGTGAAACCAACAAGGTCCACACCGTAGCAATGTCAATACTCAGATTGTGAACTTTATCAACAAATGGCGCTTTCATAAATTATTCATTTTACAATACTGTTTAAATCATAGTTTTTATAATTACGTTTATGTACCTACTTTTAACTGTTACTGGTATATTCATATATATGTGTGTGTCTATAAAAATAATAATAAGAACAATCCATACATTTATATATACAAATATATATAACATAAATACACAATAAACATTCCTTTTCTTATTAAAAGTAACGTTACACATATAAATATTTAATCTTAAAAATATAACTTTCATTTTATCTCTTATATATAACCTAATAGTTGCTATTCGAAATTGCTATGGCTTAGCAATTATGTTATGACACATAATAGGGGCCTGCGTCAATAGTGTTAGGTTGTGGCATTGCTAATATTTTGTTATCGTAATACCTACATTGTTTTTATTTTTATCGAATGTACCAATTATGTATTATTTTTTATCAAATGTATAAAATAAAGTTATTTTCTTTGTTAATACTTACTCAATACGGCTTTGTGAATTCTTGTTAGTATAGTAATGATGATGACTCCAGACCGGTTTCGGTCACGGCGACTGCCTCAACTCCGTACAGATAGTTGTCGTTGGTGTGCTCGCATATGACTACAGTAGCCAATCTTATTTGAGAAGGTCCGCGCACATTGCGGGCATGTGAGCACACCATTATTAAAATTATAACTGATCGCCGCAGGTGGTCGGGCTTTCAGTTCGTCACGTCTAGAGTCAAGCTCTGACCGACGATGCTCCTCAAAGTCAAAAACTTTGTTTTTGACTAGAGCTCTCCAATCAGATCTGTCGGCCGCAAGCCTTTCCCACAACGAGGGCTCAATGTCACATTTCTTCATATGGCGTTTTTGCACATCTTTATATCGGAGGAACTGTCCGCCTTGCTTTCGTTTCCCCTCCTTCAGCTCGGAATAAAAAATACGCTTAGCCACTCGCTCCTCCGCCATTCGAGACACGTGACCGCACCATCGAAGCTGTCACCGCATAAGGTAAGCCTCAATGCCACCAACATTGGCTCGTCGCAGCACTTCGGTGTTACGCACACGATCAGACCATCGGATCTTAAGTATTTTACGCAGGCATTTAAGGTGGAATTGGTCTAGTGTGCGGATATGCCGACGGTATACAGTCCACGTCTCGGCGGAGTATAAGATGTTGGGCAATACTATTGCCGTATATACCGATATTTTGGTAGCCAGTTTGAGGTTATGGGAACAGAAGACCTTGGCATCCAGCTTGCCGAATGCTGCAGCAGCAGCACCGATTCTGCCGTTGATCTCAGCATCAAGGTCGCACTTCGATGTTAATGTGCTCCCCAGATACCGGAATTTATCAACCTGCTTTAACGAGTCCTCACCGAGTTTCATGGTCAGTGTCTCATGACCGTTATTGTCCAAGGACATAACTTCCGTCTTCTTGACACTGATCTTCAGACCAAATTTTTGGCAAGCCTCGTGAAAGTTGGACATCAATTGCTGCAGGCTATCTGGGGATTCCGCCACGAAACACAGGTCATCTGCATACATGATCTCAGTGATCATTGCATACGAAACTTTGGTGCGGGCCTTAAATCTGGCTAGATTAAAAAGATTGCCGTCTGTTCGGAAACGGATGCGAACTCCATCGGAAAATAATTGCAGGGCCTCACGGACTACGACTGCAAAGTACAACGCGAACAGTGTAGGTGCAAGAACACACCCTTGCTTCACCCCACAGGTAACGGGGAAGAAGTCTGACTGATCGTCGTCGACAGCGACACAGCACTCCATGTCATCATGCAGGAGTCTCAGGAGTCTCACAAATTTATCCGTGCATCCTAACTTTTCCAGTACTATCCAGAGGGCTTCTCGAGGCACACTATCAAAGGCTTTCTCAAGGTCAACGAAGCACAGGTATAGCTTTCGCCCCTGTTCACGGCTCTTTTCTTGTAGTTGACGCAATGAGAAAATCGCCTGACAAGTGCCTCGGTCAGGTCGGAAGCCAAACTGGGTTTCCGGCAAAATCTTTTCAGATAGGGTCATTAGGCGGTTTAGTAATACTCTGGCAAAGACTTTTCCAGGGACTGATAAAAGTGAAATACCGCGGTAGGAGTTACAATCGGAACGGTCACCCTTGTTCTTGTATAGGGCACAAATACGAGACACTTTAAATTCTGCTGGAATACGTTCCGTTTCCCACACAAGAACAAAAAGTTCATAAAAGGCTGAATGCAACTCGTCACCGCCATATTTGATCAATTCTCCCGGTATGCAGTCCATGCCAGCCGCACGCTTATTTGGCTGTTGTTTTATGGCAAGAACGATCTCATTGCGTGACAGTGGCTCGTTCATCTGACTTGCTACTGACATCTGAGGCATCGATCTGATGTGTTCTAGATCAGCTGATCGATCAACATTAAGTAGGGCACTAAAGTGCCCTGCCCATCGCTTTACTATAGCGTCTTTAGATTCTAGAAGGCCTTTGCCGTCCATGGACTTCAAAGGGACCTTCAGCGAATTCCTCGTACTAATAAGTTTTCGAACCTCACCGTAGAACTCTCCGAGCTGATTCGTATCAGCGAGCCACTGCATGTGCCGAGCTTTTTCTTGCCACCACCGATTTTTATTTCCCTAGAAAGTTTTCGCAGCTCCAGGTCACTCTTTTTGATCTCTGCAGCGCCTCTACCTTGCTTCTCTCTGCTACCATTCCTAAGTAGGACACGATGTTTGCCGATTGTATCCGCAAGAACCCTATCGTTCTCATCAAACCAGTCCTCATTCTTACGGACTTTGACACCCAAAGTATTTTGAGCAGTGCCTAAAATATGAGAAGATAAAGCTCCCCACTCTGCATCAACCCCCTCCGCGCCGTTTCGTAGGGATGGGAGCGTACTAGCTAAAGTTTGTGCAAACTGTTGTCTAGTCCCGAGATTCTGAAGCTTATCTACATCTAAGCACGCAAGCTTCACTCTTCCTGATCTGCGGGGACGACGTAAGCAGAGATTCAATTTGGTGACAACAAGCCGGTGATCAGTCCAACAGTGTGCTCCCCGCATTACACGGGTTATTTGGATTTGGGAAATATCTTTTTGTCGTACGATTGCGTAATCAATTAAATAATCAATTAAATGCCAGTGTTTTGATCGTGGGTGCATCCACGTAGCCTTGTGCTTGGCGCGAAGTCGGAACATAGTGTTCGTTATAGCCATATCGAATTGAGCACAAAGACTAAGCAACAACCTGCCATTACTATTCATGTTGCCTATTCCGTGTCTGCCTAAAACTTTAGGCCAGGCTTCATAGTCCCGCCCGACTCTGGCATTAAAGTCGCCCAGTAGTAAGATCTGTTCACTGGGGCGTACGCGCTCGAGACAGTGTGTCAACTCCTCATAAAATTTGTCCTTGATGTCATCAGACTTGTCCAGCGTTGGAGCATAGACACTGATGACATTAAGATAATTGTCGTGTTCAAGATGCAAGCGCAATGTGGTCACGCGGTCAGAAATGTGCACAGGATATTCCTGAAGACGCTTTAAGAGGTGGTTTTTGACCAACGCCCGACCGCCGCGGTTCAGAGGCAGCAGTACCTTTCCACAGAAAAGTATACCCACCACCGTCTTCCACCAGCTCCCCTTCGTCAGCGAGATGTGTTTCACTGAGAGCAGCCACATCTATATTATAGCGACGAAGTTCTCGAGCTACAATAGCGGTTTTTCGCTCAGGACAGGCGTTAGCATCACTATCGAGAAGCGTCCGAACGTTCCACGCGCCAAATGTCATAGTATTGGATGATGGTTGCGTTTTCTTTTTATTACGTGTGTAGCGTCGACCACGATAGAAATAGATGCAGAGGCAGCCGTGGTTACTACCCTCTCTGAAGTCGGGGTGAGCATTTTTTTGGGACACCTTTTCTAGTCCCCTCCCTGGCTGAGCAGGGAAAGCAGTGCCTCCCTAAATAGGGCTGCTTTGTCACCCTGGGTGCTGCCGAATCCATTCTGTCACCCCATGCGCAGAGCGAAAGCGACCACGGTGTACATACATACACCCCCAGAACCGCCCGTGTGCAGGCATCAGACAAAGCCTGGTTCGCATCAATCCAGACCTCTCTACCTCACCCCATCGCCACAGGACTTTGCTGTAATCGGAGTCCATGTTCGGAAGCAGTCAGGTGCGCAGGAAATATTAAGGTGCATAAGTGTACGCGCAAACACAGATGCACACACTCGTCCTTCCCCTCCTATCTCTAGTGGAACGGAGAACCGCTACGACTAGAGGAGAGTTTGGATGATGTGTCTGGCCGACGGTAACTATACGCTCTCTACCGTCGCCCTTGGCCTTCCACAATTGCCGTGCTGTTCCGCCAAGTCCGCCAAACCCGCTGCATATCAGCTGTGGGTTGCCTTCCTTGCCGAAACAGACTTTATGTACAAAGTGGGAGAGAGCCACAATAATACATTCGATTGTACCTGTCGAACGCAAGGCAGTTTAACGTCTTGCCCAGGACCCAGTATATATAAGTAATAAGCTTAAATTAAGTATCCTGTATTTTAATAGTATAGTAATAAGCTTAAATTAAGTATCCTGTATTTCTCAGATAAATGAATGTATTCTTTATGAGAAATAAATGTTTTAAACCATAGTTTGATATCAATTTTAACTTTTTAAACATCACCATATCAGCCAAATTACGACCACTGCGGACAAAAGAGAAAATAAGTTTCAAACATCTTTTTTAAATTATTTGTATAAATTTAAGAAACTACCCACCACCTTTGAATCAGAACGCAGGTTCACTATTACTGAGTGTTGTTAGCTTAGATTGTGTCTTCTATTTTAAAACTACCTACTATTTCTTACTTAAACGTTTAAAGTCAGCAACCGCATTTAGAAAAAAGATCACTCTAATAGAACCCAAAGACAAGGGTACCAATGTAGTAGCTATTCTACTACCTTAATATAAAAATCTATCTATAATTTAATTAAATTAAAATTTATTATTTAATGTCCCTTACCTAAATATGTTATCCATATATATTATTATTACCACTATTTTTTTATTTTTATTGATGTGAAACATCTATAGCCGCACGTAAAACAGATTTCTGGCGTGGCGACGCATGCCGTGACGCATGCGCAATCGACTTTTTATTTTATCATTATGACATATTTAGTTCCTATCACAATATGTTCTTTTCTGCATAGAAACGGCTCACATTTATTTCTATCCGTTTTACTGGTTTACATAATTATTTATCGTACACAAATATTTGTCACTGTAATCAAACATGTATCTATTCATGTCATAGTAACGTAATATATCACATACTACTATCCGTGAGTCCCTCACAAGGTTGCCAACTGAAAACCAGTGCCAGGTGCACCTCACCTAGCTTTTGCTGAGATGGTGACCTTTCGACGGAACACACAGGAGCTATTGTACTTTCTTTATTTTGTTGATTATTTTTTCGATATTTGTTATTTTTTGTGTTTGTATTATGCTGATACCTTGTAATTGGTAATTTCTTGTGTGTTCGTGTTGAATAAATGTATTTCTATTCTTAACCGCAGACTTTGCCATATGTGCAGTCACAATACTTAAACAGTGCTCTGCTTCTCTTATGAAACATATTGTTTAGTTCTACAAGAACTTAATTTTATCCCATATCCTTAGCCTAGTGACAGATTTGTTAAAGCCGCCAGTGGGCCTCTGACGTGGCATATCGACTATTTTCTCACGACTGCAACAAGGACCACAGCTTAACATTATTATTATTATTAATTATTAATCATTTATTTCAGAATAAATTTCCATATATTGTTAGTAAAAGTCTTAACCTAGTGTTAGAAAAAGAGACTTATTCAAAAGTTGAAACGACTGACACCTACGTGTGCAGCCGTATCCAGTGAGCCAGCATGGGGCTGTCCCATCTATCACACAATACACTCAGGATGCTGTGGGAGCTAGCACGTATTCTACCGAGAATAGAAGCGCACCGTTTCCGTATAATTGCATGAAAACCATCAACCCTGGCCTCGGTGAACATCCCGGAAGCGCTACAAAAGCGCGGTAGACTCAACAGCATCCTGAACACATTGTTATACTGGACACGCAGGGTGTTGTATGCCCTCAGCGTATACCTGACCCACAGACTGCACGCTCCGAAGCACGGTGACGTTAAAAAATTAAACCACTTTGGCTATCACCCACCTAAAGACTAGCCACGTCCCTAGGTACTTTACCTTACCGATCTCTTACGGACCTGTGAAAGCAACTGGCTGCTACCACACGGAATACAAAATGTAAATATGTGCAGCGCCTCACAGTTTCGTCCCATACATTGAGCACCTGAGTTTTAGTTCTTAATAGTTTCCGCGAGAGGCGCTGATGCTCAATGTATGGGAGGAAACTGTACGTGTGATCGAGTAAGTAAACTGCAGGAACTCGTGCTAGAGGCACAGTTCAACATAAAATTCTTAACATTTTAAGTCTCAGAAATAATGACCTTGCGCACCATTAGTAAGGCCCTACTAGTAGACACAAAGCCTTTGTAACACTATATATTAGGTTATTTCACTTTGTTAAAACTTTATTTGGTGTTGTCTTTTTGAATCCCACCCTTCGCACACTTCGTCTTTGTCCAAGTTTCTTTTACACCTGTGTAGTTTATGTTTCCAGTTGCAAAGGTCGCATTGTAATTAGTTTTTTTCTTGTTTTCCTTTGTGTGTTCTACTGGAACTCTATTTAAGATGTAGGTAGTGAGTTTTTGTAATACGAATGATAACTGAGAAATACAATACTGAGATTAGTATATATTTGGATACGTTGAAGATGTTTAGAATAAGATTGTCTTGGTAGATACTTGCCCTTCACGTTGCAGTTCGATTCGTGGGAATCGAACCAGGGGCTCTACCGGCTAAGTCGCCAAACATCGACTTCTTAAATGGCGTTCAAATAAATAGAGGTTTAAAATTACTTAATCAATCGTTAAATTGGCTTCAACGTTGACAATCTATTCTGGACCATTTATGACGTCACATGTGCTCACTGAAACCGATTTAACGATTGATTAAGTCATTTGAACCTTTATTTATTTGAACGCCATTTAAGAAATCGATGTTCAGCGATTTAGCCGGTAGAGCCCCAGGACAGATATTTGTGTGCATGAACATGTCTGTTTGTCCTAAATCTGGTTGTAATTATCTATATAAGTATTTATTTACAAAAGAAAATTGGTACTTATATCAGTATCTGGTTGTCATAGTACGGACTCATAGCTAGATGCTCTTGCCGGTCCGTAAGTAATTGGCGTGGTTAAGCAACTAGGCTCGCGGTCAGACCATAGATGGGTGACCGCCAAATAAGTTTAATCTTTGAGCGACTACGTGCTTCGGAGGGCACGTTAAGCTGTCGGTCCCGGTTGTAGTCATTAGACAACCGTCGTTAAGCCATGTCAGAGGCCTACTGGGCGACTTGAACAACTCTGACACTAGGATAATCACTGCCCATACCACAAGTAAGTGACTATAGTACGGACTCTGTCTAATTTGGGATCAGATAGCTGTGCTTTAGTTGTCCCAAAGATTGTATTAATTATCATTATTATCTAAAAAATTACCTTATGTTAACATACCTATAAGTTCTATTCAATTTGCATCTGCCTAATACGATTGACAAAATGTGGTGATCAATCAATTATTTACGCACACGGACTCCTATACTTAGACCAAATTACGTGACAAACAATCAATCATGGCACCTGGGACACAATTTTGTTATCTACTATTACTGATGGATCGCCTGTACAAACTATAGTAAGTTTCCGATTCAAATTAATATATGTAATCTAAACTTTAATTAAGCCTTTTTAGGGTTCCGTAGCCAAATGGCAAAAAACGGAACCCTTATAGTGTCTGTCTGTCTGTCCGTCCGTATGTCACAGCCACTTTTTTCCGGAAGTATAAGAGTTGTACTGTTGAAATTTGGTACGTAGATGTATTCTGTGAACCGCATTAAGATTTTCACACAAAAATAGAAAAAGAACAATAATTTTGGCGGTTCCCCATACATAGAACTGAAACTCAAAATTTTTTTTTCTTCGTATTCATGCATGTGGAGTATCTATGGATAGGTCTTCAAAAATGATATAGAGATTCCAAATATATTTCTTTTCTAAACTGAATAGTTTTGAAACAAATGAATGTCCCCCCCCCCCCCCCCCCGCCCCCCTATAACTTCTAAAATAAGAATATGATAAAACTTGAAAAAAATATATGATATACATTACCATGTAAACTAACAACCAAAATTGGTTTGAACGAGATCTACTAAGTAGGTAGTTTTTTTTAATACGTCAAAAATCGTAAACCTAATTTAACTTTCATTTAATCAACTGAAATTATTGCTGCTACGGAACCCTTCATGGGCGAGTCCGACTCGCACTTGGCAGGTTTTTTTTATTAGGCAGGGTGAAAGCCTACCCATGCCACCTGCAAAAAGTATCTGCGGTTTGGTATACTGGCACCGACTAAACCTAACTTCGTGGACTTCTCTTGGCGCTGGATATGTGGAGCCCCGGAAACGCGAGTATGCTGCTCCGGTCCCCCCTTTTGTGCCATTTCCCAGATAGTCGGGACACGTACCAGCAAGGGCTCCGGATTGCCCTCCCCTATTGCCAACTCCTGCCAAGTTAAGGATATTCTAGTATTCTAATTCCATTGATAAGATAAGATAATTTATTTCACAAATATGTGTACAGTACATGCTGTTAAATACAATTTATTATGTCAGTTCCGCCACATTTTACTCTTAGGTATGTGAAAGGTACAAGACCAGTGCAGTTACAGAATTTGACAGAATAATTACAAACACAATGAACACATAATAAATGAGCATATTTATAATAAAGGCATAACAACATAATAATATGATAAGCGTATTTACATTTAACAATAATCAAACAAATGCATTTTCTTTCTCTGCAAAAAAACTCTGAAATAGAATAGTAAGCTTTTTTAACTAAAAAGGAACTTAGCTTTTTTTTAAATAAAATTAAACTCAATGCCTTCCAAGATTTAGGTAACTTATTGTAAATAAATGGGGCCATACAGAAAACACTTTTGCGCATTGAAAAAACTTAATGATACTGTTTGATCAAGTTCGTTAATATTAAAGGACTAGCTGTGCCCCGCGGTTTTACCCGCGTTAAACTTCATAAATTATCACAGTTCCTCCCCCGTAGGTGATAGCGTGATAATATGTAGCCTATATGTTGACCCGACCAAGAGGTGACATTACTAAGAAGTAATGTTCATGCAAAATTTGAAGTAAATCCATGCCGTACTTTTTGAGTTTAGCCCTGACATACATACAGACAAACAGACAAAAATTTTAAAAACTATATTTTTGGCTTCGATAATTACTGTAGATCACGCCCCAACTATCCTTTTAAATAAATATTCAATGTACAGTTTTGACGTTCCTACGATTTTATTATTATGTATAGATAATATTATAGATATGAATATTTTCAAGTCAACAAACAAACATTGACGTTTCTGACGTCTTAGTATTTGACAGAAACTGTTCCCGCCAAAATGGGGAAACAATTATTATGTTTACGAAAGTAGTTTTTATATTATCAGCCCTCCTTTTATGTTAAATTTACTTGAAATAATGATTATAATAAGTGCTTATGCTATAATGACATAGCCAAATAAAGACAAGTACATGGGTACCCCATTAAAAACTGTCATAAGAATATTCTACAATTAAGAAAACTGAAAATAATTAATTCATAGCAGTTCCACAGTAAAGACCCTCTTTTTACATGAATAAAACTTAAGAAGGAAACACCTACACTACTGTCTCAAAACCTTGACAAAAGAAAATAACGCCAATTTTTTTCGGATTACTGTCAAACCGTTTAGCAAAAATGCGCCCTGCAGTGTTTCTGCATGTTATAAGACTGTGTGTAAAAGAATACTCCAGTTACGGTGGGCATTTTTAATCCATCGCCGTTCCGCTACACTCTTTCGCCAGACATGGAATTTAATAATATCCTGGGACATTATTTACACACGGCCATCTGATCCCAAACTAAGCAGAGCTTGTATTATGAAAATCAGATACTAGATATACTACATATACTTATTTTTTTTGTGAAACTTATATAGAAATTAACACCCAGACTCAGGATAAACAGACATGTTCATGCACATAAATATCTGTCCTGGGTGGGAATCGAACCAACGACCTTCGGCGTGAAAAGCAAGCATTTGCCAACCACGCCAACAGGCCCGTCAAATTTTCAACCATATCACCTGGATAAATGGTCGTCTAACACCGTTCATTTCACAAGAACATTTTTACTGTGCTCTACCACTTAGTGGTAACAATTAACTACGGAGCATTGACCTATATGTATTCTACAAGACGCGCAATCCCATATTGAGAATTTGCTCACCGAGTTGCAGCGCGGGCGCTGCAACACAGTAAGCAATTTTGGCCGCCGCGCGCGCGCCCCTCACCTCGCGCATAGCCGGACTGGGATAGAGTTTTTATTCGAAACAGCGTGTCTAGTTATATTCGATACGCTATGAAGAAGCATAGGAGCACTCACTTGCGGTCCCTCCTGCGTTCCGAGTGTCTATCATATGGGCGGCAGTGATCACGTTTGCTTGTTTTTCTTGCTATTCTATAAAAAATGTATCGAAAAGAGACTCATGCTCAAACTAGTCATTTGTAATTTATTTTCTACTAGCTGTGGCCCGCGGTTTTACCCGTGTTAAACTGTATAAATTATAGCCTGTGTTATTCGGATATATAAACTATATTACTACAAAGTTGCATCAAAATCTGTTCGGTAGTTTTTGCGTTAAGAAGTAACAAACATACACACTCACACACTTACAAACTTTCACCTCTATAATGTTAGTGGGATAAAACATATTCAACTGATATGGTATTTAATATTTCATACTTTCCAATGTTGATTCAGTGTCGCTCGAAAATCGCAAAACATATAAATAATATCTAATAATAATAATATCTAGGGACAATGTCACACAGATCATCCTTGCCCCAAACTAAGCAAAGCTTGTACTATGGGTGCCAGAAGACGATATACATACTTATATAGATAGATAAATACATAGAAAACATCCATGACTCAGAAACAAATATTCGTGCACATCCCACAAATATTTGCACTTACCGGGATTCGAACCCAGAACGCCAGCTTCGTAGGCAGGAGCACTACCAACTAGGCTACGGTGACCGTCGAATAATGTTCATATCCAGTCCAAATCTAATCAAACCTTATAATACACTCCAGGTGATAACAATATACTAGTTTAAGGTGTGAATTGGGTAGCCAAAGCATCAAAGGGGGAAGTGGCAGTAACACGTAATGATGCCGCGATGATACCGTGTCTATCTCAAGCATCGGCTACGGTAACTACTAACCATCAGGCAGCCGGATGCTTGTTTGCCGATCTAGCAGAAAAAAATCCCTTACCAATCTTATAACGATCTATGAGCATCCAGGCCAGTATTGAGAATGTCCGTGAATTTGGCAAATCATTTGTCAGCAGATCAAAAATAAATAAGAGTTCTCGTCGTATGCAGGTGAGTTCTATAGTTCCTGATACTATATAAAAATAGTTCTGCCATTTTTTGTCAGAAAAAGTCAATCAAAAAAATTATCTGCTAACTTCCCGTAGCAGATCATTTTCAAAAAACTCACAAAAAATCATACCATAATGATGCATACCAATGAGTTCTGGAGTTCCTCATACTTTTTATGAATAGTTCTAGCAGATTTTCCTAAGAAAATAATAAAAACAAGTGATCGATATGCCAATTTCCCGTAGCAGATCATTTTCATAAATCTTACCTATTTTTTGAGATGGGTGCATCCGTTTAAAGACTGACCGCAGGTTAAAAAAGATTACATTTTCAGCATGTCCGCGTGTGGGAAGGTTCATTAATGTTAGAGGCCTATTGGATGGCCAACTCTCACTCTACGGTAACTACCGCTAATTCAAATAACTGATTATTGATCGTACATGTTCTGCTACATTATTTATTCGTTCAAATAAATTGTAATGGCAATAAAACTTCACCTATAATTATTTACTCTACGAGCATTGGAAGATATAACAAAAAAATAAACAAGAAAAAATAAATATGAGAAAAAATATCTCCGCTCCAAAATATATAAAATCCAGCACACTGGGTGGTAGGATTGAATCATGTCGGTGAACACTAATCACCCCTATATCTTAGTTCGTTGCGCAGCAGTAATTTTATCGATAGTTTTTAGAAAAGGGTCTCTAATTTTTAATATAAAATAAAGCCAGTGTGCTTTAAAGCAAACTATTTTCTGATAAAATAGTTTGCTTCAATAGAAAAGAACAAAAGACGATCAAGTTTTTCTTATTTTATCCATAGCAATCAAATTTGTGAAATTTCAAACATCTTTAAAATAAATTGTATAAATAGAATGCGCTTTAAATTATTGAATGAATAATTCAAAGCGCCATCTATTGTCCAATCTAAGTATTGACATTCCAGTCGTAGTAAGTCCTGTAGATAAAGGTACGATGGCGTTAAAATCGTTCTTAATTGCGTTAAGGAATATCGAATGGAATCGATAAATTCGAGTCTGAGAACCACGGTGCGGTGGCGGAGCGGTTAACGCACATGGGGCCGGATATCCCGTGGTTCGTTGGTTGGATTCCCACCCTCAGTTAAATTTATACAATTATCTTTAAAGATGTCTGAAACTTGTTTTTAGTTAAGCAGGTTTAAACAGCTAAGGCTGATTTCAGTGTCGCGCCGGCCAGCGGCGCCGTCCAAACGCGAGCGCTTAAAATTACACTAGATAATAGTTGCGTTTCATAGTCACGCAGTTCAAACGCGCCGCCGGTGACACGCGCGCCGTCGGCCAGCGCTGCCCGAGCTCCTCTACTCACTCTGAAATCAGCCTAAAACATGTTTAGATCAAGCATACTCCTACTTAAATTTATTAGCGGCCATACTCGTCGGAGACTAGCCAACAATGCAATACATAATAATATGTAGGTGCGCACAAACAACTGAAGGTATTTTTAACTAGCTGTGCCCCGCGGTTTTACCCGCGTTACATGTTATAAATTATCACAGCTCCTTCTACGTAGGTGATGCGTGATAATATGTAGCCTATATGTTGACCCGACCTCTTAGTAATATTCATGCAAAATTTGAAGTAAATCCATGTAGTACTTTTTGGGTTTAGGCCGGACATAAATACAGACAAACAGACAAAATTTAAAATATTCAAATTTTGGCTTCGATGTCTATTGTAGATCATGACCTATGTATCATTTAAAAAAAAATACTTGTGTGTACTTATGTACACGCGTTAGAAGTTATACTTCTTAATTTACAACTTGAACATAGTTATCAATTTTCATACCACCTAGAACTAACTTCATGCTGTTAAATTTTTTGGTGTCGGTGTGCGCGCGCATCGTGAAAATTCACTCTCATCATTTTTCTCCATCGCGCCAAAAGAAGTATAACTTCAAAAATATTCGATGTACATTTTTGACTTTCCTACAATTTTATTATATGTATAGATAAGTATTCAAATCAAGCCGTCAGAGAAATATCAAAGCCAGGTTTCAAACTTGGTATTGTATCAAATTTGCATGCCTTAATCCGAAATCGTCCAAGTGTTAAAGCGGCTAGAGTGGCGCAGGCAAGGGCCCATTGCTGTAGCACCCCTGACACTGAAAGGAACTCGAGTAGGTAACGGCCTACGAGAGCGACAAAAACTGCCATTTGGTGAGACCTTTGTTCGTATTTAGCTGTTTTGTTTGTTTCTGTACTTTTAGAGAAGAGATTAATTGTATTCGTGGAGACCGCTTGAATTAACTGTTTTTATTGTAAGTAATTTTATTTTTAACTAGCTGTGCTTATTTGTAACTGATGCGCGTTGCTACGCCACTAACTAAAATAGCAAGAAAATACATTACCCAAATATACAATTTGTTGTCGTTTCGTTTCAATTCAAAACAGTATTAACGGTCACGGCAATAAATATGTAATTCATTGGAATGATAATAGCACCACCTGTCGAAAATTGGTCGTTCCAACTCAGAAACTTTCGTGGGGTCATGCACAACACTTTGCTGAATATCATCACATGGTCAAATGCATAGTATACGATTCTCTAAAGGACATACAGAAAAACATTTATTTTTATAAATAGACAGTGTTACAAAATGTATGCATATTTGGTACGCTTGTTAAGGTACCACCTCCTCGCTACCACCTTGGTTTACTCGTATTTTGTTTTGATCGTTACCAAGATAACTATTTGTGTGGCTCATAAATAGTTATTCTGACTCAGAATAAGCTTCGTGTCCATTAATTTAATGATCTTCAAGAGATAGGTGTTAATCTTTCTGGTTCTCGTTTTTCTTTTTGAGTACAATAATATAACTTAATTCTTAATTATTTACGACTTCATAGTTTCCAAAAAAATATTATATAGCTTGAAACAACTTTTATTCTATTTTCATAATCTAAAAAACGTAAATAAAAAAAAGAGAAAACAAAGTATGGCAGCAAAATTATTAGTAACTAGCTATGCCCCGCGGTTTTTCCCGCGTTAAACTTTATAAGTTATAGCCTATGTGTTAATCCAGGGTATCAGCTCACTCCAGCCGTTTAGACGTGTAGAAGTCACAAACTCACAAACTTTATAATAATCGTGTCATTCGTTAATTTAAGGGATTTTTTTTTATTAATATTAAGTAATTAAATCGCTTTATTTTTACTATAAAGACGCGGGCCGTCCTCTGATTGGGATCGAACAGGGTATTTCGTCAATCTCATTTCTCGGGTAAAACTCTAAATCTAAAATAACAATTCGGGATTCTTCGACGTAATTGTTATTATTGTTAGTTTATATATTATAATTATATCACAGTTACATTTATATTTTAATAATAAATAAGTTCCCTTTAAAACGTAGGGATAGTATCTAAATGCAAATAAAATAACAATCAATATAATTAGTTCGACTGATTCACGTTGGCAGTTTGTCAAAATACAACTGTTCCAAAAAATAGTAATACGATCCTCGTGTATTAAAGATCGGGAGAGTGGACGCATATGCTAATTCTGGCCTTTGTAGTCTAAAGGATAGTCCTAAAATGAAGTTACACTGCCTAGCTACGTACGTAATATATTCATACGTAGTTGCATCGATATTGGATGTAAGAGTACCACATGTGGGCAAATAAAGGTAAAGCTGGAAAGAAAGAATTCTATCTTTGTTGAATGCAAAAGCCGATTCTAGATTGATGTTGAAAATAATAATAATATCTTAGGACATTATCCACACATATTTGTCTGATCCCAAACAAAGCAGAGCTTGTACTATGGAAACCAGATAACTGATATACTACAAATATAATAATAATAATAATATCTCGGGACAATGTCACACAGATCGTCCTAGCCCCAAACTAAGCAAAGCTTGTACTATAAGTACCAGGCGACGATATACATACTTATATAGATAGATAAATACGTATATACATAGAAAACATCCATGACTCAGCAACAAATATTCGTGCTCATCACACAAATATTTGCACTTACCGGGATTCGAACCCAGGACCACCAGCTTCGTAGGCAGGAGCTCTACCAACTAGGCTACGGTGACCGCCATATTACTTTTCTTTTGTAAATACTTATATGGAATGAAAATGAAATGAAAAAGTCATTTATTCCGTTAAAACATTACATTTGTGTGGAATCGTCAATTTTTTTTTACCCTACCGTGCAGTGCATGACGTGGCAGCTACTGAGAAACACTGCCAGAAAACTCAGTAGGAATCCTTTTTTAAAATATTTATTTCTTACATAAAATGTCATTGTATTTAAATGTGTTAATTTAGAGCGACTCAATCCCAAGCTGTTTTGTCACTTAAATAATCAGAAGTTTTGTAGAAAGCCCTGCTACACAATTTGGCTTTTATAATTCTTTTAAACTTATTCATAGACATTTCTCGGATATCATTGGGAAGTTTGTTATAGAATCTTATACATTGCCCCATAAAAGAGTTACTTACTTTGTGGAGACGGGTGGTATGTAACACAAAGTTATGCTTATATCTAGTATTTATATTATGAGTATCACTCCTTTTACAGAAGGAGTCTTTATATTTATGCATATAAATTAGATTGTCATATATATACTGACATGCCACAGTCAGAATGTTAATCTCTTTAAACTTCTCTCTCAAAGATTCTCGCGGACCAAGTTTATATATCGCTCTTACAGCTCTTTTTTGCAATACAAATATGGTGTTAATGTCCGCAGCGCTACCCCAGAGAAGAATTCCATAGGACATTATACTATGAAAATAACTGAAATAAACCATTATAGCTGTATCCACATCAGTAAGCCGTCTTATAGTTTTAACAGCATATGCAGCAGAACTTAATTTGCCTGATAGTTTTTCTATTTGTGGGCCCCATTGTAGTTTTGAATCAATTGTGATACCCAAGAACACAGTTGACTCAACAGGGGTCAATCCAGCCCCATTAAGCTGTACATTGGTAGCCACCTGTTTCACATTAGGTGTAGAGAATTTGATGACTTTAGTTTTCTTGTCATTTAGCAAAAGATTATTAGCATTAAACCAATGAACAACTTTAGAGATTGCGTCATTTACTTCGTAAAAATTGCGTAATTGTCGATTTATTTTAAACGTCAATGAAGTATCATCCGCAAACAAAACAATCTCATGTTTATCCCTTCCATAGTAGGGTAAGTCATTAATATAGATTAAAAATAAGAATGGGCCGAGAATCGATCCCTGTGGAACGCCCATTACCACTGGGGATCCCGCAGATTTTTTACCATTTATATCGACCTTCTGAATTCTATTGCCCAAGTAAGAAGTCAAAAGTTCGAGAGCCTTGTTCCTGATACCGTAGTGGTGTAGTTTTCTGACAAGAGTGTCATGATGAACACAATCAAATGCTTTGGACAAATCGCAAAAAATACCTAATGCATCCTGCGAGTCCTACCAAGCCGCGAATATACTTTTTAACAGATTGACTCCTGCATCTATAGTTGAACAACCCTTCGTGAATCCAAACTGTTTCCGATGAAGTAAATTATGTATATTAAAGTGACTGAGCAACTGGCTAAGCATTAGCTTTTCAAATATTTTACTTAGAGTGGGCAATACGGAAATAGGTCGGAAATTTGAAGGATCTGAAGTATCACCAGCTTTAAACAATGGAATAATTTTACTATACTTCATCAAGTCAGGAAATCCGCCAGATGCGACACAGCAATTGAACACAGCAGCTAGATGTGGGGCGATTATAGTTATAATTGATGAAATAGTCTTAACAGATAAACCCCACAGATCCCTAGTGTTTTTCATATTAATACTTTTGAAAGCATTCAAAATATCTTAAGGGTTAACCACCGAGAATTCAAAATCTGTGTCACACTTCACTACGCTTTGCTGGAGTATTAGCTCAGCAGATACAGAAGAAGACGCTAGAGATTTGGTAACATCGATTGGAACATTAGAAAAATATTTTTCAAACTCAGTCGCAACTTCTAAATCGCTTTTAATGTCAACATTATTTATTCTTAAATTAAAATCACGACTACGTATTTTCTTCCTACCTGTCTCAGTATTAATAATCTTCCAGGTAGTTTTAATAATATTTGTCGAATTTTTTATAATATTTTTTAAGTACAACGATTTAGCAATGTAACAGGCTCTTCGAAAGGTTTTGGCATATTGTTTTACATGTTCTAGAAAAGTCGTATTTTGATTATAGGATCTTTCTTCATACAATTTATATAATTGATTGCGACTTTTATAAATTCCTGGAGTTGCCCAATCACAGAACATCAGACGGTTACTTACAGACAACTGTTTGGGTGTGAATATTGAGCAGAACTCACCATTAATCAAGTTGAATAAAGAGTTGTACAAGTGATCCGGATCACTATGATAGGGCAACAATGACAGTTTTCTTGCTATATTATATTTAAATATTCCTAAACGGCTTTCACTATATGGTATGTAACTTATTTGTGTACTTTGAACCTTTGGAGAATTTGAAAAAGTGACCAACTGACCAGAATGATCCGACTGAATCTTATTAATTATTAATTTATTTAAAGGTTTTGCAGAGCTAAATATATTGTCAATGCATGTAGCACTTGTGGCAGTAACTCTAGTTGGTTCTGTAAAGTTGTGACGTAAATTAAAGGATTTAAACAAATTTAAAAAATTACAACTTGTTGAGTTTTTCTCCAAAATATTTACATTAAAATCTCCACAAATGATAACAGTTTTATGGCTATTAGATAACTTATTTAAGGCATCCTCCATAATGTCTGAAAAGGTATCAAATGGTGCACAAGGAGGTTTGTAAAGACTCACAACAATAAATCGCTCTAACTCAACACATGAAATCTCTACTACTCGCTCAACAGAGAGGCTCACAACATCACTTCTTTCTTTAAACTTCAACAAATTATTAATTAATATTAGAGAGCCACCATGAATATACTTTTCCCTGATGAACGAGCTTGCAACCTGGTGACTATTGAAGCTGGAAATAATTTGATGGGGTTGTAGCCAGTGCTCAGTTAAACATAAAATATCAATATTGCTACAATTCAAAAACAACTCCAATTCTAACTCTTTCCCCATCATACCTTGAATATTTTGATGCACCAGGTTGATACAATTTTTTTGGTTTTTCTTATTGTAGGCATTTATGTTTTATGGGTTCATATTATTTTTCATTATAAGATCTGAACATTCCTTATCTAGCTTGACTGTACAATTAAGATTTGAATTTGCTATTATGCTAGAGTGATTCTCTATTGTCATAGATGGTTATGGGTTGATGATACCCGGACTCCTGAGTCTGGGTGTAATTATCTATATAAACAGACATGAATAAAATAAACAGACATGTTGATGCCCACAAATATCAGTCCTGGGTTGGAATCGAACCCACGACCTGCGGCGTGCAAAGCAAGCATTTACCAACCACGCCACAGGCCCGTGAATAATTTTATTTCAAGAAATTATTCCCATTTCAAACACTTATAAATTAAATATAAATATACATATTATTCATTAAAACTATAGAATTAATAATAAATAAAAATAACAACTACTAAAATTTCAATAAACTTAAGTTAGAATTTAGTAATCGAAAAGTTAAATGTTAAGGGATATTTTATTACTTCATTTATAAATAAATAACATAAGTATATAAATGGTCTGTATTATTACAGAACTGCCTTTGATATCTAAAATAGACCTAATGGACCTCAATTTAATACGAGCACTGATAGCCATCCAATATTGTCTATCCTTCATATCCATTATGGAACTAGCTCGGTGGGATATTGTTATAGAATTGACACTCCAATATCAATTTTATTTAATATAGAAATGCACAATACGTGTTGGTTAAAAGTATTATTTTTAGGTTAGATAGAAGTTATTTCAATAATTCTATCTTTGGACATTATTGACACACGGCCAGTTGATACCAAACTAATCAGAGCTTGTACTATGGAAACTAGATAACCAAGCCAATGAGCCCGTCAAATGAAAACAACTAAACAATAATTTCGATTATTTGTAATAATAATTATTACAATTATAGTGTTGTAATAAATATGTAATTATTATCTGCATGTGGAATTTTATTATATGAAAACTGACATGAGGAGGTAACATAGTGCAAACTGTAACGGGTAACTGAAGTGTTGATCAAGTGCAGCCTTAAATCAAGAAGAAGAAGTATACTTTATTACATAAGGAATATAAACAAAACAATATTTTGCAATTGGCACCCTTATCACTAAAAGCGATCTCTTCCAGGTAACCTATTTGCGCTGGATGGAGTTAAAAAGAATTACAGGAGTTACCCATTACAGTCCTCACTAGGTAGTTACACATTAGTCATTAATATAGGCGATAAGGGTGGTCTTAATAGTGGAAATATGTCCACTGATAACATGGCCTCGAGTAAACGAGCTATATAATATAGCACAGCTTGGTTAAACCAATTTTATTGCACCTAAAGGTAGCGTGTTCTAACGCAAATAATGAGATTGGTTTCAAATCCCAGGTTTGGGCCAAAATGACAACGTTTTCTTGTAAGAAAAACACGTAGTTGCAGCCCGGAGTCTATTAGTTAGGGGTCTTATACCCTTTTTAGCCATACACTCCTGCATGTTCAATCAGTCAAGAGCACTAAAGCACTAAACGGGAGGCTTATGGAGTGCATGTATGTCCACTAACGTGATCTCGACTATACATAATATATATTCTTACGTATACTGATACTACTACTGGTATACTGATCAGTAAGACAAAGGAGTCACATCAAATCATCAGCCTGATATCCTCAACGGCTAGACATAGAACTCCGCCAAAAGTTTCTATAATGTTGCCATTTGGAGGGGTTCACCTTAGTCACCGCGCTAAGCATGCGAGTTGGCGACCGCAATTAGGTGATAGCTAGTGTATAGGTGGAGATGTTGCCCGACTACCAAGTATATTCCTTAGTCGATTCTTCCTTTTACGAAACCCATGGGATGGTATGGTGTGGCCCTTTATTCTTACTAAGCCGGAAACAACACGGTTAGATAATGGCGTGCTGGGTATAATTTCCGAATTATTTTCTGATTAAAAATTCTAAGTATAAACTCAGTCAAGATTTAGTGGTTTTACTTTAGATACCTCGGAGAGTATGTAAAGCTGTGAAATGTGTGTTTCACCTCTCTCTGGTCATGTTTATTTTCCTCCAAATAAAAAACACATCGGTCCATCTAGTAGGGGGCCTGCCCACGCTGCGTCTTCCAGTTCATGGTCGCCACTCAAGAAGCTTTCTGCCCCAACGGCCATCGGTTCTACGAGCTATGTGCCCCTCCCACTGCCACAAATCTTGTGCGGGTCGCTGGAAACTGCTGGATGCGAATAGCGCAAGACCGGCAACTGTGGAGATCTTTGGGGGAGGCCTTTATCCAGCAGTGGACGTCTTCCAGCTGATATGATGATGATGATGAAAAAAAAACATAGATGCGTCAAAAGGTTTTCTGTATAAATACCCACCCATTTCCTCAGAAACAGAAGTTTGTGTCCGTTAAGATCTGGAATTCAGTCAAAATTACATTTATCAAACTTATTAGATACAGTTTAAGTTAAATTTTAACCTTTACTCTACATATTTCTATTGTGGTCAGTGGTAACCCTGTTACCAGAGTTATTTAGGCCACCTTTGTTACAGCGTAACGACTGTTGTTTAATGGCTCTAGCCGAGAGGCTAGGACCATTAGACAACTGACTGAACGCACGTACAAGGCAACGACGGCCTGTTGGCGTGGTTGGCAAATGCTTGCTTTTCACGCCGGAGGTCGTGGGTTCGATTTCCACCCAGGACAGATATTTGTGTTCATGAACATGTCTGTTTGTGTAGAGTCTGGATGTAATTTATCTATATAAGTATGCACTTACAAAAGTAAAGTAGAATAGTCTTCTTCTTTTTAGCGAGTCGATGGCAATCTAAATTGTGTCCGCCCAGAACTTGGCCATGAGGAATCTCATTATGGGTAGCTTCCATCAGTTCTTTAAGCGTGTAGTTGTAAAAGCACGCGCTACACGATAACAGATGTCCCATTGTCTGTGGGACTACATCACTTTTCCATTGCAGGCTGCGATCATTGATGTATCCCCACCTGAACAAGTTGTCCCTGCTACGACCAACCTGGGTTCGAAGCCTAGTATATCAGTTATCTGGTTTCCATAGTACAAGCTCTGCTTAGTTTAGGATCAGATGGTCGTGTGCAAATAATGTCGCATGATATCTATACATATAATAAAATCGTAGGAAAGTCAAAACTGTACATGAATATTTTTTTAAAATGATACTTGGGACGTGATCTACAATCGATATCGTAGCCAAAAATATAGTTTTAAGAATTTTTGTCTGTTTGTCTGTATGTATGTCCGGGCTAAACTCAAAAATTACTGCATGGATTTACATCAAATTTTGCTATAAATATTACTAAGAGGTCGGGTCAACATATAGGTTACAAATTATCACGATATCACCTACGGGGGAGGAGCTGTGATAATTTATAAAATTTAACGCGGGTAAAATCGCGGGGCGCAGCTAGTTATTATATTATTACTATAATAGCTTTGAGCGCAGCTTTTTATTAACTTTAATTAAGACTTCAAAATAAATATCCCATTAGTCACTTTCAGACTTCCAACAAAAGAAAAATTAATACAATGATATTAATTCCAAAAATAACCTTAATCAAAAGTATAAATAACACGAAAAACAATCAAGAAAAGCAAAAGGGTTTCCTAACCGCATTCTCGTTAATTGTGTCCACATTTTGTGGCAGATTACGGGGTAATTGTAAGAGCAGATGTCCAACCTAGTTACGACCATAATATGTTAGACGGCAATTACAACAATTTGTACGGATTGTGGCCTCTAATTAATAATTTTCTTAGTTTAATTGCAAGCTTTCAGGATTTTATCGTACTACTGGCGAATGAGAAATAAGATAGATACTGGTCAGAAATAATTAATTGCACTTAGTTTTGTAATTATTTATTTCTACTCATTTTCTTCAGAATTAATTTAGTACCGACAAATACTCGACGCTCGTAAACGTTATATTTGTATTTACAACTAGCTGTGCCCCGCGGTTTTACCCGCGTTAAATTATATCACTGTTCCTCCCCCGTAGGTGATAGCGTGATAATATGTTGACCCGATCTCTTAGTAATATTCTTGCAAAATTTGAAGTAAATCCATTCAGTACTTTTTGAGTTTAGCCCGGACATACATATAGACAAACAGATAAAAATTTTAAACGCTATATATTTGGCTTCGATATCGATTGTAGATCACGCCCCAACTATCCTTCTTAAAACATATTCGATGTACTATTTTAACTCTCCTACGATTTTATTATATGTATAGATTCCAGTATTTAGTTGTTAACAGTATCAGACTATTGGTCTGTTAGCATGGTTGGCAAATGCTTGCTTTTAACGCCGGAGGTCGTGAGTTCGATACCAATCAGTGATGATGGAGAATGAAGAGATGAAGGCCATGCGAGTTTTCTTATTATGTACAATGTACAGACGCCAGCACATCCGGCTACCCCAATCCGTCAAATTTCTCTTATAGATTTTCAACTTTATCACATAGGCATAAGGTTCACTTTCTATTGGGGAAAATTTACAGATTGGGGTAGCTTGATGTGCTGGCGTCTGTCCATACTATATATACTAGAGATTGTGGTCCATACGTTAATAAAAAAATGTGAAGGTTGAATTTTGGGAGGTAGTTTTATGAATATATTCGTATGTATTATATTATGTATGTGTATGTATTATATGTGTCTATATGAATATATCAAGGGTTATATCTGAACTAAGATGAAACCAGATTTAGTCGCATAAAATCAGATTACTACTTAATATTTGTGATTTTTTACACAGATATAGTTGGGTAAAGTAAAATCGAAATATAATTGTACTGAATAAATCTTTTTATAATGTAGGTAATTAATCAACTCTAAGAATCTCTCTTTAAGATTTCCCTGAATCTCAGTGTTACGTCCATATTATATTATTTAATTGACTAACTTGAACTTGACTGGTTGTCGTTGGTCTAGCGGTAGCGTGTTCAACCGTAGAAAATAAGGTCCTGGGTTCAAATCCTGGGTCGGACCAAAAAGTGATTTGGGATTTTTCCGTAAAAGAAATTTCTCAGTATCAGCCCGAAGTCTGGAAGTTGGCGGTATTACACCCCCGTGCCTCGGAGAGCACGTAAAGCCGTCGGTCCTGTAATTGACCTCTTTCCGGTCGTGTCGCTAGTTGTCCCATCGGATCATGAGACTGATGTAATAGAAAGTGCCCCTGTTTGCGCATACACTTATACACTATAATATCTCCTGCGCAATTGGCTAATCTCTATTGAGAATGGCCGCCATGGCCGAAATTCGGCCAGGAAGACATCATCATTATTTAATATATACGTTTGTGATTATTGGCCCCAAATAGATCTAAATGCACTGATCACTGCTTTATCACCGATATATATCACCGCGGGTGCAATTTACTAGGTGGGACAAAGATTATTTTTTACATCTATATATTATATAAAAATCAATGCCACTTTTCGTTGTAATGTTATAATTATTATAACATTACAACGAAAATTAGCCAAATCGGTAAAGGCGTTGTTCTTTTACCGATTTGGCTAATTTTGGTCTTGAATTATTCGTGGAAGTCCAGGGAAGGTATGTACGTAGAGAAAATTTAAGAAAAGTCTTGAAAAAGTTTAAAATCAACATCTTTAAGCAATTTAAAATATTTTTTTGTTTGAATAAATGAACTTAATAATCATTTTTTTATTACTATGCCTTACACGTAGCGAAGCACGTATCGGGCCGCTAGTACTGCATATATGAAAAGATTTCCGAATATCCTATATAGTAGAATAAAAATGAAATTCTATTTTCAAAGTATGTAGTTCAAAATTTGATATTCGCTATGAACTCTATCTGTGTAATTGGATTCTCGGGTTAGCAATTCCTGATATTTCTATTGTAAAAGTACATTACTTGCTGAAAGTTGGCTCATTATTAGCTGTTTAGTTTTTAGTTTGGCACTCGAATTCTATCGAACTTTTCAGCCGAGGCACGGTTATATAACATACCGTGGCCGAGGTGTATCATTTGTTTTTTGTATATTTGTTTGCTAGTTGGTTTAATGTGTTCAGAGAATATTTCAAACTGGAACATTGTAATTTTAAAACTTCCCTTTGTATTGTTTTATCTATGTTACTCGAAATAATAATGTATACAATTATATTACTACAAACATGTTCTGACTATTTACAAGCGCTTTTTTAAAGTCTACGTGAATAAAAATCTTTTTTTATATTATTGTTAAAACATCCGTACTCTAACCAAAAATTATCTTAGCAGCAATTTAAGTTCGTGGGGCATTGTTATTTATTGAAAAGTCGATTTCAAAAATGGGAAATCATAAATTTTATCGTCCGGTAGCTCTCGAATCAGCACCAGCAACCAATCCGGGGTAAGCGCTCTGCGTTAAGCTATGAACGATACACACTGGCATATCAAATTTAGGATTCGGCTTTCTAACACCCTTCTGGAGGATGTAGGTGTCATCCAATGTCTTTGTCTTCTCGAAACATTGCCGACTGATATGTTCACAGTTGCATGCGAAAGGTCATATCATATTGGAAAGACCTTCTGCACTATTATATAATTGACTATATAGAGCAGTTTATGGTGCACGGTGATATAACAAGGACAAAATAGAATTATAAAATTTAAAATCAAATATGATGCATTTTCTTATGTTTGGTTTCTTTTTAGGGTTCCGTAGCCAAATGGCAAAAAACGGAACCCTTATAGATTCGTCATGTCTGTCTGTCTGTCTGTCCGTCCGTATGTCACAGCCACTTTTTTCCGAAACTGTAGCTGTACTGTTGAAACTTGGTAAATAGATGTATTCTGTGAAGTGCTTTAAGATTTTCACACAAAAATAGAAAAATAATGATAATTTTGGGGGTTCCCCATACATAGAACTGAAACTAAAAAATGTTTTTTTCATCGTAACTATACATGTGGGGTATCTATGGATAAGTCTTTAAAAATGATATTGAGGTTTCTAATATCATTTTGTTCTAAACTGAATAGTTTGCGCGAGAGACACTTCCAAAGTGGAAAAATGAGTGTTCCCCCCTCCTGTAACTTCTAAAATAAGAGAATGATAAAACTAAAAAAAATATATGATGTACATTACCATGTAAACTAACAACGAAAATTGGTTTGAACAAAATCCAGTAAGTTGGTTTTTTTAATGCGTCATAAATCGTAAACCGCAATTGCTGCGGAACCCTTCATGGGCAATTCCGACTCGCACTTGGTCGGTTTTTTTAGTAATACTGTAAGTTAAGTAATACAGTAATAGATAGATAGATACACTTTATTACACTGAATCAAAATATTACATCGTAAACATGAATTTATACTGCATTTTGTTTACATAAGGTCTGCATAAAGTAGGTCTACGGTCCAGATTCGGATCCGTCGTTAGAATATCTCTTGTGAACTAGTCACCGTGGAGATGTACCAGTACAGCTAAAATTTTGCTAAGAACATTATTAAACTCACCCTGGTCGCAAACTCCATTATACCTTGATCCAATCACACCTGATTATCATTTGCAAATTAACATTGTCACGAACTCAATTTCAAACTCATCAAATACGAGGTCTATACTCGGCTTCGCTATTTGAAGACCACTGCATATAGTATGTCTTGTGTAGGTAGCTGGAGATGTACCACTATAGCTGAAATATAGCTAGGAAAATGATTAAGCTCACTTTGGTCTTAAATTCCATTACACCTTGATCAAATCAAACCTGATTATCATTTGCAAATTAACAGTGTCACGAACTCAATTTCAAACTCATCAAATACGAGATCTATACTCGATTTCGCTATTTGAAGACCACTGCATATAGTATGTCTTGTGTAGGTAGCTGGACATGTACCACTACAGCTGAAACATAGCTAGGAAAAATATTGAACTCACCCTGGTCGCAAATTCCATTATACCTTGATCAAATCACACCTGATTATCATTTGCAAATTAACATTGTCACGAACTCAATTTCAAACTCATCAAACACTAGGTCTATACTCGGCTTCGCTATTTGAAGACCACTGCATCTAGTATGTCTTGTGTAGGTAGCTGGAGATGTACCATTACAGCTGAAATATAGCTAGGAAAATGATTAAGCTCACCCTGTTCGCAAATTCTATTAAACCTTGATCAAATCCCACCTGATTATCATTTGCACATTAACATTGTCACGAACTCAATTTCAAACTCATCAAATACGAGGTCTATACTCGGCTTTGCTATTTGAAGACCACTGCATATACTATGTCTTGTGTAGGTAGCTGGAGATGTGCCACTACAGCTGAAATATACCTAGGAAAATGATTAAGCTCACCCTGGGTTCAAATTCCATTATACCTTGATCAAATCACACCTGATTATCATTTGCAAATTAACATTGTCACGAACTCAATTTCAAACTCATCAAACACGACGTCCGTTACGTGACGGTTGACGTCATCATGCTATCTGCTTAGGCCTTAGATAATCTGAATATTAATTGAAATGTTAATTATCAATCAAGACAATCTACATACAAGAGTTAAGTGATAAGGTGGTAATTGATCTTGAGTTTTGTTTAAGCTAATAAGGAAATAAAATAGTAATTATAATAAATTCAACTAGCACGGCTCGATAGTAATAAAATAGAAATATAATATTATATTCACTAATTTAAACAAGAAACTTATTGCAACTTATGGTTAACTGTCAGATTTGACATATCACCTCACGGATTATTTTGTGGGTAAATACAAATTGGAAGTATGAACAAAATTATATTACTTGCTAGGTGTGTTTTCTTTTAAATGAAGTACAGATCTTTTTACTCGCTGATAATGCGTTTTCTAAAAGTTAAACTATATTAAACGAAATCGAACCTTTATAAAGTTAGTAAGTTAATGCGGTGTCTAAGCTGTTGAATGGGTGTCGTCGTTACGAAAAGTGAGATCGGGCGAGGCGAACTTAAGTTGGGAGGAAGATATAAGATAGAAAGAAAGAGAATTACGTTTTGTATTTACGATATTGTATGCCGTCAGCTACACAGAATTCAAACATCCTTATTATGTGTTGAAAATGTTTTATTAGACTAAGGAGTTGGACATGGTATGTATCGATCAACACAATATTTCAGTTCACTGTCCCATCATAAATCATATAGCATATCCTAACTATGATCCAGTCTTATCAAATTGTCAATTATACATACTATTGTATGTTTTCAATTAAGCTTTACCGTTATAATCATAGAGTCAGCGTTGTCCATTCAAGTGCCAACCATGATTGTAATTTAACGTTTAGTGATGTGCCGTGATAATGTATATTCAGTACACGTGAAATATATGCGTCCCTTGTGATACTTACTGTGCCTCTAGCACGAGTTCCTGCAGTTTACTTACTCGATCACACGTACAGTTTCCTCCCATATATTGAGCAACAGCGCCTCTCGCGGAACTATTAAAAAAAAAAAAAAAAAAAAAAAAAAAGGTTTTTATTCACGTAGACTTTAAAAAAGCGCTTGTAAATAGTCAGAACATGTTTGTAGTATTATAGTTCTATACATTATTATTTCTAGTAACATAGATATTTAGGTACACATTGTATTGATAGTATTAAAACATTAATAAAATTTATTTTATAACAGCAATGATATTTAGCTAGCTCGTATCAAGTTATTAAGAACTAAAACTCTGGTGCTCAATGTATGGGACGAAACTGTACGTATGATTGAGTAAGTAAACTGCAGGAACTCGTGCTAGAGGCACTGATCGTAGTATGTTTCAATATGTACACAAAAATTATAAACAACTAATAACACGCTTTTTGGAAACCAAACCAAAAATCTTAGAAAAAAATCAATGCAAGAAGCGTAGAGCTTTTTAAGATATTTTCAAAATCAGATAAGTAGATAAGATGTAATCCTTCTACTCATATCTGTCAATAAAATATTTATTTGTAACTGTTGACACAACGCAACCCCACGCTTATATACATTTTTTTTTCTATGAAAGCCTGATTTTTTAACATAATATTATTTGGTTTTGAATTGGATTTTTGAAAAAACTTGTTGAGTTTTTTAGTGTATTATTTTCCGGCTACCGTAGCCTAGTTGGTAGTGCTGCTGCCTACGAAGCTGGTGGTCCTGGGTTCGAATCCCAGTAATTGAAAATATTTGTGTGATGAGCACGAATATTTGTTTCTGAGTCTTGGATGTTTTCTATGTATATAAGTATTTATCTATCTATCGTCGCCTGGTACCCATAGTACAAGCTTTGCTTAGTTTGGGGCTAGGATGATCTGTGTGACATTGTCTTGAGATATTATTATATTATTATTATTAATATTTATCTCAAAATACTTGCTTGGCACAAAGACTCTTCCAGTTATAAGGAATCACTAATTCTGTACGTCCTTGAAAATTATGCCAAATTTTGATTTAATCCGACGTATTGAAGGTCTAAATCATGTTCAAAGTTTCCGTTATGTATGTACATACTAACAAATGTAGGAATCTGATAAAAGTATTATAAAAAACAAGGAGCACATAAACAATACTAATAATATAGGTCAGTACAATATTATAAATAGCTACATGTTCTCACCGGTCCGTAACGCTACGTCCTACGTAGGTGGTTCAAAGCGAACGCGATTATGAAGCGGTGACACGCGAATTCAATGCGATGCGATGCGACGCGGTGGCTATGTGCTACGTGCACGCGAATCATCTCGCGAAGCCGCCACCGACGCCGCAAAAACACGACGGCACCGCATCCTGTTCGCGCGAAAATATCAAGCCAACTGATCGCATTCGCTTCATGTCGCGGCGCTCCGCACCGCACCGCACGCGCGTTTTGTCACGTAGGACACTTCAATAGGTTTCGACTGTTTGTTGTTTTCGCGCCGCGTCGCACCGCGCCGCTTCGCGTTCGCGTCTAGATCGCTCACGCAGAACGTCGCGTAAGTGATCGGCGAGGTTAAGCAACTAGGCTCGGGACTAGTTCCTCCCTCTTACCCACCACTGCAACTCCTGTAAGCCATGTGGCACACAATGAAATTACTCTGAGCGGTGAGGCTCAGGCATGTCCCATGGAATCGCTTAAACTGTCTTGTATCCCGCAACGAATTCAATCTGAAAGAAAAAAGGAGGAGTAAAAAAATGTATAGTTCCACTTCCCTCCAGAGCAAAGCGGAAGACAGAGTGATGTAAGGAGGATATAGCCTCATAAAACGAGAGAATTGAGCAACTAGGCTCGCGGTCAGTCTTTAGATGAGTGGCCACCAAAGTGGTTTAATTTCTGAGCGTCTACGTACTTCGGAGGGCACGTTAAGCTGTCGGTCCCGGTTGGTAGTAATTAAACAACAGTGGTTAAGTCATCTCAGCGACTGGGCGGCTTGAACAACTCTGACAATAGGATAACCACTGCCCATACAATAAGTAATTAAATTATGATTTATTTTTCCAGTGCTGCCTCGTTGGTCCCGGACCAGGACCTGATATTTTTTTTTAAAGACATCGCCCGCACAATATTATTTAATATCTGTGTCGCGGGGTTAAATTATCGATGGTTGCACCGATAATTAGATCTTGGGTTCAAGTTAAATGTCGGGCCAAAAAGGGACATTGAGATATACATATATGTAAAAAACCGTTAGACTGGAGTTAGGAAGTTGGGGGTAGTTTTAGCCCCCATATCTTGGACAGCACGTAAAACCGCCTACCGTACACCTGACTTCTTTTCAGTTGAGTCATCTAGTAAAGTAGTAAGTAGTAAAGAGTGCACATGCGTTTGCTCACACACTTGTGTACCTTCATGTACCGCGTATAGCTAGTCTGTATTGTATTATATTAATTATTTTTCTTTTAACCTAATCAAACATGAAACTTAAAACTAGGACATTACTCTGAAATTGACTCTAATCGTTGTTTCTTACGCTAAATAAGTCTACTCGGCGGCTTGAACAATTCTGACACATAGGGTAATACGGCCCAAACGATAAACAGTACTAAAATACTATTTAGATTGTATAGTTCTCAGAAGGCACCTAATGTAACAAAATCCAAAAAAATGCTATTTTTTCACCTTAATATTCATTAAAATTTATTTATTTTTGTCACACCAAGTAACTCAAGTTTAAACTCAAAGATCTGAACATATTAAATCAAACCAAAAATAAATTGTCTGTTATTTAAGATGTACCCCATCCCTATTCCAAGACAGATACTGCACAGTACACATGAATCAATAGCATGACAATCTCCCTTAGTGATTGTTATCTGAATGTCCATTGACATTATTACGCAGTCAATCGCATTCAATTATTCAATGCATATCTCCAAGCCTTAACACTAATAACCATATCGAATAGAAAGAAAATAATACAATAATACAAATAGGAATCTTTCTACAACTAGAGATGATACATTCTTCGTAGTAGGATAGAGATGAACCATTCTCATTTGCTGTGTGGTGACGGCATAGGATATCATAACTCCATCTCATCCCGTGTGGGGCGTAAAAATCCTCCCGAGGGAATACCTTCAAGAGTGGGCAGCAGCGTTTTTCTGTGAACAATGACCACAAAGTGCGATCGCAAACCCGTTTACCAAACGCAGCGATTATGGCATATACCCCATTCTTTGGGGAGGCTTTTGTTTTACTGTGAACGTAATTTGGCTGATATGATGATGTATCTAATATTAAGACAAAAGTGTATTTATTACCGATTCTAATTCTCTGAGAAATAATTGATTAAATAACAGTCATAGGTACATTTTTAACGTGCCTAAAATAACTGCATTACTTTTTCTTTAAACCTCCTCATTAAATTAACCAGCTATATTTAGTATAGTCGAAAAATAAATATCTTATTTATCTAAAGCTTGAAAGAAAGCAACCTATATTAAAAAAAAAACCATTTTGTCAATCGTGTTCTTTGTCTTATTTTGTTCTTCAGTTTAGTCAGTATGGGGTTTTTTGAAGTTATACTTCTTTTGGCGCGATGGAGAAAAATGATAAGAGTGAATTTTTTTAATCTTAATGTTATAGCATTATTCGCAATGCAAAGCGTTTATCTAATCTAAAAAATGGGAAATCATAAATTTAATCGTCCGGCGGGTCTCGAACCTGCACCATCTACCAATCCGGGGTAAGCGCTCTGCGTTAAGCTACGAACGATACACACTGGCAGATCAAAGTTATGATTCCCTTGCTAACACCCTTCCGGAGGATGTAGGTATTATCTATCGGTTTTGTTTTCTAGACACATGGCCGACTGATATGTTCACAGTTGCCTGTGAAAGATCATATTATATTGATAATACCTTCCAAATTATTAAATTTTAATGTTATAGCATTATTCGCAATGCAAAGCGTTTATCTAATCTCAAAGATGGGAAATCATAAATTTAATCGTCCGGCGGGTCTCGAACCTGCACCATCTATACCTATATCAAATATAACCTAATGTTAAATATTTCTACTTATTTTAATAAATAAGTAGAAATATTACGCATTCATTTATAACTCTAAATCATTGAAAAACTTTACGCGGCAGTAAAACAAACAGCCGTAAAAACGCTATCATTATTTAATGCTCCGATATAATCAATCATTTTGATGAACGGCTTTCCTATAACGAGGGCTTTATAAATACAGCAAACAAAAATAAAAATAAATGGTGATTATTTTGGTAATATTATTTAAAATAATTCTGTTACTGATTTTCTGTTATTGGGAAAGCATTAACACAATTAAGGTAATAAATGTTTTAAATCACTACATTTAATAAATCAAGTTGGTGACAATAATTATATATATTCGTTCCCCATTTGAAATGATTGGTAAAGCTGAAGTGTATTAATACTTTTAGTTAGTTTTAATCAGTTTTAATTTTACTTTTATTAGTTACTATCTTTTTTTTCTCAATTGAGTACTTTAATAAAATCGCAATATTTAACGATGCCTTAATTTGAGTTTATTTGATCTCAACTGATTTATATACGTCAATCTAGCAAGCATATTTATTTAATTAAAAGGCCATAAATAAACTATAAATAACTTATAATATTAACTGCATGGGTCTTAATTTGTGTTTTCTTTTATTTTTATAATCATTCCGTACATGTACCTTAATAATATATGGATTTTTAAGATTAATCGAAGGATAGTCCCTTGTTGTGTCTCTATGTTTCTTGTCAGTTCTTCGTATAGTTTATGTCTAAATCCGGGGATAGGAAATATAAATTGGGCATATCATATTACTAAATTACGTATTTCCCTACAGATAAAAAAAATGGTACGTTAATCACCAGGTATGATTGCATTCAACTGATCTCAAATCTTTTTGAAAATGACATTAACTTTTTGGACACTTTAGTTCACGTACTCTTAGAGCAATGAGTACTCCGTCTAATCTAAGAAAGAAACGCACAGCCTTCTTCGTCATTTTAACCGTATTTGTAAAGTCCCTAAAAGTCTGGTCCGTAAAAGCGTAAAGCACGCGTTGTCAGTTTATAGATGAGTGACCTCCAAATTACTTGAATTTAAGTGCTCCGTGCTTCGGAGCTTACAGTACGGCCACTCTCTTCAAACAGCTTCTAAATTTAATGGTCCATTTTGCTAACAACCACATTCAAGCAGATACGCGTCAAGCAGTATTAGGTAGGTACTAAGCTCTATAGGTATGCTGTACCAAATTTTGATACGTATTTTTTTAAATTAATCTTTTGCAAACTTTGTATCATGTATTACTTATGTATTGGTTCGTTGTGTGTATTATGTAGTTACTAAATATCATCATCATCATATCAGCCATAAGACGTCCACTGCTGGACAAAGGCCTCCTCCAAAGATCTCCACACTTGCCGGTCTTGCGCTATTCGCATCCAGCAGCTTCCAACGACCCGCCCAAGATCATCGGTCCATCTTTTTTTGGGGGCCTGCCCACGCTGCATCTTCCGATTCGTGAGCCTTTATGCCCCAACGGTCGTCGTTTAGTAAGTAGGTTAGATTTAAATAGATATAATATAGAAGCAAGTTTTAACCGACATAGCCGTAAGAATTGCCAAGCTGAAGTGGCAGTAGGCATGGCACATAGCTCGTAGAGCCGACGACCGCTGGGGCAGAAAGGTTCTCGAGTGGCGACCACGAACCGGAAGACGCAGCGTGGGCAGGCCCCCTACAAGATGGACCGATGATCTTGTGCGGGTCGCTGGAAATTGCTGGATGCGGATAGCGCAAGACCGGCAATTGTGGAGATCTTTGGGGGAGGCCTTCGTCCAGCAGTGGACGACTTTCGGCTGATATGATGATGATGAAGTTAGATTTAGGAGGCTCATCATTATGGTACCGGTTTAAAGTGGATGGTGTAAGTGGATTTTTGGATGCTACTTAGAGAGAGATTATAATTTATATTCTTTGTAAATCACATTATTATTATAAATGCAAAAGTTTGTGAGTGTTTGAGTGTGTATGTTTGTTACTTCTTCATGTCGAAATGGCTGGAGCTTTATTAGCAAACTTATAGGTTGAATTACATAAATTTAAAGTTTTAGATATAATTTACTACATATTGTCTGATTGATTCTGTCTACATTGTACTAAGAATTCCATATTATTATATAAGGGGAAGACCACGGCAAACATTTCTGACCAAATTGGAGATGTTCTCAAGAAAGGGCAGGTCAGAAGTACCCTAAAACCGGCGAGCATGTATGAAGAATATAATGGCAGTAATCAAGGCAAAAGAAGTATGCAAAGATCGTGACAAATGGAAATCCGTTATCTCTGCCTACCCCTCTGGGAAACAGGCGTCAGTCTATGTATGTATGTATTATTATACACAGGGGCACTTTCTATTCTATTACTCTCACGATCCGATGGGACGACGACCGGAAAGGAGTCAGGTACAGGACCGAAGGCTTTACGTGCTCTCGGAGGCACGGGGGTGTTACACCGCCAACTCCCAGACAACAGTTTTTGTTGAGAAATTTTCTTAACAAAAATATCCCTAAATCACTTTTTGGCCTGACCCGGTATTTGAACCCACGAATCCATTATCTACGGTTGAAGAAACGATACCGCAAGACCAACGTGGCAGTCCAGCATTAATGAAAATATTTTCTTAAATTAAGTATTATAGAAAGTTGATAATTCTTTTGAATGCGTCTGGATAGTCAGCAGTAGATATTCAATGGCACAAATATTTCACGAAAAGCATTATTTTTACAATATTATCGTGTCAAGGGTCTCTAACATCTGTTGAAGTATTTTTCAAGGGGTGACCGTTCTTCGCGTGCGAATAGAACCTTTTCTTGACCCACAAAGGCTTTAGTGTTTGTAAGGGCACCCTAAGGGTTTGCTATGTTAGGTAAGAGTAACTTGTAAAGTTAAGTATTTATTTTGTTGGTACACGAAAACGAATAATGTAGGCGATTTATATTGTGTACCGTTTCTGTTGACACCAAAGTATTAGATTATTGAATATATTCAAAAATATAGGAAAATATATATTTTTATGCACTGTTTCATCCTGGTACAGACGCCAGCACTTCAAGCTACCCCAATTTGTAAAATTTTTCCAATTGAAATTGAATCTTATGCTTTTGTGATAAAGTTAAAATCCAAGAGCCGGCCAAGAGCGGACTCGCCCATGAAGGGTTCCTTAGCAGCAAGTATTTTAGTTGATTAAATGAAAGCAAATTGCGGTTTACGATTTATGACGTATTAAAAAAAACTACTTGCTTGATCTCGTTCAAACCAATTTTCGTTGTTAGTTTACATGGTAATGTACATCATATATTTTTTTATTTTTATCATTCTCTTATTTTAGAAGTTACAGGGGGGCGGGCACTCATTTTACCACTTTGGAAGTGTCTCTCTCAAAAATTATTCAGTTTAGAAAAAAATTATATCAGAAACCTCAATATCATTTTTGAAGACCTATCCATAGACAACCCACATGTATGACTACGATGAAAAAAACATTTTTGAGTTTCAGTTCTATGTATCGCGACCCCCCAAAATAATTGTTATTTTTCTATATTTGTGTAAAAATCTTAATGCGGTTCACCGAATACATCTACTTACCAAGTTTCAACAGTACAGCTCGGAGAAAAGTGGTTGTGATATACGAACGGACAGACAGACAGACAGACATGACGAATCTATAAGGGTTCCGTTTTTTGCCATTTGGCTACGGAACCCTAAAAAGAAGCAGATATATTACTAGCGCACGCAAAATGAAGACTTCAAAACGTCACAATTGGGACGTTTTGTCTTCAGTCCGCGCTGAGCAGGGCGACGAGCTTAACATTAGAAACGCAATTGTTTAAATGATGTCTATCTCTTTTATTAACATGCCCATCGTATCTTTTGTACTCTTCATTAGAGCAACTTGTCAACATAGCGACCATATTTTAAATGTCGGTTACTATGAACGTAACGTATCTTGTGTACAATAACATTGACTTCTTCTTATTTTTTGTTAACTTATGTTGTATAATACATTAAAGTGGTGATAAGATTTAAAGTACGTAAAATATCACACTCCTATAAATGTGGGGTGTCATGACAGTTTATGCCAAAGCGTTTCTCATGACAGATTAAGTTAAAATATAAAACTGAAATACTTTTGACATTTCCGTGTCCATAAATAAATGGCGCTAAAAACTAATAACAATATTGTTAAAAGTTGAATATGTCAGTAACATTACTGGGTTATTTTCAATCAGTATGAGAACAAGGAGGTTTTCATAAAGTAATGTAACCTTTCTCGCGCGTTCACAGTAGTACCGAATACGAGTAGTTGTCACCCGGGTAATTCACCTTTCCGATTCTGACCTAACACCCATACTATGCACTATCTTGGCGTAAAGCGACATTTTACGCTCAAAGAATAGATTCGTCTACTGTATTCTCTCAGATAATACATTTACTTTTTTTCTCATGCAACTTATCAAAACTTTTTTCAAATGAAATAAGAAGTAACGCCTTATCCTTGCCTCGCTTGTAACATACAAACGAATACTAGTATAAAACTTATAAATACATTGGAAAAGTTTGGATGTGTAACGTTGTCCGGTAGTAATTTGTCAGACATCAACCCATCTTCTGTACAGTTACACAAAAAGGATTTTCTCATTTCTTGCGGCATCTTGTCTTGTCGGAAAGAAAATCTTATTCGTGCATTTTGCTTATTTAATGTTCTCTGAAATACCGAAAAATTCCAGACTTGGGACTGATACTGATTTTTTTTACAGAAAATTCTTTTTTGATCCCGAACCAGGTTTTGAACCCAGAGCCTCATTATCTGTGGTTAAACGCCGTATTGTAAGACCAAGAAAGTATTTATATAACCATAGATTATCTATCTTATTTTATTACAGATCATTGCTTTAAACAGTAATATTAAATCCTACCAATATTATAAAGGCGAAAGTTTGTGAGTGTGTGTGTGTGTGTATGTTTGTAACTTCTTCACGTCTAAACGGCTGTTAACGGCTGAAGCGATTTTAATAAAATTTGGTATGGAGTTAGCAATTTATAAAGATTAACGCGGGTGAAACCACGGGACATAGTTAATTGAATAAAGCAGATATTTATGCTGCCTAATTATATGGGTTTAATGTCACGATTACTCTTTAACTTTAATTGTGATAAAATAATGTTAATAATATAGTACTGAATCGCAATGTAATTTTTATTGACATGACGTTTACAGTTATCCTAGAAGGCTTTCACTGCTTCAATGGACAATGCCTCTTAATGTATTGAGTAAAATAAAAGTTTTATTTTTATCTTTATTTAAAGAGCTTTGTCAAACATGACTATGCCGCTCTATTGGGCCATAAATCAACATATCACACAACAATTATAATAGACAAGTATACAATGCACTTCGTGTTATTCTTCTTCCAATCACTGTGAACGTCGTCGCAACCCAACTTCAACAATTTTATATAGTGACTTTGCTTTTACAGATAGAGGGTATGCCAGTAAAATAAAAGTTAAAACATTTTAGCACCAGTGCTACTTCTAGTATCAGATTTGCCGTCTCTAATACTCTGTATTTCATATTGATGTCAGTGTTTTCTCGGGGTACCACCGTTGCGCTATCCAACGAACGTCTTCAATAAAACACTATCCGATGTGTCATAGGTCACCGGCCGAGAATACGACCTTGACACATGAATGCCCATTCTCGAAAAAGATCACTCACTTATATGTGTGATTGATATACCACAGCAATAATATACTCCGATAGTGTATTATTTAGAAAAATACAATACATAAATATTTATGGGCAACCAACATAAAACACTTTTATTTATGTTTCAACGCTAGTGAATATATTTCCAATAATTTTTAGCAGTATAATATTATTGATGTAACTTTTTGGTGACTTATATGATTGCAGAATAAATATCTGATGTTTATGATATTGAAAAAAGTATGTATTTACTTAGTTTATAATTTAACAATTTTGTATTGCTGTGCTCTTACAGAGTTCATGTAGATGATACTTGATATTTAATCTTGGGCATTCGGCACAAACAGACTAATTACTGGATAGAATCAATTAGCTAAGCTTAAATTTTCTAGCCATCGAGAACAAAAACGGCACTTGCATAATTTTCAAATTGAATACAAAAAATAATAAACTTATGTAATAATATTCGGATTTGTCATTCGGAACCTGGTCTAGGCCAATGCATCTGAAATTATACATATTTTGCCTTGCTATTTACAAATACACGGGAATAGCTAATGAATTACGTTGTCTTTAAGGTCACGATTTATTTTAAGTAGATAAGTAATATCTCTAGATATGAACTTATTTCACATAAAATGAGGATATCTTGGACATTCTTTACCACTAATTAATTTACTTCTAATTAATTTCAAAATAAGCATATAACTGTAAAAAATATATAACAATATAATATATAAAATATTCCTAACATAACAGAAATAAACAGAAAATAATTGAAATTTGATCGAAACCATTTTGAAAGTACATGACGATCCAGTTGCTTTTAAATAACGATAGGTACGTAATAGGAACCATTCGTTGCATTGCGTACTCTGGTAATATTCCACGGTATAGCGTAACAAACGGAAGGATGGGTACTTCGAGAAATCACACTTGGCTAGTCGAAATGGAAATAGAACTACCCTTATCAAAGTATATAAGTTATAATATAAGTTATCTTTACTAACCACCTAATTTATGCAATTACTAACACAATACATTTAATGTTATATTATTATAGTTTTAGTGTCCGTTCCTTATTACTTGTATTTGTCAATTATAAGTGAATTCTATTCTTTTTTGAGAAATTAATGTCTTGAACCGTAAAAATACTGGTTCATAAGTGTGTAAAATTTTACTTTTTTCTATTTACTGCTATTTTCGCCTTACGATTTAAGAGAGAATTTTAGATATTATAAAGCAATAAATGAATATTGCTTTAAATTATAATATCTTACCAACGTAATACTTAAACATCTTACCAACCACGCCAACAGGCCTCATTCGTAAGAAAAATATATGTTACATACTCACTTCTTAGGACTATATCACGCACGATAAAATCCAGAATAAACCTCGTAATACATGGGCAAAGTTTCGATGCGTAACATTGTCCTGCAGTCATTTGTCAGGCATCGATCCATCTTCCCTTACATTCGTCAACGACGCGTGTTTCCTAGTCACGTACGCTTTATATATTGTTTTTCTTATTTTGGTGAGTGGATTGGTATGTAAGTATGTTTTCTGTTTTGTTTTTAAGATGAACTTAAAGGATGACCTGCCTGGTCAAGTGGTTAGTGAATCCGACAGCTAATCGGAAGATCAGCGCTGCAGAAATGAGATACCGCCATTTTTCATACCAGTACAGAGAAAACTAATCTATATATATAAAAATCAATGCCACTTTTCTTTGTAATGTTATAACTCAACAACGCCTTTACCGATTTGGCTAATTTTGGTCTTGAATTATTCGTGAAAGCCCAGGGAAGGTTTGTACGTATAGAAACTTTTAAAAAAGTCTTGGAAAATTGTAAAATCAACATCTGTTAGCAATTTAAAATATTTTTTTGTTTGAATAAATGAATTAAATTTATTTTTTTATTAATTACTATGCCTTATACGTAGCGAAGCACGTACCGGGCCGCTAGTAATGTTTAAAATGTATAGGTACCACAATTGAATGTATTTTCCGTATATGTTATGAAAATAAAATTATTTCTTTCTTTCTATTTCTAAGCCAGAGGTCGTGAGTTCGATCCCAACCGGGACAAATTTGTTGTGTGATGAGCACGATTATTTGTTCTGTATCTGGTTGTAAGTCATCTATAACTAGCTGTGCCCCGCGGTTTTACCCGCGTTAAACTTTATAAATTATAGCCTATGTATTAATCCAGGGTGTAAGATAATTCCATACAAAATTTTATTAAAATAGCTACAGCCGTTTAGACGTGCAGAAGTAACAAAGATACACACTCACACAGTCACACACTCACTTACGCCTTTGTAATATTAGTAGGATTATTTTCTTCAAAATGAATATCGCCACCCCCTCTCATCCCGTGGGGCGGCGCGCGGCGCAGAAATCGTTCCGAGGGAATATATACCAGGGAACGGGCAGCAGCGTTATTCTGAGTACTATGACCATTTTACTGAGTTCGCTAACACGTCTTCCAAGCGTATTGATTATGGCATATACCCCCATTCTTGGGGCTGTCTTGATGTTTATTTAGTGATTTAAGATTCAATTTATTTATGACTTTATTATATGCAAAACTATTTTTGTATTATGTAGTGTCAAGATGAACATTTCCATGCCTTTAGCTAGAACACAGATTTCTATTATTTTAACATCCTTATATCTGTACCCATGTTCAGCATATAAATGATTGATTGATCGATTCATATCTGCAGGAAGTACCTACACAGTAAATGTACAGACGCAAGCACATCAACCTACCCCAATCTGTCAAATTTCCCCAATTGAAAGTGAACCTTATGCTTATGTGATGAAGTTGAAAATCTATAAAAGAAATTTGACAGATAGGGGTAGCTGGACGTGCTGGCGTCTGTACCTACACCTGTGGGTGTAGTTACATTTACTGTTTGTCTTAATTACGTTATAGTAGACATATGTATGTCTTAACATATCTACACTTAATATATTCTTAGCTAAACATGGAACAGATCGTTGACAAGCCTAATCCTAACCTCGAGTAGACTAAAATCCAATCTGCAGCTAATACCGGTAATAATGTGTTATCTGACAGCAGATTACTCTATCATGCTCTGTCTACACACTAGATCACAAATGGAATTGCAATTTTGTCAATGCAAATTATAGCAGTTGATGCCTTACTATTGGTCACCAGAATGAATTTGAAGGTTGTTAGGATTTGCGCGTGGAGGAGAGCAAGTGTCAAAGGTCACTCTTACTGAAATAAAAGACTTGTCCGCTCACCCATGCAGTCTCTACTAAGCCCAAATCCTCATGAACAAGTACACCGCCCGGCGCAATAACCTAATCTTCGCGTTGCTTTTATTAAGGATGCAGGTCTGCAGGTACATTCAATTTAATAATGCGTTCAGGATGCAGATGGGGCTGCGGCGATTCTGTAGTGCATCAGGGATGTTTGCTGAGCATCGCGTAGATTGTTTCTACGCTACGATGCGTAAGAGATGCGCATCTCTGGTGCGCAGAATACGTGGCAGCACCAACAGCATCCTTAGCATGATCGCTAGTCGGCTAGACTGTATTTACGTCAATCATTACTACGCCATTTCTCATGGAATGACGCAGCAATGAATGGTAAAATGTTAAATTTGTTACATATTTAAAAAATACTTATTACTAACACTAGTTTATAAGTAAATTGTTACTAACTTATTTGACACTAATTTGGTCTGAAAATAAAGTCTTATTATTATTATTAAGCGACGTTTAATGCTCCCTTTTTAACCCACAATTGTGAAGAACCAACGGGATGGGTTAAACTCTTCGGGCACAAGGGTTATCAAAAAATGTCAATAAAAGAAAGCATGACATTCTAACGGTTTTTTTTATATATCAGAGGGCGATAAAGGAGCTAGTGCGTCACCTGATGGTAAGTGATCACCGCCGCCCATGGACACTCGCAACACCAGAGGAGTCAGGAGCGCTTACCGACTCTTGTACCCCTCCCCCCACCCCGATGAGCTCTGGCTCTGGCTCTGGTATCCAACAATTATAGAATTTTAATTTCCTTATAAATTAAGAAATCAACATTCTGACTGTAGCATGTCAGTATATATATATATATGTCGACGCATGACCAAAATTATAGGTTGAAGGTAACCTATAAGTTTAGCCTTTTTATGATCTGAATACTATAACCGTCTATTTCTGAGTTAAAATGTTAAGTTTTGCATTGTTGTCTCCCGGACAGCACATCGGAACTCAATTCGAACTGCTGTTAAATTAAGTTGTGTTTGTTAAATTATTGAATTTTCCTTTATCAGAAGTGGGATACGCCCCACTTCGACATATATGACAATCTAATTTATAGGCATAAACATAAAGACTCCTTCTGCAAAAGGAGCGATACTCATAATTTAAATACTAGATATAAGCATAACTTTATGTTACATACTACCCTTCTCCACAAAGTAAGTAACTCTTTTATGGGGCAAAGTATAAGATTCTATAACAAACTTCCCATTTATATCCGAGAAATGTCTACGAATAAGTTTAAAAGAATTATAAAAGCCAAATTGTGTAGCAGGGTTTACTACAAAATTTCTGATTATTTAAGTGACAAAACAGTTTGGGATTTAGTCGCTCTAAACACATTTAAATACAAACACATTTAAATACTTAAAAAAGGATTCGTACTGAGTTTTCTGGCAGTGTTTCACAGTAGCTGCCACGTCATGCACTGCACGGTAGGGTAAAAAAATATTGACGATTCCACACAAATGTAATATTTTTATGGAATAAATGAATTTGAATCTTGAATCTTGAATCCTTAAGATGCTAAAAGTCCCTTTTCAACAAAAGTTGTGTACGCAAAGTTAGATTGCCCACGCGAATTAAAAAATAAGATCAGAATCAATTTGCAACTGCTGGTGTAGATAATTAGTACAATACATGAAAAAAAAATACGCAAAGAATCGAGAACCTTTCTCTAGTTTGAAGACCATATAAAACTAGAGAAGTGATACGGACGTGACTCTAAAAAGTAGGGGTAACAATTATGAGACGTAATGGAATTTGCAATCACACACGAATAAACTGAGGCATCACCAACTGTTCTGAGTTTATAAACTGAATGATTGGTACTAACATTTGCATACCAATGTAAGTATTTCCTTTATTTATTTATCATGTATGCACACTGCCTTGGGTGTCATATCTCGTACAATATAAAATTTGAAATACATCTTGAGTTTCATGTCAAAATCACCATACATAAAGTTGGTTTTCCACAGCCCAACAATTAATCATTTCTCTTCAGCCTCCAACATTCATACACAAATGATCGCCTCCTGTCAATTGCCTCAAGTTTCTGGCACAAAGAAACTGGTTGATTGAGTGTTGTGCTGTACTCTGTAGTTGTTTGATCACTTGGATACTTGACTTGAAATTGCCTTGGGTGTGCAAGCGAGCGATTTATTTTGAGATCTTGGATCTCTTGTTCAAACTTAACTAATTTGTTGTTCAGTTCGTGCCTAAAATTAATGATTTATCTGGATTTTTTATTTATATCAACGGAATATTCTTAAACTTATCAAATAAATATTAAAAAATAACAAATCAGGTCCTCATGGATCTATAGTAATCAATATTATAGAAAAACCTAACTTATCACTATGCAATCTAGTAACATAGATCTGTTGGTTGCTAACTCGAATAACACAAGTGGCTCCTAATCTGCCTTCGCAGAAATACTCTGATATTATGTCTCCCGTTTAATATCCTGCATAATCATTTATTCCCGTCCTATCTACATGAGCGTTTCTCTTATACTCAATCACCAGACAAGCAATTATTTGTACTACTCTTTCATGTTGTATACTTACTTTTTTTTTCTGAGTGTACATTAAATAAATAAATAAATACCTGATAGTAGCTATATTGTATATTTTACAGATGCCAGCACATCCAACTACCACAATCTGTCAAATTTCTTTTATATTTTTACAACTTTATCACAAATGCATAAGGTACACTTTCAATTGGAGAAATTTGACAGATTTTAGTAATTGATGTGCACGCGTCTGTACAGTCAACAGCAAAAGTAGATGATCAAAGTCGGATATTCAATACTAATTATCATAAATTGCGACAAAATAGTGTGGTGGTGAAGAGTATCTAGTTGAAGGTGTGCATGAGTGTTAAGTGTAAAAAATATTAACTTGTGAAAACGGCCGCCCAATAGCATCATAAACTCAAAACTCAGGTCCGATTGTGATCATCTACTTATGCTGTTGACTGTACAAACTAATGAAGGATTTTTGAAACTCGGAAAAGAACACTCGGATATGCAATCTACTATAAATATATCAACAAAAAAGATGAATTCTTTAAAACAACATGTTTGATCAACTAACGTTGCTACAGTGTAAACTGACAATTTGATGACTGTTAGTGATACTGTTCTTTAACTAAGTAAAATTATCAACTGTAACTTGAAAGATACTGACGTACAACTATGCATAAAATTGCTAAAGAGGATACGCATAATCCAAGACCGAGATCGGTCCTTCTAAATTTTAATGGGGACTATTAAAATTCAAAAGAGCCGATCTCGGTCTTGATACACTCGGTACACAACACGTACATACATACTAATGAGCATGATGTTTTTTGGAACGAAGTTCGTTATCGCGCGTTGTGAAAGGGGGCTAGACGGAAAAAAATCTTACGAAAAGTTGTCACGACACTTTTTGCAGCTGTGCGGCGTGCGCATGTTTCTCTGTCTGTCTCTCTCTCTCTCTTATGGAAAGCAAGCCAGATATTTTCATTTCTATATCGCATTGAACAGTGTGGTGTCACGACGATATTATTTTTGTTGAGTGTATACAGGTTTTTTGTACATAATAAATAATAAGAAATAACTTCGTTCCATCTGGGTGTCCCTTGACACCTCTCAAGTTTTTTTTGTTTTCGCCTTGAGCCCAAATTTTGAACCTGTCACTTTTTAGTGATCAGCACGTAGCAGTGAGTAGCTAACATAGAGAGCTTCAGTCTATGTTTCTAAACTGTTGTATTGTTATTGTATTAATGTCCTCCGAATTTTGGCCACGGCGGCCAGATGGAGACTAACCAAATGAACAAGACATATTATAGTGCATAATTACGTGCGCAAACACAGGGGCACTTTCTATCCATCACTCTCATGATCCGATGGGACGACTAGCGACACGACCAGAAAGAGGTCAGGTAGTTCAGTATTTAATGTATTCATTTCTAAAAGTAAAATTATCTAAACATGGCATCATTAAAGGTTATCCGAGTTCGGAGAAAAAAATCAGATTGGCATTTTAACTTCTCTCAGTATCAGCCTACTGTCTGAAAGTGGGCGTTGCTAAACTCTTGGTAGACTTCGAAGAGCAACTAAAGCTGTTGGTCATGGCATCATTATATATTATCCCAGTTCGGGAAAAAAGTCAGCTTAACATTTTTCTGCCAAACATCTCACAGTGCCAGCCTGAAGTCTGAAAGTGGGCGGTGCTACACCCTCGGAAGACCTCGGAGAGCATCCAGAGCCGGTGCTACACCTCTGGAAGAACTCGAAGAGCATCTAGAGCCGTTGGTCCTGTATCTCAACTCTTCCCAGTCGTGTTAACTAGCTGCCCATGAGAGTAAGAGATTAGAAAGTATACATGTGTTCGGGCACACGCTTCTGCTCAATAATATGTAACGCGCACATGGCTAGTCTCCATTAAAATTGACCACCATAACCGAAACCCATATAGAAGCTATTTATTTTATTTATAGCTAAAACGAGAAATCTTATGTTTTTTTTAGAAGTAAAAAAATCCGGCCAAGTGCGAGTCGGACTCGCCCAAGAAGGTAGGTTCCGCAGGTAGGTTCCGCAGCAGCAAGTATTTCAGTTGATTAAATGAAAGGTAAATTGCGGTTTACGATTTATGACGCATTAAAAAACACTACTTACTAGATCTCGTTCAAACCAATTTTCGTTGTTCGTTTACATGGATTACCATGTACATTAGTACATCTTATATATTTTTTTAGTTTAATCGTTCTCTTATTTTAGAAGTTACAGGCACTCATTTTTCCACTTTGGAAGTGTCTCTCGCGCAAACTATTCAGTTTAGAAAAAAATTATATAAGAAACCTTAATATCATTTTTGAAGACCTATCCATGGATACCCCACATGTATGGATACGATGAAAAAACATTAAGTTTCAGTTCTATGTATGGGGAATCCCCAAAATTATTATTCTTGTTCTATTTTTGTGTGAAAATCTTAATGCGGTTCACAGAATACATCTACTTACCAAGTTTCAACAACGGACGGACAGACAGACATGACGAATCTATAAGGGTTCCGTTTTTTGCCATTTGGCTACGGAACCCTAAAAAGTGGAATAGCTATGTACAGACGCCAGCACATCAAGCTACCCCAATATGCTATATTTCCCCAACTGAAAGTGAACCTTATGCTTATGTGATAAAGTTGAAAATCTATAAAAGAAATTTGACAGATTGGGGTTGCTGGATGTGCTAGCGTCTGTACATCAATACCCTACAATTTCGCTTTGACCTTAGGTGTGATTCTGACACTAAGAAAAACGTAATGAAATTTACTGGAAAAGTATATTAAAGTAACAAAAACGTGACTACATTGACTGCTTCTCGGTAACCATCAATTATTACACTGTTCCTGTAAATTTCACACAAATAACTACATAAATGCCATCTATTAATATCCATCAGCAAATGGATTTGTTTTTAACTGTCCAGCAAAATTATGCTCACAATCATCTGAGAAATTTTTAAGAGACAAAGCCCATTACGACATCTCCTAATATTTAAAACATACATACATAGACTCACGCCTGTCTTCCAGAGAGGTAGGCAGAGATAACGGATTTCCATTTGTCACGATCTTTGAACACTTTGCCTCGTTAATTGTCATTTTATTCTTTATACATGCTCGCCGGTTTAAGGTACTTCTGACCTGGCCTTTCTTGAGAACGCTTTGGTCCGAGAATGTCCTACCTTGGACTTCCGGTTGTCCCATTCACACAAGCCAGGTACATACTTCTTTTGTCAATCTTCTTTCATTCATCCTTTCTAAATGCCCAAACAATTTCAGTCTATAATTGCACTACACAAGTAAATAAATATATATTTTTTTAATTTTAAAAACATCGTCTGCTGGACGAGAGCTCCCCCAAAAATATATTTAATTGCCAGTCCTGCGCTACCCGTATCAAACTGTATTTATTTAAGTAAGGAAAGGGAAACGAAGGGAAATACTCGGTATAATTTGTTTTGCTGACAGGCTAATCAATGCATTTCGCAATCCAACTACATAATCCCCAACCGAAATCCATTGGCCGCAAATCATAGAAATTACATTAAATTAGAGTAAACTCTACTGGGAAGTCACCCGTCTACAGAGACGTCCACATGGGTAAATATTATTCCAGAGTGTAAGTGTTAAGTATTTCTGTACTCGCAGAACTGGTATCCAGTAAATATTTCACCATAGTATTGCTATTATTCTAAGTTTTGTATCGAAAAGCCAACGAAACTTTGCTTTAATGTTAGGTATTGACAATTGATTAATAAAATATATATATGTCCCCAGCAGTTATGTTTATAAACGATTTTCTTAGATATAAAAAGTCTAATACCTAAACGAGAGCAATGTCCAAAGATAATACTTACAAAATAGGCATTGGGGTGAAGAATTACCAATGAACTAAACAAAAGCTTTCAACAGTTAGTTTTAGTTAGTGAGTAGTATTGAATAGATGTTTACAAAATAAAATTATATCCATACATTCAATAAAATTTTGTTGATTTTAGACATTAAAAATCTCATCAATGTGGCTGACTGCAAAGAATTTCACCTTCCCATTTCATCCCTTAGCGAGTGTAAGAGTCGCCCTGTGGGAATATCTCCCAGAAAACGGGCAATAGCGTCACTGTGTGTACTATAACCATCATACTATGATCGCCAACCCTTTTGCCAAGCTTGCCGTTTATGGCATATCCCTCCAAATGATGTACACAACTCCATTGCGGAAATCTTTTGGCTTTTGTCCAGCTGTGGATGTCTTTCGGTTGACATGCTGATGTTCATGACATGATTGGATGTAGTCCAGCATTAAAACACAGGTACAAGTATGAAATACACAATCGTCGTAATATCGTCATATGAGCCAAAAGACGTGCACTGCTGGACAAAGGCATCCCCCAAGGATCTCCACAGCCGGTCCTGCGCTGCCCGCAACCAACGGCTTCCCACGACCCTTGCACGATCGTCGGTCCACCTTGTAGGGGGCCTGCCCACGCTGCGTCTTCCGGCTCATGATCGCCACTCGAGAACCTTTCTGCCCCATCGGCCGTTGGATCTACGACCTATGTGCCCTGCCTACTGTCACTTCAGTTTGGCAATTCTTTGGGCTATGTCGGCTACTTTGGTTCCCTGAGGATTTCAACGTTTTTAATTCGATCGCGCAGGCATACTCCGAGCATAGCTTCTGATATATGCGTCCAATAATGTCATCGTATCTCTACTACTTTCCTTCTGTGGTAATATTTGTCGTACGTAAACAGTGTTGGTAACACTCCCAAGATAAATAGCATACAAGATCGATGTTTGTTTGGGACACTTGAGCCCTGACTTGTCCATTGTTACACACGTATTGACATACCCTTACTAAGTTAAGCTTGTCAAATATTAAATTGGCTATGTTTTGTTTGTGCACCATGCTTTCACGGTATTATGAGCTTAGTACACGATCCGAATCGTACGATTCGGTTTATGTTCTAGCGTACTAAAATCGTACGATTTAAGTACGGTAGAAATGTTTAAGCTCTACAGCTTCTCATGATTTTTGTGTAATTTACTTAACTTAAGCTCGTTTTATACATGACTTTTGTAACAAAAAGTATTTTCTGTGTACAATATTTTTTTTATTTTGTATCGTCACAACATTATTAAACTACTGAATCAGCAATGTGTGGCGATTGGCCTACGTCTTAACAAAATTCCTCTATTAAAATAACCCCTAGATGACTTTTTTTTTGTTTGGGGTGACTAACACACTAGACCCTAACTAGGCAACCAGGCATATAATAAACATACTTATGTATTTCTAAATACAAACATATTATAGGTAAATTGCTCAGGTAAACTGTAATAAATAAATAAATACCAGATTGAACCAATAGTCGTGTTCATCACACAAAGATTTGGCCAGGGTGGGGATCGAACCCACGACCCCTGAATTATCACGGTCACTAAGAGCTACACTATAAATAAATAAATAAATAAAATAAAAAAGGTTTCTATTCACGTAGACTTTAAAAAAGCGCTTGTAAATAGTCAGAACACGTTCTTGTGTCATGCTGTCTCCAGCGACAAATACTCAATGGGGCACATACACGAGATTTGGTCCACTTACTGAAATGATTTAGCAGGCAAACACAATATCACAGAATAAAAAGTACTTACAATATATGCTCGATCGGTTGATTGATTAAGTATTTATTTTAGGTTTAATATATTAAAAAGAGAAAATAAAAACGTCATAATAAAAGTAACATTAATTATTTTGTGACACAACCAACAGTTCTGAAATTCGTAGAATATTTGAATAATAGATAGTTTTAGCTAAAAGGCTAGTCAATAAAAATATGACCTGGTCTAACATTTTTACTAATAATACCCTACGGGTTTCGAGGTGATAAAGCAATTGCTCAAGTAATTCTGGTAGCTACAAGCAAGGCATAAGACTTAATAAAATATATTCGATTTGTTACAGTTATAAAATATATGTATAATAATTAAGTAATTCAGTAGGTATTATATAGGCTACGGTAACCACCTAAAACAGGTGGGGCGTATGTTTACTGAGTGGTGGTATTAAATAAACCGGCCAAGTGCGAGTCGGACTCGCGCACGAAGGGTTCCGTACCATGAAATGAAATAATGAAATTTATTCAGCACTTGGGTATTAACATACACTTGTACTTATCAAGTTCACAATGCAGTACATAAACATAGTCGAATACAGTATAAAAATTACAAAAAATTAATTAGTCCGTCCGTGCGGTCTGTTTTATCAGATATATTTCTTAAATCCTAAAATAAATAACAAGTTACTAATCTATTATTTTGAAATTTAGTTGTACAATGTTAAAATTAAAGAATTGAAGGCAATGAGCATTTGGCTATGCATGTTCTATAAAAACGAGCAAACAATTCACGTTTGTTGTATTGGACCCTCTTAAATATTTATTATTTTATGTTTTGTTATAGCGGCAACAGAAATACATCATCTGTGTAACAGAGACAGACGGAGAGATAGACAGCGAAGTCTTAGTCTATTACTAAGACTCGTTTTATCCTTTGGGTACGGAACGCTAAAAAGACGGAGTATCTAAGGTTTCCTGTACCATATTTAACTAAAATGTTAAATTAAAAAAAAGAAAGGATAGGCCGATTACCGAAGATACAGCAAGATCTCGCCTGAAAAGTACTGAAAATGGCAACATTGAGGGAGGCTTTCAGAGGTTATGGTAATTCCGTAAGAGAATTTGTAGAGAGACGGTATCAAGCCTTTAATTTTGGAAAGTATTTTTGCGAGGTACAAAAGTGAATCCGAGAATTTTTAGTTCGTAGCTATGGTATTTATTCGCTTTGTAAAGGGCCGCGGGACGGTATGTTCGGGATTATAAATTTTGCCTAGCGAAACTTTGTTAGCTGGTAAAAATCAAATGGAATTCCTATCTATTTGGCATTGCACACTTTTTATTCACAAGTTTAGCAGAATAGGATATTTGTCAGTTTGTGTAGTTAAAAAGCTTATGTTTATATTTCCTTCTCGTCTCGATGTTTTATTGATTATCTCAATCTCGCTTTCTCAATTTCCTTATGCGGACTAACATGATAGTGCTCGAACATCAGCACACGTTATTTCTCACGCTTGCATTTCCACCACTCACTACACTTTCACACACATACATTGCACACACCCTAGATTTAATTATTTTTTTGTAAACTTCGTCGTAGTCAGAACGAAGAACCACCGATGACTCAAAATACAGGTTTTACCTAGTTTGAGAGTCAGAGGCCACTCAAGTCTGCTACTCGTACAATCATAGCCAAGTTTTATAATCATTTTAACGTTGAGGTAAAGAATGACACGCATCAGCTTAGCTGCCTATTGTATTATATTACCACTATGATTGTTATTTAGTTAAATTTTTCTGAAATTTGTAACTGTTTTGATTGATGAATAAAGTTATTTATTAAAAAAAAATTAAAAAAATTAATTACATAGACATAATAAAATTGACGTTTGAATTTCACCCAAATATCCGGTCATCTCACCATATAAGCAATGAAAAAGAAACGCTTCCTCGTTCAAAGCGGTCAAGCGGTAGGATCTTCAACCGTAAATAATTAGGTCCCGGCTTCAAATCCCAGATCGGGCCAAAATTAAATTGATAGTTCGATTTTTGTCCGAAGAAGAAGAGGGCGGTCACTGAGAAGGTTGGTTTTTAGGGACGTTTCAAATTACGATTACAATTATTTACTCAGCAAAACCCCCCGCTCATCACATATAATACTAACGTATTAAAACATTATAAGGAGTGGGGACCCCACAATTTTAGATAAGTTCATTTATCCATTAATTCAATCCAGTTCACACCCAAACGATTTTGGTATTCAAGATGCATTCTGCATTTTCCCATTCAATATCAGAATTTAATATCGCTTCGAACTGCTATTCTGACTGTGTATTTCATGTCTAAGTTGTAGTTTATAGTTTATACTTGTTTAAACAGTCCTAGTTCCGATATTAATAGCGGTGCGTGGTCGTGATTTGAATAGTTCCGTATTGAAGTCCTCTGATGTAACGTTGGGAACAATAGGATATGCCGCTTTGTAGTTAGTTGGTTAATAGATTTGTGATCTATTAAATTTACCATGGAACACGACGAGCTTCATACACAAAAGGTTTCATCTACCTCGGAGGTTGAGTTTAAAAAAAACTATTTTCGTTTGTTGACCTATCCAATAAGATTTCCCATTGAAAATTACGAATGAAAAGATTGCATCCATCTTGGAGGATAAGATTTTAACTATCGTGCCTTAGTGTATACCTATTCTATCGAAAACTATTAACTTCCATGCAAAAAGTTTTCATCCACCTTTGAGGATGTGTTTTCAAAAAGGTACCTTAAGTTTGTTGGTGCTCTATAAGATTTTTCATCGATAATAACGAACATCTATCCAAAAAAGTATTTATTTTAGTATAGTATCCTTAGATGACGACTATTCTTAGTAGTAGCGTATATTTGGAGTTATGGGCTATTACGTCATAATAATAATAAAGCCTCTTTATTCCATAACTCATTAAAATTTTACATTTAAATAATTTTAGTAATGTTAGTTGTTTGTATTTCTGTGGTTATGGATCTCGTTGAGAGTAAAGGCCTCCTCCAGTTTCTTCCATAGCTTTCTGTATTTACTTCTGTACATCTAGTCTTTTCCTGCGATCTCTATAAGGTCATCAGTCCACCGTTTGCTTGGTCTTCCCACATTCCTTTTGTCTAGTATTGGTCCTTTCCATCTTGTGGTTAATAATATCCTTCTGTTGTCTGTGCATCTTGAAATGTGCCCTGCCCATTGCCACTTGAACTTGAAGGCTCGTGTGAGTGCATCTAATATTTTCTTTTTGTGTCTTATTGTGGTGTTTTTAATTTTTTCCACTTTATTAATCTTTAGGATGCTTCTTTCCTTTGCTCTTTGTGTTGTTGATATTCTTTGTTTTATTTTGTTTGTATAGGTCCATGTTTGGAACCCATATAATAAACAGGGCAGAAGACAGGTATCCATTATAGTTCTCTTTATGTTCATGCTATATTTCCCTTTTAAAATTTCTTTGTGGGTCTAGAACTTTTTCCATGTAATATTTATTCTTCTTTCTATCTCTTCTTCGTTGTTAGTTTTTCTGAATGATATTTGTTTTCCTAAGTAAATATAACTGTTCACAAGTTATTGCGTCATAAACAATTAAAATTAATGTGATAACTACAAATAAAGTTTTTGTGAAACCATTTCTTGTAGTTTGTGATCATTAGTCTAAACTTTGTCCCTTTGAAAATTATAGCTTTTTTTTAATTTTATTAGATATAATCATTTTGCTCACGCACTGAAGGATTGAGTTAAGCAAAATGATTATCTAATAAAATTAATCAATATACATTATTAATATATCTAATAAAATTATGGATAGTTTTATCATTTTCGAACCATCCTTGGGTTAAGGTTTCTGTCGGTCCGTGCTGTTAAGTAGTTGTGTTAGTTTATATTAAAGCAGGATACAATATTTATGGTAAAACGAATGGTCGGTATGGTAAACTAATATCTCACGTTATTTTGACACGATCAACTCGTGGCGCGCTCTAAAACAAAGTGTCCATCTATTCGGTTCCAACGTCATTTCTTGCCGAATAAATTATTATTATAAGTAATCGATATTATTGTTCTTTTTATTAAAATAAATATTATCCAACCATTAGATGAAGAAGTTTCAAGGAAAATACTTGAAGTCGTTTTATTCAAGTTTTCGAAGGAATCGTAAAGAAGATAAGTAAGTTAAATGGATCATAGTTAAAAATAATTAATTATAGCAGATTATTATCGTATGGGCAGTGGTTACCCTGGTGTAAGTGTTGCCGTCAATTAGGCCTCTGACATGGCCTAACGCTACAATGACTACAATCGGGACCGAAAGATTAACGTGCCCAAAAATCAAACCACTTTGGCGGACACCCATCTATGGACTGACCGCGAGCCTAGTTGTTTGACCTCACCAATCACCTAGAGACCGGTGAGAACATCTAGCTATGAGCGCCTCAAGCAGAATACTTTCAAAATATGGACTATCTATATTTATAAAGTTTTTTTCATGTACGTGTAAGGGCTACGTTTTTATAAGCGCGGCGTCGACGCGCGTTTATAGCAATACAGACGCAATACTAACGCGCGTGTGTATCGATAAAGACGCGCCGGTGCCGCGCGTTTGTATCTATACAAGCGACAACAAACTGCTCCGTAGGATAAAAGCGCGCCGTCGACGCGATGCTCACGCGATGCTCACGCGATATAAACGCGCGGCACCGGCGCGTCTGTATCGATACATGCGATGCTAACGCAAGGTTTTGGAAACGCGCATCGACGGCGCGCTTAAAAAACGTAGTGTGCATAGGCTATAAGATGTAAAGAAATAAGTTTTAAGACCTGCCGCCAAGTTTTGGCAATGCTCCTCAAAGAAGATTATCCATATTATTATCAACTAAACGATGTCTTCTAATATATTGGCTTGTCTCTTGTCTGCTATCTGTGTTTACGTTCAATGCACGCGCAGTTAGTCAGAATGTTTTGAGATATTGTTCTCATTCATAAATATATGTTAACGCTATATTTGCTTGTTGACTACCTTCTTTCTTCAGTGGCAGTGTATTCGACGAAAAATAGTGAAGTCGTGGATTTTAACTGCGTGTCAGTTTAAGATTGTTTTTACCGACAAGAAAAACATTCAGTTGCAGCTGGAAGTCTGGTAGATTTTTTATATATAAGCAAATATTTTATATAATAGCAAACAAATGAGCAAGCGGGTCATCAAATGGTAAGGGCTCCCCGCCGCCCATGGATACTCATAACACAAAATACAGTTAAAGCGATTCCCAGAGCCGTGCCTGAGCCTCACCACTTAGTGTCATTTCATTGTGGATTGTGGCTCAGTGTCATTCAATTACGGGAGTTGCAGTGGTGAATAAGAGGCAAGGACAATTCCCATAAAAAAAAACTTGAGAGGTGTCAAGGGACACCCGGATGGAACGAAGTTATTTCTTATTATTAATTATGTACCAAAAACCTGTATACACTCAACAAAAATAATCGTCGCGACACCACACTGTTCAATGCGAAATAGATATGAAATTATTTGGCTTGCTTTGTTAAGTGTTAACGGCGAGATGCAATGAAACAGGTGTGAACGTAAAACATAAGTTTATTATTAAGCCTAAGATGATGCCATGGGCATCTACAGTATCTGCTTATAATAATTTCTTATCCACTATATTAAAACTACTTAACTACTACTTAAACTAACCTTTTCTATTTAGACGCCAGGAGGAATTTGCCTTCAACAATACTATGTCGCATGTCGGTTCGCTGGCTCCTGCCACACCCCTACTAGCTCAGTCTCGTGTTGGAGGGTCGCCCGTGACGTCGTAGCGTCGTTCCCTTTAGGCTCCCAGAATAAAGGGCATGACCCGAAGCTACAACAATGCAAACCATTCGTTATTGCCTACTTATTGATTGTGAGCAGAGTTGTACAAGTATATTGGATGCAATTACTAAAGTTAATCAGAACACAATAAGTTAAACTTACCCCTTGCACAACGTAACTCAGGTACGTTTTCAGTATCCCTACGAGTCGGCACACTCGTCTTCCAGGGTTCTCTTAAACTGCCCCAAGCAACGGACTTCGTTCCATTAACACCAGAGCGCAAGTGAGTTGCCGGCTTTTAAGGCTCGCTTCTTCTTGTCATGTCATATCTGATCGGAAATACCTACGCAGTTAGTTAAAATTTACGTGTCCGGACAGCACGCAAAGCGGTTGGTGTACCAAAGATTCAAAGAATCAAAGATTTTTATTGCGGACTAAGAGTTACAGAGGGTCTTAAAATTACGGTCAAACTTATAACTTAGTCGCCTTATCAGGCATAGCAACAACACATTCTAAATAACATTTGTGTACTTATATTATGATGTCATTTTACAATAAATATTTTATTGTTAAATGATGTCATTTTACAATAAATATTTTATGCTATAGATTATACACTATTACTAAAACATGTCGGTCACATAATATTATTAAATTACAAAATTAATTAATTAAATTAATACATTAAACTTAATAATTACCTACTTTAAATTATTACATTGATATTACATTTGATACATTTAGCATGAATTCATTGACTGTATAGAAGCATTTCTCTGTTAACCATTTTTTTAACGTCACTTTAAATTTCGTTTCAGTCAGCTCTCGTATATGCTTAGGAATTCTGTTAAATATTTTTATTATCATACAGATACAATTTCTTTGAAATAATGTAGTTGACATTTTTGGCAGCAGTAGTTTAGTTTGTCCCTAGACAAATATTTTATATTTGTGCTCACTTCTTCAAACAAATTTTGGTGCTTTTTTACGAACATGCCAATTTCTAGAATGTATAGAGAAGTCAGTGTCAATACTTTTAATTTTCTAAATAAGGGTTTACATGAGTCTAGTGGACCAGCACCACATATTGCCCTAATGCATTTTTTTTTGTGAGATAAAAGCTTTATTTATTTCCGTTGAATTACCCCATAGAAGTAAACCATATCTCAGGATAGATCCCACGTAGCCATGATAGGCAACTAGAGCTGTATTTTCCTGACATTTTTCAGTGCAAATATAAACCGATTTATCCGTGCACATACTGATTTGACATGGGGTTTCCAATTACAATGATTGTCTAATACTATACCTAAAAAATTTATTTCATTAATTTCTTCTATTTCTTTATCATTATATTTTAGATTAATCTTACGAGGTATACTATTATAATTTCTAAATTGTATATATTTCGTCTTATCTACGTTAACGGTTAAATTATTTTCGCTAAGCCATTCTGTAACTGTTTTGACTGTATCGTTTAAGATATATTCATATGTTTCTGGGCTATAAATTTCGGGTACTGTTATCGAAATATCATCGGCATAGAGAGTACATTTATGTGGTATAATTATTGGTATATCGTTTATATAAAGCAGAAAGAGTAGTGGCCCCAATATACTTCCCTGGGGAACACCAACTTCATTCAACTTGTGAACCGATTTATATGTAGATAAGGTCTGGTTTTCATCAATCCGAGAAATTTGTACATATTGATTTCGACCTTTTAAGTAGCTATTTAGCCAGTTTAGTGCTGTACCTCTAATGCCATAACGCTCGCATTTCTGTAGCAGCACTCGATGATCCACAAAATCAAATGCACAAGACATATCGAAGAATACTGATGCAATTCGTTTCCTTTTATCTAGACATTCCGTAACTGTTTTTATTAATTGAAAAGGGGCAAGGGTAGTTGATTTATTTTTCTGGAAACCATTTTGATCTTTCGATAGTATGTTATGTTTATTTAAAAAGCTATTCAAGCGGGAGTGCATCAATTTTTCGAAGATTTTAGCAATTATTGGGATTAGAGTGATTGGCCGGTAATTACCTACTTCTTCATTATTGTCCTTTTTGTACATTGCCTTTATAACAGAAGTTTTTAATTTTTCCGGAAAGATGCCCTGAAAGAAGGAAAGATTTACTAGATGACATAAAATAACTGCCAGTTGAGGAGCACATCTTTTTACTATTTTGGTTGATATACCATCAAAACCAACGGCACTGGTCTCCTTCAGAGTCCTAATTGTTTTTAGAATTTCATTTTCAGTACAGGGTGCTAGAAACATAGTGTTGATATTTGATTGTATTTTTGAATAATTTGGTGTTTTACTATTTGGTTTGTTAGTTTTAGATATATAATGGTCATTAAAAGCGTCAGCAATGTCAATAGGGTCATTTAGTGTCTTGTTAAGGTATTTAATTTTGTTAATGTCATGTTTTATTTTGATATTGTCATATTTACCTGCAATAATATGCCACGAGGCTTTGCATTTATTTTTTGCATTTGTTATGAATCGTCTATTAGTTTTTTGTTTGGATTGCAAGATACATTTCTTTAACAGCTTTTTATAAATCACATAGCTTTGTTTCCTTTGTTCATTTTTGTCTTTATAATAAGAGTATCTAAGATTCCTTTTCGTGATTGATGAGCGTTTAATACCCTTTGTCAACCATTTAGGACCATTTGTTTGCATATTGATTCTTACCTTTATTAAGGGAAAACAAAGGTTATAAAAGATTAAAAATTCTGAGTGAAATGAGCTAAAAGCTGCGTTGCAGTCTTCTGTATTTAGTATGTCGTTCCAGGATAGTTTGGATATACATTCAATAATTTTTTTATGTTTTCTTCGCAGTAGTCTTTTCTCATCATATATATATATATATATATCTAATGGGTGGTTTATAAGACTGACTTGAAAATGTTAAGCTTTGACCAGTATTATGATCTGATAAATGTAGGTGATGAGTTTTACCTTGAACATCTGACATGTTGCTTAAAATATGATCTATGCATGATTGTTTACGTGTAGGTTCATTTATGTGTTGTTTTAAATTATGAGTAAGGAGAAATTCCTTTAGAAGGTTTGTAGAATTGTTATTAATTAGGGTATTGATATTGAGATCCCCCGTTATTATAACCCTTTTATTTTCTTTGACGTTTAATTTATGCATTATAAGTTCAAATTTTTTTAAAAATATATCTTCTTTCGATGTAGGTATTCTATATACACACAACACTATGCATTGCAAATTAGGGATTTCAATGCCGCAGCACTCGAATGTCTTTTCAATAGAAATCTCATTACATACCTGCAAAATCTTATAGTCTAAGGACTTATGTACCAAAATACAAACACCGCCACGCTTTTCATTTTTTCTTGAAAAATAACTAGCCAGTGTAAAATCATACAGACGTATATTTAGTTCGTCACCCAATTTTACAAATGCTTCGGAAAAGCAAATTATTTTTATCATTTTTTCTTTTTCCTTAAATTCATTCATACATATATCGACTTGATCTAATTTATTTAGAAGCCCTGCTATATTTTGATGGAATAACATAGTAGTCTGGTCTCTTATACTTTTATTGTTTAAAGCATTAATTTCAGTTTTCTTTTGGATGGAATTCGTATTAAGAACCATGTTTGACTCGAAAAAACGATTCGTCTGTTTGGGTACTTTTGACATCTACATCCCTAACTAAGAGATCTTTCTGAGTAGATTCTTTTGGGTTTAATTGTGAAATATATGTATTATAATTGTGTTTATAAGATAGATTTAATATTTCTTTGTGCAATAATCTACATTTAATAATATGTCGAGGAACGAAATGAGGTAAATGGTTACATTTTATGTGTCTTGTTTCAATAAATTTTACATATTGCATATGCGTACAGCTCAATTTAATAACTCAACATTCTTATATTTAAATATAGATTATTTTCAATAGCACTGACCAAGATATTTGTATTTGGGAGTTGACTTAGCTTATAATACAAATTAGCTTTATTACATTCTAGTGTGGTTATGATCATTTCCACCTATCATAAGTACAAGATAATCCAATTTTGTTAAGGTTTTACACCATGAGACACAATGGGACAATAATTCTTCTGTGGGAGCATCCGGTTTTAATATAGCCGTAACCAAAAAGTCATCGCCAAGGTATTGCTGTAGTTGCCATATTATATTTGTGCCATTTTCATCCAACGAGATCAGTTCCCCTTTGAGACGGTAAGCTGGCCCATTGGATTATGAAAATGAAGGGATGTCAGTGCACCTGAGTTCAAGCATACGCTTGAGCAATATAAGATGACCTGAGCAATCAGACATTATTGATCCGATTCGATTTTGGTAAAAAAGATAAATGTGTTTTGCTCTCATTTAACCTATCTGATCTCCTTTTAAGTCTAAATCAAATAAGATTATAATGTCCAATGAAGTAGTGCTAGTCCTAAAAATTAATATAAAGCATTGTAAGACGATTATTTATATTGTTTCTACAACATATTAAGATTTATATAAACAGATGGATTCCATTAAGGTTTGTCTATGAAATCAGTGGTTCCAAAATGTTATTAAATTTTAATTAATGTAACAAACGTAATCGTAATTTGGTTAAACATTTTCCTTGATTAAACAAACCATGGTAAAGAAAAATCCCCCCTTTGGCGTTTATAGAGTACTGTGGGCCACATAAGAAGTTCACCCAAAGAGATTTACACTAATTAATATGGCATAATATAATAACAGTAAACGAGGCAAGGTTGCTGTGTGGCGACGGCATATAATAATCTCGTGTATATGCCCCATTTGAGTATGTTTCGCCGGAGCGTCTCAACTGGGCTGTGTTGAAACCGGTAGTAGAGACACCCGCTGAGTTTGTTTCGCTGGGTCTTCTCAGTTGGGGCGCATTGGATCCCGTGGTAGCATTAAAGCGCGACCGTCGTTATAAACACACGGTCCGCCATTATAATAACATTTAATTCGTACCTTAATATAGACAGAACCATTCGACAATATGAAGTAAAAATATAGCTAAAATTTAAATTTTGATAATTAAACCTACACATGATCCTTGACAATAACTTAATTTAAGTTATTTAAATATCGTTACTGTTATAAAATAAATCTTATTGTAAATTATTTCTTACAATCCGTGTACCTAAATATCTATATGTACCTAGAAATAATTATAAATTAATTATATATTAATACGAACATGTTCTGACTATTTACAAGCGCTTTTTTAAAGTCTACGTGAATAAAAACCTTTTTTATTTTATTTATTTATTTTTTTATAATATCATCACCCAATCACATCCGTACAAATCGACCGAGGAAATACCTACCAGAGAACGGGCAGCAGCATTTTTCTGTGATGATGATGATGTCCTCCAGACCGAATTTCGGCCACGACGGCCAGTCTTAATGGAGACTAGTCAATTGCATTGAACATATTACAGTGCACAAGTGTGTGCGCAAACACAAGGGCACTTTCTATTCCATCACTCTCATGGTCCGATGGGACGCCTAGCGACACGACCCGAAAGAGTTCTGGTACAGGACCGACGGCTTTACGTGCTCTCTGAGGCACGGGGGTGTAATACCGCCAACTTCCAGACTTCGGCCTGATATTAGGAAATTTCTTTTTACGGAAAAATCCCAAAATCACTTTTTGGTGCGACCCGGGATTTGAACCCAGGACCTCATTATCTGCGGTTGAACACGCTACCGCTAGAGCAAGTCAGTCAGCTTTTTCGGTGAACTATAACCATCAATCTGCGTTCGCCAACCCGTCTGCCAAGCGTGGCAGACGGGTTTGCCCAAAGAATGGGGGGATGTGCATTATGGCATATCCCCCCATTCTTTGGGCAGGCTTCTGTCCAGCAGTGAACGTACTTTGGCTGAAATGATAAAATACATTACATAATTCGCTAATAGTAAACATATATTTGAGAGACAGCTCATTAAAATACTATTGGAGGGACAGTTGTAAATTAAAAATATCCTACACAACCTTCTACTATCACACGCACACAATATGTATATATATATATATATATATATATATATATATATATATAATTGTCCACGGACACACATCACATAAATATTAACCTACATCTATCTATATAACTATATCTTACATATATTTGAAAATACGTATATCTATATTCACTTGACAGTACAAAGAATATTTCATTTGATAAGTTCATAGGAATCTAAAATTGTAACACAGGCTCACCATTTGTAATTCTTTTATGTATTAGGTGAGTTGAGTTTACTGTAAGTAATATTGTATAATTTAAGTTTCATTTAATGATTGTAAACTTGTGTGTGGTTTTAAAAAAAAAATGATGATGATGACACAAGGCAAAAGATCGTGACAAATGGAAATCCGTTGACTCTGCCTACCTCTCTAGGAAACAGGCGTGAGTCTATGTATGTATGTAATATGGCATAGACACCTAATACTGTATCTACACTTACATAATTACAATCTGAAATCTTCGCCCCAAATTATTAAGTTAAACAAACCCTTTTTATCTCTTAATTCATTTTCTGTGTCGAGTAATAGAAGCGTGTAATGTATTAGAAGGGTACGGAATTAGATTTAACTGGAAGACTTACTATTTGTTTTATTAAATACGTTGCCTTTTAGTTTTATGGAATGAGAACCTACTATTAACTTGAAGTAGTTCATAGAGCTTATTAGTAGAAACGATGGTCATGATTTTGAATTACACGGGAGTACTTTATTATTAATATTATTATTATTTTTTATAAGAGCGTGTTTATCTCATTTATTAGCAATATTTTTGTATTAATGAATGTGGCACAGCGGTTCAGACAGTTGTCTCGCCAATTCGTGTCCCGGGTTCGATTCCCGCAGAGGACAACTATTTGTGTCACCCATTAATAGTTGTTCTGAGTCTGGATGTACTTTGTATGATATAGTTGTAAAATACCCCGTTTCACAGGGCCTCAATTACATAGCGTTACTTAAAAAAAGGACTCATCACACAGCGCCATCTAGACGAAACTAAGCAAAGCTATGGAAGCTATATACTAGACAATGGATATAAGTACTTATTTGCCTTTTTAGTATATATATTCATAGCTACAATACACAGCAAAGATCCAGACTAGGACAAATATCACTTCATGAACACAAATTGCTTGTCCTGTGCGAGAATCTTTGAATCTTAATGCAGGTTCATTATTATCTGAGTCAGGGTGGTCGTCATAATAAGCTCTTGTGAAATGGCCTAGAATTCTATACCGTGTGTATATACTTGTAGGTTTAGGAGAGCTTGATAAAGATAAAGATATATTTATTTGTCAGAAACATGTGTAGTTAAAAGATATTACATATAAAATATTGTTTCATCGTGTTCTACCTTAATAAGTGTATAAAACAAGACATGGAAGTTAACACATCAGTATTTATGAATATTTAAGTTAACATATTTAGAAATTATATAGGGATTATGGATGTCAAACTTTTGAGAATAATAATTACATCATTTCATGATAAACATAAGCGACTAGTATGTCAATATATATAAAATAATAATAATAATTCTACAGTTGTCATTAAATAACAGTCAAAACAATTTATAATTTATCAGTTAAAAATAATTTATATTATAATACGCCTTATTGCCTTGAATATAAACAGCTTGAATATAGGCAGGAGATGACTAAATCACAAAGTAGATGCTATTACAAAAGAAATAGGAAGATCAAAGAAGAGCTGGAAAGGAAGACATAAGGAATGTTACCAAAACTTTTAAAAAATCTGTCGATCCAAACGTTACAGAACTACACTTGGGCTTTTTATATGTATAGAATTTTAGAAGCCGACGTGTCAATTTAGAGTATAACTTATCTATAATTCAAATTTTATCAAAACTCGGTCAGATTGAATAAGAAAATATTACATAATTACTAAACATAAAAAAAATTGATTCAATCCTTGCCAAACCCCGGGCTAATATAAAGATTGCTTGAAAATTCCATCAAAATTAGTCAAACTATTTTGGAGGCCATGGGGAACATACACCGAGACATAAATTCCTAATTCATAGTATATCTATTTATTTATTTTTAAATCTACTTCAGTACAAATTACATATGTAGATATAAGTTCCGAGCTAACATCGACAAGAGAGAGACAGAACATCACCATTGTTTCTAATATTTTAAGCAGAATCCATACCATACATACATATGGCACCGTTGGTATAATGACAGTTAAGGGTTAATACGTGTTTCTTAAATAAATTACGCGTCAGTCATATATTTGATCGTTCCGCCGCTTCGTGTCGCGGGTTTGAGTCCGGACCACTATTTGTGTGACCTATAAATAGTTTCTCTGAGTCTGGATGTAATTTGTGTCCGTCTATTATATGTTTGTAAAGTACCCCGCGATACAGGGATTAGATTCCGTAGAGTGGGCGTCGTATATAAAAAAAAAGTAATGTAATAATTTGTTATAAAGATCCACGAAATTAAACACATCTAGAAGCTTCGACTCTTCGTAACCCCATGCTTATTGAGCACTCAAGAAAAGGCCGCGGTGAAGTAAAGCGCACGCAATGTTACAACACGCCAACACGCGATCTTGGATCGCTTGATCACCTTTGCTGACACCGAGGAAATATATATTATGTATAGAACAGTTTGGCGACTATAGAGTAACTACCGGGAAGAACTGCGTTGTATATTCAGGGTTTTTTAAATACAGCGTAGTAAAAACTAACTTTCTGAATATCCTCAGTTATGAACGAGACAGAACGAAAGAGTATTTCATGGTCTAGTAGCATCGTATTTAACTACAGGTAGTTAGATCTTGGGTTCAGATTGTGGGCCAGGTCTAAAATTGTTAATTATAATCATGTCAGCTGAAAGACAACTACTGCTGGACAGGAAACTCCACAAGAATGGGAAATGTACCTAAGCCATTTGCATTGGTGCACTTGGCAGATGGTTTAGCAATCGCACTATGATCACCTGCTCAGTTTGTAAGGGAACTCGTAAATTGTATCTTCTGGCGTATATTTTTCGTACTTTTAGTTTAGTGTATTGTATTGTACACCTTGACTCAGGACAAACAGTCAAGTTCATGCTCAAAAACATCAGTCTATCCTGGATGGGAATCGGAGCCACGACCTGCGGCATGAAAGGCAGGTATCTAACAACCACGCCAACTTGTCCGTCAAGCTATAGTTTATGACTCTACAGACTTGGTTACATTTTATTGATTAATAATCTACCTGACAACTTACACTACAAGAACAATGAAAGGAAACAACTATATTACACATCCACTCTATTAAATTACCTCTAATATATATATTCCGCCTCGAATTTCCATTCTTAAACGTTTTGAAACATTAAAAAACTCACGTCGGAACAAAGTAATTTATTGGTAGCTTTAATACAAAACAGCACGCTTTAAAGGCTTTAGTAACATTAGAGTAACAGTTATTACTCCATAAATTTGCCCTCCTTTGCTTTGTCGACGCGCTAAGGAGAATGCTTATGCTTCTAGGAGTTGCACCGATTTAAATGAACAGATAGTAGGTACAAGTTTATTTATGGGTTTATTTTTAAGGCTATTTTTATTATTAGTAACTTAGTCGGTGGCTTGTTTAAAGCTCAGAATTCGGGGCGAAGCTATCTCTATCACGCAAGTACATGCTTTATCTACTATAACATGTATAATAGTACCTAAGTCCCTTAATATTCGCATGCCCACTAAGGGTAAATATCGGAACCTACAAAACAATGTACTTTCCATCTTGTGACCATATCTGAAGCGAATAAAGATATTCTATTGTATATATAATTTGTATCAAACTTCTCCAACAGGGCTTGGGCGATTTTTATGACGTCTTATGTATATTTGGTAGATCTAAGAATATGTCTTAATATTTTTTTTATAGCTTATGAGTGTTATGGGTGGTCCACCCCATTAATATTTTTTAGTTTTTAGACACCATCTTTAGTTAATCTTTAGTTTAATCTTTAGTTAATATTTTAACTAGCTGTGCCCCGTTCATTGTAGCCTATGTGTTATTCCAGGGTGTCAGCCAACTCCATACCAAATTTGATTAAAATCACTTCAACCATTTAGACGTGAAGAAGTAACAAACATAACCACTCTCACAGTCACACACTCACAAACTTTCGCATTTACAATATTAGTGTGATATATGTTTTGAAGGGTACAGGGGCAAAACAAGAAATGTCACAAAAACAAAAAGTCAGATAATTAACATTTTAATTTTTTAAAGTTAAAAACATTCATAAGTGACACTTAAAATTATAAACTGCTATTAGGAACTTTAGTTTACTTTATAAAGTTTTATTT